>OY720161.1:27485682-32285682 GCA_963082805.1 Hemicrepidius hirtus | reverse complement strand
ACCTATAGGGAAGTACTGATATCATGAAAATTTTCGAAACTGATTTTCTGTCACTGTATTCTGTAACTGAACATTCTGTTCCTTTAGCCGTGTGATTTTTATACTAAGTGCTCGTATCGTGCATTCTGTATCCCTCAATGTCTTCTTTACTAACAAAATTAGCTTGAGTACTTTTATCATGTCTACAATTTAAGATAAAAATGCATTAATAATAGGTATAGTATTTAACACCTACAATTTTTCTTACATCATTGTCTGGAGACATTATTCGGAGGAAATTCGTGAAAGGACTTATTGGGATTACGATCAGTGCATGTCATAATAAAACATGTTTTACCAGATTGCTCCATTTTTAGTCCAAGTATAATCACAGATTTCAAATAAAAATAATATAAGTAGATACTTATAGAGATATTGATATACGTATAGATATTGTAATGCACAAATTTTATATTTGGCAATTCACAATTTTTGACATTAACTTAACCCACAAAACTGAATGTCATTAGCTAAGTTTCAAAATTATAACCGCCATCGACTGTTTTGAATACCGGTAAGTGGCGCCACGCGGGTTACACCTCAACTTGACATATGAACAGGCCGGAGCGTCAGACTCGAAAATCAAGAAGGTCGTGGTACAAAGCTAAATTAAACAAAATTTTCCTCTTTTTTTGTTTTGTGTCAAAATTATCTGTGATAAAATTAAAATTTAAAATTTTTTAAAATGAACAAAATTTGCGAAAAATCGATTATACCTACTTTAGATGCCAAATCCAATAGACGTACCAAGCGACCGAGGGAGGAGGTAATTAAACTCTAGAAAAAATTGAATTATTTAAAATAAAAAGCAAAATTTAGGATACACCCCCCCCCCTGATGGACAAAAGAGACGTAAGCGAAACAACCGAAACAACATTAGAACCACTTGGGTAAGGAAAATTTTTATTAGATTCTAAAAATAATTGTAAAAATTTTATAGACACCGCTCTGTCCGATATGTTTAGAAAATATGATGTACAAAGCCGTATGTTCCACCATTTGCGGCCATCTGTTTTGTAGGGATTGTATCAAACGTGCCGTTAGACGGTATAGATCGTGCACTGTTTGACATTAACTTAACCCACAAAACTGAATGTCATTAGTTAAGTTTCAAAATTATAACTGCCCTCGACTGTTTTGAATACCGGTAAGTGGCGCCACGCGGGTTACACCTCAACTTGACATATGAACAGGTTGGAAAGAGCGTCAGACTCGAAAATCAAGAAGGTCGTGGTACAAAGCTAAATTAAACAAAATTTTCCTCTTTTTTTGTTTTGTGTCAAAATTATCTGTGATAAAATTAAAATTTAAAATTTTTTAAAATGAACAAAATTTGCGAAAAAGCGATTATACCTACTTTAGATGCCAAATCCAATAGACGTACCAAGCGACCGAGGGAGGAGGTAATTAAACTCTAGAAAAAATTGAATTATTTAAAATAAAAAGCAAAATTTAGGATACACCCCCCCCCTGATGGACAAAAGAGACGTAAGCGAAACAACCGAAACAACATTAGAACCACTTGGGTAAGGAAAATTTTTATTAGATTCTAAAAATAATTGTAAAAATTTTATAGACACCGCTCTGTCCGATATGTTTAGAAAATATGATGTACAAAGCCGTATGTTCCACCATTTGCGGCCATCTGTTTTGTAGGGATTGTATCAAACGTGCCGTTAGACGGTATAGATCGTGCACTGTTTGACATTAACTTAACCCACAAAACTGAATGTCATTAGTTAAGTTTCAAAATTATAACCGCTCTCGACTGTTTTGAATACCGGTAAGTGGCGCCACGCGGGTTACACCTCAACTTGACATATGAACAGGCTGGAAAGAGCGTCAGACTCGAAAATCAAGAAGGTCGTGGTTGTTTGTAATTTTTCTTTTCTATCTTCCGTTTCCGGCAGTCAGTCTGGGTGATACGCAAGCATTTTACTCAGTGACCGAATTATTCGATTAATCTAAACTTCTATTTCGGAATCGTGTGAACCTTGTTGTCGGGTTGAGATTCGCTCTCCTTTGGAGGATTTTTGGAAGTGCCAAAGATTATACTAGATCCAGTACCGTGTAGGATCTGTCATCATTTTGGTGTGACGTATCAATTTGGTCACGTCGTTATTACCTTAATAGGGGACATTCCATCTCAGCCGTAAGTGTATTTTTGCCATTTATTATCCTCTTTGCTTACCGTACGTTTCGATTTTCAGCTTCTTGTATTCCTTCATCTGTCTCTCGTCATACCGTCAGATTCCCTTTAGCCACTGTTATATTTTTGATTCATCTTGATCCTCGTACCTCGCTATCCTGGTTCCTGTTTTACTCCTGAATTCTTCGTCTTGGTCAGTCCTGTCTTTTGTATCGCCGCTTGCGATTGCGATTGGGAAGTTCAGAGGGCCACCACACCAACTCTGGCTGGCTGGAGTAATACCTATACACGTGCAACCTTGGAAGTTACGAGTAAAGATAAGTGTAGTTAATTTTACGTTGATCTGATCTGATCTATTTGTTATTTTTCTGTTTGTTTGGGGAAATAATTATTACTGGTTAAGCTTCCCGGAAGTTGGATTTTTGTCCCCTTTAGTTTGATTTGACTAAACAGCTTCTCGGGTCGCTTGATTATTTATTTTAATTAATACGTAATTGTTTACTGGGTCATATGTAAAGGTGTGATCACATCGACGACCGTTATCTGTTTAATCCAAATATTACTAGAAATTATCGCTCTTTGTGCTTTGTTATCAAAGTATTTACCTTTTCATTTCTTTAATAATAAATCTTTGGCGGCAATTAATGATTGTATTGTCACGATATAAATTGTGACTAGTCTGGATTTAAACAAGTCAATAGTTTAACATAATTATATTTAGGTAAAGTTTACATATTGAACAAATACACCATTAAGGTGAGCTTACATAAGTGTTGCTAGTAGCGCCAAGTAACCCTGGTTGGTCGAAGGGGTGTTCTGTAGTCTTCTGAGTTCTGATTAAAGATGACACCGGTCAGGTCTGTCTTGCTGAAGTTATGCCGAGCCTTCTGATGTAGAGTTTGGGCCCCGAAGGGTCCAACCAGTTAGACTTGGAATTAAAGCTGGGTCGAAGAGTCTAGTTGCTGGTCGCTTGCTGAGTGTAACTAACACTGAATTGAATGGAGAAACGTTGTGCTTTTATACTAATTTCTGTCTCCATATTTGGTCATGACCTCAACACACGTGCATAACCAGATCTCTCATGAAACCTGATATGCTGACTCATCAGTATTGCAACATCTTATGCAAATATAATGTCAACCTAACACGTGATACTAGCATGCTTAGCGCGTGATACTTGTATGTTGGACAAATATTGATTTTACTTAAGTAATTACATTGGTTATTATTATTACCTTAATAATTATTTTAGGCACTTCGTGACAGTATATCGATTTATTTGTATCTATTCCAGGATCTTTCCTAACTCTTATGCCATCCATCGACGAACTTGCTAAGCATATTTATTTACTTGCTTTTTAAAGTTAGGTGGCGCCCACCCTCTATTCATTCTCGTGATTTTTGTCAACCCATGCCCGTCTCCCTCTAGTTGGCTGGGCCTAGCAAGTTCGACGACCTGGAACTATCGTCATTGAGATTTTATTGAATATTGAAATATTTAAATATAAAATGTAATCAAGTAGGCTAATCAAGTTGTAAAAACAAAAATATAAATAAAAACAGACGTAAATGAATAAACATATTTTTTGGTCTTTAGAAGAAAAATATTAATAATTATTCATTTAGGTGGTCAATCACAACATTGGTCCTTCTAGTCTATTAAGAACTATACTCTGTTTTTTAACTAGGAGGAGTGAATACAAAAGCCAGATTCACACTAGAAATGTCACTAGAAAAGAAGACTTCCATAGTTTTGACGATAAATTTGAATTTTTATCATTATCATGTTTAAAATTTACAGCTGAAATGAAAACTAATTTATTGTATTTTGCCTGAATTATGTCACTGTCAACGCCTAGAGAAATAATTATCAAATCACGTCAAACGTCAAAACTTATACAAATTACTTAGCGGTGTGAAACCTGCCTGGCCGCAGCCAATCACAGGTGTAGATTTTGACGTAACAAATTTGAATCGCTCCTCCTAGTTAAAAAACAGACTATAGCCCTCGGAAAAATGTCTAAATCGGTACCAGCTTTAAGACGAAGCGAGCGTATAAAATTGAGACACGCTGATGACGCTGACTGTACGGATATTATAGTCAAGACAAAGAATGCTGCGGGTGGTGAAGTATTGGAAAAAATAGAATCTGATGACAAAGCTGATGTTACTACAGCAGTAAATAATGCAAAGTCTTGTAAAGGTTCAGAAATACAGAGACATTCTTCAAATGGTAAGAAAAGTATTACTATAAATAATAAATATTAAATAAAATATCGATTTCAACGGGAAATAACAAGATTTATTCGCTTTATACGTATTTCGGCATCATTGTGCCATTGTCAAAAGCTATATAAAATATTATAACAAATGCAAAATATAGTAACTCTTTGATTCTATTATTTTAACACTTGTTACGGTACATTCCCTAATTTTGTACACGTGAACAGAAAAGTGCTGACGGCTATCTCAATGGAGATTGGGGTGGGTTATTAATTCGCGATATAAGGGCGGAACGTTAACTTACACAGGGAGTGTTAAAAAGGGCGCCACCTATTTTTCTGATGGTCTTAAGACTTTGGAGGCAAAAATAGGAAAAGCCTCGGAGATGTGCATATCGCAGGCTTCGAGATAAACAGTCGGACTGCACCTGTTGGCCTACTAACGTACCTGTAACAGACAAGCAACTAGGGAGGGTTCGGGAGGAGGTCATGAAATTACTTTTCAATCAAAATGCGTTACTTTTTAACGATTTAACTTTTAATTATTGACTTGCAATAAGAAAAGGGGTGACATAACATATTTACACAGAATCTCCCTCAATAATGAGGAGAGATGACTCAAAAACATATTTATACAAAACCTAAAAATAAACAAGTATGATAACACACATAAGTATTAATAAATTGCGATAAACAATCCATGGGGGAATCGATTCAGCCCAGAGCGCACAAACTCGAGATCACATTTACGGTAAGCTCTAGATTCTCGAGGTCGCCGCCCTGTACAGTAAAGACAGTATCAGCTAGACTACAATTCGTAATTATTACCGAAGCAACTCTTCGGAACACAAAAGTATTGTCTTCTACTTTATTAAAGTAGACGGGATTCTCTACGTTAATTTACGGTGATTCACAAGGGGAATCAAATGTTAAAGGTATAAACATGAATTCAGTACCTGTTCGGTGATGAGGTCGTCAGACGGTTTATCCCTTTGCACTTTAAGATTGCACAATAGAGGCCTTTCACTTTAAACACATTTTACTGGCGGTACGGGATGGGGTCCTTCACGGTGCTAGAGAGGTGGTCCTTGACGACGGGAACCGATGCGGTGACTGAAGAGTCGGTACGGGAATTTCTTGACGGTATGGAGAACTCTCCTTGATCGGGAATATTCACTCTATTTGAACGGGATACATTCTCGTGCGATAGAACTTATCGACTTCACAACCGGAACAACGATAGGATCTGATAGTTCACTTAAAAACAATCGGTAGTTGAAACGTTAGCGGTATCAGACCAATCTTTAACTCAAAACGAGACGAAACGGAACTTTGTCTTCTAAATAAACGGTAATTTCTCGAGACGATAAGCGGTACTTGGTCGTTCTTTAGGTCAAGTCGGGTTGACAGATCGGGAACGACTTAGGCTCTCTTGCGGACGTAGAGCATGCGTGACTTTTAGTTTTAGGGGACTGACTTTGAAAAGCGGGCAGCCGATTGGCTGACTGGTTTACAAAGGGTGGGTGCTTGTGACTTTAAGGCCAGGGGGTAATTTGATACTCTGTTTATCCATAAAGGAACAGACAGAAATCCGGGAACTGAAAGCATATTTCAGCATTCTATCACGTTTTAATGGCATGTGGCAAGGTTATCATGCGATCATCGAGCGCAATGCGAGGGGTAGCCTGTTAACATGGACTGGGCCACATTCTTACAGGGTGACGTATTGTACTGGCCCCAAAGGATATAACACCCCCCTTACGTGAAGAGAATTTCCCCGAAATTCGTGAAGAGAATTTCCCCGAAATTCTCTTGAGGCAAGAGAAATCCGAAGGGGACAGCGACAACGAGACGGGACGAAACCGAGAGCGGTAACGAGACGGTAAACGATAAACGAAACGACAAACGAAACGGTATCTCCTTACCCAAGCGTAAATAAATCCTTGAAAGAAGATAAACTATAAATGGAGAAGCATTACTGTGATGCTATGAACACGAAACGATAAACGAGACGATAAACGGAACGGTAACGAGACGATAAACGGAACGATAAAATTCCCAAAAGGGAAACGGTAACGAGACGATAAACGGAACGATAAACGGAACGATAAACGGAACGATAAACGAAACGATAAACGGAACGATAAACGAGACGATAAAATCCCCAAAAAGGGTAAAAGATTGTCAAAATCGGGTGAAATGTCATAATCGGGGGGGGAAGTCTTAAATCGGGGGGGAGTCTTACACCCGTGAAGAGTACCGACCAACCTACCAAGGGCGACACGGGGTTGTGTTTGGAAAACACAAAAACAAACGCTCGAAGTCCCAAAGAAATCACACTGAAGAGGGTACGTTGAGTTTCACGCTATTCACCCATTGTAATTTTCCCACAACCAGATAAAATCAGGGAACGAAAGAGCCTCCTAACTACTAGGATGTCTAATCATCACTGGGATTAAGTTTTAAATCTTTCGCATGCCAAATGCCTTTACAAATGCCAGAAGCGTCAGATAATTCGTAAGTATTATACGAGACTTTACGATGAATTAAAAAGGGTCCTAAAAATTTAGGAGCCAGTTTAGCGGTAAAATGCTTGGCTGCATCGGAAAGGACGTAATTTTTACGCCACACGGTATCACCAACGTCAAAAGTAGCGGGACGTCTACGTAAGTCATAGCGAGATTTGGCATTCTTATAGGCAACATCTAACCTTTTAACGATATCTTCGTAAATTTGGTTGAGCGCAGGGGCTCGGCGTAAAAGCGTTTCGCGATCAGGGGTCTGAATATTATCAGCGGTAGCGGCATCGTTAGCTTCACCAAAAAGATTTCCTTCTAAAATCATTTCACGACCAAAATTTGCGAAATAGGGAGACATCCCTATTGCTTCGTGAACCGCAGTGCGAATAGCGCAAGCTACTTTAGCTAAGTATCGATCCCAATTTCTATGGTTTTCCTTAACGTAAGAAGCGAGCATAGTTTTCAATACGCGATGGACACGTTCGACAGGGTTGGCTTGAGCGTGATAGTAAGCGTTAAAAAGAATCGTAGTCGAGTAGGACTTTACCAAGTTTGCAAACTCTTTACTACGAAACTGTACTCCATTATCGGTAAGTAAGTATTGAGGTGCTCCAAACGTTAGGAAGACACCCTCCTCAATTCTTTGAACAACTGCTGAAGCAGTAGCGGAACGTAACGGAAAGAACAACGTGAATTTCGTGAAATAATCGACAACCGACAAGATATAAGAATATCCTTGGCTCGACCGAGGTAACGGACCTACCAAATCAATCGATATCATTTGCCAAGGTTTCTTAACGATAGGGTGCCGAGACATAAAACCAACAGGCTTCTTTTGTTCGGGCTTATGAGCGATACAAACGGTACAACGATTAACGTAACGAGCGACATCAGCTTTAAGTTTGGGCCAATAATATCGTCGAGCGATACGCGCAAAAGTTTTAAAAATTCCTAAATGACCGGCAATTGGTTCATCATGATTCTGTTTTAGAATAGCGGAACGATTAAACTTCGGTACTACTTCTCTCCACTTGTCTTCATCTTGCGCTAAATCAGGGTATCTAGGTGAAAGATATTTAAATAACTTCCCTTCCTTTATTTTCCATAAAGGGTACGATAGGGGGTTTTGCTTGACATTATTGATTAGGCGGTTGTACCACCGATCGGTACGAGAATTAACCACAGGTTGTACCTTGGTATCGGGAGCGGGATTTCCTACGGGACTTACAAGAACATTATCGATAATTGGAACGGAACGCGACAAAGTATCGGGAACAACGTGATCTTTCCCCTTACGATGTATGATTTCAAAATCATATTGTTGGATCTTCACGGCCCATCTGGCCAAGCGACCACTAGGTTCCTTAAGGGAGTTTAACCACACGAGAGAATGGTGATCTGTAATCACCGTAAAGCGAGTTCCTTCTAAATAGGGACGCAATTTTTCAATTGCCCACAAAACTGCTAAACATTCACGCTCGGTAACGGAATAATTGCGCTCTGCTTTATTTAGCGACCGGCTAATATAGCAGATGACTTGTTCCTTATCATCAATAGTTTGCGTTAAAACAGATCCAATCCCAAAAGCTGAGGCGTCTGTTTGAACCACGAAAGGGGCATTAAAATCGGGACACGATAAAATTGGAGCAGAAACCAATCGTTGCTTGATTGTCGAGAAAGCGACAGCGCGTTCTTCAGTCCATTCAAACTTCTGCTTTTTTCGTAAAAGCGCGGTAAGTGGCGCGATAATAGCTGAAAATTCTGGTATAAAACGTCGATACCAGCTTGCCATTCCAATAATTCTTCTAACTTCAGAGACGTTTTTAGGTTCCGGTATATTTACAATCGCTGTTACTTTATCTGGGTCCGCTAACAATCCTTGAGCGTTAACCACGTAACCCAAATATTTTAACTCGGGCTTACAAAAGTGACATTTATCACGGCCTAAAGTCAACCCTGCTTCTTCCAAGCGTTTAAGGACTTCAGCGAGAATTTCGAGATGCTTCTCGAAAGTAGGCGTACATATAACGACATCGTCGAGATACACGAAAACAAAAGGCTCCAATTCAGGACCTAAGACCCGATCAATCAGGCGTTGCCATGTTGCGGGAGCGTTATGAAGTCCAAACGGCATTCGTTTAAAGTGGAAAGTCCACGATTCGGAATCGTAAAGGCGGTATATTGTCGAGAATCTTCTGCGACCGGGATCTGCCAATAAGCAGACTTAATGTCGAGACTGGTTATGAAACGTGCATCACGAAGACGATCCAAAATGGCCGAAACGTAAGGTAAAGGGTACGCATCCTTTTCTGTAACTTGATTTAATTTACGAAAATCGACGCAAAAGCGGTATGAGGAATCCTTCTTCCTTATTAATAAAATAGGGCTAGACCAGGCGCTCTGAGAACGCTCTATCACATCCATTTCTAACATTTTATGTAATTCGGAGTCGATATGTTGTTGCATGACCGGTGAAACAGGATAATATCTTTGTTTAATTGGGCGAGAAGACGTAACGATACTATGCTCAACTTGCTTAGCGCATCCTAATGATTTAGGGTTTCTCGAAAAATGTTTTTGGATAACACGATCCAAATCGGTACGTTGCGAAACGGTAAGCTCTTTAGCCGATAATAAATTTTCGGACGAAGTCGAAACGGCAGCGAGAGTCGGTAAATTCTTCGAAGAAGACGAGACGGCAGCGACATAAGGTTTGGCAAATTTCCATTCACCGCGAAATAAATCTGGGACTATTCCCACTGATTTCCAAAAATCAATCCCTAGGATCAATATATGCGGAACATCCGGTACAACTAAAACATCGATAGTCGATACGTGATCACGTAACCGTATCGGTAGCGTAAGGGTGCCGAGACTGGGTACTGTATGTCCATTAGCGACGGAACAGGTTGGGCGAGAATCCGTATTCAACGTAAGCCCTAAAGGCGCTAAAATATTCCAACCTTCCCCTCCTAAAATGGAGCGATTAGCTCCGGAATCTAATAATCCCAACATATCGTAACCCAAAATATTAATCGTGACGTGAGGGCGTTCGTCAGCGGTAGCGTTATCAAAAAAATAATCTAAAATAACTTTATTTCGAAAAAAAGTTTCTTCCTTCCTATCACTACAAGTTTGTACAGGGTAGGTCGAATACGAGACGGGACGGGAGAACATTGCACGACCACTTAATGCTTCCTCGGTTCGTTTCCCGACGGAGCGCGTGAATTATTCGATTTTCCACACTTAGGACAAGTGTTCACGGTAACTTCCGGTTTTCCACAACGATAACAATAGAGTTTAGTGCGTGGTTTAGGGCATTGACCCGCACGATGGTTTGAATCTCCACAATTCCAACATAAAAGTGGATTAGCGTTAGATGACGCGGTAAATCGCTGATTAGCCCGGACGGGAACTTCTTGAGTATTAGAAATTGCATTATCTCTAATATTTGCAGTTGCAACGTCTAAAACCGGATTAGGTACAGTTATTTCGACCGGAGCGGTATCTATATACGCTAAATCCGTTTCGAGGTCATTCCTCTTACGTGAAGGCGGTACGAAATTCTCAACAGCGTAACGACGCTCTTCAATTTTTCTACCAAACTTGATAAGTTCCGGAATAGATTGAACTTCAACAAGTCCTAATTGCGTTTGAAAAAAAGGAGTTATATTCCGCATTAAAATGCGTAACTTCTTTTCTTCCGACAAAGGTTGCGATAAACGTGAAAATAGATTTTTCATAACGGCAACAAAAATCCCAATGGATTCGTCAGCCCCCTGGGTACGTCTCTGGATTTCTTCAATCAACCTATCATCGTAATTAACCGGTTGAAATTCAAGGCGCAAAAGGGCCGATAGCTCTTCCCAATTGCTAGCTAAATCCACGTTAGCGCGATACCATATTAAAGCTTTACCGGCAAAGAGGTCGCAGGCCTCCGCGAACAGCTGTGTGTCATGCACACTACGGGCCCTCGATAGCTCGCTAACCCGCTCGAGGAAGGCATTTACGGACAGGACGCGAGCATCGCCCGTAAACGTCAAATTCCATTTTGCAACAGGAACAGACGGCGTATAATGTGACGTAGACCCTGAAGGTCCTACCGGAATAGCGCTAGTTGTCGGTATATCTGGGTCAAGGTTTATAAGTACCCGTGATTGGTTACGAGATAATTCATATCGAGAAATCAAAACTGAAAGTTCGATAAACAATGCTTCTTTGCGCGCGGAATGATCGTCAGCCGTAGGGATACTTGCGTCCAAACGGGCTAATCCGTGACTGAATTTTGTCTCGATAGCTTGAGCGGTATTGCTATCGGGTTGATCTACAAATCTGGTAAGAAGGGCTTGTATTTCCCCCCTAACCGTAAGTAATGCTGCGTAATCTTCTTCAAACGAGAAAGGGCGAGTCGCCGGGCGTGGAGGTGCCGAGCCGGCGGCCTCGTCTCTTAAGACTTGACGTAAAAGGGTTCGTAATTGCGTGGTAGTTTTCGGAAGGGGAGTGGAACCTCGTATACTTAATTCGTACTGGAGTTCCACCTTCGATAAGCGATCGATAATAAGTTTAAAACCCATTATGAATGTTAAAACAAACAACGAGATAATCGGGACCTAAATTAACCCAAAAACACAACGATACAAGGGGAAATAGCGAAAATTTCACAACAAAAATCCCAAAGCGAGAATTTAAATCAAAACTCAAAAGGCCCACACGTTTAGGGCGCCAAATTTGTTACGGTACATTCCCTAATTTTGTACACGTGAACAGAAAAGTGCTGACGGCTATCTCAATGGAGATTGGGGTGGGTTATTAATTCGCGATATAAGGGCGGAACGTTAACTTACACAGGGAGTGTTAAAAAGGGCGCCACCTATTTTTCTGATGGTCTTAAGACTTTGGAGGCAAAAATAGGAAAAGCCTCGGAGATGTGCATATCGCAGGCTTCGAGATAAACAGTCGGACTGCACCTGTTGGCCTACTAACGTACCTGTAACAGACAAGCAACTAGGGAGGGTTCGGGAGGAGGTCATGAAATTACTTTTCAATCAAAATGCGTTACTTTTTAACGATTTAACTTTTAATTATTGACTTGCAATAAGAAAAGGGGTGACATAACATATTTACACAGAATCTCCCTCAATAATGAGGAGAGATGACTCAAAAACATATTTATACAAAACCTAAAAATAAACAAGTATGATAACACACATAAGTATTAATAAATTGCGATAAACAATCAATGGGGGAATCGATTCAGCCCAGAGCGCACAAACTCGAGATCACATTTACGGTAAGCTCTAGATTCTCGAGGTCGCCGCCCTGTACAGTAAAGACAGTATCAGCTAGACTACAATTCGTAATTATTACCGAAGCAACTCTTCGGAACACAAAAGTATTGTCTTCTACTTTATTAAAGTAGACGGGATTCTCTACGTTAATTTACGGTGATTCACAAGGGGAATCAAATGTTAAAGGTATAAACATGAATTCAGTACCTGTTCGGTGATGAGGTCGTCAGACGGTTTATCCCTTTGCACTTTAAGATTGCACAATAGAGGCCTTTCACTTTAAACACATTTTACTGGCGGTACGGGATGGGGTCCTTCACGGTGCTAGAGAGGTGGTCCTTGACGACGGGAACTGATGCGGTGACTGAAGAGTCGGTACGGGAATTTCTTGACGGTATGGAGAACTTCTCTCCTTGATCGGGAATATTCACTCTATTTGAACGGGATACATTCTCGTGCGATAGAACTTATCGACTTCACAACCGGAACAACGATAGGATCTGATAGTTCACTTAAAAACAATCGGTAGTTGAAACGTTAGCGGTATCAGACCAATCTTTAACTCAAAACGAGACGAAACGGAACTTTGTCTTCTAAATAAACGGTAATTTCTCGAGACGATAAGCGGTACTTGGTCGTTCTTTAGGTCAAGTCGGGTTGACAGATCGGGAACGACTTAGGCTCTCTTGCGGACGTAGAGCATGCGTGACTTTTAGTTTTAGGGGACTGACTTTGAAAAGCGGGCAGCCGATTGGCTGACTGGTTTACAAGGGGTGGGTGCTTGTGACTTTAAGGCCAGGGGGTAATTTGATACTCTGTTTATCCATAAAGGAACAGACAGAAATCCGGGAACTGAAAGCATATTTCAGCATTCTATCACGTTTTAATGGCATGTGGCAAGGTTATCATGCGATCATCGAGCGCAATGCGAGGGGTAGCCTGTTAACATGGACTGGGCCACATTCTTACAGGGTGACGTATTGTACTGGCCCCAAAGGATATAACACACTGCGTGAAGCAGCTGGCCCCAGTCAACCCGTCAGAGGTCAGTCGCTTATCAGTGTTTTAAAAAGATATTTATTCCAAAATCTTCAGTAAAGGAGAATCTAAGAGATCAATTTGCTCATTCATTAAAGGTATGTTGTTTTTTGTGTGTTTATAAATTTCAAAAGCTTCTAAAATGTTTAATTTATTTTTGTTATCAGAAAAGTGTAAAAATTTAATTGTATTATTAGATGTTAATGTGTGATTTTGTTCTAACAAATGTTTAGCAAAATTTGATTTATGTGCATGTTTATATTTATATTTATACTGAAGATTTTGAAATAAATATCTTTTTAAAACACTGATAAGCGACTGACCTCCGACGGGTTGACTGGGGCCAGCTGCTTCACGCAGTGTTAAAATAATAGAATCAAGGAGTTACTATATTTTGCATTTGTTATAATATTTTATATAGCTTTTGACAATGGCATAATGATGCCGAAATACGTATAAAGCGAATAAATCTTGTTATTTCCCGTTGAAATCGATATTTTATTTAATATTTATTATTTATATAATCATGGATTTCAACAAAGTGACGCTTGAGAATGTCAATAATAGTATTACTAATGCCCGGTTTCTGGAAACAAATTTATGAAACCCATAACTTATGTATTCGATAAACAGTCAATAAGGCAGTCCATGACATATCACGTGATCCTCGTGGAAGGCGCTAATTGGCCTACACGAAATTTGATCACGTGACCTAATGTCATTAGAGTGCCTTATTCGCTGTTTATGGAATACATAAGTTATGGGTTTCATAAATTTGTTTCCAGAAACCGGGCATTAGACTATTATCGAACAGCAAGCAAGAATTAAAACTGAAATAATGAAGAAAGAACTTCTACTAAAACATAAACAAGAAATGATGGATTTGGAATTGGAAATGAAATTGGCTCAATTGGATGCGGATGAATTGCACGATCCTTGATTAATATAAAATATCAAACGTGCTAGGTATCTAAAATAAAATCAGAACGCTACCTCTAGAAGTGTCAAATTTAATAATACCTCGTCTACGCGTAGCTTCGTGAGCATTGTTTGGGTATTTTTGCTAAGAGAAAATTCGTAAATTAGTTTAATATCATGGACTCTGATGCTGAGATTGAAGAAGCGTGGAAAATCGGCATTGATTCCTTGATGCCAGCTAAATCTAAAATAAGGTATGAGAAAACATATACCATTTTTAAAAAATGGTTGAACGGGAAGAAAGCGGTGATAAACGAAAAAACATTGTTGGCTTATTTCGTTCAAAGAAGCAATAAATTGAAGTCTCCAGGAAGTTTGTGGGCAGAATATTCCATGCTCAAAACTACAATTAATTTGAACGATGGTATTAATATTTCGCAATTCATCAAATTGCTATCCTTTTTAAAGAAGAAAAATGTTGGTCATAATCCTAAAAAATCGAAAGTTTTTACGACAGAAGAGATGAATACATTTTTGACTAAGGCCCCTGACGAAAGTTATTTAATGATTAAGGTAGCTATGATAATGGGAATCGCTGGTGCTTGTAGGCGAGAGGAGCTTACAAATATGACGGTAGATAACATTCAAGACAAAGGTTCGGTTGTTATTATTAACATACCAAACACCAAAACTAATATTCGCCGAACTTTCACAATAACCGATAAGGCCGATGAAAAAGTTCATTTCCCCGAAATTTTTCGAAAATATGTTAAGTTGAGACCTGAAAATACCAACTCCCGTCGGTTTTTTTATGCAATGCGTGAAGGAAAATGTGTAAATCAAGTTGTGGGCTTAAACAAGATGGGACAACTACCACAAAAAGGTGTCGAATATTTAAATCTGGAAGATGCAAGTTCATACACCGGTCATGCTTTTAGAAGGACATCTGCAACTTTATTAGCAGATACCGGAGTTGACATTATAGGACTCAAGCGACACGGCGGCTGGAAATCGTCTGCGGTAGCAGAAGGATATGTGGAAGATTCCATAAATAATAAAATTAAGTTTGCTGACAAGATTTTACACACCAGCAGTAGTTCTAACACGATTCTACCGAGTACTTCTTCCACGTTTGAAGTTCCTCAAACGTTCGAAAAAATATTTTCTGGTAACAATGTTGAAATTTCCACCTCACTGTTAAGTAACACTGCAAATTCTATTAATTTAGAAAGAAAAGATAAAACTGTTCCAATTAATTTCAATAATTGTACCAACTGTACATTCAACTTTAATATAAATAAGTAGTTATAGTCTAGTCAACGAAGGATTTCTAGAATGACAAACAAACAAATCCCCAAAGTCAAAAAAACTGTTCCAAAAAGTCCTTCTAGAACCCGTTTTTGATCGTTGGTTGACTGGACTATTAGTTGTTTCCAATTTTTAAATTTGTTCCGTTTAAAAAAATAAAATTGTTAGACCTGATGTTAGTAATAATTATTAATAAGAATTGTACCTTTAACTTCATTGTAAATAAAATTCGTTCCAAATTATCTTTTTAAATTCGTCGGTCTCAAGTAACATTCTAAGACTGAAATAATGTTCAATAACCACGAAATATGCATTGTATTTAAAATGAAACCTACTTAAATTGATTTATTGATGTTTTATAATGGCCGGCATATATTACCTACAATAATTAAAATTGCGTGAAAGATTTATTAAACTGCAGAAACGTCCATAGTGATATGAGACTAGAATCATGCGGATGCCAATTTCATCTTGCATCACCCATCCCTTGCATGTTTTGTTTTACTTACCGCCCTAATTGGGTTATAAACTCGAACAGCACTGGTGTTTCCATACCAACCAATCGAAATTTTGTAAACCCAACTTACAATATCTATCAACAAAGCTGGTAAATACACATAACAGCACGATCGGGCGAAAAGAAAATAACTTAAGTCATTCTGACAGTAAAACAGGGAAAAATGAAAAAATGTCGGATTGCAACACAAAGATTAACTCGGGGTGCGGTTATTTGTCCAACAACTGATTGATATCAAAGGCAACGGAGTGCAAATAAGTAATCTGAAGTGTTTTCTGGCCGGCTAAGTACTATTTTACCAAATGCTTAATTATTTGGCTATAGATACAGGGTCGTTTGAAATCTTTGGAAATAAAATTACTTGACGGGGCTTTGAAATGATAACCTGGGTTTGTTTGGAAGGACCCAAAATCTAGTGTTTGACCTAGAGGGTTCGGTCGGGAGTCTCGGGACACTACGAATATCAAATCTTGCTTGTTCTCCTATGGTCACATAGAGCGATTGAACTTTGTAGGGGAAGTTTGAGGGTGGAGTTGGCGGGTCGAAAACGGTTAATAAAGACAGAACACTTGTTACAAGCACATATAATCTGCCAGGAAGCTCTCACTTACGGGTACACTTGTTGCTTTAGGGCACATATGCTCCCACAAAAGATTACTATGCTACAGCTAGCTACAGTAGTAAACTTAAACTGGACTTTGAACAAAATCAAATTTCTAGACCGTCCCTCCTCCTTCGTAGAGAGAGAAGTCGTTGCCCGCGTCTCGGGATGATGCCAATTTCTAGCGCGATAGCGTCGTTACAAATGTGAGTGCAATGCTAGAAGCAATAAAAGAACTAAACAAACAATTAAGACTCTGCAAGACACCTGTAGATAAGTTCACAACATTTTACAATTTTACACAAAATTTCGAAAGTCATGGGTTCTAAAATAAACATCTGTTCATGGAACGCGAATGGCATAAACACAAATTAGGACAATCAATTTTTTAAATTAAATTAAAAAAACATGATATTGACATTTTACTTTCAAACGAAACGAAATTAGTTACAAGTGATAAAGTGAAAATAAAAAATTATACCATAATCAGGGAAGACAGGGGTCAAAACATTCAGGCGGGGGTATAGCGGTGGTGATAAAAAACAGCATCCCTCACATACTAATAACACAAAATAACACCAGCATAGAAACCCTCACTTTCAAACTAAAAGACAATACTCATAATATCATCACAGTGTATAACAGTCCTAGAAATAAATTCAGTAACCGAGACCTAGATACACTAGATACACTAGAACACCGTAGCCAACAAAGTCATCATAATAGGTGACTTAAACAGCAAACACACATTATGGAACTGCAACCGAAACAATACCAACGGAATAACACTCAACAACTACCAAAACAACATTATAATCCTACATCCACAAAACCACTCCCACTATCCCCCAAACAACACTACCCCCTCCACTATAGACCTAGTAGTGTGTAGAAACATGAACATTAATAAAATCAGAGCATTACAATCACTCGCTGAACTAGATTCCGACCATAACCCGATACTCTTTATCCATAATAATACCTTATAATAATAACCCGACGTGAAAAAGATGCAGGTTAATAGCCTGCTTCTTCTGTACAACGGGATGCTGTATCTCAGAGTCATTACCCCTGAACTGAAGAAGTCACGGACTGTTTTAATCCCGGAGAAAGGAGATTTTGCGGACGTGGCCAACTGGCGTCCCATAACTGTATCCTCGATTTTTCTACGTCTAATCAATAAAATATTGGCTAGGCGTCTTTCCTCTATTCCTTTCCACTCCCACCAAAGGGGTTTTATTAAGATCGATGGCTGCCTTGCCAACACCCTTATCATGCAGCATGTGACTAAAACACAGAGGAACCGAATAGAACCCTATTCCATCCTCGCCCTCGTTTTAAGGAGAGCCTTTGACTCCTCTATCCGGAGGAGTCTCACGCGTTTCCGTTTGAACAACCGCCTGATAGACTTCATTTTAGAAGATTACTGCGACATCACCACCACCATTTCTTGCCGTAATGGTTCCCGTACGATACCCGTGACGACCGGCGTTAAGCAAGGAGATCCTCTTCTCCTATATTTTATTCAATATAGTTCTCGATGAGCTCATCGGCGACCGGGGTTGGTATTCCGCTGAGCCATGACCGCAATATTGCGTGCATGGCATACGCGGACGACCTTGCCCTGTTCGCTCCCACGCCCTTCGAGGCACAGGCGCTCCTTAAACGCGCCATCGTTTTTTTTTTAAAGAGGACTCTCGCTTAACGCCGGGAAGTGCACGGCTATAACCACAGGTGTTGTACCTTCTAAAAATAAACTCTTTACCGCGACCACTCGCGGTTCTACATCGGAGGTTCAAGGAATGAGCAAATCTCTGTAGGGGACTGCTTTAATTACTTGGGTCGCCGTTATAGATACCTCGGAGTAATTCGACCTAACATTCGGGAACTGCAACGCCAACTATCGCGTATAGAGAGGGCTCCCCTTAAACCCTTCCAAAAATTGTCCATAGTTAAAACCTATCTCTTACCCTGTTACCTGCACTCCCTTCAATCCCCGAAAGTAACTCGGAAGGATCTTCTCTCCGTGAAAAAGCGGATCCGGATTTCCTGCCGGAAATTCCTTCACTTTCCCAAGACCGGCCGCAACAGTGTTCTGCACATCGACACCAGAGGAGGCGGCCTAGGTATTCTTCCCATGACCGACCTTATACCGCTAACGATCCTAAAACGTTTAAATAACCTGGCTACATCTGGTGATCCAGCCGTGACCGCCGTGCTGTGCTCCACCTGGAGACAATCGCTTTTCGTGCGTTTTTCTAACGGCCTTTGTAGGAATGGCAGATTCACCATTGAGAGCCGGGGTCAACTAAGGAGAGTTTGGCGCGACGATCTTGAGGGGTCTACAGCGGGCAATGGGTTGATCCAAGGCGGTGCCTCCGCGCATGAGCGGATCGTCAATCAATAACTCTCCAAGTTATTGATCCGGTTTGGATTACGTCGGATCTGCTCAGCTGAGGAGTAACACTTTGTCTACGATGGGGGCCCCCCACCTTCGTCTCCTGTGCAGGGCAGGATGCCCTAGAGTAGAGTCTCTCTCACGTTCTCCAAGGTTGTCCCATCTCTCATTGGCCGCGCATTCGCCGTCATGACTTTATTGTCTCTAAGGTCAAGAAGATCGCCGAGGGTCACGGCTGGAGGGTCACGGCTGGACTGTCCAGGTCGAGCCTTATATCAGATTTACGGGCGCGGTAGGGAAAAAACCTGATCTGAGCATATCAAAGACTACCTATATTCTTAGAAAGGTTACGAAGATAATCAAAGTAAAGCACATTAAATATTTAAAGCTGTTTGTTTTCTAAATGTATTTTCCTGTAAATTAAATCCATAAATGTAAGAAACATTAAACAAAAATTAATATAGACCTCAATAGACGAATTAACTAAAGGGACCCCTAAATCATTGACAAGAAAGTGTAACCCCCTTAGGGGTATGGAACTTTACTGAATTAATAATGACAAAACGTAAATATATTAGTTTATTTGACATGTGTCTGTATGTTATAATGTATATGAAAATTGTAAATAAAGTTTGATTTGATTTGATTTGGTTCTCGTCCGATCACCGAAGTTAAGCAATGTCGGGCGAGGTTAGTACTTGGATGGGTGACCACTTGGGAACACCGTGTGCCGTTGTCTCCTTTTTTGATTTTTCTTTTTCCTTAATTTGTATAACAGCAAACCCACTTCACATCTTTCTTTCGTTTACAATTACAGTTTCAATTAGCTCGCTTGCTATTGAAAAACATCATTATTTTGCACTAAAGAAGAAATTATTTTAAAGTAAATTAGTAGAATAATAGGGTAAACTGTGGTTATGTTCCCGAAAAAGTACGTATTCTTACGACAACGGCCATATCACATTGAAAGCACCGGTTCTCGTCCCCAGTGTCTTCCCGGCATCCCCGCGAGAAGGTACTCGTACAATAGCGCTCTTGGCTTAGTACAGCAGCGAAAACCGCTAGTGCCCTTAGGGTGCCACGTGCAGCTCAATTCGGAAATTGATGTTTAAAACTATAAGAGTGATAGGCATTAGCGTAGATAGTTAGGTTACTTAATAGTGATATCGTGTAGTGTTAAGTTAATGAGACTTAAAGCAAAAAATCATATAACTAAGGAAACTGGATTCCAAACCAATCACCGCCTCTTATTGGAGAGCCGTTTAAGGCATCACAATAGTTCCATTAGAAGGTCAGCTAGGGTATCAAACACCAGAAAGGAAGTAATATCAACCGAAACCCTGGAAAACATAGTAATCCCGGAAACCGATCCAAATGCAGGTAACAAAATGTTACCGGCTTTCATCAAAGTTCCAATAAAGAATCGGAAAATAGAAGCCTCAGACGAACGTGCCGTGCCCTCTTAACGAAAAGACAACTAACGATGCAATCGCAACCAGCAATTGCGTTCAAAAACAGATTTGAACCGCTTAGAGAACAAGAGGAGGAGTCTCAAATCATGGAAACAGAGGCAGGGGAAGAATCAGATGAGGAAGGAACACCACAACCTACAGAAAACAGAAATAAAATACATACAGGGAAGGTAGGGCCACCCCCAATAGTTATGCACGGAAAAACAGACGATCATAACCAATTTATTAAAATGCTAACAGAAAACGTAACAGGATTTCAAGTAAAATACTCGGCAACGAATACAAACATTTTATTAAAAGACCACAACGAAACAAAGAAACTATTAGCGCTTTTAGACGAACACAATGCAAAAATCACACATTCACCGCAAGGGAAGAAGAAACACGCGCATTCATTATTAGAGGGCTACATAGCTCACCAGACCTCAAGGATATAATTGAGGAGATGAAACAAATGCACAACATACCCGTAATCAAATGTTTTTAATTAAAGGTGACCAAACGAACAACCTACATGATAGTAACCGACGTGCAGTATACTTTAAAAAAACTCACGTCAGAAGTGAAAGTACTTGCATACACAGTTATAGCATAGGACAGACATGTCAACAAAAAACTGATAATACAATGCCCCCGATGCCAGACTTGGGGACACGCCACCTCCAGTTGCACAGCTAACCCACTTTGTTTAGTGCGCAAACGATCACTGAACTAGAGAATGTCCAAAAGTAGGCAAAGAAACCCCAGCAACTTGCGCTAATTGCGAAGGACCTCATCCAGCCAATTCTGTTGACTGCCCAGTCTACATAAGAACGGTAGAAAGAATGAAAAAACGGCAATCCGAAAAAACCGCCCCAAGAACGTTACACACGCCACTAAATGTACGAAATGAGCGACAGTTTCCGCAACTAAATCCATCTAGGTACGAAGGGTTGGGGTCAACAACCTACGCCAATCAGACAACAATAAGTCAACCACGTTGCAGACTTAGTGGAAGCTCTAACTAACCTCCGAGACACCGTAGAGAAGGAACGCGATATCAAGGAGATATTAATAACAAGCTCACCGAAAATAGAGTTCATCCAGTTAAGGAAAATCAGGGAAATAGTATTTCGTAATAAAGGCATTCAACAAATAGCGATCCTTGTTACAGAAAGAATGTACAAAGAAGATAATATAGAAGGAGAGAAGTGGCAAAAACAGACCAGTAGAAAGAAAGCAAGGGCAGATAAAACAAAAGCGATAATGATAAACGAAAAGGAATGGAACAGCTATTCCTCAATACTAAGGCTTATGAAGGACAAAATTAAAATCGAAGAACTGGGAGTAGACATCAAAACATACAAAAAACCAAGGACGGTAAAGTAAAAATTGCACTTAAAGAGAAAAAGGAAGGTGCGGCAAAAATTTTCAACGAGGAAACGAGGAAGGAATTGGGAAATCGAGCAACGATAGCCCAGGATGCAAAAAGCGAAAGCCGAACAATGATAATCAGACACATAGACCTGATTACCACAGAGGAGGAAATGAAGGACGGTATTAATAGAATCCTACAAATAGACTTTGCCAAAATAAGACTACACAAAGGTATAGAGGGGGAGAACAAGTGGTAACAGTCAGTGTTCCAAGAGAACACGTTACAGCACTTCTAAACGTCCAGAACATCAAAATAGGATGGTCGGCGTGTCCAATAGAGGAACTTCTGAGCCCAAAGAGGTGCTATAAATGCCAAATGCACGGGCACATTAGCAAAGAATGCGACCAGGAGGCAAAGGCATGAATGTAAAATTGAGGACATCAAGGCGCTACCATGTCCTGTCCAAAATATAGAAAGGCGGTAAGAGAGATGAGAGAAACGAGAGAAAAGGGCGATCGAACAAGACCCAGCACAACAAATACAGGGACCCGAGTAAATCAGATAGGCCCGTGGGGGACACCTGCAACCCCTAGCGGGCGCGTCCCCAGGTGGCGGATAGGGGAATGCCTACCGGCTTGACCGGAGAGTAGGAGAGTTAAAAGCCTCCAGCGGACCAACAGGATTGCACCTTTCTTAAACCTGTTTCCTTCTTCATCTAGTCTTGAGACTGGTTTCTTCTCTTCTCTAACTATTATATCAGGTGCCTCCCTTGGCGACCAACTCTTGTTTTCTTTCAGGCCCCGACGCCATTAGGAAACAAGGGCTAGGGGACCACTTCCTTTCTTACCTTTCACACCGATCGGCAACGAATTTGTACTAGATTTTTGGAACTGATTGTTTTGACGTAGAGAGCTGGCACCACGGGGCGTAACTTCGCAACAGAGTAAAGTTTCCGTGGGCCCCCGGTCTGGCAAGCATCCCAAAAGGTGCCCGCGTCGTCGGAGGCGCGGAAGCCCTGAAGCCGTTTGGTTGTAGGGGACCTCCCAGTGGGGGCATATCCTGGTGCGGAGGGAGGGCTCTCCGGTGCTGATGGAGTTTTTTGATTCTTGTAATTCGTTGCAACTTTTACTTTTGATGGGTCTTTGGCCCTTCTTTCTTATCCTAATTATGTAAAGTTTTGTTAACAATTATGGTTTATTCATAATCTTTAAATTCAACCGTTTTCATTTTATTTTATTTGTTAAACTTTATTACTTAATCAACATGTATAATTTTACAAGTTATTGTTAACTTAACTTTTTTTAACTATTTGAATCTGTAAAGTAAAATTATAGTCCATGACTCCTAGTGGGTTTTCAATATTATTGAGGGAAAAAATATAGAAAAACACCCAGTCTGACCCACAGTAAAGTTTTGGTTTTATACTGTCGTCTTTGCCATTTTGTGTAATTCACGATGGTTTGATTAACTTTGTTATACGGTTTTTTTTTTTTTAATTTTTCTTAATGACCCTTATTTGTTTTAAGGGCTTTTTGTCCTTTAAATACAAATTACTTGTTACCATTTGGTATGTTGTGGTTTTTTAAAACTATTTGAGTTATTTTTACCCGTTATTAAATTTGATTAAGATGTAACCTCATGTATTAATTAATTTTTCTTATTGTCGATGTAATTTTTGTTGTTCTGAAGATGAAGCCGTAAAGCTTCGAAAACGTTAAACCTTAATTTTTGTCAATATAATTTTTACTGTGGGTCAGACTGGGTGTTTTTCTCTATTTTTTCCCTCAATACTATTTGAATCTGATGATGTCCTAATTAGGACGAAACGATCGTCATTATTATTATTATATCATTTTCTATCTTTGATTGTTTTATTTACCTCGTGGGTCAGACTA
The DNA here is from genome assembly GCA_963082805.1 of Hemicrepidius hirtus. NCBI lineage: Eukaryota > Metazoa > Arthropoda > Insecta > Coleoptera > Elateridae > Hemicrepidius > Hemicrepidius hirtus. Next base: position 32,261,961 of record OY720161.1, on the reverse strand, counting down.
CCTGCTGTTTCTTTTGAGCTTGGAGTTCCCATTAGTGTGGGTATAGCCCACCAGGTCAGCCTTCTGGGACAAGGGATGAACCAAGGAATGTACAAATATGTAAATAAAGGGATGGAAGACAGCAAAAAGAAAACATGGAACAAAAAGATGAACTAGAGAGAAAGGAAAGGGAGAAGATGGAAAAGGAGATGCTGGAACGCCACAGTAAGAGACGGAGCATAGCCAGGACTCTCTCCCCAAAGAAAGAAGAGAAAGGAAGGGGAGAGGGAGACCGACAGAATGAACATACCATAAACAGGGATGGAAGGTTTATAGAAACGGCGCAATTAAATGAAAACGCAAATATGGAGAACGCGGTGGCTATGCTAGTGGAGCTAGGAGAGATGGCAGAGACCGCCCAAAGTATTGAGGGAGGCGGAGTAACGAAGACAGGAAGGGAGGAAACCCCACCCGGGACACTAAACGATGGTCTGACTAGAGTGCCAAAAAGAGGGAGAAAAGAGAGCGTAGCGGATGGGGACATTGTAGGTGTTCTGGCTGGTTTGACTAAAAAATATAAGGAGACCTTAACAAATACGAGGGAATAGTTAAAAAATGGGCAGAGACATAGTGGAACTGGACAAAGTAGTTGCGGAAAACTAGCACATCAAGAAGGAGTTAAAAGAGGTCAGGACAAGGCTGCAAGGCCGTACCTTAAAAATAATAAATATGGATATGGGGAGGGAAACTGATAATTTCCTGGAAGAAATTGGACACCTGGAACTAAGAAGGGGCGTAGAGGAAAGGGAACAAAGAGTAAATGATCTTAAACGGACTAATCAAAGGACACAGGGTACTCAAGTAGACCCAGCCACTCTGGAGAAGGAAATATAGGAATTTGAGGAAAACGTTGAAAAACAAGTCAGGAGCCAAATGGAGAAACTCGAAGGATGAAATAGTCTACAAAGAATAATAGACCTCCCATGGTCCAAAAAGTACTTTCAAGCTACTGAAAGTACAGAAAGCATAAGGATAAGGAACAAAGGAAACATCGCCGAGGTTGTGGATCCAAAAGATATAAGAGAGGGAAAGATCTTACAGACGATGAAGGAAGAGTACCCGGAGGTTTCGCACCTCCTAACTGAAAACTTAAAGACCATAGAATATATTAGAAAGAACACGGAAGTGATTGTTAGCAGGGGAGGGGGTGGGCAATGTGCCTACACCCTTTATGTCCTCCCGTTGGACACAGGGAAGACCGGGGGGAAGGAAGAGACGGAAAGACTGTTTAAATTAATCGAAAAACTCCAGGAGGAGACTTACAACAACAATCACAGATTAATGTAATGATGAATGACAACTTGGAGGACGAGTACCTAAGGAAATGCGTTGAATATGTCTTTGCTAGGACGGACAAACGGCCCCTGGTCACTAGTAACAAGAAGAAGCCAAAAGATAACACTGTACCCGTAAATAAATAAAAAAAAGCAAGCGTGGCCCAAAATGACGGAAACTACAGAGAAGATTATTGTCAAGGGAGAAAACAGGAACTATGCGGAGGTGTTAAGGGAAGTTAGAAAAAATGTGGATATCGAAAGTACTGGAGCACAGATTAAAAACAAAAAAAACTGCCAGAGGAGATGTCCTGCTGGTAATCAAAGGTGGTAGAGAGAAAGCACAAGCCTTGATGGGGGCTATACAGCGAGCAAACGTGACCACGAAAGTGGAGGTGAAAGACAATAACACCATTTTGCACATAGCAGACATTGAGGGGGATATAGAAGAAGAGATTACGGAAGCGATCATTAAATCAGTAGGAGGTCGAAACACAGAGGGTGTTAGAGTAATCTCAATTAGACCGAGCCGGAACGGAAATAACAACGCGACGGTATCGATAGATAAGTATGCAGCAAAAATTCTGATTCGAGCGGACACTGTCAGGATAGGGTGGGCACCCTGTAGGGTCAGGGCCAGGGTAAACCTTGTGAGGTGTTACAGATGTCTTGAATTTGGGCAAGGAGAGTTTTTGCACAACCTGCAACATCCAAGGCTGACCAGACAAGGTGCCCTTCTTTTAGAAAGCTGATACATGAGGCGGCGAATGACATGGCCAGGGGGAAGGGATACAAGAAAAATGGCCACCACGAAAATTATACAAATTAATACGGGGAGGGCGAGAGCCGCTCATGATGCCGTACGGGCGGCCGCAGACCGACGGGATACGGATATAATCTTCTATTAAGAGCCAAATAAGAACGTGGCCAGGAACAAAGGGCCATTACATGACACTAGGGTGGACGTTGCAATGGAATGCCGAAACAAGAACACCGGAATAATAACGCAGTGTCAGAAATGGCTATATAAAAGTGGTTTGCAAAGGATGGACCATATATAACTGTTACATATCGCCCAACATCTCCTTTGATTTGTTTAAAGGGTTCATAGATGAGATAATGGAGGAGGTGAGAGATAATGCGAAGGAAGCTATGAATGATTATAGAAGTCTCCCTTACGGGGTCCAAATATCCCAGATGAAAGGGGGGAATATGTAGCGGAATAGACATAGACATAGACATAATTTATTAATGCCAATACACGTTTCTGCTTACATAAGTCAACTACATATATACTACATATACATTACTACAGGATAAAATTTACTACATTTGAGAAGTCACTGATTTTGTATAGTGGATTTTGTATAAGAAGATCCATTATAGACCTTTTAAATTGCTGTACTGGCATTTCCCTCACGGCATTGGGTAACATATTAAAAAGGTTAGGTCCGTGGAAACTTTGTCCATCTTGGGTCCTTTTTAGACGACAGTAGCTTGGTAGCAAGTTGTTTTTAAGTCTAGTGTTATGGGGATGGACATCTCCATGGTTTTTATATACAGAGTGATGATAAAGTATCGCACAAAAATCATATTCTGGTTATTTAATGTTTTTACGGAAAATCCTGAGACCCGTCGATTTTTGTTTTTAAATTGCCATTCAGACATATAATTTTCAACCCCCCACCCCTCAGCCCCTAACTGCTAGTAACCCCAACTTTAAAAATTTAAATAGAAAGATACCCTTTGTGATACCTCTTTTGATAGGTCTTTTTATTCTTAATATAACAAAAAAAAGTTTTTCAAAATCGGTTGATAAATAACGGAGATAATTAACAAAATGTAATCAAATGAAAATGTCAATGTTCGACAAGAAACGGCTCAAACACGCCGTAAATGGTAGACATTAATAAGGGCACTTCCTGACCTAAATGTGTGGTTTTGATCGGCCACTATTTCTACCCTGTGACCTCATAATTTTTTTTAAATATCAACCCCATTTTTTACATTGATTACATTTTGTTAAATATCTCTGTCATTTATCAACCGATTTTGAAAAACTTTTTTTTGTTATATTAAGAATAAAAAGACCTATCAAAAGAGGTATCACAAAGGGTATCTTTCTATTTAAATTTTTAAAGTTGGGGTTGCTATCACTTAGGGGTTGAGGGGTGGGGGGTTGAAAATTATATGTCAGAATGGCAATTTAAAAACAAAAATTGACGGGTCTAAGGATTTGTGCCATTATTTCTACGCTGTGACGTCATAATTTTTTTTAAATGTCAACCCCATTTTTTACATTGATTACATTTTGTTACATATCTCCGTTATTTATCAACCGATTTTGAAAAACTTTTTTTGGTTATATTAAGAATAAAATGACCTATCAAAAAAGGTATCACAAAGGGTATCTCTCTATTTAAATTTTTAAAGTTGGGGTTACTAGCAGTTAGGGGCTGAGGGGTGGGGGGTTGAAAATTATATGTCTGAATGGCAATTTAAAAACAAAAATCGACGGGTCTCAGTATTTTCCGCAAAAACATTAAATAACCAGAATATGATTTTTGTGCGAAACTTTATCATCACTCTGTATATTGATATTTTTTTTTACATACATCATGTTTTCCATTATACAGTGTGTCCACAGATTCATTCTCAACATGGGGATCTCTCGTATCATAAAATATACAGATTTTGTTAAATGGCATGAAACACTCCTTAGTTAAAGTTCTGCCAAACCCCAAAAATAAACTTTCGATATTTAAATTCGACTTCCTCTTAAAATAAATGATTTATAGACGAAAATGAAAAAGTCAAAAATCCACGTTTTTTGCCACAGTTCCAAAAGTACCTTAAATATTCAAAGTTTATTTATTGGGTTTGGTGTAACTTTAACCAAGAAATATTTTGTTCCATTTAACCAAATCTGTATCTCTCATAATAAGCGAGATCCCCATATTGAGAATGAGTCTGTGGACACACTGTATATATATTTGGAAATGTCAATACTCTCAGACTCACGAAGGCATTTGCACAGTCATCCCTGTAACCCAAACCAGAGACCACTCTCACAGCATTCCTTTGAAGTTTAAAGATTCTATCTAGTTTGGGGGAATGTCCCCAAGCAAGGATTGCATAAGAAATTTTACTGTGGAATAAACCAAAGTAAGCAGTACGTAACGCGTCCTGAGAAACACAGCTTGCCAGATTACGTAGTAGAAACAGGGTGCCCCTTAATTCCCTCACTAGCGTCTCAATATGGTTCCCCCAGAGCAGTTTTGAGTCGAGGTGAACCCCTAGAAATTTTACATTTGGAGCTCTATCACTTTTCGAGTCCATATCTTTCATTGAAAAAACAATTTTGTTTGTTTTATCAACATTTAGATGTAATTTGTTTAGTGTAAACCAAAACTCTGCTCTCTCTTGTAGCCTCTCGAAAGCCCTATCTGCTTCCTTAGACGTCTCAACAGTGGTCGAGATGGTGGTATCATCAGCAAAAAGTATAAATTTAACTGTGGGTTCTACCCTAGGCAAGTCATTTATATATATCAAAAATAGTATAGGGCCCAAGACTGACCCTTGAGGTACTCCAATGGTTATATTACTCTCTGCTGATGACACTCCTCCAGCCCGTACTACCTGTGTTCTGTTTGTTAGATACGATGATATAAATTTAATACTATTTGGTCCGAAAAAATAGGCTCTTAACTTACGCAGTAGAATATTATGCGATACGCAATCGAATGCCTTAGTGAGGTCACAAAACAAGGAAGAAGTAGATTTCTGTTTATTAAATGAATCGAGAATGTAGGGCATGAGATCTAGTATGCCCAACGAGGTATTTTTGCTTTTTCTGAAGCCATATTGACAATTTGTAAAATAGTTATTGTGATTAAAGTACTCGGTAATCTGTGTTGCTATACACTTTTCTAGCACTTTCGAGAATACCGGCAATAACGAAATTGGTCTATAGTTTTCTGCTGTCTCTGGATTCCCTTTTTTAAATATTGGGGTAACTAGGGCTTTCTTAAGGATACTGGGAAACGTATTTTCTTTGAAACAGAAATTTATAAGTTTAGTAAGTGGAACAGTAATAAGATGATTAATAGTTTTTAGTAACTTTACATTTAGTCCAAAAATATCATAGCTATTTTTGTTTTTTAAATTACTTATGATCTCCCTGACTTCGTTAAAACTAACTTCTCTAAAGGAAAATGGACTTTCTGGTTGGGCAATATCTTGTATTAGATCTATTGGATCGTAATTGAGTACCGGAATTTTGTCTGTCAGTTTTTGTGCAATATTTACAAAGAATTTGTTAAAGTCCTCCGCTGAAATAGCATCAGATACACTCTCTTTCATTTTTACACCTTTGTTTGCATTTATGATGCCCCACATAGATTTGGTTGGGTTTTTTGATGTGTAGATTATCCTATCATTCGATTGGATTCTTGCCTCTTTAATGGCCTTTCTGTATCGCAATTTATATTTTTTATAATATTCTCTAACCTCTGCATGAGCATGCTGCTCACTTAGTATCCTAAGTAGTGCAAGATGCTCACGCATGGCCCCGAGTTCAGCATTGAACCAATTTATTTTAGAGGCTTTACCTGTTCTAACATTATATGTTTTCAGAGGAAAAGAATCCAAGTACGTATTTTGAAGAACCTCTATAAGTCTGTCAAACTTGCTGTCAACATTCAATCCACTATCATCAACAAAGTTCCAAGAATACTCAGCAATCCTATTGTAGAAATTTGTTAACCCAGCTTGGGTCATAGGACGATATACTTTTTTTTCGTGTTTAACCTCAGATAGTTTGCAATGAGTTGAGACCAATACCACCTGTCCGAGATGGTCCGATATATTTAGATCTATTGTCTCAGCCATGAATACATTTACTTACAAAGATATTGTCGAAGCATGCCTTGCCCCTTGTGGGACAGAAAATTGTTTGATTGAGTCCGTAGGATTCTACCAAATCAATCATATGGGTTGCCTTTGCCTGACTAGTTTCTAGTTGAACATTAAAGTCCCCAGTGATAATTATATTTTGCTCTGCTCCTATTTTGGTTAAAGCACCCTCCAATGCCGTAAGATATGTATCGAAGCAGCCAGAAGGTGACCTGTAGACATTTAAGACATACAAGTTAAAATCGTTAATATAAATCCCGCACATTTCAATACATTTTTCGATATTTCTTACACCTAAAAATTCTAAAGTTTTGATTTTGAATTTTTTATTCACAAATATAGCAGTACCTCCACCAGTGTGGTGTTGCCTAGAGGAGAATGCCGCTGTATCGTAGTTGATCAGCGCCAACAGCTTGCATTCTTCATTTTTCAGCCAATGCTCACTAACGCATACTATATCAGCGTCCAGGTCGTGTAGGGTAGCTTCTAGTTCGTTTACCTTATTTCGCAGGGAGCGAACATTGATGTGTAGCAATGGATGGCTTCACTAGACTTAACAGCAAAAATGACGGGAAAAAACCGACCTTTGTGAGGAGAGAAAGCTTCTCTTACATTACCCTGGCAACAGGAAATCTGTCCAAAAAAATTAAAGGTTGGGAAGTTAGGGAGGAAGTTAGTTAGGGAGGACTCGCTTAGTCTACACAAAATTATCACTTTTGGGTGGAGGACACAAAATAGCAAAGGAGGTTTTAAAGAAAGGCCAAATAGAGAGGCGGAGCCAAGAAGTACCATGGAAGGCATCAAAGAGGCACAAAATCTGGCATCTAGTAGGCATAATAGAGGAGGAACTGGTGGAACGAAGAAATGGAGGAAAGAAGGGAGAAGTGCATACCGACCAGAAGGAAATTAACAAGATAAAGGGGAGGGGGGAATAACCCTGGGCGTACTAACAATCTAGAGCAACAATATAAAGAATACAGAAAGGAATATAAGACAGAAATAACCAGGTCAAAGGAATTTCCTCCTCTATCAAAATATGGCGGCAAAAATATGGGGTACCATTTAAAAAAATATCGATGACGTCATAGTTCGAAAACAAAAGACGATCGAAAAATGACAATTATCAGGAAAGATGCACATTTAAAAAATAAAGTTGACGGGTCCGAGGATTTTTTAAAAACTTCGACAATTTCCATTGTATTGAATTAGTTCCAGACTTTTTAGTCGCACTGTATGAAAACTACATATTTTTTTTATGCATCTCTTTTTACTTCTTCTTATTTTTGCGATTTGGACAATTTTGGACAGATTGATACTAATTTTATTTTGCATATTTTGCATATTTGAGTTTTTGTTGCATATTTTGGTAAAATTTGCATATCTTAGCATATTTATGAAATTTCTTGTATTTTTCTTTTTTTTTTGCTGATCAATAAAACTAGTGTAAATTTTATTTAAGTTTTATATAAAAAAAAGTTTTGCAGGCAACCGTTTCTTGCTGCTTCTTCTCAACCGATTTTACAAAATACCTTAAACTTCCTGAACAACCCTTGACACAGGGATTAAGACTCAGTAAACCTATCTGACAAACAAGTGGCTTAAGTTAATAATAGTTAAAATGGATTTTCCAAGAGGAGGTCGCTACTTATGAGTCATAGTATGACGTATAACATTCTAAGGGTAAACTTTTAACGACCGACATAAGATAACACCATGCTTTCTATTTCTTTTCTCTTTATTATTTGGTTGACCACCGAAAGTACAAGTTTGTGCAGTGTAAAAGTGCAATAAATTAAAAGTTTAGTTTTATATTAACAACAATGTCTAATAGAGTTGCAAATTGGATTAAACGCTACCCTGAGCTGGTGCTGGATGGAGATAAGGTGTTCTGCCGTGCGTGCAGTAAACCAGTAAGTAGACAATTCTTAGGGAAGGCATACAATTATCCATTTAAAATAGAAAATATATAACTTTGAACTTTTAAACATGAAAATTAGTGAAGTACTTTTCTGTTTTACTTACTTATGGTGAACTAGAAAAATCGTTTTTGAGTTATATTTAATACTGATGTTTTTGGTCAGGTATCGAGCGACAAGAATTTTTGATTGATCAACATGCAAAAACGCCTTCACATATCGGCAAGTGCGAAAAGCTAAGACTATCTTCAAAATCCCAGCAAACATTACGTCAGTGCGTGACTACAAGTTCCGGAAACATCGAGCAACAGACATTCTATAAAGACTTGTGTAACACTTTAATAGCAACCAATATTCCACTTAAAAAAATGAATAATGCAAACTTCCGATCGCTTTTTAAAAAATATATTAAGTACTAAGTACTAAGTAATACCTGATGAAAGCACTTTACGAAAAAGTGTTGTTGACCATGTTTATTCTGATACAATTTCCGAAATAAAACAAATAATAGGCAACAATTACATATAATAAGTAGTAGATGAAACCACCGATAGTTGCGGTCGCTATATAGCGCATTTGTTAATTGGCGGTCTTCACGACGACGTCCTTTGCAAGTCGTATTTAATAGGTTCGAAACAACTCCACCAAACAAATAGTTAGTCCATAACTAGGTTTATGCAAGACGAATTATCACGTTTCTATTTACCTGAAAGTGTTCCTTCAGAAAAAAGTTTGTTACTGCTGTCAGATGCAGCACCATATACAGTGCTTCCCGAAAGTAACGGATAAATTCAATAAAGTCGTTGAGAAAAATATTTCAAATAAATGCTCGGACACGTCGATCTTTATTTTTAAATTATCATTTAGAGATGTAATTTTCAACTCCCCAACCCCTAAGCGCTGCCAACTCCAACTTTAAAAGTTCAAATAGCAAAGCACCCTTTCTGATACCTCATCTGACAGCATTTTTTATGCTGAATACAATAAAAAAAAAGTTTTTCAAAATCGGTTGATAAATAACGGGGATATTTACCAAAATGTATTCAAATGAAAGTGCCAATATTCGAGCAGGCGTTGCTAGCAATGGGTGGTAAAAAACAATTGCAACTTGTTTGTAATTGAATGTAAACAAAATGTATTAACATTACTTAGTGGAGTGTGTGTTACTGTAACCCACACTCCATTACTTAGATTACTGACATTATTTAGTGGAGTGTGTGTTACTGTAACACACTCCACTAAGTAATGTCAATACATTTTGTTTACATTCAATTACAAACAAGTTGCAATTGTTTTTTACCACCCATGGCTAGAGTCGTACCAACGCCTGCTCGAATATTGGCACTTTCATTTGAATACATTTTGGTAAATTTATTATTTATCAACCGATTTTGAAAAACTTATTTTTATATTATTTGCTGCTTTAAAAACAGTTACTTATTTTAAGGTTGCAAATACCTTTTGTAAATTTGAATAAATTAATTTTATTACGTAAGTTACTTTTCAGCAGCTGCATCACAGTAAACTGGGGGAACTTGGGACAAAATAATTTTTATTTTTATGAACTTGAAGAATATTTCTAAAATTATTGAGTTTAATTTAATCAAAATGGTATCATCATAAAGCCCCATTATTTATATAGCAAATTAAGTAAAAAAAATAATAGCTATTGTAACATTGTTTTACATAGTTATTTCATGTCCCAATTTACCCAGACGGTTGTCATATTTGGGACAACTATTTTTTTTGTTAAGAAAACTTGTGCTATTGAGATTGTAGTATCAAATAAGCGAATACTAGGGCAAATTGGGACACTTTTCATAAAAAAAATTTACACATCTAATTTATAAGCAGGCAGGCAGGAAATAAAAATATTTAAATTTAAGTTGCTGCTATTAGAAAAGTAGAAACACATACACAAGGCAATACAAAAAAAAAGTTTTCAAACATTCTCCTTCGTACTATTACCCTGGCTCTATCGGGATCGTTACTCATATTAGTCTCATCATAATTCAATATTAGATCTTGGAGGCAGCTATTCCACGTAATGTTTCCCCCATATGGTCAAAGTAGTTATTCATTGTTTCTGCAGTTGAATTCGCATGGCAACGTTTTATATTTTCTGAGAACCTAACGGTGAGGGCCTTATGTCTATTTAGAAAGCAACGTAGCCAATCATACCCAGGTAAATTTTCTTTAAAAACAGAAACCAAAATCCCCTTGTGATTAAGATATCCCTGAACAAATAGACGTAAATCCATTTCTGTAAAAGGGATTTGACCACTGCCTGCATATGTTAAGGCATGTATGATGTTCTCCTCTTCCAGATTATTTAGCACAGGTGGTAGTCCTATCCTGTCCGAGATTTATCCACGACACTTTCTAAATAATGTAGATTTTGGCACTTGAAATCTTTCTGCAGCAGCTTGTATCATCATATGTCCAACAATCACAGCTCCTAGAGCTAATTCTATGTTGTTTTTTTCATAATCACCATAATGTGCGGCACGCAACCTTCTCTAATAAGCTTGGCATTATGTCCCAAATTATCCTAAAACGATGAGAATTTATTAAAACTTCTTAAAATAGATAAACATTAGAAAATGTCAACAATGCAAACACAAAACATAATAACTGAGGTTATAACCAAACAAATTAATGTTATATTTCACTTGGTTGTAAAATGCCAGACCACACTTTTAGATGTACGAAATCAGCACTTCTTTTTATTAATTTTAAATATAATTGTGCAAATAAAAACCGAAAATTCACCAAAACAATCTACAGGCGCTCCATTGTTGGCTACGCAATGGTGGGGAAAGGAGATAGAAATAGTTTATAAAGGACAGAACATTGTAAATAACTTAAATTTTTATTCTGTGCGTAAACCTATAAATTTGACAGTGCGCAATTTATACGCTTAGAGTAGCGGCAGCACTTGCGCATGGTATTGGCGGGGAAGGGGGGGTTACAGGTTATTAGTTGTTTTGACACATAGAGGTTGAACATCTTATTGAATACTTCAATCAACGCCGTTAGTCAAGAATGGATTGGTACACTTTTATTAGCGGGTTTGTCAGATGAATACAGACCAATGATCATGGGCATCGAGAGCTCAGGGGTGCAGATCACAGGAGACGCTATTAAAACGAAGTTGCTACAAGACGTCAAATTATCGGAGAACAACACCGAGAATGCTTTCTTCAGCAAATATGGAAAACACAAAAAATACCAACCAAAAGGAAAAGGTCCACGTTGCTATGGATGCAACCAGTATGGTCATATGGCACCTGAATGCACCAGGAAAAACAACAAAAATGCAGGTGAGAAATCTAAATCTTCCCACACTGTATTCTGCGCAGGTTTTTCAGCTGGAAATGTGAATCCAAATGATTGGTACATTGATTCCGGAGCTTCTATGCATATGGCCACACGTGAAGATTGGTTAGAGGACATCGGCACTTCCCAATTGAGTGAAATTGTCATTGCTAATAATTCCACGTTACCAATAAATTCAACAGGTAATGTAAATTTGAAGATTTCTTGCAATGGAGAGATGACCACCGTGCAAGTGAAAGATGTGCTATATGTTCCAAATCTTTCTACAAATTTATTATCTGTGAGTCGGATGTTTAAAAATGGACTTGAAGTAAAGTTTGGTGCAGATGGGTGTTGCATATTCCGCGGTAAAAATTTAGTGGCAACAGCACGGTTAGTTGACAACATGTACAAATTAAATCAGTATGAAATGTTCGGTTTAATGGCAAGTGCAAAACCTGATAAACATCTGTGGCATCGCAGACTGGCTCATATTAATGTTAACGACCTCAACAAATTGAAAAATGGACTGGCAACAGCAGTCGATTTCACAAATAGCAAAAAGAAAATCTCACTTGTGTATCATGCCTGAAGGGTAAGCAATGCAGATTACCATTTAAGGATGTGGGTACAAGAGCCACCGCAATATTGGAACCGATTCACTCTGATCTGTGCGGACCGATGGAGACTACATCGATGGGCGTTGAAAGGTACTTTTTCACGCTAATTGATGACTTTACGAGGAAAGTGTTTGTGTATTTCTTAAAATCAAAACCTGAAGTGAAAGAAATATTTGAAGACTTTAAAGCTGTGGCGGAAAATTATACGGGATGTCGGTGAAAAACTTTACGTACGGACAATGGCACAGAATATTGTAATGCCAACTTCGAAACATTCTTGCGTAAATCGGGAATACGACATCAGACAACTACTCCACACACACCGGAGCAGAATGGTTTAGCCGAGCGAATGAATAGGACGATTGTGGAAAAAGCAAGGTGTGTGATCTTTGATGCCAACTTAAAGAAGGAATTTTGGGCCGAAGCTGTGTCAACCGCAGTTTACATCATCAACCGATCACCTACAAGAGGCATCGAGGTCACACCTGAAGAAATGTGGTCAGGTAAGAAACCAAACTTAAATAATCTGAAAGTTTTTGGTTGTAGGGCGATGGTTCATGTACCAAAGGCCAACCGTCGTAAATGGGATCCTACGTCACAGCAGTTAATATTTGTTGGATTCTGTGAAGAGACGAACGGGTATCGATTAATTCGACCGGACTCCAAGAAACTCGTCAAGAGCCGAGATGTGGTATTCATAGAAAATGGTGCGTGGCAGGATGACACTACAGGTAGAAAAGAATCTGTAATCGTACTTGAAGATGTATCCGATTCAGTGGGGGAACAATCGACAGTCTTGGAAGTTTTAGATGAAACTATCAACGGCAATGATAATTTAGTCGAAGCATCAGACACAGAAACATCATCGTCATCAGCTGGTATCAGCAGGGCTTCATCGAATTCAGATGACTCTGATTTTTTACTACCACAACCACAACAAGTAATAGCAGAAACCGAAAATGTGAGACGCTCAACGAGGCAGCCAAAACCGAAGAATATGCAAGATTATGTTACGTATTCAGCTCAAGTGCGTGAATTACAGGATCCATCAACAGTGAATGAAGCCATGAATCGCCATGACAGTGAGCTTTGGAGAGGTGCTATGTTAGAAGAGTACAATTCCTTTATGGAAAACAACACTTGGTCAAGTGGGTATTTAAAACCAAGACGAACTCTGAAAGGGAAATTCAGCGTTATAAAGCTCGTCTTGTTGTTAAGGGATGCGCACAAAGAAAAGGCATCGATTTCCAGGAAACTTTTTCGCCAGTGGTAAGATATTCTTCTATTAGATATTTAATAGCCCTGTGTTACGGGTTAATTTGCCTTTTTTCTTTTTCTTTCTTTTCCTTTATTTTTATACGATGGCCTTTCTGTAAGAATTTATGCTTCCGTGAGTGGGTTGATTTTTGTGTGCATGTTTGGGTGCATATGTACCTGTTATTGTGCATTTTTGGTCAACTTTGGTTATTTTCAAAGTTTTTACCCCATTTCCTGTCATGTGCATTTGAAGTCTTTCTTATCTTGTTCACTTTCCTCTTCCTCTTTGGTAGCCATTGATGTCCTGGTTGTCATACCGTGAGGTTGTCGAATAAGTTTTCTTTTATCAAAAGCTAATTGGCTGATATCTTCGTCATCCCTCAATTTTTATGGATTATTACTGCGATTTTGTGGTTCGACTTGGTGTTTAATAATTCATCCTCCAAGTAATTTAGGTCTTTGAAGGTTTGATTAACCAGCTTCTTTAAGCCGCCCATCATCTTGAGGTACGTTTCTATTTTTCCGATTAGTTTGTGTAATTTAGTCAAAATATAATAATACTAGCTGGGTACACGCAGCATATGCCGCGTTTACAGTAGGGTCGTATAAAACGAATATACAGGGTGTTCCCGGTCTTGTGATTTTATTTTTAAGAGGTGATTAACCACCTTAAAAGAAGGTGATTAAACCTAAAACACCTTAACAAAAGTTGCATTATAAGAGAGATATGATTTTTGAATAATTTTATAACTTTTTCTGTTTTCACGTATCCAAGAAATAATAATAATAATAATAATCTCTACACTACCCATATCCTGTTGCCAGGCCCCAGAAGCGCAATGCTAGTGCGGGGGGGAGGAAGGGGCTATTATTATTAAGCGGGCCTGCTTGCGTCTGCAGCCGACTTAGAGATGGAATAGCACAACTCTCATATTCATGTTACAGCCAAGGAAAACTGCAGAAAACCTTGGCCAGAAGTTGCCGGCACCGGGAATCGAAACCCGGCCCGCTGTCTTTTAAATAGGTTGATGCCAGTAATGTTTCCCATCTGTCAAGATATTTCATCGTTGGTTTTCCTTAAATTGTTGTGATAATTTTGCTAAAGAAAGTAAAAACGAATGGCTCATCGTACTAATAATGAAAACGTTGACATGTTGTTAATTTATGGGGAAGCACACCAAAATTCTGCTGCTGCAAGCTGATTGTACTCTGAGCGATTTCCTAACAGACTAACGCCCATTCCACATAAATTTACTGCCCTAGTACTCCGCGAAATAGAAACTGGCGCACTGCAACCACGTCAAGGACGTTAATTGATAAATTGTTAAAAAAATCATATCTCTCTTATGATACAACTTATGTTAAGGCGTTTTAGGTTTAATCATCTTCTTTTTAGGTGGTTAATCACCCCTTTATAATAGAATCACAATACCGGGAACACCCTGTAATATCTATTGTAGCAGAGAAGGAAAATTTCCAAAAGATAAATTTATAATTTATAATATACCGAGTGGGTACTTTCAAAGCCGAACATAGGGGAATTGCATTGTAACTGATCTTTATATACAACATAGATTCCTGCTCGCCATTTAAACCCACAAGGATGGTACCTAATGTCTTTATTATAAAAATCCTCTACTCTACTGCGAATACTCGTTATTATTCATATTATTTGATATTAATAACAGAAACATCGACTGGTTTTAAATAATTTAATTGAGAGATAAAAAAAAGTTGACAATCATAGCAACCTATATTATTTAAAAATAGCATTATTTTATAATTTTTTTACAGAAAAACATAAACTAAGTACTAACATTTATTGGTACCATCAGATGCGCTGTATTTTTGTCGTTCTATTCATACCATTACCATCCTTGTGGGTTTAAATGGCGAGCAGGGATCTATATAAAGGTTAGTTACAATGCAATTCCCCTATGTTCGGTTTTGAAAGTACCCAGACGGTATATATGTGTGTGGATAAAGTTTGGAACAAATTCAATATCTCCAGAAATATTATTTTTTCTGGAAAACGCTCGGACAGGTAAGCGATTTAAATTACGGCGCATATTTTAGGATGCTTCAAAATTTTTTTGCGTTAGTCATTCTTTGGTAGTGACGTCATCGACTTTTTTTTTAAATGGAAACATGTATATTTGATTATCGCATTGGATAAACATTGTTTTTCTCTTTTTAAGCTTCTAATATTTTTATACCCTTACATAAGAAAATTTTTGAGAAAATTGCTAAAAAGTTTTACGTCTCAGTAGGCTGATCTGGAACAGCGGGTGCAGCTTCAACTCTAAGCAATTGTTTATTTAAGCTTATTACTTTAAAGTGAACACCTTTTTTTGTAAAATCTAGTGTATTATGTCTGCTTTTGTTTAAATTTTGACGTTTAATCAAATTAATTGTGTACAGTTTCATCTGGTAATTTGATTGCAAATCGATGGATTGGCCGACGAGGACCAATGGAGTGGCCTGCTAGATCTCCAGATTTGACCCCACTTGATTACTTCATGTGGGGTTACTTAAAAAGTAAGGTATATCTAAATAAACCCAATAGTTTGGAAGATTTGAAGGAACGCATTCGGCATGAAATAAGACAGATTACGCCTGGTGTTATTAACAGGGTTCAACAAGAGTTTATTTTCCATCTTGGACACTGTCGAGCTGTAAACGGATATCAATTTGAACATCTATTATAACAATTTATTCATCATTTCCTTGTTGGTCATTTAAAACTATAAACTTTTTTTTTCAATTTCTTATTAATTTAATTTATCTTGTTTTATAATCTTATGTACTTTTATACTCACATTATGCTGTGATTTAGAGTCAGACTTGGACGATTACCTAGTCTAAATTAAATAAAGGTTTATAGCTACTTTAAGCTTACGTTTTGTTTTAGTACAGTTAAATTTTATTTTAAATTTTTCTTTTCAATAAATCGGTTATGTTCATAATTTTATTTCGGTTTCTGAAGGCTCTTTCAGGACAATTTGCATTGTCTTGGTATCAGCTGTGGTTCGTTTCAATATTTCAAAATTTGGGCCATATATGGTTCCGATATGCTTTCGTTTGGTCAACTAAAAAGTAAATGTTGTTTATATTATAAACTTATAAGATTATTTAAAATTGGTTTAGTAGTTAAGATAATTCTTTGTCTGGATGAATTTAGCTATTTGTGCAAGGCTATGTTTTTATTTTAAGTTTTTTATTTGTATAAATTGATATCGAAGCATCTTACGATATTCGGACAAACGTTGGAATGTTCAATAGGTTGTCCCAGTATTTGTTGATGTGGTTTTTAGCTATCTTCATACTTAGACACGGTTTCTTTTCAAGTGTACAATGATTTTCCTCAAAAATCGTTTCTGGAATTTGTAAGGTTTGAGGTTATGTTACCAAAATTTGTATTTTTATTAATTGTGGACGATTATAAAGTTTTTGGTGATGGTCAAAGGACTTAAAGTGTGGCAAAAAGTGAGAGGAACAAGAATTTTCCAATGATTTGACTGCAAGTTTTCCTATTAGAGGAAAATCAAGAATTTTAACAAAGTTGACGGATGTTTTTAAATCGGATCTTTTTGGATAGAGAAAATTATGAGGAGTCGAAAAATGTACATGGTTTTGAGAAATCATAAAGGATAAAGACCAGAAAGGCATTTAAAATTTATTAAATTATAAAAACAAATAATCTTCAAATTTTTTTACCTTAAAATTTTCCGTTTCCATGGTGAAAAACAAACTTTTGTCAGAGGTGATAAATAAGGCCTCAAAACAAAAAGAAGATCACTCAGCTAAAGCTTGTTGAAAGAGCGTGTCGTTTCCTCGAGTTCGAAAATTTACAAAGCTTGAATTTATTTTGTGTTGTGCAAGTGGCCATCTTGTAGTTATCTCGTCGAGTTTCACGAGTGATCTTTTATAATTGGAGATTGGAGTATTCGTTGCAGATCGGGAAGTCTGGAACTTTGAATTACGCCACATGAGAGTCCAGAATCATTTTAAGATAAGTTTTTATATTTTAAATTTAGTTTGTGTTTTTGTAAATAAATTTGTTTGGTGTGCTGTATGAAATTTAAGTTTGTTTGGTTTAATTTTCGTAGATATTGTTTTGGTCAGATGAAAGTTTTTATTTTGTTGTTAGTAAAAGTAAGTATATGCTAAATAGTGGACCCACAGATGATACTTGTCGATGAAGGACAAGGTATCGAAAGCCCCGAGATAAGAGTTCTTTTTGTTGTTTTTTT
Organism: Hemicrepidius hirtus; assembly: GCA_963082805.1. Taxonomy (NCBI): domain Eukaryota; kingdom Metazoa; phylum Arthropoda; class Insecta; order Coleoptera; family Elateridae; genus Hemicrepidius; species Hemicrepidius hirtus. The sequence continues at coordinate 32,244,370 of OY720161.1, read as the reverse complement.
TTAGATCAAACAGGTAAAGTTGATTCCAGATTTACAGCATTTTTATTAGCACCGCTAAGAGCAGAGTTAAATTAGAACAGTATATTTATTGTCGCCAACAACGTGGGGCCTCGATTTAGCTGGGTGAATTGTAGAATTTAAATAAGCTTGTAACATAGTTAATAAACAGACATGGCAGATAACAGGGAAAAGAGATAACTAGACAAACGAGTAAAGATAGATCAAAGGGGGATACAGAACAAGGGGAATTAGAACAATTAGCAATGATAGGATTTACAGTGGAAGGTACAAGCATAGAAATAGGAAACGTTGAGAAGGGAGGATTAGGAGCAGTAGGGTTTACAGCAGAAGGGGAAAGTGTAGAAGGAGGAAAAAGTTATGAGAAGGAAAAATAAAAGGCAGAATTTGATATGAATAAAATGTTTAAACTTATAATGAATAAATTTGAGGAACAAAGCAGGGAAATAAATAGGAAAATTGAGATAGAAGGGGGGGGAAGAGGGACAAAACAACTCAGGAACTTATAAGATTAGAAAGTGAGAAAACTCAGGAACTTATAAGATTAGAAAGTGAGAAAAGGGATAAACGTGAAAAGGAAATGTGGGAAAATTTTGAGAATAGAATAGAAAAAAGTAGTCAAGTGATGGGTGAAAAATTAGAACAAGTAAATAGGGTACTAAGTGAAAGAATTACAGAAGTAGACGAGGAAATAAAAGTTGAAAAGAATAGGTGTCAAAGAGAAATTAAGAAGGTAGAAGAGGGTATACAAGAATGTAATTCAGAAATTGGTAGGATAAATAAGAAATGTGAGGATGCGGAATTAGAGAGAAAGGCAATTAGAAAATAATTTGAAGAAAAAGATAACCAATTCAAACAATTTATAGAAAGGGATGAAACGGTTAAAGAGAATGTACGAAAAGAATGGGAAGCTCTAAGGAGAGATCACTTGAAAATGGTAGAGGAAGAGATGAAGCAGATTAAAGGGGAATTAACAGATAAAATAAGTCAAATTATCAAAGAACAAATTGTTATATCCTTTGGGGCCAGTACAATACGTCACCCTGTAAGAATGTGGCCCAGTCCATGTTAACAGGCTACCCCTCGCATTGCGCTCGATGATCGCATGATAACCTTGCCACATGCCATTTAAACGTGATAGAATGCTGAAATATGCTTTCAGTTCCCGGATTTCTGTCTGTTCCTTTATGGATAAACAGAGTATCAAATTACCCCCTGGCCTTAAAGTCACAAGCACCCACCCCTTGTAAACCAGTCAGCCAATCGGCTGCCCGCTTTTCAAAGTCAGTCCCCTAAAACTAAAAGTCACGCATGCTCTACTCTGGAGAGAGAGCCTAAGTCGTTCCCGATCTGTCAACCCGACTTGACCTAAAGAACGACCAAGTACCGCTTATCGTCTCGAAACTACCGTTTGTGAAGAAAATGAAGCTCTGCTTCATCTCCCGTTACGATTGGTGCTAAAGAATATTCTGATACCGCTAACGTTTCGTTTACCGAATATCTTTAAGTGAACTATCAGATTTGACCGTAAATAAAGTGTTTGCGACTCACTGAACTCTCAAGTTATTCGAGATTCGGTCGTGCTAACGTTAAGTTATTTCGCACGGCTTCCCGTCCCGGAAATGCATCATTTTCAAGTAAAGTGATTATCGTATATCGAATAGTCGAGAAGTAATCCCGCCCGCCAGAAGAAGCTCGTACCGACTCATCAGTCACCGCATCGGTTCCCGTAGCCTAGGAGGCCCCAGTCGAGTTTCAAGGTAGAGATTCCGTCCCGCATCAATCCTTAAAAAGGTGTAAAGTGTAAAGGCCTCTCTATTGTGTAAAATAAAAGTGCCAAGAGATAAACCGTCTGACGACCACCTCACCAAGTAGGTACCGAACTTAATGTTTATCCTCTTGTCAATCGATTTAACGTAAAGTTTGAGACTTAATTAAAGTCATCATCCCCTTTTGGGTCACCGTAAAGACATTTACTTTTGGGTAAATTAACGTAAAGAATCCCGTCTACTTATATAAAGTAGCAGACGCTACTTTTGTGTTCCAGAGTTTTGCTTCAGTAATAATTACAGATTTTTAATCTAGTTTATATTATATTTACTGTACAGGGCGACAACCTCGAGAATCTAGAGCTTACCGTAAATAAGATCTCGAGTTTGTGCGCTCTGGGCTGAATCGATTCCCCCCATTGATTGTTTATCGCAATTTATTAATACTTATGTGTGTTATCATACTTGTTTATTTTTAGGTTTTGTATAAATATGTTTTTGAGTCATCTCTCCTCATTATTGAGGGAGATTCTGTGTAAATATGTTATGTCACCCCTTTTCTTATTGCAAGTCAATAATTAAAAGTTAAATCGTTTAAAAGTAACGCATTTTGATTGAAAAGTAACTTAATGACCTCCTCCCGAACCCTCCCTAGTTGCTTGTCTGTTACAGGTACGTTAGTAGGCCAACAGGTGCAGTCCGACTGTTTATCTCGAAGCCTGCGATTACACATCTCCGAGGCTTTTCCTATTTTTGCCTCCAAAGTCTTAGGACCATCAGAAAAATAGGTGGCGCCCTTTTAAACCCTCCCTGTGTAAGTTAACGTTCCGCCCTTATATCGCGAATTAATAACCCACCCCAATCTCCATTGAGATAGCCGTCAGCACTTTTCTGTTCACGTGTACAAAATTAGGGAATGTACCGTAACAAAATTAAGAAATTAGATAAAGAAGGGAATAATGAAAACGCGCAAAGGGGAACTAATGAAAACGCACAAAGGTGGAATAAGTTAAGAGGGGTACAAGAAATCGATGGAAGTAGGAGTGTAGGAGAGAGCCAATACATAAACCCAGGGGTGATTGAGAGGGAAAGCCCAAAATTCAATACAACAAAGGACACCCATCCAAAAGAATTCATTAATGATTTAGAAAGGTATTTGTGGCAGAATTGGAACCAGTTAGGATTAAGATATAATAACATGCTAGAAATGTCAATTATAAAAGCTTCAATGCGTGGAGAAGCGGCGGAATGGTATAAAATCAAAGAGAATGAGTACGGTTCATTTGAGGAATTGAAAAGAGGGTTTTTGAAATCATTTTGGTGAATGAAGGAGCAGGAAAGGATGAGGACGCAATTGTATCAAGAAAGATACGAGGCAAACGCAGGAATTAGTAGAGAAAGGTATGTTCTGAAGAGAATTAATTTGTTCAGACATTTAGATGGAGTAAGGGAAGATAGAGAAATCATAGGAATATTAGCAGGTCAATTGGGAGTAGATATCGCACAGAAAGTGGACATAGACGATATAAATGATCTTGATAAATTTATTAAGATATTAAAGGCATATGACAGTGGGGGTGAAAGTAGAAACAGGGATAGGACAAACAGTTCTTTTACGGGAAATAGGATTCATATAGGAAATGACAATTACAATAGAAATGGGGATATCAACAATCATAATAGGAACAGTATAAATAATATAAACCAGGGTCATTATAATAGAAATAACACAAATGGGGGTAATAGATTTAATAATAATAGTAGATTTAATTATAATAATATGGGAAGTAGGTTTAACAATAATTTCAACAATAATAGTAGCAGGTTTAATAATTATAATGACAACGGGGGAAGATTTAATAATTATAACTATAACGGGGGAAGATTTAGTAATTATAATGGAAGTAGATTTAACAACAACCAACAGAATGATAACAGGGTTCGGTTCAATGATGATTTGAATAAAGGGAATAATCATCAGGAAAAAAGATGAAGTTGAAAAGAGAAGGATAGAAGGTGTAAGAAGGTGGGAGAATAATGAAAGGATCGAACAGGCGTATAAATGTAGTTATGGGTGAGACCGACAGGAGCGAGGAGATTCAGGTGGTAGCAGATGTCCATGAACAAAATTTTTAGATAGCCGTGCCATTGTTGGACACCATTATGCCCACCCTCGCGAATTCATAAATTGGACCAACAATGGTACGAATATTAGGGAAAATAGGCTTATAGAAAATTTGCCTTTTATAGAAATTAATATAAATAAAATTAAGTTAAAAGCATTAGTAGATACTGGGGCAGAGTTTTCATTGATTAATGAGGGGTTAGTGAATATAGTAGAATCAGAAAACATCCGTGACGTTTAATGTGCCAATTGGAAAATTTTGAGTGTACCTGATACACACAAAACCTGCTGATATACACCTGACTCTACTTAACCGTCAATAGCGTCAAACGTTGTAAGGTTATGGTAAATTATTTGTCATTTTGCTCAATTCTAAAGATGATTTTCATAGAACATATTAAATAATAGTTTATCAATAATTTCAGAACCACGGATTACATTAAAACTAGAAAATTCAAGTTGATTAGGACATTTATTTTATTGCAATTAAATTGAAAGAATTAATAAAGAAACTCCTCATCAGAATTATTTTCAGAATCAGACTCCATTAAGGAAATAATAATTGGAGGAATATTGGTAAAGGTATGATTTCCCATTAATTTCTGCCAGTCAGCTTTAATTAGTTTTTCACAATGTACTGTAACGGATGTTACAATATATTTAAATAAATATAAATTAAAGAAGTATTTTGGAGAGCAGCATTAAAATTGTGTTTATTGTTTTTAAATACAAAATAGAACTGATTATAAAATAAATATTCATTACCATCCCAACCCAAAACATTAAATCAAAGCCAACCCATGAAACCATTACACTACCCCCCCTCCAAAAAAAGAAAAGAAAAAAATCTTTGGGTAAGTGAAAACTTTGGATGAACAGTGATGCTGAACATTCCAAGCTGCAAAACACTTGACCATCTTTTCAGAAAACAATTACAAATATAAAATTGAACATAAGTATAATAAATTTTCTTTTTTCTTTATTTCTTCGTTTCTTGTTGATGTTCGTTGCTTCCAATCTTGATGCTAGTGGATACAAAAATATACAAAACTGAAAAAAACTCAAAAAAAAATTAGAAACAAAAATTGTTAATTGTGTGTATTAGTGTATTTGTATTAGAAGTGAAAATGAGTGAGTTTAGATTAAAAGTTTGTAAGTAGATTGTTAAACCAAGATGAATTCCAGTTTAGAATCAAATTGCACAAATTTGATTATCATTATGAGGAACCATCTGGTGAAGAGAAAATTAATATTTAATGGATATGAGTGTTGTATTTGTATTTGTTAATATTTAATGGAGGTGAATGTTGTATTTGCATGATTGAGTGAATTATAAAGTAAGCATAAGAAGTTTGTAAGGTAGATTGTGAAGTTGGACTAATTAAGATAAATTCCGGTTAAGAGTCAAATTGCATAAATTGATTATCAAAAACTGAGGAATTATCTGTTCGACTTACACAATTAATTAAGAAAGAGATGTAGATGTGTATTAGTTATGTTGAAATGTGTAATTATAAAAAGTAAAAAAATTATCGCCCCAATCATCCCAAAACAAATAAAAAAACATTATTCCCAACCCAAAACATTAAATCAAAGCCAACCCATGAAACCATTACAGTACTACACTGTTTTCAGGTGTAAATTGGTCACAATTTTCGAGGAATCCTTGTTCACACCCTGCATGAAGTATTGTAAACCTACCTTCTTGTTTTATTCGTTTCGGATTAGCTTGAATATCACTATCATGAATCCAACTACGAACCTGGGAACCATTTTGATATATCCAAGTTTCATCCAGGAAAACAAACAAATAATGTGTATTCGAATGTAAATACTGCAAATATTTTTTAATAAAGATCATTTTTTGAACCTTAACATGCGATTGTTCGCATAAAATTAGGCGATTATTACAGTTTTTATAGCGATAACCCATGGATCTTATAATTGCATATAAAGTTGTACGTCCTTTATTAAATTCTAACTCCTGTGTAGCATATAAATGTAAATTCTCAATGGTGATATGTTCATTTTTCTCATGCAATGAATAAATTTGTCTTTGCAATTCCTTTTTTAAAAAAACTCTGTTATAATCATCAATGTTTGAGGCTGTTCTTCCAACTTTTTTTGCGTCTTCCAAGTCTTCACCATTTTCAAACTTTGTATAAATTTAGATAACTTGCGTAACACTAATCTGTAAGGAAGGAGATGAAGGATAGGAAAATTGGTTTGCAAGGATAAAAATGTAAAGCTTACTGAAAATATATACGCAGCTTTTTCAAAAATATTATATTTTTTTAATTGAGGACTAATCTCTTGTCGCTCTATACAATATTTACATACAGCTTCTTTTTCTCTAGCTGAAAGTAGATGTCTTTCTTGCTTTATTTCATCCATTACATTCATATTTTGATGAATTACTATGAATGATTAATCTATAGAATTGATCACAAAATGCTTTAATAATTCAAATGTCAAAGTAAACACCAAACAAAAGATTTAAATTTAAATTTGAAGTGGGGCCAATATCAAATATAAAAATTACTAACACCCTAATAGGGATTTTTGTACTAACCAACAGAATGTAACTTTTACATCACGGGAGTTTCCTGAATTGATTATAAGTATGTGGATCTGTTTAGACAGAATATTATTCCTATTAAATATGTAAAATTGGTTACAGCCAATAATAAAAAAGTGGAGGTGCAAACCTCCCCTGGACTTTCCCATACTAAAAATAAACATTTTGTTTTGGCTATTCAACAGTAGTTCGCGAGGCAGCATTGGAAATCATTTGAATGCCTCGCGAGAAAAATGAGTACGGGTTCGATATGAACAAAAGAAAGACACCAAGATACGCATCTATCGCGGTTAAAAGTTACAACTGGCGAAGTCGGACGATCGCTACCGACCGACGATCCGACTCCAACCTAAATATTCAAAATTCACGAATTTCTCATTAACCGTACATTTTAGCCATATGAACACCTTATACTATGTGATAGACAATTAAATTTTGCATTCAATTATATAATAATATATAGGGTGTTTCATTTAAAATAACAAAGTTACTTATTGTACTGTGAAAACCAAACACCTTGTATAGGTGATATAAATTTAGGAAAATGCAAATCTATATACTGAACAACTTTTGTATTTAAACTTCTTTCATATTTTGACTAATAAAGGCGCTATAGGAGCATCAATTTCCGATTTTCAAAATCTCGTAGAGGGCGCCACAGTGGAATTCTGGCGTTCATCAAAAAACAAAAATGTAGCTAATACCAAGCTGCATAAGTATAGAAAATTTAAACAAATTCCTTAGACCAGTTTTTTTGTAATAATTTTTCAAAAATTTCAAAATTTTTGGAAGAGCGCCGTTGCGACCGTTTTTGGATTTAGTAAATAATTTTTTTCGTGGTGTAGTACAGCCAAAGGGCTTTCAAACAAGTTGTTGCGGAACCTGATCAGATAACTGGTTTTTGAGTTACGGGGCGTTAAAGTCGAAATTTTGAAAAATTCATAGCGACCGCCATTTTGAAGTTAGAGAGTCCGGTAAAAAACTGTTTCCCTTGAATTATGCCCTTCTTTCATATCCCCTACTCAGATTTTCAAAATTCCGCTTCTGAAAAAAATGATACCAAAAAAACATGTCTAACTTCCGCTTCCGGTTTCGGATTTTTTTGAAAAGCTTATTTTGTCGATGAATTTTCGATATACCCCTTCATTTAAAATTTCATCAAAATCGGTTCACTAGTTTTTGGGTTAGAGGCGTTACATACATACCCACGCACCCACCCACAGACATACATTTTTTCTAGACCACTTTTTTGGGGTCCTGGAGGTCCAAAACACGTATTTCCGCGAAAATCTCGACTTCGAAAATTTTCATGATATCAATACTTCCCATATACATATAGTAGTGGTATGGGAAAATAAAAAATTAATGTAATCAAAAGACAAATTAATTGCAAATTAGAGATAGGAGGGGATGTATTTAGAGTGGAAATGCTGGTTGTCCCAGATATGGTTATGGATTGTATCATAGGTATGAATGTTTTATTTGAGAATAACATGGTGGTTAATTTAGAGGAGAAGGTATTAGTAGGGGAAAAGATTAGAGTGCCGTTTATAATTGAAAGTAAGGAGGAAGAAATAGAAACAGAAAGCAAAAACATTAATTATATTGGTAAAGGAGAATGGGAAAGGGAAAAGTTAAATGAGGAGTGAGAATTAGAAGCTCAAACAAAATTAGGGGAAATGGATATTAATTGTGAGGATGAGTACAAAAGCAGAGTAAAGGAAATAATGGGAAAATACAAGGATTTAACAAATGAAGTACAGGGGTTAGCTAGGGGATATGAGCATAAGTTGGAGGTTTTCAACGAAACTTCGTTTAATTGCAAAACTTATCCTGTTCCTTATAGGTATTTGCAAAATGTAAAAGAAATTAATTCAATGCTAAATAAGGGTATTATCGAAAGGGGAATTACTAATTTCATAAATCCAGTTGTGGTGGTAAAGAAAACAAATGGGAGTATTAGGTTGTGTCTTGATGCTAGGCAAATCAACGCAAGAACGAAACCACAATTTGAGTCTCCACAAATGATTGAAGGGATAATAGGAAAACTAGGGAATAAGAAAATTTTTACGAAATTGGATTTACAAAACTCCTTCTGGTTAATTCCTCTGGAAAAACATTCGAGAAAGTATACGGGGTTCAGTATTGATGGCAATGTATACCAGTTTAAAGTAGTACCTTTTGGGTTGTCGACTTCCTGTGCAGCATAGTCAGAGCTATGCAGAACATATCGTCGTAGTTTTCACTATGTGGCGTATCTCATTTTCTATAACTTTTCAGGAGAGCTGATTGAAGATTTGCCAAACCTTATTTATAATTTTATTTGAATTTATAGATCTCTTTTTTGATAGTTGTTATTTGAGATGTTGTGTGCCTGATAGCTTATCATGTTCCAGGTAGATTTTATAAATTTTTAATTAAAATAACAAAAATTTTGAATAAACAATGATATACGCCCGTCTGTGAAAAATATTATGGGGCTGTTTTGAAATACGCCCAAAGAAAGCAACACACTATCAACGCATTTATTGACAAATAAATAACCTTCTGTTATTACAATGTAAAAAATTAGCAATTATAAACAAATATGACAATTAATGAGGAAGATTAAAATAAAAGTTCTTATATTCTTCCATACGTATAATAGGCTTTGGTCCATTGCACATGGAATTTAAAGATTGGTACTTTTTGTCTGGAATTTTTGGAGGGGTCCTATTCAATTTTGGTACGACAATCTTGGAAAGGTCAACTGTTCTTTTTAGAGACAATGCTCTATAGGTGTCTTCTAGATGAGTGGTTTTAAAAAATATTTTGTTTAAATTTTCTTTCGTCAATTTTAGTTCGTTCATTTCGGTCCAATTTATGCTTGCGTTAGTATTATCGTCGTCTTTTCTTACCGATAAAATACGCAGATCTTGTGAAACAGTTTTAAAATCTAAAAAATCAGTGTAATCCATTTCGTGAACTATATATGGATGTTTTTTGCGAGATAATTTAAATATTGGCACTAATTGACTAGGAATGAATAAATTTCCTGCGTTAGACATTGCAGTAGCGATAGTACTATGCGCTGAATCGCCCTCGTTTTGACCATGACTTTTCTCAAAATAGTATGACGAATTTCCTTAATATTTTTGCTTATGCTTAAAAAATAAAGCATCATTGCAGGTAAAATAGAATTTTTATTTTGCCCAAAACATCCATCTGAAAATAAATCTACAGCTTCTACGTCCTCTTTGTCATGCTGATTTAAAAACATAAAAACGCAACTTGATATTTCAGAAGATCCGCGTTTACTAAGACCTTCGTGCCACGTATAACAATGGCAATCTCGTGTAGCCATATTGTAGATTGTAAAGTTATATGCTGCTAAACGTTGCTTATAAAAAATAGCACTTTCGTTTGATATTGGTAAATGAATAACTTGCTGTAAATCAAAGACGGCACAAATTCGTTTGACAGACCTGAGCGCTTCTTCCTTGCATTGACTTTTAATAGCTCTTACTTTTTCTTTTTCTCTTGTATGCATCAAATACTCATCCTGTAACTTTGCTTTGATTTCATCATTTCCTTCTTTATACATCACACATAGTGTACACTGATCTTTTTTCGGTCGATGAAACGATAAACCCATTTCTTTAAAAAATTTTCGATATGTCAATATTCCACCTGTTTCACTATTTTTGTACTCCTCTAAATACATAGAATACATTTTTGGTATTGATAATTCAGAAGACAGATACTGTCGGGAGGTACTTTTTCTACAATAGTGTGATTCTACTTTTGGATACATTTCAATGTGTTGTTGAATATTGTTACGTATTGCAGCGTCTCTTTGCTGTAATACGTCTCGTCTTCCACCACGTTTATCCCTTTCTACAGTGCCGGTGGAGATAGACAGTTTGTTTAACGAAGTTCTCATACTTTTTTCTGATATACTCAACGTATTTAAAAAAAATATTTTACATACAGAAACTTTCTCGCCAAACAATGGTAAAAAATAAGAGTAGGTTTTCTGTCTTCTCGAATTTTCTTTCGTGTTTTGTTTTGTGTTCGTTATTTCTATATGTCGCATATATATTCTCTTTGCAATTCCAAATTTTCTAGTTCATAAAATGCATTCATAATAGCATTCCTTTCGTCTTCTAAGAAATAGTGACATTTCTTCCCAATCTGTTTACAAAAGTCTCCTGTACATCTGGGTTTTACTTGTTTAGGTGGTACTAAATTCATTGTTTTCGGTATAGTGAAACCCTGGCCACTTAATCTATTTTGCTTAGCAATTTTGCACTTGTTAACCTTGTTTTCTTTTGGAATTTCTCTTTCATTCCCGTCTACATAATATTCTTTTGGAGTCTTTTTGAAAATCTGTTCTTGGTTGTCATTTGCTACAAATTGCACGTCACCTTTTTTATGAAAATTGCAAGAAGACGAAACATTAAAGTGGTCCCAGCATAAAAGAGCTAAACAGTTATTACATGCAGAAAAAGTTTCATTTTCACAACCAATATTTTCACAATTTTGTTGTGCAGACTCAGATGTTGTTAGATCCTTTTTATGAAAATTACAAGATGATGTATCAATAAAATGGTCCCAGCATAAAAGAGCAAGACAAATATAACATGCAGAAAAAGTTTCATTTTCACAACCAATATATTCACACTTTTTCTTTGTAGACTCGGATGTAGTTCGGTCCGTATCTATCAATTTTTGCTTTTTTGTACTAACCACAGGAGTATCAGAATCTGAACTATATTGTAGCTCATGCTTCTCACAAGCAGCTTTACCACCAAAATGGTCACCGCATGTCCATACTCCACAAGCACAAAAAGCATCACCTCGCTTTCTACATTTTTTCATTTGACATAATTCAACGTATGATTTGTCTTTAGTAGAATCATCACTTGACCAATGCGAATTTTCGTCAGCTTGCAAATTCATGTTATCTGAAAAAAATATTGTAGCTTGCGCTAAGAATATTTTTATTTTTCAATGCATACCGATTCTAATATTTGATAAAACTATGAATTTCGGTGTTTCATTATTTTCATCAGGATGTGATGATCCATTAATAACGACATTTTCAAAATTAGGATCTGAAAAGTTTGTTATGTAGTATTATCACAATATTATTACAATAACATGAATTTACCTTCACCGTTTTTATTGTTAGTTAAATAAGTGTCGTTCTTCTTTTTATAAAAACGTGATGCAGGAATTGCAGCTTCATTAGGAATATCAGATTCTACAACATTTTTGCTGCTGTTTCATTTGTACATTACATAACTTAGAAAATTTAAACATATACCTTTATGGTTTTCACTTGTTTGCATTGCTGCATTTAATATTTGTTCATTTGTTGCTAATGCAGCTAATGGCAAACCATCTTCATTCGAAAACTTTGAATCGCCATCTTCAATAGCTAGCACCGTTCCATAATACCACCTTCTTTTAAAAAGCATTTTTACTTTTACGCCTTCTCTCAATTTTTCTCCTCTTTTAACACTTTGTAATTCATTAGCAAACACAACATTTTTTGAACCATCAGCCCACTTAACTAACACATCCATCTTCTTCAAAATTAAAAAGAAAACTAGAGCACAAAACAAATTTCCATGCGCTAAATTGTAGGCTGCATTTAACAAACAGACGTAACTCAGCATACGCCTTATGCTCATGTTGCAATACACCTCACACAATATTTGACAAGGTGGCGAAATTAACTTGCGCCAGTTTGTGATATATTTTTACTATAGGATTCAAGTTACGCCTAAACAAAAAACAGCTGTATCTTCTAAAGTATATGGAATAGAGATACGCCATTTTGTGACACGTTGGAGGTTGACTTAAGCATAGCATTGGACAGAAAATCCGAAATACGCCAATTTTTGAGTTACGCCACATAGTGAAAACTACGACGATATTAAATCAGTTTGACGAATTTTGTTGTCATTACGTCGATGACATATTGATTTACAGTAATAACATTCTGGATCATTATAGGCATTTAGATATAATTTTGGGGGAGATGTAAAAATGGATTAAAATTGGACAAATGTGAAGTTTCTAGGGTATAAGATAAATTTAGAGGGAATCACAATAGATAAAGGTAGATTAAAAGAGATCAGTGAATATCCAAGACCAAAAAATTTAAGGACTTTAAGGATTTTCTTAGAATTCTAAATTATTACAGAAAATTTGTTTTGAATTTGGCGAATAAATCAGTTATTTGCTATGAATTGTTGAAAAAGGGGATAAAGTGGAAATGGGCTAGGGAACATGAGGAAGCACTCGTGGGTTTAAAACAGGAGTTTTGTAAGAATATCATGATGTATCATCCCAATTATGATCTACCGTTCATACTAAGGACAGATGCATCGGATGCTGCCATAGCTGCAGAATTAGTTCAAATTATAAAGGGGGAGGAGATGCCAATAAGTTTTATATCTAGGTCGTTAAAAAATCATGAAAAAAATTATACTGTCACGGAAAAGGAAATGGCTGCGATAGTGTTTGCCATAAGTAAATTAAAATACTACTTAACTGGGAATCATTTTACAATTGAGACTGACCACATAGCTTTGGAGCATACAAATACGAGATTTGCAAACGGTAGGATTTATCGGTGGACACTGCTGATACAAGAGTTTAATTTTACAATAAAGTACATACCAGGGAAGAATAATGTGGTAGCTGATAGTTTGAGTAGGAAGGAGATCAATGGAGAACATAAAATTAATGACGTAATGATAGAATTAAACATTTTAAATGAAAGAGGGGGAATGTTTGCAAGACAAAAGATAATACAAATTCAAGAAAGGGATAATGAAATAAGAGGGATAAGAGATAAGATTATGAATCAGGGACCAGAGGAAAATTTAAGGGGTTATGAACTTATTGAGGGGTTAGTCATTAAAAGAATAGGGGAGGTAGAATTATATGTGACATCTAGGGAACATATAGAACAAATGGCAAACATTTTTCATGAAAAATATGGGCATATCGGTATCAGGAAGCTATGGTTGTTGATGCGGGAAACGTATTACCACAAAGGGGATTTACAATTTATAAAAGAAATGGTGATAAAGTGTGATCGTTGTTTGTTAGGAAAATATAAAAATCACATAAATAAGAATGAAGTTAGAAGTGTACAGGTAGATCAGCCATTAGATATGATAGCCATAGATTTTTTGTGCAATTTAGTAAAGAGTAGGGGGTACTGTACGTACAGGCATATGCTGATCATTGTAGACATATTTTCAAAATTTACAAGGATATATCCGTGTCGGAAGTGTAATACGGTAGTAGCGATAAATTGCATTGAGAAATTTATAAAAGAGATCGGAAAGCCGAAAAGAATTTTAGCAGATAATGCCACATATTTTTCAAATATGAGATTTAAGGAATATTTTGGGGAAAAAGAAATAAAAGTCTCATACTGTAGTATCCGTCATCCACAAGGGAATCCATGCGAGCGATATGTACAGGAAGTAATCAAATATTTAGGGATATTAATATACGAGGATAGACACATTAATTGGGTATACTATCTAGAAAGCATTCAAAAATTTATTAATGAGATACCCTCTACAGTTACTGAGGAGACGCCATATCTTCTTATTAAAAGAGAAAGACCTGAAAGACCGTGGATAACAGAAAATGTAGGGGAGGAGAATTTTGAGAAGTTACTAGAAAAAGTAAGGAATAGGATTAATCAAAAGAAAGAAAAGTATGTTCGGAAGGAAAACAGTAAAATAAAAAGAAAAATAGAATTTCAAGTAGGGGATTTAGTAATTTTGAGGGCGTTAAGGGTGGCTAATAGACAAGAAGGAATAGCTGAAAAATTATTATTACCATTTAGCGGTCCATTTTGTATAAAAGGAAAATATGGAGATACTTACGAGTTAGGTTTTGTTAATAGTGATAGAATAAGGGGTAAGTTTCATATACAAATGTTGTATCCTTACACTGCAATTGGGGATGTAAATGGGGAGAATCAAAACGATGGTCATGACAGGGGGATGAGTTTAGAAAGGGATGAACGACAATATAGATCAGATAGAAGTAGTGGCGGAGGTTCATCGCCCAGCTGAATAAATAATGGCAGTTGTTGTATATACTCATTAACGTAAGTTGTAAATAGTTATAAAATATTAGTATAGGAAAAAAGAATATAATAGGATTAGTTTTGGAGGGAGAGTTGTAGTTGTAAGAATTTGTGTTTTTGTTTTATTTCAAAACAATTTTAATAAAAATAACAGGATAGGAAGCATATATAGGGATAGTAGAGTGAAGATAGTTGGAAAAGGAAGGAATGGGAAAGAGTTGTGTGTGGAAAAGTAAAGTTTGCTTTTATCAGGATAATAAGAACAGAACAAAGAGATAGGAAATACAAGTTATATTATATAAATAATAAATATTAAATAAAATATCGATTTCAACGGGAAATATCAAGATTTATTCGCTTTATACGTATTTCGGCATCATTGTGCCATTGTCAAAAGCTATTATAAAATATTATAACAAATGCAAAATATAGTAACTCCTTGATTCTATTATTTTAACACTGCGTGAAGCAGCTGGCCCCAGTCAACCCGTCGGAGGTCAGTCGCTTATCAGTGTTTTAAAAAGATATTTATTCCAAAATCTTCAGTAAAGGAGAATCTAAGAGATCAATTTGCTCATTCATTAAAGGTATGTTGTTTTTTGTGTGTTTATAAATTTCAAAAGCTTCTAAAATGTTTAATTTATTTTTGTTATCAGAAAAGTGTAAAAATTTAATTGTATTATTAGATGTTAATGTGTGATTTTGTTCTAACAAATGTTTAGCAAAATTTGATTTATGTGCATGTTTATATTTGTAACAACGGATATGTTCTTTTTGCCTAATACTAAAATTTCTAATTGTTTGACCTATATATACTGAATCACAATGTGAACAATTTAATTTATAAATACCTGATTTTAGCAAATCATTAATTTTGTCTTTAGCATTGAAAAGAGAGTATAGAATATTTTTATTTGTTTTAAAAATGACTTTATATTTATTTGTGTTATTTATAATTTTAGCAATCTTTTCTGAAATTTTACCAAAATATGGAATTGAAACGTATTTTAATGTTTTATCAGTGTTATTAATGGAATAAACTTTTTGAATAGCTAATTTATAATTTTTCTTTTTAATTAAAGTGTCAATAAGTGTAGTGTTATAACCATTGCTATATGCAATTTGTTTAATAATGGAAATTTCTCTATTAAAATTATTTTTATCTAAAGGAATTGTTAGAGCTCTGTGTACTAAAGATTGATATACTGCTAATTTATGTGTATTATGATGACAAGAGTTATGTGGTATGGTAATATCAGTTTGTGTAGGTTTCCTATAAATTGAGTATTCGAGTATGTTTTTCGAATTAATTTTTATGTTTAAGTCTAAAAAGTTAATAGATCTGTTTTGTTCAATTTCTAGTGTAAACCTAATTTTTTGGTGTAAAGTATTAATAAAAATTAAAAAGTCGTCAATGTATTCGAAAGAACTATCAAAACATGCCAAAATATCGTCAACATAACGAAACCAAAATACAATTTTATTTGATAGATTTGATTCAAATATTTGATCTTCTATATTTTCCATAAAAATATTAGCCAATAGTGGTGAAATGGGACTACCCATTGGTAACCCATCTTTCTGAAGATAAATTTTATCATTAAAAATAAAATAATTTTGATTAATACAAAGTTCAAATAATTGAATCAACTCTATCCTTTTTGTTAATTCAATGTTATTGTTAACTAAAACATTTTCTAATAAAGGAATACATTCCTGTCGGGGTATTTGTGAAAACATACTCGTAACATCAAAACTAACTATTTTACATAGTGGTGGTAAATATAAAGTCATTTTTAAAACAAATAAAAATATTCTATACTCTCTTTTCAATGCTAAAGACAAAATTAATGATTTGCTAAAATCAGGTATTTATAAATTAAATTGTTCACATTGTGATTCAGTATATATAGGTCAAACAATTAGAAATTTTAGTATTAGGCAAAAAGAACATATCCGTTGTTACAAATATAAACATGCACATAAATCAAATTTTGCTAAACATTTGTTAGAACAAAATCACACATTAACATCTAATAATACAATTAAATTTTTACACTTTTCTGATAACAAAAATAAATTAAACATTTTAGAAGCTTTTGAAATTTATAAACACACAAAAAACAACATACCTTTAATGAATGAGCAAATTGATCTCTTAGATTCTCCTTTACTGAAGATTTTGGAATAAATATCTTTTTAAAACACTGATAAGCGACTGACCTCCGACGGGTTGACTGGGGCCAGCTGCTTCACGCAGTGTTAAAATAATAGAATCAAGGAGTTACTATATTTTGCATTTGTTATAATATTTTATAATAGCTTTTGACAATGGCACAATGATGCCGAAATACGTATAAAGCGAATAAATCTTGATATTTCCCGTTGAAATCGATATTTTATTTAATATTTATTATTTATATAATTAAATAATTGATTGATATAAAATTTATTTCGCATTAAATTTTTTTATTCACATTTCACATTTTATTTATTTATTTCAAATACAGGGTGTGTAAAAATGGTGGTGCAAGCTTCAGGTAAAATTATTTCTTGGCAAAAAATAAGGGAAAAAGTTTATTGCAAATAAGTTCTTAGGCGCACGGCTACCCCTCACCATAACAATTTAAGAAATGTACATTTGGCAACCTTCTTAAGCCACCTTGCCAAATCTATTTTTTACGCATATAGAAAAATTGAATGATTTGAAATAATAAAAATTATTAATTTATTTTTACTTCTAAACGATCGATGGTAATAAATTTTAGTTATTATCACTGAATGTACGCATCAAATTACTTGATTTTGAAATTGCAACTTTCTTTACTATTACAAGTTTTGAACTGCGAGGGCTTCGTGTAAGTTCAGGAAGCTTTGCCAGTTTTTAACTTTACCTAAAGCTTGCACCACTATTTTTACACACCCTGTATATTTGTCCTTATAAATGACATAGCTATACAATAACATACAATACAGAATGATAAGATTAAATAAATAATATTGTTAGTTATTAATTATGTATTTACAATAAACATATACTTTTGTTATACAGGGTGTCTCTAAACCTAGTACCATACATTTACCAGCCGCTTCCTGACGCAAAAATAAGTCGAAAATGTCTATAAAAATTTTGTCCTAAACCGCAGCATAAGGAAGCTACACGTCTTTGAAAATGGTGTTGAAAAAACGGAAAACAATTGCATTTTAAAAACGGTTTGAGATAAAAAAAAATGGAAATTTTGCATGTAGCCTAACCTATTGAAGGTATAAACAGTACGAACACTTACTGCAACTATTTTTATTTTAATTTATTTTTCAATAAATTAATTTACATACAAATCCAGCATTCTAAATTGATTTTGGCTAAACAGAAAATCTGCATTTTATAGGAAACGGTTAGTCCAGGCGAGTTGAAACAAGAGTACCTTTTTTGTTAATTAGGCAACAGGGAATACAAATCTCTAAACTAAAATGGAAAAAACAAATGGTTAAGAAGAACGGGTTACAAGAAAAAGGTGATAACCCCCATTAGCGCCGGTCCTGGTTAATTTACAAAAAATAATAGTAGAAAGTTCATACTTTTAATAGGTTAGGCTGCCTGCAAAATTTCGATTTTTTATCTCCAACCGTTTTTAAAATGCAATTGTTTTCCGTTTTTTCAACACCATTTTCAAAGACGTGTGTAGCTTCCTTATGCTGCGGGTTCGGGCAAAATTTTATAGACATTTTCGACTTATTTTTGCGTCGGGAAGCGGCTGGTAAATTTATGGTACTAGGTTTAGAGACACCCTGTATAGTATTTTTCATTTTCCTTCGCGGAATTAAACAATATTACGTCGATATTTGTATTTATTTTCCGACAATGATTAAATATATAATTTGTATTTGAAGATATTATACTAAAGGAATTTTGTTTTATGAAAACGTGTAGGTACCTAGACAATTACACTGCCCGGCAGCGTTGCCGCATGTGGTACAAAAGTACCAAATATGGTACATAATTTTATTTATGGTACTTTTTAAAATGTATGCATAATGTGGTACTTTTTTCAGTTTTACAACAAACCTATTTCTTGGTTTTCATTAAAAAAATTCCATGAAAAAAATAGCTCAGCGGCAACTTTTTGTAGCTGCCTATTTAGTACAAGGGATTTTTGTAATGTAAATTTTAAAAATATTTACTTGTAATCTTTTTCAAAGGATCCCTTTAAAACTTTCCAACCTGCAGCAACATTTATGACCTGTTATACCCTTAACCCAACCCAACTATTTTGCTGAAACCGAATGTTTATAAGTAGGATTCTGAATTTTGTGCCATCTCTGTCCATTTTAATACTTAGTAACAACGGCAAATAATAAATATTAGTAAACATTTATATGGAAGTTCTTAAATAAACACTGTTTTGAATTTCCTACCATGCCGCCCCTATTCTATAGAAGGGAATGCATGCTTTTAACAGAAGTTTACTTAAAATGCGAGCTATCGAAATATGGTTACTGTTAAGAAGGATGTAAAGATTAGACATTTAAATATTTAGTAAAACATGCGCAAACGAAAATTTTTATAATTAGGCGACTGGTAAAGTAATCAGTAGGTACTACCATTACGTTTGAAAATTTACTAGTCACTGCTAGCTACATTATTCCGTGCTCATGATGTGGTACGAAAATTTGTAAATGGTACTTTTTTCTTCTCAATGTTGGTACGGCAACGCTGTGTTTGGGTGGTAGCGGGTCCAATCGGACTTTTTTCTTTCTCACATTCACTCGATTCCCATTTACATTTGTAGGGACTTCCAACCCTACTACGTATGTTGTATGTGGTATTAATACCTATGAACACCCGGGAGACCTTTTAACGCAGTCTGCCTTGATACGAGACGGTCTCAGGTCACTCATCCATCTACCGGCCAGGCCAGAGAAAGCAGTGCCAGTGCTTAAGGTGGATCCGCATTTGACGCGAAAGCGTTTTTACAACAACCAATACATCGCGTTCATCACGTGACTAACCTAACCTAACAAACCAAGGTCGAACCGCTCGTATGACAATAGAATTAATGGATGTGTTGGTTTGTGTATAGAGTGCCTAGTATTTTGTAAAGTTTAACCGATTTAAAACGGTATTTTTATAATATACGTACCCGTCTGTATTCCAAAATTCTGTACGAAACTTCTTTGACAACTTATTTTTACAGGTGAGCGATTACAAAACGTGAGTAGTACCTAAGTTAATAAATTTAAAGTGTTTGTTGTAGGTTTTGTCTAAAACCCACTACAAGAGATGCCCAACTTCTGTGCTGTTATAAACTGTGGTAGTAATGGTTTAAGGGATAAAGTGTCTTTTTTCCGATTTCCTCCGATATATGACAATAATAAAAGAATTGATATGAGGAAAAAAAGGAGACGTGAAGCTTGGATTGCAGCACTAAAACGAGGGGACATGATTGAGCTTAAACTTAAATATCAAATGATACGTGCTAAACATTTTGTACAAGGTATTATTAATTACCGAAATTATATTATGTTTAACTAGATAATATTATAGCTATCTTGACTTTTAATGCGTAGGTAAACCAGCTAAGCTGGAAGATGAGGATAACCCTGACTGGATTTCCACCAAGAACATGGGTTATAAAAAACCAGCAGCTAATTTTGTTAGATATGCTAGAAGAAAACGCAGAAAAATGGAAACCGTAAGATGTATTCATATTAGATTCATACCTATTTAATACCTATAACCTATTTTACATTTAACACTTTTACCTTCAGGTACGTGATAATGTGCTTGCATGCAACTCTTGCAAAAGGGGTTATTGTATTTTACACTAGTTGCTTAACATGTTGGCTGCCAACGCTGCATGCTGTTTCATATATTTGAATTGGAAACTAGTCAGTTTGGCTTGTTGCTTTAGTACATTTGGTTGTGCAGACACTTGTAGCGATTGGTTTATGTTTTAAGTATTTGAGGTTTTTTGTTAAATTAGCAAATAAGGCAGGCACAGTACCAAATTGTTAGATTCCAGCACTAGCAGCAAACCTGTTAAATAATATTAACCATGTCAATTGTTGAAGGTCATCGATTCAGATATTTCGCTTGACGTTACAACAGACATGATTGATAACGCAATGCTTACTCCTGCTTTAGATTGTAGTGTGCAAAACCATAAATCAGCTTCGTCTACTAGTGACGAAGAAGTAGTGGAGACCATAACTACTGTGATTTCACCGTGTTACAAAATGCAAACTCTGAACTATACCACCTTCGAGAGCAACTGTCTTGTTATAAATTAGATATGGCATATTTTGAAAAACATGATTACATGTGTAATTTTTATACTGGGTTGTCATATATTAGGGTAAAGCTTTTATATGAATTTGTTGAGCCACATATAAAGCAAACTCATACCAACAGTTTAAGTAAATTTCAACAGCTAATTTTAACATTAATGAAATTGCGATTAAATTTATTATTTACTGATTTGGGCCATCGTTTTCAAATTTCTAGAGTAACTTCCAGCAGAATATTTTTTAAAGTTATAGACATATTGCATAAAAGTTTAAAGCCCTTAATCTATTGGCCAACCAGAGACTGTTTACAATCGACATTGCCAAAATGCTTTTTACAAAATTTTGGGGAAAAAAGGTTACTGATTATCGATTGCTTCGAGATATTCGTTGGAAGACCCAAAAACAAACAGGCTTCTTCTCAACATTTTTCTCAATATAAACACCATAATATGGTAAAATATTTAATAGGAATATCTCCACAGGGCCATATAATGTTTATTTCTGAGGGATACTCAGGTCGAGCTAGCGATAAATACAGGGTGTCCGGAAACAACGTTCCGTGATGATTCTACATCCAAAAATATGAAGAAAAGTTCTCATGAACAGAGGTCCGGAAAAGCTTTCTAACGGAGCTACAGCTCTTTGAAGAGGGGCCTCAAAATGTGTTGTTTTATTAATTAGTTAATCACTACTGGGTAGGGTGTCCAACAAAAATATCCGTTTTCTGTACTGTTAATAAAAATTTTTAATTTTTTACTTTAGAAATACAAAGTTAGACTATTTTACAAAAAAAAAGTATTCTTTGAAAATAGCCGGAAAATCCATCCTTTTCAACAAAAGTACGACTTTAAAATTTGATGCCTAATAGGATTCTCGATTATTTATCACTTCAAAACAATCGTAGATGGCTTGATTCAAATTGTTTCAATAGTAACAAATGTCATAGTTATTAATTTCTTGTATCTAATTTATTATCAAGACCAACAAAGGTGTATTAAAAAGTGAAAATGGAAAGGTATTAAAGCCAAGAAAAGGCAGATATGCATTTTATGTATGGTAGAGCCAATGGTAATTCTGCCCAGGCGAGAAGATTTTATGAAGAAACTTTTCCTGGCAGACCGATTCCCTGCGAAAAAACTTTTATTAATTTGCATCAAAGGCTTTGTGAAAGAGGTAGTTTTACACCAAATAAAACTGACACTGGGAGAAATCGAACGACTCGTACCGTAGAAGCAGAGGAAAGGGTGCTGGAAGCAGTCGCAGCTAATCCAAGGACAAGTACCAGGAGAATTGCTATCGAAGAAGGAATTCCAAAAAGTTCAGTTTGGGAAATTCTTCATGAGCAGTTGCTTTATCCATTTCACGTACAAAGGGTCCAGGCCCTAAAAGATCAAGATCTGCAGCCCAGATTGCAATTCTGTCAATGGTTAAGAGCAAAATGGCAAGGCGGGGATCGTAATTTTCTGAGTAGAATCCTTTTCACCGATGAAGCCGGTTTTAGTAGAGACGGAATTATCAATTTCCACAACGATCATGTTTGGGATGCCGAAAACCCTCACGCAATTGTCGAGTCGCGAAACCAGGTGAAATTTTCAATCGATGTTTGGGTGGGACAATGTGGTGACTTCCTAATAGGACCCTATGTTTTGCCAAACAGATTAAACGGCCAAGAGTATCTGTATTTTCTAGAGCATGTTTTAATAGATCTGCTAGATGATGTTCCCTACTAGTTCAGTCAAATTAGATCAGAATACGGCGATTTAAAAAAATAATCGGTAAAAAGCTATAAATTGGTGGAGACCTTTTTTTTTGACATACTATTGAACATACTGAAAGTCCGGACCGCTATCTGCATGGCTCGATCCGCCATCTTGGAAAAAAGATGCTCCAATTCAGTTTTTTCCTCATTCCTCGGTAATCATCAATCCTATGGTGTTGAAGGTTATTATGAAAAATAAAGTTTATTAAATTGTCTATAAAAAAGGCACAATACATTTTTTTCATATCTTTAATAGTTTCTCTTTAATACACCGATGAATTCATAAATAATGTTTATTTCTGGACTGTACTCTTAAATAGGGATTTTTGAATGTATAACTACAGGGATTTTTTGGGTGGTGTTTCTGCCTACACCCACAGATGCTACACCGACCCTAACCTCAGTTTCTATTGAAGTTTCATGGTAGTAAGAAGAAATGGATTTCAATGGCAATTGTATTCTTTGCGAAGATAATCTTTCTGTTGGAAAAACTGTTAATGTAAAACAAAAAGGACTGAATACGTTAATTAAATCAAGTCAGCGTAGGAAGGACGGTAAATCTGAAAAACTGAGAGGCCAAATTTCCGTGATTTTACATGTGCCGTGCCGAAAACACTACACCCGGGAAGACAATATTAAGGCTGTGTTAAAACGAATTGCTGAAACTGAGAGTTCAACTAACATTCAAATAAAAAAGCTCAGGTCATCGATCCCAAGCTTTGATTTTCAAAATGCTTGTTTTTACTGCACCGAAGTCATCGATGCGGCGTTTTATGAAAAAGAAAGAAAGAAAGAGACCAATAAACGTGCGAAAGTACATCGTGTCCAGACCCTCCAGGTAAAAGGCAGCGTTCTAGCAGCGGCTGAAAAGAGAGGAGACAAATGGGCTGGATAAGTGAAGCAGCGGTTAGAAGGTATATCGGATTTAGTCGCTGTTGAAGCAATGTATCACGAACGCTGTTATATCAACTTTTTCAAAAAACCAACAAAAGGAGGTAAGGTCGGACGCCCTATTGTTAACGATGTAACGACAGCTATGGAAGTGATTTTCGAGTTTATTGAAAATAGCGCGATTGTCAGTTTTCTTTGCTTGAGCTGATTAAACTACTCAAAGACTACGTCCCTACCGAACTAACAATCAAAAGAAAACTAAAGGAAAAATATGGCGACGAGATTATTATAGCAACAAATAACAAGGTTAGTACTATATGTTTCCGAAACACAGGATATAAAATTTTATCCGAGCATTGGTATAAACAAAGGAAAGTCAATGAACAGGAAGAACGTCTTCGAGTAGTCACTGCAGCTGCAGCTATAATTCGAGAAGATATTCGCTCACAAATCAACGATACGTCTGTATATCCTTCAAGTGATGATTTCTTGACAGGTGTAAGTGACTGTATACCGGAATCCCTCGATATTTTTCTGGAAAACGTTATAGCTAAAGGAAGAAAATGTCAATCGCAGCAGCTGAATCGAAAATGCATTTCAATAGCGCACGCTATTATGTTGGCGACCAGGCCAAGATCTTTCTTGTCACCACTTTTAATCAGCATTGCTGCTTTTTTATACCGGAAATTTGGCTCTAAAAATCTAGTAACACTGCTGTCGAACTTAGGCTTCAGCGCATCATATAATGAGGCACAATTATTGGAAGCTTCAGCAAGTGTACAACCCGACGCTGAAATGTCACCGGGAGTATTTTGCCAATTTGTGTTTGATAATGCAGATTTCAACATTTGCACTATCGACGGATTGGGCACATTCCATAGTATGGGCGGGATTAATTGTGTAACTCCTGCTAAAGCAATTATTCCTAAGGCCCCGATCACTAAAATTACGAAAATTCCAGCGACCGCCGATTTTGGAAAACAGGGTGTGATATCATTGAAGACTTTCGAAAACATAAATGGAAGAGGATTGAAGAACATCGTCATTGATGACCTGCCATGCTTGAAGAATCTAGAAGAAAACGTACTGCCATCGCTATCTGACGTGCTTTGGCTGTGCGGTAAATTTGGCCAGGTTGCTAATATCCCTGGGTGGAGAGGGTTTATGGAAACATTAAATATTGAGCAAAAGTTTGAACGATCCAAAGTAATGTATTTGCCTTTTTTAAATTCACCACCCAGCAGCTATGACACTATTTACACCGTATTATGCACAGCTGTCGAAAAATCTCGAAAATTTGGCATTAAAACTACTTTTGTCACTTTCGATCAACCTCTTTATATCAAAGCACGGGATATAGTCACAGCGATGGGTAAAGATTCAGACTTGGGTAATGTCGTACCAAGACTCGGAGGATTTCATCTTCTAATGTCATTTCTTGGCAGTATTGGCTTTATTATGGCAGGTAGCGGCCTGAAAGATTTATTGAGTGTGATATATGCTCCGCTATCGGTTGAAAAACTACTGTCAGGGCATGCTTATGCACGAGCAATTAGAGGACATTTATTAGTTCAATTGGCTCTGGCAAAAATTATTCTACAAGATATCGATCTAAACACCGAAGAACGTGAGACCATCAGAGATATTTTGCATGACTTTAATCATAACCCTCCGACATTAACATCAATTAAAGCAGAACCTGTAATTCAACAGATTCGCGAGAAATTCAAGCTGCAATTGCAGAAAGTAGAAGGCAAAGGCCCTACAGCAAAATTGTGGATTCAATATTTCCACATGGTGACTTTGGTCAAACAATTTATACAGTCTGAGAGAGAAGGTGATTGGAAAACTCATTTGCAGATTATACAAAATATGCTGCCGTTTTTCCATGCCAGTGGCCACATACTTTACGCTAAGGTATGTCATCTCTATCTTCAAGATATGTTCAATTTGAAATCTCATATGGATACTGCAGAATACCATAAATTTGTCGAGCAAGGTTTTTTTACAATCAGACGGACTGATAAATTTTGGTCTGGAACTTGGTCGGACATGGTTATTGAGCAAACCTTAATGCGAAGCATGAAAACTGCCGGCGGTCTTACTGGTCGAGGTTTTACAGATGCTATTCTTGGCAAATGGACTATGGCAATGCCTGCTATTCTAGACATCTGTGACAAGTTAGAACAATTCTGCGATTTATCCTTTATCAGTGGAGAGCAGCATGTTGATTCAAGGGAGTCACGAATGGAACGAGATAATGAAGACTTAAATCGACTGCATCACTGGCTGTCTTCCCACGATCCTTTCCCGAAGGTTTTACCATTAAACACGCTGCAGACGACTCTGATACTCTTATCATCACGACAGCGATAGAAGTATCTTCCTCCGAAGAAGCTGTAATTGTTGGTGAGGACATAGACCTTCTCGTTCTTCTAATTGCTCTAGCTCCACTAGAACGGAATATTAATTTCCTAAAACCTGGAAAAGGAAAAACCGAACGCAAAATCTATTGTTCTCGTATATTACAATATGGAGGACTTCGAGATATAATTCTATTTGCACACGCGTTTAGTGGTTGTGATACAACATCGTGTCTCTTCCAAAAAGGAAAACTAAAATGCTTTAAACTGTTGAGGGAACGAAAAGATTTACATGAGATCGTAACAACATTTAATGACGACAACGCTTCTCATGATGATATTATTCGAGCTGGAGAACGTTTTTTCTTGGCTGTATACGGTGCACCTGTAACTGAGACATCTTTGAATCGACATCGGTACAACCTTTTCAGAAAGTCAGCGTACAAGTGTAAATCCAATTTAGCTTTGTTGCCCCCTACAGCTGCAGCAGCTCAGCAACATTCATTCCGCGTATATTACCAGGTGCAAAAGTGGCGCAGTAATGAAAAATGCCCTGAACTTTGGGGTTGGAAAAAAATCAATGACTGCCTGAAACCTGTACTGACACTCAAGGCACCAGCTCCGGATTCATTGCTGACATTAATATCATGTAGTTGTAAAAAAGGCTGCACTTCAACATGTGGGTGTAGACGAGCAGGACTCAACTGCGCGGCTATATGTTGCTACTGCCATGGTACATCATGTCTAAATTCAAGTGATGCTTTTGACATGGAAAAGGAAAGTTCCATTGAGGGGAAGCTTCAGGAAAATGATTTCTTCGTGGACGATATTTAAGATGTAGATGATGCTCCTAGCCCTACAGATTCACAACCCGGAACCGTGTCAGAATAATCTTAGAAACTGCATGAGTGATTTTTAGGACAGCCTGACACATAAAATGTAAATATCCATATATTAACTAGCGTATTACAGAGAAACTATTAAAGATATGAAAAAAATGTATTGTGCCTTTTTTATAGACAATTTAATGAGTTTTATTTTTTATAATAACCTTCATCACTATAGGATTAATGATTACCGAGGAATGAGGAAAAAACTGAATTGAGGCATCTCTTTTCCAAGATGGCGGATCGAGCCCTGCAGATAGCGATCCGGACTTTTAGTATGTTCAATAGCATGTCAAGATAAAGGTCTCCACCAATTTATAGCTTTTTACCGATTATTTTTTTCTGTTTTGCTAATTTGACTGGGCTATACGAACTTAGACGGGATATGTACTATATGCACGACGGGGCACCGCCCCATTTTAGCGCAGCTGTACATTTAAATAATGTTTATCGGCGCAGATGGATAGGACGTGGGGGACCGGTGGCTTGGCCTCCCCGTTCTCCGGATTTAAACCCACTGGACTATTTTGTTTGGGGCTATTTAAAATCCTTGGTCTACGCAGTTCCTGTTCAAAATGTCGAAGAATTGCAGCAGCGGGTGGTAAATGCTTGTGATATCATACGGAACAAGCCTGGTATTTTCGAAAATGTAAGAAATTCTTTGAAAAGACGAGTAAGAAGCTGCATCGAAATGAATGGGGGCCATTTTGAACACCTTCTGTAACACTATTTCGACTTAATTATTATTGTGTAGGAAGTTAAACCCCGATTTAAATGAAACCATCTACGATTGTTTTGAAGTGGTAAATAATCGAGAATCCTATTAGGCATCAAATTTTAAAGTCGTACTTTTGTTGAAAAGGGTGGATTTTCCGGCTATTTTCAAAGAATACTTTTTTTTTGTAAAATAGTCTAACTTTGTATTTCTAAAGTAAAAAATTAAAAATTTTTATTAACAGTACAGAAAACTGATATTTTTATTGGACACCCAACCCGTTACGCACGCCCCTGGCTTTTTTTTCTATTTTTAACATTACCAAACTATTTCCCGTACCAAATATACCCTGGGTACCAAATTTTATCAATCTCGTTTCAGTAGTGATTAACTAATTAATAAAACAACACATTTTGAGGCCCCTCTTCAAAGAGCTGTAGCTCCGTTAGAAAGCTTTTCCGGACCCCTGTTCATCAGAACTTTTCTTCATATTTTTAGATGTAGAATCATCTCCAGAAGTTACGGAACGTTGTTTCCGGACACCCTGTATGTCACTGAAAGTTCTGGGTTTTTAAATAATTTAATTCCAGGTGATTTGATACTAGCGGATCGAGGTTTTCTAATTACAGATAGTGTCAATTTGCACATGGCAGAGGTGCAAGCACTATCTTTCTTGAATGGACAGAAACAATTACTACCAAAGGAAGTTGAAAAAACAAGAAACATTGCAAATGTGCGTATCCATGTAGAACGGGTCATAGGACTTCTACGAAGGAAATATACCATTGCTTCAGGAAAGGTACGTGTCTGTATGCTACGAAAAAAACAAAAGCGTGTACCAGTAATGGACAAAATTTTAAGAGTTTGTTGTGCACTAGTTAATTGCAACCCTAGTGTTGTGCCACAATAATGTAAATGAAATTGTTGAAATTTTTTATTAAGCTGTCTGAATGATTACTGAATTATTATACAAAGTTTTTATGAGACGTTTCTGTTGTTATTATTTTAATTTGACGTTTAAACATTAGGATATTTGTTTTGTTTTGAAGTTGGAAATGTAAAAACCAGAAGTAGTTATAATTGGAAATTTCTCAAATTAAATTGATGTTCTAAATTTGTTGTTTTATTTTAATACTACTCTTATAATTACAATATCTAAGTATTCATGTCTATTTATGCTAAAATACATAAGTAATGATTGATAAATTTGATACTTTTGTCACATTACAGATATCAACTATATAATCACATGTTTAATGGCTAAAAAAACTACACAAAATAATAGAATAAACAAATCACAAATGTTTATTTTTTTTTAAATTGATTTTTACATTCTGGGCAGTACCAGTCTCCTTTAGGTATTCTTTTCCTCTTTAAACAATGCAAGTGGTACCACTTGATGGTACAATTTTCATTACTACAACAAACCATTGTGTTACCATCATCTGGCCGCCGACATTTACACCACAGCTGTTCAGGGTGTTCCGCAAGTGCTTCTTGTTGTGTCCTCTTCCGAGCTAGAACCTGTTGTTCCCTTTTGGTAAAATATTTACCGAGAAGTTTGGGCATAATTATTTCATAAAAAAACAGTTTAGCCTTATTGCTTTCTGCACCATAAAATTCCTTATTGGGATAGATTCGTTCGAAGTAGAAGTTTTCTTCACACCATACTACAAAATCGCAAAATGATCGTTACAGCTATTTGCATTTGCATTTGATAATAATAGGAATGATTATGATCCAATTCGATATTAGAAAACTTGTCTGTTATTGGAACTGCTTTTAAACAAGTACTTTTTAAATTGACTAGTTCCTCGACACTTGTATTTTTAATGCAATAAGGACACTTCACTTCCAGGCACCCCTGTCCACAACAGTCACACTGCACTATAGCATCTGGACTTGCACCGAAATATGGACACTCGGAATTGATAATAAGCCCACAATCTTCTATAATAAAATTATTGTGTCTTGCAGCCATATAATCGTTGTAAGCCTTCACAGCATCTTTTTCATGATGGCAACCATAATCAGTTTGTGTGGAACGGAAGGTTGTTTTATAACAAACTGCTTTAATGGTGCTTATTGCCGGTTTTTCAATACTTGTTTTGTATCGATGGAGATTTTAACACAATCATTGTGGGACAATGTGGTGTTCATTTCTTTTCCAAGGTGACGTAGTTGCTTCAATGTTTTTTCCTCGTTCGCTGCAGAATAAATGCTGGATAAATCACCTTGAATTATCTTCTGTTCCTCACAAACTTTCTTCCGTTCTTCTGCTATAGAGAAACAGTAAGGGGGCATCACATTAAGGATAGCTGCCTTTTAATCTAAAGTGTTGAGTTTGGCCAAAAAATTTTGCGTTTCCTCTTCGGTGACTTCGACCGAATCGACATCAGAAATTGCATCGTTGTCACTATTATCATTGTGTACGGAATAATTAACATCTGATATTCTACTAGCTTCTCCTAGGGTACAACTTGGAACCATCCAATATGCTTTTCGGTCAGTCACAGACTCATCTTCGATATTTCGTACAGCAGCCTCCACTGCAAAAAGTGTAGCACCAACGTGGCTACAGCATTCACCAAGGCCAGCGATGCAGTCACAATAACCAGTCAACAGCTCCCCTGTGGTTTTGGTAATGCACCAGGTATTCGTGGGAGGCAAATTTAAACGCTGGTATACTTCAAACAAAACTTTCATATCTAATTTAATCAATGATTGTTAATACTAATTTAACTTACCCTAGAAAGCAGTATCACATTGGTTGAGTTGGCTACTGCCTTCACACACAAGTTCTGTACCCAATTACAAATAAACAAATTATATGCTTCCAGGCTTTTGTAGGCTCTGAACTCTTCTTGTGTATAGGCACTTTTCTTATATACCAAATAATTAACATCACAATAAGTTACTTTGGGAAAGTCTTGCAAATCTTTGGAACACGTGTTAACGTCCACAGAGTAAGGATCCACGTTATTAACTAACTCTAATTTCTTCATGTAGCGTTGTTGCATACTAGGCACCAAACTTTTAAAATAATTCTTTCGATGGGATTCCATTTTGCACAATGATTTATATTAAACTAAACTAAATTCTTGAAAAATCGTAATAACTTTTGATGGGTGTCCTGCTAATTTTACAATGGCAAAAATATTAGGGTGTGATTTAGAAGTTAATAAGATGATGACGAATTGTGGAGACTCTATTTATATTTTACCTGATCCGTCTCATATGGTTAAATTAGTTAGGAATACTTTTGGGGAATATAAACAATTTAGAAATAGGGAAAACCAACTTATTGATTTTGTTATCAATATATGGACTGAAACAAGCAAGCCGTGAATGGAATAGAAAATTGGACATGGCCCTTAAAGAACTTGGATTAAAGCAGTCGGCCGTTGATTCATGTATTTACCACAAGATTGTTGACAATAAAATGCTATTTATTGCAGTTTATGTCGATGACCTTCTAATTTTCACGAACGACTCAAAAGCCAAAAAAAGTTTGAAGGAAAAATTAAATGAGAAGTTCAGGATGAAGGATATGGGAGAAGCTCGCCAGTGTGTCGGTTTAAAAATTACAAGGGATTACAAGAAAGGCATAATCTTTATCGATCAGCAACAGTATATCGAAGAAATTTTAGCAACGTTTAAGATGTCCGATTGTAAACCAGTGGCCACTCCTGCCGATCCAAATCAAAAACTAACAAAACATATGTCACCAAAAACTGATGCCGAATTACAAGCCATGCGTGACATACCTTACCAGGAAGCTGTTGGATGCATTTTATACCTATCCCAGGGAACGAGGCCCGATATAGCATATTGTCACAAGCAGATCGATTAGATATTATTGGGTATTGATTAGATGTTGATTAAGTATTGATTGAATATTAATTAAGTATCTTTTATGCTAATGGAATGTAACTACAATGTAACACAATTTCATCATGTTGCAATGACTTGATGACTCATTTGTTATTCCAAGTTAGTGAAGTAGGTCAATCCATATTTGGGTATGTAGAACAATAAGCAACATCCCTTCAGTATGCAATCACTAAATATAGACTTAAGGACATTGTAAATGGAATGCAATAGATAGGAGGGGAGCTAATACTATAAAAGGATTAATATGCCACAAGGAAGGAACAACTAGTCAGTCAGTCGACATCGATATCAAGATCAAGTTCGTCCATACCAAGACAAACAGCTCCTAGCTGTGAGTCATCAGACTTGGTAACATCAATCCATACCAAGACCAAGAAGGCTACAGTCTCGTCAACATGGTTTCAACCTCAGCTACGCTCTATCTACTAATAGCTTTGCTATTCATGTAAGCCCACCTGTGTGGTGTATCATTTAATATTAAGTCAATAATGTAACTTGTGCTTAAATATAACTATTAAAAGGTTGATGTGTTTCTATCCAGACCATGTCACTAAATTATAACGTGACATATTTTGGTGGAGGCGCCGTTTTCATTTTGAATCGTTATGCGAGTATTTTAATGTAATTTTGGTGTAATCAATAACTAATTCTGAAATTTCATTAATCATTTCAAAAATGGACTACGATCCCGTGTGCAATGTCTGGATCTGATCATGTCAACCTTGTAAAAAATAGGGAACACTTTGTAACAAAAAATTCTGCGAATTCTACTTCAATAACCGCGTCAATTCCAAGTTATACATCTAATTTTGACCCAAAATATAATAGTTCTACAGTACTAAATAGATCACATTCTTGTTCTGCATTTGAAGAAACACTTCAATCATCTCCAGATAATATTTTTGCTCCTAGTACTAAAGTTGTAAGAAGTCCTCCAACTTCAGTATTAAATAGATCACATTCTTATTCTGAATTTAAAGATATACTTCAATCATCTGCAGATAAAGTTTTTGGTCGTAGTGCTAGAATTTTAAGATCTCCAACTACAGTGGCACAAAATTTTGATTTTGCAAATACAGACACTAAAGATAAATTTTTAATAAAAATAAAAACAGATGGGTCAGACCAACAGCAAATAATAAATATTTCAGATTTATTTGATAATACGGAAATAAGTAGTTCAGAACCTGATGCGCCAGAAAATTCTCTCTTAATTATTAATGAAAATAATTCGAAACTGGGGCAAGAACAAATTTTAATAAATAAAAATTTATTTCAATTAGATGAAAGTATCCCTACTACTTCAACAACTGTTATTAATAATCAAACATCCGTAACAAATATTAAGATGGCAAATTCAACAATTATACAGGCGTTTGAAAGTCCAGTAAATCCTACTTTACCTAAATTTATAAGTCCAGAAACATTTGACCCCATTAAGAATAATAATCCGGCTAAATTTTTAAAAAGTTATGAAAGGGCTGCTGCGGTAAATTCATGGGCAGACGGAAATACGATATTTTTCTTTGGATCTTTTTTGTTAGGACCAGCGGCAATATGGTATGAAAAATTTCGAACTAATCCAATTCATCAAAATGATACGTGGGAAAATGTTAAAGCAAATTTCCTAAAAGAATTTGCTGGGGCGGCTGTCAATCGCGAAGCAAAGTTTAAGCTACAAAATAAAAAAACAGGGAGAATTTGAAGACATTAACAGCTTTTTCTACGAAATACTCGATATTTGTTATAACCTAGATGAAAATATGGCCGAATCAGAGATCATTGAATATTTTGAATGTGGGTTACATCCTTCATACCAATATCAATTTTTGGTACTTTCAGATGAAAATATGACTTTGGAAAAACTTAAAAAACTAGTGCTCAAAATCAGCGACGCAAAAAAGAGAGAGAGCATTTCAAAACTTTAAAGTACTGAAACTCCGGTTTTAAATATAAATACACCTGAAACTTCTAGAAATTATACTAGAAATAATATGAATTACAATCGTGATAATCAATTGAATTACAATCGTGGTAATCAGTTCAACAATAATAATAATAGAAAAGGACGATTTAATTCTTATCGCCCAACACGTACATTGGACGGTAGACCAATTTGCTTTCTTTGCAATAGAGCAGGACATACCAGCAGCGTTTGTATGACAAACCGAAATAATGATTCAAATACTCCACGATATAACCAACCCAGACAATTCAACAATAATGCAAATACTTGGCGTAGAACCAACAATCTAAACAGTTTCGTACAACAAAATTCTTCGGGAAACGTGAGGGGACAGCAAAAGCACTGAGCCTACAAGCTGTCCTGCATTTTAAAGAAAGGCTCCCTGATATTTATAATAAATTACAAGTTTTACTTATCTTAGGCTATATTCATGATAAAGAAGTCGAAATTATAATTGATACAGGTGCTGTCGAAAACGTAATTGATAAAAAATTTGTACATACAATAATACAACCTAGTTCCATTTCATTTTTAACAACGGTTGATAATCATAAACTATCCGTCATAGGATCGTCAATAATAAATTTATCTATTCAAAATTGGAAAACCACAGTTTCGGCATTAGTAATTGAATCTTCTCCAAAACCTTTAATTCTTGGAATGAAATTCTTGCTGGAAAACAAAAGCATAATTAATTTTCATGATCATACCATAACGTTTAGTAATAATACAGTACAACCTATCACAATTGATATTCATAAATCTACTATCAGGGACCTTTGGCAACTTAATACAACTTCGATTAAAACTTTTAATAATTTTTTGGATAAAATTTCTACTCCTAATGAACAAAATATTAAATATAAATTAACTTTAACAAAAGATACTGAAATTTTGCCGAATGAAGTGACAATTGTTAGTTTACAGCTACATAAAAATGGAAATTTTTCAAATAACCTGTATGAAATATGTTTGCAAGAAATCGTTTTAAGTCGATATAAATTAATTGTACAAGATATCGAACAGGTTAGCACAAAAATGTGGAAGCTAACATTACAATCAAATAATTTAAATAAAGTACGTTTATTTAAAGGTACTACATTGGCATATTTTGAAATTATTAATGACTCAAATTTGTTAGCGACTCTTGATGTTTACGATAATTCAAAATGCATCAAACATGATATAAATCCCTCGTTAACAATAAGTGAACAAAAACAACTACAACAGTTAATAAATGAATATCAAGACATTTTTGCAACTAGCTTCTCAGAAATGGGCTCAACTAGTTTAG
Source organism: Hemicrepidius hirtus (assembly GCA_963082805.1). Classification (NCBI taxonomy): domain Eukaryota; kingdom Metazoa; phylum Arthropoda; class Insecta; order Coleoptera; family Elateridae; genus Hemicrepidius; species Hemicrepidius hirtus. Next base: position 32,209,716 of record OY720161.1, on the reverse strand, counting down.
TGGAACACGAAATAATAGTTGAAGGCTCCGACCCAATTAAATCAAGACCATACAGAGTGTCTCATAAAGAAAGAGAAATAATTCAGGAACAGATAGATGAAATGCTCAAATATAACATAATTCGTGAATCACAGAGTGATTGGGCATCGCCAATTGTTTTAGTTAAAAAGAAAGATAATTCTATCAGATTTTGTATCGATTATAGAAAACTGAATGCAGTTACGAAAAAACAAGTTTACCCATTACCAGTTATACAGGACCTACTTAGTTATTTGAACGGTTCTTGTTATTTTTCTTCCTTGGATATGTTTAGCGGATATTTTCAAATTAATGTAAAAGAAAATGACAAGGAAAAAACGGCTTTTGTTTCTCCGGATGGACTGTATGAATTCAATGTTATGTCTTTCGGTTTAACAAATGCTCCTAGGACATTTCAAAAAATGGCAGATAAAGTTTTTGCAGATTTAAAATTTAAAGGTTTACTTTTGTACATGGATGATATTATCATTTATTCAAAAACCTTTGTGGAACATTTAGTTCGCCTTCAGCAAGCTTTTGATAAATTACGTTATTACAAACTAACATTAAAACCTAGTAAGTGCAGCTATGCAAAGACAAAAATAACTATTCTAGGACATACAGTAAATGCAGAAGGCATCTTACCAGATAATACAAAAATACAAGCCATAATACAATTTCCAACTCCAACAACAGTTAAGAAGGTACAGTCATTTCTTGGTATCTGTAATTACTACAGGAATCACATTGAAAATTTTGCCAGAATAGCTAAACCACTTTACGAAATCACTAAATCATCTGTTAAATTCTCTTGGACAGCAATGCAACAAGAAGCATTTGATACACTTAAAGAAAAATTAACAACTGCACCCATTTTACGTCATTATGATCCTCACGCAGAAACAGAGTTAAGAATAGATGCAAGTATTGAAGGACTTGGTGCCATTTTACTACAGAAATTTAACAATGAATTCTTTCCAATTGCATTCATTTCCAGAGGCCTAACCAAAGCTGAAAAAAATTACTCGATTTCCGAATTAGAAGCCTTAACAGCTATTTGGAGTTTAACATATCTGAGACCTTACGTCTATGGAAAACATATTACGATAGTTACAGACCATCACTGCCTATGTTGGTTACGCAGTGCTAAAGGCATAAGCGGTCGGCTAGTTCGCTGGTCGATACGTCTTCAAGATTTTGATTATACAGTCAAACACAAACGTGGAGTCTTAAATAGAGACGTTGATGCTTTATCCCGTAATCCATGTCAAGTAGCTTCAGAATTTGATGAACTTCAAGCAGATTACGTACCGACATTCATCATGGTACCAAATAATATCAGCAACCTACAACATCAAGATAAAAGGTTAGCCAAACTTTTTATAGCATTAGAAAATATACAAGACACAACTTTAACAATTAGTGAACGTAAACGTGCTAAGTCTTTTATATTAATAGATGGTGTCCTTTACAAGAAAAATGCTAGTCCAGAAGGTTCTCAATATCTTTTAATGATACCAAATACCCTTAAATTTGAAATCTTATATAATAACCATGATGCTCCAATGGCAGGACATTTAGGCATTACAAAGACATATCACAAAATTAAAATGAATTACTATTGGGATGGATTGTTAAAAGACGTAAAGAAATATGTTTCAGGATGTCAATCTTGTCAAGCACGAAAAGGGAGTACGCAAAAACCCCCTGGTCAACTACAACCAATCACTATAGGTGTGCCATTTGAAAAAGTAGGAATAGATTTAGTGGGCCCCATACATAGAAGTCAACGTGGTAAAACAACAATAGTTGTCGCTACAGATTATGCCACGCGTTACTGCGAAACACGGGCACTAGCAAGTGGTAAAAGTGAGGGAGTAGCACAGTTTATATTAGAACAAATAATATGTAGGCACGGAAGCCCAAAATATTTAATTTCAGATCGAGGAAAAGTTTTTCAATCACAACTAGTTACAGAATTACTAAGACTAATGGGTACTAATTCACGGATGACTACTTCATATCACCCCGCTTGTAATGGATTAGTTGAACGTACTAATCATACAATCGTAGACATGCTTAGCGTGTATACAAATACTAACCAAACTGACTGGGATAGACATTTAGTTCATGTCACATGGGCTTATAATGTATCTCGTCAAGAAACAACTAAATTATCACCATTTATGTTAGTATATGGTAGGCAACCAAGATTACAGATGTTCAGTTAAACATACCGGTCGAAACTCTCGATGTTATACAAGCACGAGATTAAGCATTGTTCGCAAGAAACCTAGCTATCAGAAGTCAACAAATTAAAGATAAAAATCGTTATGATTCGAAACATAGATTACTAACTTTTGAAGTTGGACAAAAAGTAAAAGTCTTAACACCTATTCGGAAAATAGGAAAGACCGAAAAACTCTTATTGAGGTGGTTCGGTCCATATGAAATTATAGAAAGGAAGTCAGAAGTAGATTATCTAATTAAAAAAGGTACCGCACCTAATGCTAAATGTGAAGTCGTGCACATTTCTCGGATGCTACCCTATGTAGATCCATGGGATGTGTCGGCAGAAAATGAATCTTCTTTCGAAAATTCAACTACTTTCTTTAACAGTAATAACACAGACAATTTCAATCCGGTTGGACCCTCGGATGAAGTTGAGACTTTAATTGCCGAATAGCTAAAAAATAAAATAAAAGTCATACATGTATTAACTAAGTAATACATAAAGTAATTTTAAAAGTAATAGTAATAGCCTCATACCATGATTACCATTCTTCTTGAAGTTTCTCTGGTGGTAATAAGACAATTTAATATGAATGAATAAATATATTCTGCAAAGCATAATAATGATCAGCTTTAACAAAAGTCAGGAATTTAATTCTCATCTAAATGAATCTTTTCACATATTTTAGAATTGAAGGGCCATTTCTGATTTACTTCGGTTAGAGAAAAGAGATTTTTCTCTGTATTTGTGTACTGTCATATTGATTATAGAGGCATAATCAAGTTTCTGACAAAGAGATGTCCGAAATCCTACGTAGGTAAATATGCTCCAATTTATTTGTCCAAAGGACTTAGTTGATTCCCCTATATTAGTTTGCTCCGGGAGTGTATTTTAATTGTTTTGAGACATCCAATCTCTTGTTCTTTTTATTAAAGTTACTGTTCTCCAGTATTGGAAAGTTTTCTAAGGCGCCAAAAGAAAATTAAGAAGTAATTTTGAAAATCAGACAAGGGGAAATCTAACGACCTTTTTTGTTGTAAAGCGCGCGTATTTTTAAAGGGGAAAGAGAAACTGGAACTTTCTACAGGATAGAAATGTTCAGGCGTTAGATAAAAGCTGATCACTTTTTAATTCAAGTTTATTGCAAAAGTAATTAATTGAGAGGCATAATTTAAATAACCTATTTTAATGAAATTGCATGCTTTGAATTGAATGGAAATGGTGTTAAAAAGAAATAATGTTATGAAGATAACAAATAAACTCGAATAATACACAATCTAAATAGAACATAAGTTCTATAAATTGCAATATAGACAGATTACAGGTCATTAACTGCAAATCTGCGTAAGAAAATGTATTTAATAGTGAATTGCTAGACAAACGCCGCTAAACGTAGACTACAATAGACTGCCTGTACGGATTTTTATGTTAACATTGATAACTTAGTTATTAATAAACTCACTTGCAGATGTAAATTGCGAATTTCTTGTTTGAAATATTAATTTCACTTTATGGAACCTTTTAAGACTGAATCCTTTCTCAAAGTTCAGGAATTTAGGGTATCCAAAATCCTTGTATAATTGTAATAGGATTTCTTTCTGAAACATCTATTCAAAAAATTAGTTCCAATAATCAATAATTAGTAATTTAAATGATAAGGGGAAAGTCGACTTAGAACTGTCAAGCTTAGATAAAAAGACTAATAGTTGTCTTTTTAATTACAGAATTACTCATTCTAACCAGGCTTTTGTACCTGAAGATGGATATAAAATTAGACAATTTCAATTTAATCCCGGCTTACATTACGAAAAAACTGGACAGATTCAGTTATTTAACAATCAGGTGACCATTGTTGCTTTCGTTAACATGAAAAATTATTATGATAAATTTGAATATTTAGAAAAATACTTCAGTAAAATTAAACATGTTTGTTCTCTTGAAAGTAACAGAGAAAAACGAGTATTAAACACCTCTAAATTATTAGACAGTGTCAGGATGTGCGATAATTTTATTCAAACAGCCACCACTGGTCTTACAAGAATTCGATTTGATCAAAATAATTTAGAAGAATTGGTAGGATTTGTTCAAGAAAGAACAAAACGGAGTCCTTTTGATGGTGGTGGATCACTTTTAAAAATGCTATTTGGTACATTAGATAATAGTGACGGTGAATTTTATAGTCAAAAAATCTCAGAATTTGAAGAACAAGGAAAAAATTTGGCCAAACTGATAAATGAACAGACTATTTTAATAAAATCAGCAATTTCAACCTTTAATGCAACCACAGCTGACTTATACTTTAATCAAAATTTGTTAGCCAAAAATCTCGAAGATACAGAAGATCAGATTTATAATCTGACTAAATCAATATATTTTTTTGAATTCAAAAATATTATAAGTGACCTCATTCAATTATTTTCTTTGTTATTTCATGAATACGAATTTGAAGTTAAAACCTTACTTGAAGCAGTCATGTTCGCTTCACAAGGAACATTACACCCTGCAATTTTGCCTCCTAAGAAATTTATAAATGAACATCAAGAACTGTCACATTTAATACCAAAAAATTTAGAATTCCCTGTTGCTCCTATTTCGGGTAACGCACATATTTTACTAAAGTTAATTAAATTAACAGTTTATTTTCAAAATTCTAACTTAGTTTATACCATAAAAATTCCTTTATCCAATAGAGTTCAGTATGAATTATTCAAACTATCTGCATTACCAGTTCACCTAAGTAACAATAAATACACTTTTATACAACCTTCTTCAAAATATGTGGCAATGACCCTTGAAAGACATCAATTTTTTACATTGTCAAGCGAAGATTTTAAAGATTGTAAAAAATTTGGAACACAGAAATATCTTTGTAAACAAACACAACCATTATTACTATCTTCTCAAAGTGAAATTTGTGAAATTTTGTTATTTAAAGGATCAAAACAAATACCAAACACCTGTGACCAACGTATAACTCAGTTATCACAATCAATTTGGTCACAAATGTCAGTAATAAATGGCTGGATATTCGTAATACCTGATTTTGAAGTTTTAACAATTGTTTGTGATGATTTTATTTCTAAGGACATAACGTTAAAAGGAGTCGGTGAGATTATATTATCCTCACGATGCTCAGGTCATACAAAAAATGTAATTTTATTACCGCATAGTGAAATATTAAGCAAAGAACTCACGTTGGAATATGTTCCACCAATTAATTTGGACCTGAACCATTCTGTTTTTAAAAATTTTCAAAACGTAATACCACACATGAACCTAAGCTCAAATTATCGTTCTATAGCTAAAAATTTGGATGATCTAGGCTTGTTAAGTGAAAAGTTTGATGAAATAAACGAGTTAGCTACAAAAATTGTTAATAACAAACCAGTACACTCAAGAAATTTCTCAGACATTCAATATTTTCTTCTAAGTTTGATTATTCTAACAGTCCCTTACATTATATTCAGACTTGTATTAAAGTACGTGAAAGCCAAACAAACAAGAAGAGAACGCATGCATTTAGAAGAACTTGCAAGAGATTTTGATATGATTGATATTGAAAGGGGAAACCGTATTCAAAATGCCTTTGAGTTACGTGAACACAGTTCATTGTAACAAGATTTAATAAAGCTATGAAACAAGGAGTTTTCTATTACTAGATATGAGGTAAATCACTTATTAATTGAACCCCATATTTATTATATTAATATTAAAATATTTACTAATAATTTTGATTCTATTTGTATCCATAATATATCACCTCTTGCTTATGTACAATTACTAACCTATAATTATCTAGAAATTAATTTGAAATTCTTATAGTATTGCTGTATTCTTTGTTCTTAGGGTGTGTTTTTTGCAATGTAAGCAATTTTCAATACTTAGAAGATTTACGTTTCTTATTGTCTAAATTTATACTATAGCAAAAGCAATTGCTCCAATAGTTACTTTACGAACTTCTAATAATGAAAGTTGTATAGTTATACAAGTTAATTTTATACTTACTGTAAATTTTAAAGCTTATAATACTTGCACAGACACAAAAACTTCAAACAACTTGAGAGTAGATGTCAGTCAGTTACTGAGTAACTTTGACTGCGCATGAAAAATGAGTGGAAGCAGATTATCATCTTATACAGGAGGCGGCAAAAGCATTCATTTGCAACCCTTACTCAAATGTGCTTATTTCTGAAAATGTAAAAACCAACACAAAAGAAAATACTGTAGGGTAATTTGCTAATCATTTATTGAATGATCATATAGGTAAAGTAAGCATGAAACAAAATGTTTTTTTTTTTGATAAATGTTTTTTGGGCTGCTATTCTTCTGTGGCGGTACTGTTTTCTCCTAAAGGTGCCCGTAGGAGCTCTTCCAGCACGGATGGTGGAGTAATTACCCGCGGGACTGCCCTCTCGGGGGAAGGAGCAGGTCCAGCGAATAGGCCATCAGGAATTAGGGGGTCCTCCTCGTCCAGGTATTGGAATGTTACCCGCGTTAGACTGGGAGCTACGCCGTGCACCCGAATGGCAACGAAATCGGTAGGTATATTTATACCATATACGTAAAATCGATTTCCGGGGCACACGACGTAGATCCGTCCAGGCCCAATTTGAGTTGTCACCCATGATGTGATAATTGTGAGGGGATAGGCGCTGTTGACATCGACGCCCTGCAGGCGCCATCCTTCAAGCAGTTCTGAAAATAAATAAATAAAAAACCAAATTAATTTAAAAATATATAGAAAAAACAAAACCCAAGTTATTTTTGACAACTGGATGTTAAAATCACTCAGTAAAAAAAAAAAAATGTTAGAATAATTTTGGACTTACGCACTGCAGGCAACAAACAAATGTCGATCGGCGATGAGGTATGTGTTACAACCTGAGTCTCGTCAAAGTTCATTTTTTATTGCAATCTTGGTTATTAACAGACTTGTTTGAAATAATCAGAAATGTAAATGAAGTTCCCCCAGGACAACAAATGATTATATAGGACAATTTTGCTAACTCAGCAAAGATGAGACGTTTCACCCCCGCGCGAAACATCGCAGGTCTTGATACAATAGTATTTTCGAAAATAATAAGAAAACTGAAATTTTAGACCACAAAACGTATTTTTGAGATTGTTAATGTGATTACACAGTTTAATTTGCATATTTCAAATAGTTTAAAATCATGTAATAGATGTAATTTACCTTTAATTAAGTATTATGTTCAATTACCTTTTGAAAAAAATTTTGTAATTTATAATTACCTATGTTGCGCCATCTCTGTAGAACTTATGATTCTTATACCTTAAGACACAAAGGAACACACAAGTATACTTAACTCTATTCACTTAAGTTATGTTCACAACCACTATTTACCGCATGTAGAATTATAGGTAGTACTTAACCACTTAAATAGAGAGTGTTTATAACTAGTTTTTTTTTATGGTTTATATCACGATAGGTTTTTATGTATACTTTAAACATTTATTTATATAACATAAAATGTAACTTTGTATAACTGTTAACCACTGCTTGTACGCTTTATTCACACACACATTGGGCTGATGTTTTGTGTTTAGTAACTGTTATGTATTTTAGGGTGTTCATCGATCTCCTTATGACTTTGTGAGTAAGGAGACCCCATAAGCAACAATTGTTTGTAAGGGGAGGGAAATGTCACAAGCAGATCGATTAGATATTATTGGGTATTGATTAGATGTTGATTAAGTATTGATTGAATATTAATTAAGTATCTTTTATGCTAATGGAATGTAACTACAATGTAACACAATTTCATCATGTTGCAATGACTTGATGACTCATTTGTTATTCCAAGTTAGTGAAGTAGGTCAATCCATATTTGGGTATGTAGAACAATAAGCAACATCCCTTCAGTATGCAATCACTAAATATAGACTTAAGGACATTGTAAATGGAATGCAATAGATAGGAGGGGAGCTAATACTATAAAAGGATTAATATGCCACAAGGAAGGAACAACTAGTCAGTCAGTCGACATCGATATCAAGATCAAGTTCGTCCATACCAAGACAAACAGCTCCTAGCTGTGAGTCATCAGACTTGGTAACATCAATCCATACCAAGACCAAGAAGGCTACAGTCTCGTCAACATGGTTTCAACCTCAGCTACGCTCTATCTACTAATAGCTATGCTATTCATGTAAGCCCACCTGTGTGGTGTATCATTTAATATTAAGTCAATAATGTAACTTGTGCTTAAATATAACTATTAAAAGGTTGATGTGTTTCTATCCAGACCATGTCACTAAATTATAACGTGACAATATGCTGTTAATACAGTCAGCAAATTTAACAACAATCCTGGAAAAGCTCACTGGAATGCAGTTAAAAGAATCATGCGTTATTTAAAGGGAACAGTAAATCTGAAGTTAAAATTTTCCAATAATTCCGAGTCAAATTTAATTGGTTATTGTGATGCAGACTGGGCCAGTGACACAGATAGTAGACGCTCATGTACAGCATATGCATTTATTTTACAGGGTGGTGCTGTATCGTGGAACTGCAAACAACAACAAACAGTTGCCCTGTCAACAACCGAAGCGGAATACATGGCACTGTCTACAGCCACACAAGAAATGATATGCCTCAGACAATTTTATCAAGAATTTTGGCCAAATCATTTGAAAAACAGTACCATCTATTGCGACAACAGAAGTGCAATAAATCTTGCTTCAACAGAAGCATATCGTGCCAGAACAAAACATATAGACGTTAAGACATCACTTTGTGCGACAGAAGATATTGGACAACGACATCCTAATCCAACATGTCGGTACAAGAAATGGTAGCTGACTCTTTAACAAAGGCAGTGTACAGCAGCAAGCAGGCGTGTTGTTCAGGACGAATGGGACTTGAGTGAGTGAAGTATGTTCTAGTGGGGGTGTTGAGATAAGAACATACTGTACTTATATCTATGTGTAAACCTGTATTTATAATATTGAATAATGTGTAAAACTACCTTTAGGTTAGTGAATTTAGGTATAGTTTGGTAATGTTGGTAGCATTAAAAGCAATGCATATAATATATTGGAATATTACTAATAAATCTCTCTCTTTCGTTTGCATTTAGTAAGATACAGTCGTATTTGTTTTCTCCGTTTTACCAACTCCGAAGTGTATGTATTCTTTAATTATTAGTGAACCACTTCAACATTTTCTGTAACTTTTATAATAGGCGAAATAATCGACTTTTTCGAAAAATGGATTTTGTGGTTTTTTGCGGATATCTTTTTAAGGGTTCGGAATGTTTGATCTTTCTAAGCAGCATCTAAACCAGCATGAAAAACTGCGCAACATTGCCCATTTAACCGAATCTGTATCTTTATTAATAAGAAAGATAGCCATGCAATACTACTCTATTTGGGACACACTGTATAAAGCAGAACATCTGTGGAGAACATGGGTAGAGGGTGGTCCATCTGGCACAAGATATGGAAGGACACCATCAGGCTGGTTTGATGGACCTAATTTTAAAGAGTGGTTTTTAAGTGTTGTTGTACCTTGGGCAAAAAAACTGACAGGCCCAAAATGTATCATCGGAGATAATTTAAGCTCCCACCTTAACCACCAAGTTGTGAAGAAATGTGAAGAGTTAAACATAAGATTTGTATTTTTACCGGCAAATTCGACCCATTTGTTGCCAACCATTGGATGTCGCATTTTTTGCCCCTGTTAAAAAAGTTTGGAGATCTATTTTAACTGATTACAAACTGCGCAATCCAACCAACGCATCATTGGAAAAGTCTGTATTACCTAGATTATTGAGAAGGCTCCTTGAAGGTATTAGTATCAGAAGTGAAAACAATATTTAGGAAGGGTTTAAAACCTGTGGAATCGTCCCGCTTAATCGTGATCTTATTCTTCAACACAACCTCATAAGGATATAGCACCTATTGTAAGCGATACTCTATTAAATTATCTGCAGGCTTGTCGCCGGCAAGGTGAAAAAAGTTAAAACAAAGCGTAAAAAACTCTCTGTTCCTCCTGGGATGTCCGAGTCGTTAGCCGATTTAGAGGAAGGGGCTGCTTCATTTGTAACGAGGCGACTGACTAGTAGCGAAGATTAATGAAGCAGATAAGTTGGCTTCTGTCTTCGCTGAGGTCAGTCGTTCTCGTTTAGTTCCGAGTCTCCTCGATACTCCCGCCATGACCGAGTTTCAGTCCGCCAGTTTCGCCCCGAGTGGGGAGCCTTGAGCTCTCTTATAAATTCAGAGGATAGCTCATTTTTGGTCACTTATTGTCAATTATTTTCCGATACTTAAACTCTTATTTTCCGAGAATTATTTGGAACTTTTCTAAATAAGTTGATTCCGTTTAAACCGTTTTGATTTTGAATTATTCCGAGACCCGAATTCAAAATTTACTTGAATATTTTAGCTCTTAAAGCAACCAGTGTAGTGGCTAATAATAATTGCAGTGATTTGTGGTGTACAAAACAATATCTGGTATATTTAAATTTTATTTAATTCCCCTGCTAAATTGATTGTCTAATTAACCCGCCTTGTCTCTCCGAGAATTTGTAAATGTTGCGTGTGTATGATCCTAGGATCGGAACATAGCACTTTACCTATTCTAATTAATTAACCAGAGTTGCATCTGTGCTGAACGTTGCATTCTGGTGTCCCCGTACGTCATTGGATTTTTGTGTTAGTTTGATTCCAGTAGTACGATCACGTGCAAATGATGATCTACTACTGTTATCCTATTAATCCTTCAATCTAGTGACTTAGACAATCAATTGTTTTTTTGCCAGTTAAAACCCCTGTATAAAATTAATTACATACCAGAATATTTTGTACATCCCTGAGTTCACTTGATTTAACCACTACCGTAATCCGTCTTCGAATAAGATTTAATTGTTTTATTTCCATAAGCAATTCAATCTTCCCAGTAAATTGATTGCTTATCAACATATTTTGTACGTCCCTGACCGAATTCCTTTGTTTATCACTGGAATTAAATTCCGTATTAAATCAATAGTTGAAAACACTTACCCCTGTTATTTGAAATCTCTTTCAAGTTATAAACACATCACTGTTCACTGATTCTCCCGGCCCCTGTAAATTTTTGCAAGAGCTTACGAGCCGACGCCATTAACTGCATTTGTGCACATTTTGTCAAGGCAGTTAGCGGTACGCAAGTCCGTCTCAAGGAAAGTCCGATTTAAACAGCCCCAATAGTAATTTCTTTAAACGCCCCGTTTAATCCGCCAAAATACTAATAGCGTTTTCCAATCGTTGCACCAGTGCGCACTTAGCTCGCACTCGGCGAGTTTTGCGTTTTCCAATGCACTTTTGAGGGCGCACTGGTGCAAGTAATCGTTTTCCACGACTGCACTGCACCGCTTCAGTTGTGCACTGAGTGCAACTTCTGTTGCACCGTAAAAATTCCCAGTGCCACTCAGTACCCTCGAGAGCACGCGGTTTAAAATTTTTAATTTTAAAAATCATGGCGGAATATTTATTTTAATATTATTATTATTGCCGGTTGTTTTACCCGCTTTGCTTGATTCTTCTGACAGTAGTGACGATGACGAAATTACTATCTGTTTGGCGAAGTTTTTAAATGAAAATAATAATTTGCCAAAAGTCCAAGGTTATATGGAATTAATTTGTATGTTTTCTGATATTCAGGTAAGCCATAAGTTAGCAATTACTTACGCAAAATATTACATTTTTATTTTTAGTTCAAGGCACATTTCCGTGTAACAAGAGAAACTACCAACAAATTAATAGCTGACTTTAAAAAGTCCTCATTTATGCCTACGGACATTGGCTATTCGCCAATTTCTGCGGAAAATCATATTTTCAGTTTTTTGTGGTTGAGGTTTATACCATAAAATTATTTCTTTCGCTGATAAAATTTACATAGATTAGTAGTAGTACCTATTTGTAACTAATTATGAAATACCAGGTTTGCAGGAAATAATTGTTGTCTGAGAGACGTTGCCGACAGATTTGGGATAGGGCAAACATCTTTATACACAGTTAAAAAGAGTTCTAGATTTTTTAGTACATATAGCCCCGCAGCTCATAAAATTTCCTAGAACTGATCTGGAAAAGGAAGTCAGTGCACGTGAATTTCAAAAGGTAACCATGCAAACATGAATACCTAATAATTGCTTTATATTTTATAATTAGATTTCAGGCTTTCCTCAAGTTTTGAACTGATCTGGAAAAGGAAGTCAGCGCACGTGAATTTCAAAAGGTAACCATGCAAACATGAATACCTAATAATTGCTTTATATTTTATAATTAGATTTCAGGCTTTCCTCAAGTTTTGGGGTGTATCGATGGCACTTCAATAAATATAAGAACACCTGCTCACAAAATAAAAGCAACGTATGCTAATCGACACGACATACCATCTATTACTTTGCAAGGTATATGCGATTCAAAGAAAAGATTTATCATATATTTACTGGTCCGCCGGGAAAGCTCCACGATTCAAGAGTCTTCAAATTGTCATTTATCTCTGGAGAGATTTCATCATTGTGTGATAAAAAATATCATTTATTGGGAGATAGTGCATATGCAATCAGAGAGTATCTGTTAACCCCACATCGAGACTACGGAAACTTAACACCTAATCAAGTACGATTTAATAAATTATTTTGCGCTACAAGAGTATTGATTGAGAATACTTTTGGACTTTTAAAAGGTCGATTTCGACAGTTACGATGTTTGGAATTTCACTCGGTAGATAAAATGACAAAGTTCATTGTTGCCTGTTGTGTCTTGCATAATTTATGCATAGACAATAATGATTTTATTAATGAAATTTTATACGAGTGCACCAATGAAGATACGTTACCAGAAGAAAACTTCAGAGAGACTCTTTTAAGGCAATTGGGAGAATTAAAAAGAAATGAACTTTGTAATCAGTTAAATAATTTGTAATAGCTTTAGTGTATAAATATAATAAACCAATTTTTTCTATTGAATTTTTATTAATATTGCATATTAACATATTTACAAATACATTTAATCTTTTGCACTGCTTGTGCCAGCAACTGCATTGATTAATCTTTCCAAAAGGGTCATTTTCTCGGCATGCCTTTTTTCCTTTGCAGCTTCTTTTTCTTGCTGCACTGCTAACAACGTTTCCTTAATTTCTTCTACTGCAGTTTTCTTCTTTTTGAGGGAGGTTGTAGAGCATTTGTTGTATTGTTGGGCTCTGTATTTTTATTGATAACTTTGGCTACCCCCCGCATTATCTCGGGTTCAATGCTGTCGTCTAAAGCCTGATTTATAGTTCGTCAGTATCAGTAGTCGTATCAGTAGCCGTATCAGTAAGAAAATAGAACATAGGATTTTACATGGTAGCGTTTATAGTAAGCCGCAACGACCGTAAGAATAAGAAATCTACTGCTGCTTACTGCTGTTCTTGGGGTTAACCAATCACAGACCGTTGCGTTCAACTCCGTTGCGCGCCGAGTATGCGTCCTTCCATCAGCTGTTTCGCTCAGAATCGTAGCGTACTCGGCGCGCATCGGAGCTGAATGCAACGGTCTCTGATTGGTTGACCGCAAGAACAGCAGTAAGCAGCAGTAGATTTCTTATTCTTACGGTCGTTGCGGATTACTATAAATACTACCATGTAAAATCCTATGTTCTATTTTCTTACTGATACGGTTACTGATACGACTACTGATACTGACGAACTATAAATCAGGCTTAATGCTTAATGCAGCTATCCGGTTCAGGTCGCCCTCATATTCAACTTTTTGTCGAGCAGTTCCTGTTTGCCTATTGTTATCCACTGCTCTTTTCTTCCGCTTCATAACAGTTTTATAGCGATTTTCAACTTGGATGGGAGTCCTATTACAATTTAAAGTCTTTTTCAAATCGTCAGTTATACATTTCCACATGCACTTTTTTGTTTTTAAATTTTTCCATAGGCACCACCATCACCATGTACTTTTCGTATTTGTCAAGCATCAGTTTTGTTTCCCCATCGTTCCATTCATTTTCTGTAAAATAACATAATTATTATTATAAGTATGTCAATAAACAGTAGGTACAACGTATAATTAATCATAATCTACGGAGATAGCAATCTTTTTAATTTTCCCTCATAATCGTAGCTTCGATATCTTTATTAATAAACATACTTACTTTGGTTTGCTTCTACATCTGGGCTAGCACGATCAGCCTCGTCAGCTTCTACTTCATTTTCTCCAGTTTCATATAAAATTGTATCACTACAAAATGTTACATTACAAATCATTAATTCAAAGGAACCACCTGTTTTATTTTGTACCCATCATCGTCCACTCTAATTATAGTTTGCAGCTCCTCCTCCAAAGTAATAAAATTCGAGTCTACAAGTTGCTTTATGTATGAAATTGCAAAATCATTTTCAGCTAAAACCAACAAAAACAGAAGTGTAATATACCTACAGGTGCATTACTATTTTACAATGCTACAAACAACTTGCCTTTTAATCTTTTCTTTACAGTTTCGTTAGCATCTACCATTATTTGCGATGTATTCACATAAAACATTAAATCTTCTTGCGACATTTCATTAACCTCAAATTAATTAACCTTGGAAACTACAGCCACCTCCAGCAAGTCAACGGTGAAATATGGTGAAATCACAAATTAACAAATAATTATACCTAATGCTTCTACAACACATAACCTTAAAACATTCTGTCACCTGTTACAACCTAACATCAAAATGCCCTCAAGGTTTAAAATCGCATTCCAATGCTAGTTGCACTGCAATCGCTCGGTGCTAATACCGTGCCAGGGCAGTTATGCCCCGACTCAGTTTTAGTGCGCACCGAGTGCTGCCGATTGGAAAACGCTATAACTTATTCCTACTTCCTGTGAAAATATTATTTGAATTTATATTGTTTCTTGATTTGAATTATTCATGCATTATTATTTCATTGTACATAAATTGTAAATAACATAGTATTACCATCCTGAATAAATTGTTAATAAGGTTTATCTCCAGCTCTTTATTTAATTTCCCTTTTCTTTGTGTAAGAACCCTGGATATCTCAAGAGCTACCCTAATGCATCAAATAAATACTGTACGTTCAAAGGGGAACGTTACACATTCATTAGAACCCCCGATCAAAATTACAAAAAAGAAAAAGAAAATGAATGAGGACCAGGATCATAGTAATAGTGGTGAAGATGACACTGACGCAAATATATCACTTCATGATTCATCTGATAACGAAAACCTCTCATTTAATTTGACTATCAATTTAAATCCAAAAATAGAGGATGTCAATATTGACCAGTTTATTATTGCTAAATTTAAGATAGCAGGTACAGAAAAATTCAAACGTTATCTTGCCAAAGTTATTAATATTCCTTCTGAAAGTGAATTACAAATCAGCTGTTGTCGCACAAATACTACAAATGCAGTATTTGTATATCCTACGGAACCAGACGTCAGCATAGTCGATTTCGATCAAATTGCTGCATTACTGCCTGATCCTATATTTACTCGACGTGGTAGGATCATATTTGGACCAGATATAACATCATTATTAAAATAATAAATAAAATATTATAAAATAAATATATTAAAATTGAAGCGTTTCTTACAAAAACAGCCTATGTCAAAAATATTCATAAGTTAGAATTTGGTATCGCCAGATGGCTCCAGTGCATATACATGTCATGACCAGATAATATTCTACAAAAACAACCCTAGTGCAGAGTTATATGGACTGTAATATACAGTGATTCCACAAATACTGCCTTTGTCAAGCAACATTTCTTACAAAAATCGCCTGTGGCTTTGACAAGGGCTATTCTTGCAAGAAATGTGTTTCAGTAGTAGCCAGTTGTGAAAATGAGTGATGCTGGTGAACCCGTTGTACCACAAAAACGTGTTAAAAAAGGCGAAAAAAGATGTTATAAAAGAAAAAAAGGTTAGAGGTGAAGCGCACGTCAATCATAGAGGACGTGCAATACCTGCAAATACAGTAGGACCAGATTGCAAGTAGGTTTGATATATAGGTTATGTTACGCGTAAAGTTATACCTATTTAATTTTATTTTGTAGTTATTTTATTATTATACCTCAAGAAAAAAGAGAGCAACTACTAAAAGAATTTTATGACATTTCTACAAAGAATCTGCAAGATAGGGTAGAACTCCCTAAAATCGATCGCCTTCAGTAGTCGGACGCATTGAGCACTTATTGCCTTTAACTAGTCCTGTAGAGCATAATTTTAAAAAGCGCGCCAATTTTCCAGTAGTCGGACAGGTTCATTTAAAATTGACCAATTAGAGCAAAGCATTGCGGCAACAGGAACTTTGCAAATGGCAGTGTTAAGTTGGCTTTGCGAGTGATCACGTTGTACGACTCAGAAATAACTACTTGCAGTGCATCTAAAACTTGTGCTTGTAGGGGTGGATTTTGTAAATTTATAGGTAAGTACGAATTCCCCACACTTTAGATAGTTTATTTAATGGACTTTTAGGTTAAATTTGACTTATTGTGGCAAAATACAATAATTATTAGGGAGGTCGACTTCTGGATACTTGAATAACTTAAATTCCCAGTAGTCGACATAGGGCGGTCGACTACTGGATATTAGGTTGTAGCAGTTTAAGGAGTTCTTTTACATTCAAAATGAGCGTAAAATCGCCCTTAATAATTTTAGGATCTTTTTTCCTGCATATTTTGTTATTGTACCAGTAGTCGACCGTTTCTAAAATATTCTGTACCGGGGTGTCGACTACTGGGTTTTTTTACTCTTGAAGTCGACCGTTCTTTTTTGAACTGTAAATTATTTAGTTTATATTTATATACTGCTATGTTATTTGAAGGCGGTTTGAGATAAGTTTATTTGATATGTGGAATACACCTGGTACTCACACGATCGCTTTGGTTTACTTTTATATGATTCATTATATCAAAATTTTACTATCGTAAAAATATTAAAAAGTTGTTTTCAAGATATAACTCTTATATAGGTTTATCTGGGTTCATTTTTATAAAGAAGTAAGTTTGTCATGTGATACTAATGTGGTATCATCATAGTAATGTTTGTTTAAAGTTGAATTAAATTTGAAATAATTGAAATTCCATAATATTTTACATGTACGGAAGCACATAATAGAGTTTGGTTAGTAAACGATTTAAATATTATCAAAACTTAAAAAGTATCTAAAAAGGATACATGTAAAAGGTTTCGTAGCTAGAGATGTAGTGCTAGTATGTTCTTGTCTTGTATTGTCCAATATTTCATGTAATGTTGTTTTCCGAGGATTCATCCGAGGTTATTAATGTGTCTTCAGATCGTAAACCAGGTATTATTTTAATGTAATTTTATATTTATAAGATGTTTTAGCTAGAGCTGTTAATAATCTTATCTAGCCTTCAGCTACATTCGATTCTGGGAATAAAAAGATAATTTTAACATGTGGTTAGGTACAATAAATTTTAATTTAGTCAATTTTATGATAAAAACTTAAGATTGAGTAGTTAAGTTAGAGTTCAAAATGAAGCTTAGAGCAAGAAGAAGAAGTTATAAGTAAAGAAAGGTCGAGATAATTTTGGAAAATAGAGAATTTGAAAAATTAAATTTTGAGGTTAGAAAAGTGTAAGATGTTAAATTTTCAAACTAAGTCAAGTATGATTTCAAAAGAAGAAGAAAGACGCAAGGATTCTAAATTTGGTGATATTTTTGAAATCATACGAAAATTAAGGAAGATATGGAGAAAATTAAAGAATTGGCCAAAAATTACTATTGAAGCCATTTTGGACAGTACCCAGGAGAGGGTAAAAATTTTGTTAAGAAAGGGAAAACTTATATATACGAGTGCAGAGCATTTTGAAAGAGGTTAGAATAATTGATCTCGTAGAAACCACGTCGTGTGGTTGAGAAAACCATTTTTTTGTCAAATGTTCTAACCTTTGAAACCATGGAATTATGGGAACGTCGAAATAAGTAATAAATAATGAAAGTATAAGTTTGGTGACCAGTAAACAAAATTATGTGTTAATAAATCAAGAAAGTTTGATAACCTTACGGAAGTTGGAGATGTTCAGAAAAGTTTAAAATAAAGTAATCAAATAAACAAATTTTAACTTACCGAATAGAAGACAAGGAAGGATTAACGTTGGGGAAGTGAAGTGATCAATTTTTGGATGCAGTTTTCTTTGGATGCAGTTTTTCTCTGGATGCAGTGTTAAATAAAATTTGAAGAGGCGATAAGGTGTGTGCTCGTGAAGAAATTTAAGTCAAGATGGAGTAGTGACTTTCAAGGAGTACAGTGTAGAGAGCAAGGAATATATAGGATACGGCATAATTAAGGTAGAAGTACTAATAAGAGTAGGGAGGATAGGATTTCATCATTAATAATTGTATTTCATGTAAAGGTTTGATAATATTTTCAACGAAAATAATTCAGTTTTTTGTGTGTAATTAAATAAGCGTTCAATATCCAGGTAAATGGTATTTTTATTTTGCATTATTTTATAAATTTAAACAGTATAGTTCAGCAGCGACCCAGAGACCCGGAGATAAGAGTGTGTTTTTATGTTTAGTTTAACAGTTAGCCGGAGTATAAATATAGGGAAGCTTGGAGGCCGTACGAGTACGAGGTGTATTCCAGGTTTATCTAATTTTATAATTTTGTTTTTGTTATTTAACCCAGATAACATAGCAATACCTAATAACTTCATTTATTTATTTTTATTGTTGCAGTAAGATGGGGAAGATAAACACTAATTTGGAAAAGAAAATAAAAAAGAAAACTTGTAATAAAATTTATAAACGTCCCATACACCAATACTCAGAGGAGGCTTTATCTGAAACGTTAATGCAAATAAGGGAGGATGATAGAGAAAAGATACCATTCGTAAACGGACGTCCTGGAAAAAAATGGTATTCTGCATTCTTCAGACGTAATCCTCAGTTGGTCCATAGGAATTCAGAAAATGTATCCAAAGGGCGTGCAGTTCTTACAGAAGAAAGTATAAGGAAGTGGTTTACTTGTTTACGAGAGTTTTTGGAAACTGAAAATGCAGTGGATATTTTGGACGATGCCACCAGAATCTTTAAGGGGGACGAAAGTAGTTTCACTCTATGTCCCAAAACGGGAAAAATAATAGCCCCTAGAGGATACAGAAATGTTTATCGAATCGTTAAGGGTAAAGAAAAAGAAGCTTTGACGGTTTTGATAGTAATTTCAGCAGACGGTGTCATAGCGCATCCGTGCGTGGTGTTTCCATATGTCAGACCTCCAAAAGATGTGCGTGAAAGCATGGACCCTTCGTGGTGTTTAGGTTTGAGCGAAACGGGTTGGATGAGATCCGAAGTATTTTATGAGTATGTCGCCAATTCTCTCAATCCGTGGTTGGAGGCCAATGGAATCAAAAAACCTATTCTCTCTTTATAGATGGTCACAAAAGCCACTTAACCATGAGTTTAAGTGAGTTCTGTGCAAACCATGGTATCATTTTGTATGCCCTACCACCTAATGCCACCCACATACTGCAGCCGTGCGACGTAAGTGTTTTTAAACCGCTTAAATCACAATGGCAAGCTACAGTAAGAGAATGGCAAATGTGCGAAGAAAACACAAACCAAATTTTAACCAAATCAAAGTTCTGCCCACTTCTAAAAAGGGTTCTGGAAAAAGAAAATTTACCCCAAACTATAAAAAATGGTTTCCGTAAATGCGGACTTTTTCCATCTAATCCAAGTGCTGTAGATTACACTAAATGTGTTCAAAATGTGTTGGAAAATTTGGAGGAGACTAATACGACCCTTGAAGTTATAACTGATACAAGCACTCCACCCATCACCAATTATGAGATTACGGAACTAACAATCAAGTACATTAAGGGTACTTTGGAAGAACGCGGAGTTGATGTACGCATAATTTTTGAGGAGTTATCAAAATCGAAACGTTCTCTTATAGGCAACATTGGACAAAAAGATAATCCTCCTGCACCAATACCGGAGACCATAGTAAATAATCTCCCATTTGAAACAGTAAATAATGATCTTCCATCCGTAGCCATAGATGATCTTCCATCTGTATCCCTATTTTGTAATGGTCAGATATATCGCACTCCCAGTTCAATAGAGCAATAACTGTAAAAAAAATGCGAAAACGAGTTATGGCCTTATTGGATATCTAAAAGGTGTATAGAACTTGGTGCAATATAGCCATAACTCTAAATTAAATCTACCAACGTTGTATGTAAGATACATGGTTATTGCACAAAAGTAAATCTATAATGCAATACAGCCTTATCTCACATTTGTGGCGCTATTTTTCCAACTGACTACACTTTTGAATATATCGCCACAACTAACACTGGTGGCTATGCGATTATGCCATATTCAGTTGCATCATTGCATCTGTAACAGTTGACAGATGCACATTTTCTCGTGTCGTGTCAAAAAATAGCTGTAGTCTACGGTTTTGTTGTGTTATTGTTATAAAGGTTTAGCAATGGCTGCTCGAGCAAAGTTAATAGTTAAACTAGCTTTAAAATCTTGTGCCTTGACTAGTTCTTCATCTGTAGTTTCAGAAAATTTTGAGGTTAGTACTTGATTTTACTTTTACATTATTTAATATAATGTAACAATTTGATATCAGTAATTGTTGATCTCATTTTAGTCGCAACTTGAAACATCACAGGAAGAAGAAAAGGATTATATTGAATTAACAAGTTGTTCTCTATCGGAAGAAACTGAGGTTAGTAACTAAATTAAGATTCTATCTACTCTATTTGGAAACTTATTTTGCATGAGCGTAAGGTATAACATAAAAAAACAGTGTTTTTGGAATTTATTTTAATAACAACAATACTTGAAACTAATTACCTAATAATCGTCGTATTTATTTCAGATATCAGCAGTAGTTGAAAATTTTGATTCAGATGATTCAATAAAAGAGAGATTTTGTTCCATCAGACGCTCATGATAGTGACGCCACGTCTCGTCTTCAGGAGATGAATATCAACAAGACAATCAACTTCCTAATGATAAAGTTGATGAAAATCCAGCACCTAATGAACTCGAAAGAAATAATCAGGTTCAAAATGATGATAAAAATATTACTTTAAATATACAGAAATCTAGAAAAAGAATACGTCATCCAGAATTGTGGAAACGAAACATAAAGAAAATTAAAGTAAATTCTGGTCTACCTTATGTACTTATCAGAAGGAAAAAGAGATATTCCACAAAAACATGTGAAACCTGGTTGTGGGAATAAATGCAGACTACTAAAATGCAGTGATAAGTTTACAGGAGATGAAAGACAAGCAATACATTCCAAATTTTGGAAATTAACTGATAATGCTTTACAACGTCAATTTGTGGTTGCACACATGGAGCAACTCAACCAAAGATACAGAAGAGTTGTCGAAAACAGTCACAGGTCCAAAAACAGTATATACTACCTTACAGTAAACGGGAGTAAGATACGAGTTTGTAAAGAATTTTTTATGAAAATGTTGGATATAGGGGATAGATTCATTAGAACTACATGGATCAAAGGTGCAGGTAGTGGTTCTGTAGAAAAGGACAAAAGAGGTAATTTTAAGAGGAGCATTAAAATCAATCCTGAAATAAAACAAGCAATAAGAAATCATATAAATTCGTTTCAAAGGATTGAATCCCACTATCTCCGGGCACAAACTACCCGCGAATTTATAGATGGTTCTTTAACCCTTGCACAAATGTATCGATATTATAAGGAATACCAAAAAGAACGTAACTTGTCTATAGCAAAAAAGTGCACTTACGACAACATTTTCAATATGGAATTTAACATATCTTTTTTTTTCACCAAAAAAACATCAATGTACGACTTGCGAATGTTTTAAAAACTTAAGTGAAGAAGAAAAGGTTCAAGCACAAGAAGGTTATGATAACCACATCCTAAACAAAAATAACAGCAGATTAGAAAAAGCTAACGATGTATCCTTAGCAAAAGAAAATCCAGAAATTGTGGTAACTTGTTACGATTTACAAGCAGTCCTTCCGACACCTTTTGGCGACATTTCAACATTTTACTATAAATGCCGCTTAAACTGCTTCAATTTCACCCTGTTTGAAGTAGCTTCAAAAAACGGATACTGTTATTTTTGGCATTCAGCCTTAGCAAAGAGAGGTGCAAATGAAATAGGTTCATGCGTATTACACTACCTCCGGTGCTTTTGTGACGAAAAAAGTGTAATATTCTATTCCGACAACTGTGCTGGACAAAACAAAAATAAATTCATGATAAGCATGTATCTTTATGCTGTAGCCAAGTTCAACATTAAAAGCATTATACACAAATTTTTAACAGTGGGCCACTCCCAAAATGAAAGAAATGCTATGCATGTCACAATAGAAAGGCAAAAGAAAAAAGTGCTTAAAAGTGGACCAATAAGCGTTCCTTCTCAGTGGCCCCCAATTATATCAATGGCAAGAAAAAGTAATCCGACCCTACATTGTGAAGGAAGTTGCCAGCGAAGAGTTTTATGATCTTCAGGCTTTATGCAAGCAATGTGGAAACAACTTTTCACTTAATACCAAGAACGAAAAAGTTAAATGGAATGACATAAAAATTTGTAGATTAGAAAAAGAAAATCCTGGTAAAATTTTGTATAAATATGATTATAGTGCTAATAATTATGAGGAAATTAAAGTACAAAGAAATCAAAGGGGACGACTGACAAGAATAGAAAATCTTCAATTAAGCAACGCTTATAACACACCTCCTACAGTTTCCATTAAAACAAAAGAACATTTACTAGAACTGCGTAAGAAAAATGCAATCCCAAAGGTTCACCATCAATATTACTATAATTTACTAACTGCTAAAGATTAAGCTATAAAAATTATATCTTTTCTTTTTAGTTCTTAAGTTTAAGATTTTAAGGCACTTTATTCTGTAGCAATAAAAAATTTACTTACCCACTTTACTTAATTTGGTATTGAAAATTAGTTAGAAATCTGTTTTTTTTTTAGTTCTTAAGTTGTCACTTTATTCTGTAGCAATAAAATGTTATAAATTATTTATTTTATTGTGATATTTTGCCTACAACAATACCGCCACAAATGGAAATAGTTAAACAACCCTTAACATTTTTCTGTGCAAAACCGCCACATCTGTCAAAAATTGTCTTTAAGGGTACTTTTTTGAAATTAGAACATTACGTACTTCTTTCTAAGGAAAAACATATTTTATTGGCCAAAACTTACTAATGTAATTAAAAAGAAGCATTTAATATCTGAGATGAACAATTTGTTTCTTGAATAACTCAAAAACTAGTTCTTAGCACTTATTGCTCTATTGCACTGGGAGTGCGATATGATATTGATGATGCTGGCTATCTTGTTTCTCCACCAGAGGAAATACAAGGGACTATAGAACCCTTGGAAACAAATACTGCATTACTGCAAGAGACTGAGAATGTGTTCCTATCAAATAACCAATCTAAAGATGACGTGTCAGAAGCTACCTCATTTGATAACTTCATTACTCCAGCTGAGGAAATTCAAGAAACTGCAGAATCCTTGGAAAGACAAGAGACTGAAAATGTGTTCCTGTCCAATAACGAATCTAAAGATGACTTCCCACAAGCTGCCTCATCCAGTAAAGTACAAATTTCAAGTATAGTTATTATTCCACCAAAAACTGCCGATATCTGTAGTCAAGTATTGCTTTATCCCAAGTCAATCCTGAAAAGCAGGAAGAACAAAAACGCACCAAAAGTGCCAAGTGCAATATCATCTGAAATGTGGAGGCAACTGGAAAAAGAGAAGGAAGATGCTAAGCAGAGAAAAACTGATGCTGTTCGGGCGAGAAAAGAAGAAGCGCAAAAAAGAAGGAAGCGAAGCAACTTGAAATGCGAACAAAGAAGATGACAAAGAAAAGAAAAATAAAACGATGTGTGAGACAAGAAGGTGATGAGAATATAGCAAATAATGAACAATTACCAGACAGCAATAATGGTTTTGATAGTGATGAGAATAAACCAAATAATGAACAATTACCAGAACAAAATAATGGTTTAGAGGGAAATAAAACTGACAAAAGAAGAGGATTTATCAAGTGTAGTTCGTGCGACATCGAATTAATTAGTGATACAGAAGACAATGATCTCAAAAATATTGGTTGTGATGAGTGCACCCGCTGCTGGTACCAATTGAAATGTACAACGTTCAAAAGACATTTCTACGAGGAAATTGCCGCCAAAGACTTTATCTGTGCGCAATGTATGCAATGAAACAACTCTTCAGCGTGTTCTATTTTGTATTTTGAGAATTAATAGGGTTAGGTATAGGTATAATGAAAGAATTTTTTTGAATTAAATATTTGTTTGTTTTCCTGCGTTTATAATTTTATTTTATGTTTACAAAGAATATAATGTATTTATTAAATTGAAATAATATATTTTCTACTGTTTTGTATTAATATTTGAGATGATTTTTTCCACTTTCAAACAAAAACACGCCAAAAATCCAAAAACATGCAAGTAAAAATGGGTAAGGTCGAATACTGGCGCATTTATTGTCCGACTACCGGATTTCACTGTCCGACTAACGGTGAATTCTGACTAGATTTGGATTAAAAATATTATTTTAGTTGTGGTGCCCCCTATCGCCCAAATACAAAAATACATTTTAAATATAAATATGCAATAATATACAGGAATCTGTTTCGTAATTAAGTTGAGAAACATTGGAAATATAGCAGATTCCATTTTTAGTCATGTCTAACCGGTCGACTACTGGTATCTCTACCCTAGTCACTTATCAGGTTTAATAAGAATGAGTAGCATACAACAACGAAGATCAAGAAAAAAGAATGTTAACCACAACAATAATAAATCAACTGATGAGCTAGCTAGTGTTAATCAACATTCTGCTTCATTTTCGTACATTCTCCGTATGAAAAGTGAAGATGGCCAATGCAGTGACACAAAAATATGCAGGGACGCATTTCTCAGTATACATGGCATTTCCAGAGGTAGATTAAGACGTATTCAGAACAGTTTATGTACAACTTCTAAGTCACCAGTTGACAAAAGGGACCAGCATAAAAACAGGCCTACAAAGGCTCCCGCAGTAATCGAAGAACTCATTCAACTTCATATTCGGTCTTTTCCGTGTAGACAATCACACTATTCTATAACAAAAAATCCCCATCGATATTACCTGTCTGAAACGCTATCAGTCAAGAAAATGTACAGGATGTTTCTAGATGAGCATAAAATTAATATAACATACAAAACATATTGGACAGTGTTTAGTACCAAATTCAACATCAAATTTGGACTACCACGCACTGACACATGTACCGTGTGTGACACACTACTTCAGAAGAGTGCAGCAAGCACAAATAATATAGAAGGAAAACAGCTTGCAGTTGAAAAAGAACTACATCTAAGAAAAGCTGAAGCTTTCTACGCACTGAAAAGGAAATGGAAACAAGAAGCCCGCACAAATAAAGCGATGGTTATCAGTTTTGATTACATGCAGAATTTACCACTTCCACACACTAGGACGAATACTGTGTTCTATGCTCGTCAGTTGTGGTATTACGTTTTTGGTATTCATGATTTTTCCGATGATTCTGCTTCAATGTATCTTTACAATGAAAGCGTAGGAAAAAAAAGGGAAAAAATGACGTGACATCCCAGTTATTTCATTATCTTCGACAAACAGACATTTCCACAGACACCCTCGTATTGTTCAGTGACGGATGTGGTGGACAGAACAAGAACTATACAATGGTGCGTTTTATGTATATTCTTGTTCACGTTCTTAAACCTTTTAAAACAATTTGGCACATTTTTCCGGTAAGAGGTCATTCTTTTTTATCAAACGGTCAAGATTTTTCCATTATTGGTAAGAAAAAAGAAAAGGTGACTTATTGACACGCCCAACGAGTGGGATGAGGTAATAAAAACGTGTCGTTCAAAATCATCTCCATTCAACGTTGTTAATGTCACTCAAGCTGAGTTATTTAACATACACAAAGCTGTGGAAGCTTATTTTCTCAAAATGCCAAAACATGTTGATATTTATGTTTTAGTTACAATTCTACATAATCTAGTGTGTCTAAAGAAAAAGGTAGTTGTTGTTAAGGTAACTTGTTGAATAGAAATAATTCATGAGAAGAATGTATTTTTTATAATATAGTAAAAAATACTAATACAAAATACAGTTGTAGTTTCATTTATGATCATCTAAGTTAAGTAATTTGAAGAAAACCGTCTCCTAGACTGAGATCTGCTCGAATGTATAAACTAAGTAAGGAAAATACTGACATTCAAGTACGAGACACCTATGCTGGTCCTTGGTCGAGATGTATAATAAGAAACAAAACAAAACTTTCGAAAGAGTTAACTTTGGAACCATTACACAGGGTGAGTAAAAAGTATGGAATAAATTCATTATCTCCCAAAATAATGTTTTTTTTGGAAAACGCTCGCACAGGTATAGCGATTTAAATTATGGCGCATATTTTAAAGTGTTTCAATTTTTTTTGCGACTGTCACTTTTTTGTGGTGATGTCAGAGTAATTTTTTTTAAATGGCACCCAATACTTTTTTGACGGATTTCGACAAAAGACGTCATTCTGCATCTGAATACGTATCGTGACCTTGAAATTGACAGTTTCTGCGATGTTCATTTTTTAAATCTGAAAACTGTTATTTTCAAAACATTATAATATTACGCAATTTATTTATTAAGAACCAATAATTAACATGAAAAACAATCAACCTATGAAACTGGTAAACTCATACAACCAAATAAAAGCTAAATTAGGTGCTCGAACTGTCTCCCATTAAAGTTTTACTTAACAATTTTTCAAATTTAAAAAATTAACATAGCAGAAACTGTCAACTTCAAGGTCACGATACTTACTTATTCGGATGCAGAATGACGTCCTCTGTCGAAATCCGTCAAAAAAGTATGGGGTGCCATTTAAAAAAAATTACTCTGACGTCACCACAAAAAAGTGACTCGCAAAAAAAATTGAAACACCTTAAAATATGCGCCATAATTTAAATCGCTATACCTGTGCGAGCGTTTTCTAGAAAAAACATTATTTTGGGAGATAATGAATTTATTCCATACTTTTTACTCACCCTGTATGCAGAACCTATAAAAATCAATCCATTAAAAATAAAATGTTTGTTAGACTTATGTCCAACAATAAAAAATATAGCTAGTAGAGAATTTTATGAGTCTTTTACGAATACCCCTCAACATAATGAAGAAATCCAGGATTCTATAGATATTGATAGTGAAGACAATAGTAGTGGATGTGAGAGTGGTTAATTTCCTAAAATATACAGTTTTCTCTTTTATTTAAATTAGAATAATTTTGTTTTGTAATTTTGAAAATATTGTCAAGTATAATAAAATTAAATACCTTTGTTTTGTAATAAATTTTGAATAATGTTGTTATATATTAGTAGATATAAAATGGGGCTTGAAAAACAGGTCTCTTATGGAAATTAGCATGTGTTTTAGATTTGTACATCAGGACTATTTTGTCGTATGTATCGTGTGTGTAAGAGTGAGAAATTGTGAGAGTGTTAGAGAGAGCTAGCTAGATAGATAAGGCATTGTGTGTATTTACGGTTGCCTAATCGTCGGTTTGGTTAGGTAAGTAAGATAGGTGTAGCTAGGTAGGTAAAAAGAGATATCTCGAGAGAGCGAGATAGAGACGGTTCCGCGTTCATCCGCTAGCGCTCTGCCTGGACGGTGTGCAGGTGTCATCAGGTATCAGCTAGGTGCTATGATCTATGACTGTGTGCAGCTGTTATCAGCTATCAGCTAGGATCTACGATCTATCCCCCAGATGGTTAGACGGTGCATAGTAACAGCATTTTAAGAGTTGAACGTCCGCGTGGTGAGGCGATGGGTACTAAAAATGGAAACAGCTTGCGTAGGAGCGTGATCTTTGACCTTGTTATGAGCGAGTTTGCAGATATCGTTGGGATAAAAATAAGAATTAGGAGCGTGATAATGAAATAAAACGACTTATTTAAGAATAATGTTTGTTTTATAATTATATTTATTAATAGATATAAAGTATATTTAAACAACTAAGAACAAATACATTAAACATAATACTTCATCGTTTCGACTAAACCGTCCAGTGGATCTTCTTGAATCTTACAATTGCCCCAAGGTAGCGTAGATACCCCATCTTGAAGAATGCATCTCTTGTCATCTAATGGATCTAAAGCTTTCTTTTTTATTTTTAAACTGAATACCTTATGTTTTTTAGATCGTATCGTATTATTCGTGGCGTAAATAACGTAACCTTTAAAAAGTGAATTATGATATGATTTAAAATTTATTCTTTTCTTTAAAGCTGTTTTTCCCACACCCTTTGCTTTTAATGTGGGTTTTTCACCATCAACCTTGAAAGCGTACATTTTAGATCGGAGACCGATAAATTCTTTAAGAATCTTGCCCTTCAATTCATCTTTAAATTTTCCTATTACCTTTTTGTTTGCACGTTGAATACCATAATCGTTATTTAAAGGATAATCAGAGGTATCAAAGAAGCCCTTGGAACCCTTAACTGATTCTTTTTTAACAACTTCATAGATGTTTTCTGTAAAGGAATATATAAACGAATCTGTATCCGTATACATTAATTTAGGGTTTTCAAACTGATTTTTAATAAATTCATAGTGAAAAGAGTACATTAACAATTTGGAGAGATCTAGAATAGTCATTCCTAAATATACGGGCTTGTTGTACTTTAATATTGTTTTATTTAATTCAACTGCAACGAGATTTTCTTTAAAAATTGTAAAAGATCGAAAGTTTGGTTTTGCAATTAATTTTTGGGTTTGTTTCCAAGATGTTGAAAGCTTAATTATCCTATGGTTGCGAATATTCTCCATAGTTTTACCGAACACGGCGTTATTCATAAGCTTAAAGAAGTCCTTTTCAAAATCATTGGTAGCTTTAGATCTCATTTCAGTGTTTAAATCAATGTATTGTTTTAACCAATTTTTTTGTTCAAACTTTAAAATTCTATGTATTTTTTCTAATTTTAATCCGTGCTGAAGGCACTGAAATAAATTTCTAACATGTATAACATATTTTTGTTTATCATAATTGGTAGCCATTAATTTTGTGTACTTAGAACCGGGAGGCATTCTATGTTCAGGACAAAAAGGTAAATCTTTGTGCATCTCATGTAACTCCTCTGGATATTTTAAATCTACTTCTAACATAAATGATGTTTCTTTATCTTTTGCATCATCGCCAAATAAATAATGCATGCAGAAAGAATCAGTGTAATCAGAATACGGCACGGGATGTTCACAAGTAAATTGTTTCAATTTTAATTCAATATAACTTATTATATCCTCGTTTAACCATTCGAAACCTTTATACGGTAAAGGTTGACTCATTGCATATCCATAAAGGTTATTTGCATCAACATAAAATAAATAATTTAAAGGTTGAGAAGGTGTAAAGTTTTTCATATATTCGTTGTTTGCTTTCATGTATCGGTGTGAGCATTGAGTTAATCCTCCTCGTATACCCTTTTCAATGAATAAAATTTTATCATTATCCGTTAAAAGTTCCAATGTAATGTTAGTTTTTTTGAGAGCAGCGTTCCACGCCAAAGATGGACCCGTATAAAAATGTACGGGGTCCAAATCGTAAATATTAAGACATAAATTTCTAAATTGTTCAAAAATATCACATAAAATTAGCACATCACATTTAAGATAAACATCGCTATATTCACCTAAATTTTTAATTTTGAATGTTTCCCAAACCGTTCGTGCATGAAAATAGTCAATATCAGAAATATCTTTCTCTGTTAGCTTATTATAAAATTTAGATTTTGGTGGTAATTCTTTTTCTTTCAATTTTTCCCAAGCATTCAAGTAATCATAACATAAAACCCCTTTACGTTTCATTAATTGAAAGTTTTCATTGAATTCGTCCTTGGTATATTTAAACATATCATCAGTTAAATTTTTTGCTAGTTTATCTAAACTTTGTCCCATAAAGCGAAAAGAATCGATAAATCTCCAAATGTAGTTTCCGCATTTTTTTGAAACCGAAATATAATTTTCCATTGTAATAGGTAATAATGTGATAGGTTGTGTGTCAAAGTCTAATTCCATTATAATAAAGTGCATATCGTAACCGGATAAATTATGAGTAAGTATGGGAATATAGTTGCCAACTTTATAATTTAAATTACATGCTTGACAAAGGGCATAGCGAAACTTTCCCGAATAATGATCGTGGTCACGACACTTGATAATAGTATCATTATTAAAAGTACGTAGGCAATATTTACAAGCTAAGGTATCATTAAAAGTTTGTTGCTCGTCTAAACTTAAGGGGTGCATGTGTTCTATAAACTTTAATCTTTCTTCAATGATCCTCGTTTCCTTACGTAATTGATTTACAAACCATTTCTGAGGATTCGGGCCACGATATGATTCGTAATGTGACAACGAATTGTCTATAGAACACACCACCTGATAGGCTACAGAATAAGGAACATGTTTTTGATACGGTTTCGTATAAGATTCTTGAAATGCATTGTTATTATCATCATCATCATCATCATCATCATCTCCATTAGTCTCATAGTCATCTATAGGTTCTACAAGACATTCAAAATCTGCATAAATAACTACAGGGTGTCGTAAATTATATTGAAAATTTTTAAAAGAGAGCTCCGTTTCTTCAAATTCGGGTAACGTTACCTTAACAGGATCCACCCTTGCAGAATCTTGTAGATGATTTTCTAAGCGTTGTTTTGATGTAAAATGATTTAAACATCTATCACATATAAAGTGAGATTCCTTATGTTTAGATATTTGTGATCCACACAACCGGGAAAGATTCTTGATCCAACAGTAATGACTGTTTTTACTTTTTTCCGTTAGATAAAGAAGGTTAATGTGATTCTCCTTGATCTGTTTGGTGTGATATAAAGGTCCCACGATAGCATCTTTTCGTAAACCATATACGTTGATGGAGATAGTTGGGTTTAGTCGTTCAAATTTAAAAATGTCCCTAATTTTAACTGGGAAAGTAAGGTTTCCCAGGTTAAAAATTTCACCAAAATTGCTAGGATACGAAGACGGTCTATGAGGATTTTGATAAGCTGGATACAAAGCCGATAACAAGGCGTATATAAAGCATTTGTCATCTACATTTTTTACGTTGATTACAGCTCTTTTCGCTATTATAGCAGGTGGAAGCTTAATATATTTTGATCCTCGCATAGGTTGATATTTACTGATGTTAACAGCTAAATTTACTATTCTTTCGAGAACCCAACCGCTCCCTTCCATTTCAAATTCATCCATCTACACATAATGTACAAATTCAATTCAATTTACTGAAAATTATTTAAAACAAATGAGCATACCTGTGTCAATACGTTGTCTTTTATATCATGAAATATATCGCGAATATCGGTAGAATTGAGAACCTCATAATTTTTAGTTGAGAAATACTTTCTGGCACGTACTTCAGGATCTTGAGGTTTAACATAATCTCCGCACAAAACAACATTTACTTTTATTGCAGGCATTCTCTGTATAAGGGCAGCCCTTAATCGTTGCTCAAAAATTTCATACGCTACATCAAAAAATTCTCGAGGTTCCTCGATTGTGTTATTGATAATAACACCGGTTTTTATCCTGTGCTTAAAAGCAGATGAAACCTATTTAAAAAATAACTTAGTAAATGAAGTGAAGTAAAATAATTGTATATTTACCGCTTGCCATTCAACTTTTGAGATTTCTGCACTTTGAAGACCAGAACCGCTCTTTAATTTATTTCTAATGGTTGTTTGTAAAGTTTTCAGCTGTGCTAGCAGATTTTCTAAATGTCTTTTTTCACCTACAGTGCTGTTATTAGGCTCTCGACAATTTTGTATAGCTTTAGACAAAATTCTGATGTTTGTTTCATTTAATTTTAACACTTTAAAAAATTCATCGAGAGTTCTACATATCTTGAAATTTTCAAGTGCAAGAGCCACTAAACGTTCCATTTTATAGCTTGCGTTGTTTTCAATAGCGCTGGTAAAACTGACACTTATTCCTTGATCAATTTTTGGTTTATATCTATTTTTATTATCATTACATTGCTTAAATGATAGTATATAAGTTGAAACTGTAGCTCACTATTATATTTCAAAAAAAAATGTCAAGAACAATAGAACGAAGACTACAACAACAAAAAATTCCAAACGTTCTTAGAAAACTTAGAGAACCACTCCAAAAAGGTGAAGATACGACTGTGTTAGATCAAGAAAAATGTATTGCAACATCACAACTAGAATTACAAAAAATTTCTGTTCGAAAAGCAGAAACTACAATTATGCTAGATCATGAAAGACGTACTGGTAATTTATATACTAAAGTAGGAAGATGCAGCAAATGTAACATGACATTCTATTCAATAACTCAAGATTTTAATAATGTGAAAAGTTTAAAATGTGTTAATTGTACAAACAAAAACTATAGTAAAATAGCAACAACAACTTATAAACCCTTCGAGTCGTTTTTGGGTGGTTCTTCTAGAACCTACAAAGAAAAATCTTCGAAATGGAAAGCAATTTGTACTATTAATGATAAATAAATCTGTAATATAAATATTGTAAATCAAATAAAACAAGATTTACTGTACATTTCTTTTATTTATTTATTTATTTATTTATTTATTTATTGGTTATTTTATATATTAAATTATAAAGCGTTTTTTCTAAGAAAACGCACCAACGACGTTGCGTTACCCTTATTTATTTTGTGCGCACCATCATACACCATTACTAGTTCATCTCGCATGTCATTTAACATGACAATGCGATCGTCTTTTAGCAACTCGAATCTTTTAGGTAGGTAGACAAGACTGTCCTCCAACTCCACGACTACGGCTCGCTTCTGAAATTTTGTCTTGATAACCCTAACATCCAAAAACTCGTAGGGTTTTCCAACTTCAAGGTCGACCATCTTGGTTACCGGTTTCTGGGTTAACGTTCCCACATCGTTGATAAATGACAGGTTGTCTTCCCTTGCATCTTTGTAGTTGCTGCTGCCGGCTTTAGCTTCTACTTCAGGACGCACTTCAAGAATATCGTTTTGACTTTGACTAGTCATTTTAGTTGTTTGTAGGTAGTATAATGTTCAGAGGAAAGAACGGCTGATAACTGTATGTTAGAGTCGCGGTCGCGCATATTTATACTCGTTTCTACGTTTTATCTCTTGAACTTTTACCAACATTGCACATGTTGTTTTGATATCATTTTTTACTCTACAGAAGTTTTCTAAAATACATTGAATAAAAACAAAAAAATATCCATACTTTTAATATGTTATACCTGCACGACATTTTTCCAAACAATTGTCTCTATAGGTATCACACATATCACCACAAATTGATCGGTCGGCAGGAAAACGTTTATCGCAAGCTGTATAACAATTTTCTAGATTATTAGAATTTTTTTGATCAGACTCGTTCTTGATTTTAGCTTTCAAGTCATCAATCTCCATTCTTAAACCTACATTTTGAGACAAACAATTAGCTAAATTTGCTCTTTCAGTTATCAAATTTGTTGTACAATCGTAGTTATCGGTGTTTGCTTCCAATAGTTTACCATCACATTCTACCCATCTGCTCTTATAATTATCGTTTTCAAAAAGAGTGGAATTTTTCAAATCTGAGCTTCCATCCAAAGTAAGGGAAACAGGTTGATGCTGTTTTGAATTTTTATACATTTGCATGTGAAATCCTCGGCTAGATAATGGAGTCCATTGGGCGGAAACCATATGGGTATGGTTTAAATGATGGTATAGATTATGCGAACCATTCAAATAATAACTAGCATTTAAAACCAATTCTTGCGCGTTTAAACACGGAAAGAATAAAATTGTAAAAACAATAAATACAATCATTGTGATGCTCTGACACTGGTGAACTGAAATAAACTAATCTATTGAAGCCCTTTTATTTCAAAAAAAACGTTAATTCAGCAAAATTTGATCTTTTAATCTTAAATTTATGAATTTTTAAATTTTGTAACAATATATAATAAATATTTTAACTATAGGAAACTGGAGCTTGTAAATCATGTATTAACTGCGATAATATTCGTGTCTACGTGACCTCTTATGTCCCGTGTTGACCTTATTGACGATCAGAATAAAAGTTTGGCTGATGCAATAAATTTCCATGTTGCACCGTTTTTGAAACTTTGTATGTGACCTCTTGAGTCTCGTGTTGACCTTATTGACGATCAGAATTAAAGTTTGGCTGATGCAATAAATTTGCATGTTGCATCGTTTTGAAACTTTGTCTTATGTTGTTTTTGTTTGATAACGACGATTTTTTCGTAAAGATTTTATGTTGTAATAAATATACAGGGTATACAATATAAAATATTTCTATTATAAATTTCTGCTACCCTTGTTACCTAAATTTAAGTTATCTTCGGGTGAAATCGATATTTTACGGATACATTTGGAGAAAATATAAAGACCCTTGAAGGTGTATTGCTTTCATAACGAGTAAAAATGTGTACACAAACGGAACGAATTAGCGATGCTTGTTCATCTTCTATCAACCCAGTTTCATTGATAGAATTAAAACGTGATGAATCACATCCTGTGTTAAAAGCATATAATCAAGATTTTAAAGAAATAAAAAAAATTCAAGATAGTGATCATGTTAACTCAGTCGCTTATTATGAGTTTAAAGGAAAAATCTTGGCTAAAACACCGGAAAATGAATTCGTTTACTTCAGAAGAGAAGATATATTTCCTATCAACGTGAAAGATATAATCCTAATTTATAGAGGTTTGCAAAAATTTGGAGTGGAAAATACTGAATTAGATGTTTTAGAATTTGCTAAAATGAAACGAAAAATTCGTAGCAATGAAACTATTTGTGAAAATAAAAAAAGGCGATTAACACATTAGCAGTAAACATGATAAACATGTGCTTATCTGTTTAATAACAGCGAGTTTAGTACTATATAACCGCTGCAATTTTGTTATTTAAATATAAAATTATTCAATATCTACACCAACCAAGATGACTAGTAACGAAGTTAACAACGCTTATAAAGAAAAGTTCATGCAGACGATTGTGCCAGGAAAAGGGGTACAACCCTTATTTCTGCAGAATCTCTGCATGTTAACTATCTGCATAAAGTGGACTCCCGACCAAACGAACGACGACTCTGTTGGGTTACCTCTTCCGATGAAGCGCAAGATCCGAACTGAATGGCGTGACATCCAGACCAGGCTGCATGAATTTTTGGATACGTGGATCAATTGGGAGAATCGAAATAGAGAAGCGTTCAGGTATGTGCCCGAATGGTTTTTGAATCACCTGCCTTCATTTATTCAAAATTTAAGAATTAATAATGGTGGTCTATCACAAGTAGACAATTATGTTGTTAACTTTTTAGACATTTTATATCACGTAGATAATGAAAGTGAGGGATCCAGATACCTGAACCGACGCATACTTGAATTGTTTGTTGCTAACGAGCCCTTGTTTGTCATTTTTCGCGCCTATAAGGTTATAGATGCGCATAGAATGGCTGCAGGGTACCTCTGTGTTGACTGCTATGGAGATCTCCTAATACGCGGGCACCTGGAGGAAGATCCTGAGTATTCAATGTTTCATTTTCAGAATGTTACAGGTAGCATGAGAATTGCTCGGCTGTTGGGCTGCATATCGCCATATGGTATGTGTCGTGAGTGTGGCAACACCCTCATGCTCTCCGTTTACACCAGAGAAGATCAGATAACCACAGAGGATAGCTGTATCTCAATTCCATGCGGTCCGGCCAAAAAACGGATGATAAGGCCGGTGACCTTTCAGCCGCAATTGAGATATTTGACACCGATAACTCAGTGGTTATCTAGGATACCAACAGCAGTAAATTCTCAATATACTCAGGATCTGCAGCTGGTTAGGGAAGTGGCAGTCGTCAGTTCAAGTGAGGAAGAGGAAGAGGAAGAAGAGCAAGAAGAGGAAGAAACGGAAGAAGAAGAGCAAGAGGAATAGGGAGTCCAGAAAACTTTAAATTATTGAAATTATTGTAATATTTATTTAATAAAAAATGTTTTTCTTTTCATTTTTATTTTATTTATTTATACATTAAAGTATCTAAGTAACAATATGCTTCTTTTGAATCCACGAGTTATGAGAGCTATTAAAACCTAACCATTTTACGTATAAATTGTCTCCTTCTCGTTTTAAAATTTTTTCTACTAAATAAACGTCAGGATGCTGCGTTTTCTGCAATTCTTCGGTGTAGAAGCTTCCTAAGATAGGATTATCATCTGTATCTTTCAACAGGTAGGTAGGTGGGTCTGTATAAAGAACTTTAGCTATACGAAACAATTCTGAGCTCCAATTTGGTAAATACCCCTTAGAAAAGGCTGACTTAAACTTGGATATTCGTACGATGTCTCCTTTTTGAAATTTAACGTTGCGGCTTGTTTTCTTAACTATTTTGTTTTTTAACGATGACATCAATGGGGTTGTTTTTGTTACATCACGTGGTCTCATGCCAATGGTGCTATGTTTTCTGTAGTTATATTTAACGGTTATTTTTGCTAGCAAATCCAACCATTTATAATTTCCTTTAAAACTAAATTCTTTAAATAACCATGATTTCAATGTTCTGATAACACGTTCCGCCATACATGCTTTGGTTGAACTAAAAGTAGAATAGTGATTAATACCGTGTTGATTTATAACTTTTTTCATTTGAGAATTGTAGAATTCGGTTCCGTTATCGGTCTGTAGATTCCTTGGAATTCGTTTATCTTGCTTTAATATTCTTTCAAAAGCAGTTGCTACATGTTTTCCCGTTTTATTTTTTAAAGCAATCGTCCATACGTATCTTGAGTAACAATCTATAATTACAAGAATATAATTATGTCCACGATTACTTTTCGCATAAGCACGCATGTCCGCTAGGTCCATTTGCCAGAGATTATCAAATCCTTTACATGTAACTTTTTGTCGTTTGAAATTTTTTCTCGCTGACTTGTGAAGCTCCTCTATCACCTCTCGTTTTGTACTCATTTTTTCAATGTACTTTCCAGTTGTACTATTCGTCTTCTTAAATCTTCCTGCGACACATCCACTTTTTCCCAAAGCGTATTCTTCAATTCAGATACATGTTGCTTAAGTATACCCTCCGTCTCAATGGTTGTCAGAATTTCTCCCTGTGTATAACTTTTTTCTAAGGGAGCTAAACGCTCAAGGCCATTATTAATTTTAAGTAGGGATGGATCGATTCTTTCCGTGTAAAAGTCATCTATTCTTTTTACCGTTTCTTCTACTTTTGAAGTTACATATTGTTTGGTTGTAGCGTCGCCATCTTCCAAGGGTTCGCCTACGTTTAACAAACGTTTATTTGTAAAATCAATGTTTCCTTCGTTTGTAAACTTTAAACCGGTGGTGATTGGAGCAGCAGATCGGGAAACGTATCGATTTTTCGATGTATACCTCCCAAATTTATCTATGGGCATTGTCACTTATTCAATTATTCCTTCTTCGCGTAACTCTTCGAGTATATTTTGAATTTCGTTTTGATGACTCGTGTGACCTGCTTGTTGAGATGCAATTAACAGCCTTAAACGTTCTACTAATTCTTCAGGTTCGTTCCAGTAAATATAATCTATAGGATTTTCAGTAACTTGTTTTAGGTTATCAGTAACACCCTTTCCACTAAAATATTTAGAACGCATGGGCCTTTTAAGAGGTTCATGCCATCGATGAATCATAGGTCTAATAACGTTTTTGTATTTATCGCTTTTATTTCCTACCACTTGTCCGTAAGGTTGAAATCCTTTTCTATGAGCGTTCGTTTGGACTATCATCTGAATATAACGAGATTCATCAATGGGACTAAAATGTACAGGATACTTTAGAGTTAACAGCTGCATTAAACCGTCGCTTGCAAGATATTTTTTATTATCAATATACAAATTTCTCTTCGAAAACGTAACCAGAGAATTACCCATTTGCCATTTATCCTTTACAATATCATACTTTATTGCGAAATTTGATTTATCTACATTTTTATCATTTTTTAAAAATAAATCAACATATTTTCTTATCATGGGATCATATTGTTGCAATAGTTGTTCCCCTGTGGAATCCTTGAATATGTCGCTCTGTTCTAAAATATCCTCAGGTGTCATTTCTTCATTATCCTCTTCTTCCATTTCTTCCTCTTCTTCTTCTTCTTCTCTCATCTCTCTAGACTCATATTTTGAAAGTGGTTTGTCTATAGTCAGACGTTTCTTAACGGCACCCGGAGCGGGAGATGGAAGAGAAATCGATTTAGAGGAAAGAGAATCTTCAACTTCGTTACGATCATTAGAAGACGGTACAACAGTATTAGTAGCAGATGGTGGGGTTGGTTTTGTTTTTCTTTTTGCACTAATAGTTGCAATTTCTCTTAAAGGATCTAATATGGGCTTATGTACTCTTTCAAAAGTTTGACGATTTTGACTAAGATGATCTTTGAGCTCTCTCAACTTTTTTCTAACGTTCTCACCTGCTTCAACCACCTTTTCTTTTAGTTTTCGTTTATTTAAATCCATAGCTCAGCTGTTACAATACCAGTTGACTTACCCGATCAACGATTTGATGGGATTAGAAAAATTAGCATTTATATTTGAACTATATATCCATCTAATTCTTTCCGGTATCTACCTGCTTTGAGATCACTATCTTTATCTATAGTTAAAAAGCCATAATTACTTTTCCAACACTCTCTACATATTTCATGAAATTTATCAAAACTCATGTCACTGCTCACGTGATCGTTATATATTTTTCTTAGATTTAAAGTATCTTGTTTAAATACGATTATCATATTTGCATTATCGCGTAGAAGATGTTTTGGCACTCTCGCATACGATTGACATAGATAAAAGCAGTCTATATGATAATGTCGACCCATACTAAAATACTGTCTCATAGGTTGATGATTGTCACAGGAAACGTCATCAAAAACAAAAATTGAATTAGGTTTAACCATGTTTGGATCCATTATTTCTTCATTTCCGTTAAATGTAAAATATCCTATTTCAGGTATTAATTTAATGACGCTCCTTAAGAACTCATATTTAGGCTGATGTAACGATCTGGAGTAAACATACACGTTTTCAAATTTTAAACCGTTCGGATGCGTTAAAAGAGACAATAATGTTGAAGTTTTCCCACAGTTGCTAGGACCGCATACAATGCATCTAATGGAGGAGGGTAACAAAGGTCCATGTTTCTTTCTACAATCTTTTGAATCAACTTCTTTGTAAATTTTTATTGGTAAGGTATGTAGATGTTGAATTTGAAGAGGCATTCTGCACAACTGCGTGATTACATATATAAAGGTGTAAAGTATGTTCTACTATTTAAATGCTAGTGTACGAGGGAAGTGGTCTGGTCAATACCCTGATCAATAAATTACCATTTGAAATTCATATACCTGGAGGGTATCAGTATTGCGGCCCGGGTACAAAATTACAAGAACGTCTCCAAAGATTTAACTGCAAGACACAAAGCAGACGCAGTGTTAGCTGAAAAAGCTTGGGAAAGAGTCAAGGCAGGAGACGCAAAATTTGGAGAAAAGGCAGCCGCTTGGACCGTTACCAACATCATGAAAGCGAAGCGTAAATTAGGTATGGGCGTTAATAAGAAGAAGAAGACAACGTTCAATAAGGTTCTCAAGGAAACACGAGATATTATAAAAAAGATTAATCCTTTAACACTAAAGGAAGCATCGCAGGTTGCGGTAACGGCAGCTAAGAAAGTGGTTAAGAAAGCTGGTGGTCGAGGTAAAATTAAAAAACCTCGTGTAATTCCTTTACCAAAAAGTGGAGGATTCCTACCATTATTATCTGCTATTTTTGGAGGTTTGACGGCTCTAGGATCTTTGGCAGGAGGAGTAAGTGCTGTGGCAAAATCGGTAAATGCAGCTAAAGATGCTCGAGATAAGTTAAATGAGATGAGACGACATAATGCTAAAATGGAGGGTATTGCTGTAGGAAGAGGGTTATACCTAAACAAAAGAAAAGTTGGATTTGGACTTTATTTAGGAAAAAAGCCAAAAAACCGTTAAAGTTACCCCGTAGACCTTTACGGGACATTGATATTGTTCATCATGCTGCCGAAGTACCTAACTTTAGAGGAGTATTTATGCGTGACACTTTGCCATCTAAACCTTGGAAGAACGAAAGTGCCGTGGTGAATTTGGATGAAAAGCGCGGTTTGGGAACTCACTGGGTGGCTTACCGAAAGAAGGGGAAGATCGCTGAATATTTTGACTCTTTCGGAGACCTACAACCTCCTCGCGAACTCATACAATACTTAAATTGTAAGATAATATACAATACTAAAAAGTATCAAGATTTTGATTCATATAATTGTGGACATCTTTGTTTACTTTTTTTATATTCCTGAAAGAGATCGAACAGTACGGTCATGTCTATCACATTCAGCCTCACAGGAAGAGGAAATTATTTGCATAGCTTTTTTCGACCCTCGTTAGATTTGGATGGAAATCATGGACTAGGACTGGTTGGATTTTATAGTTACAACGCTTTGCAAAATATTTTCGAAGGCAATAACAAAATTTATTACTCTGAACCAGGGGAGGATTCTAAGTTTTTAGTGATACCCAACGGAGCTTACGAAATTAGCTCATTAAACAATTACATTAAAAAGTGTTTAGGTGAAAAAGACGATCGAAAAGAGAGAGACGAATCAAATAAGATTTTCTCCCTTATAGCTAATACCAACACATTACAGTGCGTAATTGAAAGCAAGTATAATATTGACTTTACACGTTCCGATTCCATCGGTCGTATGTTGGGATTTTCCTCAAAAACATTACAGGCAAATACGATTCATGAATCAGATCTTGACGTAAGAATATCTCCAGCTACAAACATCAGAGTACAGTGTAACATAACGGGAGGATCTTATCTTAACGGAGCGCCAATCATACAATTTTTGAATTTGCTCTTGATGCCGAACCTGGCGAATTGGTGGCAAAAGAACCCTCTAGTGTTTTGTATTTACCAGTCTCCACCCATAGAATCGAGGACATTGCTCTTTGGTTATCGAATCAAGACGGTGAACCTATAAAT
Source organism: Hemicrepidius hirtus (assembly GCA_963082805.1). Classification (NCBI taxonomy): domain Eukaryota; kingdom Metazoa; phylum Arthropoda; class Insecta; order Coleoptera; family Elateridae; genus Hemicrepidius; species Hemicrepidius hirtus. The sequence goes on along the minus strand of OY720161.1, from coordinate 32,168,295 downwards.
TTTGGAAAAGAGCAAGTATCTATTCGTTTAGAATTAAAAAAATGGGGATAGACTTTTCAGAAAATAAAAGTGATCGTTATAACATCTCCAACGTCACAAACTATAGAGCCATACGTCAAACAAGAGGTCATCATCGTGTGAATCCATTATCTACTAAATCTATTCGTTTTCTAAAATCTTTGGGGCTTAAAGTAATTAACAATGGAATTAAACATTAACAAAAAAGTAGTGTTTGATAATAGAATAATCGAAAGAGAGTACCACGCTCATCCTCCCTATGGATCTGGCGGCAAGTACGGTCCAAGTGATGAAATTCGTTTTGTAATTCAACATCAAGATCTAATCACGTCCACCTACGACAGTTATCTATATTTGGAAGTGAAAGCGTCTCCAGACGAAGCCGCCAAATCATACGAGTTAACTAGTAATGTTATTACATTCATGTTTGAAGAAATTTGGTACGAATTAGGCGATCAAATAGTAGAAACCGTTCGAAATCCTGGAATAACAACAACATTAAAAGGTTTAGCATCTTTAAGTCCATTAGAAAGTATCGAGTTAGAAATTGCAGGATGGTCACCAGAACAAGAGAAACTAAACATAGTCAAACGTAATGCTGCCGGTTTTATTACAAATTTCACGGCACTGGTACCTCTAAAATTCATATTAGGGATCGCCGAAGATTATAATAAAATCATACCTAACATGAAACAAGCTTTAGTTCTCAGACGTTCTCAAACAGACACAAATTGTTACAAAGGAGATACTACTGTTAAATTTGAAATTGAAAAAATACAGTGGTGGGTTCCTTATCTTAAGCTTAATGATGCAGAAAAACTCAAACTGCTAGATATTTTAAAGAAGGATGGCGAAGTTCAGATGGGTTTTCGTAAGAGAGAACTTTATACTATTCCAGGTCTACGCAACAATAAAATAGAAATAACAAATCTAAGCACCAAAACCGACTTCTCTAAACCTAGATATATAATCGTTGGTTTGCAAACAAACAAATCGAACGATTCAACTAAAGATTGTAGCATATTTGAATGAGCTAACATTACAAATATAACCGCATATCTCAACGAAAAAGCCTTTCCATACACAAAATGGAACTTGGATTTCTCTAAAAATTATTATCTGTTAGCGTATAAAAATTACTGTGATTTTCAAAAAAGTTATTATCAACGACCCTCACAACCTCTGTTATCATACTCAAAGTTTAAAGAAAATCCTATTTTTGTTATTGATTGCTCGAGACAACAAGATGATATCAAAGCAGGTACCGTTGATATAAAAGTTGAATTGGAATCTTCAGTCAGTTTTCCACCAAACACATACGCGTACGTGTTAATTATACACGACGCTCTCGTAAAATATCGTCCGCTTACCAATATTGTTTTAAGTCAACAAATCTAAGATGTTGATAATTGACATACAAGGATTCAAAACGCCCGACTTCTTACCTAAGGAAATGGCAATAACTAACGGTTTACTTACAAGTCAATACTTGTTTAAACCACCTTTTGACCTTCGACAGTTGACGGTAAGCTATCGACAGGATGTAAAATCAGATACAAGGAATAAACACGGATTAAGGTGGAACTCAGGATTTATAAACATCGATCAAATAGGCTTCATTTTGGATATGCATACCGAAAGAGAAAACATTATCTACGTTAAAGGAAGAGATCAAGCTGACTATCTAAGGAAATATACTCGAACACCTATAATTGATTTGGACGAAGACTTTGACCTTAACATCACGGAACCTTTTAAAGTGGGATCTCCATGTTGCTTTTCACATTACTTAAACAGTTGTCTTTGCTCTGTTAACAATGTATTTTTCATTTTAAATGCAATCAATAAAACAATTTAAACTTATAATATTTTTTTTCCTATATATGTACATGTATATAAAATTTTATAATGTAATTTTATTATAATATTTATGGTATTCTATTAAACATAGTTTATTGATGTTATCCGGTCTATCTTTAAGTAAAGTTGAAAGATCGGTTGATGCATATATACTCCGCACATATTCTCTAAAATTTTGTTTTTTTAACAATTTAATTTTTAACCTAATCAATTCTTGTAAACTAAACAACGTTTTTAAAGAATCATGAGCCAAGAATATTTCCATCGTTCTAGATTTTATTGCCACGAATTTAACATTGGCCGTTTCAGTAAACGTAAACCGAAAGCTTCTAAAACTCATGGCTTCTGGCACCACTTTGCGATTCTCTGCGAAAAAACTCTCGATGAATTTTTCATTTTTCATAAACTCGTACCATTCATCTTCCGAGAAAAATATCATATTCAGTCCAGAAACAATTCGTACCGCTGGTTCTAATCCTATAAAATTATTCTATTAAAATTTCTCAACTATAATATAATATTAATTATTCTTACCAAATATCGGAACCAAGCCCACTTCCACAAACTTTATGTGCGCATTGCCTAAAAAATATTTCGATCCGTTTAATACATGGTGCTGACTTTTTAACATCTTATCAATTGCTGCATCTAACGTGACATCTTGAGATTTTGACTCCATAACTGCAGGTTTCAAACAGCAACGACGCATAACTAATCCAATCCAATACAAGCAGGACACCGTTCTCCGTGTCTAAACCAGTAACTATGTTTTCTACAATAAGTTAAATGCTCGGAAGCATAAACGGTGGGGACAGGCATCTTAGTGGTTATCTTTCACCAATTACAATGACCATATTTAATAAACCTACATACTAATACACCCAATCGCATGGCAAAACATCAAACCGCGTGATCAATGTAACAATATAAATTAAAAATATTCATACTAATAAATAAACTATATTTAGCGATATCTGCAAACTCGCTCATAACAAGGTCAAAGATCACGCTCCTACGCAAGCTGTTTCCATTTTTAGTACCCATCGCCTCACCACGCGGACGTTCAACTCTTAAAATGCTGTTACTATGCACCGTCTAACCATCTGGGGGATAGATCGTAGATCCTAGCTGATAGCTGATAACAGCTGCACACAGTCATAGATCATAGCACCTAGCTGATACCTGATAACACCTGCACACCGTCCAGGCAGAGCGCTAGCGGATGAACGCGGAACCGTCTCTATCTCGCTCTCTCGAGATATCTCTTTTTACCTACCTAGCTACACCTATCTTACTTACCTAACCAAACCGACGATTAGGCAACCGTAAATACACACAATGCCTTATCTATCTAGCTAGCTCTCTCTAACACTCTCACAATTTCTCACTCTTACACACACGATACATACGACAAAATAGTCCTGATGTACAAATCTAAAACACATGCTAATTTCCATAAGAGACCTGTTTTTCAAGCCCCATTTTATATCTACTTATATTATTATATATTATTATGTTACTATCTTATATTTACCTATTATTTGTGAATCTTTACCTATATTTTGTAATTTTACTTATTTTCTCTAATTTCGCAACTTGTTTACTAACTCAATTAGATAGATAACGAATTCATGGAAATGTAACACATTTAAGATTCTTTGATGGACACCGCTCATCCTTTGATGTCTTCGGCTGTGTTTGTCACATATTTTATTTAGTTCTTATAAATTTGAGAATAACAATTCTAGGAATACCAAAATCTCATGACTAAAAACGTCATTCGAACTGTAATATAAAATCAAACTTCATCTTATTTTTGCCAACTGTTACTATTCTAGAGTAGACCTGTACGTAACACCTCTCAGTATATAATTGTTCATCAAAGTCAGTTCATATAACGTGTGTTATTAATTATTAATAAACTAATCAATTGAAAAGAAGAGTTTTCCTTTTTCTACATTTCATCTACATAACAAGAAAATAAAGTGGTGTCAGAAGTGGTGATATTCGACGGAAGAATTGGAAGCGATTTTACAACAAAGAACTCAAGAATGAATCAACCTGTTGGATCAACCAAATCTTCTCACGTCAAAGCTGCATAGAAGTCCAACCTTGTGCATCTTCTATAGCCAGTGAATCTACAATCATTCAATGACCTACACATTGCTATTGTAAGTGATCGTTATCAATTTTATCGCTTATTCGTTTTTATGTACCCGAATTTACGTAATATTTTTTCTGCAACTCCTGAAAATTCCGATATGTCCGATCCTTCGGAACCTGAACCTGATACTCAACAAAATCCTTTACCAAACAATCAGAATGAACCTGATTTTCAAAATGCACCCATACTTTCTATGACCGAATTGTTTAAATTCGTACCTTCTTTCGATGGTAATAGGGATGATTTATCTAGTTTCATTTCAAAAGTAGGATCTGCCTTTTCTATTGCTATTCCTAATCAAAGACTTATATTATTAAAATATGTTTTGAATCAAATTTCTGGAAAAGCAGGTGCTTTAGTTACTAATCGCAAATTTTCTAATTGGAAAGATTTAAGACTTTCTTTTATTACATTACCAAGATACCAAATACCGTGCTCAAATATTATGTGAACTGACTAATCTTCAACAAAAATCTAACGAAACTGTTTCAATTTTCGCACAACGCATTGAAACATTATTAAAAAGATTAACTGCATCAGATTCTCAAGATTCTCCTGTTCCTCTCTTAGATGGTCAACTGTTTCTTATGAATGAAATTGCCATTTCTCGTTTTGTACATTTTACTCAACAAAAAATTTCTGATCGTTTACGTGGTTCTAAATTGTCAACCCTTAATGAAGCACTTACAGTTGTTTTAGCAGAAGAAGCTTCACTTCGACTCATGCAACAACAAACTTCGAAACCTAAAAATATCTCCTCTTTTGAAAAACGTTTTTGTAATTATTGTAAAACCGATACTCATAACACTGACAAATGTTATGTTCAAAATAGAAATAAGAATTCTAAAATTTTGCAAGTTCAAACCATTAGTACTAATTCTCCTTCGAGAAATGATCCATCCAAAATATGTGCTTATTGTAAAACTATAGGACATGTAATTCAAGAATGTCGAAAACTAAAATATAAGGAGGCACAGAGATCAATGATTCAACGAATTTACTTTATGATGGCTTATTAGGAAGTGATTTTCTTATAACTAATAATGCTACTATTTTCCAAATGAAATTTTTAAAGTTGCATAATGTAACAATTCCATTGAATTCTAATATTAAGGACACTTGCCATTCAAAGTGTTAAATCCAGAATTAAAAGAAAGATTATTACCCCCGGTTAACTCGATCCCTGGGATATTTCTTTCTAATGCTATTGTCAAGGTTTTGCCAAATTTAACTTGTTTAGCAACATTACCTAATACAACAGACCGCGACTATACTTATACACTAACTTCTTTAAAATTATTGCCCTTTGAGCAATCTCAAGGACAAATATTTAGCACTGAAACTTCTCATTTAAGTTCTAATTGCAATTCTCAACGTATGTCACTATTAGAACAAAATATTCGTACTAAACATTTACATTCTGAGGAAAAACTTTCTCTAATGAATATTTGTCAAACTTTTCATGACATTTTCCATTTACCTGGTGACATTCTTTCTAACACTAATACTGTTAGTCACAAAATTAATACTACTTCTAGTAATCCTATTAGCACTAAAATTTATTGGTACCCTGAAATTCATAAACAAGAAGTAGCTACACAAATTACTAAAATGCTAGATCAAAACATTATTAGACCTTCGAATTCACCCTGGTCTTCACCTTTGTGGATTGTTCCAAAAAAGGAAGACGCTAGCAAAATAAAAAAATGGCGTGTTGTAATTGACTATAGAAAACTTAATGACGTAACTATTGGCGATGCCTTCCCCCTTCCAAATGTTGAAGAAATCTTAAGCCAAATTGGACATGCTCAGTATTTTACAACCCTCGATTTAGCTAGTGGATTTCATCAAATTCCTATCGACTCTTCAGATGTATGTAAAACTGCATTTTCTACCCCTACAGGTCATTACGAATACAATCGAATGCCCTTTGGACTTAGAAATGTGCCAGCAACTTTTCAAAGATTAATGACAACTGTTTTAACAGGTTTACAAGGAACACAATGTTTTGTATACCTTGACGACATTGTCATATACGCTGGATCTTTAGAGGAACATTCTAACAAACTTATTTAAATTTTCACGCAATTACGTCAACATAATTTAAAACTCCAACCCCATAAATGTGAATTTCTTCGCAAAGAAATTGCTTATCTAGGTCATATTATGACTAATCAGGGCACAGTAAAACCAAATCCTGATAAAATTAAAGTAATTATTAATTTTCCAATACCAAAAACTCAAACCCAAGTCAAATCATTTTTGGGCCTTTGTGGATATTATCGAAAATTTATAAACAATTTTTCTCAAATTATTAAACCATTAACTTTGTTATTACATAAGAATAATAATTTCTTGTGGACTCCAACACAACAAATTTCTTTAGATCAATTGAAACAAATTTTAACAACTGATTTAATTTTACATTTTCCCGATTTTTCTAAAGAATTTCTTTTAACCACAGATGCTAGTAATTTTGCAATTGGTTCTGTGTAGTCTCAAGGACCAATAAATCAAGATTTACCTATTGCTTACGCTTCTAGAACTCTTAACAAATGTGAACAAAATTATAGCACAACTGAAAAAGAATTATTATCAATTATTTGGAGCATTAAACATTTTCGACCTTATTTATATGGAAATAAATTTAAAATTATTACTGATCACAGACCTTTAACATTTCTCAAGAATTGTCGAGATCCTAGTTCAAAACTTGCACGATGGAGACTACTACTTGAGGAATATGATTATGATATAATTTATAAACCTGGTAGAGTAAATTCAAATGCTGATTGTTTATCAAGAATAGATCAAATTTTAACAATTAATCCTGAGTTAACTTTCTCTGATTTTCTTAAATGTAGAAATTGTGATGAATTGCCCCAAAAAAACATTGACCTTCGCGATGAATCAATTACGACCTCTCCTAATCTCAAATTACTATTCCATTCATTAGATAATGAAGAAACATTACTATCAACATCTTTACTTAATGAACAAAATTTACAACCTTCCTCACACGCATCACTGTATGAATGTGAAAGAATTTCCAATTTATATTTATTAAGTTTCCATAAAATAAATTTCTTTGATAAAGTTACTTATCAAGACCTATTTCAATGTTTGTTGGTAATTGCACTTTATTGTGAACAAAATAAAATTACATACCTAGATATTTCGCACCCATCTGATGAATTTAATTCAATCAAAACTTCTTATCTACTCGATCTTTTACGATTTCTTATACCAACTAATACTAAAGTTACAATTTATTTAAATAAAATCATCAATGTAACACTCGAAAAAATTTCTGAAATTTTAAAACCTAATCATGATTCAAACTTAGCAGGACACCCTGGATTTCAACGTACTTACTCAAGAATTAAATCTAAATATAATTGGCCTAACATGTATAAAGATATCCGTGATTATGTTTCTAAATGTGAATGATGTCAAAAATCAAAAATTGATAGGAAACCTACTAAACTACCTTTAACTATTACCACTACTAGTGATTATCATTTTGAACGAATTTCACTAGATATTGTAGGACCTTTACCTGTTACAGAGAATGGAAATAAATATATGCTTACTATTCAAGATGATCTTACAAAATTTCTATATTCTACCTCTTTAACTCAGCATACGGCTGAAGTAGTAGCCACTGAATTTATTAAATTTATTAGCCTTTATGGAACACCTTCTTCTATTTTAACTGATCAAGGAACAGAATTTATGTCAAAAACTTTTACCCAGTTAAATAAATTATTAAAAATTCAAAATAAATATACTACTGCTTATAGACCCCAAACAAATGGATCACTCGAAAGAGCTCATGCAGTAATTAAAGAATATTTACGACATTATGTTCAATCTGACCAAGCACTATGGGATAATTATCTACCTACAGCTATCCTAGCTTACAATTCCAATGTCCATTCTGCTACTCAATTTACCCTTTTTGAATTATTATTTGGACGAAAAGTAATTGTACCTTATGAAGTCAGAAATTCCTTACATTTCAAAGATACTTACGACTCATATTTAGGTAATCTAAAACTTCATCTTCAAAATTCAAATCGAATAGCTAAAGAACGTTTACTTATTATTAGTAAACAAAAGTCTAAAGAATATTATGATGAAAAACTGAATATTCCTAGTTCCCTACCTGGTGATTTAGTTCTGCTTAGAAACGAAAATTCCAGATTAAATGAAACTAAAAAGTTACAACCAACCTATCAAGGTCCTTATGAACTTGAATCCTTAACAGAAAATAATGCCATATTAAAATTAGGTAATAAAACATTACAAGTACACATCACCCGACTTAAATCTTTTACAGATTAGTTTTTCTACCTTTTTGCCATGGATACACCATCCACCTCATTACCAATGGTTCTGGATTAGTGTATGTACCAAACGGAATTGCTAGTATTATCGATTCTACCTGGAATCTCATCATACATCTCGATTTCTCTGCGTTGCATAATGAAATTCAAAATTTTGTTAGATTAGAATCCCAACTTCGTACACTTTGTACTATTTCTACTAACCATGCTATTAAACGACCCTGCGAATATACATTAACCCAATATGTTCAGAAACCGTCTCTTATACAAAACAAATTTAATACCCTCACTGATCTAATAAATCATGATCAAACAAGGTATAAAAGATCCTTAGATTTCCTAGGTACAGCCTGGAAATGGATTTCTGGTACACCAGATGCTTCAGATGCTGAATACTATAATGATGCAATTCAATCATTACAAGATGATCAAACTAAAATTACAACTATTTTACAAAAACAAACTAAAGTTGTAAGTAATACACTTTCTTTATACCGTGAATCTATTACTTCTTTGCAAAATCTTACATCAAAATTCAATGAAAATATTGATAAACTCAATTTACTTGCTAACCAACAAAAGGTTATGAGTAATGATCTTTTATCTACAATTCATATAGCAGATATTCTTGCTCAACTTACTTTTATTTCTGAAACTCTAGATGACCAAATTGATCTGATACTTAACAGTATTCTTTTTGCAAAACAAAATATACTATCTCCTACTGTTATCGACCCTAAATCTTTTATTAATGAATTAACTAAAATCGTTGTTTATCTACCTACACAACGCAAATTTCCTATTTCATTAAATCCTCAATTTGTACATATTTTATTAGACCTTTCTACGTTAGATGTACTTTACCACGAACCTAATTTGATATTTGTGGTGCATATCCCATTAATTGATTCCTTTTTATACAATTATTATTCCATACATTCATTACCTATTCCTAATCCTCGTGATTTTAACGAACACCAACTAATTCAACCAAATTATAATTTTCTTTTGATAACTCGCGACAAACAGCGATATGTATTGATGAACGATGACTCAACATGCAAATGGGTCTCGTCTTTGCACTATATTTGTAAAAATCAAGAACTTCACACCAAACCCAACGATAATACGTGTGAAATAACTTTATTTCGTCACACCTTGCCAACGATACCTTCTCTAAATTTAAAAAATGAACATAGCAGAAACTGTCAACTTCAAGGTCACGATACTTACTTATTCGGATGCAGAATGACGTCCTCTGTCGAAATCCGTCAAAAAAGTATGGGGTGCCATTTAAAAAAAATTACTCTGACGTCACCACAAAAAAATGACTGTCGCACCTTAAAATATGCGCCATAATTTAAATCGCTATACCTGTGCGAGCGTTTTCTAGAAAAAACATTATTTTGGGAGATAATGAATTTATTCCATACTTTTTACTCACCCTGTATGCAGAACCTATAAAAATCAATCCATTAAAAATAAAATGTTTGTTAGACTTATGTCCAACAATAAAAAATTTAGCTAGTAGAGAATTTTATGAGTCTTTTACGAATACCCCTCAACATAATGAAGAAATCCAGGATTCTATAGATATTGATAGTGAAGACAATAGTAGTGGATGTGAGAGCGGTTAATTTCCTATAATATACAGTTTTCTCTTTTATTTAAATTAGAATAATTTTGTTTTGTAATTTTGAAAATATTGTCAAGTATAATAAAATTAAATACCTTTGTTTAGTAATACATTTTGAATAATGTTGTTATATATTATTATATATTATTATGTTACTATCTTATATTTACCTATTATTTGTGAATCTTTACCTATATTTTGTAATTTTACTTATTTTCTCTAATTTCGCAACTTGTTTACTAACTCAATTAGATAGATAACGAATTCATGGAAATGTAACACATTTAAGATTCTTTGATGGACACCGCTCATCCTGTGATGTCTTCGGCTGTGTTTGTCACATATTTTATTTAGTTCTTATAAATTTGAGAATAACAATTCTAGGAATACCAAAATCTCATGACTAAAAACGTCATTCGAACTGTAATATAAAATCAAACTTCATCTTATTTTTGCCAACTGTTACTATTCTAGAGTAGACCTGTTAGTACGTAACACCTGTCTAGTATATAATTGTTCATCAAAGTCAGTTCATATAACGTGTGTTATTAATTATTAATAAACTAATCAATTGAAAAGAAGAGTTTTCCTTTTTCTACATTTCATCTACATAACAATGTCAATAAAAGATTTAAAGTAGTGTTAACTTTTCTATCAAAAACAACCTATGTCAATCACATTTTCTTATTTTTTTCAGAAACTAAAAACAACCAAACACTAAATTTTAACCATATATTCTCAGTTTATATCTACATATACAGTGTGTCCGCGTAAGTTAGCTACATATGGAAAACTTTGTTATTATTGATTTAATGAAAAACAGTTATTCTTCATAAAAAGTTCTGCATGTTCTAAAACCCAAAATTCAAGCATCAGATATAAATTATATCAGTCGTATCATAATAATAATAATTATATCATCTTTGTTCAATAGTAAAGTACCTTCATTTTTGACCATATCGAAAAATTTTTATAAGAAAAGATGTTATGGATTAAAAATAATTTTTAAATAGGTATTCAATAGTATTGTTTATTTATAATTAAAAAATATTATTAATTAATTAATGAATTATTAAATGTAATGTATTAATCTTCAAACTTAAACTTTCAATGCTATCGCAGAGAAAATGTAAAAATAATATTTTTTAATTGTAAATAAACAATATTGAATATTTAAACATTATTTTTAATCCATAACATTTTTTCTTATAAAATTTTTTCGATATGGTCAAAAATGAAGGTACTTTACTCTTGAACAAAAATGATATAATTATTTTTATTATGATACGACTGATATAATTTAATATCTGATGGTTGAATTTTGGGTTTTAGAACATGCAGAACTTTTTATGAAGAATAACTTTTTTTCATAAAATCAATAATAACAAAGTTTTCCATATGTAGCCAACTTACGCGGACACACTGTATATAAAACAACACTTTAGAAGAAGAACATTCTAAAATGAACTTATTTAGTTTTTTTTAAATTGTGAAAAATGAAGAATTTTGACATGGACTGTTTTTGTAAGAAACGCTTCAATTATGTAAATTTTTTTTCATTTACAAGCCTACCAGTGCTGAGTTTGCCCAGATATCGTAATTGCATTGAAATACACATCATGGGCAAAGTGACACCCCGTTTTGCGTATGACTTTGCCCACGACGCTTTAATTCTTTTTTTGCCTAACTATAGAATACTAACCAATTTTAATGTGTGTTACTCAAACTACCTGTAAGGCCTCGGTATGATAGTAAATACAACTATCTAAAAACATTTTGTGAAACTGTAGATATTTGAATTTTAAAATTATTTTTGGGCAAAGTGGTCCCGCCCCGTTTAACGATAGGATTAGTACATATAAACCAAACTAGCTAACTATAAGGGTCTATTCTGTAAGAATCCCGTTAAATTTTAACGCCAGCTAAAAATATAAATTTTAGCGACCCTGTTAAATAAATAACGCAGTGCGGTATTCTGTTTGCACGTTAAATCACAACCAGTTAAAAACCCTTTTATTTTAGCGTGCCCGCTAAAATTGATGTTGCAACATCGCAAACCGCTTATTTTTTAAACTGCAGCTTGCGTATTTTAACATTTCTCGGCAAAGCTTGCTAAATTCAAAATTTAATACTTATTCTTATTCGTTCCGTCAGTAATCTGTCAAAGTTAAATTAAATTACATACTTGCCGCGTTTTGTGCAATAATGGCAGTACGTGCGACAAGAATGACTAAACATCAAAAAGAAATAATGATAAACTATTTAGAAGATAACAGAGAAATGCTAATTATAAAACAAACCACGGCACATTTTGAAAAAATTAATAAGTTATGGGAGGAGTCGGCAAACATCTTAAATTCCGAAAAAGGGGCCAGAAAAACAGTGAAGCAATGGAAAGAGGTAGGAGTAGTATTATTAAATTTTAATGTACTGTGTAGTTATCTAATATGTGGTATGTTAAGGCATTCAACGAAATAAAAACAAACACCCGAACAAGATCAAGGCAGGTGACTTATGGCATTCAAGGCACAGTTGGGGGTGCAAAAAAATCAGAGATTTAACTGATTTGGAAATGAGACTGCTGGCATTATTATCAAAGGTGGTTGTACTTGGAATTCCCATTTCCGAACCTGGATTAGAACAAGTATTAATCAGTAATTCCCAACCAATTAATAACTTGACAGAGCAGGAGGGAGAGTTCAAGGGAGAATTTTGTTTGAAAATAACCCACTTGACATAATACCAAATGAAGAATACATCGAGGTAGGGATTAGTATCTTTTGCATGTTATAAGTTATGGCTAATATGTAGAATCCGGGGCCGCTGTCAAAAACGTGTATTCCCCTTAAATTACTAATGACCAATGATATTATTTATTCTCTATTCTGTTGTTATGGAAATATTAACTTACATTATTGTAATTTGTCAAATTTATTAAAATAAATCTCTGAAAATATTACACAAAATTATATCAGGTACCTAAATATTTCCATAAATTTGGATTATTGGAAAGCAAGCATGTAACTATAACCGTCTAAGAAATTGCAAGAAATGATGATTGTAACTGATTTATGTGAACATGGTATCAAAATCTGGGTACATGTGGCCAAGGTTAGTTGCTCTCTGCAGGTAATATACAGCGAGCACCAAAAGTATGGAACATACCAAATAAAACCGAAATAAGTGTTTTTTTCTAAAAATCCCGAAACACGTCAATTTTCTTTTTTAAAAATACACATTGGAATGTCAAAATAATTTTCCGACCTTCATTTGTTTGTAAGTGATGACGTCATCAGTAGTTTTTTTAAATATCAACCCCCTTTTTTTTCGCGTTTTTGATACATCTTTTAATTGCTTAAATGACAGTATAAAAATGTTGATACATTACATAAGAAAATTTTCGAGAAATAAATTATTTAATGTTTAATAAACACATTCTTAACAAATGTTAAACATGGTTTAATGGTATTAGTATTGATAAAAGAGAATCAAAGGTAACAAGAAACAAATGCCCGTAATATAAACAAATGCCCACAAGTTGTCAAAAATTCAGAAATGTTAATTGTCGTTTACTTTGTCCGAATATCGTAAGATGCTTCGATATCAATTTATACAAATAACAAACTTAAAATAAAAACATAGCCTTGCACAAATAGCTAAATTCATTCAGACAAAGAATTATCTTAACTACTAAACCCATTTTTACACAATCTTACATAAATATACATTTAGTTTTAGTTGACCAGATGAAAGCATATCGGAACCGTATATGGCCCAAATTTTGAAATATTGAAACGAACCACAGCTGATACCAAGACAAATACAAACAAAGAACCAATATCCTGAGATAAGAGCCTTCAGAAACCTAAATAAAAATTATGAACATAACCGATTTATTGAAAAGAAATATTAAAATAGATTTAGACAACTTTACTAAACAAAACGTAAGCTTAAAGTAGCTATAAACCTTTATTTAATTTTAGAATAGGTATATCTAAGTCTGACTCTAAATCACAGCAATATATATACAGGGTAGCTATTAAAGATTGGACCAAAGCTGTGGCGCTCAAACGCTATGAGATATTAATTTGAAATTTGGAACACTTCAATTTGACATCACTTCGCATATTTTACAGTATAAAAAAATTTTCTTTGACTCATACCCGGCCCGGCCGCCATCTTGAATTTTCTTAAATGGTAATAGGTGTAATGCAATACATCATTACAAAGCTTGATTATTTTTCTTTCTAATCATAGTAAATTAATATGGGGTTACATAATAAAATAATGCAAAAAAATTAGAAAACAATTTGCCGTATGCTCAGACGGCTATTTATTGTATGCTTTAAATCTAGGTAGCTCTGCATTAACACAACGTCAAAATTAAACAAAAAACAAAATAAACAAACAATGAAGAAACAAGGTACCTACTAAAATTAAATAAACAATTCTAAAAGTTGAAAAGCAAATAGGACCATATTGTGATTGTTAAAAATGTGGTATCAAAAAACTGCTTAAATTCATGAAAATGTTAAAACTGTTTTCTGTCACCATACCTAATCAATTTCTGTCAACCAATCCATGTTTAACAAAATTCAGATTGTTAAATTTCTACGAAACGTATGACAATGTACCTACTGTCATCTGCTAAACAATTATTGATTGTTTTTTTGTTTAATTTTGAAGCTCTGTTAAAGCAAAGCCACCTAAAATTAAAGCATACCATAAATAGCCACCTGAGCGTACGGCAAATTGTTTTCTAATTTTTCTCCATTATTTTCTTATGTAACCCCATAATAATTTACCACAATTAGAAAGAGAAAACATTAAGCTTTCTAATGATGTATTGCGTTACCCGTATTACCATTTAAGAAAATTCAAGATGGCGACCGGGCTCCGAAAGTATGAGTCAAAGAAAATTTTTCAGTACTGTAAAATATGCGAAATAATGTCGTATTGAAGGGTTCCAAATTTCAAATTAATATCTCATAGCGTTTGGGCGCTATGACTTTGGTCCAATCTTTAATAGCTACCCTGTATATAAGAAATTTAAAAAATTGTTGATTATAGATGCATTTTGTGTACATGGTACGACAATATGTGCACATGAGGCTAGGTTAGTTGCTCTTAGCAGTTAATGCATATAAAAAATTGCACGAAAAGTAGATGGTCAATGCAGTCTGTGTATATAGTACGAAAATCTGTGCACATGGTGCCTTAATCTTTGTTCAGGTTAGTTGCTATTTGCAGGTAATATATAGTATAAATAAGAACTTGCACGAAAAGGAGATGGTCAATGAAGTCTGTGTACATGGTAAGAAAATCTGTGCACATGGAGCCTTAGTCTGTGTTCAGGAGACGAATTTGAGGAAGATATGGAAGGACTTGGAGATAATGTAGACTTTGAAATTGATGAAATTCAACTATTAAACAACTGTTAAAAACTGACTATCAACGGTTTTTTAAGAATTATTTTCTATTATTTACATGTTTTATTACATTTTTATGGTTTTGGTCGAAAAAAAAGAAGATGGTAACACAAAGGGATGCTCATTCCTCATAAAATAAAACAAGAAATGGTTAGGGGGTAAGCTGAGGGATGTTCATTCCTCATAAAAGAAAACAAAAAATGCAGAACACCGTCCAGTTTAAACAAAAGGCTTTAGGGTATTTCGTGTCGAGGATGACGGTTCAGGTTCAGAACCCGTATTTCCCAGAGGTCGTATGCATAGTACCTACACGATACCGCTGGAGTATTTAGTAGGTACTTTATGACGCTCCGCAACTCCGCCAAACGGGACGGTGTTGCGTTGGGATTCGTAAATGCCAACACATCGCATAGCACGTCCGCTGGGATCACATTAAGTACCCCAAATGCCGCGAAGTACGCGCGATCTCGATAATCCAGCGGCTATACCCAAAACTTGGCCCTTAGCTCAGATGGCCACGAGGACGCATTGGAATAGTCCTCCTGAAACTCCATCCACGAATTTCCCGGTCGTCTCGGCATTAGAAAGATGGCTAACAAAAATATGGTAACACAAAAGGATGCTCATTCCTCATAAAAGAAAACAAGAAATGGTTAGGGGGTAAGCTGAGGGATCTTCATTCCTCATAAAAGAAAACAAAAATGGATAGCAGGTAAGCTGAGGGATTTCCATTCCTCACAAAAGAAAACAAAAAATGGTTAGCAGGTAAGCTGAGGGATGTTCATTCCTCATAAAAGAAAACAAAAAATGGTTAGCAGGTAAGCTGAGGGATATTATGCCTTAGTCTGTGTTAAGGTTAGTTGCTATTTGCAGGTAATATACAGGGTGATTCAAAAATGGCGCATAAGCTCTTCAGTACGTTGTTGGGAATAATAATTGAAGTGTAGGAAAAATAGTAAAAAAATTCTTAGCCGCTAATTTGCTGAGAAATGAAGAAGTTAAGTTGAGAACTCAACTTTGAATTCATGTGGATTTTGAAACTTCTCATCATTTCATATAAATAATTTAAGTATTTTTAATAGTGGGTAATAAATAAAATGCTCATAACACCTCATTATCCTGAAATATTAGCTTTCAAAATTGATATTTTCCTATCAAGTTGTTTTAAAAAAATATGTGGCAACGATGTTTGAAACTTTTAATAAGCTCACTATGTAAATGAAACGAAATAAAAGCCACTCATATACTACATAGCTGCACCCGTGTTGCCAAATCTACAACTTACTTCTTCGTTGTTAACTACAAAAATGTAGCAGCTAAATTTTTTTTATGATTTTTCCACAGTTCAAATAACCGTCCCCTACAACGTACTGAAGAGCTTATGCGCCATTTTTGAATCACCCTGTATATAAATAAGAACTTGCACGAAAAGGGGATGGTAAATGAAGTCTGTGTACATGGTACGAAAATCTGTGCACATGGAGCCTTAGTCTGTGTTCAGGTTAGTTGCTCTTTGCAGGTTATATATACCGTGTGTCCCTGGGAAGACGGAACATAGGGATCTTATAATGCTATTTTTTTAAAATGATCCACGAGTGCTTTGAAGCATTCGCCTTGAAACAAATACACGAATGTCACCGATCGTTAACGATTTCCATGCCGATCATGTATGATCGTCTCCAGATTAACATTTTTGTTTGTGTTTTAAATGTCAAAGACAATAATTAAAGGTTATGTTCATGTTAATTTTTTTAAGTGGGGTCCTACCATAACTAAAGTACAGTTTAGAGCTGACAATCAATAATCCCAGTTAAATTACATGTGAAATGTGAAAATTTACTTTAATAGGATGATCTTGATGTATGAACCGAAGAATTTGATACGACAATCAGCTTTATGATGAAACATGCTACAATGCTAATTGCATAAGACTGTATTAAGATGAAATCAAAGAAAAAGCGAATATTAATATCAGTTAGTGTGTACGAATATGAAATCTTTATTTCTACGGCAATTTAATGTCATCAAATAATTGTTACATTAAAAGTATTTGATTTTTAAGGAGCGGGATTCTTGCATACCACAAAGGAAAGTTTTCTAACACAGGTCCACAGCATTATTTTATGCACCTACTAGTATAATTTTCGTAATTTCATTTTCAGTTTCTAATAATGCGTAACTTGCGAAAAGCCTTAATTGTTCACCTAATCCATCATAATCTGAAAAAGATCTTAGAACCAAACGTCAATGATACCCAGTCTCATTTAATTTAATTAATGTCCTACTAGTCTGTTATTGTAACATAAGCACTCTATTTTGAGATTTATTATATGAGAAATAATTGCCTCAGGTCTATTATTTTTTTTAATAGGCCCTAGGGCTCTTATAAAAAAATAATTGACCGAGAGAGAGAGAATTTATGGGCGTTACTTGGCGTTACCATGGAGATACAGAATAACAGAATTATTCTAAAATATAAAGTAGTCTTGATTTAGTGTCAATACAAATTAAATGTCAAATTGACAAGCTTAAAAATAAGAAAAATCGAATTAAATAACAGACTAGTAGGACATTAAACGTTGAAGGCACCACGGGTATTATAAGAATAATCACGCCCTCGGTCGACGTACAACCCTCGGGCTAAAGCCCTCGTGTTGTACACCATCGACCTCAGGTCGTTATTATTCTTATAATATCCTAGATACCTTAATAACTATAAAACACTATCTACATTTACATGAACCAATTTGAGCAAATAATTAATAATTTTATTTCTAACTGATTTTCAAGAGCGCGGCTGTCAATTCGTAGGTATTGTAAATAATTGTTGAATCGTTTGTTAGTATAACGCACGCACGTATTACATTTGTATTAGCAAGCGCGTTAAAAAGCTGACATAACGACGTCGACGCCCACCAAATAGAAATTCAAAGCACTCGTGGATCATTTTAAAAAATTACCATTGTAAGATCCCTATGTTCCGTCTTCCCAGGGACACACGGTATATAAATAAGAACTTGCACGAAATTATTAATTAAATTGAATTATTTTTGTATGTGAAAACTGTTAAATTTTATTATTTTTGCGAAAAAAATTTAGTGGTTAGCTATGATTTTATAAAACGTTTATTCTCTATTTTGTTCTTATGGAAATATTTATTTACTTTATTATAATTTGTAAAATTTATGAAAATAAATTTAATAATTTTTTATAAAGAAATATCTGCCGAAATATCGATACATAATGGCTTTAAGCAGTTATCGAAGAAATATTGGCAATACCTACACCCTTTATAGTTTATTAACATTTTTGGAAAAACCTAAATTGGAAATTATTAAATTTTTGCAGGAATTAAATTTAGTTGCCAGTGAAGTCAAGTGTCCAAAATGTTCAGATAATATGGTATTGTCTGAGCGGACTGACATTTCCGATGGCTATCACTGGTTGTGTAGAAGTCGGGCTTTTGGAAACGTGCATAAATCTACACAAAGTTTGCGACATGGTACTTGGTTCCACGGGTCCAATTTAACAATAAATGAAATTCTTTTGCTGACGTACATGTGGGTCCATCAATATTCTCAAGGTATTGTAATGCATGAACTAAAAATTGGTAGTCATACAGTGGTTGATTGGTTTCAATTCTGTCAGGAAGTTTGTGTTGAGATTTTGATTAATAAAACTGGAAAAATTGGTGGTGTGGGTAAAATTGTAGAAATTGACGAATCTAAATTTGGGAAACGTAAATATCACAGAGGGAAACATGTTGAAGGTCAGTGGGTTTTTGGGGGTATCTGTAGGAATAGTGGGGATTGTTTTTTGGTAACTGTAGAAGATAGGTCAGCACAAACACTTTTGGAAATTATAAATGATAAAATTTTACCTGGTACTACCATATATTCCGATTGTTGGAAAGCCTATGACTGTCTGGAAAACGAAGGATTTACACATCTTACCGTTAACCACTCCATAAACTTTAAGGATCCCGTTACTGGGTGTCATACCAACATAATCGAAGGTTTATGGAGACAGGTTAAAGAGAAGATGCCTTCTAGGAACCGTTCGAAATTGCTGTTCAATTCTTATTTGTGTGAATTTATGGTTCGTAGAATGGGGTTTAAAGATGAGTTAGATTATTTTATTGTATTTTTAAAATATATAGCTTCAATTTACACCCCATCTACACCTTAAAATTTTGTTTACATCATTTTTTAATTATTTTCTTTAACCTGTAGTGGGTTTGGATTAAAAACACGACTACCACTTAAATAATCTATATTTACAGTATTACAGTTAATATTTCAAGATGTTACACTAAGTACACAAAAGAATTGAAAGTAAACAATCGACGCTTGTGCGTAATGCGTTAGTAAAAACGAGCGTGGGTGTTTGAGTCAGCGTTTGTGCACCACTGACGCTGGCCTTCCAGTGCTTTCACTTCTTCGCACTAAGGGCTGCTCGTGTACGTCGCTGATTGGCTGCTTACGTAGAACTTTCTAGAAGGTGTTTAAATGCCGCGCAATTTGAAAGATATATGTCGTACATCACTCCCTCCCCAGTGGAACGGTAGCTTAGGCAGCAAACTTCACTGGTGGTTTCACAATTCGTCCCGACCTGGTGGCGGATTGCGTGGCTTGGCTACGTTGTGGTTGCACCCCATTCAGTGGGGATTCAGAAGGTGGTGCGTTAATTGGCTGTGCCGTGAAAGCTGGCTTTAATCGGTCAGCTGAAACGTTAATTGATTTATTGTTATAACGTATGGTAAATACCTTTTCGTTTAGTCGGGCTATGACTTCGTGTGGGCCGCTATATGGTTGTTGCAATGGACGTCGGACTACATCATCTCGTAGGAAAACGTGGGAGCAGGTGGCCAGGGCCTTGTGAGTGAAAACAGTCTTGGTGCTGTGATGTGATGCCGGAACGGGTCGCAATTCGCGCATTTGTTGAGTTAAAGCTGCTGCGAAACCGTCTGTATCTTCTGTGCTGTCATCACTAAAGAAAAATTCTCCTGGCAGGCGTAGGGTAGTTCCGTAAAGCATCTCCGCTGGGGAACCTTTTAACTCCTCTTTAAAACTTGTTCGAAGGCCTAACAGTACTGTTGGAAGCACGTCAACCCATCGCTCTGTTTGGTGGCACATGATGGCGGCTTTGAAAGTTCGGTGCCAACGCTCTATTAAACCATTACATTTCGGGTTGTAAGCTGTGGTTCTGGTTCGTTTTGTTCCTAATAGGTTCGTTAAGGCGTTTAGTAAGGAAGATTCGAACTGGCGGCCTTGATCTGTGGTGATGGTGCATGGTGTACCAAAACGAGCTATCCAGTGGTGGTAAAACGCTGTTGCCACTGTGGAAGCAGTGATGTCCGGTAGTGGAACTGCTTCAGGCCATCTGGAAAATCGGTCTATCATTGTTAGACAGTACCTAAATCCCTGTGATGGTGGCAATGGACCTACTAAATCCATATGGACATGCTCAAATCGACTGTTGGGCAGTTGGAAAGTTCCGATAGCAGTCTTGGTATGACGGTGAATTTTTGACCGTTGACATTGAATGCAGGTTCGAACCCATTCTGCGATATCTTTGTTCATGGATGGCCACACGAATTTGGTCCTAATTAACCGTAACGTCGTTCGTTTACTTGGGTGGGCCAAGCGGTGCGTAGCGTCAAATATTCGTACCCGTAGTATCTTTGGAACGTAGGGACGAATTATTCCTGTTGATGTGTCGCAGTACAGTGCTGTGTTTCCCTCGACCGGCGTGTATTTTTGCAGTTTTAAAGATGACGAGGTAGCCAACAATAATTTGGGTAGTTCCTCGTCCTTTTCTTGTTCTCTGGCCAGTTCTTCTGCGGCTATGGTAGGAGGTACTGTGATAGCGTTGAGTCGTGATAATGCGTCTGCCACTATGTTGTCGCTACCTGTAATGTGCACAATTTCTGTTGAGAATTGACCAATGAATTCGAGCTGTCGCTGTTGTCGTGGTGATGCTTTGTCAGATTTTTGACGAAATGCGAATGTCAATGGTTTGTGATCGGTTTGTATTATCAAGTTTCGTCCTTCCACCATGTACTGGAAATATTTGATGGCCATGTATACTGCTAGCAATTCCCGATCGTAGGTACTGTACTTTCTTTGGCTACTGTTCAGTTTCTGGGAAAAGAATGCAAGAGGCTTCCATTGGCCTTCTTGCAGTTGTTCGAGTACGGCTCCAATAGCAAAGTCGGATGCATCCGCTGTAATGGAAAGCGCACCATCTTCCGAAGGGTGTGCTAGTAGGGCGGAGTCAGCGAGAGCGAGTTTGGCCGATTGGAACGCTTCTTCCGCTTCTGGTGTCCACTGCACTGGTCTCTTGTCGTTCCGTTTACTATCTGTGAGGTACCCGTTTAAAATCGCTTGTGTTTGGGCCGCGTTTTTGATGAATCGTCGATAGAAATTGATTAACCCCAGAAAACGACGTAGTGCCACTATTGTTTCAGGTTTCTCCATCTGGACGATGGCTTCTACTTTGCTCGGGAGTGGCTTTGTGCCTGCTGCGGTGATGTGATACCCCAAGTACTCAACTTCTGTTACACCAAGCACGCATTTTGGTGGATTGACCGCGATCCCATACTCATCTAATCTTTGGAATATTTTGCTGAGATGTTCCCGGTGCTGCTGTTCGTTAGGCGAGGCTACGAGAATGTCATCAATGTAACAGTAACAAAAATCGAATCCTTGGAGTACTGTATTCATGAATCTTTGGAAAGTTTGTGCAGCGTTCCGTAAACCGAATGTCATATAAGGAAATTCAAACAATCCGAATGGAGTAATTACAGCGGTTTTTTCGATATCTTCCTCGGCGACTGGTACTTGGTGGTAGGCTCGAACAAGGTCTAGTTTTGAAAAAATCGTGTTACCTTTTAGTTTGCAGGAAAAGTCCTGAATGTGTGCGATCGGATAGCGGTCCGGAGTAGTTACAGAATTAAGGCGACGGTAATCCCCGCATGGTCTCCAGTCTCCAGACTTCTTGGCGACGAGGTGGAGAGGGCTGGCCCAGGGACTGCTAGATGGCCTACAGATACCTTGCTCGAGCATGTACTCGAATTCTGCCTTCGCAGCTTTAAATTTTTCGGGTGGCAACCTGCGTACTCGTTCCGCAATTGGCGTACCACGTGTGAGAATCTGATGCACCAATGTGTGTTTTCTTTCACGGGAGATTGGTGAAATCCTAGTGATTCCCGGAAACTGCGCTAGTAATTCGTAAAATGCGGATGTATTAGCAACAGTTGATATGTAAAGCGGTTCGCACATGTTTATTTCCCCTATTGCAAAAAGTTCTGTTACACCATCGAGTAATCGGCTGTTTTTAAGGTCGACTAGTAATCCATAGTGTTTGAGCAAATCCGCACCAATTATAGGGCGTGATACGTCGGCTTCGTGAAATTTCCACTTGAGCGCGCGGCGTAAACCTAAATTGAGACCTAAAAGTTTTTGGCCGTACGTATTTATAACGGAGCCGTTTGCCGCGTACAATTTAAAATCCGTGGGAATTCTTCGTTTTCCCGCTTTATTATAGGGAATAACGGAGACGTCGGCACCGGTGTCTATTAAAAAACGGGAACCTTCGGACCGGTCCTGGATAATAAGGCGGCTCTGTTGTTGGAAACCGTCGGTGACCACCTCTACTGACGACGGTTGCTGCAGTTTTCCGAAGTTTCCGCTTGTGGCTGATTCACCGCGTACTCGCATGGGGGCACACATTTTCGTGCCCTATCCCCGAAACGGCGATGGTAATAACACTGGCGACGGCGGGATTCACTACGCGCGCGCGTATGTGATCGCGAACGTCCGCGATTATAATACGGAGCGCGATGCGTCATAGTCAGGTTTTTCACCGTTTCTGTCAATGCTGCCACCTGTTGGTTCAGTAGTGCGACCGTGGCTGCAAGATCGTTTGGTGATGTCACAGAGGCTACGGTACCGGTATTGCCGACTGGTGGAGTGACCGCGGGGTGCCCGTGTTGCGTAAGGGCGGCAATATGACTTCCGGCCTGTCCTTGTATCTCGTTGATCTTGTCCGCGACGGCGGCCATGTTTTCTAGGGTCGAACTTTCACTCGCGCTTAATATTGCCTGTGTGGCTGAGGGCATCCGTTGTAACCACAGAGTTTTTAATACCTGTTCGCTCAATTTAGTTCCCGCGAGCACTTTCATTTCCCTTAACAACTGGGAAGGCGTCTTATCCCCTAAGTCCATTTCTGTCAACACGCGCCGTAATTGTTTCTGCTCCGAGTCGGTGAAACGTGCGATAAGTTGCGCTTTAATATTCGCGTATTTGTTCGTATCTGGTGGATTTATTAGCACATCCGATATTTGTTCCAAAATCGAACTGTCCAATGCACTAATTACGGTGTAGTACTTACTTGAGTCCGCTCTTACCGCGTATGTGTGGAATTGTGCCTCGATCTGAATAAACCATAGCGTGGGGTTTGCGTGCCAGAATTGTGGCAATTTAACTTGACGGACTTCTTCTACGTTCGTTGCAAGCTCCCCTGTTACGGAACTTTGGGTATGATGGCCTTCGTTCGCCATTGTGATGTTTCACTATAACTGTTGTCTGTTTGTAAATATGCACTGTTAAGTTACACGTCCGGGTCACCAATGTAGTGGGTTTGGATTAAAAACACGACTACCACTTAAATAATCTATATTTACAGTATTACAGTTAATATTTCAAGATGTTACACTAAGTACACAAAAGAATTGAAAGTAAACAATCGACGCTTGTGCGTAATGCGTTAGTAAAAACGAGCGTGGGTGTTTGAGTCAGCGTTTGTGCACCACTGACGCTGGCCTTCCAGTGCTTTCACTTCTTCGCACTAAGGGCTGCTCGTGTACGTCGCTGATTGGCTGCTTACGTAGAACTTTCTAGAAGGTGTTTAAATGCCGCGCAATTTGAAAGATATATGTCGTACAAACCTTTAATTTCAGTGTTTTGTTTTTTATTATTTTAAGGCAATATTTAGTTAAAAATCTGGAATATAAGGTAACTAGTGATAAATTGATGAATGAATCAAAATTTGGGACGCGTAAATTTCACAAAGGGAAACACTTTTTAGGTCGGTGAGTTTTTAAGGTTTTATTTTTTGTTATTGGGGATTGTTTTTTTGAACCTGTCGAATAGGTTTTAGAAATTATTAAAAAAGGTAGGTATTGCCATATATTTGGATTGCTGGAAGGCTTGTAACTGTCTTAGAAAAGACAGACATCTTACTGCTAACCATTACATAAACCTCAAGATTTTCCAGTACTATATGTCATAAAAAGTTGCACGAAATGGGGCAAGCCCGAAATGGTGATGGTCAATGTAATATGTGCACATGGGGCCTAGGTTAGTTGCTCTTAGCGGTTAATGCATATCAGAAATTGCACGAAAAGGAGATGGTTAACGCAGTCTGTGTACATGGTACGAAAATATGTGCACATGGGGCCCAGGTTAGTTGCTCTTAGCAGTTAATACATACCGTCTGGGTACTTTCAAAACCGAACATAGGGGAATTGCATTGTAAGTAACCTTTATATAGATTCCTGCTCGCCATTTAAACCCACAAGGATGGTAATGGTATGAATAGAACGACAAAAATACAGCGCATCTGATGGTACCAATAAATGTTAGTAGTTAGTTATCTTTTTCTGTAAAAAAAATTATGAAATAATGCTATTTTGAAATAATATAGGTTGCTATGATTGTCAACTTTTTTGTATCTGTCAATTAAATTATTTGAAATCAGTCGATGTTTCTGTTATTAATATCAAATAATATGAATAATAACGAGTATTCAGTAGAGCAGAGGTTTTTATAACAAAGACATTACCATCCTTGTGGGTTTAAATGGCGAGCAGCATCCTATATAAAGATCAGTTACAATGCAATTCCCCTATGTTCGGCTTTGAAAATACCCACTCGGTATAAGATATTGCAGTAAAAGAAGATGGTAAACGCACTCTGTGTACATGGAGCCGAGTTTATTGGTTCTGAGCAGATAGTTACCTACTACTAGGTACTTACTTGAAAATGTGTTAATTTGCTTGAATTTTCTGTTGTGAGTTTGTGGAACTTCAAAGTGTTTTCTAACACGCACCGTAGAATAATACTATTATAAAATTTAGGTGTTAGGTGGTTAGCTATAATTTTATAAAATGTTGTTTTTGGAAACATGGCAACCAGTAAATAATATAAATTTTTTGTCGTAAAGTTTTAATGTGCGAATCAGAGATAACTTAACCTCTTTATTAATAAATAGGATAGAACGGACACTGGGGTTGGCCCATTTGATTCATGATTTTGTTTCACCCCAAACCGCCCAGAGGGCTGTAGTGTAGTATTTTAAATTCAAAACCTTATCTAAGTTCAAATCCTGTCGATTGTTTCTTAAACATCGACTGACTTTGCTTAAATTTAAATTTCTGACATTTATTTTCACTGGAAATAAATTTTTTGCTCTATTACAGTAAGAATTAGTTTGTCTTTGTGTTTCGTTGATATTATTTAAAAAGTTCTTTGTTAAATACCCTTTGTGTTTCGTTGTTATTATTTAAAAAGTTCTTTGTTAAATACCCTTTGTGTTTCGTTGTTATTATTTAAAAAGTTTTTTGTTAAATACCCTTTGTGTTTGGTTGTTATTATTTAAAAAGTTCTTTGTTAAATACCCACTAGTTAAGGTAGGTATTAAAAGTGTTGGTTGGTCTTTGGTGTTCGTGGAAATTTTGTCAGAAATAGGTATGTACCGTCACAAACTTTTCCTACAAGTTCGTTCTTTTTTTATTTCTTTTTAGCCTTTAACATGCCAAATATATGTTACTTTAGAGACTGTTACAACAGCAAAGCTAGCATGCATAGATTTCCAAACCCCGCAAAAGATTTAGATGTTTTTATGAAGTGGCTGGAAGTTTGCGATAATAAAGTTATTTATTAAACCTGCAGCAGCAGTGTTTGATAATTATCGTGTCTGTCGCTATCATTTTCAAGATACTGACTTTGGAAGGAATGGTAGTCTAATGCGTACAACTGTACCTGATATCCAGCAACAGTATCCGAAGCTATTTGCATCTGGTTAGATTGCTATGTCAATAAATTAAAAGCCGGGTTTAAATAATATAATGTAATTGTTGATCGATTGAACCAAAATATCCAAGATGTTACACAAGGTAATGTGGTTGACACGGTGAATGAAGATGCTGTGCATTTACCATTAGCTGTTGAACTGCCTATTCCCACGTCTACGACGCGTCTACCAGCGTCTACGACTCCATGTACTCCACCCAAAAGGCATCGTCGTAAGGATTCTCAACATTATTTCCGTTTTCTTTTACTTTTTCTAACTTTTTTGGTACTTCCAGTTGGTATATTGGATAGCGTGAATGTTTCGCAGCAAAAACAATTAACCCCTAAAGCAAGAGCTTTGTACTTACAATTAAGGCGTGAACGTAGGCTAAATGCAGTAAATGCAAAAGGAAGATTGGCATTAAAGAAACGCTTGGAAGCGGCCACAAAATTTTCAGAAACACAGATGTTTCATAAAATAACATCAACATTAGATATAATTCAAACGCGTTTCTTCAAATCGCAATTAGAAAATTGCGATAAAAAAAGCAAAGGCCAACGTTTTACACTTGACGATAAAATAGTTGCTCTTGCTTTGTACAAGCAAAGTGGAAGTTGTTATAAACTTTTGTCTCGGTTGTTTGCTCTGCCTAGCCCAAAAACTTTATCTCGTTTATTAAGTAGAATACCGGTTAGACCAGGACTTAATGAAGCAGTACTAGATGTACTTAAAGCAGAGGCAAGAACCTTTACGGATCCTTTGGATATCTACTGTTTACTGATGTTTGATGAGATGTGCATCGCTCCACATTTGTCGTGGAACCAGATGGAAGACGTAATAGAAGGTTTTGAAGATTATGGTTACAGAAGATCTAACGATATTGCCAATCATGCTCAGGTAAATACTCCATTACCGTGTTCTAAATGTAGCAAATCAAACATAATATTGTAGATTTTTATGCTGCGAGGTATAAAGAGAAAGTGGAAGCAACCGATATTTTTTAATTTTGTGAATGGTGCAACCCATAATTCCGATATTATGCATATCATAAAATTGGTTGTGAAAGCTACTAAAGCCGCAGGTTTAAATATCCTTGCAACTGTGTGTGACCAGGGAACAAATAACGCAGCAGCAATAAATAACTTAGTATCCGAAACACGTGCCAAATACAAAAGAAGAGGCGAAGATCTATACGAATTTGTATTCGAAGTAGATGGAGATTTGGTAGTTCCATTATTTGATCCCCCGCATATATTAAAGGGTATTAGGAACAACTTGCTAGTAAGAGACGCAAACTTTAAAATAGGCGGAAGATCACTATGTGCAAAGTGGGACCATATTTATAAGGCATGGCTTATCGATCCCGGTCTCGGTGCTTTTCGCACAATGCCAAAATTAACATCGTATCATGCAGATCCAAAATTCATTAAAAAAATGAAAGTTTCTTACTGCAGCCAAGTGTTCAGCCATTCAGTTGCTGTTGGGATCAATATGATGGCAAGAGGAGGTAGGCATAATCTAATATCTGAGCATGTTGGAAAATGTAGGAGCAACGAATGAATTATATTTTTATTCTCCGTTTCCTTTGAGTACGGAAGTATTTTAGTTATTATAGTTATCATTGGAGCCATTACGTTCCTTTTGAACAAACAATAACCCAAAACAATGGTTGTAGGTGATTCTGCCGAGGTAGAGGATAACATGGTTACCATGCCATTGCAGGCTACTGACACTGCAGAATTTGTAGAATTTTGCGACAAACTGTTTGATAGTGTTAACGGAAGTTCACTATTCAGTAAGTTGGGAAAACCTTTGCGTACAGCGGTAACCAAATCCAGTCCTCATCTAGAATTTTGGAGTGAGGCATTAAAAATAGTATCTTCGATCACATTTAAAACAGCAGCTGGCAGAAATTTAGTGCCACTACAATAAAAAATTTGCAACAGACACTAAAAAATTTCAAACTTCTATTTGAAATTATGTCAAAAAAAGGCTTCAAATGTATGAAACCAAGAACATTTAATCAAGATCCGCTGGAAAATTTTTTTGGTAAAATTAGGCAACGAGGCGCTCGGTTTACCAACCCAACAGCCACCGCTTTTATAGGGTTCTACAAAAGTTTGTTGGTGAATAATCTTTCTTCTGCGCATTCCATAGGTGCAAACTGTGAAGATGATAAGTCCGAAATATTTATAACATTGCAGCGGTTTATCACGCAGGTAATTTTTTTAGTTGCTTTAAATCCTGCATTAGACACCACATTAATGTGCTATGATCTGCACATTATACTGCAGCATTATAGTTATTGCAAAAATCTAAATTTACTGTCTATATATGTTTTAATTTTTAGGGTTTACCGGAAGAACCAGCAAAAAATAAAAATGTATTTTTGCCTGCGGTACCTGTAGATTTTGATTCTTTGCGACCACTAGAAGCTGCTGCTGTAGGATATGTTTCTGGATTTGTCAGTAAAAAACTGTTGCCCAAATATAGATCCTGCAATATTTGCAAGAAAAATCTGTTGGCGGACGAACGCGATAGATCAGAAACCTGCAATGTGTTAACACGTGCCAAAGAATATGGAGGTGGAAAACCTTATCGCTTGAAGTATGTCAGTGATAAGTTTTTCAAAAATTTAACTGCCACATATAATACAGTTCTTTATTTGGTTCCAATGGTTATCTCCAAAAGATTATTTTATACATCCTTAGTGGAATATTGCAAGAAAAATGTCAACTTTCATTTCATTCCGTGCGAACATTCCAATTTCTTACAAGCAGAAGTAGTAAAATACTTTATCAAAATTATTATTTTTAATTACTTAAAACAAACTACCAGAATACTGCAAGGACGTGATCGCAGAATGATTTCAGAAACCGCACCCAATTTATTTAAAGTGGCCAAAAGCTTCCAAGATAAGCATAGGTAAACAAAGTCTCACAATACAGTATTTCTACTTCATGTGTTTGCATTGTAATGGACAAGATTTCGGTAAGCGGATCACTTGCACCTCATTTCCCTTAGACCTGTTATAGCCCGCTGTTCTGTACGCCCTAACTAAGAACTTTTCCTACCAGGAGAAATTTTAATTCTTAGGAGGCATCCTAAAAGTCCTACTGTCAATGGAAGTCTACTCTAAGACTGTAGATAGTTGCCTACAAGCCTTGAGTGAACTAGCTACCCATAACAGAGTCACTCTGGAGTGGGTACCGGGGCACCAGGGCATAAAAGGGAACGAGAAAGTGGACTCGCTAGCTAGGAGAAGGGCTGAATTAACAATGATCGGTCCTGAGCCCACTTGTGGCATTGCTTATAGCAACGCAAAGGGCTTTATCAAAGACCGACTCAGTGAGGCACACTGCAACTATGGAGGGCAGTGCCTGGATTGAGACAATCAAAATTGTTTATTCGAGACTGATCCAGGGATTACACAAAGGAAATCCTGAAGCTCGACAGGAGGAACATAAAACTACTAATTAGTCTTCTTACAGGACACTGCAACACTGCAGTACATTGGAGGGATACTAAATAATCCAACGTGTAGAGCGTGTGATGTGGAAGATGAAATTCCATGACATATATTCTGCCAATGCGAAGCATTGGCTGCGAAAAAACTGAAGAGGTTTGGAGTTCCCTTCCTGGAAACACATGAACTCAAGGTCATCTCTCCCAAGGACGTCTTGGACTTTACCAAAGACACAAGGCTACTTGAAGGAGATTAATTCGACATGGGGCACAATAGGTCAATTACTGGCCGTGCTGCAGTGGCCACAATCACCACACCCAAGGAGAAGAAAAAAAGTGGGGTAGTACCTGCTCTTCAAACTGGAAATTAAGGGTACCATCGATCTTTATGAAGCCAAAAGTGACACAGAAGTTTTTGAAAACTCTGAAAGATCAAAGCATCTATTGACAATAGAACATTAGACGCCAATATTATTAACGTGAAGGAGATGAACAGCAGTGGATTTAAGATTAAGTGCGATATAAGCGATACTTTACCTAATACCTACTACCAGTGATGACTCAGAAAATAGAAAACCAGTTTGCAGATGAATACACTGTAAAAACAAAACATTATTATAACTTCTGCATAAAAAATGTTGGGGTAGTAAACGAAAGGATTAACTAGAAGAGCTAAAGAACAGCTTGTCGCGACCAGGGGCATCGTTAGGCCCTTTTTGGTCTTATAATGAGTAAGCGAAATAATCTTCTACCTGATATTTTAAAAACTGGAAATCCCGTTATGTTATGTTGTGTATACATAATTTTTTTTATTTCTTTCTAGCTTTTAACATGCCAAATTTCTGTTGCTTTAGAGACTGTTACAGCAGCAAAGTTATTATGCATAGGTTCCCAAGCTCAACCTTGACCAAATACTGTAAAAATGCAGATGTTTTTGCTAAGTGTTTGGAAATCTGCGGTAATAGCAAATGATTTAATAAAAGGAGACATACTTGGAGCGTAGATACTAGCATCCCTTAACACGCGAGCCAAATCTGTACATCCGTAAGTCACGAGCCAATATAGCGCTCAAAAAAGTGTATGTAAGTGGGTGGTTGTGTATGGTTAGATTGTTGTCAATAATATTTAAAGCGGTCGTTTAAATAATTTAATTTAATTTTAGATAGATTATCACAAACTGTGCAAGATGTTCGATAAGACAATTTGGTTGATTTAGAGATACATCTAGCACTAGCTCCTGAACTAGTACCTACTTCCTATACCAGCGTCTACGCCTCCATGTACTACTCAACATCGCAAATATCCTGTATTATGGAATCATAAAACGAAGTAGTGCTTGAGAAAATATCATGAACACACTTCTAGTTACCCAAAACCAGAAAATAAAATCTAAATTTAAATATCTAAATATTACCTATATAAACATCAAATACCAATAATTCAATACGATCAAAGTCAGGCCAATATTAAGAAAGGGATGAGACAAGGTACCTCTTTTTAATATATACATATATGGAAGAAGCACTAAATCATATACCTACAAGAATGAATATTTGGATAAGAATATAAGGTGAAACAGTTGAGATGCTGCGTTATGTAAAATGACATTACATGGCTAGCAGAAAATTAAGAAGTCCTAAACAAAATGCAACGTATTTTTAAACAGAACTATATACAATAAACTTGAAAAAATCAAAGATACAGACGTTGGTATGTGGGAAGCATGGGCATGGACAGGCTGAAATAAGTATAGAAAATGAGGGGAGGGTAGAGGAAGTAAGGGAATTCTGCTATCAAGGGAGTATTAGGCTATAACAACGGCCATAAGATGTAAAGTCCATATAAACAGCTGACAAGCAAAAAAAGGCTTTCAATAAAGTGAAGCATCTGCTGACATAAAATAGCATTAATCAATTAGAAAGAAGAAACATATGTTTGAAATACATTATTATACAGATGCGAAACATGGGCAAAACCGACGGTGGGGAAAAAATTAAAAGCGGAGACTAGAAGCAGTAGAAATGTGGTGCTACAGAAGGATACTGAAAATAAAATGGACGGACATGATATCAAATGAAGGGGAAAGAAAAGAGAAGTTTATGGATGCAAATACAAAAAAGCAAGACGAATTGTGGGGCATATCATAAGACACGGGAGACAAGGAATATTACAAACCAAACTTGAAGGAAGAATAGAGGGGTAAACCGCGAGAGGAAGTCGAAGAATAGAATTCATACAACAGACAGTAAAAGATGTCGGGAGTCAAAATTATAGTTAGCTCAAAGGATCTGTTTTTAAACGTAAAGTATACAACAACCATTTAAATAATTAAATAACAATCTTAAACTGTAATTTCGTTAGTGACCTGACAATACTACCTCCTATTCTACTAAAAAATTGCTTATGTTACTAAATTGCCGAAAGAAATGCCTCCTATCGGATGGTTTTTAAAAACGATACAAATTAAATGCTCGATATTATATTCTCACTGCAGATCGCATTTTTCCGTTAATTTATTCAAATGCATGTTTAAAATAATATATATTCGCTAAAAATAAATAAGCGCTCGATAAATATAATTCATAAAATTTTAATATGTTCTTGGTTATAATGAATGCTCGCTATAAAATTCACATGCTTCAAAAATTTAACTACCCCACCCAAGCATGATCCTTCCTCAAAAATGGAATACCCAATCATGCTTGGGTGGAGTTGTTAAATTTTGTTAGTCCTCCACTGATTTTAGAACTAAGACTTCGCTACTGAATACCTGTTCATTTTTCCACGTCTTTTTCCTCCTGAAGCATTTCATATTATTATATCATTTATCACACAAACTTTGATTTAACAGTGAGCTTGAGTTATCGAGCGTTTATATTTTTTATGGTGCAGATTTGATTAAAATACCGACCAAAACTTAGTGTGCGAATGGTATATTTTATATTGTAAATTACTTTAAAAACAAGGCATTTTCTATTTTTTATCCTGCATCTTTTATTTTTTTTATCGATAATTTAGTATTTTTTTAATCTGCAAAATGCGTTAAATTATCGAGTCTATCTTACCACCCTTTTAAGAATACCTCCGTACTGAAAGATACGAAATATTGTCAGGACACCAAGGATTTTAGATTGCGTAAAAGCATTGATTGAAGGAGTTCCTTCCTTCAATCAACGGTAAAAGTGTGTAACTATCGCACTTTTATTAATGAAATTACTAACCGTAGGAATCTTATTATATTATTTAATACTAGATTCAATTTTTTAACAAATCTAATTAATTAAAATATTTGTAATTTCAGTTAATAATAAATATTACTATTATTTAATAATTTGTAAGTTTTATTTGAAAAAAGTATTCGCGCTATTTTAAAGAAGGTTACTGTATCAAATACTGAATTTTGCTCCATCTAACAGAAATAAAATAAAAATAATAGTCCACCCCAAATTAATGGGATGGCGCAACTATGTTCAATCGTTCAAAACGGAAGTGTCCGTTCTGTGCTTATATTAAATATATAAGCTAACAGTCAGGTGTTTTGTGGTGCGAATTTAGTGTCCGTGTTTTTAACTTTATTTTCCCATATTAATCTGACTATTTTCATAAACAAGAATTTATATTTACCTATTACTGAATGAAAGTATCAAGATCGACAGGTTAGTTATTTAATTATATTAATTTACTTGGATTTTGTTTACCTCATATAAATTTATAGTTTTAGAATTTATTTTGTGTTGCTAATAATCTGGTTTCAGGAACTACAGTTATTTTAATTTATTGTCCATTTATATATTGTGTAAATAATAATTATGTACTTATAATTAACTGAATGCTACATTTTTAATAAAATATGTGTTACATTTGTTTAAGGAGAGCGACTGCAGAGGAAAATCACCATGTGGAAGAGCAGTGAAATTGAAAAATTGTTTCTTCTAGCCTTAACTTGCGCAGGTACTTATATTATGCACAATTTTATTATCAAGTTTTATTTAAATTTGTGCAGAATACCAATGCCAACGCAAGTAACGCTAAAATTAGACAATTTGTCAATTTTATTTGTTTTCAATAGGGTACCTTGATTGAGTGATTATTATCATTCTATCATGGCACTCTAAATTTCATCATCCACGTGATTTACCTACGCAGAAACTCACCTGTGTTTATTTATTTTGGTTACCATGGTACCTATTTATTAAGGTTACCATGGAAACGGGAGGGGAAAGGTGGTGGGGATAGCGACCCCGGATTCTACATTTATGCCTAAATTATAAGTATAATTTTTTAATGACCCTATATTTTTGCAGTTACTTGTTTACTACTTGCTAATAGTAATTAAACTTTTTCAGAACTTTGTGGATATTCCTGGTACATCTGCAACAAATGTTGTAGTTTCTGGTAGTAGTGTAATGATTGCATATATTGGGTTGGCTTTGATTTAATGTTTTGGGTTGCTAAGTTAACAAATATAATAATAATAAACAAGTTCTAAAATTTAGATTCAAATAAATACTTCTCTCCAAAATGATTCTTTAATTTAAAAATAATAAAATATAAGTAACAACCGTTACATTTGGTGACCCTGACGATGATTTCATATATTGGGTTGGCTTTGATTTAATGTTTTGGGTTGCTAAGTTAACAAA
This sequence comes from Hemicrepidius hirtus, assembly GCA_963082805.1. Classification (NCBI taxonomy): domain Eukaryota; kingdom Metazoa; phylum Arthropoda; class Insecta; order Coleoptera; family Elateridae; genus Hemicrepidius; species Hemicrepidius hirtus. The sequence continues at coordinate 32,133,655 of OY720161.1, read as the reverse complement.
TATAATAATAATAAACAAGTTCTAAAATTTAGATTCAAATAAATACTTCTCTCCAAAATGATTCTTTAATTTAAAAATAATAAAATATAAGTAACAACCGTTACATTTGGTGACCCCTCCGACTGATTTGGACAAGAAAAATGATAAAAAATTAATGATGTATTGATATGGTTTTATTGAATGGTAATGGTTTTGCTACTGCTATTGACTATAACTGGATATTATCAAAGATAAGTGTTGGGTGCTAATTTATCAATTTTAGTTTGAAAGACTATTTAAACTTATATTACACACTTCTTGAATGTTATTTTTTTTAAATTCATCTAATATTGAACGCAACGTTAGATTGTATGTCAAATGTGACATAAATCAATTTCAAAATTAACTACGAACATTTTATTAAAATTTTGGTTATTGTGAAGTGATTTTTTGGGGCTGATGTCATTAATTAATATGGAAGGGGTTATGGGATGGATTTGGATGTCATTTATGGTGCGATTGGGGCAGATGATAGTGGTTTTTTGTTTGAAATAATGTTTTTTATTTGTTTTGGGATGATTGGGGCGATAATTTTTTTTACTTTTTATAATAACACATTTCAACATAACTAATACACATCTACATCTTTTTCTTAATTGCTTGTGTAAGTCGAATAGATAATTTCTCAGGTTTTGATTATCAATATTTATGCAATTTGACTCTTAACCGGAATTTATCTTAATTAGTCCAACTTCACAATCTACCTTACAAACTTCTTATGCTTACTTATAATTCACTCAATCATGCAAATACAACATTCACCTCCATTAAATATTAACAAATACAAATACAACACTCATATCCATTAAATATTAATTTTTTCTTCACCAGATGGTTCCTCATAATGATAATCAAATTTGTGCAATTTGACTCTAAACCGGAATTCATCTTGGTTTAACAATCTACTTACAATCTTTTAATCTAAACTCACTCATTTTCACTTCTAATACAAATACACTACTACACACAATTAACAATTTTTGTTTCTAATTTTTTTTTTTTGAGTTTTTTTCAGTTTTGTATATGTTTGTTTTCACTATCTTCAAGATTTCGAAAAGGATGAAGACCTACGCCATTGAGATGGAATTTAATTTTATATTATTATTACTACAATTTTTAACATTATGTATCCATGTTTATTTATGTATTTTGAAAAGATAGTTAAGTGTTTTGCAGCTTGGTATGTTCAGCGTCACTGTTCATACAAAGTTTTCACTTTAATACTCAAAATAAAGTTTTTCTTTTCTTTCTTGGAGGGGGGGTAGTGTAATGATTTCATATATTGGGTTGGCTTTGATTTAATGTTTTGGGTTGCTAAGTTAACAAATATAATAATAATAAACAAGTTCTAAAATTTAGATTCAAATAAATACTTCTCTCCAAAATGATTCTTTAATTTAAAAATAATAAAATATAAGTAACAACCGTTACAGTACTACATCCATAAGGAGCCATGATATTGTCACCCTACCCATGCCGACCCCTACAGCTAGTGTACCACTAACCGGAAGCGCAAACGTACGCCCACAAGGTTAACAACTTACTGTTGGTCTCGAAAAGATCATGAGTAACCATAATGAAGCTATTACCCTTTTGTCTACCTCAAACGATAATTTAGCTAAGTCACTGCAGGCGGTAGCTTCAGCAATAACAGCGGTTGCTGAGGCAATAAATAATTTTGCAAATCAAAGTGCCAATATGTAAATAATTAGACATACCTAGGTAAATTCAAAGTTATTACTATTTAATCAACAGACAATGAGTTATATGTACTATAAAATACATAAGTTTGTAATAATAACAATTAATTAAAATATGTGTTAACTATGTTTTGTCGTACACGAACTCCTTCGTGAAACCAATTATTGTGTCCAACAATGGGTTGTTCTTGTTGTACATCCTTTAAATCATTGTTATCTAAGTTATTGTCTTCTGGCATATCAACATTATAAAAGCGCCACATGTTATGCAGAATTCCGCAACTGTAAATATTTTTGCTGCTTTAATGGGGTCATAGTGTAAGGCTCTATGGCCAAAAGTACAACGAAAACGCGACTTTAAAACACCATTTACGTGCTCTATGATGACGCGAGTTCTTGAAAGGGCGCTATTAAATCTTGCGTCTGATGAATCTGCCGGTGCACCTTCTATTGGCACCATCAGCCAAGGTTCTAAAGGATATCCACCATCTCCTACTAAATAATTGATACCATTACCGTTAACATATTGTTCTTGTAAATGCCGTTTAATCGTAGAAGCAATCCAGATGGCAGAATCGTGAACCGATCCGGGAAATCTAGCATTCATGTTAAGTATCAGGTAATCAGGGTATTATTACTTACGTCAATAGCTTTGATGACAAAAACGCCCAGGATGCTTATTTGGTAAACCTTGTAGAAGTCTCTGATATTATCAGAAAACGTAAACGACCAGAGACTGATGCCGAAAGGGAGAAACCAAAAACGCATACATTCATTTATAACGTTAATGTAAATGCGACCCGATTTACCGTATGTAAAATAGCTTTCATTAGTTTGCATGGTATTTCGGAGAAACAAGTGCGTCGTTTATGTTTATTGGCAGCTGCTGGTGATACACCAAAGGACTTAAGAGGAACGACAGTAGGATCTAGACACAATGCAATTCCAGGGATAACGTGTTCTAAAATAAAAGAATTTGTAGAACAGTTTGATGTGAAGGAAGTCCACTATTCCAATAATTTGAAAAAACAATATTTATCAGCAGAACTAAATATTAACCCTGTGGGGTCTATCATACCCCCTGTGTACTAAATTACGTTGTAACTGTCGGTTTACATCACTCACGTTTTTGTGGTTGCCTATAACTTCCTAAAATATATTTATGAAGAAGATTCTTAGCCGGTTTTAGTCTCTAGTTTGCCACCAGTCGAGTGAAAACGAGACAATGTGCGACAAGGTCTGAGAGACCCCACCTGGGTTATAAAGTTTTTAAATTTGCAATAAAGTGTTTATGTTGTAAAACTGCAAGTTTTGCATAGTAAAGTGAGTGGTTACTTTGATATAAATTTGTATTGTGTATACAACAATGTAATTAAATTCACAGCATGTCTTGTTACGAAAAAGAACAAGCTAGGCTTATTACGCAACTGTAAATGATTTGTGCTGCTTTAATGGGGTCATAGTGTAAGGCTCTATGGCCAAAAGTACAACGAAAACGCGACTTTAAAACACCATTTACGTGCTCTATGATGACGCGAGTTCTTGAAAGGGCGCTATTAAATCTTGCGTCTGGTGAATCTGCCGGTGCACCTTCTATTGGCACCATCAGCCAAGATTCTAAAGGATATCCACCATCTCCTACTAAATAATTGATACCATTACCGTTAACATATTGTTCTTGTAAATGCCGTTTAATCGTAGAAGCAATCCAGATGGCAGAATCGTGAACCGATCCGGGAAATCTAGCATTCATGTTAAGTATCAGGTAATCAGCATCACAAATTATTTGTGTATTGATGCTAAAGTAGCCTTTTCGGCAGTAGTAGGGAGCAGCTGGGTGTACGGGATGTCCGAAAGGAGGACTTATAATTTTTACATGTGTACAATCAATAATTACTCCAATAACATTCGGAAAATTAAACATTTCGTAAAACCTTTCTTTTTTTCTATTCTTTTGTTGTTGTGTACTTGGAAACGATATCCACCTGTTAGAGAAATGTAGAGTGAGAAGGCTGGATACTTCTTCAATACAACGACTAACTGAAGGCTGACTTAGTGCCAACATAAATCCAGAACCAACGTCTATCTGATAACTGCCATGCCCAAAAAAATGTAATGCACTCAGTATCTTTAAATAAGTTGGAATACCAGTAACTCTTTGTGATTGCGCCATAACAACTTGCAGTCCATCAATTAGATTCAGTAGGTACACAATCTTTATTTAGTCGGAACAATTTTAAAAACACCGCGTCTGGTAGCTCAAACGTATTGCTGGGATCCCTTAATCTTCTCATCAATATTCTTGTTTCAGTTCTAAACGTAATTGGACATTTCTAACAATTTTCATAAACCTCAATTTTAATTTCACTTACATCTGCCGTGCATTATCTACTTCTTCAATTAAAATATTGTGTAGAAGTATTTCAACAGGTAACAAAGCCATCACCTCTTTATTAACTATCCGCTATAATTTAACAGGTACCCCCAATGGCTGTGCTAAATTTTGACAGGAGATAGTTTGATTTAACGGATCAACGCTAATATTTTAACTGATGTCGACTTTACAGAATACCCATTTGAATTTAGCGGTTGGTTAAAATTTTAACGCCAGGTTAAATTTTAACAGGTGCATACAGAATAGACCCTTTTTAGGGTGTATTCTGTACAGCAAAAGTTAAAAAATAGCGGGCCGCTAAAACTTAACAGCCCGTTAATAGTTTTTGGTATTCTATTGGACACCTTTTAACGGATGCCTGTTAACTATTAACAAATATCTGTTAAATATTAGCGGGATCTAAATCGCACCAGTTAAAAAATTAAAGGGAACGTTAACTTTCGCTCAGCTATCATTTCTAACCTGTTTGTTTTAATAAGTACCTGACATATCGATGTTTCTTGTACGTTATGGCAATATTTGTAGCGGCAGAGATTTTCGATGAAATGTTAGGGGGGTAATGCTGCAAATTTGCCGTATATGTGAATGCATGCAATCATTTTTGTAAGATTCCCCGGTCAATACCGCACAAAAAATCAAAAACGCCGAAACGCTAAGAAAGGTATACCGAGGGTACCTGTGGAACGATTTTTTTAAATAATCATTAGGTAATTTACTCGGTAATTTATTACGAAATATGATTTATGCAGTACTTGATATTATTTCGTTTCTTCATTTATTTAATTGAAATAAATTATTTGTTATTAGTTCTATAGGGACCTACGGAAATTTGTGTACTACAAGAGCCTCATATCCTGAATTGTCTACCCCGAACCCTTTTTTCAAAAAACTGTATTTTGTCCAACTTATCTTAATTAATCATCGTTCGTAATTTTAGCTATGAGTTATTATTAACAAGACGAAATCAAAGAAATTTCAGTAATCCATTTGAACTTCCCAATTCTGCATTTTTGAAGTTATTTACATTAAGTAAAGAATGTGTAACTGATTTAAAATACACTCTTTGAGCAGTTTATGCCTCCACCTCAAAGAAGTACTGACATCCCTAAACATATCAAAATATTAACAGCATTGCATAATCTCGGACTATCTTTTTGTTGTACGAGGACATTGTTTACGTTTTTCATTGACACACTCCATATTTTAATATTTGAAGTATGCCTACTAGCTTATATACAAATGCACCGCGTAAACGTCAAATACTACAAGATAAGTCCGCTTACACTAGAACAATTTGTTTGTCATATAACTAACTTCAGATCGTATGATAGCGCCTCTGCTAAAAAGTAATATTTTAACGGAGCGCTAAAAACTAGTGTTACAGAATAATAAAATAATAGCGGACCGCTAAAATATAATATTTTAACGGAGACCGCTAAAATTTAACTTTTAACGGATGTGCTACAGAATACACCCTTTTGTCAGTTAATTTAACTACAGTATTTAATGCTTGTCGGAGCTACCGGCCCTTAGTTGAACAATCCATCACTGAATTCCAGTTCTAATTATGCAACCAAACTGAAGAGCAATATGCAAAAAATTAAGTTCACAAAATACAGCCTGGCACAATAACTCTGATTCATACATATACCTGCACAACTTGCTACAGCAACATATATATATTCGCCAGAGTTGATGCAGTTAAAAAGCCATTACAATTTCCATACGATGGCCCCTACAAAGGATTAGAAAGAACCGAAAAATATTATGAAATTTCCATTCGGGGGAGAAGGGAAAGTATTTCTATTGACAGGCTTAAACCAGCTTATGTGGAAGCAGATACTTCGGTGAAGATAGTTCCCACAACCTTGCAGCAACTGGAGTGGGAGAAAGATACAAATTTAGTTACCACTAACCACACTAACCAGCCAGCACCCCCAGAAACAAAAACAAGAGCTGGTTGTTACGTTTAGTTTTTACGGTTGCATGTTATACAGGGTTATTCAAATTCGAGGCTCACCACTGGGATCTCGCAAAAAACCTAAAGAGATAGGAAGACGGTTAAATTGGGGCAAACTTGCGCTATATAGTGCTGATCAATAATTAAAAGAGAAATCTAACCTATCTACCTTAGTTTTTTTATTATGGCCAAAAATCAGAAAAATGGCAATTTTGTTGTTTGGGCATAAGTTGGTTGTTATTAAAATTTTTGCAAATCTGTTAAAACTTTCTTGAAGCAGCTTTTTAGCTGCAATACCGTAGTGGTATCAAAATTTTTCTGCCCGGTTTCGGTTTTACGGAATCATCCTCAGGTTTGTTTTTTCTTATGGGTAGCATATTGGATTCTTACAGCATCAGATAGTTTTTGATGGTGCTTTCAATGATGTATAATATGATGACTTTCGACTGCCGAAAACTGCTGTTATTTACAGAAATAGTAACGGGTAGTGAGAAGACATCCCTTTATTACAATTAAGACAGCTATGGATGCATCAAGACGGAGCACCTCCCCATAACACTATTCCAGTAACGAAATTTTCTCAATCAGCATTTACATAATCAATGGATAGGCAACCGTGGAGTTGTGGAATGGCCTGCTCGATCACCTGATTTGTCCCCTTTAGATTTCTTTTTGTGAGGAAACTTCAAACATAAAATCTATAAGAACAGGATTACCAATAGAGAGGAACTGAGAAGAAACATTTTACATGCATTTGCTACAATTCGAGGCAGAGATATTCAAAGAGCTGTAAACAATATTAGAAAAAGAGCAAATCGTTGTATACGTCAGAACGCCCTCCAGTTTATACATCTTCTGTAATCACAACTACTTCCTATTACTTATACCACAATGTTATAATAAAAAACGGTAAATAGGTTGCATTTCTTGTTTAAGATTAAGATAAGTATTTATCAGCATTGTGCAATGGCTAGCCTCGAATTTCAATAACCCTTTTCATAATTCGAGAAGTTTTTCCATGGCAATTTATTTAAATTTACTATTTCTGTAAATAACAGCAGTTTTCGGCAGTTGAAAGTTATCATACATCATTGAAAGCACCATCAAAAACTCTATCCGATGCTGTAAAAATCCAATATTCCACCCAGAAGAAAAAACATACTCAAGGATGATTCCGTAAAACCAAAACGGGGTAGAAACATTTTGATACCACTACGGTATTGCAGCTAAAAAGTTGCTTAAAGAAAGTTTTAACAGATTTGAAAAATTTTTAATTACAAGCAACTTATACCCAAAAACAAAATGGTCATTTTTCTGTTTTTTGGCCATAATAAAAAAAACTGACGTAGATAGGTTAAATTTCTTTTTTAATTATTGATCAGCACTATATAGCGCAACTTTGCCCCAATTTAACCGTCTTCCTATCTCTTACGGTTTGCGAGATCCCAATGATAAGCCTCGAATTTGAATAACCCTATATAGTAACATTTAGTTGTTTCGTTAAATCTTCTCCTCTATTTAACGGCATCGGAAAAGTTTATAGTATGACCTTTCTCCCTTCAATCTATATTCGGCTGCCTATTTACCTGGTTGGTCAGATTCAATTAATAATAGAATCCTGGGCGGTCAACCGTATAAGAATTTTCCTTGATTTCGTGAATGAGATAAATATTGATTCTTTACCTGGTTATCAGCACCGTGAGGCTGACTTTTTAATTTTTAAAAGCTTATCTGCTGATTTCTTCGTCATCACACGTCTAAAGGAATTAATTGAATCGTTTATTTGGAAAAGGGCACATGTCCATTATATACGGAAATTCATGTTTTTTTACTATTTATGTCTTATTCAGCTGTGGTTGCATGATTTGGTGCGAAAAGGGAACATTTACGCTACGGCTAATGCTAATAAATAGTACGTGAATTTCGCGTTTAGTCCGAAAAGGCCACATGTCCAATAGATGTGACGTTTTCCAAAAAATATATAGTGGCGCTGCTTATGTTGCCACTGCTGTCACTTGCTTATTAGCTTTTGTTGCATATGATATTGTAAGTGCAGTAAGTATTTGGAAAGCATTATTATGAGTGATTCAAGCTATAGTGAAGTTTGTGAAGGTCCTTGCAAAAGGAAGAAAGGTATTATGAATACCAAAAATTATAAACCTGCAGTGATAAAATCCGCTAAAGTGAAGAGGTTACCCCACGTAAATCATGTTTGGAAAACTGTTGCTTCTAGAACTACTGGCACTAGTTGCAGGTATGTCAAGAAGAAACAAAATTTTTACTCAAAATTTTTACTCAAAATGTTCATTGTTTCCTTAACTTCGTCCTTTTTAGGTGTGTAAGGAAATGTTTTAAACAGTTCTCCAAATATGTACAGCAGGGTATTATTACTTACGTCAACAGCTTTGATGACAAAAGCGCCCAGGATGCTTATTTGGTAAATCTTGTAGAAGTCTCTGATATTATCAGAAAACGTAAACGACCAGAGACTGATGCCGAGAGGGAGAAACCAAAAACGCATACATTCATTTATAACGTTAATGTAAATGGGATCCGATTTACCGTATGTAAAATAGCTTTCATTAGTTTGCATGGTATTTCGGAGAAACAAGTGCGTCGTTTATGTGTATTGACAGCTGCTGGTGATACAAGGACTTAAGGACTTAAGAGGAACGACAGTAGGATCTAGACACAATGCAATTCCAGGGATAACGTGTTCTAAAATAAAAGAATTTGTAGAACAGTTTGATGTGAAGGAAGTCCACTATTCCAATAATTTGAAAAAACAATATTTATCAGCAGAACTAAATATTAACCCTGTGGGGTCTATCATACCCCCCGTGTACTAAATTACGTTGTAACTGTCGGTTTACCTCACTCACGTTTTTGTGGTTGCCTATAGCTTCCTAAAATATATTTATGAAGAAGATTCTTAGCCGGTTTTAGTCTCTAGTTTGCCACCAGTCGAGTGAAAACGAGACAATGTGCGACAAGGTCTGAGAGACCCCATCTGGGTTATAAAGTTTTTAAATTTGCAATAAAGTGTTTATGTTGTAAAACTGCAAGTTTTGCATAGTAAAGTGAGTGGTTGCTTTGATATAAATTTGTATTGTGTATACAACAATGTAATTAAATTCACAGCATGTCTTGTTACGAAAAAGAACAAGCTAGGCTTATGGCGCTTTGGGAGGAGTGCAAAGATGACGAGGATTTTGTTGACTCTGAAGATGATGATGAAATAGACCATTTAAGTGTCCACAGCTGTCATTCTGATAGTGAAATTGGAGAAAATGATGTCGAAAATGCCGAAGAAGTATCTGAAAATGAATTAAGTGGGCATAATAGTCGCTGTTATCTGGGTAAGGACTCTATTACAAAATGGAGAAAGCATCGTAGCAATAACAAAGTACGAACTAGGACAGAAAACATAATTTTAAAATTACCAGGGCCCAAGCGTTATGCTAGGGATGCGAAAACTCCGCTGGATTGCTGGCTTCTGTTTTTTGATTCAGCAATTCTTCATAGCATTACAGAATACACAAACGTTACGATAGCCAAAAAAGCTGTAGGCTATAAAGATAAAGAGTATTGTGGCAATAGTAATGTAATTGAAATAAAGGCTTTGTTTGGTATCTTGTACCTTACTGGTGTATACCGAAATAGCCATCGCTACCTAAAGGAACTCTGGAGGACAAATGGAACGGGCATTGATATATTTCGTTTGAGAAATTTGTTTCTAACTGCCAACAAGCATATACACCAGGCGAATATTTAACTATCGATGAAAAATTAGAAGCCTTCAGAGGTCGCTGCTCTTTCCGACAGTACATTCCCAACAAGCCTGCTAAATATGGAATAAAAATCCAGGCAATGGTGGATTCTCGCACATTATATGTGCTTAATATGGAAGTTTATGCAGGAACTCAGCCAGAAGGGGTTTATCAATTAAGCAAGAAACCTGTTGATATTGTGCAAAGATTGGTAGCAGTTATTTCTGGTAGTAATAGAAATATAACCTTTGGTAGCTGGTACACTTCCTATGAACTTGTGAATATATTACGTGAAAAGCATAATTTAACGTCGCGTCGCGTCGGTAGGAACACTTAGGAAAAACAAGAGAGAGATACCGTTAGCGCTGTCAGAAATCAAGAATAGAAAACCTAAGAGTTTGGATTCCAGGAACATAATACGATCACGTTATCAATTGTGACTAGTCTGGATTTAAACAAGTCAATAGTTTAACATATTTAAGCAAAGTTTACATATTGAACGAATACACCATTAAGGTGAGCTTACATAAGTGTTGCTAGTAGCACCAAGCGAACCATGGCTGGTTGAAGTGATGTTCAGTGGCGCGGCCTAGGCGCACTAGGCGCGCGCCTAGGGCCTCCAATTTTTTAACCTTCCAGTACTCGCGCGGGGTATTTAAATACCCCGGGCGATCTACTTTTTTAAAAATAAAATAGGAGGCGCTTCCAATGGGCTTAATCTTTTCAGTATTCCTCTATCGCAGTATCCCGGTTGCTGTCGTATAGTACCATTAAAAAAAGTGGACAATTTCTGCCAAAAATTGTTGACGCAGAGGTCCTAGACAATAACAGCGGCCCAAATCAAGTCCGTGGAGAACCTCAACCGAGGGCGGCAAAAACCGGATGGGGGCGGTATTACCTATGCCCACGCAACGAGGATAAGAAAACCCCAATCCTATGTCAAAATTGCGACAATTGGTCTTGTAAGAAACATCAAAGGGTAGTGTGTGTAGTTTGTGCAGCAAAAGATGGTTCCGATTGAATTTATTATTTTGTTCATTTGTATATTAATGTTGCAATAAAAATTAGATTTCTTTGAATTAATTAGTTAATTAATACTTGTTTGTACATAATACAACAAAAAAAATAAGAAAATACATCATTCTAATCGAATATCCTGTTTTCCATATGGGGTACTCAGATACCCCGCGCGAGTACTAACGTAACTTTTTTTCGCGCGAGTAGCGGAAGGTTAAGGGCCTCGAAATTTTTGACCCCAATTGAAAAATAAAAATATATTTCTACATGTTTTTAAATACAAAAATGTATACTAATAAAAACTTTACAAACTTTTAACATTATTTGAATGTACCTATTAGATTCGTGGAACTCGGACATTAGTGAACGTGTCAAATCCTCCACCACATAGGTACAACACTTTACACTGATCATCAGTCTACCCGCGGACGTGCAGCAGGTGGGACCAGACTTGTCTATTTATGCGCAGCCAGCAGTTCACAGTGAGAATAGAGAAGATCCCGCCCTTGTACACACACGATTAGGTACTTACTACTTTTATAAGTAAGTAGCTAGCTACCATTAAACGACACTCTGAATCTGGTGCATCAAAGCGCAAAAAAGGCAAGAAAGGGATAATACAAATATTAAACAGAAGAACTCTCTAGAAGCATTTGTAGTACGCAAAGAGCATACATTTCCAAAAGATGTAGAAGATACTACTACAGAAGACAGAACAGTAACAGAATGTCACTAATGCAGCAGCAATATATGAAGATCAGACTGCTGCGTCTTGTTCAGGTATAAAGCAAACGGTTATTAGTAGTATTAATAAAAGTGTAACTTTTGCGCAAGAAGAATCTGTTTGTATGCAAGTGCAAAAAGAAGAAGAATCATCTATTCTAATGGACATAGCTCTATGGCCAGACATCTTGACGAAAAATATGCAATATCAGAAAAGCTCACAATTTTCTTCAAAAGAAGGTTGCAACGATTGGAAAAACATATCAGCAAAAATTTCCGAGCATGAAAATTCAAAAGATCACAGATTTGCCATGTGCATTTTCTGCAAGCGGTCTCACGTTGAAGGTAGAATTGACACATAATTAGTGAAGCAATTGGAAACTGAAAAACAATATTGGAGAGAGGTTCTAAAAAGGGTAGTTACTAGAGTCAAATTTCTTTCGTCACAAGGACTGGCATTTCGAGGGCACGAGGAAAAGAAAGGGAATTACTTCCGATGTTTCGAGTATCTTGCAGAATTCGACCCTTTTATAGCAAATCATTTGAATAAATATGGTAAGAAAGGACAAGGATCTGTGAGTTACTTATCAAATACAATATGTGATGAATTCATTAATATAATGGGGGACAAACTACGAAACGTGTTTATCGAGGAAGTCAAAACTGCGATCTATTTTTCTTTGATTGTCGATTCTACACCCGATATTAGCCATGTGGATCAGCTTACTTTTGTTCTCAGATATCTACTACCCGACGGTCAAATCAAGGAAAGATTTTTTTCCTTTATTGATATTTATTCTCATCATTCTGGTAATTTGGAACAAGTTATTATTGAAACGCTAAATGAATGGGATATAGATCTTAAAAAATGTCGTGGACAAAGTTACGATAATGCATCCAACATGGCGGGAAAATACTCTGGATTGCAATCGCGGATTAAGCAACACAGCCCTACTGCTGAATACATTCCCTGTTCTAGTCACAGTCTCAATCTGGTTGCTAATACAGCAGCTGAATCCTCACCTACTGCAATTTTGTATTTTGATTTCATTCAAAATATATACGTCTGGTTTTCTGCATCTACCCATAGATGGGATATTCTGCAAAATCATCTTCGCAAAAATGCATGCACTGTGAAAAAGCTCTCAGGTACAAGGTGGTCAGCCCGTGCAAATGCTGTTTTCGCATTATATAAAAGCTATCATGACATTAAAAGAGCTCTGATTGAAATAGGTGATCATGAACGACAGAAAGCTTTAACTAGAGTTGAGTTGCTAAAAAAATGGATTTGTATGAGACCGCCCTAATGACAGTTATGTGGAATAAATTACTACAACGTATGAATGCTAGTAGCAAATCCCTACAAAATCCGGAATTTTGTTTATCAACAAGCGTAAACCTTTTGAAATTTCTCAAAAGCTTCATTAGAACAGAACTTAAAGATGGCCTCACCAGAATAGAAGAGAAGCCTCTATATTAGTTGACGGTAACTGTATTTACCAAGACGAACAGCAACGAAAGAAAAAACGTAAGTCTTTTTATGATGAAAATAATAATAATAATAATAATATAATAATAATTTATTGAAGCAAATGGAAACACAACAAATATGTACATAGTAAGTACACGAAAGAAAAATGTTAAATTCTTAAAATAAAAAATAAAAATAATGTAATTGGGAGGTAATGAGGAGAGAGAGAAAAGAAAAAAAATAAAGTTGGTTTTTAATGCTTGATGCAGAGGTGACTCAGCCTAAGTAAAAACATACTTGTGTGCTGAGTCAAATCCACATATCATTTAAATGCTATCTGTAGGTGCGTGATATGTTTAGATAAAATAAGTACTATTAATAATAATAATACATAATAGATTTATTTTAGTAGTTCCAGGAAGCTAGAGGTATCATTAACTAGTATATACTGTTTTAGATGTTTTTTGTTATGTTAAAAGGAAGCAAGTTTTAAATCTTGGTGCAAGATAAGCTACACATCTAGTACCGATGGTTTTCTGAGCTCTAATCGTCACAGACTGTTCATTTGCAACACTTCTAGTATTTTGCGCATGGGTTTTTATTTGCTTTTTTTGTTGGTGGTACCAGCAGATTACAGTAGATATACAGGGTGTTTCTTAAATCGCGGACACGGAGGACAGTACTACATTCCCCTCCAGATACCAATTGGAAAAATATAATACAATAATGCCCGTTCTTCGCTAGTTTCAGAGTTATTCTCCGTCAAAGATTGAGATTCAATTCCTTTATGCTTTGGCAAAACAGGTAAATTTTAACCGTTCCGCATTGTACATCATTCAAATATTAAATCTTAATCAATTTGGAATTTTTTATACGTTGTATTCCTTCCTCCGAAGACATTCTTTCTGATAAATATCTGTTGTTAAAATTTTTTTCAATATGTTGCAACAGTGCATTGTAGCTATGAGGTTATTACCTAGGAAACTTGTTCATACTGCCTTATAAAACACCAAACGTTTGAAACAAAGTCCGTGCAAGCATGCGCAATGTTGTCAAATTTAAAATTTTTAAAATGCGAATAACTCGGAAACTAAATACATTAGGACAAAATCGCCTATACTTTTTCAACTCAGTTTTAAGATGAGAATCGCGTAGTGCTCTCCGTGTCCGCCATTTAAGAAACACCCTGTATACAATTTTCTAATACACTGTACCTTCGCTTCTGTAAACAAATTTGCTGTTGAATAACGATGCGGTTTAGAAAACATAATTCTTAACATAATATTTTGAATCGTTTTTAACGGTTTTAGTGCCGATGTATAAACACCCCCCCCCAGCCAATTATACCATACTGTAATACCGACTGCACAAGAGCATAGTACACGATTTGTAATTGTTCAGTTTTAAGAAATTTTCTTATTTCCTTGAACAAGTACAGTAGTTTTCGATTTTTTTTAGTATTCTCTCTAATCTGCACGTTCCATTTTAAGTGGTTGTCTAAATGTATGCCAAGGTATTTTACGTCCGATACAATTTCAATTTTCTTATCCGGGTTTTCTATATTAATTAATTTAACAACTGGTAAATTTTTCTTATAGGAGGTAAAGGGAACGCATTTTGTTTTTTGTACGTTTAACGTAAGTAGATTAAAGTCTAGCCACTTATTAACTTTGCCCATTTGGCTTTTAATTTTTTTAAAGACTTGTTGCCACGTTGTTCCACTACAGTAGAATACCGTATCATCTGCGTATGAAATAATATTGTCAACATTCAGTAACAAAAGATCGTTTATGTAAACTAAAAAGAGGACTGGGCCCAAAATGCTGCCTTGCGGAACACCATAAGCGCCACAGGTTCCTACATTGCTATCAACCCCACCATTTTTTACCTTTTGAGTTCTATTGTCTAAGTAGCTTTTAATTAATTTATTGCTTAATCCCCTTACTCCCAGCCGATCAAGTTTTTTACACAAGTATTCGTGACTAACCGTGTCAAATGCTTTTGCAAGATCCAAAAACACTGCTGCACTATACATTGCGGAGTCAAGATTTTTATATATTTTTGATATTAAAAGTTCTATTGCATCACTAGTGGATTTACTTTTTTGAAAACCAAATTGCGTGGTTGCTATTATATTATTTTTCTCCAGAAAACTGACAAGACGTGATTTAATTACTTTTTCAGCTATTTTTGAAATTCCTGTTAAAAGTGAAATTGGTCTGCAGTTCTCTACAGTATGTATACACCCAGCCTTATACAGGGTTATTCAAATTCGAGGCTCACTATTGGGATCTCGGAAACCGTAAGAGATACGAAGGCGGTTAAATTGGGGTAAAGTTGCGCTATATAGTGCTGATCAATAATTAAAAAAGAAATTTAACCTATCTATCTTAGTTTTTTTATTATGGCCAAAAAACCGAAAAATGGCAATTTTGTTTTTTGGACATAAGTTGGTTGTTATTAAAAATTTTTCACATCTGTAAAAACTTTCTTGAAGCAACTTTTTAACTGCAATACCGTAGTGGTATCAAAATTTGTCTACCCCGTTTCGGTTTTGCGGAATCATCCTCAGGGTTGTTTTTTCTTATGGGCGGTATATTGGATTTTTACAGCATCGGATAGAGTTCTTGATTATGCTTTCAACGATGTATAACATGATGACTTTTGACTGCCGAAAATTGCTGTTATTTACAGAAATAGTAACGGATGGCGAGAACGGTATCTTAATTTTTTGAGGACTCAGTTTATGGACTATTTGAAGACATCCTTTTATTACGGTTAGGACAGCTATGGATGCAACAAGACGGAGCACCTCCCCATTACACTATTCCAGTACGAAATTTTCTCAATCAGCATTTCCATAATCAATGGATAGGCAACCGTGGAGTTATGGAATGGCATGCTCGATCACTTGATTTGTCCCCTTTAGATGTCTTTTTGTGGGGAAACCTCAAAAATAAAACCTATAAGAACAGGATTAACAATAGGGAGGAATTAAGAAGAAACATTTTGCATGCATTTGCTACAATTCGAGGCAGAGATATTCAAAGAGCTGTAAACAATATTATAAAAAGAACAAATCTTTGTATACGTGAGAACGGCCTCCAATTTGAACATCTTCTGCAATCAGTTAATCACACAACTAGTTCCTATTATACTTATACTGCAATGTTATAATAAAAAACGGTAGATAGGTTACATTTCTTCTTTAAGATTAAGATAAGTATTTACCTATCAGCATCGTGCAATGGTGAGCATCGAATGTAAATAACGCTTTTCATAATTCGAAAAGTTTTTCTATGGAAATCTATTCAAATTTACTATTTCTGCAAATAACAGCAGTTTTGGGCAGTCGAAAGTCATCATGTCATACATCATTGAAAGCACCATCAAAAACTCTATCCGATGCTGTAAAAATCCAATATACCGCCCATAAGAAAAAACAAACCTGAGGATGATTCCGTAAAACCGAAACGCGGTGGAAAAGTTTTGATACCACTACGGCATTGCAGCTAAAAAGTTGCTTAAAGAAAGTTTTAACAGATTGAAAAAAAGTTTAATAACAACCAACTTATGCCCAAAAAACGAAATTGTCATTTTTCAGTTTTTTGGACATAATAAAAAAAGTAAGGTAGATGGGTTAAATTTCTTTTTTAATTATTGATCAGCACTATATAGCGCAACTTTGCCCCAATTTAACCGTCCTCCTATCTCTTACGGTTTCCGAGATCCCAATGGTGAGCCTCGAATTTGAATAACCCTGTATATTGGTATTACAACTGCAATTTTTAGTATGTCCGGAAAAACGCCATTTTCCAACATTAGGTTGCATACATATTGGAGTGGTTCCGCAATGACATCATTTACTTGTTTTAGGTTGTCAGGCGTAATACCATCAGCTCCCGGGGCTTTTTTTGGCTTTAATGAGTTTATGTGCTCTACTATTTCGTTATTTGTTATTTGTAGAAAATGAAATTATTTTAACAGGGCGTGAAAATTTTGTTGTGAATACTCTCAACATTATTTGCGATACGTTAATCATGGAACTCGATACAAGAATGAATATACCGGGTGGTGACTTGAGCGACGCAACATAGGGATTTCAATGGAAAATTCTTAATGTTCAATTATTGGCTCCCCTAATTATTTTAGAGCAAAAGTGTGTTTAGGTTTTTTGTAGAGAAATAAATTCTGCATCTTTACATACTATTATTTACAATTTTCCGGAAGCGTAGAAATAGAAGAAATTAAAAATGGTCTTTTTAAAAAAATCACCGATGCCATGGAAATATAAAATCAAACAAACGCACTGACATTTCTGTCTCATTACATTTTTTTCTTTTTAAAGCAATAAAACGAGTAGGTAATACGAACATATTTTACGCTAAACAAGGCACTTTATCATTTCTACTTTTTCTTTCGTTGAATACATTTTAAAAATAATAGATTTTAATAATCGTTTATAAACCTCAAACCGTAATGACAGATGTAAATACGAATGTTGATTGTTTAGATAATTCCAAGGCATCACTGATTTGTTTAAAAAGACCATTTTTAATTTCTTCTATTTCTACGCTTCCGGAAAATGGAACACACTTTTGCTCTAAAATAATTAGGGGAGCCAATAATTAAACATTAAGAATTTACCATGGAAATCCCTATGTTGCGTTGCTCAACTCACCACCCTGTATATATACTGAAATTAACAACAGATTTGGATTATTTTTTAATTTCAATTTATCTGAAGTTGAAGTAAATGTAATGATCACAGCACTTATATCCAATTACAAAGATGACATAAATTGTGACGTGACGAGGGATGAACTGCATCAGTTTTTAGCCTATGCTAAAGAGGAACGTCTCCAGTCACCTATAAAAATGTATGAGCATTTACTACATGGATTAAAATCAACATTTCCGAATGTTGAAACTTTGTTACGAATTTATCAAACCATTCCGATAAGCAACGCATCAGGAGAACGATCTTTTTCAGCACTTGCGAGAATAAAATCTTACCTACGAAATTCTATTGGCCAAGAGAGACTTACAAATTTAGCTATTCTACATATTGAATCAACAGAAACGGAAAAATGTGATTTTAATGATGTAATCGATACTGTTGCTAAACTGAAATGCCGCAAAACAATATTATAGAATATTAAAAATAAACTAACTCTTAATTTATAGAAGTACAGCTCTTTAATTGTGTTCCTCCTTCCTCTTTATATTCCTTCATTAATAATGTAATGACATAGGTATTTAGTTTTTAAATAAAATTAAATGAACTATTATTAATTTATAATACATTTTTAGATACAAATGGGTTTTTTTATGTTTTTTTAAGAAAATTTGCTTGATGAAACCTATTTTTCGGAGAAAATATTTTTGTATGGCGATTTTCTAACTTTTCATTACAGCGTTTGACCTTGAAACTGTCAAAATTTCGCCTGCGGCGCCGCTATTAGGTCGAACAAACAAATATCCGAGAAATGGCTCTAGAACTAGGGACACAACGCACATTGCGCCTTAGGGCCTCAAGTGGTATAAACGCGCCACTGGTGATGTTCTGTGTAGTCTTCTAAGGTTTGATTAAAGTTGACACCAGTCAGGTTGGTCTTGTTGTAGTTATACGAAGGCCCAAGGGTCCAAAAAGAACCCAACCAGCTAGACTTAGAATTAGAGCTGGGTCGAAGAGTCTAGATGCTGGCTGGTTGCTGAATGTAAGATACACTGAATCGAATGGAGAAACGTTGTGCTTTTATACTAATTCCTGTCATTTGGTCATGGCGTCGGACGCACGTGCATCACCAGATCTCTCATGATACCTGATATGCTGACTCATCAGTATTGCAACAGCTTATGCAAATATAACGTCAACCTGCCACGTGATACTAGCATGCTTAGAGCGTGATACTTGCATGTTAGACAAGTATTGATTTTACTTAAGTAATTACATTCGTTATTATTATTACCTTAATACTTATTTTAGGCACTTCGTGACAATATACCTCGAAAAAATTCAATGGATCGAAACAAAGAGGCAAGAAAACCCAGCAATAAACGGAAGAGTAGCACAAAAACAAAGAGATCCGAATCTAAAGAACAGGAGGGCTTTCCCAGAACTGCCAAAATACATAACCGCACCGGCACCGACCCTCAGCCACTGGAATCCCCGCAGCCAGCAACTCCAAGCTTCAGTGCAACAAAGGCAGATGAAGGGGCAGGGGGAGTCGCGACCATAATTAAAAATAAAATTCCCTGCGTTGAAGTAAATCAAGTAAACTGGACTAGCATTGAAGCAGTAACGGTAAAACTAACCGACAACACGCATATCATTGCAGCATACAATAAACCAACAAACATCTACACAACCGCACAATTAATTGCTATTCTCAATAGCACACAAAGTAATATACTGATAGGGCATCTCAACAGTAGGCATACGAACTGGAATTGCCACAGAAACAACACAAACGGAAACACCTTGAATAATTACCAACTCAACAATAACAACATAATCGTTTTACACCCAGACACCCCGACGTACTTCCCACCAAATAATAACACCTCCACAACAATAGATTTAGTCATATAATTATATTTATTGACATTCTACTGATCATGTATCAGGTTACAAAAAGTGTCTTTTCTAGTAATACCCTAGTTTCCTTTTCTGTGACACAGACAACCACTGCCGACAACAAATAAATAATGATTTCATGTTCCAAGTTCTAAAATCTCATCCTGTCACCTATTTTTTGTACTTGCCAATTAATAATATCCCACACCACTTTTAAACTACAATTTGGGAATTGGAGCACAGTTTTAGTTTAGTTTCGTATTGGTTCTTGAACTAGCGATTACTGTCTAATGTTAAGCATTCATATTTTGTACAGTAGCAAATAATAAATATATATTTTTACTCGAACATCGTTTGACTTAACTATATGCAGAAACATAAACACCAAACACATCACCGAAATCAAATCAGTGCCGGAACTAAACTCCGATCACAATCGGTTTGTACTCATACTTGATAAACAATACAAAGAAACATATAAAAATCGTACAACTTCATATAAAAACCCAGCTTACAATAAAATATTCGGAAATAATCAACAGATCCAGATACAACCACATTACAGAAAAATATAAATTCGTACTTAAGAGAAATACAACTCACGCTTCCAAACACAGAAAAGATATCCTTCTACAAATATCCTCCGTGGTTAATGCAACACCCCAAAATGATCCTAACGCACACAAAATATCCTAAGTTCCAGTCAGCACCAGAGCTCTACAGAAATTTCAACAGTATATTAGGGAAAAATATGAGCAATATAACTTCATATACACCTACGGATCTAGACACAATGATGCCACCCTCTCTATCTAGTATATACACAGCAGAAGCTTTTAGCATCAAGAAAACTAGAGACTTCATCAAAAATTCACACAACCAACAATTTACCATATGTACGGATTCGCTTAGTGTAATGGAAGGTCTGCTAAACGTATATTCTAAGAAAACAAACATACAAAACATTCAAGAAAGTATATACGAAGCGCCACAAGCTGGAAAAGAAATACTAATAGTTTGGATACCATCCCACGTCGGGATAAGCGGAAACGAAAAAGCAGATAAAGCGGCTAAAGAAGCAACTACAGATGAAGGCATACAATAAACAGCAATACCAGTAAGTGCCATATAGATCACAATCAAAACTAAAATAAAGGAACAGTGGCAAAATAAATGGGAAAACACTGCACCAAATAACAACAAACTACGGGAAATTCATGAAGAAATGGTAAGATGGAACATTCCAGAAAATAGAAAACTTCAAACCGCACTAACAAGACTAAGAATAGGACAAACGCGGATAACACATAGCCATCTATTACAATAAACCGAAGCTCGTATGTGCGACATTTGTAACACACGGATAACAACACAACATCTTATAATATACTGCAAGAAGTACTCAGCACAAAGACAAGAAAATAAAATACTGCTCACCCTAGAAAGTCCTAGAAGCCCTAAGAAAAGCCCTAGAAAACGACTTGGAAAAAACCAAGAATACCATAAACTACCTTATCAATACAAACCAGTGCATTTTTTAGTGATTTTTTACTGCGCATCCAAAGATCCCAAAAGGCCCTACGACCCTACGTCCGTGCGTTAAGCCAAAACCACAGATAGGTATAGGTACAGGAGCGGTTCAAGGTAATTTATGGAAATGCGAGAGAAGCGAGCAAAAAATGCGGCGCAGGCAATTTTTTTTTCAAAAGTGGGCGTGGCCAATTTTTAACGCGTTGTACGAGCATCTGAGAATTTGAATGCCAAATGAAAAATTTCAAAATGTTAAACTTTTTAGAACTGAAATGAAACGTTCGTTTTGCTTTTTCGAATTATTACAACTAGTATGTTTTAATAACGAGAGATCAATAAAAAAACCAATTAGGGCAGGCTGTGAAATTGAATTATTTTAAATTGGTACTGTAGCCACATCCACAGAATGACATTTCTGACATGAAAATTTAAAACTGAACGCTCTTGCCTAAGTTTTTTATTTGATTATCAAATTATTAAAATATTATTATCAAATAAAAAACTTAAAAACTTAGACAAGAGCGTTCAGTTTTAAATTTTCATGTCAGAAATGTCATTCTGTGGATGTGGCTACAGTACCAATTTAATATAATTCAATTTCACAGCCTGCCCTAATTGGTTTTTTTATTGATCTCTCGTTATTATCCAGCAATTCTCCATTACCATTACCACGAATATGTAAACTAATTATTGTTGTATTAAATTTAAAAAGTACTTTTTAAAAAACAAAATAACTGTTGACTCAAGTTTGGCGCCTCCCAGGGCTAGCGCCCTGGGCGGTCGCCCAGCCCTTAAACCACCCCTGTATAGGTAAATAATTACGTAGTAGTATGACCTACTAGACTTAAAACAGACTAACTTACAAAAAAAATCACGTTTCAATTTTGTTCTTCCTAGAAACATCGCCGGATAAAAATTACTAATAATTTCTATTTATCTGTAAATATCAATGGGAATGCCATTGGCTTAATTTACCGGGCGACCGCCGACTGGCGCTAGGTCGCCATAACATAACCTATATAAATAATTCATTTACCTACTTATCTCGTGCAATAAACAAATGTAATAAAGTGCAATACCATACGTATAATACGATAGGCAATATAAGCATCATTCTATTTATAAATATACCTACTGTGCAAAAGAAACCCTTCTTAAAAGGTAAGTTCTCAAACTGTACAATCTTTTTTTTTACAGAAAACTGAAAACCCCAAACAAAAACCATTTTGATAGTAACTTAACCTTAAACTAGATTACCAGTGAATTACTTAATACTTATTAACAGACATTTCTTTTGTTTATATGTATCTTGATTTTTCTGATATAGAAATGAATGAAATGAGAATAATTAAATCTTTGTAGTTAACCCTAACAATGAAGCGCCAGAATGTAAGCGGTTGGGACAAAAAGAGTGAGAGACAAGAAAAGATTATGTGATGTAGGCAAACAAACAAATCAACCAAAAATTACTTCTTTTGCGTTAACACGGAAGAGAAACGTTGCCACAGATATCCAATCTACTTCACCTTCCACTTCTTCAAGCGAGCAGGGGGTACCAGCAGCCGAAACTCCAGAACCACGTTTTTCAGAACAAAAACCCGAGGATCCCGAATGCGACGAGATCCCCGAAGAGATATTAGTAACATCACAAAGACAAACCGGCCAAACTGCCTCATATTCTGCTAGCAATGCTTCCCCAGCCCCAACCCCAGATACGTCTGAAAAAACTGATAGTTCACGCCCAGTCCCAGTTTGGTATCAGGGAAACAAGTTCGAATTAAATTGGTTACTAAGTAAGTATGAGTTTTTCAAAAAATCTATAGAAAAAGTAGGAATGAGGACTAGACCCTACGTTACATGCAAAATTTGCAAAGAATATGAAGAAGTAGCAGCAAAATTTTGCAAAAATGGATCAGTTGCATATGCATGGGGGGTTGTAGTCGAAAGTAAACAGAAATTGGAAAGAGTTGTTGATCATGTTGACTCAAAATCGCATGTTGCGACTGCCCAAGCAAAGATATCTGATGAACAGTGGAACGCCCAGTCTGAGAAACGCCCATGGGTAAAAACACTCAAAAACCATCGCTCTCAAGTTGTAAATCAGTTGGTACATCTTTGTATTGATGTTTATAATGATTCCATGATTGAAACTGTAAGTGCGAGATCTTGGTCATCCCGTTCGTTAGCGAATATGATGGCCCTTTCCATCCAAGCCCAACTCCAAGAAAACTGGGAGGCGGCGATTATGAGTTTCCAACCACCACAATCGGAATTGCAGTACAGAGACCCTGTAGTGTATGCAGAAATGCTGCATATCCTGGGAGATATTGTACGAAAAAAACTTGGGGAGGTAATATCCCGTTCTCTGTGCACAGACCGGCAAAATAGCGATAACAAGTTTGTAATCTGCAGATACGCCTTGCCTGAAAGTCCAGCAGAGATACGTAATGCTTTTGTAACACAAACGGAAGAACACGGAGCAGAGGGTTTACTTCAAGCTGTAAAAACACTTACAAATGCTGCTGGGATACCCTTACAAACATTGATGGGAATTACTACAGACGGAGAGTCCGCAAATACGGGGAAGAATAAAGGGCTTTGGAAAATATTACAGGACCACGTGGGTCACGGTATATTAACAGTTTGGTGCTGTTGCCACCGCTCCGATCTTGCAATGGCATCAGCATTTGCTACTGTTCCAGAACTAAATATTTGGCTAATTTAAAAGCAGTTTCTTCCTACTTTCGTACGTCTCCTTCACAATTAAAAAAGCTTCAACAAAAATGTTCAAACTATAAGTCATTCCCTGGTTATTTCGAAGTTCGTTTTGCGGAGCACGTTAGAGATCTAATATTATCTATTTTGAATAATATACCTGGATGCAGACTTGTTTGGGAAGAACTCAAAGCTAACAGCAGCAGCACTGTTTCAAGGCACGACAAAAGCGTTGCGAATGGCATGCTTAAGACATGGGGTGTCAATACCCAACAAATGATGCTCACAGTACTGATGGCCGATATAACTCTTGGTTTTCAAACATTACAGAAGCTCTTTCAAAAGTCAAATCTAATTTTGCCGGATATCATTACCGCTAGAGATGCAGCTATGAGGAAATTGAATGTACTTGTTACTGGTCCATGGCCGGGAGGTAAGGAAGAACTGTTACTATCTGATCCTGATCTTGACCCTTATTGGAGCCAAGACACGTCGGAACCATCAACTTCATCAACAAATAGCAGAAACAGGCGCACTGTACCTAACACCTACGTCACCACCGGGAGACGTAGCTGGTCGGCAGTAAGGCAGGAAGTTGTTATGTCGTTCAAAAATTTTCTTGATGTCAGACTGAATCTTGAAGAAGACGATACAATCAAATGTATGATTGGTCTCATCTCTGCTAAGTCAGAAGTGCAGATGATAGCCGCAGGTCGACCACTGGTTGAAAATCTGTTTGGTTCAGAGAAAGTTACAGATTTTGCGACTGATTTGTGTGACTGATGGCCTATGATTCAAGATATTAGAGACATTGATACGTCCGATGAAGGCACCAAATATGCTGACAATTTGAGAAAGCTTATTGTCTGCACCACAGGTGTTCTGCAAAAATTATGTCTCCTTGTTGATAATAAGCCCCCATTCAATGACTACTGAGAGAATCATTTCACATTTCAACAAAATAAAAACTCCAGGCAGAATCTCACTGAATGAAGATACAATGAATAATCGACTCTTACTTTCACTCAAAGGGGTTGGAACAGCAAATTTCGACCCTAGACAAGCAGTCGCAGAGTTTTTAAAGAAAAAAGAGCGCCGTTTTAGAGAACCAACCTTTGAAACTTATCAAAGTCGGGACTTCGTCAGTAAATTTTTTAGGAAGGATCCTCAACTATAATTTAACGAGTTCTTACTGTGTTAGTTATTTAACCATTTATTTTTTACTGTTTATTTAAATGCGAGTAATTTAGTTTGATTTTGTTTTGGTTTATTTGTAGAACAGATTTTTAATTTTAAATTTAAAAAAAATTATCAGTTTTTGATTTACTGCTTATTCAGGCATTCACTTCGAAGGGCCGAAGGCCCAAAGTTGTGTATCCATTTTCAATTTACTGCGTATTCACTTCGAAGGCCTGCGTATCCATTTGGACACGCAAAGGTACCTTAAAAAATGCCCTGATACAAACTTAATAGATAAAGTATAATAATTGTGAGTGAAATATTACTGTATAATCTGTACCGAGCAGTGGCGGATTTTGCGTTTGAGGGGCTCTAGGCGCAAATGATATTTGGGGCCCACCTAAATATTAAAAGCCAATCGAACATTCGTAATTCCAAATTTTCCATTAGCTAATCTTGTACCTTTCGTTGGCCAATTTTGGGGCCCCCTGGGTGCGGGGCCCGAGGCTTGCGCCTCTTGCGCCTTTGCGTAAATCCGCCGCTGGTACCGAGGTATTAGTGGCCAGTGAAGCCGAAATACCTTCGTATTTTTGTAATAAAAGAAAAAAACAAACTGGAACGATTACAGGAAAACGCTGGACGCGCACTAATTCAAATCAATACCAACCTCACCACTCATGAAGAAATAGACCAATCCGTAGAGATATTTACAGGGCCATACAAGCAGCAAAACATAAACATACAAAACAGATAGCAATAGATGGAAACAAGGATAAAGCCTAACAAAAATCCGGAAGATCCAAGAAGCTACCGCCCAATCAGCCTGCTTAATATATTGGTTAAAGTGACAGAAAAAGTTATACTCACCAGATTAACAAGGATTGACAACAAACACAAAATACCAATAGACGAACAGTTCGGGTTTAGAGCTCACCACAACACGGTTTAACAAGTCGCTAGAATAGTGAGTGACGTAGCTGTGAATTTTAATAAAAACAAAATCTCACCCTACTTAGTGAAACTCGTGGACTCTTACTTAACAGGCCGAGAATTCTACGTTAATGTAAACGGGGCACATTCCCAAACAAATGATATAAAAGCCGGTGTTCCGCAAGGATCTTTGTTAAGACCAAAATTATTCAAACTAGACATCCCCTAATTCATTAAAACGCACATGGCGTTGTACACAGACGAAACGGTCATCTACGCTCACTCATTTAGCGCTCAAGTGACACCCAAACAAACACAAATCGATTTGGACATGATGCTAAATCACTTCAAGCTGTGGAAAATCCAAATTAATAACGCCAAAACAGAACAGATAATATAAATAATAAATATTAAATAAAATATCGATTTTAACTGGAAATAATTAGATTTATTCGCTTTATACGTATTTCGGCATCAATGTGCCATTGTCAAAAGCATATAGCCCCGGTAGTGTAGCGACTAGCATGCTAGGCTCCTACTCAGCGGGCCGGGTTTCGATTCCCGGTGCCGGCAACTTCTGGCCAAGGTTTTCTGCAGTTTTCCTTGGCTGTAACATGAATATGAGAGTTGTGCTATTCCATCTCTAAGTCGGCTGCAGACGCAAGCGGGCCCGCTTAATAATAATAGCCCCTTCCTCCCACCCCACACAAGCACTGCTTTCGGGGCCTGGCAACAGGACATGGGTAGAGTAGATTATTATTATTATTATTATATAATATATAACAAATGCAAAATGATTTACAAAGTAACTGCTTGATTCTATTATTTTTACACTGCGTGAAGCAACTGGCCCCAGTCTAATCTTATTATTTCCAGTTAAAATCGATATTTTATTTAATATTTATTATTTATATAATCATGGATTTTAACAAAGTAACGCTTGAGAATGTCAATAAAAGAACAGATAATATTCACCAAAAAACATACAAACATCAAAATTCCCACCCTCTTAAAATTACAGGACCACACAGTTGTTCCTTTTGCACCTGTTAAATATCTAGGCGTCCATCTAGACAAAACATTGACGTACAGGAAGTATATAAAGGAACAATACGGAAAACATACGCTACAATAAAAAATATATACCGTCTAATCGTAAAAAATAGCGTCCTCAACAGAAACAATAAAAACTTGCTATACACCGCAATAATTAGGTCCATAATAACATACGCAGCTCCGGTCTGGTGCAGTGCATCGAAAATAACTAGCATCCCAAAAATTCTACAAAACACAACTGGGAAAATGAAACTAACAGAAAACACAAAAAAAATAAGACAACATAATACAGAAATGAGAATCAAACACAAATTACCATACCAAATGTTATCAATGTATAGGTAGAGGTAAACAGAACCATAACTGGCAAAAACGCCAAAGAATAAAATCACATCCAAATTTCGGTAAGCAGGTTTTTATTAGTACAAGCATTTTCCTGCAAAATCAATCTTAACTAAAATATAAACCCAACTGACCCGCAGTACACTAATTTTTAAGAGGTAAAAAACGCTAGAAAGCAACAAAACGAAAGGTAAACCTGTTAAGGTAGGAACTTAAAATTAGGGATGAAAATAAGTAGAACAATGTATACATAGGGTTGAGGTACTAGGCGACTAGCATTACTAAACTCTGTATTGAACATTGTTGCAAAATGTGTATGTAAAAAGTGTATATAAATATTTTGAGTTGAGTTGAGTTGGTTCTCGTCCGATCACCGAAGTTAAGCAATGTCAGTACTTGGATGAGTGACCGCTTGGGAACACCGCGTATCGTTGTCTCCTTTTTTACTTTCCCATACCACCACTGGTATAGGGGAAGTATTGATATCATGAAAATTTTCGGAATCGAGATTTTCGCGGAAATACGTGTTTTGGGTCCCCAGGAAAAAAGTGGTCTAGAAAAAATGTCTGTCTGTGGGTGTGTGTGTATGTATGTGTGTATGTATGTATGTATGTATGTGTTGGTTTCACTATATTTATGGCAACTTGTGTGTGCATACTCCGGAACTGTGGCAACTTCACGAATTATGGCAACTTACACGCGTTGCCATAATTTTAAATTGGTATTGTGGCTTCTGTAGCTATCAGAAAGAGGTCCGTATTTGCCTAGAATAGCTCTGTGGTCACGTATACAGGCATCTATTCTTATCTTTGACGTAACAATAAAACTGAATGAGATATGAATATATTTTAAAAACCGTGTGTAAGATGCCACAAGTTGGGTTACCCTTCTATGTTTTCACACACGCAGTTATGGCAACCAAAATATAATTGCACGGTGGCGACACCTTTAGGATTAGTTCGTGGCTTGTACATGGTTGCCAAATTTTTGCGTGCTGTATTTATGCGCTCATGTATTACTTACTCAGTACGCCCGCCAGTTCATTTTTATTAATTATGTCCCGAGTGGGTAATATCGCTTTGTACCTATACAAAATCTTATCCAACACATCATTTGATTTTTCGAAAATTAAGATGGCGGATTCAATATGGTGGATCAAAGTATTCCATTTACCAATTTCGATCAAAATTGGTATCCGGGGGATTCTTGAGTCGTGAATTACGAATCTGCCACTATTATGAAATTCAAGATGGCGGATGCAATATGGCGGATCAAAGTTGTTCATTGACCAATTTCGACCAAAATTGGTAGGTACCCGGGGGCTTCTTGGGTCGTGAATTATAAATCTGACACTATTGTTATGTAGTTCCAGATGGCGGATGCAATATGGCGGATCAAAGTTTTTCATTGGCCAATTTCTACCAAAATTGGTAGCTGGGGGTTTCCTGGGTCTTGAATGATTAATCTGACGCTTGTTATGATATTTAAGATGGCAGGGGCAATATGGCGAATCAAAATTTTTCATTGGCCAATTTTGACCAAAATTGGTGCCAAGGTTTTTCCTGGGTCGTGAATTACGAATCTGGTAGTATTGTTATGAAATTCAAAATGGCGGTTCCAATATGGCCGATCAAAGTTTTTCATAGGCCAATTTCGACCAAAATTGAAATCCGGGGGGTTTCCTGGATCGTGAATATATCGTACACCTCATGCAAGATTAGTAATTTACGAACCGAAAACTTTGACCCGCCATGTTAGACCCGCCCTCTTGAATTTTATAAAAGTTATTTCGAAATCTCCTACTCAAAAAATCCCTGGTTACCAATTTTGGTCGGAATTGAAAGATGGTAAATTTTGATCGGCCTTATTGCTTCCGCCATCTTTAATTTAATAACAATCTAGGCAAATTCTTAATTTACGAACCAGGAAGCCGCCGGGTACCAATTTTAGTCGAAATTGGTTTAAAATGCAAAACAGTTTGATTTTGGCTGAAAGTTGTAAAGCTGAATGTTTGCTAATATTTTGGGCAGGTTTGCGTTGCTTGTTTTAAGAGACCAGATTAGCCAGAACTTCACTAGAAATAATACTAACAATTAATGAATTAACCACAATCTACAGTGGTTATTCAAACAATCGGGGAAGCATTTTCACCCTGAATTTTTTTTCTTCTTCGAGTATGCGACCTCTCAATTAAAAACTGATTCCATATTATTTTTAAACGAATTATTGTAGAAAATCGGAAGTGAAAGGTGTTATTTAGTGTTATTGTTTTGTCTAATGGAGCCTGCGACATCAGTCTGTTGTAGGTACGTATCTGTTTACATCTTTATTGTTCGATGGTTGACATAAAATCTAAAAATCGTATTCTTGTTTTTATTATTGCAATACTTATTATCCTTAATTTTGGAGACAGGTAAACAAACATTTTTGTCTGATAATTATTTTCTTCTATCCGTTTGATACAACTAGCTGTTACACCCTGTATAATAGCTTCTTTACACAGTTAAGAATTTATAAACATTTTTGTTAGGTAAGCATTATTATAAATAGAGTGATTTCATGGCCTTGGAGCAGCGCATGAGTTTTAAGACTTGAACCACCGTTTTATTAACGGTCATTACTAGTTAGTTAGCGTTGTGAACTATTAATGAACGCAAAACTTCTTGAAATAATAATTAATTTATTGAAATAAAACATTAAACTATAGCTTTGTTTGTTATAATCGGTTATAATACATATAATACGTAAATCAAGACCTTGCGATTGCAGTTTTATAATTTTGGTAAGTACCTACCTATAAGTTCAATTACCTATTTTATTCTACTTCCATATCTGACCTTATTTCAAATGTTTTTTGTGGCTTTATGGATTAAAATATATAATTTATAATTTCAAATTCCTGTCTAATCGGTAGAAAATTTTCAATAATATTTAAGTGCTAATACCTATACAGAGTGATGATAAAGTATCGCACAAAAATCATATTCTGGTTATTTAATGGTTTTACGGAAAATCCTGAGACCCGTCGATTTTTGTTTTTAAATTTCCATTCAGACATATAATTTTCAACCCCCCACCCCTCAACCCCTAAGTGCTAGCAACCCCAACTTTAAAAATTTAAATAGAAAGATACCCTTTGTGATACCTCTTTTTATAGGTCTTTTTATTCTTAATATAACTAAAAAAAGTTTTTCAAAATCGATTGATAAATAACGGAGATATTTAACAAAATGTAATCAATGTAAAAAATGGGGTTGACATTCAACAAAAAATTATGACGTCACAGCGTAGAAATAATGGCACAAATCCTGAGACCCGTCAATTTTTGTTTTTAAATTGGCATTTAGGCAGGTAATTTTAATCCCCCCACCCCTCAGCGCCTAAGTGATAGCAACCCCAACTTTAAAAATTTTAATGGAAAGATACCCTTTGTGATACCTCTTTTGATAGGTCTTTTTATTCTTAATATAACAAAAAAAAGTTTTTCAAAATCGATTGAAAAATATCAGAGATATTTAACAAAATGTAATCAATGTAAATAATGGGGTTGACATTTAAAAAAAAATTATGACGTCACAGCGTAGAAATAATGGGCGATCAAAACCACACTTTTAGGTCAGGAAGTGCCCATTTTAATGTTACCATTTACGGCGTGTTTGAGCCGTTTCTTGTCGAATATTGAAATTTTCATTTGATTACATTTTGTTAAATATCTCCGTTATTTATCAACCGATTTTGAAAAACTTTTTTTGCTTATATTAAGAATAAAAAGACCTATCAAAAGAGGTATCACAAAGGGTATCTTTCTATTTAAAATTTTAAAGTTGGGGTTGCTAGCACTTAGGGGTTGAGGGGTGGGGGGTTGAAAATTATATGTCTAAATGGAGATTTAAAAACAAAAATCGACGGGTCGCAGGATTTTCCGCAAAAACATTAAATAACCAGAATATGATTTTTGTGCGATACTTTATCATCACTCTGTAATTACATATGTTTACGAGGCGGCCATTTTACACCCAAACATTAAGACCGTTTAAATTATCATTTTAAACTATGAATAGGCCTGAAATGCTCATATTTATCTTAATATAGATAATTGTCATAACAAAAAGACATGACATTACATTAAAATTCTTAACACATAGGCTAATTTGGTAAGCAAATTTAAAAGTCTTTATTTTCTACATATTTTTCAAACCGTTATTATTTCCAATGAATTTTTCCTTGCAGTGTTAAATACTGTAATGTTTATTCAAGATGCTACAAGTAATTCTAAAAGATAATCTTCAAAACAATTCAAATAAGCTGACAAGTAATTACGAAGCTAGTCTTCACCAATAATGCCCCCTTCGTCACCGGTTCGGTGGTTCCCCTTTACTCTCGATTTCGATGATGTCACCCAGCAGGCCAGTTCCTGACTTTTATGTAAACAACCAACTCTGCATGGTGCTAACAGCAGTTACAGCTCGACAAAGCTTACAAAGTACAGCCAAAATAAAAACATTTAGGCGGCAAATTTAAATAATTGTAAATACTTTTCATTCGAAGAATTCCATGACCTTCCGAATGATATTTCTGGCTTCAGAATGAATTATCTTCCTCGATTTAGCATTATTTTATGCTTAATAGATTTTAAACGTCAAAACAATCCGACAAACACTGAAATTATTAAAATTTCAAAAGTCAATTGAATTTTTTCAGTCAATGTACTTTTTAGTATAATTGTTTGCTATTGGTTGACGTATTGTCGCGCCTTGTCTATCAAAATTTAGTTGACATATTTTCCGGGGAATTTGTAAGCTTGGTGGAGCGTTAATGTTAATATGAAATAGCAAGTTGAATGCAAACGGACAAAAAAGTCACAATATTTTTTAAACTGAATGTATTTCTTGCTTACACGAGTTGAAACTTGAAACATCCTGTATATTAATTGCCCCAAGTTATACCTAAGAAAGAAAAACCTGAATTTTTTAAATTCTACTAAAAAGCGAATAAAATATTCTTTAATTAATACTACTAAAATATTAAATTTTGATTAGCAGCATCATCATGTTAACCAGGGGGAGAAGGATACTAGATTTACTAAATCTTCCAAAATATGAAACGACGAAAGGTACCCACCAACGTGACAGAGACTTGGCAATATTGAGTAAGTAAACATAATATACAGGGTGATGATAAAGTCTCGCACAAAAATCATATTCTGGTTAGGTATTTAATGTTTTTTTCTCCGATAGACAGTAAAAGCATGCTTTGACTGACATTTGACTGTCTCCAAAGTTCCACATTTACTGCCTAGGCAAAAGTGATCATTTTTACTGACAGTCGTGGTGTTAGGATTGACAGTAGCATTCAAAATCAGGTTGCTGCGAAAAACAAATAAATTTGAAATTTTTATTAATTAAATTTAAGTTTCATATTTTTCACGATTTCTTTAATTTCGGATGGGGTGAACATTTCTTCGTCATTTTCCATTGTAAATATGATTATAAATTAATTAATATTTACGAATTAACAAGATTAAACTATTTTATTCGCAACAAATAGAATGACATTTCTCTCAAGTATGTTTTTTCATAACAACCAATAAGAACTGCATAGCAACAGATGCTTGCTGATACTAATAGCACAAAAAATATTAAAAATAATCATTAAATTAATGTTAAATGTAAACAATCGGAGAAAAAATTATATGTTCAACACGGCAGAAATACAGATTTACTGCCTTGGCTGGTTTCACAGCTTCGGCTTCGCCTCAGCTGTGAAATACCAGCTACGTCAGTAAATCTGCTACTTTTCTGCCTTGTTAAACAAATAACTATTGTGGAAAATCCTGAGACCCTTCGATTTATGTTTTTAAATTGCTATTCAGACATATAATTTTCAACCCCCCAACCCCTAACTGCTAGCAACCCCAACTTTAAAAATTTAAATAGAAAGATACCCTTTGTGATACCTCTTTTGATAGGTCTTTTTATTCTTAATATAACTAAAAAAAGTTTTTCAAAATCGGTTGATAAATAACGGAGATATTTAACAAAATGTAAAAAATGGGGTTGACATTTAAAAAAAATTATGACGTCACAGCGTAGAATCAATGGCCGATCAAAATCACACTTTTAGGTCAGGAGGTGCCCTTTTTAATGTCTACCATTTACGGCGTGTTTGAGCCGTTTCTTATCGAATATTGACATTTTCATTTGATTACGTGATCATGTAACGCCCATCTATAATAATTTAGGCATACTAAAATTAGACAGTTTAAGAAGCTTGCACTACAGTTGTTTTGTTTGTAAAATAATGAAGACCAAATCTCCGTACTATCTCTATTTACTTTTAACTCATAAATCAACCACATATGAAACGCAGTTAACACTGAGAAATAATAATGAATTGTACGTGCCTCGGCATAATACTGAAAAGTACAAATGTAGTTTTTCTTGTTATGCTCCTAGAATATTCAATGATGTATGTAAGGATATAAGGGATGCAGCGACTGACACGGTTAAAGATAAAATTAAAGCCAAATATTTAATGGCACAAATGGAGCACACCTAATTTGTTTTTTATTTTTATTTTTATTTTATTTTTATTTTATTTTAGCTGTATTTTTATTTTG
This sequence comes from Hemicrepidius hirtus, assembly GCA_963082805.1. NCBI lineage: Eukaryota > Metazoa > Arthropoda > Insecta > Coleoptera > Elateridae > Hemicrepidius > Hemicrepidius hirtus. The sequence goes on along the minus strand of OY720161.1, from coordinate 32,099,629 downwards.
CTCTATTAGCAGTAGGTACCTATCAAAAAAGGTATCACAAAGTGTATCTTTCCATTTAAATTTTTAAAGTTGGGGTTGCTATCACTTAAGGGATGAGGGGTGGGGGGATTAAAATTACCTGTCTAAATGACAATTTAAAAACAAAAATCAACGGGTCTCAGGATTTTCCGCAAAAACATTAAATAACCAGAATATGATTTTTGTGCGATACTTTTATCATCACTCTGTACTATACCTAAGTAGAGAAAGCTTCCTGTTCATTTAGTAATGTTTGCTAATTAAGTAAGTAGGTAGTAAACTTCCTAGGTGGGTGTGGTGATGGAAAATCCGCCATTACATGGTGGAGTTCCACCAACCATCGCACATACGAAGTTTTTTCTACCCAGCGCAGCGGCTGGACTATTAATAGTGTTGGATACTTTCTACGTCATTGTCAATTTTAGGATGGAATGAGTTATACTCGAACAATAATGAAATCGTACAAAACAACGATGACACTCACTCTGAGGATAAATCCTCTGGTAGTGAATACCTGCCTTCGGATTCTTCATCAGACATCGATTCCATTATCGGCCTAAGCAAACAAAAAAAACGGCAAGGTTTTTATGAAGCAACAAGTGCGGAGGATACGTCAGAGGCAGTACCATTAAGGAATAATGAGAATGTTTCCAAAATACGGAATGTACGTCATAAGAAGATACCAGTAAAAGCAACTTCTACTGCGGTATGTATTGCAGACAGTACTACTGGTACTGTAGTTAGTCTTGCCACGTCATCAAACGTAGTAAGTAGGGTAGATGGTAAAACGGGAAATCCAAGAATTCGCGCCGCTAGAAAAACCGATACAGGCAAGAGAATTAGAGACAAACGGCATTCTTGTTATTTTTGCCAAATGGAAATCATTAATGTTGCCAGACATATGGAAGTTAAGCACGGAAGAGAATTGGAAATTGCTAAATTGCTTGCAATGCCCAAAAATTCTGAAAGACGTAAAGAAGGTTTTACTGAAATTGTCCGTGCAGGGGATTTCTATCATAACTGCAATGTTACATCTATAAAGGAAGGTGAACTGATTTTGGTTAGACGGCCAACAATTAATGAAATAAAATCCATTTCCTACAATGATTATGGACCATGCCCGAATTGTTTAGGGTTCATGTTGAAAAAACACCTATGGCATCATATTAAAACAAAATGCAATAAAACAAGAACCCTCGAAAATCGTGAGCATGCACACCAAAACAGACATATCATTGCTGAAAGCAATGCAATTTTAAGTAATGTGTTTGGTACAGAGTTTACTACTGACTATAAAACAAATATTATTAATTGCTTAAGAGAGGATGACGTAGGAAATTATTGTAGAGAAGACTTACTGATACTACGATTTGGAGGGATGCTGTTTGAAAAGTATGGTATAACCCAATGCGAATTAATAAGGCAATTAATGAGGCAGATGGCAAGATTAGTTCTTACCATAAGGAACATCCGTATAGAAAAACTATCCCTAACTGATCTTTTGTTGCCAGAAAACTTCGATACTATAGTGCAAGGTACAAAGAATCTTTGTGGCAGTATTGTTAGCGATTCTACAAAAAGACCGGAGTTCGACATTCCTTCACTTGCACTAAAAATAGGACACTCTTTAAAAAAATGTGCTAATATTCAAAGAGGGTTAGCTTTAAGAAATCGTGATTTGAAGAAAAATGAAACATTGATGTCATTTATTAATTTGTTGGAACTTGAATGGCAAATAAGAATATCTTCAAATGCTCTTGCCACACTTTATAAGAGAAAATTAAATGTTGGACAGCTTTTACCTATCACTAGCGATCTTAAGAAACTTAACGATTATATTGACCAAGAAATGGATAAAACTAAGAAAGTCCTAACCAAAACTCAAAATATTGGAAATTGGAGTTACCTTTCAACTTTAACATTGTGTAGAATTATTCTCTTTAATAAACGCAGAGCTGGAGAAGCAGCAAGAATGACAATTCAACAATATGCTTCTCGACCTTTATGGTCTGAACAAGCGAATGAAGAATTGAAGAACTCCTTGACACCTTATGAAAGAAAATTGGCAGAACGACTAAATATCGTACATATCATAGGAAAAAGGGGGAGGAAAGTACCTGTGATATTAACATCAGAAGTCAAGGAATCTATAGATATATTACTAAAATTTCGGGATAGTTGTGAAATTGTACAAAACAATCCCTACATATTTGCGCGTGGTAAACATGCTCTTTCAAATATGCGAGGACATGATTGTCTGCGAAAAATTGTTAACGATGTAAAATTAGAGAAACCAGAATATATTACAGGAACTAAGCTACGGAAATATGTGGCAACTGTGTGCCAAATTTTTAACCTGACCGAAAACGAGCACGATTGGCTAGCAAGACATTTGGGCCACGATATCACTGTGCATCGTGAATTTTATAGATTGCATGAAGATGCAGTGGAATTAACCAAAGTCAGTAGACTTTTAATGGCAGTGGATAAGGGGGAAGCCAAGGAATTTGCTGGTAAAAGATTAAACGATATACACATAGAAGGTAAATATTATCGGTAACATTAATCCATAACCTTAAATTAACCTTTATCAATAGATCTGCCTCCCATGGATGAAGATGATGCTGATGAAGAAGTAGATGTTGAGGACGCAGACGGTGAAGATGTAGATTTGATTACCGAAATACCAAATATGCACGAATCTGATACAAGTGAAATGGAAACTGTTATTAGTAACAATTTGCAACAAATAAGGGGGAGGCCTAGGAAAGTCAACAAGTCAGGTAAAATATATAGTAATTTATTAAATTCATAATAATGTAGTGCCTTCAAAAAGTTTCTCATTTAGAGCAGGCCGTGAAAAATAAAAGTATTGTCTGTATAAGCTTTAGAATTTAATTATTAACTGTCAGATCAGTTTGATAATAAATAATTATGAGTAAAATCAATTACAATGCATGTTTACATACCTGTAGCATCATTTGAGCTGTGAATAACAGTCACTGAATTCATTTACAATAAAATAAAATTCAGATATGTAAATTAATTTGGACACTGACATAATAAATAAATTCTAAAGTTTGCAAATACAGTAATTACTATCATTTCCTTTGCCTGTTCGAACGAGAAACTATTTAAAGGCACTATTAATTTAGCTACGAACCTAATCGAGTTTCTTTTTAGGCAAAGCCAAATGTAACGCAATGAAAAATCCGTGGACAGCAGAAGATAAACGATTTGTGTTTGATTTCTTTAAAATCCAAATAAAGAACGGGATAGTTCCTGGTAAAGAACAGTGCGAGATGTGTCAGCAAAAATATCCATCATTACTCAAAAGAAAATGGTCAGACTTGAAGTTTTGTGTAAAAAATCAAATCACAAAAATAAGTAAAATGAAGTCAAAAGTAGGGATAAATAGAAATTGATGGTGTCTATTATTTTTTGTGTTGTTTTTAATTATGGTGTGGTTGCTATATTAACTTACCTCAAATAAAGACAGTTTTATATTATATTTAACTTATGTCTTTTTATTCTTCTTCTTGAATTGCCTAATTTTTAACCTCCACTGTTTTTTGTCACAGTAGGTACCTACTTCGAATCCGGATATATTGATCAGAGAAATGTTGTTAGGATCATGATTTAAAGTATTTAAGCAAAAGAAAGTAGATCTTATTTCATACACTTTTGATATATCCCCACCAGCCTAAACAACTTAACTAAAATTCACTATAATAGAGTTTGAATTTATAATTATTTGTAAAGTGCAATAATTAAAACAGTTACATTTCAAAACTCAACTTTATTATTTTTGTTTTTATTTATATAATATACATTTTAAACTTAATCCTAGGAACTTACTAATATAGAGAAACGTTTACCTAGGTAGGTACTATATCCAACTTAAACTAAGTTAATGGCAATATTATATACATAATATAATAATAATAATATATATAATATAATATGTATAGATTGATAGAATGACTGAAAGAAACCAGGGGCAAATTTTACCCCTAACGAGGTGTAGGTTCGGTGGCAAGAAATTAGATAAATTTATGAGCTATTGTCAGAACAATCTATAGCACAAAATGCTTCCTTTAAGCAACTTACATAGTCTAGATCATTTATCGGATATCTTACTTATATGATTTCTGGATAATGTTTCAAGGACTGTACATAAATTTGGGCAACATTCCGAATTAATCTTTGAAAACCACCTGATCCTAAGAATCACAAGCCAATAAGTATTTCTAATATCACAGAGAGAGAGACTAACTTCGTGTAGCGTGTTCTAGCTCTGGAGTTGGCAGCTGGCACAATTCCAAAATTATATGGCAAGGCAAATGATAGTACCTTTAATAAAGTACCTAGTTATATTTAAGTAGAAACATCCCTAATTGTATTTACCTTGATAAAAGTGCATCGGGTACCTGAAGACGGCCCAAGCTATCTCGAAACAACCTCTCGATTCTTACATTTATCATACATCATTTATCGGATATCTTACTTATATGATTTCTGGCTAATGTTTCAAGGACTGTACATAAATTTGGGCAACATTCCGAATTAATCTTTGAAAACCACCTGATGCTAAGAATCTCAAGCCAATAAGTATTTCTAATATCACAGAGAGTGAGACCAACTTCTTCGTGTAGCGTGTTTCTAGCTCTGGAGTTGGCAGCTGGCACAATTCCAAAATTATATGGCAAGGCAAATGATAGTACCTTTAATAATAAAGTACCTAGTTATATTTAAGTACAAACATCCCTAATTGTATTTATTTTGATAAAAGTGCATCGGGTACCTGAAGAGGGCCCAGCTATCTCGAAACAACCTCTCGATTCTTACATTTGCTACTAGAAGTTGCTCAGGTGCTTCAGACATATCACTTGCCATTGACAACAATAGGGGGTGGTTCTTGCAGGTCTGCAAAACATGCTAAATGTAAAAACAGATTATAGGTGTTGTTATTATTGACTCTTTCTGCAAGTTCTACAAATAGGTATGATATAAAAATGAGTATTGTTTAATACTTACTTTTGTGTGTTCAGAAATCTTCTATAGCACTAAAAAGTACTTTTTGTATTAAAAAAGTCGCTGTAAATTAGCCCACAAAGTAACAAACTTATATTGTAAGGTCAGTGTTTCGCAATATCAATATACGGCAACCACGCAATTTGATTAATGGCATCTTTCACTCACTAAAGTTGTAAATGACATAATTGTGACATCTTTAAACACGGAGTTTGTGTATCCCAAATAGTGGCACAAGACGCCATAATTCAATTTTTAGTCTAGAACCTTACCCATGGTGGGTATCAGCACGAAAATTAAACAGATGTGCTTCCAACAGGTGGCACTGCGAGCAGCACCAATTGGAGCAAGAGTGCCATAATTAAGGGTATGGTTTGAGTTGCCATAAATATTGTGGGGCTTGTAGGTGTGTGTATGTATGTGTGTATGTATGTATGTATGTATGTATTTATGTATGTATGTATGTGACGCTTCTAACGCAAAAACTAGTGAACCGATTTTGATGAAATTTTAAATGAAGGGGTATATCGAAAATTCATCGACGAAATAAGCTTTTCAAAAAAATCCGAAACTGGAAGCGGAAGTTAGACATGTTTTTTTGGTAGCATTTTTTTCAGAAGCGCAATTTTGAAAATCTGAGTAGGGGATATGAAAGAAGACCATAATTGAAGGGAAACAGTTTTCTGCCGGACTCTCCAACTTCACAATGGCGGCCGCTATGAATTTTTCAAAATTTCGACTTTAACGCCCCATAACTCAAAAACCAGTTATCTGATCAGGTTTCGCAACAACTTGTTTGTAAGCCCTTTGGCGGTACTACACCATGAAAAAAAGTTATTTACTAAATCCAAAAAAGGTTGCAACGGCGCTCTACGCTCTACGAAGTTTTGAATATCGGATATTGATGCTCCTACAGCGCCTTTATAAGTCAAAATATGAAAGAAGTTTAAATATAAAAGTTATTCAGTATATTATTCTGCATTCTCCTAAATGTATATCACATATACAGGGTGTTTGCTTTCCACAGTACAATAAGCAACTTTGTTATTTTAAATGAAACACCCTATGTATTGTTATATAATTGAATGCAAAATTTAATTGTCTATCACATAGTACAAGGTGTTCATATAGCTAAAATGTACTGTTGATGAGAAATTCGTGAATTTTGAATATTATGTTGGACTCTGACGGAAACGGATTGTCGGTCGGTGGCGATCGTCCGGCTTCGTCGGCTGTAATTTCTAGCCGATACCTACAGATAGATGGGTGGAGACACAGAAGAGATTCTGTTCATATCGAATTCGTATAGTCTCGTTTTTCTCGCTAGGCATTCAAATGCTTATCAGGGTCTGCTTCGCGAACTATACTGTTGAATACCAAAAACGAAACGTTTATTTTTAGTATGGGAAAGTCCAGGGGAGGTTTGCACCTCCACTTTTTAATTTTTATTTTTCCTTAATTTGTATAACAGCAAACCCACTTCACATCTTTCTTTCGTTTACAATTACAGTTTCAATTAGCTCGCTTGCTATTGAAAAACAAGATATTATTTTAAAGGAAATTATAGTAGACTAATAGGGGAACGTGTGGTTATGTTCCCGAATAAGTACATATTCGTACGACAACGGCCATACCACATTGAAAGCACCGGTTCTCGTCCGATCACAGAAGTTAAGGCCTATTTATACACAGAATTAAAGTAAGGAATTAGACTTAAGGAATTAAACTAACAAAATTGGAGGTTACAGTTTATGTATGACCATTTATACTTGACTTAAAGAATGAAGTTGGTTATTTTCAACTTCTTAATTTAATTCTCTTAATTTCTAAGGTACTGCGCATGTACCTCTGGGGCGAATGTAAAGGAAGGATATCTCTTTCCTTGTTGTATTTTAAACATAACCTATTTCTTCGCGGCGCGGCGCGGCGTGGCGATTGTTTTGATTTTCCACTTGTATTTGAAGAAGGTGATAAAAATATGAGTGAAGAAGAGCCGTGGCAGAGTGAGTCTCTAATAACTCAAAATGAAGAGGATACCAACAAGGATGAATTGCTAATATCTTTAGTACAATCATATAGGCATTTATATGATAAAACCGACTATTTATTTAAAGACAACTTGGCGAAAGAGAATGGTTGGAAAACCATTTCAGGAATTTTAGATATTAATGGTAATTACAACATATTATCTCCTAACTTCTCAAATAATTTTGTATTTTATTTGTAGCCGAACAACGATTTGTAATATTAAGGCGTAAATATATTTTAGAAAAAAAGAAGACAGTGCGTCCAACTGCATCGCAAAGCTATGAGGATCCAAAATGGCCCTTATTTGATTTAATGCGGTTTCTGGATAATCATATCAAGCCCAGAAAGTAATTATTTTTAAGTGAATTATATCATAACTTTTCAAATGCATTTTAGTTTAGAACAAAATCAAATTACAAAATACCCACACCAGCAAAACGTACCTGTTTATCGAATACAGCTGCTGAGACCAATACCGCTTCTCAAACGGCAAACGGCTCGGAACAGATGCCGAGAGTTACACCGGAGTTTTAAGTCGAATATCTTCATCGGCATCTGTTGTAGGAGACTATGATGTAATCGACGGGACTTTACATCTACTTCATGATGCAGAAGTAATGAAGATAAATGAAAATCCTACACCAACATCCGGCAAACTTCCAAGTACAGCTGCGTCAGGAAGAACGCCAAAACGGGGGCAACAAGATTTGGCCAATTTAAATAAGGCACTCACAAATTTTTCCAAGCTAATGGAACTAAAAGCACAGGAGACGAGGGTTGACGAAAATACAAATGTAGGGGCATATATTGCTGCAACATTAAATAAAATTCCAACCGTTCCCAGAAGAATGAAAGCGTTGGAAAAAATTTTTGCTATTTTGGCAGAATTTACCGAGTCGGCGTAATTAATATAGCAATAGTTACATAATTTTTTATTTGTAATAAAGTTAATATCATAAAATCATTTTGGTGTTATTTTTTGGGGGGTAAGGTTAAAGCTGGACAAAGTTGATAAATTATAATTTATCAACTTTGTCCAGCCTAAAATAATTAATAAAACCAGCATAAATGTTGAAAATATCCTTAATTTAATAAATTTAGTTTTTAATTTATTATAAAACTACAATAATTACTTCATTCACAAATATTAATGAAATTAACCAACACAAAATATTTTATTATTTGTTTGTGTTACATTTCCTACATACATTATAATTAAAAACTTTCAAATATTATTTATAATTGGTTGGCAATGCGCCACGATATATTACTGTATCTTGCCATGGCAATGATCCTTCAGGAGAGGTAAAATAGTTTTTTAAAATTTCTCGGTTCTCTTGTACGACTTTCTTCGAGTTGTTTGAGCCCAATCGTCCAATGGATCGTAATTGAAAATTTTCTTCTTGCCAGTCACCGAAATGATAATTTCCTGCTTCATCCACATGATCTACGTAACCCGTAGGACAGTACTTACGTTCTTTAAGTGGAATGTCTAGCTCAGATTTTTGAAGAAAATTATGCAAACATACAGCAGCTTCTACCATGTTTTCGCAATTTTCAACACCTGCCATAATAGGTCTACGTAGTATTCTCCACCTTGCTGCTAGAATACCAAACGTATTTTCAATAGTTCTGCGTGAACGTGATAATCTATAATTAAATATTTTTTTCGCAACAATTAAATTATCCCTAGGATATGGCCTCATTATTCTTCGTACGAGTGGAAATGCTTGGTCTCCAACAAAATAGTATGGAATAGGAATATTTTGTCCAGGAAGTTTACAATCGTTTGGAAATTGGAAATTCTCTTCTAAAATGGCTTTCCCGAAAGATGATGAACTAAACATAGTGCTGTCGTGGTTGGAACCATATCCACCTATGTCCACTAATGTAAATTGATAATATGTATTACATACACCCATCAAAACCAAACTGTAAAGAAGGAAGGTACAAAAATAAAAAATTTGATATTACAAAATATTACTTACCTGAAGCTTTTTTTATAACTGAAATAATCACTACCACTGTGCTTTGGTGCTTCTATGAGGACATGCTTTCCATCCAAAGCACCTAAACAAAAAGGCATATTCCACCTCTTATGAAAACCATCAGCTATAATTTCCCAATCTTCTGCAGCAGGTGTGGGTAAGTATATTGGTGAAAGAACTTCCCAAATGGCAGCACACGTTTCTTTTATAATGCAGTGCACGGTGGTGAGGCCCACATAATAGTCCCAGGCGATTTGTTGCATCGAACATCCCTCTGCCAAAAAGCTAAGGAGTACATAGAATATTAAATAATAAAGAATGTGATATATAATGTTAATACGAAATTCCACTTACTGAATGGTCATCATTAAACGTTGTGCTGCACTGATAGTATCAATGGCTTTGCGTTGCACCTCAATTTTCTGTTTTACCATATTCAACAGAAAGGAAAATTGCTCTGGGTTCATCCTTGTGTAGCGGAAAAACTGATCTGGGTCATGGTTTTTCATAAAGTTCACTAGGGTATAAAAATGCCCAAAACGTTTTCTTGATCTATTCATTGGTCGAACCTTAAATCTCCTATTATTTCTTTTACGAACAAAATGATAAGCATTCGCTGCTAAGACAAGAAAACCCATGTATAGAACTATATCATCATCCATCACGTTAAACTAGTAAAAATAAAACTAAATATTACAGATTCTTATACCGCACAACCAACGGAAAAATGAGGTTATGACTCGTAATATTTTTAAATGTCAGAATGTCAGTTGTCATAAGTCATGCAAAAAATAAGACAATTAACATCACACTAATTCGGTCAAGCAATCGACGCAGTCGCCGCCACGCGTTAGTTTTCAGAACTACCCGGTGTAGGATAAATAAAATGGCAGATATGGAGTCGCATGTTATTAATCCTACTAAAAAACGTAAAAGCAATGCTTATTGTTCAGTGCCACAGTGTGTTTCCTATTATGGTAATGATGGCGAAATATCGATGCACCGTTTCCCGCAAAATCCAAAGTTACAGCGGCAATGGAAAATAAATTTAAAAATTGGCAAACCTATTAGCAAGACTATGCTAGTTTGTAGCAAACATTTTGTCAACAACGACTTTTTTCTCTCAGGTATGTACTTATTAATTTAGTTTAGATATCCCACGAACACTTCAAATAAGGAATTACTTTATTGATATCTGTTAACACAAGTATTGTAATTTGTTTAGCCTATGGTAACATCTGCAGAAAGCGACGACTGAAGTCCAACAGTATTCCTACACAGAATCTGCCAGTTAGGAAATTTGATATTCCTGAAATCAATCAAACAAAGCGTGCGGAACGATACAAGTCCAGGGCAACTACATGAGCAGGTACTAGTGCAAGCAGTTCTGCAATAGCCGATGATGTAGAGGAACGGGATGCTGCAAATAGAGAAGCAGGTACAAGTGCACACAGTTCTCTAATAATCCATAATGTACAGGAACGGGATGCTGCAAATACATTGTTGGAGTTGGCAAATCATGTTAAAACTGCGGAGAAAACTTATGAAGATAAAGCCGCTCAAGTGGATACTTGTTCACAAACTTTATACAACATAGCTGATATTATAAATAATAATTATCGAATGAAATTTTGTACTGTACTAGCTAATAGGGAATTATTTGAGGTGATAGTAAGCTCCGTAAAGGATTTGGCACCTCAAAATAATAAATTTTCAACAGAAAAGAAAGTGCTATTAACGTTAATGAAAATTAAATTAGATTTGACAATTAGGTTTTTAGCAATTTTATTTAACACGTCGGAATCATCTGCACGTAATTATTTTAATGTTATGTGTAAAGTGTTAGGTTTTATTTTGAAAAGCATCATTCGGTTCCCAGGGAAGGAGGAAATTATGGCAAATATGCCTATTTGTTTTGCAAAATATAAAAAAACTAGAATAGTGCTAGACTGTACAGAAATAAATATTCAAAAATTTAGGTGTTTAAAGTGTCGTTTACGCACTTATTCTCATTATAAAGGTGATCACACCTGCAAATTTCTAATTGGTGTAACACCGTCTGGTATGGTAAGCTTCGTCAGCAGTGCTTATGGTGGTAGAGCATCAGACAAAGCCATATTTAATAATGAAAATATTATGCCACAATTAATTCCAGGACAAGATGCAATAATGGTCGATAAAGGATTTTTAATTAAAGATGAATGTGAAGCAAATTTTATTGAAATTATTAGACCTCCATTTTTGGGCCGCAACAGAAAACAATTTACAAAAACTGATGCAGAACTTACAGCTTCAGTAGCTAGAGCACGGGTGCATGTTGAGCGAAGCATCCAAAGGATAAAAATTTTTAAGATAATTAAAAACAGGGTGCCTATTGTGTTGCTGCCCAACATCAACAACATAATGACCATTATATGTGCTTTGGTCAACTTATCAGAACCAATTTTAGCACCTGATAAATTTTAAATACTTTGGGGTAGTTGTTATAACGGGTGAAAACTCCTGTGACATTTAATGTGTGGATAGGGATCTCAGCTATCTTAAGAGATACGAAAATAGTTGGTTATTATATTTATTATTTATATAATCATGGATTTTAACAAAGTAACGCTTGAGAATGTTAATAAATCTAAAGTGAATACATTTTCGGAAGGAGCATACATTTGCGCACCTTTTCTCTAATTTAACCAACTTCGTATCTCCTAAGGTAGGTAAGATCCCCATGTACATCATCTTATCTTGGACACCCTGCATAGGTCCAAGGAAGTCACTAATAATTATTAAGCTCGTTTCTAATTTAGTATTGATAAGTTAATTATTAAATACAGTGTGCAGTACTGATACAATCCTATTTATAAGTTTATTATATCGGTGTATAATACCTGTATTGTATGGTCATGGCAATATTTGATGTTGACTGAATATTGCTTATAAATTTGTATCTTGAAAATCTGCATCTTAATTAACGTACATGTTTGTATGTATCGTAATGAATGTCATTAAACTACAGGTACTAGTAAGTATCTAATAAATCAATAAACTAAAGTATGGGAGTAGAAAAAATGTATTTGCCTTTAATAAATTCATTATAAACTGTTTTGAATATTTACTTACAAAAATGTTAAAATCCATAATTATAGAAATATAAATATCAAATAAAATATCGATTTTAACTGGAATAATAATATTTATTCCAGTTAAAATCGATATTTTATTTGATATTTATATTTCTATAAAAATGCTTTCTTTTTAGTTCGAAGTAACTTGGATTTTAAAGCTGTAACATAATAAATAAAGTACACAAAATGGAGACAGGCCATTAATTCATTAAAGAAAGACTGGTCAAATGGGACCTCGCATAATATAAATGAATCGCTAAAAGAACTATAAACAAGAAAATCACAAGATTTGATACTTAGAATTCCCATCCCCAGCTGAACTTGACTGAAATATTTATGTTTTCGTTTTAGAAGTGGTTTGCCATTACTCATTACCATAAAGTCCAAGTCTTTGTCAATTAACAAGGCGGACTTCACCTTTCCTTTTATGGGACATTTGACTTCAATGATTTTATTTATAAAACCCTGTTCTATAATTAAACCATCTGGACTAAATCCCACCCAGGATATCGAAGGATTTGCAATTAACCCGCATTTGTATATTTTTAACCCTTTCTGAATTTCATAAGCTTTCAAAGCATTATCCTCTTGTGAAATTCCGTATCGAGTAGCTTCATTTCCGAAAAATTGGGAATCCATAATACTGCTAACTTTTTGTGTCCAATTAGGAGCTTTATTTTTACAATACGTAAATAATTCGTATGACCGACTCGCTGTTATCCTCTTTTTTCGCTCTACATGCCATAATGAACACTTGCTCTGTGTTGTGGTTTCAAGCGCTAACTTAACTGCCGCAACGAGCGACAATTGAACATGTTCGTCATATAACGTTTGTTCATCTTCTGGCAATTCACACATTGGTAATGTTAAAGATAAGGGGACCGTTAAATTGTTATGTAAGGCATCTTTAACAGTTGTATCTTCACAATCCAATGTGCTTGTAGTAGCTGTTGCTGTTGTATTTACCGTGAAATCATGTCTTCTTTTGTAGTGCTGCGCTGCTTCACTGTTGGGTACGACTGCAACAAGCTTAACCGACCGATTAGAAAAAGTTAAATTCTATTAAATTACCTGTTTGAGAATGAAATAACTCTAAAGAACTAAGTGTTTTAATTTCAATTTGCCGTTTCCTTCCGTTACGATTCCTGGAAAATAATCAAATGAGTACTATATATATAAAAAATAAACCTTTCAAGCAGTTTTCAAAAAACTTATCAAAAAAACCAGGCGGTGGGTTGTATTCCGGCTGAGCAGCTTCCTGTGCACAGCAAAATTCCTTCATAGGAATGACCTCCATCGGTTGCTTTCCTGACAATTTTCCCCATGTCTGCTCGACTTCTGTGCAGGAAATATCGTGGATTTCTGGTAACCTAGATATAAATATTCCATAGTAATAGCAATACTTCCAGGCAAACGTTCAAACTTACTTGTTAACGTGTAACAACACAGCTACAATATGTTTGCACTTGCCACCAGCTCCAGCTTTACAAGTGCAAACACAGGTCCACTCTGCAACATCTATGAAAAGAACTGTTTTATAACAAGGATAAATCTGTAAATTTAAGAAACACTTACCAGAACTTAACGTTAATTCTATTTTATGCGGTTTTTCAGCTAATTTTGAAGTTTGCGAACACAAACCCACAACAACACCATTGTCTTTCTTTCCGCACAAAAGCACATGGCCTGCCTTTAACACTTCTTCTCCTTCCCGAATTGGCCTAATAGCAACCCCAATATATGCCAAAATTTGATATAAATCGATTAAACACATTGCTGTAATAACAAGTCAACCATACACAAATATTAGGGTTATCCTATACCTACCCGCCATTACTATTTTTGACAGCGCCACCTACATTTAGTTATTTCCTCGAAAGTATAAATTTAAAGGCAAACACCTTAATTCCTTAATTTAATTCCTTAGTTTAATTCCTTTAGTTAAGTCTGTGTATAAATAGGGCTTTAAGCAATGTCGGGCGCGTTCAGTACTTTAATTTTTCTTTTTCCTTAATTTGTATAACAGCAAACCCACTTCACATCTTTCTTTCGTTTACAATTACAGTTTCAATTAGCTCGCTTGCTATTGAAAAACATCATTATTTTGCACTAAAGAAGAAATTATTTCAAAGGAAATTATAGTAGACTAATAGGGGAACTTGTGGTTATGTTCCCGAAAAAGTACATATTCTGAGGACAACGGCCATACCACATTGAAAGCACCGGTTCTCGTCCGATCACCGAAGTTAAGCAATGTCGGGCGCGGTCAGTACTTGGATGGGTGACCGCTTGGGAACACCGCGTGCCGTTGTCTCCTTTTTTAATTTTTTCTAGTTCCTTAATTTGTATAACAGCAAACCCACTTCACATCTTTCTTTCGTTTACAATTACAGTTTCAATTAGCTCGCTTGCTATTGAAAAACATCATTATTTTGCACTAAAGAAGAAATTATTTTAAAGGAAAATTAGTAGAATAATAGGGGATGACTGTGGTTATGTTCCCGAAAAAGTACATATTCTTACGACGCGGCGATAGTGAGCTACGCTTACGCACGTGTTGCTTGATTAAAGTAAAAGACTAACGCCCGGTTTCATAATCAACTTTAAATTTAAAGTTGGCTTTAAAGTAGAAATCGTGTTTCATAATGCGACTTTAACGTTAAAGGGACTTTATCTCGACTTTAAAGTTAAAGTCACGCCTTCCCTCACTTTAAAAGATAAAGTCGACATTATAACCTCACATTTTATTTACTTGTGTCAACTCGAGTCTTGCTAGTTTGTTGTGTTTACCTCGTCTTTTGCTTTCCTCAGAGTTATACAATTAAAAAACAGTCTTTTTCAAGACTATAATATTTTCATCAGTCGTATTCTGGTAAGGTGTACCTTGTACTATGTTATATAATTGTAAATTTAACCAGATATCATAATTTTTTAGAAATTGTGTTACTCAAGGGAAGATGTGGTCTTCAAGTAGCAGTTCTTCAAGCAGCAGTTCATCAGATGAAGAATTGGTAGTACGGAGGCCTAAAGTTTATCGAGACCGTGTCGACAATTTCAATAGATGGAATGATGTTGAGTTTTTTGATAGGTTTCGTTTAACAAAGCCTACAACGGTTCATTTGCTGGAGGAAATTGAAGCTTTGATTAGATTACCAACAAATAGGTGAGTGCATAATTCGGTCAGGATAATAAATATTACTATAGTATTTAAAATTTTAGGGGAGGTTGCATACAACCAATGCACCAACTATTGTTGACACTTCGTTTCTATGCAACAGGAAACATGCTCATTACAGCAGGAGATTTTGCAGGGGTCTCAAAAGCCTCTGCTTCTAGAATAGTAAGGAGGGTTACGAATGCAATTTGTTCATTACGTCCACGCTATATCAAGATGTGTGAAAATGAAGTGGAAATGGCACAAACAGCTGAAGAATTCTATGCCATTGCACGTTTTCCTAGAGTTGTTGGCACGATTGATTGTACGCATGTTAGAATCGAAAATCCAGGTTCGTAAGCTTGTTAATGTTTGTATGATATATTATTAATATTGTTTTATCTAATTTTGTTTAGGTGGAGATGATGGTGAAATTTTCCGAAACAGAAAAGGCTACTTCTCACTGAATGTACAAACTGTCTCGGATGCACAATTAAAAATCCGAAATATTGTAGCACGCTGGCCAGGCTCCGTTCATGATCAAACCATTTTTAATAACAGTAATTTAAAAAGGGATTTTGAAGCTGCAAGATACCGAAATTTTCTGCTAATTGGAGATAGTGGTTACAGCCTGCGGCAGTATCTGATGACTCCACTGCAAAATGTAGTCACACCAGCAGAAAATTTATACAACGAGTCATTAATTCGAACAAGAAATACTGTAGAACGACAATATGGTGTGTGGAAACGGCGGTTCCCAATATTATCTTTAATGATGAGGGTTAACATCGACACAGCCATGGCTATAGTAGTAGCAACGGCTGTTTTGCACAATAAGGCAATTGATATGCATGATGATTTGCCCGATGATATACCCGATGAACCAGAAGTTGATGTAGGAATACAAGTGGATGGATTACCAGGAGGGCGTCAGCAACAGGGAGGTGGTAATTTGGCAAGGCAGTTGCTAATAAATGAACATTTTGCTAGACTGTAGTGTTTTTTAACTGTAATAGTATTATTTTTGTTTTTTTTTTCATCCTAGTGTGCATAATAAGTAATAGTATATTGTTCAACGAGCGTATGAAGATCATCTGAGTGGGTAATAGTCATTGTACACGAGTCGAATACTATACTTTATCTACAACCCCCTACAATTATTATTTAAATAACGAAGCAAATTTAAAAGTTCAAAAATTTAAATAAAACAAATCATCATACCTGAAATCAATTTTTCTAGTTTTGTTTAATTTGACAGGACGATGAGGTAATATTACCCCATCGTAGTGTAGTGTAGTATTATTCAATTGACATAATGATAGTATTATACAATGGTTGTAGATAAAACACTATTTAATGTTTATTAATTATTTTTACATGTTTAATTCCTTTTTTTTAATTAAAATTTCTAAATCTAATAACTCCATTTTCTTCTTATGGTGCTCCTCCTCCATCTCCATCCGCCTAGCCTGTCGCTCCTCTTCTTTTGCTAGAAAGGCCAATTTTTTTTCATATACTCTAGTCTTTATATCGGGAATGTCAACCCCAACAATGCTTTTTTTGGGGACTAGCTTATGATTTCTTTTGCGTTTGAGCATTGTTGGGGTGTACGTCCCCCAATTGTTTGTTGTTGGAATGCTGGTGGAAGCTTCTGGCTCGCAATATGCATTTTCTGGCCCCTCGCAGTACGTGACTTCTGCTTCCATGATGTCCTGCGGTAGCAGAGGGAAAGACGTAATGGACTGGATAGATGTGGGGGTAATTAATGCCTCACTATGGGTTGGTGCGGCAATCGTTCTGGTGCTGCTGGTTGCTGGGGGTGGCCCAGCATCCATATGGTCATCATCCCATGAATTCTGTAGCCCACATACCGTTTTTACATTAAGAATGTCTAGTATAACATCGTATATTATGTTACGTCTGTCTTTGGTGGATTCGGCCCCCCCACCTGTGCCGTACAACTGCATCCTTTGAGTAGTATAGTACTTCCGGGCTGCAGTTTTTAGATTGTCGTACTTCGACTTTAGTTGTGCCACAGTTCGAGGCCCATGGCAGCTATTGAACTGGGTCATAATTTTCGGCAGAGTCGAGTTGGTTCCCAATCCCTTTAATGACCCTTAATTGCTTTTGCATTGAGGGACGAGTTGGTTCCCATGAGTATCTTAAGCATTTCTAAGTATTTTGATATTTTGGTAACATTCAAAGAATGTTGCTAATGATTACCTAACTATTTAAGTAAGGTTGTCTACAACCAATCATAGTTGTATATTTGTAATACAGAGGGTTGTTATCTGCTTTTGTAAATTTGAAACAGTTAGTTGTAAATTGTCATCTACACTTTACAAACATGAGTTCTTTATATGTCATGTACAGTGAAAAAAACAAACAGTTGTTAGTGATAGACAAATTCAAGTTTGGTTTTCAAAAAGTGCTGTCGGGTGGCACTTGTAGTTTATTTTAAATGGCTTCATTCCCATATTAGCTCACTCGGGAACCAACTCGATTTATAAGTTACCTAATTATCTACTGATAAGGAGACCTACTTTTACCTTTGCAAGCGGGAACCAACTCGACCCCCGGATTATGAGTAAGGTAATTATCTACTGATAACGGGAACCAACTCGTCCCCGTCCATAATTTTGCCCCAAACAACTTCCTACAAGAGATAAGAATTGTTAGAAAATGTATATTCATTTTGTAAAGTTAACATGTGTATTTACCTTTTCGGCCGGTGAAATCAAATTAGTGGTTTTGTTTTCCACCACGTCCTTATAAATCAAAATGATTTGCGCCAAACGAAGTTCGCCTTCCAGGGTAAAATTTCCACCGCGTCCAATTTTTGCCATGATGTTGAAAAATAACGGTCAATAACAGTAACAGGTAACAAAAACAATAACGATAACAAAGAAAATAACGAGAACGATAACAACGATAACAACAAAAATAACAATAACTGTAACAACAAACGATCAAACAAACTAGATGAGGACAAAAAACGCAGCGATCTCTTTGAAGTCAAAGGAGGTAAAGGAGTCGAAGCAAAGAGTGGTGCCGTTTCGCGCCTTTAGTGACGCTCCCTATAGACGCATCTTATTGGTTCTTAGGTAGTCACATGACGATCGTAGCTGTGTGAAGTAGGTTGCAATACGTACTTCAGTGTTACCAACACAAACTGTAGCCGACAAACCTCACTTTATCTCGACTTTAGCTAAAGTTGCCTAGCTCCGCCCACCTTTACCATTATGAAACGCACCAACTTGAAGTCCGACTTTAAAGTTAAAGGGGACTTTAGTTAAAGTCGACTTGAAGTCGCGATTATGAAACCGGGCGTTATGTAAATTAAAATAGGTTTAATTAGTGACAATCATTTAATATAAGTAGTTAAGTGAATTAGTGATAAGAGACAAGTGTTGATTATGAAAGTGAAAAAGAAAACTGATAAATTACAAAAGTTTCAAGCGCTCCCAAACAAAATCAGTAGAGAACGTTATATCCGCAAGCTGGAATCACAATTACTTAAAGTAACCAACAATATAATAAAAATTAAGACAGCGAATCAAAACATAGCTCCCCGCGATACGGAACCAAAAGTCACAATAATCGACACAGAAATGGCTACTACATCTGAAGAATTTGTATTCCCAAAATTCCGAAAAACATCTAAAAGGAAAATAAACGACGATGACTCGACTCAGACAACCAAAAAGCCACAATTTAATACTCCCAATCCCTACAACTCCCTCGTAAGCGAGGAGGAGGATGGTGATAGCGAAAGCGAGACCGAAATGGACGCAGAAGAACCTAAAAATACCTCTCCGTAAAGAAAGTCGGAAACCACGAAAGAAAACAACATGGTAACCGCTAAGACAAACAAAAAACCACCCCCGCCGCTGATAATCCACGGAAAAACGGATTCCCACAAGAACCTCGTTCTAACCATAAACATGTATGTCAAAAAGGGATACCACATTAAATATACCCCCCACAACACGAACCTATTCGTGCATGACGAAGAAGAAAGGAAACAATTAGCGAAGGTACTCCAGAGGGAGAAAACGGAATTCCACACATACACACCCGCCTCGGATAAAACGCATGCATTCGTAATCCGCGGCCAACGAACCGACGCCGACGGTTGAAGCGTGAACTTGACAAATTGCTTCAGAATGAGGGGAACGAAAAGACCGTTATACATGGTAGTCACCTCGGAGGACCACACTTTGAAGGATCTTCAGACCAAAATCAAAGTTCTAGCCTACACATTAATCACGTGGGAAAGGCGACACAACAATAAATTAATTATACAGTGCCATAGGTGTCAAACCTGGGGACACGCAACATCAAACTGCAATGCTGACCCTATATGTCTCAAATGCGCGCAACCACACTGGACAAGGGACTGTAAAAAAAACCAAAGATACCCCTGCCAAGTGCGCAAATTGCAGCCAAGAGCATCCTGCTAACAGTGTAGAATGCATAAAGTATAAAAATGCAGTTGCTAAGACAGCAGCTATGAAATACTCAAAAGAACCTCTTACCGCCCGTCGGCAAACAACCCATCCAGACCTTGCAAACCGTAAACAGTTCCCAGAACTAAAGCGGCCAACACACACCCAAGCCTATGCAACACAACCGACCAATCCCTGGAAAAATTCAACATCAGGTAACACCCAGCAACAAAGTGAAGCGCGAAACATAAATACGAACGGTTTTAGTGATCTGGTGAGTGAATTACAAAATTTAAATAGTGTTATAAATGTACCCGCAATGCTGGAAGCAGTAAAAGAATTAAAAAAACAACTAAGAACGTGTAAAACTTTCATAGAAAATTTCACAAAATTTTACACTGAAAAAAATGGATTCGTTTTTCCAACAAAAATATCTTTGCTAACTTGTATTTGCAACAATACTTTTTGTAATAGAAGCATACATTGTCGCTGATATTACATACACAAAAGATTACTAGCAAAATCGTATTAATTACTTACACAAATATTATTTGCAACGCTATTTCAGCTAGTAGAACAAATAAATGTGCTTCGACAAACAAAGTTATGAGGTGTCGTCCAAAACTGTGATACAAATATGCGTATTTTTAAACATAAACATAACATATAAATAAATGTATGTATTTGTTATTTTATACATTTATGCCTATGTAGGTAGGTTCCTAAAAATGCATTTAAAAATTTTCAAATATAGGTATTATTAGGTACTGCTACTCTAAACAGCGGACAACTTGATCAACATGCAAATTGGTAGTATTCAATGTAAACTATATTTTTGCAACAAATAATTTAAAAACCATATATTATTATTGACTGAGATTATATAATTTATAATTCACATATGTACAAAAAAAAAATAGTTTTGTTTTCAACCTTGAAGCGAGCTCATACAGTGTGTTTTGATTAATCATCAAATGTTTTGACCAGCGGAAATATTGTGTTCCAAATCACGTTCCAAATAATACTAGGTAGCCAATGTATTTGTTAACATTACCATTTCGTCACCTTTTCTTCCAGTATTTTCTCCATTTCACGTTAGCAAGTTGATGCAGTCGGATCAGATTTTTTGAACAATGAGTTTTTATGTAGTGAGTGATTTGTTAAAACAGTGGCAGTTCGAGGACTTGATACCTGTTTTTGAAGGTACGTATACATGCTCAATAGATTTGATTTCAATCGACACTAATATTGGTTAAATGGTATTATGAAACTAATTACATATTTTGTCTGTTGTGAAACTTACATGTGTGATAAATAGGAACACGATTTGTTTTAGTACCAAATGATTTATTCCACAACAGATTAAAGTTTGAAATGTAACAATTCGATATTTGCATTTTAAATAATTTCAATTCAGAATTGGCAGTAGGTATGAAGAAAAAAATGGCGGGTAAAGCTGCTGTTAAGGGCGCCATTTTCATCAGTAGTTGTTATATTTACCTTGTTATCACAGTTTTGCCAGATACAAATATTTACGCATTTTTGCGACGCCGCCGCTGATATTTAAACGTAAAGTGTTTTAATATTTAATTATAAAATATGTTATAACTATAGTACTTATTAGCATTATCTTTATCATAGCTCAGCATTATACATGTACCTGCGCATGGGTAAAATTTGGCGACCTCGACGGTAGTAGCTACCGAAAATTGCTAGCTACACAAAATCTTGTTGACGTTGAGCAAAATATTTGTTAAAAAATATGTTGCCTTTCAATCTCTTATCCTACCCTATTTCAGAAAACGGTATCGACAGTGAGTCCTTCGAACTATTATCTGCTGAAACAATTGCTGAACTTATACCAAAAATTGGACCGCGTTTAAAATTTTTTGAGAAATGGAAAATATTCACTGCAGAGTTTATGGAGATTGGAGATTTGCCGACAAATGCAGCAGTCAAAAATTTAAATGAGTTGGACACTGAATCGTTCTCGGATACGGCAAGTACTATTACTACCAGACCGGAATCAGAATCGGGGACAATTACCCAATCAGATCTATCTTTTGCATCATGCAGTTCTTCAAACAACTCTGATGGTGAATCACTATTACAGCAAAGAAAACGTAGTACGTATTCTAATTATTATTTTGATTGCACTCAATCTACTTAGGCGTTGTTGTTTCGTGATGCTATAGTCGGATTAACAGCAGAGCAAATTGAAAATACTCCAGCAAACATACGTCGCCGAGAGAAAAGGGAAAATTTACGATCTATTCTACAAAAATCGAATAAAGGAAAATCGGTGCTACATTATTATGAGCAGAACAAAACTTTTACAAAACTAACCAGAGATAAATTAGTTGAAAGCATACTTGAAGACATTTTCGAAGAAAATGTCGATATCAGGTAAAAAATAATTCTGTATTTTTGTTGTCATTGCCAAAAATGATTTAGATGAAGAGTTGTTATTGCATAATAGACTGCAGCTTCACAAATAGGCTAATAGTGAAAGCATTACAGTATTAAACAAAAACTGATTTTTCTTATTTTGTTATTTATATGTGAACAGATAATGATATTGCGCGATTTCAGGATAACATCAGAAAAATTCCAAGAGATTGCAGGTAGCATCGTACAATTGTTTCCAACAGAAATCCGGGTACGATTTTATAAAAACTTATGAAGTTCTCCACATAAATTGTCTTTAATGTTTACAGGAGATATATTTTGCGATAAACAGAAAAAATATTGGCGGAAAAATTCACAAGATCGGCGCAGGTAAATTGTTCAGGAAATATTATAATATGCGTAGACAGTTTAAAAACACGGGATTACTAGCCACCAATAAAGAATCTGATGATGATGTTAATGTTGATGGTGATGATGGGGGTATGTTATTTTTAATGATGGGGAAGATATTTTATTTTAAGAACTGACTTTGATTATAGAGGATGACAAAAACGATGCTTTGACATGGCTACGGAATAGTACAGACCCCTGGTCACAAGTGTTAACATTTTGGAATGATACATTTTGTTTGCGTAACAAGCAGTTAAGAAATGAGGAAGGTTCTGTACAATCTTACATGGGTTTGTATCCGGCCCTGAAGCACAGGCTAGGCTACACTTTGTTAGAACAGGATTTTAACAAACTGTACCCAGACTGCGAACTGAAATTATTTTCCAATTGGCTAACATTTTCCGAAAACATAGTTAGATACGCAAAAACATTAAAAGATAAAATGATAAGTCAAAAACTGGCGGAAATTCAAATCGACGGCAGCCAGGGTAATTATAATGCATTTAATATTAGTCTAATTGATTTAACCCGTTTTTAAAATTTCATAGAGGTGAAAACCAACAGAATATTATTTCTTGTTCCATACTTAATGAAGCCTGTGACAATAAAGAAGAAATGTGGTGGGTATTGGAAACCCTCGAAACTAGAAATGCAAGAAGGTTTCATTATTCATCTTAAGGTAACGTCATGTTTGCTAATTATAAATTTTAATTATCTAGCTCAAAATTGTTAAAATGTTTACTATTTGTTATTTACATCGTTCTCTGTGCCTATATTAGTGTTGGTTTTGTCTTGCATTAAGTACTAATACAAACGAAATTATTTCAAGTTTCTTTTTTTCAAACTATTGTCGCATTTGGTTTGAGGGTGTAGCTTGCGACGGGTTTTAGGGTAGCAAATCATAATAAAAGCATAAATACAATTTAAAAGAATATATTGAAAGTAACTTACATAATGTGATAAGTTGACATCGTCGTGGGGTCGTTCTGGGGTCTCGCGAGAATACACAATCGAACTGCCCAGAGAGACCCGAAACAAGAGTAATTATACCCAAAAGGCATTGACGTCAAATGCGGCGGTTCACCAGAATGTCCCTGATCTTTGGAGGGTTCAAGATTCCTCTTTATGGTTTCCCAGATCCGGGATGATTAAACAAAAGCGAATAGTTTTAGCAATTAAAAGAACTCGTGAGTTTGCCAATTAACAGAACTCGTGGGTGTTATACGTGACAAATCTCCCCCGATCTTCAAAGAGGGACACTTCTCCCGAAGTGAAAATAAATGAACTATGCCACTGGTAGAACAGATCGCATTTAACGTCTATCAGGAAATATTATCCTGAACAAAAGTAACATCTAAAGATACTCATGCTATCCTAATACATAAAAAGCTGAAGAGTCGTAAAGACAATGTAATTTTTCATGAATGGACCTGTTTTGCGATTACGCATAAACTTATCTAAGTCCTTCCTGCGTGAATGAACTCTCGTTAGCTCCGTATGTATTTGGAACGCAAAGCTATAAAGCAAATATATAAAAAATTCAAATATAAGAATATAAAAAATATGAATTAAAAAATATCAATCAAAAGAATAAGCAATGCAGTGATAAAAAGAGGCATGTAGAAAACTTGTAACGTAATTTATATCTTAATAATGCATTTATTAATTATACGCTTTTGAGAGCGTTTGACCATTTAAAAATTTGATAGCCTCTGTTCATCCTAGCATCCTGGTACAGATGTGGTCTATTATTTACAAAAGCATGGGCTGCGGTTCTCAATAACCACAAACGATACCACAATCTCCCTTATTAAGCGTTACATTGTATGCATATCAAACAATTAATTAAAAAATCAATTTGAAAATAAAAATAATGTTAACTTCCGCAGCACTCTCGAACAACAGGATGACGATAAGGCCGTTATCGCCGTTTGGCCGTTATAATTGCGAATTTTTTGCACTAGTGAACACTGAATTCGATTTAGTTCTAGTTCAACAGTGTTTTAGTGAACATGGCTTCTTCTGCGAATGGTAAGTATCACTTTATAATTAATTATTATATTCACCAATTATTATATTCACAACAATTTTATTAAACATGGTCGAGGAAACCTTTGAGAAACACTTCCTATTAAGGGGTTATTTAAATTTAATAGCACTAATCTTCGCGAAACACTTGCTTTCACTAAGAAAGAAATTTTCGGTTGATGTATTCCTTCGTTTGTATGCTGCTAGCGGAGGGGGTTGTTGAGTTTCAACAAGTTTGATATCCAAAGAGTTCAATAGAAATTATAAAAGGGGAACACCCATTTTATGGATAACGTGTTCTTGGGGAGTTTTGAAAACCTTTGGGGATTTTCATCGGATAATATGGGAAGCCTAATTTTGACCTCTTCGCAGGAACTGGATTTACTTAATGATGATGAAGTTTTGTCCATTAGGAACAAATTTCGATAATCCAAAAACATATATAAACCATCAAAATGTACAAAACGGGAACACTCCGTTATATATTGCGTGTTCATGGGGTTTTTTAAAGGTTATTTCGAAATAATTCGAAATAATTATGGTGGTAACAAGTATAGATAACTATGGCACGACACACATCGTTTTATTACGACATTTGTGACTTCTTAATTCAAAGTGGCGCTGATGGGAACAGCGAAGGAAAATCTCCATTGTGGATCGCAGCAACTTGAAAGTTGTTAATTTTAGAGGTAGGCCGTGGGGCGTGGTCCTCCTGGACTTGACATTGGCATGTATTCTTCTACAGGTGAACTATAAACTTGACCTCCAGACTGCATTAATTGACTTAAGGGTATGTATCCCTTGGTACTTTCGGTAGGGTGTATGTATCCCTTTGTACTTGTACTTTCGGTGGGTTGTAGATAGGCATTCTCCGGGGTTGGGTTCCGGGGAGGTAAATCTGGAGCGAACCGGGTTCTAGGCGGTCCATCCAAGCGTAACGACGTTGGTCGTCGAGAAACGGTCCTCGGAGGGGAGGGAGTTCGTCGAGTAATGGTCCTCGGAGGGGAAGGAGTTCTCCTTGAGGAAGGGTTTGGACCAGAGGGTCTACGGGATACCGTACTTAAAGGAAGGTAATTAAGAAATTGTTTCTGGGTAAGTTGGTGTAGGAAGAATCCAAGAATGGCTAGGGAAATCACAATAAAGTAAAGGATTCCAATTAAGGAAAGGGAAATAGAATCAGATTTAGGCTTCTGATTCTCGTACTGTTGTAGCCATTTGTCGTTTAAACAGGTATTCAAGGTAGCGAACTTAGGACTGGTGTCTCCATAAGGTGGAATTTTCAAGCCTTTCAATCGGATCCAAGCGGCAGGAACTGCTACCCGGATGTCGAGTTTGTCCTTATTTTCTTCTTGACAGGCATAAGTCGGTTTGACTTCGACTCCATTATAATCTTTCAGAAAGCAGTCACATGGTAACGTAACTAAAAGAGTTCCAATTGATGCATTTAGTGTTTGTTGACTGTTGGAACAATGCACTTGCAATTTTGGGTTGGGATGAGTCACCAAAAATTTATTAAGTCCAATAGGCACTAGAAATTGAGTGTTTCTTCCAGTATCTTTGCATGACAAAGGGCACACGTTCGATAATTGTTGCACAGAACCTCCAGCTAGAGCTTGTTTTACGCAGGCGACTCCTAGGGCGTGGTTTCCGTAGTTGTTAGAAACCAAACACAATTCATCTTTAAATGGATCGCACTTAGGTAGCAAAATAGTCCATTGGGAATCGAGTTCCACCAAGGCGAAGTTGAAGGCTGGTACATCTACTGAGCAGGTATAATTTTCCCAAGCGAAGTTAGGTGTTAGCATTTTCCTCATTCGCAAACCTTTCAATAGGTTATGGATCATTGGTACGTGTAAACCAATCAAAGCAGATCCTCTAGACAAAGTACATTCGACCAAGGGTAGGTTGTAGTACGAAGCTATGTTGTTGAGTGCTGGGCTGTAACTCTCATCATTAATTTGATGCAAAACCCTACTTAATTCTACCATAGAAATTATATCTAATTGTAACTTTTTATTTTGGCACATATTAACAAGTGATTTCGACCATTGATACCTAATTGTTGCGTCCCAATAAATATATTCAGCTAATTTAGCATGAAGGCAACCAATTCCGCCAAGAACAGTTTTAAACTGATCTGGGTAAGATATATTATATAAAGGTATTCGTCTCAAACTAGTAATTCTCTCAATTAATTCCTCAATTTCATTATCAGAGGTAAACATTCGCGTTATATGATTTCGCGTTGCAAATTGATAATCAAAGATCTCACCGTCATCTATTAATATGTCCGTCTTTTCTTTCTTACTATCTAGGTTAATTAACGAAAAATATTCCGATACATTACTACGTATAAATTCACACAAAGGTTTATTTACCGATGCTGCGCAAAAGTTTGTACAATTTAATTTATCCAATAGACTTTTAGGTTTTTCCAATTTAAACAAAATTGGTTTAGTTAATTGATAAAAACTTACGTTAGGTAGTCTTTGAATATGGACTCCTGAATTAACTTCTACGCTTAAAAGGTTATTTTTAACTATTACTGCGTTAAGGGTTAAGGCGATAAGTATTCGAAAAAGCATTATGTTAGTCATACTGGTTAATTTCCTGTAACTTATGTTCTATTCTATATCACTAATTGTTAATTAATACAAGTTATATTTTATATCACTAATTGTTAATCAATACACGTTCTATGGTTAGTTTTAACTTTAACTTATGTTCTATTCTATATCACTTAATTGTTGATTAGTTGACTGTTAATATTCGATCATTGATTAATACCCGTTAAACTTAAACTTCTGACCTGTCTTTTGTCCGAAACTCTTACAAACTTCTTAAACTTGTTTCGACTATTTCTTCAAGTTGACTGATTCATCTTCTCATATTACTCCGTTTATTTATATGAATAAGACGGAAGACACAAAACCAAAAAGGAGGATACCATATACTGCCTTAAACTACGCAATCATCGTGCGTTTTCCTAGAAAAAACTATCATTATCTAGCCTCATCCGTCCTCATTTGCGGATGTAGGAGACCACCTGATCCCAGAATTTTTCCTTGGGATAGCTTTAACCAAAATCTAATCTGCAATTTGTCATAAGTAATTTAGAAATGTAAAATAACTGAAAATTTTGAAAGCGTTATGGCAGCGAATGCGCATTTCTCTCCCCGCTTAGAAAGACCGAAACATCGTGAAGGAATACTTTGAAAAATTGCAAACTCAGGGTCTTAATACTCGAGTATCTCAAAATCAATAATCAATAAAATCTCATAAAATCACATAATCATATATATCCATAAAAATCTCATAATCCATAAAATATAGCGCTTATCATCATCAAAAACATACAGCGATAATGGAAATCCGGCCTTAAAAGACATATTTAACTCAATTAATGTACTTACAACTTGGTATCCTTAAACTCTCAAAAACAATAAAAATTTTCCATTACCGTCCACCATGTGAAAACAACTTATTGAGTTCCGGTGGATTTTTCCGGGATGGTACCCTGCCGGAAAACTGAGCCGGATTGAAGTGTCAATGTTACACTTTTCCCAACTGGCAGTCTCAAATTCTCTGTGGAAGTCTCTGCGACTTCTTCTTCTTTAATTGTGGTTATAGGAGCAAACCTACAAGCTGTCAAAGGCTTATTAGTTTTCTTACCATTTTTAGATTTCCCGTAAACTGGATTGTGTATCCATTTACTGTCTTCAAAAATTTCCTTTAATGGGATATGACGATTCTTCATTTTCCTAATTTTGTTAAGCCGATAAAAGCAATATGCAATAAGAAAAATCGTAATAATAATAAAACAACTTAAACAAAACCACATAAGGGATACTAAAAGTTTTTGATTAAACGAACGTGGGCGTTCCCGGAAACTTTGGGACGCAACCGGACGAGCTAAACTAATTAGTACGGCACCTCTTTTATAGAATAAGTAGGCGACTACTGCTGATAGAATAATATTCCAAATTAGATAAACAGAATCACCATGATAGGCATAAAGGTCTCCATAAGTTTTCTCTAATGCTGCGTCGAGGGTTTCCTGTATACGACTAAAGGTAGAAGAAGTAGTTAGATTTAAATGAGGGATCGAAGTTGACCAATTAACATTTAAACATTCCGACATGTTATCAAAAGTGGGTTCAGATAAGTGAACTTGCAAAATGTAAGTTTTTAAGTTTGACCAGATAGCTGGTAAAATATGAATTACTTCATGGGTTTTCTCACTCTAAGTCGTACAAGGGAAACGGGGTGAAATAACTTCGTTGTTATTCACGTTCAAGGAGCAACTGCAAGGTAATTTTATTTGAAGGGCTCCAGGTTGATTGTAGACCGAGGGGTCTAAAGGAGTCTCTCCTTCTGGGCACTTGATAATTGTCTCATTTTTCGGGTGGGTAATTGCAAAAATATCATCGCGGAGTTCCGTGATAGTCATTGACTGACTTGTATGACATTGAAAAGGACAATGTTTTCCAAGTTCATCCACTGTAGATCCAGTGAACATGCGATAAGCGCATTGTGGACCGAAACTACTGTCAGCTGTAAATCTAGGTAAATAACAAAGTTTGTCTTGAAAAGGTCGACAATGGTGTAAACCAGACCCGGAAATGGGCCGCATGGCTGCAATTTTGGTATTATCTGAAGTGGGTGATGCCACTGCAAGATAAAGGGTGTCATGCATTAAAGTACAAGTATCGTTTCTCCATGCAAAAGGGGTTGTCATTAATTCAAATAGTCCCCATCTGAGGTTACTTGGAACGATCGGAACTCGAAGGCTAACGACAATGTTAGAATCAGTGAATGTACAATCGGCAATCGGTAATTTATAATAACGAGAAATTTCATAGATAGGAATTGCAAGTTCGTGCCCTGCAGGTTTTAAAGTTTTGAGAAGCAAAAATAAATCATGACGTAGTACGTTAGGGTGTACCACTGCAGTCGGAATTTTGTGATCTTTACATTGATTCATAATTTCTAAATTATTCACAGTGCGTTCAAAATTAATTAAGCGCAACAAATTGTTATAAACATAAAACATTACGCGTTGAGTATTCATATCGGAGTTTGCAGCTGTCCTATCAATGGTGTTCCGTAGGTTGTGGTCGATACGGTCTAGTTTATCAATGTTCCGCCTAGTTTCTGCAAAATTTAGTTCTACTTGTCTATGATATAATAGAAATGCATTAGAATTATTAGCTACTTCGCGAAGGTGTCGATTTAACCCTAGGCTAATTTTCAGCAATAATTGTTGCAAATCGTGCTCGTCCGTGCGCAAAGAATCTACTTTCCGATTTGTAGCTACGCCACAACACCATGAAAAAAATCAGCAATAAATTCTAGAGCTCGTTTATCCTTCCTTGTTGAAGGAGTTTCCATTGGTTGGTCCAATAAACTGGGACGATAGGTTCCCCAATGCTGTGGATCGAGGGCTTCCCTTAAAAGTTTGAGTTCCCTGTCGAAGATCTTCAGTAGGTCGTCTACTTCAGTTGCCATCTTACAGACATGGGTTTCGTTGTGCCCACACAAGGGGTCGTTTGGTATCCGCTTGTTCTGTTGAGGTATTCCATACCAGATTGCTTGATAGGTCAAAGGTAGGGTTGCAGTGATTGTATCCGGCAATTTCTTCCAAAAGGCACCTGTTGTCACTTTAACAGGAGTTCCTATTCCTGTTCGTAGGTAGCTCACCACAATAGTAAAAATAAATCTGAAATCATAAAACAAAACCTTTTTGTTCTCCACTTTCTCTTAAATAAAACACTGATCAGTCAGTCATTAAAACTTGTTTTATTAACACCTTATGTGTTATCTTCTTTCCCTAAAATACACATTTTAATATTATTAACACCGTATGTGTTACTTCTATCTTTAAAATACATATTTACTATTTAATTTTCTTTATATCTATTCCCGTATCGTTGTTATGCAGGTCTGGGTATTAATCTATGCTAATCTTATTTCTACTTACAATTTATTTATACACTATTATTTACAATATATTTATATATATGCTATTGGCTGTTCTTAAGGTCACTTATCACTTGTGCACTTGCTAACTAGGTGTCTTATTTCACTTTTAGCGAGTGATATGCTAGTCCA
This sequence comes from Hemicrepidius hirtus, assembly GCA_963082805.1. Taxonomy (NCBI): domain Eukaryota; kingdom Metazoa; phylum Arthropoda; class Insecta; order Coleoptera; family Elateridae; genus Hemicrepidius; species Hemicrepidius hirtus. The sequence continues at coordinate 32,068,902 of OY720161.1, read as the reverse complement.
GGTGGACGAAGGGGGTATGCCGGAGCGAAGCGCGGAGTTGGGGCCTCCTGCTTACGAGGAAATCAGGGGCGAGTGGGTGCCTCCGGGGGTGGCTGGTGCCCCTCAGTACATTCAGGTGCTGGGGGATGCTGAGCGCCCCAGGAGGGTTCGGCCAGCCCTCCCGCTTCCTCCCTTGGAGGAAGATGAACCGAGGGAGAGGGCTGGGGCTGCGCTAAACGCGTACACCCGGAACCTTGGGTAAGTAACACTTATTTTCTTAAGTTCATCACTTGTAACGTCTTTATCTTCTTCTAGGGATATCGCTGAGGTTCCACGGGGCAGCTACCATGGGCTGGTAGTGGTCGGTTGCTACACCTTAGTAGTAGCCGCACTGGCAGCCCTGGGGTATGTCTTGTCTCGCCCCTGGGGTCATTGGTGAGGCGGCCCTGGAAATGGTCGAAGAGGCTCCGTCGAGGCCGAGGAAGGGGGACCTAAGCATAGGCCTAGAATAGTTCGGGTAAGTCTGGGGGACACGGGGACGGCGTTGGCGTATATTCCGGAGACGTTGGCGAATAGCGAGGCGGTGGGGGATAACAGGGTGGAGCTGTTGGCGAGTAAGGCCTATCGGGATCACCCACTGGGCCAGGCGAGGGCGAGCGGGAGGGGTTGACAGCGACGTACATCCACCTACCCTCGTTCTCGCTATCTGAACCCGAGTCTAGATCTAGGTGTAATATATATCCTGGCTTATGTTCGTTAAGCGTCTCCGTGGACGATGACGGCGGGGAACCCTCTTCTTTGCACCTGCAGCCAGTGGATCCGGTCTCTGGGGTATGTCTAGGACTGAAGGGTATCGTAGACACCGACATATAAGACGCGGTTCCTCGGCGTCGTGAACCGTATCAGGCGAGGCTGGTGACTCCTCCGGGGAGGCTGGGGACTCTTCGGGTGCTGCCAAAGATTCTTCAGGTGACGCCGGAGATTCCTCAGGCGACGCCGGAGACGACTCTTCAGGCGGCGCTGAAGACGCACCCGATGAGGCTGGGGTGGATCTATCGTCGTCCCATACTTCGGGCGTCATGAACACATGGGGAGACGGTTGGTTGGTAAGGGTCACCTGCCGACCGGTGATTTCTTCGTAATGGAAGAGGTAAAGTGCCTGATAAGCGGCGCATTTACCCCTCCATCTATGGTTTCTGCATGGTGCCACGCTTCTGGAGGGTAGCTTTGGACACGATGACTCCTCGACGTCCAGAGCTGGCACCATCTGCAGGAGGTAACGCACTTTATCTATGCCCTTTACCACCACCGTGTATGCCATTAAATTCTCTTCTAATAGTCTCACCACTTGATGGTAGGGCACATCGCCATCTTCCCATCTCAACCCATGTATGTGGTTAGTGGCATACCGGTTCCGTTCCCGCATGGTTGGCGATAGGCGCCTCCAGGGGTAGGGCGGCCCGAAGATGTATTGGGTGATGGTACCATCTGGCACCACCACCGCAAATTCCTTCAAAAGGAAACGCCCTTCTCGGTCACACAGAAACTGAAGGTCCGCGAAGACTGTAGGGCGTACCCTGCGCGTCCTTTCTGGAGCGTTTGATGCTCTGTTGGACACATTTCGAGGTGAGAGTGACAATAAAAATTTCTTAAGCAAATAAAACAGCCAAAGCTTCAGTGTCTAAAGCACTATTTTCGATTTCAGGGTCGGCTTCATGGGATGTTGAGGCGATAGGATCAGGAGTTGAGGTCCAAGGTTCATGGTAGGGCAATATGCGACCTACGTGAACGACATCCGTTTTGGATCTGTTGGTCAGACCCTTTCTAACCCGGTAATTAACATCACTAAGTTTTTCCACAATTTCATATGGACCAAAAAATCTACACATCAATTTAGGTGATTTTCCTACCTTTCTTACTGGGGTAAAGACCTTAACCTTATCTCCTACCTCAAAATTAAGCGGTCGATGTTTAGAATCGTACCTTGCTTTATCTTTATGTTGTTTTTTATGTATATTTTCAATAACATGACTCCTAACGTGCAATGCACGATCTCTGAGTTGTACAATGTCCTCCGTCTGGACATCCTGCTTAAGGGTCGCTTCCGTCGGAAGAACTGCCTCCCTAGCATAAACTACAAAAAAGGGAGACACTCGCAAGGTGTCTTGCCTAGTAGTGTTGTATGCGAATACAGCATGTGGGACATACAAATCCCAATCTGTTTGTTGTGTATTTACATACAAAGATAACATATTAACTAGGGTTCCGTTAAACCTTTCTGTTAACCCGTTACATTGGGGATGATACGCGGTTGTAAAATTACTTCGTACCCCCATAATTTTTAATAGTTCACTTACCAACTCAGATTTAAATGTTTGTCCACGATCACTAAGCAAGTATCGAGGACATCCATGCCTCGCGATTATATTTTCAAAAATAAAATTCGCGATTGGTGCTGCCTTGCCATTAGGGAGGGCTTTCGCTTCTACCCAACGCGTAGCGTAATCTACTGCGACTACAATCATAGTTTTACCTCGGCGCGTTTTTACAAAAGGTCCCAATAAATCAATACCAACCCTATCAAAGGGTAATCCAACTGGAATGGGTTGCAGAAGCCCTGCTGGCTTCAAATGTTTTTGTCCTTTTCGCGATTGACAGTCGGGACATCCCCGAACGTATTTTTCTACATCTGATTGTAGCCCTTCCCAATAATATCTATTTTTTATTTTATAATAAGTCCTAGTAAATCCTAAATGACCTGACATGGGTTCATTATGATGGCTATACAAAATTTCTTCCTTCAATTGTGAAGGAACTACTAATAAATCTTGTTCACCCTCTGTACTAGGATTTTTCCTATAGAGAATCCCTTCTCGTAAAATAAAATTCTTTGCGCGCCTACTTAATCCTATTCCTGCTTGTTCAGGATTTTTAATAGCATTAATTAAATCTAATAATTTTGGATCACCTGCTTGTAATTCAGAAATATCTTGACTATCTAACAAATACGTAGGAACTTCCATGGCATCTTCCTCATCAGTAGCGGTAGGGGCTGATGCGGGGTTCCTAGAAAGCGCGTCTGCATCCCTATGAATTTTACCTGGCTTATACTTAATTTCATAATCAAATTCAGCAAGTTTAATAGACCATCTAGCTAAACGACCTGTGGGGTTTTTCATGGTGGTAATGTAACAAACGGCATTATGATCAGTGACGATTGTAACAGGGCGGCCATGAATCAAATGTCTCAAATAAGTCAAACAATAAATAACACTAAGACCTTCTAATTCAGGTATGCTATAATTTCTTTCTGCTTTAGTTAATGAACGAGATACGAAAGCTATAGGGTGCCATTCGTCTCCATCTTGTTGAAGTAATACACCCCCTACTCCCGATATGGAAGCATCTGTCCTGAGTTCTTTAGGAGAATCAGGGTTAAAATGCACTAACACAGGTGCACTGGTAAGTTTGTCCTTTAATTCATTAAAAGCGTTATTTTGATTAGGTCCCCAATTAAATTCGACATCTTTTTTAGTTATTTCGTACAAAGGGCGTGCAATAATGGAAAAGTTAAAAATGAATTTTCTGTAGTAATTAGCTAATCCTAGAAAACTTTGTACAGCTTTTACTGTAGTTGGAATTGGAAAATGTGAAATAGCTTTCAATTTATCTGGGTCTGGGGCTAATCCCTCTGAAGAGACTACATGTCCCAATAATTTGACTTTATTTTGACCATAAGTACACTTGGAAGGTTTAAGGGTTAAACCAGCAGCTCGAAGACGTTCGAATGCGCGTCTTAATCTAACTAAATGTTCCTCAAAAGTGGAAGAAAATATTAAAATATCATCCATATAAACTATAAGTTCTTTCCATTTTAATCCCTCGAAAACATGATCAGCTAGGGCTTGAAAGGTTGCTGGAGCATTACATAAACCAAAGGGTAGTTTTTCGAATTGAAATAATCCGTCAGTAGTAATAAAAGCAGATTTTTCCTTGCTAGACTCGTCTAAACCACATTGCCAAAAACCAGCGTAAAGGTCTAAACAGGTAAAAAAACCTTGCACCATTAAGGTATAGAAAAACATCATCAATTAGAGGAAGGGGATAATTATTTTTTCGGGTGATAGAATTTAGCTTACGATAATCAATACAAAATCGAAATTCACCACTTTTCTTTTTGACTAGGAGCACAGGACTACTCCAAGGAGAGGTAGAATGCGTTCTTACCCCATTTTCTAACATTTCGTTTATCTGATCTTTGATAATTGTACGTTCTTGATGCGAAACGCGATAAGGACGGGATTTGATAGGGTTTGAATCACCTGTATCTATGTGATGCACTATCAGGTCTGTAAATCCCATAGCACTAGTAGATTCTGCAAAAATATCTGAAAATTCCGTAAGGAGTTCTAAAAGAGAATTATATTCGATTTCACTGAGGGCAGGGTTAATATTATGCTGAATGGGTTGCCTAATTTCGGGCTCGTTTTGTACAAGAAATACATATTGCTATCTGGACTTAAAGAATTTTGAATGAGATACCCTAAAGTCATCCTGGAAAATAATTTTACTTTCTCGGCTATTAAAACTTCTAATTGAACAAACAATTGATCGTCTTCAAAGTACGGGAATTTCTTAATAATTACTGATTTTTTCAGAAGCGGTGGTTCGTTTATCTGAAACGAGAACTGGGTCATCATAGAAGGACAAATGATGTCACACGCAGCGGAATTCGGAAGCATGACCTGTACAGGAACGGTGATGACGCTTCCTTTGGTCAAGATTACGTCGTCTTGAAGTGCTACTTTTAAAACATTATCACAAGTGGACTCTAAATTGATGACTAAGTTTGCGGCAGATGTTCTGCCATGATTAAATGGTATCACTACTGGAAATTCAAGACCTACGTCATGTAATACTAGTGTGTTATTTGAAAAGTCAATAAACGCTGAATTATTTTGTAAAAATTCCACTCCTAACAAAAATGCTGAAGGGAAACTATCAATTACCAAAGCCATTACCTCTATTTCTACATTACTCAATAAAAGCGGTGCTAAAACTTCCCCTAATATTAAAATTTTATGATTATCCGCGGTTGTTAAAGATATTTTCTTCGTTAATGGAAGTATATCTTCGTGTCGTACACGTTTTTCACTAATAATATTATAAAAACTACCTGTATCTACGATTATGCTAGTGGATCGTCCAAAAACTTCACCCTTAATCTGAAGGATTCTAGGGGCCTTATAACTAGGTTTTATCTTAGCGGCATGGGTTTCCATACTTAAGTTCTGGCATGCCGCACTGCAGAGTTTAAAGCAGGTGACGGAGTACGAGAAAAAGATACATTCCTACCATTTCTATTGGGAGAACGGTTATCGTTCCTTCTAGTGTCGTTTTGATAACGATTGTCATTACGCGACTGATTATTAGCATTTCCCTGATAATTACCTGAATTTTGGGACCTATTATTCCCCTGATAATTCGAATTTTGATACCTGTTTCTAGGTGGTTGATTACAGGACCTCATAAAATGTCCTGGACGATCGCAATTATAACATCGCGGTCTCGCGTCTGTAGTTCGCGAACGAAACGGATTAACCTGACTACGGCCTCGTTGCCCTGCTGGACCGGGAGGTCGTGCGAAGCTGGTCCCAGAGAACCCTGACTCATGACGCGGTTGAACTTGACCCTCGCTACTTGAGACGCGGCGTTGACCGTCGGAGGCGTCAATGGGTGCGAACCCGGTATTCAATGTCATGATGTAATCGTTTGCTCGAGTTGTAATTGCTCCTTCAATTGCTGTCTTTTCAATGTCGGCTAATTTTAGAACGGCTTCGCGGAATGTGTCTTCGGTTAAATGATCATCTGAGGGCGCTAAAATATGATAAGCGTTTCGTAACGGTGGAAGCAACCCCATTTCAAAATAATCCCTTAAATCGGACAAAGGTACCCCTGGTACGTTGTTTGCTAATCTCAATAAATCATAGTAAAATTTGAGAACCGTTTCCGTTTTTTGTTGTTTACGGGAAAGTAATTGTTTCCGGGCTGAGCGAATGGAGGACGCACCCCCGAAGAATTTATTAAATGATTCCTTCACGTCTGACCATCTGCAATTTGCGTTTTGCGGATTTTCTACAAAGCGAATATACCACTGATTGGCCGAATCTTTAAGATAATTGCCAAAATGCCTAATCTTTTCATTATTGTTCCATGCATTACAGCGCGCGGTCAAACTGTTGAAAAAAGGTCACACAATTGCTTTCGCCTGGCGTGAAAAAGTCAGGACAAGTGAATTTTGGTAAAATAGCCTGTTTCGTGCTTGTTAAAACCTCACTAATTGTTCTATCGTTTTGCGCCATTATTAACGGGTCTTGATTAGTTAGGAGTTCAACTGAATCTTCAAAATGATCTGAATTATCAGAATTAGCAGGATTTGGAATAACTACGGGGTTTTCTGTTTCGTCAGGATTATCTGAACTTCCCTCAGAATGTTCAGGATTACCTTGTACTTGTAATAAAGAAGTTGTTTCAGGTTCCGGAAAAATAAATTCTGTGGTTGCAATTTTATCTATAAATTGATCTAAATCGGACTTTAATTCAACATCTACACCTGTCTGATTCTCTATCGTTAATGTTGTAGTGATAAGCACATCATCCCTAAGAATTTCTAAATCACTTGATTCATCTATCTCTAAATTTGGAGAATGAGCAGCAATAAGCGTATCGTCTTTAAGAATTTCTAAATCCCTAGATTCTTTCGTTTCTAAATTTTGAATACGAGTTGGTGATCGTGACAAAGATGAACGCGGTTTAAAAACGTCGTCTTCGTCTGGTGCTCCTGATATTTTACTAACGTCTATTTTTAATCTTTGCGACCTTAAATCGTACTGTTTATTAGGCGTACTTCGCGAGGATTGTCTTCCTGACATTTATAAACTAAAAACTATCAATTTTATAAAAATTAAATTAGTGAACATCTTATTCCCCTGGCAGTTCTATAAAAATTTTGAAAAAAGTCGACTAGTCATTCAATCATGAAATAAAAATTTTAATTAATAAACGTTGTCCCTTTAAAGAATGGATTAATAATCAAATCACTAAATAAAAATTAAATAAACAAGCATTATATTAAACAAATTGTATCTGTGAATAAAGAATTAAATAAGCGAACATTTACTAAATAAAACAAATTAGCCTGTTATTATTTTTCTAGAAATTTTAAAAACATTAATTAAACATCAAATCATTAAATAAAAGTTAAATTAATCAGCATTGCACTATTATTTCTTTCCCCCCTTTGAAAGATTAAAATTTAAAAAATTTTAAATAAACTGATACAATATGAAACATTTTAATAAAAAATAAAATACATTTTTGAAAATAATTTAGGACTTTTAGCACCTCCACCACTTGTCGCATTTGGTTTGAGGGTGTAGCTTGCGACGGGTTTTAGGGTAGCAAATCATAATAAAAGCATAAATACAATTTAAAAGAATATATTGAAAGTAACTTACATAATGTGATAAGTTGACATCGTCGTGGGGTCGTTCTGGGGTCTCGCGAGAATTACACAATCGAACTGCCCAGAGAGACCCGAAACAAGAGTAATTATACCCAAAAGGCATTGACGTCAAATGCGGCGGTTCACCAGAATGTCCCTGATCTTTGGAGGGTTCAAGATTCCTCTTTATGGTTTCCCAGATCCGGGATGATTAAACAAAAGCGAATAGTTTTAGCAATTAAAAGAACTCGTGAGTTTGCCAATTAACAGAACTCGTGGGTGTTATACGTGACACTATTTCCGATCTAAAATCTAGGACAGAGGCCAGAAAACAAAAGCTTCGTTCTTTTGGCATGACATTACAACCTACTCCAATTATAGTTGGTGAAGATTTAGAAAATATAACTTCCTCGTATGTCGCTGTGGATGATCTACTATATGAAGTGACAACACCTCTGAAAGCTGTTGACATATGCTTCAAAATAATTCATGCAGTACAAAGCCTATATCCTGCAGAATGTGAGCAGGTATGGTTGTTGATTCAGCAAGGTGTGTATGGAATAAAAACCAAATGGGATAAAAATTTCTCGTGTGTTAATCAACTGTTGGTAGAACTAAAACCATAGGAACTATTTTATGTAGTATAAGTATTCTTCTTTTCATGAGGTTTTATATTCTGCATATTTACTTTATTGTTTACTATTGAATTGGTTTTCTAGATAGTAGTTGTATAAATGTACTATAGGTATATACGATACTTCATTTCGTTTTAAAAAAAACTTTTAGCATTATCATGCCATCGTGTTACATTTGTCAATTAAAGTTCGTCTCGGTTTCAAGTTTAATTTTACATTTTAAAATTAAACATAAATTAGATGCTAATAGCACGTACAGATGTAGAGAAAATAATTGTTGGAGGGACTTCAGTGGTCTAAAATCATTTAGAAAACACTTGCAAACCAAACATTGTTTCAATTCCAGCACTACGACTCCAAAATATAATGGGGCGACTCAGGGCAGTGGTTTTTCTCCAGATGCTGAAATTAATTTTGGCGAATTTCAAAATAATTCAAATCTTGTAACTATTAATACCATAATAAATTTTAATGAATGCAAAGTGTTGCTTCGAAATGAAGTACTTAAGTTTTTGGCAAAACTATATGGTTCATCTCAACTGCCTAGGAAACAAGTTCAAATAATTATTGATAATGTATCAGAATTATTAAATGGGGAATATTTATCAGCTTTGAAACATAACGTAGTTCATACACTAAACAAGTGTTCTGAGAAAGTTGCTGAAGTTGAAAATATTCAAAAGTTCTTTGAAACGCTCCAAAACCCTTTTGAAGGATTAACGACTGAATACCTGCGATTCAAAGAGTTTGAAACATCAGAATATTTTATAAAACCAGTTGCATATGTGATCGGGCATCGTCTGCAGTACAATAAAATTAATAATTCTACTGTTTTACAAAATGTCGATGTTATGGCTCAGTTTATACCGCTCAGATTAGTTTTAAAAAAATTTTTGGAGCTTGAAAACGTATTAAATGAAATTTTAACTTATATTTCAGAATTGAAAAATATTCCTGCAAAATCAAATATCTATCAATCGTCATACTGGAAAAATATTTTATCAAAATTTAAGGAATGCGACATTGTGTTGCCCATAGCAATTTATTACGATGATTTCGAAACTGGAAATCCATTAGGATCTCGAGCGGGTGTTCATCAAACTTGGAGGAGTCTATGTCAGTATTTTATGTACTCCACCGAAATACCAAGCTAATTTGGAAAACATGTTTTTGGCGTTGTTATTTCATAATGATGATAAAAAAGAATTTGGTAATTTGGCGGTTTTTAAAATTTTACTTGACGAAATGCTTTATTTGGAAAAATATGGTATAGTGGTTAAAAGTTCACAAGGAGAAACACAAATATTTTTCGCTTTGGCTCTTGTTTTGAGAGATAATCTTGGATTGCATAGTATTTTAGGTTTCGTAGAAAGCTTTAGTGCCAATTTCAGTTGTCGATTTTGCAAAGCTGAGAAATGTCAAACCCAAAGTTTGTGCCGAGAAGAAAACAGTTTACTTCGAACAATTGACGACTATAATACCAATTTAGAAATCAGTGATTGTACTAAAACGGGTATAAAATCAAATTCTATTTTCAATTGTTTGCCTTCATTTCACGTATCATTACGATATGATTCACATTTTGAAATATTTTATATACAAAATGCAATATTTTTCTTTGGAAATTTTAAATAATAGAATAGAAGCTTTTAGTTACAGTTTTGAATCAAGCAATAAACCACCTTGCGTATGCACTGATTTTAAAAACAAAACAAAATTTAGTATGTCAGCCTCCGAAATGTTATGCTTTATTAGATACTTTGCACTATTAATTGGAGATTTGATTCCTAAAGATGACGGTGTATGGGAATTCTTTTTACTTTTACGAGAAATCATAGACATATGCACCTGTAATGTTGTAACTCAAAACCAAATTAACTTGTTGTACTGGCTTATTACAGAACATAATACTTTATATATGAAGTTATTCAAAGACACTTTAAAACCTAAGCATCATCATCTCACGCACTACCCCAATGTTATGCAAAATGTTGGTCCAATTATGAATATTTCGGCAATGAGATACGAAGCAAAGCATCGAGAGTCTAAAATGGCAGCAAATGTAACATGTTGTAGAAAAAATATTACAAAAACGCTGGCAACCAAACACCAACTGAAGTTTTGTATGAGACTCATTGCTAATAAAGGCTTCACTGATATTTTTGTAATAGGCCCAACTGAATACAATTCTGTTAATGACTTGATTGCCGATCACCCTTCACTGCAGCACGTGATACCCGAGTCGTTTCATACTTGTACTACCTACAGTTAAATGGATTAAACTATGTAATTATCAGTATTACTCAAACTATAAAACTACAGTTATAGTAGGTACTAAAAATTTACTTCCGATATTTGGTAATATTTATAAAATTATTATTAATGAGAATAGAAAAATTAGTGTACTGTATTCTGAAATAGAAACATTATCTTTTAATGAACATTTCCATGCATTTGAAATCAAAGAAACAGCAAAAATAAAAACAATTGCTGTAAAAGATTTACTTGATCATATACCCGTTTTAAAATATTTGACAGCAGATGGAATTTGGTTAATCTCCTTACGCAGTGCCATTTAATACTTAAATATATTTATACACAGCTACTAATCGCCGGTGACTTTGTAAGGGTACCTTTTTGATGGCTTATTTTTCTGTTTTTAGTTTGGTTTAAAATAAAGTGTATACCTACCTATATAGGACCCTATTTTTAAGTTGCTGTAAAAGATTTACTTGATCATATACCCGTTTTAAAATATTTGACAGCAGATGGAATTTGGTTAATCTCCTTACGCAGTGCCATTTAATACTTAAATATATTTATACACAGCTACTAATCGCCGGTGACTTTGTAAGGGTACCTTTTTTTTTTCTGTTTTTAGTTTGGTTTAAAATAAAGTGTATACCTACCTATATAGGAACCTATTTTTAAGTTCTATTTCTATTCTAAGTTAAACATTATGTAATATTTTTTTTATATCCTATGTTCAATAAAATATTTAATATGTCAATACCAGCTTCCTATTTCTAAAATAAAACACCCTGTATATTTTACAGCAAATACATTAGCTATGAAGCAAATATATTTACTTGGTGTAGCAAAATCATATTTGCTACAACAAAATAAAAAATATTTGCATAAATAAAACAAATTCGTTCAGAGAGGCAACCTATTGTTTTTAATAGCAATATGTTTTAGTTGCTCCAACAAATAAAGTTGTTTCAGAAGCATAAACAAATTCGTTCAGAGAGGCAACCTATTGTTTCTAATAGCAATATGTTTTAGTTGCTCCAACAAATAAAGTTGTTTCAGAAGCATAAACAAATTCGTTGCTCTTACTAATATTTTTGTAATCAAAACAAACATAAAAGCAGGAAAAATTATTAGTTCTGATGGCAAGTATTTTAACTGGGGCTATTTTCACTAATATTTTTTGCTGTGGTAACTGATTTTTGTTTACCTCGACGAATCTTTTTTTTCAGTGTATGAATTCACACAGCACATCGAAACTAATGGATTCTAAAATAAACATCTGTTCGTGGAACGCAAATGGCATAAAAAATAAACTAGGCCAACTAATCAATTTTCTTAACAAACAACATCGATATTCTATTACTAAACGAAACAAAACTCGTAACATCCGACAAATTGAAAATCAAAAATTACACCGTCATCAGAGAAGATAGGGGACAAAACGTTCACGCTGGCGGAATAGCGGCTCTCATAAAGAACAACATCCCGTACACACAATCGAGTCGAGATGTCGGCGGGAGTGCATGTGTGTCCTCGCTGCTCAGACAATTTTATAGTCAATTCCAAGTCAATAATTTGCAAATTTTGTGAAGGTAGTTATCATGTAAGTTGTGTGCAGATAAAAGATCAGCTACTAAAAGGTATTAAAGAGTGTGCTAACTTATTTTGGTATTGCGACAGTTGTGTTGATTCGGTAAATGAAAAGTTGAACCTAGCAAAGAACATTGAAAGGCTAGAACAGCAAACCAGAGAGTGTGTTAAAAACTCATGTTGCATTCTAAAAAGTTTGGATAACGTGAATGCAGAGTCAGCTGTCAGTGATAAGTGGTCAAATGTAGTTAAAAAGAGAGATAATTTTCCTCCTTTAATAATAAAGTCGAAGAATGTAAATCAGGATAGTAATAAAACAAAGCAAGTCGTCACGGAAAAAATAAAGCTATCAGAGCTATCTATAGCTGTAAAAAAGGTGAAACCAGTTGGCCAAGGTACAATTGTAATTGAATGCAATGATAATGCATCCTTAAAAAAATTGCAAACTGCAGCTGTTGCTGAATTGTCAGAGGAATATACTGTTGAATTACCTAAAACAAGAAACCCGAAAGTTATTATAGTGGGTCTACAGGAAAGGTTGTTGGAGAATGAAGATAATTTAATCGCAACAATAAAGCGTCAAGTTGATAAATCGTATGTGGATAAAATAGACATAAAAATGATCCGGAAATACATACCCAGGAACAAAAAACTATTTAATGTAATCTTGGAAGTATCGCCTATGTTTTTTAAGGATGTAATGAAGTACGGAAGAATTTTCATTGAATGGGAGAGTTTCCCTGTGTACCAGTACGTCGGAGTTTTACGCTGTTATAAATGTTGGAGATATGGCCATAAAGCAGCAACCTGTCGCCAGGAAAAAACTGTATGTCCGTTATGTAACCAAAACCATAGGAGTAATGAGTGTACATCGGATGTTAGGGAATGTACAAATTGCAAATACGCTTGTGAAGTCATGAAAATATCTAATATTGATTTTAAACACACAGTATTTGATAAAAATTGTGTATGTTACAAAAAGGCATACGATAACGCGTTATCCCGAACACAGTATACAGGGTTATTCAAATTCGAGGCTCACCATTGGGATCTCGGAAACCGTAAGAGATACGAAGACGGTTAAATTGGGGCAAAGTTGCGCTATATAGTGCTGATCAATAATTAAAAAAGAAATTTAACCTAGCTACCTTAGTTTTTTTATTATGGCCAAAAAACAGAAAAATGGCAATTTCGTTTTTTGGGCATAAGTTGGTTGTTATTAAAATTTTTTCAAATCTGTTAAAACTTTCTTTAAGCAACTTTTTAGCTGCAATACCGTAGTGGTATCAAAATTTGTCTACCCCGTTTCGGTTTTACGGAATCATCCTCAGGTTTGTTTTTTCATATGGGCGGCATATTGGATTTTTACAGCATCGGATAGAGTTTTTGATGGTGATTTCAACGATGTATGACATGATGACTTTTGACTGCCGAAAACTAATGTTATTTACAGAAATAGTAAATTTAAATAGATTGCCATGGAGAAACTATAATTATGAAGAGGTTATTCAAATTCGAGGCTCACCATTGCACAATACTGATAAATACTTATCTACCGTTTCTGTTATAACATTGTAGTATAAGTAATACATAGGAATTAGTTATATGATTAGAGAAGATGTTCAAACTGGAGGCCGTTCTCACGTATACAAAGATTTGCTCTTTTCTAATATTGTTTACAGCTCTTTGAATATCTCTGCCTCGAATTGTAGCAAATGCATGTAAGATGTTTCTTCTCAATTCCTCCCTATTGTTAATCCTGGTCTTATAGATTTTATTTTTGAGGTTTCCCCACAAAAAGAAATCTAAAGGGGACAAATCAGGGGATCGAGCAGGCCATTCCACAACTCCACGGTTGCCTCCATTGATTATGGAAATCCTGATTCAGAAAATTTCGCACTGGAATAGTGTTATGGGGAGGTGCTCTGTCTTGTTGCATCCATAGCCGTCTTAACCGTAATAAAGGGATGTCTTCTAAATAGTCCATAAACTGAGTCCTCAAAAAATTAAGATACCGTTCTCCATTTAATGTTTCCTCATAAAAAAATGGACCAAGGATGCGATCACCCAATATTCCTGTCCAAACATTCAAATGAAAACGAGTCTGATTGTTAATTTCTCGGTAACGCCTCGGATTATCTACAGACCAATAATGTTCATTCTTACGGTTGAACATACCTACATTGGTAAATCTACATTCGTCGGACCAAATAATATGATTTAAAAATGTGGCATCGTTGATAATTTGCTGAATTAACCAATTACAATAGTTTAATCGTCGAACATTATCGCCAGGGTGAAGTGTTTGGGAAACATGAATTTTGAAAGCCTTATATCGGTTCTGCCGTAAAACTCTCCAAACTGTTGTTTGGGGCAGATTTAAATTGGTCGCTATTTCATTAGTCGATAATGTTGGATCATGATTTATCTAAAATATTAATTAGATACGTCGAATTACTACTAACAGTAAGCGAATTAAACAGATATACAAACCTGTTGCAAGATATTAAAAGAATCCTCCTCAGCTACTCTATCACCATAACGTTGACGATCTTCTTGAAAAGAACCATATTCCGCAAGATTTCTGTCAAGTTTTAGAAAAAGTGACCTGTGAGGTTGCAGTCTCTCAAGATAGGCTTGTAAATAATTATTGCTTGCAACAACAGAGTTACCACGAGCAACATAAAACATTCGTAACATGTCTCGTTTTTCAGCATTTGAAAAAACCATTTCAATAAAGGGACAAAACGTTTTAACAAGAACTATTAAATCAACAATTGTTGTTATTGTGTTGTTTCTGTTTGTTTTTCCGTGGCAATCTATTTAAATTTACTATTTCTGTAAGTAACATCAGTTTTCGGCAGTCAAAAGTCATCATGTCATACATCGTTGAAATCACCATCAAAAACTCTATCCGATGCTGTAAAAATCCAATATGCCGCCCATAAGAAAAAACAAACCTGAGGATGATTCTGTAAAACCGAAACGGGGTAGACAAATTTTGATACCACTACGGTATTGCAGCTAAAAAGTTGCTTAAAGAAAGTTTTAACAGATTTGAAAAAATTTTAATAACAACCAACTTATGCCCAAAAAACGAAATTGCCATTTTTCTGTTTTTTGGCCATAATAAAAAAACTAAGGTAGATAGGTTAAATTTCTTTTTTAATTATTGATCAGCACTATATAGCGCAACTTTGCCCCAATTTAACCGTCTTCGTATCTCTTACGGTTTCCGAGATCCCAATGGTGAGCCTCGAATTTGAATAACCCTGTATATAGCAATTACATTCAAAGTTGCCGACTGTTGGGTTTATAACAAATCCTGCGTTAGTGTTACATATTAATATACAGGGCTTAATAGCACATTTGGAGGAACTGTGTCATGTGCTGGATATAAATAAACCAGCGGTTGTTTGTATTGGTGAATCGCATGTTACGGAGGATATTGAACAACATGAATATGAAATTTTCGGGTATACCGCCATTGTATCTTACTCAAACAGTAGACACACGGGTGGGGTCATAATATACATAAAGCAAGATATAGAGTTCAAGATCATGTTCAATGATTCAGTAAACTACAATTATTGGTCTTTGGTTATATCGCTACTATTAAAGGGGGAAACGATTATAGTGGGAGGAATGTATAGGTCCCCTAATGGTTCAATTAAAGATTTCCTGGCATATCTTGAAGAAAAATTAAGTGACAATGTAATGCAGCAGCATAGGGCAATTTGGATGGGTGACGTAAACATAGATTATTTAAAAAATGACTCGCACTCAAGGTATGTAAAGAGAATTATACAGTCAACAGGGTTTAAACAGATTGTTACTAAGGAAACTCGAGTTACAAATAAATCAGCCACTCTGATTGATTACATCATTACAAATGATTTCAATGGCATCGAAGTGCCTAGAAGTTTTCCTGTTATAAGTGATCATGAAATCATTGGGATGGATATAAAGTCCGTAAACGATCAGCAAGTTTGTAAATTTGTTTATAACAGAAACCTAAGTCGTCAAAATGTGGAACAGATAATAGTAGCGCTTATTGGTCAAAATTGGAATTACTACTCTACCGACGTAAATGTGATATATACAGACTTGATAGACAAAGTGCAGAGTTCTCTTGACAAAATAGCCCCAGTGAGAAAATTGGTCTTGAACAAAATTCCGTGGATTACGGAAGAAGTAAGGCAAGCACAATGTGCTAGAGACATTGCATACAGGAAGTTCTGCTTTACAAGAAACGAAGTTGACTGGAACGGATATAAAGGTGAAAGAAACAGGGTAGTGTCCTTAATAAGATTACAGAAGAAAAACTATTACGATAGAAATATTGATGGATGTAAAGGAAATGGAAAGAAAATGTGGAAAACTTTAAAAGAACTGGTCGGTAACAATAAGCTTACGGCTCATTTTACATGTATTAATTTTGGAATGACTAACAAAAGTGTAGAAGAAAATATGAATAATTTCTATGCCGACAGCTTAAAAGAAATAGCTGATAGTATAGAAGATAAATCGTGGGAGGCTACCTTTGAAAAAACGCAATGTAGTTTGTTAGGCTTCAAAACTATAAACATGTCGGAACTTAAAATGGTTGTATATAGTTTAAAGAATAAGTGTACAAGTGATAACGTGCTAAATATTAAACTAGTGAAGGATATGTTTTGCGTAATAGGTTATCCCTTGTTATATTTAGTGAACATGTCTATAGAAACGGGAAAAATGCCTAATAGTTTGAAAACTAGTGTTATAGTTCCTATACCGAAAGTTTCAAAACCAAATGTTCCTAGTGATTTTCGTCCAATAAATCTGTTACCAGTAGTTGACAAGATTCTCGAAACTGTTGTGTGTAGCCAGCTTAGGGAGTATTTTGAAGTCAATGATTTGTTATATTCTGCGCACTCTGGATTTCGTGGTAAGCATTCATGTGAGTCTGCACTGCAATATGTGTGTGCGGTCTGGAGAAAAAACATGTGCGAATCAGAACTTACGCTAAGCGTGTTTGTTGACTTAAAACGTGCGTTTGAAACAATAGATAGGCATATCTTGATTAAAAAACTAAAATTGTATGGAGTGAAAGATCTTGCGATTGATTGGTTAGAAGACTTCTTAACTGATAGGTATCATCAAACCAAAGTTAATTATAAATTATCTAGTAAAAGAGACAGTGGTTGGGGTGTACCGCAAGGGAGTGTTTTAGGGCCATTGTTGTTTATTATATACGTCAATGATATAAACCAAAAGCTTAAGAACTCATTTGTAAATTTATTTGCGGATGACACCCTACACAGAAAAAAATATCTTTTGTATTGCAGCAAATATAACTTAGCTAAGGTGAAATTACTGAGTGGACCTAATATTCTTAATTGCGGCAGCTATTTTATTTTGCCAATTAAAAAATCAGCACAAACATGGGAAGGTGCAGCGGCAAGTACATATTTGCTGTATAAGTAGCTCATATATTTTGCTACTTAAAGTACGTTACCTAATCCTATCTGCTGGTCTTCCTTAAAATATTAGCTACTGAAATAAAACAGTATTATTTTACATGCATTTCGCAGAAACCAAACAAGTCATAGCAATATCCAGTATAAAATGCTGTATCAACAGTATATTGGTGCCTTAAATTGGAGGTCAGTGCATGGTCGTGCTTAATTTCTCAGTTCATTTTATAAACCACGTCGTTGATAATAGGTAGTGAAGTGCGTGCTGTAGGTAGAGTTCAGTGTTAAATCCGTTGTTGTGTAAAGGTAAGTTTGTAAACCTATTACAGGGTATCCATTGGGAAATTATCTGCCTTTTCCAGGTTTTCCTTGATTTCCAGACTGCTGGACACCCTGTATTACTTAATACAATTCGTTAATGTAATTAAGTAATGCAGAAATAGAATTATTTTATATTTCGTACTACTGCATTTTAGGGCATTTACCACTATGGAAGTGAAGGATTTACTAGAAAATTGGGATCTGCCTGAACTTGCTGCAACATTCGAAGGTAAAGTACAAACATTATTTATTTACCAAATTTTAGCTAGATATGACAAGTTTTTGAGGTTGTTTAACAAAGCCGCCACAATTTTCTGATTTGCTAAATTACGGATGGTATCCGTTTTCGATTTTAAAAACTAAGTGAAGTTTATTAAATTCACTTTGATATGCAATACACATTGTAATAAATCTGTTTTAAGCAACGGTGTATGTATTTTGTTTTAGACGAATTCAACAAACTGTTTTTTAAAACAGGGTGTTGATTTTCTGGAAAACCTGGAATAGTCGGGGAATTTCTAAATAATCGACACCCTGATGAAAAGATAGGTAGTATGGGTATATCGCAATTTGATTTTCATCTCTTCAAAAAGTGAAACCGAAAACCGGCAAATAACCAGTTCGCTCAAGAAATATAATACATTTTATTTCTAAATTTCTCAAATTTAGTAGAAAGTTTTTCTTGTCATTCTTTTCTTTTCATGTCAAATCTAAAAGTTGCACTAATGCCATTCGTAGATAAACAATGAAACCTTATGTTGTAGCGCATAATATAACAACTGACATGTTCGGAGAGTTGCAAAATGAAATTTTGAAAGAGTTAATTCCAAACATAGGAACTCGAATAAAATTTACCAGACAATTAAATATTTGGAATGCCACAATACAAATTGGATCCGAAAATGCTACTAATCGTAGGGTAATTAAAAACAGAATAGCTTGATTCAGAATTGGAAATACATTTATCGAATAATTTTAGACGGTCGAAAATGACGATGCTTTGTCGATAAGTACTACCATATCAAATGCATCATCTTCCTCATTTAAGACCTTAGCTGAAAAATCAGATTTTGATGTTGAAGCAGACGACTGTAGCTTGGAGGAAAGAAGTACGTATATACAAAAAAGGGCAAATGCCATTCCCCATAAAATCTCAAACTTCTATTCTAGATTTAAATGTACCTACGCACTTTAGTGTACCTTTGTTTACGCTTCTTATAGTATTCCATCTATATAAATACTCCAATGATACTTTTCAACCTTAAGCAAACAAGAATGATAAAAATAATGCTACATCCCCCCTCCCATTTTACTTATAGAATAGGTACATTCTTTGAAACTACTTATTCCGTTAATTTCCAAATTATACTTTTAGATAGGTTGTTGGAAACACGTCCATTTGTCATGGTCGATGGTATAAATATTGTTGAAGCTGTGGAACCCCAATTAAAAAAGGCAAGAGTTAGTGCATTACATATTCTGCTAAATTCCACCAACGTAGGAAAGTCTATAATGGAAAAGTACCGTAGCTCTACTGGTTTTGCGACGAGTGACCGACAAAAATTAGTGGAAATCACACTGTAAAAAAAAATTGTGTAAAATTACTATGAAAATCATAGGAAATTTGTTCACACATATCATTAGTAAATTTACGTTGAAATAGTACTTTTACATCGGATAATTGAATTTACACACAGAATGTGTATTAATCGTAAGAAATTTGTGAAAGTACAAAACTCGTAATTAAAATTACATTACGTTCGGTAATTTTACACCTTTCGCATTGTAGTTTACAACTCCTTGTGTACATTTACATACTTGTATTGTAATTTTGCGGGATTGGTTTGTAATAATACAAATACTGTTTATAAAATTGCTAAATATAATAGCAATCTTATTTGTGGTTGTGTAAAATTAGTTCGGTAGCAGTCGTCAAACAAGTTCTTGTTCCAACGGGGTACCGCATCCTAAAACCGAAGAAGAACATGAAACATTTTATAGGATCAAAAATCAATTACTTACATCTAACTCCACTAATATTTTGCTAAAAGGTTCTTTAAAATACTTGGAAATAACTTGTAGTGCACGTTGTAACACTAAATTTTCGGTTTTTTCAACATTTCTAATTGTTATGTACTTTTTCAACTCTCCAAATTTAATAATTTTTTCAGATGCTTCAACCACCTTTTCTCCCAGAATTGTAATGGATCTAGCAGTTAATTTTTCAAAATGCCAATATAAATACGGTTCTTGTAACAGAATGGGCCACTCATCTTTAATGTTCTGAATTGTTGTAGGCGAATTTTGACAATTCAGGAATGTCCGTTGCATGGTATACGTTCTTGAAAGCGCTGACAATACGTCTTCCTTTTTAATGGCACTAGAATCTAACGCTGCAGTTTTCAAAATCGCTTTTGCCTGTTCTAGTGTGTCATTTTCTTCTTCTTCTGGAATCGGTTACCAATTTTGACAACCAGCTTTTGCTGCTAATAGTTTGATTTTTTTTTATGGTGGCGACTTAAAATCTCGTGTACTGTTCCCCTTTTGCCTATTACAATAATCATTTCGGTGCATAAGTTTCATGTAAAGTGTAGAGCAGCCATCCCCAAAGGGTTTTCCATTATCATCTACATCCATGAATGTTTTGGGGTATTTTTGTACCATACTAACAAAAATTGGCGATGGATATTGGAAACTGGTAAATAAAGATGTTGTATTACGAAACGTAGTTTGGTGTTTGGCTCTTATGGCAGTTGGAGGATAGATATTTCGTCAATTCAGTTAGTTCTCAACTAAATAGCAACAAAGTAGTATAACTTAAAAAAATACGATATTACCCCTTACCTGTAATATAACTAACACAACACTCACCACATAAATCAATAACCACACTACACTGTTCTACGTTTATCCTACACACAATAAATATGCAGGATGCTGATGCTGACGAACCTAATGCATGCTTAAATTTGAAACGCATATACGTGTTAAAAACGAAAACAGTGTACTTCTCAATCCTACCATTTAAATTGCTGATTTTCATATTTTCATAATAATAATATGGGGAAGTACATTCCGCTTTTATAAAAGTACCACATAACTTTGTAAAAATACACATACTGTATAGCTTCTAACGCAATAACTACAAATATTTAGTAAATTTACAAAAGTTAGCAAAATTACTAACAACTGTGTAACATAAGCATGTAATTTAGGTATTATTACATGTTTACACTAGTTACACAATATTTTAAGTAAATTTTACTTATTTCTGCGTGTAATTTTACAAACATTTTTTACAGTGCATAATCACTAACGAGTTAGAAGGCAACCCTGACAAAAGGTAAAACACCTTTTGGTTACTTTATTTATTTACTAGTGGGATATTGTTTCAGAATAAATTGCGAAAGGTTCGAGTGTCTGTCAGAATCTATAGTCGAACTATTTCCAAAGGAATTTAAAGTATGTAAAAAGAAATGTTGTAAATTCCATTTACATTTATTTAGTTCTTTATTTGTAGCAAACCTATTTTGTTAGAGTCAAAAAAATGTATAAAGGAAAGGAAATTAAAAGTGAGCGAGGAAAATTATTTACCACATATATTCATATGAATTTGAAAAATATGATTGTTATAATATAGTTAGTTAGTTAGAACCTAAACAGTGTTTAATGATTAATAGTAGAGGTTGTGACTATATATGCATGCGTCATGGCCTCTAATTTTTGGTTTAAATGTTAAGATTTTATTTACATTTAAAATTTTACGATGGAAATATTTTTATTTTGACCAACCTTGTTGCTTCTGTGTTTGTATGCTTTTCAACTTTTATTATTATATTCTTTACAAATGCGGAGATTTGTTATTCCTTCTTCTATTTCTATTTAATAATTATACATATTGAACTTCTCAGCAGTAAACTGTTGTAAATCTACATAATAACTGAATTACTATTTTTGTCAAAAAAATGTTATATTTGCATTAATTTTTTAATTGTAACGTGTATATGCTAAAGTGACTTGGAGGTAATTACAACTAAATTTGTAATCATCCCTTAAATGCAACTAAGACTACTAGCCACAGTAGCTAAGCAAAGTGAGCTAAAACCAGCAAATAGTTTTTGCTGTGAAAGTCCATTAGATAAGCTAAATCAGCTAATTTAAAGTTAGCAGCAGTTCCAATAGTGATTTGTTACAACAGCTAAGTATAATAGCTAAATCAGCTAATTTAAAGTTAGCCGCAGTTCCAAAAGTGATTTGTTATATCAGCTAAGTATAATAGCTAACCCAGCCAATTTAAAGTTATTAGTAGCTCCAAAAGTAATTTGCTGCAGCAGCAGATAATTTTCCAGCAGTACAAATTATTTCCTGTAGCTAAGAAATCAGGTGTCCCTATATTGCCTAATATTTTTTGCTACCGCACCAAATATTTTTTTTCTGTGTAATATCTGTTTCGGGGAAAGATTTTCAGCGGATAACCATGACATTGAATGATGAATTAAGTGCTTTGTATGAATGGCTCTGCCAAAATAAATTAAAATTAAACAGTTCAAAGACAAAATGCATGGTTATTGGTTCTAAAATTAACTGTGAAAGATATTTTAACTTAGGTTTTTCTTTAAGCATAAATGGCGACATTCTTGAGTTTGTCTCTGAAATTAGGTATCTAGGTGTCATACTTGATCCACAATTAAACTTTAGTAATCATGTTGATTACATGTGTAAAAAAATTGGCAAGAAAATTGGGTTTTTTTATCGGATAACAAAATGCATATCTCAGTGGACTAGAATGTTGGTGTATAATACAATAATTTTGCCGCACTTCTCATATGCTTGTTCATTGTTGATCTCATGTACAAACGCAGACATTCATAGATTACAGATTCAACAGAATAAAGCTATGCGAATTTTATTAAATGTTGATGAATATACCCCTATCAAGGAAATGTTAAAATCATTAAACTGGTTAAGTGTATCGCAGTATATCAACAGAGCGAATCTGATTTTAATCTATAAGATTGAACATAATTTGCAGCCAAATTATCTTAAGGGATTTCTGGAAAAGAGGTCAAATTGTCATGATTACAATACAAGGGCAAATCAAGATTATAATGTCTCTAGAGTAAAAACAACAGCTTTACAAAAAACTCTATTCTACGAAGGGCTTCGTTCCTTTAATAAACTGCCACAAAATGTTAAAAATGCAACTAGTTTAAGAACTTTCAAAAGGGAGCTTTGTATATATATTTAATGAGGAGCTGACTTGTTTGACGTTACTACCTGTTTTGTGTTGTGTATATAGTATCTGTATAACAAACTAGCAAAAATGCTAATAATAAACTTATTATTATTATTATTATTACAGAAATAACCCATAACAAAACAACAATAGAAACGCTCGCGTTTAAACTAAAAGACAACACCCACATTATCGCGGCATACAACAGCCCAAGGAATAAGTACAGCATTGCCGATTTAGACACACTAACATCGATAGCAAATAAAGTACCTAATTATAATAGGAGACCTGAATAGCAGGCACACGCTGTGGAATTGTAACCGCAACAACACGAACGGAGTCATCCTCTACAACTACCAGAACAATAACAATTTAATAGTTCTAAATCCGCACAATCACACCCATTTGCCCACAAATAATACTACTCCGTCCACAATAGATCTAGTATTGTACAAAAATATAAACACGGGAAACATCAGCACAGTAAAATCACTGGCAGAACTGGATTCCGGCCATAATCCTGTACTTTTCACACTCAACAGGCAAATCAAAACGCAAATGCAAAGATCTAGAATCTCCTACAAAAACACAAACTGGAACAACTTCAGACAAACTCTTGACACACGCATCAAGATAACGAACAACATTAGTACAAAAAATGAAATAGAAGTACAAACAGAACTACTGACAACCGCGATACAAGAAGTAGTAAAATTACACACCAAGAAAATACAAATTGACCCAAACAAAGTAGATTTACCTGCTGACATAATTCAGTTAATTAAACAACGTAACCAAACTAAAAGAAGATGGCAAAACACAGCCAACCCACATCTAAAAGAGGAGGTAAAGCAGCTAAACACACAAATCAGGACAAGAATCAGACAATACCGTAACAACAAGTGAACCAGCATGCTTGAAGCACTGAAACCCAAGGACAATTCGCTCTGGAAAATCACAAAAAGACTCAAAAAACCGCATAATCAAATTCCAACGCTCATCCATAATGACCAAGTATTTAATACAGATGCAGAAAAAGCCGAAAAAATAGCAACTATTTTCGAAAAAATACCACCTCGAAGACGATAATAACAACACAAACGAACAAAATGTTATCATTGACACAGCGAATCAAACACAAGCAAGCAATTGCGTGATTAATCGTCACGCCCTCTCAAAACTGATCACCAATCCGCGGGAGATCAAAGACCGCCTCAAACTCCTCCCAAACGGGAAAGCACCAGGACCGGACAGCATAGACAACAAAGTACTAAAAAACCTGTCAAAGAAAACAATAGTTCAACTCACGTATATAATTAATGACATCCTTAAATTACAACATTTTCCCGAATGCTGGAAATTAGCTCACATCATACCTATTCCGAAACCTAACAAAGACCCGAAAAGCCCAACAAGTTATCGACCCATCAGTCTCTTAAATACGCTAGCAACGCTGACAGAAAAAATTATTCTGGACAGAATAGACAGAACGGACAAAAAACGAAAAATCATAATAGATCAACAGTATGGCTTCAGACCAGGACATAACACAGTGCAACAAGTCGCTAGAATTGCTAACGACATAGCAATAAATTATAACAAAAGTAAAGTAACGACAATGGTTTTTGTTAAGATTGTAAAAATTCAATCCTTATTATCTTAAGAGTTGTTCTATTTTAATATTGTCGTCTGAGCTTGTTTTCATAAATAGCTTTTTGCTTATGTTTGCATAAATGTAATGTAATATGTTTTGAATGCGCCTTCCTGTTAGCAAGGTGCTGTAGTTTAGTTAGTTGAGCAGAGCTCGTCTCAGTGAAATCATCGCGTTACAAATCTTTTGCTTGTTTTATGTTTCATAATTATATAATTGCAATAAACGGATTTATTTACTTTATTCTATACTTTACTCTAATATTTTCCCAAAATAAATACAATAGTTTTACTAAACATTGAAAAGGCCTTTGACAAAGTTTGGACCGACGGGCTAATATACAAACTAAACAATATTAAAATACCGTTACACATGGACATGGTAAAGCTAATCACCTCATATTTGACGAACATAAAATTCAAGGTAAACATAAACAACAGCCACTCAACAGAAAAACTAGTAAAAGCAGGAGTACCGCAAGGCTCCATTTTAGGACCAAAATTATTTTCGTATTACATAAACGACATCCCCATCTTCGCACGAACAAACACGGCACTATACGCTGACGATACAGCCGTATACGCCCACTCCTTCAGCGCACAAGTGGCCAACAAACAGCTACAAATCCACATGGATTGATTCAATAATTCTTCAAAACCTGGAAAATCTAAATTAACGAAGACAAAACAGAACAAATAATCTTTGCCAAGAAATACACGAACAACAAGATCTTCACGCCGCTCAAAATCGACAACCACCAAATCAAAGACACAAAACAAACCGTAAAATACCTGGGAGTGCACCTAGACACCAGACTGAATTACAAAAGACAAGTAAAACAAACAATAAATAAAACGTACGCCGCTGTAAAAAACATATTTCCACTAATGGCGAAACACAACGCACTTACATTAAAAAACAAAAGGTTATTGTACACGGCCCTTATCCGGCCAATAATGACCTACGCCTCCCCGGTGTGGTGCAGCGCAACCCAAGCCACTCTGCGACCTTTACAGGTAATGCAAAACAATTGTCTACGGCTGATAACGAACCTAGACAGGTATACAAGGGTCGCCGACCTACACCAACGAGCTGAAATCATTCCAATATACCAACACGTTATGGAAACCGCTCAAAAATTTTATACAACACAACTGGGAAAAAACAAACTATCTACAAACATAACAAAAATAAGGCAACACAACGCAACAATCACACTGAAACACAAAATTCCAAAGCAAGAAGAAAAATCTAATTATCTAAAGCAGGTTTTTTAAGTAACCACTTTTCCTGTATAACTAACCCATATAAATAGCAATAAAACAAAATGACTTTCAAAATAATATATTATTCATTATTAAAAGGTAATACCGTAGAATAAACTTAATGAAGTGTACACAGTAAAAAATCCGCGTTGTGTAAAAACGCTAGTGTTACTGGTAGAAATTTTAGTGTAAAATTGTAGTGTACTTGAATACACTATTTTAACTCTAAAAAGAATTTTATATGAATTTTACACTAAATAACTCTAAAGCAACTCTATTTGCAGTGTTAGGCATATGGCACACTATTAATTGTAAAACATTTTAACTGTTATATTAGAAATTCAACTATATTCCTTTATAGTGAAAAATTTAACTAACAATAGTGTTGTTTTAGTGTATTTTATACACTGAACAGTGAATCCCCTGTATTCGTGCCGGTTCGGTTCGCGTTGGTTCGCGTAGCGTCATTCGTAAATCTGTAGCCGTAGATGTTAGTTAGTGGCCTGTGGATGAATTACGATAGTGGCATTTTGTTGGATTACAACATAAAATTTGGTAAGTAGTACATAATTATAATAATTCTGATTATTAAGTCCTAGCTGTGCGGCTTTTAATTTCGAGTACCTTTATCTCCCATACATTTCTGGCACCTAAGCTCTTTCGTATTTGCTAAGGTAGTACTAAATTTAAGCCTTAATGATATTTTTATAACATCATGACAAAGTTAATAACGTCATCCATCTGTGAATGGTATAATTTAGTTAAATGTAATTTAAATATAACATCTTCGAAGATGTAGAATAATTTATCAAATTACTAGAATGTAACGGTAGGTACTGTACAAGTACAACATCGGATTCTTAATTGTGTTCACATAATTAACAGTTCAGGGACGCTGACCATACGCAAAATACAGGGATCCCGCTTGTCATAAAATTCATAATTTATTCAATTTATTAGCTGTTTAATTTAATTCAAATTGTTTAAAACTAGGTAATAATGGTTAAACATAAATTATGTTTTCGCGCCTAATAGCTACTGGTATTCCCCCATATTTCTCAAATATTAGTCATCAGTATGCGTTCATGTGCAGATACTTAACGCGCAAGTGAACGTTATATGTAATATACGCGAATCTTACGTGTTTGATTTTGTTACAATGTATGCATGCAGACTCATAGGTGACATCATCGGATCGTAATGCGACGTGATACTCTATAATATCACACAGTCCTATTATTATGGTGACCATAATTTTTCAAGGGCAAATTTCGGCGGCAAATTTAAATATTTGACAAAATAGTTGGACATTTTACCAGTACTTCGTTTAATTCCAAAATAAAAAACGTAAATATTGTCACGCTACGCAATTTGAAAACCGTGTATAGACCAAAAGCATGTTGCGTGATTGGTTGAATAGCTTGCCGCCTAAAATATTTTAAATAAAATTGTAGTTCGCATATTTTCAGACTATCTTGTTTGCTTCTGCACGCATTTCTTATTTTCTGTGAGAGATCTCATATTGTCTATTGTTAGATTGTTACAGCACATTACATACAAACAATGAGGTTTATAAGATTAAAGCACATACATATGGATAAACTGGCAAAAGTGGAAGATCATTTTACCTATCCTGACTATGTTGAATTAGGCGAGTTCTTGAATTTTTGCAAAAATGCATTAGTATATTTGAATTTCAAAATTACTGAAACATTGTTTTATTAGAGAATACTTTTTATATTATGTACTAATTAATAGTTAGTCTGCTTAATTAGGAGAGCGTACGAGAAGACATTACAAATTACATTAGTAATTCATGTGAACATACCAAAATACCCAATAAGATTTAGTATTTCAAAAATTGTGTGGCCTCACTGTTATTAATTTTCATAGTAGGTACCTATTCCGCAATAATTATGGGCAGGGTTAGTATATGTGAGAAATGATATCATTTCAGATGCTCGATGACCTTAATTCTAGGCTATTCACCGAAATAAGTCATTTCTATGTTTCAATAATACAAACATTATTATGTCGTAAAACTATATGTCGTAAAATTATTTTAAAAATAGTGTGTTAGCTTGTTGACGACTCATAGCTGTAATTTGGATTATTATTGTAAGCAACCTCGTTGGTGTCAGACGTATAAAACGAAATTAGAATTATATTAAAAGTAAATCTCTTATGGTGTTTGATTTAAAGCCCATCAATTACTAATCATTATCTTTCAAACCTCACATATACATTAATAAAATGTGGCCGTTTCAGCGAGAAATAAATTTCCTGAATTAGGAGACGGTGCTATAAATTTTATGGATAAAGATAGAACTATTTTATAGAAGAAGATATTTTAGTCGACTTTATTACTGCATCGATAACGAGTGGCACAGTTGACATTTTACTAGCAAAGGTTCATGATAACATGGGTAGGTAATTTTTAAAGAAAAATTTGTTATATTATTTCATAGATACGCAATTTTTCATGCTGATTTTCGTACAACATAGAAAGTATATACTATTTATTTTGTAACACACTTTAATTAAATTAAAATTATTAGATCATTCCATGCAATCATGTTCCACAATATCCGTTACAAGCCCAGTAAACAATTGGCTCGAAAATGCTGAGGTAGTATTTGTGCCATCCCCGTGCGCTTCGGTCTCATCCTCATCTAATCATTCTAATCCGAAAGAGGAACACTTAAACTCCATTACGTGTGCTGAAACCTTTTCTGCCGAGGTCAGTTCAATAATGAATTTTTATTTTAATAACAGTAACAGTAGCGTATAATATTCATTTTCAGCAATGGAAAAATATTATTATTGATAAAGGGGGCAGTGAAATTTTTGATGTTTATAATAAAGAAGGTCTTTTACCTAATTCAATTAGAATGAAACTGGTACAAATAACCTGTGGCAATCTAATTGAAAGGCATGGCTTTAAAGTACCAGAGTTTGCAAAACGCAACTTAGCAGAAGCAATTATTACTCTTTTCCCGAACCTTAAAGATCCAATGGGATCATTTGGTTACGTAAGTTATATTTTTAAATCTTCAGTATTTTTTAGAGTAGGTGCCAGCAACCTAAACACTTATAATATAAATAGTATACATGCTTAGTAATATACTATTATCTATTTAGGAAGCATTTTATACAAATAATAATGGTGGAGAGGGTTATATAGCATGGCGCTTACGAACAATATGTAGAACTCAAAATAAAGATGGGCTGAGAAAAAGAACCAATAAAGAAATTCCCAAGCCCAGTGCTTCTAAGAAGCCAAATCTTGTTAAAACCCCTGAAATAGAGACGGCAATAGAATTTTTAAAAAACGCGTCCAACAGTGACCTGGATGCCATCAGATCCAAACTTACGCTAACCTACGAATATAGAAAAAGTCTAGGTACTAATGTACTTCAGGAGTTTCCACGATTTTTGGATAATCCTGGCCTAGTAAGTTTTGTTTATATATGAATGTGCAATTTCATTAGAATGTACCTATATATTTGTTTAGATTGAAGAAGATTACATTCAAGAACATCCCAAAATTAATTTCGAGGCCCTGTTCAACAAAGACGTAGGGAAAATTCTACATATTTATGAAAAAGCAGTAAAAAAATCCCAACAAATGAATCTGTTTCTGTGCCAGGTAAAACATTTTGCAATAAACATTTTGAACTATGTTGTCATTAAAACATTACATGTTTTATAGGATGGGATAGAAGCACGAGGGCACTCCTAGCAGTTCTTGAAATGTTGCCACCCACTCCAAAACGGCGCAATAAGGGAAATAATCGTTGCCCCTTAGAAGAGAAATTAATTGTCTTTAAAGCTGTAAGTCTAAAAACTATTAGGTATTTATAAATTTTAAATATATATTTGAATTCTTTTTTTAGGCTAATACAACGGTTTCCGAAATCATTGCAAAAAAGAAGACATCACAGCCGTTTCTAATAGCACAGGGAAGTAATAAAGCTGCGATAACGCAGTATAATATTATTGTCGACCAGAACAGCATACCCTGCCCTTACTTATGCAGCAGTGCCAAGGCATTTGAAATGCTGTTCATGTCCTACTTTGTGTTTAATACTACATATGACGAAGAGTTAAAAAATTTTTTTAGTTTATGCAAAATCACTATTTTAAGATTGAGACGTCAGATAAGTTCACACCAAAGATGATCGAGTTAAGAACGAGAATGGGAATGAATACCGATGCTGAGTTGGATGGTTAATAATTTTGTATGTATAAGTCTTATTTTTTGTATGATTAACTAAGCTATTCCAAGCTTCAAAATGTTCATTTGTTACCTTTGTGAAAAAATAATACAAAACGTGACCGAAACCATTAAACATTTACGGATGGTACATTCTTTTTTTGATAGGCCTAAATTGTTTTTAAAGTGTTGTTTTCCACATTGTTTGAATTCTTATACTAGTTTCAGTGGATACAGAAAACATTTACAAAAACACGAGAATGAAGTCGTAGTGCTTCAAAATGCTCGGTTGAATAATATCGCTGACACTGACGATAACTTTGAAACTGTGTCCGGTGATCAAGCAGGTGCCTTTTTAGAACAACAATATGTTTCTGTAGATTCGATAACTATCAAATCTACAGAAACTAATTTTTTAGATTCAGAAGAAGCAAATGGGACATTTTCATGCTCTCAAGAGCGAGATGTCGATGTTAATAACATGTTCAAAATGTTTGCTATACAACTTTTAGGTATTTCGCTGACTAACTCAAATGCAAGCAATTTTTAACTCTGTTAGTGAGTTGTTGGAAAACATTTTTAATAATGTATTATGTCATTCTGATGATCAAAATCCTCATATTAATACACTTTATAATTTAATTAAACAAAACATTCAAAAATATTGTACTATTTATAAACGTAACAAATTTCTGAGTTCTTTAGATTTTGTTAAACCAAATGAAATTACCATAGGTTTGAGAGCTGATAATGTTTTTGATAGGCAACTTAACGTTTATATAGAGAAAAATATTCCTTACTACTTACTTTTCAATATATCCCAATTTTAGATACTCTTACTCTTACTCTACTATTAACTAAAAACGCGGTTGGTAGTCAATTATTAAAAAATAGCGTTAGCATAAATGACGATAATTTGATAACGGTTGGTTCATATCTTCAAAACAATGTACTTTTCAAAACTAAGAAATATTTTTTGCAGTTGCAATTATACTATGATGACTTTGAAACCACAAACCCTCTAGACAGTAAAACTGGTTGCCATAAGATGGGAGCTTTGTATTTTACAGTTAAAAAATTTTCTAATCTTTTAAATACTCGTCTAAATAATATTCACTTATTAGCTTTGTTTTATACATCCCACTTAAAAACCACCTCCACCTCAGAAGAAATTACTTTAAATACAATACTAAAGTCTGCTGTTAATGATATAAAAATATTGGAGACTGACGGAATTATTGTTGAAGGCATAGATGAACCCGTATTTGGGACGTTGGTATCACTATCCCATGACAACTTAGCGGGTAATGCGTTAAATGGCATGGTCGAGTCATTTCAAGCAAATTACTATTGCCGAATTTGTTTAACCCATAAATCTGATATACAATCTGGTACTACACTTTCTGCTTCAAAAGAACTTCATAGAACTTTCAATGGTTCAGAAGAGCACAGTTTAATTGCAACTGAACAAAATTGTAATTGTTTTGGAATAAAACGAAAAAGTATTTTAAATGAACTTCATTACTTCAAATTATTCGATTCATCTTCAGTAGACATCATGCACGACATTCTAGAAGGTAGTGTTCAATTAGAGGTTAAACTTTTTCTTACTACCCTTATTGATTCCAAACTTATAACTTTACATGAATTAAACCATAGAATTAAATTGTATCATTACGGTTCTTTAAATCAGGCAGTAAAACCAAGTCCCATAATTTTAGACAAACCTGGCAATTTAATCGGACAGAGAGCTATGCAATCTTGGTGTCTAATAAAATATTTACCTCTAATTATTGATGACTTAATAGTAACAAATGAGGTGAAGTCTAAATGGAATGTCATTCTTTTATTGCTACAAATAATGCTAATAATATTTTCTACTAGAATATCACAGTCTATGGTTAATGAATTAGAGCAATTGGTGGAACAGCACCACAGGCTTTTTATTAAAGAATTTAATTGTCACATTACACCAAAACTTCATTTTATGACTCATTACGCAACTGTTATTCGCTGTATGGGCCCGCTGATTAATCTTTGGTGCATGAGGTACGAAGCTAAACATGCACTTTTAAAGGGCTTAGCAGTAAAATTTAAAATTTTTAAAAACTTAGCTAAAACTTTAGCAACAAAAATTCAGCAAGCGACAATTTTTGATATGAATTTATTAACTGGACCTTCTAAAGCATTACACATTAGTGAATTTTTTTATAAAGATTTAGTTAATGACAATATTGATGAATTTCCTGAAAATACTCCAATAATTATACCTAGATGGATAAAATATGGTTATCTCTATAAGAAAAGTTTTTTTATATGTTCTGGCAAAATGCCAGAATCTTCCCTACCACAGTTTGAAAAAATAATAGAGATATTAATAATTGAAGATCAACCATTTCTAATAACTCAAAAATGGATTAATACAGTTGAATTTTCAAAACAATTGAATTCATATAAATTATTGCCAAAAGAACATCATTTTAATGTAGTTGATTTAAGGCTGCTAATTTATAAAGAACCATATAATATTCATCAAACTCATTCTGGGCCAGATTTATATTTGGTTCCAAAACATAGATTTGTTTTTAAATAAGATATTTAGTTTTAAAATTAGTGGTTTCAGTCATAGTTTATATTTTTTGTACGTATTGTATTTTTAGTGTTAATTTGTCTACCGGGTGATCATTTGATAATGATCCACCCTGAATCTCGTTAACTATACTAAATATCAAAACATTTTTTTTTTAATGATTTAATATCTCGTATATACCTATCTTTAAATGCACTTTTGTTTTTTAATTTTGTGCTAATAATCGTTACTTATAAACAGTTCTTAATACAATATTTTATGTAGCTTAGATATTTTGATGTAGTGTAGTAATTTTCATTGTGTCTTTTTTGGAAATGATTTAATATTGTATAGGTACCCCTCTTTAAATCCACTTTTGTTTTTTAATTTTGTGCTAATAATCGTTATGTATACACAGTTTTTAATACAATTAATACCTGTATACCTAATTACTTTTTTATTCTAGAAGTGTATAATTTTCAATCGGTTTAGTGAAAAATAATACTCTAAAATATATCTTTTTCATCTACCAGGGTATAATTTTCAATCGGTTTAATGAAACATAATACTCTATAAATATACCTTTTTCATCTACCAGTGTATAATTTTCAATCCGTTTAGTGAAAAATAATACTCTAAAATATATCTTTTTCATCTACCAGTGTATAATTTTCAATCGGTTTAGTGAAAAATGATACTCTAAAATATATCTTTTTCATCTACCAGTGTATAATTTTCAATCGGTTTAGTGAAAAATGATACTCTAAAATATATCTTTTTCATCTACCAGTGTATAATTTTCAATCGGTTTAGTGAAAAATAATACTCTAAAATATATCTTTTTCATCTACCAGTGTATAATTTTCAATCGGTTTAATGAAACATAATACTCTAAAATATATCTTTTTCATCTACCAGTGTATAATTTTCAATCGGTTTAGTGAAAAATAATACTCTAAAATATATCTTTTTCATCTACCAGTGTATAATTTTCAATCGGTTTAGTGAAAAATAATACTCTAAAATATATCTTTTTCATCTACCAGTGTATAATTTTCAATCGGTTTAGTGAAAAATAATACTCTAAAATATATCTTTTTCATCTACCAGTGTATAATTTTCAATCGGTTTAATGAAACATAATACTCTAAAATATACCTTTTTCATCTACCAGTGTATAATTTTCAATCCGTTTAGTGAAAAATAATACTCTAAAAAATACATTTGTCATCTACAAATGTAAAATTTTCAATCGATATAGTGAAAAATCGATACTCTAAAAAATACTATTCTGATCTATCTAGGTAGAATTTTACACTAAGATGTTAATAATTTTCAATCTATAGTGTTCAATCTAATTCTAAAATTATATTTCTTTAGAGTACATATAACTCTACAGTTTTATAAATCGTCAGTGTAGATATTTCACACTATTTCTAGTGGACCTGTACACACCATATTTAGAGTTACTTAGAGTTGCCGATTTACTCTATATTTTTTACTGTGTAAGCCCCTGCAGGGGTAGGGAACTTTAGGTAAACGCAAATAAAAAACTGTACATGTACTAATTGGTAATATCTAACAAGTGTATGTATGGCATGTTATTTTGTATGTAAATTGTAAATAAAGTTATTTGAATTTGAATTTGGTTCTCGTCCGATCACCGAAGTTAAGCAATGTCGGGCGCGGTCAGTACTTGGATGGGTGACCGCTTGGGAACACCGCGTGCGTTGTCTCCTTTTTTAATTTTTCTTTTTCCTTACTTTGTATATCAGCAAACCCACTTCACATCTTTCTTTCGTTTACAATTACAGTTTCAATTAGTTCGCTTGCTATTGAAAAACATCATTATTTTGCACCAAAGAAGAAATTATTTTAAAGGAAATTATAGTAGACTAATAGGGGAACTTGTGGTTATGTTCCCGAAAAAGTACATATTCTGAGGACAACGGCCATACCACATTGAAAGCACCGGTTCTCGTCCAATCACCGAAGTTAAGCAATGTCGGGCGCGGTCAGTACTTGGATGGGTGACCGCTTGGGAACACCGCGTGTCGTTGTCTCCTTTTTTAATTTTTCTTTTTCCTTAATTTGTATAACAGCAAACCCACTTCACATCTTTCTTTCGTTTACAATTAACATCATTATTTTGCACTAAAGAAGAAATTATTTTAAAGTAATGTAGTGTTTTATGAGACAATTAATGTATTAAAATAAACATACTTTGTTTTATTTATTTAATAAAAAGTAAAAGATGATAAAAATAATAATTTTAGATTTATTTGAGGGTAGGTATTAATTTAATGTGGGAAAAATATAAAATACCAGATGGATATTAAATAAAAAAGAAAATGTTTTAATAATAGTATAGCTAGATAAATTTAGAGACAATAAAAATGGTAAAAATTTAAATTAGTAATAAATGAGAAATATTAGCTAACAAAATTAATTTTAAATAATTTATAATTAAATGTTTGATATAAGAATCAAGTTTGATAAATAATTTAAATTTTAATATTGCCATCCATGGAAATTTTATTTTAAAAAGATTGCCAAGGAGATAAAAAATAACAACGAGAATAAGAACGACGAAAAGAAGAAAAAATACAGAGAAAGGTTTTTTGAAAAAGGAGTAAGAAAAAGAATTAATTTGTGGATAAAATTTATATTGGATGAAATGGAACAGAATTTATTAATATGGAATGGCATAAAACATAATGGAAATGAAATGGATAAATTTTGGTATAATATGGAATAAGATGAAAGAAGAATAACAGAAAGAACAAAAAATAGTTTGTGAGTGACAATTTTTAAATTTATAAGGAAAGAAAAAGGGTTGTGTGTTTTGGACAATAAAGTGTATGAAATTTAATTAATAAGATAGGGATATTAGGGAAGATAGGAATTTTATAAATTGTAAAAATATTTTAATGGTATTTTGTATAATTTAATTATAATAAAAGAAATTGATATTTGCTGAGAACCTACCCTGAGATAAAGGAGTTTTGTGTATGCTAGCTGAGGAGAAAAATTAAAATTTTATAAATTTTGAAATATAATTTTGTTTAATAAAAAATAAAACAAAGTAATGAAATTTCGATTGCCTGATAAATTAAAGTAAATAAAAAGTAACAATAATATTCCACTACAGTAAATTACTAGAATAATAGGGTAGGTAACTTGTGGTTATGTTCCCGAAAACGTACATATTCTTACGACAACGGCCATACCACATTGAAAGCACCACCGGTTCTCGTCCAGTGTCCGTTGTGTAGCTGATCGAGACGGACTTCAGCACGTAAAACGTGTACTGAACTATTGTTTAGTAAATAGATTAGTGTATAGTGATATAGTAAGTGTAAATAGTAGGAAAGTTATGAAAACTAAGTGTAAATATAAAACGCGAATCCTAAAGAGTGTTCTCAAAAACCAACACCATAAAGCGCTATTAGAGTCCATTAAGGGCCGATTTTACAATACGTTATATTATAAGTTATACCCCCGACAATTGTCATGGTTACAATTGTTAAAATAATTGTAACCATGGCAACTGTCGGAGGTATAACTTATTCCAGGTATATACTAGTACTGTAAAACCGGGCCTAAGAGACATACGAAAACACTGGAAATTAAAGATCTATTAGAAACTAGCAGCGTCATGGAAAATACTGCCGAAAAATAAACCCAAACGCAAACGGATGTTATCTTGGCGGACGCCTCCAGAAATTCAAATATCAACAATACGACAAAAGAGCACGGTGAATTCATAAATGGCGTCGACGAAAGTAAAAGCTTTGAAATGGTATGCAAGAAAAGAAGACGCACAGCAACCGAGGGCAATGGCCAGGTAGCAAAGATCCCAAAGCCGATGACATTGAGGGGAGCCCCTGTGCAGGTCAGTAACCGCTTCGAGAATCTAATAATCGAGAACGACCAAGAAGGACATGAGAACGGGGAAGAAATTCAACTTGACAAAAATCTCCGCAAACCTCCTACGGCAAAGCAGAGGACAGCAACCAATTCATAAAATACGTGCAAAAAGGCTTTAAAATAAAATACTCCCCAGAAAATACAAATATCTACGTAGCAGACACCCAGGAATGGTAGAATCTTAAAATAGTTCTAAGTAATTAAAAACATGAATTCCACACGTACACTCACAAAAGCGAAAAAAGCCATGCTTTTGTGTTAAGAGGGTTGGATCATGCACCCGAGCCAGATATAATAAAAAACGAACTGAAAGACGGCCACGATATCAATGTAATCAAGTGTTATCGTATGAATAAAACCAAAAGGCAAGCATATTTGGTCATAGCAACAAACGATACCACAATTGCAAAATTAAACAAAAATTAGGGCAATAGACTATACGATGGTATCCTCGGAACGATACTATAACAACAAAAGGATAATCCAGTGCCACAGGTGTCAACTGTGGGGACACGCGACGTCAAACTGCTACGACACCACAAGGTGCCTGAAAAACGTACAGGAGCATCTAACCTCAAGCTGTTGGAAAACTGACAAAAACACTCCGACTACATGCGCGAATTGCGAAGGAGCCCACGGCGAACAACGTGGACTGTCCAGTCCCCAAAAAACTCATGGAACAGCTGGAAAGTAAGAAAGGGGCCTACAATAATAATCTAGAATGCCCAGCACAATCGTATCAAAACTCATGGAACCCATACCCACAGGTGCATCAGCCACAGCAGAACCAACAACAAACACAAAAAACCCAGGAGAACGTGAGTGCGTTTAGTGGGTAGCGACGTCATATTCCCAGAGTTCCAGCTTGTCTTGGTCCGGATGTCGAACAAAGACGTTCATCGACAGGTTGAGACTTGCATCTATTTTTGTATTAAAAAGTTGGAAAAGTATTTGATTGGTCGTAAGTTTGTAATATTGACAGACCACAAGCCATTAATGTACATTTAAATGTAAAGTTTTTTGGATGGAAATTGTAATTCAAAAACGTTGTATGAGAGTGGAAACAGCCATTTATTATAATAATTGAATCGCTGATTGCAGAAAGAGTACAAGTCGTGTTTCTAGGGATATTGACATTTTTATAGAAATTGCTACTTCAAACCATACGTCATCGTTGGGTGTAGAAAGGATATAT
The DNA here is from genome assembly GCA_963082805.1 of Hemicrepidius hirtus. Taxonomy (NCBI): domain Eukaryota; kingdom Metazoa; phylum Arthropoda; class Insecta; order Coleoptera; family Elateridae; genus Hemicrepidius; species Hemicrepidius hirtus. Next base: position 32,031,102 of record OY720161.1, on the reverse strand, counting down.
GCGGCATATACAGTGGTATAAAATAATTCTGTTAGATATCAATGAGTGCAGAAAGAGACTAAGTCAGTGACTTGTTTCCTTTCTGCAGTCAATTTTTATCCTGGTTACTAGTTGGAATTGTGTTAAAGAAAAATATTCTGACTCGTTAATTAAGTATGAAACTACAATAAAGTTTTTAAAGAAGAGTTTGACCTAAAATTTGGTAGACAGCAAGTGGATGTTTGTTGCATGTGTGAGAGCCTTTCAATAAAAATAAAAAGTAAGGATTTAAACGACAATGCTAAAAGTGTTGCTACTGCTGAAATGTTGTGCATAAGAGACGTAGTAAAAAATTTTACACCGCGTTGCAGGAGTCGACAAAAAAATGTAAAGAAACTGACAATGTAGTAGCTCTATCATTCGACTATATGCAAAATCTACAACTACCAAAAAATCCTGCTCAAGATTTGTTTTATCTAAGACAATTAACAGTCAGTGTTTTTTGGATCCACAACATGAAGACCGATCAGGCTGTTTATTTTATCTACCACGAGGGTTGCGCTAAAAAAAGCCCAAATGAGGTTTGTTCATTTCTTTATCAGTATATTAAACGATATATACCTAATAGTGTGAAGGAACTACACCTCTTCAGCAACAATTGCCCTGGCGAAAATAAGAACAATACCCTGATCAGAATGTCTGTCTACTTGAAGGATTCTGGCAGATTTGATGACATTCAGCAATATTTTCCCATTAGAGGACACTCATTTCTGCCTTGTGACAGGGATTTTGGACAGATCAAACGGAAACTAAAAAAAGTCGATCGCGTAAATAATCTACATCAGTATGTAGAGATTATAGCGTCTGCTAGCACAAAACAAAAATGTATGATTCATGTGGTAGATGGACAAGGTATAGTAAACTTCAAAGACTGCTGGCCTAAACATTTTAAAAAAACTGCTATATCGGTCGAAACCGCACGAAGAGGCGTACCAAGAGACAGACAAGTTTCATTTAAAATTAGTCACTTCCATCAATTCTCTTATTACAAAGATAATGGAAAAGGTGTAGTAGTTACGAAGGATTACATCAATGGTTTTATACATCACACATTTCAATTAGGATTGTCCAGTTATGCAGATGAACCCCAACAACTATCTAATCCAACAGGAAAGGTCCCCATAAAATCGGATAAAATGGATCATATTAAAAAGTCAGCTAAGTATGTGGATGATTCTGAAGAAACCAAAACATTTTGGGACGAAATTTTTGAATGGCCCCTTATAAAATAAAACTCAATACCTATTTAATTTCATATTTTCTCTTTATGTTCGTTAGTGTTTCCGTATATTTTGTTCAATAAATTTATATATGATTATTGTTTTTTTGTTGATAATTGCGCAAATGGCTGCAGAAAGGGTATGTATGTCATTTTTGAAAATTATTTATACATACCTGCTAAAAGATAATTTCTTTAAATGTAGCTGAAAGGGATAGTGTTTTCCCACATTGTTGACCTGTATTATCAGTTGTCATAAATATGATGCACAAATTTCATAAAACAGTTTTTTGCGATTTTCTCATCACTTCAAGTGAATCGCTGATTGCAGAAAGGGTATACCGTGTGTCCCTGAAAAGACGGAACATAGGGATCTTACAATGGTAATTTTTTGAAATGATCCACGAGTGCTTTGAATTTCTATTTGGTGCAAGCGTCGACGTCGTTATATCGGTTGTTTAACGCGCTTGCTAATACAGATGTAACACGCGCGTGCGTTATACCAACAATTCGATTCAACAATTATTTAGAATACCAATTGACAACTGGCGCTCTTGAAAGTCAGTTAGAAATAAAATTATTAATCATTTGCTCAAATTGGTTCATGTAAATGTGGACAGTGTTTTAATAAATTAAATGAGACCGAATATCATTATAAAGGTAATAAATACAAAATAATTTGTTTGCAGTTGACGTTATGGTTCTAAGATCTTTTTCAGATTATGATGGATTAGGTGAACAATTAAGGCTTTTCGCAAGTTACGCATTATTAGAAACTGAAAATGAAATTACGAAAATTATACTAGTAGGTACATAAAATAATGCCGTGGACCTGTGTTAGAAAACTTTCCTTTGTGGTATGCAAGAATCCGACTCCTTAAAAATCAAATACTCTTAATGTAACAATTATTTGATCACGTTAAATTGCCGTAGAAATAAAGATTTCATATTCGTACACACTTAACTGATATTAATATTCGCTTTTTCTTTGATTTCACCTTAATACAGTCTTATGCAATTAGCATTGTAGCATCAAATTCTTCGGTTTATACATCAAGATCATCCTATTAAAGTAAATTTTCACATTTCACATGTAATTTAACTGGGATTACTGATTGTCAGCTCTAAACTGTACTTCAGTTAAGGTAGGACTCCATTTAAAAAAAATTAACATGAACATAACCTTTAGTTGTCTGTGGTTTTAGTAAATTGACATTTAAAACACAAACAAAAATTTTGATCTGGAGATGATCGGCATGGAAATCGTTAACGATCGGTGACATTCGTGTAATTGTTTCAAGACGAATGCTTCAAAGCACTCGTGGATCATTTTGAAAAAATAGCATTATAAGATCCCTATGTTCCGTCTTCCCAGGGACACACGGTATACCCTTTCTGCAATCAGCGATTCAATTGAAGTGATGAAAAAAAAAACGTAAATATATTTCGATCAATTAAGATCTTCATCAGTACGATGATAACATTGAAACAATGGTATAATAAGCTTAGAACATTCTGTAAAAAATATAAGTATAAATTAGTGAAAAATTACTTTCTCAAAAAATCAAGGTCTTACCTGAATGCAAAAATTAATATTAGGATTGAATTAAAAATTTAATTTTAAAAACAATTTTTTGTGGTGGAATTTAGCACACCACATAATTGATGTTATTTCATTATATAAAAGTTGAAACCGTGAAGTTTCAGTAAAATAATTATGAAAACTTTTAACTATTATAGGTCACCTCACATTGAGTTAATAGATAGAAATGAATATAAGTAAAAATGGCGGAATAGATAAGTAACCAGATGGAAGTATTAGTGAAAGTGAGAATTCTTACTGGGTCAACGAATTTCCAAGTTAACAATCAAGCAAAATATTCAAATTGCTAAAAATTATCATGAACCTTTCAGTATTCAACCCGTCTTCTAAGAGCATACAAACTGCAATTCATATCCGTTCTGAAAAGATTGGATACGAATTACAGAAGCAGTAATCAGAAGACGAAAAGAATACGTGAAAACCAACAACTAAGTAAAAACCATTAATGAAATGACACTTCTCACAAAGTCAAAACAAAAACGAAAAAAAATTTACAAATGTAACAATCATGTAAAATATTTGAAATGCTATAAGGAAATGAAATTTCACAGCATTCGATTCGTCTTCTAACAACATACAACTGCAATTCACATCCGCTTTAAAAAGATTGGATGTGAATTACTGAAGCAGTCGTCAGAAGACGAAAAGAATACGAGAATGAAAAAACCATCATTAAAAAAAATTATGATAAATTGAGCTTAGTTTATCAATATCTGTTTTGTAATTAATAGAAGCAGGACTTTTTTTTATCTCAATCATTTCGTAAATGAGTCTTTTTTGTAAGTTATTCTCTCTGTGAAGGATTTTAGGAGAGGTAAAATTAAAGTTATGAAAGTTTTGGACTGCATGATCTGATAGAGCGGTGTTTGGTTTATTAGGTGTTAAAATTTTTGTTTTGATTGCGTTTTTGTGTTGATTAATTCTTTTTTTAAATTCTGTTTAGTTTGACCAATATAATTATAGAAATATAAATATCAAATAAAATATCGATTTTAACTGGAATAACAATATTTATTTTGCTTTATACGTATTTCGGCATCAATGTGCCATTGTCAAAAGCATTTATAAGATATTAAATAACAAATTCAAAATGATTTATACAGTAACTGCTTGATTATATTATTTTAACACTGCGTGAAGCAACTGGCCCCAGTCAACCCGTCGGAGGTCAGTCGCTTATCAGTGTTTTTAAAAAGATATTTATTCCAAAATCTTCAGTAAGAGTTCAATTTGCTCATTCATTAAAGGTATGTTGTTTTTTGTGTGTTTATAAATTTCAAAAGCTTCTAAAATGTTTAATTTATTTTTGTTATCAGATAAAATTTCTAGATTAGAACGAGAACAAAAATCTATTGAACCTAAAAAACCAAATAAAATTATAAATTTTCATCCTCGTGTACTAAATTTATCTAACGTAATATTTAATGACAAAGAAATGACGTTTCTAAATAACGGTTTTAAATTTTCGACTTTTCCAAAATTAGATAATAATATAAAAGAAATTTTGGCAGTAAAATATTCTAAAACAGCGGCATTTAAATTATGCAGTCTCAAATTTCTAATTTATTAAAAAGAATTTTGATAAACGATAAATTTAGACATAATACAAATAATAATATTTCATTAATTAAATCAATTAAGGAAAAAGTTAGAGTAAATAATTTAATATTTGTTAGGGCAGATAAGGGAAACACTTTAGTATTTTTACCTAAAAATGATTATTTAGAAAAAGTCAATGATTTTATAACAGATTCTAATCTAGAAATTTTAAATAGAGATCCAACAAATAAATACCAAAACCAAACAAAACAAACAATTAAAAATTGCGAAATTACTTTAACACCATACGAGAAACATAACATAATATATCCAAATCCACAACCACCAAAATTATACGGTTTAGTTAAAATACATAAACCTAACATTCCTATTAGACCTGTAGTTTCATACATACATGCACCAACCACATGCTAGCTAAAACATTAAATAATATAATTAATAATTTAGGATACACTCCAAAATATTCAGTTAAAAACACTTCTGAATTGATTAATAAATTAAGTATCATTAGCTTACCACCACTATGTAAAATAGTTAGTTTTGATGTTACGAGTATGTTTTCACAAATACCCCCACAGGAATGTATTCCTTTATTAGAAAATGTTTTAGTTAACAATAACATTGAATTAACAAAAAGGATAGAGTTGATTCAATTTGTATTGTATTAATTTGTATTAATCAAAATTATTTTATTTTTAATGATAAAATTTATCTTCAGAAAGATGGGTTACCAATGGGTAGTCCCATTTCACCACTAATATTTTTATGGAAAATATAGAAGATCAAATATTTGAATCAAATCTATCAAATAAAATTGTATTTTGGTTTCGTTATGTTGACGATATTTTGGCATGTTTTGATAGTTCTTTCGAATACATTGACGACTTTTTAATTTTTATTAATACTTTACACAAAAAAATTAAATTTACACTAGAAATTGAACAAAACAGATCTATTAACTTTTTAGACTTAAACATAAAAATTAATTCAGAAAACATACTCGAATACTCAATTTATAGGAAACCTACACAAACTGATATTACCATAACACATAACTCTTGTCATCATAATACACATAAATTAGCAGCATATCAATCTTTAGCACACAGAGCTTTAACAATTCCTTTAGATAAAAATAGTTTTAATAGAGAAATTTCAATTATTAAACAAATTGCATATAGCAATGGATATAACACAACACTTATTGACACTTTAATTAAAAAGAAAAATTATAAATTAGCTATTCAAAAAGTTTATTCCATTAATAACTCTGATAAAACACTAAAATGCGTTTCAATTCCATATTTTGGTAAAATTTCAGAAAAGATTGCTAAAATTATAAATAACACAAATAAATATAAAGTCACTTTTCAAACAAATAAAAATATTCTATACTCTCTTTTCAATGCTAAAGACAAAATTAGTGATTTGTTAAAATCAGGTATTTATAAATTAAATTGTTCACATTGTGATTCAGTATATATAGGTCAAACAATTAGAAATTTCAGTATTAGGCAAAAAAGAACATATCCGTTGTTACAAATATAAACATGCACATAAATCAAATTATGCTAAACATTTGTTAGAACAAAATCACACATTAACATCTAATAATACAATTAAATTGTTACACTTTTCTGATAACAAAAATAAATTAAACATTTTAGAAATTTATAAACACACAAAAAACAACATACCTTTAATGAATGAGCAAGTTGAACTCTTACACTGGTATGCAGAGTCATTCGCCAGTGACTCGCCAAGAAAAACTTTCAGCGAGTCGCTGGCGCGTCGCCGGCGCTTCGCCAAGGAAGTTCTGCCGATGCAGAGACGATCTCCCGCCCGGCGCTCCGCTGGTAATGCTACGTACTACCAGAGCTGATAAAGTTAGGTCGAATTTAAGATTCCCACTTCATTAAGGACCATTTTCGTCTAAACGTTGCTAGCACGTGGCTGAATAAAATAATATAAATGTGATGTAATTAGAGAAAATAGACAGCCATTTAAATTATAAATAAAAAATTAATAAAAATTAAACATGATATAATTTCGGTAGTTTAAAACTACCTTCTTCAGTAATAAAATAATAATTATATTTAACAAATCATATTTAAAGAAATTATTCTGAAATAAAATAAAATAATAAAATTAGAATAAGTAAAAGAAAAATCCTCAAAAGGTAAGCCTTTAAGGTAAGAAAATATTTTTTGAGGATTGTTCTTTCACTTATTCTAATTTTATTATTTTATTTTATTTCAGAATAATTTATTTAAATATGATTTGTTAAATAGTATAATTATTTTATTACTGAAGAAGGTAGTTTTAAACTACCGAAATATATAATGTTTAATTTTTATTAATTTTTTATTTATAATTTAAATGGCTGCCTATTTTCTCTAATTACATCACATTTATATAATATTAAATAGTACCATTTGTTTATTTTATTACAAACCACAGAACCTAAAATAAATTATAAGCCCTTTTTTAAATATGGATAGTATTCCTTATTAGTCTGTTACGGTACATTCCCTTATTTTGTACACGCAAACAATAAATGCTGACGGCTGTCTCAATGGAGATTGGGGTGGGTTATTAATTCGCGATATAAGGGCGGAACGATAGCTTACACCGGGAGTGTTAAAAAGGGCGCCACCTATTTTTGTGATGGTCCTAAGACCTTGAAGGTAAAAACAGGAAAAGCCTCGGAGGTGTGATCGCAGGTCTCGAGATAAACAGTCGGACTGCACCTGTTGACCTACTAACGTACCTGTAACAGACAAGCAACTAGGGAGGGTTCGGGAGGAGGTCATTAAGTTACTCGTCAATCAAAATACGTTACTTTTAAACTATTTAGCTTTTAATTAATGACTTGCAATAAGAAAAGGGGTAACATAACATATTTACACATAATCTCCCTCAATCATGCGGATAGATGACACAACATATTTCTGTAGCTACCGTGAATATATAGGTAAGTCGAAATTTGTGAAAAACTGGATATCTACACATCCACAATGCTCGTACTAAAATCTTCAATTGTGAATAAGTAGGTATCTTGTATCCCACATGCAACCCGTAAAACAGCAATGTGAATAATTAGATATCTCAAATATTGATGTACAGGGTCAGGCATCTAGAGTTACCTAATTAAACACGAATCGCGACTAGCTGTGAATAATAATGTAACTCTATATATTCAATTTTGCACATACTAAATTTAAATTCTTAATTCGTGAATAACTATACAAGTCGACTTACCTAATTATGAACACGCATATTGTCGAATAATGTGTTTTACGGATCCAGTTACCTACATATTGCAACATATATTTGGGGTTATGGTTCAAGTTGTCAGTAAGTTGTTCTGTCAGTGTAAAGTGATTTACTGTGTTTTGAATATTATTGTTTATAATATAATAAATTATAATAACATGTCTAAGCGTGCAAAATTAATGGTAGAGCTAGCTATTAGAAGTATAAAAGAAGATCATGAAAGTAATAGTATGGAATCTGCTGAAAAATCTCAAAAGCCCTTAAACAAGGAGAATGTTAGCTATATTGAAGGTAAGCGAGCTTTATTCAGTGTTTATTATGTATGAAAAGGACTACCTATAAAATAGTTCATGTATCAGTTTCTCGTAAGCTATGATACCCTAATAACAATAATTTAACATTGATTTGGTAATCAATATTGAAAATATATATATATATATATCTATCGAAATATTGGGTACTGAACCACTTTGCTTTTTACATGTTACACTGTTATAGATTCTAATAACGACGAGTTTGACCATAATATCGACTACAATAGCAATAATGATGATAACGATTATTCATCAGATGATAGCATTCGTGATCCGGACTTCATAGCAGATGATAGTATTCGTGACCCGGACGTCATAGCGGATGATAGTATTCGTGACGCAGACGTCATAGCGGATGATAGTATTCGTGACCCGGACTTCATAACAGATGTAGATAATATTGCAAATAAAAGCGTCAAGAAGAAAAAACGGCGTAACAGAAAAGAAAGAGAGGACAGCAAAAAGTTAAGAAATACAGGGAAGTCCTACATTACAGAAAAAGGAACAACAGTAAACCCTAGAGTGATGAAGGAATTGTCATTATGCAGAATGAAATGTGCAGAACGTTTTACGTATGAACATCGTAAAAACTGTTTTATTGAATATTGGAATATGGGTAGTGGCAATCAACGGGCAAGCTATGTTTCTTCACTCATAAACATAAGAGATAAGAAAACGGCAAAACGAGGCGAGACCAAGAAAGTTCGAGAGTATTCATATTCGTATGAAATAATAATCGATAAAATCAAACAACCGACATGTAAAGAATGTTTTTGCAGAATTTTAGGCGAAACAAAGGGTTTTGCAGAACTTGTAGCCGAAAAAAAGAAACAATCTTCTTGTGGGATTATTTTACCCGACGCACGTGGTAAGGCACCACCAAAAAATAAAAGAACTGCAGTTGACATTGAAGAGGCAAAAAATCACATTCTCTCCTTCCCTAGCTATGAAAGTCACTATTGCAGAAATAGATCAGCAAAAAAGTATCTCTCTTCAGATTTAACAATCTCAAAAATGTACGAATTGTACAAGGAATTAAATGAACATCCCGTTTCCTTAACTTTGTACTCCAAATTATTTCATGACTTAAATCTTGCATTTAAGAAACCTCAACAAGACACATGTTATAAATGCGATTTACTTGGTGCCAAATTAAAAACTGCTGATGATGCCTCCAGAAGCATTTTAGTATTGGAAAGAGATGAACATCATAAGCTTGCAGAAAATGCATACAACTGCAAAAAAATTGACAAGGAAATAGCAAGAGCTGATAAGAAAAAACGAGCCTTTGCTTTTGATCTCCAACAATGTTTGCCAACGCCTCATTTAACTGCTGGTAAAGTATTTTACTTGCGCCAACTGTGGACTTATAATCTTACAGTGCATGATTTGGCTTCCAATGAGGCAACATGTTTTATGTGGGACGAAACAGTTAGTAAGAGAGGTGGAAATCAAATCGCTTCATGTTTGTACCAGCTTCTAATAGGTCTTCCCCCCGATGTAGAAGAAGTCACATTCTACTCCGACACATGTGGAGGGCAAAACAAAAACCAACATGTTGCGTTTATGTTTAATGTTGCTATCATTAAATGTCCCAATCTCAAGGAAATAAATCATAAATTTCTCGTAAGTGGTCATACTCACATGGAATGTGATACTGACCACGCCATAATAGAGCGTGCTAAAAAGAAAACCACTTTGAAAATTAACCATCCTAATGACTGGTATCAGCTGGTGAGATCGTGTAGGAAGAAAACCCCATTTAAAGTGTTTATAATGAAAAGAGAACATTTCCTACAGTTTAATAGCCTTTCGAAAGGAAAAGGCCCATTTATTTCAAAAAAGGTGAATGATAATGGAGAAAAATTTTTGTGGCAACCAGTTCAATGGCTACAGTACACTAGGGAAACAGGGCTAGTAAAATATAAACATTCACTCGACAATGACGAAGAATTTCAGACTGTAAATTACCGAAGGCGTGGAAAAAAAGAAAAACAACTTACTTGAACTTGTACCACTTGTAGATGAAGTATTTCAAGACTTTTACAGAAATCTTCTTACAGAAGAAGATGTTCCCGATGAAGATCCTGACTTAATAGAGGAAGATCCTGATCAAATTCATTGATATGTTTCGCATTAAGTTTATTTCGAAATAAATATTTCCTTTTGAAAATAATTATGTTGTTCTAATCTACAATATTATGTGTTGATTATGTGTTCAAAACTAGGTAAGTAAGAATTTGTGTTTTTTTTCGTGGGCATAACTAGGTAACTGGGTATATTTTTGACTTCGGCACAAGTAATAGCAACGAAACTTCTCGTATTGTGGAGAGTCTTTAATTATGTGTACATGTTGCAAAAATCAGGAAACTGGAATAATTTCCCTATTTTAATAACATTCGAAACTTTGTTTTGTCTCTCCTGAACAAAGCTATTTATGCAACTTACCTACATATTCACGGTAGCTACAGATTTATACAGCACCTATAAATTACACAAACAATATCACCCATATGTACATGAAATATGTATTAATAATTTGCGATAAACAAACAATGGGGGAATCGATTCGGCCCAGAGCGCACAAACTCGAGATCTTATTTACGGTAAGCTCTAGATTCTCGGGGTTGCCGCCCTGTACAGTAAAGACAATTATAAGCTACATTACAATTTGTAATTATTACAGAAGCAAAACTTCAGAACACAAAAATAGCGTCTGCTACTTTATTTAAGTAGACGGGATTCTTTACGTTAATTTACCAGAGGTAAATGTCTTTACAATGACCCAAAAGGGGATGATGACTTTACTTTAGTCTCAAGCTTTACGTTACTTCACAAGTGGGATCAATTGTTCAAAGCATAAACGTTAATTTTCAGTACCTGTTCGGTGATGAGGTCGTCAGACGGTTTATCTCTTTGCACTTTAAGATTACACAATACGAGGCCTTTCACTTTCAACACATTTTACTGGCGGTACGGGCTGGGGTCCTTCACGGTGCTAGAGAGGTGGTCCTTGACGACGGGAACCGGTGCGGTGACTGAGGGGTCGTTACGGGAACTTCTTGGCGGGTTGGAGAACTTCTCTCCTTGATCGAGGATATTCACTTTACTTGATCGAAACAACGATAGGATCTGATAGTTCACTTCAAATCGGTAATCGAAATGATAGCGGTATCAGATTATTCTTTAACTCCAATCGTAACGGGAGATGAAGCAGAGCTTCATTTTCTTAACAAACGGTAATTTTTCGAGACGATAAGCGGTACTAGTTCATTCTTTAGGTCCGGACGTGACGGGATATCAAGAACGACTTAAGCTCTCTCCCGGGAGCAGAGCATGCGTGACTTGCATTTTAGGGGGGAATTGGTTTGAAAAGCGGGCAGCCGATTGGCTGACTGGTCTACAGGGGGTGTATACTCGTGGCTTGAGGCCAGGGGTAACTTGATCTCCTGTTGTCAATAAAGGTACAGACAAAAAGCCGGGAACTGAAAGCATATTTCAGCATTCCCTCACGTTTAAATGGCAAGTGGGAAGGCCATCATGCGATCATCGAGCGCAATGCGAGGGGTAGCCTGTTAACATGGACTAAGCCACATTCTTACAGGGTGACGTGTTGCACTGGCCCCAAGGGATATAACAAGTCTTCTATATTTCCTGTACTCTAATTCGGTGCTTCGATGTCTGGAGATGCTCCTGACCATCTCTCAGCGAGTCGCCAGGCTTATACCAATTTCGGTTACTGCTCATGCGCCATTCTAACGACGCACGAGTCTGCATTGCATTAGCTATTTGGCGGCTGGCGATTCGCCGGCGAACCGCTGGCGAACGACTCTGCATACCAGTGTTAGATTCTCCTTTACTGAAGATTTTGGAATAAATATCTTTTTAAAAACACTGATAAGCGACTGACCTCCGACGGGTTGACTGGGGCCAGTTGCTTCACGCAGTGTTAAAATAATAGAATCAAGCAGTTACTGTATAAATCATTTTGAATTTGTTATTTAATATCTTATAAATGCTTTTGACAATGGCACATTGATGCCGAAATACGTATAAAGCAAAATAAATATTGTTATTCCAGTTAAAATCGATATTTTATTTGATATTTATATTTCTATAATTATATTGGTCAAACTAAACAGAGTTTAAAAAAAAGAATTAATCAACACAAAAACGCAATCAAAACAAAAATTTTAACACCTAATAAACCAAACACCGCTCTATCAGATCATGCAGTCCAAAACTTTCATAACTTTAATTTTACCTCTCCTAAAATCCTTCACAGAGAGAATAACTTACAAAAAAGACTCATTTACGAAATGATTGAGATAAAAAAAAGTCCTGCTTCTATTAATTACAAAACAGATATTGATAAACCAAGCTCAATTTATCTTAATTTTTTTTAATGATGTTTTTTTCATTCTCGTATTCTTTTCGTCTTCTGACGACTGCTTCAGTAATTCACATCCAATCTTTTAAATCGGATGTGAATTGCAGTTGTATGTTGTTAGAAGACGAATCGAATGCTGTGAAATTTCATTTCCTTATAGCATTTCAAATATTTTACATGATTGTTACATTTGTAAATTTTTTTTCCTTTTTGTTTTGACTTTGTGAGAATTGTCATTTCATTAATGGTTTTTACTTAGTTGTTGGTTTTAACGTATTCTTTTCGTCTTCTGATTACTGCTTCTGTAATTCGTATCCAATCTTTTCAGAACGGATATGAATTGCAGTTTGTATGCTCTTAGAAGACGGATTGAATGCTGAAAGGTTCATGATAATTTTTAGCATTTTGAATATTTTGCTTGATTGTTAACTTGGAAATTCGTTGACCCAGTAGAATTCTCACTTTCACTAATACTTCCATCTGGTTACTTATCTATTCCGCCATTTTTACTTATATTCATTTCAATCTATTAACTCAATGTGAGGTGACCTTTAATAGTTAAAAGTTTTCATAATTATTTTACTGAAACTTCACGGTTTCAACTTTTATATAATGAAATAACATCAATTATGTGTGCTAAATTCCACCACAAAATTTTTTTTTTAAATTAAATTTTTAATTTATTCCTAATATTAATTTTTGCATTCAGATAAGACCTTGATTTTTTGAGGAAGTAATTTTTCACTAATTTATACTTATATTTTTTACAGAATGTTCTAAGCTTATTATACCATTGTTTCAATGTTATCATCGTACTGATGAAGATCTTAAGTCTCCACTCTGATACAACGTTTTTGAATGAATGTACATTTTTGGGGGAAAAAGGGCATTCCCGAATTGGCGGCGGGTAGATTACAACGGTGGGCGGTTTATTTAAACTCTTTTGATTTTGAAATTAAGTATATAAAGGGAGAGAATAACACTACAGCTGATTGTTTATCACGATTTCTGGTAGAGACAGGGCCAGACTCTGCATCGGAGGAATTCAGATATTTTAATTTTGTTAGTCAGAATTGTAAATAACCTATAGAGGCGGATTACATTAAAATAGAGACCTGTGAGGATAAAATATTAAACAGGGTTTTACAATATGTAAAAAAGGGTTGGGTAGATATATTACCGGATACAGAGGTAGATATTAATAATTATTTTAATAGACGTTCAGAGCTAACCGTAGAGAATGACATTATAATGTTAGGGCATCGAGTAGTAGTTCCTGAAAAGCTGCAGAAGGGTATTTTAGAGGAACTACACATGGCACACCCTGGTATGGTGAGAATGAAATCAAATGCTAGGGCTTTTGTTTGGTGGCCAGGAATGGACAAACAAATAGAAATATTGGTAAAAGATTGCACTAGCTGCATGCAGGAGCGTCCAGATCAGCCTAAAGCAGCGGTTATTCCGTATATAGGTGCTCAATTTTCGTTCGACCATGTACATATAGATTTTTTTGGTCCGTTTAGAAATAGAATGTTTTTAGTGTTAATAGATGCTTTTAGTAAATGGCCCGAAGTAGTGGAGATGAGTTCGATGACATCAACTAACACGGTGGAGCAATTAAGGCCTATTTTTGCTAGATTCGGTATACCTAATATAATAGTAAGTAATAACGGCCCACAGCTTCGTTCCTCAGAAGTTAAGTCATCGCCATATTGTCACAAGCAGATCGATTAGACATTTATTGGGTATTGATTAGAGATTGATTAGGTATTGATCAAGTAATGATTGAGTATTAATTAAGTATCTTTTATGCTAATGGCTGTAACTACAATGTAACACAATTTCATCATGTTGTAATGACTTGATGACTCATTTGTTATTCCAAGTTAGTGAAGGTGTCCAATCCATATTTCATCATGTTATTTCATCATGTAAAACAATAACTAACATCCTGTCAGAATGCAATCACTAAATATAGACTTAAGGACATTGTAAATGGAATGTAATAGATAGAGGGGAGCTAATAGTATAAAAGGATTAATATGCCACAAGGAAGGAACAACTGGTTAGTCAGAGTTCGACAACGATATCAAGATCAAGTTCGTCCATACCAAGACCAACAGCTCCTAGCTGTGAGTCGTCAGACTGGGTAGTCTCAATCCATACCAAGACCAAGAAGACTACAGCCTCGTCAACATGGTTTCACCCTCAGCTACGCTCTATCTACTAATAGCTATGCTATTCATGTAAGCCCACCTGTGTGGTGTATTATTTAATATTAAGTCAATAATGTAACTTTTGCTTAAATATAACTATTAAAAGGTTGATGTGTTTCTATCCAGACCATGTCACTAAATTATAACGTGACATATTTTGGTGGAGGTGCCGGTTCTCTCTAATTCTGAAATTTCATTAATCATTTCAAAAATGGACTACGATTCCGTGTGCAATGTCTGGATCTGATCATGTCAACCTTGTAAAAAATAGGGAACACCTTGTAACAAACAATTCTGCGAATTCTACTTCAATAACCGCGTCGATTCCAAGTTATACATCTAATTTTGACCCAAAATATAATAGTTCTACAGTACTGAATAGATCACATTCTTGTTCTGCATTTGAAGAAACACTTCAATCATCTCCAGATAATATTTTTGCTCCTAGTACTAAAGTTGTAAGAAGTCCTCCAACTTCAGTATTAAATAGATCACATTCTTATTCTGAATTTAACGATATACTTCAATCATCTGCAGATAAAGTTTTTGGTCGTAGTACTAAAATTTTAAGATCTCCAACTACAGTGGCACAAAATTTTGATTTTGCAAATACAGACATTAATAGTTATCTTTTATACAAGACGATAAAATTATATTTTATCGACAAGCGGAAAGTGAATTAATTTTCGCGAGTCGATAATTAAATTTTATCGTTGTGTATAAAATTCTATTTTTTTCTATAGCAGATGTTAAAGAAAAATGAGAAATATTTGTAAAAAACCAATTAAAATTAAATTATATTAAACCCGAAAATCTCAGTAGGTAGCAAAGGTTTCCATGGAGTTACCCAAACAAAGTCAGAAAATTAAAGTACTTTATCTATCCTTGCGGTTAAAGTGTTACTTTATCTACTCTTGCGGTTAAAGTAATACTTGATCAACTATTTTTAGTCGAACAAAGCACACTTTAACATCTGCTATAGAAAAAAGATAAATTTTTAATAAAAATAAAAACAGATGGGTCAGACCAACAGCAAGTAATAAATATTTCAGATTTATTTGATAATACGGAAATAAGTAGATCAGAACCTGATGCGCCAGAAAATTCTCTCTTAATTATTAATGAAAATAATTCGAAACCAGTGCAAGAAAAAATTTTAATAAATAAAAATTTATTTCAATTAGATACTGCTACTTCAACAACTGTTATTAATAATCAAACATCCGTAACAAATATTAAGATGGCAAATTCAACAATTATACAGGCGTTTGAAAGTCCAGTAAATCCGACTTTACCTAAATTTATTAGTCCAGAAACATTTGACCCCATTAAGAATAAAAATCCGGCTAAATTATTAAAGAGTTATGAAAGGGCTGCTGCGGTAAATTCATGGGCAGACGGAAATAAGATATTTTTCTTTGGATCTTTTTTGTTAGGACCAGCGGCAATATGGTATGAAAAATTTCGAACTAATCCAATTCATCAAAATGATACGTGGGAAAATGTTAAAGCAAATTTCATAAAAGAATTTGCTGGGGCGGCTGTCAATCGCGAAGCAAAATTTAAGCTACGAAATAGAAAACGGAGAATTTGAAGACATTAACAGCTTTTTCTACGAAATACTTGATATTTGTTATAACCTAGATGAAAATATGGCCGAATCAGAGATCATTGAATATTTTGAATGTGGGTTACATCCTTCATACCAATATCAATTTTTGGTACTTTCAGATGAAAATATGACTTTGAAGAGTAGGGAATGATAACGGCAATATAAGACTGCGACATATTCCTGCAATGTTTCCTGTCGCAACATGGAATGTCCATCTCACCACGCTACACGATGAAGAAAGGACCAATAACCAAACCGAAGGGTGGAACCACCGGTTCAGTAATTTAGTAGGGCAAATCCATCCCAACATATGGGTGTTAATTAGGAAAATTAGACAGGAATGGGCGACAGACCAAACTAAATTGGAGCAGCAGCGGATAGGGCGGCTTCCCCCGAGGAATAGAAGGCCGACATACAAAATCTTACAAACCCGGCTTAAGCAACTGTGTGAAGATTACAATCAAGGAGAGCGCGATCTCGAAAACTTTTAAATGCCATCAGCAACAACATTAGATCATAAATTTATGTAAATGTTAAATGTATATTATGTTAAATAAATTACTTACTCTTTATATATCTCTCTTTCTCTGTGTTCTTGCAGCACAGTATTGAATGGTAATTAAGAAGGTAAATTACTGATTTATTAGTAATAGTAATCATAATAATTATAAGTTTCGTTGCAGGTGTTTTTTATCCGGGGGTTTTTTGTCCAGGGGGTTTTTTATCCGGGGGTTTTTTGTCCGGGGGGTTTTTTATCCGGGGGGTTTTTTATCCGAGGGTTTTTTGTCCGGGGTTTTTTTTCCGGGGGTTCTTTGTCCTAGACTCAGTTATTTGGGTGTCGAGAGGAGAAGGTCCCGGTGGCAATGGAAGGTGGCCCTTGCCAGTTACACCCCTCTCGGGGGGGCGTTACAATATTTTTCTTTATTACTACCCTGTATTTATAATTGTAATAAGTTCGTAATCAAAAACTTAATTAAATACTTAAGGAGTACACCCTTAAAGATTGGCATAGTTTTAAATAAACATATTTTTGAATTCCCAGTTTACTTCTTTATTATTACAAAGATCCAAATGTACAGTTTTAACTAATCAATATTCAATAGAATAAATTGCTCTGCATGCTATTATAATGTTATACACTTGCTGTTAGTTCTACGATAATAATTGCTACGTAAAAAGTATGCATGCAAACATTCGTAACATATCCTACTACCTATCATTCAAGTTAGGTACCTACTGGTCATTTATAAATCATATTCTGTGCTACGATTCTGTGTAGAAATCTAGTTGGGGTGAATCTCGTCACATGATTATGCTGGTTTACCTACGGATGAACAGACGCTGAAACTTCGTAACTAGGATGTATTATTTAATACCTGTTAAAAAAATATTTTTCACATATTATTTGGTACTTTAACCTGAGTTCTGCCATCTATTATCTTTTTAGAACTGAAATGCAAGCTGTTTTTTCGTTTCCTTAGATCTATTTGTTCTCGTCATATACCTATCGAAAGAAATCAGAAAAAGACACCTTAAACCAATACCGCCACAGTTCACTAGTATTTAACAATTATTTATACTGTACAAACATTCGGTATTTTAAAATATTATATTACCTACAATAGTAAAAAATGTAAGTGAATGAAGTTTTTAAAGTAATCTGGTTTAATTTAAGCTTTGTTATACCTACCTACAACAATAACGACACGACAGGTATCACACTCTATAATACTCTTTGGTACATCCTAGACAATTCTTTTTATTGTCACAGAGATGATAATATCACATACGAGAGATTTAACTTAGTTAGGTAGGTTAGGTTAATCTGGTATGAAGTGGTGACCGCCGCTCGCGTGACGTACGAAAAATTCTGTCATTTTCAAATGTCGCGCCAAGATTCGGTCGCGTACGCTGGCCAACGTCAACTCGTGGGTAGCTGCGCTTGTCCCCTCCAACATCAAAGGTGCCGACCAGAGATAACTTAACCTCTTTTATATAAGCTGACAGTCAGGAGTTTTGTTGTGCCTACAAGGAGTGAGACTACTGTCCTTTTAGCTATATACTGTGAAAAGGGTAAAGGTTATAAATAGAAGTGCAGAGAATTTCCGAGGGCTCCGGATGACTTTAGGACTCACGGAAATTCACTTTGTACTATAGATATAGTCACACAGAATGGTAGCCCGGGTACTTAAGTACACAAAAAATACGGACGAACGATGGCCGAGGCCGCTAAGGGCCGTTAAATATTTGCAAAATAATCGGTAAACAGGATGGGTTTCGACGCCATGAATGCACAGCCGGCGTTACGGACGTCGGCCAAGGTCCGATGCGCGATATTTTCTGTATACATGGTCGCTAGGTTATTAGTTCTGAACAGGTATATATACAGTGAGCACCAAAAGTATGGAACATACCAAATAAAACCGAAATGAATGTTTTTTTCTAAAAATCCCGAAACACGTCAATTTTCTATTTTAAAAATACACATTGGAATGTCAAAATAATTTTCCGGCCTTCATTTGTTTGTAAGTGATGACGTCATCAGTATTTTTTTTAAATGTCAACCCCCATTTTTAATACATCTTTTAATTGCTTAAATGACAGTATAAAAATGTTGATATCTTACATAAGAAAATTTTCGAGAAATAAATTATTTAATGTTTAATAAACACATTCTTAACAAATGTTAAACATGGTTTAATGGTATTAGTATAAGTAAAAGAGAATCAAAGGTACCAAGAAACAAATGCCCGTAATCTAAACAAATGCCCAATTGTCAAATATTGAGAAATGTTAATTGTCGTTTACTTGTAATAATTAACATCAGCTTCATAAATCTGATATGGCTCATTTAACAAACTATAGAAGATCTTTGGCGTTCGATAGCGCTTTAACGAAGCAATTTCGGATAGAGGTAAGTTGCGTTAAATCGTCTTATTTTGATCCCCGGAATCTGTGGTTAAGCTATGGCACCATATTTTAGAGACACCCTGTATATACAGGGTGTTTCTTAAATGGCGGACACGGAGAGCACTACGCGATTCTCATCTTAAAACTGAGTTGAAAAAGTATAGGCGATTTTGTCCTAATGTATTTAGTTTCCGAGTTATTTGCATTTGAAAATTTTTAAATTTGACAACATTGCGCATGCTTGCACGGACTTTGTTTTAAACGTTTGGTGTTTTAGTAAGGCAGTATGAACAAATTTCCTAGGTAATAACCTCATAGCTACAATGCACTGTTGCAACATATTGAAAACAAATTTAGCAACAGATATTTATCAGAAAGAATGTCTTCGGGGGAAGGAATACAACGTATAAAAAATTCCAAATTTATTAAGATTTAATATTTGATTGATGAACAATGCGGAACGGTTAAAATTTACCCGTTTTTCCAAAGCATAAAGGAATTGAATCTCAATCTTTGACTGAGAATAACTCTGAAACTAGCGAAGAACGGGCATTATTGTATTATATTTTTCCAATTGGTATCTGGAGGGGAATGTAGTACTGTGCTCCGTGTCCGCGATTTAAGAAACACCCTGTATAAAAAGAAATATGATATACGAGTTGTTTAAAGTATTGTCGTTTGTTGTTAAAAATGATGTTAGTTGATTTATGTAGTAGATTAGTTGTTTTGAGATATGGATGTTTATCTAAAGAATTGATTCTTTTCGTTGTTGAGTTAAGCTAGTGTCACACGATCAGTTTATCGCATCAAATTTGTTTGTCAAACATCAACGGTGACGTATGTTATGACGTCAGCAACCATGTTTGTCAAACGTCTCTAAAAAATAGGACCGGTTCTATTTCCGTCAAACATTTTGATGAGATCCTGCTTACTAATTCCGATAGGTAGAAATATTATTTCCGTTTTGAGTTTAGCGTTTGTGTTTAAAAATTGTTATTGTTGCGTTCAGTGTTTTTCTTAAGTTTGATTGATATTATTTCCGTTTTGAGTTTAGCGTTTGTGTTTAAAAATTGTTATTGTTGCGTTCAGTGTTTTTCATAAGTTTGATTGATATTATAAATAAAATGTCTTGGACGCGGGAGCATATTTCGGCCTTGATAGATGCCTTGGAGAAGGAGACGGTCCTGTACATCGTACAAAATGCCAATTATCATAATAAATTGGCAAGAAACGATGCTCTTCAGCGTATTGCAAATGAATTGGAAGGAATACGCCCAAATACATCAGGTATTAATAACACAATTTTAAAATAACTTGTCAATCTTATCCTATACTTATAATGAATGATGTGAAAATGAAAATAAACACTCTGCGTACCCAATTCAACAGAGAATTGGGGTTGTTACGCAAGAAGTTACCCACAGGCACGGGTGCCAATAAAGTGCATAAAGTATCGTTGTGGTATTTCGACCGAATGCTGTTTCTGCAGGACCATGTCCAAGCACGGAAGGCAACTTGTAATCTGACGCCTCAGAATTGGGTCGATCGTATCACAGAAGAAGAGGTCGGCAATGTTGAATTAGACGAAAGATTCAATGTAAGCGAGGTAGGTATTTACAAATAGCAAGTTAAATACAAACTTGAAAATCTTTTTTATTTATACGGTATAAAAAACGTTCTTATATAAACTACATTCTATTATTAATTACGATATCTTCCTGCCAAGGTACCTGCCCGGTTGTATTAAAATATTCTTGAAATTCTGCTCTGACAAGTTGAGATTGTTTCGCAGTTCTGTTACCTCCTTGCTGTACAATGGCATTTAAATAATGGGTTAAGTCTTCACCTGCCCCAGGAAGATAATTTGTGGTCTTTGAAATCATGCCTTTGTTACAAGTTCAACTTTATCCACATTTAAATTGATGGGATTTAAGAGAATGCGAAATCTGTTGCATAATATTCCAAATGCATTTTCAGAGACCCTACGAGCTCTACTCAGATGATAGTTGTAGATTTTTTGTTCATACAAAAGTCCTCTGAGCTTGTAGGGTTTTAATAAATTTGTTTTTACAGGAAATGCATCGTCTGCCACTATAACATAAGGAACAGGCATTTCTCTGCCCGGCAATGGTTTCTCTGGAGGAACATTCAACTTGTTCTTTTCTAAAGCTGTAGACAGTAAACTTCTGCTAAAAACACCCCCATCACTAATTCTTCCATTGCAGCCTAGATCGGTTACAAGAAATTTGTAATTTGCATCTACTAAAGCCAGTAATACGATGCTGTCACTTCCTTTATAGTTTCTGTAGTACGATCCATCACTTCTTAGGGGTCGAAAGGCTATATGTTTACCATCCATAGCACCAAGGCAGTTAGGAAAATTCCACAGTTTCTCAAAATTTCCTGCTATTTCAAGCCATTCATCCTCCGTTTGAGGTGCCTGTAATAAAATGTTAAATTTTAGGTAGATACACAGTCACCACCCCAGGACACACAATCCCTGGACACACAACCCCTGGACACACCACCCCTGGATACACAAGAGTCGGCTCCATCGGCCTCGATAGCATCTGAAGCACCTGCCTCAAGCAAACAAAACCCAAAAAAAAGAACTGCCCAAGAGGCAATGTTTGAAGAAATAGGTTCTGCATTAAAAAAAATGAATACTAACAAAAACAATAGCAATAAAGTTGAAACAGAGTGGGACATCTTCAGTAAATTTATTTCTTTCTCTGATGTCAACAAAAAAAAAATAAAAAGGGATATTTTAAAACTTATTTTAAAATATCAAGAGGAAGAAGATGAATAAATGTAAAGACCTTTATAGTATATAATTTTTATAAATTTATGTTTTTAATAAAGCACTTACTTTTAAATAATGTTTTTCTAATAATTCAACAATTGCTAACAGCACCTCCTTAATAATAACACTGAGTGTATTATGTGCAATTCTTGTAGAATAACTAAGACTGCGTAAGCTTTCACCTGTAGCTATATATCGTAGCGTAACACTTAATCTGTAAAAATTAAAAATTATTGTCAAATTACAAAACTTGTCAAACCTTTCTTACCGATTTTCTGGAGAAATGCATTGTCTCATATTGGTATTTTTTTTTCAAATCTGCCGCGTACAATATTTAAAAGTTCCATGAACACCCCTTCATTCGTTCTTAAATAATGTTTAAAACTCCAGCTATCCTCCAACTGCAGTTCATTGTGCACCATTGATAATACACCTCGATCTTCATCACGCTTTTCCAACCACTTACGGGTCCACACACGTCTTTCTTTCTTCTCCTTTTTTTTGTTTAAATAGGCAGCTAAACCTAGCCCTATTAATGCCAGAGTCCTGGTTTCATCATCCATTTTAACTATCTTTAAAAATTAGATTCGCCTACAAATGAACTATGCTGCCATAATCTGACGTTTGAAAGTTTCGTGCAACACAGATATTAGTTGCATAGTGTGACCACGGTGTTCCATGAATTACATCAAACATTTTTCCATGACGTCACAGAATGTGTTTGACAAACAAATTTGATGCAATAAACTGATCGTGTGACACGGGCTTTAAACAAATTTGAATCAGAACCTATATCTTGTTAAATGAGTTGATACTTATTTATGTGTATGTAATTAAGGTAATTTAGACATGTAAAATTCAAATTTTGACATAGTTATTTTATATTATACAGGGTGTCTCTAAAATATGGTGCCATAGCTTAACCACAGATTCCGGGGATCAAAATAAGACGATTTAACCCAACTTACCTACTTCGTTAAAGGGCTATCCAACACCAAAGATCTTCAAAATTTTTTTATTTTTTTAAATAACAAATGATTGTATTTAGCTATTAGGATGAAATTTGGGATGTGATTGTTGATTGGAAAAAGGTGTTTTTTGACATCATTTTTTGTTCAGGAGGGTAGCGTAAGTGGTCAAAGGTTGATCATCCACAGTCAAAGAAGCTCATATCTTTTTAACAGTTGGGCCAATAGTTTTCAAAATTCTTTTACAGAGAGACATTCTTATTTCAAATATTTTTTGTCTCTTGTTTGATTTCGGTATCTGCCATAATTTAGGCTGAAAAAATTATTTTGATTGGCTGCAGTGCATTTCTTAAAACAGATGTAGTAATCTAGTTGTCCCGTATGATGAGAAATAAATCACGAAGAGACAATTTGATATAAAGTTTATTACTAACAAGTATGTAAAGGGTGGCGCAAAATTCTGAACCATTTCTCAACCAATATGGTTCAGCTGATTTTGTACCACCGGTAAATTAATAGATTTACAGCAAATGCTCAATGTGACCACCATTTTCCCGGATGCAAAAGTTGATTCTAAGCAAAAAATTGTCTCTTCGTCATTTATTTCTCAGCATACGGGACAACTACATTACTACATCGTTTTAAGAAATGCACTGCAGCCCATCAAAATAATTTTGTTCAGCCTAAACTATGGGAGATACCGAAATCTAATAAAAACAAAAAATATTTGAAATAAGAATGTCTCTCTGCAAACAAATTTTGCAAACTATTGGCCGAACTGTTAAAAAAATATGAGCTTATTTGCCTGTGGATGATCAACCTTTGACCACTTACGCGGCACTCCTGAACAAAAAAATGATGTCAAAAAACACCTTTTTCCAGTAAAGAATCACATCCTAAATTTCATCCTAATCGCTAAAAACAATCGTTTGTTATTTAAAAAAATAGAATTTTTTTGAAAATCTTTGGCGTAGAATAGCGCTTTAACGACGCAATTTCGGATAGAGGTAAGTTGCGTTAAATCGTATTATTTTGATCCCCGGAATCTGTGGTTAAGCTATGGCACCATATTTTAGAGACACCCTGTATGTATTTTATCTATGATACAATCATAGATACAATCATACCTAGCTTTGTGCATGGGTAGATGAGTATCCTCTGTACTACCAGCAGGCCAAAGCCAGTCTTTTCTAAAGTAGCGACATGAACTTGAAAAGGCAACAATATCGATCTTTCGTCCGCTAGATGGTTCTAAGAATTTCAAGTTTGTAGAAAAGTTTGTCAAGAAGTTTGCGACTTTGAAAGTTTGATGTTTATAATAATTGTCATAATTACTGTATTTTTTGATATTTTAGAGGATTAACATATTGGAAGCCGTTTTAAATAATATTGCAGTGTTTGATAACAGGTAAAGTCACTTATAAATATTAGACCCTTAAAAGATTACAAGAATCCATATTATATTATTAATTGATATAATCTCAGGAAAGTACAAAAGCTGTAGGTGTACTACATACAATCTCGATTGAATGTCTCCTCGGAACAAGAGTTATGAGTCAATCAAACAACCTTTATCATGGCAACATCTTTTTAACGTGCTTGGCTAGGAGGACAGGTAGTTTATACAAATTTTCTTTTTAATAACTAATTTAGGTAATACAGACTGGCATGACAAGATTAACAGTATCCAAATTTTGTGCAATTACAAATACTATACCATTCATGAAGTGTAGTTGATTTGTTGTAATATTTTTAATGATGAAACCTAACAGACAAAATAACTACCCACTCTTTTTCCTCCAGACTTATAAAGAATAAGGTTCAACATCAATGTCATCGTAAGATTTAACCACAGACAGAAAATTTACCAATGAAATATAGTCTGATACTTACTCCATAATTTCCACGTCTTGACTGCATAAAATATTGGGAAAAGGCAATTAACAGAAGTGCCCTTTTGAATTATTTCTATTTAATTGTCTAATAGTGGTTTTATTAGTATTATAATTATAGTTGTATAAAAACTGTAAATACATGTATACTATTACCTATTATTTCGTAATTTTTATTATCAAACTGATATCCAGATTTTATGGTTATTTCATGTTATCAATAAAGCATCATGCCTTTCTTCTGGAAACAAGCACCTTTACTTCCAATACTTCTAATAAATTCAGTATCTCTTCATGTATTTCCGGAATAGGTACACTTAAATGTTTGAATTCTTCTTTGTAGTATTCTAATGTACAGAATAGGTAGACATTGTCTTTGTAGTTCGTTGTAACCACTTGTACCACATGTGATATACAACTTGAGGAATTTTCGAATGCTTGTATCTGATCATTTTATTCCACGGTGGGTGCCTTATTATTCTATCTGTACAGCTCGAATACTTTCTTTAAATTTTCAAATATAGATATCATTTCTCCTTTTTATCTCTTACTGTGCAGCTTGTAACTGATTTTGTAAAGTTTTGTATTAATTAATTCTTGTTCATGGATTATTGGATTGGGGATCGTGAGCTACGAACAATTGGATTTGTTTAATCATATCATATATTAAAGGTTATCATATATTTTATTGTAACATATTACATCGGTTCTAGGTCAATCAATTAGCAATTTCAATATTAGACACAAAGAAGATGTATTGTTATAAGTAGGTACATAAATCAAATTACGCTTAGCAGTTATTAGAACACCCAATCACTTATTGACATGGACTAATACCTACAATTCATTTTTTACACATTTGCGATAACAAACAGAAATTATAAATAAACTTCCTAATGGTGTCGGACAAATCTGGAGAATTATTTACTCTTGTACGTTTTCTGGGTTGAAGGGTTTTGGAAGTATGGGCTGTACAATTGTTGGTAAAGCTTTTCATACAACTTTTCATCGCAAAACATTTCTGTCCCTCCGATTTTTGAATTGATCTTGTTTTCTCATCCTTCAAGCAAAGAAAATAACAGTTTATTTCAATATCTCTCAAAACTAAAGTTTTAATTGTTAATTTAATATAATAAATAGGTACTTATTTCGCAAAGCATTGCAAAACAGGATATCACCTTCTCTACCAATATTATTTATCCACTTTTTCGGGTTATTTTTAGGTAATCGGTAAAATGTTACACCGTTGTTAATGTGGCAATTAATTGCACAATAACAAAGCATGACAATTAATTCTTAATTGCAAAACTAAACTGAATTTTAAATTCAAGTAGTATTTAAATTGAAAAACGTCAAAGTCGCGATAGTAGCGCCACAGCGGCAAGTAAATCGTTATTGTTGCCTTTTAAAACGACAAAATTCATGTCGCTACTTTAGAAAAAACAATCAACTGGCTTTGCAGCAGGCATCAAAACAGCGCCACTTGTGGTTGTGGGCGAAACTATATCAAAACCGCGAAATTTAAAACAGGTGATTTAGTTTCAGATTTGGTTTCATTGTTTATTCATTGGAAAGTCAATAAAACAATAATAATAGCGGTATCGCTGACAGTTTAATATGAACAATGCGTGATACAGAACTGGATGATAGACAACGTGAAATATTTTGTTTAAATGTTAACATTGCACAACAAATGTGTCCAATACTTTTGCAATAACAAACTTATTCTCCAATGTACAGTCGAACTTATAGCTAAACACACTTATTATACGCTCTTTGGAGTTTATAAATAACAGAAATTCGAGTAACAAAACCACAAATAATCAACAATAAACTTGCACTCACGTCGCGTACATAACCTTGCATAAAGTAATCAGTTAACAAGTCACATAACAAGTGCTGATCATGTGAAACACACAAAACATAAAGTAATATAGGGGGTTCACACAAAATGTCATAACCAAAACGATAATTTGTAGGAAACAAGCAGGAAATTGTAAGAAATTGCTTCCAGCGTTCCAAGCGGTTGTGGGGAAAAGGAGAAGCGTTGTAACAAACCACCAAAACTTACTTCCGACTCCTCTAATTTAACTTACTTATCTACCCAATGGCTTTGTGGTCCTAGCTGTCACTTCTTCGGGTTACCTAGAGCACGTGCATGTAAACCTTATAAATTTTTAATATTGTGTTTTAACTATCCGTTTTAATATTTGTCAGTCTTGGTGTTTTGTTTTCGCGCTTGGTTTTTGTTATATAAGGTAGGTATGTGTAAGTCGTAGTTGCTTTTTTAATATAGGTTATGCTTTAGTGCAAGTACATTTCTCGGCATGGCGATTGTGCCTTGCCCAAAAACATGGGAGCTGCCCTTTGCAGCAGGATACTTTCCGGATGTAGAGGAGGGCCATCACCAAACTCAAGTGCGCTTTTTTCCCGATTATTGCCTGGAATAGGTATAACACAGATTAAACCAATATATCGCAAGGAACGCCCTTGTTGCTCCTGGGAAATTATGGCTACTTCGAAGGTCCTGTGAATAATGGATTAGCAAACCATATACCGTGTGTCCCTGGGAAGACGGAACATAGGGATCTTACAATGGTAATTTTTTAAAATGATCCACGAGTGCTTTGAATTTCTATTTGGTGGAAGCGTCGACGTCGTTATGTCAGCTGTTTAACGCGCTTGCTAATACAGATGTAATACGCGCGTGAGTTACACTAACAAACGATTCATCAATTATTTACAATTCGAATCGACAGCTCGCGCTCTTGAAAGTCAGTTAGGAATAAAATTATTAATTATTTGTTCAAATTGGTTCATGTAAATGTAGAAAGTGTTTTAATTAAATTAAATGAGACTGAGTATCATTATAAAGATAAAAATACAAAATAATTTGTTTGCAGTTGACGTTATGGTTCTAAGATCTTTTTGAGATTATGATGGATTAGATGAACAATTATGGTTTTTGCAAGTTACGCATTATTACAAACTGAAAATGAAATTACGAAAATTATACTAGTAGGTACATAAAATAACGCTGTGGGCCTGTGTTAAAAAACTTTCCTTTGTGGTATATACAAGAATTATACTTCCACCCCTGTTATTGTATTGTTGTGTTAACATTAATAAAATTATTATTTTATACATCATTAAGTATACATTCTTGCGACGACTAACTGCGACTACAAATAAGAATCCGGCTCCGAAAAAATCAAATACCTACTTTTAATGTAACAATTATTTGATCACATTAAATTGCCGTAGAAATAAATATTTCATATTCGTACACACTAACTGATATTAATATTCGCTTTTCCTTTGATTTCATCTTAATACAGTCACACAGTCTTATGCAATTAGCATTGTAGCATGTTTCATCATAAAGCTGATTGTCGCATCAAATTCTTCGGTTGATACATCAAGATCATCCTATTAAAGTAAATTTTCACATTTCACATGTAATTCAACTGGCATTAATGGTTGTCAGCTCTAAACTGTACTCAAGTTAAGATAGGACCCCATTTGAAAAAAATTAACATGAACACAACATTTAATTGTCTTTGGTTTTATTAAATTGACATTTAAAACACAAACAAAAATGTTGATCTGGAGACGATCATACATGGTCGGCATGGAAATCGTTAACGATCGGTGATATTCGTGTAATTGTTTCAAGGCAAATGCTTCAAAGCACTCGTGGATCATTTAAAAAAATTAGCATTATAAGATCCCTATGTTCCGTTTTCTCAGGGACACACGGTATGTCAGATAGTTCACAGTAATATATATATATGAATATTACAATTGGGGATATAAACTTTCACAGTTATCGTTACTTTACTGTTATATATAATGTTAACTGTGAATGTAATGCTGCGGATTTTTGATTTGATGTGACGATATCATTATTAATGATGATGAATTATAAACTGACTACTGTTATTAATTAGAAATACCTGGTTTTAGCCTATAGTCAGGGGCCGTTCGGCCAAAAATCGCGTTTCGCTTGAATATTGTGCTAAAAGCAAACAACCTTTATAATTGCTAAATAGATATCTTAGACATTGCATTTTACCAGGTTTACATCTTTGGAAACGACCCATTAAAAAATATGGAGAAAACAAAATGGCAACGCATAGCCCACTTTACTAATTAAATACCACGTTATTTTTAGACACATTTTCAAAAACTAATCGTTAAAATATTGTTGAAGGTTTGGACTACATAAATAACGCACAGAAACTGTATATATTTAATTAATTTTAATTAAAATATATTAAAATTTGTTTTTTTGAAATTCATACTTTTTCTTTCAGCGTCCACAGTTTAAATAAAACAGATTATCTGAATTTTTCTCTCAAATAAAAGATGTACTTTATTTCTTAACGATTTCAACTACACCAAATACTCTAGCATTTGATATCGTAATAAAATAGTTTTCGCTATTTAAATGTCAAGAAGCGCTACTCAACTTGCCGCGTGCCTGCCTGCTTGTGCCGAGAGACGTGCGTTGCTTGCCCGTTCCAACATCTATTCCCAGTCATTCATAGGCATGGGTGAACCGTATGTATTGGTGGTAGTTCTTCTCGGTCGCATTTACATAAAAATAAATACGTAACCTATTTTCGTGATATTTTATTGTTTTAAGAGATAAAATATTTTAATTTAAGCATATTTCTAGATCTCTTAATCAATAAATACGAATGTTAAATATAATGCCAGTCTGTGCATAATATGTCAAACACGCAATAAAAGTTCAGAAAAAACTAATAATGCTACTCTTTACTCTATTGAAAAAATAAGTGTGGCAGAGAACGAGAGAATTTCTTTGGGCGACGAAAATCCTACGTTAAAATATGTTAAAAGTATATTATCAAAATATTCTAAAGAACAATTGTTAACGGGAAGTGCGTTGTATCACAAAAAATGCTATTGTGATATTACCAACAAAATTATTATTGAAAGATAAAGAAAAGAGAAACTACATTAAGTGTTCCTTCTTCTTCTTCAACTAAAGAAACTGCAAGTAATATTCCTATAAGAATCAGGTCAAATTTTGATAAGACGAAGTGCATTTTGTGCCAAGAAAATTCCAAAGAAAACGTGCATGATGTCACATCAGCTAACATGGGCAAAAAATTTAAAGATATTTGTCTAAAAACCAAAGATGATGTGATAAGGAACGGGCTTAGTGGATTACTTGCATCTGATGATCCACTGATTGCAGTCGCACTTGAAATCAAATACCACACCGCTTGTTTTAGAACGTACGAAAGAACTCAAAAAATAACTGTTTTAAATGACAAAAGTACCAAATGTTTAACAGATGCAGCATTAGTCAACACGGTGAAAAATGCATTCTCGGAAGAAAATAATAAAATTCTAAACATGAATGTAATCCAGAGTACTTATCTTAATATTTTGAATGAGTATGGCATTAAAAGTATACCTAACTATAATTACAAACCCCATTTAAAAAAAAAATTGTCTCAGCATATTGATAACATTATTTTCAAAAAACCCTCTAAGCGAAATGAGCCTGAACAAGTACTATTAAATGAAACTTTACATCAGATGGCATCAATAGGTATAAGTGCAAACAAGACTGAAGATATAAATACTCTGTTTGAAGCTGCCAAGATTCTTCGCCGGGAAATTGAATCTATGCCTAAATGGAAATTTACAGGCTCGTTCCAAGATTTTCAGACACCTGTGATGTTATATCAGTTTTGTGAAGCATACTAATTGGGTCTAGACAAATCAGCAACGAAACACCCAATGAAGATGCCAATAAAGACGATGACGACAGTACACACGCACACATTTCTGCTGTTTGTCAACATGTCATACAAGCATTCAAAAGTCGAACACAAATAAGTACCCTAAACAGCAAATCATCCATTCACAATAAACAAGAAACGCCATTAGCTGTTGGATTAGCTTTAGACATTCACAAAAATTTGAGATCCAAACATATGATAAACAAATTAGAGAAGCTTGGACTCTCCATTAGCTACAAAAAGGTATTACAAATAGAAAATTGTAAGCAAAATGCTATATACAATCGTCTGGAGAAATTAAATATGACCGTTTGATTTCCAAGCTGGTTAGTGAAAGAAGAATTTGTTTGGTTTTCAATCGATAATATAGATTTTCTTGAGTGTACACCTAGCGGTATGGACAGTCTACATAGAACGGCTATTGCGGTGTTCCAGAAAAAATCTGACGATAAGAATGAAATATTGTCGCCATTAGAAATAGATCGTTCACTTAAATCTCCAAATGTTCAAAATGAATTCACTGGAGAATATTGTGTTAAGCCCAACCCACCGAATATTGCGACAATTTTGGGTCCATCTGATAAAACGGCCGGGACATGGTCAGGATTTAATTCCCTCACTTCAAATGAAGCACAGCAATGTAATGTATCATTATTAGCACCCTTGCTTAGATCGCCTCCAACAAATTACAGCATACTTTTTGAAGCAATTAAGCAAGCACAGGCGGTTAACTTTTTGGCCATGGGTAGAGAAGCTATTACAGTTATAACATTTGACATGCAATTATATGATATGGCGATGAGATTATGGGTATCCGATCAGCGCATACGAAGAGAATTTTTTTTTAGACCAGGTGAATTACATATTGTGTTTTGGTCATTAGCTGCATTAGGAAGATATATAGAAGGAAGCGGAATAGACCAAGCTTGGGTTGAAGCAGGAATGTACGGAGCTGCAACTGTATCGAAAATATTAGCTGGTAAGCAGTACTATCGAGCATTGGAAGCACACATTACAACTATTCTTGCATTATATGATCTTTACATAGAGCAGTTAATAACCTTGACAGATACACTGCTAATACTTCATGCTTTATATCTGACTAGAGAATATGGAAAAAACATTAAAATAACAGTAGACTCCCCTGATACTGACGTGTTAATATTGTTGACAAACATGTACCCTGATTTACCTGATAAAACTTTTATGTTAGCTGGGAGAGGAAAGACTCGAAGGTATATTGAAATAGGACATATTTACAATGCGATAGGACCAAAAATAGCTGGAGCTCTATTAGGTTTCCATGCGTTTACTGGAACAGACGTTACTGGGAAGTTTTTTAAAAAAAGTAAAGACTCTTCATTCGCTATACTTCTTGGACTTGATGATGGAATTTTGGAAGCCCTTTCTTCATTAGACGACACAAATGTTGTATGTGAAGAGATAATAGAAAAATTAGAACAATTAGTTTGCATATTGTACAAAAGTAAATTGATTAATAAAGTATGCGCTCTGCGGTGGCACCTATTTTCGTTTAAGGGACACCAAGGGGAAAATTTGCCGCCCACTCTTGGGACTCTCAAGCAGCATATTCTAAGAGCCAATTTTATAGCTAAGATTTGGAAATCCAGTGGAACTAACATACAATTATTGGCAAATCCAGAGGAATGTGGCTGGAAGATGTTAAACGGAGGATATAATCCGGTTACTAGTACACAGCTTCCTGCTCCTGATGCAGTTCTGCATTTAGTTAAATGTGGTTGCAAAAAAGGATGCACCAACAACTGTTCTTGCAGAAAAAACAATCTGCCGTGTACCGTATCATGTGCGTGTATAGAATGGTGTAACGAAGTTCCGTAATTTTTCTTATTTTTAATTATATATTTTATTTTAAGACCGTAATAATTTATTTTATATAGCAAAATAAGATATTTAGTTTACTTCATTGTTGCAATGTAAAATATTTAAGTTCATATATGTATTGTTGCCGCTTGACCTCGCTCAGACCGCGATACAGCGAGCGCTGGCCCCTACCCGTACCGGCCGCTAGTGTTGGGGAGCCGAGCGCGCGCGGTCTGATTTCTTCCCGTATAAAACCGAATTTTCTGGAATAAAATGGAATTCGAAGATCCGTCTTCTAAGGTTTAACAGCCAACAGCGACTAGGTGAGTTTACAACCCTCCGAATTTTGTAAAGTGCCGGTTAGGGTGTGTACCGTGTTCAGTTTAGGGTGAGTTCAATTTAGTTACCCTCCGTGTTTAGTTTATACCGTTTTAGACCTGGTGCTATTTATTTTACTTCAGACGGAGTCGGAGTAAAATTATAGGACCTAGTGCTGGTATTGTGACTCTTGGCAACCACCTCTTCAAGCGGGGCTGTGGTCGTGGTATCCGAGGCTCTCATATTAGCATCACCGTTAGTTATCCCGTTTTAGTTTTGCTTTCCGTGTAGGAACTTGTACGTTCTGCTTTAGACGGAGTCGAGTTAGAACCACAAGGTCCTGGTGCTCTCATTACTGCTCTTGACAATCATTTCTTCAAGCGGGGCCGTGGACTTGATTTTCGAGACTTTAGTATTAGCCAACCCGTTTAGTTTTGTAACTCCGAAAGGTCTTGTATATTTCTCTTTAGACGGAGAAATTACAAACCCCAGGTCCGAGATATTTTGTCTCCTGGCGATCTTGACTTCAAGCGGTGCTGTGGTCACGATACCCAGGTGCAGAATATCTAAACCAAGTCCCGTATCTAGCTTTGAATTTGCCGTTCATTTAGGAGGCATTTTTCTAAGTTTCAAAGGGTGTAAATCTCTCCGTTAATACCGCTACCGTAACTACCGTTTATTATATTTTGATACCAGTTTGTTTTATTTTGTTCTCAAGCGTATGCACCGCCGACTGTTTTATTTAAGTTGCATCTTTTAGGTTACCGAATCTGTACATAATTAAAATTCCTTTATTTTGTGTTTAATAAACTAAATACTTACTTATTTTTGTATTTCATTTGTTTATTAGCATACCCTGTTTTCTCCACTGTAGATACCTAGGTCTTCGTTTCTCCGACCACCGACATAGGAACGAAGCCGTTTGAGAGTAAACTCATTAAAATCTGGCGCCCGAGTTCACCGAGGATTAAAAAGAAAACCACCGCAAACCGAAGTAGCGTCACAATGGGAATGTGCCAATACCGAAGAATACATCAACGTAAACGAGGTTTTGGAAGAAGCAGATGAATAGGACAGCAAAAATGTAGTGTTTATTTTATTCAAAACTATTTATGTATTGTGACAATGTCACCAATGTTATAAAATGTTGGTTATTTTCTTTTAAAGGCCATGGATCATATTTTTATTATAGTTAGAAACATGTATGTAAATATAGAATTAAATATTGTTTTCCTTTTCCTAACAGTATTTTATGTGAATCTGGGTCTATTTAATTGTTAAAACTTCAAAAGTTTTGTCGTATTATTGTGTTTTAAACTAAGCAGAAATAAT
Organism: Hemicrepidius hirtus; assembly: GCA_963082805.1. Taxonomy (NCBI): domain Eukaryota; kingdom Metazoa; phylum Arthropoda; class Insecta; order Coleoptera; family Elateridae; genus Hemicrepidius; species Hemicrepidius hirtus. The sequence continues at coordinate 31,997,028 of OY720161.1, read as the reverse complement.
TAAATGCAATATTAAATGCATCGCGCGAGTTACCAAATGTGTATTCGACCTCTGACATAATAATTACCAGCCACATCCGCTGATAACTGTTTTAGTTTTAAGCGTTGATAGATAAGAAGTTTCTTTATTGATAATTTTATAATATGTATTCAGTACTGTATCTGCTCTTCACCGAGTAAACTGTAGTCCCTTATTAAATAAAATTAAATTTTTTTGAGATTATTTAATATTGAAACGTTATTTGGCGCAGTCGGTAGGATTGTCTAAGACTTATAATAAACGTCGTGCATCTTTATGCTTTGTGGACAATTCCGAACAATAAAATACATAAACAACTTATTCGCCACAACGTGGACAAAAATCGCCACACCGAAGCATACTCAAGAATTGGACAGCATCGCCTAAGTTTGAGAGACTTCAACAACCCAGGTTCCAACAAAAACCTACGAAGGAGACAAGCATCGCCCCGGAGTAGCAACGCTGGTTCCTGACGATTCCTCGAGTCGTTTAACAAGAATGATATTTGCGTAAGTGAAAATCACTAATTTAAGAAAAAATATTTTCTTTAGTTGTAACAAATAATAATCTAGTTTTACGCAACTAATTGTTTAATCTACTGTATGTAATTTCACATATCGATAGACGATTGTGTAGCATCAGTAATTACTCAATTAGCTAATTGCAACCCTTAAAAAAAATCAAGCAAAGTATAGTAAGCGAGACTACCAGTGCAATAAATAGTATTGCTTAATTTCTGGTACGACTTGTACTTTGTGTGTAGGGCCGATAGGTTCCCTTAATTTTAATTTAGAATTGTAAACGTTAGCTACAAATTAACAAAAAGTCAGACAATGGCTATGCCTGGGGGATTTCATGCAGAATATCTCAGATCCATCCCAGAATACGATGGGACACCATCGAAACTTTCAGAATTTATAAGGAGTTCAGAACTTATTTTAACACAGTTTATAGTAAGAAACGCTGAGGGACTTTTAGACCCAGAAGCATTTATAAATCATTATTTATTGTCATCAATTAGGGCAAAATTAACTGGTCAAGCAGCACTCATAGCTGCTGGACGTTTAATAACATCATGGGATGATTTGAAAGTAATATTGCGGAACAATTTTGGAGACCGTAGAAATGAAGAAAATTTATTGCAAGAATTGCTTCATTTACAACAAATACATGAAAATTCTATAACTTTTGTAAACAAAATTCAAAACATTAAAGCTTCCCTTTATTCCAAATTACAAGTAAATGAAGCCAACCTAGAAGCAAGGGCAGTGAAAGGCAGGTTATACGACAAATTAGCTTTAAAAACCTATTTAAGTGGTTTAAGAGAACCCTATGGTTCCTTTGTTAGATCTCGTGGCCCCGTAACTCTTGAAAATGCAATTGACATTTGTCAAGAAGAAGAAAATTTACGGACAATGCAAAGCAATGCGAAAAAATACACCAACAATCCGAGTTCAAATCAAATTCAAAATTCCTTTAAATTTAATAAACCCACTAACAAATTTAACTTTTCAAATTTTCAATCTTTACCACCTCAACCACAAATGCGGCAGCCCAATTTTCCGACATTACAACAACGTAACTGGCCTCCAAATCCAAACAGAAACTTTACTCAGCAAAGTAACGTATTTAAACCAACTGGAGCGATTCCAAAAAATAAACCTACCCCGAAGGATATCTCCAATGTTCAAAAGAGACCAGCATCCCACCAATTTAACTTTAATAAGCGGTTTAATTCGCAACCATCTCAATCAGTTCAGTACATACGCCAATCGAATCAACCGCCTAACTTTGTTGCACAAGAACTATTTCATGTTGACGACAACAATGAAGAATGCGAACAAGAAGAAGAATATTGTCAAATATACGAACAATGCCTGGAACAGGAAGAAGAACTAGAGGATTTTCCATTAGAAGCCTCGGAGAAAACATCGAATTAAACCTAGCAACCACCTTAAAATTACCTTATATTTATATTCCAAAAACTGATTCCCGTTTAATGATAGACACTGGTTCTACTAAAACTCTTTTAAAACCGGATTGTGCTTATAAATATTTTCCAAATGAAATTTATCAAGAAAATTTTCATATAACAACCGTACATGCAACTTCAGAACATGATGAAGTAGCTGAAATTCCTATACCTACTTTATTTGGTTCAGACGAAAATCACAAAGTTTACCTTTTCAATTTTAATAATAAATATGATGGATTAATAGGTACAGATTTACTTAGACAAGTTGATGCTAAAATAGACTTTAAAAACGAGATGATTATAACCCCAAACGTGTCGATTCCTATATTTTTACCCTCTAAAGAAACATGTAAATCAAAATTAAGAATCCCTGCTAGATCAGAAAATAAAATTAACATACCAACCAATTCAAAGTTAAAAGAAGGTATTTGCAATCAAATTCAATTTAACAATAATTTACTAATACCCGAAGCTCTAGTATCAGTTAAGAATAATCACTTTACCACAACTATTGTTAATACAAGCGAGAAAGATCAATTTTTAACAATTAAAAAACCCTTCCAGTTAGAGGAAATGCCAAAATATGATGAAAACAACGCGATTATTTTAAATCACATAGAAAGTAATAGCAAAGGTAATACTAACAACAAAAAACTTTTACTAGAAAATTTAAAACAATTGAGAACAGAACATATGAATGAGGAAGAACGAACACTGCTAACAGGTTTATGTTATGACTTCAAAGATATTTTCATCCCCTAATTCCTTTATCATCCACCACCTTGACAAAACATCATATAAGAACAGTTAATAATGAGCCAGTCTTTACAAAGAATTACCGTTACCCTTTCATATACCGCGATGAAGTAAAAACACAAATGGAGAAAATGGAAAAAGAAGGAATAATCACTCCGAGCGAGTCACCGTATAATAGTCCCATATGGATAGTTCCCAAGAAAGAAGACGCATCTGGAAAACGAAAATTTAGAATTGTAATCGGCTACCGCAAACTGAATGAAAAAACCATTGAGGATAAATTTCCACTACCACAAATATCTGATATCTTAGACAAATTAGGCAGAAGTAACTATTTTACCACCTTGGATTTGGCTTCCAGCTTTCACCAAATCAAAGTAGAGAAAGAAGACCGAGAAAAAGCCGCATTTTCAACTGAAGATGGTCATTATGAGTTTAATAGGATGCCTTTTGGCTTAAAAAACGCACCCGCCAGTTTTCAAAGATTAATGAATTCAGCTTTAAAAGGATTAACAGACCAACAATGTTTAGTCTATTTAGACGACGTAGTAATATTTTCAACCTCGCTACAAGAACACATGACAAGATTAAAAAATGTATTCTCAAGAATAAGAAACAACAACCTTAAAGTACAGCTCGATAAATCTGAGTTCCTACGAAAAGAAATAGATTTCCTTGGATACGTCATAACACCCGACGGAGTTCAAACCAACCCAAAAAAAATAATAGCTATCCGCAATTATCCAATTCCTAAAACAAGTAAAGAGATAAAATCATTTTTAGGTTTATTAGGTTACTACCGCCGTTTTATTAAAAACTTTGCAGAAATTACTAAACCATTAACCAGATGTCTTAAAAAAGGAAAACAAGTTATTTACAACGAAGAATTTAAAAAGTCTTTCGAAAAAGCAAAAATCATATTATGTAACGACCCTGTACTTAAATATCCAGATTTTTCTAAAACTTTCACCTTAACCACGGACGCCTCTGGATTTTCTATTGGAGCCGTTCTTTCACAAAACAATCATCCAATTGCCTATGCAAGTAGGACCTTAAATGAAACCGAAATAAAATACGCAACAATTGAACGAGAATTATTAGCTTTAGTTTGGGCAGTAAAGTATTTTCGACCATACCTATACGGAAGACGATTTATTTTAGAAACAGATCACCGCCCTTTAGTTTGGTTAAACAGCTTAAAAGAACCAAACTCCAAATTGATTCGTTGGAAATTAAAATTAGAAGAGTACGATTATGACATCCACTATAAAGCAGGACATACAAACAAAGTCGCTGATGCTCTTTCACGAATCCACCTAAACACAAACGAACTTGAAAATGCTTCTATTATTGGAAACGCAGACGAAGAAGATATAGAAAAACTACTCCAAGAAGTAGATGAAAATCTAGCACAAATGGGAACACCAGAATTACAAGAAGTTATTGAACAATTACACCTACCCAGAACAAGACCATTAGCAGAGAACCAAACAGTGCACTCTCAAGACGATTCTGGAACAACAATCCCCATCACAGAAGAACCATTACAAACTTTTAAAAATCAAATTCTATTCGATAAAGTCCAATAACAAAGATTAGTTAACGAAGAAAATCCCACGGAAAGTGCAAAAAATAAAATCAGATATGCAATTATTGCATACAATAACTCCATTCATTGAAAACTAAAATTTACTCCAAGAGAAGTTTTACTTGGACACTCAGAATCAAACAGTCCCTTCCACATGAATTTAGAAGTACTTTTATTTGATAACTATGTTAATTCCCACCAGGAAAAAATGAAATTATTTTATGATAACATTAAAGAAACCAATAAGAAATGGGGAGATATAAGGGATTCAGTCGAAACAATACACATCGCATCAATTATACCAATACTGTCGTCTGGTATAGCCATATAGGGGCGCAGAATAACTAAAGTAAGGAACAGAAGGAATATCAGAACGGTATACGGGATGTCAACCAGAATAATAGCTGGAACATATAGAACAATACCAGCTGAAGCCGCAGGCGTAATAGCTGGCGAACCACCTTTTTGCCAGCTTTGGAAAATGTTATACAGTGTGTACCTCGAGTACCGAAACAAACTAATAACTGATTTATTATGGGTAATACCAAATATTGGTAATACGAAACAATAATACTATTGCTTACAAAAAATGCAAACGCCAGCAACAATCTGATTGTTTTTCATTCATTTTTAGCATTGTAATTTGGTCTTTCATACCGTACTTAAAAAAATGTGACCTTTGAAGTAAATTTATTTTGACAATCATTAGAATACAACCGTGAAATGCCAACTATGGCTCCACGACATGAAGACGTATTTGCAAAGAAAATAACTAGGTGTTTCCATTTTTTGTCGGCAATGTATTAGTACCTAGAACAAAAATTGAGTGGTTGAAAAAGCACTATAATAGTGCATAACGTACCTTGTTGTAGCACTTCCGGTAATACAGGATTTCGCTGATTAAATAACTTAGTGCACCTTTTAAGGAGTGTCTAATTGAGTACTTTTTTTCTCTTTCTAATGGTACCAATACGTTGAATACGTTGAAAGTGAGATTTTTCAACATAGGTATATAGGGTGTTGATAAAAAAGTATGCCAAACTTTATATAATGTAATAAGACGAAAAGTTCGTATAGTACATATACAGGGTGTACCTAAACTGTGTAGCCACACTGAAACCACATATTAACATGAATGTGCAATTGTTTTACATATAGCTAATGTCAAATAGAAAGAGAATTTCTATATTTCAAAAGTTGTCCACACCCTAAGGTCCCCAAGGCCCTTAAAAGTTTGGCACACTTTTTTTAATTAACGTCCTGTGTGTCTTTGTAGGGGAAACAATATTGCAAACGTCATATTCATCGCCTGGTAGCTGTTGAAAAAAAGAGACAGCGTCAGAGGCTGGAAGAAATGGCTGTAGAACCTGCTTTAGCAGAGCAAAACCTGCAAGATCCAGTTAACGAGGTGTAAGAGTTCTCCCAGGAGCTGCAAGGATGTTCCACGTTTTTTTGCGAGGAAACATCGCACCTAAATGAGACAGTAATTCCAAGGTTTTGCGAAACAGTGGAGGTGCCAGATATATTCGAAGAAGAACGTCTTCCATCGTTGGTCATGAAACTAGCAAATTGGGCTGTAACATGTAGTGTAACTCATGCACATATCAATATCCTATTAAAAATTCTTCGTGAGGAACATTTGGATGTGCCTTTGTGTAGTAAGACCCTATTAAAAACTCCAGGTGCATGTACAGCCATTCCTGTAGATCCGGAGCAATACTGCCATGTAGGTGTGGAAACGGAATATCCCCGAGACCATCAAACTAAATATTAATGTTGATGGCTTGCCGATATCAGAAAAGGCATCTTTCTGGACCATTTTAGGAAATATTGTTGGGTTTCAAGATATTTTCCTTATAGGTGCCGATACAAATGTCTAGTAGCGGAACGCACTACTGGAACATTAGAACTACTGCTTGTGTCAACTGTCAATAGCGCAGGTAACGCAGCAGATAAATAATTGAACTTTATAAAGCAATTAAAGTATTTATCTTCACTTACCGATTAAAAATACACTACAACAATAACTCACAAGTAGGTACGCGCCTCGGCCCACGATTGACAGTTGACACAAGCAGTAGTTCTAATGTTCCAAATTAGTGCGTTCCGCTACTAGACATTTATATCGCCGCGATTTAACAAATTATATTGCACGACATTTATTAAATCGCGCAAACATTTATTATATATCCTGAGATTTAATTATATTTCCAGACATATATTAAATATCCAGCTATTTAATTATATTTCCAGACATTTATTAAATATCTAGCTATTTAATTATACAGGGTGTTTCTTAAATCGCGGACATGGAGCACAGTACTACATTCCTCTCCCGATACCAATTGGAAAAATATAATACAATAATGCCCGTTCTTCGCTAGTTTCAGAGTTATTCTCAGTCAAAGATTGAGATTCAATTCCTTTATGCTTTGGAAAAACGGGTAAATTTTAACCGTTCCGCATTGTTCATCAATCAAATATTAAATCTTAACAAATTTGGAATTTTTTATACGTTATATTCCTTCCTCCGCAGACATTCTTTCTGATAAATATCTGTTGTTAAACTTTTTTTCAATATGTTGCAACAGTGCATTGTAGCTATGAGGGTATTACCTAGGAAACTTGTTTAAAACAAAGCCCGTGCAAGCATGCGCCATGTTGTCAAATTTAAAATTTCTAAAATGCGAATAACTCGGAAACTAAATACATTATGACAAAATCGCGTATACTTTTTCAATTCAATTTAAAGATGAGAATCGCGTAGTGCTCTCCGTGTCCGCCATTTAAGAAACACCCTGTATTTCCAGACATTTATTAAATATCGAGACATTTAATTATATTTCCAGAAATTTACTAAACATTCAGACATTTATTAAATATCCAGCTATTTAATTATACCTCTCGATATTTGTTAAATCGCACAGACATTTAATAAATATATTGACATTCTCAAGCGTTACTTTGTTAAAATCCATGATTAAATAATAAATATTAAATAAAATATCGATTTCAACGGGAAATAACAAGATTTATTCGCTTTATACGTATTTCGGCATCAATGTGCCATTGTCAAAAGCAATATAAGATATTATAACAAATAATAATAATTGTAATTATTGACCTTGATAAATGATAAATATAAAATTCTCTTGGTTTCGTAGGTCAAATAATAAAATATTTGTATTTTGAAAATTAGAAGTCCACGTTTCGGTTTGTAAAAAAACCATTTTCAAAGACAATTGAGAAAATTATGGAAACCATAATTTTATAAAAATAAAGGTAAACATGTAGTGTAATAATTAAATCAGATAAAAAATTGAACAAATAAAATGTTAAAACATAGCGGAAATATCATAATCAATTTCCGCTATGTTTAGCAATCTTTTCTGAAATTTTACCAAAATATGGAATTGAAACGTATTTTAATGTTTTATCAGAGGTATTAGTGGAATAAACTTTTTGAATAGCTAATTTATAATTTTTTTTAAATTAAAGTGTCAATAAGTGTAGTGTTATAATATCTTATATTGCTTTTGACAATGGCACTTTGATGCCGAAATACGTATAAAGCGAATAAATCTTGTTATTTCCCGTTGAAATCGATATTTTATTTAATATTTATTATTTAATAAATAACTTAAACATTTATAAATTGCATGACGTTTTCGATAAATGCAGTAAAATAAGCGCGTTTTTCATGCTTTACACTTGGCGCCCCACACGCCTTAACATAAATTGTATCATAAGATATATATGATTTTTTAAACAATTTATCAATTAACGTCCTTGACGTGGTTGCAGTGCGCCAGTTTCTCTTTCGCGGAGTACTAGGGCAGTAAATTTAGGTGGAATGGGCGTTAGTCTGTTAGGAAATCGCTCAGAGTACAATCAGCTTGCAGCAGCAGAATTTTGGTATGCTTCCCCATAAATTAACAACATGTCAACGTATTCATTATTAGTACGATGAGCCATTCGTTTTTACTTTCTTTAGCAAAATTATCACAACAATTTAAGGAAAACCAACGATGAAATATCTTGACAGATGGGAAACATTACAGGCATCAACCTATTTAAAAGACATTTCTTGGATACGTGAAACCAGAAAAAGTTATAAAATTATTCAGAAATCATATCTCTCTTATAAAGCAACTTTTGTTAAGATGTTTTAGGTTTAATCACCTTCTTTTAAGGTGGTTAATCACCCCTTAAAAATAAAATCACAAGACCGGGAACACCCTGTATATTCGTTTTATACGACCCTACTGTAAACGCGGCATATGCTGCGGGTACCCAGCTAGTAATGTTCATAATTTACTCCACTTGACAAATGTAGGGTTACGCGGTTAGGTTGTAGAGAAATGCCGGTTAGATATAATATATTTATTAAAGAACGTATTAATTATAAAAGGTGAACGTGACTGTATCAGAACAGAGTTAGGCAACGACTGACTGGAATGGCTGGACATGACTCCTCTCTGGTGACTTGTAGCAACTCCAGGACCGGCATGTGTTTGATAACACTCGGCCATCCTGACGGAACCGATCGTCCCCGAACGGTCGAAACGAACCAAACTGTAACAGAAATTAACAACAGAACTACCTCAGCACCAGCAGATCGGGTGAATTTGATATGCAAGAAGTTAGAATGCAACACCAGCAATTCGGGTGAATCTGATATCTAAGAAGTTAGAAGTACAACACCAGCAATTCGGGTGAATCTTGTATGTAGGAAGTTAGAAGTACAACACCAGCAATTCGGGTGAATCTCGTATGTAGGAAGTTAGAAGTACAACACCAGCAAGTCGGGTGAATCTGATATCTAAGAAGTTAGAAGTACAACACCAGCAATTCGGGTGAACCTCGTATGTAGGAAGTTAGAAGTAATTCGGGAGAATCTGATATCTAAGAAGTTAGAAGTACAACACCAGCAATTCGGGTGAACCTCGTATGTAGGAAGTTAGAAGTACAACACCAGCAATTCGGGTGAATCTCGTATGTAGGAAGTTAGAAGTACAACACCAGCAATTCGGGTGAATCTGATATCTAAGAAGTTAGAAGTACAACACCAGCAATTCGGGTGAACCTCGTATGTAGGAAGTTAGAAGGACAATACCAGCAAGTCGGGTGAATCTCGTATATAGGAAGTTAGAAGGACAACACCAGCAATTCGGGTGAATCTCGTATGTAGAAAGTTAGAAGTACAACACGTCTCACCTGAATATAAGCGTATTACACCTGGAAAGGTTTCATATGCTCCACACAGACGACAGCAGTGTATGGAATGCGTGATCGTGACGTGTGTCGATCTTCTTGAACTCTGTATCTGTCTTTTGGTAGACACTCGATTACTTTGAACGGCCCTTTGTATTTAGGAAGTAGTTTCTTGCTCTGGTTGTTATTTGCAGGAATACTGTAAATTTTTGTCAGTACGAGGGCACCGACTTTGTACTGTCTAGCTTCACGCCGTTTCTTATTGAATTGGTTGTCCTGTTTGTCTCTGTTGTCATCTAGTCTTTGCTTTGCATCTGAACGAAGTTGGGTTACATCGAGGATAGCTTCGTCGCCTACCTGACGATCATTGTCTGCGTTGATGGTGATACCTAACATTAGTGCTGCAGGGGTACATTGTGTAATTTTGTGCTTAGTACTATTTATAGTCCAGGAGCTAGCGGTATATTAGACGATTCTATCAAGCTGAAATTTTTTTTATGAGCTGGTATGGTTATGTCTCCTAAATGTAGGTGGTCGGCAAAATAGGACCGCGGGACATAGAGCGCTAAGAAAAAAAATTGGCCAACTAACTGTAGCGGTTTGCGTACTCTTATTTGTGATATTGAATTAATCTGACTCCAATTGATTATCAAATATGTTTATTATATCAGAACAACTTATATACAACAGTTAAATTAAATTCTTGTAAAGTGGGTAAAGATACCCTTTATTAATATTGTTAAAGAAAACTTTAATACATGTGAGGGAAATAATCCCAACAATTACGAAATTGTGATAGGTCTTCAGGTACTTCAACTTCTTGAGATCTTCGGTAGTTGGATCTAACAATAAATCTTCGAGGGTCCAAGTTAGATAAGAAGAATGGAGAAATTCCAATGTAGCTGGTTGAAGATGTCTTGAGAGGTTCAAGATGGTAACCAACAGAATGGGGAATTTCTAAAGGATCTTCCTTGGATAAAATAACAGATTCTTGATTGTTGACAACTGAAGGTAAAGTTGAAGAAGTCTGCTTGACTGGTGATGGAGGAAGTGGAGAAACTGCTGTTGGAATTCTAGTATGATGTAGAATCGCTCGTAACGTACTACGCTGTCTACTAGATTTGCTTGATAAAGTTCTATTCTTCATAACAATCCAGAAGGCTTAAATAAATGTATTATTATGGAAAGACCTGAGGAAACCTCTAGGTTATGTTGAGAGTAGCTAGGTGGTTCACTCCAACTAAACTCTGAATGATTTTCCAATTTGCTCCCCTTTTATACTAAATCCAGACAACCAAAATTATTTCATTGGTTGGTCCAAATTGATTTTCACCAATCACATTGCTGAAAATCTGTGTGGGAGGAGTCATTTTGTACAACGACTGAGCTCGACTGCACTTCATAGTGACACTTGCATTGCAATACAAACACTACGTTCCTATGCAGGTAAGCAGTTTGATTTCCAAGGTATCTTGATATAAATGTTACCCTGGCATCGGACTGAAGCCCCGATATAACCAACCCAGGACGTCAGAGAGTGCTTCTGTCCCGCTCAAATTGTCGGACAATGTGATTTTTGTGTTTGTTAAATTAGTATACAGGGTGTCCGTCTTTCGAAGCTAAGCATGGGGATCTCGGTTAGCTTAAGAGGTACGAAGTCGGTTAAATGGAGGCAAAGTTGCGTATTTTAATGCTGATCAATAATCTCAAAAGAAATTTGACCTACGAAGTTTAATTTAGAAAATATCTAAAAAAAAATCAAAATTCCCGATTTTTGTTTTTCGCTGATAAAATGAAAACAAGTGAAGCTACGAATTTTTAATTAAGACATTTTTAAGACACTTTTTTATGGGGAATCTAAATATGCGATTGTTTTTCTCATATCGTGTAAAATAGCCAACAATCGACTGTCAACTTTTGTTTTTCTTATGGACGCCATATTGGATTTTTGCATTTTTGAATGTAACTTTTTTTTCTGATTTCAACTATGTATGACACATAATACTTTAGCTTGTGTTTTTACCTACAATTTCAAGTTATCCGTTTTTACGCAGAGTGCCATGGAAACAAAAGCGACAATTTTGTTTTAAAGAAAATTTTAACAGTTCCTAGTACATTGCTTAAGTCGTTACGTTGTACTTCCCCTAATTTTGAGGCAGGTACGTAATTTTCTGAGAGAAAATGAAAAATTCTAATGAAGAACAACGTGATATGTTGGAAATTTATTATTCTTCACATCGGAATGTAGAAATTACTTCCGAAACGTATCTGCAACGAACTCCAGAGAGAAACCAGCCAGGTCCTAGTTATGTCTTGCTTATTCATCGAAATCTAAGCGAATATGGCACCTTTTGTAAATCCAGGCAGAAACACGAACTGAAAAAGCGGACCTAAGGGATTACATATCTCTGTTCAAAGAAAAACAATACTTAAATATTTCTTACTATCCCGTTGTGTTTTCGATTAAAGTTTTAGTTTTTAGTATTTGCTATAATTTTCTGCTTTTTTATTTTTATTCTATTGTTTCAATATAAATCATAATAGTTGATAATCAATTTTGTTATATCCCATTATTCTTCTTTTAAAACTCGCATTTCTTTCAAAAAATTAGCCAAAGCACTAACCTTATGACTTAAAATTAAATTCGTGATCAGAATTTTCTTTAAAACAAACTTGTCGCTTTTGTTTCCGCATGGCACTCTGCGTAAAAATGAATAACTTGAAATTGTAGGTAAAAACACAAGCTAAAGTATTATGTGTCATACATAGTTGAAATCAGAAAAAAAAGTTATATTCAAAAATGCAAAAATCCAATATGGCGTCCATAAGAAAAACAAAAGTTGACAGTCGACTATTGGCTATTTTAAACGATATGAGAAAAACAATCGCATATTTAGATTCCCCGTAAAAAAGTGTCTTAAAAATGTCTTAATTAAAAATTCGTAGCTTCACTTGTTTTCATTTTATCAGCGAAAAACAAAAATCGGGAATTTTGATTTTTTTTAGATATTTTCTAAACTAAACGTCGTAGGTCAAATTTCTTTTCAGATTATTTATCAGCATTAAAATACGCAACTTTGCCTCCATTTAACCGACTTCGTACCTCTTAAGCTAACCGAGATCCCCATGCTTAGCTTCGAAAGACGGACACCCTGTATAGTTATTAAAAAAAAATCAGGTTGATGGTAATAAGTCAAATGTCTTAAAAAAATACGAACTCCAAACGGTAGACACTGATCCAGTTCCGACTTTTTTGTCGGACAGTTAATTTTTTGTTGTCGGAATGTCTTAAATAACGAGCAAAAAAGGAATTAGATTGATTGAAGTTTGTAAATTTCATCAAAAAATAATTAAAAACAAAAAAATTCTGGGCGCTTTATGTCCCGCGGTCCTATTTTGCCGACCACCTACATTTGGCAGACATAACCATACCAGCTCATAAAAAAAATTTCAGCTTGATAGAAATTAGTCTTCAAATATACCGCTAGCTCCTGGACTATTAACCCTTGTTGCACGGCAGCAATGTTGACGTCCCAGTTGTCAGGGGAAGTTTTTGCTCCCATTGTGGCCAAAACATCTACTACAGATCTATTAGTTCGCTCTACTTGACCATTTCCGCGTGCCATTCCAACAGCTGTATGAAATAGGCGAATACCCTTATTGCTGCAGTATACCTTAAATGACTTCGAAGTAAACGCCGTTCCTGAATCGGAAATTATTCTCTTTGGGTTTCCAAAAATCGTGAAAATGTCGTCTAAGTGGATAATCACCGAACTCGTCTTAGTATCGGGCACTGCTCGCAGAAATACGAATTTAGTAAACGCATCTGTTATAACCAGAAGGTATTTATTGAGTTTTTGACTGGACACAAATGGGCCAAGATGGTCAATGTGCAGGGTGTGTAGTGGTCTTGCATGTTTGGGAATGGAATGTAAATAGCCCTGTTTCTTTCCGCCAGGTATTTTATGGTATAAACATTGTAAACAAGCATTTATATATTTGTGCACGAAACGTCGCATTTTGGGGAACCAATATTTTTCCGTAATTCGCGATATTGTTTTATCGAACGCAAAATGGCCAATGTCATCGTGGTTGGCTTTGACCACTTGCCACCGACACTTTCTAGGCACCACCCATTTCCTACCATTAGGAGTAATCTTGTAAACTTTATTGCCGCGAAGATCGTAATCATTAAAAATAGAGCGGTTATTATCGATATCTCCAGATAAAAGTATGTCCCTTATGCTTTGCATATTTTTGTCCTGAGTTTGTGCTTCTCTCAACCAATCGTCCTCTGTTATTATCAAGACGATTTCTTCTTTTCCATTTACTTCCGGGTTTCTACTCAAGGCATCAACATGTTGCAATTGTGTACCGGTTTTATGCTGGATGGTAAACGTATACTGCTGTAGTTCCAGCATCCACCGTGCTATGCGCGGAATAATTGTTTGTTTGACCATAGCATTCTTTACAAAGTTACAGTCGGTTACTATGTCAAATTCAGTTCCTAAGAGATAATGTTTAAATCGTGCTAACGTTTTTACTATAGCTAACAACTCTAACTCAAAGGAATGGTAGCTTTTTCTTCTTTGGTAGTCTGCTTGCTGTAATATGCAATTGGTTGTTTCCCAATGGTGATCTGGATTAATATTCCCCCCAATCCATCTCTACTGGCGTCAGTGTATACAATGCTTTTGAGGGTAGGATTGAAGATTTGTAATACGGGGGAGGAGGAAATAATATTCTTCAAATCTTCCACTATTGCGGAGTGTTGGTGCAACCAACACCATGGAGTATGTTTTTGTAATAATGCTGTTAATGGACGTGTTTTTGTTGCGAAGTCTAGGATGAACTTCCGAAAGTACCCAACTAGGCCAAGGAACTGACGCAATTGATGTACACTCTTTGGAAGAGGAAAGTTTGTAACGGCTGTAACTTTGTCTTCATTTAAACTGATTTGGTTGTTTTCGATAGTGTACCCTAGAAAACTTATTTTGCTTTGCATAAATGTTGATTTAGTGAGGTTTATTGTTAACCCATGATTACGCAATACTGCTAACACCTTTCGTAACATCGTCAGACCTTCGTGTAATGTACGAGATGGAATAATAATATCATCCAGATACGGAATTATTCCGTGAGGTCTTAAGTCTGCAAAAATTTCGTTCATTTATTTCTGGAACAATGCCGGAGCACCTGTTAAGCCAAACGGAAAACAAACATATTCATATTGTCCTTCAGGAGTTATGAATGCTGTTTTACAGATAGACTGCGGATTTACTGGAATCTGATGATATCCGGATTTTAAATCTATACTGGAGAAAAATTTGTAACCACTCAAGGAGTCAATTAGCTCTTCTATTATCGGCATGGGAAATTTAGTTTTGATTGTAATTTTATTAAGGGCTCGATAGTCTATTGCTAAACGTTTCTCCCCAGTTTTTTTTGTTACTAAAATTGCAGGGCTCGCATATTCGGATGTGCTTTTCCGAATGATATTAGCATCAAGAAGGTCATTTATTATTTTTCGAAGTATTCCTTTGTCTTTTTCTGCTAACCGATATGAGCGGTGGGAAACAGGAATATTTGTAGTTGTGTTAATTTTCATAGAAACAGAGTGTGTTTTACCTAACGGCTTGTTAGGTGTGGAAAAGCAATCGTTAAAATCATGAAGAAGTTGCTTTAATTGAGTTGAGATTTTAGGAGGTATAATACCATGTGAAATGTTCAAGGGAAATTTAGAAATGCTGTTGGGGGCGAATGTTAGTTCGTTGTCGATGCGATAGTACATAATTTGCGGGTTTTCCGTATAATTTCGTCCAATAAGTACTTCCGTATCGGTAAGCGATGCGTCAATAACGTAAAATATTATGTTTAGTTTGCACTCTCCAATCTTTACCGTAGCAGTAGTTGATTCAGACACACTGGTAATTTTACCAAGAAAACCGGCTAAATTAATGGGTTCATCTAACTGTGTAATATGTAATTGAAACTGTGTTGCTAAGTGTTTCTCAATAAGGGAGCAGTCACTACCTAGATCGATGAATGTGTTGCAACGGTGTTGATTTATGTAAATGATCTTGAAAAATTTTTGAGATGCATGTGTTTTCAGCATTCGAACCTGCTCAGGCTTATGTTTTGCCTTCTTTTTATCACATACCGCTTCGATGTGCCCTAAAGTTGAACAATAATTGCAAATTTTATGTCTATGTGGACAATCAGTCCTATTATGATCTGAGCGACCGCATGATCTACATGCAAATTTAGTTTCGTGCTTTCCTCCCGCGCTTTTACGGTTATTCGAAACATAAGGAATAAATTTGCTTGTACTTGGTAATGATTCCGAAAATTTCGTCACCTGATATGTTTTGTTTCGTAAATACGCAGCTAACGAATTTGGGTCAGCAATGTTTGCAGCCTCAGCCGCTGACGTAATATTTTTATCGTTTATGGCGCCCAATACCAAGGATACTTTGTCTTCGTTGGAAAAATTTGCTCGCAATTTGTCTATTTTAGCCATGTGTAAAAAATGGAATTCGTAAAGCGAACAATTGTTAACGGGTTTATGATTTGCCAAGCTCATTAATAACGAATAGGCATTACGCTTACTTTGGAAAGTATTACATAATAATTGCTTCCAAGAATCCCACGAATATTCTGGCCAGTCCGCGTCATTTAAAATTAAACTGTCGTACCATATTTTAGCTGTACCTTGCAGAGTATTTATAGCTTGATAAATTGCTATATGAGACTGGCAGCTGAAAAGGTTTGCACTGTAGTCAATAATTTCGAGCCAATCTTTTACAGAATCATGCAACGGACTGAATTGCGGTACCACCGAAGAAAGCTGAACATTGGTTTGTTTTTCAGTAGCAATAGTACAGTCTAAGCTTACCCCTGCAGCTGGTGTAAGTGTATTTGTCTTACTACGGGACGAACCGCGGCGTACATATTTTCTCAGGGGTTCTCCAAGCGGGGGAGGTGTTCTTCCTTCTGGCGAATGCCGTGAAGAAACCCTCTTTTCCTGTTTTCTAGAACGTGAAGTATGAACTGCTTGACGTAGCGAATGGGGTGAAGATGAGCCTGATTCTTCTGAACTACACGAGCGATCCATGGCGTGAATTATTTTTCACCACTTCTGATGTAGGGTTACGCGGTTAGGTTGTAGAGAAATGCCGGTTAGATATAATATATTTATTAAAGAACGTATTAATTATAAAAGGTGAACGTGACTGTATCAGAACAGAGTTGGGCAACGACTGACTGGACTGGCTGGACATGACTCCTCTCTCGTGACTTGTAGCAACTCCAGGACCGGCATGTGCTTGATAACACAAATGATGTCATGTTGAACGGACCACTTGATAATTTCAGCGCATTTCCTTTTGAGAACCACATGAGAGAAATTAAGAAATGTGTTAAGAGGTTCAAATTTTCAATTGCAACAACTTATTAAGCGCACTCTCGAAAAACGAAGTAATTTACAATGGGAACCCAAAGAAAAATTTTCTGCACTAATTAGGGCTGGTGATTTCTATATGCTGGATGGAGACCAACTTGCACAAATAACAGAGAGCCATAATGAAGAGTTAATAGAAGCTAAAATTTTTCAAGCCCCTCTCCCCTTTTACCAACAGCCCTACGATTCTCGTTCTCATTAGGAATTTTTGTTTTCAACTCTGATCTGTATAGTACCAAGCAGCTTTCAAAGACAGATTTAAAACAACAATGTATCTGTATTCCCGACTCTAAAGAGTTGATTATACTGAAAGTGCTGCACATGTGCTTATAATTTTATTTCTAGCCTTCTTTATCTTTCGACAAGCCAAGTTAATAGAATGATGATGATCTATTGAGCCTCCAGTGGGTATTAGTAAACAAAACCAGTAAAATCCTTGTCTAACCCACGATATATGTTGAAAAATTATAAGAAAAGTGTAACGTTTTCACTACAACAGCCATAGCATCAGCACTAAGTTGAGCTAAACAAGAAAAACATTTTAAACATCAAATTGAACAGTCAACATATTAAATATAAAATTAAATTTAAACTTGAAACTAAGAAAAAACAATAGTAGAATTTTTTCAATAAGTATATCGTGGGTTAGACAAGAATTTTACTGGTTTTATTTATTTACTTCTTTATCTTTATTATGATATAATAGTGCATATTTTACAAAAAGTACTGCATATTTTAGGTGCTTTCAGTGCATATATATGCGCCTATTTTAATAGTTTATCGTGCATATATATCCGTGCATTTTTATCTATGACTATTATCCAACAACAAGCAAAAATTAAAACTAAAATAATGAAGAAAGAACTTTCACTGAAACATAAACAAGAAATGTTGGATTTGGAACTGGAAATGAAATTGGCTCAATTGGAAGTAGATAAAATGACTTGCGATGAGATCTCCGAGTCAAAATTTAGTCAGTCACAAAGTCCTAAAATAAATAACTGGACAAATAGTAAATCTCCTTGGTCAAACAATTCAGTCATGTCAACTGTGGAAAAACACAAAGTAGAATTTAATTCTAACAAGGAAGGGATTAATTCTTCGATACTAGCTAAAATTCGCACAAGACAATCTATGCCGAAGCAATTGCCTGAATTTAGTGGTGATCCCATAAAATGGTTTAATTTTATATTTCAATATCGCAATACAACTGATTGTATAAATTTCATAATTTCAGCCTTACATCATTTAATCTAATACGACTGATCTTTGTGAAGATCTAGTGAAGGAAATCAATGTAGGTTACAAATGTGTAAAAGGTAAAGCTAGGAAAATAGAAAATTTACTTATTTTACCTCAAAACGTGGACAGGGTTATTGACACCAAATAATCGATTTGGACATACAAACTATATAACAATGACTTTATTACTCGTAGAGAAAGAGAGATTAGAATCATTTATAAATTTTTCCGATGAAGTGAAAAATTTGGTAGGGACTATTGAAGCATTACACCAAGAAAATCACTTACGAAATCCTATTCTACTTCAAGAACTCTTACAGAAACTTTCTATTAATAGACAATTACCATTGGTAGAGTATATTTCTAAAAGACAATCTACAAGACCTAAGCTGGTAGAATTTATATAAATAATAAATATTAAATAAAATATCGATTTCAACGGGAAATATCAAGATTTATTCGCTTTATACGTATTTCGGCATCATTGTGCCATTGTCAAAAGCTATTATAAAATATTATAACAAATGCAAAAATATAGTAACTCCTTGATTCTATTATTTTAACACTGCGTGAAGTAGCTGGCCCCAGTCAACTGCTTCACGCAGTGTTAAAATAATAGAATCAAGGAGTTACTATATTTTTGCATTTGTTATAATATTTTATAATAGCTTTTGACAATGGCACAATGATGCCGAAATACGTATAAAGCGAATAAATCTTGATATTTCCCGTTGAAATCGATATTTTATTTAATATTTATTATTTATATAATCATGGATTTCAACAAAGTGACGCTTGAGAATGTCAATAAATGGTAGAATTTAGCTTATGGCTTGATCAGAAGGCATCTGTAGCGTGTCAAATTCAAATTCCAAGAATGACAGATTTCAAATCTGACAGTTGGCAAAATATGAGACATAATAAATAGATAATCGAAAAGGTGTAACTCCTTCAACCAACCATAACTTATTAACAAATAAAAAATGTTTATGTTGTGACAATGAGCTTCATCATCTAGAAGTTTAAATCAATGACAGAAGATGAGCGATGGAATTTGGTAACGTCCAAGAGAATTTGATTTTTTGTTTACTACCTTATCATAGTTTAAAAACATGTAGAAAAATTAAAAATTGTGAATTTAAGAACTGTTGTAAACGGGATGGGACGGTTCGGTGCGGCCGATTCGGCGCGAAGCAGTTTCGGCGCCGGCCGTTTCGCCGCCAAGCAGTTTCGGCACCAGAATGTATTTTCATGTACAACTTATTTAACTATCGCGACCGATTGGTAAACAGGGATGTAAGTGTGTTTTGTTAACATCGGCAAATTTGAAAACAAAAATGGATAGCAGGTAAGCTGAGGGATTTTCATTCCTCATAAAAGAAAACAAAAAATGGTTAGCAGGTAAGCTGAGGGATGTTCATTCCTCATAAAAGAAAACAAAAAATGGTTAGCAAATAAGCTGAGGGATTTTCATTCCTCATAAAAGAAAACAAAAAATGGTTAGCAAATAAGCTGCGGGATTTTCATTCCTCATAAAAGAAAACAAAAAATGGTTAGCAGGTAAGCTGAGGGATGTTCATTCCTCATAAAAGAAAACAAAAAATGGTTAGCAGGTAAGCTGAGTGTTTTTCATTCCTCATAAAAGAAAACAAAAAATGGTTAGCAGGTAAGCTGAGGGATGTTCATTCCTCATAAAAGAAAACAAAAAATGGTTTAGCAAATAAGCTGAGGGATTTTCATTCCTCATAAAAGAAAACAAAAAATGGTTAGCAAATAAGCTGAGGGATTTTCATTCCTCATAAAAGAAAACAAAAAATGGTTAGCAGGTAAGCTGAGGGATTTTCATTCCTCATAAAAGAAAACAAAAAATGGTTAGCAGGTAAACTGAGGGATGTTCATTCCTCATAAAAGAAAACAAAAAATGGTTAGCAGGTAAGCTGAGGGATTTTCATTCCTCATAAAAGAAAACAAAAAATGGTTAGCAGGTAAGCTGAGCGATGTTCATTCTTCATAAAAGGAAACGGTAGCGTTTCGGCTGGTTCCGGAGATTCTTACGTTTACCGGCGTCGGTAGCCGTTGTGATCAAAGCTGAAATTTGCCGTTGTGAACAAGTTTGCTAAGATGGCAGATTTTTGCCGATATGATCATTTGCCGATGTTAACAAGACACACTTAGATCCCTGTTTGCCAATCGGTCGCGATAGTTAAATACGTTGTACATGAAAATACATTCTGGCGCCGAAATTGCTTGGCGCCGAAACGGCCGGCGTCGAAACTGCTTGGCGCCGAAACGGCCGCGCCGAAATGTCCTAGACGCGATTTAGAGGCCTTGAGTTTATAATATTTTCAATTTCAGCAAATATTGTGCTCAGTACGTATTCTTGAGGATATTTCGAAATTCAGATTTCTTCTAAACCTGTTGGTGATTTTTGTGGTATTCACAAATCAACAGCAAGCAGGGTCATATACAAAGTTACCAGAGCTATTGCCCAGCTAAGACCGCAATATATTCAGTTACCAGAAGCCGAACAAGAAATTATTCGTGTCCATTTAGGATTCTATAGAATCGCCAGGTTTCCAAAGTGTGTAGACTGTACACATGTGAAAATACAATCACCAGGCGGAGATGATGCTGAAATGTATCGTAACCGTAAAGGTTATTTTTCTATGAATGTGCAGTGCATTTGCGATGCGTCGTCGTTGAAAATTTCAAATATCGTTTGTCGTTGGCCTAGTTCTACTCACGACAGCACCATATTTAATATGAGGAGTTCGAGCCAAATTTGAACATGAAGAAATGTGCGACAGTTTGCTGGTTGGAGACGGTGGTTATGGTATCAAACGATATCTGATGACTCCACTGGGAAATCCGAGGACACCAGCGGAGCATTTGTTCAATGAATCGCAAATTCGTACTAGGAATCCAATTGAACGGTGTTTCGGAGTTTGGAAACGCCGTTTTCCCATCTTAGCACTAGGAATTCGGTTAGAAATTCAGAAAGTTGAAGCAGTGGTGATTGCAACCGCTGTACTTCACAATATAGCATGCGAAAATTCAGATCCTGCACCACCGCTGCTTGACGAAGAAACTGAAGCATTGATTGAAGACATGAATAACATAGAAGTTGTTACACAGGTTCAAAACAACGATAATATCAATAATGCAACGAGGCATATGTTGATTACTGATTATTTTACCAGACTATTATAAATTTGTATGTAGTAAATTTAATCTATACCTAAATAAAAGAAATTTGAAAAATATTGAATAAAATTAGTTTGTAAGGAAATGTTAAATATAATAGAAATAAATATAAACTATAATAAAACGTTTACAATTAATAGAATTAGGTACAATTTAAAAACATTATAGTACAACATAGGTACTTATTTGTTTTCATGGAACTGCTCCCATAACAGCTGCAGTTTCACCTCGTGCTCTTCTTCAGCAAATTTTATTTCTTGTGCACGCTTCTCACGCATCTGCTGCATACGCAGATTGTGTTGTTCCAGTAGAATTTGTTTTTGCAAGGTGTTGGTCTCCACTTTTGAATCGATCCACTGAGAGACTCTATTTATTATTTTGTTTTTTCGGCCACTACCTACTTTAGGGATCAGTGCCTCAGTCCTAGGGCGTTTTAACTTTTCTGGCGTAAAAGAGCTCCAATCTGCATGCCGCTTAAATAGCTGAGGTTGTTTTGTGGATGGCCCAGGCTCTTCATTTAGCAATTCTGTAATTAGAATAATAATAAATTGGCCTGCTACTGACAAAAACACAAATGCAACTTTAAGGTCCAACTGCACCAGTTACACTTAAATAATAAGTAATTAGAAGTTTAATTGCTATGGGTACAATTCTTGTAATAATTGATCCATTGGAATTAATCTTTTAAACGACGCTTATTGTTTAAGTATAACCTGTGTCATGGGGCCTTAAAAAATCAAAATTAATTGCAGCATACCCCGTTTTCACAAAAAAATATTTTTGACTTACCCAACGCTTCACATTCGTCGTTCGGTTTGGCCAATGTTCCCTCCGTTTCTTCAGGATCTGCAAACAGATATCAAACAAATTAATTACAGATATTTGGGTATGTACAGTCAGCGACAAATGTTTTTACCAATATGATACCACTGAATACGTTTTTCTGAGAAATATAAGAGTGGTACAAGACTGGTGAAAACATTTGTCGCTGTACATATACAATTTTATAACTCACCTAACAGGTTGGGGGTACTGCCGGAAGCAGAAGCTGAGTTTTCATTGTCCACCACAACTGTGAAAGTAACATAAAGCAAGATTTGTATAAGGTTGTTATTATATTTTACTACTGCTTACCCACAATCGCTCCATCATCATCGAATTCACTTTGGAGGCCAGTTATTTGTTTGCCTATAATTTCTTTTATTGGACTGTCGATGTCAGACACTTCAATTACTTTCCTCGGGCCACCACCGGTACCACGAACATACCACCTTTCATCAGCAAACTTTTGCTTGGACCTCTTCTTAAGGTTTCTATACTTATTTTTAAGTACATCCTCTGAACGAGGCACATTGGCGTACTGTGCATTAAACTCTTCTGCCAACTGCACCCATATGGTTTTTTTCTTATTGTTAGCCTCCGCATCCGTGTTTTTGCATTCCATGATATGCTTGATCTTGTTTACAAGTGCCCTCTCCTCATTTGAATTAAAGTTGGGAGTCCTTTGTTTTCCGTCTAGGGCTTTCACGACTGTTCAGGCTCTTTATAATAAATGACATTTTTAATTATTATCTCGGTACAAGTTAAAATTCAACTTACCAAGGTCTTCAACAAAACAGTCGCCCCCACACACATAAAAACACACAAAATCTAAACAACCTAACAATTAAGCACTACACTTAAACGTATTATACTTAAATAAACAAACTAAAATGGACATTAAACTAAAACTGACAAAATAAATAAGTATAGAGACTATTAAAACGGTAAAACAAGGTTAAGTAAAATCACGGGGAGAAATAAGGTTAAGTAAGCCCAAGCTTCAAGCTGAATCAGCTAAGTGTGGGTAAAAATAGTGTAAAATATTTTTGTCACTAGTAATTCTAGGGAATTTAGTGCTACCAACATTGCTTTCCAGTTATGAGTATCTTACTTTTAACGCAGCCGTGTGTGGACTCAAAAACACTTAATAGTGAAACTTTAAATTTATAACCTAGTGGGGCCTCTCCAGAGGCCCACAATCTTTAGCGAACATGCCTAATGATAACAATAAACGCGACAGCAGTGAATTATCTCCTACAGCTGATGATCCAAATAAGAGATATCTCTTTGACCCGTACCAATTAATAACATCAAATAAATATTATCTACCTTCAAATACAACAATCACCGACGAAGGCAGTAGTCCTGATACTCAAGAAGAAATGCAAACAGATCAAACAAACCAACAAACACAATCGCAATCAATTGCAAACAAATTGAACATCTCCCCCATTTATTTGCACGAAAGCAAAAATTACCAAGAAGTTTTAAAAGATATTAAAGCAATTGTTATAGACGAGTTCACCACAGCATATAAAGGAAATTTCCTACGTATCAATTTAAGCACCATCGCAGATTTTCGCAATCTAACGAAGTATTATGATCTGCACCACACCTACCGAAACCCAGAAGAACAGACTCTATCTGCGGTATTGCGTAGCGTACCGGTTTCCCTTACCGTAGAGGAAATTACAAACGAACTGGCAGCTAAAAATCTTCCTGTCATCAAAGTAGCTAGATTATACAATAAAAACAAATATCCAATCCCTATTTGCACAGTTGAACTCACAAAAAATGATGAAGCTCAAAAGATATTTGCATTAGATAAGCTAAACTACTGTATCATAAGTGTTGAGCCTAGACGAAAGTCTCCAGACATACCTCAATTCTCGAGATGCCAATTATATGGGCACACTAAAAATTATTGCAAGCTATCCCCGAGATGTGTAAAATGCAAAGAGAACCACCTCTATACGAATTGTACGAAAACCAAAGATGACAAGCCACAATGCGTAAATTGCAATCAAATTATTAAAATATTATTATCAAATAAAAATCTTAAAAACTTAGACAAGAGCGTTCAGTTTCAATTTTCATGTCAGAAATGTCATTCTGTGGATGTGGCTACAGTACCAATTTAAAATAATTCATTTTCACAGCCTACCTTAGTTGGTTTTTTTTATTGATCTCTCGTTACTAATAATAATAAAAACCACAACTCACGCACTGAACCAAATCCCCCTTTAGAGACCAAAAATACAAACTTTCCTCCATTACCTAGAGAAAGACAACAGTGGTTTAACATCCCTACACGCAGTGCAGCAGTTAACTCAACCAATAATAACGAGATAAACCAGGAAAACCAAAACGAAGTACCAACAGACTTTGTAACAAGAATACTGAAAACCATATTAGATCTTCTTAAACCATACATGGATCAAATAAAGACAGCTGTATTATCGCTACTGCCAACACTGTTTAACAATGCCAACTAATCATAACAATATTAAAAAGTTAACACTTGCAAGCTGGAACGCGGATGGCATTAAATCAAAGCGCTCAAGTTTTATAGCTTTCTTGGCTAATCATAATATTGACATCGCATGCATCAGCGAAACACATCTTATAAACACAGAAAAATTCAGTATACCGGGATATAAAATTTTTAGGCATGATAGAACGGCACCGATAGCTTCAGGGGGAGTTGCTATTATAGCAAAGAAAAACGTAACTATTGATCCACTTCCCATCCAAACACTTGCGAGCATGGAAACTGTATCGGCGAAACTAAAATTAGTAAATAATTGTATAATCAAAATTGTAAGTGCCTATAAACAGCCAAACAGAAGGATACTTGAAACTGACCTCCCAACACTATTTGTAAGTAATGAACCTACATATCTGATAGGTGACCTGAATTGTAAAAATACTATTTGGGGATGCCGCATCAACAACCAAAACGGGGTAAGACTTTACAACTATGTCAATGCAAATGCTATTCAAATTTCAGCACCTGAATCTTACACTCACTATCCCTACCGTAGAGATCACTCACCTGACATCTTGAGTATCATATTACAAATTGTAGCGTACCTATAACACAAACGGTTTTGACTGAGCTAGACTCAGATCACTTGCCAATCCTAGTCTCTTTCACAGAATTACCGTATTTAATCGCAAAACTCCCGCGACTCATTAATGGCCGCGTCAACTGGGAAACTTTCCAGCAAACAATAGAAAATAAAATACAGTGTCCTACACAACTAGAAACAACAGACGAAGTAGATATGGCAATCAACAACCTACATGAAATAATCAAAGACTCCATACAGGAAGCAACTACGGTACAACGCAATCCCAGAAAGCCAAACTACAATCAACCTCCAATGGAAATAATGAACCTAATACAGGAGAAGAACCGAGTTAGAAGACAATGGCTTCGGAATAGAGATCCTCAACAACGACAGCTGCTGAATCACGTAATACGACAAGTTAAATATGAACTGGATAGCTACAGAATACGCACCTACAGAACATATGTTGAAGAATTACAACCAGGGGATTCATCGTTATGGCAAGCAACAAAACGAATCCTTAAACAAGCTCCTGCTACATCCCCATTACAGTACAATAACACTATCTACTCCACCGATAAAGAAAAAACTGAAGTTTTTGCAGAATATCTTGAAAGTGTTTTCACCACTGCTGTCAACCAAGACAATGCAGAAAGGGAACAACATGTAAAAGATCACATAATCAACAATTTTCCTAACTCCACTGGAATAATAAAATCCATTAGCCCAAGAGAATTGGCGAAATACATTAAAAAACTGCCCAACAAAAAAGCCCCAGGACACGACCTTATACCCAATATTGTCTTGAAAAAGTTCACCAGAAAAACGGTGTGCTACATTACCGCTGTCTTCAATTCCTGTCTTAGAATTGGGTATTTTCCAAATACGTGGAAAATTGCTCATATTTATTATGATCAACAAGCCAGGAAAAAACGGTAAAGATCCCGCAAACTATAGACTGATTAGCCTGTTGCCAGTGTTGTCAAAATTATTTGAAAAGGCCATTTTAAACCGGTTAAATAAAGAACTGACCGCGAACAACATTATACCCGCATTTCAGTTTGGGTTCAAAGCCCAGCATTCTACATCTCACCAATTACTGAGAATCAGCGAAGTTATTGAAAGAGGGTTCGAGAACAAACAACATACTTTAATTGCTTTTCTTGACATCGCTAAGGCTTTTGACACCGTCTGGCTGGATGGCCTTTTATATAAGCTATTGAATACCAACATTTCAAATTACCTATTATTAATCATCAAATCATTTATCGAAAACCGAACCTTCCATGTTAGAGTAAACAGTACATTGTCATCAAGTAAAAGAATTTCAGCTGGAATTCCTCAGGGTTCAATACTAGGTCCAGTTTTGTACAATATTTTCATTCATGATATTCCGGAAACAATTAATTCAAGAATAGCCATGTATGCAGATGATACTGCGTTAGTCAGTCAACACATAAATATTGAAATTGCTCATCAACAGCTACAAGCAAGTATGAACGAGTTAAATGCCTGGCTTAACCATTGGTACATAACTCTCAACTCAACTAAATGCCAAACTAAAATATTTACTTTGAGACGCCCAAATGAACCCCCAAATATTCTAATAGATGGTGAACCTATTCAATGGAATCCGCCGGACGATGGTGTTAAATACCTGGGAGTCTATTTGGATAAGCGTCTAACATGGAAATTCGACCTAAACAAGAAGATAAACGAATGTCATAGCAGATTATCGCAGTTGTATCCTATACTAAACAGGAAGTCGCCTTCGAAAACAGAATGCTCCCTGTTGATATATAAATCAATTCTTAGACCTGTATTAACATACGCATGTACAGTATGGGGCGCAGCCCCCAAAACAACAATAAAAAACTTTAAACATTTCAGAATCAAGTATTACGAATAGCGACAAATTCACCCTGGTTTATAAGAAATACCCAACTGCATAAGGAACTGGCAATTCCAACAATAGATCTCTTCATCAGAAATTGTATTAAAACATTTCATGGAAAATTTAGCGAATGCCCAGGTGCCACTAGATATACAGGGTGTTTCTTAAATCGCGGACACGGAGCACAGTACTACATTCCCCTCCAGATACCAATTGGAAAAATATAATACAATAATGCCCGTTCTTCGCTAGTTTCAGAGTTATTCTCAGTCAAAGATTGAGATTCAATTCCTTTATGCTTTCGAAAAACGGGTAAATTTTAACCGTTTCACATTGTTCATCAATCAAATATTAAATCTTAATAAATTTGGAATTTTTTATACGTTGTATTCCTTCCTCCGAAGACATTCTTTCTGATAAATATCTGTTGTTAAACTTTTTTTCAATATGTTGCAACAGTGCATTGTAGCTATGATGTTATTACCTGGGAAACTTGTTCATACTGCCTTATTAAAACACCAAACGTTTAAAACAAAGTCCGTGCAAGCATGCGCAATGTTGTCAAATTTAAAATTTTTAAAATGCGAATAACTCGGAAACTGAATACATTAGGACAAAATCGCTTACACTTTTTCAACTCAGTTTTAAGATGAGAATCGCGTAGTGCTCTCCGTGTCCGCCATTTAAGAAACACCCTGTATATTAGGGGAAAAATCTATACATCAAAGATTAAAACGGAAGCTAACCCAAGATGTACTAACAACTACCGATGAAGAATTGAGTGACTGAGGAACTCCAACGGAGTAGATCTCCTTAAGACAGTTAGTTAAGTGAAAAGTGTCTAGTGTGAACAGTTCCGTGTATAGCTAAACATAGCTGATCCGGATATAAAAATAATTAAAAAAAAACAAGCAGAGTATCAAACCAAAGTGGTTTAGTGATGGTGCGATAAACAGTCTTATTGCTATAATCAGTAGATATGATAAATACCGGCAGATGGTAACACAAGGATAATAAATAACAGCGGTACCCCATCTTACCTCATGGCCCCATCTTGTCTCACCGTCCCCTACATAAGAAACCAGAAAAATCATTGAATTGATGCAGATTAACCCACAACACTTTATATAATTAAACAAGAAGGATTTCAAACTTTGTAAAATTGTGTTATTAGATATCTCACTAATGCAAGTTGGGTTAAGAAACGATGAACCTAACAAGATAAAATGTAACTAACACAGTATTATGTATACAGGATGTTTCATAAAAGTCTACATAATAAACCATAGTAAAACTTATCTTACCAAACAACACATAAAAAATAACCCACTATTTCAGAAAACGGTTACTGTCAGATTAATTAACATGACGAATTACAATAGTGTCTGTACTTGAAGATTAGCTCAACTGTTTGATTACTATCTTATGACATTAGAGATGACTGTTGTTGTTTTTTTAATGTTTTAACTTTCCCGTTTAATTTTCTGACCTTTTTTGTGCTAGATTTCATTTACGTTTCAATTCTAATATGCAAGAATTTGTTTCTTCTTGTTCAGGAGTACCTACCGGCTCATCTAATAAATTTAAATCCTCCACCACGTTTGCGTCCGGGGCTTCACATTCTGAATCTATTGACAAATTTAAATTTATTGTAAACGCTTTTCAGTAGTACAATTTTCATACTACGATATATACATAGTTTTCCTTTCTCTGCTGCATCTGACCGTGGGTGGTTTTCTTTGCATATTCATTTGATTCGTTTAAATTAAAATTAATGTCTCTTAATATGACAATATCTGCATTATCTTTACCCGTACTGTTGATTTGATGAATTGTATCAAACTGCTACGAATTAAGTTCATAGTCTCAGGTAACATGACAGTAGTGGTTTGTTGATATTGATGTTCAGCGCTAATTATATCTTCCAAGTTGGTCATATTGTCATTTGAATGTGACCATTTGTTACAAAGGGATTTTATAATATTAAGTTTTTCATAAAAAATATCGGATGAAATTTCGGTACACAAACGTGTTAATTTTAAACATTGTTCATTCATTAGTTTAAATTTCTCGTGATTATTGAGTCCGTGTTTATTTAGGTGACCTTCAATAACTGTTAAATTTACCTGCTGATTGTTATCGCTAACTATTAACTCTTCGTTTGTTGAAAAAAATGACTTTTTTCAAAATATTGGCGAGTCCACCTTTCCAAACAGATTTTTATCAAATAATGGTAGATTTTTTAACTCTCTAAATTTAAAAATATGTCTACATGGCAATTTTATTGATTTCCAAAATAGACACTCACAGCTGAGATCTGCAACTTCCAATAATCCTTCAGATGTAGGCATAAGTCCTTTGTTTTCCTCAATTAATGATAAATTGTTACAAATGCGCATTAATGTCATTTGTTTTTGTACTTTTTGAAAAGCGTATGTTGATAAAAATTTGGAATATAGATCTTGGTCAGAATTTAGAGTGACTGCTGGAGTTAAAACCTTATGATATCGCACAGAGGTCTTTAGATTTCTATTCACTCGTAGAGAATTCAAAATAATAAAAAAAATGTTTGATAAAATCTTCCAAGTTTAAATATTTTGGAATGACCGATTTTAATTAGGAATTCATGTTTTCTACGCGGTTGTTAGTTTTATTTAGAAAAGACATATTGTCAAAAGTAAAACTTAATACCCATTCTTCTTTGATAGGCTCCCAATTTTCAGAAAATATTCCATTACAGTGCGCGGTACAACTTTATCAATTTCCGAATATATTTCATTATATTCTTCTTCGGAAGATGCATAACCTAATTTCTGTAAGTATTCTTTACTTATTTGACATTCTTTTTGGGTTAAATCCATTTTCTTAGTACAGCTTACTTCCCTATTGAAAATTTGTAATACGTGAAAGAGGCAAATTTGTAAAGAAGCTTGGGGAAAGTTATTTTTTAGGACAGTTCTTTCGGTTTTATCCTTGTCGGTCATGATAACTCTTATGTTTGTAAACAGAGGATTGTACTGAATGAATTTTTTTATGAACCAATCAAATTTTCTTCATCTTCATATAATAAAATTCCCACTGCCACTACCTCACAATATCCCGCTGAATCCTCAATCATGATAAGGTATGTTGCTGCTCTGCTTTCGTGTAAACAATATGTTCCATCCATAAATATAATTTCGGGATATGCTTCAAATAACTTGTGCATCTCCTTATCTTGGAAAAATAAACCCTTTAAATTCGTGGAGTCATCAGTTAAAATATCTACATCGCATTTGTAAAGATTTTTCAAAATATTCACACAGTTTTCGAAATTCGTTTTCTGTTAAGATTTGTTAAATCTTTTAGACCCACTAAACAACCCGATTCTGATATTATATTATTCTGAATAATTTTTTATTGCCCCGCGCTTGCAGTGCATCTTTAGCAGCCGCTTTTACATTTTCCGGCAAGTTTAATCTTTGCTGAGGTAAACTTTTAAATAATGCTTCTGAAGTACCTAGCATCCCAGGTAGAAAAAAAAACGTTCCAGGGACGTTTCAAAAATGTCCCAGTGAAACATGGAACATTCTATGTAACGTCCCAAAGGCAGTCTTAAAAACGGCAAATGTCCTGCCTCAGAAACGTTCCTATGAAACGTTCCACCAAGGACGTTCCATGGATGTGCCAAATACGACACAACAAGTTTCAGGAGTGTTCCATGGACGTCCCAACAAGTTTTAGAAACGTTCCACAGATGTCCCAAATAGGGCCTGGTAAGTTTCAGGAACGTTCCACAGAGGGTACAAAAAAGTTGCAGAAACAGTTTTGGAACATTACAGTGGGACGTTCCTGGAACGTCCTTTAGAACATTTCAATACTCGTTTAATCAAACCATAATATTTTTATAAAAAATTTATTCATAGTAAAATAAAACAAAAACGAAATCTAAAAACTTAATCTAAATATTACACTCAAACAATATTACATCTTCCATCGCATCTTCTTCTAGCTGGCATGTTATAAATCCTACAAAGAATATTAATTATTAATTTACTACTCGTACTAAAACTGATGGTATACACACATTATATCCAAACCTCCTTCTGTTGCCTTTGTAGACGGGTGCCTGCTCTTCTGAACCAGTTGGAACAATATCTTTAAAATTCTCTTTTGTGATATTTCCATGGCGTGTTATTAATTCGTACACTGTAAACAAACCTTCTAGCAGTGCAAGTTGTTTCAGTGTTCGCAAACAGTAATTGTTTTTGGCTCCAGTCCACGAACACTGGACTGCCAATTCTGGGGCATAGATCGATGCCAAATACGAACGTACACTGTGTTCAGGCACGCTGTGCATATATATTCTTAAATGCGATCTTTGAAAAAGACACAAATTATAATAATTATCTTAATTCATTTGCAAGAATATTCAGTAAATATACTCTGTGGTTGACCATACCCTCGAACATAGGCCGTTTACATTGCTTATCGTTATCACATATACCGTGTGTCCCTGGGAAGACGGAACATAGGGATCTTACAATGGTAATTTTTTTAAATGCCCCACGAGTGCTTTGAATTTCCATTTGGTGGAAGCGTCGACGTCGTTATGTCAGCTGTTTAACGCGCTTGCTAATACAGATGTAATACGTGCGTGCGTTATACAAACAAACACGAATTGACAGCCGCGATCTTGAAAATCAGTTAGAAATAAAATTATTAATTATTTGCTCAAATTGGTTCATGTAAATGTAGATAGTGTTTTAATTAAATTAAATGAGACTGAGTATCATTATAAAGGTAATAATTACAAAATAATTTGTTTACAGTTGACGTTATGGTTCTAAGAATTTTTTCAGATTATGATGGATTAGGTGAACAATTAAGGCTTTTTGCAAGTTACACATTATTATTGTAAAAAATTAAGAGAAGTTGGCATAGTAAAAAAATAAAAAAGATAGGTGTCAAGTTGTAAGAGTTTTTCATGCAGTTTATATGTTTAATTTGTGTTGTATATTAAAGAAGTTAAAATGAACCTGGTATATGTTTTATTAACGAGGGAAAATATCACATGGTGCCGAAACCAGGGACGAACAGGACTTCTTTGGTAAATATTACTAGTTAACGTGTGAATAGAACGGAATTAAACATGGAGTTAGCTGTAAGAAAAACTGCCAGGACCCAACTAACTAAGCTTATAAGTAGTGCAGATGCAATGGTAGCTACTAAAGATATGGAAGATATGGATGTAGAAGAAGTGCATGTGCTAGTGGCTCGTTTGAAATTGACAAACGAGAAGCTTTGTGAAATTAACGAGAGGGTGTTGCCCAAGATGACCGAAGAGCAAATGGAAGTGGAGTGTCAAAAAGCGTTGGAATATGAAGATGCAGCTGTCATTGCAATAACGAAGTTACAGCGCGTCTTAGCAAAATCCACTGAAAACCGAAGTTTCACTTCAACAGCAGAAGAGCAGTCAGCGAGGGTAACAACTAACAGAAGCTCGGTAAAGTTACCCAAGTTAGAATTGAAAAGGTTTAACGGCGATTTAAGTAAGTGGGCAACATTTTGGGAACAGTTTAAAACCGCAGTGCATGAGAATAATGAATTGGACGAGTGCGCGAAGTTCAATTATTTACAATCATTGTTGTCAGGAAAAGCAGCGGCAACAATTAACGGGCTAACACCAAGTCAATCGTCTTATAACGATGCAATTGATATGCTTAAAGACGAGTATGGCAATAACGAACGTATTGTTGATAGTTATATTGAACAATTAATGTCATTAACACCTGTGAGGAACAAAAATGACGTTGCGTCGTTGCGTCACCTGTATAACATGGCATTGTCGATTACGCGATCATTGATAACGTTAGGTATATCGGTAAATCAATACAGTTTAATGGTAAAATCGATAATACTGAAATCAATACCGTATACAATGCGAGTAGAATTTAACAAGAAGTTAAGTAACCAAGAAGTAACGAGTTCAGTGTCGTTTTCAACGAGTAACGTAACGGATAGCTGCGCAGACAAACAAATAAGTAAGCTGCTAAATTTTATAAAATTAGAAGTTGAAGCAATTGAAAGGGCACAGAACATTTCAGGTAATAACAATAACACGCGTGTAAATGAAACAAAACATAACGATAACGTAAATAAACGAAAATATAAGGACGTGTGTACGGCTTCAGGGCTATTAACGAGTGCAAAGGAAAATTGTCTGTTTTGCGATGCTAAAGTGCATATAACAGCAAACTGTGACGGTCCGCAGGACTTACAACAACGAAAGGACATTTTAAGAAAAAATAAACGTGTTTTCGATGTACTTAGTAGGCGTGAATTCTTATTTGGGTGTTACAACTCATGATAAAGTTTCACTACGGGATTAAAATGGTTGAATATATCATTTATGATCATTTTAGAAGGGGGGCCAAATTCACTTTGGTGGTGGGGGTTAGGGGGATCGACTAGAGCGACCGCGTGTTTCCGCGACAGCAGTTAGCACGCGGCTATGGGGATTTTGAGTGTTTGCTGTTATTAAAATTTAATTTGTGAACCATTTTATATGCCTGCTTGCTACTTAATGTGCTAGTTAAGATTTTAGTATTAAGACAATCGATTTTTATCGCCCGAATTGATAACCTAACCCTACTTAAGTACGACGCGTTCGACTTCCTCGAGTTTTTACAGGTAACGTAGAGTTGAATTCTAGATTCAAGAAACTTACATGATCGGTTTCAACAGATATCTAATAAAGTATTAATTTTCAATAATATGGATTACGAACTTTGTATCATTTGCCAGAAGGATAAAAATGAAGCCTTGAAGTGCCCTGCTTTGGATCGAAATTCTGCTGCAGTTAAAAAAGTTTATGATAATTTTCTTGGAGATTGGAATCTATTTCGTAACTCAGATATTTACTTTGAAACAGCATTGCCAATTTTAGATGCCAACGTTAACACCTTGTGCAATAATAAAGCCAAGTGGCACAAAAACTGTCGACGGGAATTACGCAAAGATAAACTGGAACGAAAACTGCTACATCAGAAGACAAATAACAACAATAACGTATCTTGCAGTGTTGAGAATAATAGAAGATGCGATAGATCGCATTTAACTAATAGTTGTCTATTTTGTAAGAAGCCAGGATGTAAGCGGAATGTGCTCCATTCATTCCAAAAAATCGAACTTACCGAAGAACTTCGTAAAAAAGCAATTGCTATGAATGACGACAATGTATTGACACAAGTGTCTGTAGGAGATGTAATAGCAAACGAGCTTCAATACCACACCTATTGCTTGGTACACTTTAACCGCAGGTTCGAAAATGCATCCACCAGAAAATCCAATAACACCGAAGATCAAACGGCTTCTGTGGGAAGTAGACTACTTGAAGAAGTATTGAGTGGTATAGAGGAGGAACTTGCTGCCGGAAGAACTTATTTTCCTTTAAAATTAGTCTACGAGGAAATGAGTGCAAGAGCTCTCACATATGGAACAGCTCCAATTAATAGAACCAGACTGAAATCTGCCATTCTGGAAAGATTTGATCCTCTGCTGAAAGAGGAAATTGGCTATCGAAACGAAGTCATTTTAGTCTGCTCCAAAAGTATGAGAGATATGGTAAACTCTTGTCTGGTATCAACCAATGCTTCCGAGGACTATCGTAATCTCTCCAAAGCAGCTCTAATATGTCGTCGTGATATGTCTAAACACAAAAGTTTTGACTTTCTCCAAGAAGCTTTTCGAAACAACTGTCAAACGGATTCCGTATGTGATACCCAAAAGTATCTTATAGGTTTAATCATGTATGGTCCCTCCCACGCGGACAATTTTGAAAATGAACAAGCCACTTTAAGTATTTGTCAATTAATATACTTTAATTCACAAATTCGAAAAAAATATGAACCTCCATTACCAATTTATTTAGGACTTCTTGTTCACTCCAAATTTAGAAGTGCTTCGTTGGTAGATGAACTCCATAGACTTGGCCTGGCAGTTGATTATAACAGAGTCAAATACATTGAAAGAATGATGGGTCATTCAGTTATACACCAATTTAATTTAGAAGATACCGTTTGTCCAACAGAGATGCGAACTGGCCTGTTCACTGTTGGAGCAGTTGACAACATAGACCATAATCCATCGGCACGAACTTCCAAAGATTCGTTCCATGGAACTGCAATTTCCCTATTTCAAGCACGAAATCGCTTAGATGAAGGAGAGAGAAGGCAATTTAGTGCTTTGCGTAATCCACCTAAACAACTTAAGTTGCCATATTCTTTCACAACTCTACCTTCCACGGCTATAGTTTCCAGCAAAAAATTGCAAATTCTGGCGGATAATACATTACTAACAAAAGAAGATCTTGTGGAGCAGCTGAAAAAAGAAGAAGAATGGGCCAAATTAGTTTCTTTACAGATAAGTGACGATTCCACAAAGAAAGATTTCAATCAAAAAATAACTTGGTCATCATATCATGGACGCCAATGCAGCGAGGCTGTACCGTGTATAAGTGGATTATTTCCTTTATTCACAGAATCATCCACCGATCCTCGGATGATCTTGCATGCGATGCATATTGTGAAACAGAGTGTCAGCTACCTGAATCCAAATCAGGTCCCCGTTATCACTGGAGATCAGCCAGTATATGCAATCATGAAGAAGCTGCAAAGGGCTCATGAGTCGGTTAAAGGAATGATAGTCATGCTTGGGGGGTTCCATACCGAAAAGCATTGTGCTAAGGCAATCGGAGATCTGTTGCAAGGATCAGGATGGTCTCGCGCTCTAGTAGAAGCCGGTATTGCCAACTCTGGAACAGCTGACGGAATTCTTAGCGCTGTCCACGTTACCAAAGCAAGGTTAAATTTCGTAAATGCTTGTACATATTTATTTATATTATTACTTTTACGTTTCAGATATTCTCATCAGGTAACTTACGTGGCACTACAAATGCTATTACATGAAGCCTACCAAGAGACTTCTAAAACTGACTTCGATACATGGTTGAAAGAAAGATACAAGTACCCAACCTTTGCTTTCTGGAATCTGGTAATGAAGTACCAAGCCATTATGCTGGCATTTGTACGTGCTCATCGTGAAGGAAATTTTAATCTGTACGTCGAAAGTTTAGAACATATTGGACAACTGTTCTTTGCTTTAGACCACTACCATTATGCCAGGTGGGTCCCAATTCATGTTGAGGACATGAAGAGACTACCACAATCAATTATCAACGAATTTTTAGACGGAAAATTTGCTGTTAACAGGACAAACAAACGTTTTTCTTCGATAGCAATAGACCAGAGTCACGAGCAACTTAATAAACAACTGAAAGGAAGCGGAGGAGTTATAGGGCTGACACAAAATTCTAAATCTCTTATAAATTGGTCCGTGTACAGCCCGGAAGTATCAAAGCAAATCGAGGCTTTTAAAGTAGCGTCTAATGT
This sequence comes from Hemicrepidius hirtus, assembly GCA_963082805.1. NCBI lineage: Eukaryota > Metazoa > Arthropoda > Insecta > Coleoptera > Elateridae > Hemicrepidius > Hemicrepidius hirtus. Next base: position 31,960,351 of record OY720161.1, on the reverse strand, counting down.
GGAGATGAATGAAGAGTGTGATTTCTTTCATCACGACGAAGGTCGAAAACGCCAAGATGATTTTATTTCCGATGTAAAATGCATGATTGATGCAATAAAATCAAACGGAAATCCGTTCCATGAGCCGGGGCAAGATCTAATAAGTTTAGAGGGTCAAATTAGCGAAGACAATCAATCGGTGTATCTTATCGAGAAAAGCGGACGGCAACAATATCAGAGATATGTGAAAGAAGTTTTAGTTGACAAGACAAAGCCTTTTGATGATCCGTTAAAAAAGAACAACTTTCTTCTCTTCAAAGCACCGAAAAAGAAAAGGGAGAAGCAAAGAAAAATTGAAGTAGTCAAAGCAAATTTGTCTGTATTTGGTAAAATGTTTGTTTCGATTCAATCTCGTAAAGGTAATATTGACCAATTTTTTGAACACGAAGTTCAAGGGTTTCCACCTTCAATTGCTGATAACACCGAGAAGATGTATCATTCCAAAAAATCAGATATTATTGACTGTCTACGAAAAGAAGTCGAACTAGTTGATTCAACAGACGTTCCAGACATAATGGAAAATTTTGATGCAGTAGTGTTGGATGGGGGTGCATTAATTCATTCAATTATTCCACGTTCTGGTCTATCTACGTTCGAAGAATACGTTGATTTCTGCTTGCTTAAGTATATTTACGGAGAATTTCAGAAGACTTGCCAACTACACTTGGTTTGGGATAGTTATTGGGAGGTATCTATTAAGGACGGCACTAGAGAGAATCGTGGTACTGGAGTAAGACTAAAGGTAGGTCCAACTGTTCGGCTCCCCAAAAACTGGGCTCAATTTCTCTGTAAGTCTGAAAATAAAGTAGAGCTGTTTCGATACCTCAATGAGGCTGTTATGAGAAAGCTGGAACCTGAAAAGAATTGTGACTTCTATGTTACCAACGGGGAAAGTATTCAACATGTTGGTTCTGGCCCTGATATTCTGGCTAAATGTGACCACGAGGAAGCCGATACAAAAATCGTTCAACATGTTCTATACGCTTTACAAGAGGGAGCAAAGACGGTATTAGTAAAAACGGTGGATTCTGATGTCGTTATTATTCTAATTCACCATTACATTCTTTTCCAATCGATTTCGGAAGGATGTACGATTTCGATTAGATTTGGTACCGGAAAGAATATAAGAAGAATCGATGTTAAGCAGGTGTGCGATGCTTTAGGGCCGGATCGTAGTCGGGGACTATGTCTTTGGATGGCTTTGACAGGATGTGATTCAACATCTTCATTGAGGGGAAGGTCCAAACGAACTGCATTTAACGCATGGAAAAAAAGTCCTGAGACATTGACTACCACCTTTTGTCAATTGACTGATCAACCCTTCACAAATCTCACTTTGGAGTCCACCCATTTTAAAGAATTAGAGAAATTTTTCATTAAGGTGTATGGAGATGGTGCAGACACAATTAACGGTCTGCGGAAGGAAATATTTTATCATCGAAATCAAAATCCTGATATGATGCCCCCAACCCAAAATGCTCTTCTTCAACACTGTAAACGAGCTATTTATCAAATGAGTATTTGGGTTTCATCACACTTGGCAAAAATGAATGTTCCAGACCCATGCGACTTTGGATGGAAAAAACAAGAAAGAAAATTATTACCAGTATGGATAACTATCCCAGAAGTCAGTGCCGCCTGTCAAGAACTAATCAAATGCGCCTGTAAACGAAATTGCGCTAACGCTTGTAGCTGTAAAAAAAATAATCTACATTGCACAGCTCTTTGTAAATGCCCTTGTGAAGTTTAAAATAATATATGTTTACCAAAAACAAAGTTCATGTTTCTTTATTTGTTACAATAAAATTTGGTTCAAAGAAATGCGTTCATATTAAAATTTAGCTTCCCATCCCTTCTCCTAATAGGTGTTCTATCTACCATGGAGGATCACAATAAATTTGGTTTGCTGGTATTAGTAGTATTTATAATAATTAAAGCTATTGAGCCTCCTCATAGTTGAATTCTCAGTAAATAAGCAATTCAAATACCATTATTACGGGGTTGGTTATCCTGCTTACAAAATCGGGGGGGGGGGGGTTGGCCCCCCTTCTTAAATTACTTATAGTGGTCCAATGAAACTTCCTGGACGGTTGGTCAAACTTTATCATGCGTTGTAACTCTCATTGTAATTTTTAATGGTATTTCACACCTACTAACTAGGTCAAACCATAATTCGAGATTCTGTAAAACTAAGGACCTTAAATGTTCGAAGTGTATCGGTAGACATGCTACAAGTATGTGTGATCCTAATTACATAAAACGCAACGTAACGGGAGAGGTTAACAAAGTGTGTGTTCAAAAAGAACAAACAACGAACTTATTGGCAAATAATCGTATTGATAGCGTTAATGTATATTTACAAACAGCGTGCGCGTTTGTTGTAACGGAAAACGATCAGAAAGCGGCGTTCATTCGCATGGTTCTTGATGGTGGCAGCCAACTGACTTTTATAAAGGAATGCGTATCAAGACAACTAGGATTACCAATAGTTGGAACTCACAAAATATCCGTGTTATCCTTTGGCAACAGCAAAAAATCACCTGCTAGATTATGTAACAGAGTAAGTTTGAATTTGCAGGGACAATATGAAGATAAAATCATTCAAATATCAGCGATCGAAGTACCGGAAATTTGTTTCGATAATCTAAGTGTACCAACAGTTAACGATCCGGCAGTTAAAGACTTGAAATTGGCGGATAATCGAATACATTGCCAACTATCGATAAATGGAATCACGCTATTAATTGGTGCGGACAATTATTGGAGACTTGTAACGGGGGAGTGTAAGCGTATTTCGGACAGTTTAACGGCTGTTAATACAAAATTCGGGTGGACCTTGCACGGGCCAAGTGAATCATATTCATATAGTGTAAATCTGAACATTTCAAACGTGTTTCATGCTCAAGTATTTGAAAATGAAGTAGATATGAGACAGTTTTGGGATTTAGAAACGCTTGGTATCGCAAAAGAAGACAAGGCACAACAAAATACCACCGCAAATTTTATTGATCAAAAAATAACGCACAACGGAGAACGGTATGAGGTGTCCTTACCTTGGAAGGACAACCAGGTAAAATTAGACAATAACTACGAATGTGCTCTAGCGCGCATGAAAAGACTATCTTCTCGGTTGATAAAGAACTATAAATTGGAAGAATATGATAACGCAGTACGGGAATACTTAAAAAACGACTGTGCAGAAATTTCTCCAGAATCAAAGAATGAACATCGTGTATATTATATGCCGCACCAACCAGTGTATCGAGAACAGAAAACGACTACAAAGCTAAGAGTAGTTTTTGACGCTTCAGCTCACGCTCCTGGAATGTTATCTCTAAATGAACAATTATTATCGGGCGAAAATTTAGTGCCGCAACTATTGCGTAGTTTATTGAATTTTAGAATCGGGCGTATCGGGTTAATAGCTGATATAGAGAAGGCGTTTTTGCAAATAGGTTTAACCGAAAGTGACCGTGACTCGCACAGTTTTTTATGGTACAAAGAGCCAATACAATCTGCAGCGAGTTTACCGGAGATAAAGACTTATCGAATGAAACGTGTAACGTTTGGCGTAACGTGTAGCCCATTTTTGTTAGCAGCTACACTCAAGAAACATTTTAAGGAAAATTCAAATCAATATAAAGAAACTTGTAGTATTTTAGAGAAATCATTCTACGTTGATGATTTGATTTTAGGTGTTGATAATATCGAAGAGGCTAAACAAATATATGACGAGTCTAGACAAGTGATGTCCATGGCAAATATGAATTTAAGGAAATGGTTTTCAAACGACCTAGAATTAAAAAAGTATTTCGGTGATCTTGCAAATATGGAACATATTGTAAAGGTGCTGGGCATTCAATGGTTCATTCAAATAGACGAACTAGGCATTGACACGCGAATGATTTTAAATGAAGAAAGCACGAGGTTCATGACGAAACGAGTAGTACTAAAAACGGTTTCTCGGATATTTGATCCCATGGGCCTTTTAGCGCCACTTGTAATTAAAGCTAAAATTATGTTACAAAAAATATGGAGATTAAAATTAGACTGGGATGAGACATTACCTAAAGATGTTGTTAATGAGTGGCTGATATGGATAAATGACGTTCAGCATTTGAACGAGTTCTCAATTCCAAGATGTATTGTTGATGACTCGAAGAAGATAGTGGAGCTTCATATATTTGCTGATGCCAGCCCACAAGCCTATGAAGCAGTAGCGTACATAAGGGTTGTAAAAGAAAATGATGTCGAATGCAATATTCTAATGTCAAAAAATAGAGTAGTCCTCTTAACGATAACGGAGACAAGTCCATAACTTTGCCAAGACTAGAATTGACTGCTGCCTTATGTGCTACGCGGTTACAAAATTATACAGTGAAGTCCATTTATTATGCAATATAGGCATGTTGCAAGTTAATTGGTGTACCCACTTTAGCATTGGAATATAGGCAACCCATTATACAGTTAGCTAGTTATTTTTTATCTAACCATCTATGATCTAACCGAAATCAGCAACACATGAAAGTTTAACTGAGTTTAACCTCAAAATAAAACATTCCTGACAATTGAAAATTTAAATTCATCAGTAGGCAGGGGCAAGAGTGCTTAGCAGTGTATAATGGGTTGCCTATATTCCAATGCTAAAGTGGGTACACCAATTAACTTGCAACATGCCTATATTGCATAATAAATGGACTTCACTGTATACTCGAAAATTTGAAGCTGAAATTCGAATGTCTAACATTATGGTCTGATTCGAAAATTACCCTGTATTGGATAACGGGAAACGCTTCAAAATGCAAACCCTACGTAGCAAATCGAGTGACCGAAATACAAGCGTCCTCAAAAGGAACATGGAAATATTGTCCTGGTGTTGAAAATCCAGCTGATTAACTAACACGGGGTTTAAGGGCCAAAACTTTACGAGAAACGCGACTATGGAAACATGGACCAGAATGGCTTCAACGAAACAAAGATAGTTGGCCTGAAGATAAAAGTGAATCAGTTTCGGACGTGCAATCGGCGTTTAGCGTTACCGTAACTAACGTAAACAAAAACGATAACGAATCTATTTTTCCCATGGACAAATTTAGCAGTATTGAAAAAATGTACCGAGTGACTGCATACGTAAGAAGATTTGTTCATAATGCAAGAAATTCAGCTGTCAAGTTAATGAATAATTTAACAGTACATGAAATAAACGAAGCTGAACGGTACTGGCTTAAACTTGTGCAACAACAAGAATTTCGCGACGAAGTAGAAGCATTAGGTAAAGAAAAACGCATAAATTCCAAATCCACCATTCTAACATTGAACCCATTTTTGGATGATTACGGCATTATGCGTTTAGGCGGAAGACTACAAGAATCTGAGTTACCATATGCTACTCGGCACCCAATAATACTACCGAAGCGATCATCTTTGACAGAAAAATTAGTTTGGAGATCGCACTTGAATGTGCTACATAGTGGAACCAACGCAACATTGGCCAATGTAAGGGAAAAATATTGGATTATCCAGGGTAGGTAAAGCATAAAATCAATAATAAGGAACTGTCTTAAATGTAAAAGATTAAGAGGTAAAGCCGGTAACGAACCATATGCTCCACTGCCCAAGGAACGAATGTTGATGACCAAGCCATTCAAAACTACCGGAATCGATTTTGCTGGTCCATTATATGTAAAAAACGAAAATAATACAAAATCCAAAGTATACATTATGTTATTTACGTGTGGAGTTGTTCGAGCTGTTCACCTGGAATTGGTTCGCAGCATAACTACTGAAAGTTGTATAAAGGGTCTTCGAAGATTTATCGCAAGAAGAGGAGTACCTACTACAATTTATTCAGATAACGCAAAAACATTCAAACGTGCAGCTCTAGAGTTAGCTGAGCTATCTAGGATTTTAAGAAACGAGGAAGTGCAAGGATTTGCTCGCAATCAACGAATTCAATGGCGCTTCATAGTGGAAAGGGCCTCATGGTGGGGTGGCTGGTGGGAGCGTCTAGTGCAATCTGTCAAGAATGGACTGAAGTTAACTTTAGGGAGAGCTACATTAGAGTTTGATGATTTACAAACAGTTTTAACTGAAGTGGAAGCAACAGTGAACTCGCGACCACTTACATACATAGATGACGAACCGGATAACTTATTAATTCTTACGCCTTCACATTTCTTACTGGGAGAAGGAACGTCTGGTTTCAATGTAGAATTCGAAAATGTCAAACGAAAAGATATCCTAAGAGTTTGGAAAGCTTGTGAAGAACTAGCCAGAAAGTTTTGGAAGCGATGGTCTTCAGAATATCTACAGCAGTTACGATCGGCACATCATACCGAATATGTAAGAATAAAGAAACTGAAGGTTGGTGATTTAGTATTATTACATAACCAAAATGCACCAAGAATGTTCTGGAAGTTGGTAAAAATCGTCGAGACATTTCCAGGGCGAGATGGACGTGTAAGAGCCTGTGAAGTAATAGACCAATACGGAGTACGCCTGAGAAGACCCATACAACTTCTGTATCCTCTGGAAGTTGAATTTTCCGCCGGGGAGGATGTAAAAAATTAAGAGAAGTTGGCATAGTAAAAAAATAAAAAAGATAGGTGTCAAGTTGTAACAGTTTTTCATGCAGTTTATATGTTTAATTTGTGTTGTATATTAAAGAAGTTAAAATGCACCTGGTATATGTTTCATTAACGAGGGAAAATATCACATGAAAAAATGTGATATTTTCCCTCGTTAATAAAACATATACCAGGTTCATTTTAACTTCTTTAATATACAACACAAATTAAACATATATTAACTGCCTGAAAAACTCTTACAGCTTGACACCTATCTTTTTTATTTTTTTACTATGCCAACTTCTCTTAATTTTTTACAATTATAAACTGAAAATGAAATTACGAAAATTATACTAGTAGGTAGCTACATAAAATAATGCTGTGGACCTGTGTTAGAAAACTTTCCTTTGTGGTATGCAAGAATCCGGCTCCTTAAAAATCAAATACTTTTAATGTAACATTATTTGATCACATTAAATTGCCGTAGAAATAAAGATTTCATATTCGTACACACTAACTGATATTAATATTCGCTTTTTCTTTGATTTTATCTTAATACAGTCTTATGCAATTAGCATTGTAGCATGTTTCATCATAAAGCTGATTGTCGCATCAAATTCTTGGGTTCATACATCAAGATCATCCTATTAAAGTAAATTTTCACATTTCACATGTAATTTAACTGGGATTACTGATTGTCAGCTCTAAACTGTGCTTCAGTTTAGGTAGGACCCCATTTAAAAAAAAAATAACATGAACATAACCTTTAATTGTGTTTGGTTTTAGTAAATTGACATTTAAAACACAAACAAAAATGATGATCTGGAGACGATCATACATGATCTGCATGGAATCGTTAACGATCGGTGACATTCGCGTAATTGTTTCAAGACGAATGCTTCAAAGCACTCGTGGATCATTTAAAAAAAATAGCATTATAAGATCCCTATGTTCCGTCTTCCCAGGGACACACGGTATGCAAACTCCTGCTCAGCATTTTTCATGGAAAAAATTAGTAATGGTACCAAATCAAAGGAATAATATTCCGTATCGTTTGATATTAAAAATTATTTGTATAATGCCTATTTTACATAAAAATATACAATTTAAAAATTTAAGTATTAAAAAAATATGAGTTGCTATGCTTGTCAAAACAAACGAGGTAACCCATATTTTTTTGAATATCTACGTTTTTAAATAAAACGGTGCGGAATTAGCAATTTTTTCCATGAAAATGGTGAGCAGGAATTCGCATAAATGTGATAAGCAATGTTAACGGCCTATGTTCGGAGGTATGGTCAACCACACGGTAGGTAATTACAACAAATATACAGGTACACACATATTTTCTCTGTATTTCCTCATCATTTAATTCATCCTCGAAATTCTGGATTTCATTTGTTGTTTTTAATGGAAGAAATTCCAAAATCTCTCTTCCATCGACATTATTTTGTGTAGTAGCAGGCTGTATTGCATTAGCAAGGACTTTCAAGGTAGCCAATTCTTCCAACTCCAATTCTTGCTTTCTTTCCATGGTTTCCATCCTTTCTTCAATTGAAGTCAATCTGGCCGATAATGAATCCACCGCATCCAAAACTAAAATGAAACAGTTGCAAAAGCAATAACAAATGGCATAAAGAAAAAAACGTACCTTGCTGTAGTTGGCTCCCTGCTTCCGTCGGTGATAACAATCTCTTGCCCACTACATCTGGTGTTCCACCGGTGTGGTTGACCTTGGCACTGCAATTCACTATAAACAAAGTTATCATGAAGGGTGTGGTTTTATTTTATTATGTCTCTATTTACCTGTTTTCGTCTTAACCATATGCAAATCATCGGCAGAATCGAGCATCCGTTTTTGACTGCTTCCACTACTGCTGCTACCACCTTCATACTCGGATGCAGCATTAAGCTCGAAAGCAAGCCAATTGTTTGCGACAGGTATGATTCTCCTGTGGCCACGACCACAGTCAACCCCACTTGAAGAAATCTCCTTTTCAATTTGGACTGTTTTTCTTCTTGCTTCTAGGAGACTTGCTAGAATTTAGTATAGAATGAAAGGCTATTCTTGTAGTAACATATAATATACATACCATAGCAGTTAATTATGAAGCAAGGTTCCTATGTCCACAAGCTCTCTACAGGGACGCTTTCGGATTTTACCAGAGTAAGAAAATTTTTTGAAGATGGGGGCCACCAACAAATCACATTTTCTGGATCGCTGTCGACAATCCACGATCTTGGGACCGCATACACCCTTGCGTCATCAAACTCTACCACGCAATATAGCAGACCCTAAAAATTAAAATAACACGTATTAATCAAATTTACAACCAATCACTTCCGTAAAGAGATGGGGCAATGAAATATGGAACTAACAGAAAAGACGTTGGTAGGTACCGAAAATACCAAAAATACAAGAAGAATATTGAAGCCCTAATAAAGATAAAGAAGTAAATAAATAAAACTAGTAAAATTCTTGTCTAACCCACGATATACTTATTGAAAAAATTCTACTATTGTTTTTTCTTAGTTTCAAGTTTAAATTTAATTTTATATTTAATATGTTGACTGTTCAATTTGATGTTTAAAATGTTTTTCTTGTTTAGCTCAACTTAGTGCTGATGCTATGGCTGTCGTAGTGAAAACGTTACACTTTTCTTATAATTTTTCAACATATATCGTGGGTTAGACAAGGATTTTACTGGTTTTGTTTACTAATACCCACTGGAGGCTCAATAGATCATCATCATTCTATTAACTTGGCTTGTCGAAAGATAAAGAAGGCTAGAAATAAAATTATAAGCACATGTGCAGCACTTTCAGTATAATCAACTCTTTAGAGTCGGGAATACAGATACATTGTTGTTTTAAATCTGTCTTTGAAAGCTGCTTGGTACTATCAGATCAGAGTTGAAAACAAAAATTCCTAATGAGAACGAGAATCGTAGGGCTGTTGGTAAAAGGGGAGAGGGGCTTGAAAAATTTTAGCTTCTATTAACTCTTCATTATGGCTCTCTGTTATTTGTGCAAGTTGGTCTCCATCCAGCATATAGAAATCACCAGCCCTAATTAGTGCAGAAAATTTTTTTTTGGGTTCCCATTGTAAATTACTTCGTTTTTCGAGGGTGCGCTTAATAAGTTGTTGCAATTGAAAATTTGAACCTCTTAACACATTTCTTAATTTCTCTCATGTGGTTCTCAAAAGGAAATGCGCTGAAATTATCAAGTGGTCCGTTCAACATGACATCATTTGTGTTATCAAGCACATGCCGGTCCTGGAGTTGCTACAAGTCACCATTTTAGTAGCACTTGTTACTTTCACCACGACCTTCACTGAACTCCCCTACATTATTCTATTGTTGCATGTAAACTTATGTTTAAAGTAGTGAATTAGTCATATAATTATGAGGTTATAATATATCTACAATCATGATTTAAAAAATATATAAATATTTTTTTGCGCTACTACACTGTTTTTGGCCATTTTCCGGTTGCTTAACTACGACTGAAAAATTAACTTACCGATTAGGTACTGTTGCTAACCTGTTATGAATCATAACGTATCTCAAACGTATCTAACGGTTCTTAAATGATAATAAAAGTTGTAATCAAGTTATCTGGTGTCTAAAATTCTGAATGATTGACAGCTGTTACTTTATTAATTTATATTTATAAAAATTGATTTTTATTTTTCGTAGCGCAAAAAATGGTATACGACGCGTGTTCGTTAAGTGCTTACAACAGATCTCGAAGAAATTTGGAAAATCTCGACCCTTCGGGTCTCGATTTTCCAACTATTTCTCGATCTGTTATATGGCACTTACCGATCTTGCATCGTAATATACTATAACGTAACAAGTGCTAATTGGGCAAGATGGGGATATACACATGGAGGTAAGATGGGGACGTCCCCATCTTACCTTCTTCTCTAACTATTAATAAACTGGTAGTCACCTATTTTACAAAATTTTCAATTTTAGATGGTGGTGCGTAAAGACGCAGGACAACCAGACAAAGTTGGTCTGAAGATGCAATGTGCGAAGCCATTTCTGTGGTTATTGAATAGAAAATGGGTTATCGTAAAGCAGCTGCTACTTTTGGTATGCCCCAGACAACACTTGAAAGAAAAGTGCTAAAGAAGAGACAAAATCCTGATGTAAATGAACCACTAAAAGTTAGTTTGGGACCAATAAAGAGAATATTTAGTGTGGAAGAAGAAGAGCTGGTGTCTTATTTAAAGTTTATGGAGAGTCGACTTTTTGGTCTTGCCCCTTCTGACTTCAGGAAATTAGCATATCAACTTGCCGTTCGAAACAACAAAAAACATCCATTTAATGTTGACAAAGGTGAAGCTGGAAAAGAGTGGCTGCGACTATTTTTGAAGAGACACGAATGTTTGTCACTCAGAAAACCCGAGGCAACCTCTGCCGCTCGGGTAATGGGGTATAATAGAGTGGATGTTTCTAAATTTTTTGATCTTCTGCGTGGCTTGATTGTTGAATATAAATTCACAGCAGAAAAAATATATCATTGCGATGAGACCGCTATTTCATCAGTTGCAAAGTCAAAATCTAAAATATTAGCCTCTAAAGGGAAAAAGCAAGTTGGGGCCTTATCGTCAGCGGAACGTGGCCAAATCGTAACTGCGGAAATATGCTTCAATACAGCTGGGCGATATATGCCGCCAATGTTAATCTTTCCACGTCAAAGAATGAAAGCGGAATTAATGAACGGAGCGCCACCTGGAGCATGGGCCGAAGTTCATAGCAGCTATAAAACCTTCTGAATTGTTTCATTTGGCATTTAGTGAAGCTTGGTTTTCGTAACTTGCAGACCTGTTAAGACGAAGCTCCAGGAGTTTCAGTTGGGATCGCCAGTAGAGGTTAGTAAATGCAATTTTATGTTAATACATCGCAAGTCTATTGTATTCGCTCCACGCTGATGTCATATTTTGTTTGATTTATTAAAAAAAGTTGGTGAAACCGGATTTTATTTAAAAATGAATATTTTAGGGGTTATATGGGACAATGGGTCGCAAGTACACGCGCCGACTTGGAGCTGCTATTAGACGGGATTATCCCTCCGAAGTAATGGAAAATGCATTAAGGGCAGTGATAGAAGGTTTGTCATTCCGCCAAGCAGCTGACCAGTTTCAGGTGTCAAAATCATCCCTATACAGGAAATATCGGGGGTTGAATCGAGATAGTTTAGGACGATCACCCGCGTTGGGTCCCTTGGAAGAAAAGAAAATTGCAGCAAATTGTGGCATAACCTTAACTGAAAATAACTTAAGAACTATTGTGCAAAGTTATTTAAGTCGCAGAGGAATTATACATCCGACATTTGTCAATAACCTTCCTGGAAGAGACTGAACCACAAATTTCTTGTTGAGACACAAACAAGACCTGCCTGTATCTCGGCAACTATAACTGATACAAAAAAAAAGTTCAGACAAAAAATATAGCTTATTAAATTGCCTATAAAAAAGCATATCAACATTTTTATTTATCTCCAATACTTTAGCTGTAATCCGACGTTGAATAGCAAAATTATTTACATTTTTGCACCCGTTTACCTTTTTTGTTTCTGTACAATGTAAAACCGGTAAAATATATTTTTGGAAATTTATTCCCTAACTACATAGAGAGAGAGAGAGAGAGAGAGAGAGAGAGACAGGAGAGAAGACAATATAAAAGAAAAATTTGAGGGATTGCATAATGTGACTGTACATATTTCGTGCAGAACGGAATACACTCGTGAAAACAGCATTATTGCTGCATTAAAACTGAAAAGACAAAGCACCACAGAAGCAGGACCAGAACCAAGCAGTTTTCAATTTAAAAATGCGTGCTTTTACTGTGCAGAAATAATTGATGCGCAGTTTTATGAGAGAGAAAAAAAGCATGTCGATAAACCTACGAAAGTGCACAGTGTGAGTAGTTTATTCCTGAAGGAGTGTACTACAAGCTGGTAGAAAAAGAAATGACAAATGGGGTCGAGAAGTAACGCAGCGGTTAGAAACTGCTTTAAATTTGGTAGCCGTTAAAGCGATTTACCATGGAAGATATAACGCTAACTTGTTTAAGAATCCAGCAACAGGTAAACAAGTGGACGTCCACCCGTCGACGATGTCAAATCAGCAATGGAGGTAATATATGATTTTATTGAAAGTAGTGATGAGTGCCAATTTTCACTGCCTGAATTGTTGGACTTACTCGAAGGCTACGTTCCTGACGAACGTACAATAAAAAGAAAACTTGAAGAGAAATACGGGGAGGACATTATTATTACTAGGAATCATAAAAAAGTTGCTATTGTTTGTTTCCGAAATACCGGTTATAAAATTTTGTCGGATCACTGGTACAAACAGAGAAAAGTCGACGAAAGGGAGGAACGGCTTCGAATAATAAAATCAGCTGCAGCGATAATTCGGGGCTATTTTTAAAGAGGAAAGTCCTTTATCTTTAACACTCACTGTCTCTCCAGTACAAAGGCTTTGCTCACAAATAACACAATAAATTAACGTCACTTGCCATGTTTTTTTATAGGTAAAATGAATAAAGAAGGCAAACCATTCACAGATGGTGAGTATGTCAAAGATTGCTTCATACGTGCATCTGAAGAACTGTTTCGTGATTTCAAAAACAAACCAGCAATCTTGAAAAAAATCAAAGATTTGCCACTATCCGCTAAAACAGTACAAGATAGAATAGCTAAAATGTCTTCTGCCTTATCACTTGCTATACACGTTGTCCCTAGAAATTTTGAATACGAGTAATGTAGGCACTGCGATTTTGTTCTTCTCGATTATTATAATAGATTGCCATGGTTGTTTATTACCAATTAGAAATTACTATTTATTTCCCGTTGCTTAGTGATTTAAAATATTTGACTCGGTTATGTAAAAAGTGAGCGTGGTAACTAAGCGACAAGTAATGAATTCAAATGTCCGTATTCAAAATTTCTAGGGACAACGTGTAGATGAGTCTTGCGACATAAAAGACACGGCACAAGTTGCCCTTTTTGTCACGTATATGTCTTCCCAAGGTCCAAAAGAAGAACTTCTAGGATTGCTGCCGCTCTCGGGACAAACTAGAGGGGAAGATATAGCGAATGCCGTGCAAAAATGTCTTGAAGACAATAAGATCGATTTAAATAAAATCGTTTCAATAGCAACTGATGGAGCCAGAAGTATGACAGGAAAAAATATAGGGGCAACAACGATTCTTCAGAGCAAACTAAACCACGAAATTCTTAAGTTTCACTGCATAATACACCAAGAAGCGCTTTGTGCCCAATCATTTCCGGCCGAAATAGTTGAGGTCATGAATTTGGTAATCAAGATTGTTAACAGCATCTTGTCAAAAGCACTTTACCATCGTCAGTTTAAAGAATTCTTAAACGAAATGGAGACTCAGTATTCCGACCTCCTTCTTCACAATAAAGTGCGATGGCTTTCCAAAGAAAATGTGTTGAAAAGTTTTGCTTTGTGCTTGAATGAAATAAATACATTCCTAAATGAAAAAGGCATTAATCACCCTGAATTAGAGAACGACAAATGGTTGCAAAAATTTTACTTTATGGTGGATATCACAGCGAAATTAAATGAGCTGAATCTAAAACTGCAAGGAAAGGGAAACCCAGCCTATGTTTTGGTAGAAGAATTGGTTTGTTTTGAAGAAAAATTAATTCTTTTTGCAGAAGATATTCAGAGCGGTAAATTACTTCATTTTCAATTTCTAAAGCAATATCGCGATAAATCCAGTGCAACTGTTGACACGAATAACTTCAGCACAGTAATAAAAAAAATTAAAGATGAATTTGCTGACAGATTTGAGCAATTCAAAACCAACAAAACCACTCTAGCATTCATAGTAAATCCTCTCAACACAAATAGTAACGAAATCCACATTGAGCCATTTGGAATTGATACTGGATCTCTAGGAATGCAATTGATCGATTTAAAAAGTAAAGCTTTGTGGAGTGGAAAATTTACAGAGTTGAAAAGCAAGTTGGAAGAGTTGGAGGTCCAGAAATGTATGTACGTAACGCAACAAAAGTGGACAGCTTTAAAAGAAATGCCGCGAGTTGAGGCACTTATATTCGACGCATGGAATAGTCTTTCAGATTGCTACAGTGAGGTGAAGAAGTTGGCATTTGGAGTGCTGACTATCTTCGGATCGACATATTCGTGCGAGCAAGCGTTCTCTTGCATGAATATAATTAAAAGTAAAGTAAGAAGCCAACTAACAAATGAAAATTTAGAATCGTGTTTGAAACTTAAAACAACAAGTTATGAGCCAAATTTATCCAAGCTTTCTAAAACCATGCAAAGCCAACGCTCCCATTGAATTTGTTTACTCAATTGTTTGTTATTGAAGTACAAGTTAGTGTTGTAAGTAAATGTTTAATTGTTTTAATTTTTTACTTAAATAATAAGTAATTATCTAATAATGCCATATATATTGCTGTGATATCTTTTATATTTTAATTTAGCCCCACGTTATGGAAGCCAAAAAGAATGCTGTAATATGCCCTTATAATTTTGAAAATCAATAATTAATTTTATACACCTGGTATTTACCTACCACACTCTGTATTTTTGCTCCGGCTAGCTGTAACATAATTAAACAGAACACAACACAATGCACAATGCCAAATTTTCCAATAATACTCTCCTCTGGGTCTCTGGGTCGCTATATTTAACTATAAAATCTTTTTGACTATCTTTTTGTTCAATAAAATCGCTTTTTTGTTTTTCAATAAAAGAAAATTTTTGTTTTTATGTCAAACACGTATTTAACTTTAAATTCAAATTAAATCTATTCACAAATATTACAATCTTTTATTCAACAGTCCTAACATCCCTACTTGAATATTTAAATTTATAAATTCTACCTCGTTTTATTTCCTATTCCTCTGCACCATCCTGTACATTTTCTTTCACTTGGGTCAATTCTGCGCCGATCTTGCGCACTGGCTTTTTCTATTACTTCTTTATGTCATGACTATTCTGCTACTGCTATCGATTTATTTATTGATTGTTCATTTATTAATGCAAATTATTCTTCAATTCAACCACTACACAAGTAAGTTGAACCTTCACTTTTCTTCTATACTTCACAAATCACTCAATTTGTTTTTGACATGATTACATTTTTATTTATAACCTTAAATACTTGGCACTTTTAAGGTTAGTAATTCAATTATTTCAAAATTTTGATAACGTTTCTGCTTCACTAATTTTTACCAAGTGACGCTAAATTCCTGGAACTTCTATTTAATACCTCGGCATCGTTACCATGGAAACTGTCAATAATTTTTCCCCTTCTGTTGAAATTTTCATAAACAATTGCCCATCGAAATTAAAATACTTTTAATTACTTTTCAAACACTAATTACTTCATGGCGCGTTAATTGTTCTTAAAACTTTTATCATATTCGAATTATTCATGATTTTTCCTTTAAATTGATATGCCACTTGGCTATATCGTGTATTTCAACTTTTGTACTTTTTACTACTGTATTCTTTAAAAATTCAAATTTTTCCAACTTCTTTTCTTCACACTATGTTTTTCTTGTATAAATTATCTTCTTTAGACCCTAAGCTTTCCCCTATTATCTATCTTTACTCTGTAATTAGTCTTTTTACATTCTAATTCTATAATTTTAACTTTTAAATTTCATTATCGTAGGATTTCAATGACAAACTCAATTTTTTCTTTATTTCAGGTAATTTTTAGCTGAAGGCACCTCAAAACACTTACCAAACCTAGCTAAATCAACTTATAACCAACTATTTACAACAATATCCACAATTTTTATAAACTAACTAAGAAAAACACATATTTACAACATCGGACCAGTTATTGTAAAACTGTATCATCCATTAACATCAACAATTCAACACATAGAAATAATACTGCTGCAAATCTAGCTATGAAATCAACTTTATCATATCCTTTTTATAATATTTTAACTTTTTACCTAGTTAATAAATTGTTTACTAACCATTTACAAATGAAATTCAGCTTCCGAAGCTTATAATTAACATATTCACCTATAATTTGCAGTTTAACTTTGAATTTAAATATTAATTATCGACTCTAGTATGAAATATCAAACTCAAACAATTTTATACTAATCTTTTTTATAACAATTAACCAAAATACCCATGTGAGAGGCTTCTTTGTATCTTTGTACAAACGAAATTAAATTTATATCATGAATACGTTCAGCTAACCTGTGCTAAACCAAAATAATACCAAGTAAATACCAGTATCTTTACCAAGCTTTAATTAAATAATCATTCGATGTGACATAACACAGCAATATATTATCTAATTTGTTGTGAAAAACACTACTTATATATAAATAAATAGATATTTTTTCTTATGAATAAATAGATATTTTTTCTTATGAATAAATAGATTTTATCAAAAAACTTTATTTATGCGAGTACTATTTATTGTTGGCAAGAAAAAATTTTGTGGCTCTTTAAAAACTTTGAAATTTTGTAAATTGTAATTTTTGACTCTTCCGACTCAAAAGGTTGCCACCCCTGACCTAGGGATATTATTGAGCAATGGAATTTGCACAAACTTAAAGCTGCCAAAGCTACCAATAAATATAAATCAGATGCACCCATTCCCGACAATGATACCACACGGATATATTCTATGGATCTTCAAAAGGTAATATTGCTTCCTAATATGCCGGCCGCAAAAGAAAGCTATTTTACGAGTCGGCTTGTGGTGCTCAATGAAACCTTTGCATCTCTTAAAAAACATGCAAAAACCAAAAATTATTGTTCAATGTGGCATGAAGCCATGGCTGGCCGAAATGGGTAAAATATTGTAGATTCAATTTTGAGGGTAATTGAGGAAGAGAGAGAGGCAAAGGACTTCATATTTTGGACTGACAATTGTACGGCGCAAAATAAGAATTTGATTCTTTATACGGCATTTGTAAGTATTGTTAATGAAAGTACAGGTGGACCCAACAGCATCACAATTCGTTACCTACCTAACAAAAGGACATACTCATATGAGTGCAGACGGCATACACGGCAATATTGAGAAACACATCGACAAAATAAGAGACGTGTACGACTTTGGCGAATTAAAAAAGGCAGTAGGGAACTCCCGTAGAAACGATCGTGTTTTGGAAGTTAATGCCTTCCATAATTGGGAAAAGAAGAAGAGATCAGCGAGAAAACAAGATGATCCACTTAAAAACCTCGTTCTAAATTCAGTTGTAGAAGTTAACTTTACAGCGGGCAGCAGAAATATCAAATATAAAAATGATTTTGATGAGAATTTTATTGAAGTTGACTTCCTGCAGAAGAAGTTTGATATCACTACGCGGCATAAATTGTTTTCCAATCCACGTGGGATATTAAAGAAGAAGAAGGAGACGATATTGGAAGTTTTAGGAGCACTGATGCCCAGCAACAGACGTTTGTTTTGGGAAAGCATGCCTGAAAATGACAGCGTTAAAGATTTAACTGAAGAAGAGGACGTCAGTGACATAATATAAATGGTCGTGTAATTATGTATAAGCAAATAAACAATAAAAATATTAGTAACTGTTTTCACTTACTGCGTTTTAATTTTTAAATTATGTTACTTACACTATTTCAAAACACAGTATGTGCTAAAACTCGCTAAATGTTAAGAATTGTCAATTATTACATTAGTACCAAAAATCCTACTCTTATTTATTCCTTTGATAAGTAAAAAACATTTCAATATATTAAAACATCTCTTGCGGCTAAGCGCGCAAAGTCTTTTGCTGTTTCTCAACATTTTATAATTTTACACTTACTGTGTTTTCCCTTGGAGCAGCCGAATGGATCTTAGGAGGACCACCAGGAGCTCATTACAATCGCTCCGAAGATGGATGGTTCGATGGAGCTATTTCTTCAGACTGTTTTTTTTACAATTGCGGTGCCTTACTTTAAAAATTTGGAGAGCAATGTAACAAATTCCGAAAGAGTTCATGTGAAACGAAATACAAAGTTCGATGTTCCTGCTGGTAAGTCGGTAAGCGTAGGAGATTTACCAGACACCACATCAAGCCCATCTAAAGGAAGACGAGGCAAAACTCCAAGAAAACAAGTTAACGCTGTCGACAGTAGTAGTTCAGAAAATGAAGAAATTGAGCTAGAGTCGGACGATTCTGCACAAATAGAAGAGGACGTGCACAATGCAGATTCATCTGCAGAAGCTGGCCCTTCCGGTGTTAGTGCTCCACTACAGGATTCATCACATGAAGTACCAAATGAACACAAATTTATGTAAACAATCATTTGTTCTGGTCCAATTTATTTATGATAAAGGGGCAAAAAGGGAAAAATGTAAGGAATTTGTTGGTCAAATTATTGATGTTAACGCTGACGAAAGTGTATATTCCATCAAGTGTATGCGGTCCTACGCACAGAAAAAGAATACGTTTGTTTTCCCATCTGTAAATGATATTTGCTCAATTAATAAAAAACAAATCAAGATGAAACTTTCAAGTCCCATCATAAACAGAGGTAGACATATTTTTAAACCATATTTATACTGGAATATTAGTTTATTCGTAATACCTAAAAAAAATTTTTTTTATTTTGTGTCCTATATTACCCATCCAAAATATAATAGTAATCAAAACTAGCATTTTTACAAAATTAGTCTGTAAAAAAATCGATGTTCCGTATTACCCCGCATGCTGGGTAATACGGGGCGAGTAGTTTATTTTTTAAATAAAGAAAACTATGGGGATTTTTCAAAATGTCAATATGTCAATCGATTCCCCTTACGAACCCGCAACTTGCAGACATTTTTGGAATTTTTCGGTAAGAAAAATAAAAACTTCACAACCAGAAAACCTTAAATATCGTCCCATATTACCCCGTTTTACGTACTACCTGTGAATGATGAAGATCATGATTTAATCCTCCACGCATTTAAGAAATTAAAAAGAGATGTTAATTTTACCGAATTTCAAAATTAATCTATTGATGCGTGTTGGAACAGAATTTTTAATCTCAAAAATGAAGAAGGCAATTTAGAATATAAGAACATAGCCAACATCGTACTAACGCAATGTTGCACGTTAGCACATGGTAATGCAAGTGTTGAGCGAAACTCCTCACAATCTGGACGAATTTTACGAGAAGAATGGACTTCTATGAATGTAGGTACACTTAATTCAGGTTTGTATAGTCAAGATTATTTAAAGAATAATTATTGTAATAAACCAGAATTAGTATTGATAACTAAAGAACTGATACATGTTTCGAATAGCATACAAATAATACGAAACCTATATGCAAATGGAAAGACATAAAAAACAACAGCTTTTGATGAACAAAGAAAGAGAAGAGAAAGAAAAACAATCACTTAAAGACTCAATAAAGAGTATTGAAACTGAGAGAAAAAATCTTGGAAACTAAATTGCAGATTGTTACAGATGAAAAAATCAGGGCTGCCAGTGCAGTCATTTAATCATATTTAGTCATTTTCTTTTAAATCTGTCATATTTAGTCATTATTTTCTAAAAAAATGGGATAAAATATGATTTAGGTCATCTAATTTGTAGTACTTCTGAATACTTCTAATTTTAGGAATTGTTTACTAATTCTAAGCATTTTATATAATTTTCTACCAGTGTAGAAATTTTTTATTAGTTTTTCAGTTGTAATTTGTGGGCAGCACTTCAAATGGTAGCGCGAGCGTGCGTTTTTTCGCGGTTTGTGTAACAAACTTCATACAGTAGTAATGGTATTGACTATTGTATACGATTTTCAACCATAAACTATTCTGTAATAGGTGATACACTGTTGGAATGGCGGGAAATAACTGCATACATTGCATTTCTTTTACATAGGTTTGTGTTTACCATATTCCCATGACTATGACTAATCTAGTGAAATATTTATTTCCAAGTTATCGATAAGAGTCAGTATTTCCATTTGTCATCTCTACTTTCAAATGCATCTTAAAAGAAGAGAGAAAGAGATGCAGTACCGTAAAAAAACGTGAAATCAACTCACATGCTCATTACTTATTATTCCCTTACTCTATGCCTTTACTGAACTTTCTTGTGAGTTATCGTGCGCGCTGATTTTGTTGGTGTGTAGTTGTAATTTTATGGATAGTTTTATTGTGTTATTTTTAAAGATTGATTTAAAAAACATAAATTAACACGTTTAGTTTAAAAATTTTTTAAATAGACTATTTTATTTGATTTTTTTTGATTTATTTAATTGATTTACATCATCATGGGTAAATATTGTAAAGTATCGGAAAAGTGGTTTCAGCGTGTTGATTCCCTAGGATATAAAATTCAAATGTGGTTGAAGAAGCAAGAAGATCACATTGCGTTCTGTACAATTTGTTCAAATCAATTAATGTTTATCACAGTGGATATGAAGCAGTTGAAAAGCATTCAAAAACTGAATTGCATCTGAAAAATTCCAGAACAAAACTGGAAGAAAAGCAGCTTCGACTGACGGCAATTGGTGAATAAGAATACAGAATTTGGACAAGTCGATATTACTGATAAAAAAACATTGGATATGTTTTGTTTAAAAGATTCTTTGACAAAAGCGGAGATTCTTTGGGCAATGAAAAATGTAATCTGCGACATGTCTGCCGCATCTTGTGATGACATTGCTCAAGTATTTCAAGAAATGTTTCCGTGTGAGACTTCTGCACAATTTACTTTAAACAGAACCAAGTTAAGTTATTACGTTACGGAAGCCATTGCACCATATTTTAAATCAAAACTGTTAGAGGAACTTCAAAGGGCAGATAGTTATTCTATTGCTTTTGATGAGACTACCAATTTTGAATCAAAAAAAGAGCTACAGATTAGAGTCAGATACTACAGCAACGAAAGTGAGAACATTGTAACACAACATTTGCAGACATACTTTATAGGAACTGCTACTGCAGAAGTGCTAGTTAGCTATATAAATAAAGCAATCCAAGACAATTCCTTAATGAAACGAAAAATATTGATGTTGGGCATGGACGGGCCAAATGTGAACAAAAAAGTTTTTAGATTGTTAAACGAAGAAGTGATCGGAGCAGAGAGACAACTGCCGTTGCTTGATTTGGGTAAGTATTATTGATGTCAATGGTAAAATTATATTAACTACTAAATCCTTTAGGATCATGTGATCTTCACATTGTAAACAATGCTTTCTTAAAAGGACTCGAAGAGTTCGGATATGATGTTCAAGATTTTATAATCGATATATTCTATTTTTTTCACTATTGGCCGCAACGTATTGAAGATTTCAATGATGTTCAAAGGGAACTTCATCTGCCAACAGTAACATTCATAAAACATGTTAATTCACGATGGCTGTCACTATAAGAATCAGTAGACAGAATCTTGCAGCAGTGGCAAGCAATAAGAAAGTATTTTTTGACGTATGTACCTAGTAAAAGAAAAGCTTTATTAAAAACCCAAAAGTACAAGGCTATAACCCAAGCTTTAGCTGATAAACTGCTAAAACCCAAACTATACTTTATATCTCACAGTGCTACCACTTTCAAGTCATTTACCTTATTTTTTCAAACTGACAGTCCTTTGATACACGTATTTTATGACGAACTTCTTGCATTAGTTACAGTATTGGTTTCAAAAGTATGCAAAAACGCAGATATCAACATTTCAAATTTGACAAGTGATATTTTTGTAAGCAACAATTTTCTGGATTTGAAAGATATTGACATTGGCACAGAAACAACAAATATTCTAAAAGGACCAGGTTTTACTGAAAAAGACTGCCTAATATTTTATAAAGGCGCACAAAAACATTTTATTGCAGCATCAAAACATTTACTCAATAAGTCTTCATTGAATATGGGATCTTTTTTAAAGCATTGCAAATGTTTTAATTCTTACGAAATTGTACTAAGCAAACAAAGATCTATTTTAAGAATAGCAGAAAAATTGCCTTTAAATTTAAATTTAACCCATTAATTTGCCAAAATATTTCAATGTAGCAAAAGTAGTCAAAGCATGCTTGTCATTGTCACATGGCAGTGCGGATGTGGAAAGGGGCTTCTCGAGATCGAAACGAGTGCTAAGCGTTGACAAAACATCGATGTCACTTCGTACAGTGAATGCACGATTGAATATTATAGGGGGGTTACAAAAATATCTTTACAAACCACAGCTAGTTCCAATAACAAAGGAATTATTGCAAATGACAAGATTGGCACATAGAAACTACCAAATGTATCTTGAAGAAGAAAGAAAAAAAGTGGAACGAAGTAAAGAACAAGAACTGTTGAATCAGAAGAGGATAGACGAAGAAAAGGAAGTCTTAGATCAGGCAGTAAAAGAAAAGGAAACACTTGAGTACTTAGAACTTGAATTAAATACAAGAAAACGGACTGTTCAAGAACAAAATAAGGCTGGCGAAGCTCTAGTCCACGAAGCAAATAAAAAATTAGATGCTGCAATAAAAAGTGGAAATATCCATGATGTGAGAATTGCTCAAGCAATGCTAGATGGCTATAAAAATATCAAATCTAAAGAAAATGAAGAAACCAGTAAAATGGTGAAAATAAAAAAAAATGAATAAAAGAAAGTCTACTTTAATTGAAAAATTTGTGGAGTTAAAAAAAATAAGACTGTTCATTTATTTGGTATTATTAAGAAGACGTAATATAATTATTATACCATATATTATTATTATTATTACAATTTAAATTTGTAATCGTTTTAGAAAGTGTTATTTTGACTTTTTTTATTATATACTCTTTGCACCTGTATTGTTAACTAAAAAGTAGTGTTTTGAATTTATCGTTTCTACAAAATGTATTTTTATAATTTTATTATTGTTAGTGAGTAGATATTTTCGAACTCCTTGAAATAAATAATAATTCAAATTATACAGTGAGCACCAAACATATGGAACATACCAAATAAAACCGAAATAAATGTTTTTTTCTAAAAATCCCGAAGTGTACCTATTCACGACACTTATGTTTAACTGAATAAAATACTCATTACATATGTATTTTTGGCGCAGATATGGCTCCAAAAATGTTTGCAGTATTCGGAAGATGCAATGCAAGCTGCTATAAATGCTGCACGAAATGGAATGCCAATCAAAACGGCTTCAAAAACATTCAACGTGCCAACAACCACTCTTCTTTATAAATTTAAGGGCGTAAATCCTGAATCGAGAAAAATGGGTCCTTCCAACGATTTTCTCTGATGAGGAAAAAACTTTGTTGGTCCAATGGATTCTAAAAATAGCAAAATCTGGATTTCCCATTTCCAAAGATAATTTTTTGACAAGCGTTTCTAAGCTATCTCGAGAATTGAACAAGACATTTAAAAATGACATTCCAGGGCGAAAGTGGTAAGTGAGTTTCATTCGCAGACATCCTGAAATTAGTCTTCGCACCCCTCAAAACTTTACCATAAGCAGATCTTCAGTGAGCAAAATTCAAATACAAAACTGGTTTTTAGAAATAACCAATTATTTAGAAGAAAACAATTTTATTCACATCCTCCAAGATCCAAACCGTATATTTAACGCGGACGAATCAGCGTTTTTTCTGAATCCTAAAAGCAACAAAATTTTAGCTCAGAGAGGTGAAAAAACAGTATATGCAACTGTAAACAGCAATGAGAAGGAGTGTCTTACAGTTCTATTAAATGGAAATGCCGCTGGTATTTTAGCACCGCCCATGATAATTTTTCGTTATAAAAGAATTCCGACCGAACTTTCTACTAGCGTTCCAAAGAAGCGGGGTATTGGTGTCTCAGAGCAGTGGCGTAACTACCGGGGGGGCAGAGTGGGCCCGGTCATCTTAGGGGCCCTTAAATAAAACAAGTTTACCATTTCTTTTGTATTATATTAATTCTGAAATGTTGAACATGCACAGCTATTAAATTTAGATATGTTTTCGAATTTCACTATAACTAATAACTATAGTAAAGTTTAGCTTTGTTATTGTGCAAAAAAGACAAGACAACGACGTGATTTATCGGTAGTGCACCAACCTACTGTCTCGCCTCAAGTCCTCATTGCAGTACGTTATCTATGCACTGCAGTTGGCAGTTGGAATCTGGATATCACAACACGTGAATGTTAAGATTATTTAGCACATAAGCAAATCAGTCCCAAATAATGTTCGACACGTGTGTTCTAGAATTAGAGTTTATTTGTTTTTCAGCTTTCCTAGAAGCAGGCTATGCCCGCATAAAGGAATGTTGAGTTATTAAATCTTTGTACACATATTATTATTATTATCGTACATTCATTCGATCTGAAATCGTTGAAGCTGTAGTAGACTAAATATAAATAAAAGTTTCTTTAAAAACGTTTCTGTGCCTTTTATTCTAACAGTGAATACGACCATCCACAGAATATCACGTCAACGCTCATTTTAGTGCGCAAAGTGCCATTATATTATATCTACCTATAAGGTAATTACTAATTAAGAATGTTTAGAAAATAACAGTGACTCACTCACTCAGATGCGAAAAAGTATTTTGAAACGCAGATTTTTTATAGAACGTTGGATATTGTAATTTCACAATTAAAAATACGGTTTCAAAGTTTAAATGAAATTTCAAGTATATATTTTCTTGCATAATTCCTCAAAATATAAGCACATTAACAGAAAGAGAGCTTGAACAATCAGCTTTAATATTAGTGCAAAAATATGAAGAGGATTTATCAGCAGATCTTGCAAATCAGATTGTACAATTTAAAATTTCATTTAAAAATGAAGTCGACACTCTTAAATCGGTGTATGATCTAGCACAATTTTTAATAGTTGAAAATTATCTACTTGCAGCTAATTTTGCAGATTTATGTACCGCCTGCATATTATTTCTTACACTTCCTATAACGGTTGCCCACGCAGAGCGATCGTTCTCAAAATTAAAAGTTATAAAAAACTATTTGAGGAGCTCTATGTCGGAATATCGTTTAACAAATCTCAGTATTATATCTATTGAAAAACGGAGGGCCAAAAATCTTAACGTCGAAGAAATAATTTTGTGTTTGTTTTGCTAATCAGAAGGCAAGAAGAAAGAATATTATATAATTTGTAATTTATATCTAAGGTTTTGTGTTTCTATAGTTTTAGGTATAATTATAAATATAAAATGTGTCTACTCACGTTACGTTTTCTGTTTTTGTATTATCGTTCATTATAATCGTTTATTTAAGTAGTGTCTAGAATCCATACGAATAAAACTACACCGGGTGAGTCAGACCACCCGTATCAGTCGTTTTTTTCGAAAACGGTTAATCGTAGAGAGTCCAGCCAAAAATTTTTATGACAAAAGCCTTCATGAAGAATCGAATGGTGACATTGGCATTCGCCGGAAAAATCGGCATCCTGAAGAGTTTGCTCCAGAATGTCGAGAACTCCAAAATTTCAAATAGCACGGGGGGTCAAAAGTAGTATCGTTGAAAAGGTCTTTAAAAAATAGGCAAGTTTTGTAGGAAAAATAATTTGGTTAGCCCCACCCCTTCTGAGGAATATTCAATTGAAGTTATTAAGTAATTTTACTGTTATTTAGGCAGGATGTTAACGGCCTAAGTAACTACATACGTCCTAACAATAGAAATGCATGGAAAACCAGCAGTGGATGAACACGGGCTGACAAGAAGAAGAAGAAAACTGTTATTTAACTTTACATTTAAAAAATGTCTAAAATGTAAGTTTGACAATATCACAATAATTGTTTAAATTGCCGTCCATCTACTTCTAAACACTGTCGAGCTCTTCTAGTCACATTATCAGTGGCTCTCAATATTTCTTCACCACTTAATGACCGGCAGGCATTGCGAATTCTCAGCTTCATATCATCTTTCGTTGTATCCACTCCAGTACAATCGGGTGAACTATTGTCAAATTTACATTTTAGACATTTTTTAAATGTAAAGTTAAATAACAGTTTTCTTCCTCTTCTTGTCAGCCTGTGTTCATCCACTGCTGATTTTCCATGCATTTCTATTGTTAGAACGTATGTAGTTACTCAGACCGTTTACATACTGCCTAAATAATAGTACAATTACTTAATAACTTCAATCGAATATTCTTAAGAAAGGGTGGGGGTAATAAAATTATTTTTCCTACAAAAGTTGCTTATTTTTTAAAGACCTTTTCAACGATACTACTTTTGACCCCCCGTGCTATTTGAAATTTTAGAGTTCTCGACATTCTGGAGCAAACTCTTCAAGATGCCGAATTTTCCGGCGAATGCCAATGTCACCATTCGATTCTTCATGAAGGCTTTTGTAATAAAAAATTTTGGCCCGACTCTCTACGATTAACCGCTTTCGAAAAAAACGACTGATACGGGTGGTCTGACTCACCCGGTGTGACGCTACTTCGGTTTTCGGTGTTTTCTTTTTAATCCTCGGTGAACTCGGGCGCCAGATTTTAATGAGTTTACTCTCGAACGGCTTCGTTCCTATGTCGGTGGTAGGAGAAACGAAGACCTAGGTATCTACAGTGGAGAAAAACAGGGTATGCTAATAAACAAATGAAATACAAAAATGAGTATTTAGTTTATTAAACACAAAAATAAAGAGTCGTAATTATATACAGATACGGTAACCTAAAAGATGCAACTTAAATAAAACAGTCGGCGGTGCATACGCTTGAGAACAAAATAAAACAAACTGGTATCAAAATATAATAAACGGTCGGTCAATAGACGGTGGAATATTATACGGTAGTTACGGTAGCGGTATTAACAGAGAGGTTTACACCCTTTGAAACTTAGAAAAATGCCTTCTATATGAACGGCAAATTCAAAGCTAACTAAGGGACTTGGTTCAGATATTCCGGACCTGGGTATCGTGACCACAGCACCGCTTGAAGTCAAGATCGCCAGGAGACAAAATATCTCGGACCTGGGGTTTGTAATTTCTCTTTGACTCCGTCTAAAGAGAAATATACAAGACCTTTCGGAGTTACAAAACTAAAGGGGATTGCTAACACTACCGTCTCGAAAATCAAGTCCACAGCCCCGCTTGAAGAAATGATTGTCAAGAGTAGTAATGAGAGCACCAGGACCTTGTGGTTCTACCTCGACTCCGTCTAAAGCAGAACGTACAAGTTCTTACACGGAAAGCAAAACTAAAACGGGAAAACTAACGGTGATGCTAATATAAGAGCCCTGGATACCACGACCACAGCCCCGCTTGAAGAGGTGGTTGCCAAGAGTCACAATACCAGCACTAGGTTCTATGATTTTACTTCGACACCGTCTGAAGTAAAATAAATAGCACCAGGTCTAAAACGGTATAAACTAAACACGGAGGGTAACTAAATTGAACTCACCCTAAACTGAACACGGTACTCACCCTAAACGGCACTTTACAAAATTCGGAGGGTTGTAAACTCACCTAGTCGCTGTTGGCTGTTAAATCGTAGAAGACGGATCTTCGAATATTTATTTTATTCCAGAAAATTCGGTTTTATACGGGAAGACATCAGACCGCGCGCGCTCGGCCCCCCAACACTAGCGGCCGGTACGGGTAGGGGCCAGCGCTTCGCTGCTTCGCGGTCTGAGCGAGGTCAAGCGTCAACAATACATACATGAACTTAAATATTTACATTGCAACAATGAAACTAAATATCTTATTTACAATAAAGTATTTCGGTCTTAAAATAAAATATATCATTAATAATAAGAAAAAATTACGGAACTTCGTTACACCGGTATATCTACATGCCTTTGCTTATGCTATATTTTTTATTTTTTACTACTCCCCTCACGAAGGGCCCTTCAAAAATTCTTGCCCCCGGGCCCAAATTTTGAAGTTACGCCACTGTCTCAGAGAACGGATGGATGACATCAGACAATTTTTATACCTATATTGCAAAAATGTGTTTTATCCATGGGCCAAAGAAAATGAACATTTCCAATAATTTTCTTTGTTGACGGTCATAGAAAAAGAGATAATTTTAGTGGAATTATTTCCTAACGCCACTCACTTACTACAACCAATGGATGTGGCTGTATTTCGCACTCTTAAATCAGGATGGAAAGACCAAGTCAACTCATGGAGAATTGAAAACCAACATGAAACTTTAAGAAGACGTGACTTTGCTCCCTTATTAGATGCCGCAATCAAAGATCGTGTTACCCCAACACTTCTACAACATGGTTTTCGTAAATGCGGTCTATATCCGTGGAATCTTCAAGTGGTAGTTGATTCTTTTCCAGGCACCAATGATGACAATAGGGAAATTCCGAAAACGCCTGACCAAGAGAAGTCACTTGTGAATGAAGATCATCTCATATTTTTAGAATCCTTTATAAACCAAGATACTCTCCAACTATTCCGGCAACAATTTTCGAATGACTACTGGACCGGTGAAATAGACGATAATAGTAATTTACGTTATAAGTACGGTAAACTCAGTTTTACAGTAACGAGTCGAAATGTTTAAGGACGAGGAGACGAAGGAGCCGAGTCAGGAATTTTGAGACGAGTTACTGTAAGAGTTTACCGGACGTATGTCGTAATGCGTTTTATTTCATACTGCAGGCACTAAATCTGTTTAAAATTGAAAAAATTAAAAATAAAAATTTGAATTCATAATATGGACATCTATGAAATGGAAGTGTTTGTTTTTTGATTGTTTGCCTTGTCAAAACGGGAGAAAATTATAACATTTTTGACGAAGTTCTTCGTAAATCTATTGCACAATTAATGTCAATTTTAATATTTAGTTTCTTTTTAATTGTCATATTTATTAATTTTGTAGTTTTTTAGTAATAAATAGTTTGATTATCGATTTATTTCATTTGAGTCCGGTAAAAACGAGTCCGGTAAAAGTTTTTACCGGACCTGATACCGTAAAGTCTTATTTACCGGACTCAAATCGTTAACTTAAACATGGGTGTTACGATGCAGTATGAAATAAAAGCTTATTTAATGTTTGGAGAAATATTAAAAGAAGCCTAAATTTGAATGTTATCATCACTCCAGAAAATTTTGAAAACGTAATTAATGAAGCCGAAATTGTTTTTGAGGATATGATTGAAGCCGATGAACCTCTTACTATAGAAAACAATACCGGTATAGTTCACTCATCAGTTCAAGAAGAATCAGGACTTTATAACAGCCTTGCTGAAACTTCGATTGTAGGAGTTGGTTTCGTAGAAAACTCTATTGATCATCCAGATTTGTTCAACAACAATAATATTGACTCTGGTGATGTTAATACTAAAATAAAAATTTTAGATGTATGTATACAGGGTGATTCAAAAATGGCGCATAAGCTCTTCAGTACGTTGTAGGGGACGGTTATTTGAACTGTGGAAAAATCATAAAAAAAATTTAGCTGCTACATTTTTGTAGTTAACAACGAAGAAGTAAGTTGTAGATTTGGCAACACGGGTGCAGCTATGTAGTATATGAGTGGCTTTTATTTCGTTTCATTTACATAGTGAGCTTATTAAAAGTTTCAAACATCGTTGCCACATATTTTTTTAAAACAACTTGATAGGAAAATATCAATTTTGAAAGCTAATATTTCAGGATAATGAGGTGTTATGAGCATTTTATTTATTACCCACTATTAAAAATACTTAAATTATTTATATGAAATGATGAGAAGTTTCAAAATCCACATGAATTCAAAGTTGAGTTCTCAACTTAACTTCTTCATTTCTCAGCAAATTAGCGGCTAAGAATTTTTTTACTATTTTTCCTACACTTCAATTATTATTCCCAACAACGTACTGAAGAGCTTATGCGCCATTTTTGAATCACCCTGTATATAATTCCAAAAACAAAGTGCAGCAAGCTGTTATTTAAAAAATAGCAGTTTATTACTGAAAAACACACCTGACGCGGAAGAAACGGAAATAGCTACTACAGAGTCTGAACCCATACAGAACTAGAAAATTCCAATTGCGAAAATAACCATAAGACTCCAGAGAAAAGTGTTAAAGA
Organism: Hemicrepidius hirtus; assembly: GCA_963082805.1. Taxonomy (NCBI): domain Eukaryota; kingdom Metazoa; phylum Arthropoda; class Insecta; order Coleoptera; family Elateridae; genus Hemicrepidius; species Hemicrepidius hirtus. Next base: position 31,929,787 of record OY720161.1, on the reverse strand, counting down.
TAATATTCAAGACATAACGAACGAAAATTTAAACGTGCCAAGTCCTTTTAAAAGAGCCCTTTTTTAGCCAGAGGAAAAACATACTAATGGCAAAAGTAAAAGAAAAAAGGAAAAGATACCAAGTGTCGTTACTAGTGAGATGTGGCAGGAATATAATAGAAAGAAGGCAGAGAAAAAAACGAAGCTTGAAGAAGAGAAACTTGAAAGAAGACGAAAATTAGAAAATAAGAGAATAGAAAAAAATAAAAATACCCCCCAAACAACAACAGCGATTAATAACAATTCATCGTCGGAAGACAACTCAACTGATTCAGAAGACGAAGAAAAAGAAAATAAGGAAGAAAATAAGTTAAAACCTAGAGCCGTTATAAAGTGCATGAATTACAAATTATTTTTATATAATTTTGACAGTTATAGATGTAATATTAAAGGTTATAATTATGCATTTAATTATTTGGAGCCTTGTTGCTTAAATCGTACCTGTTTGGGATTTCCAAAATCGTACCAGTACGATTTAAGCATCTACTAGTAAAGACCTCTAAGGAAGGATCATTTTTACTTTTTTAGGTAAAAATGACCAAAAGGCAGTACGGAAAGTGGTCTGCAGCAGATATGAGAAATGCATTGAAAGAGTATAGAAGTGGAAATATTGGCTTAAATGAATGTTCTCGGAAATATGAAATTTCCAAACCTACGTTAAAGAGACATTTAGAAGGAAAAGTAAAGAGGGGTGAAAAAGATCTAACTAAAGGTAATAAAAGATGTGTTAACGGTAGGGATACCGCTCTGCCTGCAAGAATTGAAGATGAATTGGTTAAACATATACCTACTAAAATTTGAAGAATACCTTTTTATGCTTACTATTACTGATGTCAGAAAACTTGCCTACGATATCGTTGTAGCAAATCCCCATTTACCAAACCGATTTAATAAGACCAAACAAATGGCTGGGAAAAAATGGTACTATATGTTTTTATCCAGACATAAAAATATAAGTTTACGTCAACCAGAAAACATATCAATTGCCCGTTGCAAAGGATTCAATAGAGAGAATGTATATGGCTTCTTCGATATGTTAGAAAAACTGGTTGATGATAATGGAACTGATGCATTCCACATCTATAATATCGATTAGTCGGGATTTTCAACCGTACAGAAAAAATCACCAAAAGTATTAGCCCAACGAGGAAAACATCAAGTAGGATTTTTGTCAAGCGGAGAAAGAGGAGTGAACACAACAATAGAGCAGTACAAGGAACTCAGTTCAGATTTGGCCGCTAGGTGGTCATCAGTCAATGTTTGGTATAGAAACATAACCTAATTCTTCTGTATTGGTTTTGGCTGTGTTGTTTATACACAGAACATTGATTCTCTCATTAATTTTGGTTTATCTTGGTTTAATTTTGTTGTTATTTTTATAGTTGATCTAGTTATAGTTATTGTTATATATGAAATGAAGGTAGAAGAATTAAAAGATGCCCTAAAACAACTAGGTGTAAACACTACTGAGCGAAAAGTAAATTTGGAGCGACAGTAAGTGCTACAGTTTTAGTAGCAATAAAGGATGCTGTAGTAAATCTTAAAACGTTTATTTTAATTTCAGCATTGTCATTTGGCAACAAACGAAGCTAAACAAGACGTTGGTAAAGCTAGATCTAGTGCGGTGCCAGTTAAATGCTAAATAATTTCCGAATGCATTGCTCTTTCACCCGTTCAATATATTTAGTGTAAAAAAATAATTAACATCAGAAACAAAACAAATGGAACCCGTTTCTCTACCTTCTATCAGAATTTTGAAGGTATTTGTCTGATAATAATTGGAATACGTAGTCTGTTGAATAATTGGATTACTACTACGTTCAATACGAAATTCTGTACAGTCCAAGATAACGTCATAGTGTCCAGCTTCTATACTATTAAGATTCCAGAAGTCAATTTTATAAAAAGCTTAAATAAATAGTTGTTCAAGCTTTAATTATATTTTCCACCACTCTCGGAGATGCATCACAAAAGCTTGCAAGAGTACAATTGTATAAATTCAATGTATACTTCATAAGCGTTAACAGTTACTCATCTGCGACGGTTAACGCAGGATTACTGTTACAATAAGTAATGCCGAAGTGTTCAGAAAAAAATGAAACAGTTCCGTGAACAACCCGTCATCTGTTTTAGTTGTTTATCATTCAAAAAATATGCAGATATTAGTAGTTGTGAACGTTGAAATGTTAGTACCTACAATCTGAACGTAAGCATGTTCAATATTACTGTTCCGAATTTCTAATTGCTATAATCGGTAATTGGAATGGTGCTACTCTTATTTTCATTACTGCTATGAGCTAGAGCATTGACAGCAATATTTTGTATATCGTGCGATACACACGATTTTGTTCCTTGCGTTTGTTGCTGCCTCTTCTGTAGGCGAACATCCCTTTCAGTTGAACTAATGCAGGTTTATCAAATATTCTCATCAGTAAATACAATTTCGGTATAGCACTTTTATAATTTAATATTTTCCATTGATTGCTCTGTACTTATTATAAAAATATTAAAAATATTATTCCCAGTTGAAATTGGTATTTATTATTTATATGATTAGGGAATGATTTTTGTTTTGCTTAAACAGCAAATTGCAGCTTGCATCTTCAGAGTGAGTCAAAGCGCACTGAATTCACGCATTCCGGAATTGAATTCAGTGCGCTTTGACTCACTCTGAAGATGCAAGCTGCAATGTCTTGCGAAACGTTAGTTTGTATGGGTTCACAAACAGCTATGAGGCAAAAACCGAACAAGTATTCTTGTGATGGCAAACAAGTTATACAAAGAACAAATCCTTGTCCGCCCCAAGGTTCACACAATAATAATAATTTAGCTCAAACATCCAGAGCAAATGCTTGTAATGGCAGACAAGCTACAGGTTGGTCCTTACCAGCTGTGAGTTTTACTCAAATGACGACGCGGTATAAGCCGAAAGTTAATAATACTGACAGTATGAACAGATGCAGAATTTTTTTCTCTACAAAAAACCTCAACACACTTTTACTGTAAAATAATTAGGGGAGCCAATAATTAAACATTAAGAATTTACCATTGAAATCCCTATGTTGCGTTGCTCAAGTCACCACCCTGTATGTTGTGTCTCAATGATCACTCTATGTACTGCAGTATTTCCTTTCTTTAAACATTTGTCTACATATCAAAAAATAAATAAAAACTGAAAAGTGGTACGATTTAGGCTACTTTACCCTACATAAGTCCTGAAGTGTCGCAATTGATATTTAATAAGAGAGTGTATATATTTAGGGTGAATAGTTGTGATTTATAATGTCAACTACTTCATCGATAACAACATCCTCATCATCCGATGATGAATTGGAATTGATATGTTGCGACGACCCAAATTGTACCGTCCTAGAAATCATCCTTTCGAAAATGTATGATGATATTGATTTCAAAGCCAGGTATCAGTTTTCAAAAAATATTGTGCAGCAAATGGTCCAAGATTTTCGTATTCACGAATTGGAACCTATCTCTTAATAGAAATTTCCCCATCTCAGCAATAAATCAGTTACTGAAAGCATTAAGATTTTATGCAACAGGATGCTATCAACAAATAGCTGCTGATCATGTAAACGTGCACAAATCGACTGTATGTTGTATAATTCCAAAGATTACCGAAAAGAGTGACAGCAGGTGTGCAGATTTTATAAATATGCCTTAAAATCAAGAAGAGATTAGACAAATACTGGGGAATTTTATAATATAAGCCAGTTCCCAAGAGTTGTTTCAGTGAAATTGCTGGAACGCTCCCGTTTTTCCATTTTGTAAAAATTGTACTATAATAAATTATCAGAAACACAGATAAATATGCACACCACTGACAAGAAACAACAAGACGCCGCCAAAACAAAATGAAGTATTAGCCAATCGCGTCGCTACAGGGCCGCACGTGATAATGACGACACAGGTCGCCTTAGCTTAAACCAGTCAACGCTTGTAGTTAACTAGTTGTAGTTAAAAATGTGTTTAGTGTAACACATAAATTTTAACTAGAATTAGTACATTTAAACCAAACTAGCTAACTATAGTTAGTTAATTTAACTACAGTATTTGATGCTTGTCGGAGCTACCGGCCCTTAGTTGAACAATCCATCACTGAATTCCAGTTCTAATTATGAAACCAAACTGAAGAGCAATATGCAAAAAATTAAGTTCATAAATACAGCCTGGCACAATAACTTTGAGTCATATATACAGGTTGATTGTAACTTTAGGGCGAGTGGATTTGATCGTTTATTATTGATAATAGAAAAAAATGTTTCATATAGAGTTATTCAAGTTTATGTGGCGAGTATTTTGGACGCACTCACAAAAATGACCAACTTCCGGTTTTAACGGAAGGGACGTGATTTTACTTTTTTTAAATACAACACCCTGTATATTTTACGCTAGTTCGATTACATGATTACATCTCTTTAATAAAACATAACACAACCATATACCTAGCGTTAATAATTACAGACATAATTTAAATTATATCAAGGTATCTGTTCCAGTATCAACTATTCAAAAACAATCGCGACTGATCTTAGCAGGTCGTTGTTAAAATGACAAACGCAGTACACAAACCTGTAATAATTTATTGTCACAATAAAGTTAGTGGGACTGATTGAAGTCTCAGAGATAATTACTTTTACTTAAAATGAATTTTTACATGAATGACGAAAAAGTGAATATGCTAGAAGTACATATTTTGTGCCATAAAAATTCTGCACACGCTGCTGAAATGTACCGAAATCTATATCCTAATAGTCGTCAACCTCACCCCCGGACTTTTTTAAAATTAGAAATGAAGTTGCCTATTTCTGGAAATTTTTCTAGTCTGCGTAGGCGCAACGAAAATTTGGAACGAGAATACCCCAATGAAGATATCGTGCTGGCACATTTTAGAGAAAATCCGTACTGTTCAATAAGGCAAGTTTCTCATGATACAGATATACCGTATCACACTATCTGTAAAATTTTACGAAAGCATAAATTAAAGTCGTGGAAAATTCAGTTAGTGCAAGGTTTACACGGAAATGATAATCAAAGACGTCTGTTGTATTGTAATTTAGGAAATGTTGCCAATACAATCTGGACAGATGAATCCAATTTTAGAATTAATGGAAGATTCAACCGGCATAATATGCATTATTGGGACGATATAAATCCACGACAAGTGCGACAGACAAGATTTCAGCAGAGATTTTCAATAAATGTGTGGATGGGAATTGTGGGGCAGCGAATATTAGGGCCATATTTTTATAATGGTAGTACATTGAATTCTGTAAGGTTTTTGGAATTTTTGGAAAATGAATTCATGGATTACGTGGAGGACTTACCACTAAATGTTAGAGTAGGTCTATGGTAGCAGCAAGATGGGGCCCCGGCTCATAATTCTAACATAGTATCGAATTTTTTACAAGAGACATTTGGAAACCATTACATTGCCAATCAAGGTCCTATCAGGTGGCCACCTAGATCACCTGATTTAACACCGATGGATTTTTTTGCTTGGGGGTATTTAAAAGACATGGTGTATCAAAGAACTTCGAGAAATTTGCAGGAATTACAAGATAGCATTGTAAATGCTGTAAATACTATCACACCTGAAATGCTTCAAGATGTACAAAGAAGTCTTATTGGAAGATGCCGTTTTTGTATACGAGAAAATTGTGGTCACTTTGAACACCTTTTAAATTACATTCTGTTATTACAGCCATAGTCAGTTAAGGTAGTTAAGTTATAGGTACTACTTACAAATCTAGAAGTTACATGTTGATAGAAAAATATTATTAATTACAAAGTCGTGCGTATTATGTTATTTATTTATTTGAATTAGAAAAGTTTAAAATGACATTATATTAAATGTTTGTGTATTGCGTGTTTGTGATTTTCTTCACTACAATAACTTTAACAACAGCCTGCTAAGATCAATCGCGATTGTTTTTGAATAGTTGATACTGGTAACAGATATAAGATATAATTTAAATTATGTCTGTAATTATTAACGCTAGGTATATGGTTGTGTTATGTTTTATTAAAGAGATGTTATCATGTAATCGAACTAGCATAAAATATACAGGGTGTTGTATTTAAAAAAAGTAAAATCACGTCCCTTCCGTTAAAACCGGAAGTCGCCATTTGTGTGAGTGCGTCCAAAATACTCGCCACATAAACTTGAATAACTCTTATATGAAACAATTTTTTCTATTATCAATAATAAACGAGCAAATCCACTCGCCCTAAAATTACAATCAACCTGGTTGTTATTAAAATTTTTTTAGCTGCAATACCGTAGTGGTAATAAAATTTGTCTAACCCGTTTCGGTTTTACGGAATCATCCTCAGGTTTGTTTTATCTTATGGGCGGCATATTGGAGTTTTACAGCATCATAGTTTTTGATGGTGCTTTCAATGATGTATAATATGATGACTTTCGACTGCTGAAAACTGCTGTTATTTACAGATATAGTAACGGGTAGTGAGAAGACATCCCTTTATTACGGTTACGACAGCTATGGATGCAACAAGACGAAGCACCTCCCCATAACACTATTCCAGTACGAAATTTTCTCAATCAGCATTTAGATAATCAATGGATAGGCAACCGTGAAGTTGTGGAATGGCCTGCTCGATCACCTGATTTGTCACCTTTAGATTTCTTTTTGTGGGGAAACCTCAAAAATAAAATCCATAAGGATTACCAATAGAGAGGAACTGAGAAGAAACATTTTACATGCATTTGCTACAATTCGAGGCAGAGACATTCAAAGAGCTGTAACCAATATTAGAAAAAGAGTAAGTCTTTGTATGCCTGAGAACGGCCTCCAGTTTGAACATCTTCTGTAATGATACAACTAGTTCCTATTACTTATAATACAATGTTATAATAAAAAACGGTAAATAGGTTGCATCTCTTGTTTAAGATTAAGATAAGTATTTATCAGCATTGTGCAATGGTTAGCCTCGAATTTTAATAACCCTTTTCATAATTCGAGACGTTTTTCCATGGCAATCTATTTAAATTTACTATTTCTGTAAATAACAGCAGTTTTCGGCAGTTGAAAGTCATCATACATCATTGAAAGCACCATCAAAAACTCTATCCGATGCTATAAAAATCCAATATTCTGCCCATAAAAAAAAAACAAACCCGAGGACGATTCTGTAAAACTGAAATGAAAAAATTTTAATACCAACCAACTTATGGCCAAACAACAAAATTGCCATTTTTCTGATTTTTTGGCCATAATAAAAAAACTAGCGTAGATAGGTTACATTTCTTTTTTAATTATTAATCAGCACTATATAGCGCAACTTTGCCCCAATTTAACCGTCTTCCTATCTCTTACGGTTTGCGAGATCCCAATGGTGAGCCCCGAACTTGAATAACCCTGTATAGTAACATTTAGTTGTTTCGTTAAATTTTCTCCTTTCTATCGAGCGGCATCGGAAAAGTTTATAGTATGACCTTCTTCCTTCAATGTATATTTGGCTGCCTATTTACCTGGTTGGTCAGATTTAATTAATAATATAATCCTGGGCGGTCAAGCCTGTAAGAATTTTCCTTGATTTCCTGAATGAAATAAATATTGATTCTTTACCTGGTTATCAGCACCATGAGGTTGACATTTTAACTTTTAAAAGCTTATCTGCTGATTTCTTCGTCATCACACGTCTAAAGGAATTAATTGTGTTGATTAGTACTTCGTTTAACAAGATATTGATTCCTAACTAAGTAAATTCGGATTTTGATGGTGTATTTATAACCAGCTTCACTCAAGCCGTTTTCGACCTCAAGGTATGTTGCCATTCACGAGACATTTCTTTCCCTAAATTAAGTTTTGGTAATTTTATTTCAGGCTTTTTTGTTTTGCTTCTTATTTACTTGCCTAAGAATAGCACAATTCATATTGGATGTGTTCGGGGTCTCCCTTTGTATTTTCTTCGTTTGTAAAGGAAGCTCCATCGTCAAGCACCCAGACATCGTCCTTACGGACTTAACTTTCTACATGGTATTGGAGAACATACCTGAATTCAACGGCCTTTGCTGGACCTACTTTAGGCCGAAAAGGACAGCTGCGACTAACATCTGCGAGCCTTCCCGCACACCCTTTAGTAAGAACGACGTAGTTCAGGAATCGAACTGTGTTCAGTAATTTCATTTTGTAAAAGATAAAGACCGCTGGCTGCGTTCAGTTCTTTTTTTTGTTGGCGTATTTGTTGTACTTGTTAATAAATTGTTTATTTGTCTTTATTCTTAATAATTATAATACATTCCATAAATACACTGTCTTCAACATACCGCTACGTCATTAATCGTGGCGTGTTCACCTGCGCCCCCTGCTCCAATTTTTTAAAGATTCATCCACCACCACAGTATTGAGTGTACTTCGGCGTTATCCAATTTTGCGGAAAGTACCGTCATTGGGGGTTATATTGAACACCTGGGGTCTTATTGAACGATAGTTGAAAATTTTAGAATTTCCGCCATAACTTATGGTTGGCAATTCCAATTAGCGCCAACAAATTTTCCTGCTTAGAAAACACCTGTCACAATCCAAATAAAGTCCGTTTTTTTTAAAGATCCACCACCTGTTGATTTCAGTTGGTATAATAAAAATATTGAAATTTTTAGTAATTTTTGTCAATATTATATGGTAACATTGATTCAAAGATCAATCAAAATGTTCTGTCAATTTATGCGTGCGCATCACTACATTTCAAATTTAAATTATTTAAAATGTTAATTAAAACATAAAGAAGACTAGGTACTCTAATATAAGATTTATTTTTATTGATGAAACCCCGATTTACAAAAACGATTCTGCTACTAAATCTTGGACTATTGACAACCTTCCCAAGAAAGATTAGGAATTAAGGAAAGCAGGTTTACAGTGATCCATCCTGGGTGTGTTGAGGTTTCTTAGATGGATGTAGTTTGCTTTTAAGACCCAGAAACAATGATCGGGATTATCACAAAACGATGAATAGCCAGCTATTTAAAGAGTGGATTAATCAATTAATTCCAGCTCTACCATCTGATGGTTTTAAAACTGTTATTATTTTTGACAATGCCCCATGTCATTCTGTCCATTTGGAGACACCTCCAATACATTATTCCAACAAAACTACAATGGGAAATTATTTAATAAACTGTAACGTTCCATTTTAACTTACATGTACAAAAGTTCAATTATGGCAGCTGATAAATAATTTAGGACAAATGGACAACTTTATGTTCAAAATATACCGCCAAACGTAATATATCAAGGTGAAGATTCGGATACAGATTCAGTTTTGAACCATATCTTTCATATAATGATTCAGAATTTGAACCGCCTGAATCTGATTCTGAAAATAATCCCAATTATTCTAATGCCTGAATACATTTTTTCTATTCTTACCTCGAATTATTTATAAGTATATTAATTATTATAAAACTATAATAGGTACTTCTTATTAAATCGAGCAAATTTACATAAACTCAGCATATATCCACATGAATCAACAATATTTAACAATAGTTATTTGTATCACAAGGCCAGAAACAGCATATTTGCGAGTGCGAGTGAGGAGCAAGTAGGAGCACTCGCAAAACTGTTTCTGGACGTGTAATACACAAGATTTCTTGTGTCGATGTTTGTTTAAATAAATAAAATTTACATTTAAAATTTAGTATTAGGAATTTTTTTTATGGTTTTAAAATCAAGATTCCTTGTTTCCTGGTATTCATTAAACTTAATTCATTTATTTTCTTACAATTTCCATTGACGTTTATTTATAAATTTCATTATCTTTGATTTAATAATGGATACACCGGCGCATATTAAAGATTATATTCAAATCACCACAGTGGCTCAAATAGGTAATCGTATTTGTAGAATTTTGCTAATTTATTTGTTTGATCGCCTCCGACCGCGATGCATAAATTTGACTTTGACAGATTGAACCGATGCAGCCAACTAATAAAATAATTTTTTTCCTTTTGCCGGCCTAGGTCGGAGAAACCTCTGTTTCTGGCGGATTTCGCGATGCAGAAACTCAGTGATGCCGACCGGAGGCACAAAAAATATATGAAAATACTTCTTGTGAAAAGCACTTGTCAAAATTAACCATTAAATTTATTACTTCTAACCCTACTTTAAAAATTACTAAAAAATTTCACCAGCAACGTTGCCAAACATACTTTCGAGAGAAATTGCAAGGTTGGTGGATCTTTAAAAAAAACAGACTTTATTAGTTCAGGTGTGAGGAGCGGCTACAAAATTCGCCAAACCCACGTTGTCCGAAAAAGTGATCTTGATTGTCGACGGACACGCAAGCCATAAGGGAATAGAGGTATTAACATTTGCCAAAAACAACGGTATTGTCATGTTGAGCCTCCCACCGCACTGCACCCACCGCCTGCAGCCTTTAGATATAACTCCCCTAGGTATTTGGAATTTAAAATCCTTGAAGAGCTGCATGAGGCTAGATCGTCCGCGGACTCTCGTAGCAAAGTTCTAGTGCCAGCGATTGGACATCTATGTCCTGCTGACCCGTGTTATTGCTTTGTCTTACTCATAGTTTTTATAATAGTACTCCGTCGTTTTAAGTTCGCCGTGAGGCAAGTGAATTTTCAGCCTCCAGTCATGGAATCGCATATGATATTATTGTTTCACTTCTGGAAACGCCGTTTTCGACGCGAATATAGAATGAAAAACAAGAAATCATTACTTGTGGAAGGCCTACACCGAAAATAATGATAGTACAAACTTCTAAACCCCATAATCGTTCATTCAAAATTCGGGGTTTCAAACATGTCGATGGTTGTGTGCCAGTTCATATAAACAAAATTTAGAAAAACTGTTTAGATGGGGCCTTTCTTACTTTTCAAAAAATCCGTAACTGTATGACAGTGGCGAATCTCGGACAAAATTCATGTGAGGCGAAAATAAAATACTTTCATATACCTACCTAGTGTATTTATTTTATGTATTTTAGTCTTCGAACATAATTTTAATGCAATATGTAGCACAAACAAAATCGTCATTACTAAATTATGTTTTATATTCTAAAATCTAATAATTTGTTTTTTATACTTCAATTTCTTTTAATATGGGGCTAAATTGTATATTTGAGTAAAAATAACAATTTCGCATTTTCGATATTTCCGCTCCTACAACACAAACTACAACGAGAGGCACCGATCTTTTTAGTCCGGGAGCCAGCGAGCATCTGGAACTAAACCATAAGGTACAAAATTTTTGACCAAACAGGCTGAAAATGAGTGATAAAACTGGCCGTCTGCCACTCGTAAATGGCAGCGTTAACTGGGGGGCGGCGCGAGAAAAGGGTTTTTTTGGAGTTGAACTAAACCATAGGGTACATGGACAAGTTATATATCAAAATATTCCTTTTTTTGTGTAGTTTACGAATATTCTATGGCAGACGGTTTTAGGCGCAGCATTCATGGCGGCAGACGCGTTTGAAAATGGGGAAAACCACCCTTCAACTAAACCATAAGGTACTACATGCATAAACTATATATCAACAAATTCCCCTTTTCTTGGAGATTTCGAATATGCTACGGTAGACGATATTAAGTGATAAGATATTCACGGTGGCAGACGCCTTTGAACTTGAAGAAAATGCGCGCCGGATTAATCTCTGTGAGAGCGAGCGAGCAGTAGTACGCGAAAGCCCATAACAAAACCAGAGAGAAACACGTTTAGCTTGGAAGTAAGAGTTCACCTTTATATCGGTTTAATAAAAACAATAAATCCTTCATTTACTATAAATGTTTATTTTTTCTACTAACATAGGTACCAATGACAAATGAGAAAATCGATATTTGAATAATATTTATTGATTAGATTACTACAATATAATTATTCAAAATTCAAGAGTAATTAAAATTGTATACAACCTAAATGAAACTTTTAATAAAACGAATGTGTATAATAGAAATATTATACTTCATTGTCTGTACATTCATCATGGGTGGATAAATAATAATCATCATTCTCTTCTGCTTCAGTATCTTGAGGTACGGATAATATGTGCTCAAGATATTGAGGGAGTTGAGACCCTTCAAATCATTTAATTTTAAATTTCTCGTTAACACAATTGCATCCATTCTCAGATGGATTCTAGAAAGAAGGACTCTTTTCGGTGGCGTTTGCCCAAATTTCGACAATTTGATTGGTTCTCTTAATTTTTTCTGTCAAAACTGATTTACATGGCGGAAACATTGAATAATTCAATGAACTTTTTATCTTTAGGGGGTTAATTTCTGTTTTACTTTTGTATGTATTGGTGAAAATTTCGTATCGAGCCATGTTAATATCATTACATTTTTTTTTGTTATATAACAAGCAAGTAAATTGTTCCAGAACTCCAGTGGTTATACGTCATCCAAATTTTGTTGTAATCCTAAACAACTAAAGGCTTGGCAGAATTTTTAGTTAAAAGATGAAAAGGTTGCGTTTTACCTTTTCCATAAAAAGCAGAATCGTAATCACAGCCGGTAAATGCGTGAAAAGCTGGCAATGCATTGCATACATTAACACCCAAATTTGAACAAATATGTCGAAGAATATGCATCAAATATCTTGCAGAGACAAGATGTTTACTATATGGAACAATTATGTGATCAACTTCAAAACTATTGTAATATTTTGCGAATATCTTTCATTTCCACGACAAATGAAGCGTTAAGAAATTTGTTAATATCTTTGCACGATTTGCTCGAGCAGCTTTACCCGCATTGTAAATATGGAAAATCAGAGAAATTCCATCAGTAATATCTCAGATTATCATTTGCCACAACAGTTAGGACGTCCGCGATACAAATTAACCAAAGGTCAACTGCAATTTTTTAGAAGATCTGGTTTAAGTTGGAGAAGAATTGCAAATACATTAAACATTTCTACAAGCACTTTGTACAGGCACAGGCAAATTTTGCAGTTTGTTGAACCACAGAGGGCTGTTACGGATGGAGAATTAGATAATGTGATAAGAGAAATATTATCTACAACCCCCAATGCTGGTGAGACTTATGTGTCGGGTGGTATAAGATCAAGAAATATAAAGGTTCCACGTTGGAAACTACGAGAAAGGTTGCACGTAATCAACCCTATTAATATTGCTTTGAGAAGAACCCATGCTGTTTGCAGGGGGATTACATTAAACTAGAAAATTCAAGTTAATTAGGACATTTATTTTATTGCAATTAGGTGAAAATCGAAACATTTAAAGAATTAATAAAGAAACTCCTCATCAGAATCAGATTCCATTAAGGAAATAATAATTGGAGGAATATTGGTAAAGGTATGGTTTCCCATTAATTTCTGCCAGTCAGCTTCAAGCCTGGATTAAGGGGGGGGCTAAAGGGGGTGGAGCCCTGGGCCCCCGCCAAATTGGGGCCCCGCCATCGTATCCGGTAAGAAATGCAAACAATCTGTATACAAGAAAGATTTTTTTTGTAAATTTAAAATTATTTAATATTCAAGTAATGCATTTTACGTCCGTGTTCTTAGAATTCGACCCTCAAAGTTGTAAAAATGTACAGCTTATGCCCGGTTTCTGGAAGCAAATTTATGAAACCCATAACTTTATGTAATCGATAAACAATCAATAACCTAAAAATGCGTTTCTCAAACGCTTCATAACCTTATTGGTTTCATAATTCCTCCGATAAGTTAGCAGGCGAATTTTGGTGCGATAAGTTAACTGGCGCATGCGCAATAGTGACACGCCGGTTAGAAACGTCAAATTCAAAACAAATTTGTAATAGTAGGTACATAGGTGCCTAATATATTTTAATATAGTTGAGTATGGATTATTCCAGTTCTTCAAGTTCTTCAGACGAAGAACTGTTTGATATTGTAGCGAATGGTGAGATATCGAGAGTATTTCGAAATAGAATCAAACCTTTTGAAAAATACAGTGACAGTGAATTTAAAGCAAGATATCGGTTGTCTAAAGATACTGTAGGTGTGATTATTAATTTGTTAGAGGAGGATATAACACCTGTTACCCATCGAAATCTCCCTTTGTCGGCGGCTGACCAAATTCTGCTTACACTGCGAATTTATGCCACAGGTATAGCTACAAAGTTTTATTAGTTAATCTTGTTAAATTACAATATCCCCAAATTTAGGTTCATTTCAAATTGTAATTGGCGACGACTATGGTGTTCATAAAACCACAGTATGCAGAGTTGTGAAAAAGGTATCGGAGCTGTTAGCTGCATTGAGACCACAGTTTATAAAGATGCCAGAAGCTAATGAAGAACAACTTAAGGTGAAGTCCGATTTCCACAACATTGGTGGTTTTCCAAACGTTATTGGTTGTGTTGATGGGAGCCACGTACCAATATTGTCCGCAGGAGGGGAGAACGCCGAAATTTTTCGTAACCGAAAGGGCTATTTTTCAGTAAACGTTCAAGCTATCTGTGATGCTACTCTGTTGATAAGAGACATTGATGTTCGCTGGCCAGGATCTACACATGACAGCACAATGTGGAATGCTTCCCTTCTTTGTGCTAGATTTGAAGCAGGTGAATTTAGGGGGAGTTATTTATTAGGCGACAGTGCTTATGCCTGCAGCGAGTCCATGATGACCCCCCTTTTAAACCCAAATACACCCCCAGAAAATAATTATAATAGAGTACATATTCAGACGCGAAATTGTATCGAGAGGTGTTTTGGTGTTTGGAAAAGAAGGTTTGCTTGTCTCGCTCTCGGAATGCGCACCAAACTAGACACAACTTTAACCATGATAATAGCCACAGCTGTATTGCATAATATTGCGATTTTTGAAAAAGATGCATACGACTTCGAAGACGTTGAATTGAACGAAGAAGTAGATCAAAATATAGTTCGTGATCATAATGGGGGTGGAAATGCATTAAGAAGATCATTAATTGAAAGTGTTTTTACTGATTTTTAATAGGAACCTATAAATATTCTTACAATAACAAAAACTGAATTACTTACTATACAGGGTGTGTAAAAATGGTGGTGCAAGCTTCAGGTAAAATTATTCCTTGGACAAAAATAAGGCAAAAAGTTTATTGCAAAAAAGGTCGTAGGCGCATGGCTACCCCACACCATTAGTGCAATTTAAGAAATGTACATTTGACATTGTTACAAATTTTGAACTTCTAGGGCTTCGTGTAAGTTCAGTAAGCCTTTTCCAGTTTTTTTGCAATAAGCTTTTTGGCTTAATTTTGTTCAAGGAGTAACTTTACCTGAAGCTTGCACCACCACTTTTACACACTCTGTAGATAAAAATTAGCTAATAAATTTAATTTAATTTAACAATTGGCTTTTTTTATTTTCAATTCTAAAGAGAATAGCTGTTTCTGGTGTTGCAATTCGTTTTCTTTTGCTTCAAGTTCTTTTTTCTTGATTTGTAGGTTTACACTGAACAACTCCTTTTTAAATTCTATTTCATTCTCGACTGCTTCAAGCTGTTTCTTTTTAATTTCTAATTCTACTTCTAAAATTGCTTGTTTCTGCTTTTTTACCTCCTCATCTCTTTCATCTTTAAAATTTTTTCGTTTTACAAAACGATTTGTTAAAATATCAATATATTTTTTTTTCGTTTGTGGCACTTCTTCATTTTGGTTTGGCATCTGTTTCCTTTTTCTATTTTTCAACATTGTAGGAGCATTTGAAATTGAAGCAGTCAACGTGCTGGTGCTGGCAATTGGCGAAGAGCTTCGAACTGGAGAAGTTGGTAGAATAACAGATGTTGACCAAACATCTTCTACTATGTCATCCAAAATTATTGTGGTTGTATTATCTGAATTTAAAATATAAGGACATAAATAATCACACATAAACTGGAATTTTTGCTTCAAACTTACTGTTAATGCTGTAGTCCATATGTTTGTCAATTTCAGAAACATCTTCAATGGTAGCTGCAGTAATTTCTTCAACTAAAATTTTGATAGATATTATAATACTACATTATTGACGTTTTCAAGCTTTACTTTGTTGAAATCCATAAATACATAAATGCCCAATAAATATAACTTACTTTGACTAGAATTGAAGTACACTGAGCTAGAATCGAATTTATTTGCCAGTGGCTCGAACTGTGGTTTTAAGATACCCGTAATTTTTTCATCCAAAATACCACTTTTTGGAACGTATGTACCACCACCTGTTTTGTAATGTTGTTTCTGTAGTAAAATTAAAAAAATTGTTATTATTCTGTATTTTCATTTTCTACAAAAAGACATCTTGTAATTACCTTGTCTGCATGCAAATTACTTCAAGCATTTTTCTTTAGCAAATCGTACAAAGAATGTAACTGCTTTGCACTTCGTGGCCCACTTTGGGCTTGGCAATTGTACATTTTAGAAATGTTTTCCCAAGCTGAGTTCTTTTTTGCCACATTTACCGCATCAGTTTGCTTGTTTTCCAGAATATGCAAGAACTGCTGGCTCACAATGTCGAATAACAAATTTTTTTCAAAATCTGTGAAATTTCTCGATCTTGGTTTGGTTTTTTTAAGATCTTCACTCTTATTCTCCATTTCTCAAAATTCACCACTTGCTTCACACACAATTTTTACCTTTCGTTTGCTTTTATTTATTTTAACGCACACAGGGTCAAACAAACTTTTGTTTAAACCGCGAATCTTATAGCACGAAGTTTGCCGCAAACACTAGCGCCACCTATCAGTGTTCGGTATAACTACCTAATGAATACATAGTTATGAAAGCTATAAGTTATGGAATGATTGTATTGAGAAACCGGTCTTTGAGTTATGGGTAACATAAAGTTATCGATCCAATTGTTATCGATCCTATAACTGACGCTTCTAGAAACCGGGCATTAAACATTTAAATACTATTCAAAATATTCTATAGTGCAATTGAAAGTGGCAATAAAAGTTATTGTTAAGATAAGCCCATAAGCCGGTTATAGGGTGTATTCTGTACAGCAAAAATTAAAAAATAGCGGGGCGCTAAAACTTAACAGTCCGTTAATACTTTTTGGTATTCTATTGGACACTTTTTAACGGATGCCTGTTAAGTATTAACAACTATCTGTTAAATATTAGCGGGATCTAAATCGCACCAGTTAAAAAATTAAAGGGAACGTTAACTTTCGCTCAGCCATCATTTCCAACCTGTTTGTTTTAATAAGTACCTGACATATCGATGTTTCTTGTACGTTATGGCAATATTTGTAGCGGCAGAGATTTTCGATGAAATGTTACGTGGGTAATGCTGCAAATTTGCCGTATATGTGAATGCATGCAATCGCTTTTGTAAGATTCCCCGGCCAATACCTCAGAAAAAATCAAAACCGCCGAAACGTTAAGAAAAGTATACCGAGGGTACCTGTGGAACGATTTTTTTAAAATAATCATTAGGTAATTTACTCGGTAATTTATTAAGAAATATGATTTATGCAGTAATTGATATTATTTCGTTTCTTGTTAGTTAATTGAAATAAATTATTTGGCTTCTATAGGGACCTACGGAAATTTGTGTACTACAAGAACCTCATTTCCTGAATTGTCTAACCCGAACCGTTTTTTCAAAAAACTATATTTTGTCCAACTTATCTTAATTAATAATCGTTCTTAATTTTAGCTTAGAGTTATTAACAAGACGAAATCAAAGAGATTTCAGTAATCCATTTGAACTTCCAATTCTGCATTTTTGAAGTTATTTACATTAATTAAAGAATGTGTAACTGAGTTAAAATACACTCTTTGAGCAGTGTATGCCTGCACCTCAAAGAAGTACTGACATCCCTAAACATATCAAAATATTAACAGCATTGCATAATCTCGAACTGTCTTTATGTTGTACGAGGACATTGTTTACGTTTTTCACTGACACTCCATATTTTAATATTTGACGTATACCTACTAGCTTATATACAACGTGTGACGCGTAAACGTCAAATACTACAAGATAAGTCCACTATACCTTATTTTTTTTAACTACGGCCTGGATGTAAACAAAACCACGTGATCATTTCTAGTCTACGTTTACAGTGGTAGGTATCTTACGTAAACTAGCGCGCGGGATAGTTTAAACCATAGCTGCAAAGAATAGTTTTACTGGGCGACGATTTCATTTTAAATAAATCAAAATACTAAAACACCAGATATCATACACAGATGACGGCAAATGCAACTGCAATTAACGCACGAATCGAACGTAACTACTCCTACAGTAAAGGGGTGAAATCTTCTCGCTGCAGCTACCAATCACAGCGCTGCATTACGATGACGTTTTAGAAATTGTCACGTGGTTTTGTTTACATCCAGGCCGTAGTTAAAAAAAATAAGGTATAGAACAATTTGTTTGTCATATAACTAACTTCAGACCGTATGATAGCGGCTCTGCTAAAAAGTAATATTTTAACGGAGCGCAAAAAACTAGTGCTACAGAATAATAAAATAATAGCGGACCGCTAAAATATACTATTTTAACGGAGACCGCTAAAATTTAACTTTTAACGGATGTGCTACAGAATACACCCTTATGCCGGTTATTAAAAGACCCATTGGTCGAGACTCTATACAGCGTTTCACCCTAAGAGTACAGTAAAGGGAAGATAGGCCCATGTATTTCTAATGGACCTTAGGTCTCCGACGTTACCAGTTCTGGGCATCAGTTAGCGGCAAGTTTACTCACATAAATACAATCAGAAGTTCTGAACCAGTCTTCCCATGCATATCTACATTTAAAATTATATTTATATATTTAAAATGTATTTGAAAATGCCAGTATTTAAATAACCAATTTATTACAGTCAAGCTACTTTCTGGGGTAATAGGGCAATACTGTATTCCTATCTTCCCCACACTGTACCCTCAAGGTGAACTCCACTATCATTTGAATGCCTCGCGAGAAAAACGAGACTATACGGGTTCGATATGAACAAAAGAAAGACACCAGGATACGCATCTACCTGTACTCTGTAGTAGGTACCGTACCGGCTAGAAATTACAGCTGGCGAAGCCGGACGATCGCTACCGACCGACGATCCGTTTCCGTCAGAGTCCAACCTAAATATTCAACATTCACGAATTTCTCATTAACCGTATTTTAGCCATATGAATACCTTATACTACGTGATAGACAATTAAATTTTGCATTCAATTATGTAATAATATATAGGGTATTTCATTTAAAATAACAAAGTTGCTTATTGTACTGTGGAAAGCAAACGCCCTGTATACATGATATACATTTAGGAGAATTCAGTATTATATACTGAATAACTTTTATATTTACACTTCTTTCATATTTTGACTAATAAAAGCGCTATAGGAACATCAATTTTTTATTTTGAAAACCTCGTAGAGTGCGCCACAGTGGAATTCTGGCTAATACCAAGCTGCATAAGTATAGAAAATTTAAACAAAATCGTTAGAGCAGTTTCTTTGTAATAATTTTTCAAAAATTTCAAAATTTTTGGCAGAGCGCTATTGCGACCGTTTTTGGATTTACTAAATAATTTTTATGGTGTAGTACCCCCAAAGTGCTTTCAAACAAGTTGTTGCGGGACCTGATCAGATAACTGGTTTTTGAATTATGGGGCGTTAAAGTCTAAATTTTGAAAAATTCATAGCGACCGCCATTTTGAAGTTAGAGTCCGGTAAAAAATTGTTTCCCTTGAATTATGCCCTTGTTTCATATCCCCTACTCAGATTTTAAAAATTCCGCTTCTGAAAAAAATGATACCAAAAAAACATGTCTAACTTCCGCTTCCGGTTTTGGATTTTTTTGAAAAGCTTTTTTTGTCGATGAATTTTCGATATACCCCTTCATTTCAAATTTCTTCAAAATCGGTTCACTCGTTTTTGGGTTAGAGGCGTTACATACACACCCACCCACCCACCCACAGACAGACATTTTTTCTAGACCACTTTTTTGGGTTCCTGGGGGCCCAAAACACGTATTTCCGCGAAAATCTCGATTTCGAAACTTTTCATGATATCAATACTTTCCCCTATACCAGTGGTGGTATGGGAAAGTAAAAAAGAAGTACTTACCCTGACGGAAAAGACGATCTTCCTTCAAATGCCAAGGAAGTATTTAAAACGCAAACTTTTTTAGTCATAATGGATAAACTGGTTGTTGAATTAGAACGACCGACGTTGTAAATGCTTATACAAAAATTTACAGCTTATTTGGATTCCTATATCAAAATTCAATTCTGATATTACTAAAACAAAGATTGAAGAGTTTCCAACGAAAATTGTGAATGTCTACAAAGAAGACGTCAATGACAATGTAATGAATGAATTATAATTTTTCTCTAATCTACTTTGAAAATCAGAATTCATATCTTCTAATCCACTTGATTTTTTTAAATATATTTTTAAAAATCAATTAATCAATACATTTCCTAACGTATACACAGTGTTAAAAATTTATTTATCTATACCACTCACCAACTGCCTGCAAGTTGCAACGCCCATTTTTAAAATTATCAAAAAATAAATATAGGTCAACTATGGGCGAAGAGCCCCTGTCTTCATTATCCTTATTAATGTGTATTGAAAAAGACATTTTGAGGCGTATTCAGTTTAACGATATAATTAAAGAATTTGCAGAAAATAAGCTAAGGAAAAAATGTTTTTAGTTTTTAAAAATTTTATACTTACACAATATATTAAATTGTTTTTGTTTTGTTATCTTGTATGTATTTTAAGTATGGGATGTTATGCCTATAGAAAATAATTTAAACAAAATGGTGTTTGATTTCTACGGGCCCCGGACTCCACAAAGTCTTAATCCGGGCCTGGTCAGCTTCAATTAGTTTTTACAGTGCGCTACACTGGTTTTCCACTTTTCAGGTGTAAATTGGTCGAGAGCTTGTTTCCACACATCCCGAACTTTATCACGTGCAATGCTAGTTGTTATATTCACATCCCTAATATGCCTGTATAATGCATTTTCACAGATGCCCATGCTAATTCGATGGGATTGAATTGGCAGTTATAGGGTGGAAGCCGCAGAACTTCAAGTCCATGTGACTTTAACAATTCGTTGATTACATACACCTTTTCAGATCCATGCGGTAACGGTTTTATTAAAGCCCATAGTTCAGCTTTGGTAGAATTTTCTGAAATAATGATGTTTTCCTTTTCCAACCACTTCTGCACACTTTCTCTATATATAAGTTGTTGCAACTCAAGTTTGAAAGATATGAGCATTCATGGTTTTATGATAATCACGATCTTCAATCTTCGTGTCAAGCAACAAATCACAATTCTCGAGGAATCCCTGTTCACACCCTGCATGAAGTGTAGTAAACCTTCTTGTTTTATTTTCTCTTTGGATTACCTTGAATATCACTATCATCAATCCAACTACGAACCTGGGAACCATTTTGATATATTCAAGTTTCATCCAGGAAAACAAACATATAATGTGTATTCGAATGTAAATATTGTAAATATTTTTTAATAAATATCATTTTTTGAATCTTAACATGCGAATGTTCGCATAAAATTAGGCGATTATTGCATTTTTTATAGCGATAACCCATGGATCTTATAATGGAATTATATTTAAACATTTACACTTGAACTGAAACTAATAATCATAGAATTTATGACCAGGACTTTATTGTGCTGGATTTTAAATGAACAATTGAACTAAGTACTCATAGCTTTTGACAGTGTTGCCATGTGTTTTCAAACACAATGAGCTAAGGTCACTAAATTCATTTCTTTTATAAGGTACCGCCAACGGTGCAGATATATATCTTGTGTCTCTTTTAATTTTGGGGCAATGTCAC
Source organism: Hemicrepidius hirtus (assembly GCA_963082805.1). Classification (NCBI taxonomy): domain Eukaryota; kingdom Metazoa; phylum Arthropoda; class Insecta; order Coleoptera; family Elateridae; genus Hemicrepidius; species Hemicrepidius hirtus. The sequence continues at coordinate 31,907,969 of OY720161.1, read as the reverse complement.
TGTCGACCAGTCACTTCTTGTTGTCAAGTTAGAAGTAATTTAAGAAGGCCTGCGCAATCTCGTTATTTACTTTGAATTTGAATTGATTTGAATCAAGACTTATTATTTTCTGTGTTTTTCATGGTGTTTAATTAAGTTCAAGAGTTATAAAGTGCTTGGTTCCGGTATTTAAATCTAAATCTATACCTATTTTAGTGTTCATTTCACATTTTTGAAATGGTTGCCCTTGTTGTGTCCCAAAGTGTAGCAATAATACTAAAAAGAAAGGAGTGAAACTATTTAGTGTTCCAACAGGTATAGTACATATAATACCATCAGATTACGAATCATATAATATTAACAATCAACTTCGTAGGCATCAAAAATGTATCCAAACGGGAAAAATGGGTTGGCATGTTGGGTAGATCCTCTTTGTCTAACACAGATCTGCGAGTATGTGATGTATGGCATTGATTAATATATCCTTTTATTATAATACTAATAATGACATACCGTAATTCGGGGTGAATAAGAACTTAGGGGAGAATAGGAACGTGTTTCTGGAATTTTCTTTGAAACTGTTTTTGTTTACAAAGTGTATTTCTGGGTTTGTCCGTGATAAAAAGTGATTAGGTACATCTTGTTATTTCCGTCAGATGTCACCTGTAAAAATAACCTCAAAGAATTGTGGAATTGGCGCTTAAAAGTAACTGTTGAAAACTTTAGGTGTGTAGATTTATTGGAAGAAGGTAAGTGAAATTTCATTAATTCCATCCTATAAAGACTAATTTTGTGCAGACATTTTCTTAGTCAATTTTCTTTATTTTTGTAACATGCAATTTTTGAGGGGATATTTTCACAAATTGTCAAAACAAGTCGATTTCTGGGGTTAATAGGAACGATGTTCCTATTCACCACGCGTTTACTTTTGAGCGTTTTAGTACCTACCATCAATTAATGTTTAAGGCTGATGTTGACATGTTATTGTTATCCTTTAAGAAAATGCCTCGGTCATACAAACCCAAAGCTGGGAGCAGAAAATATAAAACAATTGACCAAGAAACTCTGGTGAAAGCGGCGAAAGAAATTATAGAAAAACGACTTACTTTTCGTCAGACTGCAGATAAATATGATATAGCAAAAATTGTCCTCTACAGATTTGTAAAATTTTATAAACGGAAACATTCTTGCGATGGGCTGAAAAAAATTGGGGGGCAGCCTATTCTTTCGAAAGAAACGGAACAAATCATCACACAGCGTTTAATTTTATGTGCCGAGTGGGGTTACCCATTAGACACCTACGATCTACGGTGCATCGTCAAGAACTACTTAGAGAAGGCAGGTGTAGTCATAAGGAAATTCAAAAACAATTTTCCGGGATTAGATTTTGCTAAAAGCTTTTGAAAACGACACCGGGTGGAGCTTGGAGAGAGATTATGTCAAAATATTAAGAGAAATAGGGCAGAGGTTTCTCATGGGACAATAAGTAACTATTTCGATGCATTAGAAGAGTCTTTACGTGATGTTCCTCCATCAAATGTCATCAATTATGATGAGACAAACCTCTCCGACGACCCTGGGAGGAAACGCGTAATTGTTTGCAGAAGTTGTAAATATCCAGAACGTGTAATGAACAGTTCAAAATCTTGCACATCAATAATGTTTGCGGCTTCTGGAAGTGGTAATTTACTTCCAGTCTATGTTGTCTACAAAGCCACACACTTATATGATACGTGGACCGAGTTTGCTTTGAGGACTGGCTTTCACACATTGCTATACCTTACTGTAGGAGACTTTCTGGTAAAAAAATTCTCATGGGAGATAACTTGTCGTCTCACCTAACGATTGATGGAATTAAAATGTGTAGAGAGCACAATATTAGTTTTGTATTTCTCCCAGCAAATTCTATTGACCACTGGATGTCGCTTTTTTTAAGCCCTTAAAAGAAGCCTGGAGAAGCATTCTCTGTTCTTGGAAGAAAAGAGGACGAACGCAGCCATCCATACCTAAGTCTGATTTTCCCCGTCTCTTACGTTTACTATTAAAGGAAATCCAAACAAATGCAGAGAAGAACATCAAAGCAGGATTCGAAAAATGTGCCATTTTCCCATTGGATAGAGAAAGGGTGCTAGCTAGGATACCGCGCATTGAACAAGACAATGAGCAATTAATCGATGGATCAATTGTTTCTATTTTGAATGACATTAGATTCCCTCAAGGACAAACACCCGACAAACGACGTAAGAAAAGACTTGTCATTCAACCTGGAAAAAGTGTTGCTGCCGAGGATTTGGATTTGGACAAACGAGCATCAGTTCTACGGAATGGAACAAAGTTAACTGGAGTTTTTATTGCTGATTCTTGTGAATTTAAATGAAAACGAGAAATTAAATCCAAGGGCAAAAACCTTGTTTATAGGCCAAGTTATTGAAACGGAGCCTGAAATTCATGTCAATTTTCTCAAGTATGAACAGACAAAAATAGATAATGGAAAATTTTTTAAATGGCCTGATAAGGACGACATTTCAGTTGTTACAACTGAACAGATTTTAGGAGTTACTGATTACCCAGCATTGCTCCGAAGAGGCAAGATGAAGTTTTCCGTGAACTGGAATGAATGGTAAAAAGCCGTCTACTTCCGTTTTTACTTTCTAAGGCTTCTACCACCTATAATAATTGTGTTTTTATTTTCTTTTTTGTTAATGATATATCTATACGTTTTATATGTTTTATTTAATAAATGTTAATTTTCTTATGTAGGTATAAAGAATGTTTTATTTGAAAGTAGTTTGTCGTATGATAGATTTTTCTTTGTAGCTAGTAATCTACTTTTTAAAACTTAAAATATGTTCCTATTCACCCTGAGCGGTCAGAAAAGGAATAAAAGATGAAAAATAATAGGTGTTCTCATTGACCCCACATGGAGGTGAATAGGAACACAGCACTTTAAAATAAAAAGGGGGAGGGAAGTAAGAAAAACGGCTTGTCCGAAAGTATACACTGTTACGTGCAGAATGCACACTTTTCTTTATTTAAACTATTTTCCATTTTCCCGCGTTCGCTTTGACTTTTTATATCTTTATTTAAATTTACTTCCGTTTCCGAATGTCATTTTGACAGTTCTATTTGTTCTTTTATTTTATGTCGATTTCCACTTCTAGCTGTCGCTACGATACTTCTCTGGTTTTCGTTTGGTTCTTTGTAATTTTTCTTTTCTATCTTCCGTTTCCAGCAGTCAGTATGGGTGATACACAAATGTAATTAGAAGCATTTTACTCAGTGACCGAATTATTCGATTAATCTAAACTTCTATTTCGGAATCGTGTGATCCTTGTTGTCGGGTTCAGATTCGCTCTCCTTTGGAAGATTTTTGGAAGTGCCAAAGATTATACTAGATCCAGTACCGTGTAGGATCCGTCATCATTTTGGTGTGACGTATCAATTTGATCATGTTGTTATTACTTTAATAGGGCACATTCCATCTCAGCCGAAAATCTTGCATTTATATATATTGTTGTAATACCTTTACACCCCTGTTGCTGCGTTAATAAAATGTTGATAAACCCAAGCTGCTCTTTGCGGTGCTAATAAAAAAAAATAAAACAAAGAACAAAAAGAACTCTTATCTCGGGGCTTTCGATACCTTGTCCTGCTCTGACAAGTATCTTCTGTGGGTCCACTATTTAGCATAAACAAAAAAAAAACTTTCATACGACAAACAACAAAATTTGAAATTTATTTACACACAAAGAAAAATTTAAATTAAAAACAAACAAATAAACACCCTATCTTCCCTAGACTCAAATAAACACAAACTAAAATTACAATATAAAAACTTATCTGATAAATTGGTTTGGACTCTGATGTAATGCGTAGTTCAAATTTCCCGCGCTTCTTTTAAAATTCCGATCTTCAACGAAGAACTCCAATATCCCATTCAATAATAGATTACCAACGGGTTACCAACAGGATACACTACAGGGCACAATGACTGATTCTCCAGTTACAAACACAACACAAAATTCAACTTTATAAATTTCTGACTCGAGGAAACGACACTCTCTTTCCAGAAGCTTTTAACAGAGTGATCTTCTTTTTGTTTTGAGGCCTTATTTATAACCTCTGTCAACAAGTTTGTTTTTCTCCATGGTAACAGAAAAATTTTAAGGTAACATCTGAACATCAATTGTTTTATCATTGTATAAACTTTAAATGCCTTTCTGGCCTCTATTCTGCAAGATTTCACAAAACTATGCACATTTTCAGATTCCTTATAATTTTCTCTTTTGAATGATATCCCATTTGCTATGTTTTCAATACCATCTGCAAACCCTTCAAATTTGTTACTTTTCCTTATTAAGGAAAACTTTTTCACTCAAATCCCATAAATTTTCAGATTCCTCACCATTTTCTACACATTTTAAGTTCTTTGCTTTTCACCAAAAATCTTCACCAAAGTCCAAAATCAAATTTACAAATTTTGATAACATAACCTCAAACCTTAAATTTTTAGATACACGATTTTTTAAGAAAATCATTTTCCATATAAAAGAAACATGAAGATAAACCGTTTCTAACTAAAGAGATAGCTACAACCCACATCACGAACACTGGGACAACACATATTTGCAACAATCCAACAATATCACAACAATATATTTAAAAAATATTAAAGTAACTTCCGTTACAGTACAATCCTCTACCTCCAACGGTAAAGGCGGTGATAGGCTTACTTTCGGTAGTTAGCGGGATCTGCCAATAGCCTTGTTTCAGATCAATACTGGAGATATAACGGGCCTGTCGTAGCTTATCCAGGATGGCGGTGACATACGGTAATGGATAAGCGTCCTTCCGGGATACGTCATTCACCTTCCGAAAGTCGATACAGAAACGCGGCTTCCCATCCTTCTTCTGTACCATGACGATGGGCGAACTCCACGGGCTGTTGGAGGGTTCGATTATACCCTCTTGGAGCATGCGGTCCACTTCGGCATTCACCAGTTCTTGCATTCTCGGGTTCTGGGGTCGGTAGCGCTGCTTAATCGGGGTGTTGTTGATCAAACGGATACGGTGTGCCACAGCCTGAGTGGTACCTTTAATTCGTTCAAACAATGGTAATTCCCTCCCCAGGAATTCATTGAGGCGGCGTTGTTCGGTGGGTGATAATTTCGCCAACGCACATAGGAGTATTTGTAATGAAAAATCGGTCAAAAGTCGAAATCATCAAGTTAATCAAAATTCCCGTTGACCCAATCTTTCTTCAAGCTTCATAACAGCTCCGTCAAACAGCAGCTGTCAAAATTCCCCACGCCGTTTACCCCTTCCCGATACAGGCAGCCTGAACTCAGTCAATTGTAATTGTCATTGTTTTTGTTTTCGGTGCTTTAGTTGGTGATACATATTTTGTTTGCTATTGTGTTTTCGTGTGGTTGAGTTTAGAAAAAATAACTTTGGAACTTCAAAGAAGAAGGTATGTACTTTATCTTAAAGCATTATTTCATTAATTTGCAGTTTAAATAATACGCCCTCGTCCGCCATTTTGTTTCTTGTTACTTTAAATTCAATGAGTAAAAAAGTTTTATTTCAATGTTGTAATTTGTTTTTTCTTTTAGACTCTTCGGAAATGGTCAAGGAATTTACTAGAAGAGCATTATATGATATTGTTACATTTGGGTCATTTCAAAATAATTTCGTATTTGTTAAATTATAATTGTTATTCAAATCGCAATTGGAATGTTATGCTTCATAATAACATTGGCCTAATTGTCCTAGATTTGAATAGAGTTGCAATGGTTAATTGCTGCAATCCTTGTTGTTAGCAAGTCTACTTATTTTCAAAGTGCTGATAAGGAGGATTGCAGGGAAAGAACGAGTGGGGCATTATAAAAGGTTTAGTTCTTTAGTTAGAGGGTTAGTCTTAGTTCTAATTAGTCAGAGTTCTAATTAGTGCTAGTTAGAGTCTGAGTCCAAGTTCTAGTCGAAGGGCTAAAGATGCTGAGTTTCATTAATCTGGTCATAGGGTAAGATAAGTAGTTTTAATTTTATAATGTAATGCTTAGTTCGTTTAGTTTATTTTATCTTAATAAAATTAGTTGTTAGTGCAATAGTCGTTTTGTGTTCTTATCCATAATCCCGATGGCTGGTGATCCTCTAATTTATATTAGGGACTCGCTGGCGTTACGCAACCGTTCCCCCAGGGCGTAACAAGTATGGTGGAGGTGCCGGTTCTTTTTCTTTTTTTTTTGTTGAAGGATGTAAGGAGTAGTATATTGGAACTGCCAGCTAGTTTTGGTACAATAAGTATCAAATATTAATTATGGATGAGGCACTAGTCTATTTTTTGCTATTAATAGGGAAATATTAGTAAATTATAGTGAAATTTTATCTGGTTTAAACAGTAATAAATAGGTCTTGATTTTAAAATCATAAGCATAGAAAAAAATAGTTGACACACATTTTTATTAGTAGTACAGGTCAGCAATGGTTACAATAATAAATGTAGGTACTGGAGTAGGTCAACTTTATTGCAAGCTGGCTGGTGTGACATATTAGTCACCTGAAATATAAGAAATAGGAAACTACTATTTTATTCTATTTTTACGTTATTTTAATGCAAGTAATTACATTTTATTATTTTTTCTATTATTAGGGATACAAATGCATAATTGTTCACTTAAGGGTTACATAGGTTGTGACCAGGAAGCAGAGTTACTAATTTTTTGTATAGGTATGCTACTTTATTTATGAACAGGCATTATTTGTTGGGTAAGTCAATGAATGCCGACGAAACAGATATAACAGGGCCTGCATTACACACAAGATTGCAACACAATTATTCTATTTTTACATTACTTAAATGCAAATAAGTACATTTTATTTTTGTATTGTTAGGAATTTACACGCATAATTTTATAATTAATAATTTTACAGATCATCGGACTAAAGGGATCTACTGATTTTATTTATGTGTTCATTTATATTTAATATTTTATTTAAGAATAGCCCGTATTTGTTGCGATATGTCGAGGAATGCCGACGAAAATGCAGACGCAATTACGGTCCAGCTCAGTACTAGCGATCTAATCCACCCACCTATCCGCATCATGACAGACACCACAATCTGGACACCTGATGCAGTCATCAGACAACTTTCATGGTCTGCTCTGCGTGTTGACAGTCCGCGAAGAGGTAGAAGATGTTGGAAAAATGCTGTCCCCTGACGTGTCATCGATCCATAATCATCCCAAAAAGTAGAAGTTCCTAAAAATTATTAACCTTCCTTGCAATTGTGAACTAATCCATGATTCTACTACCCTAATTCCCCAAAGATATCCTTGTAATAATAAACTTCCTAGAACTGCAAATACAATCCACCTTATTGCTGCAATGTGGAGTACACTAAAATCATTTACCTTAAAACTTATCCACGATCATGATCCTGTTTCTTACCATAATCTATCCGAATGTTTAAATCATCAATGGGTGTTGAACGTCCCCCATATTAATGTCACCAGTGTAAAAGAATCTGTTGCCGAGATTAGCCATTATGTAAATGAGAGAATTCTGGATTCCAGCAGCTACACAGACAACTATGGGTATCTCAGCAGTTCCACTCTTTTGTTATGGAATATAGTCTTATCCATGGCCATACTATATTTAGTCTTTCGGAGACCATTGCCCACTGCAGCCGTTTTGGTTCCAAGCGCCAGCGCCGATGGAACATCATCCGCATTCCCACATCATGAAGTCCTGATCGTAGTAACCTGTACAGCATTTATAATATTTTTAAGTTTTTTAATTGGATGGTTCATGTACGTATTATGGAGAAAATATTGGAAGCTCACGAATGAAGATAAAGAAATAAAAGAAAAAATGCCCTTAAGAAGTGAAGAAAACCCTGTTTCAATGAAGGAGTCTGCGAATAAAGAAGAAATATTGGTGAATAATACAGGCAAGTGTGTTATTGAAGTAGAAGCCCACGAAGATATTTTAGCCCTTATGAGAGGAAAGCCTGTTGAAGCAACCCTGCACAAAGCGTCGACGTAAGAAGTATATTTATTGTTATTATTATGGTAATTTTGCTTGGCCAAGCAGCTTCAATCATTGTGGAATTTCTTGATGGTAAATTGTAGCGCTACCAAAACAAAATTGTTATATTTTTATTTTCACATTATTTTATTTTTATTTCTATTTCTCTTATTTCCCATTGAGCACCACAATGATTGAAACACTAGATAATACTGAGGAGATTTTTTGAAGAAGACGATTGCAAATGTATCTTTCCAACATTTTATCAGTGCGTATAAACAATGTTGGACAAGCTTGGAAAATTGCTTTCGTTAAAATATAGAATAGTCAGGGGTTGCATATATATTTAATAGTAATGATTAATTGGGCATAATAATTTTTGAGTAATTTCATGTCAGAGAAATTGTATCTTGACAATATTTACAAATATTGTAACAATATTGGTCAAGCTTGTAGCAGCTATTGAAAGCTTTGATTCTGACAATGATTAGAGAGATTTAGAATTTGAGTATCGTGGAATTTGATATATAAATAAAATAAACAGGGTATGAGGCAAGGGCAATAAGCACAAATAAGCAGTTAAGAGTTAATTTTGGAGTAAATTTTTTCAATAATTTATTTATGGGCGAATATGTAATTATTAGAAGATAATTAAACGGGGTAGGACAATCAATTTAACAGTTACTATGATGGAACGTGGGAACCAGATTTTACAATTTTATTTAATAAGGGATTAGATAGACAAGTAGAATAGAATTAGATGCTTAAAAATTATTTAGCTTTATTATTAATTTATTTATTAGAAAACTTTGCAATTATTGGGATCATTCATTTATTTTCTTGGTAATCTTATAACTTTAAAAATAGGGATACTCACAATGTCGACAACTACAGAAGAGTCTTTGAAATGCATACGTTATTTTTTTGTGAAGTACTCTAAATTCTTTTTTATGTTTATGCTAAACAAAAAACAAATGCTTTGGTACTTACCTATAATTTATTTGAAGGCACACTTCGATTTCACCGTCACATAGCTCACCGAGCACAAAGTGAACAATAATTACTAAACAATTACAATAACTGCACAAATAATTTCTTGTTTTCAGTGCCATTAAACTCGCAGAATATAATAAGTACCATAAAACTTGGCTTCAATTATCAAACTACAAGCGTAAAACGTAAGCAAAATGTTAAAGTAAAGTACAAAGCGCATGAATATTACTTAGCGCATGGCAATCTTTTGATAATTAAGGAAGTGTCTAGAGTACATTCAGCGGTAGTCAACAGATTAAATCAATTTAAACCCTTCAACGGTTCGAGCGATATTGTGTGTGTTCTGTTATACAATTTATTCACTATATTTTTATCCTATATTGGTTGTTTTGAATTATCATTTGTTAAGTAGGTAACCTTAGTTCATAGGCATATAGATGGTACATATACATATAGCTTAGATATTAATGTTCTCACTCGTTCAATTTTATGTTTTGGATTAAACGTCGGGACGCCGTTTTCCTAGGGAGGCGGTAATGTTACATTTGGGTCATTTCAAAATAATTTCGTATTTGTTAAATATAATTGTTATTCAAATCGCAATTGGAATGTTATGCTTCATAATAACATTGGCCTAATTGTCCTAGATTTGAATAGAGTTGCAATGGTTAATTGCTGCAATCCTTGTTGTTAGCAAGTCTACTTATTTTCAAAGTGCTGATAAGGAGGATTGCAGGGAAAGAACGAGTGGGGCATTATAAAAGGTTTAGTTCTTTAGTTAGAGGGTTAGTCTTAGTTCTAATTAGTCAGAGTTCTAATTAGTGCTAGTTAGAGTCTGAGTCCAAGTTCTAGTCGAAGGGCTAAAGATGCTGAGTTTCATTAATCTGGTCATAGGGTAAGATAAGTAGTTTTAATTTTATAATGTAATGCTTAGTTCGTTTAGTTTATTTTATCTTAATAAAATTAGTTGTTAGTGCAATAGTCGTTTTGTGTTCTCATCCATAATCCCGATGGCTGGTGATCCTCTAATTTATATTAGGGACTCGCTGGCGTTACGCAACCGTTCCCCCAGGGCGTAACAATATAATGCAAGAATTTAAAGGGAAGAAAATGGGTGAAAAGTTTTCGTTATTGGAAGAAAAACTTGTGCAAATAACTAAATGCCCAGATGATGAAAAAAGTGTTATAAGTCGTGCTCTTAGGTGTTTCAAGAGCGATTTTAAGAAGAAGTGGACGGCCGCAAGTTACAAGGATGAACGTTTCTTGAAAACCAACGTACAATGGCTCAAATCTTCTATAAAATTGCCTTACCAGTCTGCAAAACTTGCACAAAAACCGGGACGACCAATTAAAAGTTTCGAAGAATTAAGTGACAGCAGTAAGCGTCGAAAAATCAAGGATCTACGGGAGCAGGTACCAGCCAACGAGCTGACCTATGCAGCTGGCGTCAGTCAGCATGCTGCTGGAAAGACTGACGCGTCAAAACTAATAAAAGTCTAGACATCCTCGCCAACGAGAGCTAAAAAACTTCGCAAAGTTATTAGTTCCGTACAGAAGCAAACAAGTGTTATGAAACATACCCCTCAAGAGGCACTGGCACTCTTTGTAGAAGGCGACTTTACGAGAAGACAGTGGGAAGTGATACACGGTGCTAACAAGAGCATTTACCCTTGCTATTCACTCATAAAAAGGGCAAAAAAGGAATGTTACCCCAAAGAGGAATCGATACGAGTGACTGAAACCTGCTCTGAGATTCAGCTACAAGCATTACTTGATCACACAGCATTGCGTCTATATAAATATGTAACAGAGGTTGTAGAAACATGTTCAGAGGAAGAAAAACAAAATTTGGTTTTAATATCAAAATGGGGCTGTGACGGGTCGCAACAATCGCAGTATAAGCAAAAATTTCAAAACAGCACCGATGATGACGCAAATATTTTTCAAAGCTCACTCGTTCCGTTACGATTGGTTGTTATCATTGATGGAGAACAGAAGAAAATTATATGGCAAAACCCAGTCCCTTCATCTGTTAGATTCTGCAGACCCATACGCATACGCTTCATTCATGAATCAAAAGATGTTACCAAAGAAGGAATAAGCTACATCGAAAACCAAGCTAAGAACCTCAGAAAAACAGAAGTACCGACTCCTCATGGAATAGGAAAGATAAAGCATACTATGGTGCTTACAATGATTGACGGTAAAGTCTGTAATGCTGCGACTAATACTGCATCCACCATGAGGTGTTATATTTGCGGACAGACGTCAAAAGATTTCAACAAGTTAAATGAAGCAGAGGAGGTCAATGGCGAAGCGCTGCAGTTTGGACTCTCAGTTCTTCATGCGAGAATCCGCTTCTTTGAGTCGCTACTACATTTGGCTTATAAAATACCATTGAAAAAGTGGCAAGCGCGAACTTCGGAAGACAAAAAAATAGTAAAAGAAACAAAAGAACAAATTCAAAGAGACTTCAAGGAAGAAATGGGGCTCCTAGTTGATATTCCTAAGGCAGGATTCGGGAATACCAATGACGGGAATACTTCAAGAAGATTCTTTGCAGACCCGGAATCGTGTTCCCGAATCACTGGTGTCAATGTCGATCTAATAAAACGGTTTAAGGTAATCCTGGAGGTGATTTCAAGTGGTTACAACATAGATGTTGATAAGTTTACTGCCTTCGCACGCGAAACCGCAACAATGTACACAGAATTATATGGGTGGCATCCTATGTCACCCACTACACATAAAGTTTTGATGCATGGCCCCAAAGTAATAGCGCAAGCGATACTACCTATTGGCCAGTTGTCGGAGGAGGCAGCTGAGGCCCGGAATAAGCACTTCCGGCAATACAGATTGAATTTCGCTAGAAAATTTTCTCGAGTGGATTGTAACAGAGATATATTAAACAGGCTATTACTAAGTTCAGACCCTTACTTTAGTAGTAACAGACCACGGCAGCACAAAAAAAGTAAGCCATTTTCGAAAGAGGCAATTAATCTCATGGTCGCAAGCACCCCGCCTTTACCTCCAAATGACAAGAGTAGCGACGAAAATATACAGGAAGAAGAAGATGATGAATACGAAGACTTACAGGCTGATTAATGTTAGATATATTTTAAAAGTGCGCTTCTTCTTGGCAAATTTGCATATTTGTTTCAATAAACACCTAATTCTAATCAAATATTGTGTATTATTGTATCACCTTGATAAGAAACTCATAAAATAATTTTGATCGTTTTTTTCATATAAATACTCCTATGTGCAACGCAGGGGAACTGTCTTGAACGAAACCTACGGACATAGGAGAATCTTTCGGAACGGACACGATCTGGTTTCCAGAAATACGTTTCCAGTCTTCAAATTTATGTGGAAATTCATGCTCTGGAGGAAATCCATGCCTAGCAACAAATCGGTGGCCATGTGGGACACATAATTAAATACATGAGTCTTGGCATGGCCTTTTATGGACAACGGTAGTGAGAAGGCAGCGGGGATTGTCACTGAACGACCGTCCAGAACGGTAGCTTGCTGGGTGACGGGTTGTTGCTTCCGGATTCCTAAAGCTCGGCAAGTTCTTAAAACGCTCGGGCCCATATACGACAGGACGGCACCGGTGTCTACGAGCACTGAGAACTTTGTGTCTCCTATGACAACTGGTAAGAAGGGACGGTTATCGTTTGGTCGGGAGGCGGTGACTAACGGGAGCGGTTCAGACCTCCGTGCTGAGGAGCTCCGTTCTCGTTTCCCGAGGTTCGACTGTTACACTCCCGGGAAAGAACGCCTCTTCTCCCGCAGCGAGAGTAGGACAGGACAGGCTGGTTGCGGCACTGTTGACGGTAGTGTCCTGTCTGTCCACACCTCCAGCAGATGGGGGATGTCTCGGGAGTAGTAGGTCGGACTGCTGGTCGGCGTTGGCTCTCCTGGTTATTAGAGGGGCGGTTTCCAGGCCGGTAATTAACCGCAGGTGGAGGTAGCAGATCTCTTCTAGTCGCGGGTGGCCTTTCTCTGCTCACTTCCACTCTAGAAACGGGTGCAGGAGGCGGTGGTCTTCGGGGGTTAGAGTGGTAAGTTTCCTCTCTAGGTGGTCTTCGGGGGTTGTGATTAGAGCGGTACGGTTCTTCTCGTTGCGCCGGGAGCGGATTTCTTGGGGCCGAAAAGAAACGTCTAGTCATAGATTAACGAAAACTCAACGAACAAACAGCGTCGTATTTATGCCTAGGCCGACTAGGCCCGGGCCTGGAGCGGCAAATTTTTAGAGGCGGCAAAATTCAGGTCTTTTGTGGTAGGTAAGTTAAAATATAAAGCTCAGAAAACCACTTCTAATAAAAACCTGATTTGTAAAACTATTTTTTATCCACATCCAGCCAGAAAATTGGCAAATAGAATTACAGAAACACTAACAGTGTAACAGAATCAGAAACCTGTAATTACTTTCTTATTGTTTCTTAACGCTGGTACAGGGCGAAGCGGGTGAACCGTCGAGTGTCGGCGCCGCGCCGGCGCGGCGGCCGGCGGCGTATCGGAGATCCCCAACGGAAATGCAGCAAGCACCCGCGTGTTAGTTCATGTCTTATCACTTGTCACTGCATCATTATTTTTCGTATAGTATTATTTTTTAAAGTTGGTTTAAGTTTAAGTTAAATAAAAATATGAGTGACGGTCGAAAGAGACTAAGCGGGAACGAATACAAAAAAAAGGCAAAGGAAGATGTCGTTGAAACAATATCCGAAGATACTGAAAGTCAATCCTGAGCACGGTGTGCGCCCTGAGTCTGCGCTGGTAAGTTTAATAAAATATTCTTATGAAACAAATACCAAAAATAGTGCTTTTTATGAGATTAGTAATAGCGAACTATCAACTAGGTGTCTGTTTGACTGTTTAAATGATTAAAATTAAATATTTGCATAATGAAGTAGCATACAGCCTGCATACAGCCTATGTGTTAATGGTTTTTTTATACAAAAGCCTTTTTTTCTAGGAAGCTGTAGCAAATAATTCTGATCAATTTGCCGTTCCATCAGTTGCATATTTAGCAGAAAAAAATGTTCCAATGTTTAGTAGGGATCCTGCAGAATGGATTATTAATGATGACACTAGGGACTATGTAGCCAAACATGGCATAAATCAAAACCTGGGTGAGGACTTCACACCGTCCCGTCGGTCGGCATTACCCTGATAAAGTGCGAAGTCTATCTAAAACATTATTCACCAGAACTCTTGCAAACGGAGAGATTCGGCAAAGGTCGTGGTTGGTTTTTTCAAAATCAAAAGGCTGTGTTTACTGTGCACCATGTCGCCTGTTTGGACAAATCCCATCTCAGCTAGCGACTGATGGATATAATGACTGGAAAAACGCCTCTCAAGCATTTAACGACCACGAAAACTTGCCTCTTCACAGAAAGGCTGCTATAAGTATTTTACAAAGAGCTAAAAATAATGAAAGGATTGACACTAAAATGGTTTCACAGATGGAAAATGAAATTGAGTATTGGCGTAATATTCTGAAAAGAGTGGTAGCTGTTGTGCGTTTCCTAGCTATTCGCGGTTTACCCATGAGAGGAAATATTGACCGATTTGGTTCACTTCGTAGCGGTAATTTTAGAATTTTAGAATTGGAATTATTAGCCGAGTTTGATCCATTTTTAGCTGAGGATATTCGGCATTATGGAAACGCTGGTAGTGGTAAAACATCATATCTGTCCATTCACACATGTGACGAGTTTATAACGATCATGGCAGATAATGTAATAAAAAAGATAGTTTCCGAAATTAAAGAAGCAAAATATTTTTCGATTAGTGTTGATTCAACACCAGACGTAACCCATGTTGGCCAGCTATCATTTATAGTACGTTATGTCAGCACACACGGAACAGTCGAACGATGTATAGCTTTTATTCCTAATTCTGGGCATAAATCAGAAGAATTGGCAAATATTGTACTACAAACATTAAAAAAATACGACTTGGACATAGCTAATTGTCGTGGTCAGCCTTATGACAATGCCAGCAACATGTCGGGCAAATACACCGGGCTTCAAGCCCGAATAAAAGAAGTCAACCTACTAGCTGTATATGTGCCTTGTGCAGCACATTCTTTAAATCTGGTTGGTTCCTGTGCGGCCGAATGTTGTAACCAGTCCATTACATTTTTCGGGCTTGTACAGGAGTTGTACAATTTTTTCAGCATATCTACACACCGTTGGCAGATTCTTCAGTCCCACTTACAGAAGGTTTCAAAAACTGTCAAAAATCTTTCACTCTTTCACAGACGCGATGGTCTGCGAGAAACGAGGCTTGCCAATCTATTTGTAAATCGTTTCACGAAATTAAAAATGCCCTAGAGGTCATTGCTGGAGATGGTACTGAAAAACCTACAACCCGACATGGCGCATCTAGTATAATGAAACTTTTTGACAGTCTCGAAATGGGTTTTATGACTGTATTTTGGACTGATATATTAAGTCGACTTGATTCCGTAAATAAAAATCTACAGTCGGTGGATATATCGTAGACCTAGCGCAAGTTGTATACCTGTACAAATCACTAGAAACATACATATCTATCGTCAGAGAAAAATATGATGATTATGAAGAAAAGGCCAAGCAGTTATTTGGACAAAATGAATACAACTCTGATAAAACTAGAAAAATAAAACGTAAACGTCAGTTTGATGAGTCTGCTGAGGGTGAGATATCATTGGAAGGTAAAGAAAATTTTAAAATTAACGTGTTTTACGTGTTTTTGGAAATCTTCTGAAACAGAATTTAAAATTAATATTAATATTAATAATCTACTCTACCCATGTCCTGTTGCCAGGCCCCGAAAGCAGTGCTTGTGTGGGGTGGGAGGAAGGGGCTATTATTATTAAGCGGGCCCGCTTGCGTCTGCAGCCGACTTAGAGATGGAATAGCACAACTCTCATATTCATGTTACAGCCAAGGAAAACTGCAGAAAACCTTGGCCAGAAGTTGCCGGCACCGGGAATTGAAACCCGGCCCGCTGAGTAGGAGCCTAGCATGCTAGACGCTACACTACCGGGGCTAATAAAAACGTTATAATTATTAGAAGAATTACAGACACAGGAATAATTTTTAAAATAGTTAATATTCATTTCATAGTTGTTAGAATATGTATTGCTCATTTATTTATTATTTTATAGCTGAAGAGTGTGCTGCAACTCCTAGTAACAATGTGTAAAATGAGTTAATAAAAATAATAATACAATAAAATGCGGCTGAACGAATAAAATCAATCTTTGAAAACAACTTATTGACATGCGATAGTAATTTTGATAGTTTATTATATCTCTGATTAATTTCTCTTTCACAAGGAAATATTCACCCCCTCGTTCCCGATGCAGGTACAGTTCTCTTACCCCTTACTTCCTATTTTTAAATTTGATTTTTCTTCCAATAAAAGTAAAGTTTTCATTTGTTCCTCCTCACTTGAGCTTAACATTTTTGAAGAATTTAAAAGGAAAAGTTTATTTACCTACTGTCAGTGCAACGACCACAAACAATTTTTTAACGTAACCGGTCGCTCAGTCTAATGTTGCATTTTTCAGAACGCTATAAACCATACAGAACGATCGAAGACGTTCGCGGACGATTGACGCTGAACGCTCAGTCACAACCTACGTTAAAGTGGAAAGTATAAACCCGGACCATTCTAAAATTTCAGCCATTAAAAATTTTCCCCTACCAAAAACAAGGACGGATATTAAATCTTTCCTAGGACTTTTCGGTTCCTATAGAAAAATTGTAAAAGACTTTGCTAAAGTCACAAAATTTTTGATATACTGTCTGTGTAAAAAAGGATAACAAAATCATTTAGTCCTGAATTTATTAGAATACCCCGACTTTACAAAACCTTTCGAACTTACTACAGATGCGAGTAAATATGCCTTTGGTGCAGTACTTTCTCAAAATAATAGACCCATATATTTTGCATCTCGTATTTTAAACGAAACTGAACAAAGCACACTGTAAAAAATAAGTGTAATGTTACGGGTGTAAAATGTAACCAAATCGTCCAAATCAGCAATTTTACCTGAAATATGTGTGTGATTTTACACCAAGTTGGATATAGGTAATGGGTAAATTTACTCTATAGATAGGTGTACTTTTTACGTAAATTTTAAGTAAATTTACCTCAAATAACGGTGGTAGAAAAGTTGCCACCGTTATTTGTGGTAAATTTACACCAAATTTTTTTACAGTGTAGAACGTGAACTTTTAGCCGTTGAATGGGCAACAAAAAAATTCAAACGTCAATACAGTTCATACACAACAGTCATCCACTCCAGTAATAGATATTTTTTAAAAACCCCTACAGCATTTTCAAAATCAAATAGAATTCATTACCACCTCACATATTATGCAGTATTTTTTAACGATCCCAACAAAACTGTTTGTTAAATTATTTTCCGTTGCTTCTCCTGAATTTATAAACAAGAGTTGATTTCTTATTAATTTCAAGAATGTCAATAAACACATAATTTCACAAAAATCATAGGCGTAGATGTAAAGATTATCTAAAAAATTTATTTATAAATAGTATGATAGTAACCATTTTACGGAGTTATTAGTTTATAGTTTTCCGAAGGATGAGCACCAAAAAAATGCCTGGATGAAATTTTTAAACCACACGGATGAGAAACCTACAGCCAATCACTTTCTTTGTTCGCAACATTTTTCTGCCGAGTGTTTCGATAGAACATCCAAGCTGAAAGTACCGTTAATCACAACGGCCGTACCTACTATTAAAGTGACCAGACAAAAATATGTAAGTATTTGAATAATTTATCAGCAATACATTGTGTATAGGTAATTCATTTTTGTAGGTATGCTCGCTTACATGTGGTGTCAATCAACCTCGAGAAAGTATTCATGACAGGGACCCTACAACTGCTATACCCATAAATCTCTCCAAGGTATTGTAGTAGCCGTATCTGGAACTTCGAGAGACGCTCCTACTGCAATACAAGAAACGTCGGAATTTGCCGCATAACACGAATCTGTGATGCATTCCAATGCAGCAGATACACCTCCCAAAGAAAGTTGAAAAGGAGGATATCTGAACTGCAGCAAAAGGATATATTAAGAAGAAGAAAATTCGTAAATTGCAGAAAGTGGCATGGCGCCAAAAGAAAATCATTTCTTCATTAAAGGCCATGACAGCGGATTTGAAAAGACAGAATCTGATTTTTGAACATGAGCATCATTTGTTGGAACATTTTGGGGCAAACAGGGAAATTATCTAGAGACTTTTTGTAAATCTCAGGGGAAAAGTGTACGTAGAAAGTATGAACAATCATTACGATCATTTGCTATAACATTAAATTTTTTTCACCCAAAGCATACAGTTAGGTACGTTAGACAAAAATTTCAAACTTGTTTACCGCATCCAAAAACCTTATCTAAATGGTACTCTTCGGTAAATGCAACACCGGGGTTTACGGTAGAGGCCTTTAATTTCTTAAAATCAAAAGTGTCACATACTCAACAGCCTTTGGTATGGTCGTTAATATTTGATGAAATGGCTATTCGCCAGCATCTTGAATTTGACGGAACGAACTAGCGTAGATGTAGCGAAAGATGTATTAGTTTTTATGCTTGTTTATATTAATGAAGCATGGAAATTGTCTTTAGCATATTTTTTTATTGCCGGTATTAATAGTGACCAAAAAGCAACATTAACAAAACAATGTTTATCATTGCTTCACAATGTTGGAATAATCATAACTAGTGTTACTTTTGATGGATGTTCAGCTAATCTCAGTATGAGCAAAATTTTGGGTTGTTCTTTGAATCGTGAACATTTGGAAACGCATTTTATGTATAACAACAAAAAATATTATGTTTTACCAGATCCGGCACATATGCTAAAATTAATAAGAAATTGCTTTGCAGAAATGGGTCAATTGATAGATGGCAATGGGAATATTATTAAGTTTGTTAAATTTGTTTACATTATGCGGTTGAATGAACTACAATCCAAAGAAGGGCTTCACTTAGGAAATAAACTTCGATCGCAACATATTGCATTTTTAAAACAGAAAATGAAAGTTAAGTTGGCGGCGCAG
The DNA here is from genome assembly GCA_963082805.1 of Hemicrepidius hirtus. NCBI lineage: Eukaryota > Metazoa > Arthropoda > Insecta > Coleoptera > Elateridae > Hemicrepidius > Hemicrepidius hirtus. Next base: position 31,888,882 of record OY720161.1, on the reverse strand, counting down.
TTATTGAGTCGATCGGTGGCAGATTCATTGTTGTAATGCAAAGACAAATGGCATTAAAATGAGTATGAAAATTGTGAAGCAACCGTGCAATTTATAAATTTTGTAAATGATGCCTTTGACATCTTAAACTAGAGGAACCTCTCATTTCTTAATTTTAAAAAAGCAGCTTGTTCAAGTAACATTCAGCGAATTCAAGAGTTCTTCAGTAATTTGAAAGTTTATTTTGGTAATTTAAAACTTCTTGATGGCACCTTTCTTTTGAACTCTAACAGAAAAACTGGTTTCTTGGGAGCGCCCCACTGACTTTAGGTTAGTTGCAGTTTGAGAATTATTTTTCACAAAAACCCAGTGGACTTGTGTATATACACGTTGTCCCTAGAAGTTTTGAATACGAGTAGTGTAGGTACTGCGATTTTGTTCTTCTCGATTATTATAATAGATTGCCATGGGGTTGTTTATTACCAATTAGAAATTACTATTTATTTCCCGTTGCTTAGTGATTTAAAATATTTGACTCGGTTATGTAAAAAGTGAGCGTGGCAACTAAGCGACAAGTAATGAATTCATATGTCCGTATTCAAAATTTCTAGGGACAACGTGTACATACGCTCAGCCGAACTGTGAGGGCTATCCGCTTGTCGAAATGTCGACATAGCATGCGCAAATCTATACATGTTGCTTTCATAGATGGTTGCCTTGGTCGTTGAGTTTTGATAAGCACTAAGCAGTGTAAAAAGCAAGGACGATGTTGGGTACGTATATTTTCAACCTGAACAGGTTTAGTTATCAAAACAGTGATAAGTTTTCATTTTCTTTACAGACCCAAACGTCTTGAGAAATTGGAGGTCTTTCCAATTCAATAAATTTAAGGAGAGGATGGAAAATCTAAATAAGTTTCCCTGTAATTACACTTATGGAAGTGCGTCAGATCCGCAAGCCACGTTGTCATTTATATTAATACCAGGAGAAAATGGGCTGGAATTGTGTTACGAGGAAATGTGTATTAATATACCTATCAGCACCATAGCGGGGTACACCCCAGAATTTTTGACTATTCGAATTTCGTTAGAGCGAGAAGGAAGGCCTCCTGTACTTCTGCTTCTGGAGTTCCAAACGGATGCTATTCACTCGCTAGTCCTCAGCCGCTTACAACATTTTATAAGGTAATAAAATGTAACCTGATTGTATATTATACAGTGCATCTAAAACGTATTTGTCCGACATTGTCCGTTTTGAGTGAACAAGTGTTTTCCAGTTTAGTGTGTACCTACTAATTGTTTAATTTTGTTTCAATGAACCGGTAAATGAACCAACGCCACCGTCATCCAGCGAAAATGATGGCGATTGATTTGATATATACAATCAGGTTTATCAGGCAGTTGCTGAAGGCTAGTAATGTTTATCTGTGTATTTTTTTTATTATGTACGAAATAAGCAATAAACATAATTCTCAATTATCTAAACCTAAAGCTTTATGTGCTGCTTCATGTTTAGCTAACTGTTTTGAATGGCCAATTCCTGCAGCACTCGTCTTTGCTGAAAGGACTTGGTAATGAAATTCGTTGTCGGGCATGTATTATGGAATATTCTGGAGATTCGTAGCCTTAGAAGTTTATTAGGTATGCGGGATGCACATGTTGTAAAAAAGTTTTAAGTTATATACCGTAATTTCCCCTAATTAGAGACTAGCACCAAAATGGAGACGAAAACCGGAATCCTAATATAAACCCTCATAACTTTTTGCTTCTTGAGTTAGGGGTAAAAACTAAACATTTTCGTGTTTTCTGATATCTTTAGACTCATGTACAACCACTGGAACATATGTCACCTCGTAATAAACAAATAACTAAATAAACAATGCACTTATTGCACCTTGATAACAGGTGACACCACGTACTGCGACTGAGCTCAAGGAGGTGGGGTGGGTACATATAAGTTTTAATTTGGGCGCCAGAATCCAGAAAATTTAGATAGCAGCACGGTAAATTTGAAGAGAAATACTTTAGGGGCTTCACCCAAAGTTTACAATAATTACCCAAGGCGACAATAAGGCCAAGTCCCCACACAGCGGAAACGCGGAACGCGGAACGAAGGCGTAATATAATTTGACCGTTGTGATTGGTTACATGCCACCCATATGGTCTATTCGCGCGTATTCAAGGTCATTGCGCAAAAAGTTGACTCTACTTTAACTTTTTGCGGAATAGCGCAATCGAATCTGTCGACAAAAAGTTGAAGTGTCCAGTAAATGCTGTTATAACCTTAAAACTGCGTCTTAAAATGGGGGCAATTATTTGTAATTTTTAACAGTTCAAGTATTAATAGTAAATTGTGGATTTGCCGAAATAGTTTTGCTTGTAGCAGTACAAATGCGGTTATTGTGGTGCACTGTTAAATGGCAATGAAGCACTGCAACATAAGTGTTTTGCAGATTTTGATGGACATACTGAAGAATTGGTGTCTGATGACAACTTTGTGCTAACTAGAGGTAAAAAAATGTTAACCATTAAGTAACGGAAAATATCAAAAATATAATATTAACTTTGTTTATGACCGTACTTGCAGGTGCACACGAGGAGAATACCGAAGAGAATGTAACTCAAAAGGACACTGAAAACTTTGAAGAACAAGAGGAATCTTCCGACCAGTTGTTAATATCTTTAATTCAAAGCCGACCTGCTTTATATGACAATCGTATACCCGTAGCTCAAAGAACCACTTTAAAAAGAAAAGCGTTATGGATAGAAATATACCGGGTGGCCGGTTTCAAAGGTGTACATAGGGATTTAACATTGTATTGAACGTTTCTGCTGATTCCTGCTCGCCAATTCAACTTACAGGAATGGTAATGGTATTAATTGAAAGGTAAGATTATTGCGCTTCAAATGGCAATAATAATAAAATTCAATGTGCTATATTTATTTTAAAATAACGATTTAAAATTTTGCGATTTTTAAATATGCGTGCCATGATTTTCAAATTTTAAAGCATTTGTCAAAAAATTTGATAATTTAGTAGGCGTAAATTAGTGGATTTCTGTAAATGACAACTAATTTAACAAAAATTTGAAAATCATGGCACGTCATATTTAAAAATCGCAAAATTTTAAATCGTTTTTTTGAAAATAAATACAGCAAATTTAATTTTATTATTAGCGCCATTGGAAGCACAATAATTTTACCTTTCAATTAATACCATTACCATTCCTGTAAGTTGAATTGGCGAGCAGGAATCAGCAGAAACGTTCAATACAATGTTAAATCCCTATGTACACCTTTGAAACCGGCCACGCGGTATAATTTGTTGGATTGTCGTACGGCCGGTCGTCCTTTGGATGCGTTTTCCTGCGAATTTCTTTCGTCAGAAATCGGACGAAGAAGTGCGAATGATCCGGATCCTTTGAAACGTACCAAAGGGCGTACATTGCGTCCGAATATATCGCGCGTATTCTGCCGAAAACAAGCGATGTGCGAACCTATCCAAAACAAATGGGATATATCGCAGTTGTTCTGACGAGTTGTGTGACTACACGGACTACAGTAGTAGGAAAAATGGACGTTGAAAAATTAATAAGTTTGGTTAATGAAAGAAAGCCTTTGTGGGACCGATAAATCATATCACATGAGGGACATACAGAGAAAATTATGGCAACAAGTGGCAGTTGAAATAAGTGCTAATGGTAAGTATAATCAATATTAAAATAACACCCTTTATTATTTATTGTAATATTTCGTGAAATTATATCGTATATAAAGGTATCCGGTAATTTGTTCCAAAGAAATTTGTGCGACGGTAATTTGTTCGAGGCGATTTGTTCGAACGGTAATTTGTTTGAACGGTAATTTGTTCGAACGGTAACTTGTTCAAACGAGATTTGCCCGAAAGTACCTGCTACTTGCTGCTCCCCTTCTCTATCAATTATAATGTTGTGCAACAGGCATATGCATTTAATAAGTTTATCGGCAGATTCAGGATTTACTTCAATAGATTTTTGTAGCAATCTCCATTTGCTACTCATAATTCCGAACGCACATTCAACAACTTGTCTTGCTCGAGACAAACGCTCATTAAAAATTATTTCTGTAGGCCCTAGTTTTGATACTGGGAAAGGTCTCATTAAATAAGTTTTGAGTGGATAAGCTTCATCTCCCAACAAAACATGAGGTACTTTTATATTTGTTCCCGGTAGTGAACGATGTATTTTAACACCCAATTCTCCATTTTCAAGTTTTGTGCTAAGGTTTGAATTCGAAAAAATACCACCATCACTTTCTTTACGATACGCTCCCACATCTATTGCTATAAATTTGTAGTTTGGGCCGGCAACAGCTTGTAAAACAATTGAGAAATATTGCTTATAATTCCGATACACGCTTCCTGAGTTCGGATTCTATATGCGTATGTGTTTCCCATCTATGCATCCAACACAGTTTGGAAATTTCCACTTATTCCAAAATTCTTCAGATATAGACTCCATGTCTTCGTGTTTTGGAAATTTCATATGCACATCTCGCAAGTTGTTCCAAATAGCATCACACGTTTCATATTTAATTCTTCCAACCGTAACATCCGATATTCGAAATGAATAACACAATGTCTTGAACGAGGAGCCTGTTGCCAAATACCTAAAAAAGTACCTATGTTAACAATTTTTTTTATTAGTTGTCGAAGTAAAAAATAAATGGAGAGGACTGCGAGACACATTCCGAAAAGAATACAACAAGACAAAAATAGTGCATTCTGGAGATGGGGCGGAATCGCTAGTTACTTCAAAATGGGCGTATTTTAAAATGCTGCTGTTTTTATCGCATACCGTTGAACGAAGGAAACTGCATGGAAATGTATCCCCGGAAAAGATAAATAATAATAACTCTGATCTTGAAGAAGAATCGATACTGGAGGATGCAGACAATGCTGACTCTCAATCAATCATTGAGGAATCTTAACAGCAATTTTCAAATATGGACAATATGCAGCAGCCATCCTCATCCGGTACTAAAGCTACAAGATTGAGTACTACACCCACGACTAATGTTCCAAAAAAATAAAACCGTCAAAGAAATCCGAGAAAAATTCAGTGGACGACAAGTTCCTCGAAATAGAAAAGATCAAACTGGAAATATTGTCCCGACGCACGTGAAAATAAGGAAGACGGCGAATACCAATTCCTAATGAGTCTCTTGCATTTTTTAAATGCTATACCGACAACTGTTGATGAGAAATAAGTTGCAGCAAGTATTTATTGAAGAACAACATTTGGCAATATACGGGCCCCGAGCGTCACCCGCGGAATGCCATCCCCATGAAGGAGGAATATCAACACCGTTGCCATCTCCAAAATACACGAACACCAATTCTTCCAGAGCATCATCATGTTATTCCAACGAATTTACACCAATTAATTCCCCAATTAGTTTGGCAGAATCCTCCGAAGTTACAGAAAATTTAAATGGAAGAAGATATGACGTCCCCTCTCAACAGACATTGTCTATTCAAAACTATATTTCCGAATTCAATTGGAAATAATAATATACGCTGAACAATAAACACCACAACATTAAAATAACATATCTCTTTTCTTGTATTCTTACTACCTATGTATACCTAATAAAATTTAAGGGTGTTGCAACTCTATATTATTTATAACTTACCTCAGCGTCACGCTCAATCTCTCTTCTGGTGAAATGGTTTCACGGAAATTCGACATTTTTTGTAGTGGTTCTCTTATGGCATCTAAAGTATATTTAAACGTATCCTGATTCATGCGATAGTAATCGAAAAATTTTGTCTCGTCGTTCTTTAAATCATTATATAAATGATGAAATTCTCCAAATTCTTTTCGTTTTGCTAGAATATCATTAACCCAACACTTTTTTCTTTTTAACCTTAATCGCCGTCTAACAAGATAACCATTTTCCAAAAGATAATCATCCATTATTTAATTATGCACTTCTTTCACACAGCCAGCAGCGCTTGATGCGTACTTCGGGAAAACTTGTCCAGTGGACGATATCACCTATGCGAAATATGACGAAATTATTCGGCTGCTTTCTGTCGAAAGAAATTCGCAGGAAAACGCATCCAAAGGACGACCGGCCTAAGCATTGATGACTTGAAAGTTAGATGGAAATATCTCAGAGATTGTTACATTAAAGCTAGAAAGAAAGTGAACACATATAAACCCAGTGGATCAGCAGCGGAACGAAAAGCACAACCCGTATTTCGATTTTACACTCTCATGTCATTTTTAAATCACACATTAGAAAGGAAAGTGTAAGTTAGGTATTTTGATGTAGATAATAAATTTATCTCTGGCTTTTTTAAATTTCAGAACAGTACATTCATTAAAAATAAATACCAATACACGTGATATTTCTACTCCATCTTCATCAAGTTCGCCTTCCCCACAGTTATTATCCACTTCTGCAGCAGAGGTGACCCCTTCAGCATCAGCTAAACGTTTGTTTCAAAAGGCAATGTCTCCAAACATGTAAAGCTTATTATTTGTTCAGGACCAAAATTAGAAGAAAGAAAGGAAATCAATAAAGCTATTTTGGAAGCACTAAAAGAACCAAACCATGTAGATGGTATAGATGGATTTTTATTTAATTACAAACAACTCCGTTGGAGATAATTTTTTTTATGTACATCACTCTATTGGAAGATTCCAATTTAATAATTTACGAATACAAACAAACAATAACTTAAACTCAACTCGAGGATTTTGAGTTGTCAAATTGAGTAACAGGTATATTACCTATGGTAACAGGATTGCGACGATTTTAGTAAAAGATAATTTGGTATGGTATGTATAGTACAAAACATTCTCGAAACATAAGTACCATATTAATCATAAATAAGTAACTGGATGCGAAATAACATTTACATTAACTGATACCAATTGGAACACACTGACCTTATCGATGAATATAATTACAAAGGTAATAAATAGCACAGTAATAGGAACCTCTCTCTCTCCCTACTAAACTTCACAGTTCGGTATCCAAGTACTGCTTCTTCCACGATCGAACAATGGGTAATATGTATTCCAAATATTTCGAACATAAATTTTTCCAACAAGTTTTAGGTATACATAGATACTTAAAGGCTAAAGAAGAAAATACAAACGTCAAATTGGCCCACAAACAAAAAGAAAAGATGAACGAAGATACCGGTGTGATGTGGATAACGATGTGATGTGCCGCAGAGTGTAGACGTGTTCTGTGCCTGTCCTGCTAAAAGTATTTAATATTTGCTACAAAACGGTTTCAAACAGCGATAAACGTACTCATTGATATCTTCAAACATTGAACTTACTCATTGATAGTGTTGATTGTATTAAAGGGTTAAATAAAATGCCGTTTACAAGGGACCAATATTAGACCATATTAACAAGATAATATCCGCTACCGTGAAAAATTTACTGCAAGATCAAACATTCATGACATCACTAGCAGCAGCAGTATCTGAAACTGTGGTGCAACAATTAGAATTAAAATTTAATTTCGACGAGCAGAATAAGAAACTCGTTGAATTGCAAAGCGAGGTCACAAGTCTTAAAACCGAAAATATCAAGTGCACACGTGAGTTAGACAATCTGGAACAATACACAAGAAGAAATTCAATACGAATTTTTGGAATACCCGAAACTCCAAATTAAATGGTTGCGGAAGTTGTTTTAAAAGTGTTTAATGATAAATTTAAAACTGGAGTTAAAGTAGAGGATATTGACAGAGTACATCGAATAGGAAGATTACAAAATGGAGTGACTAGAGCCATTATTGTAAAATTTGTGTCGTATCGATGCCGTAATGTTGTTTTCCGTAATAAAAAACTATTAAAAGGCACCAGAATAAGCATCAAGGAAGATCTCACTGCCGAAAGAGTAAAATTATTAAAAGCTGCTACTGATAAGTATACGTACAAAAATGTGTGGTCCATGGATGGTAGAATTTTTGTTAAAACTGATAATGGTGTAAAGCATGTTACATCGCTAGCAATTCTATAACATAATTATGCATTATATATATATTTTTTAATGGTTTTCTCTAATATGTACAGCAGGTAGCAGGGATGGCACATTCATTTCAATTATTCATTCTTTTCCTTTTTCATTTTTGTTTTTTTACAGTTTAGTTTTAGTAATTTGTTTTTTTTCAAAATATTTGCATACATTTAAGATATAATGGTAAAAGTACATGAAATTTGTATCGCACATATAAATGTTAGATCTTTATTTACTAACTTTGATATTTTCAGGGATCATGTACTTTATTATAGTTATGATATTGTGGCGGTTACAGAAACATGGCTCTCGGCGGATGTTGTAGATGATGCTGTCTAAGTTGATGGATATTCTATAATCCGGAAAGATGGACCAACAAGAGCTGGTGGTGTTCCATTTTACATTAAGAATGGTATTGATTACGCACCTTTTAATTTAATACAAGACAACTATGAACAATTGTGGATTCAAATCAAATCAGGAAAAGAAAAACTAGCTTTAGGAGTTGCTTATACACCTGATTGGGTTAAAATAACTGATTTTTTCAATGCGCTTGAAGAATCTTTAGCCTATGTAGTACCAGCTTGTGATGATCTTGTATGTGTAGGAGATTTTAATATTGATCTGCTTCAGATAAACAGCTTAAAATGTAACGGCTTCTTTGAATTCATTGATGTATTTGGGTTTAAACAAATCATAAATAGTCCAACTCGAATTACTCCCACTACTCACACCTTGATAGATGTAATTATTGTTTCTAATGAACAGTCAATTGCTGTTTCCGGGGTTAGGGAAATGCATGGCATGTCAGATCACTTGCTTGTTTTTTGTAATGTTAAACTCAAATCTCCATGTATCCAAGCACGCACCCGTACTTATCGGGACTTTAAAAACTTTAGTGTAGAAGAGTTCAATTTGAATTTGGAATTAATACCGTGGGACAATATTTTTCAACTTAACAATATTAACGAAAAGTTACTTTTCTTTAACGAAAATTTGCTTCATTTATATAATTCTCATGTACCAGTAAAAACCGCTAAGTTTACCAAACCTCCTGCTCCGTGGTTAACGGACATAGTCAAATTGATGCAAAAACTGCGCGATAACGCCTTAAAATGATTTAAAACAACTAAAAATATTCATCACTGGAATTACTACAAGTCTTTGAGAAATTTAACTACAAATGCCATTCGTCGCGAGAAAAAAGCCTACCTTAAATACAGAATACGGACTATCAACAAAAAAAGTCCCTGGAAAGACCTAAAAGATCTTAACATTTATAATAAAGTTTTAAAATCTGATATTCCTCAACATTTGCTAGATGCTAATAAAATCAATGACTATTTTGTTGACTCTGTACGGAACATTTCTATTGCGCCTGACCCTAATTTGATAACATTTTACACCGGTAATGTAAAAACCAACGATGTTTTCTTGTTTAAACTATTGTCTGAGGAGGATGTATGTCGCCAAGATTATCAGAAATATCAAGTCAAAGTCTGTTGGTACTGATAATATCGGCATCCAGCTAATCAATTTAGGCTGCCCCTTCCTAATCCCTTACATAACGCACATAGTAAACTTCTGCCTTGAGCTTAGTGTATTCCCGGAATGTTGGAAAATAGCACGTATTCGGCCACTGTCTAAAATTAATGTCCCTCTAGATTTTAAAGATTTGCGACCAATAAGTATTTTGCCCACGTTTTCAAAGATACTGGAAAGAGCAATGGAAGGGCAGTTGAGGGCATTTTTAAATCGGAACAAACTGCTTCCCGAAACCCAATCAGGTTTTCGTGCTGGCTATAGTTGTGCCACGGCGTTGTCCAATATTCTAGACGATGTTTTAACAGCCATTGACGCAAATAAACTAACCGCGCTTGTCTTGTTGGATTTCTCAAAGGCTTTTGATACGTTAAACCACAACCTCTTATTATCCATACTGCATTATGTCGGTATTAGTAACGGTGCAATTTCATTATTACAAAATTACTTGTCTGGTCGAACTCAGATGGTTCAAATTGCACAACAAACATCAGATTGTCGAGGTGTGGGTAGCGGCGTACCACAGGGTTCAATATTGGGACCATTACTTTACACTTTGACGTCGCTACTGCCAACAATATCATTAATACTGACCTTAATAATCTAATTAGTACAGCAGAAAAGCATTATTTAATAATTAATCCTTCAAAATCCCAGATAATGCTATTTGGTAGACGCAAGATACGAAAAAGTGTTGTAAATCATTTAGCAGTTGTGATCAAAAATACGAAACTACCGGTTACAGACATGTCGCGGAATCTGGGGTTATATGTTGATTCAGAATTACGATTTAAAAAGCACGTAAGTTTATGTATTCAAAAGGCATTTTCTAACTTAAAATATATATATTTAAATAAACATATTCTTAATACAAAAACAAAAACGGTATTAATTGAAGCTCTGGTTCTCTCACATTTCAATTTTTGTGACACAGTCTACGGACCATGTTTAGACAGTACGGATGTCACTAGAATTCAAAGAATACAAAATGCTTGTCTACGGTTAATTTTTGGTCTGAGAAGGAGGAATCATGTATCTCACAAGCTAAAGGAGCTACATTGGTTAAATATGTTGAACAGGCATGCATTGCACTCTTACTGTCTGTTTCATAAAATAATTATTTCCAAAACTCCGGCATACTTATTTAAAAAAAATTAACTTTAGAACCAATGTGCATAATTTAAATTTAAGAAACAAGGGCCTTATTACCCCTCCTTTACACAGAACAGCTCTATTTCAACGTTCCTTTACCTACAATATTGCTAAGTTATATAATTCCTTGCCTTTAAACTTTAAAAATACTTCTCATGCTAAATTTAAAAAACTAGTATTTTCCATATTATTTGATAAACAGTAATATCTATTATCTATAACGATAATTATTCACTATAAATAATAAATGCAATGCCATCAGTACACGTTAAGTAAGTCTTAAGTAATTTTATGTTAATTTATCTTGCATCGCCTGAGATCTGTGTTTTTGAAATCTTTCATATTATTATTATTTTTTTTTAATCCTGATGATTAGTTCGTTTATTTATTTTTGATTTAGAAGTTAAGTGGAAGAGCAGTGGCTTCTTAGAAGTCGCTGAACTTCGCCTTTTGCTACACTAATTAATAACTGCCACGCGTATTTGTATGTAGCTATAAAATTATGTATATTTAATTTTGTGTAGCAATAAAGACAATATATTATTATTATTATTAACTTACTACATCCGCAATGTGGCATCGAGTATTGGCCAACTATTATCCTTCCAAAGGGAGATATGATTAAATATTCTTAACCAAATGAATATCTTAAGGAAAACTTCAAAGATGATTTATAAATTATCCGATGCTACTAGATCGATACAAAATTTGTCTTCCATAAACCTCATCACGGCCAACTAAAACCCGGAAGTACAATCTACAATGACCAAAGGAAGAGCATTCTGCCCCACCAAATGGAAAGGAAAATAAGAAATTATCAAGGCCCATCAGAAAGCGGAAAATTCACAATTTCAAGGAGACCAAAAGGAAGAATGAAGCAACCACGAACACAGCAACGATACCTAGGACGTCTAAACTCCAGTATAGAGTTTAACACAAAATAAAACTGTAACACCTATCTGACCAAACACTCGCACGAAGTTAGTCACTAATATAACAAGCAGGTTTTCAGGTTATAAATTTTGGTGGAAATAACTTGGGGTGGTTAACGATCAACAAATTTAAATGCGCAGGTAATTATAATATATACAGGGTGTCGCTAAAATATGGTGCCATAGCTTAACCAGAGATTCCGGGGATCAAAATAAGATGATTTAACGCAACTTACCTCTATCCGAAATTGCTTCGTTAAAGCGTTATTCAACGCCAAAGATCTTCAAAAAATTTCTATTTATTTTTAAATAACAAAAGATTTTTTTTAGCTATTAGGATCAACTTTGGGATGTGATTCTTTACTGGAAAAAGGTGTTTTTTGACATCACTTTTTTGTTCAGGAGTGTTGCGTAAGTGGTCAAAGGTTGATCATCCATAGGTAAACAAGCTCATATTTTTTTAACAGTTGGGCCAATACTTTTCAAATTTTTTTTAAGGAGAGACATTCTTATTTCAAATATTTTTAGTTTCTTATTCGATTTCGGTATCTCCCATAGTTTAGGCTGAAAAAAATTATTTTGATTGGCTTTAGTGCATTTCTTAAAACGATGTAGTAATCTAGTTGTCCCGTATGCTGAGAAATAAATGACGAAGAGACAATTTTTTGCGTAGAATCAACTTTTGCATCCGGGAAAATGGTGGTCACATTGAGCATTTGCTGTAAATCTATTAATTTAGCGGTGGTACAAAATAAGCCGAAACATATTGGTTGAGAAATGGTTCAGATTATTTTGCGTCACCCTTTACATACTTGTTAGTAATAAACTTTATATCAAATTGTCTCTTCGTGATTTATTTCTCAATATACGGAACAACTAGATTACTACATCCGCTTTAAGAAATGCACTGCAGACAATCAAAATAATTTTTTCATCCTAAACTATGGCAGATACCGAAATCGACCAAGACACAAAAAATATTTGAAATAAGAATGTCTCTCTCTTAAAAAAGTTTGAAAACTATTGGCCGAACTGTTAAGAAGATATGAGCTTCTTTGACTGTGGATGATCAACCTTTGACCACTAACGTGACTCTCCTGAACAAAAAAATGACGTCAAAAAACACCTTTTTCCAGTAAAGAATCACATCCCAAATTTCATCCTAATCGCTAAAAACAATCTTTTGTTATTTAAAAATATAGAAATTTTTTGAGGATCTTTGGCGTTGGATAGCGCTTTAACGAAACAATTTCGGATAGAGGTAAGTTGCGTTAAATCGTCTTATTTTGATCCCCGGAATCTGTGGTTAAGCTATGGCACCATATTTTAGAGACACCCTGTATACTGAATCACAATGTGAACAATTTAATTTATAAATACCTGATTTTAGCAAATCATTAGTTTTGTCTTTAGCATTGAAAAGAGGGTTGTTAGAACAAAATCACACATTAACATCTAATAATACAATTAAATTTTTACACTTTTCTGATAACAAATATTAATTAAATATTTTGGAAGCTTTTGAAATTTATAAACACACAAAAAACAACATACCTTTAATGAATGAGCAAATTGAATTCTTAGATTCTCCTTTACTGAAGATTTTGGAATAGATATCTTTTAAAAACACTGATAAGCGACTGACCTCCGACGGGTTGACTGGGGCCAGCTGCTTCACGGAGTGTTAAAATAATAGAATCAAGCAGTTACTATATAAATCGTTTTGCATTTGTTATATCTTATATGCTTTTGACAATGGCACATTGATGCCGAAATACGTATAAGCAAATAAATATTGTTATTTCCCGTTAACATTGATATTTTATTTAATATTTATTATTTATTTAATCATGGATTTTAACAAAGCAACGCTTAAGAATGTCAATAAATTTGTGGTACTTGCCTATACCTACAAAAATATGTTCAATATATTAAATTATGTCCAAAGAAAAATTTGTACCTATAGTGTAACCCAGGTAGCCTGCTCACTAATGCAGTCGGTGCCCAACCCACCCAACACAGTAATCCGCAATGTGCAAATCCCTTGTTAGGCTTAAGCTTCACGTTCGTTTCAATAGAATATTAAAATATTATGGTCTCTCTCGAAAAATCTCTTCATCTTTACTTAAAGCTTCCACTTCCACTACTTTATAGCAATTTTTCTAACAAAGATTCGAAATATTTTTACACTGAGCGTATGGCGTATTCCACTTAAGTAATTTCACTGCACTGGCACCGTGTTGATATTGGTTACACTGGTTTACGATTGTATGGAAATACAGAACATATACCGCCAGCTGTTCAATAGTGGAAGAGGTTGTACCGCTCGAGTGCAGTACTGGTGTACACCGGGGGGTACACCGCGGTTGCAGGCAAAATTGTTTATCTGCTTAACGAAACAATTAGGCAGTAATCTCTGGCACCAGATTTAATAAAGGAGTTTTTCTTCAACCGCTTCGTTGTAAAACTAGGGAGACAAAGATCTGGGTAGTCACGGGAATGTCTAGGGGTCGAACCATATTCCACGTGGATAACTGAAAGCTTTTAGAAGCAGAAGCATGTATACGCAAACAAATGATACACCAAATGGTAGACAAATATCCATCTATTAAAGCTTCAGTATTGTACAGTCGGTTAAATACAAATTACTACAACTTACCTATTACCGATTGTGCAAACAAGCGTTCAAACGATGATAATAAAGAACGTGCGAATAAAAGGGTTGCATAGCAATATCTACGGTGCAAGCGATTATAACAAGCGGAAAATAAAATAATAATAATTAGGTACCAGAGCTATAATCTCTAATAAATTGTAAGGTGCCACCTGTACTTAAACAGTAACACAAAACTAAACTAAACGTCAAGACTACGAAAACGAAAACAATCGGGTCAAAACGGCAAAACACAAAGGAAATTACCTACATCTCTGGAGAAGGTGGCCAGTCGCAGAACTGAATCTCGCAAACTAGTCAGCTACACCAGGTCTATAAACTGCACGGAGGGAATAACAGGAGTTCCCTAAATTCGACTAAGTCCAAACCGGGACTTAATAAATAAAATAAATTTTTAATTGAAATCGGTTAAGTCTTTACAAAGACATGTGTTTACAGAAAAATTCTAACTTAATTTTAAACTCGGCATCAAATACTTTAAAAAAGTATTAGCTCACCTGGAGATGATTCTCGAAACTGTAATTGAATTGTTAACTGGAGCAGAAGAAATCAGAACTGTCTAAAGTATCTGAAAATTTTAAATTTATACCCTGCGAGTTCAAAATTTTGAAAACGGAGTCGAAAGATACGCGACCCCGGCGAAGTGGGAAAATCAAATACGCAAAGTGGGATAGCGGCACGGACCAACCGGTCTAGGTAAGGTCGAGCGCTATCAGATTGCATGGCTAAATAATTTTACATACAAAAGTGAAAATAGTTAAATAAATGCAACTAACAATTAAATCGGGTTAACTAAAATTAAATCGAAGTGTAATAAGTAATAACACATGAAACGGCTAACAAAATATATAAACCCTAATAATATACTTCAGAACGGTAAATTTAAATAATTACACTTAAATACTTCAACAATGTATTCTAACTAAAATAACTTCAAAACAATAGTAACTTCGTTACAATAATTACACAGCCCAACAATATAAAATTTTCGTAAATTCGTAAATTTTTTCCGTAGCAGCTTCAATTTTTGAGATACGGATTAATTGATCTGAGTTCTGATAAAACACAAAAATAATGAAATAATGATATCTTTAGAGGCCAAAATTGAAATTTCACACCTAAATAATTAGAATCTAATTAGCTACTTGGAGTTACTTGGTATTATTCAATACTGTAAAACCCGACATTCCTATACCCCTATCAAAAACTAATTAATACGCCGTATTACTACCTATATATCTCTGCTTTACTAGTACACACAGAGAAATACATTCTTAAGTCAAGCAAATATAAACTCTTGAAAATATTTGTTTAATTGAAATAAATAACATCTTGAATTTAGAAAGTGTTCTTCAATAAAGAATAGCAAATTTCTTTATGCAAGAATATTATTTTTTTGGAATATTGTTTTAGTTCAAGAAAATTTAATTGATCCAATATAACATATTGTCTAAACGCAACACTGTATGTTTTCTCAGTGTCAAGACTTCTATTTTTTTTAAATCAAGGTAATTATTGTGTTGCTGATTTTATTTTCGTATGTTTAGAGTACGTGCTATTGATGCTGAATCGACATGTAAATAAGCGCATTAAGTTTCGTTATGGTTTCGTTACTAATTGTCGATCCTTGTTTGACTCATCGACTGTAGGTATGGTAGGTGTGCGACATCATTATTTTGTTTAATCAAAAATACCGTGTAACAATAAACAAGGTGCACTAAGAGAACTGGGGAAGTACCGACCCAAATTATCCAAACTCACTGGAATGTCGGTACAGTGCAAGTGCGCGGAAAGAAGGGGACAGTCGACAAGAAGTATTAAGTATAGTTGTGCAATACAGACTAATACAGATGTGAATTGGTACTATCTAAAATTATCTTTGTGGGTACCTACTTACAAATTAGTTATTCTTTTATGTGTGTGAAACAGTGGCCATGGATCAGTACGTTCAAGAGAAATTGGTGGAGTGGGGTTTAGAAAATCTCCAAGAAAATTTTCAACGTAAGTACCTTTTATATAAATAATAAATATTAAATAAAATATCGATTTCAACGGGAAATATCAAGATTTATTCGCTTTATACGTATTTCGGCATCATTGTGCCATTGTCAAAAGCTATTATAAAATATTATAACAAATGCAAAAATATAGTAACTCCTTGATTCTATTATTTTAACACTGCGTGAAGCAGCTGGCCCCAGTCAACCCGTCGGAGGTCAGTTGCTTATCAGTGTTTTAAAAAGATATTTATTCCAAAATCTTCAGTAAAGGAGAATCTAAGAGATCAATTTGCTCATTCATTAAAGGTATGTTGTTTTTTGTGTGTTTATAAATTTCAAAAGCTTCTAAAATGTTTAATTTATTTTTGTTATCAGAAAAGTGTAAAAATTTAATTGTATTATTAGATGTTAATGTGTGATTTTGTTCTAACAAATGTTTAGCAAAATTTGATTTATGTGCATGTTTATATTTGTAACAACGGATATGTTCTTTTTGCCTAATACTGAAATTTCTAATTGTTTGACCTATATATACTGAATCACAATGTGAACAATTTAATTTATAAATACCTGATTTTAGCAAATCATTAATTTTGTCTTTAGCATTGAAAAGAGAGTATAGAATATTTTTATTTGTTTTAAAAATGACTTTATATTTATTTGTGTTATTTATAATTTTAGCAATCTTTTCTGAAATTTTACCAAAATATGGAATTGAAACGTATTTTAATGTTTTATCAGTGTTATTAATGGAATAAACTTTTTGAATAGCTAATTTATAATTTTTCTTTTTAATTAAAGTGTCAATAAGTGTAGTGTTATAACCATTGCTATATGCAATTTGTTTAATAATGGAAATTTCTCTATTAAAATTATTTTTATCTAAAGGAATTGTTAGAGCTCTGTGTACTAAAGATTGATATGCTGCTAATTTATGTGTATTATGATGACAAGAGTTATGTGGTATGGTAATATCAGTTTGTGTAGGTTTCCTATAAATTGAGTATTCGAGTATGTTTTCTGAATTAATTTTTATGTTTAAGTCTAAAAAGTTAATAGATCTGTTTTGTTCAATTTCTAGTGTAAATTTAATTTTTTGGTGTAAAGTATTAATAAAAATTAAAAAGTCGTCAATGTATTCGAAAGAACTATCAAAACATGCTAAAATATCGTCAACATAACGAAACCAAAATACAATTTTATTTGATAGATTTGATTCAAATATTTGATCTTCTATATTTTCCATAAAAATATTAGCCAATAGTGGTGAAATGGGACTACCCATTGGTAACCCATCTTTCTGAAGATAAATTTTATCATTAAAAATAAAATAATTTTGATTAATACAAAGTTCAAATAATTGAATCAACTCTATCCTTTTTGTTAATTCAATGTTATTGTTAACTAAAACATTTTCTAATAAAGGAATACATTCCTGTGGGGGTATTTGTGAAAACATACTCGTAACATCAAAACTAACTATTTTACATAGTGGTGGTAAGCTAATGTTACTTAATTTATTAATTAATTCAGAAGTGTTTTTAACTGAATATTTTGGAGTGTATCCTAAATTATTAATTATATTATTTAATGTTTTAGCTAGTATGTGGTTTGGTGCATGTATGTATGAAACTACAGGTCTAATAGGAATGTTAGGTTTATGTATTTTAACTAAACCGTATAATTTTGGTGGTTGTGGATTTGGATATATTATGTTATGTTTCTCGTATGGTGTTAAAGTAATTTCACAATTTTTAATTGTTTGTTTTATTTGGTTTTGGTATTTATTTGTTGGATCTCTATTTAAAATTTCTAGATTAGAATCTGTTATAAAATCATTGACTTTTTCTAAATAATCATTTTTAGGTAAAAATACTAAAGTGTTTCCCTTATCTGCCCTAACAGAAATTAAATTATTTACTCTAACTTTTTCCTTAATTGATTTAATTAATGAAATATTATTATTTGTATTATATCTAAATTTATCGTTTATCGAAATTCTTTTTAATAAATTAGAAATTTGAGACTTTGCATAATTTAAATGCCTCTCTTTTATAATATTTTCAGAATTGACTGCTAAAATTTCTTTTATATTATTATCTAATTTTGGAAAAGTGGAAAATTTAAAACCTTTATTTAGAAACGTCATTTCTTTGTCATTAAATATTACGTTAGATAAATTTAGTACACGAGGATGAAAATTTATAATTTTATTAGGTTTTTTTTATTTGTTACAAATATAAACATGCACATAAATCAAATTTTGCTAAACATTTGTTAGAACAAAATCACACATTAACATCTAATAATACAATTAAATTTTTACACTTTTCTGATAACAAAAATAAATTAAACATTTTAGAAGCTTTTGAAATTTATAAACACACAAAAAACAACATACCTTTAATGAATGAGCAAATTGATCTCTTAGATTCTCCTTTACTGAAGATTTTGGAATAAATATCTTTTTAAAACACTGATAAGCAACTGACCTCCGACGGGTTGACTGGGGCCAGCTGCTTCACGCAGTGTTAAAATAATAGAATCAAGGAGTTACTATATTTTTGCATTTGTTATAATATTTTATAATAGCTTTTGACAATGGCACAATGATGCCGAAATACGTATAAAGCGAATAAATCTTGATATTTCCCGTTGAAATCGATATTTTATTTAATATTTATTATTTATATAATCATGGATTTCAACAAAGTGACGCTTGAGAATGTCAATAAATTAATGACATCTTCGTTAGAAGATCAAGCAAAATTATATAAGAAAATAATGGTAAAACATGCGATGGCTTCACAAAATGTATGGTTTAACCAAGAATGCATTAAGAAGAAAATTATTCCAAAATATATCAATATTAAGACCAACACAAAGAACAGTATTACTGAGAAGATAATCAGAAATGCGAAAACTAGATGGTTGAAAGAAGAATCTAAAAGATGGTTCAGAATCAGAGACAATTTGCACATTTACTTAAAGGTACTATACACAGAACTAGTTAACAAATTACATAACATTGAATTTGACATTTTTGATAATGACATTAGAGAATTAGTTAGTAAAATTAAATTTAAAAAATATAATACACAAAAAGATAAAATTTCTAGATTAGAACGAGAACAAAAATCTATTGAACCTAAAAAACCTAATAAAATTATAAATTTTCATCCTCGTGTACTAAATTTATCTAACGTAATATTTAATGACAAAGAAATGACGTTTCTAAATAAAGGTTTTAAATTTTCCACTTTTCCAAAATTAGATAATAATATAAAAGAAATTTTAGCAGTCAATTCTGAAAATATTATAAAAGAGAGGCATTTAAATTATGCAAAGTCTCAAATTTCTAATTTATTAAAAAGAATTTCGATAAACGATAAATTTAGATATAATACAAATAATAATATTTCATTAATTAAATCAATTAAGGAAAAAGTTAGAGTAAATAATTTAATTTCTGTTAGGGCAGATAAGGGAAACACTTTAGTATTTTTACCTAAAAATGATTATTTAGAAAAAGTCAATGATTTTATAACAGATTCTAATCTAGAAATTTTAAATAGAGATCCAACAAATAAATACCAAAACCACATAAAACAAACAATTAAAAATTGTGAAATTACTTTAACACCATACGAGAAACATAACATAATATATCCAAATCCACAACCACCAAAATTATACGGTTTAGTTAAAATACATAAACCTAACATTCCTATTAGACCTGTAGTTTCATACATACATGCACCAAACCACATACTAGCTAAAACATTAAATAATATAATTAATAATTTAGGATACACTCCAAAATATTCAGTTAAAAACACTTCTGAATTAATTAATAAATTAAGTAACATTAGCTTACCACCACTATGTAAAATAGTTAGTTTTGATGTTACGAGTATGTTTTCACAAATACCCCCACAGGAATGTATTCCTTTATTAGAAAATGTTTTAGTTAACAATAACATTGAATTAACAAAAAGGATAGAGTTGATTCAATTATTTGAACTTTGTATTAATCAAAATTATTTTATTTTTAATGATAAAATTTATCTTCAGAAAGGTGGGTTACCAATGGGTAGTCCCATTTCACCACTATTGGCTAATATTTTTATGGAAAATATAGAAGATCAAATATTTGAATCAAATCTATCAAATAAAATTGTATTTTGGTTTCGTTATGTTGACGATATTTTAGCATGTTTTGATAGTTCTTTCGAATACATTGACGACTTTTTAATTTTTATTAATACTTTACACCAAAAAATTAAATTTACACTAGAAATTGAACAAAACAGATCTATTAACTTTTTAGACTTAAACATAAAAATTAATTCAGAAAACATACTCGAATACTCAATTTATAGGAAACCTACACAAACTGATATTACCATACCACATAACTCTTGTCATCATAATACACATAAATTAGCAGCATATCAATCTTTAGTACACAGAGCTCTAACAATTCCTTTAGATAAAAATAATTTTAATAGAGAAATTTCCATTATTAAACAAATTGCATATAGCAATGGTTATAACACTACACTTATTGACACTTTAATTAAAAAGAAAAATTATAAATTAGCTATTCAAAAAGTTTATTCCATTAATAACACTGATAAAACATTAAAATACGTTTCAATTCCATATTTTGGTAAAATTTCAGAAAAGATTGCTAAAATTATAAATAACACAAATAAATATAAAGTCATTTTTAAAACAAATAAAAATATTCTATACTCTCTTTTCAATGCTAAAGACAAAATTAATGATTTGCTAAAATCAGGTATTTATAAATTAAATTGTTCACATTGTGATTCAGTATATATAGGTCAAACAATTAGAAATTTCAGTATTAGGCAAAAAGAACATATCCGTTGTTACAAATATAAACATGCACATAAATCAAATTTTGCTAAACATTTGTTAGAACAAAATCACACATTAACATCTAATAATACAATTAAATTTTTACACTTTTCTGATAACAAAAATAAATTAAACATTTTAGAAGCTTTTGAAATTTATAAACACACAAAAAACAACATACCTTTAATGAATGAGCAAATTGATCTCTTAGATTCTCCTTTACTGAAGATTTTGGAATAAATATCTTTTTAAAACACTGATAAGCAACTGACCTCCGACGGGTTGACTGGGGCCAGCTGCTTCACGCAGTGTTAAAATAATAGAATCAAGGAGTTACTATATTTTTGCATTTGTTATAATATTTTATAATAGCTTTTGACAATGGCACAATGATGCCGAAATACGTATAAAGCGAATAAATCTTGATATTTCCCGTTGAAATCGATATTTTATTTAATATTTATTATTTATATAATCATGGATTTCAACAAAGTGACGCTTGAGAATGTCAATAAGTACCTTTTGTTTCTTTGTGTTGGTTCAATGCGCGATACTTTCATATTTCATTAAGCATGGTTCCTTTCCAAATATAGGTAAAGGGAACATATCTATAGCCAAAAAATAAACATTTTTTCGAAAGCTACTGCGACAAGGCCGTGTAAGAAGTGTGTCTACGGCTTCAGGGACTGGGAATTTATAATGTATGAATATTTTTGAGCTTTTTATCGATATTCCGCAAATATGTTTACATTCTTCTGCTAAAGTGGTTTGTTTGCATATTTTGACTATGGAAAATTTCTACTACCCTTCAATAAAGTACAACTAGCTAAATTGCGGGAAAACGGTAAATCCCCGGTTACCGCGACACACGAGTAACTTCCGTTAGTCGGTTCAAGGTTGTTTAACATTACCACGATTATTGCCGATCAGCAGAATATGTGTTTTCGGACATAATTATACTTACAATTTAAAATGAAACGAAACAAACAAAATATACTAGCTATTCTAAATCACAATGTTTATAATTCTGTTTTAACTTTTTAAGAAAATCAGATTGACGAGGAGATATTTAAAACTTTGGAAGAAAAAGATATCCAGGAACTTATTCCTATCTTAGGGTTACGTAAGAAATTCTTATCAAAATATCGCGTGTTTTTTCATGTAAGTATTTATACTGTCGTAGTGTATTTATATTACGATCCCCCATTTATTTTTTAACTGAAAGAATTATCTAAAAATTTTCAAATTAGAATTGTTTGAGGCGGTATTTAAAATTAAAGGAAATAGTTACCAGTTGAAGAACACTAAACTACTTCAATAAATTTAGGTGAAATTAAATTTTAAAATTGTCCAATTTTTAAATTTCAGGTTAGCAAATGTGATTCGATGTCCACGTTAAGTGATGCTACGTCGACATTAAGTGAACCAAGTTCCCGTAGTGACTCTTTCGCTATTATTCCCACAGAAAATCGTGAAACCGCTTTCTGTGGTGTAGAAGACGTTGCTAGAAGTCTGGGAAAGAACTTTCCTGATTTTAATTTAAACAGTTTACTTGAAACCTCGGCATTTGGGAAAACTATTTTATCTAATTATAAACAGCATAATATATTGGACGATACCAACAGAAGAAGACTCGTTGATTTAGTTATAAAACATGTTTACAACTACATTATTATACAGTAAGTACTATGTATATTCTAATGCAGCGTATTATAACAATAAATTACGTATTTTACAGTCGTTTAAAGCATAACCAATATATATTGCTATGTAGCAAAATAACAGATCTTTTCCCAAAAGAGAACGGACCAGAGACATACTTGCAAAAGGAAGATTGGTAGACAAGGCTCGAAATTTACTTTACCAAAGCGGTGATACCGTTCAGCATAAATTAAAAAGAAAATTAGAAACTGAAACAGGTCAAGGACCATCGTCTGTCAAACCAGCAGTACAACCTGATGGTAAACTCAAATCACATCATTTTTGACACAAATTACATTATAAAGTCCGGTTTAGGACACCTTAGAGAAAGTATTACTTTTCTGAAGCATTTTAAAGAACCATGGGACGAAGTAATAAACCACTGGAGAGAAACTGTAGATTTGCGTAAGAATTCCCAAAAAGCCACTGTGGAGGAGTTTCTGAGCGAGTGGCCAATTTTGAGAGATCTTCGTGCAGAACAGTTGGTAAGTAACTACATCAAAAAAAGATATTAACACAAATCCCATGTTTCTAAAGCTGTATTTTTATGTTTGCTTTTCGTTTCAGATTAATTTTGATTTTCAATATTTTTACGGGAAATGTGGCACCAACTTATTGGATAATTGGAACGAATTTGTCAGCTATTGTTAGGGCGCCATACGTTAAAGTATTGTCCACTGCATTATCAAAAATATTTGAGAAGCATTATAAGATTCTATAGTAGGTAATACTTAGTTTTAATTTAAGAAGGTGGCGT
Source organism: Hemicrepidius hirtus (assembly GCA_963082805.1). NCBI lineage: Eukaryota > Metazoa > Arthropoda > Insecta > Coleoptera > Elateridae > Hemicrepidius > Hemicrepidius hirtus. Next base: position 31,865,232 of record OY720161.1, on the reverse strand, counting down.
GTATAAAAACAAGTTAGTTGTTTTTATTTATGAAGAGATGAGAAACGTAATTTTATGTAATACTTTAAATGTTACAATAAAGGAAATAAATTAAGACTTGCTACAATTCAGAATAAACTTACGGCTACAATAACCGACAATGGAAGCAATTTTGTAAAGCCCTTTAGGGTGTTTGGGAAACCTCACGAAAATGAAAATACAGAAAATAATGAAAATATAGAATTCGTAGAAATTACGAATATCTTATTTAATGATGATGAAGATGATTATAATCATACCTCATTGCCGCCACACTATACATTCGCGAGTCATAGATTGAATTTGGTAGCCACCAAAGATACAAGTGCCGCAATGGAAAACCCACGTTATACGAAAATTCACCGCTCTACATTTGCAAAATGCCAGGGTCTTTGGAATAAACAAAATATGTCTTCAATGGCCAGTGATTGCATTAAGAAGAACTTGGGGGGTTTATTTCAAAACTCCTACGGTTTACTAGGTGGAATTCCACATTGACGCGTGTAATCAAATAAAACTGATAATTTCGTCGAATGATGTCTAGAATTGCCAAGATTTCTACGTGATGAAATTACATTTTTAAAAGAGTATGTGTAGGTAATGAAACCATTGGCCCTCGCATTGGATATTTTGCAAAGGGATCGATGCATGTACCTAGGCTATTTGTTGCCCACTTTATACCAGACGGAATCCGATCTATACAATATGGAGAATTGGAGAATCCCTCGCAATAGGTATTTTAAAGCGATTTGAAGCTATTTGGTGGAAACGAGAATTTGTAGTGTCTAGTTGCCTCCATCCAAAATTCAAATTCGACAGGCTACCAAAAGAGAAGCAGCAGGAGGCGCGAAGTTGGCTAATTGCTGAAACCAATTCAATAAAAATGGAATGAACGGAGAGGGAAAGACGGGAAGATATTTTATGTCCTACCACAGGCAGTTCAACCGCCACCGAAGAATGTGTAGACGATGATTTTTTTTAAGTTTCCATTGAAAGAGATAGGCGAAGGATGCTTCTCGTGATGGCAAGCGGAGTGGACGTGACTGACAAGGCTGCACAGTATTGTGGTGTTTGTGGTGCAAAAACAGTGGTTAAAAAAGTGCACTGTGTAATATGTGCAACCTACTACCATAACAGTTGTGTATCAAGACTAAAAAAACACGAAATAATTGACGACAAAAGCATTATTTGCTGCGAAAAAGAACCCACGGAAATTTCCACTGACCGTGACATTGAAAACCCGTTGAACGTAGAGCAAATAAATCTGCTCAAAACTATAATTAGCTGTAAAAATGTGCTAATTAAGGAACTTTACGCGAAAATTGACTTATTGAACGATAAAATAATATATTTACAAGAGAGGAGTAGTTGTAGTGTGGAAAATACATGTAAACCAGGAATAATGCCTGAAAATGAAAACAAAAATTGGGCAACGTACAGTAGTGTTGCTACTGCTAGTCTCCTAGCAGTATAAAAACCATCTAATCCACAGTGAAAAAAATCGCAAACATCAAGTACCACAAAAGCCTTTGCAGAAATCGGAAGACAATGGAAACTATCAAGTGGCACAAAAAGCGAAAGGCAAACACAAGAGCAACCAAAAAGTGGAGCAAAATAATTCCGAAACAAGTACTGCAGCACAAATAACAAAAGACGATGTTGCAGTGGGAATTCACAAAGCATTAGCAAATTTGGCACTAGATAGTGAACAAAACTGGATCAAAGTAAAATCGAAGAAACTAAATAAAAACCGAAATACAACAACATGGGGCACCAACAACACATGCGAAATAAGCGGAGTTCCAAAAATGGCCTCTTTATACATAAGTCGACTTAACCCATTGACAAGTGAGGAAAATCTTAAAAATCATCTGGTTAGTCAAAACCTGTCTACTGCAAAATGTGTCAAAATGTTATCAAAACATCCCGATTTGTACTCTTCCTTCAAGATAACAGTACCGTCTAATGAACTTCACCAAGCAAGCAATGCAGAGCTATGGCCAGCTGGTGCTACTATAACTCCTTTTTTATACAGACTATCAAAACCCAGAGAGAAAATCACATAAATGAACCAACCGTGGCGACCCATCATGTGTTTAAATTATTACATTTAAATGTTTGTTCAATCTTAAACAAAATAAGTGACCTCGAAGTGGTTCTTTCATCTGAAAATCCGGATTTCTTCTGTGTCTCAGAGCACTGGCTACCTGATTATGCGGCAAGTACGTATAATATGACGGGATACATATTAAGTGCATTTTTTGGTCGAAAGGAACATATCCATGGTGGCGTAGCTATATATGTAAGAGAATCATTAGTTATTAAGGATCTCACTAATATTGTTAGGCAGTATAATAACGAATTCCATTATGAATGTGCCGCGGTTAGTTATACTATAATGAATATCACTGTGTGTATATTATGTGTGTATCGCTCCCCCAACGGAGACGTGAATATTTTTTTAAATAATTTACAGGCTTGTCTAGCACATGTGCTAAAAAAATATCGGTATGTAGTACTTGTAGGTGACCTCAACATAGACAGTATAAAAAATGATATTAATAAAAAAATGCTATTTGACATATTCGCCGGACACGAATTAATTTCATTTATTAATCATCCTACACGAATAATGAATAATTCATCGACATCGATAGACTATATCGTAAGTAACATTCCTCATGTGAAGACGGAGGTCGTAGATTACAACATTTCAGACCACACAGCGCAGATAGCGAATATAACAATAGACTTAAATTCTACAAATAAAGCCCATAAACAAAAAATGCAAGGTATACCAAGAAGGCCATCCAGTCTTCATCATTTACGTAATCTCTACAATATATTAACAAATCAAAATTGGCAATCTGTGTATGATTGCTCAAACGTAGACGATGCCTTTCGGGCGTTTGCCTATGGTTTTGAACTAGGTTTAAATAATGCATGTCCAAAAACCATTGCAAAATATAGAGGAAAAAAAGCAAAGGTATCATGGATCACACCTGATCTAATACGTGAAAGAAACCAACTTCTTGACTTATTCAAGCTAAAACGAGAGACGAATAGCGTAATATTAACCACTCATTACACGGAAAGAAAGAAACGTTATTATGAAAAAGTTGAGGAAAAGAAAAAAGCATTTTATGGTCAGCAAATTGCAAACTCCAACAATGGAACAAAAGAGGTGTGGAAAATTGTTAATGAGAGACTGGGACGATCACAAAAATTAAATGATTTAACAATCATTTTCAAAGAAGAGAAAATATCGGAGGCCCAAAAAATTTCAAATATCTTTGCAACTTACTTCTGTAAATTGGCAGAAAATAAACTCAACAACTGTCTAAACGTCCTTTCAAAAAACAGTACGATACCACCAATAAATAGTAAGACGTTGTTTATGTCACCTGTTGACAAAAATGAAATTATTCAGCATATCTGCAGTCTTAGTAATACAAAATCGGTTGGAACTGATGATATCACTGCTGAAATGTTGAAAGTCGTTGCGGACGCTGTCGCGGAACCGATTACACATGTTGTGAACCTCTGCCTTCAAACGGGAATCTTTCCAGACGCTCTAAAAACGGCACGCGTTGTGCCGGTGTTAAAAAAAGGTAATAGGGAATGTGTAAACAATTACAGGCCCATATCGATACTATCAAGCATATCGAAAGTCATTGAAAAGGCGATAGCAAAACGTATATTACACTTTGCAGATAAACATAATCTGATATCAGACTCCCAGCATGGTTTTAGAAACGAACGCTCTACGGAGACGGCCTGTTTTGACTTTGTACAATCTGTATACGATTCACTTGACAAAAATTTATATGTAGCAGGTATCTTTTTTGATCTTTCATGTGCCTTTGATTCCATAAACCCTACCTTTCTTAAGGTTAAACTGGATGCCATGGGTATCAGGGGAACTGCAAATAACTTAATCTCATCGTATATGAGGCAAAGGAAACTAGTGGTTAACGTAGCTGATACCCACTCAGATATATGCGACCTACATCTAGGAGTACCACAAGGGTCGGTGCTGGGGCCCCTGTTGTATATATTATTTGCCAATGACATTGCTTTTCATGTAAAATCTCAATGCCAAGTGTGTTTTGCAGATGACACGAGTTTTGCGGTCTCGGCAGATAACACTCCCGAGTTAAAAAATAAAGTCAATGTATTAATTAAAAGTTTTAAAAACTGGTGTGACCGTAATAATTTAATTGTGAATATGGATAAAACGGCATGCGTCTATTTTTATAATCGGAGACCAATATTAAACCTAAATTTCAGCTGTGATAATACCACTATACTACCTGTAAATGGTGTTAAACTTTTAGGTGTCAACATTGACTCGCATTTAAGTTGGGTAAACCATATTGAAGTAACCTGCACCAAATTAAATCAAGCCTTTTTCGCATTGAAAAATGTTAAAGGATGTCTTAATGAGCATCAACTGATACAGGTGTACTACAGTATGGTTCAATCTATTATTAGCTACAATCTAATATTATGGGGGGCATCAACAGAAATTAACAGGGTGTTCATAGTACAGAAAAAGACTGTAAGATTGATGTTCAATATAAAACAACGAGACACCTGTAAGCACACATTTCAGGGAAAAAATATCCTCACCATTTTTAGTTTACTTATATATAAATGTAATATGTATGTCAAGAAAAACATGACCAAATTTGCATTAAACAACCAAATACACGATCACAATACGAGATGTCGTAATGACGTACATATTGAAAATTATAACTTGACATTATTAAACAAATCGCCTAAAGTATTATGTGCGGCAGTCTATAATAGGTTAGATGATAACATAAAAAACATTAGGGAAGTAAGTATCTTTAAAAAAGCTCTGAGAACATTTTTAATCAGTAAATCATATTACAGCTTAAACGAATATCTAAAATAGAACTGCGTGATAATCTATGTCTTTCTAATGCTTAATTACATTTCTATTGACGAACCTAACAAAGATGTATCTTGTACAGGAAATAAACATATTATTATTATTATTATATGAATCCGCGGAGGAAATACTTTCCTCGTTTTTACAGAAACCAGATCGGTCCTTAAACATATTTTGTGGATCGGACTATAAGGATATAAAAGAACTGTTCCTTAAATATAATACCACCCTTCCTTCAAGTGCTTCGGTTGAAAGACTTTTTAGTGTCGCTAATTCTGTGTTGAGTTATAAAAGTCATGGACTGACCGATAGTAATTTTGAAAGACAGCTGCTTTTAAAAGTGAATAAAGCTTTTCTGTAAACTTTTATATATTTTATTGTTGCATTTAATATTATTAAGCATTTATTTAAAACTAGCTGGGTACCCGCAGCATATGCTGGATTTGCATTATAGGTAATAAGAATAAGGAACACATTTGCACACACGTTTTAGCAAGAGTGGTTTAAAGTACAGTATGAATTACTTAGGTACCTACTTCACAAGGAATGCGTAGGTAATTGTAATTACTTGTTTGTAATAAATGGAAATAATGGAAATATCACATTAATTTGGTCATTGGTATTCTTGCGAACGTAACGGCTAATAATACTACAGTAATTAGTTAAATACATCTCTAAGTAGGTTCTCAGCAAAGCGATTCTAATTTTAAACAATTTTGTACATAAATAGTATTTATGGTGTGTAATGTATTTAGGTAAATGTAGTAGAAATCTAACATACCGACTAAGCAACAAACAACTGCGCATTATATTTTACATTAAGGCTCCTTAGGACAGCGCGGCGAATAGGGATTCTAGTGCGAAAAATTGTTAAACTTTTGACAAAGATTACAAGAACAGGAATTAATTTGAAAAATTTCTCTTTGTTTGAGTATGTTGGTAATTACAATAGAATTTGTCCTACGAGAAGTTTTTTTCAAATATTTATTTAATTAACCGTAAATTTAAATTAATTGTTTTTTAATTACGTGTTGATATATCAAAATTACGATAACAATTTGAAAATAACTTCTCGTAGGACAAATTTGATTGCATTTTAGAATACATTGGTGATGAGAGATTTTTTCCAAATAATTATTTACAATTACAATCTTGGTCAAAAGATTAATAAAATTGTCGATTGAGTATTTTGCATAAAGGTGATATTTGAAACTTAGGCAACCCGAATGACATTTCTACCTGCTCGCAGGTAGAAAAACCCGGGATCGCTTATCTTTTAATCCACCCCGTTACCTTATAATGTGGAGTGTTTGGTCATTTTGCTGTCTTTCTATTTTATAGAAATAGAAAAGCAATATAAATTATCGGGCAACTCAATTAAATATCTATTATTCACGAAACCTTGTGTTATGTCCCAATAGTTTTATCAAACTTTCAAAAAATTTTCAAGGGGCTTTTTCTTCTGGTGCTTTTTTTCCTAGGGCTTTTTCCTACGGCTTTTTGTTCGGGGATTTTTTTCGGGGCTTTTTTCCCGGGCCTTTTTTTCCCGGGCTTTTTTTACGTAGATTCAGGGGGAACGGATGCCCAAAATTAACAATAATATGCTTGCGTAATATTCCAATAGTAAATGGTGTAGGGTGCTAATAGAAAACCATTAGAAAAACGTTTTGTGACCTAGTTTTAATAAACCAGGATTTTTCTAAATTTCTTAAATTACATTATCAGTATTTGTACGTATTTTTGATGAAGATACTACTTATATACAGTGTGTCGGCGTAAGTTGGCCACATATGGAAAACTTTGTTATTATTGATTTTATGAAAAAAAGTTATTCTTCTTAAAAAGTTCTGCATGTTCTAAAACCCAAAATTCAACCATCAGATATTAAATTATATCAGTCGTATCATAATAAAAATAATTATATCATTTTTGTTCAAGAGTAAAGTACCATCATTTTTGACCATATCGAAAAAATTTTATAAGAAAAGATGTTATGGATTAAAAAACCGTTCTGTATGTGTAATTACTATAATAAAAGTTATAATATACAGGGTGCCAATTTTAAGTTGTCCACCATTGGTAACTTCGTTACCTTTGGAGATGGAAAGTTGGTTAAATGAGAAAAGATTCAGTATTTTTTATGCTTGTTTAGAAAGTGAAATTTAATTTTTTATGACACTTCCGGTTTAGCGAGAAATGGTGCCAACTTTTTATTTTTAAATGGAACACCCTGTATTTTTTGAAATTTTTCGATTGGAAATAATTTTGGCTTTAAAAAAGTATAGCACACATGTACAATTAAAATTACTTATAACCATGATATTTAATGTTTATTTATTTTTATTAAATTGGGATCACAATTGGCTTAGCTCAAAACCAAACAGGAACAATAAAGAAAATAAACAATAATTATCAAATAAAACTATTTGAATACATATTCAAGTTATTGCAAGTATTGTTCGATACAGTTTCCCTCGTGGAGCACGTAGAGATGAACCAATTTCCTTCTACCAGTCTCATGTAAAACTTGGTGGATTTTATTTTGCAGCATCTCGAAATTCTCGTATCTTTCTTTATAAATTATATCCTTTAAATAGCTCCAAAGAAAAAAGTCTAGTGGTGTTACGTCGGGGGATCTCGGCGGCCATGGAATAGGTGCATCTGTCCCCATCCACTTATTGCCGAAAGTATTTCTTAAACATTGTAAGGAGTCTCTTGCATTTCTTTGACAAAAAAAGTAAATCGCCAACGTATCAACCTTCTCGTTATTATAAAAATTCATTTTATATGATTTCAGTGACAGTAGTACTGAAGAAGTAAAACGAAATTGACATTTGTTCATTTCTAGGTATTGTTTATTGGTGCCCTTTTGATTCATGGCAATTGTGATCCCAATTTAATAATTATAAATAAAAGTTAAATATCATGGTTATGAGTAATTTTAACTGTACATATGTGCTATACTTTCTTAAAGCCAAAATTATTTCCAATCGAAAAATTAAAAAAAATACAGGGTGTTCTATTTAAAAATAAAAAGTTGGTACCATTTCTCGCTAAACCAGAAGTGCCATAAAAAATAAAATTTCACATTCTAAATGAGCATAAAAAATACTGAATCTTTCCTCATTTAATCAACTTTCCATCTCCAAAGGTAAAAAAGTTACCAATGGTGGACAACTTAAAATTGGCACCCTGTATAACAATTGGCGACGAGGTAAATTGTTTTTTTTTTAAGAAAAAGAGGAAAGGTTCCTAAACTTCAAGGAGAAGAATACAAAATTTTCAAGGAGAAACGCAATTGTGAAAAAGAAATGGTGAGGTTAAGGTTTAAAAATGGTCGTGGTCGAAATGGAGGAGACAAAAGAACAAAAGGTAATAATTGCCAGTGGTAATATAGGAAGCCTCAAAGAATTCCGAGTAGGTGAAGATTGGAGTATTTATGGTGAGCGGTTAGAGCAGTACTTTGAAGCAAATTTTATTGAAGAAGCACGGAAAGTATCCGTATTATTGACCGTGATAGGCCAAGAAGCCTACCAAATTTTAAGGGATTTATGTGACCCACTACTTCCAAAACAAAAGACGTATAAGGAATTAACAGAGATGTTAGAGAGACAATTTGCACCGAAGGTGTCGGTTTTTAGAAAAAGAATCGAGTTCGATAAGTTGCAGCAAGGAGCCAATGAGAGTGTGAACGAATGGTTCGTTAAGGTCAAGAATGCAGCGAAGCCATGCCAATTTAAAAGTTCACTAGAGGAGAGGGTCAATGATAAGTTGGTTGCTGGTATGAGGCCGGGGCTAATCTTAGATCGGCTCTGTGAAGAGAGTGAAAGCAAGACATTAAAGGAGATGGTGGAACTGGCGTTAAACAAGGAAGCCACAATTAGAAGAGAAGTTTCGATCAACAGAGTGCATTATTTTCAGGGGAAAGAGAGACCAAGAAAAGACAAACCAGATCGGAAAGAGGATGTACAAAGCGAAGTCCAGAAGGAAGGGCCTAACTGTTTTCATTGTGGAGGAACACAGCATTCATTTACATACTGCAGGTTTAAAAGGTTTAAATGTAAAATTTGCAAAAAAAATAGGACATTTAGCAAAGGTATGTAAAGAAGGTAAAGAAAAGAATTTTTATTTGGAGAGTTCTGAGGGAAATAATGAAGTAGAAGAGGTAAATTAATTTAATTTTGTAAGTGAAGGAGTAAATAAGCCAATGATGTATCAAGTTATAATTAATGATACACCAATACAAATGGAGATTGATACAGGCGCTGGTATTTCATTATTGCCCAAGGAATGTTACATTAAACATTTTAATAACTTAGAATTAACACCCTGCAATATAAAATTAAGGACCTATAATGGCAGCTTAATAAAGCAATTAGGAGAAATAGCAGTGAGAATTAGCATAGAGAACGATGAAATAATGTTGGAGGAGTATAAGGAGTTATTTGGCAAGGAGCTAGGTAATTACAGACATGAGGAGATTGAATTGCAGATTCAAGAAGGTGTTAAGCCAGTATTTTGCAAACCAAGGTCGGTTCCTTTTGCTTTCAAGGGGGAGGTAGAGAAGGAATTAGATAGGTTAGAGGCAGAAGGGGCATTACGAAGGTAACGACTAGTCAATGGGGTACAAATTAGATCCGGTAGTTAAACCAGATGGATCGTTGAGGTTGTGTGCTAATTAAAGCGACAATAAATAAATATCTAAAGGATTATCAGCACCCGTTACCGCTTATTAATGAACTATTTACAGCGTTACAAGGGGGAGGGTTTTTTACAAAATTGGATTTTGCTAATGCATATAATCAGTTACGAGTATCAGAAGAGACCAAATATTTGCTTGCTTGGAATACACATAAAGGCATTTATATTTTAAATAGACTTCAGTTTGGAACCAAGCCTGCTTGTGCAATATTTCAAGCGATAGTAGAAAAAGTTTTGCAAGGCGCAAATGGCGTTATAAATTTTCTAGATGATATCGTAGTCACTGGTAGATACAAGGAGGAACACATGAAAAATTTAAGAGAGGTGCTCAAAAGATTAAACGAAGCAGGTTTCAAGTTGAATTTAAAGAAATGCAAATTTTTAGAGTCAGAGATTAAGTATTTAGGCTATATAATAGACAAAGACGGTTTAAAAAAAGATAGCGAGAAGGTAAAGGCTATTGTTGAGGTGGCTAAGCCAAAGAGCCAGACCGAGGTTAGAGCATTTGTGGGAATGATCAATTATTATGATAAATTTATCCCTAATGTATCTAGTTTGTTGAGTCCGTTATATCAGCTATTGAATAAAAATGTAGACTTTAGGTGGTCGAAAGATTGCGAAGAAGCATTTGTCAAGACAAAGCAATCTGTTGTGTCAGAACAAACATTAGTACATTTTAATCCAGAATTGCCGGTAAAGTTAGCTTGTGATGCATGCCAAGGGGAGATAGGTGCAGTTTTAATGCACATTTTTCCGGATAAGTCTGAGAGACCTATCGCATTTGCATCCAGAGTATTAAGCAAAGCAGAAAAGGGTTATGCAATGATACAAAAAGAGGCTTTAGCAATATTCTGGGGAGTGAAAAAAATTTATCAGTATTTAATTGGTACAAAATTCATTTTAGAGTCCGATCACAAACCATTATTAGCTTTACTGGGAGAAAATAAGGAGATTCCAGCCATGGCAGCAAGAAGGTTGCTGAGATGGGCTTTGTATTTGTCGGGATTTGATTAGTATAAGCTGAAATATGTAAAGGGAATAACCAATGGTGGGGCGGATGGACTGTCGAGATTGCCATTGCAGGAGTTGCAAGTGGATTATATAAATTTTGTGGGCAGGGCATTACCTTTAGAGAAGCTAGCTATTAGATTAGAAACAAAGAAGGATGCAGTTTTAAACCGAGTGTTTAGATATGTAGAGAGTGGATGGCCAGAGAGAGTAGACGATGACTTGCAAATGTTTAGTCACAGGAGAGGTGAGTTATATATAGATCAGGGTACAATTATGTGGGGATACAGAATAGTAATACCAGAGAAATTTAAGAGACAGCTATTAGAAGAGTTACATATGACCCATATAGGGGTAGTTAAAATGAAGTCGATAGCTAGGTCGTATTTCTGGTGGCCGAATCTAGATAAAATAATCGAAAATTATGTGAGAGATTGTGACGTATGTCAATCAGTGCGAATGGACCCACCTAAGACTAAATTAATTAAATATGAGGAGGCGTCTTATGCTTGGGATAGGATTCACATAGATTTTGCTGGGCCAGTAAACGGGAAAATGTATTTAATAATAACTGATGCATTTAGTAAATGGCCGGAGGTATTTCAAATGAATAAGACAGAGACTGCAGCCATGATAGGAAGATTAAGGGAGACTTTTGCGAGGTACGGACTGCCAAACAAAATAATTTCAGATAATGGATCGCAATTTACGTCTACTGAATTTTCAAAATTTTGTATGTTAAACGGTATCAAGCATGTCACGACAGCACCTTTTCATCCAGCTAGTAATGGAGCTGCAGAAAATTGTGTTAAATCAGTTAAGAGTGGGTTGTTAAAAGCTCTTAGTGATCCCAAAAATAAGGGAGTAAGCGAACATACTTTGATATGTCGTTATTTGTTAACATATAGATCTACGATTCACGTTGAATAGTCCAGCACAGTTAATGTTTAGGAGGAATATTAGAACAAGGTTTGATAATTTAAGGAAAGATGAAGGGCAAAATAAATCAGATAGTATGGTAAGATATTTTAAGGGTACCAGAGAGGTAAAATTTGTAGAAGATGAGATGGTATACGCTAGAGACTACAGATTGCCAAATAAGAGACGATGGGCCAAATGTATAATAGAGGAGGTGTTAGGATTAAGAACGTATCTTTGTAGGGGAATAGAAGAGTCGTGGGTCTGGAAAAGACATTCCGATCAGTTACTTAAAGCTAATGAGTTTAAGGTAGATCAGCCAGCTGAGACCCAATGTGAAGGGTATGAGTGGCAAGATAAGGTAGATACAACTAAACTCTGTTCAGGATAAGCTGATTCTTCATGTAAACAAAACCACGTGACTGCAGTACTATTCACAAGGTGCGCGCTCTAAGTAAAACGCTTGCGGTTACCTAAATAACTAAACATTTTATGAATGTTTGTTACATCTTGAAAGCAAGTAAATTAGTTATACCCCCAATAACAAATTTTCAAATACTTATGAATAAGATTAAATCTCAAATTAATTTGGTAATTACACTAATGGAAATTTTTAAATACTTATGAATAACCTTTAATGGAAATATTCTTTTTCGAAATCGTTTGTGGCTCTGAAAAGAACCGTTTTTTATCCTCTTTCAGTCTCCCGAAATTCTCGAAGTAGGTATTCTTCTTACCGAAGCCACACTAACTACTAACTTCCATAGTGTTGGCCACATGTTGCACAATATCGGTTAACGAAATGTCCGAATTTTGGACTAATGTTTCACTATATAATTTTAAAATTAACTGTTTTTCGCGTAAACTAATACTCTGCCTCTTGCGCTTTATGCTTTGCTCAGGAGATATTTCCATTATTGTTACTTACTCAAATCACGATAATGAACTGACTGAACGTAATTACTTCCCCGTGTTAAGCAGGTATTCTTTAACTCCGCAAGTATACACCCCTTCCCGTTCAGCAACCAATACCAGACCTCGCTACCAGCCATGTGACTATCGGCCCACGTGGTTTTGTTTACATGAAGAATCAGCTTATCCTGAACAGAGTTTAGTATAGTAGCGAGTAGTTTGTGTAGAATAAAAGAGGTTCAAGGGAACGATTGTAATATGAAAATTCGTGAGGTTGTTAAAATGCCTGAGACCAAGGAGGCTGTAACTGAAAGGGACACAAGCGGCAACGCAACGGAAGTAGAAGTAATAAAAGAGAAAGTCGCAAATACCACCGAGCGCATTGCAACTAGCCGCCCTAAAAGACAAATTAAGGCTCCTAACAGGCTTAATTTATAGTTAGTACGAGGGGATGTAATGTATTTAGGTAAATGTAGTAGAAATATAACATACCGACTAAGCACCAAACAACTGCGCATTATATTTTACATTAAGAACCGTTCTGTATGTGTAATTACTATAATAAAAGTTACAATATATAACATGGTGGATTTCTTTTAAATGTAAAAGTGCAGTGCGAGACCTGTATGAAGTCTTTTTATTTCACACTATTTGATTGATCTCAAAAATTCAGTATTATAAGGTATTATTATACCAAGGTAGGTATACCTACCTACGTAATTTAGATATTAAAAAACTTAATAGTTCTGTTGTACCTATTCGTTACGTTAATACAGTTAGTGAAGGTATTTTGATAAGAACATGGTAAGTAAAGAAAAACATTTGTATTATATTTCTTATAGGGGGAAGTGGGCTTAAAACGGAACAAAATCGGAAATGCTATTTTCTCAACACGACAATGCCTAGCAATTTAGTTCTGTTATGACGTATGTGTGGCAGAGTAGACTATTCTGTCAGCGAATAATAATATTGTGAAGCAATTTTGCAAATTCTAGTTGTGAAAAATTTGTTAGCAGTTTTTGTTTTAATTTTTATAATTGTTGTACCTAGTTATTTTCTTTTTACTTAATAGTTCTGTTATTCGTTACATTAATATAGTTAGTGAAGGTGTTTTGATGAGAACATGGTAAGTAACGAAAAACATTTTATTACATTTCTTATAGGTAGTGTACATATTTATAATGTTTTAATAATAACATAATGGTTTGTCGTTTGTCAGAATAAACAACATACTAATAGAACTTACTTACTCTCTACTTACTCTCAAAGTACTACCTACTTACCACATAACTCATATTAGGAATTAAAATAATCTTGAAAAACAACTTAAATAAAACATTGTAGGTATTACATAGGTATATAATATTGTAACCAAGAACTTTTTTATTTTTATATATTCATAGAATCCAGACAGATTTTGTTCAAACTGTGGCGTGCGGATGTTCGACCAAAAAAAAGTAAAGCTGGGTGAGTACCTACTTAAATTACTCAATTCTATAAAATAATAGTAGTTGCTGGTTGTAATACTGATCAGCTTAAAATATTTGAAGTCTGAATAGAGAATAGAGAGAGCAATTGGTTGTTGAACCCTATGAGCGACACACCACCACAGTAGTACGCTGCATAGAGTGCCATTCACTCGTCTGTGGTACGTGTAATATCTATTATTATATACTTGGAAATTGTAATTTATTGATATTATTTTAATAATAAATTTGCAACCATGTACGAACCATCACTATTTATAATCTTTAAACCCTCATCTTTTAGATTTGTATAAATACTGTGAGGGCTGTGGCAATACCGTCATGCGATCAATCACGGCAATCATTGATATTAAGGCGAAAGTTGGTGCCAACCGAGCAAAAACTCTTGCTCGGAGAAAAACAAACATGCACAATATGGTGAGTTTAAATAGGCAGTGTCGTTTCTGTACCAATGAATTTCATAATATATCTTCACTTTACGTGCTACTTTTTTATCAGTGTCATATTGTTAGATACCTCAATAAATTGCACAAACATATATTTCACAGTTTAACAGAAAGCAAAAAATGCAAGTTGCAGTTGCATGATCAGATTCTGGTATGTAGATTTTACTAAACAAAACACTACAATTACTGTACTATAATATACAGTGTGTCCCAAATAGAGTAGTATTGCATGGCTATCTTTCTTATTAATAAAGATACAGATTCGGTTAAATGGGCAATGTTGTGCAGTTTTTCCTGCTGGTTTAGATGCTGCTTAGAAAGGTCGAACATTCCGAACCCTTCAAAAGATATCCGCAAAAAACCACAAAATCCATTTTTCGAAAAAGTCGATTATTTCGCTTACTATAAAAGTTACAGAAAATTGTTTTATACAAAAGTTACTTGATTCATTAAGATAAACAAAAATATGTTTGCAAAAAAAATATCGCAAAAGCCGTTTTCGAGATATTGATAGCAACTTTCTTATTTTAAATGGGCGCCATCTTGGATTTTCAAATGAATAAATTGCATTTTTTTTTCTGCATTCAACGATGTATAACAATCTATGTTAAAAATAAAAAATAACGGCATACTTAATAGTTTTTGTATTAAATAAAGTAAGCCATGAAAACAAGTGAATTTTAACAAAGAAAACTTCGAACAAAATGTATTTACAGTTATTAACGATATTTATAGTAAACGTTAAATCTGCAATGGCTAATTTTAATCACAGTAAATGTTCAAAATGTTGGCCATTGTTATCCAAACATAACTGGCATCTTTTCAAAATTCTTGCAGTTACTTTACGTAATGTATTGCGATTAATACTATTTAGCGCTTCTTGTACAGATTCTTCCAATTCGTTAACATTGTTGTAATTAAAATTACTACCATACACTTTATTTTTTATCGTCCCCCACAGAGAAAAGTCAAGAGGTGTTAGGTCTGCCGACTTGGGTGGCCATCTAATTGGTGTGTTAGTAGCTATCACCTTTGTTATTAAATCACCCATTTAATAACAAAGGTGCCAGTTATGTTTGGCTAAGAATGGCCAACATTTTGAACATTTACTGTGATTAAAATTAGCTATTGTAGATTTAACGTTTATTGTAAATATCGTTAATAACTGTGTAAAGGTGGCTACCTTCAATGTTGTTTGTTACTATAGTAAATGTTTGACAAGATATAAATATTTGTATTTTGAATTAATATCTGTTAATATTAATATTTAATTACTTATTGTTTATTAACGTGTAATTTAATTCTCTTGTAAAGAATAAAATCACGTAAGTTGAAGAAACTAATTTACAAATTAAATTACAATAAACAAGTAAGTAAGATGGTCCAGTTTTTCGTGCAAGTGGTGAAGAAAACTGAGAAAGAATGTGTGATTCAATGTATTTCTACAGATAAAACAACATGGTACTTTATTCCCGAAGAGTCCAATAATATATCATTTCACAAACATTTAGTAAGTAGAAAACCAATTTACAATGCTACATTAGCAATTAAGAACATAAATGGTTATCGAACTGTAGCAATTAAATTAGATGATGATATTCGGAAGGAATATTTTGAAAATGAAGATGTAATCACAGTAATTAATTTAATAGAGTTACCAGCGATATTGGATGATCAATCCAAACATATGTCTGAAATGAAAGCAGAAAAAAATATTGAATTTAAACAGGGACTAATATTGAAGAGATTAAAAGAAAAATCAAGAATTTTTGTTTCTCCGACATTTGGGAAAGATATTATCGAGCTTGTTCATCAACATTATGGACATATAGGTCCAGCACAAATGCTCGCAACAATAAGACCACACTATTATTTTAAAGGACTTGATAAAGCTGTAGAAACCTTCTGTAAAAATTGCAAGGTATGTATAGAAAACAAAACTCGACGTATTCGTGCTATAGGGCTGCTCTCACAATTTGGTCCGGCCGAACGCCCGTTTCAGATCATGTCACTTGATAGTGTTGGTGGTTTCGGAGGAAATCGATCCTCCAAACGATACATGCATATTCTAGTTGATCATTTTACTAGATATGTTTGGATATCAACAACAAAGGGTCAGAATGCCCAAGATTTTATAAACCTAATAAATCCAATTTCAAAGAAAAATAATATTTCGATTTTATTAGCAGACCAATATACAGGAATTAATTCTACTTGTTTTAAAAATTATTTAGATAAAAATGGAATTCAGATTGTTTTTACATGCATCGATCATCCAGAATCAAATGGTCTTAACGAACGACTGAATCAAACACTTGTAAATCGCCTTAGATGCAAAATAAACAGTGATAACAATACTAGAGCCTGGTCAATGTTAGCACAAGAATGTGTAAATGAGTATAACGATACCATTCATAGTTCAACACAATTTGAACCATCATATTTATTATTTGGGAAAAAACCTACAATTTCACCTCTTCAGGAAAATTATCAGCAAATTCTTGAAGTAGACAGAAAAAAAGCATTTCAAAATTCGATAAAATCTTTTAAAATAAATAAAAAACGATTGGATAAGAATCGACAACAGTACAACTTCAATGTTGATGATATGGTCTATATTGAAAATGGCAGTAAACTAAATAGAAATAAGTTAGATCCAGTTCGAGTGGGACCATTTCCTATCGTTCGACAAATTTCTCCATCATTTTATGAAGTTGCAAGCGGAAAGAAAAAGAAAATTTCAAATTTTTTCCACTCAAGCAAACTTGTTCCTTTTCCCCACGCATAAAGCGTCCTCAAAGGGGGAGGTGTAAAGGTGGCTACCTTCAATGTTGTTTGTTACTATAGTAAATGTTTGACAAGATATAAATATTTGTATTTTGAATTAATATCTGTTAATATTAATATTTAATTACTTATTGTTTATTAACGTGTAATTTAATTCTCTTGTAAAGAATAAAATCACGTAAGTTGAAGAAACTAATTTACAACTGTAAATACATTTTGTTCGAAGTTTCTTTTGTTAAAATTCACTTGTTTTCATGGCTTACTTTATTTAATACAAAAACTATTAAGTATGCCGTTATTTTTTATTTTTAACATAGATTGTTATCCATCGTTGAATGCAGAAAAAAAAATGCAATTTATTCATTTGAAAATCCAAGATGGCGCCCATTTAAAATAAGAAAGTTGCTATCAATATCTCGAAAACGGCTTTTGCGATATTGTTTTTGCAAACATATTTTTGTTTATCTTAATGAATCAAGTAACTTTTGTATAAAACAATTTTCTGTAACTTTTATAATAAGCGAAATAATCGACTTTTTCGAAAAATGGATTTTGTGGTTTTTTGCGGATATCTTTTGAAGGGTTCGGAATGTTCGATCTTTCTAAGCAGCATCTAAACCAGCAGGAAAAACTGCACAACATTGCCCATTTAACCGAATCTGTATCTTTATTAATAAGAAAGATAGCCATGCAATACTACTCTATTTGGGACACACTGTATTATACCTTTTTTTAGAATACCACAGTAGATGCAAATATTTCACCTACAGAAAAGAGAACGGGGACGCACCTGGATGACTTGTTGTTGGTATGTGAAGTTACATTAATATTTATTATTTAGAATGATATACTTTGCTATTTACCTCTTTTCGATAAATCAACTCTTTCATCATAAACCATGAAGTATTTATAAAACTGTTCAACAAAAACAGGTGGTAAAGTGATTCCTTTCAACCCATATGGTTGAAATATAATAATATTATAATATTATGTGTAACGATATATTTATATATTGTAGGATAACGAAGATGAAGCATTTCTGGTGAGTATTACCAATAATTATTCATTCAAACGCTAATCTTTTAAATTTAAAAAAATGTGTATTACCATCTGTAGTATGAACACAAATGAAACATCACATCACATCATAAGTGGTCTGTCAAAAGCTCAAAGCACGATTCTAATATTGATATATAACTTTAATACTATTAATGTCTTGTAAATTCCATAGCCAGATTAACTTTTTTTCCATCATACTGTAGGGTAGGTAGGCTATATTATCCACCCATCTTTTTTTATTTAGGATATTGAGAACAAAGTCGAGGAGATTATTTCGAATCATGAATTAGCCAAACTGGTGAGTTATAGCTATAATATTAACTTTTATATATAAATATGGTTTACAGAGAATTGTAATTATTTTATAATGATTCAACAGTTAATAATTCGAGCCTAGATGTATTGGGTTCCCAATATGCAGACACACGCTACAGTATTGTCTACAGCTTTGGAGCCAAGATCATATGTGGTTGAGACAGACACAGGACCAGTGCGAAGAAATCGTAAACACTTACAACCACTAACAGGAAATGGTCAAGTACGTTCAAGCTCAAGAGAACGTAGAGCACCAAAGTATCTGCAAGATTATCGTATCTAGTGTGTGAAATTGCTAGGACAGATCAACGCAGATGACGAGTTTAATATAATTAATTTTGTTGAAATTTGTTAAAAAAAAAAGAAAGATGTAAGGTAGCTAGGTAACGGGAATTAGACAGAATAACTTGTCATGTATTTTAGTGTGAATATGTTAATAAAGTTATTGGTATAAAAACCAAATATTACAGGAACAATCTGTACAAGAAGCGTTAAATAGTATTAATCGCCATACATTACGTAAAGTAACTGCAAGTATTTTAAAAAAATGCCAGTTATGTTTGGCTAACAATGACCAACATTTTGAACATTTACTATGATTAAAATTCGATATTATAGATTTAACGTACATTGTAAATATCGTTAACAACTGAAAATAAATTTTGTTCGAAATTTTTTTTGGTTAAAATTCATTTGTTTTCATGGCTTACTTTATTTAATACAAAAACTATTAAGTATGCCATTATTTTTTATCTTAATCATAGATTGTTACACATCGTTGAATGCAGAAAAAAAATGCAATTTATTCATTTGAAAATCCAAGTAGGCGCCCATTTAAAATAAGAAAGTTGCTATCAATATCTCGAACACGGCCGGCGCGGCCTTTGCAATATTTTTTTTGGAACCACATTTTTGGTTATCTTAATGAATCAAGTAACTTTTGTATAAAACAATTTTCTGTAACATTTATAACAAGCGAAATAATCGACTTTTTCGAAAAATGGTTTTTTTGGTTTTTTTACGGTTATCTTTTGAAGGGTTCGGAAAGTTTTATCTATCTAAGTAGCATCTGAACCAGCATGAAAAACTGCGCAATATTGCCCATTAAACCGAATCTGTATCTATTTCTATTCTAAATTAAAGCTATTGAAGATATGGCAGAGTTGGGGATATCGTCACAAACTAGAACATGTTCTTTGCGTGTATCTGAAACAGACACGAACAGTACGGAAACAGATGATGATTCTGACTATGAGAATGGTTGTAACCGCGAAGATGAAAATAGTATTATAAATACCAATAAAATTTTAGAAAATGAGTCTCAACAAATTGATGATGTGGCAGAAGATGTACCGGGTGTCTGCTTACGGATGAGGACCGGCGATATCTACTGATCCGTTCATTGTAGAGTTGTGGGAAAAAAGATTTTTTGACAAAAGTTGATAAGAGAAATTTACTGAAAATAATTTTAAGTCCGTAAATTGACCGGAAGGGGGTGCAACTATCAGGGTTGACTAGAAAAACGGGCATTTCACCCAAATTTTGACGAATAAGGTAGGTCGAAATTATATTCACTGAAATCTTTTCACAATTTCACAGAACTTTGTCCAGACATTTAGTACCCTAGCGCCCTTAATAAGGGCACGAGGAAGGGGGGCATTTCTCCACAATAATATGGTGATAACTTCGGTTTCACTGAACCAAATCGAACAAACTTGAGCTCGTTGGAAAGAGCTTTTCGAGATCATTCAGAATTCAGGTTTGATATAATTATTTTGTTCTTCTGACAAACATTAATGGGCGCTATTTTGAAATTTGACAAATTTATTGATTTTACTTTAAATTTTTAAATGAGACGGTATAAACATGGAAGAAGCAGATCCTCAGTTGTTGTCCAGAATTTTATAGACCGATGAAGCTACCTTTAATAGTGCTGGGGGGGGGGGGGTTAATCTGCATAATATGCACTATTGGTCTGAAAACAATTCACACTGGATGCAGCCAGTTGCCCATCAAAATCGTTGGAGCGTAAATGTATGGTGTGGTATTGTTGAAGGAAAAATTATTGGACCATTTATTTTCAATGGGAATCTTAATGGTGATAGATATTTACAGTTCTTGATGCAGAATTTACCGCCGCTTCTAGAAGATGTATCCTTAGAGACAAGAATTAACATGTGGTACCAGCATGATGGATGCCCTGCTCATTTTTCGCAAGACGTTCGTGCTTATCTCGATGAACAGTTTCCTAACAGATGGATTGGAAGAGGCAGCTTATTTCCATGGCCACCGAGATCTCCCAATATAGTCTGTTTTCATTTTTATTTATGGGGACGATAGGACTTAGTCTTTCAAACCAGACCAACCACCCGAGAAAATATGATCGAGAGGATTCAAAATGCTATAAACACATTTCTACGGCTGAAATTGAAGCGGCTGTGTTTTCTACCAGTCGGAGATTACACCTTTGTGTTGGAAATGACGGTCAACATTTTAAACATTTATAAAAAAAAAATTAATATGGCCACATTATCGTAGTTTTATATTCGTATTCCTGCGTGTTTCCTGTTAGTTTCTTCGTTGTGTTTTGTGTTTCACCTACTTTAAATTGTTTGCAATAAATTTTAAAATATTTTTTTATTTGTTTCCATGGAAACTGCGTTTTTATTTGTTTTTCCTAGTATTTTGACCATAACTTCGAATTGGAAAAAGATATCGATATCCGGTTTGCGCAATTGTCTTCCTTATTTGATTCACTGCTTAGTGGAGTTATAATAATCATACCGTCTCATTTAAAAATTTAAAGAAAAATCAATAAATTTGTCAAATTTTAAAACGGCGTCCATTAATGTTTGTCCGAAGGACAAAATAATTATATCAAACCTGAATTCTGAATGATCTCGTAAGGTTCTTTCCAACGAGCTCAAGTTTGTTCGATTTGATTCAGGGAAACTGAAGTTATCTCCCTTTTATTGTGGAGAAATGCCCCCCTTCCTCGTGCCCTTATTAAGGGCGCTAGGGTACTAAATGTTTAGTCAAAATTGTGTGAAATTGTCAGAAGATTTTAGTAACTATAATTTCGACCTACCTTCCGTAAAAATTTGGTTGAAATGCCCGTTTTTCTAGTTGACCCTGATAGTTGCGCCCCCTTCCGGCCAATTTACGGACTTAAAATTATTTTCAGTAAATTTCTCTTGGCAACTTTTGTCATAAAAACTTTTTTCCCACAGCTCTACAATGAACGGATCAGTAAATATCGTCGGTCTTCATCCTTAAGCAGATACCCGGTACAACGTGACTTACACCCCTATTCTGTAAGCCCTAACGACTCGTTAGCGACTCGTTCGGCAGCGGTTACCGATGTGTTCAACGATTTTTCGCTCTAAAGTTATTCTGTAACTCCCGCCATCGATCACCAACGGTTGTATCGGTTGAAATATCTCGTTAAGTGAACGGCGTCTGCGCTGCTCACGTTCAGCTTTTACGATCCACTTTTCCAAAAGTTATTTTAGTGTTTGTGTGTTTTTAAAATATTATTTTTATAAGAATTATATTTGTTTTCGGCTTGAGCATGGCTCATAATAATTTACAAATAATTTTAGATGAATTAGAAAGAAGGCAAGTAACGTAAGAGCCCTTTTACACGTCAGAGAATTACTCCAAAAATTATTGTGAAAATTACTCTGAAAATTTTCAACAATAATAATTATTTGACGTGTAATACAGTATTTTACTCGCAAAATTAATAACGGTAATAACTTTCGCAATAACTTTGCGAGTAAAATGCTGTGTTACACGTCATATAATTATTGTTGAAAATTTTCATATATAATACTACTTATAGTAACTACGAAATATCCGACAATTTTTGGACAGTATGTAAGAGTACTTGATGCGCGATAATTCGCTATGAGTCCGAAGGACGAATAGCGAATTATCCTGCATCAAATACGAATACGTACTGTCCAAAAATTGCAGGATTATTTCGTAGTTACAAGTAGTATTCGGAGGACAATTTGGCGAACCAAATTTAAATTTTTATAGTTTCAAATCAGATTAATAATAATTTTCTTCGTAACCATGGTTTTATATACAAACCAGACAAAAGTCAAATTTAATTTTTCTTTCTACCTACGTATTTTGTGCATACTTTGTGATATTTTCGGTAAAATGGAAGCAAAACGGGTTCAACAGAGTACACTTGAAGAGATAGAGGAACTTAGAAGGTAAAACGCCCAAGAATTGTATGAAATTTAATGTTTCTTTCTACGTATTTTGTGTATGGTTTGTGACATTTACGGAAAAATGGAAGCAAAATGGTTTGGCTAGAGTACACTTGAAGAGATAAACGAAGCTGTAGAAGGTAAAACTCCCAAGAATACTGTGAAATCTCACACCTCGGTTTGGAAGCAGTTTTTTTTTGACAGAAAAATTATCGCTGAAATTTTGTACTAGTCCTAAATATCCGAGAATATACAAATTTGGAGTGCGCTGATTGGCTTGTCAAGTGAGTAAAACGCAACCGGATTGGTCAGTTTAGGGTGTGTCAAATTGTCAGAGTAATTTTCACAATAATTTTCGGAGTAATTCTCTGATTTGTAAAAGGCTCTAACAGGATTATAAGAAATATGTATATCTACCGAATGTCCACCCTTAAACGCCAACATAAAAACTTAACCTTGTATTGAATGTTTTTGCTAATTCTTCCTCACTAATTTCAACTTCCAGGAAAGGTAATAATATCAATTGAAATGTAAAATTAATTTAACTGCATATTGAATAATATTAATAATGGAATTTCTATTTTTAAATACTAATTTTAAACTACTTTTTATTGACGCATAGTAAATTATGTTCCTCTTTAAGAGTGGACACCAGGATAATATTATTTGGATCAGTTAATGTTTTTCATGATCTGTTATAACAATATTATTTGTGCATGCAAAGGAATGATTTACTCTAAGCTTTCTCGTCTTGTAAAACGCCACTTTCATGCCTTTTAATGTAATATACTAAATTAGAAGAAAATCCAGTAGACAGGTAATTGGAACTAAACACTTGTGTTAATGCCGTCGGTAGTAAATTGCAACTGGCAAATCCAAAAAATGTATTTGCCGGGTAAAATTTTGTAGTTAAAGCATGCGCAAACATTTTTCTGTAGCCAAGTACATATTTGCTACGCAACGAGGTCGACGCAAGGTTAAGTCGTGAACGAGACCGTTTACAGAATAGCTTTCGTAGGCTGATCGTTGAAATGATCGGTAAGGGAGTCGCTAACGATCGCCGGTAGCTAACGAACCGCTCATGAACGGTTTTTTACAGAATAGGGGTGTTAATCACCTTAAGGGGTATCACTGGCCAATTGGAACTTAAAGATTATTCTAGTAAAATCTTTAGGTTAGACGAAAGTAGCCCGTTTACAGTTGTTTGGATTCATTAAAAAATGAATATGTTGTAAGGAAATCCTCGATCTGTTGGCTATTAAATAATAGTGTTCGAGCCTGTACATAGGCTTAGATATTTCCTGTCGGAGCTCTTTGAGTCTTCCTAAGAAGTATATTTTTGGTTGTACCGTTATACGGATTTCTTTTGTTTAGGCACGCCGCCAGAACGTCCGGTCCCTTGACCACCCGAGACCATTGTAAGGGTGCAAGGAACCGGGGGGGGGGGGGGGGGTTGGCTACCTGCGAGGGTAGCTTGACACATTTTAAGAGACTTTAAGACGAACCTTCATATCGTGAAGTCGATCCTGTACAATTACTCTATTAAAGCTATTATTTTTTACAAGTGTTTGTTTATTCAAATAAGAGAAAATATCCGCGAATATTCTTGTTCGCGACATTTGGTCTTTCGAACTGGATATAAATCCTTTAAACGTGGATTATTTTGATCCCGAAGGGATAATTGAAGATTCAATTCGTCGTCTGGGCACAACACAGGGTACCATCTACATCATCAGCCAACCAGTTCAATTAGCTGCAGCAAGGCCATTATCGGTTTAAACCTTTGTGTCGTAAGTCCTTTTATTACTCTTTCCATATTTTAATACTGTTTTACTTGCGTAATTGACTATATATTCAATTTATTTGCATTACAAGTGTACTATTTTATTTTTCTGGTGTCATTATGGCACAAGCAGCACTCAAAACCTTAATGTCTAAAAGAGGTAACTTTCAAGTCCAACTTACTTTATTTTCAAAATTTATCATGAAATTAAGGATGAATGCAGTTTATCAGAGTTACAAGGTCGCTTAGAAAAGATTGAGTCATTATGGGATAAGTTTCATGATATTCAAACCAAAATTGAAGAACATTTTAATGATGATGAACTCCCACCTCAACAAAAGGAACGGGAAATCTTTCAAAATTTGTATTTTAAGACGGTATCACGTAGCAACGATATTATTTCTAGCAATTCAAGTAGCATTCCGTCTACCTCAAGTTTGGCTACACCACGCTTAATGCCAAATACCATGTCACATTTCAAACTCCCTGAGCAAAATTTGCCGAAATTTGATGGCTCCTATGATAGGTGGTTACGATTTTATGAAATTTTTAATGGTTTAGTAAACAATAACATGAATATACCCGATGTTCAAAAATTTTATTACTTGGAAGCGTCGTTATCAGGTGAGGCCGCTCAAATTATTCAATCCCTCGAAATTTCTGAGGATAATTATAAAATTGCATGGGGGATACTCTTATCTACCTATCAAAATAAGCGATAATTACATATTCCTATATCAAAAAACTAATTGGGGTTTCAAATCTTGTCAAGGAATCGGAGCAGGGAATCAAACAATTAGCGCAAACTCTATCAAAATGCTTAGGCGCTTTAAAGGGTTTAAGTCAGCCTGTTGATGATTGGAACGTATTAATAATTTACATTATTTCGGAAAAGCTCGATCCTAAAACCAAGCGCGATTGGGAAGAAACGCTGAAGTCAGATGATGATCAACAGCAATAATATACATTTTCGACAAGGTTGGAGAACCTATTAAATGCAGTGCACTATTAGACTCCGGAAGCCAATCCAATTTTATAACGCGCGAACTATTCGATCGCCTAAAACTCACTAGCTTTCAAACTAATTTTGCAGTCAGCGGCATAAGTTTATCACCTTTAACTATTTCTGAAAAAACTTCCGCTGTCATTAAATCGCGACACAATGCGTACCAGAAAGAACTAACATTCTTAATTTTAAACAAAATCACGGAAAATATTCCCACTTGTTCATTAAATACTGAAGCAATAAACATTCCCAAAAATCTAACATTAGCGGATCCTACTTTCTACGAATCTAGTGCTGTAGATGTCTTGTTAGGTGCCAGTATCTTTTTCGATTTATTATGCGCTGGTCAAATTAAAACGGGTTACAATTGTCCAATATTACAAAAATCTAAATTAGGTTGGATCGTAAGCGGTCCCATGACGCCAGCCAGTAATTTGCTTTCCTTTAACAATACAGCTTGTCATTTCTCAATAGAAAATAAGAACCTTGAAGAACAGCTGGAAAAATTTTGGAAAATCGAGGAAGTAGTTCCGCGAAACAATCACTCGCAAGAGGAATTAAAATGCGAAAAACATTTTGTAGAAAACATTAGGCGCGACTCGGAGGGTCGATTTGTTGTTAAGTTACCGTTACGGGATAATATCGAGGCTCTCGGTGACTCAGAGCAATGCGCCACTAAACGATTTTACGCCATTAAAAGAAAATTGGAGCGAAATCCCGATTTAAAACAACAATATCATGATTTTTTAAGGGAATATGAACTTCTGGGACACATGTCTTTGATAGACAAACAATGCGACAATAAGGTCCATAATATGATTTACTATTTACCCCATCATTGTGTTGTGAAGTCATCTAGCAGCACTACCAAATTAAGGGTAGTTTTTGACGGTTCCGCCAAAACTACATCGGGAATCTCGTTAAATGACATATTACAAGTAGGTCCTACTATTCAGGACGATTTATTTTCTATTGTGCTTAGATTTCGCAAGCATACGTTTGTATTTACCGCGGACATCGCGAAAATGTACCGACAGATAAACGTTGACGACACACAGAGGGATTTACAAAGAATTGTTTGGCGGGAAGACCCAACGCAACCTTTGAAACATTACCGTTTAAACACTATAACGTACGGTACTTCATCGGCACCTTTTTTATCCACGCGTTGTCTTCGCCAATTAGCCATTGACAATGAAATCAATTTTCCAAAGGCTAGTCAGATTATCCGTGACGACTTCTATGTCGATGATCTCATTTCTGGTGCAAGTACTATTGAAGAATCTATAAGTTTAAGGCGGGATGTTACGCAAATATTGAATAGCGCGGGCTTGGAACTCCGGAAATGGGCTTCGAATGAAAGTAAAATTGTAAACAACAATTTATCTTCTCAAACTGAGAATCACAATGTTTTATATCAAATTAATGATAACAATGACGCGATAAAAACTTTAGGGCTCATCTGGCAATCTCAAATCGATGTGCTTAGATACTCTGTAAGTATTGACAGCCAGCAACAATCTAGAACTTTGATCCTCTGGGGCTCATGGGGCCTACAATTGTAAAGGCAAAAATCATAATGCAGCAACGTTGGCAGCTTCAATTAGGTTGGGACGAGTCTGTACCTTTAGATATTTATACCACTTGGTCACGATTTTATAAACAATTACCGGTCCTAAATGATGTTCACATACCAAGAAGGGTTCTAGGCGGCGACAGCCGAGAATTTCAATTGCACGGGTTTTGCGATGCATCTCAGGATGCTTATGGTGCCTGTCTCTACATTCGCACATCCGATTATTCCGGAAACAATACTGTGCGCCTTCTATGCGCCAAATCGCGGGTAGCTCCTATAAAACGTTTAACGATTCCCAAATTAGAATTATGCGGCGCTCTTCTTTTAGCACGTCTTACCAATCAAGCATTACGAGCTATAAATCAAAATTTCTCGCAAGTATTCTTTTGGAGTGATTCAACAATTGCTTTGTCGTGGATTGCTTCCCCTTCAGATAGGTGGAAGGTTTTCGTATCACATAGAATAACAGAAATACAACAACTTACGCATAATATAGGCTGTTGGAAACATATTTCATCTTAAGATAATCCCGCTGATGTAATTTCAAGGGGTTGTGACCCTGCCCAGCTCCCAAATTCCGAACTATGGTGGACTGGGCCCCCATGGTTGTCTCAAAATTGTGAGTTTTGGCCGGAAGGGGGTTTTAATCTAATGCCGGAAATTCCTGAACGGCGAAATATCACTATCGCGGCAATTATTACTAATCACGATAACAGTATTTTTACAAAATATTCTAGTCTTAATAAACTACAACGGGTCGTGGCGTATTGTTTACGTTTCAGAAATAATTTAAAATCTGATCCTACTCTTAGGCAGACCGAACAGTTAAGTTCACATGAATTGTAGGAAGCATTTGATCTTCTTATGAAGATGGCTCAATTAGAGGCCTTTCCCAAAGACATAGCTACTTTAAAAAATTCTAACTCTCCTTCAAAGCGTAGTAAACTGCTCTCATTTAAACCTTATTTAGATTCTAAGGGGTTATTACGTGTAGGTGGTAGATTACACAAGGCAAACTTACATTATGATCAAAAACATCCTATTATACTTCCAAAGAATCATCCTTTTACAAATCTAGTTATTAGA
The DNA here is from genome assembly GCA_963082805.1 of Hemicrepidius hirtus. Taxonomy (NCBI): domain Eukaryota; kingdom Metazoa; phylum Arthropoda; class Insecta; order Coleoptera; family Elateridae; genus Hemicrepidius; species Hemicrepidius hirtus. Next base: position 31,836,986 of record OY720161.1, on the reverse strand, counting down.
CATGAACATTTAAGATTGCTGCATGCAGGGCCGCAAGCGGTATTAGCGTCTCTTAGAGTTAGGTTTTGGCCATTACACGCTCGTAGTTCAATCAGAAAAATTTCACGCAAGTGTATTACTTGTTTTAAGGCTAAACCTATAACTATTATGCCTCAAATGGGCGACTTACCTGAAAAACGATTAACGCCTTTGCCTCCGTTTCATTCATGCGGGGTCGATTTCGCAGGTCCCTTTTTTATAAAGGATGGCAAAATTAGAAATCGTAAAATCGTAAAAGCTTATCTATGTGTGTTTGTTTGTTTCGCCACAAAGGCAGTTCATTTAGAACTAGTTGGGGATCTATCAACCGACTCCTTTTTAAATGCATTTAAGCGTTTTGTTGCCCGTAGAGGTATTTGCAAGAGTATCTACTCTGATAACGGAACCAATTTCGGCTACCGTGTAATCACGTCCTGTTATAACACCGTTGGTGTGAGAACCTTTAGAGTCAGACCTGATTTTTTTATTGGAACTCAATTGATTTATAATTCAATCTCAGTCCTAGCATCCCCTACGATAAAACACCACCAATCAATTATTTATCTTAGAGAAACTTAACCTCAGAAATTTATAAAAGTTTACTGACCGTGATATACTTCATTAAAATTGCTTAATTAATTATTTAAATATTCCGTGGACCCCTTTGCAATTACTCTCATTAGTTTTTGTGTTGGTTTTCCTTTGTCAAGTAATTATTCCGTAGCACTGAATTATTTTTAGTTCAGAACACCTATTTGAGGCGTTCCGCTGTTTATGAACCAGAAAGTCACGTTCCGCAAAGCAACTCCGTTTACTTTGACTACAGCTGTGTTCAACAAATTCGTTTTACAGTTTAATTAATATTTGTTTTGTTAATTAGCATTATTAGCAACCCAGAACAATCATTCGTTTATTTCATTGTACATATTAGAACTAAATCAATATATTTAACAGGTTTATATTGTTGGTGTTTGTTTCTGATTTCCACAGGAACCCTTGGACAATCTCAAGAGTGTATCCAGCACTTAAAAATAAATTTTGAACGTTTTCCAAACCCCATAAGGGAAAGGTGGAACGTTGCAAATTGACGCGAAGACAGTACGATATAATCAAACAAGCAGACAAATCAAGATATCCGTGCTACACCGTTTTACAAAAAGCTAAAGCGGAATGCTACTCACCGCGTGAATCATACAGAGTGACATCAACTTGTGCTGAATTGGATTTACAACCATTATTTAACCGTAGGGGAGAATCGGGTGACTTGATCCCCCAGGAGACATGATCCCCCCCCTTTGTATTTGGCGCAAAAAGCATTGAAGGCCATTTTGTTGGCAGCAATGTGTATACCTACGTCATGGTCTTCGAGTAAGTAAATAAAGTTGCAAGACGCCATCAGCTTCAACGAAAATTTTGTGATCAGTTTTTGTTTTTTCGTTCCGCTAACTTCTTTAAAGGTGAGTAATATTTTCTTTTCTGTTAATGCTCTATAACTGGAACCGAGTATTGGTGTTGATGGCTGGTTTATATTGTTTCTTAGGAACTCTTCAGTGTCATTTACGTTGTATAAGTGCGAATGGGTTGGAGTAGGGGCGATTTCAAAAATGCAGTGTTGTGTCGGGAGACTTGATCCCACCTCTCCGAGGTAGATTTGATCCCGGGATCAAGTCTCCCTTATCGAATTTTAGAGCAAATCGAGATGGTTATATTTAATTTTGAATTTTAGATGCCGAGGAAATACACAGCTAAACCTGGTGCAAAAAGTCGAGTTCTGCCTAATGCTGAAAACGTTGCTGCAGCTGTTGCGGCAGTGAAAGACGGGGCTTCGCTTAAAGGGACAGCCAAAAGATTTATGATCAATGTTATGACGCTTAAAAGACTAATCAGAAGAGGAGAAGAGCGCTTGCCAAGTTTTCAGAAGTCGCTGGTTTTTACTGAAGACGAAGAACAGCAACTTGCTGAATACCTAGTTCGAGCGTCCTAACTGAACTATGGTTTGCCGTTAAAAAAATTTAGAGAACTCGCTTATGAATTCTCAAAGGCGAATGGCAAAAAGACTCCTTCTTCTTGGGAAGTGAAGAAAATTGCAGGCCAGGATTGGGCGCTGGGTTTTATGCAGAGACACGCTAACTTGTCCCTTCGTAGTCCTGAGCCAACAAGCCTTGCTCGCAGTACAGCGTTCAATAGGCACACTGTGAGCACATTTTTTGAAAAGTTGAGAAGTATTCTTGAAAAGCACGGGTTTACACCGGAAAGAATATGGAATCTCGACGAAACTGGCGTGACGACTGTCCACAAACCTTCGAAAATCATAGGGCAGAAAGGCGTTAAACAGGTAGCTAAAGTAACGTCGGGCGAGAAGGGGCAGCTAGTGACAGTTTGTTCCGCTATAAATGCCTGCGGTGGTCACGTCCCGCTTTTCTCATTTTTCCAAGAGTGAACTGGCAAGATCGCATGCTGCAAGGAGCATCTCCAGGCTCTGCAGGAGCTCCCCATCCATCTGGCTGGATGACAAAAGAAAGCTTTCTAAAGTATTTGGAACACTTTCAAAAACATACCAACTGCAGCCAGGGTAACCAGCACTTAGTGATTCTAGATAATCACGATAGTCACGTCAATATTGAAGTAATAAACTTTGCTCGAGCCATCGGTCTGGTCCTATTAACCCTGCCACTCCACACTTCACACGAACTGCAGCCACTGGATCGTTCGGTTTTTGGCCCACTGAAAACCTTTTACAACTCCGCTGCATCTGATTGGATGACCAATCAATCATCCAGGAAAAAATAAAACGATCTATGACATCCCAGGACTCCTGGGGCAAGTTTATTCTAAGGCCTTTTCACCGGCCAACATACTGAGTGGCTTCCGAGTTTCTGGGATTTCCCCATTAAATTCTGACATATTTAGAGACGATGAATTCTTTACTAGTTTGGTGACTAACAGGCCAAATCCTACTGAAGAAATCCCAAATAATGACCCTCTATCAGCACCACCTGCTTCTCCTCAGCCCGGGTCGTCAGGTCAGGTCAAAACGCCAACCTGCAATATTGCAAACTCACCAGCTGTCTTCGTTTCCCCAGTGGAGGTTTGACCGTTCCCCATGGCCCCTCCAAGGGTCCAGACGGCAGCAAAAGGCCGCAAGCGGGGTCGATGCCGAATATTGACCGACACACCAGAGAAAGATGAACTGGAGGCAGAGCGCGACAAAAGAGCGACAAGCGCGCCTAGTGCCAGAAGGAACTTTACGAAGAGAGTTCCCAAAAAGAAAAAAGAAGAAGAAGAAAAAGAGAATAAAATGAGCGACAGTTCAGGCGAAGAAGATCTGTGGGAGGCTAGCGGCGACAGTTTGGATGACGTAAATTCATATGGAACCAGCGATGATTCGGAAGTGGAAGAAGAAGATTTTTGCGAGACGTGCAGCCCACGAGTAGGGGACTACGTATTTGTGGCCTTCGCCAGCAAAAAATCAAGAACCTATTACGTGGGAAGAGTGACGGAGGAAGAGGACTCGCCCATCTCGGATTTATTAGTAAACTTTCTGAGGAAGGAAAGGGCACATTTTCATTTCCCATCGATTAAAGACGAGGTTCTTGTGCCACGAGACTGGGTAAAAAAAGTTCTTCCAGTTCCAAACGTTCGCCGTGGCCACTATACGTTCAACATTATTATTTTAATATCTGAGAATATTAGCAGTCATTTAAAACAATTTAATTTTAATTGCAAAAAAAAATTGTAAATACAGGGTGATTCAAAAATGGCGCATAAGCTCTTCAGTACGTTGTAGGGGACGGTTATTTGAACTGTGGAATAATCATAAAAAAAATTTAGCTGCTACATTTTTGTAGTTAACAACGAAGAAGTAAGTTGTAGATTTGGCAACACGGGTGCAGCTATGTAGTATATGAGTGGCTTTTATTTCGTTTCATTTACATAGTGAGCTTATTAAAAGTTTCAAACATCGTTGCCACATATTTTTTTAAAACAACTTGATAGGAAAATATCAATTTTGAAAGCTAATATTTCAGGATAATGAGGTGTTATGAGCATTTTATTTATTACCCACTATTAAAAATACTTAAATTATTTATATGAAATGATGAGAAGTTTCAAAATCCACATGAATTCAAAGTTGAGTTCTCAACTTAACTTCTTCATTTCTCAGCAAATTAGCGGCTAAGAATTTTTTTACTATTTTTCCTACACTTCAATTATTATTCCCAACAACGTACTGAAGAGCTTATGCGCCATTTTTGAATCACCCTGTATATTTCGACCACAAGTTTGGTCTTCTTCAGTACAAAAGAAATTAAAAATCACATAATGATATAGTAATCTGTAATTGAAAATTAAGGTAAGATTTTTGATGTTTTTTTGAGGTAATTTTCCTTCACTAACTTCAATTAATTTTTCAATTACAGATTACTATATCATTATGTGATTTTTAATTTCTTTTGTACTGAAGAAGACCAAACTTGTGGTCGAAATATATTTACAATTTTTGTTTGCAATTAAAATTAAATTGTTTTAAATGACTGCTAATATTCTCAGATATTAAAATATTAATTTAAACCAGTCATTCTACACAAACAAGATTATTTTGTTCAACATTATATTTCCAAATGTAAACATATGCTAAGTTTGTCATACAAATAAAAGTGTTATTCGTTCATTTGTCAATTTTGATTCCCTTCCTAAAAAAAAAAGTTAAAGTTGATAATAACGTACCACAAGGAGACATGATCCCACCGAGATCAACTCTCCCAGCTGGAGGGATCAAGTCTCCCTGAATGAAGGACACTTGATCCCTTTTGCACCATTCCACAAAAAGCGTTATGCCAGGTAGATTGAAAGTATTTTACTGCTGAAGGGGTATTAAAAGTTTGTGCTAATATTGCTTGAGTGAAATGCCGTTGAAAACAACCGAACTTGTTGAAAACATTCTGAACTAAAAAAAAAATCTAAAAAGGGATCAAGTCACCCGACTCTCCCCTACCGCTGAGCGATTGTGCATAAGTTTATCAGAAGTTTTGGACAGATTGACGATAAAAGAAAAGGAAAATCTTCAACTTATATCGAAATGGGGATGTGACGGCTCCCAGCAGAATCAGTATAAACAAAAGTTCGAGAGCGATTCTGAAAGTGATGTAAACATTTTTCAGAGCTCCTTTGCTTACTTGCAACTTCTATCAGAAATTAATGGCCAGAAAAAAGTGGTTTGGCAAAACCCAACACCATCCTCACCCCGATACTGCCGGCCCATCCGCATTAGATTTTTACACGAGACTACGGATATAACAAATGAAGAAGTTAACTACATATAAAGTAAAATCAATGCACTCCAGAAAATTCCAGTACAAACAGATAGTGGCTTTGCTATTGTGGAGCACAAGCTGCTATTTACGATGATTGATGGCAAAGTGTGTAATGCTGTGACGGGCACGAAGTACACTCAAAGATGTTACATTTGGGGAACAACTTCTAAACAATTTAATAATCTAGATGCTATGAAAACTATTGATACTAACCCTGAAAATTTGCGATTTGGTTTATCGATAAGATTCTTTGAAAGCGTGTTGCACTTATCATACAAATTACTAACAATAAAAGAATGGTAAGTGAAGAAAAACAGGGCAAATTATAAAATCGTAGAGGATAGGAAGAAGACTATACAGCAAAAATTTAAAGAAGAAATGGGCCTTCTAGTAGATTTTCCGAAGGCAGGCTTCGGAAATACGAATGACGGTAATACCTCAAGGAGGTTCTTCAACAACATCGAGAAAGCCAGTGCGATTACTGGCATAGACGCAGGGGTACTATACCGATACAAAATAATTCTCGAAACTATATCTTGTGGACCGAATATTGAGGTAGACAAATTTTCAAAGTATGCCCTTGATACAGCCAAACTGTACGTAGAGCTGTATGGTTGGTACCCCATGCCTCCGACAGTGCATAAGGTGCTCCTTCATGGAGCTGCTGTTATTTCTTCCGCGATTTTACCAGTTGGACAACTATCAGAGGAAGCTGCAGAAGCCCGTAACAAACATTTCCGGCAATACAAGCTTGAGTTTTCGAGGAAGTTCTCTAGAGAAGCCTGCAATCTGGACATCACAAATAGGCTACTATTACATACCCACAGAAGAAAACCAATCCATTTTCAAAAGAAACCATCGAAATGTTACCTCCTGCTGAAATTCCATCCTCAACCGAATCTAGCACTTTCACTGAAGTATCGAGTGATGAAGAAGAAGAAAATAAGGAATGCAGTGATTCAGAACAAGAATGGATTTGTTCTTCGGATTAATATAGTCTTAATTAGTTTAAAAAAAATGTTAATTTATATATTGTCTACGGAACGGCGCAGGAATATGTGTAACCAGAGGAAGAAACAATTCTAGTGGAATGGTTGTGTAACGACGCTATCCTTGGGGTGTGCAATTTGGTGCGTCGAAAATAAGACGCCATGTTGCACATTCCGAGATAGCGTCGTTCCGCAAGATTAGACGTCATCACGAGGCGCGGGCAACAACTACTCCCTCTACGAAGGAGTAGGGACGGTCCGCGCCGAGTTCCGAAAGAAGACGAGAAGGCAGTATAAGAGGTCCGCCCCGCGCATTTTTGAATCACTTATTTTCCGCTTTTCGAATTTAACATTTAACTTTAACACTTCCGAGATCCCGAGTCAAAGTTTGTTAAATTAGATTTTGTTCCGAAACCCGTTTAGTTTTCAAAGTTTAAGTTGAGATCTTCAATCCCACTTAAATTTTGCTCCGTTTAGTTTTCAAAGTTTAAGTTGAGATCTTCAATCCCACTTAAATTTTGCTCCGATTAATTCAGTGTATTTTCACCTTTTTCTATACAAGCCAAACCGTAAGTAATTAATTCAGTTCTTTTGACATAGTGTACCCTGTATTCATCCGAACCTACCTCATCCGTAGCATAGTGAACTCTTGTGAGGGTATATGTGACATTCAGTAACAAGTACCTTTGCAAGGGTGAGCTTCCTGGCAGGTATATGTTTATACAACAAGTAGCTGCCTTGTAACACTAAACCGATCCGTAATCTCCTTCACCGAAATACCCCTGGACTGTTGGAATTCTGTATGTGAAACGAGGAAAACAAGCAGAATCCAACAGTCGAGTGTCCTGAGATTCCCTACCGAACCCCCCTAGGTCAAAGACTGGGTTTTGGGTTCTTCAAACCACCCCGTAAATTAATTAACTTTTTAATCCGCCCTGTATTTCAGTAAATTTTCTGACACCGTAAAATAGAGTTTATTTGGAGACTTACCTGATCAAACTTTTAATAACTCACTTTAAATTTCACCCCACAACCTGTTGGCTTGTACCCCGTTCATTGTTTTGAACAATCGCCCCGTTTTACAAATAAATTCCTGGTGTTGTTCCGCCATATTTACTTACTAACGTCAAAGATAAGCTATTGTATTTGAGTAACTTAACAGAGGCGACCCCTCTAATTGATCCCGGCAATTTGCCGTTTTACCAATACAGATACCTGTAATTTGCAATCATAGTCCAGAGCCGGACTCAAGCAATTTATTCAAAATTGGTTTAATTCTTTATTAGTTGTACATATTAACATATTATTATTTTTTCATGCTTTTGTTAATTTTTTTTAATCAGTTCTACATATAATCCGTTCAGTGTAAATATTCTGTAAATAAACTTGTTATTTAGATCTTTAGGTGTTATTTTTCAAAGTCCGACGAACCCTGGGTACTCCGAGCTACTCCCTGACCCAAATAAATTTTGTGGCGACCTCCTCTCCACAAGCTAGGGAGCTAGGTCGTCGCAGTTGCTGAAAATTGCAAGCATGGGATTTCCAGCAACACGTATTCAACTTTTGGATTCACTAAAAATGATCATGAATAAATTAAAAAGGCCAAACCTTTTCCAAAATAATAGACCTCGGAAAAAGTGGTACCGGTGTTTTATGGATAGACACCAAGAATTGACAGAAAGACTAACACAATATCTAACTAAGGGTAGAAATAGCCTTACAGAGAAAAATATACGTAATTGCTTTTCCGAGATAGAACAGTATTTCACAGAAAATGATTTGATGACTGTCGTGCAAGATCCTCGCCGCGTTTTTAATGCAGATGAGAGCGCATTTTTTTGACGCCGAAAGGGGGCAAATCAATTTCATAAAGGGGTGATAAAGCAGCTTATACTTTTACATCCAATGACGATAAGGAATGCTTAACCACCTTAATTACAGCGAATGCAGCAGGAATGCTACTACCTCCTATGGTAGTTTTTAAATATGTTCGTATTCCACTAAGCATTTCTAACTTAATGCCTACTCGATGGGCTCTTGGTAAATCAGAAAATGGCTGGATGACCAGCCAAACATTCTATGAATATGTTGCCAATATTTTTTACCCTTGGGTAGTTAATCAAAATATACCAGTCCCTGTAGTATTTTTTGTAGATGGGCATTCATCGCATTTAACACTGGATTTAAGCAATGTTTGCATCGACAAAGGAATAGTGTTAATAGCAATATTCCCTAATGCAACGCATATTCTTCAGCCCATGGATGTGGCTGTTTTTTATCCATTGAAAATCGACTGGCGAAATGGTGTGCACAGTTATAGAATTGAAAGTGAAGGGCAAAAACTTAAAACTGAGATGTTTGCTCCCGTGCTCAAAAAAGTAATTGACAGCACTATTACACCGATATAATTAAGGCTGGGTTTAGAGCTTGTGGTCTATTGCCCTTCAATGCTGATGCCGTAAACTATAAAAAATATTTTAAATCCACTGAGGGAAGCGCCAAAAATGAAGAAAAAAAAATTCATGGCAACTACAAAAGAAACTTTAAAATTTGTAGAAATGAAAATTGGACAAGACAAAATAGATACCTTTAAAGCTGAAAATGCCGACATATGGAGCGGTTCCTTTTATGGAAGAAAATGAAAATGGAAGTTGAAAATGTAGAAGGAAATGTGAGATTGGCATTTGAAAGAAATGACATTATCCATGACAATAATGAACGCCAAATAGATGTCATGATTAATGAAGATAGTGAAAACCATGACAAAAATGAACGCCTAACAAATGATACGATTAATGAAGATAGTGATAACCGTGATAAAAAGGAACAGCAACTAAATGATACTGATAACCAGAGAAACGACCAAAGTATAGAAGTTCCGGAAAACGAGAGAACTCCTGAAAAGGTTGAAAGAAATCAAAATAACGAATCCCAACCCGGAACATCATCAAATATTGAGGACTCATTTCGAGATGACGTACCAACACCATTTAAATCTTCACTTTTTTGGCCAAAAACACCTACACCTAGTATTAATAAACTAAAAAGAAAAAAAGAAAAGATTCCGTCTGTAGCAACCTCAGAACAATGGAGAGCTTATCATTTAAAAAAGCAAGTAGAAAAAAATGCAAAAGAAATGGAAAAAGAGAATAGAAAGAGAATAAGGCAAGAGAAGAAAGAAGAAAAACTGAAGAATTTAAAGGCAAAGAAAAAAAAATCTACAGTATTAATGGAACATTAATCAGATTCTTCAGTTGATCTAAATATTGAAGATTCAGAATCAGATTATAATTATACTAGAGATAACGAGGACAGCAAATATTATAATGTCGGGAATTTCGTAATTAGTTATATATTTGGATTATAAACAACTTTTGTTTACAAAATTATTTTGTATTTTTAAAAATAAAGGTAGTTTGCTCTTGCGATTACCTAAATTCGTTCTAAAACACCCTGTATACCAATAATTGAGAGAGTTTGCATTCCAAAACGAAGGCAATGATTATTAGTAGTGGATGGATATTACATAATCCGGTAACGAATATTTTGCTAGACGGTGTGGACATGGAGTATGTTACGAAAATGAAATATCTTGGTGTTGTAATAGATAATAGGTTAACATTTAAGGAACATATTAATTATATTGTAAGCATTATATTGTAGCCACTGAAGGGGACTTGCAGAGACTGCAAAAATTACAAAATAGGGCAATGCGAATTATTTTATCATGTAACAAGCGCACTAACGTATCGCTGATATTGGAAGCATTGCAGTGGCTTAGTATCAAGCAGCGGATATATTTTAATACCCTAATTCTACTTTTTAAAATAATTCATAATAAGCTACCAAGTTACTTGAATAAGTTCATTGTATATAACAGAGATGTGCATAACTACGAGACAAGATATTTAAATAACTTTTTCCTAATTCGGTATCGAAAATTCTTACTTATCAACATTCATTTCAGTTAGGAAAAGTACTATTTTTCCTAACTTGTATCGAAAACTGTTTTAAGTTAGGAAAAGTAAGATTTTTCGGTTTCAGACGTTTTGATTTTTTCGTTTTAGACGTTTTTTTGTTCCGTTTTTGACGTTTTGATTTTTTCGTTTTAGACGATTTTTTTATCTCGGCCTTTCAGAAAGTAAAATTATTATACCGAATTAGAAAAAATTATGTGCGCAATTCGTTAGGAAAATCAGATTTTTCCGTTCACGACGTGTTTTTGATCTCGGCCTCCGGCCTCGATCAAAAAAACGTCTAAAACGGAAAAATCTTACTTTTCCTAACTTAGTACACAAATAACTATAGACTACCTGCAACAACGAAAGCTTGTACACAGAAAAATTTATATTATAAAGGATTAAAATTGTATAATGAAATGCCTAACGAAGCCAAACAGGTAATTAACGTTTCTCAGTTTAGGAAGTTATGTTCTACATATGTAAAATCTGTATGTTAATTCATATATATAAATTGTGGTAAATGTAAACATCTTTGATGAATAAAAACCACTTATTATATATTAATTCTAGTTTTAGATCATGCAGAAGTTAAATCCAAAATAAGATTAACCAATTCGAGAAATGTTTGTCATTTACGCCTATTTAAACTTCTATCCGTTGACATCCATCCTGTAAAAATAATTCTGATTTCTGATATTCTGCTTATTTTTTCGAAAATTTTGTAAACCGTGGGCTAAGATAGTTTTAAGATGGTTTCTAATACATAGTAGATAGACGAAAACGCATAAAATTATTTTGGCCAACTTTGTATATCAAATACCCCTATGTGCACCGGTTATGAAGAATTACGAAAGCAAAATTATCCCTTACCGTGCATTCGAACTGAACAGCGAATAGAAATGTTTAAGTTTCGGCCTGGAATATTACATGATTTATTTCCTTTGCTGCAAACGAAAGTCGATTGCATGAAATCTGAAGAAAAACACCACTCTGTGCGATTAGTAGATGAAATGGCTTTAAAGCCTTGACTTGCATATGACAACACTACAGGAGAGATACTGGGTACGTATTATTTGGAAAAAAACATTAGCGGGTTCCAATTTACAGGTGGATCCACAATTGCTGCTTCGGGAGGAAAAGCTTCAGAAAATAAACTCGCAACGCATGCTTTAGTTTTCATGCTTGCAGGTTTGACAACACGGTGGAAACAGACAATTGCCTTTGAGTATACAGAAAATTCCTATGATCCAAGTGAAGCCAATAAGACAATTACTGAGATAATAAAAAATTGGGAAATTGGGATTAGCGTCTGTGCAGTAGTGTCTGACATGGGCCCCGAAAACCAAGCATTACGACGTTTAAATGGTATAATTTGCTCCAGATATTCTAAAATAAAGAATTCTCATCCACATCCCTGTGGGAAACCAGAAAATTTATATTTTTTGCCAGATTCGCCGCATGTATTTATAGTATATTACAAACCAAATGCGGGAATGCGATTATCCCGCATGAGCGCTGTTTTGAAGAACAAGCGAGCGCAGCGAGCGAGTTCCTTCATTTGCGCGAATGCGCGGATGACGCTTTCACGCATGAGGTCGTTTACTATCAGGTTCAAACTTGGTTAGGAAATAATTTAAAGCCCCAGAAATGGGGTTGGGTACTGCAAAATGTAACTCTGGAACCAATAACAACATTACCACCAGCACCAGACGAGCTGCTGAATGTGATATTTTGCAATTGCAAAAAAGGCCGTGGTTCGAGTTGCGGATGTAGGAAAGTAGGGTTGCAATGCTCCTCAGTTTGTGGTCAGTGCAACGGACAAGCATGCCTCAACTCTTCATCAGATCCAAATAATCTTGATGAAGAAAGTGAATATGATGTGCCTGAAGTTGTTGAAGTTTTAGAGCCAGATTCACCAGACTACGAGCAGGATGATGATGATTTAGAAATTCAAGGTGAACGAGCAGAAGAGGAAAAAGAAGAAGAAGAAGACGATGACGAATAAAAGTAATATTGAGCTGGGTACTTGCTATTAATAATAAAATTTCAACTTAAAACTCATATAATAATTATTTGAATTGTAATGGAATTTAAAAAAATTGATGAGGAATAAAAATATCATTAAATATAATTAAAATATACAGGGTGTCCGGAAACAACGTTCCGTAACTTCGGGAGATGATTCTACATCCAAAAATATGAAGAAAAGTTCTCATGAACAGGGGTCCGGAAAAGCTTTCTAACGGAGCTACGGCTCTTTGAAGAGGGGCCTCAAAATGTGTTGTTTTATTAATTAGTTAATCAATACTGGGCATAAATGTAGAATCCGGGGCCGCTATCCCCACCACCTTTCCCCTCCCGTTTCCATGGTAACCTTAATAAATAGGTACCATGGTAACCAAAATAAATAAACACAGGTGAGTTTCTGCGTAGGTAAATCACGTGGATGATGAAATTTAGAGTGCCATGATAGAATGATAACAATCACTCAATCAAGGTGCCCTATTGAAAACAAATAAAATTGACAAATATCTAATTTTAGCGTTACTTGCGTTGGCATTGGTATTCTGCACAAATTTAAATAAAACTTGATAATAAAATTGTGCATACTATCAGTACCTGCGCTAGTTACGCTAGAAGAAACAATTTTTCAATTTCACTGTTCTTCCACTTGGTGATTTTCCTCAGCAGTCGCTCACCTTAAACAAATGTAACACATATTTTATTAAAAATGTAGCATTCAGTTAATTATAAGTACATAATTATTATTTACACAATATATAAATGAACAATAAATTAAAATAACTGTTGTTCCTGAAAGCAGATTATTAGCAACACAAAATAAATTCTAAAAACTATAAATTTATATGAGGTAAACAAAATCCAAGTAAATTAATATAATTAAATAACTAACTTGTCGATCTTGATCCTTTAATTCAGTAATAGGTAAATATAAATTCTTGTTTATGAAAATAATCAGATTAATATGGGAAATAAAAGTTAAAAACACGGACACTAAATTCGCACGTTAAAACTTTACGAGAAAAAATTTATATTATTTACTGGTTGTCATGTTTCCAAAAACAAGATTTTATAAAATCATAGCTAACCACTACATTGCTTTCGCAAAAATAACAAAATTCAAAATTTTCAAATACAAAAATAATTAATACAAAGATTCAACATGAATATCCCTCAGCTTACCTGCTATCCATTTTTGGTTTTCTTTTATGAGGAATGAACATCCCTCAGCTTACCTGCTAACCATTTTTTGTTTTCTTTTATGAGGAATGAACATCCCTCAGCTTACCTGCTATCCATTTCTTGTTTTCTTTTATGAGGAATGAAAATCCCTCAGCTTAGCTGCTATCCATTTCTTGTTTTCTTTTATGAGGAATGAAAATCCCTCAGCTTACCTGCTATCCATTTCTTGTTTTCTTTTATGAGGAATGAAAATCCCTCAGCTTACCTGCTATCCATTTCTTGTTTTCTTTTATGAGGAATGAACATCCCTCAGCTTACCCCCTAACCATTTCTTGTTTTATTTTATGAGGGATGAGCGATGAGCATCCCTTTGTGTTACCATCTTCTTTTTTTAAGCCACATTTCTAATGCCGAGACGACCAGGTCATAAAGTACCTACTAAATACCATGTGCACTGATTTTTGTACCGTGTACACAGACTGCATTAACCATCTCCTTTTCGTGCAATTTCTTATTTATATATATAACCTGCGAAGAGCAACTAACCTGAACACAGACTGAGGCGCCGTGTGCACAGATTTTAGAGCAACTAACCTTGGTCCCAGAAGGTACACTGACTTTTGTACCATGTACACAGACTTTAGCTACCATCACCATTTCCTTCAAGTTTTTATGTGTATTAACTGCTAAGATCAACTAACCTCGCCTCCATGTACCCATATTTCGGTATATTGTTCACATAATGCATTAACCATCACCATTTCGTTCAAGTTCTTATATACAGAGTGATGATAAAGTATCGCACAAAAATCATATTCTGGTTATTTAATGTTTTTGCGGAAAATCCTGAGACCCGTCGATTTGTGTTTTTAAATCGCCATTCAGACATATAATTTTCAACCCCCACCCCTCAACCCCTAAGTGCTAGCAACCCCAACTTTAAAAATTTAAATAGAAAGATACCCTTTGTGATACCTCTTTTGATAGGTCTTTTTAATCTTAATATAACCAAAAAAAGTTTTTTAAAATCGGTTGATAAATAACGGAGATATTTAACAAAATGTAATCAAATGAAAATGTCAATATTCGACAAGAAACGGCTCAAACACGCCGTAAATGGTAGCACTTCCTGACCTAAAAGTGTGGTTTTGATCGGCCATTATTTCTACGCTGTGAAGTCATAATTTTTTTTTAAATGTCAACCCCATTTTTTACATTGATTACATTTTGTTAAATATCTCTGTTATTTATCAACCGATTTTGAAAAACTTTTTTTTGTTATGTTAAGAATAAAAAGACCTATCAAAAGAGGTATCACAAAGGGTATCTTTCCATTTAAATTTTTAAAGTTGGGGTTGCTACCACTTAGGGGTTGTGGGGTGGGGGGATTAAAATTACCTGCCTAAATGGCAATTTAAAAACGAAAATTGACGGGTCTCAGGATTTGTGCCATTATTTCTACGCTGTGACGTCATAATTTTTTGTTGAATGTCAACCCCATTTTTTACATTAATTACATTTTGTTAAATATCTCCGTTATTTATCAATCGATTTTGAAAAACTTTTTTTAGTTATATTAAGAATAAAAAGACCTATAAAAAGAGGTATCATAAAGGGTATCTTTCTATTTAAATTTTTAAAGCTGGGGTTGCTAGCACTTAGGGGTTGAGGGGTGGGGGGTTGAAAATTATATGTCTGAATGGCGATTTAAAAACACAAATCGACGGGTCTCAGGATTTTCCGCAAAACCATTAAATAACCAGAATATGATTTTTGTGCGATACTTTATCATCACTCTGTATATTTCCTGCCAAGAGCAACCAACCTTGGTCTCTTTTAGATATAATTTGGTACCATGTTCACATACTGCAGCTTTAATTACAATTTCGTTCAAATTCTTATTATATATTACCTGCAAAGAGGCACTTACCTTGGCCACATGTATACAGATTTTAATACCATGTTCACATAAATAAATTACAATCATCATTTATTGCCAATTCTTAGACGGTTATAGTTACATGCCTGCCTTTCAATAATCCAAATTTATGGAAATATTTACCTGATTTAATTTTGTGTAATAAATGTCAATGATTTATTTTAATAAATTTGACAAATTACAATAATGTTAGTTAATATTTCCATAACAACAGAACAGAGAATAAATAATATCATTGGTCATTAGTAATTTAAGGGGAATACAGCGGTTTGACAGCGGCCCCGGATTCTACATATTAGCCCAATACTGAAACGAGATTGATAAAATTTGGTACCCAGGGTATACTTGGTACGGGAAATAGTTTGGTAATGTTAAAAATAGAAAAAAAAGCCAGGGGCGTGCGTAACGGGTAGGGTGTATTGATTAACTAATTAATAAAACAACACATTTTGAGGCCCCTCTTCAAAGAGCCGTAGCTCCGTTAGAAAGCTTTTCCGGACCCCTGTTCATGAGAACTTTTCTTCATATTTTTGGATGTAGAATCATCTCCCGAAGTTACGGAACGTTGTTTCCGGACACCCTGTATTTAATCTATTTTATTTTAATATCTTATTTTTAATACTTCATACAATTTTACTTCATAAAACATATCATGTACTGAATTACACAGCTGACCTAACATTACTATACATACGGCTCAGCACTTCCCACTCTTCGCGCTATCTCAAGAACGGTTGATCGTATGCAATATTGCCTCGGACAAAATTTGTAGGTAATTTTATGCTCTACAACTTTTGTAATAACTTTAAATTTCATTTTGAGCAAAGGAAACAAGATATTTACAAGAAACCGATTTTCGTGACCTTTGACCTCTGATATCTTGTGACGCGGACACGAGATTATGAGACTTTTGAGCCAACTTATAAAATGCCAAAACAAAGGTATATACAAGCTTATAGCTTAT
Source organism: Hemicrepidius hirtus (assembly GCA_963082805.1). Taxonomy (NCBI): domain Eukaryota; kingdom Metazoa; phylum Arthropoda; class Insecta; order Coleoptera; family Elateridae; genus Hemicrepidius; species Hemicrepidius hirtus. The sequence goes on along the minus strand of OY720161.1, from coordinate 31,820,595 downwards.
TATCTTCCAGTCCGAGGTTAAATCCCTATTTGACTGGACGTATTTACAAGAAATAGGATGCAACAAGACAGATTATGTGCTCCATCGAAAAACAACGGGTACAAAATACAAATAACTTTAATGAGTTAGTTATGGAACATTTTGTGGGAAAAGTGAATGCATTTTGTTTATAAAACTATCAAAAAGCGAGTATTGTTTTTGTTATCGCTCTCCCACTGTTGTTACCCACGAGCCGCCACTGCTTTTGTGTTAAAATATGTTGTACATTTTTGTCTCACTGCAAATGCCGGATGCATCCACTGCGAGTATTGTTTCTAGTCTTCTATTTGAAGGCAGTTCATCGACAGTATCTTCTAAGTTACTGCAACTTTCTTTATCTTTTCTCAGATAGTTGTGTAAAACACAAGCTGCTTTTGTAACACTTACTACGCTTTCTAAGTTGATTTCAAACGCATGTCTAAAGATACGAAACCTCGATGCTAAGATGCCAAAGGTGCATTCAACGCACTGGCGTGCTTGAGATAGCCTGTAGCTGAAGACTTTATTTTCATAGTAACACTTCTCCTGGGGTACGGTCTCATTAAATTTTAGCTTAATGGAAACGCCTGGTCTCATACAAAAACGTTCTTCAATTATTGAAAGCAAATCCCTGGTAAAAATAGCACATTGATTACCATTGAAATCTAATAGGTTTCCAATGGAAATTTTTTACATTTTATGTATTTTAATGTGTAAACATATTTATTGTTAAAATGTACCACTGGGAAGCAATGGTACTCAAGTGAGCTTCACTGGTCAACCAAATATATTGAATATGATGGTAGTACCGTGGATGGTAGTAATCACCAGCACGCCGCGCAGCAATGGCATTTCAATGATAAACAATGATATTTTATTTCAATGTGAATTAATGGCAAAATTTACAAATGAGAAGCAATGGTAATCGAATGAGCTTCACTGGTCAATCAAATATGTGAAATTTAATCTTAATAGTTACCAGTCTGTCGCAATGGTGTTTCAGTGATAAACAATGATACTTTATTTCAATGTGAATTAATGGTAAAATGCACCACTGGGAACCAATGGTACTCTAATGGGATTCAAAGGCCATCCAAACATGTGTAATTTAATGGTAGTAATTACCAGTACGTCGCAATAGTGTTTCAGTGATAAACAATGATACTTTATTTCAATGTGAATTAATGGTAAAATGCACCACTGCGAACCAATGGTACTCTAATGAGATTCAAAGGTCATCCAAACATGTGGAATTTAATGGTAGTAATTACCATTATGTCGCAATGGTGCTTCAGTGATAAACAATGATACTTTATTTCAAAGTAGAATAAGATTGCATATTTCGTCAGGAATAAAATTATATATTGAATTTCATAAAAATTTGGAAATGTACAGACAAATGGGTTATTTATATTTATACACTAATGGCCGTTTTCACCAACGTTTCCTAAACCGGTGCCTACATAAGAATTGCTTATATTAAGGGTTACGCACTGCTTAACTTCAATTTGGTTTTCACCAAGCACAATCGAGTTCGTAAATAAGATAAACAGTGCGTAACTATAGGAACCCATTTGACGCTGTCTTATATCGGTAGGCATTGCCTATATATTGTTTGACGTTTGTGTTCATGCGTTTTTGTTAGAGTTTTGAAAGCTGCCACCTATAAAGAATTTATTTATAACATGTTTTAAGTTTTCTTTAGTTTTTTTCGACATGCGTACAGTGCGTTTCATTGAAAATTTAGATAGATTACAACTTATGTTCATCAGACGAGGAAAATCACCATGGTGGTCAAAATTTTGAAAAATTCATGTCGGCCGTCATTTTGAGGTTAGAGAGTCCGGTAAAAAACTGTTTCCCTTGAATTATGGTCTTCTTTCATATTCGCTACTCAGATTTTCAAAATTCTGCTTCTGAAAAAAATTCTACCAAAAAAACATGTCTAACTTCCGCTTTCGAATTTTTTTGAAAAGCTAATTTTGTCGATGGATTTTCGATATACCCCTTCATTCCAAATTTCATCCAAATCGGTTCACTAGTTTTTGCATTAGAGACGTTACATACACCCACCTATCCACAAAAAGACATTTTTTCTAAACCACTTGAATTCCTGAAGGTCCAAAACACGAATTTTCTCAATTTCGAAAATTTTCATTTCAATACTTCCCATATACCAGTGGTGGTATGGGGTGCATCCACCTGTCGTACTCACAAACTGCCAAAGACGAGAAAACAACCTAAATCATGTACAAACTACTGTCATTTGCGACGTTGCGATATAACATCGGTTACCTCTGTAAGATATTCCTACACAAGCAATGCTTTGGCTGGTGAAAACGGATAAAGTTTACGCATCTGTTTAGGAATTACCTATCTTTAGGTAATGCCTGCGTAGGTACTGGTTTAGGAAGCGTTGGTGAAAACGGCCATTAGTTTAATTGTATAACAATCTAGAAAAGAACTACATTCAGCAAAATCAAATTCCAATATGTGATCTATAATAATATCTTGGTTCAGTGTTAAATAAGCGGTGTTACATTTTTTCACAATTAAAATTGGTTCATTATTTTTTAAGATAATTTTTTGAATTTGTGAAATAACTCCATCTAATGTTATAATAAAAGAATCATCAGTTCTTAATTTTCTTGAGTAATCTGCAGTAGTATATAGTTTTTCTTTGAAAACCATTCTTTTATAAACTAGCAAGTTAACATTCTCTAACAACTGGTCATTTTCTGGTAATAATTGATTAATTTCGTTGCTACTAAGTATTTCTGGTGCTCCTAGTAATATTAAATGTTCATTTATGCGTTGAGCTTCTCGTACGATTTTCTTTTTTTTTATCTTGTATTTGCATATGTGTGCAAAACTAATTTACTTTATTTGATGTTTTTAGTATATGCCCAATATCACATAAACTCATGGAAGTTAAAGTATTGTCTACAATTTGTTTCTCTACTCTTTTGGGCCCACTTACATTTTTTTAAATGTTCCCAGCTAACACACCTTTCGTTTCTAAACGGTTTCTAGAAACGGTTTATTTCAAACGTTAGATAGACGTTTGTGAAACGTTAAAATACTTGTTATGTGTGTTTTCTAAACGTTTGCTAAATGTTATACTCAAACCATTGTACTACTAACGTTCACAGTACATTTCGACAACGTTACATTTAAACGCTTCTAGTTACATGTTTCTAAAAGGTTTAAATCACGTACAGATTGAAACCGTTTCAACACATGCGTTTGGCAAACGTTTGTAAAAGCATCTAAATATTACGGTTTGTTTCCTACATGTTTTAAACGTTTTTAGAAGGTGTGTCAAATTACCATATTTCGTAATACCTTCAGTAATGGTTTGTTTCACATTAAAAAAATCACGTTTTAATAGATGTGTTTCTCGGAGGTTTAGAAATCGTTCCATTTCAAACGTTTCCAGTTATACGTTTCTAAAAGATTTAAATCACGTACAGATTGAAACCGTTTCAACACATGCGTTTGGCAAACGTTTGTAAAAGCATCTAAATATTACGGTTTGTTTCCTACATGTTTTAAACATTTTTAGAAGGTGTGTCAAATTACCATATTTCGTAATACCTTCAGTAATGGTTTGTTTCACATTAAAAAAATCACGTTTTAATATATGTGTTTCTGGGAGGTTTAGAAATCGTTCCATTTCAAACGTTTCCAGTTATACGTTTCTAAAAGATTTAAATCACGTACAGATTGAAACCGTTTCAACACATGCGTTTGGCAAACGTTTGTAAAAGCATCTAAATATTACGGTTTGTTTCCTACATGTTTTAAACATTTTTAGAAGGTGTGTCAAATTACCATATTTCGTAATACCTTCAGTAATGGTTTGTTTCACATTAAAAAAATCACGTTTTAATATATGTGTTTCTGGGAGGTTTAGAAATCGTTCCATTTCAAACGTTTCCAGTTATACGTTTCTAAAAGATTTAAATCACGTACAGATTGAAACCGTTTCAACACATGCGTTTGGCAAACGTTTGTAAAAGCATCTAAATATTACGGTTTGTTTCCTACATGTTTTAAACGTTTTTAGAAGGTGTGTCAAATTACCATATTTCGTAATACCTTCAGTAATGGTTTGTTTCACATTAAAAAAATCACGTTTTAATAGATGTGTTTCTCGGAGGTTTAGAAATCGTTCCATTTCAAACGTTTCCAGTTATACGTTTCTAAAAGATTTAAATCACGTACAGATTGAAACCGTTTCAACACATGCGTTTGGCAAACGTTTGTAAAAGCATCTAAATATTACGGTTTGTTTCCTACATGTTTTAAACATTTTTAGAAGGTGTGTCAAATTACCATATTTCGTAATACCTTCAGTAATGGTTTGTTTCACATTAAAAAAATCACGTTTTAATATATGTGTTTCTGGGAGGTTTAGAAATCGTTCCATTTCAAACGTTTCCAGTTATACGTTTCTAAAAGATTTAAATCACGTACAGATTGAAACCGTTTCAACACATGCGTTTGGCAAACGTTTGTAAAAGCATCTAAATATTACGGTTTGTTTCCTACATGTTTTAAACATTTTTAGAAGGTGTGTCAAATTACCATATTTCGTAATACCTTCAGTAATGGTTTGTTTCACATTAAAAAAATCACGTTTTAATATATGTGTTTCTGGGAGGTTTAGAAATCGTTCCATTTCAAACGTTTCCAGTTATACGTTTCTAAAAGATTTAAATCACGTACAGATTGAAACCGTTTCAACACATGCGTTTGGCAAACGTTTGTAAAAGCATCTAAATATTACGGTTTGTTTCCTACATGTTTTAAACATTTTTAGAAGGTGTGTCAAATTACCATATTTCGTAATACCTTCAGTAATGGTTTGTTTCACATTAAAAAAATCACGTTTTAATATATGTGTTTCTGGGAGGTTTAGAAATCGTTCCATTTCAAACGTTTCCAGTTATACGTTTCTAAAAGATTTAAATCACGTACAGATTGAAACCGTTTCAACACATGCGTTTGGCAAACGTTTGTAAAAGCATCTAAATATTACGGTTTGTTTCCTACATGTTTTAAACATTTTTAGAAGGTGTGTCAAATTACCATATTTCGTAATACCTTCAGTAATGGTTTGTTTCACATTAAAAAAATCACGTTTTAATAGATGTGTTTCTCGGAGGTTTAGAAATCGTTCCATTTCAAACGTTTCCAGTTATACGTTTCTAAAAGATTTAAATCACGTACAGATTGAAACCGTTTCAACACATGCGTTTGGCAAACGTTTGTAAAAGCATCTAAATATTACGGTTTGTTTCCTACATGTTTTAAACATTTTTAGAAGGTGTGTCAAATTACCATATTTCGTAATACCTTCAGTAATGGTTTGTTTCACATTAAAAAAATCACGTTTTAATATATGTGTTTCTGGGAGGTTTAGAAATCGTTCCATTTCAAACGTTTCCAGTTATACGTTTCTAAAAGATTTAAATCACGTATAGATTGAAACCGTTTCAACACATGCGTTTGGCAAACGTTTGTAAAAGCATCTAAATATTACGGTTTGTTTCCTACATGTTTTAAACGTTTTTAGAAGGTGTGTCAAATTACCATATTTCGTAATACCTTCAGTAATGGTTTGTTTCACATTTAAAAAATCACGTTTTAATATATGTGTTTCTGGGAGGCTTAGAAATCGTTCCATTTCAAACGTTTCCAGTTATACGTTTCTAAAAGGTTTAAATCACGTACAGATTGAAACCGTTTCAACACATGCGTTTGGCAAACGTTTGTAAAAGCATCTAAATATTACGGTTTGTTTCCTACATGTTTTAAACGTTTTTAGAAGGTGTGTCAAATTACCATATTTCGTAATACCTTCAGTAATGGTTTGTTTCACATTAAAAAAATCACGTTTTAATAGATGTGTTTCTCGGAGGTTTAGAAATCGTTCCATTTCAAACGTTTCCAGTTATACGTTTCTAAAAGATTTAAATCACGTACAGATTGAAACCGTTTCAACACATGCGTTTGGCAAACGTTTGTAAAAGCATCTAAATATTACGGTTTGTTTCCTACATGTTTTAAACGTTTTTAGAAGGTGTGCAAATTACCATATTTCGTAATACCTTCAGTAATGGTTTGTTTCACATTTAAAAAATCACGTTTTAATATATGTGTTTCTGGGAGGCTTAGAAATCGTTCCATTTCAAACGTTTCCAGTTATACGTTTCTAAAAGGTTTAAATCACGTACAGATTGAAACCGTTTCAACACATGCGTTTGGCAAACGTTTGTAAAAGCATCTAAATATTACGGTTTGTTTCCTACATGTTTTAAACGTTTTTAGAAGGTGTGTCAAATTACCATATTTCGTAATACCTTCAGTAATGGTTTGTTTCACATTAAAAAAATCACGTTTTAATAGATGTGTTTCTCGGAGGTTTAGAAATCGTTCCATTTCAAACGTTTACAGTTATACGTTTCTAAAAGATTTAAATCACGTACAGATTGAAACCGTTTCAACACATGCGTTTGGCAAACGTTTGTAAAAGCATCTAAATATTACGGTTTGTTTCCTACATGTTTTAAACGTTTCTCACAATATAATATACCACTAGCGCACGAGGTACTTTTGAGGGATGTTATCCGACTGGTTAGGTTACATAAAAAAGGTAGAGATTTACCCACTATAAGTACATGTATCTATTCTGAGAATAATTTAATTTAATACAGAGTATTTCAGATGGTATTTGTCAAACTTCAAGGGTACAGTACCATATTAATTTTAAGCGAAAAAGCCAAATCGGCAAGTAAAGACAAAATTAGGTGATTAATTACTGCGCGCAAGTGTCACACCCCAGTTTCAATTCGCGCGCACTAAACTGCTCCGAACAGGAAACAGAAAAAGATGGCTACATACGGCGTTGGTGCATTAAAAATAGATAGCATGTTGTGTATTTCCTGTTCCATGCAGTTTAGTGCAGACAAACGAACAAGCCTATTGTAGACACCTTGCCTAGACAATTAGCCGCGCGCGCAAACGATAAATGCCCGTTTTTTATGTTGACATGTCCAATGCTGGATTTACTATGGCCCACATGCACCAGGCCCCGGAGCTAAAGCACTGAGCTAAAGGGGCCCCGCGATCAAAAAATCAAATAAACAACTTCATTTTTTGCAGGTTACGGAGTGCCCATACTATTTACAAAATTTCTGTAGGAGCAAATAAGCAAATTTAACCGTTTTTTGTCCAAGTAGGTAGTTAGAAAAACGAGGTATAATAAAGAGTGAACATGTAGCTAGTGGTTCCTCAACGACTTAAAAAAAATTCTACTTAACACTAATGGGGAAAAAGTTCTGCAAATCGTTTGTGATGAAGTATAAACATTCAAATATATCGCCTTAATTGTTAATGCTTCACCAATGCCCCATTGTAATTAGTTGGCTATAAATGTGCGTTATGTAACTCCCGAAAGAATAATAATTATCCAGGAGCATTTTATTGGATACCTACATCCTACATCAGTTTAGTTGGTCACAGCGGAATCTATGGAGACTGGGATTTTAAATATTTTACAAAAATTGGGAATTTGTCTGGAAGATACGAAAGACTTCGGACTCGTTTCAAATATATTATTATTAAATACATGGGTCATGTTCATGTTCTATGTAAACTATACATATTCATTAAATTTAATCGGCGGAGGCCTCGACAAAATTTCTGCGCCAGGCCCCTAAACACCTAAATCCGGCTTTGGACATGGCTACTATTATAGAGTCGGGGAGTCGTGAATTTTACTAATAAATCGAAGAAATATATGCCTGGAAAAAAGATTTTAAGCATAATACTAAAATGAAATAAATTCAAATACTTTTAACATTCTCACTGTGCGTTAGTCGGAAAACAAGTAGTACCTAAACAAATTTTACCTGAAAATATCTCGAAAGGATTTTTAAAACTTCTAGAATTTTCTTAGCCATGACTCATGATTCTTGTTTCTGTTCCCTTTAGAAATTTAAAATATTTAAATAATTTTAGCATTTCTGTTGTGCCTTGCCCTAAATTATGGCCTTACTCAGAAAACAAGTAGCCCTAAGCAAATTTTACCTGAAAACATCTGTAGGATTGTATAAAACTGTAATTTTCTGAGTCATGCTTCCTCTGTTGCTATTCTCTTCAACTTGGCTGCGGCGTGTGACTATTCATTATTTACGCATTATACAGGGTGTACCCGAAATGGTTAATTTTATAAATAAAACCAAAAACTTTCTAATATTTGTTATTGTTATTTTTATTTCTAAGTATAAACAATAATTATAATAATTCTACATAAATTTGTAGTCTTACTTGCAAAATTTATTACAATAAAATGTTTGTAATTTTATCTCTGCCAGAAACCTATTTCCCCTTTTGTGTTTTTGCATACACAATTATTAGTATTAAAAAAAAAGATTATCATTAAAAATGTAGTATTAAAATTATTGTGAATTACTAGATTTTTATTACAGTTACATCATTGCATGAATACAAAAGATGTTCTGTTATTTAGTAGCAAAGTGAAGTATTGGTAGAACATAAATCTTGTTATCAAAATATATACTAATGCATTTAGCATAAATCTCATTTGTTTTGTGTACGCTATATCCGCCCATGTCGCAAATTTTATAACACTGCAACATTTTAGAATGCATAGGCTTCCTGTAAATATTAAAATAACATTTAAATCCCCTACATACTAGGGATGCATCCGCGTCTCTTGTTTTTATTATATTCACTATTTTTACAATCTCGCCTGTAAATAACATAACGCAATCGTCTTTATTGTTGATATTTAAAATCATAGGCGAGTTGCCCCTGTTTAAAATAATTTTCTGATATTGTTCCCCAACTAACCCAAAATAAAATGTATTTGAAGAACGTTTCATTTCGAATCGGTAATTATCAATTTCGGAAATATTTGTGTGAGGTGCTTCATTAATTTCTTCCAGCAGTCTTTTACTAATTTGTACTAATACACTTTTACCGTTTCTAACAGTGTCTTTAATTTTTCCCAGATAATTTTCGAATTTAAAGGCACTAAATTTACCTAGAGATCCAAATTGTTTTACATCATCGCATAGATGCAGCAGGCCATGTACGTTGTATACAACAAAAGATTTTCCATAAAGGTCGGAAGACTTCTCTACAAATTTTTCTAAATATAATTTGGCCATAGCTAATTCTTCCTTTGAAATTGTAGGTGACAACAAAATTCTAGCTGATACATGTAATAATATAAAATGTTCATAGAGTTCTTTCTTTAATATTTTTTTAAGTACCAGTAGTCCACCGCATAACAAAAATTGACGAAATTCTGTTGCTTTCCAGTCCTTGTAATCGCTAATTTTTGTGGGTGTTCTGCCAAAATCACTGGGAATACATTTTGAAATTTCTTTCAGATGATCATCAATTGCAAGTATATTTGATCTACCAATTCTAATATGTCTGGGCCCTTTATCCACCCACCAAGAGATTAGCCTTTTCATTACGCCTAAATTAAACATATGCATATAATCTGCTGGAAATGCACGTACCATATCTAGATTTGCAATAGAAACTAATGGCGAGATTCCTTGATGATGTGCTGTGTTGCTTTGCTGTCGAAATGTAAAGTCGGTTCTTTTTTCAAAAGTCGTTTTACAATAAACCATTCTTCTTTCTTGTTTTAAATATTTCCCCTTTAAGGTGCACTTATCGCATCCATAATATCCATTATGACTTTTAATGCGTTTTATGTAGGCCTTTGCTGGGGCATCACAAATAAAAGCACACCTTTTAATATCAATTAAAAGTATTCTATTTTCTATTAATATGCCATTGGATACAATGTCTTGAAATTCTTCTAAAAATTCTTTTAGGAAATTGTCCAAAGGATTCGGTTTGGAATACCCAGAATAAATACCCACAGGAAACGGCGGTCCTTCGTTGACGGCACATAATATCGGCCAAATCGAAAATCGCGAACGACTTTTAAAAGGCTGTACTCCATCGATATTGATTTGTAAATAAAATTTTTCCGTAATGGGTAATTTCATTTTTATTATTGACATTACGATGCCGTTTTTTAAACCTAAATGCACATAATTACCGTTGCCACTGAAAATTTCTTTAGATAAACTTATTTTCCTCGGAGTACTGAGTAGGGTACGCGGATCCAATGGAAGATTGGGAAATTTTCTACGAAGAGAAGGCTCGTGAAGTAATTCTTTTAAAGTGGATTGATTAACGTGTTTTTTATGGCCCATCGTCTTAAAAAATCTGCAAAATCAGCCTCATCTTTTTCGTTAGTAGTTGATGTAATATTGATATTCTCCATGTATATTTCTTGAGTTTCTTTTTCCAAGTTAGGCAAAGAAAATGTTGATCCATCGCCGCCAATTTCATCTGGCATGTTCATTTCTGTGTCAGTATCGTACGCACTATAACTACTATCACTATTTCTGTTTCTTTCACTGGATATATCGCTATGATTTAAATTACTACTAACTATTGCAATATTTTCAAACGTATTTAATTGACCGCTTTTACTCGCACTAAATTCGCCAGGAAAATTATTCGAAGTTGACAATAATAATAAAGAATCAACACTTTTATCAACTTTCCTTTGAATGGAACGGCGGGATAAGAGCAAACCTCTTTTAGGCATTTTCCCCGTTTTATAGAGTAGATAAGACACAACTAGTTAATTGAAATTAAATAGGTAACAGATTACGACAGTAACAGTAGGTACTCTACTCAAATTAAATATTTTTAAAGTGGCCTCAAAACAATTTAGATTTTTCGTTTCGTTTTTCGTTTTTTTGATCGGTAATTTTCGGTTTCACAATATTTGCTTGTACCTTTTTACAGTGTTGTCAACTGCAGGGAATTTTTCCTATTTAGGGAATATCTGCATCCGATTGGGAAAAAGGGAATCTTATGAAAAATGCTGATATTTGGAAATTTTCAAGTTGCTGACTTTTTATTATTTTTTAAGTTTTATAATTTTTTTGTATTTACGTTTAAAATTAAATTGTGTAGCCTGACATTAAAAATTCTTCACAGTTTTATTTTTAGATACATTTGAAAACCTTGGTGCAAGAACCGGGTAACTCGGTATTTCTTAAATGTTGGGAAATTGGAAAAAACCTATGTACATTGTTGTACACTATTTCTTGTATGTTGAAAACCGAATTTACAGGAAAAGTGGAGTTCTTCCACGAAGGTCTTCATTTCTTACCTACCTACTTGTTTTGCATTGGCAACTCAGTTATTACATTTTGCATTATTATATTCACTATTCATTGCAAAGGGTCACCTGTTTACACAAGGGTAGGAGGTACATACAGCAAAATTTCTTAGAAGTACTTAAACCTGGATTATGTATTCATTCAAACTAGGAACGAAACACAAATCTTGTACCATAGCCTATTCAAAAATATTTCTACCTCTACAAGTAATTCTAAAATCTAACTAACATTTGAATACTAAATAAGCGCATATTGTTTGAGAATTATATAGTGGTATTTAAATATTTGTTTGTTTTATGTTTACCTTGATTAGGCATAGTCAAAGAAGTAATAATAGTATAAAAATAGTTATTTTTTATACAAGACGATAAAATTATATTTTATCGATAATTAAATTTTATCGTCGTGTATAAAATTCTATTTTTTTCTATAGCAGATGTTAAAATGTTAAATGTTATGATGTTAAAATAAGAAAAATTTGTAAAAAACCAATTAAAATTAAATTATATTAAACCCAAAATTCTCAGTAGGTAGCAAAGGTTTCCATGGAGTTGCCCAAACAAAGTCAGAAAATTAAAGTACTTTATCTATCCTTGCGGTTAAAGTGTTACTTTATCTACTCTTGCGGTTAAAGTAATACTTGATCAACTATTTTTAGTCGAACAAAGCACACTTTAACATCTGCTATAGAAAAAATTAACAATTTTCATTAACCTATGAAAATAGAGCTTACTTAACTAGACTTTAGTTAGTAAATTTTGAACTGAACTGATTGCAGTGAAACAGGATAAACATATATTAAGTTTGCATGATAGAGCGAGTAAAAGCATAGTATAACTAACAAGACAAATGGAAGCGCGCCTTTGAGACGAAGATCGGCTTAAACGTCTTAAGTGCGTTTATTGCTTTTGCCTGGACTTTGTCGGAACATTATTGAAAGGTATAACCGCTTTAATTTTTGCGTTTCAAAACTTGGCCTAAAACGGTATTTTTTCAGCTATGAATAAAATTGAATAAAAAACTTAAAATAGCCCAAATTAGTAGCCTGTCGCCGGAGTGAATTTTTAGTAGCCAAAGTAAATTAAAGATAGCCCAATCGGCGATTAATCGCCCAATCTGGCAACCCTGAATAACAAAGTTAGGTACCCGTACAAAGCGGTGGATTATTGTCACCCTGTACATAATACAAGGACGTCTACATTTTTCCAAATATTTCTAGGGAAATTGGCAATAAAATCTCAATTCTGATATAAAATTCGTAATTACCGACCTCAAAAAATCACTAGACCTAATATAATCTCTCAGATTATTGCTCGCAATTTTCGAATTTCAGCAACAATTTTGATAAAGTTTTGTAATTTTTTTTAATAACTAAACTCTATTTGTGATGTAATACAAGAAATACCTCTGATGAGATTTCTATCAAAAAATTCAATAAATATACAAATACTTTAAAGAAACCGGCATAAAAAATTTTCGGAAAATTCGGAGAGAATTTCAAGAAAATATTTTTTTGGCAATGTATTCGTAATCAGTGATCCCGAAACCCCCCTAGCCAAACTTTTTTCCGAGAAAACCGGACTTAACATAATAATAACCTTAAATTTCACAAAAATGTTCTAACAATTTTAAATTTGATGTTCAAAAAATTATTTGCTCCATCACTCATGTTTCTGATTTTGAATAGGTAATAGAATATAACAAACATTTAAAAAAATCATAAAAATCGGAGCTGTTTTTGAGGGTGTAGAAGTTTTAACAATTTTTCGGCTTTATTGACTAGGCTATTTGATGCTTTAACCATCTATATATTACGAATTTACTGTTTTTGCTTTAATTTTGCAAAAGGGAATTTTTGTGTCCATTTGGGAATTTTAGACATGCTTAAAGAGAATCTTAAAAATAAAAGGTTGGCAACACTTTGAGTGGGGGAACATTTTACCTAGGTTTTTCACGTTTTCGGTTCCGTTTCCTATCTTTGCTAATCACCGCATCAGTACGGACAAGATTGTGACAACTGTGAAATTATTTAAAAGTGCAAGATTTTTTATTTTTCTTAACTGATTATAATGGTAAGTATTCTTTTCTCTAATGTTCATAAATATCATAATGTAGATAGTATCTATACAGGGTGTCCCATAACATGTGGGAAGTACCGTTTATTAACACGTCATATGAGCCAAAATGCATAGTGTTACAGATCACATCAAACGTGTTTCAAAAAACATTATTTTTTCATTGTTGTAAGGCTTTAATATAAAATTCAAATTCAGTATTTTACAATTAAACATGATTTCTTTTTTTTTCTATAAAATCCAAACCAAAATAAAACATAATTCAATCAACTCTATTATTTTTTTAACACATGAAATTATTTTCATTTATTTTAAACAATTCTTAAATATTAAATATACTAAATTCCTATATTCTCTAAAATTCCCTATCCAACTTATGTTAAGATTTAATATTGTTCTCTTTAATCAACACTAGTTTCATATTCTTGTAATTATAAACACTTAACTGTACTCCTAAATCTTACCCAAAATTAGGTAACTACAAAATTAATCAAGATTTAATTCTAAATACAAACTAAACATTTTTTAAGCTATTTAATAAATATTCTAATAGTTATAATTCTTTTGTATAATTAATAATTTCATATATTTTCAGTTTTTTTTAATTTTACTTTTAAAACATGCGTTTTAAAATTTTGATGTAATTCATCATCAGAATCTGCGTGTGTTCATGTGACTACGTCGAACTCCCTTTCAGATTTTTTCTATTTAGTGCTGATTTCACTAGGATTCTGATATTGAGGGTAAATTGCATGTAAAATGACCTCTAAACTATGATGTTCAAGTTTCTATACAGGGTGTAACACAACTTATCCGAAAAAAATTAACCATATATGCACTTTTAAATAAGAAATCGATTTGTTAAAAATTTTTTTAATAAAAGTCCAACACAAAACGAGATAAAAATTGTAAAAAATGTTATTTTAACATTTTCATTAATTTGTAACTTTAACAAATCGATTTCTTATTTAAAAGTGCATATAATTATGGTTAAATTTTTTCGGATAAGTTTGTTTTTTTTTCATTAATTTGTAACTTTAACAATTTTTATCTCGTTTTCTGTTGGACTTTTATTAAAAAAATGTTTAACAAATCGATTTCTTATTTAAAAGTGCATATATGGTTAAATTTTTTCGGATAAGTTGTGTTACACCCTGTACAGTGATGTTGTAACAAAATTTTACCTTGGAAGTGGGAACACAGAACAAGTTTTGAGCAGATTATGCAGCACTTTAAAATTTGGGTTTTTCTTAGAACTGTTTACCTGCCTTCCCTTATTCACTACATACATTTCATTATTTCATAGTCATAATGGGGTTTGTATTATGCCGATTTTCGCTAATGTACTAAGAATGCGATCCTTTAGAACGCATTTTAAATTTGCATTTTCAGTTTGATGTTCAACTATAACCAGTTGTGGAAAACTGTTAACACAAAAGTGTTTTTGTGAATTTTACATTAAATAATTTTTCTATTTAAATTCTTATTTAATTTTTGAAGCATAATTCTGTACAGTGAAGTTCCTATTACATAGTGATGTTTTTGTGGGGTTTTTTTAATATCACTATATGGGAGTTCGACTGTATTTGATTATTCTAGTTCATGAACCTACCTTTAAATTTAATTTGTATTTGGTTAGATTTTTTGAACACAAAGCGAGTTCTTTCTCGATAATGCTGCGTTTTAGGTCATATGTGTAGATAAACTTTTTTTTTTCTAAATTTTAATTTCCTGCATAGACATACACCCCAAGTACACCCCCCTCCATATTATGAGACACTCTGTAGATATCAAACTTACAATATCTAATTAAGTTCGCTATTGTCTCTAGATTATTAATTCAAAATTTAAAGAGTTTAATAACAATAAATTGCAACATAATTTAAGAATTAATTTAATGTTTAATCGCCATATCATCTTTTTTTTCCTTAAAATGGCCTTTTTTTTCATTTTTGTTTAAGCTCATAATACATCTTGCGTATGTCTATATTGTGGGCACCTACCTATTTGTACTTCTTTTATTTATAGGCTAATAGTGTAAGCGAACAAACGTATGTGGTTGTTCAATTTTTGGACAAGTCCACGAGAACTGTGCCTGATAGCTGGTTGATGGGCACAAAAAGAACGGGCCAGTTACTTTGCTACTGGCCGCCTAAAAAAGTTGGTGAAACGAAATTGAAACAGTACATCGAAACTGCAAAAGAGGTACATCACAAATGGGAGACAGTCTCGTGTACAGCTGTAACTATTGGACGTAAGTATTTAACTTTAATTCGGCTGTAGAATTACCTATTAACTTATTCTTTGCAAGAATATTAATTATACGAAAATATTCCGGTTGCTTTTCCATACTATTATATTGTCTAATTCAATGTCTCAATGGGTATTATTTCAACTATACAACTGAGTATATTGTAGGTAGTAAATAAATTTATTTTGATTGTGTAAATCCGATTTAAAGGTAAATATTGTACTTTTAGACCCTACCCTGGCCGAAGCACTTACAGCTGAGGAACGTTTCCTGGTGGAGAACTCTGAAACAGAATCAGCGTAAGATGCTATGAATGGTAAATACTAATCAGAGAAATAATAACAAATGAATGATATTTGTATTTGTTACTAGCTATATATGAAGACAATGGCAATGAAAATGAGGCCGCCCCTGTTGAATTATTCGGTAGTACTTACCGGAGTCAAAATTATTCTGAAATTCAGCTACTTGCCAAAAGAGGTGAAAATACAAATACGCGTAATGTACACATATGCTTTAATTGATTATTTTCAGTTTCCGAGTTACATGTAGAAGTAAAATCCATAAAAACAGAGCTCCGAACGCACATGGAGGAGCAGGGAGCGGTGTTGAGGATGATATATAATTTGGTCGAAGCAGAGAAGAACGGACCAAGGGCCAAGCTGGCCTTCAACGCCTGCCCGCTCCCTGTATCCACCGCGGAAGAACTCAAAATATTGAACGACATAATAGGTGAAGGAGAAAACAGGAAACACTTTGTAAGTTTTTATTATAATGTATTTACTATATGCCCACAAATTCTGGCCTGATAAAATGAACTACAAAGGTCTTGCATAATTTGAGTTATTACAGTTTTGGAGGTGTATTTGTTCTGCCCATTGCCGTACAAACTGAACAGCAATTTTAAAAATTTCATTAAACCTAAATGTTTATTTAAGAAAGAAAACGGTACCTTAACTTCAACAAAATAAAATTTGCGCGCGAAAGCTTGAAACTGGGGTGTCACAAAGGTGCCACACTTGCGCGCTGTGGTTAATCACAAAATTTTGTCTTTACCTTAAACTAGCGTTAATCCTATAACTTTTTCAAATTAAATATGATCATAACATTTTTGCTCACTACACCCTTGAAGTTTATAAGATCCTTCCTGAAAAATCCTATATCAAATTAAATTAAGTCTCAGAAAAAATGCCTGGTGAAAAAATACAGGGTGTATTCAAAATGGATAAATAACAACTCCTTAACTATTCGAGTATTAAAGTTTTTCGCGTGGTTGTCTACGTAGAATCGCCTAATGTAATACACTGCATGTTTTAATACACCCTGTATATTGAAATTCTATTTAAATCGCAATGAATCCCGAGGGAGGATAGAGCATCGTTTTAAAACATTTATTTAAGAAAGCATATAACTACTTAATTATTATCGCTTCTAATCAATTTTCTGATTTGATTTAGATCAGTGTAATGAGTCGCTGTGGCGGAAGCGATATCCGAAGGGCAACCTATTTCATTTTAGAAAAGTGCATCACTCCTGGGCTAGCGGAGGCTATAAATTGGGATGGAAGAGGTGTAAAACAGCCGATCAAATGTTTCACGAATTTTACCTCCGCAGTGTTTGAGGTGTTGCAAGAAAATCCGATGGTTGGCAAGCCTACGGTCGGCGAAATGAAAAAGTGCATGCAACAGTGGATGCAGGGCAGCAAGGTCCGCAACGGCACATATAAAAAACGCGTACCACCTATAAATTAGATGATTGATTGACTGTTTTTTTACTCATTGTTGTTAGTAGTTGGTCATATCTCCGAATATAGGCCGTTTACATTGCGTATCATGTTTATGGGATTTCCGCTCACCATTTTTATGGAAAAAATTGGTAATAGTACCAAATTAAAGAGAATAACATTCCGGGTCGTTTGATATAATTTGTATAATGATTGTTTTACATAAAAATATAAAATTTTAAATGTCGGTATATTAAAAATTTGAGTTGCTGTGCTAGTCGAAATATCCTTTGAACGCCTACATTTTTTTATTTTATATTTTTATGTAAAAGAAGTATTATACAAATAATTTTTAAAATCAAACGACGCGAAATATGTTTTTCTTCTATTTGGCACCATTATCAGTTTCTTGTATAAAAATGGTGAGCTATATAATTACGTGTTACGCAATGTAAACGGCCTATGTTCGGGGATATAACCAACCACTCGGTATAACAATTTATTATGGTATTATTAAGTACATTTTTAGGAAAATAACAAACCATTCTTATTCTGTAAAATTTTGTGTATAATAAATAAATAAAAAACTGATTTAAAAAAATGGGTTCATTTTATAAATACCTACCTTTTTGTGATTTAAATAAAAGGATTTGTTGAGAATATTCGATAAGATTAAATATGTGGTAAACGTTTGACAAACGGTATTGAAACGATTACAAACTTGTAAGAAACGGTTTCCAAATAGTTTAAAAACAGTTTAACATTAATTTGTCAAAGCTTTGTGGTAAACGTTCATCAAAGGTTTGTTGGCGTTTCTAAACGATTCATAAACGTTTTATAGACGGTTTTTAAACGATGTATAACCGTTTCATAAACCTTTACAAACCATTTATCTTTTACGTGCCACAAAGCTTTGACAAACGTTTTAGTGTCGACTAAAGCGTTTATTTTAGAACGTTCGGCAAACCTTTCTCGACTAGTTGCGAAACCATTTGTCAAATGCTTGCGGTAAACGTTTATCAAAGGTTTGTTGGCTTTTCTAAACAGTTCATAAACGTTTCATAGACGGTTTTTAAACGATGTATAAACGTTTCATGAACCTTTACAAATCATTTATCTTTTACGTGCCACAAAGCTTTGACAAACGTTTTAGGGCCGATTAAAGCGTTTACTTTAGAACGTTCGACAAACCTTTCTGGACTAGTTACATAAACATTTGTCAAATGCTTGCGGTAAACGTTTATCAAAGGTTTGTTGGCTTTTCTAAACGGTTCATAAACGTTTAATAGACGGTTTTTAAACGATGTATAAAGGTTTCATGAACCTTTACAAACCATTTATCTTTTACGTGCCACAAAGCTTTGACAAACGTTTTTGTGTCGACTAAAACGTTTATTTTAGAACGTTCGACAAACCTGTCTCAACCGGTCACGCAAACATTTGTCGAAGCTTTGAGGTAAACGTTTGATAAACGTATGTTGGTTTCTTTAAAAGGTTTAGAAACCGTTATCAAACAGTCTATAAACTGTTTGTAAACGGTTTAAATACCGTTTACAAACGGTTTATGTTTAACCTATAACAAAGCTCTTCTGAACGTTTGTATAGCACTCTAAAGCGTTTGTTTTAAACGTTCGACACACCTGCCTCAACCGGTCACGCAAACATGTGTCGAAGCTTTGAGGTAAACGTTTGATAAACGTATGTTGGTTTCTTTAAACGGTTTAGAAACCGTTATCAAACAGCCTATAAACTGTTTGTAAACGGTTTAAATACCGTTTACAAACGGTTTATGTTTAACCTATAACAAAGCTCTTCTGAACGTTTGTATAGCACTCTAAAGCGTTTGTTTTAAACGTTCGACACACCTGCCTCAACCGGTCACGCAAACATGTGTCGAAGCTTTGAGGTAAACGTTTGATAAACGTGTGTTGGTTTCTTTAAATGGTTTATAAACTGTTAGCAAACCGTTTCATTCGTTTGTGTGTTAGCTGGGTTATATATGTTTGATTCGTATGGGAAACATGAAAAAGCCCATAGTGGACCCCACAGCTTTTGTGAGATATGTGTTAGACTATGAATGTTAGAAATCATATTGTTTGGACCGTAAATATTTTTTTCTTTTACAAAATCAGTCAACATCGTTCTTGCTTCAACAAGTTCAAGTTCAGATATTCTTCCTTTTAGTAATATATACCGGGTGAGTCAGACCACCCGTATCGGTCGTTGTTTTCGAAAACGGTTAATCGTAGAGAGTCGGGCCAAAATTTTTTATTACAAAAGCCTTCATGAAGAATCGAATGCTGACATTGGCATTAGCGGGAAAAATTGGCATCCTGAAGAGTTTGCGCCAGAATGTCGAGAACTCCAAAATTTCAAATAGCACGGGGGGTCAAAAATAGTATCGTTGAAAAGGTCTTTAAAAAATAAGCAAGTTTTGTAGGCAAAATAATTTTATTACCCCCACCCCTTCTGAGGAATATTCGATTGAAGTTATTAAGTAATTGTACTGTTATTTAGGCAGGATGTAAACGGCCACAATTAAACAATATTAACGAATATTTAATGAACTGAAATCAACCTCAAATTTATAGCGAGACTGCAGCCTCTTCGTGTTGCCCAAACATATAGGTGCGGCCAAAATCATTTTCATATCATCCAGTGATACAAATGCCAAATCTTCAACCACCGGGAACACAAACTTTGTAATGTCCTTCACGCTTCTTCTGAGAAAACTAACTTGCACCTCATTTTCTAAATCTTTCTCTTTAAGAACGTTCGCTATATAAAATACTAAAGTTGTTTTTGTTTTAAATTGAACAAGTACAAAATCGGTATCAACTGGATCCCGATTAAGTTCTTCAAAACCAGTGGGATCCGAGTCCTGGGACCACTCCATATCATCATCTGAATCATCTGCGATAAGACATGAAGTTTCAATCTCTTCATCTTCTGAAAATATATCACGTATTATTATTATTATTATTATTTCATCATAATAATATTAATAAAATTAAAACAATGTTACTAAAAAATAATTATCCACTTCAATTTAGAAACAAACACATTTCTCATAGAATAAAAATTTTAAAAAATAGAAAAAATATACTCTTAATAACAATAATACGATAGATCTTTTTCCCAATTACTTAGGTTCAGAATTTAATAACTATCAATATAACAACGATAACAATTTCATTTCCATTCCTTATATTCCTAATTTATCTATGAAAATAGAAAAAACTTTAAAAAAATATAATATTAAAACAGCTTTCAAAAATCATAATACTATAGGACAACATTTTTTCAATAATTTAAAAGATAAAATAGATATTAACTTAGAATCTTGCTTAATATATCAAATCGACTGTAATAATTGTGATGCCCATTATATAGGACAAACTAAACAAATATTGAAAAAAAGAATTAATCAACATAAGAACTCTATTAAAACTAAAATAGTCACTCCTAATAAACCTAGTACTGCACTAGCTGACCATGCTTTTCTTATTTACCATAATTTCAACTTCAACTCACCCAAAATTTTACATAAAGAGAACAATTTACAAAAAAGACTTTTATATGAAATGATTGAAATAAAAAAAAGCCCCAAAAATTACAGAACAGATATAGAAAAACTTAACAGTGTTTACTATAATTTTTTTAATTAACTTTTCATAATAATTAATTAGCCTCTTAGCCCCCTTTTCTGCTTAATGTAAAATCATTCTTTCAGAATAGTTTTAATTTGATTTGCTTTTTAAATATTGTATTATATGAATAAAGTAATATATTATAAATTTTGGTAAAGGATTTATATTATATATTATCTCTTTCACATGCGCATTTCAAAAAATTTTTGCTTGTCATTCTCAGTTTTACAAATTTTTCCACGTCGTCAACGTTAAAATTTATCGTTTTAAAAAACCGTTTCTTTCTTTTAATTGAATAAACATTTTTAATTATTATTAAAAATGTTATCAAATACTTTGTGGTGTGTTAATTCCACCACCATGTTTTAAACTTAATATAAATTTAAGGTAAGAAAAATTTTTTTTGAGGTATCACTAACTTTCCCTTTTTTAATGTAATTACAGATGTCCAATAATCACAATAATGTTCTTTGTTTATAATGTACTGAAGAAGGCCAATTAATTGGCCGAAATATATACACACACAATTTTTTATTTTTTTTTAATTGACTGCTACCTCTTCTCAGAAGATAATTATTTCAAATCTGCAAATGTATTTACTGAATGTAGTTATAGCAGTAATATGCCAAAATTGTAAAGTCAGTCTCCAACATCCAACTTCCAACAGAAATCAAAGAACTTATTAACGAGCTGCAGTATTTGACAATTCATCTAGATTATGGAATACTTTCTGCCTCCGTGGCTTTTTTGGCAGGATACATTGCGCGAACGATTGAGGAACGGTTAGAGTGTGAAGTTTGTCTGGACTCTCTATTAACTGCTTCATGCTCAAATCCGCTATTGGCACTAATACACTTGCAAGACAAAGGTTCCTTTTTTTTTATATAAAATTTATTTGCCTGCTCAACAATATAGACTGTTATACAAGGCATTGATAATATTAAACAAATAAAAGACTACATAGCATGAACGGTATGTATGACCGCTAAGAAACTTTACAATAATTATTGCAATTGGTTGGGGGACTCTATGAGATGCACTGGTTTAATCTGATCACTTAGTCATTATCACTGTTGTCACTCTGAAATATGTCTTGTGCTAGTTTGCGTTTTAATCGTACATGGATTCCTCGTTGGCCTAGCGCGTAATAAGCAGCACCACTACAGTTGGCGAGATTTGCGTGAATTTTTTTAACAAGCTTAGTAATGTGTTGCTTGATTGTGGAAATTCCCAATTCGTAATGTAGTTGCTGGTTGGTGATGAACCAGAGAGCGTTGACTGCGATTCTAAGGATTTTGTTCTGGAGTGCTTGGACACGTTGGAGATTGGTTTTGGATATGCTTCCCCAAATGACGCACCCGTATAGGACTAATGGTCGTATTAGTGACTTGTACAAGATCATAGCACATTGTATTTGTAGGGTGGACTTACGGTTTAAAAGTGGATATAACTGAATTAATCTTCTGTGTCCGTTTAGTTTCTTGAGTACATGGTATTTCCAGGTGAGTTTGGTGTCAAAATAAATGCCTAAGTATTTAACGGGTTCGTCGGTGGAGTTCCACTGGATGGAGTGACCGTTGATTGAAATTTCGGTTGGGTTTTTAATTCTTCTCAGTGTGAATATCTTTGTGACACATTTGTTATAGTTAATAGATAGGTTCCATTTTTTGAACCATCTGCTTAGTATAGTAGTAGCATCTTGTAGTTTAGGGATTGCCACTTCCAGGTGTTCGTCTTTAGTTAATATTACTGTGTCATCCGCATACATTGCGAGGTCAGCGTCGATAAGGGGAAAGTCGTGCATGAAGATGTTGAAGAGAATAGGACCTAGTATGCTGCCTTGTGGGACCCCTGCATGTATGTTTCTGGTGGTGGATTGGGATGTGTGAATTTTGACTGAAAACGTGCGGTTATCTAGGAAAGAGAAAAGTATGGATTTAATGTAGTCGGGCATTTGTATGTGTGAGATTTTGTATTTTAGGCCGTTCGTCCACACTCGGTCAAAAGCTTGTGCTATGTCAATAAACAGGGTTGCTATGTATTGTTTACTTTCGAATCCTCTTTCAATGGTCTCAGTTACACGTTGTAGTTGATGGCAAGTGGAGTGGCCCTTCCTAAAACCGAATTGAAATGTAGGCAGTATATTCAATCTTCTGGCTTCGTCATTAAGTCGTGAGTGGATAATTTTTTCAAATAGCTTCGAAATCGTAGTTAACAAGCTGATTGGTCTGTAGCTGCTAATCTCTTTTTTTTCCTTTCCCGGCTTGGGGAACATAAGTATAATTGCGTGTTTCCATATATTAGGGAAATACCCTATTTTTAGACATGCATTAAATACTCTTGCTAAATATGCGTATACTTTTTTGGTGAATTTCTTTAGTATTATATTGGGTATTTTATCGTAGCCCGGCGATTTATTTATTGATAGTGTTTTGATTACCGAAGCAAGTTCCCTAGGTGATGTTGGTTTAAAGTTTGTCTCTGGGGTTGGTTGATGTGTTTCGACAAAGTTGGTCACTATGTTATTTAGAACCGGATTGCCATGATTATGGGAAGTAAACGTTTTCTCGAGATAATCTGCAAAAGCTTCGCACTTTTCCTCGTCAGTGTTAAATATTTGAGCGCCCAAGGAGATGGGTGGTATCTCATATGGTTGACGTAGTATCCGTTTGGTTGTCCTCCACAATCGCGGATCACCTGGTTCGAGATTACTGATGAGTTTTTCATAGGAATAAATTCGGTAAGCGTCGAGTTCTTGTTTGATGCGATGTGATAAATTATTTACGTTGTTTTTTGTTGCGGGACTTCGGGTTCTTTGCCATTCTCTTCTCAGCGAGTTCTTCTGCTTAATTAGATCAAGTATGTATTTTGGTGATGAGTTATAGTTAGCACGTTTTCTGTTAACCTTCTTTTCAGTTGCTTGTTGGACGCTGTCAGTGATGCTTCTCGTTATGTGTATGATTGTTTCATCAATTTTGGTTGGGGATTGGAGATCATTTGGATACTTGAGTTGTTGGTCAAGAGTGGTGCTATAGAGGTCCCAGTTAACTATCCCATTAATTAGTCTAGGCTCGGGGGTGTATTTGGCTGGTGTTGTTATGAATGAAATGATTACTGGCAAGTGGTCAGAATCCAGTTCGGGGAGTACTTGTTGAAGTGCTTGTTTATTAAAGTTCTTGCGAGCTAGTAAATCAAGTATGTCAGGTAGGTGATCATTTCTATAAGGGTAGTAAGTGGGCTCATTGGGAGCTTCTATTTGAAAAGCATATATGGATGATAGATCGTAGAGTTTGGTTCCAGCGGGATTTGTTGCTCTACATCCCCAAATTGTGTTTTTGGAGTTTAAGTCTCCAATAGTAAGAAAGGTTCGGTCGTGTTAAAATTTTTTTCGATATCTTGCTCTAGTAGCCTCTTGTTGGGTTGTTTATAGACGCATATTATGTTTACTGCAGTGCCATCATGTGTTTTGATTTTGATGCCAACAGTCTCGAGGTTTATAGTATTGATTGGCTGACATTCATGGTGTATGATTTTGCGCTTAATAATGATGGCCACTCCACCTGAAGCGATGTTGGCTTCTCTATCTGTGCGGTAGATCTGGTATCCCGCTATCTTGAGTGTTTCGGGGTTACTTAAGTGCGTTTCGGAGACGCATGCTATGTCAATGGAGTGTCGTACGAGGAATGTCTTAAATAAATTTAGTTGTGTTTTGATACCATTTGCATTCCAATTTAGGATTTTTATTTGAGAGATTGTGTTGATTCTATGGTCCATTAAGAAGGGAGGGTAGGAGATTGGATATTATGAATTGTTTGATTTGAGCGATATATGGTTGGATTAAGTTTATGAGGGATGTCAGTAAAGTGTTGAGTAAGGATGAGGTTTCAGGTTCTGAGGAATTTGTGTTCGAGTGCCATGGTGAGTTAGCTTGGGGGGTGCTGCGCGGGGGATAAGGGAAGTTTTTCGTATTGTTATCGGGAATTGGATTATTTTGCGATATTGGTGTATTGCGAGATTCATTTCGGGGTCGCCTGTCTTGATAATTGCTTGTTTCCAATATATATTTACAACCCCTAAAATTTGCGGGGTGGTCTTCTCCGCAGTTGGTGCATATCGGGCGGGCATCCCGTGGTTTATCACAGTTTGTGTATAAGTGATTGCCTTGGCATCTTATGCATCTTGGTTCCAGTCTACAATAATTTTTAGTGTGTCCAATGCGTTGACATCTATGACATTGGGGAGTTTTGTTATTATTCCTTCGTGCTTCAACGGTCACTATTGAGTGGAAAATTTTGTTAATGTTAAATATTTCGTTGGCCTTTTCAGTTGCTGTAAGAAGTACTGCACATACTGGCATAGGTGTTTTGTCTTTGTTTCGAAGTCTTGTGATTTTATTTATCGGTAGGTTGTAAGTTGCGAGTTCTTCCTGGATGTCAGTTTCTGTTAGGGAAGGTGGGACGTTCTTTATAATTACGGAAAGGGGTCTGCTGTTGGGGTTTTGGTACGTGTGGAATTTTATATTATTATCTGAATAATGTTTAGCCAAGGTTCTGTAGTCATCTTGGCTTGTTAGCGAGATTTTTAGGGCAGTAGAGTTTAGGGATGTTGTGAATTCTCCCTTAGCGTGGGTTTTAATGTCGTTGATTACTTCCTTGTGATTTACTGGGCCGTGTAGAAAGATAGGTGGTATTTTGGTTTTAGCGGGTTCTTTAGTAGTGTCGGCTTCGTTTGTGGCAGAAGGTTCAAGGTGACTAGGTAGATAGTATCTATTTTGCTCGATTAAAGATTCGGGGTTCCATTTAAATTTTGCTTGTAGATCGGTTTCGTGTGGAGATAGGTGATCCGAGTTTCTTTTTAGAATGGACATGGTATTTGCTACTGTTCACCCCCAAAAGGGGGGTGAAAGATGTTTTTGGAGTTGCTAAATGCTAGTTAAATAAAGTTTTGTTACCAGAAAAGAAAGTAAATGTTGTTTGCGGTATTGATTATCACAATATGCAGGCGTTGATAAGTCGCACTCACTCTTCCGAGCCTCGATAAGAGCGTATACACACGTCTTTGCTGTTCGAAAGTAAAGCGAGAACTTAAAGGTTCCTTAAAGTACCCTAGTAAAAATTTTACGTTTCTAATAAACCAGTTAATTAAACGGGTTTTACAAATTATGGAGCATTTACCTCCAGAATGCAATCCCTCTAACATTTTAACTGATCTTCTTCTTGAACCTCTTGCATCTTCAGAGTTTTTTATTTGCAAAGATCATAAAAATGAAATTTGCTCCGTAATTTTAAAAAAATTGCTCAAACCTGTTTTAGCTGATTTTGGAAAAACACGAACTGATACAGTATTCCCAACATTCTTAAATTCCAAACCCCAATCACGAAAAATACTAAAACTTTAAAGAACAGACACGGAAGTTGTTCATATTTCAATAAGAAAATATATGCAGAATTTGAAATTACAAAAAGTGGAGGTGCAAACCTCCCTTGGACTTTCCCATACTAAAAATAAACATTTCGTTTTTGGTATTCAACAGTATAGTTCGCGAGGCAGATCCTCGAAAGCATTTGACTCGGGTTTTCAAACAAGTTGTTGCGGAACCTGATCAGGTAACTGGTTTTTGAGTTATGGGGCGTTAAAGATGAAATTTTGAAAAATCCATAGCGGCCCCCATTTTGAAGGCCGACAGTCCGACAAAAAACTGTTTCCCTTGAATTACGGTCTTCTTTCATATCCGCTATTCAGATTTCCAAAAATTGATTCTGGAAAAAATGCTACCAAAAAAACATGTCTAACTTTCGTTTCCGGTTTCGGATTTTTTTGAAAAGCTTATTTTGTCGATGAATTTTCGATATACCTTCATTTCAAATTTCATCAAAATCGGTTCACTAGTTTTTGGGTTAGAATCGTCACATACACACCCACCCACTCACCCACAGACACACATTTTTTCTAAACCACTTTTTTGGGTTCCTGGATGTCCAAAACACCTATTTCCGCGAAAATCCGGTGACGTCAGAACTGTCACAATTCCAATGTTAATGTGTGTTTTTGATTTTCTTGACTTTTACAATTTAGCGGTGTTTTACAAGTTGTGATATCTACTGGTACGTATTAGCTTGATGTTCATAGTACTAAATAATAGCAATTATAGTTACCAACAAATACGGACAGTTTTCAATGTATCAATATTATATTTTATAGATTATATCTGGTTCTAACAATGGTTGGAAAAAGAAATTGCGCTGTGTTGGGTTGCATTGATAAGCTTTCACCTACGCATCGCTTTCCAAATCCCTCTAAGTTCTTGGAGCGGTATAAAAAATGGGTCGAAGTGTGTGAAAACACAAAGCTATTAACTTTGGATCCGAATTTGGTATATAGATCATACCAAGTATGTCATGTACATTTTAGAAAAGAAGATTGGGCTACCAATAATTATTTACAGAAGACGGCGATTCCAACTATAAATTTGACGCGTGAGTAGACGCAATGCTTTTTATGGCATTTAAACACATACAAATCTATTCCCTCTTAATAAATTTACATTTACAGCGGATGCTGACAATGTAGACACCAGGACAATTCAGCTGCAGTCAACAAGTACTAGTACATCAATTACTAACTTTTCTTCATTGTACAATTCTAAAGTTGATATGGAAGATATGGAAGACATATTTACCCCAAAAAGAAAAGATGTAAATGCCGAAGCACTAGACGTGGAAGTTTCCTTAGTATGTAACGTACCACCATCACCTGTACCAAAACGTAAGTAAATTTATGCTTTATATAATAACTAGACTAGAAACACAATATAATTGTTCAACGTTAATTATATCAAAATTAAAATATAAAATAATCCCTAATTTTGTATCAATAGTTCGCCATTCCCTGCTGCACGATGTAAATGTTACGCGAGAAGTTCAGCTCACACCAAAAGCAAGGCATCTGTACAGAAAAGCAAAAGGCTTTAAAAGTTTGGTATCCATTTGCAAGAAAATAATTTAAAACTTAAACGCCGACTCAAGCTGGCGGAAAAATTTTCAGAGGAAAAGTTAGTTTCGAATTTAAAAAAACCGTTGAATGATCAATTGGCAAACTTCTTCATATCACAAATAAGGGCAAGCCAAAAGAAGCCAAAGGGGCGTAGATACTCTGTAGAAGACAAAATTATGGGCTTGGCCCTATACAAACAGTCAGGAAGAGGTTACCGATTGTTATCAAAATTATTTGCATTGCCCTCTCGAAAAACAATGATGGCTCTGCTAAATCGAATACCGATCAAAACAGGTTTGAACGAGGCAGTATTTAGAAATTTAAAATGTGCGGTGGCTCAATTACGGGAAATTGACAAATTATGTGTACTATCATTCGATGAAATGAGTTTAACTCCTCACATCGAGTATAACCAACACAAAGATGTGCTGGAAGGATTCGAAGACTTGGGGGATCTGCAACGCTTAGAAATAGCTGATCATGCTCAAGTGTTTATGATCCGAGGCATAATTAAAAAATGGAAGCAGCCAATTGCGTACCATTTTTGTAAAAGCTCGACCAAAACAGTAGAATTGCAAGGAATTTTGAAATCTGTAATTAGTGCAGTACATGAAACAGGCCTCACAATTATTGCTACAGTTTGAGACAAAGGCTCTACCAACCAGACTTGTATAAATAAGTTAATTGATAGCACACGGGCCCAGTATTTACGAAAAGGCGAGCTATTAACCAACAGAATTTTTGAGGTTGACGGAAAGCCCATTGTGCCTGTTTTTGATCCACCACATTTATTAAAGGGAATCAGGAACAATTTATTAAAACGAAATTTGATCTGGGTTGAAGAAGATGGCACTACTGTGGAAGGCAAGTGGACAGATATTTACAATGCGTATTTGATTGACTCCGCAAGTGGAGATGTGAGGGTAATCCCCAAGATTACCGAACAACATGCCCATCCATTAAAAATAAAAAAAAATGAAGGTGTCTTGCTGTACCCAAGTCTTTAGCCATTCTATGGCTGCTGCAGTTGCTTTAATGCTCGCAAAAGAAAGTTGAAAAGGAGGATATCTGAACTGCAGCAAAGGGATATATTAAAAAGTCAGAAAATTCGTAAATTGCAGAAAGTGGCATAGAAATAGTAAGTTAAAATATTTTTATTTACAAATAAACGTATGACTAATAATAATCAATTTTATAGATGAAACCAGTCTTGATGAAAGGGTTACCATGGAGAGACGAGCAAGGGATACATCCAAAATATTAGTTTTTTTCGAGTTGTTTGACAGTATTAATGGGGGAACCTTATATGGACATCCTGATAAGGATTTAAGATGTGCGGTTAGCGATACTTCCCCACACATTTCTTTCTGGAAAACCGCAACTCGACAACTCAAAAATATGTTTTTCCGAAGAGATGGAACATCTGAAATGTACAAGCCACCGTCTTTGAAGAACTGGATTGTAACGTTGGAAGGGTTCGAAGAAATCTGGAAAACATTAAAAAGTTACAATGTAAAGTTTTTTCTCCCAAGAGCGATAAACCAGGATCCACTCGAAAATTTCTTTGGGCAAATGTGTCAACATGGTGGACGGAATATCAATCCTACATGTTCCGCATTCAAAAATTATTTTAAAACTCTTTTAGTTAATAACTTTGTTTCTACACATTCCGTGGGATCGAACTGCGTAGAGCAATTTACAACCGGGAATTATTTATCCCAATTGTAACGCAAGGTATTGCGGAAGACGTGGAACATGAGGTTGTTCAGATTCCACAGTTAACTATTCCAGAATATACCCTTGGTAGAAGTATTGACATTTCTGGTGTGGGATATGTATCAGGTTGGATAAGTCGAAAACTACTACTTAAATTTAAATGTGAATTTTGCAGAATTCATATTTTGAGTAGAAATAAGGAAGGGGCAATACATGATTTAGTGGACGCCAAAGAATTTAAAATTCCTCGGAGTTTAAAGTATTGTACCCCTACATTTGTAAAAAGTATCACGCAATGCTACAATATAGCTAAATTTTTTTTAAGTCAAATGTCTACATATGGATATCAAAATGTTTGTAAGTATATTGCAAACTATATAGTAAATTACGTAGAATTTACATTTGTATGTGAACATAAGAAAGAACTAATTGAGTTCATTGCTCATGACTTTATTAACCTTCTCGTGTTTAACTGGGCAAATGGCATTAACAGAATTTTAAGTGGTAGAGATTGCAGAGACGCGTTGTATGCAGATCCTATATATAAACTGACAAAAGATATGTACGTAAAAAAGATAAAAAGTAGTAATAAGTCGGTTAAGTAATCAATAACTAATTTAGTTATGTGTCGTGTTTCCTAAGTAATCTCGAAAGCTTCGGAGGCTGATCTTTGACCGATTAAGGGGGCTTAGGAGAGATCTCAATAATGAAAGACATGTTCTTCCCCACTGTCCAAAATTATAATAAACTAGCGAGCTGCTTTTTAAATTTATTTTTGTAAACGTAATCTTACCCAATTTTTTTTAAATTTTGCTGGTATTTTGGTTCGCGTGATGTTGCCTAACCCCTCTCCTAAGCCATGCTTCAATGAGTATTGAATATTTGCATTAACATATTTGAAACAGCAGGTTTAAAGAATCTTGACAAATTATTTCCTGTTCGGGGAAAATTTTTATTCCTAATTTTCGTCTTAAAATTGGTCAAACAGCACCCAAGTGTTCAATATTAATTAGGAAGCATTCTAATACAATATAAAATGAAATTGTTTGATGAATTTTCACGAAGTAAAATAAGTGTCAATAGTGCAGTTAAAATGGGTACAGATAAAACGGGATACCACGAATTTTGAAAGTAGAGCACTGCCCAAACCTACAGCTTCCTTCGCGAGATATTTGGTTTTTCATTTTTGAGATTTTGATTATAAGAATGTTAGTTTACGTAGTTAAGGATTTACTCTGATTTGTCAATAGAATGATTGTTATTATTATTTTTTTACTGTTAGTACATGAACTTGATTTAGTTAAGTACACATTCATTAAAAAAAAAAAAAAAAGATATTATCTAAAAATGAATTAAAAACCGAAATACTGTATTATTATTTACTAATTTTTTACTTAAATTTAAATTTCGCGCGTATTCGATTGTTGTTTGCCGCACATTCCAACAGAGGGCGTACAACTCTGACAGTCTTTAATGCAGAGTTGCCATTCTAAAGAAAATTTATATTACCTATGACTAGGATCCTGGGATAGAAATAACGACAAGTTCGTGCGACAACTAGGCTCTCGAAGGTACATGAAAACTATGAAAACGTTGTGTGTTACTGACGCGATTCGGTGGTCTCGTGATATTTATGTGGAACACCTCACGGGACAAAGACAATATCAATAAAAGCAGTAATCAATCTTATGGTAAACAATAACATAACCTATATCTGATTTCTGCCAAAGTTCTATTTTCACACTATTCTTATAAGACCAATTATTTGTCAAAAGGTATAAATGTCATTTGATACAACTTCCAATGTAACCACTGTATACACGTTGTCCCCAGAAATTTTGAATACGGACATAGAATGCATTATGCTGCAATGCGCTTAGTTACCACGCTCACTTTTTACATAGTCGAGTCAAATATTTTAAATCACTAAGCAACGGCAAATAAATAGTAATTTCTAATTGATAATAAGCAACCATGGTAATCTATTATAATAATCGAGAAGAACAAAATCGCAGTGCCTACATTACTCGTATTCAAAATTTCTAGGGACAACGTGTATACACCATGTAATCGAAAATGTAAATATGTTGTTATTATTATTACAATGTGGCCAACTATACTTTTTTTTTTGGGTCAGGTTATGTGAAAAACTGTAAGTCGGAATACAACAATGGTCCACATTCCAAAGTGGTCCATTGTTGTGTTCCCCTGTGCCATCTTACAACTTGTATGTGTTCTGCATTTTGGACCATTGTTGTAGACTCCATGATTATTTATTATTACATTTTTGTTATAGATAATGCCGCCAACAAAATTAGCGAGGTGAAAGGACGGAGGACGGCCTTATACTCCATATTCTAACGAAAAATTACAACAATGCCTCAGGGATGTGCAATCACGTAAACTTTCACAAAGGGAGGCGTGTGCTCGTTACAAAATTCCCGGCAGTAGTCTAAATTTGAAATTAAAGGCACTGAAAGCCGATTCTGTTAGCTTACCCGGACGTAAATGTGCATTTACCAACGATGAAGAAAATTCATTTGTTCTACATATTATTGCTATGTGCGATTTCGGGTTTCCTATAACCACTTTTGACCTGCGATGTATAATACAAACCTTTTTACACAGCGCTGGACGCAAAGAACCAAGATTCAAGGAGAACTTACCGGGAAAACGTTGGGTCGAAGGATTTTTGGCACGACGCAATGTACTTCTATCCAAACGTCTCTGCAGTAACATTAAAAGCAGTCGGGCGGCAGTCGATGACAACGTTATAAACTCATATTTTGACAATTTGGCGACCGTACTTATGGGGTCCCTCCCGCTGCAATATGCAACTATGATGAGACCAACTTGGTCGACGACCCCGGAAAAAAAACTGTCCTCACAAAACGGGGATGCAAGTACCCTGAGGCTATAAAGAACTCTTCAAAGGCGGCAGTATCAATAATGATGTGGCCAGACGCAAAAGATGTTCTTCAGTATAATAAATATGATATCGTTATGAAAATATCGAATCCCAAGCTATTTTCTAAGACAAGATTACTGTACTCTATACCAGAATTAGAAAACATGTAATACTGTTGTTTCTTAATAAATCCTGTCTGTAGAAATTTCCATGTTTTCTCTATGTTTTTTATGGTTCATTGTTGGGCTCCACAGCCTTAATTATGGTCTACTGTATCATCTAGACAGGAAAACTGGGCTGGTCCATAGTTGGGCAACTCGGAATACAACTTTGTACCACCTTTTCAAAATTCATAACTATTTTTACTTTCCCATACCACTACTGGTATAGGGAAGTATTGATATCATGAAAATTTTCGAAGTCGAGATTTTCGCGGAAATACGTGTTTTGGGTCCCCAGGAACCCAAATAAGTGGTCTAGAAAAAATGTCTGTCTGTGTGTGTGTGTGTATGTAACGCCTGTAACACAAAAACTAGTGAACCGATTTTGATGAAATTTTAAATGAAGGGGTATATCGTAAATTCATCGACAAAATAAGCTTTTCAAAAAAATCCGAAACCGGAAGCGGAAGTTAGACATGTTTTTTTGGTATAATTTTTTTCAGAAGCGGAATTTTGAAAATCTGAGTAGGGGATATGAAAGAAGGGCATAATTCAAGGAAAACAGTTTTTTACCGGACTCTCTAACTTCAAAATGACGGTCGCTATGAATTTTTCAAAATTTCGACTTTAACGCCCCATAACTCAAAAACCAATTATCTGATCAGGTTCCGCAACAACTTGTTTGAAAGCCCTTTAGCTGTACTACACCAGGAAAAAAAATTATTCACTAAATCCAAAACCGGTCGCAACGCCGCTCTTCCAAAAAGTTTGAAATTTTTGAAAGATTATTACAAAAAAACTGGTCTAAGGAATTTGTTTAAATTTTCTATACGTATGCAGCTTGGTATTAGCTACATTTTTGTTTTTTGATGAATGCCAGAATTCCACTGTGGCGCCCTCTACGAGATTTTGAAAATCGGAAATTGATGCTCCTATAGCGCCTTTATTAGTCCAAATATGAAAGAAGTTTAAATATAAAAGTTATTTAGTATATAATTCTGCATTTTCTTACATGTATATCACGTATACAGGGCGTTTGCTTTCCACAGTACAATAAGCAACTTTGTTATTTTAAATGAAACACCCTGTATATTATTATATAATTGAATGCAGAATTTAATTGTCTATCATATAGTATAATGTATAATGTATAATGTATATAGTATATAGTATAATGTATTCATATGGCTAAAATGTACGGTTGCTGAGAAATTCGTGAATTTTGAACTTTAAAACAGTGTAGGGTGAAATTTGTAAGTGCCGATATGTTCAAGTGACCATGCGCGGGACGGGAATTCCTTGTCGCCGGCTAATCCTAGCAGCCTATGAATATAAATAATTACACATGCGCAGATGAACACAATCGACACTTGTGTTAATTTTCAAGTTTAGTTTATCGGTTGTGGCGAACTATACTGTTGAATACCAAAAACGAATGTTTATTTTTAGTATGGGAAAGTCCAGGGGAGGTTTGCACCTCCACTTTTTTTGAGTGAGTTGTGGAAACAACGTGAATTAATTGCGTGTATAGTAACCTACCTTAAAAAAAATAATGAATTGAATTCGTTTGTTTGTTCAAAAGTTATCCTAATCACCCAAAATATACTAAAACTGGCCCATTGTTAGGGGAAATTACGGTACGTACCTGAAACCGGTTGCACCGTAACTGGATTAACTTGTGTACGTGCATAGCTATTTTATAATGGAAGACAAAGGTTTGGAAGTCTTTTTGCGCACAAGAGGGGCTACGGAAACCGTAGTGGCGTCTTTTATAGAGGAGAAGGTAATGTTGTGTAGGATGTTAAAATGTTTTGCGAGAAAAAGGGCGGAATTAATAATAATATCTAAATATTTCAAAATCTAATACGAAGTCGGAAAATTGATATTGTGCATGTGGAATTTAATTTACTTACATAACTAAATAAAGTGCTGACAACACAATTTTGAAATGTAAAATCGAATGTTAGTAGAAAGTGTGCGAATCGAGAAAACCCGATAATAATTCAAAATTGTACAAATTTTACAGTGAATATTAATAATAATTAATTAAGTACATTCTGTTGGAAAGTGTTGCACCCATTTGACTGGTATGTGGTTTAATATGAAATTCGCACGTTACCGCCATCTATGAATGACTACCCCAACCTCCAGACGAAATTTCAGCGACACGGGACGTTACCTGTCAGCGGTGGCGTAGCAAACTACAAAACACGCCATTTCGAGTATCAGCTGTGGATTTGAGAAACCTAAAATTCGTGTGATACGAAATTTGCACGCTTTTGAAAACTTCGAGAATAGTTGTGTTTGAGACTTATATTCGTCATATCAAAGGTGAGATTCGTTGCGTAATACCTACTTTCTGTGTAACACTATTTAAAGAAAATCATGTTTTTTGGGGTAATGGTAGCCACTCAGGCAGACGTAATGCCTAGACAAACTAATAAGGCCTCTTGGACTGCTGATAACCTGGTGGCTGCTATAGCTGCTGTAAGAAATGGTCGGTGTGTTCGGGAGGTGGCCAGAAGTTTTGCAATACCAAGTAGCACCTTACAAAAGAGGATGAAAAATAACAAAATTGAGCATAATGTTAATAATATTCATAATTTCAATTTACCATTAATTTAATTTTTTAAACTTTTTTAAACTTTATTAATTAATGAACATGTACAATAATTGATTGTTACTTTACTTTATTTAACTTTTGAATCTGATGATGTCCTATTAGGACGAAACGATCGTCATTAATATTATTTTCAATTTCCATCATTGATTGTTTTATTTCTTCGTGGGTCAGACTACGTGTTTTTTGAACCTAATTAATCAATCCAACCCACTATGAGAAACGTGGATTTCAACTCATTTATTACAAGTAATGCACATCATAGATCACATGATCAACCACCAACAGCGCCGGTAACATAAAAATAAAATTCAAAATTTAATGCTTTTACTTTTTTCTATTTTTTTAACTTTCTTAATTTAGTACATAACGGTAGGTTACTAAAATGTCTATGTATTTTTGTAAATAAATAACAAATCAGGTTAATATTATATAGCAAAACTATCATCATGTGTCTTTAGGTTGGTATTACTTTCACCAAATTTACACACATTTGTTGTGGTTGTCATTGCAGGTTAGTTCTGTTGGTTTATTCCCTTTGAAAAAGTAGGGTTATAACAATTTAAACTGTTTAATTTTTGCAATACACATACAAGGTTGTGACGTCATCAAATTTATTCATGACGTGCATTACTTGTTTCAACAGATCAACTATACGCGATATTTTCGACCTCTTTGACACCAATTGCAAGAATGGCTACTACCATTCTGAATATGTAACTGTTGACGAGATGCTTGTAGGGTTTAGAGGAAAGTGCAGCTTTCGTCAGTATATACCCTCTAAACCAAATAAGTACGGGTTAAAAATATTTGCACTTTGCAACGCTAAAATGCTCTACACAAGCAAAATGGAAGTATATGTAGGATTACGGCCTGAGGGACCTTATAAAGTATCAAACAGTCCCCATGATGTTGTTCAAAGGTTATGTCTGCATATATTTGGATCTGGTCGTAATATCACGATGGACAACTGGTTCACATCCATGCCACTAATACAAAAATTGCTTGTTGACCACAAGCTAACGGTGATTGGAACGACCAGGAAAAAAAACGAAAGGTACCATACGAGTTTTCGAAACCTGTAGTTGCTCGACAGGCGCATACCAGCATGTTTGGATTTACAAGATATTCTTACACTCCAAGAAAGAAGAAAAATGTGCTACTAGTTTCTTCACTGCATCACCATGATGACATTGATGAAGCAACAGGTGATTTGTACAAGCCTGTTATGATTACAGATTACAACAACACTAAAGGGGGAGTTGACGTTGTTGACAAGCTGAGTGCAAGTTACAATTGCGCCAGAAATACCGGAAGATGGCCTATGGTCATCTTTTACGCTATGTTAAATATAGCTGGGATCAACTCGCAGGTTATTTATACTGCCAACAACCCTAACGTCATTGTGTTGAGGCGGAAATACTTACGACAACTTGCAAATGAACTAATTCTACCTCATCTTCGAGTACGTGCGACTGTAACTTCCCTTCCAAGAGCACTAAAAAGTGAGATTGAAGGAATTTTGTGGAATATCTGTAGAGGAAAATACTCCACCAAATGTCGAAAAAGGAAGATGTGCTTTTTGCGACAGAAAGAAAAATAGAAAAACGAGATTTTCCTGTTTTCACTGTAACACGTACATGTGCTTAGAGCATTTGGGGGCGATTTGCCAATTGTGTCAAAAAAATATCTATCAAAAATATGTATTTTATTGTCTTGGGGTAAAAAAGTGTTATTTTGTATCCAAAATTTTATGGTTGACGTATTATTCACACCACCTGAATAAACCGTCGCCAAATTGAAAATCATTACATACATACAAAAGGACAAAAATGCGGTCTACGAGTCTGCCGCGAATACTCATGTTATGAAATACCACGCGACTAGTGGAAGGTTAAATGAAAATTGGTGTAATGGTGGCCTTGGCCACCATTACCCCAACATGGTGGGGTAATGAGAAGCAGTTGATAGTTTTATTTTTATTTTTATAATTTTAAGTTCTGTGTTTAGTTAGAATATTAATATAACATAGATTTGAACAAAAATATAGATTTTATGAGCAAAAATGCTTGGGCGGCCCCCATTCCCCCGACTGTTGTGTTTAATAAAAAATTCGTTAGAAATGTTAAATTTGTTTTTTGTTTTTCGTAGCAACCTTATTTTGAATGTTACGATCTATGCTGCCTAGGCAGTAAAAGTGGAACTTTGGATACAGTCAGAATCCACTTTTGCAAACTTCGGAAAAACCAACAAGACCCTACGTTATATCTAAAAGGAACTAAAACAGAATATGTGAACGATATAAAATTCCTGGGTATAACCTTCGACCGGAAATTAACCTGGACACCCCCATCTACTAAAATTAAAAACTGAATGCCTCCAAAAACTCAATATTATCAAAACCCTAGCCCATCGAAACTGGGGATCAGATTGAGAAACCGTAATAAATATCTACAACTCCCTAAACAGATCGAAACTAGATTATGGATCCATAGTGCACACTACAACCAAACCTACCAACATTAAAATGTTAGATCCCATTCAAAATATGGCAATGAGAATAGCAACAGGAGCCTATAGAACAAGCCCAACCATCAGCATCATCTGTGAAGCAGGAGAACAACCCCTAGAATATAGTAGAAACCAACTTGCTCTTAATTATGTTATAAAATTAGCCGCTAAACCAAACATACAAACATTCACCAAAATATTTCAATCCAATGATAATAGCCAGATAAAATCACAATCTAAAACACCTTTACAACAATACATAACAAACTCACTAAACACACCTTGGCAAATCCAGCCTCCATATCATATTCATGTAGGCAAGCTGCTGTAATTTATAATTTAAACAGAACGACACTATTATATCGTCTAAAAAAGCTTAAGGATAGAGGTGGTGAAACAGAAGATTCAGGAGCTGAAGAGGAAGGTGAAAATTTTTCTTCGAAGTATACCAGCCGACAGGTTTTTACCAACTCTGAGGAATTATTGTTAGTTGAATATCTACAAAATTGTTGCAATTTAAATTACGGCTTGAACTACAGACAAGTACAAACTTTAGCATGTGAGTATGCTTTATAAAACAATAAAAGAACGCCCAAGGGGTGGGGTGATAAGCAAAAATGGCAGGACGAGACTGGATGCTGCATTTTATGAAGAGACACAAAAATAAACTTTCTTTAAGAAAGCCTGAGAATACAAGCCTGCCAGAATTAAAGGTTTTAATAAGAAGAGTTTTATCAGAACCTTGAAAAAGTTCTAGCCGAATATAACTTTGAACCTTCAAGAATCCTAAATCTCGATGAAACAGGTATAATTGATAAATTAAACGAAAATGATCCAATTTTGAATTAATTATTTTTCTAGGTATAACCACTGTTTTAGAACAACCAAAAGTTATCGCAACATTAGGACAGAAGCAAGTTGGGCATGCAGTATCGGTTGAAAGGGGGTCGCTCATAACATTTGTAGGAATTATTAATGCTTTAGGCAACTCCATACCCCCTGTTTATATTTTTCCACGGGTGCGCTTTAAGGACAGTTTCATGAAAGGGACTCCAGTGGGAAGCTTGGGAATGTGCAATAGAAGCGGCTGGATAACGGCTGACCTTTTTGTAAATGTTTTGCAACATATTAAAGAATATTGTAATCCAAAACCCCACACATTTTGTTGCCAATCGATAACCACGACGCCCATGTAACGGTCAGTCAATAGAATTTTGCCATGAAAATGGCATTGTTCTTTTATCCTTTCCGCCCCATACGTCGCACAAGCTCCAGTCGCTAGATGTAGGGGTATTTGGAGCTTTTAAAACAGCCCTAAGGTGGGCATTGAACAATTGGATGATTAATAATGTTGGACGAACGGTTTCGTTGTACGATATTGGCGAAATAACATCAGGTCCGTTTTTGGAATCCTTTACCCCAAAAAGTATATTGGCAGGGTTTCGAAAACCTCACATTATGCCGTTCAATCAAAATGTGTTTAAGGACTCTGATTTTGTGAGCATGTTGCCTGAAGTAGAAGTTTCAGCAACAAATACCCCTACCCAACAAATTACTTCCGAAGACTCTACCGAAGCTTCATCTTCAAAATGTACTACCGTAAAGTGACCTTACTTGGGACGTATCCCTAAGTTGGGACAAAATCGTTTCTTAACATTAAATCTGTGGTGCTGCCCTCTTAGTAACACTAGTTGAAATTCTCCATACGAATATTGATGGTAATATAGTCACCCTATAAATATAATAATTTGCTATTGTTCCGATATGATATTGCAGGCATCTACAGTAGTTTCAAAACAAGCGTGAAATCTCTCATTTTTTTAAACCTGTAAACTTCCATGCGGTACGTCTACAATTATTAACAATTTTTTCTGAAAGTAAGTGTGTTTGTTCGTTAGTTAGTGTTAATAATGATATAAAAAAATAATTAAGCCAACCATTTTTGGTTTTACGATAATGCAAAAAAAATAAAATTGTGTACTGTTGTAGCTAACTTGGGACAGCAGCGAAATGCCACCAATAAATGTAAAATATTAATAAAAAGTTAAATTATTCTTGACCAAATATCAATGTAAAGATTCAAAACGTTTTCTTGGTTTGTAATAGGTCCATATATAAAATAAATGAAAAGAAATAGATAGTAACGTTTCGGTGTATTAATCAATTAAACCATCTTCAGACAAATTAAGTAGTAGGTGAGTAATTAATTATTGCGCAACAATAATTAAAACTAAAGCACCAACTCCTAAATGTAATATTTCTAATGTTGTTTACAAAATTAATTGTAAGGATTATCAGTGTTGCTACATTGGACAAACAAAGCAATATCTTCATAAACGTATTAATACACATGCTCTTTCTATAAAAATTAAAAAAAATGATACTGCTTTGAGTAACCACTGTGCCAGCACTGGCCATACTTTCGATTTTGATTTTAATAATATTTCCATTTTAGATAAGGAAATAAATTTAAGTAAAAGATTATTTTTAGAAATGGTTCAAATAAAATGTCATCCGAACTCTGTTAATTTTCGGACTGACATTGCTAATCTCAGTAAAATTTATTTTAATATTTTATAATTTTCATGATTTTTTCAACTTTGTTAAAATTTTTGTTCTTTTGTAAAATGGTTGTTAATAACTTGTGTTATGCCATTTATTTTGTTCTTAATTGTACTATATCATGTCCATAGTTATTTTTGGTGTTAAAGGTTGGTTTGACTTTATTAACTAATAACAAAATGGTTGTCACTTTTAACTTTTGATTCTTAGTTCTGGTTAATCATATGTAGTTGCCTATTAGATTAATTTGTTTTTTAATCTTGTTGTTCTTGTAACAACAATAGTATGTTGTTTATTAACGACATACCTGTTAAATTTAAAATGAAGTTTGGTTTTTGTTAATGAAGTTCCCACTGATGTGGCCTTCACTTTTTTTCAACTTTCATATGTTTTTTCGTTATGGAATTTTCCATTTTACTTGTAAGTTTAAATTTTATATTCCTTATATTAACTTCATATTAATGGTTACAAATTTTTTCTAGAAGTTTTAATTATTGTTGCGCAATAATTAATTACTCACCTACTACTTAATTTGTCTGAAGATGGTTTAATTGATTAATAAACCGAAACGTTACTATCTATTTCTTTTCATTTATTTTATATATGGACCTATTACAAACCAAGAAAACGTTTTGAATAAATATAAAGAAGCGGGCGTACAATACGTTTGTACCACAAAACTTAGAATTGGCCCTTCAGGACATAGCAGAAAACAATATCAGTTACAGAGAGGCTGCCTGTAAATATGGGGTGCCAAAATCCACTTTACAGCGAAAGTTTACAGGAAAGCAGGGTCGTGCTCCAGGCAAACAAACTGTGTTTTCGATTACAGAAGAACAGGCTTTTGTGGAAGGCATTCTGACAGCAAAGTGGCTTCACTCGATATTCGTTGCATTGTTTCTCAGCACCTTGATAAACCTGGGAGACGTGAAATACGCTTCACAAATAACACACCAGACAGAAAGTGGGCAAGACAGTTTTTACAGCGTCACAAAAACGTATTATTCGTGAGACTTTCAGAAAATATCAAACGTTGTCGTGCTGCAATAAATAAAAACACTATTAACCAGTATTTCAACGAACTGGAAATTTCTTTAGCTGGTGTTGCACCAGATCATACAGGGTGTTTCTTAAATCGCGGACACGGAGCACGGTACGCCATTCCCCTCCGGATACTGAATGGAAAAGTATAATACAATAATGTCCGTTCTTCGCTAGTTTCAGAGTTATTCTCGGTCAAAGATTGAAATTCAATTCCTGTATCCTTTGAAAAAACGGGTAAATTTTAACCGTTCTACATTGTTCATCAATCAAGTATTAAGTTTTAATAAATTTGGAATTTTTTTATACGCTGTATTCCTTATTCTGAAGACATTCTTTGTGGTAAATATCTACTCTAACGATTGTTTTTAATATCTTGCAACATTGCATGGTAACTAACGAAACGTAATTAATTCAATACAGCCTGCATGATTTTATCTCGTAATAATTTTCAAATTTATAGTTACTGTCACCGTGCTGTCATTGTCAGTAGAATTATTTTCGATTACTTCAATTTTCACATAAGTACTATTTTATACCATTTGCATTCCTTAATTTGTTGTTGTTCTTGTTCTTATTCATTATTTCGTTTTTGCTGTTGCTTTGTTAGTTTTTCGTGTTAAGTTTTCTTTCTTGTTGAGTTCTTATAACCGTTTCCCTGTTTATACCATGGAGTATACTTTGAATGAATATGCTGATATGTACTTGATGTTGGGTGAATCTCATGGTAATTTTAATATAGCTGTACGTCTTTACCGTGATCGTTATCCTAATAGACGCCATCCAAATGCAAATGTTATACGACGACTGGACCGAAGAATGAGAGAAACTGGAAATCTCGCACCTAATGAAATAGCAGATCGTGGTCGTCCACGAGGTGTAAGAATTCTGCAGTTGGAAGAAGACATATTGCAAACGTTCGAAAACGCACCTGGAACGAGTATTAGAGGTACTGCACGTCTCTTTAATGTAAGCAATACTAC
This sequence comes from Hemicrepidius hirtus, assembly GCA_963082805.1. Taxonomy (NCBI): domain Eukaryota; kingdom Metazoa; phylum Arthropoda; class Insecta; order Coleoptera; family Elateridae; genus Hemicrepidius; species Hemicrepidius hirtus. The sequence continues at coordinate 31,778,125 of OY720161.1, read as the reverse complement.
TGTATTCAGAATACTTAAAGATGATGGTTTATATCCTTATCACATACAAAAAGTACAAGGGCTATTACCGGAAGATTTTCCAGCACGTATGCGGTATTGCCGATGGTTGCTAAATCAGCATGAACGAAACCCTAACTTTTTAAGAAACATCTTATGGACCGACGAGGCTACATTTACTCGAGATGGAATATTTAACACCCACAACAGACACAATTGGGTTCATGAGAATCCTCACGCAAAACATGAACGAAACCATCAAGTGCGTTTTAGTGTCAACGTTTGGGCTGGGATAATTGGAAATTTTTTAAATGGGCCACATATTCTTCCACGTCGTTTAAATGCCGAAAATTACGTGCATTTTTTAATAAATGATTTATTCAATTTAATGGATGATATACCTCTAGCAGTTCGTAGGGATATGTGGTACCAGATGGATGGAGCTCCAGCACACTGGGGTATCCAGGCAAGAGAGTGGTTTGATACGAATTATCAAAGCCGATGGATTGGACGTGGAGGACCTACTGCATGGCCTCCTAGATCACCGGATCTAACTCCTCTGGATTTCTTTTTTTGGGGATATATCAAAGAAATTGTCTATCAAACGCCAGTTAGAAACGAAAATGAATTGATTCTAAGAATTAACCAAGCAGCTGCAACCGTTAGTGACAATAATATGCTTCAAAATATGGAAGGAAGCTTAATTCGACGAGCAACAAAGTGTATTGAGAATGGGGGCGCTCATTTTGAAAACAATTATTAAATAAAAATTTACTATTGTACTCATTTTTAAAATAACTAAATAAATGTATCACACCAGCTTTGACTTCAGTTTATTGGTATAGTACAGTTTATTACCTAGGAAACTTGTTCGTAATAATTCATTAAAGCAGCACACATTTAAAATATAAATCGGTGCAAGCATGCAATGTTGCCAAATTTAAATTTCTTAAAATGCGAATAACTCTGAAACTAAATACATTAGGACAAAATTGCTTAGACTTTTTTCACTAGGTTTTAACAGGAGAATCGCGTGGTGCTCTCCGTGTCCGCGATTTAAGAAACACCCTGTATATTAAACTATGATGAGACGAACTGTACAGATGACCCAGGGTCCCCCAAAGTGGTCGTACAACGTGGGACAAAACATGCGGAGCGACTCTTGGACACTTCAAAAACTAGCACATCTGTTATGTTTACAGTGAGTGCAAGTGGTTCACTATTACCACCTTACGTAGTCAGGGTGTTAATACTAAGTCATTACACCCGAAAATGGCAGTTAGAACTCATTAAAACAAACAACTTTTTTTAGTTCCAATATTTGATTTGGGGCCTCTATTCGTAGTTCTTGGATTTCTTTTGTTTTTTTAACAATCGTAATAACTCCTTCATTACAGGGAATATTTCAAAAAACAAAAGGTTTTCAAAATGAGCTTACGGCTCTCTACAACATTTGTATTTAAAGTTATTTTATATTTTATCAAATAACAAAATGGCGGCCCATCAAAAATTTCAAATCTCAATATTTTGATAACCACCCCATAGATTTTTGAAAATATATTTTTTTTAAATCGTAAAACTATCTATTACAACATTTGTCTAAAACATTTTCTTCTATCTACTCATAAAAGAGGTCTTTAATTAAATTACAGAAGAGCATGTGTAAAGTATCGACGAATTAAAAACAATTTAGATCGAAGTAGCTTTCTGCCATTAAAAAATAAAACAAAAGCACAATTAGATTAGTGCACAAAACTGAACGAGATACGTTTTAAAATGAATAATTATCAAGACACTGAACTTCGTGACATCCTTTTGGTTTTCGGGGAGGCAAGGCGCAATGCACAGGAAGCCCGAAGAATATATCGGAGAAGATACCCAAATCGCCATCAACCAAGTAGCCAAATGTTAGATAAATTACGGTTAAATTACAGTGGTCATGTCATGTTCAACCATATCAAGGACAACCTCTTCAAGTGCAATAGTTCGACGAAATCTGTTAGCATTCTCACCAATTGTTGGATCAAAACAACCAGATTCTGCTAAACATCTCCAACTTTTTCTAAAAATTTAGCTACTTTGATGGTTTGATGGCGATTTGGGTATCTTCTCCTATAGATGAAGCATGTCACGAAGTTCAGTGTTTCGATAATTATTCATTTTAAAACGTAGGTATCTCGTTCAGTTTTGTGCACTAATCTAATTGTTCTTCTGTTTTATTTTTTAATGGTAGAAAGCTACTTCGATCTAAATTGTTTTTAATTCGTCGATACTTTACACATGCTCTTCTGTAATTTAAGACCTATTTTTTGCATAGATAGAAGAAAATGTTTTAGACAAATGTTGTAATAGATAGTTTGACGATTTTAAGAAAAAAATATTTATAAAAATCTATGGGGTGGTTATCAAAATATTGAGATTTGAAGTTCTTGATCGGCCGCCATTTTGTTATTTGAAAAAATATAAAGTAACTGTAAATACAAATGTTGTAGAGAACCGTGAGCTCATTTTGAAAACCTTTCGTATTTTGAAATATTCCCTGAAATGAAGGAGTTATTACGATTGTTACAAAAACAAAAGAAATCCAATAACTACGAATAGAGGCCCAAAAATCAAAAATTGGAACTAAAAAAAGTTGTTTGTTTTAATGAGTTCTAACTACCATTTTCGGGTGTAACGACTTAGTATTAACACCCTGTATAAGGCAGTTCACTTGCACGATACTTGGTGTTACAATGGCCCTCCGGGAACGGTTTATAACCGGAGTAAATCAGGGTGGTTTGACACATATATTTTTGAGGACTGGTATTTTAAAATAGCATTGCCTTACTTTAAGCAGTTAGAAGGCGATGGCAAGAAAATTCTCCTAAGTGACAACTTATCTAGTCACCTATGCCTAGACGTTATTCGTTCATGTCAAGAAATAATATCAATTTTATTTTGCTACCCCCCAATGCAACAACACACTTGCTGCAACCGCTAGATGTTTCTTTCTTTAGGCCATTTAAAATGGCCTGGAAGAATAACCCTTTAGAATGGAAAAAACGACATAGAGGGGTTTTACCCAAAGACACTTTCCCTATTTTACTTAGAAAAACCATTATGTCACTAGAAGAGAAAGCTACAACTACAATTGTATCTGGCTTCCGTACGTATGGCATAGTTCCACTTGATTGTCAGCAGATATTGAGAAAACTTCCTGACACACAAGTAGACATGGCAAATCAAAATGGACAAATAACAAATAGCTTTATAGATCACCTACAAAAGGCACGGTAGTAGTATAGAAAGGAGAGTTCTGCTTTTAATGTAAATATGTGTATGAAGGGGTTGTGTTGTGGTGATGAGATTTGTCAAGATGGTGGATGTGAGGGTGAGGTATGTGTTTGTGAAAATGTGTTTGTGTGGTTGCATTATTTATGGGTGAAAAATGCGTTTTTGTGTGAATTGCATCTCACTTGTTGTGTTTTTCTCTGTCATGTGTGTGCGTAGCATGTTGATTGGTAATAATGGGGCAGGAAGAGGTGCGACGATTAGCAATGTGTGCGGCCCGGTGGATTGACCCTTCAAATAATAAATCGTCAGATATGTTGAGAAATAAATCGCAAATATTAATATAGTAATAATAGCTTGTGTGGCCAAGTTCATTGCATTCTGATAAAATAATTAGAATATATGGCATTTAGAGTAAAAGAAAATTACTATCGGGTGTTGAAATAATGGGGGGTAGTCATACTCTACCAGGTGCGGATAATTTAAAAACATCTTGTATGTAATAAATTCTGATAATTTGAAATACTAATAAGAATTTAGATGTATTTAGAGTAAAAAAGAAAAAATTACTGTGTGGAAATAATGGGTGTGGGATTGAACCCCTCGTCTAATCCAGCTGTATGGATAATTTAAAATTTGAAAAAAAAAATCGGAAATTATGAGAGGGGTGCTAGAAGCCCGAACGACGACGACGTCGGTAGTGATAAAAAATCTTTCAAAACTAGTTTAAAAGAGCTGAGGAAAAAAAAGGAACTCGGTGCACACATGCATAGAACGGTTGAATATCTTAAATTGGAGTTTTTTCTCATATATACTACGATATGAGCCACGACGACGAGTACCTGAGTCAATTTTTTTTATTTAAGAATTTAAAGTCTCCCATGAGATGTAAAAATGTAATCAACGTCTTGAGGAGGTGAAAGAAAACACTGTAAACATTAATATTTACACTATAATTTCCAAATAACTTTTTTTTTAAATTGATTGAGAGGATTGCTTTTGTAGAATTGAGTGTGATGTCATCGTCGTCGCCGCCGTATTTCCGATAGGTGCGGCGGGGGTGTGCGGATATTATATTTGTAGAATTTTAATTTAAAAAAACTATTTTTAAATACGCAAGATGTTAGGTATATCCTGTGTTGCTGGGAGCGTCCACACGTCGATAGTGGCGTATCCGGGTGAGTCAGACCACCCGTATCAGTCGTTTTTTGCGAAAACGGTTAATCGTAGAGAGTCGGGTCAAAAAAATTTATGACAAAAGCCTTCATGAAGAATCGAATGGTGACATTGGCATTCGCCGAAAAAATCGGCATCCTGAAGAGTTTGCTCCAGAAATTCGAGAACTCCAAAATTTCAAATAGCACGGGGGGTCAAAAGTAGCATCGTTGAAAAGGTCATTACAAAATAAGCAAGTTTTGTAGGAAAAATTATTTTATTACCCCCACCCCTTCTGAGGAATATTCGATTGAAGTTATTAAGTAGTTGTACTGTTATTTAGGCAGGATGTAAACGGCCTATGTAACTACATACGTCCCAACAACAGAAATGCATGGAAAATCAGCAGTGGATGAACACGGGCTGACAAGAAGAAGAAGAAAACTGTTATTTAACTTTACATTTAAAAAATGTCTAAAATATTAGTTTTACAATAGGTCACCCGATTGTACTCCACTGGATACAACGAAAGATGATATGTAGCTGAGAATTTGCAATGCCTGCCGGTCATTAAGTGGTGAAGAAATATTGAGAGCCACTGATAATGTGACTAGAAGAGCTCGACAGTGTTTAGAAGTAGACGGACGACAGTTTGAACAATTATTGTGATATTGTCAAACTTACATTTTTTAAATGTAATGTAAATAACAGTTTTCTTCTTCTTCTTCTTGTTAGCCCGTGTTCATCCACTGCTGATTTTCCATGCATTTCTATTGTTACGACGTATGTAGTTACTTAGGCCGTTTACATCCTGCCTAAATAACACAACCATTATTTAATAACTTGAATCGAATATTCCTCAGAAGGGGTGGGGGTAATAAAATTATTTTTCCTACAAAACATGCTTATTTTTTAAAGACCTTTTCAACGATACTACTTTCGACCCCCCGTGCTATTTGAAATTTTGGAGTTCTCGACATTCTGCAGCAAACTCTTCAGGATGCCGATTTTTCCGGCAAATGCCAATGTCACCATTCGATTCTTCAAGTAGGTTTTTGTAATAAAAATTTTTAGCCCGACTCTCTAAGATTAACCGTTTTCGAAAAAAACGACTGATACGGGTGGTCTGACTCACCCGGTATTGCTTAACGCGAGCGTTGAGAGGGGAATAATTAATGCGACCAAGTTGTGTATACCGAGTGTTAACCACCAAACCGGGCCATAGGACCTATACAGTATGCACGTTTCAAAAAAATATATGAGTTGCCTTGAAATATTTTTGTTTAATGTCATGGTATAATCAGTTTGAAAATGCTATACAAACTTATCTCTCTTTTACTACGTGTAGTGGTAGTGCTGCTGCTGTGTACGAATAAGTGATTAAAAAAAGGTACGATGGATTTGTCTGAAATAAATTCCGTTGGCAAATTGGTAACCAAGCCGATTCTAAAACTTCAAGATATGGTATTAAAACAACCATATCATACCCATCATATACAGTCGGTATACTCAAAGAAATTAAACAAACGTTTGGTTATAGTGGAGCTACTGGACTTCATTGTATTTCTACCGAATAGGTTACAATTGCTGCTGGATGAATCGAAAATTGAAGAACTCAACAAAAACAGCCTAGCTCTGGTGTATGGGGGTGAAAAAGACATTAATCGTGGAAATCCCGGGACAATATTAGAATTTGTTCCCATCGACGAGGCATCCACCTCCGTTGCAGCATCCACTAGCCAACCTGCGAAGAAAGGTAAGTTTGATTTTTGGGGGAAAAATATTTTTTATTGACATTTTCAAGCGTAACTTTGTTAAAATCCATGATTAAATAATAAATATTAAATAAAATATCGATTTCAACGGGAAATAATAAGATTTATTCGCTTTATACGTATTTCGGCATCACTGTGCCATTGTCAAAAGCAATATAAGATATTATAACAAATGCAAAATATAATAACTCCTTGATTATATTATTTTAACACTGCGTGAAGCAGCTGGCCCCAGTCAACCCGTCGGAGGTCAGTCGCTTATCAGTGTTTTAAAAAAAGATATTTATTCCAACATCTTCAGTAAAGGAGAATCTAATAGATCAATTTGCTCATTCATTAAAGGTATGTTGTTTTTTGTGTGTTTATAAATTTCAAAAGCTTCTAAAATATTTAATTTATTTTTGATATCAGAAAAGTGTAAAAATTTAATTGTATTATTAGATGTTAATGTGTGATTTTGTTCTAACAAATGTTTAGCAAAATTTGATTTATGTGGATGTTTATATTTGTAACAACGGATATGTTCTTTTTGCCTAATACTGAAATTTCTAATTGTTTGACCTATATATTTTAATATTTTTTAATCATTATAATATCATGTCGTCGTCGTCGTCGTAGTCGTTCCTTACACGAAAATTTGTATTAATTTCAGAATAATTATTTACATCGTCGTCGTCGGCGCCGCACTCCCAGCAGCAACATCAACAGCAACAACCAAAAGAATATCATCGCATCAACAGCAACAACCAAAAGAATATTATCGCCGCAGCAGTCAAAAAAAAGTTGGCGTAAGTTTATTTATTCCTTCTATTTTTAAGTGCAAAAACGTCATCATTTTTTTTCTTCGTGGTATGGAGAGCGAGTGTACTATTATAGAAAAACAGTATAAAACGGTTGAGTTATTGTTGGTATTTGTAGCAATACTTTTAGTACTATCATTAATAATTTTATTCATGCTGCTATATAAAATTGTCTGAATAATTTTTTCTATAATGAATAAAGCTACTTTAATATGGCATTATACAATTTACAATTACGACACTTTGTTGTCAAAATTTAATAATAATAATAATAATAAATTTCTTAAATTAGACTGCACCGTACTGCCTGATTGTATTGATACATATGCACAGGGCGATTCATATTTAGCAGGGAGCACGGCATTTCTCCTTTTTTGCTCGCAATTTGGCGTTGATACGAGTAATATTTTATGCAAGTCGAAAGGAAAAGATTATATTTTGTATAAATTTAATAATGAGGATGAGGATGCTATGCGCAAGCAATTGGTAAAATTAGGAATAGAAATAGAAATTAGATATAGACAAGTGTAGAGTATACTGTGCTCAAATTCCGGGGGGCGTTGTAGACTATATATTTACGTATCAAGATCCTACGGAAATATTTTTTTCATTTGACTTTAATTTTCTCTGCCTCTACATTGACATAGTAAAACGTCAGTATGTGCTCTCCACACAATTTTTAGAATTCATTTGCAATCGCGTTCCTATTATAAAGCATAGGATAGGGTTCAGACAACGCACTCGTATTCACAAATATTTAAAGCCTAAAACTTATTATGTAAACATATTTCCGGATAGCGAAGACCAAGCCCTAGATCATTATACAAGAAATGTAAACGCCGCCGCCGGCGTCAATCTTCCTAAAGTTAAAAACTTAAATTTTAGAAGTCTTGTGTACAAGGTAATTGTTTTATCGCGTATCTTTAAACGCATTAAAACAATTAGATCTTATAATCTTGCAGTAACTAGCATAAAAGTAATTCGATATAACCCCTGGAAGAGTATTATGATTACCTCTCCACAACCAGTACTAAAGTTAATTTCTGATGTAGTGTGGGCTGAAGATTGTCTAGAGCATAACAAATGGTATTATAGTCGTTACGTGATCCCTGAATTTTTTGATATTAGCTTTGGATGTATGTTTGATGAGGAAAAATTAAAACGATACGAGAAAATTCCAGCTATAAAACCTTAGTAAATAACTGGAAGTGGAGAGTCTATAATAATTATTATGGAAGCTCACTAGCACTTCCTCGTATTTACTTTGAATCTCAAAAAATTGATTAATATTTAATAACAAAAAAACATGTCATTTTCAAAAATATGCTGTTAAATCAGTGGCAACTATTAAACAGGCGTATATTATTCTAAAGAAATCAAACACTTTGCAGCAAATCGATAAATGGCTCGAATTTATTCGTGAACATTTACGTTTACTTGATTATGTTCCTACATGTAACTCCTCCGTAAGTGTAAAAAGTAGTCTAGAAGCCAATAAGAGTCACTTAATTCGCTTTCAAATTCTATTAGAACGATTAAAATCGCCTGGTTCAACAGTTTGTAATAACAGCCAAGCTCCAGCAGAAGTAGTTGTCACACCACTACAGTCTGCGTTCAAGTCAAGAATCAAAACTATACTAATTTCAAACATTTCTTTCAAAATTGTCGCCGAATTTTTAAATCGTTGCTTGAGTATAGTTGAGAATGAAATCATTTTTTTTTCAAAAGTCCAGTTCGTCGTCGTCGTCCACAAACCTAATAATAAATTTTGTTTTATATTGCGAATTTACCAAAACCACAACGACTGATGGTGAATCCATATTTAAATACAGATATATCGCTACCAGAAATCAAGTAGTTTTTTTTAACAGTTTACTAAGTGAAAATTTCAAACTTGAGTGGTATGATGAGCACGTTTTGAACACCTTGTTGACTAAAATTGCCGAAATGGAGACTAAGGGCTCGGGTTGGTCTATATCTGAAGTAATATCTCTCGCCGTAAACATAAACGATTGTGAATACTTATTTCACGGTTCCTCCTACATTGACTTGCCTACTCCCATTAAAAATAAGAAAGCCGTGTTAAATTTAAAAAATACCGATCAGTGCTGTTTCTTTTGGTGTATAACTGCATATTTAACTCCTACCAAGAATAGATAACCGCACGTTCATTCATATCCGCACTATTCACCCTTATTAAATATAGAAGGCTTACGTACTCCAATGCCGTTCAGTCAAATAGGTAAATTTGAAAAAATGAACGACATATCGGTAAACGTGTTCATCTTACAACGTGAGAGAACACAAAAGTTTACCGTTGTGCCCGTTTATTTAATTTAAAATAAACTAGAAAAACATGTAAACTTATTACTAATCCAAGAAGAGTACAAGTCAATTAGTTTAAAGTAACTATTAAACGTTGCCAAGTGTTAAGGTGCTCTCTTGTTCAGCGAAGCTCCTATCATAAAAAACGATTCCATCAATTACGATGCCGCCGCCGCCGCTACAGTTTGTTTTATTTGTCAGAAACCGTTTTTAGACGGTGACATAAAATGTTTAGATCACGACCATCTTACGGGAAAAGCTAGAGGAATGACTCATCAAGCCGCCAATTTAAATTTTAAATTAGATCCGATAATACCGGTGATTTTCCACAATTTTAGTAATTATGATAGCCACTTCGTTATCAAGGAGCTCATGACCGGGTTCGAGGGCTATGTATCATTATTACCCGTAAACATGGAAAAATACATTTCATTTACAAAAACAGTGGGCAATAGTAGGCTAAAATTTAAATTTATCGATTCTTATCGGTTTATGGATCTTTCGCTAGACCTTTTCGCCTCATATTTGACCGATGATTGTTTCAAAATTTTAAGACATGAAAATCCCCAGTTAAGCGATATCCAGCTAAATTTGTTGAAACGGAAAGGTGTTTTTCCGTACGATTATGTAGACTCTATGGACAAACTCGAAGAAACAGCATTACCACCCATAGAGTCATTTACAGCAAACTTACGGAAGAACATATTTCTGAGGAAAACTATAATCATGCTAAGTGTGTTTGGGAAACTTTTAACATACGCACTTTAGCTGAATTTAGCGAACTTTATATGAGAACGGATATTTTGCTGCTGGTAGATATTTTTCAAAATTTCAGAAAGAAATGCATGGAAACTTTTGGTCTGGACTGTGCGCACTATTATACATTACCTAGCTATGCTTGGGATTGTATGCTTAAATTAACCGATATTCGTTTAGAACTCTTGACCGATGTTGACATGCTTTTAATCGTAGAGTCAGGAATCCGAGGGGGGATGAGTCAAGTTATCAAAAGGTTAAGCGAATGCAACAATCCGCATTACCCAGAAAATTTTAATCCCTCCAAACCGACAAAATATCTTTATTACGGAGACGTTAATAACTTGTACGGTTTTGCTCAATATCAGTATTTGCCATATCAAAATTTTAAATGGGTGGAGAGCTGCGGGGATGCCATTGAAAATTTTAATGTTTTAAATGTGAGCGACGATAGTGATGTTGGTTACATCCTAGTTGTAGATTTAGATTATCCCGAGAGCTTGCACGATAAACATTGCGATTTTCCAATGGCCCCCGAACGCTTAACATCGGAAGGTTCTAAGCATCCCAAATTGGTTACGAGCTTGTACAAAAAGGAAAAATTCGTTGTTCACTGCAGAAATTTAAAACAGTACGGGCAGGCTGGTTTAGTTGTTACCAAAATTTACCGAATATTGCAATTTGATCAATCGCCCTGGATGCGACCTTACATAGAATTAAATTCGCGTTTGCGCAGCCTGGCGACTAACGATTTCGATAAAAAAAAGTAGCTTGTGAACGCAGTCTTCGGAAAATCAAAGCAAAATGTGAGGAAGCATCGTGTGGTGAAAATGGTAACTAAATGGGAAGGTCGCTGCGGCGCCCGGGCATTAATGTCCAAACCCCAGTTTCACAGCCGTACAATATTCGATGAAAATTTGGTAGCAATCTAACTCATTAAGACTGAAATACTCTTTAATAAACCAATCTATGTAGGAATGAGTATTCTAGACACATCAAAAATTATCATGTACAATTTTCATTACAACTATATGCAACCAAAGTTTTTTGGTAATTGTAATCTCTTGTATATGGATACGGATTCGTTAATTTACGAAATTTATTGTGACAACTTCTATGATAGTATTAGACCCGATCTCCATACTAGATTCGATACTAGCGATTATTCCGAGGAAAATCCGTACGGATTTCCACGCATCAATAAAAAACGTTTAGGTTTCATGAAGGATGAGATTAAGGGAAAAATATTAAGCCATTTTTGTGCTTTAAAATCTAAGATGTATGCACTTAAAATAGAAGGACTAGATAAGGTTCGCAGAGCTAAGGGAATTCAAAAGTGTGTTGTGTCGAGTACAATGTGCTTCGATGACTATGTAAATGTACTCAATACGAGAACTTCAATATACAGGTCTCAAAACACTATCAGAAGTTACTTACATAACGTGTACACAATCATACAGAAAAAAATTTCGCTAAGTGCGGACGATGATAAACGTTTTATGCTTTCCAACGGGGTAGAAACCTTACCCTGGGGACATTATACAATTAAAAAAAATAATCAAGATGTTGCTGCTGCTTCGACGACGTCGTTTGTTGTTGATGATGATAACATTGGATGAGGTGTCTTTCTTTTTTAGATGTAATAATAATAATAATGTATTGTTCTGTGTGTTTAACAAATTATAGGGAGCGGCGAACTTGATAATAAGAATTGCTGTTACTGTAGCAGCTGATACTATACAATTTTTTAAGATTTTGTTTTTCGATATTTTAGATGTAATAATAATAATTATATGCTGTATGCTATTTTTAAGATTTGTTTTAAAGGAAACGATATTATTTAGAAGTAATAATAATAAATGTATTGTTAGGAGTATAAGTAATCTGCTAATAAAGATTAATAATAATAATACTAGAATAATATTGATTTTTATGTGTGTATTGTGTGTGTGTGTGTGTGTGTGTGTGTATTGGTATACTATTTTTAAGATTTGTTTTTAACTGCTACTATTGCAATTATAACAATTATATATAGGGGGGGAAAACTTATGCTAATAATGATTGTAAGTGTAATAGGAAATAAATAAAACAGAAAAAAAGTTGAAAGATATATCTTTTATTTATTCTACTACTTTTATTACATTCTATTTTTGACGTAGACCCATCGCCTTTGCGTTTCAAAATTTTCTCAACTAAATACACGTCTTCGTGTTTAGCTTTCTGCAATTCCATTCCATAGAATGCTCCCACGATCGGCTTTGAGTGGACATCTTCCAATTTATAGGTAACCGGATTCGTGGTGGCCTGAACTTAAACGATTTTAAACAGTTCCGTGCTCCAGGGAGTGAATCCTTTCGAAAACACACCCTTATACTTGCTGACTCGTACCATGTCGCCCACGTTGTACTTTCTATTCTTATCGACAATTTTTAATTTATCGTAAACGGCAAGTTTCGTGTCTGGTGTTACTTTTATAGGTGCCATGCCGATAGTGCGATGCTTGGATTTATTGTACGCACCGATCGTATCCTGGAAAACGTCCACCCACTTAAATTTACCCCGTAAACTAAACGTTTTGTATAGTTTGCTTTTAATCGTTCTGATGACTCGTTCCACGATTGCAGCCTTTCTCACGCTGTATGTAGAGTAATGGTTAATTCCAAAGTCGCACATTAGGTTTGCAAAATCTTTATTGTAAAATTCCGTTCCCATGTCGTTTTGGAGGTTTGCGTGTGAGGGAAACGCACGTACTTCGTCGTGGAAAATTTTTGCGAGCTGGTCGGTGCAGCTCCTCAACGACGTCCAACTTTTTGCTGTTCATCTCTCTCTCTCTTATAGTTGATGTTGGCGCTGCTGGTTTTGTTGCGTAGGTTTACTGCTACTTAGTATATCGAACAAACGTATCAAATCAGATATGTCTTCTTTAGGCGTATTCATGCCAAAATGCTCGTGTAATTCTCTACTGCGATGAATGAGAACGCGACTCAATTTCATTACTTGCAAAACGTTCTCCTGCATTACGTTCAGGGTAGGCTGAAAATCCTCGATACTTCTACGAACGGCCTCTCGCAACTGATCAACTTTGGAATCGACGTATTTTTTATTTGAAGCGTCCGTTTGATCCTGTGGATCGCCGTCAAATTGTTCCTGTTGTTGTAGGCTCGAAGAAGAAGAAGACGTTCTTAAACATTCGTTTAACGCTTTCTTCAGAGATTCGTGCTTGTTGTCGACATATTTTTTATTCGAAGCGTCTTTATCGTTGGTGGGTGCAGCTATACCCGCGATCTGCTTGTTATTGGCGTGAAATTTAACGCCGCTCTCCACCAAACTTAGACAATTTGATGTGATTTCTCGGGCTGTTGCCGAAACTGCAGCTCGAACGTATTTCTTCGTAGAGGCGTCGCTGTCGTCTATGGGATCTAATACGTCCGTCTTCTCTTTCGAACGTTAATTTCGTCGTTGTGTTGTTGTAAAATTAGAGTACTTTTCTTGTTTACGGCGTCCGTATCGCTTTCCGGGTCGCCTACGTTGATAATTCTCTTATTTTCCACGTCGAAATTTCCATCCGGAGATAAGTTGAAACCGTTTCCGGCAGGTCCGCGCTGCACCGCGCGCTGCTGCTCTCGCAATCGTCTTCCGAACTTATCAATCACCATCTTTCAATAAGCGCGCGATGCTGCATGTATCTGCTTTTAAGCTATGATACCATCTTCACGTAATTCCTGTATAATAGATCTAATCTCGTTTATGTTTTGTTTGCTGTTTTTACCGGCAGCATTTGCGGCGTACAGTAAACGCAATCTTTGCACTAGCTCCGAAGGCGTGTTCCAGTACACGTACTCCACGCGTTTATTGTTTAAAAATTTAAAATTTCTCGCAGAGGAGGCAATACCATGTCCGACACGCGTTTTCTTACTTTTCAAATGCGGCAATATAATATGTTTATACTTCCAGGCGCTGCTTTTAACAATTTTACCCTTTGCAGAGTACTTTAATCGATGTGCGTTTGTATTCGCCACTATATCGATATAATTATTAAAATCTGCATCAGTAACGACGACGTTGCTGTTGCTACCTTCGTTAATTTTTTTAGAAGTTAACAAAGTGTATAGTCCCGGAGTTCCCTCGTAAACTTTCTCTTTAACTTTAATATCTTTTCCAATTATTTCAACGTTGCTCTTTCCCATAGTCCATGCATCTGTATCCGCATCGTAGTGTAGAGCATAACGAGAACGATCTATGTCTGGATCGTAGTCGCCGCCGCCGCCGCCACTTAACAACTTGGCAAACTGTTGCGGCATCGTATGATATTCGTGCAAACGTTTTTCAGTGACGTCGCCGCCGCCGTCGCTCCATTCTTCGTCAACTTCAAAAACACCTTCGGCATCTTCAAATTCATCCTCTTCCTCCTCCTCTTTCTTTATTTCACATAACTTTTTCAATAAATCCCCCACAGCTACCCGCTCCAATTCCTTCCCTAAATCGCTACTCTTTACAATTTTATAATTTCGCGTATTAAAATACTTTCTACTCACAAGCTCTATATCAGGAGGCTTTATATAATCACCCGTAAACACAAAATTTACCTTTACATAATTAAACCGCTTCAATACTCTACGCAAACGAATTCTTATTATTGCAAACGCATCAGCTAAAAATAACAACGGATCCCTATGTTGCAAATTCACAACTGCTGCCGTCTGTATCCTATTGCGAAATGCGCTCTTCACCATTATCCATTTAACATTAATATCCTTAGATGCGCTTCTTTGCACCTGATCTGAATTTAAATTTACTAATTCGCACTCTAATTTACGCTTCCGCCCGCATGACTCAGCACATTTCAAACCGCGAACGCTCACCATCGCGACAGTTTACAATATTCTAATTATTTTATCAGAATGCAATGAACTTGGCCACACAAGCTATTATTACTATATTAATATTCGCGATTTATTTCTAAACATATCTAATGATTTATTATTTGAAGGGTCAATCCACCGGGCCGCACACATTGCTAATCGTCGCACCTCTTCCTGCCCCATTATTACCAATCAACATGCTACGCACACACATGACAGAGAAAAACACAAGTGAGATGCAATTCACACAAAAACGCATTTTTCACCCACAAATAATGCAACCACACAAACACATTTTCACACACACATACCTCACCCTCACATTCACCATCTTGACAAATCTCATCACCACAACACAACCCCTTCATACACATATTTACATTAAAAGCAGAACTCTCCTTTCTATACTACTCACGGTTTCCTGAAAATGAGCCAACAAAGGCTAGGAAAAAGAGAATAAATGTTGCTGCAGGAAAAGGTATAACAATGGCTGATATTCCTAGTGATGTGAGTAAACATCGTAAAAATAATGAAGACCCTCTAGAAGACGAAGATATGCCAAATGATTTAGAACCCGAAGTAGACACCGAGATGGAACCTGAAATTGATACAATGGCCACTGAATCCATACTCGATGAGACTGAAGTAACTAGTAGTGATATGACTGCATTAACAGACACCAATAAGGCTGAGTTAGAGCCTAAAATAGGATCGTTTATAATTTGCAAATTTATTTATAATGCAAAAACTAAGAAAGAAAACATCAAAGAGTTTGTTGCTAAAATTTTAAATATTGATGATGACATATTTGAGATATCCTGCCTAAGGTACAAGAACAACTTGTCTGCATTTGTTTTGCCACAAATTGAGGACTTATATGAAATTAATAAAAGTCAAATTATTCAAATATTAGATGAACCAATGATTATTCGTGGTAAACACAAATTTAATTTTTTAGTTTTCTAACAGTATTTGTTAAAGTTATTAGTTTGCAAATTTATTAGTTTACATATTTAATTTTAAGTTTTCCAACAGTTAAAGTTACCTATTAGTTTTTAAGAATTACAAATTTAATATTTTTAAAAGTGTTAAAAGTTATGTAAAAGTGTTAGAATTATGTTTTATTAAATAAATGTTTACGTTAAGTATAAATAAAAAGTTATTTCAATAAAATATTCAATTTCAAAAACAATTTTGGAATTAATACGTGCTGATAGAAGAGAGTATCAAGAAAAAAGATTAAAGCAAGAAGATGAAAAAATTGACCTGCTGAGGAAAAGGAACCAGTTGTTAGCAGAAAAGACAAATTTTGCAACAAAGTATTTCTCACGATTAAAAACAATATGTTTCATATTTTTTCCTTATTTTGTTTTTATTCAATTAAACTATTATAAGATATATGAAATCGTTAAAGAAATTAGTTATTGTGGTAGATTATGCATTACTTCATTTCTAACTCTATTGGGATCTCTGTCGTCTGGAACTTCTTCGCCTCCATCATCTTGCATACGAAGAACAATATTGTTCACCTTGTCACCTTCAATACCTGCGAGTAATTCTAGTTCTTCATTATTGATAGCCATATTATGAAGAACACACGCTGCCCTTATAAAGTGTACAATATATACACCATATTTCGTAGTTTCAAATGTCAAATGTCAACTGTCTGAATTTTTGCTTCAAAATTCCAAAGAAATGTTCGATTATATAACGATTTCTAGCCAGTCGTGTGTTGTAATTTATTTGTCTATTCGTAAGTTGGCCCCTATCTTTAAAAGGAGTTAATAAATTTTTTCTTAGTGGATATCCACTGTCCCCAAGTATAAAATATCGGCCACATTTTCCCTCTAAACTATTGAATAATGGGGAATTCCTGAACACTCTGCTGTCATGGACTGAACCTGGATACCCAATGAAAATGTCTCTAATTTCCCTATTGTGGTCGCACACAATCTGCATCTTCAAAGCAACATTCAATAATCTTACTTCATTATCGTGAAAAGCTTACTACCTGTATGGAATAATACCCTTTTCGATTTATATAGGAATCTGGATCAGTCTGTGGTTTATCGATTTGTATATGGCATCCATCAATAGCTCCAATTATATATTTGGGAATCCTTTTTCCCTAAAGTGTCTTTCTACATCAATTTTTTCTGCCTCATTCGGCCACGTGATTAGTTGAGGAGATAAATTACTTAAGAACACAGACACCCTTTTTATGATCCTGTGTAAAGAAGCTGGACATATACAAAAGCGATGAGATATATCCTTAAAACTTGATGTTTGATGCCCCACAAACCATAGAAATATTAAAACCTTAAATAAGTTTAAAAGATATACATTTGGTACTTTCTATTGATTTAATAATTTATTTTTCCAAAATAACCTGATTGCTCATTATTATATTCACTATTTCTGTAATTTTCTGCAATTTGCACTGCCAGTTCTCGTATTATTCTAAAATGTTCAAAAAAAGTGCTTTCATCATAACGAGGAACAGTCTCATCTACAATAAAAACGTGTACTACTACTTATTTCAATTTACTTTCTTATATCAAGTGTGAGAGCCTCTCCTGGGTGCTGACCGGGTTAGCCTGCTTTTGATGACCCAGCATAACAGTGATGTCATGCTGTTCCACAAATATGGCAATAAACCTAATATTTATGGTGTCAGCAGTGTTATGGCATCTAGTACATTTGGCAATATCTGTAATACAGGGACGGGGGCACTCTAGGTTTACTAGTTATGTAGAGCGGATGTGTGTTTACTTGCATTTGAATACCTAAGATTGATAGTTGGAAGTACTCCTCATTTATTGGAATAAGTTTAAATACAGAAACAGTTACTGTTGTTCACATCAGAAGTGGGATAACCGCGCACCACCCTTAGTGAAGTTAAAGTTTTAGTGTGGTGACGTTTTATTTCCTATCTTAAAATCTACCCGAGATGAGCAACCGTCGAGCGCGGTCACGCAGCGGAGATGCCACGGAGAACGCCGCTGGCCCGAACTTTAGCCGTGGTCACCGCCGACGGCACAACGACCGGTCTCGCAAGCGATCTCGCAGGGACCAGCAGTCGTCGTCACCCCGTAGCACAATTCCACCGGGGGATCCTCCGGCTTCCGGGGATGTACCGATGGGTATGAATAATCGGTCTGCAGTTGTTGGGCAGCTGGTAAAACAAAGGTATAATCCAGGAATGTCGGTAAGAGATTGTGACATTTGTGACTTTGACTTTTCGGGCCGCTAAGCGTTATCCGTCTTTACACCCGCAGCCCAAACCTGGTTTTGTTTCTCGGGGCACTCCTGCGCCTATGTCCATAGACAATGTAGTGTGCTTTGTGTGTAACACACCGGGTCACAAAAAGAACAACTGCCCAAATAGGAGTAGTGAAAGGTGTCGGTATTGTCACCGAATAGGTCATTCTCTGGAGAACTGTTTTAAAAAACAGGCACAGGAAGGCAAAGGGGGTAATCGCGCTAGCACTATTGCCACGACGCCTAAACCTCAAAGTTGACTAGTACGCATTTTGCGTCAGGGGGCGAAAAATAAATTCTATAAGACTGTCTCCGTAAATGGAAGTGAGTATCAGGGTTTTGTTGATTTCGGTAGTGAGTGTTCTCTGATTATGAAAGAGATAATTGAACATAACAAGTTAGAAACACGACAGCTACCACCTGGTCAAATATTAATAACGTTTGGTGGTTGCGAAATCGCAACAACGAGAAGTGTTTACTGTACGGTCAGTATCGATGGTGTAGAGTTACAGATTGAACTAATGGAGGTCGAAGAATGCCTTCCAGGGGTTGATGTGCTTAGTGATGTGTCGGAGAATTTTCTTCAAAAGAATTTCTCCGAGAACGGAGAATTTACCGAGAATTTCTCTTGCTATAAATTCTCCGGAGAATTTACGGCATACAAAATGCGCACTCCCCACCACCGCTGGTCCACCGTGTCCCCGCAAGGAACCCACAGCACCAACAAGGGGAAGCCCCTAACACATGCCATGCTTGCTAGTTGCTATAAATATAATATAACCTGTCTGTGGGATTTAGAAGTGTTATGCTGTCGAGTCTCGAGTGTCGGTTTTTTAGTAAGAAGTTTTAATTTCTAAAATGAAAAAGAAGGGTAGTGTTTGGGATCACTTTTTGCGAGATAGTTCCGCTAAAAACAGATTTAAATGCAGATATTGTCGTGCAAGTTACACAAAAAATAGTACCAGGCAAATGAAGCACCTTCTAAGTTGTTCGGGTTGCCCTATTGCTGTTAAAAAACGGTTTATTAATTATGCGCAAATGAAAGGTAAGTGTTTGTGTTATAAATCATTTTATTGTTCTTTAGGGTTCGTTATATAGTTATGTTAAATAATAATAAAAAAAAATGTAAAGAATTCAGAGAGACAGGGTGTTTCAACTTATATCGACTTGGCACTTTCATTATTATTTTGATTTGTATTTGTTAATAATACGTTATTGTTTTTTATTAAAGCACCGGCATCATAATCACAGCAAAAAAAACAGTAAATATTTGTTAGTTTAATAAAACACCCTTTATTATTATATTTGATTCTTCGATGGCTTTTATTGGATAAATAAAAAATTATAATTAATGTGTTTCTTATAGGAAATAGATTTCTGATGAAAGACCAAAAAAATGATAGAGATGATGAGGTTGTGGTTAATGCTGACAAGGACAGCGAGGACACCCTCACATTCACCATCTTGACAAATCTCATCACCACAACACAACCCCTTCATACACATATTTACATTAAAAGCAGAACTCTCCTTTCTATACTTTCTATACTATAGTTATGTTAAATAATAATAAAAAAAAATGTAAAGAATTCAGAGAGACAGGGTGTTTCAACTTATATCGACTTGGCACTTTCATTATTATTTTGATTTGTATTTGTTAATAATACGTTATTGGTTTTTATTAAAGCACCGGCATCATAATCACAGCAAAAAAAACTGTAAATATTTGTTAGTTTAATAAAACACCCTTTATTATTATATTTGATTCTTCGATGACTTTTATTGGATAAATAAAAAATTATAATTAATGTGTTTCTTATAGGAAATACATTTCTGATGAAAGACCAAAAAAATGATAGAAATGATGAGGTTGTGGTTAATGCTGACAAGGACAGCGTTCAGAGTTTTGAAATCGACAGTTTAACCAGTACATCGAGTTCGAGATCTACATCTAAATTATCTAATCATCATTCTAATCCACTTCTCTCTTTTGTTGATAGCATGAAACCAACAGAAAATGAAAAGTTTGATGTATTACTTGCTCGTGCTATTTATGCAACAAATACCCCATTACATTTACAGAAAATAAACATTGGATATCTGTTTTCAAAGCTCTGAGGCCATCTCTTAAATTGCCCACTCGGAAACAATTAAGTAGCAATCTCTTATTTCAAGAGAAAGAAAGACTAAATGTTGACGTTGAACGTCGAATCCAAAATGCTTCAGCACTTGCCATTCAAATAGATGGTTGGTCAAACAACAGAAACGAGACAATTTTCAATATTATAATAAATACACCACAGCCTGTTTTGTATAATACTTTCACCACAAAAGCTGAAAGGCATACAGCAGAATATATATTTAGTATATTAGAAGAAGTTATTTTAAAACTGGGGCAATACAAAATTCTTGTGGTAGTAACCGATAATGCTAGTGCTATGGTAAAAGCTCGTAAAATGATCGAACAAAAATATCCACATATAACAACCTACGGTTGTGTAGCTCATACATTAAATTTATTAATTGGGGATATAATGTCTGTAAAAAGCTTCGATCAGCTAGAAAAAAATTGCAAATCTATTGTAAATTCAGTTAATGGTTCACATTTAATACGTGCAACGTTTAGAGAAATACAGAAACAACAGAAAAAGAACTGCAAATCTTTAAAATTATCAGTAAAAACCAGATGGGGATCGATTCTACATTGTCTAGACAGCTTATGGGAGGCTAAATATGTTTTGCAAGCTCTGGCAGTAAACGAAGATGTCCAACCAAAATTAGACAAACTGGTAAAAAAGCATATTTTGGATGATGCAATGTTTTGGGTGCAGGTGCAAAAAGTTAGGGAAATTATAACGCCTATAGTAAAATATTTAACATTATTAGAATCGAATCAGCCTCGACTAAGTCTAGTAGTAGTTAAAGCGTTTAAAGAGTTAAATGCGCATTTTGACATGTTGGTTTCTACACTTCCTATTTTGAAAAAAGAAGAAGAGGGGCTAATTAAGGCACTTAACGACAGAAAAAATATGTGCCTTAAGCCGATTCATTATGCAGCAAATATTTTAGATCCTGCAAGCAAAGCTGCTGAACTTAATAACGACGAATACTTAACTGGCATTGAATTCATTGAAAAATACATACAACTCAATTTACAAATATCTGCCGAAGAACAGGCTGCTACTATGTGCGAAATAGCTGAATATATGAACTCCGCGTCAAATTATACCAAACAGTATTTATGGAATGCTGCAAAAAATGTTAATTGTTTAATATGGTGGGGTGGATATTGTTTAAAAACAAAGCTAAGTAAGGTAGCTTTGGCAGTTTTAAGTATGCCACCCAGTTCAGCGGCCACTGAACGTTCATTTAGTTCATACTCACTGGTTCATACTGCAAAACGAAACAGGCTAATAGTAGATAGGGCGGGAACTTAAACATATATTTCTTATAATTTAAAATTACAAGAAACACACAGGAAAAGAAAACCTGACTGATTATTACAAAGAAAATAAAATAGATAATGCTAATGCAGACGTTGAAGTTGCCAATACCAGTAGGGCTGAGGATAATACGAATAAAAATTTGATTGACATGGATAATAATGAAGGAGATGAAAGCCAGTCTGAAACAGAAACGGACGAAGCCTACAGTTTGCATGATGACACTGATAGTGAACAAGACGCGTTGGCTTTTTATAGTGAAGAAAGTGAAAGTGATTGAATTAAAAATATATCTGTATTAATTCTTCTTTTTGTTAGAATCATTGCTACCAGAAATTTATTTTTTTTAATTTTAGAAGAAATGTTTGTGTCATACTTTTAAGTTTATTTGAATCATTAATAGAAAATAAAATGATTATATTACCTTATTACCTGTATCCTATATTTATATTATGAAATAAATGTTAAGTTGTTTTCTTTCCTATACAAAAATTATTAAATTTATTTATTTTATCGTTTTATTATAAGATTTACGCTTGCAGTCTTCAATTCTCTTAAGTTCTCTTAAATTCTCTTAAATTTCCTTAAATTCTCTTAAATTCTCTGAGAATTTTCCCCAAGCATAAATTCCCGAGAATGTCACATCACTAGATGTGCTTATCGGTCAAAATTTTACGGAAGACCCAGCAATAAAATATGAGCGAGTAGGTCATTCGTTAAATTTCAGTTATATTCCATCGTTAGACCAAATTAGTCAACATAAACACATAAATGTCGGAAACCTTGATGAACACAGCTCAGTGTTATTAAGTGATGTCATTGCGTTTTACGCGTCGTGTTTCGCTGATGAAGTCACAGAAATTGGTACAATTCCACATGTTGACATGAAAATAACAGTGACCTCTGACAAAAATATTTCAAGCAGACCGTATCGTTGGAAACTGGTACCATTCGCCCCTCAGACTCACCGTACTCTAGTCCGGTAGTAATGGTATTAAAGAAGACTGGCGGTACACGATTATGCGTTGATTACCGAGAAATAAATAAAATAATTGAAAAAGATCCCTACCCGTTACCTCTGATCGAAGACTTGATCGATAGACTTTCAGGCTATAAATATTTTACAAGTCTCGACCTGTTAAGTGGGTACCATCAAATTAAAATGTCCGCTGACTCTGTTAAATATACAGCTTTTGTGATTCCTGAAGGTAAATTTGAATACCTTAAGGTACTATTTGGTTTGTCAAATGCACCGTGTTCTGGATAATATCCTGGGGAATGTTAGGTTTACCAAAGTACTTGTATATTTAGATGACGTGTTAATTCCATCCAAAACGTTTGAAGAAGGTATAGAAACTTTAAAAGAGGAGCTTACCCTTTTCCGAGATAATAATATCACCCTAAATTTATCTAAATGTTTCTTTGGTCAAACGGAAATTAATTACCTTGGGTATACCATAAAAGATGGAACTCTGAAACCTAATCCACAGAAAATCAAGGCAATCGCGGATTTTCCGTACCCCCGAAATGTACACCACCAACTTAGGCAATTCTTAGGTTTAGTAGGGCATTTTAGAAAATTTGTGCCTCAATTTTCACAAAAATCTCGAAAATTAACAAGTTTGCTTAAAAAATGAGTTGATTGGGACTGGGGTTCTGAACAGGAGCAAGCTGTTACCAAATTGAAAGAACATTTAATGACAGAGCTGATTCTAGGCATTTTTAATCCCGAGAAAAATAATCTTTTGTATACCGATGCGAGTCGTTTGGGTATTGCCGGTATGTTGGTGCAATTGTCAACGGTGTTGAGACTGTTTGAGATTGCGTATTATAGTAAATATACCACCCCGACTGAGCAGAGGTATCATTCTTTTGAATTGGAGTGTTTGGCTATAGTTTCTTCTGTCAGACGTTTTAGACATTATTTGTTTGGTAAACGGTTTAAAGTTATGACTGATTGTGCGGAGCGCAATGTGTAAAAAGAATTTAAATCCTCGCATTGGTAGGTGGATTCTTGAGTTCCAAGAGTATGACTATAAGATATGCCATCGCCCAGCTTCACAAATGGCACACATTGATGCGTTAAGCAGAAATCCTGTGGCTAACGGCGGAATGTTGTGCGCTGTACTAATGTCGGCTGATGATTGGCTTCTTGCCGTGCAGGAATCTGATTCCGATATACGGGCAATCAAAAATATTTTATTATCAGGTGACCGGGCTGGCAATAAACATATGTTTGACATGTATGATTTAAGGCGTGGAAGGGTATATAAACGCACAGAGTTTGGGAATCGAGCGATGGTTCCAAAGGTATGTCGTTGGCAAGTACTACGTGTGTATCACGATGATGTTGGTCATTTTGCTCTCGATAAAACGTACGAACTTTTGGTATCCAAATTATGTTTCCCTCGGATGCGCCATTTTGTGAAAATATATATAAAGTGCTGTATAAACTGCATGTATCATAAACAAGCAGCTGCGAAAAGGCCTGGGTTCCTTCACCCAATTGAAAAAGTTCCACGCCCCTTTCATACGATACAAATCGATCATTTGGGCCCATTTGTTAAGAGTAAACACGGCCACACTCAGTTGTTGGTGTGTGTAGATGCGTTTACAAAGTTTTGTTTTATTTATGCCGTCAGAAATACGAAATCAAAGTATGTAGTAGAGAAATTGCATGAAATTGTAAAGATATTCGGGACCCTTAAACACATAATTTCAGATAGAGGTAAGGCCTATACATCCCAGGTGTTTAAAGAGTTTTGTGTCGAGGTTGGTACTGTTCATCATCTCAATGCCGTTGGGATGCCCCGTGGTAATTGTCAGGTGGAACGGTATAATCAAACTATTCTCCATTCCCTGGCAACAATGGGGGCGGAGAAAGATGATATGATGATGAGTGGGATGAGAACATACAAAATATACAGTTAGGTCTGAACAACACCCGCAATAAAGCTCTTGGGGTGGCACCTGCGGAAGCCCTGTTGGGGTATCGGTCTGGCATTACGAATTTCGCCAGTTGTGATGGATGGGATACGCACTGTTGACGTATCGAAAGCGCGTCAAGATATAGTGGAGAAAAATAGGACCGATCAAATTGCACAGAAGGCTCGTTTCGACTCTTCTAGAGCAGTTCCAATACCATTTTCAGTGGGAGAGTTGGTTATGGTTCAGATATCATCCATTGTGGGGATGGGGTCCAGTAGAAAGCTTTTGCCTAAGTGGAAAGGAGTAGCTACACTCTATGGGCTGTTGTACTTATCACAAATTCTTTCCAAATTCAAAAAGGCTGAATTTAGTTACTAGAAGTGAAACTTTCTGGCGTTCAGGCATCATTTTATTCAATGTACTTAGCCCTGATAAATCTGTCGTTGCAGGAACTGTTGAATTTCCTCAACAGTAATAATGAAGGGAGATACCTCTTGGCTCAGTTTCGGGAGAAGGGGCTTTTAGACAGCGCGGGGAGGCGACGGTTGTGTAATTTAATAATTCTAAATGAAATTAAGGACGATTTTCAAAAACGTGTTACATCGGCTCGACTGGTACTGCTTGCGCATAAAATTACAAAGTACTTCCCAAAAGAACATACAAGTACGTACTTCATCCCATATCTTACTCTGGGCCATGGATTAAACAGGTCAGCTAAAGGAAAACTTCTGGACTGTCTCAATAACCGGAAAAGGGACTACCGGAAGGCAGGATTAATATCTTCTCGATCATCATCGAGAGCCAGTTCCTCCTCATCTTCTGGATCATCTTCACCGCTACCAGCGGCTCTACAGACATCTCAGGAATCTGATGACGCGGAGATAGTGCAGGAGAAGCTGCAGTGATTTAAAAACTCCTCAGACCCATGGTACTTGGTAGAGTGAGTATATTCATTTAGCATCTTTTTTTTTATATTAAACCAGTTCAGCAATCAAGTGCTATGCATGGTTCAATTAGTTATTTAGAGTATTTGACATTAGTAGTAGTTCGGGATAATAGGAAATGTGTAGGAGTAATGCTGAGCAGTGGTATCAGTTTTTTCTATACTCTCATTACACCACACATCCAGGATGTGGCGTCAGTCTGTATAAAAATTTTCCTCTATGCAAACAACAGCTAATCCAGCTCAGCAACAATAAGCTGGCGAAAACGAAAAACTCGACGATAATAAACATCCTTCAGAGCTACCTCAAAGAGGCAAACTATGGAACGCCGTTTTACTTTTTAAAGTCTACGATTTTCATCAGAACAGAAAATACTTGAATACCAATTAAAAATATCTATCTGTCATTTTTAATTCACTGTGTATTCTTTATTTTAAAAATTACGTTCGATATTTTGAAATACTTAAAATTATTCAGGGATAATTTTAATTTACCTATTTAAAAATATCGGTTGAGGTGTTTTTCGCAATTTTCAATATGGTTTGAGATAAATATACCTCTTCTTTATATGTTAAGCAAGGTGCATTCATTTAAAATGACCAACAGATATTTTTAAATGTCTGTTTAATTCTAATTTAATATTTAAAATATCTTATGAATATTTTAAATTCAATAAAGCATTGTGTACATTTAAATATATCCTCTAAACGAATTAAAAATATCGTTTGATATTTTTAAATGAATTAAAAATATCAAATGATATTTTTAAGTGAATTAAAAATATCAAATGATATTTTTAAATGATTTAAAAATATCAAATGATATTAGAAATTACCGCCATCTATAGATTCTGTACCAAACAACCGCATCGGTTTGTGTCTGTGATAACATTACACACATCTGGCAACGTCGCTTTCCGCGCACATGTGGCGAGTGTCTGGTTATTTATGTGATTTATTTTACGTTAATTCAACTGTTTCCTTGTTTTCCCCGTTAATGATGGGTATGTATAAACAAATTATAGGTACATGTTACCTACTATTATATACCCGAACATTATTGAAATCCATTCAAATTTTGTAGAAGGAGATTTGCCTGTCTCAATAGGGAGTATTTTAAGAACTGTGAATAGGGTTGTAAACAACCCAACTACAGAAGAACAGCAATCATCTGCTCTTCAAAATTTGGTAGCAGTTACGAGACGAACTTTTCGACCAAATCGTAGTAGTTTTGAAAATGCTAATACACCAAAACGAGGAAGAAAGAGATACGAATCGTTTAAGCGAAAGATATATTTAATGAAACTAGCACATGGTGATTTCTTACCTGCTAAATATGAGACGACATATTTGAAACAACGAGGATTGGGTAAGTCTTTAATTTGCATACCTACATATTTATAATATCTTAATTTTAAATAAAAACTTAAATTTATTTTTTGTAAGTAAGTAGTACGAGTACCTATAATAACTATAGAAATTTGGGATAGTAAAAATGTGCCAAAAACGTTCAAGGTAAAATTTTTCTAAAATATGTTGTGCCTGAAATATTGTACTTAGGTAATTGTTGTTTGGAGTGTGACAATACAAAAGAAATAGGTAACGTCATTGTTGGCTGAGGTAGCCCAACTTGAAGGCAATTTGACAACTAGCAGTGGTGAGTGGTACTACATTTTGAAAAGCAACTTAATATCTGTTAGTTTTGTAGCAGAGGAGAGTATGGACATGCTTGTCAAATAAACAAAGCGGTAGATGGCGGCATTACATGAGGGGTGGTTATTAATTTTATATTATAATAAATGTAGAAAAACCCTAATTTATTTTTAATACTTTTTCAACGGTTGAAATATAAAACATTCTGGGTTATACCCATGCTTTAAAAGAATGAAAACCTATGATGAAAACTTGTTAAAATCATTTTGGACGAACGCCTTTTGTTCAAACGTCATTTTTATGATCAGCTGATGCATAACCAAGGCATTCAAATGAGAATGACAAGCATGTCCATACTCTTCTCCGCTACTGACAGATATCGAACCACTCTAATATAAAATCATTCAGAACTCTAGAAGGGAGTAAACAATGTTCTATTTGTAATGAAAAGTGAACGTATAGGTTCGAAAAGCCTCTTCACTTTACCTATTAGTGAAAACTTTTCAATCCTAAAATAATTTTTGGAATGGCTTTTACATTTTGTGTATTAACTCAATTTACAGGTCAAAGTGATCACTTGATCGAAATAAACAGAAATTGGACAGGTGTGCGTATTAAACAGCAAATTATCAGCATGTTTCTAAACAACATTCAAGACTTGTTAAGAATGTCAGATTTTAAAATTGCCAAGTGTGATAGGCAGAAGCAACTAATTCGATTGGATTTATCTGATAGATTTGATGGTTATGAGCTAGAAGATAAATTAGGTAATGGCTTGATGATAATTATTCCAAACAATGACTTTCCAAGTAATTTACCAGTAGTATCATATGATATTGAAATGACTGTAACAAGTGACCCGGACGATTCAGATTTTGAAAATCTAGGTAAGGATAGAGCTCATCTGTGTAGTACCTACTAATTGATCTACCCATTTTCTGCTAATTTTAGTTCCAAGACGACAAAGACTTGATGTAACCACAGAATCACAATCCTCAATTACGCCTCTGAGTAGTAGTACTGGTAGGTGTAGTTTATGTTTACCTAATGTTGCAGTTTTATTACAATATATTTATCAGTTTCTGTAAAGTAATTTTTTTATTCTATTTTGACAGCCATTCAGTCATTGGGAGCCAATTTGCCCTACACATCTGGTATTGCTTCAACAAGTAATACTACACCCTCAATGCTACAATTGTCTCGTACCTCAAACACATGTAGTATAACAGCAATTTTTAATGTAATAAATTTGTAATGTAATAAATCTAAAGTTAGAATTGTTCACAATTTTTTGGACAGACATATTTTCTTCACAAAAGTATTTTCTTGGCAATGATGTTGTGGTGCCACATGCTCCGCTGCATAGACTGAAAAAGAGGAAACCAGAATTTCAAGTATTAGGTCGTATACTTGGTCATATGATGTCAATAACCGGTACGTTTCCCAACAAATTGGCTATGTATACATTCACAGCGCTATCAAATAAAACTCAAGATTATAGCCAAAATAAAAAAGCTTTGCTTCAAGATTTTTTTCTTTTCTTGACGATTGCAGAGAGAAAGTTAGTGAAAAAAGCATTAGAAAATTTTAAATTGTTGTCCAAGATGGATGCAAGTAGATTAACAAACCTTTTTTCGGCCAATAATTTGTTGGATATGCCAAGAGAAGAGGAGATTGAAGAACAAATACTTACAATAGCTGAGAAAGTGATTATAAAAGATACCAACGAATTATATGCAGAAATAAGACAGGGTCTTCCTAGAGAAATCTCAGATTTTCTTAACAATATTCCACTAGAGGATATCCAAGAAATTTGGATTACTAAGCAACCCACTGCGGAAAAAGTTATGAATTGTTTGAAATTAGTGGTAGAGTATCCAAATAACCAGCAAGAAAAGAAATTTTTTTATCTCCAGAATTATGTTGGTTCTCTACCAGCACCTCAATTGACAAAATTTTTGTTATTTACAACAGCTTCCGTCCATATGCCTCGGGAAATTTCCGTGTCATTTCATGAATATTTTGGTTTAGCTCGACGTCCGATTGCTCATACATGTAGTAGCAGTATTGAAATAGGTATGGCATATGAATCACAACAAGATTTTGATGCAGAGATGAATCTCTACCTTAATGATATTACTTCATTAGAATACGATCAAATGTAACCAATTACAGATCATCAAACTAGAAACTTTACTTGCGATACACAGAACAGTAAGCAAGACAGAGATACGGGGAGCAAGTGCTAATAACAGAAATGTACCTGTAGGTACTCAACTGAAACTTCTCGTTTGATGAGCTGTATGTACATTGACAGTTTATTAGTTTTGTAGACATTTTTACATTTTTATTGTTTTTGTATATTGCAATTGGAGGGGTGACTGGATAAAGGTGTCATGTAACATATTTTTTCAAAAAACGATATTTTCTGTTGAAACATTGTTCTACAATATTGCTCATCAATCACGTGTTAAGTCTTAATAAATTAGGAATTTTTTTATACGCTGTATTCCTTATTCTGAAGACATTCTTTCTGATAAATATCTGTTGTTAAATTTTTTTTCAATATGTTGCAACATTGCATTGTAGCTATGAGGATATTACCTAGGGAACTTGTTCATATTGCTT
Organism: Hemicrepidius hirtus; assembly: GCA_963082805.1. Taxonomy (NCBI): domain Eukaryota; kingdom Metazoa; phylum Arthropoda; class Insecta; order Coleoptera; family Elateridae; genus Hemicrepidius; species Hemicrepidius hirtus. Next base: position 31,748,326 of record OY720161.1, on the reverse strand, counting down.
TATTAAAACAGTACCAGCCGTATTCATAAATAAATTTAGTCGTTACTAACGCACAACTAGTTTAGCCAGGATCGAACCCTATGCTACGTATAGGGTTTGATCCCGGCTAAAATAGTTGCGCCTTAGTAACGACTAAATTTGTTTATGAATACAGCTGCACACGTTTAAAACAAAGTCGGTGCAAGCATGCAATGTTGTCAAATTTAAAAATATTAGATGCGAATAACTCGGAAACTAAATATATTAGGACAAAATTGCTTATACTTTTTCAACTCAGTTTTAACATGAGAACCGTGTACTGCTCTCTGTGTTCGCCATTTAAGAAACACCCTGTATAGGACATTGTATACATGACACCTTTATCCACTCACCCCTTCGCTTAAAAATTACATTTCATTTATACATTTAATACATTGTAAATATTTTTCTTTTGGTGTAGAGTTGTTTTGTGATATTATTTCCAATTCTGATTTTTGTACTTCTGTCAAGTTTAATACTGCTGTGAAAGCCGATACTTGAGAAAGTGTGTCCATATTTACTACTGTATCATTAACTCCATATTCTTCTAAACTTTGTCGAACTCGAATAGCAAGATCATTTTGCGGATTAAACACTTCTGTCACAGCTGCATAATTTGAATTACAATTTTCTAATATACCATCTAACCAAATCTGACGAGGACTCCTGTTATTAGCAGTGCGTAATTTATGGCAATTCCATGCTTGCGTAAAAGATGTTAATCGTTCATTGATTATATTTAAATACACATGCTGAATAGAATATCTATGTATGTCATTGTCTGGATCAAGGAGACCTTCATCCTCTAAAGAATATATTTCATTATAAATTACACTTATGACGTCTTTATATACATCACGCCATAACCTTTCTATCCTCTGATTATGCACGGATTTGCCTGTTATGTGGCTACCTATATCAGTTCCCCTTATTAAATTCATTAAAATAGCAACAAAAATATTTTCGTAGCCATGATCTGATCGAACTCTTGAAGGCAGTCCATGTCTTGCAACGGCATGCAGTACTAAATAGCTCCAAAACAGGTTCTGCTTGTATTGAAGTAGCACATGATAAATAAATCACCATACGGGAATATCCATCGATACATACATGTGTAACGAAACCCCATCTGCATAAGAAAATAATATACATCGAAACTAGGGCAAAATCAATAAATAAATAAGTATAAAATTTCCTCAATAAAAATGTAATAATTGAAAACGTGAATCACAGGGTGATAGTTATAACACCTTAACTAGAAAACATTTCAATAAGGCATTCATGTTTGTGAATAAAATGAAATTCTATGGAAGTATGATGAAAACTCATTTTCATTGGCAAACCATACCTTGGCATATTTATCTTATAACCTTTAAATGTGATATGTACGAAACACTTGTCGCAAATACTACACAATATTAATTTTAAATGAAACGGTTATCGTCCCTATTGTACATTTAAAGAGGTGCAATATATTAAACTGGTACCTAAGATTTTCAACAGCAATAGATTTGTTGACTGACCTAGATATTTTAAGATGAGCGTCTATATGCCACAAAGAGTTAGGCACAGGAACATTATACACTCTCCTTTTTAAAGATGAGCTCCACCGTTTCGCTGCACTAATTGGATCGATTTCATTTAACAGTAGTCTCACTCGCCTTCTCTGAACAATTATTCCTTCCGCTTGCAAAAAGCCAGAAATAATCTAAAAAAAATATGTACAAGATGTAGGTAATTGTCAATAACATACTTCCTGCCAAAATAGAATAATTGTGTATGATAATGTGGTGGATACTTACTACACATCCACTATTAAGATGCTGTTCATGTAAAGTACTAATTCTTCTTTTTAAACTATCGTCGTCGATATTACTATATTTAGATCTTAAAAACATTCCTTCTTCATACAGCCTCTTGTAAACAAGACTTTGGGAACATCCAAAGTGTTTGGCCATTCGTTTTGCAGTGTAACCCTCTTGAAAAAACAATAACAATTGTTCTCTTGTAATACTAACTGCAGGTCTCCCTCTCCCTAAGAAAAGAGAAAAACATGTACCTACTTAGGTGTAACCTACTCATAATAAAATTAATGTTATAATGTTGTTTATTGCCAGCCTTATCTAATAATTAAATATCTCACCTGTTCCTTTTATTCTCTCAGCATAGTACTTTCGTGTAGCATCTTGAATTATTTCTTGGGGTAGTTCAAGTAAGCTTCTGATTGCTGTCTCTAATGCATTGAATGTTTCAGGTCTAATTCGGCTACGAATTCGCCTGAGATTATTAATAGAGGAAAATATCTCTTGGCGCTGAAAATGTCTGCTACACTCGTACATTCTAGACGCATTTGCTAACGTACGTCTGATTCTTTCCAGTACTTCTGCTATATCGTCCATAATGTACTCGAAAATAATCACTTACAAAAGACAGTTTGTGTAAAATTGTCTGATTATAATATAGGTTATGTTTCCTTCCACACACACACGCACACTTACACTGGCTGAACCACGCTTAATAATATGTTCGCGCGCGCTTTTCAGATTCAAGTTACATCGTTGCCGGTTGTAGCTTTATCGAGCGCACGAACCTTGTAGATGGCGTTAATTTCCAATATCGAATGAATTTCCAATATCGAATGAATTAAAAATATCGATTGCATTTCTAATATCGATTGAATTTAAAATATCAAATGCATTTCCAATATCGATTGCATTTCTAATATTGAATGAATTTCCAATATCCATTGCATTTCTAATATCGATTGAATTTCCAATATCGATTGAATTTCAAATATCGTTTGATTTCTAATATCGATTGAATTTAAAATATCTACTGATAGTTTTAATTACAAGATTAGTTAATTTACACATTAAGATACATTTAATATAATGAAATGATCCCACGGGCAGATACCAGTAGAGTCCCATTAAGATGATTTAATGAGAAAGCAAAAATATAGATAGTTGAGTAGAGTCCCGGGTCGTTAAGTCCTTAAAAGATTATGTCATTAAGGATTAAGATACAGGGTTGCTAATGGGTAACTTTAGGTAAGTAACTTACATATGAATGACATTGTAATATCCAAATATCCAAAACATTAAGTACCCAAGGTGCTACCTGATTGGTGAAAAAGCAACCCCCACTCATTTTTACAAAAAATTAAAAATTTTACGCACTTGTGACATACGGTTCTTGTCACTTAGTTAGCATTTGCAAACAGGTTAAATATGAGTGCGCTAAAATTTGTGACAAGTGAAAGAGGAAAAGAACTTATAGTGTTAGATGGGTTTAAATATCGTTTTCACAAAGAATTGTCAACTGGGGTCAAACGTTGGGTATGTTCGATTGGTGCAAGCAAGAAGTGTTCCGCATATTTGAAGACCGAGGGCAAATGTAATATTTTGGTGGAAATCATTGATAAACATAATCATGAACCACTTGAAGAAAAAATATTGAACAGAAATATATTAAGCAATTCGTTAAAGAGAAAAGCTAGTGAGGATATAAGTGAGCGACCCATGAAATTAGTTCATAAAGAACTAAGAAAAGGTGATGTAGATACTTTGACAAATAAAGACATCCAGTGCATTAGAAGAAACGTGTACCACTCAAGAAGAAGTCTTTTACCAAAACTCCCAACCAACATTGAAGAAGTTCACAAAGCCCTAAACTCTTATTTAATTAAAACAAATCGGGAAGAAAATTTTTTACTAGTTAACGACACGGAAAACAACGTGATGATGTTTTCTTGTAAAACAAATTTAAAGTTTTTATGCAATATAGAAACTATATATGTGGATGGAACATTTGACTGCTGTTCAAAGTTTTTCTTGCAAATGTTTACAATCCATGGATTAAAAGGCGATCATTATGTACCATTAGTCTTCTTTTTGCTTCCTGACAAACGGAAGGAATCTTATAAACTAGCATTAAATTTTGCTATTCAAGAAGCCCAAAAACATGGAGAACAATTAACACCAACCACCGTAGTGGCAGATTTTGAACAAGCTATACATCAAAGTGTGACAGAGACTTGGCCCAACATCACCTTAATTGGATGTAGGTTTCATCTGGGTCAATCATGGTACGTTTTATTTTTTTATTATGAATGCTGTTTAATTAACAATAACCTTAAATTCTAGGTGGAGGAAAATACAAAAACTTGGGCTCGCAAGCTCTTATAAAGACAAAGAATCGGAGGTTGGAAAATTTTTGAGGTACTGCTTTGGTTTGCCGTTTCTCGACTTTCAAGATGTTGGGGATTGTTTTGTCATCGACTTCAGTGAAATTCACCCTGTAAATCCTAAACTAACTGAATTTTCAGATTATTTAGTGGACAATTATATATCAGAATCTTCAACATTTCCGCCGTATATATGGGCAGAAAATTCCAGCACTTTAAAGAGAACCACAAATGCTTGCGAGAGTTTCCATTCGCGTTTTAATTCCTCTTTTTACCATTCACACCCTAACATTTTTCAGTTTGTAGCCGTTTTGCTGGATTTCCAAAGTGATACTTATATAAAAATAAGAAGCGTGCAGCAAAACGAAAAAAAAATATATGCTTCGCAAACCTTAGATAATAAAAATTTTTTAGACAGCAAAATTTCTCAATTAAGAAGTGGTCATATATCCAAGTTTGATTTTGTAAAAATGGTAGGAAATCGATTTAAAATGTAATTAGTTAGTTGGTATTTTTAGTATCTGTGTAAATAGTATAAACATGTAAAAATGGAAATAAAAATATGTGTGTTTTTGTATTTCATGATTTTTTTTAAATATTGTTTGGGATTGTAGGTATTTTATGTAGATTGCTAAGTTACCAATAAATTTAAATGTTTATCTGGTCCTTAATCTAATAAGATACAGCTGGGACTCTACTCAACCATCTCCGGGACTCTACTCAACTATCATTAAGAGGGATTAGAAAGTTCGGGACTCTACTCGACTCCGCCGGATCCCACACGTCCCTAAATAATTTTTTTAAACATCTTAGAGGTAATAGTAATTAATTTAAAATATCACTGTGACAATTTTAATTATTTCGAAATTTAGGGAAAGCTTTCAAAACTTTAATACATTTTAAGATTCAAAATTAATTCTAAATGTGGATAGCATATTTTTAAATTCATACATCTAGTTTAAACGTTTTATTAGCAAAAATAAAATCCACAACAAACATTTATATTAATTTATTGAAAAACATTCGGATGTCATAGTATGAACCAAACAAATATTTTAGGCATTAATAATAATATCTAACTTTTAAGATAATTGTAATGCAACTATTTAATAATTCAAACAGATATTCGTATGTCAATTGAAAATATCTGTTGGTCATTTTAAATGAATGCACCTTGTTTAACATATGAAGAAGAGGTATATTTATATCATACCATATTGAAAATTGCGAGAAACATCTCAACCGATATTTTTAAATAGGTAAATTAAAATTATCCCTGAATAAATTTAAGTATTTAAAAATATCGAAGGTAACTTTTAAAATAAAGAATGCACAGTGAATTAAAAATTATACATAGATATAATTAATTGGTGTTCAAACATATTTCTGTTCTGATGAAAATCGTAGACTTTAAAAAGTAAAACGGCGTTCCATAGCAAACGGTAAGTTTACAAATACGAAAAATACAGATGTTTTGTGCCTGTCATTTCTTGCTGGGACGTCCAGCACAAGGGCAAAGAGAACAAAGCTTACGTGGAAGCCTTCACAACAAGAAGTACATGACGGGTTTATCACACACGTAGAAAGTGAGGTCTATCAAATAAAGTGTGCGTCTCTGAGATAACTCCAACTAGATATTTTCTTTTGTTTTTCTGTTACAAAACTGCTCAAAATATTATTGTTACTATAGGTAATTATTTAAAAAATAGTAATGTTCAACTTAATGTAGGTATAATATTCAATCGTCTGGCCTGCTTTTAAACCAGTTTGGTCCACAAACTGTTACCAGGCCGTTTTGTAAGTTTTTCCTTGCAAATAAATGGATTTATTATTATTGATATTTGACAAGAATATATTAAAGTTTGGTACTAAATTTTCTTCAAAGCTTTTAAAAATGTTTGTGCAGCACTGTGAAAATTTATATGGGAAAGAATTTTTAATTTACAACATTCACATGTTATGCCATATTAGTGAGGATGTAGATGTATTTGGCCCACTTGATAATTTTTCTGCTTTCCCTTTTGAAAATTTTTTGGGAAAACTGAAATCATTGGTGAAATCACCCAATAAACCCCTTCAGCAATTAATGCTCAGATTGTCAGAAATTGAATATTTACATGTACAACCTAAGAATTTTCAATCCCCAAATCTAACTTTAGAGCACTTCAGGTATTATGACGTTATTATGACGTCTGTTCGACGTACTTTTACGACGTCATTGGGCTGTGACAGTAGGAAGTCTTATTGACGTAAATTATGACCTAATAATGACGTCAAAGAAACGTGTGTGTGTTGCCTGGGGCATTCCAAGTTGTTGCTGATGGGATGAAGAGTTTCATTGTTGATGGTGCATCTTTTCATATTAAGAGCAATGTGCACCGTCTGGTGTCTGAAGGTATGATTCTCAACGAAAGTGTGCCTTTCGATGAAATTTCTAAAAGTTTGGAAGATGTCTTTACAGGATAATTTCGTATTAAACATTCCTTGTCCACAACCCTGCGGATATGAAATATGTTCCACACATAAATTGGGACCTGAAGATAAAATGATAAAAGAAAAAGAAGGGAAGATATTTGGACTAGAAACTCATACACTACTTTATTGACATTCTCAAGCGTTACTTTGTTAAAATCCATGATTATATAAATAACAAATATTAAATAAAATAATAAAGCAAATAAATCTTATTATTTTCCGTTAAAATAGATATTTTATTTAATATTTATTATTCATACACTACTACCTAGATGTGCAAAAACCAAACTTGATATAAACATAAAAGAGTATTTCGTTGAATTTCAAAACGAGAATACATTTAGAATTGCGTTTTACCTAGATTGCAAATCTAAGGCTCCACATTTTTACTTAATTGACAACATTAATTCAATCGCTATCGGAGAAATGTTATTTAATTTAAAAAAATGTATTGTAATTATTATGTACCTATTCATAAAAAATTAATAACCTAAAAATCAAAACATTAAAACAAATTAAATTAAAATTAAGTTAAAAAATAGTACTACAATAGTATTACAAATAAATTTTTCTGTACACATTTAACCAGTTTTATTAATTTCATCTAAACTGCTTGCATTACTAGATTGAATTTTTAACAGAATAACATCCACGTAGGTAAGTAAGAAGATGAATATAAATCTTGTAAAGATATATTAACTATACCCTATAGTCTATACCATATATACATTATAAATAATTTAATTTTTCACTTTGACATTTGTTTGTTTTGTCTCTGTGGTTGCTGCATTACTAAATAATTCCTTTCTAAACGGGAGCGCCTTAAATTCGACAAATGGAATTCAGTTTCAACATAAATCTGGTCTACCAATTTATGTATTTAAAAATAAGGCAATTATCCATTTAAAAATATGGTTGACTAACGAGAACCTGAAAATACAGACAAATTTGAAAATGGATAATTTTTTTATTCAATAAATAAACACCCATTCCCAGATATTACCATTACGATGACATTCATAATAAATATGTCATCGTCAATCAAAGAAATCACCGTATCGTCAGAGGAATTTAAATGAACCGCATATAATTTTATTTTTGAATCTAAACACAGCTTAATTTTTTATAAAATTCATTTTTTTTAATAAATAAATGGATAACCAATCCAAGATATTGTAAAACTTAAAAATCTCACATTATTGTATAGACCACCCATATTACAAACAGCTATTCCGTTAAGAGTTTCGTTTCGTCATAAATAAATAGGTAGACGTAGCGCAACTTTCACATAAGTGTCTACCTGGGGGCAGCTTAAAAGCTTAGAGTAGTCATGGTTAATCCGTCATTGCATTCCTACTGTTGTGATAATAGTTTATCATACACGTTTTTGTTCTTTGATATAGCTTTACGCACAGTGGCACTTGGCCGTGGAATCCTTGTTACGGTACATTCCCTAATTTTGTACACGTGAACAGAAAAGTGCTGACGGCTGTCTCAATGGAGATTGGGGGTGGGTTATGAATTCGCGATATAAGGGCGGAACGATAACTTACACCGGGAGAGTTAAAAAGGGCGCCACCTATTTTTCTGATGGTCCTAAGACTTTGGATGTAAAAATAGGAAAATCCTCTGGTGTGTTGGCCAGCGTCGAGGTAAACAGTCTGACCCGTCCTGGATCCTGAAACAGAAAGTACCTTGGGCGGGTTTGGGAGGAGGTCGTGAATTTACTCTTTCAAATAAAGAAACGGGATTGCTTAACAACTTGACTTTTAATAGTAAATAAATGAAAATGATGATAAATATACATACACATAAAAATATTCACAGGTTATAATACAAGCACATAATAATTCGGAATAAACAGTCTTGGACTTGCCAAGACAATGGGGAATCGATTCGCCCAGGGCTCACGCGTCCGAGTTCATATTTACGTGCTAAACTCTAGAATCTCGGAATCGCAGCCCTGCACAAGATTGGTAATAGTTCGATACTTAACTAAGATTTTAATGGTATACACATACAAACGTGAGGTGGACTCTCCACCACTAAGGTGAGGATTCCACTACGGGAACTTGAATCTGAATGTCAAATGCTGGAGACCCTAGAGGGGTATTATTAATAGTTCAGGTAATTCAATACCTCCGGGTTCAACAGCTATAAGTATGAGTCTTACTAGAGGGTATTTACGTTACTTGATGAGCGGTAAAGATAAGCCTTTAAAGCGACAACAATATGGCAGTACCTTATTTTTGATGCGGCTGTCAGATGGTTTACCTTTAGCACTGTAATTTTAACACCAGAGGCCTTATCACTTTCACCTTTTTAAGGGTTGATGCGGGACGGAATCTTTTCCTTGAAACTCGACTGGGGCCTCCTAAGCTACGGGAACCGATGAAGGTGGCGGAAGAGTCGGTACGAGCTTCTTCTGGCGGGCGGGATTACTTCTCGACTATTCGATATACGATAATCACTTTACTTGAAAATGATGCATTTCCGGGACGGGAAGCCGTGCGAAATAACTTAACGTTAGCACGACCGAATCTCGAATAACTTGAGAGTTCAGTGAGTCGCAAACACTTTATTTACGGTAAAATCTGATAGTTCACTTAAAGATAATCGGTAAACGAAACGTTAGCGGTATCAGAATATTCTTTAGCACCAATCGTAACGGGAGATGAAGCAGAGCTTCATTTTCTTCACAAACGGTAATGTTTCGAGACGATAAGCGGTACTTGGTCGTTCTGTAGGTCAAGTCGGGTTGACAGATCGGGAACGACTTAGGCTCTCTCTCCAGAGTAGAGCATGCGTGACTTTTAGTTTTAGGGGACTGACTTTGAAAAGCGGGCAGCCGATTGGCTAACTGGTTTACAAGGGGTGGATACTCGTGGTTTTGAGGCCAGGGGGTAATTTGATACTCTGTTTATCCATAAAGGAACAGACAGAAATCCGGGAACTGAAAGCATATTTCAGCATTCTATCACGTTTTAATGGCATGTGGCAAGGTTATCATGCGATCATCGAGCGCAATGCGAGGGGTAGCCTGTTAACATGGACTGGGCCACATTCTTACAGGGTGACGTATTGTACTGGCCCCAAAGGATATAACATCCTGGTTTTCATGATTCTTCGACAATCAACATCATATGTGGTTTTTAATGTTATCTTATGTAAATTTGAAGTATATGCCCTAGTTACATGATTTGCGGATTCTAATTTTATTACATTTCGACCGTATGTTACTCGATCTATTATGCGCGCATATACACTTGAATTCCTATCTCCAATTACAAATTTGTAGCGTAATTTGTGAGTATCTTCGCTTAGATTAAAACCTTCGACAATTAAGGAATGTGATGCAAATATGGCCAAGTAGTTTTCTGGTTGTTATTTGCAAACAGATGACGATTGAATACAGTTTCAGACAGTCTGTGAGTGGTATTATTACCACTTATTTAGAGCTGCTGACGTACATGCGAACAGGGGAAGCGCCATTGTTATTAGTGCGCGGTCGCCGAGCTGATCTTATAACTTGACTGCAGGTTAGTTTCTTGATTATTATTGTTTGAGTATTTATTATAAACTATACCTATTCACTGTAACTCTTTTAATGCTCCATAAAACCATATAACTGAAAGAAATTCCCGTGAATTTTAATACGAAATATTTACGATTTTCAAAACAGCTGATTGTGTTATCAATACGGCCAGCAGTATGGGCATATTACCTGCACCCATGGGCGTATTACCTTCCAATACTGTAATGAGCTAATTTTTTTTGTTGTTTTTGTGCCTCAGACCATGGGTCAAGTTAAGAAGCGAGGTACGTGGAGCCAAGAAAATATGAGGGCCTGTACAGCAGCTGTACAGTCAGGTAGACTAAGTCAAAACTCCGCCGCTTCGAAACAGTATAAAATTCCTAGACGAACACTTCGCGGCTACCTTGATGGAAATGAGAGGATAAAGTCACGTTTGGGGAGAAAACCAGTTCTTAACCCCGACCAAGAGAAAGAACTTGCTACCAGAATTTTTAGGCTTGCCGATGTGGGATACCCGTTAACATCAACAATTATAAAACCCTGTGTCTATAAGTTTTGTAGGGAAAACAATATTACAAATAACTTTACGGTGACTAAGGGCATCGCAGGCAGGTATTGGCTAAAAGGATTTTTATCAAGAAATCCAACTGATCGCAAAAGGAAAAACGAATGAACCCTGCCAGATCAATGAAGCTAAATACATTTATCGTTGATGATTATTTCTCCAAACTGAGACAAATTTTAATAGAAAATAACCTTATGACCTTTCCAGAAAAAATTTACAATAAGGACGAAAAGAGATGTAGGCTTAGTTTACATAAAGATTCTAGTGTTTATGCAAAAAAGGGATCTAAAAGGGACCATTTAGTTGCTAAAGAGCATGGGGCAAGTGTCACAATAGTACCTTGTGGAAACGCTACTGGCGCTGTTATTCCTCCAATGCCTCTTACAAAGGGAAGCGTATGAAACCACAGTGGGTAGACAATCTCCCTGCAGGGTCATCTTGAGAAATGACACCAAAAGGATACATGACAGCTGCAACTTTTGTAAAATGATTAGAGCATTTTTCCAGATTTAAAACCAAAGGCCGTTGTCTGTTGATTTTTGATGGGGTAAAATCCCATCTTGATTACACGATCGTGTTGGCGGCAGTAAAACTTTGTTTGCCTTCTAACACGACACATGAACTACAGCCGCTTGACAAATCATGTTTTCGGCCTTTCGACGAGTTCTGGGATCAACAGGTTCTTCTTTTTCTTGATCAGACTAACAATGAAGACATTACCAAAGCTAGATTTGGTAGAATATTCTCTCTGCTTGGGACAAAGCAATGACACCAGCTAATGTCCGAGGAGGTTTTAGAGGGACCGGAATATTCCCTTTCAACCCCGATGCCATTTCTGAGGAAGCTTTTACTCCAAGTTCTACTACTTTAGACCAAGACCCTGCTAATGAAAATGGTGAGCAAGAAGCACTGCCATCTACGTCCCGACAAAGATATACTGCAATACAAGGTCCATCTTCCTCTCAAAAAACTATAGCTAAACCAAGGCAGTGTTTGTCACACTAGTGTCATAAAACCTGCAATCAACAGTCGAGCTGTCGAACTTCGAAAGGGCCTGTTTGTTGATAAGCCAGCAGCAAGAACAAGTGGTCAAGGTCAAAATAAAAAGAAGATTGTATTGAAACAAACTGTAAAGGCGAAAGATAAACATACGAGGCCTCCATCAGAAAAAGACAACAGCTGGTATTGCTTTCTATGCAGCGAGAATGAAATGAAGGATATGCGGCGATGCAGTGTTTGTAGAAAACTCTCGTGACGTAAAAGTTACATTCAGTTTGTTAGTATAAAAATCCCTATTAAGATGTTAGTAATTTTTATATTTGATATTGGCCCCATTTCAAATTTAAATCTTTTGTTTGGTGTTTACTTTGACATTTGAATTATTGAAGCATTTTGTGATTAATCCCATAGATTAATAATTCATAGTAATTCATCAAAATATGAATGTAATGGATGAAATAAAGCAAGAATGACTTTTAGCTGGAGAAAAAGAAGCTGTGTATGTAAATATTGTTTAGAGCGACAAGAGATTAGTCCTCAGTTAAAAAAATATAATATTTTTGAAAAAGCTGCGTATATATTTTCAGTAAGCTTTACATTTTTATCCTTGCAAACCAATTTTCCTATCCTTCATCTCCTTCCTTACAAATGTGTGTAACACAAGTTAACGAAATCTACACAAAATTTGAAAATGGTGAAGACTTGTAATGCAAAAAAAGGTGGAAGAATAGTCTCAAACATTATTACAGAGTTTTTTTAAAAAAGGAATTACAAAGAAAAATTTATTCATTGCATGAGAAAAATGAACATATCAACATTGAGCAGTGGCGTATACACGGGGGGGGGGGGTTGGGGGTCAGAACCCCCCCCCATGGAGACAAAAATTAATAATAAAAATCGCAACCTGTAAGCAAAATTTATAATGATATTGCAATGATGAAAAATGCTTTTTTATTTTTTGTTTAATTAACGTTATTTAACTATTAGAATTCTTGATGACACACGGGAAATCTGTGCGCACTGTTTGGCAGAAATTACAGTACTCCCACGCTGCTCCGCCTACCTCCGAGAAAACCAAATAATCAACTGCAAGTGCGTGCTGCAGATACTGCAGTAAGTGTTAAAAACATATTTCCTACAGTAAATAAACTTCTTAAAATTTTTTGTACGCTGCCAATATATCCCAGTTTTGCATTTTGAGGAAATAGTATTTTTATTGTAATATGTAATTTTTTAAAAAATGTATAACTCGTTTCATGTAACATCATATTTTTTGCTTCATAATTATATGCTCAAAAGTTTCAGCTTTCTCTTACAAGTCGTTTCGACAAAATTTCCGGAGGCGGCGCTTTTTCAAATTACTCGAGGCTTCGATCCACGATTCACACTCGGCGCTTCGTACCTTACCCCCATAAAGATGGTCTGTATACGCCCCTGTCATTGAGAATTTACATGTAGTATATGCTACACAGGATTTAGAATTTAATAAAGGACGTACAACTTTATATGCATTATATGCATATGCATATCCATGGGTTATCGCTACAAAAAATGCAATAATCGCCTAATTTTATGCGAACAATCGCATGTTAAGATTCAAAAAATGATATTTATTAAAAAATATTTACAGTATATTTACATTCGAATACACATGATTTGTTTGTTTTCCTGGATGAAACTTGTTACTCAAATGAACAAATAAAAGAGATTACGCACAAATTTTCACATTTTAAGTCTGAATTAAAAGGAAGATGGCCTATAGCATAGAAGAAAGAGAATACATTTATTAGAAAAAATAGTGATTGGCTTGAAGGAACATTCACGGTTCCTAAGGTAGTGAATCAAGCGGGTCGGCCAACACAGGTATTTGAAGACTTGAGTGAGAGAAGCAAAAAAAGAAAAAGAGAAAAGTTACGTAGTTCTACTGCTACGGAACTATTGACTTATGCTGCTCAGGCTAAATTAGGAGCTAGAGCTAGAGTTGCTTTCAAAATACTCAAGGAAATTACTGCCTGTTCTCCAGAGTGGGCAAGAAAATACAAGACAGCATACTCTAGTACTCAACAGGAAGATAAAGCACGATTAACAACATTAAGTGCACTGGCTATGTTTGTTGAAGCTGGTCTCTCCAGGAGACAGTATGAAGTAATAAGAAGTACCACTAAAAAGTTATATCCTTGCTAAAGTGTGCTACAGAAAGCAAAAATGGATTGCTACCCGGATAAGGAAACATATCGTGTTACTGAGACTTCTGCTGAAGTTAATTTACAAAATTTATTTGGACCATACGGTTACACGATTGCTAACATATTTAGAAGAAGTTGTACAAGGTTTAAGTAAAGAAGAAAGTAAGGTATTGGTGTTGATTCGCAAGTGGGGTTGTGACAGATCACAACAGACACAATATAAGCAGAGATTTCAGAATGATTCTGATTCTGATGCAAATATCTTTCAGAGTTCTTTCGTACCACTTCAACTAGTTTGTAGTAATACCAAAAAGGTGATCTGGCAGAATCCAACACCTTCTTCGCCATGTTATTGTCGCCCGATTAGAATACGATTTGTCAAAGAATCTACTACATAACAAACCAAGAATTTAACTGTATAAGAAATTCAATAAATTCGCTAAAAGACAAAGACAAAAATGGCGTTGGCAGACAAAGTTTTTTCAGTCAAACACATGTTGATGTTTACCATGGTGGACGCTAAGGTGTGTAACGCTGCCACACAAACAACATCCGCGAGGAGATGTTACATTAGTGGTGCAACATCTAAAGATTTTAATGATTTAACAATAAAAAAGGAAGTCAAACCAGAGACACTTAAATTTGGATTATCGATCTTGCACGCCAGGATCCGTATTTTTGAAACTTTGTTGCATTTGTCTTATAAACTGCCTGTTAACAAATGGCAGATACGATTAGAAAATGAAAAATCTATTGTCAAGCATAGGAAATTAGAAATCCAAGAAAACTTTAAAAATAAAATGGGTTTGATTGTAGACGTACCTAACCCCGGATTTGGCAATACTAATGATGGTAACACTAGCCGAAGATATTTGTAGACCCAGAATTAGCAGCTGAAATAACAGGCATTGATTTTAATTTAATATATCGTTTCAAAGTTATTCTGGAAATCATATCAAGTGGTCATAAAATTCACTTAGAAAAATTTGCAGTATTTGCCATGGAAACTGCATGTAACTGTATGTTAAGTTATATTCGTGGCATCCAATGACGCCTACCATGCACAAGATCCTAATTCACGGTCCGATTGTTATAGAAAACACCTTGCTGCCTGTTGGTCAGCTATCCGAAGAAGCCGCTGAAGCCCGAAACAAACATTTTCGCCTATATCGCCAAAAACTACGCAAGGAAGTTCTCCAGGGTATCTTGGAACCTAGACGTGTTTAATCGACTATTGGTGACTTCAGATCCTCTATTAACTAGCTTAAGGCCGCTACCTAAGAAAAAATGATACCTTTCTTAAAGAAAACCTTAGAGATACTACTTCCAGCTGAACCTACAGATGCGGTTGAACCCGAAAATGAGGATCTTCAGAGGAAAGGATATCTTCATTTAGCCTTAATAATAATTAATGTTCAAATTAAAATAATTAAAAAGTTTAAAATGGTAACTAAATAATACTTTTCTGCATACAAATCATTTTCATTGCATAAAATACAATGAATTAAGTAATGTGTCCTGCTTCGACTTTAATTAAATAACAATAGTTATTTATTTATCTAGAACGAAAAGTGACATTTTAAAGGACGAGAAACTTGTTGGCGGCCGAGGCATGAGCCGTGGGCGGAATTACTTGCGAGGACCTTTAAAAACACTTTTCGTTCGTGGTGAAAACAACGGTTTATTTCATACTGCAAGTTTGATGAATTTTAAATTTAAAAAATGAATTTATATCTCGCGTAAAAATTAAGTAAGCGGTAACTAATACATATTTCCATAGCGACGGAACTTTGTTACAAATAAAAACGAAAAACCGGCGTCAATTTTCTGTGTTTTATTCGATTACTGGTTTTAAAATGGATACAAATGAGATACCGCAGATATTCTGGATGAAGCTGATCGCGTAAAGAAGAATTTCATGCCACATCGGTCACGAAATCAATACGAAAAGGAATACCAGTTGTTTTGTGAGTGGAAAAAGGAAAAACGCATTTTCACTGTAAATGAAGATGTCCTTTTAGCTTATTTTTCCAATAAGGTGAGCAATTTTAAAAAGTACAGAAATAAAATAACAAGAATTATAATAATTATAGTCAAAAACGTTTAAATCTTCTTCCTTGTGGTCCAAATTTTCGATGTTAAATATGAATTATTCCTGTCAACAACTGACGTATAATTTTAAAGTACTTGAAGTTTAATATTTTACTTTGAAGTACTAGGATTTTAATGTTCCATTTTTTGTACCATAAATAGTCCGAAAAATGCAATTTTTGACATCAGTATGAAATAAAAATAATTTTGGCCGCCTAAATCGGCCAAATACCCCACTGTGCGACGATCCGTTTCCGTCCAACCTAAATAGTTAAAATTCAGGAATTTCTCATCAACCGTACACTTTAGCCATATGAATGCCTTATACTAAACAAGAGAACAGTGCGAGAAAATCATGATGTGAATGGTTACGTGTTGAATAATGGAGGATTATATCGAAAAACTAATGTGAACGGACAGGAACGATAATTATACGTGATACCGCGGGCACTCCGTAAAAGTGTTGTTGTGAAAAACCACGATTTAGAGTTGATCGTACAGTAGCCAAGATTCCGGAACTTTATTGGTTTCCGCGACTAAAACGATACGTACGAACGCATATTAATGAATGCGCCGAGTGCATTAATAGTAAAATTCCAGGTGGAAAACGACCAGGAGAACTGCACCCGCCAACCATATCAAAGACACCGTTTGGGCGGATAAATGGCGATCATGTAGGACCACTTGTGAAAAGCGAAAAAAGCAATATGCATATTCTAGTCGTTATTGATGCATTGACGAAATACGTAAAAATTTACCCAGTTCAAAGTACAAAGTCGTAAGAAACCATATGAGCACTTGAATTGTTTATAAGTCAATTTGGTATACCTGATAGGGTTGTGACAGATCGTGGAACGTATTTTACATCCGACAAATGTAAAGAGTTTATAGAGAGGCATGGAATAAGCCATACTTTGAATTCTTCCCAATGGCCGCGGGGAAATGGTCAAGTGGAGCGTGTCTATCAAACGTTAATTCCTAGGACATAATAACGGCAATGGAAGAGTTTCTTGGGACGAGAAATTAAGTGAAGTGGAACGCAATCTGAATATTGCTATTAATGAAATCACAAATAAATCTCCATTTGAGGTACTATATGGAATTATGCCTCGTTTAAATGATGGTCCATTAGCCGCGCTGACGCAAGACGAAGGGAATCCAGTATGGAGACCACCACCAGAGGTACAAGCAGAAGTTGGACCTACAATAGAACAAGAACAAGCAAAGTATAAAAGACGTTATGATCAGAGACAATTTACAGGAGTCAAATACAATGTGGGTGACATCGTGTTAATGCGAGGGGTAGCTATAGCGACAGGAGAAAGCACGAAATTGTAACAACGTTATCGAGGACCGCTTGTAATTACAGAAGTATTACCAGCAGACACGTATCGAGTAACAAAGATACCGGAGAGTGAAGCGCGAACATTTTCGACAACGGGAACCATCAGTCAACTAAAATTAATATCGTACTCTAAGCAAACATGAGAGTGAAGAGTCAGTATCCGGAAAGGACGAAGATGATTCTGAAGTGACAATCACATATGAGAAGATTTCTAACATTGAAGACAGCGCTGCGGCACGACAACAAGAAGATACAGTGCGTGAAGGGAATAGTGAAAATAAGCAGAAAGATAAACGGGTTTCTCAGAAATCAAAATATCTGGCTGATTATGTGTGCGAATTCAGTGAAACGTTCTTGACCTATAGGTGTGCTTATGCGTGAGAAACATCAAGGTCGGTGTAAGTCAGGAATCGCTGAGTGTGCTGTTACCTATACTTAAGTTTCAATATTACAGTTTTTGCAATAAACATTATTATTATCTATCATTTGAATTACGTTAAAATATTCTTTGTGTTTTTATATTACCTGTAGGGTAAAGTAAGGGAATTTGGCACTGGTAATTGGCAGTTTTTTTTTGATTATTTTATTGCGGACTACCCTAACCAAGTAGAAGCTTCAGATTTTGACAACAGATAGGTTTTATAAATGACTTAAAGACAGTTGTAGATGCTACTGACAATCATAGTCATATAAACATATTACTAGGCGACATAAACCTAGATCTCCTTAATCTAACAGATTCATACGTAAGCGAATACACTAATGAGCTAACCGGTAGGGGCTACGAATCCCTAGTAAATCTCCCCACGAGAGTTAACAATGAAACAAAAACATGCTTAGACCATATATTTCTAAAAAAGCAACAACTAGATTCTAAAAATTTAATACGCTCAATAGTATTTGAGTCAGCGGTTACCGATCACTTCACTACTTTATTACAAATTCAATACCGTGAAAATACCATAGATCACAAACAGCTACGCAAAGGGTACACTAAAAAATATGTAAATCTTGCAAAGATAAATGAATATTTACAAGCAAATAACTGGGATGAATTATATAATCAGGCAAATGTGAATGATTCATTTCTTCTATTTTCTGCAACCCTAAGTAATATTATTAGCCAGTGTACAGAAATTCAACAAGTTCAATCTAAAAATAAAAAACTCAAACCCTGGATTACCCTTGGGTTAATCAAATCAATTTCTACAAGAGATAAAATGAAAAAACGACTTTCACGTAATCAATTTAATACTCAGCTACATAATGAATATAAATCTTACAGAAATCACCTAACAAAGCTTATAGCAAGAACAAAACAAAATTATTATAAAAAAGAAATTGATAATGCAAAAAAAGATTCTCAAAAAATTTGGCAAATAATAAAAAATCGGTAAATAGGAACAAAGTTAACAACAATAAAAAATTTGAAATAGCTGAAAATAACACAGTAATATCCGACCCACTGTTAGTTGCTAAAAAATTTAATCAATATTTCTCATCTATAGGCTTGATTATGACAAAAGAAGTACAAAGAGGTTGATGCTACTGACTTAAACACTATCACGAATTTTACTAAAAAAATTAACAACTGTAACTCACTATTTCTAACACCAGTTAGCGAACAAGAAACTGATGAACATATTACAAGCTTAAGGAACAACTCTGCTTGCGGTATAGATGGTATATCAGCGTCCTTTATAAAAACTTTTAAAGCTCACTTGCTAAGCCCTTTAACGTTTCTAATTAACTCTGCATATCAAAGCGGTATCTTTCCAGATATCTTAAAAGAATCTGTTATTACACCCATTCATAAATCAGGCGATCAACACGTTTTAAACAACTACAGGCCTATATCAGTAACAAGCCGGATAGCAAAAATATTTGAAAAAAACATTAAAAAAGAGACTGTGCAATTTTCTTAACCAACACAATATTATATCCTCAGAACAATTCGGGTTCCGAGAAAAAATTTCAACAGAGGATGCTATATTTCATGTAACAGATACAATATATACGTCATTGAATAAAAAACTAAAAACTATAGCAATATTTTTAGATCTCGCTAAAGCCTTCGACACAGTGTCCCATAACATTCTAATATGTAAATTGGAAAAATATGGCGCAAGAGGAATAGCCCTGCAATTATTTAAAAGCTATTTATCAGACCGAAAGCAAGTCACAAAAATCAATAATACTATTAGCTTGCAAGAATTAGTAACCTGTGGTATACCACAGGGAACGGTTCTTGGCCCAATCCTTTTTCTAATCTATATCAATAGTTTATTGTCGTGTGATATTTGGGGTGAAATTATTTCATATGCAGATGACACGGTATTAATATTTAGCGATGAATGCTGGGGCGATGTTGTCAAAAAAAGCAGAAGAAGGTCTACATACGGTTATATGCTGGCTAAAAAAGAATTTGCTTACATTAAACAAAGATAAAACTAAATATATAACCTTTTCACCTAACATAACAGGTCAGCCACAGTTTAATAAACTAACCTTACATATAAACTACACTCGTATAAACTGCCTCTGCTCAACGTACATATACCAAAATGCTGAAATTAAATATCTAGGAATAATAATAGACAGCCATCTTAAATGGAATAAACATGTAGAATACACACACAATAGGCTAAAAAAATTAATATACACATTCTACCAATTACGTTCAATACTAAATAAACATCTATTAATCACAACTTATAAAGCTCTAGTAGAGTCTATACTACAATACGGAATTATTGGTTGGGGAGGAGCATACACAACAACGTTAAATATCATACAAGTAGTACAAAAACATATAATAAAAATCATGCTCTATAAAAGTAAATACTACTCTACCGAGTTGTTATTCACTGAGGCCAAATTGTTAGATGTAGGCGGACTGTACATCCTGAAAGTTATTAAATTTTATTACACTAACCCTAAACTACAAACTAAAGTAGCGCACAGCTACGATACTCGAGCCCAAACATTGGACAGTCTTAGTGTCCCTAACACAAAATTTACCTTGAATCAAAAGTCAATCAGATACATCGGTCCTAAGCTCTTTAATTCCATACCGATAGCGATAAAACAGATCAATAATTACAATTTATTTTCTAAAAAAATATCTGCTTATGTTTTAGAGAATGGAAAACAATTAAAAGACTCTCTATCCATCATCAAATAAATAATAGCACAATGTAATTATTGTAATTACAGCATAACATACCCCTGTCACCTTCATCTAAGTGTCCTGGTCTTGTATTACACAATTCTCCACTATTATGTTTAATCAAAATTAGAATTAAAAATAGAACTACATTGACATGAACAATCTTTTAAAATTATAAAGCCTGCATTTACAGGATGCACAAAACAATCCCTTCAGGGATTAGGTGCAATTCAAAATAATAGTATATCTTGTAGTTTATATTATCTTGTAGTTTATATATATGCAAAACAAATTTATTATTATTATTATTATTATTATTATTATAGCGTAGGGTGTCTGCTTTAGCAAGGCCAACTGTATCTATGCGACTTCGTCTTATAAGGCCGTTCCAATTCGTCATTTTCATACTGTAGCAATATCACAGAGGTGTACACTGCGTGGCGCCTTCTAAGCGGCTACAAGCAGTACTACTTTGACTGATAAAAGTGTCGAATTTGAAATTTAAATTTTAAAAATGCGAAAGTGCATTATATGTGGGAATAAGTGTGGCCCTTTTCACCAGGTGCCAAGCGCTTCTGAAGTTCGGAAAGCATGGTTAGAACGTCTAGAACGCTTTTGTGGTATAGGTACTTATTGAAACACAATAGTAGCGGCTTATTTCAGATATCACAATTGCAATTTTTCTGTGATAATTTACATTACTTTACTTTTAAACTCCTATTCAACAAGCCACGCTATAGGTAGTCTAATATCGTTGTATATTGTTTTAGTACCAATAGCAGAATTGCAGAATTATGCAAATTTATCTGTGGAAACAGGCGAATGTAATGTTTTGCAGTTAAACTACAACTTCCATGCAATAACCGTTTAATTTCTTGTCAAATTATAAAATAGAAAGTACAAGAAAGCATACCAACATTTAGGCTTCCTGCACTAATTTATTAACCCTAAACTATAATTACTATACTTACCTAATACAGATAAAACAAGTTGAGATTTCACAAATAACCCCATACCGGCGGATTTTATTATACATGAAGGGGAAAGATTATTTGCTTTTCTCTTTCAACAGATATTTCCATAATTCAAGATTTTTCGGTTGTCTGTACCAATCATTTTGTTAATGAGTGTTATATTGTTCCTGCGAAAAGAAGTTGTTTGAAGAAAGATGCTGTACCATCAATATTTGTAAGAATAAGAGTTTATTGAAAAGGCATACATTTTTTAATAAAACCCTTTTTTTACATTTTAAAGAGTTCTGAATATGATAATGATGCTGTGCCTGATGCAGATGTATCTATAGAAAGCAATTCCAAGTCTGTTCAAGTTGGTTTTAATTTGCCTGCTGAAACCGAAGACTGGGAATTTCGTTGTAGAAACTTAATTAAAACTGTTAAGGAGGAGAGTAGGAAATATTTAAATTGTTTGGCAAAATTAAAGGCCTTAGAGGAGAAATTTGAAAAGTACTCGAAAATTATAAATCAGGTTGACAAAATTGCAAATGATGCCGAAGAAAATGATGAAAAGGCGGTGTTTGTTTTTGATCTCTTTAAAAATTATGGCAAAGCTACTCCAAGATGGTCCGAATTATCAGTAAGGATGTGCACAGCGTGGCGGTTTTGTTCACCAAAGGGTTATCGCTTTTGTCATAAAAATCTTCTGAAAATACCTGCTAAAACGAAGATTTCTAGGTATCTTGGTACATATAATGGCCCTACCGAATTGATCAAACAACGTTTACTAGCCGAAATTGCACATTTTAAACATCCCATTGAAAGAGTTTGTTCGGTAATTGTTAATGATATGGCGATAAAGGAGAAAATGCATTATAGCAGACCAGAAGATTGTATTTAAGGTTTGAACACTTGTAAATCTAATTTTATTGGAAATAAGGTCATCCTAGCAAATAAAATGCTATGTTTGGTGATACACGCTCTGTCGACGCAATATACAATTCCTGCTGAATATTACTTCCATTCTTCTGTGTCAATTGAAGAGTTCCATTCATTAACAATGGATGTTTTAAACATGTTAACAGAATGTGGGTTCCTCGTATACGTATTGTAACATATAACTTCTCATCAAATGTTGCTCTATTCAAAAAGTTTGGAAATGGATCCCCCTTCAAAATGTTATAGATCACCCACTACTGCCAAATATGCCGTTATTTCTCAGTTTTGATTTTTGCCACGCACTCAAAAATGCTAGAAACTTATTTTTAGATCAAGATATGAGTTCTTCAAAAGGTGTGATTTCTTCAGTATTATATTATTATAGTCACGACTGCTTTGCAATATTTAAAGGAAGCTGGTGATCGGCGATTTTATAATGTTAATCCCACTATCCTGTATATGCAGAATATGTATAAATTCTTCCAAATTCACAATGTCTCATGCCGCCATCAGTACATACGTTCATTACATAGTTCCATTGCACCTTACGTTTGTTGTGCATCGACTTAGACTTTATTTATAAATTCACAACTTACAATTGAATAAAATAAACATTTAATACTTTTACAAAACCTGTTTATTTATTACTAGAAAAACATAAGACTGAACTATTGTTATGGTTACTGAAATAAAACAAACTAGAATCATAACATTCTCCTCCTACTTAAAGAAAAACTATTTGTTACAAGTTTAATCTTTTGGGAGTTTTAATAACTCTACCCGAACGTGTAGTTTTTTTATGCTCTACTTGTTCAGGGTTTACATTTTTATCAGTACTAATCATTGTACCAATCATCGTGTATGATCGTTATGCAATTTAGGAATTATATCAGAATTGTCGTTTCCCTGTACAAGAGTAGTATCAGGTTCACAATTCTTAGGAAATAATATTAAAGGTTCATTAATTGATGTACCTAATTTAACGTTTACAGAGTTTTCAATGTTTTCCATAGAAGGATCTGATCTAATATCATTTGCATGTACAAAATTAATATTGTTATCAACTTGGACTAAATAAGTACTGTAACTTAGTACTTTCACAATTCTTCCTTTTTTCCAAAGTTTTGATTGAATATTTTTAATATACACTAATTCGTTCAGTGAATATAATTTGATTTTTCTCGAATCAGAGTCATTTCTAGGATTATTAATAGTGTTAAATGACGGTTTCATCAAATCAAATCTAGTTCTTGGTCTCATTTTAAACAAACTTTCAGCTGGTGAAATATTGGTGATACTTGACGGAGTATTTCTATATGTAAATAAAAAATTTGTTAAACGACTACTTATTAAATCTTTACTCATTTCTTTCCCCCTTTCAAGAAAAAGTGACTTTTCTAAACCTTTTTTAATTGTTTGTACACGTCTTGCAGCGATTCCATTACTCTGAGGGTGATATGGAGGTGCTTTTATTGGTTTAATTCCATTTGCTTGACAAAAAACAATAAATTCAGATGAATTGAATGGAGGTCCGTTATCTGATACAATTTCAATAGGTAACCCAAAGACCGAAAAAATTTCTTTTAATTTCAAAATAGTTTGTTTTGCATTTGTACTGCTACCCATCAACTTAGCCTCTATCCATTTAGATTTATTATCAACAAGTATTAAAAAACTATAATTGTACTTTTGAAAGAAATCTATATTTACTCTATAAAAATTATTAGGAGCACTAGACCACGGCAGTAAAGTGCTACTATTTGAAAAATTTTGTGTTTGTTGACAAATTTCGCATGATGCTATGAATTTATAAATAGCTTCATTGATTCCTCGCCACCAACAATAGGATCTCATTAGCATCTTTGTTCCAACAATTCCCAAATGTTGTTCATGAAAAAGATTTAGAACTTCCTTTTGTAAAGTTTTTGGAATAACTACTTTATTGCCAACTAATACACAATTATTTTCTACTGATAATTCATACTTTTTGTTAAAGTAGGGTTTTAAATTATCATCATTCATACAATTTGAGAGTGTTAAATCAACAACTTTTGTCAGAATTAGGTCTTTTTTTGTTTCATTTGCTATATCACCGGCGTGTAATGGTATATTTTCAAATAAATTAAAAGAATATAAAAAATTCGAAATTTCAGTATCGCTTGATACTGGTACTCGCGATAATCCATCAGCATTTGCTACTAGTTTGCCTTTTTTATACTGTACTTCATAATCATAAGCTGATAATGTTATTGCCCACCGAGTAATGCGCGATGCTTCTGTGTGATGTTAGAGCTTTCGCAGCTAAGTTGAAGAATTTGTCAAAATATTGTCAATTTGGAGCTTTCCTTAATGAAGCACTACGACATAGGTTCGTATGTGGGTTACGTTCAGAAAACTGCAAGCGTAAACTTTTAACAGAGGAGGAGGATTTAACGTTTGAGAAGGCATACAAAGTTGCTGCAGGAATGGAGCTGGCAGAAGGTCAAATCAAAGTTATGGGTAATGATAGTGTGGCAGTAAACAAATTACATTATCAGAAGAAATAATATGAGTACTAGTAGTCAGTCGAATCATAGTCAAAACATGAAAAATTGTCAAACAGTCCATCAAAAGTCAAATGAAAAGTGCAAGAGATGTCGTCGTATCCACTGGAACAATAGAAAATGTCCAGCTGTTCATTGGACATGTTACTCCTGCAACCAAAAGGGACATACTGCAAAATCGGTATTGTGCAAAAATTATTTACACAATATGACTGGTGAAGAGAATTCGGAGCAGGATGAAGTGGAAGATGAGTCATTAGAGTTAAGTTGGATGAAAGAATCAGATGAATTATACGTTTTACATGCATTGAATAAACATAACGAAAATGAGAGTCTTAAAGTAAAGTTACCTGTTGAAGGTAAAATTGTTGTTATGGAGGTCGATTCAGGTGCATGTAAATCTGTAATTCATATTGATGATTATGAATCATTATTTTGTAATCTTAAATTAGAACTGGTAAAATTTAAGTTAAAGGTAATTACAGGGGAAAATGTTTCCATAATCGGTCAAATCAATGTCATCAAAATGTTGTCAATGTCATGTCTCGTCTAAAAACTTATAATGTAAAAGTCAATGAAGGGAAATGCAAATTTCATAAAAAGATATAGTATTTCTAGGTTATAAGATTGATTCTAAGGGCATATATCCATTGCAAGATAAGATCGTATGCATTCTAAAAGCACCTTCACCTCAAAATTTAACGCAATTGAAATCTTATCTTGGTTTATTGAATTATTATGGAAAATTTATCCATATGCTTTCTTCGAAGCTTAAACCACTGTATGATCTGTGCAAAGCAGGTACTGAATTTAATTGGCCTGAAACGTGTGAACAAAATTTTCAAGTGAGTAAATCGTTATTAACGTCAAATGATGTATTAACTCATTATAATCCAAAATTACCTATTTTTGTCACTTGTGACGCTTGCGGATATGGTGTAGGGGTTGTATTAAGTCATAAAATAAATGGGGAAGATAGACCTGTTGTATTTGCATCGAGCACATTATCTACAGCAGAACAACGTTATTCAAATTTAGAACGTGAAAGTTTAGCTATAATGTTTGGTTTAAAAAAATTTCACAAATATATATACGGACGAAAATTTACATTAATAACAGATCATCAACCGTTACAATTTATATTTGGAAAAAATAAAGGCATTCCGGTAACAGCAGCATTGTAAAATTTATAACGTTCTGCAATTATCAATCTTTTAGGACTGTAATGATTAGTAAGTGTAGACTTCAATTCAACATAGCTTTTTACACTTGGTGAAATAGTGCCAATAAATCTTTCAAAACACTATAAGGTTCTGCTTCAATCAACGTTAACAATACCGATACCTTCTTTTCTTCATCAATTATATCATTACACTTGAAAAGTTGTTCGAGATGTTCCAGATAAGTTGTAATATCAGACTCATTTACTTTAAAGACTTCGATTGTGCCGATTAATTCCATTCTAAAATATAAAAGACACGTATACCTACAATTTGACGTTACTACTTGACTCTTGACGAATGTATATTTTAGACCATTGACTTGACAGGTAGGACGTTCTTCACTCGTCGCCAATTATGTTTTGTATCGACTTAGACTTTATTTATAAATTCACAACTTACAATTGAATAATATAAACATTTAATACTTTTACAAAAACCTGTTTATTTATTACTAGAAAAACATAAGACTGAACTATTGTTATGGTTACTGAAATAAAACAAACTTGAATCATAACAAAGTTCACATATCCGACGATCGTTTACACTGGTTAAATGTTACTTTTCCAAATTACATCGACGAAATTCAAACTATGTCTGCTGAAATGGAAATGCAAGGATTGTCGAAGGAGACTGCACATGCATGAAATTCACCGCTAAGTCCACTTACTTATGTGTTAAATTTCTATTAAGGGAAGTTGGGTTTTACTATGTTCTCACAAGATCATTCAGTTCGGACGCTGTAGAGGCTATGTTTTCACATGTACGACTTCGAGGAGGATCAAATGATGCAACTGACGCTAGAGCAGCGGAGTATGCCTTAAGGCAAATTCTGCGACGTGGAATTATAAGGACTCCACAGTCGACAAACTGATTTCATAACGTTGATTTTACCAGCAACGCACAAATTATCAGCTCTGCTTCTACTTCGAACAATAATGAAGAAGAAATAATTTTACCAGTAGAACTCCGTTTCAAAATTCAAAGTCTTCAGTAGGAAATAAACCCAGAAAATTCCATATATTCTGCTGCTACTGCATTTCTTTCCGGCTACATTATTAAAAAACTCGAAGATAAATTTCAGTGTGGAATTTGTACCTCACATTTATTAGGCGCTGCCGATGGAGGACCTCTCCTAAAATTAATTCAATTACAAAACCGTGGACACTTAATGTATCCTACTCCTAAATTTGTAGGATTAGTTTAAAAAATTGCCAACCGTCGCTCAAGAAATTCTGCCATATAATAAAAAATCTAACATTTGCAAACAAATAATAAAATTCATCCATCCCGCCATAATGAAAAACACCTTACTTACTTGTTCGGAACATAAAGCCCTGGCTTGCAATGAAATTATTCAAGCGGTGGTCAAAACTGTTATTAGTAACATTTGTATAGAGTAAACCAGCGAAACAAAGAAATTACCTCCAAATCAGAACAAACCATTAAGCCGCAAAATATTGAAACTTTACATGTTTGTTAACTATTTCGAAACCACTGGACGATAATTCATTTCCGACTATGTACGTATGTTCCACACATAACGACTCAAGTTACATTTTCATGACAATTTGACACACCCTAAACTGACCAATCCGGTTGCGTTTTAGCGACTTGATAAGCCAATCAGCGCCCTCCAAATTTGTATATTCTCGGATATTTAGGACTAGTACAAAATTTCAGCGATAATTTTTCTGTCAAAAAAAACTGCTTCCAAACCGAGGTGTGAGATTTCAATGTATTCTTGGGCGTTTTACCTTCTACAGCTTCATTTATATCTTCAAGTGTACTCTAATCAAACCATTTTGCTTCCATGTTACCATAAATGTCACAAACCATACACAAAATACGTAGAAAGAAACATTAAATTTCATACAATTCTTGGGCGTTTTACCTTCTACAGCTTCCTCTATCTCTTCAAGCGTACTCTGTTGAACCCGTTTTGCTTCCATTTTGCCGAAAATATCACAAAGTATGCACAACATACGTAGGTAGAAAGAAAAATTAAATTTGACTTTTGTCTGGTTTGTATATAAAACCATGGTTACGAAGAAAATTATTATTAATCTGATTTGAAACTATAAAAATTTAAATTTGGTTCGTCAAATTGTCCTCCGAATACTACTCGTAACTACGAAATAATCCTGCAATTTTTGGACAGTACGTATTCGTACTTGATGCAGGATAATTCGCTATTCGTCCTTCGGACTCATAGCGAATTATCGCGCATCAAGTACTCTTACATACTGTCCAAAAATTGTCGGATATTTCGTAGTTACTAGTAGTATTATATATGAAAATTTACAAATATGTTCACTAAGCTTTGAAACGCTGGTACCAAACCTAGTTTGAATTCACTGTATTGTGCGTTCGGTGTATGGAGACCCAAGTACTAAATAAATGTTCTAACGCGCTTTGTCTATTTATTTAAAAGCTAACAATTATATGATTTAATAATAGACACCGATTTTTTAAATCAGTCACAACATACTGTTGCTCAAGTTTGCAAACAACGTTAGTATACGTGAAAACTACGAACTGAAGAAGTTAACAATGTAGATTCAATTATTGAAGATCAATTACAGTTGTCATGTTTAAATGTGGGACCATTAAGCGACGTGCAAAAACAAACTGTATTGTGTTCGCTTAAAAAAAATTGCGATTGTGTAGCGACCACCTGGAGACAACGGACGACGAGGATTTTTTGGAATTAATTCAGCACGAATTGAATCTCGGAGTCCCACGGTGTTTTCGTGAAAGACTACACAATTTTCAAAAATGGAGAGACAATGAGTTTTGTGAACGGTTTAGGCTTTCGAAACCAGTGGTTAGAATGCTAGTTGAGAAAATATCTCCTGAAATATCCCCTACTACTGCTAGGTAGGGGAAATGTGGCAATGATGGCACGTTTGCTATGATGGCATACCGGACTGATTTTAGTTACTACAGCAAATTTTAAATTTGGCACCGTTGTATTCGTTTCGGAACGTCCTTGAGAATACCGCTTGCATAGAGTTGTGTTGTACTGTGGTCGTGTGGCGATTTACAGGCGTTAATAATTTCGGTAAGAGCAGAAATTTTTACACTTACGTTCTATTTCTTACTGTCAAGTTCAGAAATTAATTATCAACTATTTATTTTCTGCTGTATTAGAGCAAATGATTTGTTGTGATTGTGATGCCGTGGTTGTTTTATGGTTATGTTTAATCTGTTATGATTTATTGACGACTAAAGCAAAGTGTGTGTTTGTCGCAATGATGGCATACACAACATGTAGCTATGATGGCATACTATGCCGAAAATGGGTTGGTTACTAGCAGCGAGGACATATAACGTACCAGCAACTACTTTGGGTCGTAGATGCAAAAGCAACCTTGGAAGTACGAAAGGAAATCTTGGAGGTTGCCAACCCACTTTTCTGAAAGAAATAGTGAAAGATTAGTTTCACATATTAAGAAACTTGAAGAACGATTTTATGGACTGACAACCTCTGATTTGCGGATGTTAGCCTTTGAAATAGCAGAGAAAAATATCATTAATCACCGTTTCAACAAGGATCATAGGAAAGCTGGGTGGGCTTGGCTCCGATCTTTTTTAAAAAGAAATCCATCCATATCCTTAAGAACACCGGAGAATACATCACTCGCCAGAACCCAAGCTTTCAATAAAGTCAATATTGGAAATTATTTCAAAGCACTGACCGCTGTAATGGATTCATACAAATTTTCTTCCGAGAATATTTTCAACATGGATGAATCTGGCTTGTCCACTGTGCAGAAGAAACCTCCAAAAATATTTGCAACAAAAGGTCGCAAACAGGAGGGGACTGTTGCAAGTGCTGAACGAGGGCAACATGTGACTGCTGTATGTGCCATGAATGCAGTTGGTACATATATTCCGCCCGCGTTTGTATTCGTAAGGAAGAATTTCAAGAACGAGTTGTTAGATCATGCTCCTCCAGGGTCGGTAGGATTTTGTCAGGAAAACGGATGGATGTCAAGTCTTCGTAAAATGGTTAAAGCACTTCATTCGCTATACCAAACCAAGGCAAGATAACCCAATATCTTGCTAGATGGCCACAGCAGCCATAAGCACCTGAATGTGTTGGAATTAGCTAAAGAAAATAACATAATATTATTTTGTTTCTCAGCTCACTGTACCCACAGGGTACTACAGCCCCTTGATGTCGGGTTTTTTGGGCCCCTACAAATTTATTACGATCAAGCTATTCAACAGTGGCTTCGTAGTAATCCCCGAAGACCAGTAACACAGTATCAAGTTGCTGGTTTATTTGCAGATGCCTATTTAAAAGCGACAACTATTGGAAATGCCGTTCATGCATTTAAGACAACAGGCATCAGTCCCCTAAATCCCAATATCTTTGACGATTGGCTGTTTGCACCCTCTCAGACAAGTGAAACACAAATTGATAAAATAACTAATGATGGTACTACACCTGTAATTGAAACTGCAGACGCAATCCCATACGTGGAAGATCTCACCACTCGAGAAAAGTCCTCCCATTTGTCGATTAGCAACGAAAAATTATCACCTATGTCAGTTGCTGCAGCAGCCACCAGTAGCACGCGCAAGGGAAGAAAACGTGGAAAATTTGGTATAGTTAACACTACACCAGATATTAAAGTAGCCAGAGAACATGAGGAAACGAAAGCACTACAACAAAGGCAAAATTAGCTAGAGAAGCTAAGAGAAGAATAACAGTGTTAGATGAGGAATATGAGGAGACACCGTTTGAAACTAATGATGGAGAATCTGATAATGCAGCTTGCCTTTACTGCAATGAGCTTTACTCAAACTCTCATAAGAATGACTTCTGGATTAGGTGTGACAAGTGCAAATCTTGGTGCCATGTTGCGTGTGCTGGTGTCGATCGACGTATAAAAAACTTCACTTGTGAACTATGTATTCAAATGTTTGCTATTATCTAATACTTTTGAATTTCTCTACCATTTTTTTTGAATAAAATATAGTTTTTGCAGCGATTTTACAAATTTTTAATGTGTATGCCATCATAGCTCCACTCATGTTCCAATGATGGCATACTTTATAAATTTTAAATAAATATATAAGTTGCTTATTTTAAAATAAAATTAGAAATCTCGATTACTCCCTTATAAAGCTTGCTGTTGGGTATTGATAGCATCAACCACTGAACCTCTATCTCCAAAAACCAATTTTTAAAAAATATTTAAAAAAAGTATGCCATCATTGCCACACTTGCCTTAGGTAAGTTATTTTCGAATTAATTGGTATCTATATAAGTTGCAATATTCTTCTACACCGTCACATTTTGGAAGCTGCGCATTATCTGCAGATGATATGGTTTCTTCCAGCCTACGGGTTTTGGAAACTGAATCGATGCTGCTTGTTGTTGGTGATTTGGCAGGAATAGACAAGGCAACAGCAAGCCGAGCAATAAATAAGGTATTAACATGTATTGCTAGACTGCGACCTGAGTATATCGAAATGTCAACTAATCGAGAAGAAATTGACGAAGTCAGACAAGGGTTCTACGGTATTAGTAAATTTCCACGATGTATTGGAGCAATAGATTGCACGCACATCAAAATAATTTCCCCAGGTGGCATAGATGCAGAGATCTATCGAAATAGAAAAGGTTTTTTCTCATTCAATGTACAGGCTTTGTGTGATTCCGAACTAGTAATTAGGAATATTGTATGTCGCTGGCAGGGTTCAGCACACGATTCAACAATCTTTAACAGTTCACGATTGAGAGCACGATTAGAAAATCATGAATTTGGTAATTACAGTTTGGTTGTTGGGGACAGCGGATATGCTATAAAAAACGATTTAATAACTCCACTTGGCAATCCCCAAACCAAAGCAGAAAACTTATTCAACGAGTCGCAGATTCGTAACAGGAACCCCATCGAACGGTGCTTTGGAGTTTGGAAACAGCGTTTTCCCATTTTAGCCCTTGGTATAAGACTTAAGATCGATAAAGTATCGCCATTAGTTATAGCCTGTGCAGTTTTACATAATATGGCATATCAAATGAGGGATACGGTACCTCCCATCAATGTAGAAATTGAAGCTGCAATTAATTTAACAAATAATGTTAACAGACATCCACCGGAAAGAAGAAATAATGCAAATCTTAATATGACCAGGAATATTCTAATAAATATTAACTTCCAAAACTTGCTGTAAGTTTATATATTCATAATAGTATACAGATAAAAAAAGTTGACAGTCAAAGCAACCTGTTATTTCAAAATAGCATTATTTTATAAAAAAATTTACAGAAAAAGGTAACTAAGCACCTACTAACATTTATTGGTACCACTGCATGTTCGGTTCTGAAAGTACCCACACTGTATAATAGTTAAGTTATATTAATAAGTTACATTAATTGTTTTCTAATAAATTATTGTTTTGCAATTTTAGAATTTCCAATTTTATTTTATGCAGTTCTAAATTCTGCTGTCTTCTCTCATTGGCTTCCTTTACTTGGAGCATTATGTATTGGTTGTGTTTTTCGTGAAGATGCTTCAATTTTAAATTATGCTCTTCCAAGAAAGTTTGCTTCGGCAACTCGACTAATTTCCCTTTGGAGGCAGCCCATTTACCAAACTTAGACCTTAGGGGGTTGTTGCGATGTGGGGTTTCTATTTCAGTACCTTCTGTAATTTAAAAACTATAAATGAAGCAATATGATTAAATGATTAAGGTCCATTGGAATACAAAATGGGTTAGGAATGAAATAAAACGAAGGTTTAAAAACACGTAGACATAACCCACAGATTTAATTGATGTAAAATTTGAATAATTAAAAAAGCATTAACGTTTTCGTCCCTAAAAGGGCATCTTCAGATGCTAAAAATGTATAACAAAATAAGCCTTAGGTCTAAATACATTAATAAGAACTTACCATATGGTAGATGTAAAATTAATGAAATAGAATAAAAATTACATAAAAATTAAAATTTTATATAACATGAAGTGTTAAATAAAAAGATTCACAAAAAGGAACAAGGGTTTGAGGAACCAATGGTCGTTTTTAAATACGAAAAAATTCCGCCGCACATTACTAATTTAATGCCCAATAACTGGGCTATAGCCAAAAGTGAATCAGGATGAATGACTGGTACTACATTTTACGAATATGTCACAAACATTTTCTATCCATGGTTATTAAAAAACAATATAACTTTTCCCATTGCTTTTTTCGTAGATGGCCATAAGTCACCTGGTCCTGTCGCTTAATGACTTCTGTACTGAAAAACGAATTATATTAATTGCTTAGTACTCAAACGTTACTCATCTGTTACAACCAATGAATGTAGTGCTGTTTCGGCCATTAAAGAGTGGTTGGAAAGATGCAGTGAGAAAGTGGATAATAGAAAATAATGGAGCCCAGTTTAAAAAGGAACATTTTGGTGGTGTTTTGCAGGAAGCAATAAACCTTTCTATTTCTGATTTCTGCTAGTAATCAGTAATGGTTTTAAATTGAAAATTTTTGAATTATATGGAAAAAAATATTTGTAAAGAAACTTTAAATGAATTCAAAGAAACCAATCTTATTTGGACTGGTAATCTTGAAGAAACATCTCTGTTTAATTTTTGGAAAAAGACTTCTGTTGCAGTAAACGAATTAAATAACACTGATTACAATGACTCAACTACTGTCAATAATGGTGGCATAGATATATGAACAGCGGAAGAAGAGGTGAATTTAGAAAATAATGATTGCTGAAATTTCCACCACAGTCCCTTCAGACAGCTCACATTTGGAAATCTTAAATGGATCATTAACCACTACACCTATACTTGCTTCAGAAAATGTAAACGTGGAAAATTTGCCTAATACATCTATTATTTCTATATGTGAACGTTCCCCAGATGAGACTAGAGACATTCATTTATATAACCTGCCAGGCACTTCTACACCTATACCACAAGATGAATGTAATAATAGTTTGGGAAATATATCTGTACCAGCACTTTCTGAACTTCAGGTCAGTGGAGCTAATACGGATAACCGGCCAAGCACCTCTACATGTATGCCCCAAGAGTTAAATGAGAATTTGGATAATTTATAGGGTACTTCTCCCATATCCTCTTCTGTGTCAACTACAAACCATCCATTTAATGTTCCCTCGCCATTTAAAAAATACCTGTTCTGGCCTGAAATTCAGCAGAAAACTGAGCCTGATATGATCAATAACTATTGTCTCAATGTAGCTGGACAATCAACCATTGATCCCGATGTAGTGAATTACTTCAGCAACAATAGGTACGTTAAACAACAACATTCATTTTGAACTGAAAATGGTGACTGATGAAGATATATATCAAAGCTCTCTAAGCATCAAATCTTTAGCATATGGTATCGACGAAATCAACATCAAAATCGTATTACCCTATTGTATTGATGTCATACGAGGCATCTTCAATTATTCGATAACATCAGGCGTCATTCCGAAGGTCTGGAAAATTGCAAACATAATTCCGATACCTAAAATTACTAACCCGGATACAGTTAACGATTTAAGACCTATTTCAATATTGCCTGCTCTATCAAAGATGTTGGAAGTGATTGTGGCAAAGCAGGTAAGAGAATTCCTAGAAACGTATAAACTCTTACCTTCTATACAATCGGGTTTCCGCCAAAAGTATAGTACTTCCTCTGCATTATTAAAGGTTAGTGGTGATGCAGCCGCCGCGTTTGAGCATTCCTCGTCCACAGTACTGACTCTACTAGATCAAAGCAAAGCATTCGATTTGGTTAATTTCAACTTATTAATAGCTAAGCTGTCGTACATTGAATTTAATGATTCTGCCCTGGCGTGGTTCCATAACTATTAATTAAAATTAAAACTAGTTAAGTCGCTAATATATCCTCACATTGACTATTGCGCAGCGGCATACTACTATTTTCTACCAAGTTATAATCAGCATAAGTTACAAAAAAATCAAAATGCCTGTATGCGCTTTGTCTGTAATATTCCCTACAGAAATTATGTAACACCTTACCTTTATAGAATGCACGAATCGAACATTTCAAAAAGGGTTTCACACGCCTATTTACCTACAATATCAAATGATTAGAAGATCTGATATACATGATGTTAGAACTAACTGTTTACTAATTTGAATTACGTTATAAGTAATCATTTTGTTTATTTGTTATTTTTATTATTCTGTTTATCTGAACGCTATTATTTGTAATTTAATTCTTGGTGGAATGGAAGAACGGTTCGTCGAATTTCCACGTTTTGTGTATGTATGTATTCATTCATAACACAATAAATATCTTTATTATTATTATTATTATTATTATAATTATTATTATTATTATAGAATAGTAGACCAAAGCGTAAAAAGCGTAACAAGGAAAAAGTTCCATCCGTGGCTGTATCGCAGGATTGGAAAAAGTATAATTTAGCCAAAAAGCAGAAGAAAGAACAAGAGGAATTAGACAAGCAAGAGAGAAAGCGAAAACGAGAGGAGAAAACTAAATTGAAAGAACAGACCAAGCAAATGAAGAAAATTAAGAAAGCAACGAAAGTGCTAATTGATGAATCATCATCGGAATCCTCTGTAGAATTTAATGTGGAAAGTGAAGGTGAAGGAGATGACTGGATGATAAATAATGAAGAACCTCTGAATACAGAAAAAAATCCTGTATGTACCAACGTTAATGTTGATGATTACGTTATCGTTGAGTACGAAGGAGGACATTATCCAGGACGAGTAACAAAACAAAATAATAAACAAGCTCTAATTTCTGTTATGTCCACCAGTGGCATAAATAACTGGAAATGGCCAACCAATAAAGACGAGATATGGTACCCATTGAAGGATGTAGTACAAGTAATTCCTGCACCTATTGCCATTAACAAAAAAGGTATTTTCAAGGTTCTGGAATTAGAAAAGTATAGTGCTTATTATCTGCCATAAATGTTGTAACTACTATTCATGTATTATTATAATAAAGTTTTTGAAATCCTATGTAAAACAGTTTTTTATTAAGGTCAGGTATTGGTGATTTAAGTGAGTCAGTTACTGGAAGATTAAAAATTTTGAAGGTCAGGTATTGGTGTTAAAACAGTGTGAACAAAAAAAAATTCCAAAATAACTTTTCTTTAGAGATTATCAAATTTTTTAGTCAGAATTCTAAACACAAAGGTTGAATCAGCACATTTCATACTTGTAAATTTTTATCTGTGAATGAATACGGTGTCTATAATAAAAACGTTGAAAAACTGGACTAAGAGAGTCGGTTATTGGTACCTTTACCTTACTTATTTTTTAAAGTTTTTAAATTCCTGTAATAACTTTTATTAAATTCCATGCAAACTTTAGTCCATGTAGCTTGTTTTATGGCGCTGTTGTTAGCATCGGTTTCTTTGCGACTTCTCGAGCATGCTTCTTTACCAACTGTAACAAAAGCCCTTGCTCTATGGCCGCCGCAAAATTTGGAGCCCTCTCCAATTTTGTAGTGCCTGTGGGTTTTTTGTTGTTCATCCTTTCAACTTTCATAATCTACAAAAACAGAAACTAACTATAGACTATAATTTGTGTTTAATAATTCACACCAATCACTGGTTTTACTTACCTTCGATATACCGTGTGTCCCTGGGAAGACGGAATATAGGGATCTTACAATGGTAATTTTTTAAAATGATCCACGAGTGCTTTGAATTTCTATTTGGTGGAAGCGTCGACGTCGTTATGTCAGCTGTTTAACGCGCTTGCTAATACAGATGTAATACGCGCGCGCGTTATACTAACAAACGATTCAACAATTATTTACAATACCTACGAATTGACAGCCGCGCTCTTGAAAATCAGTTAGAAATAAAATTATTAATTATTTGCTCAAATTGGTTCATGTAAATGTAGATAGTGTTTCAATTAAATTAAATGAGACTGGGTATCATTACAAAGGTAATAAATACAAAATAATTTGTTTGCAGTTGACGTTTGGTTCTTAGATCTTTTTCAGATTCTGATGGATTAGGTGAACAATTAAGGCTTTTCGCAAGTTACGCATTATTAGAAACTGAAAATGAAATTACGAAAATTATACTAGTAGGTGCATAAAATAATGCTGTGGACCTGTGTTTAGAAAACTTTCCTTTGTGGTATGCAAGAATCCGGCTCCTTAAAAATCAAATACTTTTAATCACCTTTTAATGTAACAATTATTTGATCACAATTGCCGTAGAAATAAAGATTTCATATTCGTACACACTAACTGATATTAATATTCGCTTTTCCTTTGATTTCATCTTAATACAGTCTTATGCAATTAGCATTGTAGCATGTTTCATCATAAAGCTGATTGTCGTATCAAATTCTTCGATTCATACATCAAGATCATCCTATTAAAGTAAATTTTCACATTTCACATTTAATTTAACTGGGATTATTGATTGTCAGGTCTAAACTGTACTTCAGTTAAGGTAGGACCCCATTTAAAAAAAATTAACATGAACATAACCTTTAATTATTGTCTTTGACATTTAAAACACAAACAAAAATTTTGATCTGAAGACGATCATACATGATCGGCATGGAAATCGTTAACGATCGGTGACATTTGTGTAATTGTTTCAAGGCGAATGCTTCAAAGCACTCGTGGATCATTTTAAAAAATTAGCATTATAAGATCCCTATGTTCCGTCTTCCCAGGGACACACGGTATAATAAGCAATAAATAACAACAAACAAGTAATAATAACAAATAAATAACAAAAAACAAATAATAACGTAATAATTTTATCAGCACTAGTAACTTCACCATCAAAACTCAACGCTAAACGCGGGAAATAGATTTTCCTAGGGTTTTTTGTGGGTAACAGGGCAACCAACCGCGGCTGAACTGCGTTCAGCTGAACGCATAGAAAACCGTGGTTGCGACAAAATGAAACCCTGGATTCTGTGTAGGGACGATTGACGAAATGGTAATGGTATTTACGATAAAGTATTAAGACTAACTCAAGGACAAAACGTATAGTTGCTGTTAAGATGAACACACAATACTAGACTCATTCACATATTGTGGCTGTTGATATGAGTACTTATAGTGTTAGGCTCATTCACTGAAATTGAAAATTTGGAAATTATTTATGGATACAACGATTGCTTAGATAAATACCAAACTTTTATTGTTAATACTGATATAAGAACATCTCATTCATTTAAGTCGAATTGGAGATTCACCAGTCATGACGCTTTTCGCTCTATACAACGCGCCGAACTCGAAGAAGCAATCAAGTCCACTAAATCCACCTCTGCTGACCTGATGGTTGTAACATAGTCGATATCCGCAAGATTCCAATTGCTAGGCTATTGCTATTTCTGAATGGCTGCCTGTACTCCAGCTTCACGCCTGCTACCATCAGTAGATGTAGAACAATTCTCCTAACTAAGAAAGGTAACATGTCTGAAGTAGGGAATTGGCGCCCGATAACAGTGGCATCAATTTTCGTCAGGATTCTACATAAGACCATTGCATCGAGACTTAGTAAATTTCCACTCTGTCCATTACAAACAGGTTTCACAAAACTCGATGCTTGCATGCACAATGCAGTAGTAATGCAATCAATCATTAAAGAATACAGGCGATCAACCAGACCGTGCAACATCCTAACACTTGATATCAGTAAGGCGTTCGACACCATTTCGCATTCATCCCTACGGCGTACGCTGTCGCGCTTTCAAATACACCCGACGCTTACTACATACATTCTGTCCTCGTTCAGCAATTCCTCAACCACCATTTCCTGTGGTGATACTTCAACTCCCCCTATTCATCTTAATAAGGGAGTTAAACAAGGGGCTCCCCTCTCCCCAATACTCTTCAACATGGTGCTCGACGAGCTACTCGATCATCTTCAACATACTAACGCAGGTTTAAACCTTGGCAACTCAAACACCAAGGTGGCTGCGTTAGCCTATGCCGCCGATCTCGTACTTGTACCTAAAAAGAAGAAACTCTTTACGGTTACCACCCCACGCATTTACATCTCCGGAGTTCCCAGAACTCAACTAGGGATCGCCGATTACTACAAATATCTCGGGCTCAATTATGGATCATTTGGTGCCTCCCAGCCTGACTACACTAAAGTTAAAACATATTTTTAGCGTGTAGAGAGGTCGGCCTTAAAGCCCCCACAAAAACTCACGACCATTAAAACTTTTCTAATACCCAGACTATACCACACCCTACTCACTCCTTCGCATCCATCAAATAAATGGAAACAGCAACATTAATGTAATGTTCGTTTTTTTTTATTGTAAACATTGTTTATGTACTTGTCATTATGAGTCAATTAATTACTGATAATTGAGAAAATGGTACTGTTTATTTCTTAGGTGTGGGAGGGACTTTTTATCTTTTGCTGAATACGCACATTTATTATATAACACCATTTGATGTCTCCTGAAGAAGTCATTTGTGATTGAAAATTTGATTGAAAATTTTATACAACGCAAAAAAGAAAAAAAAACAGTTTTGAAAAATGAATTTAGGTGTACAGGTGTTAACACACACATCCTCAATGATTGATCAAAACCTGCTCCCAGCTGTCCGTAAGTAAAGAATTTTGAAAATAATAATTATATTTGGTTTTTTCGGATGTATATCTTTTTTCCCCTTTTTATTTCATCTGAACCTGATGGTAAAACAGGAAAGTGACACATTTTTTTTTTCTTCTTTTTAATAATTGTTTGAGGGTCAGCGTATCCAGGAAGTAGTGGTTGGGGAAGGCTACCCCTTAACAATAATTATTTCTGCGGTCGACACCGAACTTGGGCATAGGAGGATCTATGTTATAGGGCGTAACAATAATTTCCGGATGTATGGAATTAATGTGCCCTAATTGGATAATTATAAATAACCGCTAAAAGTGGCCCAAAGCGACCCCATTTTACGGTATCATTCGCTTCTAGAGCATTAAATAAATCAGAAATTAAATATGCGCAAATTGAAAAAGAGCTGCTGGCAATTGTGTTTGCCTATGAAAAATTTCATTATTTTGTTTATGGTAGAGAAGTAGTGGTTCAAACAGACCACAAATCGCAGGTGTCAATTTTTAGTAAAA
Organism: Hemicrepidius hirtus; assembly: GCA_963082805.1. NCBI lineage: Eukaryota > Metazoa > Arthropoda > Insecta > Coleoptera > Elateridae > Hemicrepidius > Hemicrepidius hirtus. The sequence continues at coordinate 31,708,006 of OY720161.1, read as the reverse complement.
ATCTAAATCTAGTCAGTGCACGATTGCAAAGAATGTTGCTTAAGCTCCTAAAATACGACGTAAAATTGAATATATTCCAGGTAAAGAGTAAGTTGTTGCGGACACATTATCCAGAGCATTTATTAATGAACCTGGACCAGAAGATGAAGAAATGCAATATGTTATCCATTCCTTGTTAAATAATATTAGCATATCCCCAGAAAAGAAATTAATATTTCAAAGAGCCACAAAAGAAGACGAAATTCTTAATAATGTTGTCGAGTATGCTAACAAAAACGAATGGCCTAATATTAACAATTTAACAAATGAGTATAAAACGTATTTCACAATTACAGATGAATTAAACATTTCGGATGACTTATTATCTTTAGATTATAAATTGGTAGTTCCCACAAAATTAAGAAAGGAAATGTTAGCACTTATACATCAGCCTCATCTAGGTATCAATAAATGTAAATTAAGAGCCAGGCAAATATTCTACTGGCCGAAATTACTAAGTGATGTTGAACATTATGTTAATAGTTGTTTTGACTGCCAAATGTATCAAAAAACAAACCCAAAAGAACCTCTAGTTTGTCATGAAATTCCTTCGAGATGGCAATATCTGAGCACCGATTTTTTCGAGCATCGGGGTAACAATTATTTAGTATTAATTGACGCATACTCGAATTGGATTGAAGCAAGAAACACAAATACTAAATCTGCTGAGGAGATTATAACATTTTTTAAAGAAATATTTACAAAGTTTGGCATTCCGGATATTGTTTATTCTGATAATATCCCCTACAATAGTAAGAATTATAAAGACTTTTCAACAGAATGGAATTTTCAAATGAAATACAGCAGTCCCTACCATCATCAGTCAAATGGATTAGCAGAAACGGCCGTTGATATTGTAAATAATATCTTAAAAAAATCTAAACGACCAAATGACTTAGCATTGCTATTGATGGAATATAATAACACCCCATTATCTACACTAGGATTTTCCCCATCTCAAATTTTATTAAATAGAATTATGATGTAACGAGGCGACTAACCGGTAGGCGAAGATTAAGAAGCAGATAAGTAGCTTCTGTCTTCGCTGAGGTCAGTCGTCCTCGTTTCGCTCCGAATTTCTCCGACACTCCCACCCTGACAAAATTTCAAAGACTGCGCATCTATTCAGAGTGGGGAACGATACGCTCCCCTATAAAACCGGTGCGCAGCCCACTTTCGAGGAGAATTTTCTGACATCTCTCAGAGAATTTGAGAACGATTTCCGAACGAGATCCAAAGCTTGTTTGCCAGCAAACTAACTTTCCCGTTGATTGTTCATTAACCCCTTGTTTCGCCTCTCGAGGACTTGGAGTTGTATGTGTATGGTCGTTTCGGCTGCAATGTGCAATCCAAGCTTCCTTTACTAATTAACAAGCAGTATTTGTGTTAAACAGTACAGTTGTTAATTAGGACCCGTCCCAATCAAGCATTTATATTTTTGTAAGTAGGTACTGCAGTATGTTATACATAGGTTATCTATACTTTCAGAAGTTGAAAAGCAGCCCAATGTACCCTAATAGTATGACCAGTGTACCCCACCACCGGGGTTCAATGGCCACTTTATTTTTTATTTAAAAAGTGTGCATATAAAAACTACTGATTTTGTTTTTCTTTATCTAATAAAGTATCTTGGTACGCAAAACTACACTGAATCTTTAATATATTTTCTTGTTTCGTTTATTGACATTTTTTGGAAAATATTACAGGTTTTCTAAAAATATGGCCACTGTGCTCCGGCCTCCCCTACTTCCCATAATATAAGAATTAAAGGTCTGATTTGTTCAGGGTATAAAGAACACACTATTAAGCGTCTCTTATTACCCTCGCAACAACCTCGGACAATTAGCCTTAGAATTACAGATACCGCTCTTATAACCCCATGGGGGGTTATAGGAGATTTTTTTCTAAAAATATAATTGTTTTATTTTTTTATTGCTCTGAACCAATAGAGCCTTCCCAATTTTTTTCTTACACTATCCAACTCGTTACTTTACCGATGTAATTTTTCAGATTATTTTAGGCAATAGTTTTTTTCATTTTAATACCCCATCCTCTTATAACCCCAACCTGCTCTTATAACCCCCCGTTCCTGATGTCTATTTTTTTCAAAAATCAAAGCTGAAGTTGGAACAATTGCTACTAAAACTTTTATGTCCGATATGGCCGAGAGTTTTTACTAGTATAAGTGCGTATACTTGCGCATTTCCCATAATTTAATTATATATACGCTTTTTAAAACAATGCACATTTAGGTATTTTTCATACGTGTTTGCATCGATTACTTTTCTTCATTTTTGTTTTACAGTATTATTTAACGTAATAACGCAGAGGGGCACACAAGTGGGTTTAGGGTTCTGCCACAGCGTTCGTGGTTTATGATTCGGAAGCAGTTCAGTTGAGAATTTGGAGGATCAAGACAACGTACATGTTCTTGTCGGATCTTCTAGTTCTTATACGCGTTGTATTATTGAAACAAATGTTAATAATAATAACCCTGAAGCTGAAGCCTCAGTAGAAGTAATAATCGATGCAGAAAAACTTACTACGGAAGAGGAACCTTTAGAAGAACAAGAAGAAGAAAGTGTAACTTGGGTGACTTGTGCTGGTCAATTAACTTTACTGGTCAATGAGACTGCAGGATGCAATTCTGTTTTGGACAAAATTAAAACCGACGCATTTCCAAATCCAATATTGTTTTTATTAAATAGCATTCAAATTGTGGAAAATATTCAAAAGAAAGATAACATTTTTTTAAAAATGCATCAAAGGTTCTCGGTCCAACAATGAATGAGAGTGAATGGTAGATTAGTACCATGAGACAGTATCCGCCTAACAGTTAGGCTACACGTTACTCTCGCTCTCGACCGGCCGCTAGAGCGCAAGTGTTGCTTAGGAGGTGCGCAGGCCAATAGCGAGCGCGCTCGCCCCAACTAAGATTGCCCCACTCTGCCCGGACAGTTCATAAGCAGAGGTCCGGGCCAGTGAAAAGAAAACTCGTCTTCAGCCCTTCGAGAAGACCACAACTCCCAGAACACACCAGAGAAACCAGCAGACAACCAGAAACCAACAACGACCAGCAGACAACAACCCTGTCGGAACCAACCACCAGGTCACGCGCCTACACCCTGGGAATTCGCGCGGACCTTGCCCGTTCCCGTCCAGAGTACCGCCGGCCAACCCGAGGCTGTCACCCGGGGTACCCTGCCCCATCCACATCGCTCCACCGGGCTGAGTCCACCAGCGTGGGGTTCATCCCTGACCGGGGAGTACCGCCCCAGATCCAAACGCTGTGGCTGCGGTTGTTCGGGCCATCCCGCGAAAAGGTGCCGACCGAGTCCTTCACACTGCCACTTACGGAAGAAGGATATACACCTCCACGGACCTCAACTACCAGGACCCCTCAGCACCAGAGTCCCGGTTCTTCCACCAGCGGCTCTCCGGGTACACCGCGCACCCCGGCCACACGCAGCCTTTTCAATACACCTCAGCACCAGCTACCCACAGTCAGCCCCATCCCAGCGCTACTCTCCTCCTTGCATGGGACGCCGGCCACCCCGACAAGCTACCGGCTCCAGCCCCCCGTCCGCCGTCGGTGCCATATAATAATAATAATAATAAATCGTCTTTATTATCTCTCAAAAAAAAAATAGACAAAAAAACAAAGTACATATTATTATAATTTTATAAATGAGAGACATCCCAAGGCGGAGTTCAGCTTACCTTTCGGTTTGCTGCTCTACCACTCAAACCTTGCAAAAAGTAGAAAATTATTATAAATAAAAATAATAATAATAAAAATAAATATTATTAGAGCCTCATTGCTATATGTAGCATTTACAAGACGTGTAGTACCAGTCTGCAAATATTTCAGTTCCTGTTTAGTAAGTATTTATGAAACTTGAACTTAAATTGATTCAAGGGTAAGCTTTTGAATGAGATATTTATATTGTTGTAAATTTTAGTTACTTGATAAGAAAAACAACGCTTGAAGAATCCTGTTTTATGCAGTGCCGGAGTTAGCGTACCCTTGAATCGAACGTTTAAATTATGAACATCTGTACGAAATTGAATAAGGTGGTGATTGAAAAATGATAATTTTATGAAACAAGCAAGCAGAATGGAGCAATCTCCTATTACACATATTAAGCCAATTTAATATCCTGACTGGTAGCAAGGATCCCCGGCTACAGGGACGTACCACCCAAAGGCGGCTACTCTTCCGGTGCCTAGTACAAATTGTCCACTAACGAATATATACAATCCAGATTTAAATATGAAATGTATTGATAGAGCAATAAATATGTCATAAACTTCTTAGTTATTTGAACACAAGGGTCAGTTGGATACGGAGCAAGCTCCAAACGTATCAACCAGTTTGCAAAAGCTGTTTTTTACTGGCATTTGACGAATCTGCAAAATTTGTTACAAATGCTCTTCATAAAAAAAATTCGTTTGTATCTGGTATTACCCAAGATGAAACCCGAAGAAAACATCCTCCGGGTAACAAAACACCTGAAAACGATATTGAAGTAGTTAAGGAACACATTCTAGCAATACCTTCGCATGAAAGCCATTATATAGAAAAAAATCTACTAAGAAATACTTACCACCTCACAATACTTTATCTAGAATGTTTGAAGAGTATAGAAAGTGGGATAACACCAAAATCCCAGTCAGCCGTAAGATTTATGAATCGATATTTCATAAAATGAATATTGAGTTTTTAAGGGTAGAAAACTGTTTATCTCGATTTCCGTCAAAACTACAAGTCCTATGGAAAAAAGTTGAATGGCAAAGTTGTAGGTAATAAACAGATCTACAACTTTTGTATTTACACTTTTTTCACATAACCTCAAAATTTATGTGAAAAATTCAAATAACCAAGTTTTTGGTTTTTTATTTTTCTTTTACAAAAAAAAAATTTTTTTCACGAAATTTGGTGAAATTTACCTTTTTATGTCCCAAACACACTGTAATTATTTTGATTTAAAATACTTATTTTTTCACCTTATTTTTACTTAATATCGAAAAAGCACCCTAATTTTCAATCGAAAATTCTCACGTCAAAATATCTGCTTTTTTAAAAAACTCGGTGGGCTTTTTGTTCGTTGAAATCTCTACTTTTTGATGGTGTAAAAAAAAATATACATTACTATGGTAAATGTTCTCAAAAAATGCAAAGAAACGAAAGGACGCTAGGAGGGTCTGGGCCTTAGGATACAGAGCAGTGAACAACATCGTTCATGAAAATGCACGTGCAGGCTGAGTTACTTTAAGAGAATTGTGACAAATTTACTTTAAAAGAAACTTTTGGAATCTACATAGCAAGGTAAATACTACCTGTATTTTAATCTGTATCAATCAGCTCTAAAATAAAAATATTAATATTTTCTTTCATAAATATGTTTAACGTAACATAAACTAAAAAATTAAAATCGAATGATATTTTAGTACAATTTGATGTTGTCTTTTCAGATTATCAGTATGGATGAATCTGTTTGTATAATCTGCAATGAGGCTGATGATAAACAAGTGTATGAAATAAAAAAAAGCATCTTTGAATCGTTTAGCGGAGTCTAGCAAGAAAAGAATCGACAATAAATACAAAAAATTTGAGACTTTGACATCAGCTTTTATTCATCGAACTTGTCAAAGTCAATATAATAATGAGACTGCAATAGCTACATTCTGGAGTTCAAGACATAGAAAATCAAACGAAGGAAAACAAATAAATAAAGACGCTGTTAGATTTAATTTTCAATCTCATTGCTTTCTCTGCGGTGGGTTTTTCGGTAATATTTCAAAAGAAAAAATTTCATCGGTTCAAAGTAACGATACAAGAGATAATATATTACAGTATATTCAAAAACAAAACACATTAAATGATGTTGATAAAAACATTTCAGCTCGTTTGCGAAATGTGCCCGATTTAGTCGCAGTAAAAGCGCATTATCACACTGCTTGTATGTCTACTTTTTATAAGAAAACAACTGAAAGGAAAAGGGGTCGCTCAGCATGTGAAAACACGAAGAATTTTATTAATTATATCGTTGACAACGAAATAGCATGTCAATTTTCTGTCAATGAAATAAAAGAGGGATTTTCAGGAGATCTTCCTGACTACACAACTATTAAGAAAAAATTGAAAGAGCATTTTCAGAACGATATCGAGTGTCATTTAATTAAAAGAGACATGATAATTTTATACAAAAATGGAACTGCAAGTAAGAAACTCTGCAAAGACTGGTACGAAAACAGATTAAAAAATGAAGAGGGCGAACGAACTAGAATTGCTCAAATGGCTGCTGAAATTGTTTTAGAAGATATACGTTCTAAAGTATACGATATGAATTGCTACGAAATTCCAGATTTTAACGAAGGCAATCTTTTTAAGGATGTTCCTGAAACTTTGCAAGTTTTTTTGAATATTGTGTGTAAAAGTAATAAGGAAAAGAGTACAAATAATGTTCGTAGGATGGATAAAAAAGTAGCCACAATGTCTCATTGCATCATCACATCTGTAAGGCCACGTTCTTTTTTATCTCCAATTTTACTTGGTTTGTCGTCGCTGATTCACAAAAAATATGCCTGTAAAGGATTGATCGACTTATTATCTAATTTAGGCTTGTGTTCCTCATATAAAGAAACTTTGCGCCTTGAAGCATCGATTATCAAAGACCCTGCCAATCATACGTTTTCTCCGGATTCATATGTTCAATTTATTTATGACCATGCAGATCATAATACATGCACGATTGATGGTAAGAATACTTTCCATGCAATGGGTGGAATAATGGTTGTTACTAAAAAAATATGGAAACTTATTTACAATACGAGCTTGCACCTCTTCCATTGTCAATTTTTACAGAAAATGGCCTCAGGAAAAATATTAAATCTCAACTTTACGAATTATTTGTGAGTGCGAATGGACCAACGCATTCTGACGGCATTGTGCATGTCGTCGACGGTGGATTTTTACTGCACAAAGTAATTTGGCAGAAAAATGAAACAAAAGAAGATGCCGATGCTGACATAATTAAGACCTCGATCGAAATTGTCAGAGATACTAATAAAACTGTCATTGTTGTGGGTCAAGATATTGATCTTTTGGTCCTTTTTAATCAATTAAATTAAAATAATCATGACATTTATTTTCTCAAGCCAGGTTCTGGAAATGTACATACATACATACATAATCCAGATCCTCTTGTACCCGTTAGGGTGTCGAGGTTTTGAGCTAATGCGTTTTCTTAACAAAATTTCGCCATTGTTCTCTGTTTCTTGCCAAAGTTGTAGCTTCATTCCACGTCATATCCCGCTTAAGTATTATTTCTTCCACACTTTCACTCCACATTTTTCTGGGCCTTCCTCTTCTGTTTTTACCTACTGCTCTCGCCTCCCATACTTTCTTCACTTGTCTCTCTATATCCATTCTTATGAGGTGACCTACCCATTCCAATTTCTTTTCTTCTATTTTTGTTTCTAGAGATTGTATATTTAGTTCTCTTCTGATGTCTTCGTTTCTTCTCTTGTTAATTCTCTTTACTCCAAGTACTTTCCGCAAATATTTCATTTCGGTGGCCTGCAATCGCCTCTTTTGTTTTTCATTTGTCACCCAGTTTTCACTGCCATACATAATTGTAGGTACGGTCATCTTTGTTTTTCTTGTAATTTCTTTTTTACACAGAAAATTTCTATACAAAGCGTGGTATACCCGAGATCCTGATTGTATACGACTATTTATTTCACCTTCACTTGTCCCTCTATTATCTATTACAGCACCCAGATATTTATATTCACGTACCTGTTCAATAACCGTACCTTCTATTTCCACAATCACTTGAGTTTCAGTATTAGTTATAGCCATCACTTTTGTTTTATCCATGTTCACCTCTAGGTGATATTTAGCAAGTACTTCTATCCATATTTTTAGATTTTCCGTTAGACGTCTTACGGTACTGGCGATGAGGACAACGTCATCTGCGAAAGCACACGCTTCCACATTTACTGATATCATATTTTTATATCCTAAGGTAAATTTATTCATTCTCATTGCACACTCTTTTATTACTTCATCCATTGCACACAAGAATAGTAGGGGACTTAACACACCGCCTTGTCTTACTCCCTCACCATTTGTAAATATCTCTGACGTTTTGTTATACTCTTACTTGGTTATTAGTTTTTTCATATATACTTTTTATAGCTTTTATGAGATCTTCCTCAACTTCTTTTTTCCTTAAGCTTTCCCAAATACTTTCTCTACTAACTTTATCAAACGCCTTTTTTATATCAATGAAGCATACGTCAACTGTTTTTCCTTTTTTAATCATCTTCTCTGTCACTTGCTGCAGTGTAAATACATGATCTTGAACACTGTGTGCTAGTCTAAAGCCGCTTTGTACATCTGCCAGTTTAGTTTCCACTGTTGCTCTTAATTTATTTTCTGGTATAATTTCATATATTTTGAGTGTTACACATAAGAGTGATATTCCTCTGTAGGCTAGGCATATTAGGATTCTCAGAGGAAAGTTTTGCTATAGTTTTGATTTTCTCACCCTCTACGTGTTTTGGGTCGCTGAACACGAATTTGAAGTTTGCAGGCAAAAATTTGGCCCGGAACTTTGTTTTTTTGGCACTTTTTGCCCAAATTTTGGCACTTTTCTCAGTTTTCGACGTATATCTCAGAAAGGAAGCGTTTTTTCGACAAGCTCATTCTATACAAAATTAAAGTAGACAAAATTTCCTGCATTTTCCATATATCACTTTTTCCGCCGCTAGAACGCGTCAAAAAAGGGCAATATTCCCGGACCCAGTATAATTGAAAAAATTGAGACAAACGAATGAAATGCAGTTATTACTAAAGTAGTTATGTACAGTGTATTATAGTCAGTAGTGTAATATATACTCATATCATTATAATGATAAATGTTGCGAATGATGAATGTCGCTGCCGTCATAAATTGGACTGCCTTAATCATCTGGAACAAACAGGAGGTGTCATTGTCGTTTTTGGGGAAGGAAATGTTACATACCTTCGTCCTCCTTGTCCACACTTTCTTCGATGGTCTCAACAACCGGGGAGAAGGTGAAGCCCAGTTCGTCCTGTACTTCGACGTCGAATGGTTCGTCTTCAAGGGTATTTGTGAGATCTGTTTCGATTGTCACGTTGTTGCAGGACCCCTCACAGTTGATGCACAGATTGGTGCAATCGAGGCCTGCTTTTTTTGCAGCTAAATTTTTTTGCGCAGGTCTTGACGCATCTGCACGACACCAGACGCAGCAGTTCGGGAGGAGCGGGGGGTTGTAGAGAGGTGATCGGTTCCAGGCAATTTGTTGCTCGTTTCCAACCCCAATCTTCGGGATTTTTCTCAACCCCCAGCCATTGCTGCATCTGGTGATACACCCTAAAACTGTGCTGTGTGGCTGCAGTAGCTGATGGTGGTAGTGCAGCTATTTTTGATGACGTCTTGAAAGCTGCCTTCTTATAATTAATGTACCTCAGACAATTTATCGACGGTTCAGTCCTTCCTGTGTAGCCGTTCACCAGGAATCTCTCCCCTGCTGCTGCAATGCTTTCTGGAGTTGCCTCAGGGTTTTTGAACACACTTATAACATCGGCAAGGTGGGGAGTTTTCACAAACTTCAATTTCCCTTGGTTGTAAGGTGCTGAAGTCGTATCACACCCACTCATTGCATTGAGAAACATGATGTGTTCTTTAATGGTTTTGTTTTGCACAGCGTGCACAGGAGAGTGGTGGTTGGAGGAACGTTTCCCTTTCCTGGTTTCAGGAAGAATACGTTTTCTCGTTGGCAAAGACCCGTGAGGATGACCAACAGGTCGATGTCCTCTCCAACCACTACCACAGCCTCAGTACGTTCAGCCAAAGACAGGGCTTGGTTCACAATGACCGTGTCGGCATCTTCTGTGGCCTGTCTCCATGTCATTCTTTGAGAGTGTAACTTGGTTATGATCATGGAAATCAATCTTCTTTTGTTGTTCGTATTGGCCAGAAATTTTTCTTTCTTTATGGTCGGTATCATGTTGTCATCGAAGAGAATGTCAGCGGAAATCGTTTTCATAGACCTCTTCAACCGTTTAGCACTTTCTGTTCCACCTTTCGTACCTTCAGGATATCCATCGAAGACAACTACTGTCTGTGGCCCATAGATATTAATGACGTAGTCAACATAACTACTTTAGTAATAACTGAATTTCATTCGTTTGTCTCAATTTTTTCAATTACTTTCCCTATATTCATTATTCATGTAAGGTATACTGGGTCCGGGAATATTGCCCTATTTTGGCGCGCTCTAGCGGCGGAACGGTTAGTCTTACAAAAAAAAGTGATATATGGATGGAAAATGCAGGAAATTTTATCTACTTTACTTTTGTATAGAATGGGCTTATCGAAAAAACGCTTCCTTTCTGAGATATAGGCCAAAAACTGAAAAAAGTGCCGAAATTTGGGCAAAAAGTGCCAAAAAAAAAAAACGTTCCGGGCCAAATTTTTGCATGCAAACTTCAAATTCATGTTCAGTGACCCAAAAAACATAAAGAGTGAGAAAATCAAAACTATAGCAAAACTTTCCTCTGAACCCCCATTTTTTTCCTAATATGCCTAACCTACTGTAGTTGGAGCAATTTTTGGTGTCTCCTTTCTTATGGATGGGCAATATAATTGCTGATTTCCATTCTTCTGGAATCATTTTCTTTTTCCATATTTGATTTAGGACTCCATGAAGCTCTTTCTTTCCATTCTCTCCCATATACTTTATTGCTTCCGGTGCTATCTCGTCACAGCCTGCTGCTTTCCCCACTTTTAGTCTTTCCAGGGCTTCATCTAATTCTTCCTTACTAATCTCGTCAATAACACTTTCTGTTTCCATGGTTACTGTCTCATTATCAATCTTCTCTGTGTTGCTCTATGGAGCAGTTTCGCCCTCATTTAACAATTCATAAAAATATTCTCTCCACCTATTCAGTATTTTGTCTTCGTCCGTTATTATAACACCGTTTCGGTCCTTGATTTGTTTGTCTTATCTCAGGTTTGTTTCTGAAGTTTTTAAGCACCTTGTAAAATAGTTTTTCATTGTCTCGACTATTTTCTTCTAGAATGTTACCAAATTCTTCCCAAGATTTTTAATAATAATAATAACTACTCTACCCGTAACCTGTTGCCAGGCCCCATAAGCGCAATGCTTGTGTGGGATGGGAGGAAGGGGCTATTATTATTATGTGGGCCCGCTTGCGTCTGCAGCCGACTTAGAGATGGAATAGCATAACTCTCATATTCATGTTACAGCCAAGGAAAACTGCAGAAAACCTTGGCCAGAAGTTGCCGGCACCGGGAATCGAACCCCGGCCCGCTGAGTAGAAGCCTGGCATGCTAGCCGCTACACTACCGGGGCTATTTTCTTTTGATCGTCTTAACCCTATTTCTTTGCATTTTGTAGTCATCGTATGCTTCAGTATTCTGTTTTTGTAAGTACATTTTCCATAGTTGTTTCATTCCACCAATCAGTTTGTCTTGCGTTTTTCTTCGTCGACGTATAACCGCACACTTTTCCTGCCTATATTTATGAATTCTTCAGTTACAGTCATCGTGGCTATTTCCTTGTCAAGCAATTCCTGATACTCTTTCTGTATCTGTATGTCTCGGAGTTTGTAAAATCTAATTTTATCCTTCCTATCGTTTTTGGTCTTACTTTGGCTATTATTGTGGTTATTTTCTTTTTGTTTGATGAACTTAGCTTCCAGCAGGTAATGGTCACTACCAATTTCATAGCTTCTTCTGACTCTTATGTCTTTGACTTCTGTTTTGTTGCTTTTCTGTACCAGCACATAATCTATTATTGACCTTTCTTTCCGGCTTGGTACTTCCCTAGTTATCTTATGTATATTCTTATGGTTATAAAAAGTATTTGCAATAACTAGGTCGTTGTCTATACAAAACTCGATCAACTGTTTCCCATTCGTGTTTAGTGTCTCTTCCCCATATAGTCCTACTACTCCTTGCCACCTATTAGCTTCTCTACCAACTCTGGCGTTAAAGTCACCCACTAATATTAATTTCCCTGTAAAATTCTCCGTTGTTTGTTGTAATTTTTCCCAAAACTCATTTTTCTCTATTATACGTGCATCTTCATTGGGTGCATTCACAATTACCAATGGTATAGTGTCTTTCCTTTGTACTTCTATAATCACTTTTAATATTCTTTCGTTTATAACTTCCCAATTTCGTATGTTTTTCACCTTTTCCTTTTCTATTAAACAAGCTACCCCCGCCTGTGCCCTCTGTTTCTCTTCAACTCCTGCATATATCAGTAGGATGGAAATGTAAAAGATATATTTTTCACGTCTAATTTTTTCAAATATGAATCCTTCAAAAACATCGTTGCATTTCTGCATTGTTTTTCTGGTTGCGATAAAACATCTGGATTTGCTGGAAAAGGAAAGAAAAGTATCGTAAATTCATTATTAGACGATAAAAATTTCACAAATTTGGCCAATATTTTTTTAAAAAAAGATGCAAACAAAGAAGATATCGAAAAAAATGGATTACAATTAATCAAATCTATTTATAAATGTAAAAATGATAATATAACACTGAATCAATTAAGATTTCGAAAATATCAATTGGCAAAAATTAAATCATCTTTCATATTATCAAATCTCCCACCCACAGAAGGTGCAGCAGAACAACACTGTTACAGGGCATATTATCAGCTTCAAACTTGGCTGGGTAACGAACTGACAGCAACAGATTGGGGCTGGAAGCAACATCAAGGTGGCATTATGCCCAAATTTACAGAAAAGGAATTAATTCCGAAAATATTGCTCAAAACTATTTGCTGCAGCTGCGAAACTGGATGTAACAGTTTAAAATGTGGCTGCCGAAAACATGGTTTAAAATGCACAAATTTATGCTCAAATTGTCATGGTTCTGAAAAATGCTCCAATGTGGAAGAAAAAAGCCACGAGGAAGTTGATGATTCAGATGAAATTGTCGATGAAGAACCAATGCAGACTGGAAATAATATTGGAGACGAAGACGGTGATGGTCTAGAAGATTTCGAAGATCTACTAGAATCGGAAAGGTTTGTCGAATGTAACGATGAAGAAATGCCATCAAAGAGACAAAAACTAATGAATACGTGATTAGAATTCAAGATAAGGTATTAAGAAATAACAAGATTAATGTTTTTAAAAATATTATAATGAATAACGTAATTAGTTTTTTTTAAAGTAAATTTGGTGTATCCTACGAAATAACAGGTAGTAAGGCCCAGACCCTCCTAGCGTCCTTTCGTTTCTTTGCACTTTTTGAGAACATTTACCATAATAATGTATATATTTTTTACACCATCAAAAAGTAGAGATTTCAACGAACAAAAAGCCCACAGAGTTTTTTAAAAAAACAGATATTTTGACGTGAGAATTTTCGATTGAAAATTAGGGTGCTTTTTCGATATTAAGTCAAAATAAGGTGAAAAAATAAATATTTTAAATAAAAAAATTACAGTGTGTTTGGGACATAAAAAGGTAAGTTTTCACCAAATTTCGTGAAAAAAAATTTTTTTTTGTAAAAGAAAAATAAAAAACCAAAAACTTGGTTATTTGAATTTTGCACATAAATTTCGAGGTTATGTGAAAAAAGTGTAAATACAAAAGTTGTAGATCCTTTTATTACCTACAAATTTGCCATTCAACTTTTTTCCATAGGACTTGTAGTTTTGCCGGAAATCGAGATAAACAGTTTTCTACCCTTAAAAACTCCCCCCCCCCCCCACTTACCGACCTCATATCGCCCGTAAATTATTTTTCCTTTCATTTTTGTTATATTCTCTTCATTTTCCAATGGGTTTCATCCTACTATTATTTTTTTTCACTTTTTACAATTTTCAAAGGCTTCAGCCCTGGTCTATTGTTCAATCAAGGGAAGTTGAAGTTCCTTCATACTCTGACCGAGAACCCTAATCTCGCCGACACAATAAAAATATTCAAAAACTCAAACGCTACTCAGGAGATGGTTGCTAATGCTGGTGAACGGTTTTTTGTTTCACTATACGGCTACAGCGGAAAGAACGTACCTTCTCTAAACCATTTGAGGTATGTTTGCTACATAAAATCTGCCTTCAAATACAAGGCAAACATTGCTGGGGTTCGTTAACGTGGCCCCCTCTTTTGTTCAAAATTAAAAAATTTATATTGCGCTAGATTCGCAGGAGCTAGCGCAATGAAATGCAGAGCTAGCGCAGCTTTCACTTGCTAAGAGATTAAGGGATGTAATTTGAAGGGGCTAGGTTAACGCTAGGCCCCTCTTTTTTCAAAATTGAAAAAAATTATATTGCGCTAGATTCACAAGAGCTAGCGCAAGCTAGCGCAAGCTAGCGCAATGAAACGCAGAGCTAGCGTTTGCTTAAAGACGACGACGATGATGGAGAATGTTTGAATTTTGTTATACTATATTTGACTAATAATGAATACGACAAGTATATGTCTCACGAGATTGTAAATTCTTATAAAAAAGCCAAGGAATGCCAAAGAAATGAAAAACCACAAGAAAAGAAATACGTTAGAATTCGAGCGTACACATGGACGCACATAGTATTTAGAAAATTCAAAGAAACGACTAAACTGCCATGTACCCTTTCCTTTAAAAGAGCTAAGTTACAATTAACAGGAACTTTCGCCAAAATATTTGGTAGCTGTTCTGAATGCTCTTGCGATTTTGAAGGCATAATTCTAAATGAACCAACAAAATAAGACGACGGAGTGCGAATATACTGCACCTATAAAGGTAATTACCGAATAAACCACGCAGAACATGTCAAGCAGTAGCTGGCGAAAAGGGAAGCTCAAAAGAAGATGTTGTTTGGTGACGAGGAACTGGGAGATTTAATCTGCCTAATTTGATTACTTTACGTGTTGCAAAAAGTAATGTGAATAAGATGGAACTTGTAGATGAAGATCCGATCGCAGCTCTGGCAAAAGCTAAATATGGCTTAAACTACAACGGAATAATTAGAAACGTAGGATATAGTCCGTTTCATGTTTATTACTGGAGTAATGCGCAAATTCAAGTCTACAGAAAATATTGTGAAAGCAATTATAGCAGAATTTCAATAGACGCTACTGGCGGTGTGGTGCAAAAAATTAGGCATGCATGGGGAGTTAAATCTGCATATATTTTCTTATATAGTGTAGTTGTTCGTGATCCCGGAACTAAGAAGCAATATTCAGTATCCAATATGCTTAATGAGGCTCAAAATGGACAAGAAATTTCAAATTGGCTGCAAACTTGGTTAAGATCTGACGCTAATCAACCAAATGAAGTAGTGACGGATATGAGCAGAGCGTTGATGTATGCATGTGTTTCTGCATTTACCCAGTTTAAATCGTTGGAGGCTTACCAGGATGCATGTTATAATGTTATTTTCCGCCAAAATATGATTATTCCCAATTGTTACCTTAGAAATGATGTTGCACATTTTGTAAAATTATGCTCTGGATGGCCAAGTTTAAAGAAAGTTCATAGACTAACCAGGAAATTTTATCTGAGGTCAATTGGACAACTAATCCAATGCAACAACGTAGAAGACATGGAAAATTTATTAAAGGCGATTTGTACTGTGGCATACTCTGATACAGAAGGAAATTCTGTATTAACCGGTAATCCTACTACATGTGACACAAGAAAGCAATGGTTGATGATGCGCAATGCTACAGGAACCTCTGAAATAATATACTCTGTCGAAGACAAAGAATGGGAAATTCAAGATGAACCCAAAAATTTGATACAAAATGCTTGCTCTAAACCTTTTAAAATTTGGTTCCACAGTTTAACTGATGACTGCCGCAAGTTATGTCTGGAGCCAGAAGAAGAGGGTGAAAGAGGAAATTAGCAAGTACTTCCACAGTTTGTAGGAGATTTATTTACGGTCATAGATTTGATTCCTCTGTGGAGTGGTATTATGACAAGTAGTTTTCCGTTCTCCCCTGTTCTAGGAAGTAGTGCAAGCGTTGAAAGCGAATTCAACAATCTAAAACATCGAGTATTTTCTCATAAACAATTACCTTTGCGTGCAGATGAATTTGTATTTAACCACGTGAAAAGTATAAACGGTGATATGATTTTAGCAGCTTCGGCTAAATCTAGAAAGGAACAGATGTGTATTAAGTGCTCTCCTGTAGGTGCAAGCAAAAATAAAATAATATAAAATTAAATAATTAATTATCTCTTTTAAAAATATTTTTTGTTACAGTTAAAAAACAATACTACAAACAGTATTATTTCAACCATATCAACCGAAATAAATAAGGAAGAGGCACCTGGGATGATAACCGAAAACAAGAATACTACAGCAAGTTTGCAAAACTCATCAGACTTTAACAAAGTAATATTTTATAATAATAGTAATAATAAAATAATAATAAGAATAATAATAATAATAATAATAATAATAATAATAATATTAATAATAATAATAATTATAATAATAGTAATATTAATAATAATAATTATAATAATAATAATTATTATTGTGTTTGGTAAAGAAAGTTTATATTAATATAAATGAAACACAATTTCTTATTAACCAAACTTTATTGCATGGTCCGGTTCATACTGACTTTTTCCAAAAACTTACTTTTTATCGAGCTTGTGCTATTGAGGGGATGTATCGCGCAAGTTCGTCAAATATGAAACTAATACAACATATAATATACTACAATAATAATAATAATAATAATAATAATAATAATAATAATAATAATATGGACTTTATTGCGACGTCAAAATACATATGTATACATATCGCGTGATCCACAAAATTTCTTTTGGAGTTGACGGTGAACGAGAAAGATAGACATAGCAGTTATGTCTGAGCTAAATTCATTTTAAAAATAGTTCATGCAGACTGCCGATCATTTGTCAAACTGACAAGTAGAGCGTATTTACTCACACAGGATAACTTAACCTTAAGTCAGTAATTGATAAACATTTCACAACTTGTACCTATATGTATATATGTATTTGTTTTTATTAGATATATTCCAAAGATGGAGATGAAACTTCAAGTTCCCCTAAAAGTAATTGCATTGAGCACTGTACGGATGCGGCCGGTTCTTATTTAGTCACAGATGATAATGTTACAAAGGTATATTATATGTATTTACAAAGTAGAATTTCGTATTTTATCATCATCAACAAATTAGTGTCGATCTGACTAAAAGAAGACTCGTGATATCATTGTATAACTTTTTGATTCTGGTATATTGCATGATTTATATACATTGAAACTATTACAACGTAAAATTATTCGGTTACTTTATTATTATTAGAGATTTTTTGAGCACTATACGCTAGAGTACGCTAACGCTAACAGTAACGTCTTTGCTAGGCAACATACTGCTTTGCTAAGCAACGTATTGTTATGCTTAGCAAAGACGTTAGTGTTAGCGTTACCGTAGGTACTCTTAGCGTACGGTGCTCTAAAACTCTCTAATATTATTAGCGTAGTCAACGTGCATTATTTTGTAGGTACGCACACTCGACGAGGCATATGTTCTTCTTGCCAACTACAAGTATTACCCAACGATGAATTTTATTGTTTTATTTGTGGGATAGCTATACATAACAATATAAATTGTTGTAAAAATCACGATGGCAAAGTTGTGTGTATTCAATGCTTTCAAAAAATTAAAAGTGACCCTTCAGTACTTGAAATATCACAGGAAGAAAATTGGCGTGGTAAGAATCTGCGACCTAAAAAGCGAAAAAGAAAATCTTATCTAGAACCGGATAGTGAATTATTAAGTATTGATAGTATGATAATAAGGAGTGTTCTGGCACAGCTCCTCCCATAAGAAACACATGTAAAACGAAATAGGCTGTTTTTCGGTTTTTGATACTGGTCTGGCCGTCCACAGATGGCGCTATCATTACATCACTTTTATTCTCAAGGTGCATGAAAAAATACTACTTTTTGCGTAATTAATTGTTAATTTAGCACTTTGATTCATATTTTGATTGATTGATCTAATTAATTTGTATAATTTATGACTTTGATTGACTGGATTAATTAAATTCCTGTTTAATTCGTGGAATTTCGGGAATTAATTCGCGGATTCGTGCCTTGATTGATCTGATTAATTTAATTGATATGTGTATGTGTGTGTGTATGTGTATAATCTAATTAATTTTTATTGATCTATTTAATTTTGATTAAGCCGCGGGGTTTATTCAAGGTTACGCCTTCTTAAGAAATATGAAATACAAAACGTCTTTTTATGCAGGTCGAGACGTGTTTAACAGTTTAAAAACATAACGTCATCAACCTTCAATGAGTAAGAGCGAGATAACAGACATTTAAACAGAGATGGAAATAGTAATTAAAATAGAAATTTTGAAGTAGGTCTTAAAGATTACATGAAAAGTCCCTTTAGTGATTTGTATAGCTTAAAATATCTTAAAGGAATTTTTACCTAATTTCATACTTTTCGTACTTTGGTTGGCCTGTGATTTTAATTGATGCATTGAATCTTTATCCTTAGCGATTAGAAACTTTTTACACTTAGCTGTATTTAAATAATTACTCAAAAATATTAAGATAAATATTTATCTTTCAGAGAATTAAATCAGGAAATCAAAAATTTAATTCATAAAACATTTTATTATAGGAAATACAAATACACTAGAATTATTATTTCTATCATATTTAGCTCTAATCTAATAGTTAAATTAACAATAAATATTTTTTTCAAAAAATTAAAAATCATTTTCCTGTAATATTAATTGCGGGGTTGATTCAAGGATACGCTACCTTTAGAAATATGAAATACAAAACGTCTTTTTCTGCAGGTCGAAACATGTTTAACAGTTTAAAATATATGACGTCATCTTCAAACCTTCAATGAGTAAGGGTAGGGAGAATTATATAAAAAGCTATTGTAATGGGTACGGATACCAGTGTCATCTTTACCAGACATAATGGCTGATATTGTTGCAACTTCTAACAACATGACTGAGGTCATACGTCAAGCGATGGTTGAGATTACTAATAATCCTCAACAATTAGAAAATTGGATTAAACAGTGCGGTAAAAATATTCGTTTATTAAATAATGCGATTAAAAAAGGTATATTCAGCGTGGGAACTAAGAAAAATTTAGAGTCGAATATGGGCATAATGAAAACATATCGAACAATGATGAAGGCGCGGAGACATCAGGGCGGAGGTAATGTAAAAGATCGTAGAAGCGATCGTTTGAGATGGGAAGAAGTTAATTCTGCATTCAAAGGACGATTGAGAACAGGAGCAATTATTAACTTGAAACATGTTGATCCATTAACCTTTCTTGAAGATGCCGGAACATTATTTACAACAAGAATTAAAAATGCGTTAAAAGAACATCCTACTATAAAAGTGAATGTGGATTGTTGTAGTGAATTTATGAAAAATGTGGGTGATGAAGTGATTCATGAAATAAAACATTTTACTACGCGTAATGAAGTTATTATGCAGACCACCGATATCAAAGAATGGTGGCAAGAATACGTTCAAGATACAATAATAGTGCAGCTTGAAGAGTTTCAAGAACGTGATAGTGGGTGGGCTCTAAATTCTATAATTAACTTGATGGTTAATATTAACAGGAACGAACCGCTTCGAGGTTCTTCTTACATTCCCTTGCCTGAACAAATACAGAAAAAGAAAGCGGTAATAAACGTTAAGAATACTGATCAGGCATGCTTTGCTTGGGCAATAGTTTCCGCCCTATATCCTGTTAATTTAAATCCTCAACGAGTTCAAAAATATCCAGAACCTTCAACAGTGCTAAATTTGGATGGAATCAACTTCCCCATGAACCTAAATCAGGTTAAAAAATTTGAAAAACAAAATAATATATCGGTGAATGTGTATATACTTGAAAGAAAAATGACTAATTTTAAAGTACAGCCTGTTCATGTGACAAAAAACAAACGAGACCGCCATGTTAATTTATTAATGATTCAAGACATTTATGATGAGAAAGATAAAACCGAAAAAAACAATTATCATTTCTGTTGGAATAAAAATCTTGGTAGGCTTATTAGCAGACAACTGAATAAAAAACATAGGCTTCGAGTTTGCGATAGATGTCTTCAGTGTTTCTATAATGATGAGCGCCTTAAAAAACATGAACTGGATTGTAAAGAAATTAATGAATGTAGAGTGACGCTCCCCTTCACGGAAGAAGACAAAATACTTAAATTTAAAAATATTGAGAACCAAATTTCACTGCCATTCATAGTGTATGCCGATTTCGAGAGTTTGCTTAAACCTGTAAATAAACCTTCCGGTAAGAAAACAGTAATATATCAAGAGCATGAAGCGTACAGCGTGGGGTATTATTTAAAGTGTTCATACGACGATTCTATATCCTATTATCGCAGTTATAGAGGTGAAGATTGTAGAAAATGGTTTATTGGTGGGTTGAAACAAATTATTGAAGATGTTGAACCGGTATTTTGGAACCAGATGCCTATGACTATTACTCCTGAACAAGAACAAAATTTCCAGGACGCTACTGAGTGTCATATATGCGAGAAGCCCTTTAATGATGGTGATAGCCGCGTCAGAGACCACGACCACATACTTCCGGGGTGCTGCACATAATTCATGTAACTTAAATTTTAAAGATAAAATTACTATACCTGTTGTTTTTCATAATTTAAGTGGGTATGATGCTCATTTTATTATAAAAGATTTAGCGCGCGAAATAGAGGGCAGAATTTCATTGCTACCTATCAATAAAGAAAAATACATTTCATTTACGAAAACTGTAAAGGGCAGTGATATTAATTTGAGGTTTACTGATTCATTCCGGTTTCTACCGCATAACCTGGATACATTAGCATCATTCTTACCCGAGCTGCCAATTGTTAAAAAAGAGTTTTCAAATTTGGATGACGAAAAATTTAAATTGTTGACTAGAAAAGGAATACTTCCTTATGATTATCTAACCTCCTGGGAGAAACTTGAAGAAACAAAATTTCCTGAGAAGCAACACTTTGAAAATAAAATGTCAATGGCGGTATTAGATGAATTAGACGTCGATGAACGGAAGAAAATAATTGAAGCAAGGGAGGAACAACTCCAAAAGGATTATGAGCATGCCCGACAAGTTTGGAATACATTTGAGTGCACCACTTTAGGGGAATATTCAGACTTGTATATGAAAACTGATGTTTTATTACTTGCTGATATATTTGAAAATTTTAGGAAGACTTGTTTCAATTCATATGGACTTGATGCTGCCCACTATGTATCATCACCTGGGCTGACCTGGGACGCCATGCTAAAATTCACTAAGATCGAGCTAGAACTAATAACTAATATAGATATGATGTTGTTCATAGAAAGGGGTATCAGAGGAGGGGTTAGTCAATGCAGTAACCGGTATTGTAAAGCAAATAACAGATTCATGGATGATTATAACCCCAATGTAGCAACGTCATATCTGCAATATTATGATGCAAATAATTTATATGGGTGGGCCATGTCTGAATGTCTTCCATACGGAGGATTCAAATGGAGTAAAAACCTTGACGTTACTAAAGTACCGGATGATGCTGAAGTAGGGTATATGTTAGAAGTGGACTTGGAATACCCTGAAGCCCTGCATAATATCGACAAAGATTTACCGTTATGTCCTCAGCATATGACTCCCCCAGGATCTAAGCAGAAAAAATTGCTGACCACTCTGTATAATAAGGAACGCTATGTTATTCATTATAGAGCTTTAAAACAAGCTCTTAAATATGGATTAAAGCTGACTAAAATACATAGAGTTCTAGAGTTTAAGCAATCTGCGTGGATGAGGGGGTACATCGAACTAAACACCCAGATGCGTCAAAGGGCTTCCAATGAATTTGAAAAGAACTTCTACAAACTAATGAACAACAGCTGTTTTGGAAAGACAAGTATGTAGGTCCTCTTTTTCTAGAGTATAATTTATTAATTTTGTATTTTTTAATTTTCAGTGGAGGACGTGCGAAAAAGAAAAATCGTTAAACTAGTTTGTAAGGGGGATGGGCGATTCAGCGCGAAGATCATGGTGGCCAAACCAAATTTCCATAGCAGGGTCATTCTTGACGAAGATTTAGTGTTGATTGAACTAAATAAACTTGAAGTGAAAATGAACAAACCTGTGTATATAGGTATGAGTGTGTTAGATATTTCAAAAACTAAGTTATACGAGTTTCATTATGACTATATGGTACCTAAATTTAATGATCAGTGTAAAGTGATGTATACCGATACAGACAGTTTAATTTATGAAGTGAGGTGTGATAACATTTATGAGTTTATTAAGGACGATATTAATAGATTCGATACCAGTGATTATGAATTAGATAATCCCTATGGAATCCCGCTTGTAAATAACAAAATTCCCGGCCTTATGAAGGATGAAAATAATGGTAAAGTTATGACTGAATTCATCGGACTGAGATCTAAAATGTATAGTATTCGAGTTGAAGGAAAGGATTCTGTTAAAAAAGCCAAGGGTGTTAAAGGATATGTAGTGAAACAGAGTGTTACTTTTAATGACTATATGAAATGTTTGTTCACTGGACAAGAAATGTTAGTTAAGCAAAATAGTATTAGGGCAATTCATCATAATTTATACACTATAACGCAGAATAAGATAGCATTAAGTCCTTTAGATAATAAGCGATATATTGTACCCAATTGTAGTGATACTTTACCGTGGGGGCATTATTCTATAATGAATTAAAAAATATATGATCATAAATTTATTATTTTTTTATTTAAAAAATCTTAATTACAGGTAAAAATATAATTAATTTTTTTCTATTGAGCTCTTGGGTATCCATTGATCATGAGATTTATCGTATCCTAACCAGCGAACGTACAGTTGATCACCTCGCTTTCGCAATACTTTTTCAACAAGATAAACATCGGGATACTTAGTTTTCTGCAGTTCTTCAGGATAAAACTGTCCTGATATAGGTTGTCCTTTAAAATCTTCAAGCAGGTAAGTTACAGGAGTACCGACTATAACTTTAATGATCTTAATACTTCAGCACTCCAGTTGGGGGTGTAGCCTTTAGCAAAAACGGTTTTAAACTTGGAAATTCTAACATAATCTCCTACACTAAATCTTTGTTTACCCATCATTTTGATTTGATCGTATACACTTAGTTTAGTATTAAGAGTTACATCAGCAGGCTTCATTCCTATAGTATGATGTTGGTGATGATTATATTTTTTAATTACATCCTGAATAATATCAATCCACTTGTATTGCGAACGGAAACTAAATTCTTTATAAAGAGCATTTTTGATGGTACGAATAACCCGCTCTACTATCGCCGCCTTGATGGGGGAGTATGTGCTGTAGTGATGTATCCCATAGCTTTTCATTAAGTTAGAATGATGCTTATTGTAAAATTCGGTTCCTTGATCGGTTTTAAGATATTTAGGTGCACGACCCTCTTCCAGTATTGATTTCATGGCCTTCGTAACTTCAATACCATTTTTTGATTTTAATGATCGAACCCATAAAAATTTTGAATAGCAATCTATTACAAACAGTATGTATTTATATCCTTTATTATACCTAGCATAGGGAATAAACTCTGCTAAATCCGATTGCCATAAATCATCAAAACCTTTAATAATTATATGTTTCCTGGGAAATTTTTTTCTGGCAGGTTTATGAAGCTCGTTTACGATACCCCTTTTAGACATGGAGTTGTTGCGAAGGTTTTTCTAGTTCTAATTTTAGATACAGAAAGTTCAAGTCCCCAAGTATATTAATTAATTGGCTATTGATTTGATCCTGAATCACAGTATCCGCCGGGTTCAATTTCAATTGAAAAGCGCTAGTAAGTTCTTCTATTTTATTCTGTATTGCTACTTGAGCGCCACCTAGGGTTGTCTGTTTAACAACTAAATATTTTTTATTATTTTTTATAGTATTCCGTAAAACTCTTATTTCACTATTTATTCGGGTAACTTCAGTATTTAATCTGTCTTGAATAGGTTTGAGTTCTGAATTAACATAATTTTTATTTGATGCGTCGTATACATCAATGGGATCCGCTAAATTTTTCAACTGTTTATTATCACAAGTATACTTTGTTGATAAATAATAGTTTAAAGTTAATGAGTCGTAGGGATCTTTAGGGTTGGAAAGGAATGCAATGCGTTTATCTCCTGCATCAAAATAATCTTCATTTAGAGTGAGCGTACTTCGTTTGGTGACGCAATCAGAATCATGGATGGCATCAGATAAATTTGTTAATCTTTTATATTGCATATCATAATGCCCTTCATTAGTTAATTTGAATCCCAATCCAGTTTCACCTCTACGGCCCTCTTTAGAAATGTCAGTGCTGCGACCGAACTTGTCAATACTCATTTTGATACTGATGTCTCACTAAGGATACCCCATATAATTATACTTAAGCAATAATTTTTTTTTAATATTAATAAGTTCTTCAATAATATTCAAAATTTCGTTTTCATGAGCAGTATTACCAGCTAGTTTTGATGCATATAGCAACCTTAAACGCTGAACTAATTCCGATGGATTATCCCAGTATACATATTCAGTAGGTAGGACTTGTTTAGTTAATCCGCTGCCAACAATCTTAAACATGGGTGAGATATTTTTTTATATTTATTACTTTTATTCCCCGCAATTTGCCTTGCGGGATCATACCCTTTCTTATGCGCGCTGGTTAGCATTAGTATTTTTTTATACTGATCCAAGTCATCGCTAGTATAATCTTTAGGGGATTTCATAAATATTAATTCATAGAGGCCCTCAGTCCCAGCAAATTCATGTTCATTAATAATAATGATATCTGAATTAAATTCAATAGGTGAATTACCTATTTTCCAACCGCCATTATCATGAGCATGAACCCCATACTGAGTATCCATTTTATTTGTTGTATCATCAATAAGCATCTTAATATACTTATCAATTAAGGGACTGTCATCATCATCATCATCATATTCATCATCAGAGATCACATCATCATCTCCACTTATTGAAATAGGTATTTTGGAGGGCCCTGCCTTAGGTTCAATTTTAGGTTCAACTTTAGGTTCTGGAGGCTTTGGATCGGCAAGTTTTTTTAAAGGTTTAACTATGGGTTTATAAGTTTCTTCGATACATCTTCTAGTAGCCAATTTACTTTTTCGTAATTCAGCATACTTGCGCTTTATCGAATTGCGGGCGTGAATGATTTTTTTCTTTAACTCTATATCTGATTCATTCATCTTGAACTGCTTTGAACCGCTTTGAACCGCTCTCGAACCGCTCTTGAACTGCTTTTGAACCGCTTCGAACCGCTCTTGAACTGCTTTTGAACCGCTTCGAACCGCTTTGAACTGCTTTTGAACCGCTTCGAACCGCTCTTGAACTGCTTTTGAACCGCTTCGAACCGCTCTTGAACTGCTTTTGAACCGCTTTGAACTGCTTTTGAACCGCTTTGAACCGCTTCGAACCGCTCTTGAACTGCTTTTGAACCGCTTCGAACCGCTTTTGAACTGCTTTTGAACCGCTTCGAACCGCTCTTGAACTGCTTTTGAACTGCTTTGAACCGATCTTGAACTGCTTTTGAACTGCTCGGTAGGGCTTATATGCTTATATAACAATCGAACCCCTTACGATATCTACCCATATTAATATTAGAATCAGTATCTATCACAATAAATCCATATTTTTCTTTCCAACATTCTGCACATACGGCTTTGAACTCTTCGAAAGACATATCTGTTCCGACATGATCGTCATAGACATGTTTTAAATTTAATACATCTTGTTTAAACAATATAATAAAATTAGCATTATCCCGTATTAACTGTTTAGGTATCTTGGAATAGGTTTGACTTAGATAGAAGCAGTCTACTGATTTATGTCTACCTAAACAAAAATATTCACGCACTGAATCCTGGTTACCGCAGATAATGTCATCGAATATCATTACTGAATCAGGTTTTGCTTCGCTAGGAGAAATTACTTCACCTGTGTACGTATAATACCCCAGCCCTTTAATAGGTTTTAGAATCTCCTCTAAATATTTATACTTTTCTTGCTCAAGACTTTTTCCATAAACGTATACATTCTCAAATTTCAATCCATGAGGTTCTTCTAGTAGACTTATCATAATATTTGTTTTACCAGAGTTAGAGCTACCAGCTATAATACCTCTTATGGATCCTGGTAATAAAGAACCATGTTTTTTATATAATTTACGATCGAAATCATGATTGCTCACTTTTAATGAGTCTCTCTGTCTAAGGAACTTCATCATATCATTCATTTCAGGATGGGCTTCCCTATATATAGTGGAATCACTATCGCGTTCAGACAAAATGGTCATAACACGCGACGGAGGAGGGTTCTTAAATTCTCTGATAAATAAGCTCCCCGTTGAGCTTCATATACCCCAATATCAGTATTGCGGTCCTGGAACGAAATTAGCTAAAAGGCTTGCAAGAGGTGATCCAGGAATCAATCCTTTAGATGCTGCATGTAAAGACCACGACATAGCTTACTTGCAGCATAAAGATATTGAAGGTAGACACAGAGCAGACGAAATATTACAAGAACGTGCTTGGGAACGGGCAATTTCTAAGGACGCAGGCATTGGAGAAAGGATATCAGCTTGGGCTGTAACGAATACAATGAAGGCTAAAAGGAAGATGGGCATGGGTATGGGTCCCAATAGCTCCTGGAATAAGCCACAGATATCAGAGGGGTTGAGAAGCCATAAAATAAAATATAGTAGTAGTATATTAAAGACACAACTGTTGGAATTGGTTTCATTGTAAGTGTGAAATTAAGTGAAAGTATAAAGTGAATCCTAATGAAATTTATTTTTTAGAAATAAACCCCCAAAAAAGTTTGTTGCTGATACATTAGCAGAACAACATGGACACCGAGTGCTTCGTCTTCCTCCTTACCATTGTATTTTTAATCCAATCGAAAACGTATGGGGGATAGCTAAAACATATTACAATAATCGTATTGGAACGGATGGAGGTGGAACGGAAAATGCTGTCAATATGTGGAAAGAAGCTTTAAGTAGCATAACTCCGGAAATGTGGAAAAAGAAATAAAGTTATGGTGGGAGAGAGAATTAATATTTGATAGAGATGACATAGTTCCTCTTATTATTCATGTTGATGAAGAATCAGATACCTCTACTGAAGACGATAGTGCTGAGGAAACGTGATAAACAACCTTGGGTTTCCTTGTATTTTGCTATCCCTAATGGTGAATTCTTTGGTGTATTATATGTTTATTTTTTTTTAATCGGGGAAGGTTTTGGTATGCCATTCTCTGTCACGTCATTGTACTGAGGCCACTTGTGGCCTATTCTACACTCTAACTAAGACATTTCCCTACCTGGAGGAATTCCAACGTCCACCAAAAATCTTATTGTTCCAAACGGCAAACATCGTATTGACAAAAGTCCTACAGTTTTCTTTTCTATCCTGATAAGACATGTTTAATATGCATTCTTCACTTCCAAAATTTTAATGATATGAGTCTGCTTTGAACCTAAACGAATCATTGGAAGGACGAAATGTTCTAGGCATTCAGAAAAAGATTTATCTTCAAAATTCATATAGGTAACAGTCGATGCCAGAACCTTTTACACTTCACACATGAAAATAATTTTTTTAATTACGAAAAATTGGAGTTCTTAATGTTCTTCTTGAAGTAAGTTTGCTGTATGTAGTATAAAACAAACCAAACCAATTAAAAATGAAATAAAAAATTGACAATATTTGAAACTTACTACCAAAGAGAAAAAAACTATTGAACGGTTGGATGTTCAACTCTTCAGTTAAATGGAAGTGCAATGATGTATTGTAATTGTAATAATATGTGTACCTATAAATGAAATTTTTATTATTACAATACGTTTTTTCTTACTATTCACATAGTTTTAGTTGTATGCGACCAATGGAAAGTACACAATGGTTGACAGCGTGGGTTATAAATATAATGTTTTTTCGTTTTTATATATAATTGTGACGTGCTACCGACCTGCGTGGAATATTGGGTGTTTACAAATCCACCCTTTCCACGTTTGGACGGTAGTTTCCAACTACGACATCTCCCGACCGACAACGACCGTCCCACCTTGGACCTGACGCGAAGACCGACCATCCGCGCATTGGGGAAGGGTTATCTTCCTCAATAAAACCAGCGGACAGGACCAGGACAAGACAACTTTTACCGAGAACTTGACTGACAATTTTTACTCAGAACTTCGTTCCAAACCTTTCGACTGACCGCTATCCATTCCGATTACTGACCGTTTCACGTACAACTGACCGACATTCACCTAATGTTTTCATTTACTGAGTTCCATTTCAGTTATTACCGAATTAATTTTTATTGTGTTATTTCCGAATCCTTTTTAGTTTATTTTTAACGAATCCGATTTAGTCTATTTTCTCCAAATCCTTTTAATTTATTTATTTTTATAACGAATCCTGTTTAGTTTCGCGATATTGCTGATTGGTGCAATACTGATTGCTATTTTAAGGTTGCCTTTTCCTTGGTAAAAGCCGGTACCCCCGTGGGCATTCGTGCTTTTAACTGGTGGAGAAAGCTTTTATATTTTTACCTCGTCCGAACAGGGATTGTGTACATGCAAATGGCGTATCTCTGATTCTCAAATAAACCCCCGATACCTGAAATTCGATATTTAGTTATACCCTGCTAAAATCAGTACCTATACTTTACCTGTACACCCTGAAAGTATAATACTATAACTTAAATAACCTAATCAAGGTTCCCGTAGCTCTGGTGGTTGGTGGCTGGAAATACTAAAGAGCGGGAAATTTGAATCATTTTACGTTGCCAACTATATATATTACATAAGGCACAAAATACAAATACTCTTTTTTTTCTGTATTTTATGCCTTAATAATATACAGGGTGTACAAAAAAAAAGGTCGGATATTCTACCCACCTATAGTACTCATCAAAATAAGCAAAAAAGTCTGAATAAGCATAGGTCCGCAAATCAACTGTTTCAGAGATAGAGTTGATTTTGTATTTTAATCAAAAAAATGCATTATTATGACAAAACGAACAGTAAATGCGCTAATAGCTAAATATTAGAAGACCGAAAATACTTAAAGTAAATGTTCTACATGTCCACCTTCCATTTGTACACAAGCACCACATCGTCGCAGAAACGAAGCTCTTTTTCTTTCGAATATCCCTGGAGTTTGGCGAATATTATAGCGAGTATTATAGGTGGGTATTATATTAATTCCAGCTGTTTTTCGTTTAAATAGGTATACAAAACACAAATTCATTAAAAAACGTATTTATTTTGTAAATTACATCAAGACTATTTTAAAAGGTAATAAATAGGTAAACTCTAGTGTTTATATAGAGGGGTAGGTAATAAATAAGTTTATGGAAATGTATATTATTTAACTTTGACCAAACCGCAATTGGGATGTTGCTTATTGCTTATACTAGCCAACATTATTTATATTACATAGAACACTAATGTAAGAGGTAAAACGTTTAGAGAAGAAGTAATTTCATACGGGAGTGGGTGTGTGCGTGCTCTAGAACCGTACGGACGTATACACACTGGTGTCCTGAAGTGTATTTGTTCAGTATGGAAAAAGAAAAAGAGTTGCGATTGCTACTACAAAAACATGGTCTGGAGCTGACCAAGAATAGTAGGAAAAATGACCTTTGTGAATTACTGATAAAAATAATTGATAATAACATTTTAAATAAAGTGTTGGACGATTTAGAAAACAGTGATACAAAAGCTGATTATATCAGTTCGGCGTGTTCCCTTTGCCATACTTATAAGAAAAACTTGGACAATGATTTACATAAAATCAATGAATTATCTGTATTAAACAGTACACTAGAAAAAGAAATTATGAATCTAACTAAAGAAATAGAATTGATTGAACAAAAAGCAAATGGTCTTAGGTATGAAGTAAAAAACTCAGTCTGAATGGCGAATGAAAAGAAAATAATAGGTGATAATAAAAATAATATTTTACTGCTGAGTGATAGCTATGGGCGTGATCTAGGAAAATTTTTAACTAGTAATTCTAAACTAAATCAAGAGTATAATATTACAAGTATTTTCAAACCGAACGCAACTTTTGGCCAAACAACACAACATCTGGAGAATTTAGTTGATAAATTTAATACTAAAGACATTGTGCTTCTACTAACAGGCGGTAATGACATTGACAGAAATAGCATAAACCCAAAAACAAAGCTTATAGTGGATACTTTAAAAAATGCTCAAATACAAACATAATCATGTGTTCTATACCGTACCGTTATGATCTGTCGTATTTAAATAGCTCCATTCATAAAATAAACAGAAAAATTCTCTACATAGTAAGTAAATACAATTCCTTTGCTGTAAATAACTACAAATTTTTAAATTTAAACCAAAAACTACAACGACGTATGTATACTACGCACGGTCTACATTTTAACAAGTATGGTAAAACAGCTGTAGCAGAATTAATTAGTCAAAGTGTAATGAACTTATTTAAAGAAAAAAGTCAGGAAAACCTAATAGATATTCCTTTGTGCGACCAGGTTGACAAGTGTGAAAAGGAAAGCTATCCCGTAAGTGAGGCACAAAAAAAGGGACTTAATAAAGATGAACACCCTGAGTCACCCGATGGAATTGATACGGAATCAGTAAAAACAGGTATTTCAGATTACAATAGTGCTAAATCTGTAAGTGAACATGAAAACACATGTGTACAAGACACAAATTTTCTGAACAGTATGGAAAATCTCGAAATTATTTAGCTATAATGCATTTAAATGCGCAAGGTGTACATTCAAAAATAAACGATTTCGATGTATTGCTAAATGAACTAGATGTTGATGTTATTTGTTTTGAAGAACACTGGTTAAAGCCCTTTCAACTAGAATGTGTAGTTTTCTCTAATTATGTAATTGTCACAAGTTCCTCTAGAAGCTCATACAAATGCGGTGGTACCATGATCATTATCAAAAAAGGACTACTTTTTGAAGATATTACTATCCAAAGCATCTGTATTGAAAAGGTTTTTGAATACTGTGCGATCCGATTGAAGTGTCGGAATATTATAATTATTTCTGTGTATAGGTCCCCAACTGGTAGTATTGATATGTTTCTTGAAAAAATAGAAATTATTTTACACTATTACCGTCACTATAAAAACGTTATTGTCTGTGGCGACTTTAATATTAATCTTATGGAAAAAACGAAAGCAAGTAAAAACTTTTTATCTCTATTAGATTCATTTAATATCATACCTACCGTTTGGGAACCAACTAGGATTACAAACACATCCAAGTCATGCATTGAAAATATATTAGTGCGTATAAGTTTAGGAAAATATGACATAAAAAACTTTCCTACAAATCTATCAGATCATCATGTCCAAATCATAAAAATTAAAACGAAAATAAAAACAGACCTCTTACAAACCACTACATGGGGGGGGGGGGTAGATGGTGTAGCGCAAAAAATAATAAAAAAAATTCAGAATTAGTCTGCAATACAAATTGGAAAATTATAGCAGATAAAAAAATGTTGAAGATAAAGTAAACAAGTTCTATGATATTTTTAATAGCATATTTAATAAATCATACCCAATCAGAAAAATAGTTGCGAAAGGAACAGTAAAAACGTGGATAACCGCAGGTATAAAAAAGTCGTCAAAGACAAAAAGAGAACTTTTCATTATATTAAAATATACCCCAAACCTAATACTTGCACAGTACTATGCTAGATACTCATCCATCCTTAAAAATGTAATAAGAAGCGCGAAAAAATTGCATGCAAACAATATAATTAATTACTAAAACAATATAAGTAAAGCCACTTGGCAAGTAGTAAAAAATGAGACAAAAAATGATCAACCTAAAGATAACATTGAATTAAAAATTAATGATAAAATAGTTTCGGATCCATCTGACATTGCAAATAGTTTCAATGAATATTTTCAGGACGTGGTCGACAACCTTACTAGGGATATTCGTGTCAATGACACAGCAATAGATAAACTAAAAAAAATTAAAATTGGGTACAATAAATCCCTATTCATGGAACCAGTTGATCCACAGGAAGTAAAAAATATAATAACGAAATTAAACAAAACAAACGCCATTGGAGTCGATGATATCCCCATTAAAGTTGTGAAAATGACCCGAGAGTATCTCGCCGAGCCAATTACTCATCTAATTAACGGGTGCATAGAGGAAGGTAAATTCCCTGAGCCTTTCAAAGTATCCAAAGTAATCCCCGTTCACAAAAAAAACTGTAAATTGGAAATCTCTAACTATAGACCCATATCAATTTTGCCAGCTATCTCCAAAATCTTCGAGACTGTTATTAAAAATTCAATAACAAAGTTCTTTAACACAAACAATATTTTTAGCCTACAACAACACGGATTCAGAACAAAACTGTCAACGACCTCAGCGTTGCAAAGTATTACACAATCCATTTATACCAGTTTAAATGTTGGAAAAGTAGTTGCAACCATCAGCTGCGACCTATCAAAAGCTTACGATCTAGTAAATCATTCTCTCCTACTAGATAAACTAAAGCTCCACCAAGCTTACAAATGCCCCGGAAAATATGTCAACTAAATTTTGAAAGACAATGCGCGACAATACGTCAACCAATAGCAAACAATTATACTCAAAAGTACCTACATTCACTGAAAAAATTCAATTGACGTTTGAAATTTTAATAATTTCAGTGTTTGTCAGATTGTTTTGACGTTTAAAATCTGTTAAAGTATGAATCGGTATGAATGCTAAATCGAGGAAGATAATTCATTCTGAAGCCAGAAATATCATTCGGAAGGTCATGAAATTCTTCGACTGAAAAGTATTTACAATTATTTAAATTTGCCGCCTATATGTTTTTATTTTGACTGTACTTTGAAAAACTATAACAGCGCCGGACACGCCCCCTTTCAACTTTGTAAGCTTGGTCGAGCTGTAGAACATTACGGGATCCGTGGCATAGCAAAAGAATTAATTCAATCATACCTTACAAATCGCTTTCAGCTTGGTGAAATAACAAATAAAAGTCAGAGTCACGAATTGACGAGACATGCGTCTCGAAAGTCAATAGTAAAACACGGAGTCCCCCAGGGATCGATTCTAGGCCCGTTGCTATTTATAATATTCATTACTGATCTACCGCGAAATATAAATTCACACGTTACTATATACGCCGATGATACTAGGGTAACAGTCACAGCCGAAACTATACCAGATCTATGCACTTCCGTAAATAATATACTGATCGAAATCGTTGACTGGTTTAACAGCAACAAACTGGCAATTAACATAGACAAAACTAAAATAATGTTTTTCTCTCATCACGACCCGCAAGAAGCGAGATTTGATTTCTTAGGCACAAAATTAACTCTGCAACAGTCCTCAATTATGCTCGGGCTCATTATTGGTGCCAAATTAAACTGGCTGCCTCACATCCATGCACTTACAACTAAACTAAACAAAGCAATCTATGCCATAACAAGAGTATCAAAATTATGCAACAATTATGTCCTAAGGAAAGTGTATTTTGGTTACTTCGAATCCATCATGGGCTATGGGATTCTCATTAAAAGCTCTTACCTTTACACTAGTATAAAATTATTCAATCATTTACCACTTAGCATACGGGAAACTAGCTCGGAAAACACTTTAAAAAAAGACAAAACGACTACTCGTCGAAAATGTGTTTTACTCAAAAGAGGAGTATTTAGCCCATGTCATAATTTCCTAAACTCTACAAATGGAATACAATTAATTAAGAAAGCTCAAACCAAACATATATGTAATTGTAAGAAACCTGTTGTTAAACTGACCCAGATTATCTTAATCCTTAGTATGTTTATTTATGTTCATATTGTATCGTCCCCTATATTATATATTATGTATTCGACGCCATTGGCAAAATGAATAAAGTCCTATTCTATTCTATACAGTTAAATACATAAAAGAATGCGACTTGACAAGTGTAG
Organism: Hemicrepidius hirtus; assembly: GCA_963082805.1. Classification (NCBI taxonomy): domain Eukaryota; kingdom Metazoa; phylum Arthropoda; class Insecta; order Coleoptera; family Elateridae; genus Hemicrepidius; species Hemicrepidius hirtus. The sequence continues at coordinate 31,673,879 of OY720161.1, read as the reverse complement.
CGTACCCAACTGTACAGTTAACTTGCTTCCAAGACATCGCTTTCCTAATCCAAATAAGGATTTGCAACGATTAGAAAAATGGCGTGATGCAATTCAAAATCCTGCACTAACCACTTTAGACCCCCGAGAGTTATACAATAAGAAAGTTTGCCACGTCCATTTTGAGGAGTGTTATTTTAGTCCTGGTGCAAAAAGGATATATTGGAATGCTATCCCATCCCTTCATTTACCACCGCAATCAAGTACGTTAAATGAGCTATTTTCTTGTCTTTTAATAACGATATGTGATTTAAACTATATAGTATTTCTGTTGTAGCTGTATTTAGTCTGGAAGACACAGCAACGCCTTCGGTGATGGTTACTGAATGATCCGATATCCATTTTGATAATGAATTTCGTAAGTGAATTATCGCAATCAATAGTAAATTTTTAAATTCACTATGTTTGTAGAAAAGAATGATTACGCTGCAGGAGAGCCTTTTTGGTTATAATTAATGACAACATTGAAACTAATGGTACCAATGCTGAGAATAATACCTACTGTTTTAAATTTTGGTAAGTTAGTACCAGATTAAAGTACTTACATCATTACCTTTATCTATTTTTGTAACTAGAATTAATATGTTTTTTCTTTTATTGTAGGCAAAATTGATACTCCTGCTAGAATATTGAAAAACGTGTGAATTTTTCGAAACGACATGAGTCCCAAAAAAACTAAATTATATGGATTTGTGAAGTTTCTATCAAAACAACTTAACAGGTTCAAAAAAGCTAAAGACAGTTTCAAGGAAGCTTGTTAAAGCAACAAAGTTATCTGAAAACATGGAGCCTCATTTAACTAAGTTGAATCATCCGGCAGCATAATTTCTGCGTGGGCAGATTGAAGGAAATTGCAGACCACGTTTTAGTATTCATGTTAAGAGGGCAGAAGAAAAGTTTAACACAACCTGTATGTTATACATTTATCTCGAAGGGTGGTGCTAACCCTTATCAAATCAAAACAATTTTGAAACAAATTTTGTCGAGATTATTTAATATAGGTTTACGACCGATTGCGACGATATGCGATCAAGCTACTTCCAATGTTAGTGTTTTAAAATCTTTAATGGAAGACACAAAGGCAGAGTATTTAAAAATGGGATGCAAATATCGAGGAGGATTTCTCGAAATACAAAAATTAAAAATTTATCCAATATTCCCCCATATCTACTAAAATGCATTAGGAATAATCTTTTAATGAAAAAATTAAGCTTTAGAAGCAACAATATTACAAATATTGCAAAATGGGAGCATATTATTGGACTTGAAAAGGATAATGGTCTGAACATTATTGAAGGTCTTCGTGTGTTATCTCATTTAACTGATGAGCATGTATACGCGAACAAAATTAAATAGATATAGGTGAAAAATGCAGCTCAAATATTTTGCCAAAGTGTTGCATCAACTTTATATTTAGCAAGTCAGATATGTAAGTGTCGCCTTTTTGTTTATTTTGCCAATGTAACGACGCAATTCTTGGGGTGTGGAATTTGGTGCGTCGTATATAAGACGCCGTATTCCACATTCCCAAGATAGCGTCGTTTTGGCCAGACCGACGTCATACAGAGGCGCGGGCAACAACTTCTCCCTCCACGAAGGAGAAGGGACGGTCTGCGTCGCTGTGCGAAGGAAGCCGACGCCGGGCTATAAAACCGCCGCTCCGGCACAATTTAAAGGACTCCGAACTCCGAACTCCGAAAACTTATACGAACCGTATTATTTCAATTAGTAATTTTGGTTGTCCGAATAAAGTTAAAACTTAGCTTGGATCCTCAATCCCAGTTAAGTTTAGTGAATCGAAATTTAATTTCAAATCATTAGGGAAGTGTGGCTAATTGATTTCCGTAAGTAATTTAAATAAGTTCTGACCTGAAACCTCTAACCTGTTTTCCGCTCCCGAATCCGATCCTAGTTAGTATAGTTTATCCTGGTGGACCGTATGTGGCATAATACAAGACGGCTTTCATCAGGGTAAGCTTTCCCCAAGGTAGGGCATATGTGCTTGCAACAAGTGAACTACCTTGTTTAATCCCCAATTAGTTATTCCGAGTAATGTTTTGCTTTTATGAGTGACAGTTTCGTAACACGTAGAACAAAACACCAATTACTCAGTTCCGAACCAGCCCTACGGAGTTTTACCCTATATGTGACAACAATACGTAACAAGTAGGGTGAAACACACGTAAACTACCGTAGTCCTGTCCATCGACTTGGGTCAGAACTAAGTTGGGTTCTTCAAACCAGCCAGTAACCGAATTTTAATTTAATTAACTTTCAACCGCCCTGTATATTAAACCTGTTCAATAAATTCACCGACCGACATAAAATATAATTATTTTAAGACTTACCTGGTCACACTTCCACTCAAACACTTTAACCCGCACCTGGCAACCTATTAGTGGTTGCTCTCACATTCATTGTTTCAATCAATCATTCCGTTTTACTAATCAATTGCTGTTGACGTTCCGCCATATTTACTTGTCAAAAGATAAGGCATTAACTTTCGGTAATTTAACCGCAGCGACCCCTTTGATCACTCCCGGCAATCTGCCGTTTTAATCAAACAGAGAACTGTAAGTTATATTTCAAAATCCAGAACCGGACTTAAATAATTTACCAAAAATTTGTTTAATTTTATTAACTTGTACATATTATACATTTGTTAATTTTTATTTTTAGTTATACAGATAAAACATTCATTTTGTTAATTTTAGCCACCTTGAACCAGTGCTCAACCTGTGTGTAAATATTCCTGTAAATAAACTTGTTATTTTGATCCGTAGATTTTATTTTCAAAGATTTCAACGAACCCTGGGTACTCCCGAGCTATCCCTGGCACAAATAAATTCTGTGGCGACCTCCTCCTCACGAGCTAGGGAGCTAGGTCGTTGCACCAAATTTAAACTTCCTCTTTTTAGATGTATTCAATAGTGTTGGCGTTACTAATTTTTGACCGCTTATTTGATTCTGTAAATGGGAACAGAAAAAAACATATACACGGCAAGATTTTACGATGTGGCGTAAGTGAGAATAGCGACCATATACGGTTTTGGCAAGAGGAAGCTTTACCACTGCTAACATCGATGAAATTCGTTGTAAAAAACCCTAGTGATAAGACGAGACCTCCTTGCTTGGTCAATTAGAATTTTACAATGAAGAATTTCATTAATATTTGGAAATTTTTAAAAGATGAGGGTTTTCAATACATGTTAGGGCGACACATTAATCAAGATCCGTTAGAGAATTCCTTCGGACAAGTAAGGAGTCATGGGATTCTGTATAGGCAATGTAAATGACGGATCGGGCGCTGCAGTCGCTTCAAACATGGCGCCAGTACCAAGTAACGTTTTTGTTGTTTACGTTGTGTTTTATACGGTACAGTTGTAAAATAAGCTAAAACGTTAGCTAAAACCTATAAAAACGGTGTTTTGTGGTTATAAATTAGTGGTGCAGTGAGGTTATTCGAGTTTTATTTATTTTTCAGCCCTTCAAAGTAAACCAGACAGTTATTTCAACCTTGGTTAATATTGTTATACAACTTTAATATTTTACAGTTTTCATTATGGATTTTGTCGTTCAAATTACGGATTTGTTTGAATATTTAGAAGCATCTCCTTCGTCAAGGTGCATTTCAGAAGGACAAGGCGTGCTTAACGCAAGCCACATAATATTATGTGGAATCAAAGAAAAGACTACATCTAGTATATAATTATATGCCCTATGTTTAAAAAGCAGTGGGCTAACAGAGGCTCCACACAAATTGGAGGGATGTTTTGATCTGCTGTCAAGTTCGGTGAAAATACGGAAAGTAGGGTGTTCTTGCAAAGCCGGCATGTCTGCACGATGCAAACACGTAGCAGCACTACTATTTTTGTGTACCAGGTTGTACAAGTTTTTATAATTATGTACAAATTAAGCACCCTGTGATTTTATTGATACTGCAATTACGATTTTATTGTTTTCTTTTTTGCTGCTTTGTTATGTTTTCAGAAACAACATCACCGAATTAGAACAGCTGTCCTCCACGGATGTTAAATGTTACTGGAAGGACAATAAGCAAAGTGCGCTGCAAAATTATGAACCTGTTCCTATTAATGATACAACGTGCTTCAAAAAAATTAAGTTGGTAGGAAATTGTTCCAAGTACGACCAGATCATTATAAGTGACGAAAAAAATAAACATATTTTAAACACTTTACTAGCTGCTGCACCTGAGTCTGCAGCAGGCAAACATAGGTATTTTTATAAATTTAATATAGATCCATATATTCCACAGGTATTGCTGTACCTATTTACCTATCAATATTATGTTGTAGGAAAGGGCGCAGAACAGTACAAAATCAACAAGAACAAATTGCCGAAGAAAATTTAGAGAACACGGTTTTGGAAGAAATTTTGCTCTGGGCAGATAATTCTTCATGTGTGAAGGAACTAAAAGTGAAAAGGCCTATTAATAAATGTTGTAGTGTACAATATCTAAATTTAGTCGACACAAATATCATGCAAACAGCTGTCGATACTGTTAATAATAAAATATTGTGCCACCGCGAAAAGCATATCAGAATTACTGGTTCTCGATGCTACAGTGTTGTGTTTTTACTTATAGTAGAAACGACTGGCACACTAAAGCTTGCGACGCTCTTTCGGTTCGGGCGTCAAATTTGACGACGCTTCTGGTGAATGAGGGGTACGCCGGGTTTGGGGCGGAATTGTTTGCTTAAACCATAGACGTAATAAGTAGGGTGGACGGAGCGGGTTGTACCACGTGGTTTAGGGCGCTGCTCAGTGCTTTTGTATGCGTTTTATACGAGAATTGCGCGGATTATTTTAAATCGTTGGGTTTCTACCTATAATTTTTATGAGAAATTATGTTGATCTAACAGACTTTTATGTTTTAAAATGAATTGTTTGTTTGCCTTTATTTGAATACCAAAAAATTAAGTCTTCCCCTATTAAAAAACGTGTTCTCGTGAAGAGGCATAATGATGACAAACGATTTTTTCAACCAACTCAAACACCTTAAAAATTTCAGTTATATTTTATTTATTAAGAACTTATACCGAGTGGGTACTTTCAAAGCCGAACATAGGGGAATTGCATTGTAACTGATCTTTATATAGATTCCTGCTCGCCATTTAAACCCACAAGGATGGTAATGTCTTTATTATAAAAACCCTCTCCTCTACTGAATACCTACTCGTTATTATTCGTATTATTTGATATTAATATAACAGAAACATCGACTGATTTCAAATAATTTAATTGACAGATAAAAAAAGTTGACAATCATAGCAACCTATATTATTTCAAAATAGCATTATTTTATAATTTTTTTTACAGAAAAAGATAACTAAGTACTAACATTTATTGGCACCATCAGATGCGCTGTATTTTTGTCGTTCTATTCATACCATTACCATCCTTGTGGGTTTAAATGGCGAGCAGGAATCTATATAAAGGTTAGTTACAATGCAATTCCCCTATGTTCGGTTTTGAAAGTACCCAGACGGTACATTTATAACGAGAGATCAATAAAAAAACCAACTAGGGTAGGCTGTGACATTGAATTATTTTAAATTGGTACTGTAGCCACATCCACAGAATGACATTTCTGACATGAAAATTTAAAACTGAACGCTCTTGTCTAAGTTTCTAAGTTTTTTTATTTGATTTGGTGAAAAAATTTCAAGTTTGAAAAAATGGTATTCATTCAGTTTTAAATTTTCATGTCAGAAATGTCATTCTGTGGATGTGGCTACAGTACCAATTTAAAATAATTCAATTTCACAGCCTACCCTAGTTGGTTTTTTTATTGATTTCTCGTTACTACTAAAAAAAGTTATTTATTGATTTTTGAATAGTATGAGCTTTGAATATTTATGTCTAATTCTATTTTTTTGCTCATTTAAACTTTGGGTTCGGTGATGTAACCTAACATTTAAGTACGCTTTTAAAATTAATTTAATTAATTGCAATATATGATTTTCAAGAGGATCCTGATCCAGTATATGATTTTTTAAATTTTGAAAAATATTGCTACTGTGCAAGCAAGAAATGAGGGGCCACCCTTCTTATATCGATTAGTGCACCCATAACTTGAACATGACATTACCATTTTGACTGATAATTGATAATTTAAATGATAAAAATAAGATAGGAAACACCTGCACTATGTCATAAGACAGCAGCCGACTGCAGTGGCTATGCCTGTTTCTTGCCCGAAACCACGTGGTACACAGCATGCGTCTCTCTCTTCACTATGAGTCAATGCTTAAAACTTCCGCTCCGTCCATCCCACTTATTATGTCTATGGCTTAAACACAACAATTCTGCGGGAGTCTCGGGCGCCAGATTTTAATAAGGAGTTTTCTCTCCAGCGGCTTCGTTGTATACTTGGTGACAGGAAGACCTGGGTAGCTTCAGTGAAGAAAGAAAATGTCCAGGGGTCGATTCTTCTTCCACGTGGAAAACTGAAAGCTTTTAGAAGCAGAACATGCACACGCAAATAAATCATACACCAAATGCTAGAGAAAGAATTTATATTAAACAAATATAATACAATATTTACAAACAACTTACTACCTAAATATACTGTTGTGCAAGCCAGCCACAAGCGGTGCGTTAAGTAGCGTTCGAATAAAAGCGGGGCAAAGCAACGTTTTTGGTACAAGCGGTTTATAGCAAGCGGAAAATAAAACAATTGATTTTATAATTACCAGAGCTATAATCTCTATTAAAATTGTAAGGTGCCACCTCTACTGAAACGGTACTCAAAACTAAACTAAACAAAAAGATACTCTAAACAATTAAATGAAAACAGGGTCGGAACAGGGACGGCAGGCTCTATTTAATTCTACCCAGAAGTAGGTGACGAGTACACAAGGATAGTGCACTACTGTACGGGTCAGCCACTCCAAGCAAAAATAAACCAAGCAAATAAACGGGCCGGGGAAAACAAACACGGAGGGCTTTACCTAAATCACCGGAGAAGATGTCTAGTCGCAGAACCGAATCTCACAAACTAGCCAAATTCCCCAGGTCAATAAGCTACACAGCGGGAATTACCTATATCTCCGGAGAAGACGTCTAGTCGCAGAACTGAATCTCGCAAACTAGCCACTACCCCAGGTCCATAAGCAACTCGGCGGGATTCACCTAAATCACCAGAGAAGATGTCTAGTCGCAGAACCGAATCTCGCAAACTAGCCAAATGCCCCAGGTCAATAAGCAACTCGGCGGGATTCACCTAAATCACCGGAGAAGATGTCTAGTCGCAGAACCGAATCTCGCAAACTAGCCAAATGCCCCAGGTCAATAAGCAACTCGGCGGGATTCACCTAAATCACCAGAGAAGATGTCTAGTCGCAGAACCGAATCTCGCAAACTAGCCACTACCCCAGGTCAATAAGCAACTCGGCGGGAATGACAAGAGTTCCTAAAAAACGGCTAAGTCCAAACTGGGACTTAGTACAAAACCAAAACAATAAACTAAACGGCTAAGTCCAAATCGGAACTTAGAAAAATAATTTTAAAATTGAAATCGGCTAAGTCTTTACCAAACACTTAGAAAAATCCTAACTTGAAAACTAAACTTGGCACCAAACACTTTAAAGAGTATTAGCTCAGCTGGAGATGATCCTCGAAACTGGAGTTCGACTGTTGTACTGGAGCAGAAGACATCAAGAACTTATTACTCTGGACTCAAAACTCGCCTTTTATAGCCGGCGAGTTCAACATTTTGAAAACGGAGTTGAGAGATACGCGGCCCCGGCGAAAGTGGGGTCACGCCGCGGATCGGCCGCTCTAGCTACGGTCGAGCGCTATCAGATTGCACGGCCAAATAAATTTACAATTTACAATGAAAACAGGTAAATAAATACAGATAACAATTCAACCGGGTTAACTAAAATTAATTAACTGCTGTACTAACACCGGAAATGATTAACTAAATATATCAGCCCTAATAAAATACTTAAAAATTGGCAAATTAAATAATTACAGGTAAACTAAAATATTGGAATACTGCATTTACTATGGAAAATAACTTAAAAATTTAGTAACTTCGTTACAAGCTGTTAAATACTTCTGGCCAAAGGCATTCACAAATAAGTAAATGTTTTTCAAAGGTACTTCTAATTTCTGTGTTTTTATTTATTTTCTACTACATGGAATTGTGACAGAGAACGAACCCCGAATAGCTTACAGGACAAGAAACAATTACACCGTGATAGAAACTGGTCTTATTATATGTAAAATTCATCCTTGGCTGGCATTTTCACCAGATGGAATTGTTATCGAAAATAATAAACCAGTTAAACTTCTGGAGATAAAGTGTCCCTTTATAGGTAAATATTAATTATAATTCAGTTGACTTAGTAAACTTAATATACATACATTTCAGGTAAAATTAAAAATTCTGCCGAGTTCATAGAGGAGTGCAATTTTCTAACAATTGAAAACGGCACAAATGAAAATTGTAGAGTAGCGTTAAAAAAGAAACACGCTTACTATGGTCAAGTGAAACTAGGAATGGCTATATTAAATCTTCCCGAATGTGATTTTGTGGTTTATTCTAGTTTTTCTAAGTTATTTTTAAACATCATTGTAAAATTTGATCAAGCATTTGCTAGTCGCAGTTGCTAGAGAAATTGCAAAATCGCTATTTTGATCAAATGTTGCACCAAATATGTACCAATCAAGTAAGATCCAAACATATTTAATCAACGCTAGGTACATAGTCTATATGAGAATTTTTTTGAAGGCACGCACATTCTAGGACAACATACTATTCACGTAAACAAAGCCACGTGGTTAGCGGTAGTCACTTACCCTGTCTCTTGGTTTTGTTTACATGAATATTTTCTTCTCCTGGAATATACTTTAGTATAAATATAAGTAAAATTTTAAAGGCATCAAACGCCTCTCCCATCCCACCTATAAATATAAATTAAATGCTATTTTTTGATATTTTAATTAATATTTCTTATTTTAATTTTTTATTAATTTTGAAACATCTTAAGCAAAGGTACGAAAACTAATTGTATATTGTACGTACATTTTTTTCTAATAAAGTTAACTAATGCAGATTTGTTTTGTTAATAATGAATAGGCTTCACGTTTCTGCATAATACTGAGATCAGTGTGTAATGCAGAAAAAATAATTACATAATTTTCATTTATAACCTCTCACTGCTGCAAAAATCTCGAATCGCTTAAAACAGAACTTGTTAAATTAACAACTGCACATATTATCATAAATATTTGGTCAATTTTAATTACAAGTGGTAGAGGTAACGGTTTGACGAGAATTTCAAATGTCTTTATTCTTTGATTAGTTCGCTCTACATGCACCCTCGCTTTGCAATTTTAGCTTTTAATAGAGCTTCTCTTTTGAAAATTGCATCTTCTTTCTTAAAAATGGTGGTTGAATAATCTTGATTGCATACTCATTTGCAATATCTTTTATTAAAAATCCTTTATCCACCATAATATTGTCTTGAAACATTTCACATTTAGTGATAAGACCACTTTGTGTAAATATACGTTTATCCGAAACACGAACTCCATATGACTTATGCCCGATTGCACCGTCGTTAAATTTTAAGCGAGCCTTAAACGGAGACTTAACTCAAAACGGATTGCACCGCGTACAAATGGTGCCTTAAATGTGCTAAGCTTTCCTTAAATTTAAGCCGCCGATGTCGGCCGCTTAAATTTTAAGGCTCCCTTAAAACAATGCAGCGCATGCGTAATTTGGATTTTATGTGACAGCTACCGCAGTAGCAACATAACCTAACTTCTATTGTGTATTTATATATTATGAGTTCCGTTTAGGTAAGTCTCGATACTGTATACGTTTTTTTAATATCGTAAATGATATTTCTGATTTGGTATTTATGACAGAACACTTTCCTCTCACTCGTTTGCATATTCATAATAAACGTGAAGTTCGTTACTATTGGGCTAACCTAGTACTATCACCAGTGTAACCAGACCTCATCATTTTAAGCGAGCCTTAGAAATACTGGCGGCGGTGCAATGCGATTCGATTTTAAGGGACACATATTTAAGCTCGCCTTAACTAAGGGACGCTTAAATAGCAAACGGTGCAATCGGGCATTATTGATGTAAGTTATGAGTCCAGCAGGTGACACTCCAGTCATAAATTTTAAAGTATGCTTTTTTTTGTACTGGGAGTATGTTTTAAGTCGACAGCATAAACATTTGGCTCGTTGAAGCGCAATTTCTGTACAATCTAGCACTACACGAACTTTCTGAAAATATTAAAAACAAATAGGCATGTTTTGCCTAATTTCTGTAGATGAAGGCCAATATATAAGTGAGCTAAAACTTTCGTTAACATGGAAAGTGTTTCATAAAATATTGTGTGACATGTAGTTGCAGTAACAGTTTGAAACAATATTGCTAGAATTGCATACCTCACTCCAGTCTTCAATTTAATAAAAGTAAGAAGTATGCACTCTTTTAACGAAAGTTTATATATTTTTGAACTTCTATCGAATATTACAATGCATAACTCTACAATGACATTAAGTAACTTGAAAGTTGGTATTCCAGTCATAGTAATCAATTTCGTTTTCTCATTAATCAAATTGATGAAAGAAGGTGCAAAATCACCACTTGCTACTTGAATACTTTTATCACTTACTCGAATACCATCGTCAACGTTACTTAAGCACAATAACCCATCCACAGCCTGCACGATCTGTAAAGTATAATATTGTCTCTATGTAGGTAGGGACTTTTAATTAATTATTTATATTGCACTACCTGATAGAGATTCAATTCCTTGCAATGTATTTTCTGTATTTTGTTCTACTGGTATGCTTCCTAGCAAATTCTGAAGATTTGCAAGGGTTGTTTTTTGTTGGATTGTTTCCCTGCATTTTCTAGTTGGTGGTAGTATACACTCTAAACTTTCCTTTTCTATTGTGGCAATTATAGACGCAACAATTGGTATTATACACGTTTTTGCCCATGTTGAAATACAAACGGATCACAAAAACTGATAAAATTAAAAATATTGGAATTGTTTTGAGATTTGACAACAGCAGACAAAAAGGAGTTACCGGTTAAAATAGTATCGAAATCTCACACCAGATGGCGTATTGCTACATTTACATTGCCTAACACCAACAACATTTACCCAAATTTTTAAAACGATGTTGGTGAATACCACAATCAATATGTACAGCCCAACTTTTAACTGCCAAGATGATGATTGTGAGGTTGTTTTCATGGGGATAAAGCATTTTGTTAATACTCGTAGATGTAAGAACTTCAACGAAGAAATCCAAGGAACGTTGCAGTGTGCCATAATGCCTGGAGTATCTGCTGATACATCGGCCAATAGAGTCAGTTTGGAACATCAGTCACTTCAGCTGGCCCTCAGTAAATTGGCAACTATGTGCCGGATTCCTTAAAAAAAAATTAAGCTGTTGGTTAGAAAATGTGAAACCTGCAAGAATTGTTTATTTAGATCCCAAGACTCGATTAAAATTGTTTAATAAAAGCACGAAAGTATAATGGAGGATGGGCTAAACGACTGTGTTACTCGAGTGATGGATTTGCAATGTGCTTTTACAACGTTCATAAAGAAATTGTTCACTTATTAAAAGAAAATCCACACAACTACAATTTTCTAAGTAAATTAACACATTTACAGCAAAACATTGATTTTTTTGTAATCCCATATAGCACCGGATATCCATAGGACGTCCATTTCTAGTACATTATGTGTCCGTATGTCCAAGGACGTGCGGTGGACGTCCAATGGACATCCATCTATGTACAGTCAGCGACAAATGTTTTCACCAGTATGATACCACTGAACACGTTTTTCTGAGAGAAATATAAGAGGTACCATAACGTCGTTCTTATTGTTTTATATAGGTATGTTGTTAACACTGTTAACAGGATGAAATAAAATATAGAAATGTGTCATATTTCTCAGTAAAGCGGGTTACAGTGGTACAAGACTGGTGAAAACATTTGTCGCTGACTGTACATATAATGGATGTCCATTTCGAATATCCAGTGGATATCCATAACATGCCCATATTTCTCTTAAAAATTATGCTAGCTATATTTTTATATATTAGCGTTTTTTATTTTAATTAATTTTGATATTTTTATTTAATATGTACGTCTATATAACCATTTTACATTAAGCAAAATTTTATTATTATTTTGTAGTATATTTCTTATTTTTAATGGCTCGTCGTATTTTTTTATGAAAATATCTTTAAATTTAAAATCTTTCTCTGAACTTTTATTTTTTAATTTTTATCTTTTTTATGTCCGCTTATTACGCATTTCCTACACCAAGCAAAATTTTAGTATTTATATAATTTTCTTTTGTGAAGGAACACGTCATGTTATGTAACCCCGTATAAAAAGAGATGTGAGATGTTTCAAATTTATCAGTAGGTACATAGTGGTGAGAGAGACGATAGTATTATGCACTTGTCGGCGTGTTGCTTGTAGGTAGGCTCTGCGCAAGTGTTTTTCGGATCGAGTTCTTGACCTTCAGCTGTTTGGTTCTCGTGTTAGTTAGTTTGTTTGAAAAGTGTTTTCGAAAATTGGAAGTGTGTGTGTAATTTAGATACTTAAATTTGGAATTTGATTCGAAGTTACAAGTTTTGTCAACGCGTGTTGTACAGGAGGTAAGTTAAATACATGCCTATTATTTATCTACTACACGACAGTATTTATTTTTTGCAACAGGTGTGTAGACATAACCTATAAATGTGTCTGATTTTGCAGATTTATAATATTGGACGAAAAAATTTAGTTTTAGAGAAGAATAGTTATTATTAAACATGCCCAAAATTCGAACTATACATTATCGAACTGCTAAAGCAGATGTTGATCTTTCAATAGACATTGTAAAATCTAAACACCAAACCAATGCAGGCATAGCTATTACAACAATAGCTTCAAGTAGTGACCAACGACCTTTACCTGAAATTCGTGATGAAGGTAGTAGTGACCTAATTAATGACAACGTTCCAATTAATAATAGTAATTCCAGTTTTCTTGATTCTGATGCGTACGCATCAGATGATACCGCCGATTTTGAACCAGATATAAATAATGTAGTAGTTGATGAGTTTGCAGATAGTACTAATAATAATTTTACCAGTTATCATAATAATAATTATGAAAATGGCGCCTAGTGGTATGGACGCGTCCGGAGCGCTAGTCGTATTATGTGCTGTTTGTGGTGCAAAAGCAGTTGCAAAACGTGTAGTTTGTGTTAACTGTGGAAAATACTATCATAACAGTTGCGTCTCCAAGTTAAAAAAATACGAAAGTACTGATGACAAGAGCACAATAATGTGCTGCTACGAAACTGATGATCAGTCGACTCGTGAAGCGAACAAAGATCGGACGGAAATGAGTTTAATAAACACAGATTATACACAAGTTGTCCTTCTGCAGTCAATAATTAACTGTAAGGATACGCTAATTGCAGAGCTGTATGAGAAAATTGATCTGTTAAAGGATAAAATTAAATATATAGAAAAGGCACGCCAAGGTGGAGATAAGATGAAACCTGCGAGCAGACAGATAGCCGCAGTCCCAGCCGGTCTACAATGTGTGGATACCAACAAAAATGAAAATGCACCCGTTAATAAGCTAAAAAGTAATGTAGGAACTGAATTACCGCCAATACCAATATCTCAGATAACAAGGGCGGCCGTAAGTACCGCATGTGAGCTAGCTGCCGCAAACCAGTTAATTACAAAAGTGCTAAACTTAGATGAGTGCATAAAAGATAATTCAGAAACGGTAACAGTGGCAAAACCATGGAAGATAGTGGCAAATAAGAAATCAAAAGGCAGAAATGCGATCATAAGTAGTGTTGTGGAGGAATCTGCTCAGTTAAAATCAGCACCGAAAAAAGTATCGTTGTTTGTATCGCGTCTAGATCCTGGAACAACACCAGACAATGTTAAACATTTCCTAAAATCTAAAAACATGCTCGGAGAATGCGAGTAGTTAACTGCACGATATCCACAGCACTACTCATCCTTTAAAATAACGATAAATGACAATAAGCTAGATGAAGTGATGAAACCCGAGTACTGGCCAAAAGGCACACTGGTTACCAGGTTTTTTCATTCACGCACGAAATCGAACATCGCGGGATAAAGGCAAAAAATTACCTTCACCGAAATAAGTTGGAACAATTACATACACAAGTTAGTACTGTTTTTCGGATTTTGAATATAAACATTCGTAGTATTAGAAATAAAGTAAATCTCTTAAATGTTTTCCTGCAGTCCCTTGAGTATCCCGAAGTAATTTGCCTGACAGAAACGTCTCTTAAAGACGAGGAAATAAAAATTATAAAAGTAGATAACTACAATGTAGCTAGTTGCTTCTGCAGAGGGATCCTCGAGGGTGGCGGAGTAGCAATATTAGTAAGGTATGATATAAATTACTGTAAAAAAACAATAACTAATCTCAAGATGGAAGAGCAGCTTTTCGAGGCAGCTAATGTAATTATATCTCTTGACAATATAGCAATTACCATAAGTTGCATATATCGATCTCCCATTAATTTGAAAAAGAATGACGATTTTTTCTTAACCTCCTTAGAAAAGCTGTTATTCTGCATCTCAAAAACTAAGGGCCCTAAATTTGTATGTGCAGATTTTAATTATAATTTTAATAACCAAACGAAAAGACCTCAAAATATTGTGAATCTATTTTCGTCGTACGGTTACAATAAATGCTTTTCAGGTTTTTCCCGTATACAGGGAAATTCTAAAAGTTTAATCGATAATATCTTCACGAATGTTGATAATCATAGTAGGTATAATATCCAAAACACTCGATGTCAGTTTTACCGATCATAGAGCGCAACTCTTAATCTTTACCCCTCTAAATTCTCCTCTGCACCTATCTCCGAAATTGATAAATAGAAGAATCTTTTCTAACCAAAACATAAACTACTTTAAACACCTGCTATCCAAGGAGACTTGGATGGAGGTCTATCTACAACAAAATAATATTTCAAAATTTGATACCTTCTTTAATAATTTCCACAGTTTATTCAATATAGCTTTCCTGAAAACTGTTAAAAGGAAAAATGAAAACAGAGCGAAGAGTAAACCTTGGCTCACCAAAAATATTATCGAGGAAAGCGAACAAATTAGAGAAATTTATAAACTTGTAAAATGCTCTAACAATCCAGTTATGATACAACATTTTAAAGCTCGGAAGAAAAATTATGAAAAGTCTGTTTTAGCGACAAAAAAATTTTTCTATGACAGGGAAATCGCATGTGCTTCAAATAAATCTCGTGTCGTCTGGGATATTATTAATGATAACGTAAACAGAACCCAAAATACTAAATTGCCTCAGCAAATGAAACATAACGACAAAGTACTTAATAGCCCTGGCGATATCGCAAATACATTTAACCAATTTTTTATTGAATCCGTAGCTGCACTAACAGGCAGATGTCGTCTCGAGAATACCCCTAAGTTAAAAAGCACTGCCGAAACCATCTATCTTACACCTATCACAATAGAAGAAACCACAGAAATTATATCTACAGTGTGTAAAAAGAAATCTGCCGGTC
Source organism: Hemicrepidius hirtus (assembly GCA_963082805.1). NCBI lineage: Eukaryota > Metazoa > Arthropoda > Insecta > Coleoptera > Elateridae > Hemicrepidius > Hemicrepidius hirtus. Next base: position 31,658,224 of record OY720161.1, on the reverse strand, counting down.
CAGACGAAGTACCTTGCCACCTTTTACAAAAAGTCGCAGAATCCAAAGCCGGACCTCTAACCTATTTAATCAACATCTCTTTCGAAATTGGATATTTTCCTAAGCAGTTAAAGGAAACAGTTATTGTACCTATCTTCAAGAAAGGGGAGGCTTCGCAACTTGGAAACTACCGACCGGTAGCACTGCTATCTGCATTTTCTAAAATCTTTGAAAAGGCGTTTTTCTCAAGAATAACTTCGTTTATACATAAACACAAACTCTTAAATAACCAACAATTTGGATTTAGTAAGGGTCGCTCTACGCAAGATGCAATCCTAGCCTGCTATGAGAAAATTCTTGATAACTTGGACAAAAAACTAAAAACCGTTGAATTATTCTATGACTTCTCTCGTGCATTCGACACTATTAACCATCAATTACTCCTTAAAAAACTATCTCATCTAGGCTTCCGAGGTTCTGCGTTTTCATGGGTTCAATCCTATCTAGGTAACAGAACCCAATCTACTTCTGTTTATTATAATGGAATACGATCAAACTCTGATAACATTAATGGACCAACAGGCGTACCTCAAGGGAGCATCTTGGGCCCCCTGCTCTTCCATTTGTTCATAAATGATATTGTTTCAAATTTTGACAATAACTTTATAACCCTTTATGCAGACGACACTTCAGTCATCATCACCGCTAATGAAACCGAGAGTCTTAGCCGCAAAGCTACAGCGAATGTACTCAATTTGTCCACCTGGTGCGAAAGTAATGGCATAGTCCTAAACTTGGCAAAAACTGAAATGCTGGTTATCTCGCCAACTGGCCAATATAATGACCACAGTCTGCTGGTACGAGGAGAATCCTGTTCTGTTCGACAATCGGAAAACGTGAAATTTTTGGGGTTGTACATTGATCAACACTTATCCTGGGAGGGCCATATCGACTACCTTATTAAAAAACTAGCTAGCCTAAATTTTGCAATTCTTCAACTAAGACAGGTTGCTAACCTTCACACACTACAAACCTACTATTATGCTACTGTAAGTTCCTTGATATCTTATGGCTTACTGTGCTGGGGAAACTGCTCGTCTGTAAATAGGCTATTTATATTACAAAAAAGAATTTTGCGAAGTATGCTGAAGCTTTCCCCCGACACTTCATGCAGACCTTATTTTATAAATCAAAGAATATTTACGATATACAACATCTACATCTATCAAGCAGTGAGCTATGTAAAACGCAACCTTCAGAAGCATACTACCTGCGGTGACAAAAGTGGCTACCTCACTAGAAATGCTGATGATATCCATATCCCCCGATACAGATTGGAGCAAATTAACAAAGGTCCTTTCATAACCTCCATCCGCCTTTACAATCACCTACCTCCGCCTTTAAAAAGACATACAGGATCTCAAATTATTTAAAACCCATGTCAAAAAGTTTTTAACACGCAATAGTTTTTATTCGCTCACTGAATATTTAAATTTAAATTTTAGCTGATCTGTTTACATTTTCTAAGGTTGTAGCTACTGTAGTAGTGCATGTATTTATTTATTTTTTTGTTGTTTTTTGTCTTTTTTTGTATTATTTTATTTTGTGTATACTTCTGTTAACTGTTTACTAGTACTTGTATATCAAGTGTTACAGATTCAAATAAATTTCAATTTCAATTTCAATACAGAAAATTTTTCATTACAATTGGCAGAGTGGGCTGTAAAGCATAAAATTACCCATGTTGCAGTAAATGATTTACTAAATATTTGAAAACAACAGCATAATGATCTGCCCGGTGATGCACGTACTTTATGTACGTACGAACCCCCAGGAAAGTAAATGTAAAAATAGTCGACCCCAGGACATTACTGCCATTTTAGCGTAAGCAAGTGTGTTGAAAGGCTTTTGATAAATCGGTCTTTGCAAAATTTACAGGCAGTAGAAGTGTATATAAATATTGATGGTCTACCAATTTCTAAAAGTTCCAAAAGTCAGTTCTATCCAATACTGTGTAGCTTAGTTGAAAATTGTGATGTTGTCGATATTATAGGGATGTATCATGGCAACGATAAACCAACTGATGTAACATGTTTTTAAAAGATTTTGTTGACGAAGCTATGTATTTAACAACCCATGGCGAGTTAATTAAAGGACGTACGTATGCCTTTAAAATAAAAGCTTGTATCTGTGATGCTCCTGCCAAGTCGTTCATCACCTACACTAAAGGGCATTCAGGTTATTCCTCAAGTTCAAAATGTAACATAAAAGGGGAATATATTAATGGCAGAGTTTGTTTTCATAAATTAAAAAACTATACATTACGAACGGATGCGGATTTTAGATCAAAATTACAACAACGACATCACACTGGAACATCAGTACTTGAAGTAATCCCTGGTTTAAACATGGTTGAAGATTTTCCACTAGATCCAATGCATCTACTTTATTTAGGAATTGTTAGAAAATTGATTGTTCTTTTGTGGATCGACGGTAAACCTCCAGCTAAATTATCATTTCATTTAATTTCTAAATTATCAGACTACCTAATTAATCAAAGAAAGTTTATACCATGTGAATTTAATCGTAAACCAAGGGCATTAAATGAATGCAAAAGGTGGAAGGCAACCGAATTCAGGCAATTTTTGTTGTACACAGGTCCTGTAGTTTTAAAATCTGTGCTGAATCATGACAAATATGTCAAATTTCTAACGTTACACGTACAGCTCTACCAAGCTTACAAAGTTAAAAGGAGGCGTGTCCGGCGCTGTTATAGTTTTTCAAAGTACAGTCAAAATAAAAACATGTAGGCGGCAAATTTAAATAATTGTAAATACTCTTCATTCCAAGAATTCCAGGACCTTCCGAATGATATTTCTGGCTTCAGAATGAATTATCTTCCTCGATTTAGCATTCATACTTAACAGATTTTAAACGTCAAAACAATCTGACAAACACTGAAATTATTAAAATTTTAAAAGTCAATTAATTATTTTCAGTGAATGTACTTTTGAGTATAATTGTTTGCTATTGGTTGACGTATTGTCGCGCCTTGTCTTTCAAAATTTAGTTGACATATTTTCTGGGCATTTGTAAGCTTGGTGGAGCTTTAGCTGCTGTTATTTTGTCTTGTTCAAGACATCAACAGTATTTAGATTATGCAAAAACCTTGATGCATTACTTCGTGAAAACTTTTATACTCTTATATGGTGAAAAATATGTTTCACATAATGTACAGTCAGTGACAAATGTTTTCACCAGTATTATATCACTGAACCCGCGTTTCTGAGAAATATAAGAGGTAACAACGCCGTTTTCATTGTTTTACTTATAGGTATGTTGGTAACGCTGTTAATAAGATGAAAATCAAACGGAGAAATGTGTTATACGTCTCAGTAAAGCAAGTTACAGTGGTACAAGACTGGTGAAAACATTTGTCACTGACTGTACGTAATTTATTACATGTTTGTGTCGATGCAGAGAAATTTGGAATAGTACAAAAATTTAGTGCCTTTCCATTTGAAAATTATATGCAGTCGATAAAGAAAATGGTTCGTAAAACCGATAAACCCTTGCAACAGGTAATTCGTCGAAAAAGTGAACAAGACTGTTTCACAAATTCAAAGGATAAAGTAGAGTAAAATAACAAACCTCTGTTACTGAATGAGCATGTAAGAGGGTATGTAATAGATGTTTATTACTAGTCTCAGTTTGAGAAAGTTTTATTTGAGAATTTTATCTTGAAAATACAAGAGCCAGATAACTGCTGCTGCTTAAAGGATGGAAGTATTGTTTTTATACGAAATTTTTGTTGTAATGATGAAAGCACAGTTGTAATAGGTCATAAATTCTTGGGGGTTGAAGATTTTTATATGAAACCATGCAAATCATCTGAACTTGGAATTTATTTGGTAGATAAATTTGGGCCTTTACAGAAATGGAATATAGATCAAATTTCTTATAAACGTGTTCAACTTGAATATAAAAATAAGTTCGTAATTTTTCCTTTGTTACATTAATTCATGGTTTTGTTATTATTTTATTTTTAATTTAAATTTAAAAATTTGGGATAATTTAATTAAAGGTATAATAGAGTACCAAAGTGGCGTCAAAAAATTTGTAATTGTAAGCGCTAATCTCGTTGCAGCTTGAGTTATTAAAAAAAATTATGGTATTGGAGTAAAATGGAAAAAACTTGGACCGTGGTTAAGTTTGAAAATGACAACTCAGTTGCAGCAGTTCCTTCAACGTGGATAGTACGGAACACATGTTACTTGCCACCTTTTTCGAAGGAAAAATTAAGTATTCCGCAATGGTACTTATGGTAATAATATTATATATACGAGTATGGTGATCGGTAATATACAGGGTTATTCAAATTCGAGGCTCATCATTGGGATCTCGGAAACCGTAAGAGATACGAAGATGGTTAAATTGGGGCAAAGTTGCGCTATATAGTGCTGATCAATAATTAAAAAAGAAATTTAACCTATCTACCTTAGTTTTTTTATTATGGCCAAAAAACCGAAAAATGGCAATTTTGTTTTTTGGACATAAGTTGGTTGTTATTAAAAATTTTTCAAATCTGTAAAAACTTTCTTGAAGCAACTTTTTAACTGCAATACCGTAGTGGTATCAAAATTTGTCTACCCCGTTTCGGTTTTGCGGAATCATCCTCAGGTTTGTTTTTTCTTATGGGCGGTACATTGGATTTTTACAGCGTCGAATAGAGTTTTTGGTTATGCTTTCAACGATGTATAACATGATGACTTTTGACTGCCGAAAATTGCTGTTAATTACAGAAATAGTAACGCATAGTGAGAACGGTATCTTAATTTTTTGAGGACTCAGTTTATGGACTATTTGAAGACATCCCTTTATTACGGCTAGGACAGCTATGGATGCAACAAGACGGAGAACATCCCCATTACACTATTCCAGTACGAAATTTTCTCAATCAGCATTTCCATAATCAATGGATAGGCAACCGTGGAGTTGTGGAATGGCCTGCTCGATCACTTGATTTGTCCCCTTTAGATTTCTTTTTGTGGGGAAACCTCAGAAATAAAATCTAAGAGAACAGGATTAACAATAGGGAGGAATTAAGAAGAAACATTTAACATGCATTTGCTACAATTCGAGGCAGAGATATTCATAGAGCTATAAACAATATTAGAAAAAGAGCAAATCTTTGTATACGTGAGAACGGCCTCCAGTTTGAGCAAGTTTTTCCATGGCAATCTATTCAAATTTACTATTTCTGCAAATAACAGCAGTTTTGGGGAGTCGAAAGTCATCATGTCATACATCATTGAAAGCACCATCAAAAACTCTATCCGATGCTGTAAAAATCCAACATACCGCCCATAAGAAAAAACAAACCTGAGGATGATTCCGCAAAACCGAAACGGGGTAGACAAATTTTGGTACCACTACGGTATTGCAGTTAAAAAGAAAGTTTTTACAGATTTGAAAAATTTGTAATAACAACCAACTTATGTCCAAAAAACAAAATTGCCATTTTTCGGTTTTTTGGCCATAATAAAAAAACTAAGGTAGATAGGTTAAATTTCTTTTTTAATTATTGATCAGCACTATATAGCGCAACTTTGCCCCAATTTAACCATCTTCGTATCTCTTACGGTTTCCGAGATCCCAATGGTGAGCCTCGAATTTGAATAACCCTGTATACAAGAACTTTTTCCAGATAATTATTTAACTGCTAGAAAGAAGATGAGGAAATCAGAAATAACTTCTGATTTAAATACAGATACTGAAGAGGAGCAGAAAAGGAAAAAAAAAGAAACAAAAAAGCTCCGTCAGTTCAGAATTTCTATCTTCTGTCATTGTCAAATGTATTTTTTTATCAAAGTGCAGTACCGTGCAGTAGCAAGTGGAACATTGGTGGGAACCTTGAAAGAATACATAATGGCGCTCACATTGAAATTTAAAATCAATGATCAAGAAATAAATCTTTCACTGGAAGATCATCAATCAGATTTATTTTTTAAACTGACTAGTAAGTATAAATGATGTTTGTCTCATGCGTGCATGCACGTGCACGCACATGGCATGTATAGGTTAGAAATCGATATAAAAACCTATGAATATTTCAATGTTAACAATGCATTTATTATAGTATGTATCTAAATTTTCAATATTACCAAAAATTGTTTGGGTAGTATTAATTAACTCTTATTGTTTGTAGACGATGATGAGTTCACCGTAAGTTATTTAAAAACATTAGTGGAAAATAAATTCATTACAAGTAATGAGGAAATCACACATATTGTACGTGTTGAAGATGAAAAGTAAATAGGTACATATTTAAACGTGAAACTTTTAATAGAATCATATATTATTTTAGTGATATTCCAATATACGAAAACAACCTGGATACAGCAGAAAACGAGACAGAAAATGGCCAAAAAAAGGATATTTATAAAATTATTGAACATATACGTAGGGGAAGTCCGGGTAATGGGGGCCCCCGAGTAATGGGAGCCACCCATAATTTGACTGGCATGTGGTTTAATATGAAATTCGCACGTTACCGCCATCTATGAATGACTACCCCGACCTCCAGACGAAATTTCAGCGACACGGGACGTTATCTGTAAGCGGTGGCGTAGCAAACTACAAAACACGCCATTTCGAGTATCAGCTGTGGATTTGATAAGCCTAAAATTCGTGATACGATATTTGTACGCTTTTGAAAACTTCCGAGAATAGTTGTGTTTGAGACTTGTATTCGTCATATCAAAGGTGAGGTTCGTTGCGTAATACCTACTTTTTGTGTAACACCATTTGAAGAAAATCATGTTTTTTGGGGTAATGGTAGCCACTCAGGCAATGGTGGCCGGCCACCATTACCCCTGAAGAAGAGACATAGCAACCGTCGGCTTAAATGACATAGTATGTCATCTTACCCTGAATGGCTTACGTGTAAGAATACTTTAAAATTATGTTTTAAATTCTTTTCAGGATGCCCGGCAACTATCAGAGGAAGTCTACGCGCCATTCGTGGTCAAAGGAAGATATGGCGAAGGCCATTGAAAGCGTCAACAAAAAGAAGATGGGGTGGTTGAAGGCGTCTAGAACGTACAATGTGCCGCAGGCCACACTACGTTGTCACTTCGTGAATGTTCCTGTAAATCTTGGCCGTTTCAAGCCCACCTTTGGATCGGTCACAGAAAAACCGTTAGTGGAGCATTTACTAGAGTTTGAACACAGATTCTTTGGGTTTACTACCACTGATGTCCGAAAATTAGAATTTCAATTTGCAAAGAAAGCAGGTGTGTCTCATAAATTCGATGAAGATACATAAATAGTAGGTTGGGATTAGCTAAAAGGGTTTAGGAAGCGTAACCCATCCATTTCGTTGAGGGCCCCTGAAGCTACTTCCGCAGCAAGGACAAGAGCTTTTAATAAGCCGCAGGTAGTGAAGTTCTTTGATCTCTTACAGAAGTTGGTGACCGATGATATTCCTCCGTCAAACATTTACAACATGGATGAATCCGGCCTTAGCACCGTCCAAAAGCAGCCAAAAATATTTTCGCAGAAGGGAAAAAACAGGTTGGTGCATTTACAAGTGCAGAACGAGGCCAGCATGTCTCTATCGCTGTCTGTGCCAATGCTGCCGGGAATTTCATTCTACCTGCAATGATTATCCCTAGGAAAAACTTTAAACCTGAATATTTTGATGGTACACCTCCAGGAACCTTGCAGCTATGTTTCGAAACTGGCTAATGTTTGGGCCCTTATTTGTCAAATGGATGAGACATTTCGTCATTTCTACTGGCTGCAACCCTACAAACAAAGTTATTCTGCTTCTCGATGGCCACAGTAGCCACAAAACCCTAGAATGGAGTCATATTGCTGTGTCTACCGCCGCACTGCACCCATAGGATGCAGCCACTGAACGTCTCATTTTTTTGGACCTCTCGATGCATATTACAACCGTGACATGACCACCTGGCGAAAAGCGCACCCCGGTAGAACTGTAGGGCTTTACCAAGTCGCCAGTATTTTTGAGAGAGCAGACGGAAGTGTTGCTTCGGTCGGAAATATAACGAGTGGCTTTGCACAAACTGGAATTTATCCGTTAAATCCACATGTTTTTACGGATCATTTGTTTCTGCCCAGCGAAGTGACTGAAAATGTTATTGAGATGGACGACGGAGGCCGCTAGGAAGAAAATAATAAAGAATTTACTGGATCAGCCTAATCTTGAAGTTATTGCTGGATCGTCCAACGCCCAAGAGATTTTAAATGAGCTTTCTTCACTTCCGAAATTAGTGTCTACGGGGCAAGCAAGAAACACGAAGAGGAAAATCACTGGCTCTCAGGTTCTGACAAGCACTCCTTTCACGGACGAAGTTAAAACCCAGGTCCAAAATAAAAAGGAGAAGGAAAATCGAAAGCAGGTGAAGCGTAATATATTTCAGGATGATTCAGATACCGAACCTGATTTTAGTCAGGACGACGCTGATGATGTGGATGAATCCGATTCTGCCTGTCTTTATTGCAACGAATTATACAGTAAATCGAAGCCAAGAGAGCACTGGGTACGTTGCCAATTATGTATCTTATGCTAAATTGTGACAAAACTGCGTTTCTGGTGTTTCATAGGCGTAAAGAAATTATACCATGTCATGTGAGTGTTAATAACTATAGAATTCAAAATCAGGAAACCGCAAAATTATTAGGTTTAACTATTGATCACAATTTGATGTGGAATGCGCATACAAACAATGTTTGTAAAAAACTTAATAGCGCTTTTTTTGCCGTGAAGTGTTTGAATGGTAGCCTGGCTATAGAAGGAATGTTGAGTGTATATTATGCTTTAGCTTACCCAGCTTTATCTTATAATGTTATAATGTGGGGTAGATCAACATCTCACAGTAGTTTTTATCAATCAGAAACGTATTATTAGATTAATATTTAATTTAAAAAATTAGAATCTTGTCGTCTGTTTTTCGTCAAATATAAAATATTGACTTTTATCTCTATATTTATTTATAAATGTTCAATGTATGTATTTAATAACAAAACTTTATTCCTAAGAAACTTTCAATTACATATGTATAATACAAGAAATGGGTTAGATATTCCTCTATCAAGGCATAATTTAACAGTGTATGAAAAGGGTCCGATGTATTCTTGTAGTAAAGTGTTCAACAAGCTGCCGAATTTTGTGAAGCAGTGTGTCCTGTTGTTGTTCTGATAAAGGTTGGATGACAGAGGCACTTTTCATTCAATATTTGAAGCATTTTCAAGAATTTGTTAAAACAAATCTGGAGGATCATGTGTTGCTCATCATGGATAAGCACTCTACTCATTGTACTCTCGAAGCGCGTGACTTTTGTAAAGCCAATGGGATTATTCTTTGACAATCCCCCCACATACTTCACACCGCGTCCAACCATTGGACGTCACATTTTATTCGCCTTTAAAAACTACTTTCAATTCGGAATGTTGTAAATATTTAAAACACCACGCACATGAGAAGTTAATTCCCTTTGAAATCGCAGAACTTTTCAATAATGCCTATATGAGAGTCGCTATTTTTGAGAAAGCTGTAAAAGGGTTTCAAGTAACTGGTATCTGGCCATACAATCCTGACACATTTTCCGACGAAGACTTCGCACCAGCTGACCTGTACAACCCTAATATCACACATATAGATCAGCAAGATCCTGTTGAACCCCAGAAACAAACACCAGAACTCCAACAAATTCCAGATCCTGGTCAAACACTAGAAGTTGAGGTGGTTCAGTAACCAAACAATACCATGGAAGACATTTTGCCTTTACCGGGACCAGCACAACCTAGGGGGGGACGAACAATTAAACGAAGACAGTCGAAACTAATATCTCAAATAATAACATCCACTCCAAAAAAAGATGTTTTAGTTGAAAAATCGAATAAAAAGTTAAAAAATAAAGAAACCAAGAGAAGGGCAGAGGCGGCCTGGAACAACCTTTTTTCGACAATGGCCAGAGAAATGTCAGTAAATCAAAGAGACTAAAGTTAGCAAGGTGTGCCACGACAAAAAGTTGCGAGGAGTCCAGAAATTCGGATGAAGATTCGATTAACGAAGACATTGAAGACAGGGATAAGGATGTGGTCTACCAAGACATATGTCTCGTATGTGGTGAATTCGGAAAGAATAAGGAAATATGGCTGAGGTGTGTCAGCTGCGGGAATTGGGCGCACAAAGCTTGCGCTGCTGTGCAAAAAAAGACATTTATATAGGCGACTATTCTACTTAAATGAAAATTGGTGCAATGGTGGCCTTGGCCACCATTACTCCAACATGGTGGGGTAATGAGCCAGTTGATAGTTTTATTTTTATTTTTATAATTTTAAGTTCTGTGTTTTTGTTAGAATATGAATATAACATATTAAAGAGTATATTTGTCTTTACCTGCTGTGATTTTATCGAAATGATTTAAACAAAAATGCAGATTTTATGAGCAAAACTGCTTAGGCGGCCCCCATCCCTCGACTTCCGCTACAGCAACAGTATTAATATGTATTTCTCGCAAATGGTTGGGGTGATGCAGGTGATTCTTTTAGACAGATACGAATTGTATCTGTCTATGGTAGGACCGCTGAAACGTTTTAAAAGGTAAAAGCAGCTCTGGGAGCAGATAACTGCAGATTTACACTCGGAGTTTAAAATAATAAAAACCACATTGCAAGTGGAAAACCGTTTTAAAACAGAAATGAAACTGAAGAAAACAGCAATCAACAATAATAGTAGAACAGGGCAAACGTGGTCAGAAATTCCTTTTGGGGAAGAATTTGGTAAAATAGCCGCAGTTGATGACGGCATCGAACCAGATGTACTGCAAAGTGCACAGCGAAAAACCATATTGAAATCTAAAAATTCTACAACAGTGAAAAAGGAATCTTCAAAAACTGTAAGGAACATTTTAAACACGTTAAAACAACAGAAAGAAGAACACCTTAGGCAAAGAGAAGATACAAAAGGAAGAAGGCATAAAGAAAAGATAAGAGTTGCTAAAAGCCTTCGTTTATTCTTTTAATCAAGGCAATTTATCGAAAGAGCCAAATAAAAATGTTTATAATGTAATATTAATGAAATAAAATGATTTACACTCGACTAATGTGTATGATTTAACATTGAATTTAATATAAAATTATTCAAATTTAATGTCGACTAAAAACCTGCATGTAGAGATAACTAATTTTATCTAAGACCGTTGAATGATGCCTCCATCACAAAAAAAATCAATAATATCAAACGTATTATTTATTAAAAAATGCTACTAATTACAGTGTTGTTCATTCTAAATTTTTTTGAGTCACAGTACTCCACAACACATATACATCCGACGCTTTCATTTTGGCATAAGTAGGTGATTACAAACACTAACATGGCCAACAGTCAAACAAAAAGATATGGAATGAATAATTTAATTGCGTCTCTTTTTTTTTCGTCTAATTTTCGTAAAGCAATCTTGTTTGCTGTATTATCCACATTGTGTTCATCATCAGTTGGATCCAAATAATTTCCTATTTCAAAATTATCATCATTTTCTATACATAAATTATGCAAAACACAACACGATACTATAAAATCTGTTATTTTCAAAACTTTATATGTAAATTCAAATGCAACAGTTGTCGAAAACGACCCTTTAAAATGCCAAAGGTGGATTTTAGCTGGAGTTCCAGTGAAAATGTCAATAAATTGCCGCTTGTAATTACATATAATTATTTTTACTTTTTTACGACTGTCTTTTTTATTTTTTTTAAATTTAAATCCGAAATATATATGTTATTTTAATCTAAATAAATGTGTAATCAAAAATTGACTGCTAATTATTCCCAAAAATTTTGTAATTACATATTCCTTGTAAAGTAATTGCTTGTAAATCGTGCCTGTTCTTATATGTGGATTTTAATTTGTGCGCTGGCGCTCTAATAATTACTGATGTACCATCAACACATCCAAGTACATTTGGAAAATTTGAAATCTGTAACAAAACTTTTATTACCTATTCATGTATCAATTTTACATTTAATAAAAATAATTACAGACTTTTAAAAATTCACTTGCTGTATATTGCTTCTCTTCTGTGGTTTTTCGGAATTTAATAATATGTGGTGCAATATCAACCAAAAAATCTGTAACCTGTGTTATTTGTCGAAATAAGGTTGTCACTCCTATTCCAAACCTTTGTGCAACATCTCGTAAACAACAGTTGTTGTCATTCATAAAACTGTATACAAAATATTTATTTTTATTCTACATACCACAGAAAAAATAAAATTTGATTTTCTGCAGATTGTTATATTCTTTTGGGGCGAGTGCAACACGTCACCCTTTAAGAATGTGGTCCAGTCCATGTTACAGGCTACCCCTTTCATTGCATCCGATGATCGCATGATTGGCCTTCCCAACTCTCGTTAAGACGTGTTTGAATGCAGAATCGCGCCTTAAATTCGTGGACTTTTGTCTGAGGTTTTCGAATCAACATGATATCAAATTACCTTTAGCTACGACGCTACAAGCGCCAACCCTCTGTAGACCGGTCAGCCAATCGGTTGCCCGTTTTTTAAAATCATTCCCCCTAAAATGCGAACTCACGCATGCTCTACTTACGAAAAAGAGCATAAGTTCAGCTTCACCTCTCGTCCGGACATGTGCTAAAATAATGAGCTGATACCGCTACCGTCTCGTTTACTGATTTTAAGTGAACTATCAGATATTATCGTTGATAATGTGCATGCGAATTTATCTAACTGCAAGGCACTCGAGATTCAGTTGTTATATCGATAAGTTATCTCGTACGGCTCTCGTCCAGAAAATGCATCATGTTCAAGTAAAGTGAATATCATCGACCAAGTAGTTGAGAAGTAATCCAACTCGCCAGGAAATTCTCGTACCTGCTTATCAGTCACCTGCACCGGTTCCCGTCGTTGAGGACACCCTCTATAGCACCGCGAAGGAATTCCGTCCCGCATCGCCCCTAAAAGGTGTTGAAAGTGTAAAGGCCTCTATTGTGTAATCTTAACCTTCCAGAAGTCTGGTGGGGTCTGACAGGCCCAGAGGTATGCTAAGTAGGGTGCATCTCTTAGACCAATATATAGAGGAAGCTGGGGTCAGTAATAGCTGCCTCTACTGAGTCGCTCTACCTGTTGTCAGTTGCGTTTCCGCATTCAGAGCGGACAAGTGCATGCAATATAATTGAAGTCGTTGATCGGGCATCACAGACCCCAGCAGACTTAATACGTGAATCGGATTTTAACGGACGTCAGAGGTTTGTTATTTTGTTTTATATCTCATAAAGAAAAATTAACGTCAAAATACGGTCGATTAGGTTAACTAATAGCTATATTTATCATTACATATTACTCAGATTTGGAATATTGAAAATGGGAGATTGGGAACGGGAGCAGCCTAGGCTTCTTGCCTTGTGGGAAGAGGTGCGAACGGAGTCGGATGTTGGTGATGATGTTTCAAGTGATGGGGGGGAAATAGACCATTTGAGCGAAAGTGACCGTAACAGTGAGACAGAACAAGAAATTAGCGATAACGAAAATGACAGAAAAAATGAGGACGCAATTCTTGACGGGTTATTTTATACAGGAAAGGATGGGATTACAAAATGGTTTAAACACCCACCTCGACCAAATCACAGGGTAAGAAGAGAAAACATTGTTACGCAATTGCCCACCGTCAGAAGAGCATATAAAGAAGGAAAAACAGCATTAGCATGCTGGCTGTATTTTGTTACTGAAGAGATGATGACCGAAATTCTGATTCATACCAACCAAAGAATTCTATCGAAGTCAGCTGCCTACTCAGAGCAAACTCAGTATAAAGTGAAAGAAACAGATAAGAAGGAATTGCGAGCTTTATTTGGTCTTCTATATTTAGCGGGCTACTATAAATCTGGACGTCAAAATGTCACAGATTTATGGGCAACCGACGATACAGGAGTACCGATATTCAGAAAAACAATGACTTTTCAACGTTTCAATTTTCTTTTGTGTTGCTTACGTTTTGACAACTCCGAGAGTAGGGAGGAGAGAGTGGCAGTGGACAAACTTGCACCCATTCGGACAATCTTTGATGCATTTGTTTCGAATTGCAGACAAATTTATTCTCCGAGCATGTATCTTACCATCGATGAGCACTTGATAGCGTTTCGTGGTAACTGTTCATTTAGACAGTATATTCCAAGCAAACCGGCAAAGTATGGCATACAAATTTTTGCTTTGACTGACGCCAGGTGTTTTTATGCTGTAAATTTGGAAGTCTACGTAGGTCTGCAACCCGAGGGGCCCTTAAGAAAAAGTAACAAACCTGAAGATATAGTTCTTCGAATGATAGAACCAGTATCAAGGAGTGGTCGTAATATTACTTTCGACAACTGGTTCACCAGTTACAGCTTGATGCATCGATTACTGACAGAACACCGCCTCACATCTGTCGGTACTGTCCGTAAAAACAAAAGAGAACTGCCTGCATGTCTAGTGTCTACGAAAGGAAGACCTTTACCGTCAAATATGTTTGGATTTCAAAAGCTAATCACGATGGTATCATACACTCAGAAAAAAAAACAAAAATGTCCTAATGTGGTCTACGCTCCATCATGACGACAAAATTGATGAATCTACAGGAGACAAACACAAGCCTGTAGTGGTGACATATTATAACGTAACAAAAGGAGGCGTCGACACACTGGATAAGCTTTCAGCTTCTTACGACGTTTCACGTAATTCTCGGCGATGGCCTTTGCCAATATTTGATTCGATTCTCAATACAGCAGGAGTAAATTCCGAAATTATATACAGAAATAATACGAATGATTACACCATAACAAGGCGAGGTTTTTTGAAAAACTTGGCCAAGGAACTAATTGGAGAGCATCAGGAACGGCGATTCCAAAATAAAAGACTTCCTAGAGATTTACGTGAACAGCAACCTGCTAACCCAACAGCAAATCCAAATGAAACGCCAAAACGAAAACGCTGTGAATTTTGTCCACGCAATTCAGATAGAAAATCACAATATTTCTGTGTTATCTGCAAGAAAACCATTTGTTTGTCACACGCAACTTTCATCTGCAATGAATGCGGTACTAATGATGAACGCAATTGAGAATTATTATTCAACTGTTCTTTTTTATAAACCAATGAACACGAACGAGTTTGCATTCTGCTGACGTTTTTATGATGTTTTTAATTCGTAATTATTAGAAGAATCAATTTTATTTAGATGTTATTTTTAGTTAGTTCCACAAACTTTGAGTACTTATAATAAAATGTATTCCACCAATCTGAAATGTTTTGAATTTTGAATATAATAAAATGTATTTACCAATTTGAAATGTTTGAAAGCTATTTCAGGCAAAGAACTATTCTTATTTTGAGTATTAAGCCTTAAGACCATTGGGGGTCTGGTATACCCCACCAGACTTATATTGTCCGTTTGAATTACCAGACTTCCGGAAGGTTAAAGTGCAAAGAGATAAACCGTCTGACGACCTCACCACCGAACAGGTACAGAAATTACTGTTTATGCTTCTATCATATAAAGTCTTCTAAGACCCTTATGGGTCACCGTAAAAGATCCTAGACTGGAAAATCATTGCCACTCGTGAATTAACGTAAATAGTTCCGTCTCCAGAATAACTAAATAATAAACGATACTTTTGTGTTCCGAGGTTTTACTTCAATTGTAATTACGAATTTTAGTCTAGCCTAGCATTATCTTGGTTGTACAGGGCGGCGACCCCGAGGATCTAGTTAGCGTAAATATGACCTCGAGGTTGTGGGCTCTGGATTGAATCGATTTCCCTATTGTCTGTTTTACTGCAATTTATTAATGAAGATTTTATGTGAATATGTGTGTTATCACTCTTGTTTATTTATGGATTTTGTATAAATATGTTTGTCATCTCTCGTCACTATTGACGAAGATTTTGTGTAAATATGTCATGTCACCCCTTTTCTTATTGCAAGTTAATAATTAAAAGTTAAATAGTTATGAAGCAACGTTATTTGATTGGAAAGTAACTTAATGATCTCCTCCCAAACCCACCCTAGTCGCTTGTCTGTTTCAGGAACGTTAGAAGGTCAACAGGTGCAGTCCGACTGTTTATCTCGAGGCCTGCGATTACACACCTCCGAGGATTCTCCTATTTTTCAATCTCAACGCCTTAGGGCTTACAGAAAAATAGGTGGCGCCCTTTTTAACACTCCTTGTGTAAGTTATCGTTCCGCCCTTAAGAACCCCTTATAAATCGCGAATCAATAACCCACCCCAATCGCCATTGAGACAGCCGTCAGCATTTTATTGTATGGGTGTACAAAATAAGGGTTTGTACCGTAACAAGATATTGCCTAAGATATTGCTTGAGGTGCTTTTGGGTAGAAAGAAGAATTTTCATACTGCACCATTATTACATAGGCAGTGTACTTCTATTCATTCTGAAATTCTTCTTAAACTAAAAGAAAATTATTATTATTATTATACACATAACAACACAACCTAAAAAATACTTACTTTGGTATCGCTAAACTGATGAACAACATCAGTAATAAAGTTATGTATTACAGGGAATTCCTTGTTTCAGCCTTGTTACGGTCATATAAATATCGAACTCGCCATCACTACTGTCAGAAGACGACGACGACGATAATAAGTACTCGAAGAAAACTAAACTTGTGTTTAAATTTTCTGCCATATTTACAGTGCAGATTTTGGCACCCTCAAGGTACCTGCACAACGAAGCTGGGATGATAGCATCATAGCTGTGATCATAGCTGTGCTTTAACAACGTTCATAAAATAAACTCACGAGATCAAATTGCAGCGGGCACAACGGAGCTGGGGTATTCGCGTAGTTAACGCGCTGATAAAATTCAGAAAAGTGCGCACCATTCTTTCGCGAGCATTTGCAAGCTGAAAAATGGATGTCGTATTGTTAATATCGGAAGTTTTTGCCAAAGAGGCCGTTTGGAATCAGGCCCATCCTGATCACCACAATAGATTTATATTAGAAAAAAGGTGGCATGAGATAGCAGAAAAATTAAATACAACAAGTATGTTAAACTTTTTACATTGTATAGGTTAGGTTATCAAAATTTAATATTATCTTTACAATAACCAATATTTGTTATAGTTACATATTATTACATATTAACTATGTTACAGGTAATGCATTGAAAATTTTCATATTGTATTTAAATATTGAATCCGATTATCGCAAATGTATGTGCGGAACGTATCTCGAATAATCTTCGATGAATTTGCCTGACGCCCCAATTGGTAATGCTCAAAATTTATTGTTTGGGGTATTTCTACAATTTCTTGGAGATGCCGGTCGATACCTTCTTTTTCAATTATTGTGTTGTGCAAAACGCAAATGGCTTTTATAATTTTGTCAGCGGTCTTTTCGGTGGTTTCAATAGCTTTTGATAAAATACGCCATTTGGCAAAAATTATTCCAAATGCGCATTCTACCATTTTTCTAGCTCTGGATAACCTTTTGTTGAAATATTCTGATTCCAAGTTTAGTTGATTTTTACTGTACGGTTTAAGTAAATGATCCAGTAGTGGAAAAGCTTCGTCTCCTATAAAAACAATGGCATCTTAATTTCTGTATTTGGGAGCACATCATCAGGTGGAATATTTAATCCGTTTGATTGCATTAGATTAAACAAAGCGGAAGCTCTAAATGTACCACCGTCACTTTGTTTCCCGTAGCCACCGATATCAACAACAGAAAATTTATAATCAGCATCAACCACAGCGAGTAGCACAATTGAGAAAAATGTTTTGTAGTTATAATACATTGTTCCACTGTGACTAGGGCATCGAATACGAACGTGCTTTCCGTCAATAGCCCCAATACAATTAGGAAAATTCCAAATTTCATAGAATTTGTTAGAAATTTCTATAAACCGATCCTCTGTAGGAGCTGGCATATGTATAGGTTGCAACTCGGTCCATATTACTTCAACAGTGTTTTTCACAATTGAAGCGACAGTAGAAAATCCCACTCGAAACGAGAATGCTAAACTTCTAAAAGATGTTCCCGTTGCGAGATACCTAAAAAACAATTAC
The DNA here is from genome assembly GCA_963082805.1 of Hemicrepidius hirtus. Taxonomy (NCBI): domain Eukaryota; kingdom Metazoa; phylum Arthropoda; class Insecta; order Coleoptera; family Elateridae; genus Hemicrepidius; species Hemicrepidius hirtus. The sequence continues at coordinate 31,640,134 of OY720161.1, read as the reverse complement.
TAATTAACTATTACCTTAAACTGAACTAATGTATGTTTAAGTACACATTTTTATTACAGAGGATAAAGCGAAGAATAAATGGAAGTACCTAAGGGACGGTTTTAGAACAGAATTCGGAAAACTAATCAAACCCCGATCGGGCGACGAAGAAGGAGCTCCAACAGAATCAAGATGGCCATACTTTAAACATTTATTATTTTTGAGGGATCAGTTTACTGCACGGCAAACCGATTCAAATATAGTAAAGGCTTCCTGCTCTAATACAGTCATTTTAAGCCAAATTGATGAAAATGAGGTAATTAGTGAGAATGCGGAAGTGAACTCCGGCGATAAAGATGCGGAGAGTTGCGTTTAACGGGAGAAGGTGATTTTGTTTCGCCACAACCTTCACCTTCTTCTACACCATCATCCTCATCGGCGTCCTTTCAATATGACAAAAGTACAGAGCCTCGAGTGATGCTTCCTAATAGAAAACGAGGAGGTGATTTGGTAGGGCAGGCTTTAGTCAATATAGAAAAGAAAAAACTGAAGCTGTTAGAAAATAAAAAAGATGAACCCATGTCCTTTTTTGAAAGTATTTTGCCACATGTTCGAAAAATGGACGTTGGAAGAAAACTACAATTCAAGAGTAAAGTTCAAGAACTTCTATTGCAATTTGTGTACAGCGATTCAACATCCTCTCCTTCCCCACAGGAACCATCCAACTCTGGACAATCAACAGCAAAAATCATAACGTTGGACACAGAAATGTTATACTACAATGATTTATAGTATATAAATATGTAGTATTTTATAGATTGCTTTTTTGTTTATTATATTGAAATAAAAAAAACTTACCTTAGTGTTATCACTAGTTTTTCTACACTGATCGGGGTTTTGTGACAATTTTTCCATCGTTTTATCATTTTTGGCTTGATTTTATTCAAAACGTAATCGAATGTGGCGGGGTCCATTCGTAGGTACTCGAAAAACCGCTTAGGAAACTCTCGCAAATCTCTATACAAATGATGAAATTCACCCAAAGATACCCTGCATTTATTAATGGGGTGAATATGGTATTCACGGTTGTAAACATTTTGTTTTCTATTTAATATATCGATGGCTAAACTGCAAAACCACGTATCTACATATTTTTTGAAAATGGCTTTTTCGCGCCATTATGAGTGTGCGGTTATGATACATGTCATTGCAAAACCTCGTATCTCCAAGACCAATGCATAACCTTGAATTCCGAATATACAAAACCTCGTATCTGAGTTACTTCTCAAATGTACAGCAAAACCTCGTATGTGCACCATTTTGTGTAGAATTATTATTTTCTATATTCAGTAAGTTGTAAGTTGTGGAGTGTTTATTTAAATTTTTAGATCCAAAATTGATTTATACAAAGTTTACAAAGACGAGTGTCAAGGTCAAGAAACGAGTCCATTATCTATCACAAAATTTAATTTTCACTTTGAGGCTCTAAGTTTAAGTTTGTATATTCCCAAAAAAGACCTGTGCGACGTCTGTCTAGGGTATAAGAACAAAAGCATTTCTGAAGAAAAGTATAGGGAACATCAAGACAGAAAGGAAATGGCAAGAAATGAAAAAAGTAAAGTTAAAAAAGATCAGGAAAACAACAACGAATTGACTGTAATAACAATGGATGTTCAAGGAGTAAAGTTAGCCCCGTTTATTAATTCGAAGAAGACTTATTTTAAGACGAAGTTATGTATACAGAATTTCACATTTTATAATTGAAGGGGCAAGTGGAAGAAGGGGTCATGTAACATTTTCGGAAAATATTCGATTTTGCTATGGATGAAGGTGTTATGTGCATATGTAACTTGCCCCGTCAGGATTTGCTTCTATTCTTTATATCTGAGCAGATACAGAGTGGTAGAAGGGGTTATGTTACACTAAATATCAAGGACGCTGTGAAAGAAGGAGCTATGTGCCCATAACCCCTTCTTCCGCTGCACTAATACGTTTTCTTTGACTTGTGGTGTTATATATATTGTGGTACGATTAGAAATTAATTTATAATTTTTAATAACCTTAAAACATTTACAGGAAAAAAAGAAACGGAAGATGTAGCTTCTTCTCACATCTTGCCTACTACACTGCAAGACTATAATATGCAGCTGGACCAAGTGGTGGTAAGAACACAAAAATATTTCGTAGTCAACATTACATTATTATTCTTTGTTAGTTTGTCCTGTAGATGGTAATACCGATTTTTCACTACAAGATGATGATGTACAGAGTGACGCGGGACCAAGTGAAGGTACGCGTATAAAAATATTCAATGTTACGTATATACTTATCGACGATTTTAAATTTTAGCTTTTTTGGAGGCTTACGATGTCTACCAGTCAAGTGGCAGCGACTACCAACCAAGTCAATCAGAATCAGGAAGTGATTCTGATGAAGATATCGATTATCAACCAAGTCAGCTAGAACCAGAAAGGGGGAATGTACAGACGGAATCAGAAGCGGAAGATGAACAGAATATGACGGCGGATCCTATTTCTGTCATTATTATTGATGGTAAGGAAGTACTGAACAATGAACAGAGTATAACTACTAGGGGTACAAAGAGGATTACAACATTTCCTATAAAACCAAAAAATTATAAAATTCGAACTAAAACCCCAGATTCGTGGAAAAGGCGTGCTGCGGCACTCTGCAGAGCCAAGGGACAGAGTTACATTTCATATAAAGGGAATTCTGTACCTCCTAAAACCCTTTGCTCAGGTTGTTTATGCACTGAAAAGTGTAGATTGAAATGTAGTACTAAGTTCAACACCGACAAACGGAAATTAATACTAGATGATTTCTATAATCTTGATGTAAACTCCAAAAATGCGTTGTTATTTAGATGTATTACTCCTAAGGAGGTTGCCCGTGTACGTAAAAATGCTACGAAGCATAAGTCTCATTCATATAAATACTCGCTGGTTTTGGACAATCAGCAAGTTTACGTTTGTAAAACAGCCTTTTGTGCATTATATCAAATTAGCCGTAAAAAAGTAGACATCATTAAGAGTAAACTGGAAACTGGACAATCAGCTCCATCCCAAGATAAACGCGGTCGACATATGAACAGACCCCACAAAATAAGTGATGCTGTAGAGCACGCTATAATCACGCACATCAATAGATTTCCAACAGAAGAATCGCACTACTCCCGAAACAGCAATCCACATAAAAGATATCTGGCCCCAAATATGAACATGTCAATCATGTATAGATTATATATTGAAGGCTGTAAAGAACAGAACAAACCACCTTTTTGATAAGAAAATCAACATACTCAAAAATTTTCTCCACTAAGTTTAATTTGTCGTTCAGTCATCCTAAAAGTGACACCTGCAGCAGATGCGACTCTGGGAAATCAACTGAAGAACACAAAAAGAATGTAAAATTGGGCTTTGACTTAATGTCCAAGGACCGTGAAAGGGCAATGAAAGACAAAAATGAATGCTACATAACGGTTGATCTGCAGCAGACCATGCCTTTGCCCAACCACTTCAAAAGCATTCTACCTACGACAAATCTGGTTTTATAATTTGGGCATCCACTGCATCACTACTGAGGACCACCAGTCGGTAATGCAAACCTGGACCGAAGATGTAGCCAGTAGGGGTAGTGCAGAAGTTGTAAGCAACTTATGGAATTTTGCGCGCAAACAAGCAGAAAGCTAACAGTGTGGCCGGACTCCTGCTCTGGTCAAAACAAGAACTTCCATATGATTTGCTTACACCAGTATTAAAAGGTAAATTTGACGTGATTGACCATAAATTCCCCGAAGTGGGCCACACTTATTTAGATTCCGACAGAGATTTTTGGCGCATTGAGAAAGTCCTCAGAAGACATAGCACCATACTCACTCCTGATCAGTACCGACAAATAATTAAATCTGCATGTACAAAACTGTCGGTTATTAACGATATGGAGCAATACTTTCGTGATGTGGATAGTTTACCAAATAAAATGGGACTGGTAAATAAAAAGAAAAACCTGTTGAACGAAAAAGTTCCATTCAGGGATGGTATAAAATGGATACGCATTGAGGAGTTCGGCAGCTACCTCTACAAAGAATCATACGATGAGTATACCCCCTTTAAAAAAGTTTCACTATTCAAAAACAACCCGCCAAAAAACTATTCGCCTCCGACAGGTATAGAATTCACTAGAATTCTTAACAAAACAGGAAACATATCTGAGAAAAAAATTCAGAATATTCGGCAGCAGTTACCTTTTATCTTAGAAGAACATAGGGGATTTTATGAAAATATCATTGGTGTAGAAGTCGAAACCCCCAAGCAAAAAAGACGGCGTACCAAGTGAATCCCATCATTTATTTGAGCTTTTTTTATTTATTTGTTGCTACATTTAAGTTTTGAAGAATTATTTTTTGTTTTTTATTTTTGAAAACTTTGTTGAGATTCGTAGAGAATGTATGGTTATTTTGTAACTAGTATTAATATCGTTCTTTATAGGTCACTGTTACGACCACTACTAACGTACGCCTGTCCAGTATGGGGAAATATATCTAAAACGAATCTTCGTAAATTACAAACAGTACAGAACAAAGTGCTAAGAATCACAGTCGACGCTCCCTGGTATGTCAGGAACGCACAAATCCACGAGGAATTAGGAATACCCACAATTGAAGAGCACATCAAGAAACTGATAAGAAACTACTACAATAACATAGATTCGTGTAGTGGAGCAGTACACTACAACCTGGGGAGGCGAAACATACACCAAAGATTGTCAAGGAGGCTACCCCAAGACCTATATCTTACATCAGACGAAGAGTAAATCGTGCAGCTAGCAGCACTCCTAGAAGCCACATCGTATTCGTACATTATATGTTACTCTAATGCTATTAATTCATAATTTGTTACACTTGCTATGAATAACAATATGTAATTGTTGAACTGGCAAAATTGAATAAAAAAAAAAAAAAAAAAACAGACTGAAGATCAAACAAGAAAAATTCAATCATCTCCAGGTACTAAAGACAATTCTTCCGATGCACGCAAGAGCTTACTATGACGCTATTGCGCATTGAGAGCATTGCTTCAAAAAAGGTTTATATAGTTTGTTTCGTTATTCCTTAATTTTTAAGCAACCTATTTGAGTTTCTGTAGTAATAACAATAAATATTATTACCAATGTATGCGTTTTATTATGTGTTCAAAAACTTGTCAATAAATATTTAAACTATAATTTCAAAACCATGTATCTGACATAAATAAACCAAAACAAACGAAGTCGTCGGGTACCCTGTTTTAAAATACATGTTTCGCTGTGTTATGTATTAAAAACTAAAAAATTGCATAACATTTGATCATTTCTACAAATAATAAAGTTTTTTGGCTCCCCTGTAAAATTACACAAAAGTCACATACGAGGTTTTGCAGTTTAGCCATCGATATACCATTTTGTTGCGGCAGAACACAAATAGTCATCGCAAAGAAGTGTCGTTGTACACACCCATAAGCGCTGGTAATTTACGCGTTCATCTAGTATCACAGCTATGATCTATCATCGCAGCTCCGTTGTGCACGTACTTCAAGTGTATGTTCACTACGGAGCTGTGATGATAGATGATAGCAGAGCTTTTTATCAGCGCTTATAAAAAGAAACAAGTATTCAAACGGAAGTGCAGACAGCGTGCATCGCTCATCAGTGCACATGCATAAAATGTCAGAAATGGACGTGAATTTGTTAATTTGCAATGTTTTTAAACGTGAATGTTTGTGGAATCAAGCACATCCTGACCACCACAACAGGTTTGTGCTAGAAAAACAATGGGAGGAAGTAGCCCTTTCAATCAACAGCAAAAGTAAGTGGTATTTCAAAATTGTTGAATTAAATACCATACGAATTAATATATATACAGGTTGATTGTGTGAGTGGATTTGCTCGTTTATTATTGATAATAGAAAAAAATGTTTCATATAAGAGTTAATCCAGTTTATGTGGCGAGTATTTTGAACGCACTCACAAAAATGGCCGACTTCCGGTTTTAACGGAAGGGACGTGATTTTACTTTTTTTAAATACAATACCCTGTATATTTTATGCTAGTTCGATTACATGATAACATCTCTTTAATAAAACATAACACAACCATATACCTAGCGTTAATAATTACAGACATAATTTAAATTATATCAAGGTATCTGTTACCAGTATCAACTATTCAAAAACAATCGCGATTGATCTTAGCAGACCGTTGTTAAAATGACAGACGCAGTACACAAACCTGTAATAATAAAGTTTATTGTCACAATAAAGTTAGTGGGACTGATAAAGTCAGAGATAATTACTTTTACTTAAAATGAATCTTTACACGAATGACGAAAAAGTGAATATGCTAGAAGTACATATTTTGTGCCACAAAAATTCTGCACGCGCTGCTGAAATGTACCGAAATCTATACCCTAATAGTCGTCAACCTCACCCCCGGACTTTTTTACAATTAGAAATGAAGTTGCGTATTTCTGGAAATTTTTCTAGTCTGCGTAGGCGCAACGAAAATTTGGAACGGGAATCCCCCAATAAAGATATCGTGCTGGCACATTTTAGAGAAAATCCGTACTGTTCAATAAGGCAAGTTTCTCATGATACAGATATACCGTAACATACTATCTGTAAAATTTTACGAAAGCATAAATTAAAGCCGTGGAAAATTCAGTTAGTGCAAGGTTACGGTATATCTGTATCATGAGAAACTTGCCTTATTGAACAGTACGGATTTTCTCTAAAATGTGCCAGCACGATATCTTTATTGGGGGATTCCCGTTCCAAATTTTCGTTGCGCCTACGCAGACTAGAAAAATTTCCAGAAATACGCAACTTCATTTCTAATTGTAAAAAAGTCCGGGGGTGAGGTTGACGACTATTAGGGTATAGATTTCGGTACATTTCAGCAGCGCGTGCAGAATTTTTGTGGCACAAAATATGTACTTCTAGCATATTCACTTTTTCGTCATTCGTGTAAAGATTCATTTTAAGTAAAAGTAATTATCTCTGACTTTATCAGTCCCACTAACTTTATTGTGACAATAAACTTTATTATTACAGGTTTGTGTACTGCGTCTGTCATTTTAACAACGGTCTGCTAAGATCAATCGCGATTGTTTTTGAATAGTTGATACTGGTAACAGATACCTTGATATAATTTAAATTATGTCTGTAATTATTAACGCTAGGTATATGGTTGTGTTATGTTTTATTAAAGAGATGTTATCATGTAATCGAACTAGCATAAAATATACAGGGTGTTGTATTTAAAAAAAGTAAAATCACGTCCCTTCCGTTAAAACCGGAAGTCGGCCATTTTTGTGAGCGCGTCCAAAATACTCGCCACATAAACTCGAATAACTCTTATATGAAACATTTTTCTCTATTATCAATAATAAACGAGCAAATCCACTCGCCCTAAAGTTACAATCAACCAAAGTAAGTCATTTGTTTTATTTATTAAAATCTATGTATTGAATTCGATTATTACATAGGATTTAAATGTGTTTCGAACACTTTTCGACGAATCTGCAGAACGTCCACGTAGAGGATAATGGACATCGGCATGACTGTGGCATTTCTACGATATCCCTTAGATGCCTTTCATAACCTTCTTTTTCAATTACTATGTTATGTAAAATACAAATTGCCTTAACAATTTTGTCCGCTGTTTTTTCATTTGTTTCGATGGCTTTTGATAGTATGCGCCACTTAGAATAAATGATTCCAAAGGCGCATTCCACGGTTTTTCTAGCTCTTGAAAGCCTTTTGTTAAAATATTCGGATTCCAAATTGAGTTGGGTTTTACCATAGGGTTTTAGTAAATGATCTAGTAATGGAAATGCTTCGTCTGCGATAAACACATACGGCATTCGAATGTCTGTGTTGCGGAGAACATCATCTCTCGGAATATTCAACTTGTTGGATATCATTCGATCGTACATAGCTGAAGATCTAAATGTACCGCCATCACTTTGTTTGCCATACCCTCCAACATCAATCATAGAAAACTTATAATCCGCATCAGCTACAGCAAGCAGCACAATTGAAAAAAAATCCTTGTAATTGTAATACATACTGCCTGAATGACTGGGACAATTAATACGGACATGTTTTCCGTCAATAGCCCCAATACAATTAGGAAAGTTCCAAATGTCATAAAAATTTTTGGCAATTTCTAAAAAATGGTTTTCTGTTGGTATTGGCATGTGTAAAGGTTGCAACTCGCTCCATAGGACTTCAACAGTGTTTCTTACAACTTACAAGTAACGCAACAGTAGAAATTCCCATTCGAAATGCGAATGCTAAACTTCTAAAGGATGCCCCAGTTGCTAAATACCTAAAAATAATTAAATAAGTGTCAAAAGTATCAAAATAATATTGTATTGGGTGTATCAAATCAGATAAGATATTTCCCTGTCCAGAAAATTTCTGTGTCCTTAATAGTCAATATCTAAACATTTTGCATTGCAGAACACTTGGTGAAGAATAAGTGGAAGTACATTAGAGACACTTTTCGGAAAGAGTTAGCGAAGTTACCAAAACCGCGCTCTGGAGATGAAGGAAAGCCGAAAATGGTGTCAAATTGGCGCTATTTTAAATCTTTATTATTTTTAAAAGACCAGTTTACACCCCGAAAATCAACTTCAAATTTATCAACCCCAGCTTCACATTCAGCCCAAACTCCTTCAGAAATGAGCCAAGATGGGGAAGAAGAAAATGAGGAAGAAAATATCGGGAGTGGTGAAGATGAGAACCTAGAAAATTCTCGCCAAAATAATTCTCAGGAACACGTGGACATAGAATCGTATCCTTCTACACCTACAGCGGGATCTTCGGTGCAGGATGATGATAATGAACCCCGAGTGTCATTAGAAAACCGCAAAAGAATTAAACCGGCTGATTTAATAGGAAGGACTTTGCTAAACGTGGAAAAAGAAAAGTTAAAACCTTTGGAGGCACGGCAAAACAAACCAATGCACGAAGACCGACATTTCTTGGAAAGTCTTTTGCCGCATGTAGAAAAAATGGACCCATTAACAAAGTTAAAATTCAGGGGTAAAGTGCAAGAGTTAGTTATGCTATACGCATATAATCATTTGGAATCGAATAATAATCATTCGGAATCGACTCAATCTGCCCCTAATTATAACCAGTTTGACACTATAGATTATGATTAACACTGTAAATTGAATTATAATTGTGTTTTCCGTTGTTTTGTATTATGTTAATTTACTTTTTTGTATCAAACCAAGAGCTTCGTTTTTATTTATTAATTGTACTTTGCAGTAGTTAGTATTTTATAATAATAAAATTCGTCTTACCCACCTAAGCGTAATTACCAATTTTTCTTCTGCACTTATGGGATTTTTGTGACAGTTCTTCCAACGCTTTACCAGACTTTCCTGTATTTTCCCCAAAATGTAGTCGAACGTGGAAGGTTCCATTCGCAGATATGCAAAGAAACGACATTGATAACGCCGTAATTCTTTGTACAAATGACTAAATTCACCCAACATAGGTCGTCTACGGTTTATGGGATGAACATGATACCACATCCTTTTGACGCAAAAGAACCCGCTTTGTTGCAGTTGAACAAAAGTAATTATCATCACTGTCAGATATTTTCTAAAGGACTAGCTACTATCGTGAGTGCCGTTGTGAACGCCCATTAGCGCTTATAGTTAAGCTATATTCTATCATCGCTGCTCCGTAGTGAACGTACACTAAGGGAACGTGCAGGTTGGAGCTTGGATGATAGAGGATAGAGTGGATGATAGCGGCGAGGAAGCAGCGAGAGTAAAACAAAATCGTTCATTCAAATAGAAGCGTGCATGGTGAAGATTGGTTAATCGAGTATACAAGCGATTATAAAGAGTCCAACAAAATATTTTGATTTTTCAGCGTTGCTGTATGTAGAGTTTTTGAAGTTGCTGTACCAACCGATGTCGCGCGCATTCCACGTTCGAAAGACTGCATGGTGCAATAATTGATAGTACATATTATTAACTACATCGACAGGTTGTCCACTGTTTCGTGTTTTAAATACCTATAATAATGGATTTAGAATTGTTAATAAGTGCAGTATACAAAATAAAACCTCTGTGGAACCAGTCCCATCCAGACCACCATAACAGATATGTTCTCGATAAAGCATGGGTTACAGTATCAAACGAATTAAAAACAACAAGTAAGTACCCATAACATTACAAAAATTAAAAAAACTAATTGTGTAAGTAATAATATCTAATAGACAATACGATTTTGACAGACATATCTTTGAAATGCTGTTCTTATTGCTTTTGATGCTTCTGTAGGTCGACCAATCCGTCGATTTGGTAAAACTTTTAAAACCTCTAAGTAGGTCTGGTATTTGCTGGATTTTAACTTCCTTTAAATGTCTTTCAAATGGTTCTTTATGTAATATTACGTTGTGTAAAATGCAAATGGCTTTTACAATTCTGTCTGCGGTTTCTTCATTAGTTTCTATAGCTTTGGAGAAAATTCGCCACTTTGAATAAATTATCCCAAAAGCACATTCAACTGATTTCCTTGCTCGTGACAACCTTGTGTTAAAAGTAGTCAGTATCTGGAGTAAGTTGCTGTCGACTGTAAGGTTTCATCAAATTGTTGAGCAAAGGGTAGGCTTCGTCCCCAATAAAAACGTATGGCATCCTAATATTTGTTCCCGGTAAACAGTCTTCATGGGGCATGTTCAAACGTGAACGTTCCAATAATTGAAACAAAACAGTCACGAAATGTACCACCATCGCTTTGTTTACCATATGCACCCACATCAATTATTATAAATCTATAATTAGCATCAACAACAACTTGAAGTACAATGGAAAAGAAGTGTTTATAATTGTAATACATCGTACTCGAATGTTCTGGACAGTTTATACGGATGTGTTTGCCGTCTATTGCTCCAATACAGTGTGGAAAGTTCCACACTTTCATAAAATCATCGGCAATATTATTAAAATCTTCATACATCCCAAAGTGCTTCCACGGTTTCTTTGACTATCTTGCAAATTGTAGAAAATCCCATTCTAAATTCAAATGCTAAGGCTCTGAATGAAGCACCAGTCGCTAAATATCTGAAAGAGAGTTCAAATTATTTATTTTTTAGGGGAAATGGTAAGAAACAAGTGGAAATACTTGAGGGACACCTTTAGAAAGGAGCTAGGGAAAATTTCGAAACCACGCTCAGGAGATTCCCAAGAGCGCGCTCATAGAACTTCATCTTGGCCTTACTTTCAAAGTCTACTTTTTATGAAAGATCAGTTCATACTTAGACAGCTCAAGGGGAATTTACAATTGCCTAGTAGTGATGAAGATGAGATCAAATCCCTATCCACTGACGATGCTAAAGGAGATACACACGCATCGCAGGATATTGACAATAATGAGGCCAACGCCTCTGAAGATGAGGATTTCAACGCTGATTTAAGCGATAATTTATCAACACCATCTACATCACGGTTTGCAAGTGTAACCCGTCAAGCTGTTAAAAGAACTGAGGAATCTCGACATACAGGAGGACATAAACGTCAACGCCCAAATGAAGTAATTGAACAGGCCTTATTGAATATTGAATTAATTCCATTGGTTTGGGTGAAAAATCTTTAGAAAAATGGCAAAAAGTAAGTGATTATCTACATTAGTTAGAAACGTGTTTAGCCTCAATTGAAGTTCCTTGTTAATTTGGTTTTTATACTTTGTCTACATCGTTTTAGTCATGGACCGACTTCAAATGCTCATTAAAAAAAAAGCTGCGGAAATCAAGCGGTCACAAAAGATAACTGGAGGTGGACCGCAGTTGGATAAAAAATTATCAAATGTTGAGGAAAGAATTCTAGGAATACTAGGGGCAACATTCTACCAGGGGTGTAACACGGAAGAACGTGGAGTAAGTATATTAGCAGAACAAATAAAGGTTTAAACTTATTTTAAATTATTTTTACTTGAGTCTCTTGAAATCAAACACCACTGTGAGGGAAACCGATAAAATTAATCAAAAAAGACCTCTTGTGTTGGTGAAGAGGATGATGCTAAGAATAATTCAGTCGTTGTGAAGGACCATGATTATCTGTATGCAACATCCACACCTCGAACTAAACAAATGAGAAAAGATGCCCAGGATACCACAAAATTGTATAAAGAAACAATTACGATTTTCGAGGACATCCACAAAACGTTGGACAGCCGATTGCTGCAAGTTAGCAATGCTATTGAAAAATTGGCAGCCGCAGTGATTTCTTCTGCCAATAATAGCGCAGAAGTTGCAAATGCTACAACAAAAGTTGCAGTTGCAGCTATTTCTGAAGCAGCAACAAAAATTTGTAATCGTTAAATAGCAAATAAATAGTTCTATTGTTTAATTGACTTGACTTTATTTTATAAGTGACACCTAACAATTACAATTACCTACAATACACAATTAACATTAAAGAATTTTATGTGGTATAATAATAATAAATGTAGCATAAATAAAATACAATACATAGATACAAAAAATATTAAGATAATCTATAATTAAAAATTTAAAATAATAAGAAATATCCCACTTCAGCACTCACACAGCAACATTAAATTAAATTTAAATCTTGCCCAACTAGAAATTTCTTTAGAACTAAACTAATGATTACATATATCTATTTACAATATTTTGCCGAACACGTCTACCTTCATTTAACAAATTATTCATTATTTCTACCGGAGGATTTTCATTTTGAATTAACACCTCCTCTGGAGGAAGGTTGTCCCTTATTTGTGGTATATTGTTGTTAATACATATGTTATGTAACACAGCACATGCATTAACTAAACTGCCTACAAACTGTGGTGCATACCTTGCAGTGCGTTCTTTAAGTACACATCTAAAACGAGCTTTCATCAGCCCAATACACCTTTCAACACAGTTTCTAACAGTTGCATGCCTAGCATTAAATTCTGCCTCTGGTGTACCTTCGCCTGGTGCATCAAAAGGTGTCATTAAATATGGTTCCAGAGGATAACCCGAATCACCAATCAACCAATACCCTCGCTGGCCATGTAACAAACCATTTTGTATATGTTCTTTCACTTGTGATTGCCGCCATATAAATGAATCGTGACTGGATCCACCAAAATTGGCATTGATATTTAAATTTTTTAAATTGGTGTCACAAATAATTTGCACATTCAAAGAATGGTAGCCCTTTCTATTAATAAAATTGTGTTCTTCTACTACAGGTTTTAAAATTGCAATGTGGGTGCCATCCACTGCTCCTCCGGGAAAGTTGAATTGATTCATAAATTATTTCCGAATTCTGTTTAGGCTTCTTCGATTTACAGGAAATCGTATATATTCATCTGCCAAATGCTGGTCTATTGCAGCCGTTACTTCACGTATACACCTACAATAATTTACTTAATTCAGAAGGTTATCTTATGATTAATTTATTACATTACAAACCTGTGCACAGCAGTTTGACTTATAGCTAAATGATAGTCCTCCCCAAAAACCCGTTGATAGCAGCCAGTGGCATAAATTCTCAATGCTGTGAAAACGTTGGTATCCAGGGATATACCAAACGTATATTTTGGTGCATTTAAATGTGGTGTTAATGAATGAATTAAATTTCGAACTGAATCTTTATCCAGCCTAAACAATTCTATAAACCTATCGTCTGGTAAAGCAAAGGGATGACTGTTTAATCGTAATTGACGTCGCTGTAGGCGTAAGTTTCGGTTTGCGATTTCCTCTCCTTGCCTTCTTATATGAATGTCAACAATCGGGAGCATTTTGGTTGCTATCTTACCTATAAAATAATGTATTTTTTAGTACAGAGATATCAAATATTATTTCCTTTTACTTATTTAGCTTTTCTCTTCTTCGGCAAAAAATTAAGACTTATTAGTCATAAACATAACCTAGCAACTAATAAAAGTGAGGTTATTTAAAACCGTATAAAATTCATAAAATTCACATAAAATATTACTACGTATGACACTTGTCTATCGGCTACGCCGTAGCTCACTCGATGGTAATTCAGAATCGCTTTCTAGTCGATATCGGATTGGGTGTCGACTCGACAGCGCGATACGATACGAGTCGAATCGAGTAATCAGAATCCCAGTGCTGATTCTTCAAGAGCAAAGGCGCAACAATAAATTCGGAAGTTGGAAAAGCAGTTGTCTACGTTACAAAAGAAAGTCCATACTCCTAATGGGTTCAAACTGACGGTAGATGCAACGTTGATACCATTATTTGACCCAGGTAGTAATAATAACCAAGACGCAGAGATATGGGTAAGGAAAGTAGATGATTTAGTTGCATGTTATTGCTGAAATGACCAAATGACCATAAACTTATAACTAGCCGTTTAAGAGGTAACGCACGTAAATGGTATGACTCTTTATCCAATCCATGCATGAAATGGGACGATATGAAACATTTGTTAGTACAAAACTTTCCTACCCGTATTCAGTTTGGTCGACAATTATTGGAGGCTGCCAATTATGTACCAAAATTTGGGCGATTATTGTTTCGAGAAAGCTACAAAACTAAATAAATTAAAACTCACAATTCCGGACGAATACATTATTGACTACGTCATAGAAGGCCTTCCAGACGCCAGTTTGAAATTAGCTGCCAGGGCTGCTTGCTGTCTTGCAGGATATTTAAATACTGCTAGTGCTGGAAGTTCCCAGCAACCGTGTCCCAGCCAAAGGTTCAGAAACAAACCGCCCCAACAATATTAGGCTAAAAACTTGACAACATGTACGAGAAAGGGCATTCAAAAACCTAAATTGTTTTTTGTGCAACCGTACGCGAAGTGAATGTTTCGCGTCAGCTAGACAGGCGCGAAATCTAATTTCGCGGCCGCTCTTAAGGCAACAGCAGCTAAAGTAAAATTCATTGTTAAGGTAACGGCCGCTAAATTAAAAGTAATTGTTTTATTTACGCTATTTCCATAGTAACGCACCGACTGATGACCGTCTTTCTATTTAGAATGAATTAAGCTGTTCGTTTTCTAAAAACAATAACATTTTTTACGGGTGCACAAAAAATATTGTATAACCTTGTCCGCGAAATTCTTTAGCGCCCTCGAGATTGTCTTTCTTCGCCCGTAAGCGGCCTCGGCAACAATATGATAAAGACACATATCGCGGCGTTGGTACACAAATAACTATTAACTGCCATGGGAATCATTGCGTTCCTGATTGTCCTAAACCACTTTTAAGATGTAGGATGTCCTATGTGGCCACTGCTCACTAACACCTATTTTGATTTTTACTCTTATGTTTCCTAATATGTGTTTCCAGTGTAATTGTAATTGAAAATGTTTGCGTATTATTTAAAAAATAAACCAGGGTTGTCGCCCGCCCGACTTCAGTTTGCTCAGCCTGCCGCCAATTTTCAATAGGGTTCTGATTCCAAGTTTTATTTTATTTTAGAATGTCTAGCTTTCGATATCGAGATCTAGAAAATATGTCCCCAGCTCGTTTATTCGATTTTATTGAGGGCATTTCCGAAGAGCAGGCTGTCAATTCAGATTGGGACGGCGACAGCGATGCAGAAGATGTTGTAGATGCGCCGGCACCCCTCTGTATCCACTAGAAGTACTCTAGGTACTTCTGGTTATAGTACACCAACCACCACACACACCACCAATCTTGCAGGCCTAGAAACCGATGATATTTATGACTCTGATTCTGTAGCCGATCGTGATTATGAAGTATACCATATTTCCGACACGGACGATTCCATAATTGACCACAATCTTGAAAACAGCAAAAGTTGTGAATTACAGCTTTCGGGGGAATCGGCGGGGGGACGTTCACGTAAACTATCAAAAATTAGTAAGGACAAAGAGCAACAACTACAGTAGACAAACATCCCACGCGGTCCTGTAAAATTTCGAGAATGCAATTTCAATAATAGTTTTGGAACACGCATACAAGTAAACTTCAACTCTCCTATTGAGAAATTTCAGAACCTTTTTTCGTGCGACATAATAGAACATATACTAGAACAAACTCGCTTATACGCACAGCAAGTAGGTAAGCCTGTTGCCATCGATGCTGATGAACTAAAGGCAGTTTTTGGTATCTTGATCATCATGGAATTCCATCCATTACCGAGCCTGCGACTGTATTGGTCGTGTGATGATAACTTGCGTGTTCAGAGAATAATAATAGAAATCATGACGCAAAAACGATTGTTGGTCATATTACGCTATTTACACTTGAATGACAATATAAAAATGGCTAAAAGCGATTCTCCTGAGTTTGATAAGCTTTATAAGATACGTCCATTGGTTGATCACCTAAACCAAAAGTTTCTGCAGTCTTTCAATCCTTCTCGTAACTTGGCAGTAGATGAAAGTATGGTGGGTTTCAAGGGACGTACTACCCTGAAGCAATACATGCCGTTGAAGCCAACAAAGAGGGGATTTAAAATTTGGGCGATTGCTTGTTCACAATCAAGCTATTTGCTGAGTTTTAAAATTTACGAAGGCAAGAGCAAAGACAATGCTTACGAAGGACTACTACTGGGGGAAAAAACAGTCCTGCAATTATGTGAACCATATCTCGATAAAGGATACTGCGTATATAAGTATAAGAGTAAAAACTCTGTATGAGAAAACGGCTGGAGGAAATTAGTATAAGTGAATTGGTAATTAAGCAGCCAATGAAAAAATTACAATTATTCTTGAACCAGTCTTTAATTAAAAAGAAAGGAGAAGAATTTGTGTTATACGTAGAAATATCATCTACAATTCTTTATTTAAAAAGAAAGGAGATGGAATGTTGTTTAAATAAAAACATATTGTACTTTGAATGGATATGTGTATTTAAAAATGCGATGGAACAATTCGAAGAATAAAGTATCGACGTTTCGTTTAACTTGTAAACTTTATCAAGATGTAATAATTGATTTAAAATAGGATGAGGGAAAAATGGGTAAAATTAAATGTTATAATTATAATCTGTGAAGGGAAAAAAGTTAAAATTAGGTAAGTGAAAGACGCATTTAAGTATAATTTAAATCAAAAAAAAAATTATTTTTTTATTTTTTTAAAAAATTAATGAAAAATAAAGAGACTCACCTAAAATGCCATTGTAGATAAAATAAAATAAAACAACAAACACAGTAAGAAACAGTTTAAAATTAATTCACGACATGATAGAAAATTTTATTTTAAAAACTGTATGAGCGTTAGAAGACAAATTCTTCTCCTTTCTTTTTAGTTAAAGACTGGTTCAAGAATAATTGTAATTTTTTCATTGGCTGCTTAATTACCAATTCACTGATACTGCGTATATTTCGATAATTTCTTTAGTAGTAGTTTTCAGCTACTAACTAAATTACTTGAAAGAGAAACATTTAGCTGCGGTACATTTAGAAGCACAAGCAAAAATTATCCAAAAGATTTATTATCTGATGATAAATCTCATAGTCAAGGTGATTCCGATTTTGCAATGTGTGAGAATTATTCTGTGGTGAAATGGAAAGATAGGGGCAAAAAACCTGTTACCGTCGTCAGCTCCATGCATAATCCTGAAACAAAATAATCTGTGTTGCGTACGAATAAAACTGGGAAACGCGAATCTGTTAGGTTAGGTTGCTTTGATCAGCTAATGGAAACCTACAGAATAGAATGGAAGTCCAGAAGATGGTGGGTAAAATTATTCTATTTCAATTAAAGAAAGATAGTGTAAGCATAGAGAACACTAAAAGGAAAATCAATGTCGGTGTGCATTTACCCATACAAGGAACATATAGACGATGTGCAAAGTGCAGTACCAAAAAAAACCAGTTCGTTTTAAAATTTTGTGTGAAGCTTGTGATGTAGCATTGTGTTTAAATTGTTTTAAACCATTTCATGATATGTAGTAAGTAGAAAGTAGTAATAAAAGTATATTACAATTTAAGTGGTTATCAATAAAACCTCTACTCATCAGACGCCTCGATGGCAGTGATTGATGTGGGAACCATCATCCAGAGACCTAAATTCTTTTTATTAACAAAACTTGCTCTAAATATATCAAATATTAACTTCCAATTAAAACATATTTAATTTGAAAAACTCTTCTGCCCTATAAAGGGTTAAAGAGAAGGTGGCATTTAATAATTTGTACATATATATTCGTGATGATTTGTTTGCATCACCTCGATTTATTGCACAAACGTTCTTATTGGAAAAACTTACAAACCTGAGGACCAATGAAGGAATATCAGATATCTCCTAATGTACAAAGAAAACGTTGCGACACAACCTTGAAACCGAATTTGGCACTTTGTTTAAATATTTCAAGATAGACAGTAAAATATACCTATGTCCTGATAATTATTCTTTTGAAAATGTAGCTCCTGTCAGTAGAGGAAAAACTATCACACCAAAGCATATTCTTTTTCCTTGGGCGGTGAAAACCCTTTCTGGAAACGTGGAAAATTTTTGAATCGTTTAGGACACGCGATTAGTTATTAAAAACTATTAGAAGTCGACACTGCACTATGCATCGAAAAAATTACGAATGTTGAAGACAATCAGATCCCTCTTCTCAGAAACGTTCACTATGGTGTACCGACTGTTTTGGCATATAACATTGACCGACAAGAGGAAACAATTTGTGGAGCTGCCCATAGTTTTTTATGCCGCAAGAGAACAACCATAATTCAATAAAAAATAAACAGAGAAGCATCCATCAGTTTGAAGATATAAGGTAACGCCGGGTAACATTGACACATATTCAAATACCCCGCCCAGTGCTTATAAATTGAAAAAAACTGGAAATGTTACGTTTTTAAAAAGTCATGTATAGTCCAGCCCTCTAGTGATAATAGTTGAAAATTGGATTGCTGCAATTCATTAGTTTCTACGGGCCCTTTAACTCCCACGCGTGGTAAAATTGCTGTTAGTGAGGTGACCAACCTTTGTTTGTAAACGATATTTCTTAATATTTGTACGTTTGTTTTGCATGGTAAGTTATTTTACATCAACCTAAATGAAATTATTAACGTTTACTGTCATATTTCGCAGTAGCAAAGAAAAAAATTTAAATACGATTTTGAGGTTCAGATTGACACAGGTGTCAATCTTTCCATATTGTATTGTGTAAATTTATTGTTAATTTTTTTCAGTTGGTATGTCGCGCCCAAAAAGACCTTATAAAACCTACTTTGACGGTAGAATGGAATCTGCTGTAAATTATGTGAAGAATGATGGTGTTAGCATAAAACGAGCTGCTGAAATGTATGCTATTGCAATGCTGTCGGAGAGCCCACTGCTCTCACTCGAGATGAAGAACAACTAATAGTGCATGCTCTCACGAAATTAGCGGATTGGGGATTTGGTTTGGATCGATTTCAATTGCAAACATGTGTGCAAGACTATCTTAAAAGAACTGATAGAAATAGTCCATTCAAAAATAGCTTGCCTGGGAAAGATTGAATTTCCGGATTTGAAAAGCGCTGGAAAAATCAATTAAGTAAGCCGTAGAATTGCTCAAAACCTACCCAAAAATCGAGCGGAGGCCTGTTCTATTGAGGTGCTGAAAGACTGCCACTGAGCAACCATTTATAAAGTAGGCCTCGAAACATCTTCAACTGTGATGAGTCCGGTTGTCAAACAGACGTTGGAATACAAAAAAATTTATACAGCAAATAATCTAGAAATCCACATAAAGTTGTAGGCAGTGTGACAAAATCCACATACACTGTACTAGTTTGTTGTAACGCAATACCTACCTTTATATGTTAATTATAAAGGCTTTACTCTAACTGGTGCAATAATGGTCCTGAAGATGCCGTGTATAACTGTTCCCCATCTGGGTGGATGGAATCATTACAATTTTTCAACTGGTTTGAAAATGTTTTTATAAAACAAACTGCAAAACTGGAGGGTCCTAAGCTTTTATTATTTGATGGCCACAAGTCGCATCTTACAATTCCATTAATGGCTTGTGCAAATAATATTGAACTTTTATGTTTACCAGCGCACACATCCCATGCATTACAACACTTGGATGTTGGGGTATTTAAGGGTATGAAAAATGCATGGCGTAGTGTTTTAAAAGATTATTATCTTGATAGTGGATGTAAAGCTGTAGACAAAGTTACATTTCCTTTATTGCTGAAAAAACTGGTAGACACTGGGTGTCTCTAGAGCCAATGCCAATGGAGGGTTTGAAAGCTCAGGTATTTACCCTACAAATGAAGACAAAATATTAAAGAAATCTGAAACATCATCTGTGCTTTCATCAACTGAAAATGTAGACCAAGGGGGATCTATTACATCAAATACAGCTAATGCAAACACTGCAACAAACTCAGAAGACGCAAACTCTGCAGATAGCTCTCGAGTCGGCTCTCGATCAGAACGAGTGACTTCTTCAAGTTCAACTTCAAAATCAGTTGTCATGTCGCCGAAAAGACATTTAGAACTCTCGATACTAACGGTACTAAAAAGGCAAGAAAACAAGCAGGAAACTCAAAAACGTAACAGAGTTCGTGTGAAAAAGAGTCAAAAGAAAGTTGTTGAAAGCAGTTCTAACAGTGATGTAACTTTAGAAATCAATGACGATTCTGCCTTAGATGTGCAAGACGTAGAAGAATATTATGATTCCAATAATACAGGGGTAGAAGCAACACAGATGGACCCCGACTAAATTATAGTAGAATCTTGGATTCTTGTAAAATTTTGAGTAGACAAGCCCACAAAAACCCAAGGATAGGGTTACGTGGGACCCCAGTATCGTCTTAACTTTTTTGGAAAGTCCGGGTCCACATTGTGGGTTTAAATGGCGAGCAGGAATCTATATAAAGATCAGTTACAATGCAATTCCCCTATGTTCGGCTTTGAAAGTACCCGCTCGGTATGTATAAATTGAAAAGAGCCATAATTTTATTTTGAA
Source organism: Hemicrepidius hirtus (assembly GCA_963082805.1). Lineage (NCBI taxonomy): Eukaryota > Metazoa > Arthropoda > Insecta > Coleoptera > Elateridae > Hemicrepidius > Hemicrepidius hirtus. The sequence continues at coordinate 31,619,201 of OY720161.1, read as the reverse complement.
TGAAAAGTGGTTTGCAGGAATCTCTAGATCCCTTATTGTTTAGAACTCTGATGACTTTTTTTTTAATTTTGAATAGTTGATTTAAGAGAGTCAAATTAGAGTTTCCCCAAAAAGGTATTCCATATCTTAGGATCGATTCAAAAAGTGCGAAGAAGGCTTGACGACCTAGAGAGTTATTTAATTCCGTAGATTATACTTTTATGACATAATACGCTGACGCGAGTTTAGAACAAATTTCAGTAATGTGATGATCCCATTTGAGACCGTTATCTATCGTCATACCTAAGAATTTTAACTTTCTAGTGACTTCTAGCTCAACAGAATCAACCTTAGTGTGGAATTTTGGAGTCGATGATGAGAGCTGCTCGCGAAGATGAGCAAGATACTATCTACAGCGGCGAAGATAAGCGTGAAGTTGAGTAACGCGGAGCGAGGCAGTCAAGAGTGGGGCGGAGATTCTGTGGAGGTGGACACGCTCGCCGAAACGGACCAAGCTCTCTCGCCCGCAAGCAGAACGAAGGAAGCAGCTGCCTTGAGTGCTAATCGTTCTTCAGTATAAGATACGCTTATTGTTAATCAGATAAATAAAATAATCTCTAAGCAATCTAAAGAGTTTGATTGTGTTAATTTTAACATCAGAAGTGGGATTCTTCTCATTTGCCCACAATTATGGATGTCCAAAAGGCGTTAATGGAGCTGTTCCGAGGATTGCAAGATTCCTTAACAGCAGGACGTCGGGACCACGGTGATATCGCGCTCCCATTGTTTGATTCGGATCGGGCTGATTCAGGGGCTTTGCCATGGTGTTGTGAAATTGAAAACCAGGGGCTAGAATTTAACTGGAATGGAAGGGAGATGGTTGCCAGGGCTGGTGCCGCCTTGAGAGGTAGCGCCAAAACTTGGTTCGATAATTGGGAGCCCGACCAGCGTGATTGGGAGACATTTCGTGTCAACCTGGTCGACCTGTTTCCACCGAAACGGAACCTAACTGAAAAGCCAAGGAAGGCAGTTCTGTTTTCAAGCGAGACTTCCGACACTTACTGTGAGTATGCGAGGGAAAAACTGTTATTATTTAAACGTACCAAAATTAATTTTTCCGAGGCTGAGTTAATTGAATTAGTAGTTAGCGATATACGCGAAACCCCTGTACGAATGGGAGCCTTAATAGCGGTGTTAGAACCACTAACGAGTTACTGGTTCTATTGTCAAGTTACTCTAAAAATTCACGTAAAAGATCTTTAGATGTAAATGAAGGTCTACCATCCACGTCCAAGCATCGACATTCTGGGCGATCTCCCAAGCGTTGTTTTGTTTGTAATGGACTCGATCATGTACAGGCAGCATGTAAAGCGCGCGACCGCATATCTCGTGAGTCGCGTACTAGTAATGGATTGCGTAACACTCGCCGCAAAGGTGACCAACAACGACAGTGTACCTTCTGCGGTAAGGCAGGTCATTTAGTTGATTCATGTTGGGCCAAGCAGCGTTCGGAACGCGGAAATAAACCAAATATTAATATTTGCACCCAAGACCCTCTCGATAACCTAACCTTGATCATGATTCGTGGAAAATTCATTAACTGTTTAATTGACACGGGCGCCGAGTGTTCATTAATGTCAATGTGTCAAGTGAATTGCGCGTTCTATCGGTTGTCACATGGAACCCCATATCACTTTCCTTAGAGAGATAGGACGTGGTTTTATAAATACTTTCACGAAAACTATTTTGGTCGTTGAAAGCGAGGACGTGGGTATCGAATTACCATTTTTATTAGTCCGAGACGTCGACTTGACTTATAAGGCCATAATTGGTAGGAATGCGATTACACATAATGACATCAGCATAGTCACCGATAAAATTGCTACACGTTTAACTCGTGTCGAAATACCACCCCCGCGTGTTAACCTTCTCTCTAGAGATCATACTGAACATTGGCTTGCCGATGCTGTCTCTGGTTTACCAGAGGAGCATCGTGGCCAGCTCCGATCTTTGTTGCTAGGCAACAGAGACATTATCACGTTTGTAAACGCTGTTCCTAAAATCAAAACAGCAGAATTAAAAATCACATCAAAAAACGACCAAATCATTAATTACAATCCATACCGCCTTTCGGTAATAAAACGACAAACAATTCGTACAATAATATCCGACCTGTTAGCGAACAACATTATTCGAGAAAGCGAGTCAACTTACGCCAGCCCTGTACTTCTCGTTAAGAAAAAAAATGGAAGCGACCGCTTAGTTGTTGATTTTAGGGCACTAAACCAAATAACGGTGAAAGACAGGTACCCCCTTCCACTTATAGAAGACCAACTAGACCGTCTTGGCAAAGGAAACGACGCTTGCTATGGCATCTGGATGTCATCAGGTGCCAATAGAAAAAGACTCAATACCGAAAACGGCTTTTGTCACACCGGATGGGCACTACAAATACCTGCGCACCCCTTTTGGCTTGGCTAACGCACCCGCGGTTTTTCAACGAGCAGTTAACAAAACTCTCGGCCCGCTAAAAGATACGGTTGCCCTGGTTTACCTAGACGACATCCTTATACCATCAGTAAATGTGCCAGATAGCCTGAAATCTCTCGAAAAGGTCCTTAAAGCCTTAAAACAGCAGGGTTTTCCTTAAATATTAAAAAATGTAAATTTTTTCAAACTAGCGTTGAGTACTTAGGACGTAGTAACTCTGCCGAGGGCATACGTCCTGGCAAAACCAAGGTAAACGCGTCAATTTATGGGTCTGGTCAGTTATTTCGGAAAATTTATTCCCGAATTTGCTACTCGTACTGCTTGTATTACTAACCCAAATCAGATAACCGAACTTCATACTGACGCCAGTGCGACGGACTCGGTGCTATTTTGTTTCAGAAATATGACTCACAACTAAAAGTAGTAGCCTATTTCAGCATACGTACTACATCTGTAGAATCGAAATACCATTCCTATGAATTGGAAACACTTGCCATTGTTAATGCTTTAAAACACTTCCGACTTTACCCGTTAGGTCTAAAATTCAAAATAGTGACCGACTGTAATGCTATAAAATCAACCGCACATAAAAAACACATCCTCCCTCGCGTCGCCAGATGGTGGGTTTACCTTCAAGATTTCAATTTTGATATCCAATATCGTAAGGGAAAGTATGTAGCTCACGTGGATTACCTTAGCCGTAACCCACCTCCAGAAGAACACGCGGTGAACTTAATTCGTGAGGGTTCGTGGATAGAAGTTGAGCAAGCCAACGACCCTGAAACTCAAGCAATTATCGCGAAAGTCCAAGCCGGAGAATCGATAGTCAGTGATTTTAAGTTGAAAAATGAGTTTTTATATCGCATAATTAAAAGACAGGCCGATAAAATAATGTTACGCGTTTTTGTGCCCAAGGGAAGTAGGTTAGGGTTATTGAGAATATATCACGACGAACAGTGCCACGTTGGGTGGGACAAAACATTAAACAAACTCGGAGAGAAATGTTGGTTTCCAAGAATGACCTCATTTGTAAAAAAAATACGTTTCCCATTATCTAATATGTGTGACGGCGACAAGACCGTCGGGTCCGAAACAAGGATCCCTTCATTCTATTTTTAAGACCAAGGTCCCGTTTCAAACTATTCACGCAGATTGTGTAGGACCGTTCAAAACTACTAAAGACGGCTATAAACACGTTTTATTGCTCATAGACGCGTTTACCAAATATTCCATTTTAATTCCATTAAAAACTCTTACGGGCCTTGAAATGGTGCACGTTTTAGAATCACAATTAACTAGGTTTGGAACACCTGCCCGGATTATTACAGACAAGGGCACTAATTTTACTGACAAAAAGGTGACAGAATTATTCACTAGTTTGAACATCGAATATCATAAAGTAGTTACGGGAGCCTCGCGTACTAATGGTCAAGTCGAGCGCTGTTTTCACGGTAATAAATCTATTAAGTATAGAAGTCTAAAGAGTATCAGAATGGACGAGCGCGTTAACAAAGTTGCAACTAACACTAAACTCCACAGTCCAAAAAACAACAGGTTTTACGCCTTTAAGACTCCTAATCGGTATAGACGTGAACAATACTCAAATACAGTCGGTGGTAGACTCAGTCCCGGAAAAACATGATATAATCGATATCGGCGATTGTAATTTGCGCAGAATTTTACCTGGCCCTGTAATCTCATACGTAATTTGCGCCGAGTACTTGTAAATGTTTGGTAATACTTAATGTAATTTGCGCCGAGTAACTTGTATCAACCCTTAATGACTTTTGTATTTGATGGTGGCAAATCAAGTGAAATTGTGCTGCTTCCATGTAAAACCAATGTGGGATTTCTTTGGAGTTCGCCCAAAATATACTTGGACGGAACTTTTCTTATTGCACAAAATTCTTTTTACAATTGTTCACCCTGCATGTTTTACAAGGGGGACACTACATGCCATTGGCATTTTGTTTACTACCTGACAAAAAACAGAAAACTTACGAAAATTTGTTTTTGCTTTTGTGAATTAGGATTCAGTTTGAACTCTAAAATTATAGTCTCAGATTTTGAGAAAGCAATTCGTGGTGCAATAACCACTGTTTGGCCCGAAACAAAAATTATTGGATGTAGGTTTCACTTAGCCCAAGCTTGGTTCAGGAAGATTCAAGAGCTTGGGCTTGTGGTAGAATACAAAAATAAAGACAGCGATATTGGAAAATGGCTAACATATACTTATTTGGTGTTCCATTTTTGAATCCGAATGAAGTAGGCGACCAACGTATGTGAATCTTTTCCTTCTAGATTTAATTCAAACTTCTACACTACTCACCCGCTTCTTTATATATTTGTTAGGTTAGGTTAGGTTAAATAATTTTCAAACAGATACGTATATTAAAATACAAACTGTAAAATTGGATGAACCCGCATCGATGCAAAATAGAGATGTAAGGATACTCGGCGCAAATTACGGGTATGCTTAAGGTACCCAACTAATGGCCGGTTTACTCAGGTATAATTCGGCGCAAATTACGCCTGCCCATCGATATAACTAAAGATTGAAACCTCGTATACGAACGGTTACAAGTGAACGCAATGAACAAAAGGAACGGTTCAACAGAAAGCAACGTAACAACAAGGTTTTTGACAGTGGGGATTTTGTCTTCCTACAAAAACTAAATATGCATCTACACAGAATTGGAAAAATGGATTCGCCAAATTGCGAACACTGCCCGGACGAAATAGACGACCCCCTGCACAGAATACAGGAATGTGAATATTTCCTGCAAGATACGTGGCCTCTCCCAGCACATGAACTGGGGGAGATGATCCTGACACACCAGATATACGCAGACATAATGGAGCTCTTCATTCCAACAGAGAACGAATAAATGGGACAGCAAACAACATACGAAACGGCAATACTTAGTACCTGAACAAAGCAAATGTGCATTAACACCTAGATATAGAATCGGAGAATAGAGAAATTACAAACTAATCATGTTAATTCACGTTACCGTTTTCTTTTATTACATTATTTTATTATTACATTTATATCATTTTATATCATTTACATCATTTTATTATATTTTATTTTAATTATTTTATTATTACCTTTGTTTCTTACTGTGTTATTGACATAATATAGATATACTTGTTAACGGGTATAGTTACTTTATTAATTACTAATTCTTAGTAATTGTATCTCGTGTGAAGTATGTGCAATATTAGTATTTTGTAATACATATTTTTGTTAACATAGGAACCAAGACTGAACATGTGTGAAAATTAGAAATAAGGCAAGACTGTTTAAATCGTTTTAGAAGAGGGCGAAAGGTACCTCTAACCCTCTAAAATGTATTGCAATTTAGAAATAAACATTTTTTGCCGTTGTGGCCAAGGTGGCCGTTGTCACCAGCAGAATCGAGTGGCCATTGTGATCAAGGTGGCCGTTGTGACCAGTAAAGCCGAGTAACCGTTGTGACCAGCGTTGTTTGGTGCTACAAATTATAAACAAGAGTGGCCGTTGTGACTGAATACTGCCCAACAGAATTGATTAGAAAACAATCCAAACATGCAAAAACGATAATTACTAAACCAACAAACTGCGATGCCACCGACAGCGAAACTGATTCATACTTCAATAAAACAAATCGCAAAAGAGCCGAAAGTAAACCAATTTGTTTACACAGCTCAGATCAGGATACCGGCGAAGACTTGTGAGGAAAAAGAACAAAACCAAAAACGTTGATTTGGATTTTGACAAGGTTGGAACCACAATATCCGGGGCGTGTGGTTCTGACTTTGCTACTGCCACGCCTCAACTACAGCATTCCAAGTGGACGCAAGAAAATATTCTAGAAGATGTAGAAGACGACATTCCCGAGAGAAATCTCTTATTAATCAACAAAAACAACAACCTCTTATTACAAATTATATGAAAGAATTAGACGAGGTTTCAAAGATAATGAAAAAAAACTGTCAACTGCGCGAGATGCTGCTTCATCAAATTGAATTTATAAATAATTATCATTGTTTACCCCGAGACAAAAAAATTATTCCGTTAGAGAAGAAAACAATGGAAGATTCATCTGCTAATTCGCATCAAATACTACCTCTGGCGTTTAGCTAATGTAGCACTGGCTAACAGCGAGAAATACAGCAACAATAACAGATTTGACGATAACTTACAGAAATTTAGTGTATATTTATTGAAGGAAAGCTTGTTTATGAAACACTCCATGCCAACTTGAAAAATTCCATTCCCTCGCCGTCTACTGTAATCCGAGCAATGAATACGTTTGGTAAGGTTATTGAAGAAGGAATGTTACGTTTCGAAGAATTACGGTGTTTTCTGGATAGCAGAAAATTAATAAGGAAAGTATGGATAAGGGAGGATGCAAGGAAAGTGACTGGAAGAATACAATATAACTCCCAAAATAATAAAATTATAGGATTTGTTATCTCTAGATATTAATGGTTTACCAAAAGAAGACTACTATATCGCTGCATTAGCTAGTCAAATTCAGGGTTACTTCTTAAATGAAAGTATGTCGGAATATGCAAAATCTATATAGAAAAATTTTGTAACGTCAATACTTACACCTACCTGCGTTGAATTAAACGCACATGCATTATTAAAACTTGCAATTCAATATCGGGATGAACATACTAATAAAGAATGTAACCAATTAAGATATGAGCATTTTACTCCCTGGCTGTTTAGTTTACAACCATGTGAACAACAATTTAGATCTACCCGGTTGTTGTCGTCTACGTTTTCTACAAGAGTAAACTTCAGCAATCTTAATATAATTAGTAGAATCAACAAAATTCAAACAATAAATGACATAGAGTCCGACGTGTCGCAAACTTATCATTTCCCTCGTGAGGAAAAATCGACGAAACTAGGAAGTCAAAGTGTGGCAAACGAGAACAATTACCTGGAAGACGATGAACTGGAGACAACATGTATGCAAACCTTAGAAGAAGCAAAAGCGGACTGTATTCGATTAGGCATGGACTGTCCCGAAGAAGCATAGAATACCATAATGCTAAATAGGCATGGACTGTCCCGAAGAAGCATACAATACCATAATGCTAAAGTTCAAGGAAGATTCTCATGATGATAATGAAAGTGATCTCGATGCAGATGATCATCAAAACTGTGCAAGCTCTTATACTTTGAACGAATGTTCACAATTTTATGAAACGCAATTAGATTCTTTAGGTTTGGACTCGGGTTTAGAGGATCATTCAGAAGATCATACGGAAAATTCTTTGGACGATTCTAACACAGCAACAATATCCAAATGTATGCTATCCGGATTTACCGACATTAATTTGAAGGACCACAATATATACTGTTGATGAAAGAAGTCCGTTTGTCAAAATTGCAACATCGTATAAAGTTGAGTGTTAAACTTATTACTATCCGCAAAAGCACTTTATGTTGGCTATTAAATGATAGCTACAAAAGGTACTGTATTTATTTCTTGGTGGAATGGTAAACATAATCTCTTAAATTCTATTTACAGGTTAAGGTCTGATCGGTTAATTATAGTGCGTCAAAATGAATAAGTTTCGGACCAATCCAGTGTACTACCTTGTTCATCTTCTGGTGCAGTTGCAGGAAATACGAAGCAAGTGGAAATTTATAAAGAAAAATACTACACAATATACTATTCCGATAGGTGGTACCTGGGACGCATTCGAGATTTATTGGGTCAAACCAAATGTCGCATAACAGTTTAAAAAAAAAATTAAAAACATTTAATTAAAGAAAAATACTACACAATATACTATTCCGATAGGTGGTACCTGGGACGCATTCGAGATTTATTGGGTCAAACCAAATGTCGCATAACAGTTTAAAAAAAAAAATTAAAAACATTTAATTGGCCAAAACCCTCGGATGTGCAAGAATTGTCTAAGGAGTTTATAATTTATGGTCCGATACAAATGATGTGATCTCACCCTACGTCAATAACTTTATTTGACAGAGAAGAAATTAAAAAAATATATAAAACATTTAGAAATGAATAAAACATGTATACTTTCTTGCAGTATTATTGAGTAAGAAAAGTATCATACAAAACCGTGACGGAATCTTATTTCATACCTACTTCAATTAAACATCACATCTTTCTAAGAAATATAAAAATATTGCGCAAAAATTACAAGAAATTGTTGAAATTTTATGGGAATTGTTGGAATTTTTGTGGAATTGTTCTGGAATTGTTGGAATTTTTTTGTAATTGTTGAAATTTTTCTGGAATTGTTGGAATTTTTTTGTAATTGTTAGAATTTTTTTGTAATTGTTGGAATTATTTGGGAACTTTTTGGAATTTGGAATTTTAGTGTACGCCATTTCCTTACCTTAACAATAGAACTCAGTGTGTCGCCGTTAATGGCTTCATGTCACATAGTATTACAATTACGTCTGGAGTCGCTCAGGGATCGCATTTAGGTTCGTTGTTATTCATTTTGTTCATAAATGATGTTTGTTCATGTTTTGAATTTGCTAAATTTATTTTATATGCCGATGATTGATAAATGCCCTTACTGCCCTTCCACAATAGTGTTAATGTTATGTTAATGGTAATGTTATGTTAGAGTGGTAATTTCCAAAGCATATGAAGTTAAATGTAGCCGTTCACAATCATGGTAATGGTAATGTTAAAAACACCCACTGCCCTTCCACAATAGTGTTAATGTTATGTTATGTTAGAGTGGTAGGTAACTTCCAAAGCATATAGAAGTTTAATATAGGCGTTCACAATCATGTTAATGGCGATGTTAGCAGAAATTTTCTGGGCTGCTAACATCGCCATGAAAGGAAAGGATTTTAAAGATGTTAATAAAAAAAACCATGCTTGGAGCGAAATAGCTGAAACGTTAGCTTGTGGTGGCTAGTTGCATGTTGTCCATCATTCCTTCTATTCTAAACTCCTTTAAAATGCAGTGGATGAACTGAAAACGAGGTGGAGAATTCTGCGAGAGCGGTTCACTAGGGAGTTAAAGGAGGCCCAACTTAAAATGTGAATGATCCGAGGAAGTGAGGGGGGTTCTGGAGAAGTATCGCGGATATCAAGGGGAGGTCTGGATGTCCTGAGGAAGTACGGGGACAGAGAATTTCGGGGAAGTGTGGCTGAGCATAGAGGAAAGGATGAGAGGGCTAGAGACAAAAAAGGCAGAATAAGGGTGGGGAGAGAGGAGAAGGGGATGAGATAAAGATGAAGCTCAAAGAAGAAAATGCGAGAGAAGTATGGAAAGGCAAAGGAAAGAACAGAAAATACAAAATCATATTTAAATGGGGGGAAAGTTTATAAGATTCCTACTTCCAAATCTACATTTTGCTTTCAAAACACAAAAGAAATTTACTACACGCATATACTAGTACTACTAGTGTTGACGCAAAGTTAAAAATAAAATGTAATAACCCAAGTAGCACCAAACATGTTACCAAGATTGGTTAAATATTGGATATATATTGTTTCTTGGCTCAACATTTTATCGTGTAACACATGTTGGCACAATAAAGGACAAACGTATTAGAGGCAATATACAAATTCCAGGTGAAAGCCAACATTTAACCAATAAATTCAATACCGTAGTAGAACATTATTGGCCAGCCAATATATGGACAATATAAAACTATTATGGCTTGTACAATATATTTTTACGCATCTTGACTCATTATTGGCAGAACGAGAAATAGACAATATACGATTTTAGAGTTAAAGTCAATATTTAACTAATAAATGCAATACCGCAATAAAACATTATTGGCCAACCAATCTACTGCCAATATAAAACTATTACTGCTTTTACAATATATTTTTACGCATCTTGAATCATTATTGGCAGAACGAGAAACAGACAATATACGATTATAGAGTTAAAGCCAATATTTAACTAATAAATCCAATGCCGTAATAAAACATTATTGGCCAACCAATCTACAGCCAATATTAAACTATTGCGACATTTACAATCTGCTTTTAGGAATGTTGGCACATTATTCGCATAACGAGAAATACCCAATATACGATTTTAGAGTTAAAGCCAATATTTAACTAATAAATCCAATGCCGTAATAAAACATTATTGGCTAACCAATCTACAGCCAATATTAAACTATTGCGACATTTACAATCTGATTTTAGGCATGTTGGCACATTATTCGCATAACGAGAAATACCCAATATACGATTTTAGAGCCAATATTTAACCAATAAATGCAGTACCGTAGTAAAACATTATTGGCCAGCCAATCTACTGCCAATACAAAACTATTACGGCTTTCATAATATATTTTTATACATGTTGGCCACATTCTTGGCAGAACGAAAAATAGCCAATATACGATTTTAAAGTTAAAGCCAATATTTAACCAATAAATGCAATACTGCAATAAAACATTATTGGCCAACTATTTGGCCGCTGTAGGCCGCCTACGGCGATTCTTAAAATTTTACCGAGAAGGGATTGCATAAACCTGATTCACAAACTTGCTGTCTGTAGTTATTTTTTCATATATCCTTATTAGTGCTTATGATGTGTTCTGGTGCATATTTCTATACTTTTAGGATTAATTTTAATCAGCAGCCAAGTGAAGAGAAAGTTTTAAATTTTTTGAGTAGGTACTACTAGCCATAACTTTACCTGGAATTATCTATATTTAGTTCCTACAACGTAAGAAGATTAGCAAAAGCAGTTATATAGCGAGGGACTGGTTGGTTTTGGGTTTTACCCAAGAATTTTCTTTGTTTATACAGGCTGTAGTTTCTATAAAATTTCCAGGAAAAGGGTAAACTTTAAAACATCTGTGTATAAAATTGAAATGGCCAAAGGAGTAACCGCCGAAATAATAAAATATTATCAGAAGATGTGGAGCTGCCCGAAAATATTTCCATGGAACATTACATGTTACATTTTTTAAATACGTGCCATTAACCTCGGTTGACGTTCAAATGTCATTTTTAGCGTACAAATTAATTTTCTCTGAAAAACGCAAAAAGTATTGGTTAGTATAGTACCGCGTCTAGTGGGCTGTTTTTCCATTTAATTTGTATTCAACCACAATTAACTAGATCTGTTATTTTATTCAACAGTCTATATTTAAATAAGAAATATTAAATAAAATATCGATTTCAACGGAAAATCGATATTTTATTTAATATTTATTATTTAATCATGGATTTTAACAAAGTTACGCTTGAAATGTCAATAAAGTCTATATTTATTTATAATTAATTATATAGAGAGTTTTTAATTATTTGTTATTTTTGATGGAAGCGTACATCGTTAATTACTTGAATTGTGATTTTAGGAAAAATATTAATTGCAATAGGTATTATATGTACCTATTCTGTTCGTTATAAATAAAGATTATTCGTGCTTGCAAGAGCTTTTACTAGCTTATTGTTGCTTATTTGTGTTTATTTTTAACTTTATTTTAAGGCCTATTTTATCATTTATTTGTGCTTAAAAATCCGCAGTCTAATTACGTATGATGCTGGTATAATAAAAAGTGTTAATTGCACTGCGCTAGTCAAAACAAATACAAATCTTTTAATTGACAACAAATTTAAATTGGGGGGTGTTTGTTTAAACTATAAAATTTATACTTATTAGTATCTACGAAAATATAGTAGGTATGTTTATTAGTTCTTATTTAAAAAATAGAAGATTCTGTGCTCCAACCGTTGCAGTTCAAAAGAGTGCCAGGTACCCCACTGCTACAAAAGGTCCTAATCTGCAACTTGGAATTTTCCAAGAACAGGGTATATTATAGTTATTGCTTCTACTGGTTTCAGCAAAGCACTTCGACTGCATTTACTTGTTGTACTCGCCCTTGAAGGTATCGGTGAAATTTTAGTCGGTGTTCTGCAAGTGTTTTTTAATACAACTAACTACAAGGCGTTTAACAATTATTTGTTGTTTAGAGTAAGTATAAATTTTCGTTATTACTGTTGCATATATCTACTTGAAAAATTAACTATTTATAGGGAATCATGAGTCTTCGGGTGCAAAAACATAGAAAATTGAATAAAATATATAACTCTTTTATGGCTAGAAGTTTAAATAATGAAAACACGCAAAACATTAAACGGGTTCTTCTAAGAGCTGATGATTCTCTTTTATCACATCCTATCACTTATCGAAAATGTTTAAATGCTTCAAAACCTCTAGGTGTCATTGATAATTCGCAAGCAACCGCTGCCCCACAAAATAATTTCTGTGTATTTCCCGGCGGTAGTAAGCATACCACCGAGGATTTCCTTGGTGATGATTATAACAATTTGGAAGATTTTTTAAAAATGTGGGCTCTGGAGTATAATATCACTCATGCTGCATTAAGAAAATTACTGCATGGATTAAATAAATATGTCCCATCTTCAAAGTTACCGGGTGACCCGCGAACTTTATTAAAAACGGATAGAAATACAGAGGCAACTGTAATGCTGAGTAAACATAATACAACAGGAGAGTTTAAGTATTTTGGAATAAAAAATAAATTACTTGATTATTTGAAAGAAGATGCAATAAGACTGCATGTTCAAAATTTTAATTTCAAATTATCCTTATTATTTAACATCGATGGGATGCCCATATTTAAAAATTCCACCCTCCAATTTTGGCCAATTTCGGCAAAACTATTTTTACCCGATTTAGAAATGCATCCTTTTACTGTAGCTCTATATTGTGGTGACGCAAAACCCAAATCAGTTTCGGATTATTTTTATGATTTTATTAATGAAATAAATTTTCTTATGTCCAGTGGCATTTGTTACGAAAATGTTAGGTATTCGGTTGCTTTAATGGGTATTGTTTGTGATGCCCCAGCACGGGCATTTATTAAATGCATTAAAACTCACACTGGCCATAATAGTTGTGATAGATGCGATGAAAGGGGATTGTATATAGATCATCGTATAATTTTTCAAAATAATTCCACAACAAAACGAACTAACCATAGCTTCCGAAATTTGACCGATTCAAATCACCATGTTGGAGAATGTCCTTTAACAAAAATTGTTAATTTAGACATGATAAATAGGTTTCCTTTAGATTACATGCATTTGTGTTGCTTGGGAGTTATGAGGAAATTATTAAATTACTGGATTAAGGGTCCCATCACCAAGCATGCAATTCGCTTGTCGGTTAGGGACAGGCTAACTCTAAATAATCGGCTTGTAGCAACCGTATCGTTTATACCTAACGATTTTAATAGAAAATGCAGACCATTAGTTAATTTGGATAGATGGAAAGCAACATAATTTAGACTGTTTATGCTGTATTTAGAACCTGTTGTTCTGAAGAATTTGTTACCAAAACATTTTTAAGAACATTTCCTGCTCTTCCACTGTGGAATGAGGATATTGTGCTCTAAAGTATTTACTGCCGATAGGATACACTTTGCAAGGAAAATGTTAACTGCATTTGTTACAAATTTTGCAAAACTGTATGGTCCCCATTCAACAGTTTATAATGTACATAATATAATACGCATTGCAGATGACGTAGAATTTTTTGGACGTTCTGTAAATGACATCAATTCTTTCCCGTTTGAAAATTATTTAGGGCAGCTAGTTAAATCGGTCCGATCACGAAGAAAACCTCTGCAACAAGTAATTCGAAGGTTATCTGAACAGTCGCACCGTTTGTTAAGCCACAATATAGAATGTTTAATCAAATGCTACTTTCGGGAAATACACGAATTCCTTTTTTAAATATTACATTGTCCACCAAAACTCAGGCAGACTCGTTTGCCCTTCTAAAGAATGGAAATCTTTTTCATTTGATACTGAATAATGGTAATAACACATTATACGGACAGAAGTTTAATTCATATAAAGATTTTTACACCTACCCCGAGCGATCAAGAGATTTTGGAGTATATACATTTTTCAAAGCGTCGTGGGAATCAGTTACTATAAATTATACAGAAATAAAATCAAAATGTTTAGTGTTTCCCTGTGAAGAGTTTTTTCTCTGTTTCGAACTTCTTTACTAATTTCAATTTCAAATTTCATGTTTTATCATATTTTTTATACTATCAGCATGGATAAAACTTGGGACATTGTGTTCTGCACCAACCAACGCCAGTAAACTACGTGCCGTCATGTTGGGCTAACAAAGAAAAGACACAATATAAATGGCCTACAGGTCCATCACGTCCAGGTCAACCATCAGCCGCAGATTTAATTAAAAACTGCCTGGACATTAATCAAAACTTTCAATTTTTCCCGGCTCAGTTAAAGAAAACAGTAAAAAGTTTAGCAGACGCAGAACGATTTACAAAAAAGGGGGAAAATGGTTGTAGCGACCTAGAAGAATTAACTTCAGACACCTGTTCGATATCTTCTAGCTCTTCTACGCATAACATCAACAATCTTAATTTTCTAGAAGATGATGGGGTATCAACTGACGACGAAACCAATAAGTGGACCCGCCCTGTATTTTCATCCCAAAATGGTATTTATTACAACAATAATCTAGATAATATTATGATTAACATACTATTATATTGCAGGTAACCTGGGATCCATTCTCGTCGATGCAACAGCAGTATTAGATAATGCCACTCTAGATCCTACATGTACGTTATAGTTATATTTATAACATTATACTATTCACTTTCTGCAAATTGCAAATTATCTTCACAATTATATATTTTGTACTTTTTAGATATTGATTTGTCAAGTAGTACTAACACAATAGTACCCGACATGGACCTGTCGAGCAATGATATATTACCGAACACTGAAGACAGGGAACAGTCAATTGATCCAGCGGGTTTAACAAGTAAGTAATAACTAATAATAATATTTTGATATCAATTTATAATGTCGTTTGAGTGACTTAGGCCCGATTGCACCAGTTACACTTAAGTAATAAGTGTCCCTTAAAAGTTTAATTGCTATAGATACAACTCTTGCTAACAATTATATCCATGGGAATTTAATTTTTAAGTGACACTTATTATTTAAGGAGAAGTGGTGCAATTGGGCCTTATTCATATTTTATAGAGTATGTACAAGAATTTTGTTTTAGATTCTGAAAAATACTTTGGAAAAATAATTTCTGCTTTGACGTATGAAATTAGAGAATTAAAAAATAAAGTGGATCGACTGGAAACAACTATCCAAATAAACCAACGCGTACAGGGGGGCTTTGGTTTACCTTCAAACTCAGCTGCTATGGAAGCAGAAAATAAAATGATCACTATTCTTCCAGCAAAAACAAAAGAAGAACTCCAAGAACTGGAAGTGATGGTGACTTCTAAAGAATCTTTTAGTTTATTGGTAGGTCCTTACAATTTTGTTGCGTATTATAATATACTTATTATGACTTTTTAGGAGGACATATTTTACCTAGTGGGAGGTGATAATTATAAGAGCGCCATTTATTCCTGCTTAAAAAAATTGTTTGTGTCGGATGTAGCCCTATTGTATTCAGGGCAAGGAAAATTAAGAGGTGGGCAGAGAAAAGAGTCCTTTGGCGATTTGGCGATATGTTCAGCTTTAAAAAGTAAGAATTATATTGATCTTCTTATATTTTATAGATGTCACCTTTTCATTTGTCTTCTCAGAAACAGAATCATTACAGCCCAAAAACGCATTTTTTTTATTTCACGATTTGACATAAAATTGCACTATAGGTACCTACCTACCTACGTGTAAAATAAAAATCATACTTTAAAATGAAAATTTTGTCTGTCCAGGTATTGCTAAAATGATCAACACGGTCATATGTCATGTAAAGTTAATTAGAAAACTTTTAAGTATTTTCCTATTTTTTTAATAAAACCAAAAAATAACCATTACCAACCATGTGCAATACGTTTTTCATACAGTAATACATTTTTCCGTTATAGTTTAGCTTTAGCCCCACCCTGTATTTAGAACCATAAATAATATTTGAAAAATTACGGGCATTTTTTTAACAGATGCTGTTCGCAGAAGATTCCCTAATCTGACCGATAGTGAATTTAAGGAAAGGATAGGTACCTTTCTGTGTACCGCCAAGGATCGTGATGGAGGTAGGAAGAAAAGGAGAGTGGAAGTTAATAATTAATTTTTGTGGTTTTTGTTATTGTAACACCATTGTTAATTTTCAATTTTACTTTTAATAAACAAATTATGTTAAATATTTCTATTTTTTTATAGTTTCTAAACAATACCAGTTTATTATGTCGTGTACAAAACTCTTTACAAAAAATGCACAACAAAAATACTTTGTACATTTCTACAAACGCAGTAACCGGTTTATACATATTTAGAAAAAAGATTGAAACAATGTACGTAAACGATATATTGCCAACATACAAACGATTATGATGTACCAATATTGCCCTCCAACAAAAACAATATGTTGAATAAGTATTGGTTGACAACAAGTAACCTATATTCGTATTCGAGAATGGTTCAATATTGTCTAACACTATATAACCAATGTTTCTCCTTATATTTGGCATATCTTAGCTTCCAATATATAACCTACATATTCATATCCGAGAATGGTTCAATATTGTCTAACGCTATATAACCAATGTTTCTTCTTATATTTGGCATATCTTGGCTTCCAATATATAACCTACATATTCATATCCGAGAATGGTTCAATATTGTCTAACGCTATATAACCAATGTTTCTTCTTATATTTGGCATATCTTGGCTTCCAATATATAACCTACATATTCATATCCGAGAATGGTTCAATATTGTCTAACACTATATAACCAATGTTTCTCCTTATATTTGGCATATCTTAGCTTCCAATATATAACCTACATATTCATATCCGAGAATGGTTCAGTATTGTCTAACGCTATATAACCAATGTTTCTTCTTATATTTGGCATATCTTGGCTTCCAATATATAACCTACATATTCATATCCGAGAATGGTTCAATATTGTCTAACGCTATATAACCAATGTTTCTTCTTATATTTGGCATATCTTGGCTTCCAATATATAACCTACATATTCATATCCGAGAATGGTTCAATATTGTCTAACACTATATAACCAATGTTTCTCCTTATATTTGGCATATCTTAGCTTCCAATATATAACCTACATATTCATATCCGAGAATGGTTCAGTATTGTCTAACGCTATATAACCAATGTTTCTTCTTATATTTGGCATATCTTGGCTTCCAATATATAACCTACATATTCATATCCGAGAATGGTTCAATATTGTCTAACGCTATATAACCAATGTTTCTTCTTATATTTGGCATATCTTGGCTTCCAATATATAACCTACATATTCATATCCGAGAATGGTTCAATATTGTCTAACACTATATAACCAATGTTTCTCCTTATATTTGGCATATCTTAGCTTCCAATATATAACCTACATATTCATATCCGAGAATGGTTCAGTATTGTCTAACGCTATATAACCAATGTTTCTTCTTATATTTGGCATATCTTGGCTTCCAATATATAACCTACATATTCATATCCGAGAATGGTTCAATATTGTCTAACGCTATATAACCAATGTTTCTTCTTATATTTGGCATATCTTGGCTTCCAATATATAACCTACATATTCATATCCGAGAATGGTTCAATATTGTCTAACACTATATAACCAATCATGTTTCTTCTTATATTTGGCATATCTTGGCTGCCAATATATAACCTACAGTGGGACGTACATATGTACCCAATGAGCAATACAGATGATTCACCTACCTATAACTTCTGTATTGGCTAAACCTCGGAATCCAATATTTTACCACTATAAAAAAACGTTAACATTTCGAAGGTAATTCCAATATAACAAAACAAACATTGGGCCAACCTAGATGTGCTTATTGGGAATAACGACAAAGTACCTAAAATGTTATTTCTGTGAATTCTAAAATTGCATCCTAACATTCTAAAAACCAACTTCTGATATAATATTTATTATTATCACAATATTATTAATATAATCATTAAACGTCAAACAGTTTAATCTGTCATAATTCATTTAGGCCCAATTGCACCACTTCCCCTTAAATAATAAGTGTCACTTAAAAAATTAGTTCCCATGGATATAATTGTTAGCAAGGGACACTTATTACTTAAGTGTAACTGGTGCAATCGGGCCTTAAGGTGCCGCCTACATTTGAAATACTTAACACCAACATTGACATTACCATTAACATTAACATTACCATTAACATTACCATTAACATTACCATTAACACTACTGTGGAAGGGCAGTAGACGTAGACAACGTTATCGATTTCTACAAACTACAATCCGACATGAACCGCTATGCGAGCTATTGCAAAAGAAATAATTTAATTTAAAATATTGATAAATGCAGCTCGATTAAATTTACTAGAAATCATGCGAAGATTGGTTATACTTATAGGTACACCATTGACAGTGAAGTCAGTGAGGTAATGAATGTTAAGGATTTGGGCGTCATTTTAGATAGTAAACTACTTTTCGATGTGCATGTTAACAAAATGGTGCATAAGGCGTACAAACTGCTTGGATGAGATGCGATCTTGCAAAGACTTGATTCAATTTAATACATTTAAACTATTATTTTGCACAATAATTCGGAGTATTTTAGAATTCGCCGCTCCAGTGTGAAATCCACAGTAGGGGAATTGTGCCTGAGATGGCATACCCGGGTGAGACGGCATATTGACGTTTTTAGCGAGAACAATAGATGATTTCTTTTTAAGTTGCAGAGAGACAAGTAGCTCTTCCCTAGCGGCATCTTTTTTTATCGGCGGTACCAATAGGTCAAAGCTAAAAGCACTAAATTATGCGATATTTCTAGTTACTTTAGTGAATTGTTGCGATTCGTAGTGGCATACCTTGTGTTTATACATGCAGCTTAACCTTACAAACATCACTGCAGTCTGTGCATTACTGTTTCTTCGCCTTTCCGTTAGTGTTCACGTTTTCGTTTTGCTTTGCCCCGTTTTCTTCCAGTTCTTAATTTCCATTAAAAAAAACAGTATTTTTTAAGACTAGTCAAGTTCTACAAGTTTCGTTGAGGTAAGTTGTTTATCCTCTATATTATCTCTATTATAAAATAAATTTATTTCTAGTTGTACAAGGCACCATGCAAGGAAACACTGACCGTGTAATTTTAACACCCGAAGGTGTCCCTGGTGCTGTATTGCCAAACGGCAAAGCCGTCGAAGGTTGTAGCAATCTTGAGTTGCGAAGGTGGTTGGAGTTTCGTGGGTAAAGAAGCTAGGGAATAAGTTTGAACTAGTTCAGAGGTAAATTAAGTTATGAAGTTGTGAAGTATTTCAACTAATATCATACTTTAATTTCTAGAGTAGTTAACTGTGTGAATGCAGGTCGTGAAAATGCAATTTTCCTGGAGATTGATGGGGGAAAATGGTATGACTTGAAACGAGATGTAACCCAAGGTTGTGGCAATTAACTCGATCATACTTTATGTTGCCCGCCCTTGTTTATGGCCGAAGATATGAACCTACTGCAAGAAACCAATACAAATTAAATTACATCAGCGTTAGTGAGATGTTAATTGAAGTTGGGCTCCATGTGAACAAGGATTAACCCCATCTGGCTTGTAGTGTGGATGGGCTTGTTACAGAAAACGGAAACATTAAAAGAATTATAGAAATAAAATGCCCCAAAATTTTAGAGAACTCACATCCAGCTAACTTCTCGCATGTGTTGACGAAAGTCAAAAGGCGTCATTTTGTTTAACAGAAAATGGTGGCCAAGTTGCAACCAATCGTTATAGAGAATATATGCATAAAATTAAAAAGATTAGATTACAATATGTACACATAACAGAAATGTTTCTTATCAAACCTTTTAATTTAACATTGTTTGAATTTGAAGACGACTAAAAAAAAGATTTGTACGAACATTAAAAATATTTTATTGACGTTTTCACGTTTTCGTTACTTTGTTAAAATTCATAATTATAGACATAACAGCAAAGCAATACAAGTTGTTCTATTCCAAAATTGGATGTTTCCGGCAATGTTAATTGTAAAATTGAAATTTATGTTAATACGGATTCTAAAAATTAATAAATATATGTATTGAATAAGTTGTATTTGACATTTCAGAAAATTAAAATACTTTATCTATCCTTGTGGTTAAAGTGTTACTTTATCTACCCTTGCGGTTAAAGTAATACTTGATCAACTATATTTAGTCGAACAAAGCACACTTTAACATCTGCTATAGAAAAATAAATATTTATTTAATATTTATATTTCTATATTTTATTTATTATTTTATACAAGATGATTTCTAACCTACGGAGGAAACTGAAAGGACAACTAGAAGGGATCAAAACATAGTTC
Source organism: Hemicrepidius hirtus (assembly GCA_963082805.1). Classification (NCBI taxonomy): domain Eukaryota; kingdom Metazoa; phylum Arthropoda; class Insecta; order Coleoptera; family Elateridae; genus Hemicrepidius; species Hemicrepidius hirtus. Next base: position 31,598,399 of record OY720161.1, on the reverse strand, counting down.
TAGACGGGCACAGCAGCCACAAAAATTTCGAAGCTCTGACATATGCAAAAGACAACGGCATTGTCATATTTTGTTTTCCCCCTCATTGTACCCACAGGATGCAACCTTTAGATGTTTGTTTTTTCGGCCCACTCATGACATATTAAAGTCAAGAACTATTTCGTTGGCTTAAATCCAATCCTGGAAGAACAGTGACACACTTTCAAGTCAGTGGTATAGTGAAAGAAGCTTACAATAAACCTGCAACAATAGAAAATGCTGCATTTTCTAAGACTGGCATATATCCACTAAATAAAAACATCTTCCCAGAATGGATGTTTCAGCCGGCGGAAGTTATTAATCAACAAGAAAATCTAATAGCAACAGAAATCAATGAATTTGATAACCCACAACCGTCAGTGTCTGGTTGTTCAAATGCTAAGGTAGACGATTCTCAGCCGTCAGTGTCTGTATTAAATGACATTAGTTCACAAAGTTCAAATATATCCACAGAGGATATTTCTCCGCTGCCTGTTTCCTCTGTGGCGACAAAAAATCGCAAACCGAGAAAGGCAGGAAAGTATGGTGTACTAAACAACACACCTGAAATTGAAATTGCCAAAGCAGCTATTGCAGAAAAAGAACCAGTAACCTTACGAAACTCTGCTAGGGCAACAAAAAGGAAATTGGTAACTGTTGAAGAAAGTGAAGAAGAAATAGAAGGCGTTTCAGTAGACGACGACGAAGAAGACGATGCTGCTTGCCTCTACTGCAACGGCCTTTACTGCTTTTCTCGCTCAAATGAACACTGGATTCGCTATCAGAAATGCCATCAATGGTGTCATTTCGAGTGTGCCGGAGTCAGCAGAAGAGTGATTTGCGATGTCTGCAAATAAGATGGGCTTTTTTACCATTATTTTTTATTTATATTTGTTTAAAGTTCTCTAAAAATTGTGTTTGTTGCCTAAAATACCACTAGTTAGATATATTTAACTTTAACTTCCTACTAAATGTGTTTTTATGTGCATTAGTGTTGTGTTATTATAAGTTCCTTTTGTAAATTTATTTGTTTTCTAGGAACATTCTATATTAATAAAATGTTACATTGCATTACGTACGTTGGTTTTAGTGGGGCTTGGGTGAGATGACATAGTATGCCATCTTACCCTACATATCAGTGTGAGACGGCACAGGTAGGGGAGAGTGGGGTACAGTGTATCATGGGGTACAGTGAGTCAGTTTGAATTTCCCGCCGTTTAATGAACGGTAGTGTAGAGTACTATCACTAAAATGTAGTTTAGTATAAATGTTGGTGCTGAACTGTGCTAAATTTATTTAAAGTGACGTGTGTGTTTTGTTGTAAGTAAATATTGAAATTTACCTACATAAAAAAATATCTCACCATGCGTATAAATGTAATCTTCTGTTTATTGTGGTGTGAATTAAATTAAATTTAGTACCAGCTGATTGTTACATAACTGTGGCAATTATCTTTTATAAAAGAAATGACAAATTTATTAGATGTACAGTCACACAAAAACTTTTGTCATTTAATGCCATGTGGGGTAGAGTGTGTCATAGAGAAATGGGGCACACTGTGCCATAATCTTTCTTGGCACACTGTACCCCATCACCTCTCTCAAACAATTATATGTAATAATAATTATACTGGTTACAGATTTGAACGAACCATGGTTCGAAATAAGCAGAGAACAAGTGAAATAGGACTCGTCTCAAATATAGCTATGAGAACTGCTGTACTTGAAGTAGTTAATGGTAACCGTAGTTGCAGAAGTGTTGCCGCAGATTTAAACACTAACAGAAAGACTTTGCAACGTTATGTAAATAAATACAAATCTGTACCGGAACAAGAGCAAAGCACAATGCGTTTTATCCCAAATTACACTGTAAATAAAGTTCTCCCTACCAAAATTGAAGATAATTTAAAAGACTACTTAATAACTCTTGCACGCATGCAACACGGTTTGACCCGAAAGCAAGTTATGAGTTTTGCATATGAAATTGCAGCAGCGAATAATTTGAAAATACCAGTGTCATGGATAGCAGCACGTTCAGCAGGGTATGATTGGTTCTACGAATTCATGAAGCGTTATCCACAATTATCTATTCGCAAACCAGAAGGAACTAGTCTTTCCAGGGCCACCGCCTTTAACAAGACGAACGTAAAAGTGTTCTTCGACAACCTTCAGGAAGTATTTTCATCGTTTGGAAATGATTTATCACCAGGTTCAACTTTCAATTTGGATGAGACTGCACTTACAACAGTGCACAATCCACCTAAAATTGTAGCAAAAAAAGGTGAGAAACAAGTAGGGAAAATTACATCTGGGGAGCGCGGAGTACTAATTACAGCTTGTTGCATTATATCAGGTAATGGCAGTGCTGTAAGTACCCCCTTGTATGATATTCCCCCGAATTAAATTTAAAGAGCACATGTTAATAGGGGCCCCTCCTGGCACATCTGGATTTGCATCAAAGACAGGGTGGATGAATGGGGACATATTCGTGGAAGTTCTTAAACATTTTAAGAAAAACGTTCGCCCTACTGTAGAAACTAAAGTTGTTTTAATATATGACAATCATGAGTCCCACATAACAATAAGGTGTTTGAATTACTGCAAAGAGAATGGAATAATTTTAGTCACACTCCCACCTCACACATCCAACCGATTGCAGCCACTGGATCGTACCGTGTACAAATCACTTAAAAAAATTTTTGATGCTGCTTGCAACGACTGGATGGTAAGCCAACCTGCCAAAACTATTACAATATACGACATTGCAGGATTATTTGGTAAATCATATGCATCAGCTTTTACCACAAAAAATATTTCAAGTGGTTTTGAAGCAACTGGCATTTGGCCCTTCAACAGAAATAGATTCACCGATGAAGATTTTTTGGGATGCCACAAAAAATATTTCAAGTGGTTTTGAAGCAACTGGCATTTGGCCCTTCAACAGAAATAGATTCACCGATGAAGATTTTTTGGGATCATCAGTTACAGACAGGCCATTAGAAGATGAAGGTAAAAAATCTGAAGCCTCTGAAAGCCACTCTGCTGCTTCTTCCAGTCATGTGGATAAAATACCTTTACGTGATAATGTAACCCCAGAAAAGCAAGTTATTGTAACACCATTACAACTTAAACCTTTCCCAAAAGCTGGTATGAGGCAAAACCGAATTAATCGACGTAAAAGAAAGAGCGAAATTTTGACAAAACACCAGCAAAAGATGCCATTTGTGAAGAATTAGCGGAAAAGATGAGAAAGAAAGCTCTTAAGCAAAAGAAACCTGTTAAAAGCAAAGTGATTGTCGAAAGTGAATCATCGATTGACAGCGATAATCATTTAAGTATACACGATGAGAGCTCTGAAGATGAATTTGTACTGGAAGATGATGATGTTTCACTTGATCCATCTATGCCACCTCAAGTTGATGACTACGTCTTGGTAAAAGAAGGTGCTTCACATAAAATAGACATTTATTCTGTCGGGAAACTTTTATCAGAAAATGGTAAAGAATATAGCATTTTGCATTTAAAACAAACGAAACGTGGCAATTTTATTCAAACGGAAAGTGTCTACAATCATTTAAAGACCGATGTAACTTTAACAAAATTACCCAGCCCCAAAACAATTGGAAAGACGTCTCGCACTTCTGCCATGATTATGTTCTCAGTTTCTTTTGATAATTACACTTTAACATAATGTATATTTTGAATAATAAACACTTTATGGAGCTTACCTAGTTTTTTTAACCACAACTACCTTAAATCAATTACTTGACACATTCTACCCCACTACCTGACACACTTTACCCCACTGGTGGGGCACAGTGAGTCACAGTGCAGACTTCAAGAAAACATTTTTTTTACATGGTGGATTTTGAATTTTAGTAAATTTTGTACTGGTACAGTATGTACTTCAAGCAGCTGAATGTTTTAGTAAGTAGAAACATATAGATTACTCGTTCAACTAGTCTGTATTTACTTAATTTTGAAAACTGACACACTGTACCCCACTCACCCCTACACTTTTTTTTCGGTTACGGTTAAAAGTATATTTTTTAAAGTTATAGTCCAATCAGTTGCTGTCACTTGTAGAGATGAATTTAAAAATGCACAGAACTGATCGTGTTGTTTAATATAAATTGTTTCGCGAAAAAAATAAGGGCTCAAACAAAAAGTATGCCATCTCAGGCACAATAGTATCTACATCCGTAGAATTGAAAGAGTTCAACACATTTTTTTTTAATTTTTAAAATTCAAATTTCCATCTCATACTCCGAAATTTGAAACACTCGAATCTAGGAGAACATTGATTGATACCTTAACATTATTCAAAATAATAACAACCTTATTGGCTGTCAAGAATTACTACACGACTGCCGTTGAGGGCTACTCGTAATAATATTTTTTATGTTTCTTCAGTCAACACAAATGCAACTTTGAATTCCCCTGTCCTACGTTTGTCAACCACTTTTAGATTTCGTTGAGGTGTGCGTACAGAATTTGGTTTCCAACGAAAATCGTTCAACTTCGGTCAACGATTTCGTTAGTAACGAAAATCGTTCACGTAACGAAGTAGGATACGGAATAGGGCTGTAGGAGTCAATATTATCTATGGTAGGAGTTGTAACGGCATAACCATTGTAAAGAATGGAAAAGCGCGGTGTTTTTACTCAGTTAGCAAAATTAAATGAACAAAAAACTATAGTAGCATTTCTCTCTCCTCCCAAGAAAGAGAAAAGGTGATTCAAATACTAATAAACAAAAACATGACGGAAATAAGAAGAAATATTATAGACTGAGAAATTGGTAAGAACAGTCAGGTTATGTTACATTTAAAAATTCATATTGTTATTCATTTGCATGCAGATATGAAGTACTGAAGGTGGGTAACACTAATAAATTAATAAAATGGAGGGAAATGACAGCATTTAGTTTGTGCCTTCAAACGAAGAATTATATGATATTTCTATGCAAGCACACATATCAATAAGACACGGCGGACGGGACAGAATGATAAACGAAATTAGCCTAAAATTTACTTTTGTGCCGCGTGATGTTATAAATTTGTTCCTTTCCTTGTGTGAAGAATGCAAATTGAAAAAGGCCACACCTAATAAGAAACTCATTATAAGACCTATTTGTTCCAATAACTTTATGTCCAGGTGCCAAGTGGATTTAATAGGCTACCAGTCTCAACCAGATGGGGAATATAAATATGTTATGGTTTTCCAAGATCATTTCATAAAATTTGTGCAATTACGAGCACTTAAATCTAAGACGGCTGCCGAAGTAACGTAGAAGTTATAAAAAATATTTTGTATTGTTGGTGCCCCCACAATTCTCCATACAGATAACAGACGAGAATTTGAAAATCGAATGTTAAAAGAATTATTAACTTATTGGCCTAAATGTAAATTAGTACACGGCAAACCAAGACACAGCCAGTCCCAAGCTCCCAAGGCAGTGTCGAGAGAGCGAATCAAGATATAGAAAATATGATCACTGCTGCAATGGCTGATCAAAAAATAACGAATTGGTCCAAACTCTTACCATTTGTGCAAGTTTCTAAAAATAGAGCTTTAAATGCCGGTATACGTCGTTCTCCTTATGAAAGCCTTTTTAGTATGCCTTTGAAAGTGGGCGTAAACGGATTAGCAATTCCACAGCAGTCCAGTTCCATTAGCAGTCCACACAGGATAACATTTCGAATGACGAAGAAGGACACGGTACTTTGAGTAATCAAGCGACATCTGAGAATATTTGTAATCTACCTGAATACAGTGTTGGAAACATGATCATCGAGACCAATATTGAAAATTTTGACGCTGTTTTTGCAACAAAAGTTTCTGGACATTAAAGATGTAAGAACCCGACAAGGAAATTAGTTTGCGTACAGCTGCAACAAGTTTGTCTAGCCACGGAGGACAAGGAATGATGAAATGTAACTGCACCAGGAAGTGTATCAACAGGGGCCGGGGGAAGAGGTGGGTACGGTGGGTAGTACTACGCACCTGTAAATCTGAGGGAAAAATAAAAAAAGTTAGACCGATGTTCGTAATGGTTTTCATAATACGCGCGGACGCGTACGAAAGAACGCAGCAGTCTGCAATGCATCGGAACTGACCACAAAAAATGATAATGGTAATCCTGTTGCTCGTGAGTAAAAATCAATTATTCTTAAAAAAATAATGAAACTTACAAAAAGTGCACAGTGTATACTTATTTTTTCATCACAAGTTTTTGAAAGTTTTGGAATTGTTTAAGCATTTTTTGAAATAACTAAACTATTTCCAAAATCCAAAATGTTTTTTTGACCCTGCCTAAAATACAGATTTACCAGAAAGACAAATAACATACAAAATACGTTTGAGATTAAAAATGTTCAGGTAAATCCATTAAAAAATTATAATTCGGTTACATTACTTTTAGAGAAAAATCCAGCACATTCCGAAGCTCCACATGTGTATCAACGCTGGAAACTACAGAATACATGGCTTGGTCTAATCATGGCTAATCATAATCAAATGATTTGTACAATATGTACTCAAGCGTGCAATGAGAAATTAGTGATTCATTTCACCTCGCATGATCTACAATCAAAAGAAACGTGGGTGGACAATGGATTTGGCAATTGGAAACATTGGGCGGAAATAATAAAAAACCATTTGAAGAGTTCACTTCACATCAGTTGCGTAGAAATTATGAAAAGTCGTGGCAAAGTTAACATTGTGCAGCATTTATCAACTTCATTACAAAAACAAATGATGGATCATCGCACGGCCTTAAGAAAGAATTTTTAGTACCTACTTTAAGAATCCTCGGAAGGCAAGGAGTAGCGATACGTGGAGCGGGTAATGACGAAAACTCGAATTTCATAGTAATTTTGAAAGCGCGAGCAGAAGACGTTTCGGAGCTGGAATCCTGGCTAACAAGAACTGGCCATAAGTGGTTACATCACGACATTCAGAACGAAATATTACAGGCGATGGCCACTAAAATCATGCTGCAAAATACACAGGAGATAAAAAATGCAGAATATTTTGCTATACTTCTGGATGAAACAGCGGACATTGCTAAAACAGAGCAAGTTTCTATTTATTTTCGGGTCGTCTCTGCAGATCCCATTGCTTCAGGGTATTTCATGGGGTTTTATTCGACAGCAAATACGAAAGCAAAAACATTATTTGACATCGTCAAGGATGTTCTTGTTCGTTTCGATTTACCGCTTCCGAAGCTTAGAGGCCAATGCTATGATGGAGCTTCAAATGTTTCGGGTAAAATCTCAGGATTGCAACAACGGATTCAAGAAGAAGAGCCCCGCTCACTTTTTGTCCACTGCAACGCTCACAATCTCAACCTCGTTGTTCAAGATGGAATTGAGAAAGCGTTTGCAGCAAGGAAATTAATCGGAGAAGTGAAGGATATGATAAACTTCGTACGGGATTCACCGAAACGAGTCGCGAAATTCCAGGACCTGCAAGTTGCTGAAACAGAAGAGAGTGAGAAAGGCGTTCCCGCCCTTGCAGCGGCGTATTGCCCAACAAGGTAATTTTAATTACATTCCAGATTTTATTTGTAAATCATTATTACCTTGTTCCAGATGGGTTGTGCGAATAAAATCTTTGAAAACGGTCTTAGCCAACTATAAAACGTTGATGACATTTTTCCATTTTTCCTGATTGAAGATCAAGAAGTCGACAGCACCGTCGGCGTCGTTGCCAAAGCCTCGGGATTTTTAGAACGCATGGAATCATTTCAGTTTTTATTTCTTTTGCATACGATGGTTGAGATTTTTGATCGGATTGAAATTCTTAACAAAGATCTTCAAAAAACGGAGGTTTGTGTAGTAGATTCATGTCGAAAAACAGAAGCTGTGACTTTGTCGTTAGACGCCTCCCGCGATTCTAAGTTTGAATCAATTTGGCTGAATAGTACCAAGTTTACCGAAGAATTCGGCATTGAAGAACCAAATTTGCCGCGAAAACGCAAAATCCCTAAGCGACTAGAGAATAACAATATCGAAAATCATGTTTTCAATACCCCAAAAGACTATTATCGGAAGGTATATTGTGAAGTATTTGATCAAGTCATTTCCTCTTTGAAAAGTCGATTTGATACTGTCAGTCAAATTTTTTAAAACTTTAGAAAGTTTCGTCGTCGGTGAAACAGTGGAGTTGAAAAAAATTATCACGTTGTATAACGGAGATTTTTATGAATTCAGATTAGTAAGTGATAAGGATATGGCCTGCAGAAATGGGGATTTGATTTGACCCGTGAAGAAGTAAAAGATGTTGTTCAGACGTATGTCAAATTACATGATATTAAAACAAAATTTAAAGATGAGAGACCAGGAGATGAATGGTTCATAAACTTTCGTTTGCGAAATAAGCTTTCAATTAAAAAATCACAAGCAGTTGAGTACGTACGCATTAATCAGACAAACCGTTTTTCGATTTATGGTTTCTATGATCTTCTTACGGAAACCATCGATAACCTGAAGCTAGCTGATAAAACCCACTTAATCTACAATTGTGACGAGACATCTTTTGTTCATGACCCTCATAAAACAAAAATAGTAAGAGCTACAGGTACTAAACCTGTCAGGATGACATCTTCCTGTGGAAGAGAAAACACTTCTGTTTTAATATGTTGTTCAGCAAGCGGTCAGAAACTTCCACCCTTGTGTATTTTTAAAGGTAAAAATATTTTAGAATCTTGGCTAAGTCCTGAAGAACATGATAATACAGCAATAGCAGCAAGTAAACGTGGTTGTATGGATAGTGAGATATTCCTGAAATGGTTCACAAAATGTTTTTTTCTTAATATTCCTGAAGTGAAGAACGACCAGCGCTGCTGATCTTTGATGGTCACGTAAGCCATATTACCTATGAACTAACTGTAGAGGCACAAAACAATAATATTCATATAATCAAATTGCCACCACACACCACTCATCTTTTGCAGCCACTAGATGTGGCAGTATTTAAGTCTTTTAAAGACAACTGGGACAAAGAATTGTTGAAATGGCAACGACTAAACCCAAGGAAAAGAATACCGAAACAATTTGTTACATTACTGAATCAAGTCTTTAGAGATATGCCTGTTACTAATATTATTAACGGGTTCAAAAGCACTGGAGACAATTTTGACAAAACTGCTGCAAACTGCTGATCTTCAGAGATACAATAACAAATTAAATCAGCCTGCAACTATATTTGAGATGCCTGCTATGGCAATAGAAAACGCACCTATTATAAACCTTGACGATGTGCCCATTATAGATATTGATGAGGTACCATTTATAACTATTGAGGAAATCGAAAAACTAGCTGCTATGGAAACCGAGGATTATACTACTTCTTACATGAGCGTTCAACGTCCTATAGATGTAGAAAAACTTCCTGAACAAGATATTACACCAATACCAATAGATTCACAGAAACCTTGTTGCTCTACTTCTACAACTAATATTGTGGAACGTACAAAAACCCAAAATGAGACACCACTTCAAAATAGTAGAAAGTCTGCTGTTATAAATGAGGGTTCCCTTGAAGATATACTTTTTAAATTTGTATACCAACAAATCCCTCTGTAGAGGCTGTAACTGCAGAACATAAATGAAAAAGAATAGCTACTGGTGCTACCGTAATAACAACACCTGAATACATGGAAAAATTAAAGCAATTGAAATTAGATAAAATAGAGGCAGCCAAGAAGAAAGAAACAGCAGCTGCGAAGAAACAAGAGGCAGCAGCCAAGAAAAAGGAAGCAGCCATCCAGAAAGAAAGCAGCTATTCAGAAAAAAGAAGCAGCCATCCAGAAAAAAGAATCGGCATCAAAGAAAAAGGTAACATCCAGTAAAGCAAATACAAAACATCAGCAATTGAATTCCTCAAGTAGTGACTCTGACTCTGTAGATTTAAGTTTTCATGAAAATTCAGATTTAGAAAATAAGTCTGATGGTGGCCAAGGAGTTGGTGAAGATGATTATGTCGTTGCAAAGTATGCGAATATTTCCCAGGAAGGGTATTAATTAGAGAAAACATTAGATTAAAAATAAGTTTCATGAAAAAATGTGGAAAATACGGAAGTGGATGGTGATGGCCTGAAAGAGAAGATATATTGTGGTATGATGAAGATGAAATTCTTAAAATAATACCCCCTCCTACTGCAGTAAATAATAAGAGGACTTTTCACCGTCCTTTATATCACAAAACTATTCACAGTTTAATTTTTCTTACAATTGTTTACCTACCATTTATATTTTGATAATATAATTTGTATGAATTTCTAAATAAAGTTAAAACATAAAAAACAGGAATTGCTAAGGCTTTTCTTTAAATTCTTGTAACCTTAAAGTACGTGGATAAAATTTGATGAAATTTGGAACAAATAAAAAGCAGTGGTTAAGGATGGATCCAGTTACCCTATCACAGAAAATAAACTTGTCAAGTGCAAAATAAGCCGGCATGGTCCAGTTACCCCATTTTTCTGGGTAACTGGGCACATGCTTGGATTAAAACTTAAAGGCTTCTAATTTCAAAACCTGTTCATTATATCGTGTGTATCATATCGTACATATAGATAAATGTATAAAGAAGGTCCTATAAAATTTTAACATAAGTAATGTTAATATAAAATTTTTACCCTCAAAGTTGGGATGTTGTAAAACTAGGACCCAGTTAACCAAGTTGATCTTACGTATTAAAAGTATGTTTTTTATAAGCCCATAGACTGTTATTTTACAGTTATTATTTTTATTAATTAGTTGTATTCATATATTCCTCCAAAAAAAAAACATTTACGATTTAGTATTTTTTTCGTCCTAGAAGTTTCTATCCAAGCACATGATCGTTGTTCTTTTTTATTGTGTTGCTCAAACATCACTCTGACAGTTTGAGAGACACATTAAAGCAAAGGACGTTTTGAGAAACAATAAATAAATATAAACAAAGTAGTTCATGACGTCATGGACGCCATAAAAAAAATTGATGACGTAGATGCACCCTTAGCGTGCCTCTACTATACCACAGTGTGCGTCAATAACGATTAAAACCGGAAACCTTGTATTCCACAGATTTCCCAAAGACCAAAAAATGGTGAAGTAGGTAATGGTTGATAGCCATTAAATCAGCCAAACAACCAACGGCCCACAGAAAAATTTGTTGAAAGCATTTTTCACCCTCGGATTACACCGTTACAAGCTTAGACAAGTGTAAAAACTGTTTAAGCAAAACAAAAATCATTCCCTAATCATATAAATAATAAATACCTACCAATTTAAACTGGGAATAATTTTTTAAATATTTTTATAATACAGAGCAGTCAATGGAAAATATTGAATTATAAAAGTGCTATACCGAAACTGTATTTACTGACGAGAAGATTTGAGAAACCTGCATTAGTACAACTGAAAGAGATGTTCGCCTACAGAAGAGGCAGCAACAAACGTAAGGAACAAAATTGTGTGTATCGCAAAATATTGCTGTCAATGCTATAGTTCATTGCAGTAATGAAAATAAGAGTAGCAGCATTCCAATTACCGATAATGGTCAACTAGAAATTAGGAACAGTAATGTTGAACATGCTTACGTTCAAATTGTACTAACATTTCAACGTTCACAACTAATATCTCCATATTTTTTGCAGCTAAAACAGATGACGGTCCGTTCACAGAAATTGTTTTACTTTTTTCTGAACACTTCGGCATTACTTATTGTAATAGTAACCCTGCGTTAACCATCGCAGATGAGTTACTGTTCAATACTTACGAAGTATAGATTGAATTTATACAATTGTACTCTTGCAAGTCTTTTCAAAAAATTGACTTCTGGAATATTAGAAGTATAGCAGCTGGACACTATGACGTTATCTTGGACTGTACAGAATTTTGTATTGAACGTAGTAGTAATCCAATTATTCAACACACTACGTATTCCAATTATTATCAGACAAATACCTTCAAAATCCTGATAGGACGTACAGAAACAAGTTCGATTTGTTTTGTTCCTGATGTTAATTATTGTTTTACACTAAATATATTGAATGGGTGAAAGAGCAATGCATCCGGAAATTCTTTAGCATTCGCAGGCACCAACGTCTTGTTTGGCTTCGTTTGTTGCCAAACGACAAGGCTGAAAATAAAATAAACGTTTTTAGATTTACTACAACATCCTTTATTGCTACTAAAACTGTAACACACACTTACTATCAGTGCAAATCTTCTTTTCGCTCCGTAGTTTTTGCACCTAGTTGTTTTAGGGCATCTTTTAATTCTTCTACCTTCATTTCAAATATAACAATAACTAATAACAACAAAATCAAACCAAGATAGACCACAATAAATTAATCAATGTTCTGTGTAACACGCCCAAAACCAATAAAGAATAAATTAGGTTATGTTTCTATACCAAATCAAACCACGGCCAACTTCAGAAGTTGGTAACCACGGCCAGTTGATTTTACTACAGTTTGTTAAAAAATAAGGTTGAAAGAATAGAAAAGTTATATACATGGGTCTTAAAATCTCTTTCGAGATAAGAGCAATTTTGTTTTCCATCTATTATGGTGAAAAATCGATCTTCTACCTCAGGTGTACAGGTGTACTTACACATACTTCGGTCATCCGTAATCGTAAGCACGTTTTATAAAGGTACCACCAAACTGTTTCAAACGACAAAACATCACAGGAAGGCAGTTGATGATTGGGTAAAGCTTGTACAATTAATGCTTCATCCTTCGGAAAAAATAAACCCTTATTTAACTATTATTTAAATAGTGTCTAGTACCTACCTATACAAAATATTTTCCTGTAGCTATTAAACTCCTCTTCTCCTACGTTCTCTTCTGAATAGAAGAATCGTGATCCTATAACAGTATCTGATTTATATTTAGTTAGGAATCCGCTAATTTCGCGCCAGTTTACCCTACTACTGTCATGATTTCTCTGATAAGAAGAGAACGGAAGAAGATTAAATTTTAGTACTACAGGAAAATATCTGTTGAAGGTCACTGGTAAATCTCCGGTATGCCGTTGTGTTTCTAGGGATACGCAGCTGTTTGTTTTTTTTTTAGTTAGAAAAAAAGACTAATGTAAAAATGGCACAAGTATATTAAATGTGCGTGTTAATAAATTAAATACTCAATAACCAAAATATAAAGTGTTTCCTTGCTTTCCACATAGTATTCAAGTACCTATATCTAATATTGTATACAGTGTGGAAGAAAGGTATGGAATAAATTCATTATTTCTAAAACGATGACGTTTCATGAAATTTCCTTGGACACGTCGATTTTACTTTTGAAAAAGACCCTTGTTCCTATACCTGCGCATTTCCGATGTTCATTTGTTTTCGCGTGATGACGTCATCGGATATATTTTTTAATGGAACCCCTATATTTTTTTAACGGATTCGTATACAGCTCAACTTATTGAATTCGAAAATATACCACTTTAATACTTTATTTCTACACCTTCCCGAGAAAAAAAATAATTACCGATTCGTAGTAGGAACAACAAATTAAATCAAGTTACCTAAGAAATTGTTTCCGGCAGCTAAATAAAATCTAATTAGAATCGATAAATTAACAAATTAACAATTAACAACCGTTTCAATTACTGCCTGCAACAAAATTATCATAATTTTGAACATTTAAGGGCGTGCTGACACAGTGGTGGGGCATGCACATTGGCTTAGCAGGGAAAACTTCCAATTAAAGGTTTCGACAAAACAGTAAAGAGGGCAATAGTTGTATGAATTTGAACAAAAATTAAAAATTGCGATTTTGGAATACAAAAATAAATCCAAACATCTGCAGCGGCAGATCCCTTATGGAAATCAGAGTGCCTTGATAATCAATGTCAGTTGACAGATATTATCAAGGCACTCTGATGCAAATTTCTTAATTGCAGCTACGGTCATGCAAAAAAATTTAGGATTCTTCATTGAAAATTAGCACAAGCCTTTACTACGCTATGTGAAACTTAAAACTCTTATCAACTTCTCTTTCAGAACTTTTTTGTGAACCAAGGTATGGGTTTGTTAATTTATTGTTTTACTTGAAAACTATCAACTTTACGGAAAAAACGAAAGATACAAAAAAGTTTCCAGACTTATCAAGCTATTATATACAGAGTGATGATAAAGTATCGCACAAAAATCATATTCTGGTTATTTAATGTTTTTGCGGAAAATCCTGAGACCCCTCGATTTTTGTTTTTAAATCGCCATTCAGACATATAATTTTCAACCCCCCACCCCTCAACCCCTAAGTGCTAGCAACCCCAACTTTAAAAATTTAAATAGAAAGATACCCTTTGTGATACCTCTTTTCATAGGTCTTTTTAATCTTAATATAACCAAAGAAAGTTTTTTAAAATCGGTTGATAAATAACGGAGATATTTAACAAAATGTAATCAAATGAAAATGTCAATATTCGACAAGAAACGGCTGAAACACGCCGTAAATGGTAGCACTTCCTGACCTAAAAGTGTGGTTTTGATCGGCCATTATTTCTACGCTGTGAAGTCATAATTTTTTTTTAAATGTCAACCCTGTTGTATGTGGATGTGCGCAACGTTAATAAAGTAGTCATGCTTGACACGTAGAGCTAGTAGCATGTTATTCCACACCACCCAAGTAACATGGCGCAGTCTAAGTAATAGTACAGGGGATGTGAGAAAAAAGTGTTAAAACCTAATATACGAGTGTTTAACATAGAAGTAAAAAACGTGGAAAATGCAGAACATCAAGCAACCAAAGGAAATGGTCATGGAAGGAGACCTTGGTGCCAATTGGAAACGATTCAAAGCAAATTTTAACTTGTATAAAATTGCTAGTGGATGCACAAGTAAAACAAAAGAAGTGCAGGTCGCGGTACTCTTACATTGTATTGGAGAGGAGGCGAATGAAATATTTTCGACGTTTGAGTTAACCGACGACGAAAAGAAAGACGCAGATACAATTATGGACAAATTTGAGAAGCATTTCATTCCCAAGAGCAATGTCAGCATAGAAAGGCATAAATTCAACACTAGGGTACAAGGCCAAAACGAAACTTTCAGTGCTTTCGTGTGTGATTTAAAAAAAATCGCAGCGGATTGTGACTTTGGTGCAATGAGGGATAGCCTCATCACGGACAGAATTGTTTGCGGAATTCGTCAGCAAAAAGTAAAAGATCGCTTATTAATGGAAGAAAAGGCTGTTGATTTAAAGAGGGCGATGGAAATATGTTTAGCAGCGGAGAGAGCGGACGAGCACATCAAACAACTGGCAGATTCAAGGTTAGTGGAGGTGCACGCAGTGGGTGAGTCATCCAACGCTCCGAAGAAACACACATCATGGTACAACGGTCGAAATGATGATTCAGCACAAAGCAGTCGACGATACCGTCCAAATGCAGGAAGGAATCAACGCGGGAAGTCATCCCAAATTCAAAATAAGTGCGGAAAGTGCGGTTTGAGCCATAATGAAAATAATCGGTGCCCAGCAAAAGGTAAAAAATGTTTTACATGTAATAAATGGAATCATTTTAGTAGCCAATGTAAAAATGTTCAACATGTAAGGTCTGTTGAAATTGGTGAAACTGAAAATGATGAAGAGGAATTTCTGTTAGGCACAATAGATGTAGATTTGCATGTTGTAAACAAGGTTGATGATTGGTACCAAAACATAAAAATTGTTGAATGTGACAAAGTAATAAAATTCAAATTAGATACTGGTGCACAAGTAAACGTGATACCAAAACATGTTTTTTATGCTTTGGGTACCAATATAGCGATAAGAAATGTTAAAATAAGGATTTCCAGCTACGGTGGAAACCAATTAGAGGTTTTAGGGTCATGTCACTTAGATATACGGGTAAATAACTGTAACTTTAACTTAGAGTTTTTGGTAATTGATACAAAAAATGTAAATTCTGTTCCAATTCTTGGTATGAGCGCAATTTTAACTATGAAACTGGTAAAACGCAATGAAGAAGTTAATGAAATTAAAATTTCGCAGTTCAACCTCCAAGATTATTCAGATTTATTTACAGGGGTAGGAAACATTAACACTAAACCTTGTGATTTTGCTCTAAAAGAGAATTATAACCCCGTGATAGTACCATGTAGGAGAGTACCCTTTCAGTTAATGCCCAAACTAGAAGCTGCGTTAAAGAAAATGGTTAACGATAAAATAATCGAAACAATTACAGAACCTACAGAATTTGTCAACCCCATAGTGGTTGTCAAAAAGCCACATAGTAATGACATACGAATATGCCTAGACCCCCAAAACCTCAATGCTTCGTTAATGCGGGAACATTACGAACTACCTACCTTCGAGGAACTTACCAGCGATATACGTGGATCAGCGGTGTTCTCGATACTAGATGCCAATAAGGGTTTCTGGCAAATCAGATTAACGGAAAAGGCGTCAAAATTAACAACTTTTGCAACGCCATTTGGGCGCTACAGGTTTTTGCGTCTTCCGTTTGGGGTTTCTAATGCTCCTGAAATATTCCACAGAATTTTTAATGAAATTTTTGACGGGATTAAAGGTATCAAAATTTATATTGACGATATTCTCATCCATGCAAAAGAGGAAAAAGAACATGATGAAATATTGAAGCAACTGCTAGATAGGGCGCGGACAGCGGGCGTGAAATTTAATAAAAGTAAATGTCACTTGAAGGTCAAAGAGGTCAAATATGTAGGTCATATATTGTCAGAAAAAGGGATAACAGTAGATAATGACAAAGTAGAAGCTATTAAAAAAATAGGTACCCCAAAGAATGTCAAAGAATTAACCAGGTTCTTGGGTATGGTCACATACTTGTCAAAATTTATTCCAAACCTATCCAACCTAACAGTTAATTTGCGGCAACTGATTAAAAAGCAGAACGAATGGCTGTGGACCGGGACCCACGACCAAGAATTCAAAATTTTGAAAGACAGCTTGATGAAGAGCCCTGTCTTACAATTTTTTGACGAAAGAAAGCCAATAGTGCTGTCAGTAGATAGTTCGAAGGACGGGTTAGGGGCAGTAATACTGCAAGACAATGCACCAATCGCGTACGCTTCGAAGTCACTTACAGATACGCAACAGGGGTACGCGCAGATTGAGAAGGAAACATTGGCCATATTATTTGGATGTCAAAGATTCCACCAGTACTTATTTGGTAAACAATTCCTAGTTGAAAGCGACCATAGGCCCCTTGAACTAATATTTAAAAAGCCATTAAACAAATGTCCTATGAGACTACAAAGACTACTCATAAATTTGCAAAACTATGACTTTATAGTTAAATATAAACCGGGTGCTCAGTTATATTTAGCAGACGCGTTATCTCGCGCAAGTTATGATGATGCAAAATTTGAATTAATCGAAGAGCATGTTGAAGCGCAATTAGATCTTGTAGAAGCCGATTTTAATATGAGTCCTCAAAAATTAATAAATTTAAAAAATGAAACGGTGAGAGACCCCGAATTAATCGAGTTAAATAAGATAATTAAAGAAGGATGGCCCAATGAAAAAAAACACGTCAATAAACTAATACAACCTTATTGGAAATTCAGAGGCGAACTGGTAGAAGTAAGAGGGTTGTTATGCAAGGGAAATCAGGTAATAATCCCAAAACAATGGAGAAAAGAAATCATAGAAAGATTGCATTACAATCATTTGGGAATTGAAAAAACATGTCTTCGGGCAAAAGATATGGTATTTTGGCCATTCATGATAAAGGAAATTTCTGATTCAATCAAAAATTGTCCAACTTGTTTAAAGTTTCAAAATTCAAATCAAAAAGAAACGCTGATTAGTAAGGAAATTCCGGAACGGCCCTGGCAAATAGTAGCAGCAGATTTCTTTCATTTCAATAACGAAGAGTATCTGTTAATAGTCGATGTTTACTCTAAATATCCAGAAATTAGTAATATGAATAGTAAAACCACTTTTCCTAGAGTTATTAAAGAATTCAAATCAGTATTTGCCAGGCATGGAAAACCGGATCTAGTGTATACAGATAATGGACCACAATTTGTAAACAGTAATTTTGAAGAATTTCTAGCAAAGTGGGAAATAAATCATAAGACAAGTTCACCACGATACCCCCAATCAAACGGTTTCATTGAGCGACACGTTCAGACTATAAAAAAATTACTGAAAAAAGCAACAGACGACAAAAAGGATGTGTATCTAACACTACTAGAGTACAGAAACACACCCTTGACTAACAAATTACAGTCACCGGCGCAACTTCTATTCGGGCGGAGACTGAAGGGTCACGTACCTATCAATAATGATTTATTAATTCCTAGTGGTAATCAAAAGTGTCATTCTGAAATTATGAAAAAAAATCAAATAAAACAACAATCATACTATAATGAACATGCAAAAGATTTAGAAACTCTAAAAATCGATGATAAAATTATGATCCAAATGGAAACAAAAAAATGGGAACCGGGAAAGGTAATCCAGATTCAAAATAGCAAACCGCGTTCCTACATAGTTAAAGTTGATGCCAATAACCAAACATATGTCAGAAATAGAAAGTTTTTAAAAAAAATAGACAATCAAAATGCGATGTTCAAAGAGGTCACCAACAATGATGAATGTAATTATAATGAAATTTTGGATAAAATGTTAAGTACGAATAAAGAAAATGTCGAGGTATGCAAAGCAATTGATAATGAAAACTATCGTAGCACTGTAACGATAGGGACCGAAAAAGGTAGTAATAAGGAAAATAGTGAAAACATTTATAAAACCAAATCAGGACGACTGATTAGAAAACCTTTCTATCATAAGGACTATGTAACATTCAAATAAAGGTGTATTATTTTGTATTGCTATATATTCACTTTATCATTAGAAGTATCTTATGTTTGTTATGTGTAATGTTTTGAATTATTAGTAAGCTCCTAAGTTAATAATTAGAAATGTAGTTCAAATTTGTAATGTTTGTTATAATAAGAAAAAGAGGGAGATGTTGTATGTGGATGTGCGCAACGTTAATAAAGTAGTCATGCTTGACACGTAGAGCTAGTAGCATGTTATTCCACACCACCCAAGTAACAAACCCCATTTTTTACATTGATTACATTTTGTTAAATATCTCTGTTATTTATCAATCGATTTTGAAAAACTTTTTTTTGTTATTTTAAGAATAAAAAGACCTATCAAAAGAGGTATCACAAAGGGTATCTTTCCATTTAAATTTTTAAAGTTGGGGTTGCTACCACTTAGGGGTTGAGGGATGGGGGGATTAAAATTACCTGCCTAAATGGCAATTTAAAAACAAAAATTGACGGGTCTCAGGATTTGCGCCATTATTTCTACGCTGTGTTCTAAGTTGTATGTTTCACATAGTGAAGGCTTATTATGCTAATTTTCGATGTAGAATCACCTTCTGAATTTTTTCGCACTAATTAGTTAACACCTACATTATGCGATATGTTCAAATATTACGGCCGCGGACCGAATTCGCCGTCTGCCTCCAACACATATAGATATAGGTAGTAGATGGTATAAAGGGAAGGAATGAAACATTTTCCTTGTTTGCATGTCTTGTAAAGAACTTAGAAGTTAAAAATACTATTCTCCAACAGTAAACTACTATACCTATATCTAAACACTTTATTTTTTTAATTTAAAACTGTTGATTTATTAAAAAAATTATAAAAAATTTGGTTTGAAATAGCAATATTCGAAACAAAAAATCCAGTTGTACCTAAATTTCTTAAATAAATTCTAGATACTTTGCATTATTCATAAATCATAACAATTTTTAAATAGGTTTTACTTTTGCTTGTTACCGGCATTTCTTACAAGTTTTAAAATTTGCATTGTACTTATGTTCCTAACAAAAATGTCAGTTTTAAATATTTAAGACAAATTAGAAAATATTATCCACAATCATTTATTAAGTGGTAGTAACATAAATAATTCTCCTTAGTTTTACACTGTGGTTTTACGAAATGTCGTACAGTTTTGGGATAAAATTTCATATTGTGTATTGCCAGAGGGTATTTTACTAGTTTCGCTTTTGCATTTTTTACATTATTTCTTCTTTTTTATGGCTTCTTCTTTTGCTTTTTTGCCTTGTTGTATCCCTTTTTAAAGGTTTTATTTTGAATTGTAAGCACTTCTTTAATTAATGCCATAAGTACAAACTGACGTTAATTTTGTTCAGTAGGTACTCACCTATACGAAGTTATTTTCATTTATTCATTATTCAGTGATAAACAGAATATTTGACATAAACTAAGCTGTTTAATTGATTATTACCTATAAATTATAAATTACTTATCAGCATCACCGTACAGATTGTGAAATTGACGTTTTGCGTTAACTTACATTTTGACAATCAGTTGTGGAATTTTTACGTGGTGCCATCTACACGAAATGGTCTGAACTTTAAGACAATAAGTCACCAAGTCACCCTAATATGGTGCGAATCTCAACTAATGGTTGTTAAAAATTTACGGTTTTTTATTAATCACGTTTCAATTGCAACCGATTGATGTGAAATTTTGCTAGTAATCATTAAATGATGTGGGGACGGCAATAAGCAATTTTCAAATTATTGCGTCACTTAAAATTTTTAATTTTTATCAATTTCAATAATTTATTTAACCTATTAAACAACACAATTAAGCCATGAAAATTGGTTATTGCCTTCAGCCATCCTTATTCTTCAAAATAAAAAAATATAATTGGGCATATGATGATTACTTTTTTAGATTAATAAATCCGCGCAAAGGCTTGTTTTCAACTGTGTATTCCGTCCAAAGCCAGTTGATTATTTTTTTTCTAAAGTAGCGACATGAACTTGAAAAGGCAACATTAACGATCTTTCGTCCGCTAGATGGTGTTAAAAATTTCGAGTTTGCAGAAAAGTTTGTCAACAAGTTTGCGCCTTTGATAGTTTGACGTTTAGCATAATTATTGTCACAATATTAGGTACTGAATTTTTGGATATTCAAAATATTAACATATTGGAAGGCGTTTTAAATAATATTGTGCAGTGTTTGATAACAAGTAAGTAACTTATAAATATTAGACCCTTAAAAGATTACAAGAACCATATTATATTATTAATTGTTATAATCTCAGGAAAGTCTACAAAAATGCTGTAGATGTATACAATCTCGATTGAATGTGTCCTGGGAACAAGAGTTATGAGTCAACCAAACAACCTTTATCATGGCAACATCGTTTTTAACGTGCTTAACTAGGAGGACAGGTAGTTTATACAAATTTTCTTCTTAATAACTAATTTAGGTAATACAGACTGGCATGACAAGATTAACGGTATCCAAATTTTGGGCAATTACAAACGCTATACAGTTCATGAAGTGTAGTTGATTTGTTGTAATATTTTTAATGATGAAACCTAACAGACAAAATCACTATCCACTCTTTTTCCTCCAGACTTATGAAGAATAAGATTCAACATCGATGTCATCGTAAGATTTAATCACAGACCGAAAATTTACCAATGGAATATAGTCTGGTACACTCCATAATTTCCACGTTTCGACTGCATAAAATATTGGGATAAAACAATTAACCGAAGTGCCCTTTTGAATTCTTTCGCATTTGGAATGGGATTGAGAGACCGAATATTAGAGAATACATTTTCTACGGCAGTTATTTGAAATTTTCACTGTTAAAAATCTATTTTGCTGGTTCAAAACACCTTTTGTGGATAGCAATAAGCCTGTTTGTAACGGTTTCGAATAGCGTTTTGCCATCAGAAGACATTTTATTAGTAAAATTTCAATATTAGTGTAATAGTTTTAGTACTCTATTAGTCTATTCCATAGTATAATAGTGGTTTTATTAGTATTATAATTATAGTTGTATAAAAACTGCTTAAGTAAATACATGTAGCCTATATTGCGTATTATTTCGTCATTTTTATTATCAAATTGATATCCAGATTGTATGGCTGTTTCATGTTATCAATAAACCATTATGCCTTACTTCTGGAAACAAGTATTCAACCTTTACTTCCAACACTTCTAATAAATTCAGTATCTCTTCATGTATTTCTGGAATAGGTAGGTACACTTAAATGTTTCAATTCTTCTTTGTAGTGTTTTAATGCACAGAATAGATAGCAATTGTCTTTTAGTTCATTGTAAGCACTTGTACCACGTTGTACTTGTACTACATGTAGTATACAACTTGAGGAATTAGCGAATGCTCGTATCTGATCATTTTATTCCACGGTGGGTGCCTACCCTATTATTATATCTGTTCAGCTCGAATACTTTCTTTAAATTTTCAAATATAGATATAATTTCTCTTTTCTCTCTATTACTGTGCAGCTTGTAACTGATTTTGTAAAGTGTTTATTAATTAATTCTTGGTCATGGATTATAGGATTGGGGATCGTGAGCTAGGAACAATTGGATTTGTTTAATCATATCATATATTAAAGGTTATCATATATTTTATTGTAACATATTACATCGGTTCTAGGTCAATCAATTAGCAATTTCATTATTAGACACAAAAGAACATATGCATTGTCATAAGTAGTTACATAAATTAAATTCCGCTTAACACTTATTGGAACACCCAATCACTTATTGACATCGAATAATACCTACAATTCATTTTTTACACTTTTCCGATAACAAACAGAAATTATAAATAAACTTCCTAATGGTGTCAGACAAATCTAGAGAATTATTTACTCTTGTACGTTTTCTGGGTTGAAGAGTTTTGGAAGTATGGGCTGTAAAATTGTTGGTAAAGCTTTTCATCGCAAAACATTTCTGTCCCTCCGATTTTTGAATTGATCTTGATTTCTCATTCTTCAAGCAAAAAAAATAACAGTTTATTTCAATATTATCTCAAAACTAATGTTTTAATTGTTAATTTAATCTGATAAATACTTACTTCTCAAAGCATTGCAAAACAGGATAATATCACCTTCTCTACCAATATTATTTATCCACTTTTCCGGGTTATTTTTCGGTAATCGGTAAAATGTTACACCGCTATTAATGTGGCAATTAATTGCACAATAACAAAGCATGATAATTAATTCTTAATTGCAAAACTAAACTGAATTTTAAATTCAAATAGTATTTAAATTGATAAACGTCAAAGTCGCGATAGTAGCGCCACAGCGGCAAGTAAATCGTTATTGTTGCCTTTTAAAACGTCAAAATTCATGTCGCTACTTTAGAAAAAAAACAATCAACTGGCTTTGATTCCGTCCACTCGTCAGCGCCCTCTTAATTGACAATTTGACACACCCTAAACTGACCAATCCGGTTGCGTTTTACTCACTTGACAAGCCAATCAGCGCACTCCAAATTTGTAAATTCTCGGATATTTAGGACTAGTACAAAATTTCAGCGATAATTTTTCTGTCAAAAAAAAACTGCTTCCAAACCGAGGTGTGAGATTTCACAGTATTCTTGGGAGTTTTACCTTCTATAGCTTCGTTTATCTCTTCAAGTGTACTCTAGCCAAACCATTTTGCTTCCATTTTTCCGTAAATGTCACAAACCATACACAAAATACGTAGAAAGAAACATTAAATTTCATACAATTCTTGGGCGTTTTACCTTCTAAGCTTCCTCTATCTCTTCAAGTGTACTCTGTTGAACCCGTTTTGCTTCCATTTTACCGAAAATATCACAAAGTATGCACAAAATACGTAGGTAGAAAGAAAAATTAAATTTGACTTTTGTCTGGTTTGTATATAAAACCATGGTTACGTAGAAAATTATTATTAATCTGATTTGAAACTATAAAAATTTAAATTTGGTTCGTCAAATTGTCCTCCGAATACTACTCGTAACTACGAAATAATCCTGCAATTTTTGGACAGTACGTATTCGTACTTGATGCAGGATAATTCGCTATTCGTCCTTCGGACTCGTAGCGAATTATCGCGCATCAAGTACTCTTACATAATGTCGAAAAATTGTCGGATATTTCGTAGTTACTAGTAGTATTATATATGATTATTTTATAAAATTGTCATGTTGCTATTGTTGAACTGTTAATTTGTTAATTATTAATTTATTAATTTTTAATCTGTTAATTGTTAATGTGTTAGTTTCTCGATTCTGATTATATTTTGTTTAGCTGCCGGAAACAATTTCTTAGGTAACTTTGATTTAATTTGTTGTTCTTACCACGAATCGGAAAATATTTTGTTCTCGGGAAGGTGTAGAAATAAAGTATTAAAGTGGTATATTTTCGAATTCAATAAGTGGAACTGTACACGAATGCGTTAAAAAAATATAGGGGTTCCATTAAAAAAGTATCCGATGACGTCATCACGCGAAAACAAATGAACTTCGGAAATGCGCAGGTATAGAAGCAAGGGTCTTTTTTTTTTTTTAATTTATTTATTTATTTATTTATTTATTCTTACATGCTACATTACTCTTATTTTCAACTAATTCCTTAAATTTATATAAAGATGTTTTCCATTCATGCCTTAGCATAAGCTTTGGCTTGGTATTAAGAAAAACATTCATTTTTAAACAAAAAAATTATTAACTAATACTAAACTAATATTACACACTGATATTTGGTAAAAAAAGTATTTCAAACATGAAACTATTTGGTAAGAAACTATTTCAAACATTAAAACTACTTGGAGAAAAAAATATAATTTGACAAATCCTCTAACGCAAAAACTAGTGAACCGATTTTGATGAAATTTTAAATGAAGTGGTATATCGAAAATTCATCGACAAAATAAGCTTTTCAAAAAAATCCGAAACCGGAAGCGGAAGTTAGACATGTTTTTTTGCTATCATTTTTTTCAGAAGCGGAATTTTGAAAATCTGAGTAGGTGATATGAAAGAAGACCATATTTCAAGGGAAACAGTTTTTTGCCGGACTCTCTAACTTCAAAATCGCGGCCGTTATGAATTTTGCAAAATTTCGACTTTAACGCCCCATAACTCAAAAACCAGTTATCTGATCAGGTTCCGCAACAACTTGTTTGAAAGACCTTTGGCGGTACTATACCATGAAAAAAGTTTATTTAGTAAATCCAAAAACGGTCGCAACGGCGCGCTTCCCGAAATTTTGAAATTTTTGAAAAATTATTACAAAAAAACTGGCTACAGGATTTTCTTTAAATTTTCTATACTTATGCATCTTGGTATTAGCTACATTTTTGTTTTTTGATGAATGCCAAAATTTCACTGTGGCACCCTCTACGAGGTTTTTAAAATCGGAAATTGATGCTCGTATAGCGCTTTTATTAGTCAAAATATGAAAGAAGTTTAAATATAAAAGTTATTTAGTATATAATTCTGCATTTTCCTAAATGTATGTCACGTATACAGGGTGTTTGCTTTCCACAGTACAATAAGCAACTTTGTTATTTTAAATGAAACACCCTGTATATTATTATATAATTGAATGCAAAATTTAATTGTCTATCATATAGTATAAGATATTCATATGGCTAAAATGTACGAGTGATGAGAAATTCGTGAATTTTGAATATTTTGGTTGGACGGAAACGGATCGTCAGTCGGTAGCGATCGTCCGGCTTCGCCAGCTGTAATTTCTAGCCGCTACCTACAGATAGATGGGTGTTTTGGTGTCTTTCTTCTGTTCATATCAAACCCGTGTAGTCTCGGTTTTCTCGCTAGGCATTCAAATGAATTCCAATGCTGCCTCGCGAACTACTGTCGAATACCAAAAACGAACTGTTTATTTTTAGTATGGGAAAGTCCAGGGGAGGTTTACACCTCCACTTTTTATGAACTAGTTTGATGTTTTCTATAAATATAAGTTCCTGCATGTTGAGATGCCCAGTTTGCTGAAATATTTTTGTTGTCCTTGTATAGTAGTTGTATCCATAGAGTACTTTTATCGCTTTATTCATCATTCTTTGAACTCTGTTTATAGTATGTTCATTTGCTTGCGACCATGCTGTTAGTAAGTAAGTTGCGGGTGATTGTATGTTCGCATTGTATATTAGTTTTGCTACATGTTTTGGTAGCGTGCCGCATCTTCGGAGTGCTCCTACCAGTGATGCCATTTTGGACAGCATCTTATCAACATGCTGTTCCCATTGTAGCTTTTCGTCCATGATTATTCCTAGGTATTTTGCACTTTTCACTCTATTTATCGCCATGCCATCTATTTTAATATTGACATTTATTCCAGTTTTGTTTCTTTGCTTGTAGATAATCAGTTCTGTTTTCTGTGTGTTAATTGTTAACCTATTTCCCATTAACCATGCTTCCAACTTCTTTAAGTCTTCGTTTGTATTTTCTTCCAGGTTTTTTGGGCTGAGATCTGCATGTAGTAGGATGGTGTCGTCCGCGTAGATTACATATTTTCCCTTAAGTTTAGCTTGACTGATGTTTTGTATGTCAATAGATATAATATTGGTCCGAGGACTGACCCTTGGGGTACTCCCCTGCCTATATTTCTTTTACTACTCCTAACTCCATTTATTTTTGTAACTGCTGTTCGGTTTTCTAGATATGTTCTTATCAGTTTATTTGGTAGTCCCCTGATCCCCATATCTGAAAGCATATCTAAGAGAAGTTGGTGGTCCACGGTGTCAAACGCCTTCTTTAGGTCAATATATGTCACTAAAACGTATTTTCCATTGTCTAGTTCTTTGTTTATATAATTCAATACGTTCATAGCAGCTGCTTGAGTGTTTGATTTTTCTTGGAATCCATATTGGGCCTCATCAAATCCTCCTGTACCTTTTATAAACCCTACGACTCTTTGTTTTATGATCTTCTCTATTATTTTTGAAAATATATTTAGTAGTGCAATTGGTCTATAGTTACCCGGTGATGTACTCTTCCCCCCCTTGGATATAGGTATTAGTTGAGCTTCTTTGAAACATTCTGGAAATTCTCTCCGGTTTCTATAACTTTGTTAATGAGCGTTGTTAGTGTTGGAGTTATAGTGTTGCAGCATAGCTTTAGCATTTCTGCAGTTCTGCCATCTGGCCCTGGGGATTTTCCTTTTTTCAGTTTGTTTATTATTTGACTAACTTCCCTTTCTGAGGTTGGTGTGGTAAACATAGTTTTATCGTTGTACATGTTTCTTATTACTTGTGTTATTCCTTGGTTGTTGTTCTTCTTTCTCTCTTCTTCTAGTTTGTCTCCAATTGATGCAAAGAATCTATTCATGCTCTCTGCAATAGTGTTTTTGTCTGTGATAGTGTTTTGACCACTTTCGTCTTCAATTTTCTCAATTTGTGTTTCTCGGTTATTTTCTTGAGTGTTTCTTACAACTTGATTGATAGTTTTCCAAATTTTTCTGGGATCATCGCCGTGTTTTTCAAATTGCTGATTTAGGAAGTTCTTCTTTCTTCTTTTTATTAGGTCGTTTACTGTATTTTTAATTTTCTTATATTCCTGCCATTTCTTTTCGTCGTTTGAATCTCGTTTTGTTCGCTTGTACAGCTTGTTTCTTTCCTTAATTTTCTCGAGAATGTTGTCGTTAATCCACGAGTGCCCGCTTGTTCTTATGTATTTTACTGTTGTGCACTTCTCATATGCTACCTGTATTGTTGAGATTGTTTTCTGGAAGGTGATTTCATTATATTTTTCTAGTTCTTGTTTTATAAGCCTATTAAAGCTACTTTTGTCGATTTTCCGCATCATTTTTTTGATCATAGGCATTTTTGCAACTAGCCAGTCTACCTTGATTAGCATCATTTTGTGATCCGACAAGGGCGTGTCTTTGAGTTGAATATTGATCATTTTTTGTGATGGTCTATTATGGTCTTGGTAGTGTCCGTAACCCTTGTTGCAGCCTCATCCTTGATTTCGTTTACGATATGATAGCCGTTCGTGGTTACAATGTTTTCATATTGTTTTGCCACATTATCTTTTAACATTGGAAATGTTTATGTTCGTATATGGGGCCAAGTTACGAGTTTTTAGTCAAGGCCAAAGAAGACAAAAGTGTCGCGATCGGGTTTCGCCGCTAGCTGGCCGGTCCGGGCCGACAGCATAGCACGGTGGGCATACAAATTGGCGTGTGCGCCGTGCTCCTGTCCAGCCGAGGCCGATGGTGTACAACTACAACCCGAGGGCTTTAGCCCGAGGGTTGTACGTCTAATTCTGTATTTCCATGATAATAGTCAGTGTTATCATTTCCAATGCCTCCGATGGTTGCAAGGATTGCGAAATCTGTGAATTTTTTATCCAGTAAATTAATATTCATGTCTCCTATTATTTTTAAAAAGCAAAATCGACGTGTTGGAGGAAACTTCATGAAACGTCATCGTTTTAGAAATAATGAATTTATTCCATACCTTTCTTCCACACTGTATAACACCAATGTAAATAATTTCGCTATTATAGGTACACCAATAATTATTACAAGCATAATTACAAGGTACTAGATATGAGAAGTGATCCCTATTTTCTTTTGAGTATTACTACTGCATTAACGAAAAAACTAAACTCAAAGTCAACTTACCTATTTACTATTTTGATGGTAACACAATGTTTATAAATTTAAAATCAAAGACGTATGGTTGCAGTGCATAATCGTTCTGTCATCTTGACAGTTGATCATAGTATCTGTAAAACTCGTGTTATACTTGTTCGTAGCTTATACAATCTTTGTTATTATTCTTGTTCCTAGTGATTTCTGAAGTTGTTTGTTGGTTTTTTCATCCCAAAATGCTTAGTGTTCAAGATAAGATCGAACTGATCATAACCTTTGGTGAAAGTAATAGAAATATCAGGGTAACTTCAAGATTATTAATGCAGCGATTTCCTGGAAGAGGACAGGATTTCAGTTTCATAAATGTACGAAGAATTGTTACAATATTTCTTGATACAGGTAGTATCAGAACACTCCCTAGTGTAAGACATGCTGTATTTAGAGATCCGGAAGTTTTGGAGGCAACAATAGCTCAAGTTGATCAAAATCCACATACAAGTACCCGAGCTATTGCTTCTGTGCTAAATGTAAGCCAAAGTACAGTCGTTAGAACATTGAAACACGTAAAGTTTCACCCATTTAAATTAGTTCTTCATCAACAACTTGCAGGAAATGATTTTAATCGACGTACAGCATTTTGTCAGTTTATGATTGAAAACAGAAGACAATTTAATTGCAACAAAATTTTATTTACTGATGAAGCCTCATTTAAAAATAATGGGTATGTTAATCGTCATAATATGCACTATTGGAGCCCAGTAAATCCACATTGGGTTCGCCATGTCGAAAATCAGCGACAATGGTCAATTAATGTGTGGGGAGGGATAGTCGGAAATCACGTAATAGGACCTTACTTCCTCGAAGGTACCCTTACAGGTGCAAGATACCTTGAATTTCTTAGAACACAGTTAGATGATCTATTGGAAAATGTGCCTCTCAATGTAGTAGCTCAAATTGTATATCAGCACGATGGGGCACCTGCGCACTTCCATCGTGATGTTGTTCATTATTTAAGTACCAATTTTAGAGGAAGATGGATTGGTCGTGGAGAAGGTGCTGTGATAAATTGGCCGCCCCGTTCACCCGATATTACGCCCATAGACTATTTTCTATGGGGCTATGTCAAGGATTGTGTATACCAGGAGGCACCAACAACGCCCGAAAACATGCGCCAGAGAATTCGTGACGCCTTTGCTTCGATTACCCTGGATCAATTAAGAAATGTTAGAAGAAGTTTTAACCGTAGAATAAATCTTTGTTTAGAAGAGGAAGGGCATACATTTGAACATTTACTAAATTAAATACCTAAGTAGTTTTTGAAGTTTTCTGTAACATTTTTAATGAAAAACTAATTAATAAATAGTTATTTGTTTTTTGGAGATACCTATTAGTACCTACTTATTTTATGGGTATGTCAGAAACAATCAAGGAATAAAATTTATTGCTTGCGAGTAAACTTTAAAGCACATTACCGTTTTACTTCGTTAAATCGCTATAAAAATTTAAAAAAATTGAATACAATATCCCCCCTGACGTTTCCAAATTGTTGGAAAATTACAGGTTTCTTTGTTACCATATTTTTGTTTAATTTAACGTTGTACGTCATTATCGCAATTATGTTAACTAGGGTACTAATAACATAATTATTTTATGAATTTTTTTAAGTAACGGTTTCAGTAATCACTTTTTTAAAAATACAGTATTAAAGAGAATAGTATGGCAAACAATATTCAGTCATCAAAGTATTAATTTAAAAAAAAATAATTTTTTCGAGGTAACTAAAAAATTCATTACATCTCGTCGGAAAAGCCTAAAAAAAATTTGACTGTGCCTATACATAGAGGGAGTTGTCTATTACAGTTTACCCAAGCAGAATTATTTTAATGCTTCAGATAACGGAGATATCCAGCTGATTCTTCTTAGCAGACTCACCCTGTATGATAATATCGTCAAGATATACCAGACATTGGTTGGGGGTTAGGCCTGTTAAAGCTGTATTGATTGCTCTTTGAAAAGTTGCAGGAGCATTCTTGAGACCGAATGGCATCCTTTTAAATTGATAATGTCCTTCTTCTGTAGAGAAGGCTGTATTTTCCCTATCTTTTTTTTCAATTTTGATCTGGTGAAAACCAGAAGCTAGGTCAAGGGTTGTGAAATAATTGGCTCTACCTAAATTATCTAATACTGTTTCTATTCGGGGGAGAGGGAATTTGTCGTCAATCGTATGTTCATTCAATTTTCTGTAGTCTATGACTATTCGCCATTTCTGTTTACCAGAGGCGTCATTTTTTTTTGGAACTATCCAAATGGGGAAATTGTAAGGTGATTCGCTGGGTTCGATTATGTCTTCATTTAACATTTTGTCAATTTGTCTTTTTACTTCCTGTCGATGTACATGGGGATAACGGTATGTTTTTGTGAATATGGGTGTCTCTGTCTTTGTCCTTATATGATGTTTGATTAGGGTTGTTGATGATAAAGGAATTTCTGGTGAATAAAATATGTCTTTGTATTCTTGGCAAAGGTTCGTTAGTAAGGTACGTTCTTCGGAATTTAAGTGATCTAATCTTAAGTTGTCTTGTAAATTTTGGAAAAGTACTTGTTTACGAGAGGGCATTGAAGTGTCATGGTTGTTGATTATAACTTGGTCTTTTTCGGAAATATAATCCTCGAAAATAAGGGGTTGAGATATAGTAAGAATTTGGGGGTCGTCAGAGGTATTTATTAAGCTAGTGCGAAACCAATTATTATGTAGTGTAACAATAGCTGATGGCATAAGTACATGTTTAGTTAAATGCAATTTAGGGGCTAATTTATTACCATTTTTTCCAACTGCAGGTAAAGTAACGAATTTTTCAGTTCTAGGTGGTAATGTTAGGGTTTTCAAAATATTTTCAGAGGGCTCAATTTTGGAAAAGTTGCACTGATTTCGTTTTTGTTGTTTTATTGTTTTAGTTTTGACTGATTATAATAAAATGGTATTGTAGTTTTATCAGTTTGGATGTGCATCCATCGATAATCGATATTTGCGGGTAATTTTGCTAATAGATCGGTACCTATTAATCCAACATACTCGGTGTGGAAATTAAATAAGTAACATAGATGTGTTCCTTCTTCTTTAAACAAATTTGGGATAGGAATTTCTGCAACAAAATTCTGATAAGTGGTTCCGTGAGAAGTAGAAATTTCGAAAGGGTGCTCAAATGTTGCTTCTGGGAAATGAGTATTCACGAATTGGGGAGAAAGTAAAGTGCGTGAACTTCCGGTATCTATTAATAATTTTTCGTTAGTTTCTGGAATTATTATATAGGGTAGATTAGATTTTGGATTTATTGAGAAAGATTCGACCGAGGCTCGTATGGAAAATTTACGAGCTCTTCTGGGTATTCATTTGGTACATCGGAGAATTCGGGTATTGGTTGCATGTCTTGTTCTGCAAATTCATAATAGTCTGGGTTTTCGGGGGTTTCGGTAATTTCTTGTTCGTCATAGGTGTCTTCAAAGTCAGGAGATGAATGGAAATCTATATTATGCGATTCTTGAGATTGAAAAGCTCTTGTATTATTAGTATGTTGGGCATAATTATTGGGTCTTACAAAAGGTCTAGGAAATCCGGGAAATTGTGCTGGGGGTCTATTTGGATTTAGTTGATATGTAGGAGCAAAATTGGGTTTAAATTGTGGCTGCTTTAAATTTG
Source organism: Hemicrepidius hirtus (assembly GCA_963082805.1). NCBI lineage: Eukaryota > Metazoa > Arthropoda > Insecta > Coleoptera > Elateridae > Hemicrepidius > Hemicrepidius hirtus. The sequence goes on along the minus strand of OY720161.1, from coordinate 31,566,281 downwards.
GGGTGAAATGTTGCTGATTATAATGGGGCTGCTGATAGGTTTGAAAAGAATGTTGCATTCTATTGGGTGCTCTTATTTGATTTTGAGAAAATTTGACTTGTGAGTAATTTTGATTTTGGAAATAGCGTGTGTCTAATTCATCTTTTACATATTGAAGAGCTATTTCAAGATAATCGGGCGATCTACTACGTAGATAACTACCTAGGGGTTCCAAAAGTCCTCCTAGAAAAGTTTTAGAGCTAACCCTTTTGCATCCAAAGTCTTGTAATTTTTAATTTCTGCTTGTTCATCGCCTAATGAAATTTTAGAGTTTAAAATAGCTAATAATGATCTTAATCTGTTATAAAAATCAATAGGGGATTCTTTTTGCATTTGTCTCATTCGAGTAAGATCGATACGGATATTAAGCTCCGATCGTTGGTCTCCAAAATTATTAATAAGGGTTTGTTTAATTCATCCCAAGAATTCTAAATTTGTCCGGTGATGACCTCCAAAGCGGGTCCTTTTAGTCTATTTCGTGCTGATGACAAAAGTTTATTAATATAGGCACCAGGCTCTTCTCTTTGCCAAAATTCATTAAATATATCTTCTACAGATCTAATATATTCAGACAATTCGGCAGGGCCTCCCTCGTATCTGGGCATTTCACTCAACAGGCTTGTGTGAAACCCAGCAGGGTATCCAGCAAAAGGTTGGGTCTGAGCTGCTGCTGCAGCTTGTACATTTACTAGTTGTGGATTCATTTTATTAAAAATTAAACGAGGAAGTTGTAATCTAATTGGTCTAGCTATTACTAAAGGGTTTATATCTAAATCTTGGTCGTTTTCACTTTCAGAAGACGATATGTCTGTGTTTATCATGTAAAAATGTTCACTTGTTTATTTAAATAGAATTTTATTATGTTAGTATGAACCTACACAGAGAGTGGCAACCCTACCTATTACTCAAGAGTCAAGTTAGAAATTAAGTATCACTAATTGATACACTAACTATCTCGCTTCCCAAGAGTAACGTCTTAAAATTAATATATTAGTATAATTTACTTTGTCTTAAAACTTTTTGCACTTTAATAAAAGAAAAGATTCTTACTTTATTTTCATATTTGCGAGTACGCAATGGATACTCGGTGATCTCGATGATCAGTTGTCCTCGATGGACTGGTGACTCCAATAGTCAGGATAATACCGCAACCAGCGATGCTTTGACCTGGGGCGATGCTTGTCCCTTTGATCGATTGTTCTCTGATTTCGGTTTGTTTTGGATGATCCTTCAGTTTGGCTTCCGCGATGCTTGTCTTCCACCAAAAACTTCGGAACCTCCTAGGAGTGGTAGTAATTGCAAAGGATTCACAATTAAGAGTTAAAACTCAAGGTGCACTTTTGAATTTTGATTTTTGAAAATTACTCGGTGCCCTTTGTGGATCCTACCGACTGCGCCATTTATGATTGTTTAACGACACACTATCTTTTTTTAAAACGTTTATTCTTAAAAAAGATACAAAATGTCGGAGTTCAATCCGGTACCTAACTAATACAAAATAGAACTAAATTAAACAGTATAAAGTCACCTATTTATAAGCAGAATAACTGTGCTTATCTTTATCTAAGGTAATAAATGTGCTTATCTTATCTAATGCGATAAAGTTTATCTTTGCTCGTTATAGTTAACCTTGACAGACTTTTTATCTCATAACTCGAGTAAAGGTGGGCGTGGAACTTAGCCGACTTAGCTCGCAGCAGTAGACGTGTGAGCGTGGCGCGCGAGGCCGGCGAAGATCGCTAGAGTAAAGTGCGGGACTGGTGAAGTAGAGAAGTGTGTGAGGCAAAAGAGATGCCGCTACCTCGAACGCCAACAAAGTGCGATAGCGAAGAGTCCTCAACCGAAGAGGGGAAAAGAAAGAGGTGGGGAAGTGATGAGGAAGAAGAGAACAGCGATTCATCGAAGAAGAGTAAGAAAGAAAGACCCACAGAAAATAGAAAGATGTCCAGATCACCAAGAAAGGCTCAGGAAAAAGAAGACGATAAAATAGACCAAATATTAGGGTTGTTACAAAATCTAACACTAGAGGTGAACCAGATACGGTCTGAACAACGAGAATACAAGGAATTAAAGAAATTAAAACTGGAAAACGAGATCATAAAAAAGGAAAACTGAAGCATAAAAAAGGAGTGTGAAGATATTAAAAACGAGCTACGAGATACAAACACAAGGCTAGAACAATTAGAAAAAGAGAAGAGACGGAATAATGTTATAGTATCAGGACTGAAAATAGACAATAATAACCCAGCAGAATTAAAAGAAGGGATGGGAAATTTTATACAACAAGAATTAGAAGTCCGGGTTCGTATTAAAGCAGTGTATAAAATAGGGCCAAAAATGTGTTTAGTACAGTTGGAGTGCTTTGAGGATAAAGTGAAGATAATGCAGAATAAGAGGAAACTGAAAAATACGAGAGAAGAGAAGATATATATTAATAATGATCTTTCCAAAAAGGAAAGAGATATAAATAAGCAAATCAGGAAAAGGGCAGAGGAAGAAAGGAAACAAGGAAAACATGCTAAAGTTGGATATCAGAAGTTGACAATAGATGGAAAGGAATGGAGATGGAATAAAGAAAAGAATACTCTGGAGGAAGTAATAGATAAAGATAATCCAGCAAATAATGGCGCAAAAAACTGAGTGATACGAGAACCGTACAAACGAAGACGAAAACGGCGAAGGAAAAGGACAAGCAAATGGAAAATAAAAAATGTAAACATAAAGAACAACCAGGAAAAATACTCAAAATAGGCACTTGGAATATAAGAAGTTTAAAGGGCAAAGAAAGCGAGCTCATGGAAGAATTTGAAAAGACAAAATTAGACTTACTAGCAATTACTGAAACTAAGAAAAAAGGTAAAGGAATGATAGAATTAGATAAAGGACATGTACTACTATACAGTGGAGTAAAAGCAGAAGCAAGAGCAGCAGAAAGGATAGGGTGTATAATAAAAGAAGAACACGTGAAACGTATAAAGAACTGGCAATTTATATCGGGAAGAGTTCTAAAAGTAGAATTTCAAGTAGACCAACAAAATATAATAACCCTAGTAATAGTATACGGACCAAGTGAAGATGAAACAGCAGATAAAAAAGACGAATTCTGGGAAGAAATAACAGAAATAGCAGAAAACACAAATGGTAGACTAATAATGCTAGGAGATTTTAACAGCCGAGTTGGGAAAAGAAACAACGATGTAATCGATGTAATTGGTCCCCATGGGGAAAACCATAAAAACAATAATGGAGATAGACTAATAAGCTTCTGTATTGACAATAACCTAATAATAACAAATACGTTTTACACACACAAGAACATACATAAATACACGCGAGAAGTTATAAGTAGGAAGGAAAAGTCTATAATAGACTACATCCTCATAAACACAATGCATAGAAAAGAAATTATAGATGTGAAAGTAAGAAGAGGAGCAGAAATATATAGCGACCACTATCTCGTGGTAGCGAAAATGCGGTTAACTACGGAAAGTCAAGAACCTTATAAAGCACACATGAACCCTAGAAAACCTAAAGAAACTATTAAGATATACAAACTACAAGAAATGGAAACATCGACCAAATTTAGGCAAAACTTAGAATTAAAGATAGAGAAAGAAGAACAACTGGAAACACAGGATCTAGAGCAATTGTGGAGAAGTTTTAAAGAAATTATTCTGGCGACAGCAAAAGAAACATGCGGAACAATAGTCATAAATAAAAACAAGAAACAAACAAAATGGTGGAATCAAGAAATCAAAGAACAAGTAAAAATCAAGAAGGAAAAGTGGAAACTAAACTTGAACCAAAAATCAGGAAATAGCTACGAAGAGTATAAACAACAACGAATAAAAGTAAAAGAAATGGTATTACAAGCCAAACAACAAACGTGGGAAGAATTCGGCATGAAACTAGAAACAGATAGTCAAACAAACCAAAAACTATTCTACAAAGCACTAAAAAATTTAAGAAAAGCAAAGCAACACACTCTAAAGCACGTGAAAGCAAAAAATAAACAAATAATAACTGAAGGAAAAGAAATTATAGGAAGATGGAAGGAATATTTTCAGGAACTTCTTAACCCAGACGACCCTTCTCAACAAATAAAGAAGAAACAAATCACACGCAAGACGAAGAAGAATCCAATATACAAATAGAAGAAGTGATAGAAGCAATAAAACATATGAAAAAAGGGAAAGCTGCGGGACACGACAACATAAATGCTGAGGTGCTGAAAAATCTAGGAATGCTGGGGGTGGAATTACTAACAAAAAATTTTAATATGGCATGGAACAGTGGAAAAGTACCTGAGGATTGGAAACAAGGAATAATAATACCAATATTCAAAAAGGGGGACAGTAGAGACTGTGCTAACTATAGAGGCATCACAATACTAAGTGCAGTATCAAAGGTATACGAATTTATATTAGAAAAAAGATTAAGAAGCATGGTAGAAGAGCAGTTAGACGAAGCGCAGATCGGTTTTAGGAAAAGGAGAAGCGTACAAGATCATATTTTTAGCATAAAACAAATGAAAGAAAAAAACAATAAAAAACTCGGAAATATATATGGCTTTCCTGGACCTTGAAAAAGCCTTTGATAGAGTACCACAAAAAGAAGTCTGGAAGAGTCTAAACAATAGAAATGTGAGCCCAAAATTAATACAAGGCATAAAAGGCCTTTACGATAACAACAAAAGCTACATAAGAAAGGATAATCTAGAATCTGAAACGTTCGAAATAAGGGATGGATTAAGGCAAGGCGGAGTAATGAGCCCTACATTGTTTATATTAATAATGGATGACGTAATTAAAGCAACAGCAAATAAAACCAAAAAGACGCATATAGGATTTAATAGATTAACACCTGTGAGCGTATCAGAATGTGCGTTTGCTGACGATGTAATGATATGCGCCGCAAAAGAAAAAGACCTACAAATAAAACTACAGATTTGGGAAGAAGCGCCAGCGAAGAAAAATATGAAAATAAACGCAGAGAAAACAAAAATAATGGTAATAAGTAAAGAAAATAAGATAATCAACGTAAAAGTAAACCAAAGAAGAATAGAACAAGTTGAAACATTCAAATATTTAGGTGTCCTGATAGACAGAGAGGGAAACATGGAAAGTGAAATTAGCGAGAGAATTGGTAATGCGACAAGATTATATCACAGTTTAAGTAAGCCATTTATAGGGAAAGGGAGATAAACAGCAAAACGAAAATGACAGTATATAAAACTATCTTCAGACCAATGGAAGTGAGAGTTGGGCTTTATCAAACACAATGAAAAGTAAAATACAAGCTATCGACATGAAATATTTAAGAAAAGTTAAAGGAATTACCAGAAGAGACAGAATAAGGAACGATACAGTGAGAGAGGAATTACTAGCAGAACCGATTAACAACATATTAGAGAAGCAAAAACTAAAATGGTTTGGTCATATGTGTAGAATGACCGATAACAGGCAAGTTAAAAGGATATGGGAAGCAGGTGTCCATAAAAGCAAGAAAAGAGGCAGACCCAAAAGAAATGATGAAGTAGCAGTGATTCTTAAGAAATATGGTAAAGTGTGGGGAGAAGCAAAGAAGATGGCAACAAATAAAAAACAATGGACAAAATTTGTACATAAATAACCCATGATTTAATTAGTAGTGTATATACCTTACACCTTAGGGTAAAATATTACAACCAGGTAATTAGTATTTGTAGATATTATTTGTTACATACAACCACAGTATAAATAGGAAAATGTATTACTCAGAATTGTTCAGTTGCTAGTTGCCTTAGTGCTGTAGTGAACAAGTAGTTTCAGTGTTTCCTTCAATATGAGTACTAACGTTAGTAAATATTTCAGCGAATTGCAAAAGACGTGTCCCGAAGTAAGCTGCAAGGTAGTGGGAAAATTAATTTAATTGATGGGATCGATCCATTCGCACTTCAGGAAGAGGAATTAAATTTTTCTCCTGAATCGTTTCCTCCCGTATTGCAGTTGGACATCTTTAATTATTTAATTCATACAACAAGTTTCTACACCAACCAACAGATGAAAGCCACGAAAAGCTTGACAGCGTATAAGTATTTCAAGTCTGGCTTTGTACGGGAATTTGGGAGTTTAAAAATCCGAAATAATGTTGTAGTAGTTGGAAAGGTAAGTTTTGCTATGAGTATCTTGTTTTTGTGAGTTGATTGTTGGTTTATTTGAAATGTATTTTCTGCATCCCAAATAAACTTAATATTATTATTAAGAATTAATCAATTTAAATGAAAGAACAATTCAAAAAAAATTATTGATATAAGATTTTATTAATGTAAGATATGGGATTAAAGTCTATACCTAATTAAATTTTTCAGGTAAATCATTCACAACGATTCACACAACCCCCATTGAATGTGTGGTTTATTTGTGAAGAAGATGGCAGTATTAATACAGCACACTGCAGTTGTATGGCAGGGGCAGGAGAGGTGTGCAGTCATGTTACAGCTGTGCTTTTCGCACTAGAATATGTGCACAATAGTCGCACAAACACATCTGTGACTGATGTACCATGCCAGTGGAATGTATCGACATTTTCCAATGTGGAGTATTCCAAAATTAAAAATATGAGGTTGACCACAGTAGCAGTTCCGAAACCTCCAAGTAATGTACCAGCACTTGAAGGGGAAGACTTCAATAATTTCCTTAGAAAAAACAGAGTGCTGTCAGCTCAGCAGGAATAATGCGGTTAATTGAACCATTTTCAAGTGAAATTGCTGCCACATTAGACGAAAATAATTATAAATGTCTGTTTGATATTTATAATCCCAAGTACGAAACTTTTTCGTACGATCAATTGTTAGCAGTTGCACACAACCAGGATTTAAATTTATCAGAGGAAGAATGTGAGAGCATCACTGTAGCAACAGTTGGACAAAGTAAATGCAGGCAGTGGCAGCAACAACGTATTGGTCGCATCACTGCTTCAAAATTTAAATCTGTATGCCAAACAAAAATTCGAAAGCCCTCTCTATCCTTGATTAAAGGACTTTGTTACACAAGTCGGTTTACATCCAAATATACAGAATGGGGGCTAAAACATGAGGCCGATGCTTTGGCCGACTACAAAGCAATGTTTGCAGCGGATCATGAAAATGTGGAAATTGCTTCTGTGGGCCTTTGTTTGCAGCCACACTTGCCACAGTTTAGAGCAACGCCTGATGGACTGGTACGTTGCTCGTGTTGTGGCATAGGATGCATCGAAATTAAATGTCCATATTTATTAAAAAGTATGGATGTACAAACATTTGCTGAGCGTAAAACATCATGTCTGTGTAAAGTAGGTGATCATTATGAATTAGACAAATCACATGCTTATTATTACCAGGTGCAATGCCAAATGAAAATGAATGGCACTAATTATTGTGATTTTATAATTTGGTCGCCCAAACAAATTTACCACGAACGAATAATTTGATGAACCATTTTGGAATGAAAAATCTGCACTAGCCATTGAATTCCATCGTTCGGTGATTATGCCAGAATTATTGGGCCGCTATTTTACCAGGGATAATTCAAATATACAAACCTGGTGTGTTTAGACTCTGGTAAACCAATGATATGTTGTGAAAATGATGATTGCCGCATTAAGTGGTTTCATTTAGAGTGTGTAGGTTTAGCAGGTGTACCAGACGATTTCTGGTTTTGTGATGAATGTGCACCATCGCATTAACTTCCAATAGTCAATATTGTTTTTGTAATAAGAAATTTAGTGAACAAAGCATTTCAAGTAAAATGTAATGAAGAATTAATGAAATACCTGCATAATCACTTATTTATTTCAAATAGTTATTGGCAGCTTTAGCATTAACTTTCTTAAAATTATTAACTTTCAACCGTTTGCATATTTTTCATTTTAAATAAAATTTTATCACACTAAAAATAATTTAAAAACAAAACTTTAATAATGCATAATTGTAATGTATGTGCAAGACATAATATATAATTGTAAATGTAATAATTAAAGAAGTTATAAATAGGTATGCATTGTGTATTATTATAGCTACTAGCTGGGTACCCGCAGCATATGCCGCGTTTACAGTAGGGTCGTATAAAACGAATATACAGGGTGTTCCCGGTCTTGTGATTTTATTTTTAAGCGGTGATTAACCACCTTAAAAGAAGGTGATTAAACCTAAAACACCTTAACAAAAGTTGCATTATAAGAGAGATATATGATTTTTGAATAATTTTATAACTTTTTCTGTTTTCACATATCCAAGAAATGTCTTTTAAATAGGTTGATGTCAGTAACGTTTCCCATCTGTCAAGATATTTCATCGTTGGTTTTCCTTAAATTGTTGTGATAATTTTGCTAAAGAAAGTCAAAACGAATGGCTCATCGTACTAAATAATAGATACGTTGACATGTTGTTAATTTATGGGGAAGCACACCAAAATTCTGCTGCTGCAAGCTGATTGTACTCTGAGCGATTTCCTAACAGACTAACGCCCATTCCACATAAATTTACTACCCTACTCTTTCTGCGTAACTCGCGTCCTTTTTCGAAGAGACTCCTGTTTACAAAGGTCTAAATGCCATTCGAAATCACCTTCAGGAAATAAAAGAGGGTATGTCAATGGATCACAACTCTTATCCATATACGAAACTCGTCGCAGACCACCACCTCTCGCAAAAACTGTAAAATTCCGAGTCAACGGTACCTCTCACCATCTTCACCTACGAATACAGCAGCAATTTCGTTAGCAGTGGGTGTATTATATCGCCTTCGATCCATTGATTTCGATATATCAAAAAACATCCTGACCGATGTAGTTGGTTTATTTTCCAAAGCTAGTCTTTCTTCTTCCTCCACTACTTCTTTCATCATCCGTAATGAAGCAACATATGGATTTATATTCACCAAAAGAGTACCTAACTGACTCATTACAGATGCAATGCAACCTAAATTTGCGGAACTCCTTAACCTTTCCGTTGTTGCCATTTCAGAGTCCAATATATAAATTTGCCCGTATGCAGGATTATTACCGACATCAGGGTACAAAGGGCCTACTGCATGATATATTTGTCCGTGTATTTTAAAACAGTACGGACCATTTCCACGAGGAGTAACTACGTTGGCGCCCATTGATGCCATAGCCGGCCATAGCCAAACTGCTGTTATAATTCCTAATGTACTTCCGAAAATTATTAGAGCAAGGATCAGTTCCATTCAGAAGATGCTCTAATTCTGTGGGATACACCTTAAGTTCTGGGAGCCTTACATTACCAAAATTGCAGCAGTCGTTGAATTCGTCCTTGTGACGACCCCTAACCTCTGGTGTAAAATGTAAGGCTGCACAATGCTTGCACTTCACATTCATTAAACCAAGTGTATCTTCTGTCGGATCCTGCAAAAGCTAGCGGTTGTCTCTGATTCTGAAGCGGTTTTCGTAATTGCCCTATAACAAAAGAAACGAATATTCATATACAATATAACAAGTGCAAGGCAGATTACCGAAAAAATTTTCGCGCTGTCACACAAGTGTTTGTTGCAACGAAAACTGCCCGATCGCGAAGCGAGAGGGCAATTGTCAAGGGGCAACAAACACGCGTGTGACAGCAAAGGAAAAATTTTAAGTAATATGCTTTGCTCGAGGTATATTTGTTCAGACTATCGCATGAACCATATAAATTTAATATACTAATTGTACGCTTCATTATAATTTATAATTTATTTGTTGTATAATAATCATTAATTGAATTGTGTTTCATCTAGTCCCCTTCGAGGGTGATTACCGAATATCAGCACTAGTGCAATATTCGCTGTGTCAAAATTTTCAAGTAATTGTGATTTGATTGGCTGTTATGGGACAAATGCGTAGCTTTCATTGGTCGACGTCTGTCACGTGACAGGTGAATGCGATAGTCCAGTAAATTAGTTTTTTGCGCTACTGTGCTCTATTTCATTGTTTACCGCGGCTGTTTCCAAGACAGTAAGTTATGTTTACTAGTTGCTAAGGATAAAGTCGTCGGTAAAATACTTTGGGGTTCTAGAACGGTAAGTAAATTTACTCAAAACGAATGTGCCATGTAATTTGATAAATTAATGTCAGTCACAAATGTCAGTTTAGTTAAATAAAATGAATGCAATTTCGAATGTTAGTTAAAACAAATCCTGGAGCTTTTAATTTCTCATTTCTTGTAACAAAGTACGCCAGCAAAGATTTTTCATCAATATTTGTACTTTTCTTGGTACACCAATTTTTAAAATGATTGTAGGTACCTTCGTAGAGTCTCTCTAGACTTATCAGGAATGAGAACCGAACACCCCACATTCCAAGCTTCTTCTATTTCGTTTTCGGAATCAATTTCATTAATTTTTAGCACGGAACTCCAAATAATTTTCACAAAAAACTGCAATGGCGGTAACTGTTTACAGATTGCTATAGAAACGCAATATATCAATCGACAATACTGCAACGTGATGCGGAGACTGACAATTATCGCATTTGAATCTGTATTAATTATTAATTTATTAAAAATTCTTTTTACCGAGTTCAGTAGCGCAAAAAACGTCATAAGCATCACGAACGTTAAGGACTACCGATCTCAGACAATAATTGGAGTCGTCGCTGCGCTCCTCCTCCAAACTATTGTCTTCGATCGGTAAAATGTCCTTACCGTTCTTAATACTTAATATACTATTGGTTCACTTTTGATCAACATAACTACTTGAAAAGTAGGCGGTTGTGAACGGTTCAGTTCTTCAGAATCATTAGAATCGTTAGTCAGAACCTATATCGCTGAACTTATTCAGAAGTATTAGAGTTAAAAGCGTTTTCTATAAACCAATCTCTCGAGTTGCGTAAGGGTGAATTTTACAATTTACACATTAGTTTCGACAAACCTCGGTCATTGGTCCGCTGTTAATAATTATAGTTAAAGAATTTCCCGTAGAGTTGGATGTGGTTGGAATAGGCTGCAAATTCTCACAAACCTGAGTATTAACTTCGTTGTTCGGTGAAGTTCTCGTGGAGGTCGAAGTAGATGGAATAGATTCCAAATCTGCACTTATATTTTCATCACTATGGGATGTAAAAATAGTAGGTACTGCATTGGTTTTCAGTCTTTTTCTTCCATCGGCATTTTGTATAATTTGCGAGACTTCGAAGTGACACTGCAGCAAATGGAGTTCTCAAAATAACGAACCTAATCTTACTAAATTGTACCTACTTACCTCACATAAACGTGAATAAGCTGTAGGTGTCCAATTTTCTCTTTTGCACAATTTAACCCACTGTTCTCTTTGTTGCAAATGTTTGGGAAACGTAAATAAAGCAATACCCTGACCTCCTTTCTTACTACAATTATGTGCTGCGCAGTTTGCCATTCTCACGAACCACACCGATACACTGCGATACACTCGATTCACTATAGAAAAAGCACAAACCAGTGGACGAACCACAGACGAACTCAATAGTGTCGTGCAAAAAGAACCGAAACCGGCAAAATAGAAATTATTGGTATTAAAAGTTGAACTCAAATGATGTCACGTCGGTTTTGACATGAACATCTGCATCCCAAATTTCAGCATATTAAGGACTACTATGATCACTATTCAAATTCTATAAATTTTGCGAAGTTTTCAGTATAGACAAACGAATTATGTCAAAGCATGGTCTTGTAAGAAATAGATATCAAATTATGTAAAATAATACGTTTGTAGATTTTTTTTCTTAAATACATTGAAAACTATTTTAAAACTTTTTGATTGTCTCTAAATATCGTAAAGTTACGATAATTCAGTCCCGATAGATTAGTAATTTATATTAAATTGTAATTATTTTGTATAATACACTTTTTTTATATAACATAATTTCTTAATCATAAAGATGTCTTATTTTTACTCAATAAAAGTAGTAACATTAAATTTGTTTAATTAACATCCAATATAAATCCACATTATGTCCATAGAGTGTCCGTATGGACGTCCATATAACGTCCATGGACATCCAATGTACATCCATAGAACGTCCATAGTACGTCCATGTACATCCATAAACGTCCATGTATGGACGTATTATGGACTCCATACTTGTGCCATATGGACGTCCATAGAACGTCCCATGTATCCGATATAGACGTCCAATGGACGTCCGAACATCCATAAACGTATGTACAATGGACGTCCATTGGATGTACGTGTGTTACTTGGGGGGTAAACTGTAAAAAAGGTTCAATAATGGCCGCGTGGATGAATTTGAGGACTGACTTCATAAGGAAACGTACAAGATGGGCGATGAGGTCACAATAAAGGGTAGCTATAAGAATGGAAATAAGGGTATAGGTACATACTGTAGGGTTAATTATTAAAATTCATATTATGAACATTCTCAGAGACACAGTTTTCATAAGAAATGCTTCAAGTGACAGATATCAGATGAACACTTGAGTAGATACACCAAACACCTGACATAAAGGGGTTAAGTTATCTCTGAGTAGATACTTGAATTTTGATTTGGTCACACTTTTTCTTTGTTACCGGATTTTATAAGTTTTGGAGGAATAACCTTTGAATATCATTATTATAATTATTTCTGGAGTATCTATTTTCCAGAAGTGCTATATCCAAACATTTAGATTAGATTCGCAAATCACTTAAGTGAGTACCTACCTACTTAAGTCTGAAAAGTACCATCAGTTCGTGCAAAAAATCATTACAAACAGAGCAACTAAACCGTGCAAAATGAACTCAATTTTTCTAATTTTGGGGATTGTAATAGCTCCCGTTTTTTTGGATTTTCCAACTTTTATAGGGGATTGTCCAACTGCACAGATAGATACTATCGACTTTGCTATCGACAATTTCATCCAAACAGAGGTGGCGACGCGAATACGAGCTGCACCTACAGCGCATGTCCGGGGACTTTACAAAATTATTCTACTATGAAAGTTTCAAACATTTTCATATTTTAAATTGATTTTTAATTAATCTGCAAGTTGAATATGACCAATAAAAAAAAATACTAGAGTAAAGCTATCCTCCAACTGCAGTTCATTGTGCACCATTGATAATATCCCTCGATCTTGATCACGCTTTTGCAACCACTTACGGGTCCACACACTTCTTTCTTTTTTTTCCTTTTTTTTGTTTAAATAGGCAGCTAAACCTAGTCCTATTAATGACAGAGTCATGATTTCATCATCCATTTTAACTATAAATTAATTTCGATTCGCCTACAAATGAACTATGCTGCTATAACCTGACGTTTGACAGCTTCTTGCACCACAGATATGGTGCATAGTGTGACCACGGTGCTCCATGAAATACATCAAACATTTTTCCATGACGTGACACAAAGTGTTTGACAAACAAATTTGATGCGATAAACTGATCGTATGACACTAGCTTTAGATTTCTCAGAAACAGACTTTTACGCCTTGGGAGTAGGCAACCAATCGTACGCACCTCTGTCCCTATAATCCATAGATAAGTTACTTATACCGAGTGGGTACTTTCAAGGCCGAACATAGGGGAATTGCATTGTAACTGATCTTTATTTAGATTCCTGCTCGCCATTTAAACTCAGAAGGATAGTAATGACTTTATAATAAAAACCATCTGCTCTACTGAATACTCGTTATTATTCATATTATTTGATATTAATAACAGAAACATCGACTGATTTCAAATAATTTAATTGACAGATAAAAACAAGTTGACAATCATAGCAACCTATATTATTTCAAAATAGCATTATTTTATAATTTGTTTTACAGAAAAAGATAACTAAGTACTAACATTTATCGGTACCATCAGATGCGCTGTATTTTTATCGTTCTATTCATACCATTACCATCCTTGTGGGTTTAAATGGCGAGCAGGAATCTATATAAAGGTTAGCTACAGTGCAATTCCCCTATGTTCGGTTTTGAAAGTTCCCAGACGGTAAGTATAGGCTATAATCTCAGGAAGCTGAAATAATTTTGACAAAATCCACAGCATTACATTCGACGCATGTCTGGGGACTATAATTATTTCAGCTTCCTGAGATTATAGGGACAGAGGTGCGCACGATTGGTTGCCTATTCCCAAGGCGTATAAGTCTGTTTCTGAGAAAACTAATTATAATAATTATTAACTACAAACAAAATCAATCGCTCGGATTTAGAGAATAATTTTGTTTTCCAAGTTCCCAGACATGCGCGAACGTAATGCCGTGGATTTTGTGTCAGAATTATATCCACGTTAGCCGTGGAGCTGCAACGGCCTTGAAACTTTCATAATGGAAAAATTTTGTTGTTGTCCCCGGACATACGCAGTAGGTGCAGCTCGTATTCGCGTCGCCTAAGTAAGACGTCACCCCCTGACAAGACGTAATGATTAAATTAAGAGTTTTCAAAAGAGACAAATTTCGGTTTCTTCAGAATATTTCAGAAGTGCTTACAGATCGATACATTTTTGTAAAGAGGCATTCATATGCGCAACTTTTCTCTAATTTAACAAACTTTGTATCTCTGAAGGTATAAAGGTGGACGACGAGATCCCCATGTACAGTCAGTGACAAATGTACCGCGTGTACCACTATAATCCGCTTTGCTGAGAAGTATAACACGTTTCTATATTTAATTTCATCATGTTAACAGCGTTACCAACATACCTATGTAAACCAATAAAAACGGCGTTATGTTACCTCTTATATTTCTCAGAAAAGCGGGTTCAATGGTATAACACTGGTGAAAACATTTGTCACTGATTGTACATCATCTTTTCTCGAACACCATGTATTATTGCAATACTTTTATTTTTTTTTTCTTGTAGTAAGGATTCTGGTTGCACCGAAGGAATCAAAGTAGTTATTAAACATTTTTTACAATCATATTGCAAAGCATGAAAATTCCGCATCTTTTAAGAAAGTGCGGTAAGTTTTAACACAAAAATAAGACATCCAAAATCGGCTGAGCAAAAAATTAGTGGAGAAAAAGTGGTTCGAAATTTGAAGTTTGATGTCGTATAATCTGTCGGACCAACGACATAATTTTAATCATATTGGCAGGGAATGGCACATAGGGGACACTATTAGAAGATAAAAAAGGCTAAAAATTTGCAACGTTTTTGTATTTAAAACATCTCTTATATTTTTTTCATTTTTACTTTCCCATACCACCACTGGTATAGGGGAAGTATTTATATGAAAATTTTCGAAATCGAGATTTTCGCGGAAATACGTGTTTTGGGCCCCCAGGAACCCAAAAAAGTGGTCTAGAAAAAATGTCTATCTGTGGGTGGGTGTGTGTGTGCCAGTAGGCCTATATTTGTGACTACGTGTGTGTGCATAATCTTAAATTGTGACTCCTTCCTCATTTGTGGCGCCATACACGCGTATACCACAATTTTTTTCCCGCAAATTCGTGTACTTTGGCGAAAATACCAAAATAGGCCAAGGAGGCACCAAACTGCACAGGACAGGAAATGCATTTCGAAAAGAAAAACTTTGAAATAGGTCCCAAAACCAAGGTAATAATAATAATAATAATAATAATAATAATAATAATAGTAATAATAATAATATTTATTTGTGTAGTCAAAAGAACTCTTTTATACATCCGTCATTATACCAATAAAATAATATGGGCGATAGCTTCGATTACATTTAGATATACATTTTACATACATAATATTTACAATAAAATTTACAATACATTAAAATAAATCTTCGTCAGGTAAATGAATAGGCAACCGAAAATACCTGTCGCAAATAAAGTAACATAATAGCTATTTATGTAACAAGTACATAATCTAAGACTTTATTTGGCGAGTCTGTTTTATTGACGAGCGAGCTTGCGAGCGAGGCTAATAAAGATGACGAGTCAATAAAGTCAGATTATGTACGAATTGCATACAAAGCTTTATGTTCGACTGCTAAAATTGGTTCATTATCGAAAAAAATTCAATTTATAAATTTGATATCTATTCTTGACAGACAAAAATTTGGCTTGTAATATATAGTTGCCATTGGAAAACTGGATATATCACAGTGTGCTTTTGCTGTTGCTTAGCTACTTGTTTATAAAATAGCTAGTAGTTGTTTTTAGAAAAGCAATTTATGTAAATTTTGTAAAAGAAATAGGTAGTTAAAATACTCGAAGAAATGGATGGTGTTTTAACTAAAATGCAAACGAATAGTTCTAACGAAGAAACTAACGAGGAAATTAAAAATATCGCTGCTACTGCTAAAGATTCCCTATTACCATTAAAATCCAGGCATTTATACGAAGAAACATATAATGCGTATCGTAAATGGTGTTCTAATAAGAAAATTAAAACTTGTGAAGACAGCATCTTAGCGTATTTTAACAGCGATCTTTCCCGGTATAAAAGTTCATCGCTATGGAGTAAATATTCGATGCTACGATTGACTATAAATCTACGTGAGGGAGTTGACATTAGTAAATTTCCAAGTGTCATTCCTTTTTTGAAACGAAAAGGAGAAGGATATAAACCTAAAAAGTCCCTTACATTGACTAAGGATCATATAGACGAATTTTTGATTAAAGCTGACAATAAGGAACATTTATTTAACAAGGTATGAATGTTTTACTTAATGACGTTTTGTTTTGAACATCTAATACCTAGTAAAAACATAATTTGTTGTAGGTTGTCCTCATATTTGGTGTGGCTGGTGCCTGCAGACGTCAAGAATTAGTGACGTTATTGACAACATGTGTTGAAGATTGTAAAACACATTTTTTAGTTAAACTTGAAGACACCAAAACCAAAGCAGATCGGTCTTTTATAATAGTTCCAGGTAAACTTGAAAATATTAATCTACTTGAACTTGTTAGAGGATACATGGCACTTCGACCAACCAGGACACCACACAAAAGGTTTTTTATCAATTACATTAAAGAAAAATGTACTGTTCAGCCCGTCGGAATACACAAAATCGGTAATGTGGCAGCTGTGGTTGCCAAATGTCTAGGTGTAGAAAATCCTTCTTCATATACGGGTCATTGCTTTAGGCGCACCTCAGCTACCCTTCTAGCAAATGCAGGAGCCAATATGGAGGGAATAAAAAGACATGGGGGTTGGCGCTCATCTACAGTGGCGGAGGGCTATATTGATGATTGTGAAAATACCAAAATTAGCGTTGCAAAGAAGATCCTAGGCGAGGTATCTGGTGAAGAACCTTCTACTTCCAGCGTCTCTGTAGTGGGTCAAGAAAACTCAAGAATTTCGGAAGTAACAAGAAAAAGCAACGAAATTGTAGGGATAAATATTTCTAGTAACAATCATTGTGTTATAAATATTAACAACCATTATTATAACAATCAGGTATAGTATACATATTTGTTATATTTAGTTAAAATGTATTTAGGTACTTACAATGTAATAAATTTAAATGGATTTATTCTGACATTTATTTTGACATTGACAGATAACGTACAGGTAGTACTTTATAGTACTAGTAAAATAAAGTAACTTTATTTTACTAGTACTATAAAGAACTACTTTATGACCGCAAAACTATGTCATAAACAGTACTTTATAATGCAGTCGTACATAAACTAATTTACAGATCGAAACGAACGAAAGATTTCCTAACTACGGAAAAATAATAAAAACTCAAGAATTTGATAAATTAGGCTTAAGATTAAAAATGAAATGTAACACACCCTGTTCACATTCTACATCTAAACAGTTGTGACACTAATTCTGTAAACAATTACATTGCTATGAATACCAAACAAACTGGTATAAATAAATTTTAAAAAATTTAATATATAATCATATATAATAGCCAGGATATTTTTGATCAAATTTTTGATGAAATGAGAGGAGATCTAGGTCTGACGTTGAAATCGATATTTTATTTAATATTTATTATTTAATCATGGATTTTAACAAAGTTACGCTTGAAAATGTCAATACATCTGTCATATTTAGCTAATGACATTTTTTAAATTGTTTTATGTATTGTTTCAGATGAAAATGAATCAGGATCGGAGGAACAGGACCCTGTCCTTGTCCTCCGACTACGAGACGAGGAAACAGGTTTCCCATACATTCTGCGAGGATATTAAAGAGGTGGCTTGTTGAACATTGTGACCACCCATATCTGCCCATATCCTACTAAGGCCGAAAAAGAAAGGTTATCCGAGGAAACGAACCTAACAGTTGTGCAAATTCAAAATTGGTTCAATAACGCCAGGCGTCGTAGGAATTTACCTGCAGAAGAAACATGCACACGTTGGACCGTCAAAATTTATGAAAATGAATCAGGATCGGAGGAACAGGGCCCTGTCCTTGTCCTCCGACCACGAGTAAAGCTTCCCGAACGTTCTGTGAGAGTGTTAAAGAGATGGCTTCGTGAACACCATGGCGACGCATACCCCAGTAAGGCCGAAAGAGATAGGTTGGTGCAGGAAACGCACCTAACAGATCGCCAAGTGCAAAATTGGTTTTCAAATAGACGTCGCGGTCGTCGCAATTTACAAGGCGATACAGAAGTAACATGCACAAGTTGGACCAGGACCGTCAAAATTGTCATTTTTGTTATAATTGTTCTTATTTTATTAATAATAATTTCATATTATTTCATTTAAATTTTTTAAAATAAATTGATATTTTAATTTATAGAAATAGTGTTTACTTTTGTTGTAATTATAGTTCTAATAATGTTAGCCATACTAGATACTACTTCGATGTAAAGTAATAATTCTCAATGACATTTTTTAAATTTTTTATGGATTGTTTCAGATGAAAATGAACCAGGATGGGAGCAACACACGGCCCTTGTCCTCCGACCAAGGGCAAACAGATTTCCCATACATTCGGTGAGAATATTAAACAGGTGGCTCGCTGACCATTATGACCAGCCTTATCCTACGAAGGCGGAAAGAGAACGATTATCCGAGCAAACCAACCTAACAGTTTTACAAATACGAAACTGGTTCAATAACGCCAGGCGTCGGGGGAATTTGCCTGAAGAAACATGCACACGGCCCATTAAAATTTATGAAAATTGAATTACCTGTTAAAAATAGTATATCTGTCATATTTAATGACATTTTTTAAATTTTTTATGGATTGTTTCAGACGTTGTCCTTGGCGTCCGCCCAAACAGGCTTCCCGAAGAGGCTGTAGGCATTTTAAGAACATGGGTACGGGAGAATGGAGATAATGCATACCCCACCAGGGCAGCGAAAGCCCATTTGCTGCAACAAACTGGCCTACAGCCTAGGCAAATTGATAATTGGTTTGGAAATGAACGACGTCGGCGTCGGGGGCAGCGTGGTCCTCCAAATCTGGCTGTACCCGAGGCTGCACCAGAAGAACGCATAGGTTGGAGGACCACCTGGATCGAAATTTTCGTTGTGCTATTTTGTTTATATGGACTGTTATTATTTTTCATGTAATAGGTATCAGCTTAATCCCTTTTATAACACTTTTATAACGCCAAAACAGGCCCAGGCTTCCCGAAGAGGCTGTAGCAATATTAAGAAGATGGCTACAGGAGCACGCCGAAAATGCATACCCCACCAGGGCAGCGAAAGCCAATTTGGTGCAGCAAACTAACCTACGGCCTAAACAAACTGCTAATTGGTTTGCAAATGAACGACGTCGGGGGCAGCGTGGTCCTCCAAATTTGGCTGAACCAGAAGAAAGAACAGGTTGGAGGACCACAGGGATCAAAATTATCGTTGTGATATTTGTTTTGCATTGGTTTTTATATGGAATGTTATCATTTTTTTCGTAACGAAAGTAAGAATTCTTAAACGGTCACAGTTCGCGTGTGAATGAACTGTAAAAATCTACAGGTAAAAAGTTTTTTCTACTAGCGTGCGGAAAAACGCATTTTCCGCACATTTTTTAGTGCGGAAAATCCACTTTTCCGCACCGTGCGGCAAAGAATTTTTCCGCACTAGTTTTTCTACTAGCGTGCGGAAAAACGCATTTTCCGCACGCTAGTAGAAAAACTATTGTTCCTAACACGTGCAGAAACCTATTTTTCTGCACTTGTTAGGAAAATAGCTATTGAAACATACAACCACACAAAATTTCAATCTATTAATCGAAATGTGATTAAAATTGTATGTGTTGTGTAATACAACAGCGTAAGAACAATGTAGGTAATTAACAAAACCTGGAGAAGATTGCATAAAAAAAGCAAAACATTTGCTTTTTGATATATGACTAGTTACACGCTGTTTGCAACAATTGAAAACATTTAATATTATTATTATTATTGCAACGTATTTTATCTATCTATATATACCTATATCGAACGGAATGAGAAGAAATGGAGGTCTGACATAAATTTGATTTACTTAAATTGAATTACCTATTAAAAATAGTATATCTGTCATATTTAATGACATTTTTTAAATTTTTTATGGATTGTTTCAGATAGCGATCAATCAGACGAGGAGGTCCAAGTCCGACCACGAGTCCGACGAAACCTGCTCCCAGCCCTCCCAGCACGTTCAGTGCAAACTCTTAGGACATGGCTGCTAGAAAACTATGTAGAAAACCCCGACGTCGCATACCCCACTAAAGATGAAAAACTCAGGCTGGTAGGGGAAACGAACTTATCATTCAAACAAATCGAGAATTGGTTTTCGAATACCCGTCGCCGCGTTGAGCGCGCTCGGCGCAATCTACCCGATGTCATACCCGATGCAGAAGAAACATGGTGGACCGTTAAAATTGTTACTTTAATCGCTTTAATTGGACTATACCATTTGGTTATATACCTTATATTTTTTTCTCGAAAATAAATGAGTTCTGTTATTACTTTAGTCTTAAATTTGATAATAAACCCCACTTTCGATAATTTCTATGTATAAAAGAAGTTGTTCAATGTAGAATGAAATGCAGTCAGTTAGTTAAAGGCCAGTTAGTTAGTTTACTGAACGAAATGGATCAACTCAACCTGTTTGTGCTTGGTGATGATGCAGGAATTGATTTAAATTTTATTTTACATGCAGCAGAAAATCTGGCTCATCCTATAGAAGCAGACAATCATGAAGAAAGAAGAGCAGTTGTTAGAAATCAGGGTTATTTTGAAGATGTAGTGCCACAATATTTCGATGACCAATTTAAGGAACATTTTCGAATGTCTCGAGCTACTTTCCAGGTTTGTTTTTTCAGAAAAAGCATTTGAACATTTGAATTGAAATTATCTTCGTAAATATATATAATATATGGCTTCTATAAATTCCTAAACATCTTTTTCAGGATTTAGTCAATGTTGTTGGACGAGCAATGGATAGAGAACGAGGCATTATTCCTTTACCCAAAAACATAATGTACACGGTGTGGATATTAAGTAAACCTGAAAGTTTTTTGGCAGCAGGCGATAGATTTGGGATAGCTCCAAGTTCTGGGCATTACGTCTATAAGGAGATCATAGCTGTGCTGTCAGATTTAGTTCCGCAGTATATAAGATGGCCAAATATGGGTACTATTGGAACTACTAGCTGGGTACCCGCAGCATATGCCGCGTTTACAGTAGGGTCGTATAAAACGAATATACAGGGTGTTCCCGGTCTTGTGATTTTATTTTTAAGGGGTGATTAACCACCTTAAAAGAAGGTGATTAAACCTAAAACACCTTAACAAAAGTTGCATTATAAGAGAGATATATGATTTTTGAATAATTTTATAACTTTTTCTGTTTTCACATATCCAAGAAATGTCTTTTAAATAGGTTGATGCCAGTAACGTTTCCCATCTGTCAAGATATTTCATCGTTGGTTTTCCTTAAATTGTTGTGATAATTTTGCTAAAGAAAGTCAAAACGAATGGCTCATCGTACTAAATAATAAATACGTTGACATGTTGTTAATTTATGGGGAAGCACACCAAAATTCTGCTGCTGCAAGCTGATTGTACTCTGAGCGATTTCCTAACAGACTAACGCCCATTCCACATAAATTTACTACCCTACTCTTTCTGCGTAACTCGCGTCCTTTTTCGAAGAGACTCCTGTTTACAAAGGTCTAAATGCCATTCGAAATCACCTTCAGGAAATAAAAGAGGGTATGTCAATGGATCACAACTCTTATCCATATACGAAACTCGTCGCAGACCACCACCTCTCGCAAAAACTGTAAAATTCCGAGTCAACGGTACCTCACCATCTTCACCTACGAATACAGCAGCAATTTCGTTAGCAGTGGGTGTATTATATCGCCTTCGATCCATTGATTTCGATATATCAAAAAACATCCTGACCGATGTAGTTGGTTTATTTTCCAAAGCTAGTCTTTCTTCTTCCTCCACTACTTCTTTCATCATCCGTAATGAAGCAACATATGGATTTATATTCACCAAAAGAGTACCTAACTGACTCATTACAGATGCAATGCAACCTAAATTTGCGGAACTCCTTAACCTTTCCGTTGTTGCCATTTCAGAGTCCAATATATAAATTTGCCCGTATGCAGGATTATTACCGACATCAGGGTACAAAGGGCCTACTGCATGATATATTTGTCCGTGTATTTTAAAACAGTACGGACCATTTCCACGAGGAGTAACTACGTTGGCGCCCATTGATGCCATAGCCGGCCATAGCCAAACTGCTGTTATAATTCCTAATGTACTTCCGAAAATTATTAGAGCAAGGATCAGTTCCATTCAGAAGATGCTCTAATTCTGTGGGATACACCTTAAGTTCTGGGAGCCTTACATTACCAAAATTGCAGCAGTCGTTGAATTCGTCCTTGTGACGACCCCTAACCTCTGGTGTAAAATGTAAGGCTGCACAATGCTTGCACTTCACATTCATTAAACCAAGTGTATCTTCTGTCGGATCCTGCAAAAGCTAGCGGTTGTCTCTGATTCTGAAGCGGTTTTCGTAATTGCCCTATAACAAAAGAAACGAATATTCATATACAATATAACAAGTGCAAGGCAGATTACCGAAAAATTTTTCGCGCTGTCACACAAGTGTTTGTTGCAACGAAAACTGCCCGATCGCGAAGCGAGAGGGCAATTGTCAAGGGGCAACAAACACGCGTGTGACAGCAAAGGAAAAATTTTAAGTAATATGCTTTGCTCGAGGTATATTTGTTCAGACTATCGCATGAACCATATAAATTTAATATACTAATTGTACGCTTCATTATAATTTATAATTTATTTGTTGTATAATAATCATTAATTGAATTGTGTTTCATCTAGTCCCCTTCGAGGGTGATTACCGAATATCAGCACTAGTGCAATATTCGCTGTGTCAAAATTTTCAAGTAATTGTGATTTGATTGGCTGTTATGGGACAAATGCGTAGCTTTCATTGGTCGACGTCTGTCACGTGACAGGTGAACGCGATAGTCCAGTAAATTAGTTTTGGTTCACTTTTGATCAACATAACTACTTGAAAAGTAGGCGGTTGTGAACGGTTCAGTTCTTCAGAATCATTAGAGTCGTTAGTCAGAACCTATATCGCTGAACTTATTCAGAAGTGTTAGAGTTAAAAGCGTTTTCTATAAACCAATCTCTCGAGTTGCGTAAGGGTGAATTTTACAATTTACACATTAGTTTCGACAAACCTCGGTCATTGGTCCGCTGTTAATAATTATAGTTAAAGAATTTCCCGTAGAGTTGGATGTGGTTGGAATAGGCTGCAAATTCTCACAAACCTGAGTATTAACTTCGTTGTTCGGTGAAGTTCTCGTGGAGGTCGAAGTAGATGGGATAGATTCCAAATCTGCACTTATATTTTCATCACTATGGGATGTAAAAATAGTAGGTACTGCATTGGTTTTCAGTCTTTTTCTTCCATCGGCATTTTGTATAATTTGCGAGACTTCGAAGTGGCACTGCAGCAAATGGAGTTCTCAAAATAACGAACCTAGTCTTACTAAATTATACCTACTTACCTCACATAGACGTGAATAACCTGTAGGTGTCCAATTTTCTCTTTTGCACAATTTAACCCACTGTTTTCTTTGTTGCAAATGTTTGGGAATCGTAAATAAAGCAATACCCTGATCTCGCTTCTTACTACAATTGTCTGCTGCGCAGTTTGCCATTATCACGAACCACACCGATACACTCGATTCACCTATAGAAAAAGCACAAACCAGTGGACGAACTCAATAGTGTCGTGCAAAGAAGAACCGAAACCGGCAAAATAGAAATTATAAGTAGGTACTAAAAATTGAACTCACTCGATTAACTATAGAAAAGCACAAATCAGTGGACGAACTCAATAGTGTCGTACAAAGAAGGACCGAAACCGGTAAAATCGAAATTATTGGTATTAAAAGTTGAACTCAAATGATGTCACGTCGGTTTTGACATGAACATCTGCATCCCAAATTTCAGCATATTAAGGACTACTATGATCACAAAAATACAGGGTATTCTATGTTATCTAAGGATCATTTTCAAGCAAACTATTTGAAAATTTGCAGACAAAGATTCATCTATACAAAGATAGTATCTGTATTAGTAAGTGCAAGCATAGTGCAAAGTAGGGGACCATATCGCGTCGGGCGGTCAGAGTAGGTAATTTATCTTATTTGTAAAATATGTATCTCTACTATTTCTTTGAATCGAAAATGTATAGTATTGGTTGTTAAGATTTAAATTATATTCAGAAGCTAAAAATCGTAAAACGCTAAGATATAGAAATGAAAAAAACATTATAGCTTGGTACTATTTTTAAACCCAATTTTTTTTGTACTTACTTTTTTTGCATCACTATCTGGTATTTTAATACATATTTATTTTTCGTTCTCTTTTGCGTAGGACTGCGTGTATTATTTCATAATGACAAATAACGATTTTCCAAATTCAGTTCAAACTATATAAACTCAACAACAAACATATTTTTGGTATTATTCTTGTAGGTACATTGCACAATACATACTAACTCGTATTTTCACTTCATATAGGTAATACATCAAACATCATGTTTTTCAAATACTGTTCAAATGTCTATGACAAGATGTGTCAAAGTAAAGTGTCAAAACGTTTTTTGTGAGGTGTGTTACGCTTTTCGTGCGTTCGTGTACTTTCATACGAACAAATTTATAGAAATGAAGAATAATCATTTCCGAGGCTTTAATAAGTAACTACAAGGAGATAAAAATTCCAATTAGCAATAAGTAATTACGTTTTATGCAATTATATTGGTATTATTAATATTAATAATAATTTTTTAAGTGGATTGCTGCGTTCAACGCTTTGGTTCTTTTTTCATTGAACGGAATTTTGCGCATTATATAGAGGTCGGATTAATATAACAAGAACACGACCTGCTTGATTTCCAAGACTTGACGTCTTTTATCCGGCCTGGGCATATTCTAAGTTCAACCGTGCCCCGCATGGCGCTAGTTACCCAAATAGAGTATAGGGAGCTGTATAACACTGTAGTAACGAATAGTACTTTAGATGGCGTGCGCACACAAAATGCCGGTAAAAGACGGAATCTACAACGTTGAAAGACCGCAAATTTTAAAAATTTAAAAAGTTACTGGAATATAAATTTTTCTTTTTAAAAATTTTACCGGTTTTATTACTAAATGTTGCAATTTATACAGAGTTACTAAATAATCAGAGGATACAACACCTTGTGCACTTTTCATATCATGATCTAGAAATATGTTTCTTCCATTTTTTATTAAGTGACAATAATCAAAGCTGAAGAAGAAGGATATGCTTGGAGTTACTAGATGGTCAACATTTGTACATAGCTTACCATTACCAAATGCTTTGAACAGTGCTACTTTAGATTTATGGTTATCTGTAATTATTCGTAAAACACAAATCCACATTCATGTAGCTGTTGTAAAACTTTGAAAGTTAATTCATAAAATTCAAATGAAAGAAGTCCTCTGTGAAAATAATATGCTGCTGGTATGGTAAATTTAGTGGAAAGAACTTGAATCACAAAGCATAATATTTTGTTGGCCAAAACGGGTTTCCTACCAATTCTTTCAGAATTCTTCCCAGTACTTTCCAAGCCATAAAATTTATCCTCAGTTCTACTATACAGTAATTCTTCTTTAATTGACATGTCGTCTATTATAAAGCTACAGACACGTTCAATAGGCTGCAATGCCTTTGCTTCTGCCTTCAACCTTGACATTATAAGCTATGAAACATCGGCACGAGTACCACTATACCGTAGAAGCGTAGTTCGAGATGGTAGTTTTAGTAAGGTGGATCTGCAATATTCATATCCCTTAGGTGAAGATGTTCTCCACATAATACCGTTCCGAATAGTTGTTTTGGAGAATCTGGGCTTTACATTTCCATAACTCAATATTAGATCTAGTAAAAATGTTGCCTATAAGTTGTTATTAATATTTGCATGTTGTTCAATATTTTTAACTCTTTCAAAAATAGAATTATTTATTGCCTCGCCCTGTTCTGTCACTGTATTCTGTATAACTGTTACTGCGCATTCTGTTTCTTTAGTCGTGTGATTTTTATTCTCGGTAGGGATTCGTATAGCTCTGAGAATGCTTGGAGGGACTGACTACAATAAAATTATTAAATATAAGTAAACAAAACTCTCAGAACAAACATCGAAAGTACTACCAAATGAAGTGTTGGAACAGCATCACGAGTAACAATTCTTCTCCCAGAAGTCTTTTTGTAGGCATTATTTTTAAAATGTAAACTACAAATAATTGCTCTACCGGGTATATTAGTAGTACCTAGATATAGGAAGCTATATTACACCTTTCTCAAGTTTTATTCGATATTTTGTATACCTAAAATAGTAGTATAATTAAGTTAAATTCATTAAATGTAGAATTATATTTTCCATAGAGTAACGTACTTACTTGGATCTAAGTGTAAATTTTCAAACCATTTTTGTCTGGAGACATTATTCGAAGGAAATTCGTGAAAGGACTTATTGAAATTATAAATTGTTATTAAAAAAATATTAATGTAACCATAACGTAACCTCAATCGCGACTGAATGTCATCGAATGTCATTGTGGGTAACTAGCGCCAAAACGGTGAAAATTTGCGTTTTTGCGGAATCACGATTTATATGGAAAATTGAAGATATGCCCAGGCTGGATAGAGACGTCAAGTCTCGGAAATCAAGAAGGTCGTGAACAAGAATATTATGCGATTTATAATAGTCGAGGATGTTGCTAGGTGATGAGGCGCATGCCGAGTCAACTGTACAAAGTCCATGTCGGTTTAAATCGGAAATATTTTTCTGAATTATATTTCAAGCTTTATCGTATCATTGACAATAGCGTTGTTAAAACAAATTCAACAAATTTTTGTTACAACAAAATATAGATAATATAAAATAAAATCAACTAATTTTAACGGGTAATAACAAGATTTATTCGCTTTATACGTATTTCGGCATCAATGGCACATTGTAATACGTATAAAGCGAATAAATCTTGTTATTACACGTTAAAATTGATATTTTATTTAATATTTATTATTTATATAATATAAAGTTGTCGTAATAATCAATTATAGGATAAATAATAACGAAAACATGACAAGTATTACTAAGAAATTGAGCTTTATGAAATGAGGCAAGCTGATCTGCTGCCAGCTTCTAAAGCTAGACTAATTATTGTCACTATTCCAGAGGTACAATACTGGGACACAAATTCACTAATGCACAGCAACACAATACAATTTTGTCCAAGTACCCTGAAGATACAGTTGACATTGGCATGACTCCTGAAAGAATCCTGAATTTCTGACGAATTACACCAATCAATCTCTCAACATGAATTCTCACGCTTGCAATTGATCGGGTTTCTTCCAGTTCGACAGGGTGGAGCTGTGATTTTCCCCTTGTAAATGCTGGAGTTTTTACCGTTGCTCTAAACAACTGCACAAACTCTTTAATAAGAAAACCTCTATCTGGTAGGATTATATCTCCAGGGTGCAATAAATCTAAAAACTCTGATTGAATGGTTATATGTTTATCAGAGGCTCTCCCTCCCCAACCATCGCTTATATACGAGACAGTGCCTTGGGGTGTAATGCCAATAAGATACTTGATGGTGGCATGATGCTTATAATTCGACCAACACTGGGCTGCTGTATAAGGATCACTGGGTGTCTCTACAAAAATTTCAAAACAGTCTATTATAATTAATGTGTTTTCATGAAATGCTTCTTTGAAGCACCGTGGCATTGTTTTTTGAAGCTCTTCCTTGCTTGGCCAGAACACCACATTCTTATATCTTTTATATAAGTCGATATATATATATATATATATATATATGTCGATAATCGTTTTAAAATGGACATGGGCTAGTTCGACCACGTACCCTCATTAGTTGTTGCAAGTGATAGGGACACTTTCTAATCCCATGGGTTAGTTCGACCACGGGTAACTTAAGGGGCAGAGATAAGACTTTAGCACATTGGCTTCGAACATACCCTTTCTATCAGTTGGTGCTGTTTGTTCTGTATTCTGTTTTTTAATCGAATTTAAAGACAAAGATTCTGAAATTGGGACATTTTTAAAATTATTCTTTGGTATTCAGTTTTTAGAACCCGAGAGTGTAGGCAATTTTTTTTGCATCAGAACTTTTCAAAAACCCCCTTAATGATGAACGAGTAACCAAATTTTGTGATTACATTGTAGAAAATTACATAAGCGAAGATGAAGCTGAATTTCCATCGCATATTTAGCCTTGCATGAGAAATAGTATGTACAGAACTACAAATGCATGTGAGTCCTTTCATTCTAAATTTAATTCTAATTTTTATGCTGCTTATCCCAAAATATTCCAATTTGTAGAAATTTTCAAATGGAGACTTACGTTAAAATAAAATCTGCAAATTGTAAAGCAAGAGAATTTAATGGTTTTACTAAAAGAAAGTGTGAATTTTTAAGTAACTAGAATTTAAAGAAAGCCGTATATCAAGATTCGACTTTGTTAAATATTTAGCGTATAAATATTTGCCAGTTTTTACATAGTAGGTAGGTAGTAGGTACTAATTATATAAATTGTAATTTTTCATCTACGTAACATGTGTATCTATCACCTATATATTTTTAAATAAATTCATTTGAAACCCCTTTTTCTTAATTATTATAAAGGGCTGTTTTATTATATTATTATTAACTTGAACTTTTCGATAATGTGAAGTTACTTGAAATTTACGTAAATGATTCTTATCTGTATAATTATCTCCTTAAGTTTCTTAATCCCTTGGAGGCCTGGTGGTGGTCGAACTGGGCTACCGGATTACGGGCCTACCTGCATTCGTGGTCGAACTGACCAACGCCGTTTAAAATACGTTGAAGCAACTGTTGGGCAAATTCCAAAACGATATGAAAGTACCTTAAAATCAACGTTCAAGCGTAACTTCATAAACGTTAAAAGGATTTGCTCTGCTGCAGCTAATTTTGTATTATGGTGAACAGGAACAAACGCTTGCAAATCTTCCACAAATATCTTAAACACTTTAGATTCGAAGCCAGTGTAATATTTGCACTTATTATCATCATCTTTAAGTGATTCACAAGACATTGCGAGAGAATTAAGTTTTTGTTCCAGCATGTTTGTAGCACTTAAATTTAGAAACATTCTTGATAAATGGTCCATTGTCAAGTCCGTTTGTGTACCGGTACCATTATCTGGACTGGTGCTCTCCATCGCTTCATGTTCCACTACTTCACACACTTCCACACTTGCGGCTGCTGCTTGTTGGTTAGTCTACAAGACAAGATCTGATATATAAAATAACTAGTAGGAAAAATTAAACAAAAGTATTTACCATCAAGATTTTTGTATTTCTCTCTGCTAATCTGGCCCAGCGTTCTCCAGCTTTCCTTTTGGCAGAATCTTTCTGCACAGTGTACCCCATATTTAATGTGGGGATCCAATCTGGATTGGTGGAATCTGCCAACTCTGCCGGTTTCTCTTTAATTATTTATAATTATATTTTTAATAAATTCAAATAGTGGTAAAAGGACTGCTGATAAAGGTAAATAATAAGTGCTCTACCTGATATAAAATGTTTTCCGCATACTTTCCAATATTTGATTTTCGTCTCGGTTACATCCGCCCTTTTGATTACACGTAACCACTTTTCACGTCTTAACTTCGAAAGTTGGTTAATGTCTTGTTTATGTTTAAAATTTAATACACTTGGTATACAAAAAAAACTACACCTATCCCGGTTTCCTCGGTTGCCACAACCAACCGCACAACAAAAACTAGGCATTATTATTGTAAATAAAAACAATTACTGAAAGTGATTTGTTATATATTTTAACAGTCATTTAACAAAGAACTCAAAAGAACACATGAACACCGTACAAGACCAAAAACTGGAGAGAGTGAGCTATCACCAAACGGAAACTGTTCAATTGCTACATTCTTCCTGGTCTTGGTTATAAAACTAAAAGTAATTAACTTTAAACTAAGCGGGAAGTTGATTAATATTTGCATATTTTTAACACTTCCTCTCAAAAATTAATTAACTAAACATAGAAAAATAACCTTTTACATGACAAAATGAACACAGAATACAATTCATAAGTTTTAGGTCATGCAAAAACGGTCGAATCACATTGTCATCAGTACCAGCCACTAGTCCATCATCTACGTATACTGCAACAAGTAGTTTACTCTGATCCTTCACACATATGAATAAACACGAATCTGCATCACTTTGAATAAAACCACGACTGCACATGTACACAGCAAATCGCTTATTCCAACAACGTGGAGCTTGTTTAAGTCCATACAAGCTACGTTTTAGTTTACATATTCTTCCTGTTCCATCATCGATCCCTCGGGCTGTTTCATATATACCTCTTCTTGCAGCTCACCATATAGGAAAGCTGTGCTTACATCGAATTGTGCTAGACTAAGATTTTCGGACACTGCTACAGCCAACACTGCTCTGACTGTATCGAAACGTGCAACCGGGCTGAATGTTTCATTATAATCGATTCCAGCCTTTTGTGAAAACCGCTTTGCCACCAGTCTTGCTTTAAAACGATTTACACTACCATCTGTGTTTGTTTTAACCCGCAACACCCATCGATTATTGATAATTTTCTTTCCAGATGGTGGTTCCACTAGCTCCCACGTGCTATTTACTGCCAACGAATTCATTTCATTATCCATGGCCTCCTTCCATTCGTTCGCATTGTCTGAAGTCATCGCAGAATTGTAGGAATCGGGCACAATGTGCTCTGCAAAGAAAACATAATCTTTTAAATAAGCAGGTTTTCGAATATTTCTTTGACTCAATGTCCTCCCAGTCGGCACTTCAACTTCTGTAACTACTTCCTCTACAACTTCTGGTGGTTGTTCAACTGGTGTTTCTTCCTTTACGACATCACACTGAGTTGTCGAATCTTTTTTATTGATCGATACATCAACTGTTCGTTGTAAAATGTCTTCCCGCTCAAAAACGACATCTCGACTTGTCACAACTTTATTTTCTGCTTCAAGCCACACCCTAAAACCATCTCGTTCCCCGCAGTAACCAACAAGACGACCAACAGAACTTTTCTTATCCCATTTTTGTCTTCGTTGTTTAGGCACATGTACGAAACACTTAGTGCCAAACACACGTAAATGTTCAATATCATAAACGTCCTTCCGAAACCATAATTCACAGGGTGTTTTATTGTCTATTTTTGTAGCACCCGTACGATGTAACACATGCGTTGCAGTATTCACTGCCTCGGCCCACAGCTTCGTAAGTAGATTCTTCGTGTGGATCATCGACCGCGCACTCTCGACCAGTGTTCGATTTTCGCGCTCTGCTGCACCGTTTTGTTCAGGGGTGTAGGGCATTGACCTCCGACAGTTAATACCCTTCGACTGCAATACCCCGCATTGTCAAATTCTTTTCCATCATCACTAAGAAATGCTTTTATTACATGCCCCGCAACACTTGCTTCGTTCAGTTCAGTTTTTAAACAATTTGCAACTTCTGACTTTGCTTTTAAGAAAAAAACTCGTCGGAACTTAGTGAAATCATCCTTAAAACATACAAAGTACATTGCACCTCCAATTGATGGTTCTTGCATTGGACCGCACACGTCTGCATGGATTATTTCACCCGGGGTAGTAGGACGATTCTTTCTTACACCGAAGCTTTCCCGATGTTGTTTGCCAAACATGCATCCATCACAGGATTCTTCATCCACTTGCACATTTATTCCACGCCGTTTGAGCACCTTTTTTATTTGTTGCTTGTTCTGATGACACAAGCGCACGTGCCATAACTGGAGGGTTTCAGCCTCCGATGCGTGATAAACTTCAGCTGCTACTTCCGGAATGCTTACTCGCATTTCTAATGCATACAACCCCTTCACAGTTCTTGTTCCAGCCAGACAAACAACCCCATCTTTTTGAACGTACAACCATTTTTCGTTGCACTGAAATGGAAACCCTTGTCGATAGTCTGTCCTATGGAGAATAAATTTCTGCTTACCTCTGGTACATACCAAACATTGGTTAAGTGATTTTGCTGCCATTTTCCGTTGATCTTCATTTCCACATTTACTGTGCCAGAGCCATAAGCCAAGATGACATCACTGTTACCAATTTGAACTTGTTTTGAGATTTCAAACTTTTCATACGTACAAAAATAGTCTCCATGTTTTGTCATACCGTGTGTCCCTGGGAAGACGGAACATAGGGATCTAATAATGCTAATTTTTTAAAATGATCCACAAGTGCTTTGAAGCATTCGCCTTGAAACAATTACACGAATATCACCGATTGTTAACGATTTTCATGCCGATCATGTATGATCGTCTCCAGATTAAAATTTTTGTTTGTGTTTTAAATGTCAATTTACTAAAACCAAAGACAATTAAAGGTTATGTTCATGTTAATTTTTTTTAATGGGGTCCTACCTTAACTCAAGTACAGTTTAGAGCTGACAATCAGTAATTCCAGTTAAATTACATGTGAAATGTGAAAATTTACTTTAATAGGATGATCTTGATGTATGAACCGAAGAATTTGATGCGACAATCAGCTTTATGATGAAACATGCTACAATGCTAATTGCATAAGACTGTATTAAGATGAAATCAGAAAAAAAGCGAATATTAATATCAGTTAGTGTGTACGAATATGAAATATTTATTTCTACGGCAATTTTATGTGACCAAATAATTGTTACATTAAAAGTATTTGATTTTTAAGGAGCCGGATTCTTGCATACCACAAAGGAAAGTTTTCTAACACAGGTCCACAGCATTATTTTATGTACCTACTAGTATAATTTTCGTAATTTCATTTTCAGTTTCTAATAATGCGTAACTTGCGAAAAGCCTTAATTGTTCACCTAATCCATCATAATCTGAAAAAGATCTTAGAACCATAACGTCAACTGCAAACAAATTATTTTGTATTTATTACCTTTATAATGATACTCAGTCTCATTTAATTTAATTAAAACACTTTCTTTCTACATTTACATGAACCAATTTGAGCAAATAATTAATAATTTTATTTCTAACTGATTTTCAAGAGCGCGGCTGTCAATTCGTAGGTATTGTAAATAATTGTTGAATCGTTTGTTAGTATAACGCACGCGCGTATTACATCTGTATTAGCAAGCGCGTTAAACAGCTGACATAACGACGTCGACGTTTCCACCAAATAGAAATTCAAAGCACTCGTGGATCATTTTAAAAACTTACCATTGTAAGATCCCTATGTTCCGTCTTCCCAGGGACACACGGTATGCGCAGAAGCGCCCGAATCTGCCAACCACGGGTTCGTGTCTTCTGCACCGACGATGGTGCCTACGAATGCGCATCCGGGTGAATTAGAATTTCCCGCCGAGCTCGAGGTTGAACCCTTTTTGTCTGCTGTCCCTTTTAACGGACAAACACTCGCAAAATGGCCGACTTTGTGACATCTGAAGCATTTCCGTTTTCCTCCTGCCGCCTTTTCTTTATTTTTATTTCCATTCTGGGATTTCGCCACAAATGCCGCAGATTCGTTGCGTTGCTCGGGTAATCGCATTTCTATTAGTCTCAACCGTTCCGTGAGCTTGTTTATTGTTCTGTCGTCCACAGGAACCGATTCCCACACACTCTTAAATTCGAAGTATTCGGTAGGCAAGGTTGACATAATTCTGCTCATTAACAACAGATCATGCAATTCGGAATTAACCAACCTTCTTAGTTCACCGTTTAACTCTCGAAAATTTCGCTGAAGATGAGCTATATGTGTAGCGATGTCTTCGGTAGGAATTTTCTCACGACTAGAAAACTGCTCCATTAATCGATCGAGCCGCTGCCCCGAACTTTATTCGTATACTGAAAGTAGCTTTTCCCAAATGGCTTCGCCGTTTCGCACGTGGCAGTTAAATCCACGTTAGCGCCATTCATGTTACCCACCAGGATTAACTGTGCTTGGGCATCAATTTTCTGAAAAACTTTCAACTGGGATCGTATGTCCTCTGAGCTGCCTCTTGAACTGCTGGATCTTGTTCTGGTGTTGCACTCGGTTGTACAGGTTCCAAGCATGTGCCATCTACATAACCAAGCACCTCGTGGTGGCGTAGGAGTAATTCTATTTGCCTTCTCCACTTTGTCCAGTTTCCCGTGCCATCAAGTTTATGAATTTGAACTTTGTAGAAATCCATTATTGCCTCTTGTTCGAACAATAACGCGTTGACACAAAAATATAACACCGAAAACAGATTAACCAACAACGTGTTGAATGTTCCCACACGCGTTTTTTTTTCACAGTGAAACAATTACTTTTTAGTCGACTACGATAAAAACAGCGGTTTTACGTATCTTTTGACAGCCGAAAAGTGTCAATTTGTAGTAGGCATTTGTCAATTTCTATTTTGCGGCCGAAAAAGATCTTTTTCGGCCGCAATTTGTTTTTTTTCGGCTGTTTTTACTTTTTCGGCCGCTGATTTATAATTTTTTAGTCGACTATGATAAAGGTCACGTGACCAAATGTCATTGGAATATTTAGATAAAAATTTAAATTTGTTAATAAAATTTGTAATATTCGCCTAAAAAATGTTGTTTGCACCTCTGCCAAAAAGTCCTTTTTCGTCCTTCCCTGTTTTCTGGTCTCGGCTTTGCCTCGACCAGAAAATCAGTCGCGGCCGAAAAAGATTCACTTTTTGGCCTTGATACAAAAATAACTATTTTAAATCTCTTTCATCCGCGCACTAAACGTTCTGGGCCCATAACCTATTGTAAATAAAAACAATTACTGAAAGTGATTTGTTATATATTTTAACAGTCATTTAACAAAGAACTCAAAAGAACACATGAACACCGTACAAGACCAAAAACTGGAGAGAGTAAGCTATCACCAAACGGAAACTGTTCAATTGCTACATTCTTCCTTGTCTTGGTTATAAAACTAAAAGTAACTAACTTTAAACTAAGCGGGAAGTTGATTAATATTTGCATATTTTTAACAATTATTATATAATAATAATCAATAATAAAGTAAAATAAAAAGATAAAACTTGATAAAACACGATCCAAAAGGTCCACAAACACGACAAACACATACATAAAACACGCTCTCACAAAGGTAAACAATCATCTGTGTGTCCTACGGAAGCCATATTGGATTTTAACTGACAGCATCCTGGAATGCCTATACAGAACAAATTAGGTTATGTTTCTATATCAAACCAAAGCCAGTGGATTGTTTTTTCTAAAGTAGCGACATGAATTTTGACGTTTTAAGTCCTTGTTCACAATGAACGTAAACATAAAAAACACGCAAGACTAACGTAATTCGTAAAGTTAAAATATACGAAATCCCTAGTTACTGTCCACAATGCTGGTACGTATTCCTTATATTTACGTCAGTATTACGGATGTTCGTAACGCGAACGTAAAGTTGAAATAAACTCAATTTTACGTATTGTTTAAGTCATTTTTCAGTAAAAATTTAGTGAAATCTAAGACAGCTTCCATCAGATAGGGATCAACTAGCCTTAACAGATTATCAAATAATGTTGAAGTCATCCTAGTATAAGCAAAAAATCATTTTTTATCATGCAGTTTTAATTCTAGCAACTCTTCTAAATTCCCTGTTTACATTTACAGGTCTAACCAACCATCGTCTTACATTTTTGCCCTTTCTTTGTCTCTCATTGTTTTCGACTTGTCTTTTTAACAAGAGCAACTTTAAAAGTTGGCTTGTAATTAATAGATTATCCATATTATGTAGGTATCAATAATTATTTGCAAACACAATTGGGGAATTCTCTGACAAACGCCAAAAATTGCGTCACAACTGTCAACTGATTAAAGCACGTCTGCGTGATCGTCCAAATTTTACGTAGAGTTTACGGCTATTCTGAACGCAAACAAAATTTTACATTTTAAGTATGTTTTACGTTTTGCGTATTTTTTATGTTTACGTTCATTGTGAACAAGGACTAAAAGGCAACAATAACGATTTACTCGCCGCTAGTAGCGCTACTATCGCGACTTAGTTAGTTTTGTAATTAACAATTAAATATAATGCCTTGTTGTTGTGCAATTAATTGCCACGTTAAAAGCGGTGTAGCATTTTATCGAATACCAAACAATAACCGGGAGAGGTGCCAGCAATATTTGCCTCGGCTATATAAAAAGTGAGCGTGGTAACTAAGCATCAAGTAATGCATTCAAATGTCCGTATTCAAAATTTCAGGGGACAACGTGTATAAGTAGCAACTTGTATGAAACAAATGTTTTTAAATAGATAGTCATGTTTCATGTAAATAGAAGGAAATAGCGCTATACGTTTTGTAATGTGATAAAGTGAAAACGGTGTTAGTGAATTACCCCCCTTCCTGACAATGACGTTTATAACTGTCATATATGCTTGTAAGTTAATTTGCGCATACAAATTTGAGTTTTCTTTAACAAGGTAAGTTTTTAATACTTATTATTGTATACTTAGGAACAACAAATGAAGCGTTTATTCGTTCATACACTTTTCTAGTTTGTAAACATGGAGAGAGATAAAATTAAACGTGAGAGGTCCACCAATTTTTCAAACACAGAAATTCGTTTATTAAAGGATTTTATTATAAAATATTCTTCTATAATCGAAAATAAACAAACTGATAGCATTACATAGAAGGAGAAGGAAAAAATATGGAATCAATTGACCGACGAATTTAATGCTCAAACCTTTACTCATAGAACTGCGAAAACTTTAAAAATCAAATATGAGGGTTTAAAACGACTGTTGAAGAAGAAAGAGGCTAATCATAAATATGAGTTGTATAAAACTGGAGGCGGTGAAAGTAGTGTAAAGCCATACAATGATTATGAAGAAAGGCTTCTCACTATTTTAAATATAACCGTAGAGGTCTTAAACCAACGGAAGGGGATTGTGATGTTGATGACCGAAGCGAAGATGATGGCAATATGTTGTAAGTATGTAATATTTAGGTAATGAAAACTGTGGTCAAATCGTTGATATTAATTGCTTTCAAAAAATGTAACATTCTTCTTCAAATTTAGATATAATTTTTGTATAGTATCTAGTACTATCATTTTCATATATCATCGTGTGTATATAGTACCTACGTTTATACAGGGTGATCAAAAATGATTGAACGTGCCGCTTCATACTGATTTTTTGTTGTCCGCTTACTGCTGCTATCGGTACTTAAATAACCTTGTTAATTTCAGTGGTGTAGACATTGTAATTTAAATGACAGATGGAAATGACAGATGGAAAATAATGCGCAAGACACTGAACAGATGTAAGTATTGATAAACAACAGACTGTTTGACAAAACGGAATGCATTTTTGATAGTAATTGGACCGACTAGCGGTCATGTGATCTTCAATCATTTTTGATCACACTGTATTTAGGGAAAACGTACAAATTCTGTATGTTGAATGATTTGATGATGTGGCACCGGAATTCACCACCCCAAAACCGGAAGTAGCAGCATCAGGTTAAAATTATGATTAGAAACGATTGATGTGGTATGCTTTAATAAAATATTGCGTTTCAGAAAATGTGGATACCTACTAATAGTATGGTCGAACAATATTGTGCAACCGAAAAAACTAAAGCTAGAGACAAAGGTAAGCCAGTCAGTTTACAAGAAAATTGAAATTAATTTCTTCTTTTCTATTTTGTAGATACCGTAAAGTGGGGTTTCTTTGCCATTTCGTGCGCTATTTCATATAAAAATTTGCAACTTTTAAGTTGGTAGTACCTAATCTCTAAAACCGCGCGAAGTTGTAGTTTGATAGTTTACCAAAGTTGTTTTGTTGTCAACAGTAGCTATTTGTCTCTCCAATCGGTGTAATATCAAGGTAAACTATTTTCCGAAAAGTGTGTTGTATTAATATGTTGTATTACTAAGGTTTGTACAATCATTATTCTATGTTTTAACGAAATAAACTTTTTATAGGTTATGTGAAAATGTGTTGAGCATCCAGTGGCGTAGATTTCGCTGGGTCACTGCCCCATTTTAAAAATTGGCGGCATTTTCGAATTTGACAAAGTTACCCCGCACTTACAAAAAAAATAGTTTTATCGGCAATGCCTAGGCTATAAAAGCATACAAAAGAGGTGGTTTAAGTTACCAAACAGTAGCAGATAGGTATAATATACCAAGACGAACTCTAATGAACAAAATACAAGGGAACCATACAGGAACTGTTGGTGCCCCAACTCTTCTTTCAGAAGCTGGTGAAAGAACGCTTGTCGATTTATTAATTGCGAGTGCGGAATATGGAAGCCCACTTACTTTATTTGATTTACGAATGGTGGTAAAGCAGTATTTGGATACAGAAGGGTTGCAAGTACAACAATTTAATGCAAATATGCCCGGTAAAGATTGGGCTTTAAATTTTCTGCAAAGAAACCGAGATCGATTAAGTAATAGGCTTTGCCAAAATATAAAAAGAACAAGAGCGCAAAAAACTGAAGAAGAAATCACACGCTATTTTGAAAATTTGGAAACTAATTTGTAATCTGTTCCAACCGACAGAATTTTAAACTACGATGAAACAAACTTAAGCGATGACCCAGGTGCACTTAAATGCATCTTTCGTCGAGGATCAAAGTACCCCGAACGAGTCCTTAACTCAACAAAAACTGAAATTTCAATTATGTCTGCTGTAACAG
Source organism: Hemicrepidius hirtus (assembly GCA_963082805.1). NCBI lineage: Eukaryota > Metazoa > Arthropoda > Insecta > Coleoptera > Elateridae > Hemicrepidius > Hemicrepidius hirtus. The sequence continues at coordinate 31,527,181 of OY720161.1, read as the reverse complement.
CAGCAGGCCAGGTTTTACCACCCTATGTGGTTTATAAAGCGGAAAGGATTTACGATCGGTGATGTTTGGGCGGACCAAGAAACACCCGATACAACAGAACTAAATCAGGATGGTTCGATAGTTTTTGCTTTGGAGATTGGTTCACCAAAATTATAATTCCCTGGGCAGAGTCCCTAGAAGGTCCCAAAGTCGTAATAGGGGATAACCTATCGTCACATTTAAATGTTCACGTTTTAAAACTGTGCCGGAGGAATAATATAAGATTTATATTTTTACCACCCAATTCCACTCACCTGACACAGCCGCTTGACGTGAGCTATTTTAGACCTCTAAAATTTGTTGGCGTGCTATTCTGACAGATTGTAAACAAAGAAATCCACGTGATCAAACTCTCAATAAATCAACATTCCCAACTTTATTAAACCATCTTATGGAGAAGATTAAATTTAATAAGGTGACTATTATCAAAAATGGTTTTCGGGCAACCGGGATTTACCCGACAAATAGAAATGAAGTCTTAAAGAGAATGCCTCAAAAACGTCTTGAAGAAAGAACAACACCCGGAAAAATTAATCAGGTATTTCTTGAATATTTAAAGTCAACCAGACGTCCTACAGAGTCTAAAGTTCAACGTAAAAAAATGATAAGAGTAGAACCAGGAGCATCGGTCAGCTATGAAGATATGCTTCAGGATAAGGAAGATAATAGTGAAGAAGAATTAGAAAGAGATGAAGATCAAAGTACAGAAGAAAATAAGGTGGAAGAAACTGAAAATCAAGATGAAGAAGAAAAGGAGAACGAAGATGTTCTTACAAGAGGAAAATTTGTTTTGGTTTCTTTTAAAGCTAAAAAAGGAGACAAAATTATCAAGCATTTTATCGGCGAGGTTCTGGACATAGACGAGGACAATTTTATTGAAGTAAAGTTCCTGAAAAAGCAGACACAAAACAAATTTACTTATCCTGCTATAGATGACATATCACATATTTTGGAGAATGAAATAGCTCGCATCCTTCCAACACCCAAAACTGTGTCGTCCTCCAGAAAAAAAATTATTTTTGGTATTGATTTTACCAAATACCATAATGTTTTGTAATACTTATCTATTTTCCATTATTTTGTTACTTATTTAGAGAAAAAATAAATTTGTGTTAGTATTTTACCTACCCTGTTCCTACAAATAAATGAGTATGTCTTATTTGTATAAAAAGTGCCTTTTTTGGCCGATTTTTGGCTAGTTTTTTTTGGCAGAATGCCAAATAATAGTTTTGGGTGGCAAAGTAACCCGCCTATACAACAACCTTTGCATTGGTATAGGAGTTATTCACGTTGGCAAAGTAACAACAACTTGAGTGGAACTTTGCCAATTTTTTGACACAAAAAAAAATTATTTGGAGGCATCTGATCCAGTAAAAAATTTCGGAATAGATAGAATACACTTTATAATGATACATTCTTTGATTTCAAATAAAAACCATTATTTCAAGAAAAGTTAATTTAAAAAAGCCTCAAAAACCTGGCAAAGAAACCCCACTTTACGGTACTTTAAATTTAAAAAAACTCCTGCACCCAGTCAAAGTACATGGAAGGAGTGGAATCCAGGACAACTAAGAAAACCAAACAAATTGCAGCCGAATAAGAAGAGGAAAATTGAAGCAGAACATTTAAACCAAAAATTTGCTGGCTTGGCTGATGGCCGACAAGAGTTATTAGAGGCCCAGTTACTTGTGGCCAGAAAGGAATTAGAAATAAAAGAAAAAGAGTTAGAGTTAAAGGAAACTGAGTTGGTATTAATGAAATTGGAAACTGAGAGACGACAAAAAGAGCACGCAATGAATATGAAAATAAAGGAAGCGGAATATAATTTGTTGTTTACCAAAAATACTTAATTTTCATTATTTACTTTATTGTTTAATTATTATAAATTCAAATTTTCAAAATACCCTATTCAATCATTTTGATTATTAGGTAATGCATCCACCTGTATTTCACCCATATCTACTTCTTCTTCTGGTAGGTACTCATTTCTTCTGTTTATATACTATTGCAGAAGCTGCAATAATATGTTGTATAAGTTGTAGATGACATCTTAATCCCACTGATAAAACGGGAAACCGTCTCTTCCAAATTCCAAACGTTCGTTCGATTACGTTTCGTGTACGAATTTGCGCTTTATTAAAACGATTTTCCTCTTCCGTTATAGGATTATTTAAAGGAGTTATCAAGTAGGGACGAATTGGGTCACCTAATAAAACGCCGGGGTCCATCTCACCGTTTTCAAATCGCAGTCTCACTCTTGAATTTTCAAATATGTTTGTATCATGAGCTGAACCAGGCCAACGTGCAACAATGTCTGTTATAAAGTTACTCGCGTCTGATACTGCTTGTACATTAATAGAAAAATATCCTTTATGGTTTCTAAATACTTCTGCGTTTTCACCACCTTTATAATAGGATCAGAATTAATAAGACCAATAATACCTACTAATAATAAGCATAATATATACCGTTTTAATGCAGAGGTATTGGTATTATGGATTTATGGCGCGACACGAAGAGCTGGCACTGCGCCAACCCGAGGCTACCTCCATGCAGAGAATAAAAGGATTCAGCGAGGAAAGAGTGGAAAAGTTTTTTGCACTTTTGGAAGGATTGGTGGAGGAGAAAAGAATAACCGGGAGTAAAGTGTATAACGTCGATGGGTCAGGGTTCACAACTGTTCAAAAAAGGCCATCTAAAGTCATTGGGCTAAAAGGAAAACGCTAAGTTGAAGCTTCCACAAGCGGCGAAAGGGGCATAAACACCACAATTGTTTGCTGCACGAGTGCTGCTGGGAACTACATTCCGCCGATGATAATTTTTAAAAGAAAAAGATAGCCGCAACAACTCGAAATTGGTGCTCCCACAGGCAGTATCGTCACAATTTTCACAGTTTCAAATTTCTGCGTTGCTGGATGAAGCATACGGAAGGGCGGCTACTTTGCGTAAGGCTGCAAATGCTTTCAAAGCCAGCGGTATTTGGCCAGTCGATCGTCTCGTCTTTGACGAATCCGTCTTTTCTGCTGCCAAGGCTTTGCAGCCAAGCGTTCCTTTAGAACCGACAGAATCTGCTCGCCCTTCAGTATCATCGACATTTATTGAAAACCTAATCGAAGTATTACCTTCTGCCCTAGGCTGTTGCATCTGAAAATACAAAAACTGTTCGTAATCAGGACGCCGAAGCCCTTACTAGTACGCCATACAAAACTGACTTAGAATCCAGGAAGAAACCAGTTCCAAAAAAAAATACAAAAAAGAAGGGCTTTTAGAACTGACATTACGATCAATCAAGAAGAAAAAGATGGGCCAGCAAAGAAAAAGAAGGTAAATTATGAGACTTCCCGTAGCAGGGATGAAGATCCAGGTTGGCGAAGAAGAATTACCTCCATACGAAAATGTAAATGTTGCCGAACTGCAGAAGGGAGATTTTGTATTGGTGGTTTTGAAGAACGACAAGAATAAGAAAGTTTACTATGTCGCACAAGTAGAGACCCTCAAAGAAGGATCATCGGACTGTTGGGTAATCTATTTAAAAAAATCTTTAAAGCATACACACGGATTTGTCTTCCCTTTGGCATCGCAACGCTATCCTGTCGCTGATGAAGATTTTCAAACGGTGCCACTTACATCCGGCGGTACGAAGGGACAAAATTCAATCATAACTTTCGAAGTTAATTTTGGTAATTTAGATACACGTTAAGTGTTTTCTTCATTTAAATGTTTTAATTCATATTTTCGCAGTATTTGTTGAGTTGTTTTTCTTTTACTTTTATAATAGTTTTAAAAATTAAAATTAATGTTTAATAAATGATTTGTGTTCATTTTAACAGTCTTATTTGTCACAGAAATGACACGCAGCATAAAACTACACCATGAAGAATTAATTTCTAGACAAACCACATAAGTATTACTTACTTACGTTAACCATTTGGTATGCTCCAATTTAACAGATCAGGTGGTCCAATTTACCAGACCAGTCTTACAAATTGGACCATTTGCAGCGTTTATAAAAAAAAGGGTGTGGTAAATTCCAACATAGGAGCAGCGGCTTGATATTTTTATCGAAGTTTCTCAAGATGATAAGGTAAACATTTGTTATGATAAGCATCTTGATAACCCAATACATACTCCAGACAAAAAATTAAAGTATCAAATAGTCCAATTTGTCCTACTCTCCCCTATTCAGCTGAGTGCATAATTGACTAACTTTGTAAGTAAGGTGTGTCGAGTGTCCATCAACGAATAGTATGACTGGGAATTTCACGTTGTTCTTAACAAGGTTAGGATGAAAAATGTTAGCGATGTATTCGTAGAATACTTCCGATTTCATCCAACCGTTGTCGCTTTTTCCTATACCCCAATCACCGGGAGCCGAGTTAATAATATCATCCGGAATCCTTTTGTAAGGGATTATAATCATTGGGGCTACTGTTTGTCCAGAACCCGAAAATGAAAACATTACCGTTAATGTTGACTTAGCCGGGCCCTGATCTACCTCATACACATTTCTGGAACCGCGTGGTGCCAACCTTCTTATTTTGTGGGCATAGTGCAAAACAAGTTTGTTGTAAATTCGACTTGGATCCTCAAGTATATCGAACAGCGTTTTACTTTTTAAATATATTTCTATTTTCTCAAACCAGCCTCTGATGTCGCTTTCGGATACATTGGTACTAGCAGCAGTTACTCCTTCTGCGGTTCTAGAGACCAAATCGTGATGCCGTTTCAAGAAGCTATTGTACCACCCTTTACCCGGTAAATTATTCTTAAATGGATTTTCCCGAGGTTGCGCGTCCAAAAATTCTTTTACTGATACTTGAATATCAGATGTCCGTCGAGGAAATCCCCTTTCGTGGCATTTATATATCCATTCAACTAACATCTTCTCCTCATCTTTACTTAAAATTGGAGGCGGACCACAAGAAACTTTTATGAATTTTCCACCACGCCGAAATTGAAGTGTGGATCGAGGAACATTGAAATAATTGCAGCCTGCCTTTTTGATAAACTGCCATTTTGAATTGCTTCTAAAGAATTTTTTATATTTTCTTCGTTGTATCTTTTATTATATTTCGATCCAGGCTTACATTTAGGCATATTTACTTATTCTGTAAAATAAATTAGATACCTAGGTGTTATAATTTATCTATAACCTACATCTATTTTAATTCTCGCCGCAATTTTAGTTATAGCATAGCAAAATTCGTAGTCATTGGGATATGCCAATCACTATTCATTCTCATATTTCAATACTACAGTCATTAGCATGCGGTGCCCAATCATTGTTTTCAATGATGTTACGGTATACACCTGTTGGCATACTATAATAAAATAAATCTAGAGAATTAAAAGTTATGTTGCCTTGACATAATTGCGACAGAACACATATATAATGGAACAAAACTTATCCGGAGAGAATACCTTTAATAAGGACGAAATTGTGATCAATTGTAACTAGCCCGTCTCTTAAGAAATTCACAAAATTCTCACTAACTTTTAACTATCTGACGCATGTCACCATAAAAGTTACCGCCAAAACCACAGTTTGGCATGAAGTTAGTCAATATTTTAGAAACTTAGAGAAAAATATACCGAAACCACTAATGTAAAATCCAAATATTCCTGAATAGGACCGAGAAAATGTTTAACTGCAATAATTTAAAAACCATGCCAATCACTGTCGCACGGCCAACGACTGTATACTTTATCGTATACAGGTCCTTGCCACAAGACATAAAATCTTCATTGGCAAAATATCGGAACATTTCGATACATTCTTGTATGTGAAACCAGGAGAACAAGCAAAATTCAACATTCGTAGTGTTCCGAGACTCCCGACCGAAAGCTCTAGGTCAAACACTGAATTTTGGGTCCTTCCGACCAACCCCGTTATTTATTTCTAAAATTAAAGGTAAATTTATTTACAAGTACCCTGTATACAGGGTGATTTTTAACGTACGGAGGAAACTGAAAGGACAACTACAGGGGACCAAAACATAGCTTTTTTTACAATAAATTTTAGATCAAAATCCAATAACAAGAGAGTTACAACAGTTTAAAGTTCTTATGAAGCTGGACACTCTTTTAATAACATACGGTACTAATTTACGTTTTGAATTCAAATGTTGAATTTGGGAGTTTGGGAGTTACTTAAACAAAACTCGATTAAAATTTTAATAACATTTTTATATGATGAAAGGTATTGTTATTTCAATTATTCTTTAAAATACTCAGTTATGTGTGTTCGTTTATTGAAAACCGCTGATTTGCATAGGCAATCTGATTATGTAGGTATGTCAAAATTACTTAAACGTCAGATTTTAAGTAGGTTATTTGTTAAGTCATTAATTGGACTGAAATGATTAATTACAGTAACGAATAATACGTAGATATGATTATTATGTATAGAGCTGCTGAAGAAAACGCCGAACGCGCAAGACGTATGTATTTGTGACGATTTCCAAATCGACAAACGCCTTCCTGTAATACTTTTCTGCGCGCAATTCAACGCGGGATAGAAACAGGTAATTTACAACGTAAAAAAGATCATGGTGGTGGTAGACCAAATCAAATCGAGGTAAATGTGGAAGAAGCAATTTAAGATATGACAGATGCTGATCCGAATACAAGTACACGGCAAATTGCCCAACAAGTCGAAGTTTCCCAATACTTTGTTTGAAATACATTGCACACAAATGGTTTATACCCCTATCATTTGCAAAGGGTATAAGGACTGACCGAAGGGGACTATGCGTTGCGACAGCAGTTTTGCGAGTGGTTGTTAGATCGTTCTAACAGAGATAGAGAATTTCCAATGTACGTATTGGTAACGGATGAATGTTGTTTTACGAGAGATGGTATTCTCAACTTCCACAATTACCACATATGGGCTGAAGAAAATCCACACGGAATCCGCCAAAATAAATTTCAGTATCGTTTTAGTTTAAATCTATGGTCTGGAATTGTCAACAACACGTTAATAGGGCCTTTCGAATTGCCAGCACGCCTTAACGGCGCTTCTTACTTGCACTTTTTGCAAGAAACTCTACCAGAACTTCTCGAAAACATTCCTTTGGCTGTGCGTCGTAACATGTGGTTTATGCATGATGGATGTTCTTCACATTTTAGTCGTGCTGTACGAGATCACCCCGTCACCGTTTTTCCGCAAAGATGGATCGGTCGGGGCGGCTTTATCTCATGGCCTCCACGTAGTCCCGATCTTAACCCACTTGACTTTTTCTTATGGGGTTACATGAAAGGACTAGTATATGCCACCGAAGTTAATACCATCGACGAGTTACGTCGTCGTATCAATACCACAGCAGAGAATTTACGGCGACAGTTTCCACTGTTAGCAGAAAATTGGATTCGCCTTTTACAATGGTGCGTTGAAATGCATGGTCAACATTTTGAACAACGTTTATGAATACTATTTATTATTTGTTTTATTATTTATTATTTTATTACTATTAATTTTATTATTTATCGTGCATTTTAGATGATAGTAACATCTACTTTAAAATCTCCTTAATTAAACTTTCATTCACTTCTATCTATTGTCATTATTTATTTGATGGTTTCTGCATTCCGTAAAAATAATACAACAGCATTTTGTCATATTGTGGGCCGCTGTATTAGTTCGCAATTCACTTCTTGTTATGTGAACCAACGGTTAATTGCCATGGATTCGATTCTTGTAACAATTCGTATACATAACAATTGACCGTTGGTTAAGCTGGATTTTTTTTATGTACTGGTATGGTTATGTCTGCCAAATGTAGGTAGTCGGCAAAATAGGACCGCGGGACATAGAGGGACCAGAAGTTTTTTATTTTTAATTATTTTCTGATCAAAGTGACAAACTTCAATCAAGCTAATTCCTAGTTTACTCGTTATTTAAGACATTCCGACAACCAAAAAATAACTGTCCGAAATAAGAGTCGGAACTGATTCAGTGTCAGCCGTTTGGGGTTCGTATTTTTTTTAAGACATTTGACTTATTACAATCAACCTGATTTTTTTTAATAACTATATAATAATTTAACAATCAAAAAAATCACCTTGTCCGACAATTTGAGCAGGACAGAACCACTCTCTGACGTCCTGGGTTCGTTAGTTTTGCCGACCACCCACATTTGGCAGACATAACCATACCAGCACATAAAAAAAATTGCTTGATAGAAATTAGTCTTATAATATACCGCTAGCTCCTGGACTATAATGTAAACGCGAATACAATAAGCTCAGCGGTACTCCAAACGTGGGTGTTAATTTATAAGAACTTTAAACCGTTCTCATTTTCTTGTTATTCGATTTTGATGAAAATTTTATTGTAAAACAATCTACACTTTGGTTCCCCCTAGTTATCCTTTCAGTTTCCTCCGTAGGTTATAAATCACCCTGTATAGACAAATAACCCCGCATTTTATAAAATAGTACTTACCCGGCCAGAAAGCACTTCCGATAATTTATTTGTACCCCGTTGCTTTTAATTTTCATTTGTTGTTAAACAAATAACCGCATCAACAACTTCAAAATTTAGAACCTGTTCAACCACCGAATACAGGGTGTCCGTCTTTCGAAGCTAAGCATGGGGATCTCGGTTAGCTTAAGAGATACGAAGTTGGTTAAATGGAGGCAAAGTTGCGTATTTTAATGCTGATCAATAATCTAAAAAGAAATTTGACCTACGACGTTTAGTTTAGAAAATATCTAAAAAAAATCAAAATTCCCGATTTTTGTTTTTCGCTGATATAATGAAAACAAGTGAAAATACGAATTTTTAATTCAGCCATTTTTAAGACACTTTTTTACGGCAAATTGTTCCCCGGCAATTTGTGTGTCTTCTTAGTCAATTGCTTCCAAAGCCGTCTGCAACCTTTCATTTGTCCAAGAAGTAATGTTAGTTCTTCTCTTGTAATTATTTGGCATCTGAAATACAAATACCTCACTGTATTTTCTAACAGTTACACGACGGCCTACTGTACAAAGTGTTCATTTCAATAAAAAAATTATACGTACCCCCATCCACCAGAGACGCCGTGCTAAAGCGATACCACGACGCGACGCCGAACTGGCAGGACACCCGGGCATCACCGAAACCGTGCGAATCACCACTTCTAGTGGCCCCAGCTGCGCGTTGATGTGCGCGAGTACATCAGGAGATGCCACACCTGCCTACACTGCAAGAAAGGAGCTAACCAAACCAAAGCCCCCCAAACAAAACACCTGGTCCATCAACCATGGGAAAAATTAGCACTCGATATCATGGGATCCTACCCCACGGCGAAGACCGGTCACCGATTCATACTGGTGGTAACCGACCTATTCACTCGCTGGACTGAAGCCTACCCACTATTTTGTCATTAACGTGCTCCAGGATGAACTATTTGCTAGATATGGCTACCCTCGCATCGTGCTAACCGACAACGGCAAACAGTTCCATAGTCAAAACTGGAGACAAGCCTGTAAAGTGGTCTTCCACACTTCAAGCCGAGACCAGCCCAGCAGCAGAAGTGGTCTTCCACGCTTCAACGAGAGACCAGACCAGCAGAACTCGTCTTCAGCACTTCGAGAAGACAATAACTCCAAGACTACCAGAAACCAGCAGACTACCAGAAACCAGCAGCGACCAGCAGACTACCAGAAACCAACAGCGACCAGCAGACAACAACCCTGGCGGAACCAACCACCAGGAGGTCACGCGCCACCAAACGCGCCTACACCCTGGGAATTCGCGCGGACCTCGCCCGCTCCCCTCCAGAGTTGCGCCGGCCAACCCGAGGCTGCCACCCGGGGTACCCTGCCCCCTCCACACCGCTCGCCAGGACTGAGTCCACCAGCGTGGGGTTCACCCCCCGACGAGCCGCACCAAATATCCATCGAGGACAGCATCACCACCCAAGCACATCTAGAGTGGCTCCAGCTTCTGGAAGACCTCCCTGCCGCCGCCATCCCCGAGGAGCTTCCCTCTGCTTCAGAGCCCGAGTACCGACCCTCCAGCCCACCCAACCGGCGAGTACCGCCCCAGAACCAAGTCCTGTGGCTGCGGTTGTTCGGGCCATCCCCCGAAAAGGTGACGACCGAGTCCTCCAATTACGGAAGAAGGATATACACCTCCACGGACCCCGACTACCAGGACCCCTCAGCACCAGAGTTCCGGTTCTTCCACTAGCGGCTCTCCGGGTACACCGCGTACCCCGGCCACACGCAGCCTGTTCAATACACCTCAGCACCAGCAACCCACATTCAGCCCCGTCCCAGCGCTGCTCTCCCCCTTGCTCGGTACGCCGGCCACCCCGACAAGCTACCGGCTCCAGCCCCTAGAAGGCACCCCCGTCCGCCGTCGGTACCACATCCTGACTGGTAGCAAGGATCCCCGGCTACAGGGACGTACCACCCAAAGCAGGCTACTCTTCAGGTGCCCAGTACAAATTGGCCACTAACGAGAATATACAATCCAGATTTAAATATGAAATGTATTGATAGAGCAATAAATATGTAATAAATTTCTTAGTTATTTGAACACAAGGGTCAGTTCGATACGAAGCAAGCCCCAAACGTATCAACGTTTTGATGATACGTATATACGTATTTGCAGAAATTTGCAAACTGGCAGGGATAATCTTAAGTACGCCTCACTCGAATGCTGAGGCAGAAAAAATATTTTCTATAGTAACGGATTGTAAAACAAAAAAAAAGAAATTGTTTAGGAGTGGACACAGTAAATGCAATGGCAGTATTTCATACCGCCCGAAAAGATTGTGGGGAGAATTGTTCTACATTTACTGTTGAAAAGAAACATATAAATTTACATAATCAAACTCTGTATTCATTTAAAAATAGAAATTAAAACTGATATGCATTATTATTTATCCGACTTTTATTTTATATCATTTTATTTACGTATTTTTTCTATACGTATTATTGCAAGATACTTTCTGCTATAAGAAAATTAATATAAAGGGGCATAAATTACTAGGTTTATGATCACTTAAAAAACTTCTTTGATAGTTTTTAACTCTCTTTTCAGTTGAAAACGATCTTTCTGCGGAACAATTAGTTGCTGGAATACATAAAAAAATTCTTAAAGTCACGTCAATGTTTGGAAACATGGAGGAAATGTTTTGATTCCTTATTAGTCGTAACAACTTTTCGATGAATGAACATCTAGTTGCAGTTGCTCCTAGTAGTGCGTCGAAATCAATGTCTTTAATAAAACTTTTAAATCTGATGCGCTCGTCCGGAAAATTCAATGTATGTCATATTTGTAAATTATTTGTAATTTTTTTGCGCTTTCCACCACATCAATGTTTGAAATTGTTGAAATATTTTCTAAGAAGCCAAACTGTTCTTCGATTATTGAATATGCATTTTTACGTGTCGTAAGTTCTGCAATAATGATATCAATAATAACGTAGAATGTATTGAGCTGAAGATTTCTTTTTCCAGTGAATCTTACCTCATTACTTGAACTCTCGTCAAAAGCACACTTAAAGTTTTAACCAGTTTTGTGTCATACATATTGCGGTGATAAAGCTTAGGCAGAAATAAAATTTAACGAAGAGGAGAATAAGAACAAATTAAATCCAAATAAGAATACTTTTTACGAATGTCTAATGACAGTAATTGCAGCGACATTGCAGTCGTGTATTTCATCTGTATGATAAGCTACCGGTGAGAGCTAAGAGACACAGCCGGGAATGATAGCGAACAGAAACTTCATGTAAAGCCCGAGACCTTAACGAATAAAGAATAATTATTATAGTGTATTTGACAAGATATTACATGGTGTCAGGTGCTGTCTAGTGTTTATTTTAGGAACGAGAATAAAATAAACGATGCCGGATCCGTCGCTAGAAAGATCCGCCAATGCATCCGCGGGAACCAACTGTGTGGTTTATTCCTACCAAGGCAACCCTCCAGGAAATTTCAGTTTTGTAGCTGCAGAATGGCCAAAATGGACAAAGCGTTGGGATCGATACCGCATTATAACGAGGTTAGACAAACAATAGCAAATAACACAAGTTAATAATTTAGTATACATGATGGGAGAACGGGCAGAAGACATTTTCGACTCGTTCAAGTTCCACCCAGGACAGGAAAGTAATTACGAGGTCGTAAGAAAAGCTTTCGAGGACCATTTCTTAAAAAAGCATAATTTGGTGTACGAGCTTAAATAGAAAAGGAAGCTTTAGCTGTTACTTGGTCATGGTAACGTTTAGAACAGTATTTAACAGGTGCGAAATTCTCAATCAATACCACTGATACCATTTACCACTTTTAAAAATCTTTACAAGTACAGGCTTAAGTGAATTGTTGGGAAGGTTACAAAGATTTCGATTACGCATGATGAGATTTTCATACGAGATGTAGGTACCAGGCAAGAGTTTTTATGTAGACACATTATCACATGCACCTGTAGGAACAGCTACATTCGAAGGACGAAACAGGGAGCCGTATGTGGAATTGCAAATTAGTGTTGTAGTTAACTGTTCCCCTATTACAGGTATTCGGGTTCAAAATTTAAAAGAGGAGCAAGACAAGGATGACATCTGTAAGAAAATACGTTCTAACATTGTACAAGGGTGGTCAGAAAAAGTCAATGAAAGTTCTTTGGCAGCATACGCAACACACAAGAACGACCTCATCATGACAAAAGGGGGGCCTATAATGAAAGGAAATAGGATCTTGGTACTAGAAGAGTGCAGAACAAAAATGTTGGAGAGGTTGCATGATGGACACTTGGGAATAATAAAAACAAATCGGTTAGCGAAAGATACAGTTTGGTGGCCAGGCATAATCAAAGCGATAAGCGAGAAAATAAAAGACTGCCCGGAATGGGAATTATTACGGAAAAACCCAATTGAAACGTTAAAACAAACAGAACTACCAATATGGAAGTTAGTGGGTGCCGATATATTTGAGTGGAAGCTAAATAACTATCTGGTAGTGCAAGACTATTTTTCTAGATACGTAGAGAATGTGTTGCTTAAGAACATTACCTCAAAAGAAGTTATATAGGCAGTCAAAGAAATGTTTTCCAGACATGGAATTTGCCTCGATCAGATGTGATAATGGTAGACAGTTCGTTTCTTCAGAGTTTTTAAGGTTTGCAGGTGAATATGGGTTTGAAGTAGTTACCAGCAGTCCATATCTATCTAGAACAAACGGGCAAGCGGAACGAGCCGTAGGGATAGTAAAGAACATATTAAAGAGAAGCAATCCAGACTTGGGAATGTTAAACTATAGGGCAACACCGTTGTCTTCAGGTTGGTCCCCAGCAGAGCTGCTAATGGGCAGAAAATTGAGAACTACAGTTCCAGGCACAGAAAAAGAATTATGTCCAAAAACGTCAGATGATAAAAAATTAAAAGAGAGAGAAAGAGAATTGAAACAAAAGGAAAAGGAGAATAATTATGACCGTAGGTAGAGAACAAGAGATATGGAGGAGTGGAAGCCAGGTATGCAGGTATGTGTAACAGATAAGGAGGCTTTTTATAAAGTTACCAAACCAGCCGAGGAACTTAGATCATACTGGTTACAAAAAGGAGAAAGCGAACTAAGAAGAAATAGACTACACTTAAAGAACTTAGAGTGGCCGGTCCAACCTAAGCAACCACAACCGCAAGAACATACGGAGGTGGAACAGCAAAGACCAAAACGGAAAATAAGTAAACCTAGAAAATATTGTGAATAGTGTTGGTGAATATCATGGTATGTCTTGTGAGTAGTAGTTTATAACGAGAGATCAATAAAAAAACCAACTAGGGTAGGCTGTGAAATTGAATTATTTTAAATTGGTACTGTAGCCACATCCACAGAATGACATTTCTGACATGAAAATTTAAAACTGAACGCTCTTGTCTAAGTTTTTAAGTATTTTATTTGATTTGGTGAAAACATTTCAAGTTTGAAAAAATGTGTTAAAGGTGACTGAAATATGACTGCTCATTTATGAATCGTGTCACCTAGCAATATAAGTTGTTATTATAAATATATTGTTGTAACTCCTTATACCCCTGTTGCTGCGTTAACAAAAATATTGTGAATCTAATCAAATTTACCTGTACGAGTACCTGTATCTGATAAATTAGATTAAAAAAAACAAAAAACAAAAAGAACTCTTATCTCGGGGCTTTCGATACCTTGTCCTGCTCTGACAAGTATCTTCTGTGGGTCCACTATTTAGCATAAACACAACAAAAACTTTCATGCGACCAACAAAAAAAATGAAATGACAAAATTTTAAGCAACACAACAAACAAAATTGAAATTTATTTATACACAAAGAAAAATTAAAATTTACCGACACAAAAAAAAAATTTAAATTAAAAACAAACAAATAAACACCCTATCTTCCCTAGACTCAAAATCAAAATCTTAAATTTATATAACATGGAACTTAACTTAATATCACGCTGAACTCTGATGCAAGACGATAAATGATGGTTTTCAAACTTCCCGCGCTTCTGGTCTTAATTTATGATTTGCGCCGACTACAATATCCAGCTCGATAATAGATCCCTTTTACGGAACCAGTAACACTATAAAAAATGGCTGCTTCAACTTGTAAACACCAAACTGATCAAACTTTCTAATAAAATTTTTGAACGGATAAGATCGACAAACTCTTTCAAGAGATATTAACAGAGTCAGTCCTTTTTGTTTTGTGATGCCTATTTATCACCTCTGTCAACAAGTTTGTTTTTCTCCATGGTAACGAACATTTTTAAGGTAAAAACATTAGAACATCAATTGTTTTATAATTTATTAAATTTTAAATGCCTTTCTGGCCTTTATCCTTCCATTCTTCTCCAAATGAGCCACATATCTGAACTCCTTATAATTTTTCCTTTTCAAAAAGGTCCCATATAATAGAATTTACAATTCTCCGTCAACTTTGTTAAAATTCTGATTTTACTCTTTTAAGAAAACTTTCAGTCAAATCATAGGAAAATTCTTGTTCCTTTCACTTTTTTCCACACTTAAAGTCCTTTGCATCTCACCAAATACTTTATAAATTGCCCACAAATATAAAATTACAAATTTTTGTAACATAACATCAAACCTTACAATTTTTAGACTCGAATTTTGAAGAAAATCTTTTTCCAAATAAAAGAAACAGTATCAAAGTATGAAGATAGCTAAAAACCACATCAACAAATACTGGGACAACCTATTGAACAAACCAACGTTTATCTGAATATTGTAAGATGCTTCGATATCAAATTATACAAATAACAAACTTAAAATAAAAACATAGCCTTGCACAAATAGCTAAATTCATTCAGACAAAGAATTATCTTAACTACTAAACCAATTTTACAAAATCTTACGTAAATAAACATTTACTTTTTTAGTTGACCAAAATGAAAGCATAACGGAACCGCAGCTGATACCAAGACAAATATAAAGAACCAAATATCCTGAGATAAGAACCTTCAGAAACCGAAATAAAGATTATGAACAACCGAATTATTGAAAAGAAAAATTAAAATATATTTAGACAACTTTACTAAAACAAAACGTAAGCTTAAGGTAGCTGTAAACCTTTATATTAAATTAGCATAGGTACTCGTTCAAGTCTTGAGTCCAAATCACAACATTTTCCCCCCAATTTTCTAAAATAAATTTAATTAGTAAACTTTGTATTAGAAAATTCTTCAATTTCTTTATTTACTTGAAATTCTACCTTTTTAAACTCAACTAATAATATTTACAAACTGCCTTTCTATCATACTACCTATTTTATAAAAAAAAAAATATGGCTCGTCCAGCATTTATAACTAACATTAAACAACCTTATTCTAATATTTACACAAATTTTTCTTTTCCATTTCCCCCCTTTGTCCTATTCTGTTTTACTTTGTATCGAAGCTCCTTATCTTTTCATTTCTATATGCCTTTATTTTCTCTTTCCCAATTGTACTACTCTTTACATGACTCATCTATGTCTTTCATTAATGTTGCCTATTTATACTTTTATTATTTTGATAACTGATAACTTTATTCTCCTATTTCCTTTTAATAACTCAATCCCCACTCTTATTTAATTATTTCCCACTTATCATTTGACATATTTATACCTTTCATTCTATAGCACTATTTAGTGTTTCATTATATAATTATACGACGATTCTCCCCCCCTCTTTATTTTATTCGACGATTTTCCCCATTATTAAATTCAATACAACTTAGTTATCGTTCTTTACTTTTACCCTGCAACATCTTTTATTTCAACTTTCTATTATGACAATATTGACCTGCGTTTCCTGTATCTTTCTTCTGTTCTTAATTTTCTAATAAAGGCAAATTTTCATCCCTACACACAATCTAATTTTCATTCTTTGCTTTTCAACCCTATGTACTCTTTCTTTCCTGCTCTTTTTATTTGTTATTTATAGTAAGCGTTATCTTTCAATTAACAGCCCTGCTAAAAATGAAAATTCTTTCAACTACATCTCGATTCTAATTATTTAAATTATTCAACTATTATTCTAAAAACATTACAACATAACTTGTTTAATTTCTATTTATTTAATTAATTCAACAACATTCCTATACCTATCTTTCCTATCCTTTTAAATTAAATTAAATATGTTACAATTTCCTACTTCTTATTCTATTTGCGTCCTAATTACATACTTCCTATTTATCTTACTTATGTTCCCAATTATATCTTTTATTACTAATTTATTATTTACCCTCTTAAGTTTTCTTCCTTTTATCATCTTTCAACAAATTCCTGTTTCCTATTTAATTTAAAATTAAAGTTGCTCATTTATTTTTAATTATTTTCAAACTGAATAACGCTATTCTTTTATTTTTAATTACTAATCAAACCAACCCATTATCATATCATTTATATCATCGAAGCTTATTTTTCCCCATTATTCATTATATCTCGTAGAAATCGTAGATTCCTATTTATTATATCATCGTAGATTATTATTTATTATATCATCGTAGATTATTATTTTCCCCCTTATTATATCATTATTTCATCGTAGCACCAACCCTTATTTATTTATCATTAGTATTGTTATCCTATATTTTCAAAATTTCTAAATCTCGTTATTCTCCTGTTTCTAATATCATTTTCAACTTGCAATCCCTCATTTTCAATTAAATATTTCTACATTCTTTTATTTCCTTTTTCCTACCTTCAACAATTAATTAATATCTTATAACTTTTCTTTTAATACCTGGTAAACCCTAAATTCATTTATAATTTTCCCTCCTATCATTATCTTAACTTTTCTAAACTTACTAGGACGTATGTAATTAAAACTAATATTAAACACTATTTACAAATTATTTTACTCTTGACCTAAAAAACCTGAGGTGCTTCAGGTGCTTCCTCTCTATTTTCTACTACTTCCTCTCTATTCTCTTGATTAGCATTTTCTCTTTCCTGACGTTCAATAAATTCAGGCATGTTCCTATCGTTTTCACTTCTATTCCTTATATACCCATATATTCTTTGATCATACCTATCTATACCTTCTTGATTATTACCCCTGTAATTATCCCTTTCTCCATTCCTCCAATAATTATTAATTCCCCCTCTCAGTCTGGAATTATAACTAAAATTGTTTCTACTATTGTCGTTATTATAATTAAACCTGCCCCCATTATCGTTGTTTCTATAGTTGAATCTATTTCCAACATTGTTATAATTGTTATTAAATCGGCCCCTACTACTGTTAATGCCATTGTTAACTCTATTTGCAACATTGTTAGTTTCATCACTGAACCTGACCCTATTGTTGTCATTATTGTTTTGAGGTGTATTAGAGTATTTAGGTCGTATTATCTCCTTTTTCTTACTATACTCCTCTACATCCCTATCTGCCCAATCATACCTTTTTAATATTTCCAATAAACCCTGAAATTCTTTTATCCCCTCAGTCCACTTTACTGATTATTTCTATGTCGAACTGTTTTATTAATTTTTGTATAATCGTTGTTTCTTCTAATTTTGGTTCCATTTGTTGGAATAATAAATATCTCTCTAAAGCAGGGGTCGGCAACCCGCGGCCCTCTAGAACTTTTCGTGCGGCCCGCGTAGTTTCGTGAAAAAATTCTTTTCGTGCGGTCCGCGTAATGTATCGGAAATAAAATAATATTTCATTAGAATATATACTTCATCACTCTTTTTTTGTTTTTACTGTTTTTACTTAAAAGCCGTGTGTTCAGCTTCTCGAGTTTGCCAGACAAAATTAAGATTAAAAACGGACAAACGGTGACACACCTGTTCCTGAATTAAACATTGTTCAGCATCAATCTGCATGTAAGAAAAAATTTACATTCACGCGTAGATTTGATAAAACTATTCATAACAAAAACAAATAGCTATGCGGCTATCAAGAAAAAAAATGTGTTGTTTTGCTTTATGTGTTTGTTATTCGGAGGCGACGAAATAAAAATTAATAAGGAAAATAATATTTTTGAAATAATTAAATGTTTTTTTATCGATTACTGTTTTTCAACTGCAAATTTTCAATTTCATTTCTAAAAAGTCTAATATTTTGTGATTTTTTTATTTGACATCAAAATTCTCAGAAGCTCGTAAAACGAATTAAAAATTAGCCACGCCCACTTTTGAAAAAAAAACGCCTGCGTCGCATTTTTTCGCTCGCTTCGCTCGCGTTGCATGACATTATCAGCCCGCCACCTCATATTGGTTACTTAAGCGGCCCAATCCCTCCGAAAGGTTGCCGACCCCTGCTTTAAAGCATAGTCCTGTCTATTTTTATTCGTCCCATTCTTATATTTCCCATTTTCTATTTCTGAAGCTACCCAATCCTGGTCTTCGATTGCCCAAAATTGTGTTAAAAATCTTTCCCTAAAATTCTCGTAACTTGTAAATATTGCCTTATTTACTTGAAACCATTGATCGGCTATTCCTTTCATGGTACTAGCAATCAACCCAATTTCTCCATACGCATTTGGTTGTCCCCCCATTTGATTTCTGAATGTGCTTATGTTAAAATCTAAATTTCCAATGAAAATTTTTGGATTATTTCCTATAGTATCATTTCCATAAAATTTTGGTATATTTGCTTCCTGACCTGGCAATATCATTATTGGTTTACACTGTCTATTATTTCCTATTTTGCTCTCTACTTTACTTATTTCATCCCCTAATTTATCTAGATGCGTTTCTATCTTCTCATTTACCACCTCACTAATTCTTTCTTCTATTATGTCTAAATCTCTCTCCCTCCTTTGTTCTAACTGAACTACTTTATCTTCTACCTTCTTAATTTCTCTTTGGCACCTATTCTTTTCAACTTTTATCTCCTCGTCTACTTCTGTAATCCTTCCACTTAGTATTGTATTAACCTGTTCCAATTTTTTACTCATGACCTCACTATTTATTTTCATCCTATGCTCAAATTTTTCCCACATTTCCTTTTCACGTATATCCCTCTTCTCACTTTCTAATCTTATACATTCCTGCAGTTCCCGACTTCTTTAATCCCTCTTGTCACCTTCTATCTCAATTTTCCTATTTATTTCCCTGCTTTGTTCCCCAAATTTATCCATTATAAGTTTAAACATTACTTTTATATCCAATTCTGTCATTTCTTTCTCCTCACCTTCTACTTCTTCTATACCTTCCCCACCTATTCCTGATCTTTTTTCATCAATAATGTATGCAAACTTACTAACAATTATTATTATTATCAAAAACAACAAACACAAAAAATGAAATCCTCGAAAACTCGAAAACTATTTGTCTCACGATAAAAATAAAAGAGACAAATAATTTTCTAAATGAATAAGGCTTTCTCATGACTATTTTTTAAATTAAAAATTCCGGTGCATTTAAAAGTTCTAATAACAAAATGAACAGGGGTTGTAAGTTTCATCCCCATCTAACAATACAGGTGAATAAAGAAAATATCCATAAAGGGCCTTCCTGTTAGTAGAACACGTCCATTTATTTTTATTTTTCTATCTTTGTCCAAATTTGAGATAAAAATTAAAAACCTAATTTTTCCTCCATTTTTGAAGAGGGGTAACTCTTCAGGGAAGCATATTAGGATAAACGTTTATAGGAAAAAGTAGCCTTAATTTTCGCCCAGAAATCACCCCCTTCATTTTCTACACGTACTTAGGAATCACCCTGTATAATAGAATGTAATACGCTGTGATATAGTGTAGTTTATGTGGTCAATAAACATCGTTTTCTAGTTGCACATTGCCTGGCTTCCTTATTCACACCACTCAACAGGTTATGGGCCCAGGTATCAGGCATTGGCACTAGAAACGTGAATCCTGGAAGTGTTGTACAGAATAATAATAATATTGACATTAACGAGAACAAACGAAAACAAGCATGGCAAGATGTACTGATGAAAAATTTCACATACCACTGTTCGATGGAAACAATTTTGATAATTGGAAATTCAGGCTGCAGATGGTAATGGAAGAGAAGAATTGTGTAGAATGCTTGGAATGATACTGTGATACTTTAAAAGTGGAAGACTCTGACGATGCCGCTACAAAAACTGCTAAAATTAAGAAAATGGAAGAGTTCACACGACAAGATCGTAAGTGCAAACTCTTAATTACACAGTCAGTTGCAGACATCTAGAGTATATAAAAGATCAAACTACTGCTCAAGGAATGTGGACAGCTTTGAAAAACACTTTTGAAAGGAAAGGAATAGCTAATCAACTAATATTAAGGAAGCAGTTATTACAGTTAAAGATGGAAGAAGGAAGCGCTTTAAGTCAACATCTCTTGGAGTTTGATAAAATTATAAGAAACTTGAAAGCAAGTGGTGCGAAATTGGAAGAATTAGACATTGTATGTCACTTACTGCTAACTCTCCCAAAAAGTTATGAGATGATTGAAACTTTGTGTAGTAATAATTTAACATTAAATTATGTCAAAGGGAAGTTACTGGACGAAGAAACTAAACAGCGCTCAAAATCTGACAAGTTGATTGAAGATAATACTGCGTTTGCTGGAAAGGCTGATTACAAAAAGAATTGGTATCAACATAAACAACAGCAACAGAGTTTTAACAAAGATGGAAATTGGTCACACAACTTTGTGTTTAAATGCCATGGTTGTGGAAAAGTAGGTCATAAACGAAGTGAATGCAGAAGTAAAAATGCACAAATGAGGAATAGATTTACAAAACAAAATAATGGAAGTGCCAACAGTAGTGTAAGTAACAAACATGATGATGAAGTAGCTTTCATCGTGGAATCTGAAGTTAAGGATGGAAAATGTACTGTGAATTGGTTTCTGGACTCTCGATCCACAGATCACATGACAAATGTAGAAGAAAATTTCTGCAAGTTATGGAAACTGCCAAAAAATATCAACATTTCTGTAGCAAAAAATGGTGAAACAGTTACAGCACATAAAGCTGTAAATATACAGGGCTGGGTACTTGTGAACAGAAAATTGGAAAAATGCACAATTAATAATGTCTTATATGTACCCCAATTAAAATACAATCTACTATCAGTACAACGATTGGAATCAGCAGGATTTAAAATAATTTTTGAGAACAGAAGCTAGAATTCAAAAAGGAAATAAGGTGATCAGTATTGCAAAACGGAAACATAAACTCTACGAAGTGGAACTATTTCTTGAACTCACGGAATATAAAGCTAACTTGACTATTGAAGAGAAGACTGATTTATGGCACAAACGTTTTGGACATATTGGTATGGAATCATTGCAAAAACTAAATAACTTTAAATTTGTTTTAGGTATGTAGAATGTAAATGTCAAAAACATTGAGAAATGTGAAACATGCATATATGGAAAGATGACAAAGTTACCTCACGATAACAGTAGAATTCGTGCAAAACGACCACTGGAATTGGTACACACAGATGTTTGTGGACCAATCACACCAGCTTCATGGGACGGGGGGAAATACTTTGTGACATTTACTGATAACTTTACTCATTTCAATGAGACATATATCCTTAAGCTTAAAAGCGAGGTATTTGAAAGATTTAAAAATTTTGAGGCAAAAGCAACAAATCGTTTTGGAAACTCAATAACTCGAATAAGATGCGATAACGGTCGAGAATATCCATCAAACACTTTCAAGGAATTTTGTAAAACAAAAGGAATTACGATGGAATTTACAATACCCTATACTCCGGAACAGAATGGAGTTGCTGAACGAATGAATCGTACCATCTTAGATGGGCAAGAACGATGATGATAGGAACGGATTTTGATAAGAATATGTGGAATGAAGCGGTTCGTACAGCTGTTTACTTAATAAATAGATCACAAACAGCAGCATTAAAAAACAAAACGCCTGCAGAAATATGGTATAGAGAAAGGCCAAATGTTTCAAAACTACGAGTGTTTGGTTGTCTTGCATACTTACATATACCAGAAAGTAAACGTCGAAAATTTAATGCTAAATGTAAAAAACTGTGTATGATAGGGTATACACCTAATGGATACCGCCTATGGGATCCAATTAAGCAACAAATAATTAACGGAAGAGACATCTTGTTTAAAGAAGATAAATTTAAGTTTACAGAAAGTGTAGAACTAACTCTTCATGATATAGAAGAAACTCAAAAAGAAGATGGAACAATTTCAGAGGAAACTCAAAAAGAAGATGGAACAATTTCAGAGGAATTAAGAAGTGAAACCAAAGAAGATGAAGTATCAAGTAACACTATACGAAGAGGAGATCGCAACAGAAGGAAGCCACAATGGTATACTGATTATGAAATGTCGTGTTTAGTTGCGGTGAATGATGTACCTGCTGCCTTTGAAGAAATAGCAGCACATCCTCAGAAAAGCGAATGGGAACAAGCCATGGAAGAAGAATTACAATCATTGACATTAATTAAAAATAAGACATGGGAATTAGTATCTTTACCGCATGGGAAATCACCAATTGATTGCAAGTGGGTTTACAAGAAGAAAACTAACGGAAACGGAAATATACGGTATAAAGCTAGATTAGTAGCAAAAGGTTTTCAACAAAAATTTGGAATTGATATGAAGAAATATTTGCACCAGTTGCTCGATTAACAACTATCAGAACCTTATTAGCAGTTGCAAATCACTTTAACATGCATTTACATCAAATGGATGTGAAGACAGCCTTTCTAAATGGTGTGTTGAAGGAAACAATATTCATGAAGCAACCAAAAGGTTTTGTTAATAACAATAATTTGGTATGTAAACTAAATAGAAGTCTCTATGGTTTAAAACAGAGTCCTAGGGAATGGATAGAAGAAATTTTGAAAGTAAAACAAAAATTAATGAATCATTTTGAAATGAAAGATATGGCCGAATTGCAAACATTTATTGGTTTAAAGATTGAAAGAAACCGAGAAAAAGGAATTTTAACTATTACTCAAGAACATTATTTGGAACAAGTACTAAACAAATATGGAATGCAAGAGTGTAAACCAATAAGTACACCGGCGGAATCAAAAATAAACTTACTTCAAGAGCAGAATGGTAATAAATTTGATAAGCCCTATCGACAGTTACTAGGATCTTTGATGTATGAAAGTCTACTGGAAGAAATGGGACTTAGTGTACCAAACAACTCCATCAGGATTTATGAAGACAATCAGGGGTGTATCTTTTTGTGTCAACACCCAGGAGATTTCAAACGTTCGAAACATATAGACATAAAGTATCACTTCGTTCGTAGTAAAGTAAATGATGGTACTTTGAATATTGTGTATGTGCCAACTGAGCATCAAATTGCAGATATACTTACCAAGGGTTTATCTACACAGAAGTTCAACAATTTTAGATGTTTGCTAGGGTTGCAATAACATATAAAAATATTTCATTGAGGGGGAGTGTTAAAGGTCACTGAAATATGACTGCTCATTTATGAATCGTGTCACCTAGCAATATAAGTTGTTATTATAAATATACAGTGTGTCCCAAATACAGTAGTATTGCATGGCTATCTTTCTTATTAATGAAGATACAGATTCGGTTAAATGGGCAATGTTGTGCAGTTTTTCATGCTGGTTTAGATGCTGCTTAGAAAGATCAAACATTCCGCACCCTTCAAAAGATATCCGCAAAAAACCGCAAAACCCATTTTTCGAAAAAGTCGATTATTTCGCTTATTATAAAAGTTACAGAAAATTGTTTTATACAAAAGTTACTTGATTCATTAAGATAAACAAAACTATGTTCGCAAAAAAAATATCGCGAAAGCCGTTTTCGAGATATTGATAGCAACTTTCTTATTTTAAATGGGCGCCATCTTGGATTTTCAAATGAATAAATTGCATTTTTTTTTCTGCATTCAACGATGTATAACAATCTATGTTAAAAATAAAAAATAACGGCATACGTAATAGTTTTTGTATTAAATAAAGTAAGCCATGAAAACAAGTGAATTTTAACAAAAACAACTTCGAACAAAATGTATTTACAGTTATTAACGATATTTACAATAAACGTTAAATCTACAACAGCTAATTTTAATCACATTAAATGTTCAAAATGTTGGTCATTGTTAGCCAAACATAACTGGCATCTTTGTTATTAAATCACCGAGTTAATAACAGAGTGATAGCTACTAACCCACCTATTAGATGGCCACCCAGGTCGGCAGACCTAACACCTCTTGACTTTTTTCTGTGGGGTACGATAAA
Organism: Hemicrepidius hirtus; assembly: GCA_963082805.1. Classification (NCBI taxonomy): domain Eukaryota; kingdom Metazoa; phylum Arthropoda; class Insecta; order Coleoptera; family Elateridae; genus Hemicrepidius; species Hemicrepidius hirtus. The sequence goes on along the minus strand of OY720161.1, from coordinate 31,502,498 downwards.
AAATAAAGTGTATGGTAGTAATTTTAATTACAACAATGTTAACGAATTGGAAGAATCTGTACAAGAAGCGTTAATAGTATTAATCGCAATACATTACGTAACGTAACTGCAAGTATTTTAAAAAGATGCCAGTTATGTTTGACTCACTATGGCCAACATTTTGAACATTTACCGTGATTAAAATTAGCTATTGTAGATTTAACGTTTATTGTAAATATCGTTAATAACTGTAAATAGATTTTGTTCGAAGTTGTTTTTGTTAAAATTCATTTGTTTTCATGGCTTACTTTATTTAATACAAAAACTATTACGTATACCATTATTTTTTATTTTTAACATAGATTGTTATACATCGGTGAATGCAGAAAGAAAAATGCAATTTATTCATTTGAAAATCAAAGATGGCGCCCATTTAAAATAAGAAAGTTGCTATCAATATCTCGAAAACGGCTTTCGCGATATTTTTTTTGCAAACATACTTTTGTTTATCTTAATGGATTAAGTAACTTTTGTATAAAACAATTTTTTGTAACTTTTATAATAAGCGAAATAATCGACTTTTTCGAAAAATGGATTTTGCGGTTTTTTGCGGATATCTTTTGAAGGGTTCGGAATGTTTGATCGTTCTAAGCAGCATCTAAACCAGCATGAAAAACTGCACAACATTGCCCATTTAACCGAATCTGTATCTTTATTAATAAGAAAGATAGCCATGCAATACTACTCTATTTGGGACACACTGTATACAGTGTGTGGATAAAGTTTGGAACAAATTCAATATCTCCCGAAATATTGGTTTTTCTGGAAAACGCTCGGACACGTATAGCGATTTACATTACGGCGCATATTTTAAGCTGCTTGAAAATTTTTTTGTGTCAGTCATTTTTTTATAGTGACGTAATCCGACTTTTTTTTTAAATGGAAACATGTATATTTGATTATCGCATTGGATAGACATTGTTTTTCTCTTTTTAAGTTTCTAATATTTTCATACCCTTACATGAGAAAATTTTTGAGAAAATTGCTAAAATAGTTTTCTCGTCTCAGTTCTCAGCTCCAACTCAAAGCAATTGTTTATTTAAGCTTATTACTTTAAAGTGAACAAAAATGTGAGTATAAAAGTACATAAGATTATAAAAAAAAGATAAATAAAATACCTTAAATTAACAAGAAATTGAAAACAAATTTGATAGTTTTAAATGACACACAAGGAAATGATGAATAAATTGTTATAGTAGATGTTCAAATTGATATCCGATTACAGCTCGACAGTGTCCAAGACGAAAAATAAACTCTTGTTGAACTATTACACAATTGCTTCGAGTTGGAGCTGCACCCGCTGTTCCATATCGGCCTACTGAGACGTAAAACTTTTTTAGTAATTTTCTCAAAAATTTTCTTATGTAAGGGTATAAAAATATTAGAAGCTTAAAGAGAGAAAAACAATGTCTATCCAATGCGACAATCAAATATACATGTTTCTATTTAAAAAAAAAGTCGATGACGCCACTACAAAAAAACGACTAACGCAAAGAAATTTTGAAGCATCTTAAAATATGCGCCGTAATGTAAATCGCTATACCTGTCCGAGCGTTTTCCAGAAAAAATAATATTTCGGGAGATATTGAATTTGTTCCAAACTTTATCCACACACTGTATAATAGAATGTAATACGCTGTGATATAGTGTAGTTTATGTGGTCAATAAACATCGTTTTCTAGTTGCACATTGCCTGGCTTCCTTATTCACACCACTCAACAAAATGGTATTCACTACACAATAAAAAGCGAAAGCTATTGAATGTTTCTTTCGAACCGGCGGCGTAAGAATAAATGGAGAATGGCAATATTCACTTCATGACTGATTTTCGTGGAGAATACCCCGATTTAGTGTTCAATAACAATTATTTTCACGACGTTGTAACTAAATCTGTGCAGTTATTTAGAGAAAGTGGTAGAGTTGTTCGTAAAAGTGGAAGTGGACCGCCGCTTAGACGAACAGAAGCAACGATTGAAGCCGCCTGGCAGATTATGGATGAACAGCCAAGAACTTTCATTAGAGTATTGGCTCAACAAATAAATTTATCTTATGGCACAACTCGAACAATCCTAATAAAAGATTTAAACCGTCATGCATATAAACTGCAATGTTTTCACGAATTTTTACCAATAGACCCTCCAAGACGAATAGAATTCTGCAATTGGTTTCAAAATAATCTCAACAATGAAGCAGCTCTGAACACTGTATTTTTTTCTGATGAGGCCTGGTTTTATCTTTCTGGATATGTTAATTCACAGAATATGAGGTGGTGGTCAAGTGAAAACCCTCGTTTGTTTGTTGAACAACCTTTGGTGTTTGGGTTGGAATTTGTCGAAGACGATTGGTGGGTCCCATTTTTTTGGCACACTCACTGCTGCACGATATCGGGATGAAATACTCAACCAATTCATCAATCAGCTAGATGAAGAAGAATTACAAAATGGGTATTTCCAACAAGATGGTGCTACAGCACATACCACCAGAGAAACACTCCGATACCTTGCAGAATAATAAGCAGGAACGCTGAAATCCCATATACTACTAGGTCTTGCGATTTGAATATATGTGATTTTTTTGTATGGCCTTACATTGTATGGCCAAATTCAATTTCTTCAACGCCAATTCATAATCTGGAAGAACTGAGAAATCGCATAACAGAAAAGTGTGAAGAAATCAACAACTCACCTCAAATGTTTGAATGTTTTTGCTGGATTGCAAGGAAGAATTCGTTTATGTTTAGACGTAAATGGACAACATTTTCAACAAATTCTATAGTTTTATGTAAATTTCAATATCGTAAGTTAATAATTTATTCATTTATTTGTTTCAGTTTCAATTTAAGGTTATAGGTAAACTTTGTTTATACTAAAAATGTCAAATTACAAACGTTATAAAATGTCATTCTGTGCATGTGGCTAAAGTACCAAAATAAATCAATTTCACAGCCTACCCTAGTTGGTTTTTTACTGATCTCTCGTATATAAAGAAAGGGGGATGTATGATAAGCTACCGGTGAGGGCTAGGAGACAGCCGGGAATGATGGCGAACAGAAACCTCATGTAAACCCGAGACCTTAACCAATAAAGAATAATTATTATAGTGGATTTGACAAGATATTACATCATCTTTTAATAATAGCTTATGTCTTCTGATTATCTCAGGGTTGTCGTTGGTAAGCCAAACCTCAAACGTAATTTTAGTAACGTTCAACTACATAAAGATGTGGTAAAGTTTCTATCACTAAGTTAGATTTCCATTTAAAGTTGCCTAAAAAGGAAAGACATGATACGATTCAGAGCTCGCTCCGTATCAAACTGACCCGCTTTGTGTTCAAATTACTATCAATTGTACAACATATTTATTTATAAGGAGGATACTGTCTCAGACAAACAAGTGTAAATATTTCTAGAATAAATTTGTATAATAATAATTTAAGTAATTTTAGTTCCTTACGTTTTACATACAGGGTGAGTAAAAAGTATGGAATAAATTCATTATCTCCCAAAATAATGTTTTTTTGGGAAAACGCTCGCACAGTATAGCGATTTAAATTATGGCGCATATTTTAAGGTGTTTCAATTTTTTTTTTGCGACTGTCACTTTTTTGTGGTGACGCGACGTCAGAGTAATTTTTTTTAAATGGCACCCCATACTTTTTTTGACGGATTTCGACAGAGGACGTCATTCTGCATCCGAATAAGTAAGTATCGTGTACCTTGAAGTTGACAGTTTCTGCTATGTGCATTTTTTAAATTTGAAAAATTGTTAAGTAAAACTTTAATGGGAGACAGTTCGAGCACCTAATTAAACTTTTGTTTGGTTGTATGAGTTTACCAGTTTCATAGGTTGATTGTTTTTCATGTTAATTATTGGTTCTTAATAAATAAATTGCGTAATATTAATGTTTTTGAAAATAACAATTTTCAGATTTAAAAAATGAACATCGCAGAAACTGTCAATTTCAAGGTCACGATACGTATTCGGATGCAGAATGACCACAAAAAAGTGACAGTCGCAAAAAACATTGAAACACCTTAAAATATGCGCCATAATTTAAATCGCTATACCTGTGCGAGCGTTTTCCCAAAAAAACATTATTTTGGGAGATAATGAATTTATTCCATACTTTTTACTCACCCTGTATACATAGGTGTTTCACGATAGTCGGTAAGAGAAATTTGTACATTCTTTCAAGTCCATGGATTTGGGTTTTTTAAAAGGGAATAATAACTAGTTTAAAGGGATACTAAATGGGACTGTGGGATTGTGTTAAACCCTTCTGTTGATCTAAAACAGTAAAGAACAAAAAAAATGAGAGGACAAAGTGATTTTAGTATAATTTGTATTTAACAAGAACAGATGACCAGAGGTAAATACATCAAAATAAGGAGAATTTTATGCTGAACAACATGGGAATATTGGAAAATGAGCATAAGTTTTCCTTAAAAAGGAAATTACAAAAATATAAATGGAAATTACATGATATTTCCAAAGGTAGCCTATTTGGATATCAAAATATAGGGAATTTTGTAAGGAAGATAATGCTGAGATCAAGTGGACATGTAAGAAAGTATAAGGAATAAAAAGGCATAAAAACAATTTGGTATTTTTAAGTTAAACAAAAGAAAGCTGGAAATAAACAACAAACATACGAGTGTGACGTCATATTGTTTGATATTACCATGGATACGAGTCAAAATGTTAGACAAAAGCGACTCACCTATAAAATAAATTAGACCACCAATCAGTGTGGAATGTATCAATGTTGAATGCACATCGCTCAGGAGATCATTTTGAGGAAAAGAAAGCGTTGTTTGTTGTCATCCATTTTTGAACATAGATTGTGAAGTGTATTAATATGAAGTTTGAATCGATCAAGGGTACTGGATCCGAGGTCATCCGGATACAGGCGAGTTTTAAAAAGTTTCATCGATCCAAGAAAGTTAAGTGACAAAGTTTGAATAAAACTATTAAAAGGTGCTTTTAATAGGGTATTGACTTGATAATGATTTTTGTTTATTCTTTAGTTAAGTAAAACTTTATTGTTGAAAGATCATTGTTTCTTTTGGCAATTTTAATATAATTTATTTATGGGTTGTTAAATAAAAGTTTGTTGTTGCCTTGGCAATTAATCATACCAGAGTGTTTGATTTCCTGGATGCTGTAATTGGGCAGCTTTATAAAAAGAATAATTTTGTTTGTTAAATTTTTGTCCCAGCTATTTAGTGGACCCACGGTTTGAGGAGTGTAATCAAGTTACCCTGAGATATGAGTAAGTTTTTTTTTGTGCGTCTGACTGAGCTGGGCTATTAATTTAAAAGTTAATAAAAATTTTGTAAGGTGGGTTTATTCTAATTCTCATCCTGGTGAGTTTTAAATATTTGTGTTAATATTTATTTTTTTTTTTATTAAAACAATTTGTCAGTTCAGCAGATTAATGCTATTCATGACATGGTGAACTTATAGTTTATATCACAGAAGGGCACTAATGAAAGCGACGGTCCTTCACTTCACTAATGTAGCAGATATTAATGATGATTAATTATTAAATGGATTATTTTTGTCTAGTCGCTGTCTCGGTCGTATTCGTCTTGCAGTAGTTCCTGTGTCATTCATTTGTGGAATATCGTAGACGAATACATTAAACAGTGCCGGAGCAAGTATGGACCCTTGTGGTACTCCAGCTGCTATGTTTTTAAGTTCGGAAAGGGATGAATTAATTCTTACTTGGAATGTTCTGTTGCTTAAAAATGAGTCTATTATACGTACAAGGTAATTTGGTAGTTTTAATTTTATAGCTTTATACATTAGTCCCGTTTTCCATACCTTGGCATACGAAGGCTTTGGCCACGTCTAAAAAGGCGATTGTGGTGTTAAGTTTATTTTCAAAGCCTCGTTCTATTATTTCTTGGATTCGTAAGAGTTGATGCGTGGTTGAGTGGCGTTTCTTAAAACCAAATTGGAACGAGGGTAGGGTTTCTTCTCCCAATGCTGCTATTAATCTTGCATGTAGGATCTTTTCAAATAATTTAGATAAAGTGGTTAATAAACTGATGGGTCTGTAGTTGTTAGGATTTTTTTGATCCTTTCCTGGTTTATTAAATAACAGTACATGAGCTAGCTTCCAACTATCTGGAAAATAACCTATTCGTAAGCAGGCGTTGAACAGGGACGCTAAGAAGGCAACATTTTTGTAGGGTAATTGTTTTAGCACTACGTTTGGTATCTTGTCGTGGCCTAGCGATTTTTTAGCAGGCAGTGCGTTAATGAACTTCTTAATTTCGCGAGGAGATGTTGGTTTAATTATACCAGGTGAATTAGGCGTGTGATTATTTACATATTGGTCTATACTGTTGGACAATTCTACATTATCAGGATTATGCAAACAAGTAAAGGTCGCTTGTAGGTGTTCAGAAAACAAGGCGCATTTTTCTTCATCGCTATTGTAGTTAATGTTATTATAGAGTAGAGATGGCAGTGGTTGTGCTTTGCTAAGTATACGTTTGGTAGCTCGCCACATGGAATTGTCTTTGGATTGAAGTTCTTGGATATATTGCTTATATGAGCTAAAGCGAAGGTTATCCAATTCCCATTTAACTCTATGGATAAGACGATTTAAGAATGTTCTGTGTTGGGGTTGACGTGATCTTTGCCATACGCGGCGAGCTTGGTGTTTCTCTTTTATTAAGTTGATTAAGTATGTTGGAAGTTGCGTGCGGTGCATAGTTCTCCTTGTGTTGATGTTTACTGTGGCATTTTGCACGGATGTTTTTATATGTTCCGTCAATTCTTGTGTTGCTACATCGATGTCGTAGCTGGTAAATAGGTTGATGGGGCACTTAATACCTTTTGCTACAATGTCTTGAAAAAGTTCCCAGTCAACTCGTCCATTTATTAATTTGGGCAACTCTGCAGTGAAAGCTGGTTTCTCTGAGAAGGAGATTAACACCGGAAGGTGGTCGGAATCCATTTCGGTTAGCACTACTTGGTGTAGTAGTCTTGAAAAGTTTTTATGTACAACTATATCTAGGATGTCCGGTCTATGATCAGGGCGATACGGGTAATGCGTTACTTCACTTGGTGCAGTTTATATCATCAATGAGTAACCGTAACCGTTTTTCTCGGAAGTTATTATAGATACCGAAAAATTGTTTAAATAAAGTTTTGAGTACTTTGAAGAAGCTAACTAAATCTATATAAATTTGAAAAAAAAAGGTTTAATTCTCGTAGATATTACCATATTTGTACTTTTTTTGAATGGAATACCCTGTATATTATTGAACTAATTAATAGAAAATAATTTTTGCTTTAAAAAAGTTTAAGGGGTTTTACCTTCTAATCTTGATAGTTTTTAAGATACCTATTAATGAAAATATTTAAATGTTTCTTCTCAAAATAAAGTGTGCGTTGAAAACAAAATTTGTTGACAGTTGAGTTTTGTATTGTATTTGCGCTAAAAAAATTCTGTTTCATACATACAATTATTACTTTTATCCAAACCATTCGTATTTATTCAAATTAGAAAGAAAACTGCGTAGGACTGGATCAGTATTAATGTAGAAGCTGATGTATTGGCATATTTCAATTTTAACCCGAAAAATTTCGAACATTTTTTGTAGTTCGACAACATTTATTTTGTATTTATCTATGAGCTACTATGATAATAAAATAATTGTTTATTTTGTACATTATTTTTAATAGTAATTTTGTTTTCAACGCACACTTTATTTTCAGAAGAAACATTTATAGTTATTTATTGTATAAGTGTCTTAGGTAGTATTTTATCCACGCAAGAATGTTTAAACGCGAGAACGAAGTTCGAGCATTTAATTTTCTTCAGTGGATAAAATACAACTAAGACACGTATGCAATACAACGTTTTATCCACAAACAGACCAGAAAGTGGCGTTTTCAAATTAATATTTTGGAAAAAATTTATTTTGACATTTTCAACTGACTTTTGTCATACGTGTTGCTATAGATTTACCATTGTTTTAATTATAAGACCTATGTGTTTTATTCATATCATAAGACGTCTCTTAGTAGTGGAATTATGACCTTATAATATACTGGTTGTGGATAAAATATTTTTATTAATATCTCAAAAACTATCAAGTTTAGAAGGTAAGAACCCTGAAACTTTTTTAAAGCAAAAATTATTTTCTCTTAATTAGTGCAATAATATACAGGGTATTCCATTTAAAAAAAAGTACAAATATGGCAATATCTACGAAAATTAAACTTTTTTTTTTTACCAAATTTATACAGATTTAGTTAGCTTCTTAAAAGTACTAAAAACTTTACTTAAACAATTTTTCGATATCTATAATAACTTCCGAGAAAAAAGGTGTTTCCAATTTCGCATTCCACCCTGCATATTGCTGAAATATCGTGTTCTATTAAGGGTTTATTTGGTTGTTTATATACTGCAAGTATGTTGACGAAGCTGCTATATGAACACCTTAACTGAATTTGGATAGCTTCTAGGTTGGTGAGGGTTAGCTGTTGTGTTAGGCTATGGGCTAGTTGTCGTTTGGTAAGGATTGCCACTCCTCCTGACGCTACAGTGGCTTTTCTGTCGTTTCTATATATATTATAACCAGGCACTTTAAATAATTTATTGTTTAATAGGTGGGTTTCCGTTATACATGCTATATCTACGTTATGATGATTCAGAAAAGCTATAAAAGTTGATTGTTTAGTCTTTATGCCATCTGCATTCCAGTTGGCAATGGTCATGCTGTTTATGGTGGTTTGTTTATTTGACATTTTGGATTAGTGTTGGTATTAGTGATAAGCTAAATTCTTTTATTTTTTCTAAGTGTGGAGTTATAAGGTCCATAATAAATTTAAAAATTACAGAGGAGGTATTAGTGGTTGTATCATTTGTACTCGTAGTGTGGTTTGATTGCTCACCCGTGATGTCATATGTGGATCCTACTGTAGTGGTAGCGTATGTCCTAATGGTGTTGTAGTTTCTTTTGTTATTAATATTTTGGTTATTTAGTCTGGGTGTTGTTTGGGTTAGCTGGCTTTCCGGTTTCTTTGCAAATTGTGAGTAGTATGTGCATCCTTTGTAATTCGCCGGATGCTCGCCTTCGCAATTGACGCACTGTGGTTTATCGTCTTTTGTTTTGGGACAGTCTTGGTACAGATGTTTGCCAGTGCATTTCATTTGTATGGCCATACCTTTGGCAGCGATGGCATTGCGGTATGTCACTTGATTTCCTTCTTTGGAATATTCTTGATTATAACGGAAATATTATTAGATTCTGGGTCTTTGAATGTATGGTATTTAATATTTTCCTGGTCATAGTATTTGGTGAGATTTCTAAAATCAGCTATATCACTCAAGTTGATTCTGAGGAACTTGCCCTTACACGCTGTAGTGAAATCTTTTTTAACAATTGGTTTAATGTCGTTTATAACCGCTTGATAGTTTCCGGCTTCGTGGAGATAAATAGGAGGGATTTTCATTTGAAATTTGGAACACTTCAATACGACATTACTTCACATATTTTTTAGTACAGAGAAATTTTCTTTGACTCATACTTTCGAAGCCCGGCCGCCATCTTGGATTTTCTTAAATGGTAATAGGGGTAAAGCAATACATCATTAGAAAGCTTAATTTTTTCTCTTTCTAACTGTGGTAAATTATTATGGGATTACATAAGAAAATAATAGAGAAAAATTAGAAAACAATTTGCCGTATGCTCAGATGGCTATTTATTGTTTGCTTTAATTCTAGGTGGCTTTTGCTTTAACACAGCTTCAAAATTAAAAAAAAAAGCAATCAGTAATTGTTTAGCAGATGACAGTAGGTACATTGTCAGAAATTTGACAATCTGAATTTTGTTGAACATAGATTGGTTGACAGAAACTGATTGGGTATGGTGACAGAAAACAGTTTGAACATCTTCGTGAATTTAAGCAGTTTGTTGATACCATAGTTTTAACAATCACATGGTATTTGTTTTTTAACTTTTAGAATTGTTTGTTTAATTTTGGTAGATAACTTATCTATTCATTGGTTGTTTATTTTGTTTTTTGTTTAATTTTGATGTTGTGTTAATGCAGAGCTACCTAGATTTACAGCATACAATAAATAACCGTCTGAGCATACGGCAAATTGTTTTCTAATTTTTTTGCATTATTTTCTTATGTAACCCCATATTAATTTACCATGATTAAAAAGAAAAATTATCAAGCTTTGTAATGATGTATTGCGTTACCCCTATTACCATTTAAGAAAATTCAAGATGGCGGCCGGGCTCCGCCGGTATGAGTCAAAGAAAATTTTGCAATACTGTAAAATATGCGAAGAGATGTCGTATTGAAGTGTTCCACTGGTCGATTTTGACATAAGGAAAAACAAAACCAAACCTAACCTAACCTAACCTAACCTAGGAATAAAAATTATTACACAAAAAGGCTTCTAAAATATTGCACCATGCTTTATTTTATAGGTTAGGTTAGGTTAGTTTTTGGTTGAAATATCCGTTTATTTGTTACTATATGCATGGTGCAATATTTTAGAAGCCTTTTTGTGTAATAATTTTTATTCCTAGGTTAGGTTAGGTTAGGTTAGGTTTGGTTTTGTTTTTCCTTATGTCAAAATCGACCAGTGGGTTATACTACTGTAGGTTTCCACACTTTTCTTACGAACGCACAATGCAATTCCTTTAAAGTGAGTGAGCGAGGTTATACCGTGGGTTGAGTTTGAAGTGTAAAGTGTAAAAAGTGTAAAAAATGAATTCCAAACAAAAACGAGGCAGGGGCTACGAAGAGAAGCAGGTATTGGTGTGCTTGATGAAGCAGTACGGTCCCATAATAGAGAATAAGCAGCTCGACTCCAAAGCAGCCTCTAACAAGCAGGAAGCGTTGAAAGCATTGCTGCAAGATTTTATTATAAATGGGCAAAATAGGGAGCTCCCTAGAATTAAGGTACAATGGAGGCGGATGAAAACCACTGCCAAATCCAACATTTCTGCCCACAGGAGGTCCCTGAAAGTTACTGGCGGTGGCCCTAGGAGTGCCGAACCGGATCAGCTTGATTACGATATACAAGCTAGAATTTCACAGGATTTTGTAGAAGATGTAAGCAAGTTTGATTCGGATCGATCCAGGGTCACTTTGCCAAATGCTAGTGTTGAGTATGTATTAAAATATATTTCGTAACATAAAATAAGTTATGTATTTTTCAACTTAGTTTAGACCAGTTTTTGTTTTATAGAATTATAATGTTTGCTGATGTGCATAACCACGAGGTGCCAATTACAAAGACGACACCACAAATCGTGACAATAATCGTGACAACAGATGAGTATGTTTAAAAACATTTTCTCATATCAAATACATGCTGGTATAGTTATTTCTGAATATACAGGGTAGCTATTAAAGATTGGACCAAAGTCGTAGTGCTCAAACGCTTCGAGATATTAATTTGAAATTTGGAACACTTCAATACGACATCTCTTCGCATATTTTACAGTATTGCAAAATTTTCTTTGACTCATACCGGCGGAGCCCGGCCGCCTTCTTGAATTTTCTTAAATGGTAATAGGGGTAACGCAATACATCATTACAAAGCTTGATAATTTTTCTTTTTAATCATGGTAAATTAATATGGGGTTACATAAGAAAATAATGCAAAAAAATTAGAAAACAATTTGCCGTATGCTCAGATGGTTATTTATTGTATGCTGTAAATCTAGGTAGCTCTGTGTTAACACAACATCAAAATTAAACAAAAAACAAAATAAACAACCAATGAATAGACAAGTTATCTACCAAAATTAAACAAACAATTCTAAAAGTTAAAAAACAAATACCATGTGATTGTTAAAACTATGGTATCAACAAACTGCTTAAATTCACGAAGATGTTCAAACTGTTTTCCGTCACCATACCCAATCAGTTTCTGTCAACCAATCTATGTTCAACAAAATTCAGATTGTCAAATTTCTGACAATGTACCTACTGTCATCTGCTAAACAATTACTGATTGCTTTTTTTTTAATTTTGAAGCTGTGTTAAAGCAAAAGCCACCTAGAATTAAAGCAAACAATAAATAGCCATCTGAGCATACGGCAAATTGTTTTCTAATTTTTCTCTATTATTTTCTTATGTAATCCCATAATAACCTCTTTCATAAAATTAGCCAAAGCGATTAGCAAAGCTTATGACTTAGGGCCGGTTGTATCGACATAGGTTAACCTACAGTTCACCTGAACGCCTGTTCAAAAATGACTGAAGTTCAAGTTTTGACGCGTTGTAGGACCTCAGTTTATGCAACGGTTACCTGAACGAACGTTCAACGAAAAATGGGGTAGGTTGGTTGAACTGGTTGTCATAATATCACGTATTACTTCTGTGTATTACCTGTATTACTCGATTTCTGTTCTTTTGTGAATGGTGCTGTGACCATCTTTGTATTTCTTTAATTTATTTTTGCAATCTCCAGCTATTAGTATTTAATACCAATAGTCAAGGTAAGTAAAACATATTATTTGAATTCAAAATTTCGAGAGAATGTATTGTAAATATTTACTATACTTCAAATTGCCGCGGATGATTTAACATTGATTTAATTCCTCGGTACCTACACATTTCAGATGTCAGGAAAAGAGAATGGTAAACGTCCCATTTCACCACTATTGGCTAATATTTTTATGGAAAATATAGAAGATCAAATATTTGAATCAAATCTATCAAATAAAATTGTATTTTGGTTTCGTTATGTTGACGATATTTTGGCATGTTTTGATAGTTCTTTCGAATACATTGACGACTTTTTAATTTTTATTAATACTTTACACCAAAAAATTAAATTTACACTAGAAATTGAACAAAACAGATCTATTAACTTTTTAGACTTAAACATAAAAATTAATTCAGAAAACATACTCGAATACTCAATTTATAGGAAACCTAACAAACTGATATTACCATACCACATAACTCTTGTCATCATAATACACATAAATTAGCAGCATATCAATCTTTAGTACACAGAGCTCTAACAATTCCTTTAGATAAAAATAATTTTAATAGAGAAATTTCCATTATTAAACAAATTGCATATAGCAATGGTTATAACACTACACTTATTGACACTTTAATTAAAAAGAAAAATTATAAATTAGCTATTCAAAAAGTTTATTCCATTAATAACACTGATAAAACATTAAAATATCCGTTTATTTGTTACTATATGCATGGTGCAATATTTTAGAAGCCTTTTTGTGTAATAATTTTTATTCCTAGGTTAGGTTAGGTTAGGTTAGGTTTGGTTTTGTTTTTCCTTATGTCAAAATCGACCAGTGGGTTATACTACTGTAGGTTTCCACACTTTTCTTACGAACGCACAATGCAATTCCTTTAAAGTGAGTGAGCGAGGTTATACCGTGGGTTGAGTTTGAAGTGTAAAGTGTAAAAAGTGTAAAAAATGAATTCCAAACAAAAACGAGGCAGGGGCTACGAAGAGAAGCAGGTATTGGTGTGCTTGATGAAGCAGTACGGTCCCATAATAGAGAATAAGCAGCTCGACTCCAAAGCAGCCTCTAACAAGCAGGAAGCGTTGAAAGCATTGCTGCAAGATTTTATTATAAATGGGCAAAATAGGGAGCTCCCTAGAATTAAGGTACAATGGAGGCGGATGAAAACCACTGCCAAATCCAACATTTCTGCCCACAGGAGGTCCCTGAAAGTTACTGGCGGTGGCCCTAGGAGTGCCGAACCGGATCAGCTTGATTACGATATACAAGCTAGAATTTCACAGGATTTTGTAGAAGATGTAAGCAAGTTTGATTCGGATCGATCCAGGGTCACTTTGCCAAATGCTAGTGTTGAGTATGTATTAAAATATATTTCGTAACATAAAATAAGTTATCTATTTTTCAACTTAGTTTAGACCAGTTTTTGTTTTATAGAATTATAATGTTTGCTGATGTGCATAACCACGAGGTGCCAATTACAAAGACGACACCACAAATCGTGACAATAATCGTGACAACAGATGAGTATGTTTAAAAACATTTTCTCATATCAAATACATGCTGGTATAGTTATTTCTGAATATACAGGGTAGCTATTAAAGATTGGACCAAAGTCGTAGTGCTCAAACGCTTCGAGATATTAATTTGAAATTTGGAACACTTCAATACGACATCTCTTCGCATATTTTACAGTATTGCAAAATTTTCTTTGACTCATACCGGCGGAGCCCGGCCGCCATCTTGAATTTTCTTAAATGGTAATAGGGGTAACGCAATACATCATTACAAAGCTTGATAATTTTTCTTTTTAATCATGGTAAATTAATATGGGGTTACATAAGAAAATAATGCAAAAAAATTAGAAAACAATTTGCCGTATGCTCAGATGGTTATTTATTGTATGCTGTAAATCTAGGTAGCTCTGTGTTAACACAACATCAAAATTAAACAAAAAACAAAATAAACAACCAATGAATAGACAAGTTATCTACCAAAATTAAACAAACAATTCTAAAAGTTAAAAAACAAATACCATGTGATTGTTAAAACTATGGTATCAACAAACTGCTTAAATTCACGAAGATGTTCAAACTGTTTTCCGTCACCATACCCAATCAGTTTCTGTCAACCAATCTATGTTCAACAAAATTCAGATTGTCAAATTTCTGACAATGTACCTACTGTCATCTGCTAAACAATTACTGATTGCTTTTTTTTTAATTTTGAAGCTGTGTTAAAGCAAAAGCCACCTAGAATTAAAGCAAACAATAAATAGCCATCTGAGCATACGGCAAATTGTTTTCTAATTTTTCTCTATTATTTTCTTATGTAATCCCATAATAACCTCTTTCATAAAATTAGCCAAAGCGATTAGCAAAGCTTATGACTTAGGGCCGGTTGTATCGACATAGGTTAACCTACAGTTCACCTGAACGCCTGTTCAAAAATGACTGAAGTTCAAGTTTTGACGCGTTGTAGGACCTCAGTTTATGCAACGGTTACCTGAACGAACGTTCAACGAAAAATGGGGTAGGTTGGTTGAACTGGTTGTCATAATATCACGTATTACTTCTGTGTATTACCTGTATTACTCGATTTCTGTTCTTTTGTGAATGGTGCTGTGACCATCTTTGTATTTCTTTAATTTATTTTTGCAATCTCCAGCTATTAGTATTTAATACCAATAGTCAAGGTAAGTAAAACATATTATTTGAATTCAAAATTTCGAGAGAATGTATTGTAAATATTTACTATACTTCAAATTGCCGCGGATGATTTAACATTGATTTAATTCCTCGGTACCTACACATTTCAGATGTCAGGAAAAGAGAATGGTAAACGTCCCATTTCACCACTATTGGCTAATATTTTTATGGAAAATATAGAAGATCAAATATTTGAATCAAATCTATCAAATAAAATTGTATTTTGGTTTCGTTATGTTGACGATATTTTGGCATGTTTTGATAGTTCTTTCGAATACATTGACGACTTTTTAATTTTTATTAATACTTTACACCAAAAAATTAAATTTACACTAGAAATTGAACAAAACAGATCTATTAACTTTTTAGACTTAAACATAAAAATTAATTCAGAAAACATACTCGAATACTCAATTTATAGGAAACCTAACAAACTGATATTACCATACCACATAACTCTTGTCATCATAATACACATAAATTAGCAGCATATCAATCTTTAGTACACAGAGCTCTAACAATTCCTTTAGATAAAAATAATTTTAATAGAGAAATTTCCATTATTAAACAAATTGCATATAGCAATGGTTATAACACTACACTTATTGACACTTTAATTAAAAAGAAAAATTATAAATTAGCTATTCAAAAAGTTTATTCCATTAATAACACTGATAAAACATTAAAATACGTTTCAATTCCATATTTTGGTAAAATTTCAGAAAAGATTGCTAAAATTATAAATAACACAAATAAATATAAAGTCATTTTTAAAACAAATAAAAATATTCTATACTCTCTTTTCAATGCTAAAGACAAAATTAATGATTTGCTAAAATCAGGTATTTATAAATTAAATTGTTCACATTGTGATTCAGTATATATAGGTCAAACAATTAGAAATTTTAGTATTAGGCAAAAAGAACATATCCGTTGTTACAAATATAAACATGCAGATAAATCAAATTTTGCTAAACATTTGTTAGAACAAAATCACACATTAACATCTAATAATACAATTAAATTTTTACACTTTTCTGATAACAAAAATAAATTAAACATTTTAGAAGTTTTTGAAATTTATAAACACACAAAAAACAACATACCTTTAATGAATGAGCAAATTGATCTCTTAGATTCTCCTTTACTGAAGATTTTGGAATAAATATCTTTTTAAAACACTGATAAGCGACTGACCTCCGACGGGTTGACTGGGGCCAGCTGCTTCACGCAGTGTTAAAATAATAGAATCAAGGAGTTACTATATTTTTGCATTTGTTATAATATTTTATAATAGCTTTTGACAATGGCACAATGATGCCGAAATACGTATAAAGCGAATAAATCTTGATATTTCCCGTTGAAATCGATATTTTATTTAATATTTATTATTTATATAATCATGGATTTCAACAAAGTGACGCTTGAGAATGTCAATAAATTAATGACATCTTCGTTAGAAGATCAAGCAAAATTGTATAAGAAAATAATGGTAAAACATGCGATGGCTTCACAAAATGTATGGTTTAACCAAGAATGTATTAAGAAGAAAATTATTCCAAAATATATCAATATTAAGACCAACACAAAGAACAGTATTACTGAGAAGATAATCAGAAATGCGAAAACTAGATGGTTGAAAGAAGAATCTAAAAGATGGTTCAGAATCAGAGACAATTTGCACATTTACTTAAAGGTACTATACACAGAACTAGTTAACAAATTACATAACATTGAATTTGACATTTTTGATAATGACATTAGAGAATTAGTTAGTAAAATTAAATTTAAAAAATATAATACACAAAAAGATAAAATTTCTAGATTAGAAGGAGAACAAAAATCTATTGAACCTAAAAAACCTAATAAAATTATAAATTTTCATCCTCGTGTACTAAATTTATCTAACGTAATATTTAATGACAAAGAAATGACGTTTCTAAATAAAGGTTTTAAATTTTCCACTTTTCCAAAATTAGATAATAATATAAAAGAAATTTTAGCAGTCAATTCTGAAAATATTATAAAAGAGAGGCATTTAAATTATGCAAAGTCTCAAATTTCTAATTTATTAAAAAGAATTTCGATAAACGATAAATTTAGATATAATACAAATAATAATATTTCATTAATTAAATCAATTAAGGAAAAAGTTAGAGTAAATAATTTAATTTCTGTTAGGGCAGATAAGGGAAACACTTTAGTATTTTTACCTAAAAATGATTATTTAGAAAAAGTCAATGATTTTATAACAGATTCTAATCTAGAAATTTTATATAGAGATCCAACAAATAAATACCAAAACCAAATAAAACAAACAATTAAAAATTGTGAAATTACTTTAACACCATACGAGAAACATAACATAATATATCCAAATCCACAACCACCAAAATTATACGGTTTAATTAAAATACATAAACCTAACATTCCTATTAGACCTGTAGTTTCATACATACATGCACCAAACCACATGCTAGCTAAAACATTAAATAATATAATTAATAATTTAGGATACACTCCAAAATATTCAGTTAAAAACACTTCTGAATTGATTAATAAATTAAGTAACATTAGCTTACCACCACTATGTAAAATAGTTAGTTTTGATGTTACGAGTATGTTTGCACAAATACCCCCACAGGAATGTATTCCTTTATTAGAAAATGTTTTAGTTAACAATAACATTGAATTAACAAAAAGGATAGAGTTGATTCAATTATTTGAACTTTGTATTAATCAAAATTATTTTATTTTTAATGATAAAATTTATCTTCAGAAAGATGGGTTACCAATGGGTAGTCCCATTTCACCACTATTGGCTAATATTTTTATGGAAAATATAGAAGATCAAATATTTGAATCAAATCTATCAAATAAAATTGTATTTTGGTTTCGTTATGTTGACGATATTTTGGCATGTTTTGATAGTTCTTTCGAATACATTGACGACTTTTTAATTTTTATTAATACTTTACACCAAAAAATTAAATTTACACTAGAAATTGAACAAAACAGATCTATTAACTTTTTAGACTTAAACATAAAAATTAATTCAGAAAACATACTCGAATACTCAATTTATAGGAAACCTACACAAACTGATATTACCATACCACATAACTCTTGTCATCATAATACACATAAATTAGCAGCATATCAATCTTTAGTACACAGAGCTCTAACAATTCCTTTAGATAAAAATAATTTTAATAGAGAAATTTCCATTATTAAACAAATTGCATATAGCAATGGTTATAACACTACACTTATTGACACTTTAATTAAAAAGAAAAATTATAAATTAGCTATTCAAAAAGTTTATTCCATTAATAACACTGATAAAACATTAAAATACGTTTCAATTCCATATTTTGGTAAAATTTCAGAAAAGATTGCTAAAATTATAAATAACACAAATAAATATAAAGTCATTTTTAAAACAAATAAAAATATTCTATACTCTCTTTTCAATGCTAAAGACAAAATTAATGATTTGCTAAAATCAGGTATTTATAAATTAAATTGTTCACATTGTGATTCAGTATATATAGGTCAAACAATTAGAAATTTTAGTATTAGGCAAAAAGAACATATCCGTTGTTACAAATATAAACATGCACATAAATCAAATTTTGCTAAACATTTGTTAGAACAAAATCACACATTAACATCTAATAATACAATTAAATTTTTACACTTTTCTGATAACAAAAATAAATTAAACATTTTAGAAGCTTTTGAAATTTATAAACACACAAAAAACAACATACCTTTAATGAATGAGCTAATTGATCTCTTAGATTCTCCTTTACTGAAGATTTTGGAATAAATATCTTTTTAAAACACTGATAAGCGACTGACCTCCGACGGGTTGACTGGGGCCAGCTGCTTCACGCAGTGTTAAAATAATAGAATCAAGGAGTTACTATATTTTTGCATTTGTTATAATATTTTATAATAGCTTTTGACAATGGCACAATGATGCCGAAATACGTATAAAGCGAATAAATCTTGATATTTCCCGTTGAAATCGATATTTTATTTAATATTTATTATTTATATAATAAATCAGAATGTTACTTAAAACCATAAAAGTACTCGCAGATTCTTATTGACAAATTTGGCCTCGGACAAAAATTAGTAACCAAAAGACCTTCACATCTGCTTTAGAAATAAAGCCCAAAGATCTTTAACACCAAAAAAAATATTTAGCTACAAAATATTACATTAAATAACAATTTGGATATAAATGCAGGAATAAAAAAAGTTAAGGCAATAATTAAAACAATTAATAATTGAGTTTACGTCCCTTTGAATATGAGGTCTTCAAAAAATAATCTAGGACACTCCTGAAGATCGGACTTCCTTCTTGAATGGCGAAAAAAATTCCATAAACGAATCAAAAAGCTAAATGCTTGTATTTTAATGTTCAAAGTTTATATCCAAATGCTAAGAACAATACTAATAGCTTATATCTGACTCTTAAAGCTTGTATCTGACGCTAAAAGCTAGATACACTAATTAGAATTAAACCAATAAGTAATAGTTGTTACCAATACCTTGTATCAAGATCCAATTACGCACAAACTTTTAATAAATTCAACAAAGCAGTTAAAAACGTCGACCGCTTTCACAAAGCGTCAGGAAAAAGATGAGCAAATTATCAATCGGCCGTCACCACGAAACTTTCTAAAAATGCTATCATTGTATGCGCACTAGACAATCTAGAAATTCTTAGCGCGCTCTTCCTTCAGAATTTAAATAACCAATAATATAAGTTGCCAATACTAAAAGTAATTAAAAACGGTTATAATCGTAATAATCAAACCGTTACAAAACGTCCGGCCGTGCATGAATTGCGCACTTTTCTAATCCCTAATCGTTTGGTATGTTGATTACCTGTTAATGACACATGAACTGGGCACTGTACCTCCTAATCACCCGATATGAACCCTTGTTTATTTGTCATTAATTTAAGTTACTTAGGAGAACAGTTACATTAATAAATTGTAGAACAACAAAAGCACCCATCGAAAAAACGCCGCCTAATTTACCCTAAACTGTTAGAAAAACAATTAAGATTTTACAAAATTCGTGTTATACAACTATTAAAGGTAAAAAATTCGTATCGGCTGCTAGTGAAGAACAAATAATGGTATTTTCATGTAAAATCAATCTGCGAACATTGAGCAGCTCATTGAAGGTTTATTTAGATGGAACTGGTAAACTCATACAACCAAATAAAAGTAAATTAGGTGCTCGAACTGTCTCCCATTAAAGTTTTACTTAACAATTTTTCAAATTTAAAAAAGGAACATAGCAGAAACTGTCAACTTCAAGGTCACGATACTTACTTATTCGGATGCAGAATGACATCCTCTATCGAAATTCGTCAAAAAAAGTATAGGGTGCCATTTAAAAAAAATTACTCTGACGTCACCACAAAAAAATGACTGTCGAAAAAAAAATTGAAACACCTTAAAATATGCGTCATAATTTAAATCGCTATAGGTACTACCTGTGCGAGCGTTTTCTAGAAAAAACATTATTTTGGGAGATAATGAATTTATTCCATACTTTTTACTCACCCTGTATATAGTTTTTAAGTAGCGAGTATTGTATATAATGCTGTCTTTCTATATTTTCTGTTAATAAACCAAGAAATAACTTAATCCTGATTTTATTGCCCAGTGCCCAGTTCAGTTGTAACTTAAATATTTAATCCGAGGTCTGGTGCCGAATTCAGGTGGTGTAATTAAGTCCCAGGTAAGCGGTGCCCAATTCGTGTCCGGCCAAACGTCCATACTACTTAAGGGTCATTAGCATCAAACTAAGATTAAGTGTCATTACGGGGACGAAACGTCCACCACCGGTTCTGCTTCGAGGGTTTTGTAGTGGAGTTATAAGATACCGTTTTATTCCATAACCACTATCTCCAACCAGCAAACTGTTATTGCCCAATTCTAGTTTTTCTATTCTTGCCCTTAATCTCGAATTGCTGAATATGTTAGAATCATGAGATGACCCTGGCCAACGACACACAATATTTTGAATTTTTAAATTACTGTCGCATATTGCCTGCACGTTCATAGAAAAAAATCCTTTTCTATTACGGTAAAGTTCCGCGTTTGGGCCTCCTGGAGATTGAATCTTCACATGCGTACAATCAATGGCTCCCACACATCTGGGGAAACTGCTGATTTCGAAAAAGCCTTGTTGAATGTAACTAATGTCTTCTGGTGTCGATGGCATATAAATAAATTGGTTCTTAAGTCTTGCAAGACTTCTCAACACTTAAGCAATTATTCTACTGGTGGTGGATTTGTCTATTCCACAAAAATCGCCTGAAACTTGTAAAAATGATCCTGTAGCTAGATATCTGAGTGTTACCAATACCATTTCGGTGGGCGACACTGCGGAATTTCTAGAATAAGAATACAATTAATGTAACAACTTCCTTCGAAATCCGAAATCTGCTAATAAATTCTCGATTACTCAATTCGAAGTGATCTGGTCTAACTCTGGTCATGCTTTTGCTTGAACGTGTGTTGAACGGGCGTAGGTGACCGTTCAGTTCAACTGATCGTTGAACTGCGGTTTAAGCATGAACTGATGCCATACAACAAATTTTAGCACTGAACCGAGATCAAATTTAAACTCAAGTTGAACTCGCTCGATACAACCGGCCCTTAAAATTAAATTCGTAATCAGAATTTTCTTTAAACCAAACTTGTCGCTTTTGTTTCCATGACACTCTGCGTAAAAATGGATAACTTGAAATTGTAGGTAAAAACACAAGCTAAAGTATTATGTGTCATACATAATTGAAATCAGAAAAAAGTTACATTCAAAAATGAAAAAATCCAATATGGCGTCCATAAGAAAAACAAAAGTTGACAGTCGCTTGTTGGCTATAGTAAACGATATGAGAAAAACAATCGCATATTTAGATTCCCCGTAAAAAAGTGTCTTAAAAATGTCTTAATTAAAAATTTTAGCACTGAACCGAGATCAAATTTAAACTCAAGTTGAACTCGCTCGATACAACCGGCCCTTAAAATTAAATTCGTAATCAGAATTTTCTTTAAACCAAACTTGTCGCTTTTGTTTCCATGACACTCTGCGTAAAAATGGATAACTTGAAATTGTAGGTAAAAACACAAGCTAAAGTATTATGTGTCATACATAATTGAAATCAGAAAAAAGTTACATTCAAAAATGAAAAAATCCAATATGGCGTCCATAAGAAAAACAAAAGTTGACAGTCGCTTGTTGGCTATAGTAAACGATATGAGAAAAACAATCGCATATTTAGATTCCCCGTAAAAAAGTGTCTTAAAAATGTCTTAATTAAAAATTTTAGCACTGAACCGAGATCAAATTTAAACTCAAGTTGAACTCGCTCGATACAACCGGCCCTTAAAATTAAATTCGTAATCAGAATTTTCTTTAAACCAAACTTGTCGCTTTTGTTTCCATGACACTCTGCGTAAAAATGGATAACTTGAAATTGTAGGTAAAAACACAAGCTAAAGTATTATGTGTCATACATAATTGAAATCAGAAAAAAGTTACATTCAAAAATGAAAAAATCCAATATGGCGTCCATAAGAAAAACAAAAGTTGACAGTCGCTTGTTGGCTATAGTAAACGATATGAGAAAAACAATCGCATATTTAGATTCCCCGTAAAAAAGTGTCTTAAAAATGTCTTAATTAAAAATTTTAGCACTGAACCGAGATCAAATTTAAACTCAAGTTGAACTCGCTCGATACAACCGGCCCTTAAAATTAAATTCGTAATCAGAATTTTCTTTAAACCAAACTTGTCGCTTTTGTTTCCATGACACTCTGCGTAAAAATGGATAACTTGAAATTGTAGGTAAAAACACAAGCTAAAGTATTATGTGTCATACATAATTGAAACCAGAAAAAAGTTACATTCAAAAATGAAAAAATCCAATATGGCGTCCATAAGAAAAACAAAAGTTGACAGTCGCTTGTTGGCTATAGTAAACGATATGAGAAAAACAATCGCATATTTAGATTCCCCGTAAAAAAGTGTCTTAAAAATGTCTTAATTAAAAATTCGTAAGTTCACTTGTTTTCATTTTATCAGCGAAAAACAAAAATCGGAAATTTTGATTTTTTTTAGATATTTTCTAAACTGAATGTCGTAAGTCAAATTTCTTTTCAGGTTATTGATCAGCATTAAAATACACAACTTTGCCTCCATTTAACCGACTTGGTATCTCTTAAACTAACCAAGATCCCCATGCTTAGCTTCGAAAAACGGACACCCTGTATATTGCCGAACTTCATTTGCCATACTTTCAATAAATTCATCACATATTGTCGCACTAAGGTAGGAAACACTACCTTTTCCATTGTTGCCTTTGTTATTTAATTAGTTTTTCAATAATGGATCGAACTGTGACAAAGCTCCAGAATTTCCAAGTAATTTCCACAATGTTTATCTCCCAGAGTTTGATTTCTACCTCTAAAGGCTAATCCTTGCTTTGATAAAAAATTTATTGTAGCTACTATACGTCCAAGAACATTATTTCAGTAGTTTTTTTCCATTAATTACTCCGTATGTAGTTCGGTGTCAATTTTTCTCAAAACTTTCGATCTACTCATGAAAGGTTTTGTAATTTCTAGGTGCTCTGGTGAGTTCTCATGAAAACTAATTCTGTCCAAATTTTTCCAGTTGTTAAAACCTTCAATAACAGAGTTCTTATATTTTTTATAGAATAATTTACAAGGAAAGCAGAAAACAGAAGAGGTTGATTTTGAAAACAGCAGCCAGCGCCGACGTACTTTCTTTCGACGTATATCGATTCTGTTTATCATAGCATGTTTGTCATGTTTCGATCAGTTTCTTTAATTTCTTTTATTGCTTGTTCTCGTGATTCTTTTTTTGAAAGTGGATCTTCATCTATTCTGGTGTCTGATGATGATGTTGGTTCTGACGTCCCTATATATTACAATTTATTACAAAATACCATCAACACGAACCACCAACCTTTACCATTTCGATTAGTTTACTTTAATTAATTTATTTATTTATGATTTCCATTTTTATTTCTTAAATCATGCATAATTTAATTTTGTAACCGTCTCAGGTCCCTCGACCAACAAAATTATTTTTTATAAAGTAAAAGAAAAATGATATCGTCTAGTTAGGTATTGTATATTTTTCTGGTCGCGCCGTCACGTAGAACCTATTAGGTTTTAAGTTAGTGTGGATGCACAATGGCCGTAAGTATAAGAAATACATAAATCTATATACTCTATTTAAACATAGTATAACCGTAAAATATTTCTTTTATTGCTTGTTCTCGTGATTCTTTTTTTGAAAGTGGATCTTCATCTATTCTGGTGTCTGATGATGATGTTGGTTCTGACGTCCCTATATATTACAATTTATTACAAAATACCATCAACACGAACCACCAACCTTTACCATTTCGATTAGTTTACTTTAATTTATTTATTTATTTATGATTTCCATTTTTATTTCTTAAATCATGCATAATTTAATTTTCTAACCGTCTCAGGTCCCTCGACCAACAAAATTATTTTTTATAAAGTAAAAGAAAAATGATATCGTCTAGTTAGGTATTGTATATTTTTCTGGTCGCGCCGTCACGTAGAACCTATTAGGTTTTAAGTTAGTGTGGATGCACAATGGCCGTGTTCACAATGCCCCTAAAAAATACGCAAAATTAAACACAAACCACAACCTACTCATCGCAATTGGTATCATCTGTCATCTCATCATCTGCATGCGTGTACTATGAGTGAAATGCAAGAAAAACAATTATTATTGTTATTGTTACTGAAACGAAGATAAGGACAACGACAGACTGCAAGTTTGTCAAAACCAAAATAGAAGAGACAGAAATCGTGAGAAAAAAGGCGAATTCCGAAGGTTGATAATTATTGAAATGCGACTACACTACACCGAATGGTTTTTTACATACACAAGAATGATACCAACGTTGTTTAAAGAACTGGTAGAATTA
The DNA here is from genome assembly GCA_963082805.1 of Hemicrepidius hirtus. Taxonomy (NCBI): domain Eukaryota; kingdom Metazoa; phylum Arthropoda; class Insecta; order Coleoptera; family Elateridae; genus Hemicrepidius; species Hemicrepidius hirtus. The sequence continues at coordinate 31,477,227 of OY720161.1, read as the reverse complement.
CTATATCCAAAGTTATCAAAGTACAACATCAAACAACAGCGCAACGCGGCCACTACGATTCGCCGCAAATATATTTATTTAGTAAGATTTACGTAAAAAGTTAAAATAATCCAACTTTTTTATGTAGTTCTTATGGAAAATTATGTATACCCGTAAACATAACATAAAAAAACTTGCATTGTGAACAACTGCATTAGAAAACATAGTATCCAACTTTATGTGATTCTTATAAATTATGTATTTCTTATGCTTACGGCCATTGTGAATCCCCACTTTTACTCTCAGGATAGCTAAGCGACGCGCGACTGCGCAACAGCCTGCTAGAGGGCGATAATACTGTGCAGTGCAAGTACAATCACTGCAATTTGTAATTGTCTCTGTAATAATGTTTCCAATGCATGACATTGTACTTTCATTGAAAGAAACGCCGTTCTCCCATCGCCCTGAACATGAAAAGAGAGAAATTTTAAAAATGCGTCCTACTCCGGCTTTAACAGAATTAACTACTGATAAAAAGAGCGGTAAGTTGAGGATATGCGAATAATGATTAATTACGCTCACGCTACTGAAACTAATTTTTTAAATTAAAGGGTCCACATTTGCGCGATCCTTCAAAACCACGTGGTACGACACGCACAACTGGCTTTGCGGTAGTGAATATTCCCAAAAACTATTTTGCTGGCCCTGTTTACTTTTGTGCCATGCCGGAGAAAAATTTGTATGAATCAACGAAGGATATTATAATTTAAAAAAACTTATCGCGTTCATTACAAAGTCATGCTACTTCAGTGAAGCAACACATGAAATATTATTTAAATTTTAAACGTTTACTCAAAAATGCTCAAACTCTGCCAAATCTTCTTGAGGAAAATGCTGCATTATGTAAAACCATTTTTAACGAAATAGTTTCTAAAAACAAGCAGTTACTTACCTATTTAATTGATATCACGATATTATTGGCCAAACAAGAATTATCTTTTAGAGGTTATGACGAATCTCAAACGTCAGTTAATCGAGGGAATTTTATTGAATTTTTTAATGTCATGATTTCATATAAAGATGAGTTAAAAAACATATTGTTGATTTAGGTAAATCATTTTGTTCTAAAACAATTTAAAATGACTTAATCCGGTCAGTTAGCGAAGTGCTAAAGGAAAGAATCTGTCATGAAATAAATCGCAGTGCGCGGTGTCTATTCGATACGTGGAAAAAATTCCGGTGTGTTGTATGAAAGATTTCTTGGTTTTTATGATGTAAGCGAAGATAAAACTGTGCAAAATGGAGCAGCGGTCATGAGCGGCCACCTTAATGGTTTACAAGCAAAAATAAAGGGTGATGTTCCCCAAGCTGTGTTTATTCATTGCTTGGCCCATAAATTAAATTTACTTTAAAAGCATGGTAGTAAATGCATGAAAAAAAGTCGAATTTATTTTGCCACAGTGGACAGCATGGTGTCGCGTCAATTGGACGCGGTCAATTGGTCGCGCGTCAATTGGACGCGGTCACTTGGTCGCCCGTCAATTGGACGCGTGCGACAATTGGACGCGCGTCAATCGGACGCGCGCGACAATTGGACGCGTGCGACAATTGGACGCGCGACGATTGGACGCGTACACAGAGAATAATAACGAGGTGTAGGGAAAATCTTATGTTTTACAATAATTTAATTGACGCTAGCTTAACCAAGTGCAATTAATGGAAAGCAATCTGAATGTTAGTAATTTAATTTTAATCTGTAGGTTATTAGTGCACTTAATAAACAATATATATGTGAGGTTTTAAAGATATTTATTAGTAATTGATGGACTTTAAATCAAACACCATACTTTTAATAAAATTCTAATTATCGTTTTATACGTCTGACACCAACGAGGTCGCTTACAATCATGAATATTACAGCTATGAGTGGTCAACAAGCTACCACAATATTCTTAAAATAATTTTACGACATAATAATGTTTGTATTATTGAAACATAGAAATGGCTTATTTCGGTAAATAGTCTAGGATTTAAGTCATCGAGCATCTGAAATGACATCATTTCTCACATATATGTTATTAGTTGCACATTTTAATCTGTAACTTATCGGTACATTGAAACCTCTACGGGGTAGGCAATATTAATAGTATACCTAATAATAAGAAACCACTTTTATTTCAAACTGTGTTGTAGGTAGCCTACACTGTAGAAAAAAAATATTTCATTTAAATTTAAACAACCCTGGTTGTTATTTAACCAAATGTAAGAGATATGCAATTTATTATATTTCGATTTATTCATCATAAATTATCATTATTAATCAATCAATCAATAAGATACAATAAAATGTTTATTAATTACCTACCTATTTTCCTGAAATGGGTAAATAATTAGTGTAAGAAGACTTATCTTGAGTAAGTTAATGAAAAAACCTACAACACAGTTTGAAATAAAAGTCGATTCTTATTATTAGGTAGGTATACTATTAATATTGCCTACCCCATAGAGGTTTGAATGTACCGATAAGTGACAGATTAAAATGTGCAATTAATAACATATATATTGTTCAGTAATTGTACTAATAACCTACAGATTAAAATTAAATTACTAACATTCAGACTGCTTTCCATTAATTGCATCAATTAAATTATTGTAAAACATAAGATTTTCCCTACACCTCGTTATTATTCTCTGTGGACGCGTCCAATCGTCGCGCGTCCAATTGTCGCACGCGTCCAATTGACGCACCCGTCCAATTGACGCGCGACCAATTGTCGCACGCGTCCAATTGACGCGCGACCAATTGACCGAGTCCAATTGACGCGCGACCAATTGACCGCGTCCAATTGACGTATAACCATTTTTTCTTTGTATTTTAATTAACCTTTTCCTTTTAAAGAATATCCAACATTATATGCATCTTTATATTTGGCTGCTTTATTACCACATGTTATTATTATTAAAATCAACAGCCGTTTTTCATGAAGTTCATACTTCATTTACTTATTTTATTATATTTCAATTTTTCAAAATTTATTGTTTTATTTAATGAGATAATCAATGATCCCGCATCTGGATCCGATTCAATTAACGGAGCTAAAGGTTATTTAAAAAAAATTTTAAACTATGAATTTATTTTTCTAACTGCCGTATATTTTGAATTTTTTTCATTAACAGACATCTTATATAACATTTTGCAGAAAAAATCATTGGATATAAATTATTGCCAACACCAAATTAATCTAACGTTATCAAAAATAGAAAAGTTACGGAATGAAACTAAATATAAGGAGGTAAAAAAAATTGCGGAAATTAAACTTGATTCTGGATTAGAGGTCAATGTGAAATACGGAAATATGTCAACATTAGCAACTCGTCAAAATATAAATGATTCTTCAAACTCTCTTAAACAATTGTATTATGAAATTTTAGATAATGTAATTAATCAGTTAAAAATAAGGTTCAATGATATTGAAAAAATATCGTTTGTAGGACTGTTAAACAATTATAAATTTAATGAATACAGTAAAACATCTAAAGATTTTGTAAATAACTTCATTAAAAATTATAAATTTTTTGATAAATTTAAATTGGAAAAAGAACTTAGTATTATTTATGATGACGAACAATTCAAAAAATTGAACATTAAAGATTTTGTGAAGTATTTAAAAGATAACGAACTAGAAGATGTTTTTCCACAAGTATACAATTTAGCTGTGTTATTATATACACTGCCTGCTACTAGCGTATCTGTGGATAGATATTTTTCAAGTTTAAAGCGAATTAAAACTTACTTACGAAGTAAAATGATTCGGGAAAGATTGTCTTCACTTTCTCTTATTTCTATTGAAAAAGAGTTTCTATTAACATTTGTAAATTCGGATTTAAAAAATAACTTTTATGACTCTATATTAAAAAAATTTGGAAGTATTAAAAATAGATTATTAGATTTAGAATATAAAAAATAATTAATTATGATATCATTTGTGCTAATATACTATTAAAATATTTAGTTGCCTAGTTTGCCTCAGATCCGCCACTGTCTTACTATTACCTGTCAAGAGCAACTAACCTTGGTCCCATGTACCTATACAGATTTTGGTACCATGTTCACAGAAAGCAGCTACAATCACCATTTCGTGCAATTTCTTAGACGCCTTCCAGTAATCCAAATATATGGAAATATTTACTTGGTTTAATTTTGTGTAATAATTTCAAAGAGTTATTTGAATAAATTTGACAAATTACAATAATGTAAGTAAAGATTTCCGTAACAACAGAACAGAGAATATATAATATCATTGGTCATTAGTAATTTAAGCGGAATACAGTAACGAAGGAAAGTACGGGTAACCATTACCATTAACCATCTTGCCAACGATCTTGCACATCTTGTCCATCTGGTTCGCAGAAATTGCAGTTGATCTATCATCACAGCTTGATAATGTGGATTTCAGTAAACAGTCGTGTTTATAAACTTACCCGAATTATGGGGATCACAAAAACATCTAATATGATGATACAACTACGTCCTACCTTTTTCCTTCAAGGACCAACAAACAAAGAAGTAAAGTTTTTACATTATTTATTTATTATAATTAAAAATTATATTATGTAGCACCAGGAGTACAGTAACGTTGAACCTTTAGCTTGATTACATCCAGAAAATCTTGGTGAAGCCAAGCAATGTTTAGGAGTTAGAATTGTACAAGGTCATAAGAATGGTTGTATTACCATATACCAAGAAAATTACATTGATCAGGTATTGAAAAAAATCAATATATCAGATTGAAAAAGTGTAGACACACCTATGGACAATGGCATTAGTCTTGATAATGTAGGAGTTGTTGATAGAATTTACCTTTCCAAAGACTAATTGGAAGTTTTATGTATCTGGCAGTTTTGACTCGCCCAGACATTTCTTACACAGTAAGTTTTCTGAGCCAGTTGAATAACTGTTACACTGTGTTGCATTGTAAATGTGCAAAAAAGGGTTCTTAGATATTTAAAAGGGACCAAAGATCTCAAACTAAAGTCTTGTAAAGATAATAATTGTGAATTGCAAGGTTATGCTGATGCCGATTGGGCTAGTAATAAGAATGACAGAAAATCTTATACCGGCCTTGTCTTCAAACTTTCAGGGGGCCCAATTTCGTGGGAAAGTAAAAAGCAAATGACAGTGCCAGTTTCTAGTACGGATGCTGAGCATTTGGCCTTATGCGAAGCCTCTAAGGAGGCAATATATTTATTGTATTATGTATTATCTGAATTGTTGGAATATAGAAAAAGTGTAAGTGTATTCAATAAGAATAATCAAAGTGCAAACAAGTTGTCGTTGAACCTAGTATTTCATAAAAACACTAAACACATAACGTTAGACATCATTTCATCAGGGAAGCTATCCCAGAAAATTTAGTAAATGTAGAATATCTATGACAATTCCACAAAAAAGCAACCAGAACTTATCCCAGAACAACCAGTGTTACTCCAACAGAACATCCCTGATTGCAAGCCCGCCGTTATTAGTGAAAAGTGTGGGTCACACAATTATCATGTTAAAGTTGGAGATGCCGTTTATAGGAAAACATTTAAGACCGTTGAGATCGCAGAACCTTACAGATGAAGTTAGACCTGTAGAAGAAATTAAACCTCCAGTGGAAGTTACAATAAACCCTTGTTCAGAGACTGACAATCCTGGGTTTACAACACGTAGTGGTCGAGTTATAAAAACCCCTATACGTTTAGATTTGTAGTTAACTGTGATGTTATACCCAAGTAACACGGGACGTCCTATGGGCGTCCATTTTTGGTCCATATTTGGTACATAGCGTCCATGGGCGATTATGTACCGAAATATACTCACAATGGACGTCCGGTACTGTACAACCACAGAACGGTATGCATACCGAACAAACAGAATGTTCCTCGTACGTCCATAATACGTCCATGTACTACATCCATGTACATGTATAAATAAACCTCCGTATTTGGACGTTTTATGGACTCCATTCTTGTGCCAATGGACCTACGGACACCCATAAACGTATGTACAATGGACGTCCACTGGATGTACGCCTTTTTTTCTTCGAAATGAATGAACATGCGTTAATTTTTAAATAAACATCTAATGGATATCGAAAGATGTCTTATGTATATCCACATGACAACGGGTTCTTGATTTTCGAGACTTGAAGAGACGTCAATTCTCGAAAATCTAGAAAGTCGTCTTTGAAAACAGAACCGAAGCGTGACGCGATGTTATATTGGCACCATTGTGTTCTGTCATTCTGTTGTGAATTTAAAAGTTGCTGCTATTTATTATCTATCTATTTATTTGGGTTTGTGATGTAAATATGGTGTCACGTATAATATTAATAGTGTGGGCTTGAAACTACGGCTGTTTATGTATTTTTGCTGCTCGTTTCACTTTTCTTCCTACTCGCCTGCACAGAGCGGTTCAAAATTAATTTTTAGTAGGAAAATATTATAAAAACGTGTAACTATAGGTACTGACATTATAGTGTTTATTAGAGTTGCACATCCGATTGAAGTGTTCTTTTATCCAATGGAAAATGACGAAATGGTGGCTGCTATGGAAAACTATTTAAGCGATAAAAAAAATTATGATTCTGCGGTAGGTTTGTTATAAAATAATATGTCATATTCCGTTAATACTTGAATCATCAAATTGCATGCCTTCCAATTAGCTGCATTAGGGGGTATCATTCCTTATACGATTTTGTAAAACGTATATTCGCCAGAATAATGGTCGACATTCTGGCAAAAGAATATATCATGTCTGGAAGGATAAGTAAGAAAAACTTCAGCCAATTGTAGACCTTTAACCTAATAATCGGTATGCATGCAGTATTTTTAAGATTGTGATACCTGTATAATGAATTCAGTCCCAATAGATTAGTAATTTATATTAAATTGTAATTATTTTGTATACTACACTTTTTTTATAATATAATTTCTTAATCACACAGATTTTTTTCTTATGTTTACTCAATAAAAGTAATAACATTAAAAATTTGCCGAATTAACATCCAATAGAAATCCATATTATGTCCAGAGAATGTCCGTATGGACATCCATAGAATGTCCATAATATGTCCGTATGGACGTTGATATAACGTCCATGGACATCCAACGTACATCCTGACGTCTACACAGTCTGGACTAGGATGTCACGGTTCTTCACATTGAAATTCCCCAACCTATGTACAACACTCTTTGTTCTTGTAACTTGCCATAAATAAACCTATCGTGAAAAGTAAGCCTCGTTTATTTCAATAGCTCTGGTCATTCGACCAATAGACAATCTAAAACATAACATCATGATCAAAGAGTTAAGCTAAAGCAACCTTTTGCTGTTAATGATAATGTAGTTATACAAAATAAAATAGCCAAACATTGGGAACCAGCAAAAATTGTAGGTATTAGATAAAACATCTCGATCATACAAGGTTATTACAGAGAGTAATAAAACATATAATCGTAATAGCTTACATTTTCAAAAATCATTAAATGAACCGCAATTTATGTCCGAGACTGATATAGACATCTGATAGGTACTGTCAAAAATCCACTACTTAATCAAACACCTGTTATTGAAAGAAATGTTACTTCGGATGAGACTGTTATGTCTACGCCACTGGGCAGTAGTTACTGAACTAGTTAGTTATATTTAGTGTCCTTAGGTTTAAGTATAGAGATCCGGAGTGACACGGCGGGAGGCTGTTCCCGCTAGTCAGAACGGTGTAGGGGCGTTGTCAGTTAAGACGCTTATGTTTGTTCTTGCCAAGTAAATGTTTCCTTAATAAATGAGTAATAAAGAACCTCTGTGTTTTATTGAAACACAACATATTGGCGACGAGCTGTGTACAGTTTAGTGATAGGAAATTGGGCGGACGGGTATTGCAAGCCGGATAATCTTACACGAGGCAAGCAGGCAAGTGACCGTCTTGTGAAGGAAGTGAGTGTCCCTGTGTTCTGACCGTTGGGTGAGAAAGAGATTAGCGATCATGGCACTGATTGGCAGTATCGAACACTACAACGAAAATACAACGGAGTTTCAAACGTATTTGGAGAGACTTGACCACTTATTTAAAATAAACATAATCGAAGAGGAAAAGAAGGTGTCTATGTTTGTAACATTAGCGGGGCCGCAGGTATATAGTACGTTGAAGAATTCGATAGCGCCAAAGAAACCTAGCGACTGCACGTACAAAGAAATCGTAGATATATTGGGTAGGCATTATTCACCAGTGGTACGTGAAATACACGAGAGGTTTGTGTTCAACAAGTGTAACCAAAAACCAGACCAGCCCATTGCTGACTACATAGTGGAGTTACGGAAGTTGGTAAACACATGTAATTTCAAGACATTCTTGGACGAAGCATTAAGAGATCGGTTTGTCTGTGGCATTCAGGCTGAGAGTATACAGAAGAAATTGCTATAAGAAGATAAGTTAACGTTTGTGACAGCATGCCAATTGGCTCAAGCAGCAGAACTGACCCAAAGACAGGTAAAAGTCTTGTCGGAAGCTAGCGATGGGAGTGGCTTGGTCAACTATGTCAAGAAACCGAGGCCGAAGGCGGAGCAGAGTAATAACAGTAATACTAAGTGTCCAAAATGTGATTGGAACTATGAAGGGGGGAAGTATCCAGTTAACAGGTGGAGGTGCTTTGTATGTCAAAGGTTCGGTCATGTAAAGAAGCGGTGTCCCTGGAGAAACGGAGACATGGGATCAGCAACAGTGAGTGCGGTTGAGGAGGAAGTCAACAGTGACTTATTCAGCCTACATAGTGTGTGTGCGGGGGAAATTGAGCCCCCCCAAGTTAAAGTGTCGGTAAATGGTATGTTAATTGACTTTGAGGTGGATACGGGAGCATGTAAGTCAATTATGTCAGATGTAGGGTTTAACAAATTGTTAAATATTCCGTTGAAACCAGTAGCTTTCAAGTTAAATGTAGTATCAGGACAAGCCATAAGAGCTGTAAGTTATGTATCGAGATGTTGCTTACGCTTCATATTGTAAACTTGCAGACTATATTCCTGCAAGTCATTAGAACGTTAGATTAAAGGTATAATATTACTTTATGCTGTTTGCTACATTTTCTAGCTTTAGTCTTAATTCAACTTTTGTACAAGTAGAACCTATTTAAGTACTCCAAAGTTTTTGTAGTTTTAACTTTGTAAACTAAATAAAACAGTTTGTAAAAAGTCCTTTCTGTGGTGTGAAACCAAAACTGGCGTAGTCGGTAGGATTGTCGAGAGGAAATCACGTCATAAATTCGTCTTGTTTCCTTACGTTTTAACGTTTTACTCGGCGATCCTTTAAATTAACTTCAAATCGCTTATGTGAAGAACATCAAAAACCTACAAGAGGCAACCATCAAGCATCAGCACAGCTACGCCGAGGACAAACATTGCCAAAGCGAAGCATCGCTGGTGCCTGAAAAACCCGGTCTATTGGAGACACCCCGGTCAATCGTCGACCTCCTGATCATTGGGGTCACCTAGATCTTCAGACTACACTGAGATCGAACGACTTCAATGAAGTAAGCATTATTTTCAATTTTTGTTCAAGTGATACTGAATCAAGTTTTTAAATAAATAAATAAATTTTAAACCTAATAACCTAGTATTAAGATTTACTCATAAGTTCAGGTTCGTGCCAGTAAGCATTATTCATAGCGAACTCGCTAGAGTTGATAAGAAGCTTTGATACTTGGAACGAATGCGTAGGAACCCTGAGTAGGATTGTTTACTAACGTAAAACGATATTTCAAATAACAATTATTGTGTAAAAACAGTGCATATGAGTGTTGAACGTGATAGATCCAGATCACCGATAACATCTCGATTTTTACCTATAGACAATCAAAATCTAAGCATTATGGCAAATTTATTCCCTGCCGGTTTTCAAATAGCAATGCTATCTGAAATACCAACATACGATGGCAACTCAAGCACCCTTTCCGAATTTATTAGGGCTTGCGAAGTCATATTAACTCAATTTTTTGTAACAGCACAACCCGATGCATACAGTAATACTTTTCTATTATCCTCAGTTCGTAACAAACTGAAAGGAAACGCTTTAGAAGTTGTAGCAGGTTTTGATTTCAAAACCTGGAACGAACTAAAATCTGTACTTATTAGCAACGTTGGAGACCAAAGGTCCGAATTAAATCTCACAGTTGATTTAGCAAAAACCCGTCAAAATTCTCGAGAAAGTCCAATTGAATTTTATAACCGAATCAGAACACTTTTAGCAATTTCTAATTCGAAAATTTCTCTTGGAGCTGAAACTCCGGACGTTAAAAATTACAAATTAGCAAACGCTAGGAACTTAGCCCTTAGATCTTTTCTTAGCGGTTTAAATGAACCTTTTGGATCACTTTTAAGGAGTAGAAATCCTGACACATTAGAAAAAGCGATTTCTATTATTCGGGATGAAATCGACATTCGATACTCTCAGAATTTGCATAGAAATCACTCTAACCCTCCAATTCAAAATTCAAGTTCAAATTCCAACGGAAATCCCAGATATAATCCTCAAAATCCTCATGCATCACACTTTAATGCCACACCGAATTTTAAAACGCCATTCCAAAATTATAGAAACCCATTCCCAACTGGGCAACAAAACTTTTTCCCCAATAATAACTTCATGGCAAACAGAAACCCCACATTAAGGTTAAATCCTAACACCCCACCTTGTCGATTCCCGAACCAAGGTTCTGGATTTGGAAATCGAAATGTGTTTGCACCCCAACGTGGTTTCAGAAACACCACACCTGGCGAGCCAATGCAGATTGGATCAGCCAATAAACGTCCACTCTCCGGACAAACAATTAACCCTAACAATTTTAAAAAACCTAACTATTTTAATAGTACGCAATATATCAAACAATCGAATCAACCGAGAAATTTTCATGCCGAGGAACTATTTCATCACAATGATGACATAGACCCCGACTTTTCCGAACACCCAGAGTATGATTATTCGTCTACAAACGAATATGATGAAACCCCTGTAGAATATAATGATACAGTCCAAGACTTTGAATACGAAAACGAAGCAGCTGGAAATTTTCCCAACTAGCCTCGGAATTAATCGAAAATTTTAACCTTACCACCATTAAATCAAATCTACCCTACTTAATTATACCTGGTACTAAAGATAAAATTTTAATAGATACAGGTAGCAGCAAAACTATTATATCCCCTAATTTCGTAAAGGAACATTTTCCAAATTGTATTTTAAACTGTCCATTTCAAATCACTACGTCTCATGGTACTACTTCCCATGATCAAGTTGCTAACATCCCTATAAATTCTTTGTTCAAGGAACCCGGTAACCATTTATGTTATATGTTCGACTTTAACCCCAATTATGCAGGATTAATTGGCTCAGATCTATTCTCAAAAATCAATGCAAACATCGACTTTTGCTGGATGCATATTCAGACAGAAAGCACGATCGTACCCTTTCTCTATAACCAATCAAAATTAAAACAGGAAATGCAAAGAAGAAATGAATGTAATTTCACTAACCTAAAAACTCAATCGGAACCTATAAAATATTTAACTATACCACCCAGAACAGAAATCCAAATTAAATTACCGACAACGAGTACCAATGGTACACGTATTTCTAATAAAATTAAATTCAATGATAGTTGTTTTACGCCTAGAGCATTAGTTAAGGCATACAATAATTATTTTTACACGACAGTGATTAAGGGGACGGTAGCCTCCAGAGTTTCTACAACCTTCTACGTAGGTGGAGCTATCATCGACAGTATTTGAAAATTTCATGGTTAGGCAACACGTATTACTCAAAGCCATAAATCATAGTTCAACTTTTAACCCTTTTGTAAGCGGCTTAACCCGGGGCGCCCCGTACAAATAATAACAAACTTCTCTAAAATTTGTACAAAACCAAAACATTTACTTACATTATTGTTTCTGTTTCTTAAAAGTTATGTCTACTTATTCTGATTTTATTAGTAGTATATTAAATAATTTGTGTTAATTTTAGATTTTATTTCCTGGATATTTTTTTATGGATTTTTTTCTTTGGTTATTTTTCGTGAATTTTTTGCATTTACTTCTAATGAAACAACACTTACTATTAGTTTACAATGGAACGAGGTTTTTTGGGTCTAGGACAACTAGCCGTCGCCCATTCACCGTCAGCGGAAACAAAATAATTATTATTTTTTAATACATAGATGTTTGTAACTGTAATCAGTTTATTCACAATCTCATTTCATCATTGGAGTGGTGTAGTTAGGGAACTTATTAAGTAACTTATCATTCGCCGGTTAGGTCGTGATAAGGCAGTGTTATTGTTCTTCAACTTTGGTTTTGTGAAATAATTATTGATTTTTGTAATACTATTTTATAATGCCACGCAGTTTGACAGTTTCTAGAAAACGTAGTAAGGCTGCAAAAGCTAGAAACGGTTATGTGAAAAGAATGCGAATTTTACAGTCAATCGAAAATTCGGAGGAGTTTGTGCCAGAGGATGCGCATGTGGAATTTTTTGATAAGTAAGTACAAAATTAGTTTTTCTTATTACTTTTTATATGATTAACTGAACATACTTTAGTTTTCTAAATAAACTATTGCATATAAACTACTCAATAGTGAATAGAGATATATTTTTTAGCTAATCAGTTTTGAGTAGTTTAGATACATATCTTGTATTATCAACTGTGGCTACAATCAAAAGTTTTTCTTTTCCAGTGTACCTGAAGAAATCCTTCCAGAACTGTGCGTGGAAATAGAAAAACCTTCGGTTCAGGAGAAATTACCACCTTCGTTATATGGAAACCGTATAGTGGATATAGCGTATTTCATTGAAAACAGTAGGAAGCTTGCAATCCACGACTTGTCCTGCAAGCAAGGAGGAAAACTGGCTTTTGTGAGGGAAACGAGGATCGGCTTAGAGTCTCACTTAAAATATGAATGTCCAATGTGTAATGTGAAAATTGATCTCAAAACCCATAATAGTGATAGTGATGTAAATAATTCTTTTGTTTGGGGAGTGTCTGCGATTGGCGGGGGATATTCACAAGCAGAAGAGTTGTTTTCAGTGTTGAATATTCCAATAATGACCAAAAGGACTTATAAATCAGTGGAAAACATTGTTCATTCAACGTGGGATAAATTGTTGTTACAACAGATGTGTGAAAATGCCGAAGAAGAAAAGAGGCTAGCTCTTCAAGAAGGACACATAGAGCAAGGAATACCGTACATTACGGTAATTGTATACGGTGGTTGGGCAAAACGCTCATATGGACATTCCTATTCGTCCTTATCTGGTGTGGCCTGCATAATTGGCGCAAAAACAAAAAAACTTTTATATATTGGTGTAAAAAACAAGTTTTGTTATATTTGTGCTACAAGTAATCACGAACACGACTGTTACAAAAATTACTCGGGGTCCTCCACGGGAATGGAACAAACAATCATCGTTGAAGGTTTCAACAGAAGTGAAGCGGATTATGGTGTACGATATAAATTTGTTGTGGGCGATGGTGATTCCAGTGTGTATACAAGAATCCTGGAGCAAGTATCATACGAGCGATCAGTTATTAAATTGGAATGCGCAAATCACACGGTGCGGGCGTTCACTGCTAACTTGTACAAACTAACTAAAAACACTAATTTTGACTGTACTGCTAGAAATATTATAAAATTAAAAATTCCAAACTATAGTGGCTTAGTTAGAACAATAATTGCTCGAACAGCTGACATTAATAATCTGCGAGTTGATTTGAAGAATTCATGTAGGCACATTTTTGGCGATCATGAAAATTGTAGAAAAGAAGTTTGCTCAAAAAAAAATATTCCCGAGAAGAATTATATTGGACTACTGGAATCAGCAAATATATTGCCAGAACTCATAAAAATGAGTGATAATGTGGTAAGGAAAGCCGATCGATTAAATAAAAACGTAACGACGAACTACGCTGAGCGGTACATGTCACTTATTTCTAAATTCACTGGTGGTAAAAGGACAAATTTAATTCAAAGAAGAACATATAAAACAAGGTGCATTGGTGCGGGATTATATTTCAACAGTGGTGTTTCTTTTCATGCTTTATCGACAAAATTGAACAAACATTTTTTAACTAACTTTTGCGGTAGGCGCCTAAAAAGACAAAACGTTAAAAGGAAAATTAAATCCAAAAAACGTCCAAATACCGTGCAGCAGGATGATTTTGATTATGGGTCAAATTCTGCTCAACCAGATATTACCACAGCGGCCATGGATATTGCGAAGAATGATATCTTGGTTGAATTAAACAATATAGACATTGAAGAACTCGAAAGGGACACTGTAGGCCAAAGTGAAAATATAAAATGGTACCAGCCGCGAAGGAATCGTCTAACGGCTAGTTCTTTTGGAAAGATTTGTTTGAGAAGAGGTAGGACTCCGTGTCATAATCTTGTTAAAGAATTATTGTATAGAAATAGCGAGGTAAAAGCCAAAGCAATTAGGTATGGAATTGAGAACGAAAAATTGGCACTAAAAAAATTTGAAAATTTATTAAACATTAGAGTAAATAATTGTGGTTTCCGTGTTTGCAAAACGTATCGTTTCTTAGGGGCCAGTCCCGATGGAATAATAAATTCTAAAGAACTTATTGAAATAAAATGCCTTTATTCCATCAAAGACTTAAACATTAAAGCAGTTCTTGAATCCGGAAATAAAAAGTTATTTGTTAAATTAGATGCAAATTCCGAGCTAACTTTAAAAGAAAATCACCATTACTATTTTCAGATACAGGGACAATTAAATATTTGGGAAAAGGACTATTGTTATTTAATTTTATACACCGACGTAGATATAGAATATGTGAAAGTGAAAAGAGACGAAGAATTTTGGCTAAATAAAATGCTACCAAAATTAATTGCATTTTGGGAAAAATGTGTTTTGCCAGAATTAGCGGATCCACGAATCCCCCGAGGACTGAAAGCACGGGACTCATCCTAAATGTAACAGTTTTTGTACAGGATTTGTGTATTTACAATTTATTTATTATTTATTTATTATTTTATTATTATTTTATTATTATTTATTATTTATTTATATTATTAAGTTATTTATTATATATTATTATACAGGGCGTTCCGATTTTTTTCGTGCATACATTTGTTTAGATAGGAAATTTCATTCTATAAGCATTAAATTGAAAACTACCTAAACTCTGGTTTAATAATTTTAGTTACTAATTGTTTTGTTTACTATTTTACATATTACCAGTTTCATTAAATATATGTTTGTGGAACTGTAAAGAAAAGGCCTTTTATTTTCTGAGTCACAATGATTTTCATGAACATAAATGCATAAACTGGCAATATTCGGTGAAGAAGATTAGGGACCCAACTACTGAACAATGGGGCTTGGAAATATACCTGCTGGTTGGCAAAGATACCCTTAGGCGACAGTTGTCAAATTATGCATTCGTTTGCCTTTAATCATTTATACATTTTCATTGATTTTTAGGAGTTTGGTACAGTATTTTAATTAAAGCTATACATCAAATGATAGCAAATTTTAAACTACAGGAGATGACAAAATTTGAGTAATTTTGGACAATGCTTTCTTTAGATATTTGTCGAAAAGTTACATTTCTTTATCAGATCACTTGGTATTTTATTAATAAAAATTGTATTATACCAAAGAAAAACATGAAATTGGTTCACCTCCTGGATACACAGTAAAGGAAGCAGTGTACCAAATCGGAAGGCTCTATGTTTATTCTGTGAGGAGAAAATCAATTTTTTGCTAACTTTGCCCCAGTTTAAAATTTCAAGTTTTTGTTTCTACACATATGTAGAACTAAGTAATTCAAAAAAAGTAGCGAAGAGAGAATTTATTACATTTTAAGTGTTTTGATTTTATGCGAATTTTAGTGAAGCGTATTATTGGTGGCTACCGTCCCCTTAATACTTCTAATGAAGCTCAACACTTTCGAATATATCACCACCTAGTTTTGGAAGATTTCGAAATTAATAATCTTGAAGTTAACAATAGATTTAAACTCAATACCAAAACACAAAATTCTTAACGACAATTTAAAAAATATTAATACCGAACACTTAAATCCCGAAGAAACAATTAAATTAAAAGAACTTTGCTACGAGTACAAAGACATATATTACTCCCCGGAAATACCATTAACTTTCACAAACCTAGTAAAACATCATATACGGACGAAAAATGACATCCCAATTTACACCAAAAATTATCGATACCCCCACGTACACCGAAATGAAGTCAAACAACAAATGACAAAAATGTTAAACGAAGGTATTATCGAGCATTCCGAAAGTCCATATAATGCCCCCATTTGGATAGTTCCCAAAAAAATGGACAATTCAGGCAGACAAAAATGGCGAATAGTCATGGACTATCGCAAGCTAAACGAAAACACAATTGAGGACAAATTTCCATTACCAAATATTGAAACAGTTTTAGATCATTTAGGCCGTTCAAACTACTTTTCCACCTTAGATTTGGCATCTGGCTTCCACCAGATAGAAATTGACAAAAACCATAGAGAAAAAACAGCTTTTTCGACCGAAGAAGGTCATTTTCAATTTAAAAGAATGCCCTTTGGCTTAAAAAATGCCCCCGCCTCTTTCCGACGTCTAATCAATCAGGCACTAATCGGGTTAACCCACACGCAATGTATGGTTTATCTAGATGATATTATCGTATATTCCGCATCATTGCAAGAACATCTTGTAAAACTTAAGAACGTCTTTGAACGATGTAGACGTTATAATCTAAAAGTACAACTAGACAAATCAGAATTTTTAAGAACCTCAGTACCCTATTTAGGACACATCCTAAGCAAGGATGGAGTAAGACCAAACCCTGACAAAATTGCAACGATCAATAAATTTCCCCTTCCGAAAACCCGTACGGAAATTAAATCATTCCTTGGAATGTTCGGCTATTATCGCAAGTTCATAAAGGACTATGCTAAAATTACGAAATTCTTAACTCTATGTTTAAAAAAAGATAGTAAAATTATACATGACGAATCTTTTATTCGAGATTTTGAACATTTAAAGACCATTTTGATGAATGACCCTGTCTTAGCCTACCCTGACTTTGAAAAAACATTTGAACTTACGACAGATGCTTCGAAATACGCTATCGGTGCCGTATTATCGCAAGCTGGAAAACCTATTAGCTACGCATCACGTACGCTAAATCAATCTGAAATAAACTACCCAACTATAGAACGAGAACTACTAGCAATAGTTTGGGCCTGTAAACATTTTCGCCCATATTTATATGGAGTTAAATTCAAAATTTACACAGACCATAGACCCCTTATTTGGCTACGGAATATCAAAGAACCCAATTCTAAGCTCACTCGATGGAGTATAAAATTAGAGGAGTACAACTTCTCAATCGAATATCTCCCTGGAAAATTAAATAAAGTTGCGGACTATCTCAGTCGCATCCAAATTCACCCCACAACCATAGAACGACTTAACACTCCTGAACCCGATTTCGATCAAGCTAGTATCCTTCCTCAAAGATCGGATACACCAAATTTAGATGAATTTACTATTCCTACATTTGCACCACCCGAATTCGAAGAACCTTCTTGTAACTCTAACTTACCAACTGACAATGTAATTGACAATAATTTGCAAGACAATGTTGACAACGATGACGAATCCCTTATAAATACAGTACATACACAACAATCTTCAACCCCTGTTATCGATATATCAGAAAAACCTCTCCAGCATCATAAAAATCAAATTGAGTTTTTAAATGCAGTATTACCAAAGAAAATACAAATTTCAAAATTCGACGGTTTTAATCATTACTCTATTTTCACAAATCCGCAGAATCAGACTGAAATGTTTACAAAATTACTTCTAGAATATTGTGAACCCAAAACACATTACTACTGTATCTTCCAAAATGAAGATATTTTTGATCAATTTTCGAAATTTATAGTCGAGGTCACTAACGAAAATTCTCTAATTGACAATTATTACACTTTAAAATCTAATCTAGATAACACAATTAAAATCTTAGAAAATTCCAAAGACCATAATGACATTTTGCTATCCCACAACAATAACTTATTGATTATACAGCAATACATAGAACAAGCAGATAGATTAATAAAACAAATATTTCCCGAAATATCTCCAAGACGCAAACGCGGACTGGTAGACGGTTTAGGTACTATTTTCAAATTTTTAACTGGCAACTTAGATGCAGCAGACGGTGAAAAATATGAAAAAGCTATTTTAAAATTACAAACTAATAATGATATCCATAACAAAATTCTTCTCGAACAAACGCACATAATGAATAACACCCTTGATACAATTCGCAATCTGAAAAACAACCAAGACATATTAAATTCAAATTTAAAGAAAGTTATTTTCCAAAATGAGGCCCTACAACGAACGGTAGCCACCCGTTCAATTCGAAGTGTTTTAAATGAAGCAATATTTTCCTTACAATTATTCATTAACGTTTGGACTGAATTAGAAAATGCTCTTACATTTGCACAGAACCAGCAAATGCACATGTCACTCCTAGATAACGACGAATTAATTTCTAATCTAAATCAAATATCAATTTACTTAGGAGAATCCTCCGATAAATCTTTAACAATTCCTTACCCCGCTATACCGGAAAATATACACCTATATGAATCGATCACAGTTTCCAAAGTATATCAATTAAATAAAAGGATCACTTTTATCTTTGAGATCCCTCTCACCCATAAAGATCAACACTATCAATTGACACAGTTGATACCGTTTCCCATATTTCATAAAGAAAATCAATACAGAATGATCATTCCTACATATAACACTTTGTTGTTCACTACCATAGAATCAATACCTGTTGACCCAGCCCATTGTAAACTAGTCAATCTAAATACTTACTTCTGTTACCAAAAGAATCATTTTAAGATCCCAAATAGCAAACTTTGTGAAACACAATTGCTATCTTTTAATCCCAACCAAACCTGTAAACCTTATCTATTTGAACTAACAGATGTAAAAACATCCCAAATTGATTCATCTACATGGCTAATAACCACACCCGTGACAATAACAATAGACATCAAATGTCCAGATCAAAATTATAGAAGAAATTTAAAATATTCCAATATTATACATTTAACACCGGATTGTACTGCAATAATAAATCATAAAACCTTATTGTTCTATATAAAATCAATCTCCACGAAATCTGTTAATTTAAGAATTACTAATATTGATAAGTTAAACTTAGATGTAATACCACATATTAATATTTCAAAGCTAGACTTGATACCCATTAATACGCAAAAATTGGTCGCTGATCAAATACAGATAGACAAACAACATGTCATGCTTAATTCTTTTGATAATGTAAATAACCATAATGTAATCTCTATAATTTCAATTTTAATTACAATTATAATCGTAGTAATAATTATAAGTTTTATTTCATACATATTTTATAAACGTAACTCCTTCAAAGAACGTATTATAAACTTTATTCATTCAAAGCAAATTGATGCACCAATGGAATTGGTTCAATCTAAAATTTAATATTTTCCTTTTCTTAGAGAAAACAAAATTATTAAAATATCTTGTGTGGGAGGAGTTATGTATCGAGATGTTGCTTACGCTTCATATTGTAAACTTGCAGACTATATTCCTGCAAGTCATTAGAACGTTAGATTAAAGGTATAATATTACTTTATGCTGTTTGCTACATTTTCTAGCTTTAGTCTTAATTCAACTTTTGTACAAGTAGAACCTATTTAAGTACTCCAAAGTTTTTGTAGTTTTAACTTTGTAAACTAAATAAAACAGTTTTTAAAAAGTCCTTTCTGTGGTGTGAAACCAAAACTTGTAGGTGTTAGTGAAACCAGTGAAACTAAGTGGACCTCATAAATACGTCAAAAATTAATGTCCGTGTTTGGTATTTTAAGAACCATAATAAGATTGATAAATGTGGCGTTCTATAGCTCACTCATGAGGGGCTAAAGTTTACGCATTCTTGAATTTGGAGATTTAACGTTTTATGGTTTTGTATGTTAGTTAGTTTAGTTCGGAATATTACTTCAATCTAGATGGTACTGAATGGAAAGCCTTCCGTGTGAATATAATTAAATAAGTCTATTTTGGATTTGTGTTTGTTTATTTCCATACACCTTTCAAGTTTTCCCAATAGGTTATGGGCCCAGGTAGTTGCGCGTAATATGGACAAATAAGTAGTGATAAGTGTATTAAGTTGTGTTTTATTTTAAGAGTGTAGTGTTTAACTAAATAAAAACAATGGAAAATTTAAAAGTTAAGAGAAACATTAAAGCTTTTAACGGGGAAAGGTATAGTGTGTGGAAATTGCGTATAAGGGCTTTGTTAACTGAACTTGATGCGATAAAAGTCATTGACGAAGAAATCCCGGTTGTACAAACTATTTCATGGACCAAAGCAGAACGGATTGCTAAAAGTGTAATCATAGAATATTTATCAGACTCATTTCTTGGTTTTGCGCAGGAAGAAAATACTGCGAAGGAGATCTTACAGAGTCTGGATGTTCTGTACGAGCGAAAAAGTTTAGCCACGCAATTGGCTTTACGAAAGAAATTACTGGGGTTAAAATTAGTAGGAGATACACCTCTAATAAAACATTTTACTGTATTTGAAGATTTGCTTACCGAATTATTAGCAGCAAATGGAAAGTTAGAAGAAACAGATAAGGTGTCGCATTTATTGTTAACTCTCCCCACATCCTATGACGGTGTAATCACTGCCATAGAAACATTGTCGGAAGACAATTTGACTAGCTTTTGTCAAGACAAGACTTCTTGATCATGAAGTAAAATTAAAAACGGAAAGTGCGGATACTAGTGTAAAAGTGCTACAAGTAGAGTTGAGTAATACAGCTACAAATCAAAATCAATTTGATGTTCCTCAACGATCAAGATCCTTTCGTTATGGTCAGAATAGAGTAAAACGGTTTAAACCAAATAGATCAACTCGACCAAATATGAAATGTTATTATTTTGGACGTAAAGGGCACATTAAAAGAAATTGTTTCCATTATAAAAGAGGGCTAACGTCCCAAAATACTGGAAGAAAGAGGATTATTCAAAATGTCCAAGCCACACAACCATCAGCGGTACACAGTGAAAATTCTGCTTTTGCTTTCATGGTTGGTGCAGATTATCAGTCCGGCAAAAACGACACACCAATTACGTTTCTTCTGGATTCTGGAGCATCTGATCATATTTTAAACAGATATTATTTATATGCAAGTTTCACTGATCTCATCAAGCCGATGGACATCATGGTGGCAAAGAATGGTGCTTTTATAACTGCAACAAGAAAAGGAACCATCAGTGTCACAAGTAACTTGGGTATCTCAGGAATCCTGCAAGATGTCCTTTACTGCCCAGATGTGCCATATAATTTGTTGTCGGTAAGAAGAATGCAAGAGGCTGGCATGACCATTATTTTTTGATGCAACAGGTGTAAAGGTACACAAAGACGGTAAGACGGTTCTACAAGGTAAGCCATTGAACAATTTAATTTGTGTTGATTTACATTGTAACATGATTAGTTCTGTTGTTCAAGTAAATAATACTGCTAGAAGTAATTATAAACTGTGGCATCAACGTTTGGGTCATATTGGCAAATCGAAATTTTTAGAGTTAAAAACTTATAAAATGATCGATGATATAAGTCAACTTGATTATGTAACACCAAATGATGATTTATGTGAAGCATGTATAAGTGGGAAACAGACGCGATTACCTTTTGGAAAAGCTAAAAACAAAGATCATATAAAGCGCCCATTATTTATTATCCATTCCGATGTTTGTGGCCCAATTACTCCTCCAACTATTAATAATAAAAATTATTTTGTGATATTCGTTGACGACGTCACTCATTATTGTGTCACATATTTAATTACTTATAAATCAGATGTCTTTGCGATGTTTCGTGATTTTATTGCAAAAAGTGAGGCTCATTTTAATCTGAAAGTAGTTAATTTGTATTGTGATAATGGAGGGGAATATTTATCGAAAGAGATTAAAGATTTTTGTGTGCAAAAAGGTATTAGCTATCATTTAACTGTACCACGAACTCCACAACTAAATGGTGTAGCGGAACGAATGATAAGAACAATAACTGAAAAAGCTCGTGCAATGATACACGGTGCTGGTTTAGAAAAAGTTTTTTGGGGTGAAGCAGTCCTTACTGCTTCATTCTTAATTAATCGAACTCCTACTAAAGCTGTTAAACAAGTTAAAACACCATATGAATTATGGCATGGTAAAAAGCCTAAATTCCAATATTTAAAGGTTTTTGGTTCTACTGTATATGTTCACAATAAAACTAGAAAAACAAAATTTGATGCAAGTAGTTATAAAGCTATACTAGTTGGGTATGAACCAAATGGTTATAAAGTGTGGGACGTGGAAAAGGAAACATTTGTTACTGTGAGAGATGTGATTGTGGATGAGACTAATTTTCTGGTGTCCAGGCCTGTATCGAAGCCTGAAGGGGATAGTTTAAATCCTCAAAACAAAACTGATGCATCTAACAAAAGGTCAAAATCAGTAGTAAAGTCTCAGAAATCTAATAGTAGTAAATTAGATATGTTAGAACTAAGTTCTGGTGAAAATGATAGCGTGAATCATGATTTGCATGAGTCCAAAAACTCTGTAGTTGAAACAGAGGTGCACACTGAATCTTTAGCTCAAAACGATAAACGAAGAAGTCAGAGACTTAAGGGTCGTCCAGCTGTTTCCTGTAATGAAGATAATATACCGGATGATTATCTTTTATGCGCTAATTCACTTATATATAATATTCCTACTTCATGTCAGGAAATTCAAAGTAGGGCGGACAGGGCTCAATGGGAACTAGCTATCAAAGATGAAATTGATTCTCTTTTGATAAATAGTACCTGGTCTTTAGTAGCAAAACCCCAAAATAAAAATATAATTGATTGTAAATGGGTATTTACCATTAAAAATGATGAGCATCGAAACCCATCCAAGTATAAGGCTCGACTTGTTGCTCGAGGTTTTAGTCAAAAATATCTAATAGATTATGATGAAACTTTTGCACCAGTGGCTAGAATTTCAAGCTTTAGATTCATATTGGCTTTCTCAAATCAGTACAAGCTGTTGGTTCACCATATGGATGTGAAAATTGCTTTTCTAAATGGAGTACTGAAAGAGGAAATTTATATGAAAGTTCCTGAAGGAGCTAAAACTAAAAGTAACCAAGTATGTAAATTGCTAAAAGCTTTATATGGCTTAAAACAAGCAGCTAGGTGTTGGTTTGAACTATTTGAGCAAGCACTAAAAGAAATAGGGTTTCAAAATTCAGCTGTGGATCGTTGTATTTTTATTTTGGATCGTGGTGAAGTTTTCAAAAATATCTATGTAGTTCTTTATGTAGATGATCTCGTGATTGCTACTGCCAGCAGTGAAACGATGATTAGTTTTAAAAATTATTTAATGCAGAAATTTTCTATGGTCGATTTGAAAAATATTAAACTTTTTCTTGGTATCAAGGTTGAAAGAAATAATGACAGAATAACTTTAGATCAAAGTTCTTATCTACGAACAGTTTTGAGGAAGTTTAAAATGTACGATTGTAATAGTGTTAGTACACCTCTTCAAAGTACAGTTGATTATGTAGCTCTAAATTCTGATACTAAATATGAGGCTCCCTGCCGCAATCTTATTGGGTGTTTAATGTATGTGATGCTATGTACAAGGCCTGATTTAAGCATAGCTATTAATGTTTTGAGTAGGTATCAGAATAAAAATAATAAGGCACTTTGGCAATGTTTGAAACGAGTACTAAGATATATTAAAGGCTCATTGGATATTAAATTAACTTATCTTAAAGGTGATTATACTAACTTTTTAAGTGGTTATGTAGATTCTGATTGGGGACGAGATGAAATTGACAGGAAAAGTACAACGGGTTATGTATTTATTTTATTTGAACGTTGTACAATATGCTGGAATACAAAAAGGCAAATATCTGTCGCAGCTTCGTCGACTGAAGCTGATTATGGCTCTTTTTGAAGCTGTTAGGGAGGCTCTTTGGTTAAAATCCCTAGCGACCAGCATTAAAATTAACATAACAGACCCAATCATTATTTATGAAGATAAAAACGGTTGTATTAGTATAGCAAATAATCCGACTAACCACAAAAGGTCGAAACATATAGATATTAAATATCACTTCTCTAGAGAACAAATTGAACAGAGAATTATAAAGTTGAAATATGTTCCTACAAGTAAACAGTTGGCGGATGTGTTAACGAAACCGTTACCAGCAGCCAGGTTCCAGGAGTTTACAGCAGCATTGGGTCTGCTGAAGTAATTAATGTAAATGTACTTGTAAAAGATTATTATTGTAAATATTTAATGTCGTGGTCTGATTAGGTTTTTCTGGGTTTTCCCTAATCCGTAGCATCAAATGGTGGACCACTATGTAATTTTTCTCCCAGAGTTTTCCACGGAAGGTCTGTCTGATTTCTTTGTTATATTTTTAGATAATACTGCCTTAGTTCTAAGACGATTATAGTTTTTTTTTTTTTGGTAAATAGCCTTAATTTTTGAGGGGGCGTGTTAGTGAAACCAGTGAAACTAAGTGGACCTCATAAATACGTCAAAAATTAATGTCCGTGTTTGGTATTTTAAGAACCATAATAAGATTGATAAATGTGGCGTTCTATAGCTCACTCATGAGGGGCTAAAGTTTACGCATTCTTGAATTTGGAGATTTAACGTTTTATGGTTTTGTATGTTAGTTAGTTTAGTTCGGAATATTACTTCAATCTAGATGGTACTGAATGGAAAGCCTTCCGTGTGAATATAATTAAATAAGTCTATTTTGGATTTGTGTTTGTTTATTTCCATACACCTTTCAAGTTTTCCCAATGGTAGGAACGTGTACAGTAAATATTAAGTTTAGGAATAAGGTACATAGGTTAGATTTAACGGTTATAGAATCCTCCAAGAAGTTTACACCACTATTAGGTCGAGATTGGTTAGATACTTTGTTTCCGGACTGGAAAACTAATTTTGGGTTAAATCAAGTTGTGGAGGATACCTGTAGTGTTGTAAACGAATTAAAAACCAGATTCAGAAATGTATTTGATACAAATCTGTGTCACCCAATTAAAGATTTTGAGGTCAAGTTTAATATCAAAGAAAATGTTGTTCCGGTAGTTAGGAAAGCATACTCTGTACCATACTCCTTGAGACACACTGTGGACAGTAAGTTAAAATAGATGACTGAAGTAGGGATTTTAAAGCCGGTAAAAACACAGTGAGTGGGCTTCACCCATTGTGGTGGTTGCGAAAAGAAATGGTGATATCCGGGTTTGTACCGATTTCCGGGTTACAGTAAATAAAGTATTAAATGTGGATCTGTACCCGTTGCCCTCACCAGAGGATATTTTCTTCACATTGGCTGGTGGTAAATATTTTTCAGTACTTGATCTATCAGGGGCGTATCAACAATTAAAAGTACATGCAGACTACCAAAAGTATTTAACAATGAATACGCACTTACCTAACATTTGGAATAGCATCGGCACCGGCTATTTTCCAAAATATAATGGACCAGATTTTGGGGGGTAAGGTAAATTGATATTTGGACGATATACTGATCGCAGTAGGTTCATTAGAGGAAGCGAAGCAATTGATGGAAACAGTGTTAGCAAGATTACAGCGGTTTAACGTTAAGGTGAATTTGGATAAATGTAAGTTCTTTAAAAGGGAGGTAGAGTATTTAGGACACAAGATTAAATGTGAGGGAATCCAGCCTACGGATGAGAAAGTAAGCGCAATTAATTTGGCCTCAGAACCTCAAAATGTGACTCAACAAAGAGCTTATTTGGGTCTAATTAACTATTATCATAGGTTTATGCCAATGTTATCCACGCAATTAAAACCACTGTATAAGTTATTAGAAAAAGAAGTTGAGTTTGTATTTGATAAGGAATGCGCGAAAGCATTTAAAGAAAGTAAGCAACTATTGGATAAACATCAACGATCCTACGAACATTACGATCCTAGGAAACCAACTGTGATATCGTGTGATGCAAGCTCCTATGGGGTAGTAGGTCGTGGGATTGATGGGGTTGATAAACCAATTCAGTTCGTTTCGGGAACCCTATCAAAAGCGGAACAAAATTATTCACTGTTAGAAAGGGAAGCATTGGCCATTATATTTTGGGTTAAGAAATTCCATAAATATATTTATGGGCGGGCGTTCACGTTACTTTCCGACCATCTACCGTTACAGATGATCTTTAATCCAAATAAGAACATATCAGTTATGTCGGCTTCTAGAATTGTTCGGTGGAGTATCATATTATCGGCATATGATTACCACATACAGTATAAGAAGGGTAGTGAACTGTATGAAGCTGACATGTTGTCAAGGTTACCTTTGTCAATACCAACAGAAATTGACAGTAGTGTCATAAATTCATTTAATTTAACGGAGGAACTACCAATTACATATGAAGACGTCGCGAGAGCGACTGTAAAAGATGCGGTATTGGTTAAAGTAGTGGAGTTTGTGAAGACAGGATGGCCGCAAAAGTTGAGTCGGAATTTAAACCATATTTTGTGAGGCGTAATGAGTTATCGGTGGACAGTTCGTGTCTGTTAACAGGTATTAGGGTGAGCATTCCGGAAGTATTACAAGGTCGGGTGTTAGAGTTAGTTCATAAGGATCACATTGGAATAGTGAGATCAAGGATGATGGTACGTGGGTTGTTTTGGTGGCCGACACTACAAACGGAACTAGAGCTTTTGATAAATTCGTGCAAAACGTGTCAGCTTAGTAGAAATAATGAAAAGAAATTTTTAGTGTCCTGGCCAAAAACAGAAAATATTTTTGAACGAATTCACATTGATTTTTTTTATAATCAGGGCATCACATTTTTGTTAATTGCGGATTCAAAGTCAAAATGGGTACAAACAATAGAAAAGTTGAAAGTAACATTTTCTAGTATGGGCCTGCCCAGGTCGATTGTAAGTGATAATGGTCCCCCATTTAATGCTGATGGTTTTATTAAATTTGTAAGGTAAATGGAATACACGTATTCAAATCACCACCATATCATCCTCAATCGAATGGGTTGACTGAAAGACATGTACAAACCGTGAAACAGGCAATTAAAAAAATGTTATTGCAAGACTCGACATTGACAATACAGCAACAAATTGTAAATTTTCTGTTTACTCATAGAAATACACCCAATTCTGTTACGGGGGTTAGTCCTAACGAGTTGGTTTTCAAAACCAAGCCTAGAACCATCTTAGACTTAATTAAACCTAAGGAAGGGAAGAATGTGGTACTGCGAGAAAATGAGGATTATGTTAATCCTCCACAATATTCGGTAGGGGACAAAGTGTTAGTGGGTAAGTTAGGTCCTTACACGAATGTGAAGTGGAAGGATGGAGTGGTAGTAAAAAGTATAAGTGCTGTTACTTATTTAGTAAATGTAGATGGCAGTTTAATGTACAAGCATGTTCATAGTTTACAGAAACTAAATCCAGCACCTAAAACCACCTTTGGTTCCAAACATAATTGTAAACGATTCCGTGGCAGACGCAGGTACATCTGAAGTAATAGGTCACCAGGATTGTAGTAACAAGGAATTCAGTACACAAACGACATCACAAAATGAAACTCATGAGACCTCTACTTCAGAAGTGCCAGTGGCACAGACCAATGAGGGTTGTAATGAGGACTTGAGACGTAGCACCAGTGTCCGTAAAATACCTTAACGTATGGATCTGTAAGTAGTTGTCTAAGAGGAGAGATGAATGTTATGTCTACGCCACTGGGCAGTATTTACTGAAATAGTTAGTTATATTTAGTGTCCTTAGGTTTAAGTATAGAGATCCGGAGTGACACGGCGGGAGGCTGTTCCCGCTAGTCAGAACGGTGTAGGGGCGTTGTTAGTTAAGACGCTTACGTTTGTTCTTGCCAAGTAAATGTTTCCTTAATAAATTAGTAATAAAGAACCTAAGTGTTTTATTGAAACACAACAGAGACAATTATTGTAAACTCTAATACGAGTCGTAAAGGAAGACCTATTGTTAAACCTATTAGATTTAAGGATTATGCTGTAACTTAATAGATGGGATGTTATGTATGGTTAGTTACTTATTGTGAAGTTGGTACCATACCTAGTGGTAACAACAGAGCACAAAGGTCACGAACCGGAAGTCGTCAATGATGGCGTGTGAAAATCATCAAGAGTTAACGTTTTGTACAAGCACATGTTGTATTATATTTCATAATAATAAACAATACTTAAAACTAATACAATTTTACTGTTTGTTTTTGTACAGTAAATATTGCTGTAATACGCTACAACTTTATAAAGCCCCACATAATGAATATAAAATAAATGTATTGACATTCTCACGCGTCACTTGTGTCCACTGTTGAAATCCATGATTATATAAATAATAAATATTAAATAAAATATCGATTTCAACGGGAAATAACAAGATTTATTCGCTTTATACGTATTTCGGCATCATTGTGCCATTGTCAAAAGCTATATAAAATATTATAACAAATGCAAAATATAGTAACTCCTTGATTCTATTATTTCAACACTGCGTGAAGCAGCTGGCCCCAGTCAACCCGTCGGAGGTCAGTCGCTTATCAGTGTTTTAAAAAGATATTTATTCCAAAATCTTCAGTAAAGGAGAATCTAAGAGATCAATTTGCTCATTCATTAAACGTATGTTGTTTTTTGTGTGTTTATAAATTTCAAAAATTTTAATCTTAAAGATCCACAACGTATTGAGCTTTGATTACAAATTTCACCCAACTAAATATTTACAAACTTACTAACTACTATGAACAACTATCCTAATATTTACAACTTTATTTTCTGTTTAAACATGCCCCTTATTCCTTTTTCCCTTTCTCTTCCCATCTATATTGCTTTTCTCTCATGTCTATTTGCCTTTATCCTCAACATTCCCTTTGTTACTAATCTTTACAAACTTAGTGCCTCATATCTATTTCTTTATTAATGTTGCCTGTTTATGCTTTTATTCTTTCGATTTTCTGACACTATTCTCCTATTTCATACAAAAACTTAATCCCAACCCTCATTTAATTATTATCCCCTGTCATTTGACATATTATATAATTCATATTATACCTTTCACTCCAGATATGTCAATGCGCATGTATCGCTCCATCTCTTTCTTCCGATGTGACGTCACCCAGAGACACCCATGCTGCTGCAACATGATAAGAGTATGCAAACAGTACCTTCATCTTGTGTTTTTCGGTTGTAGCGAAATTTTAATTTTGAAAGTACAGTAGTAGACCAATATAAAGACGACTTAAGTAAACTTGAATGGGATGGACTCGAAAATTTAGCCGGATATATTACATTTAAACTGAAAGACAAGAAGTTAGGATATCAAACAGACAAAAATTACGCAAGATTCACTTTCGTGCGTTACCTGGCGTTACTCATTTATCCGAAGGCGGACTTTATAAACCCACTGATGAATTCATGGAGTCAATTACCGAACTGGATAATATATTCAAAAAATTCAATAATGCTTCACTTACAATTTGCAAGCGATATATTGCACAATTAAAATGGATCTGGCTAAGTTTGTTGATACTTCGGATGAGGCAAAACATCTTTTCTTTCGTTGCAAAATGTATTTTAAAATGAGAATTTTAAACAAAGACTTATTAGAACAGTCCAAAATAGGAAAGAGAAAAATGTTAAAAGTTGTAAATTAAATAATATATTTTTTGAAATCTAACTTGTTCATCATTCAATAAATAAATACCGCCTTTTATTAAATAGATCTTATCTAGGTTTTGGATAGCTTCTTGAATATTTACTTTTGTTTCTATAGAATGTGATCATTAATTCTGTAACAATTATTTATACATAATAGCTTACAATAAAAAAACAGTAGCTATAACACCGAAATCTGCATGTAATATATTATCCCGTGCACCAGCAGAATGGCATGGTTGGGTAGAACACCGAACAGGTAGCTGTCACGGGGTGACGTCATGCGCGCTATGAACGAAAATGAAACTGCTCTTTGACATATCTTAAAAATGTTAGTATCATGCTTTCACTCTATTTAGTGTTTCATTATTTAAATATTCGACGATTTCCCTCCCACTTTATTTTATTCGACGTTTTATCTCATTATTCATATTCAACATGGCTCCAGTTATCCTTTATTACTTTTAAACTGCAACATCTTTTAATTTCAACATTTACTAATACATAAATTGTATCAACTCACATTCCCTACTCTAGTTTGTTCTTAAATTCCTGATAAAGGCAACTTTACTTCCTCACACACAATCTGATTTCCATTCTTATCTTTTCAACCCAATTTACTCTTCTATCGCTATATACGCTTCCTATCCTGTTCTTTTTACTTTAAAAGTTCTATACAAAACAAAACCCATTAGCAACGCAATCGTTTCTACTATAATTCTCCCTAATTATTTAAATTATTCAACTATAATTCTATTATTATTATTTTTTTTACCAACATCCTTGTTTATTTTTCTATATAAATTAATGAACAACCTTACCATACCTATCTTACCTATTTTACTAATTACATACTTCCTATTAGTCTTACTTATGTTCCCAATTGTATCTTTTATTACTACTTTATTATTTACCCTCTTAAGTTTTCTTCCTTTTATCATCTTTCAACAAATTCCTGTTTCCTATTTAATTTTTAATCATAGTTGCTCATTTACTTTCAATAATTTTCAATCTGAATAATGCTATTCTTTTATTGTTAATTACTAATCAAACCAACCCATTATCATTTATTTTATATCATCCAAGTTTTATTTCCCCTATTATTCATTATATCATCGTAGATTATTATTTATTATTTCTTCGCAGCCTATCATTTATTCTTCATTATTATTATATCATCGTAGCTTATTATATTCCCCCTTTATTATATTATTATATCATCGTAGAACCTCCTCATGCTTTCCTGTTCTTTCATTCCCCAATATGTCTTTAGGAAACCCTTTTTAAATTCGTCAAATGATCTGTATTCAGCCTCCTTTATTTTATACCACTCTTCAGCCTCTCCACACATAGCTGCTTTGACCACTGCCATTCCTAATTCCTGATTGTACCTAGGACCTAATTGATTTTTATTTTGCCATAAATACCTTTCTAACTCAATTATGAACTCTTTAGAGTGTTTTTCTTTTGTCCTATTGAATTTTGGGCTTTCCCTTTCTATAATACCTGGGTTTATGTATTGGCTCTCTCCTACACTCCTACTTCCATCGATTTCTTGTACCCCTCTAAACTTATTCCCCGTTTGTGCGTTTTCATTATTCGCTTCTTTATCTAATTTCTTAATTTGTTCTTTGCTAATTTCACTTAGTTTATCTGTTAATTCCCCTTTAATCTGCTTCATCTCTTCCTCTACCATTTGCAAGTGATCTCTCCTTAGAGCTTCCCATTCTTTTCCTACATTTTCTTTAACCCTTTCACCCCTTTCGATAAATTGTTTGAATTGGTTATCTTTTTTTTCAAATTCTTTTCTAATTGCCCTTCTCTCTAATTCCGCATCCTCACATTTCTTATTTATCCTACCAATTTCTGAATTACATTCTTGTATACCCTCTTCTACCTTCTTAATTTCTCTTCGACACCTATTCTTTTCAACTTTTATTTCCTCGTCTACTTCTGTAATTCTATCACTTAGTACCCTATTTACTTGTTCTAATTTTTCACCCATCACTTGACTATTTTTTTCTATTCTATTCTCAAAATTTTCCCACATTTCCTTTTCACGTTTATCCCCTTTCTCACTTTCTAATCTTATAAGTTCCTGAGTTTTCTCACTTTCTAATCTTAGTTCCTGTGTTGTTTAGTCCCTCTTGTCACCTTCTATCTCAATTTTCCTATTTATTTCCTTTTTAAGTTCATGATTATCCCTTTTTATCATTTCATATAATATGTGCAAGTCCATGCCCCTTCTGTCGTAGTTTCTTTACTGACTTCTTTAACCCCTACTGATCCTTGTTCTACCTCCTCAACGTTTCCTACTTCTACACTCGTACCTTCCACTGTAAATTCTATCATTGCTAATTGTTCTACTTCTTCCTGTCGACTATCCCCCTTTGACCTATCTTTACTCGTTTGCCTAGTCAATCGCTTTTCCCTGTTATCTGCCAATTTTGTTGATTAACTATGTTACCAGCTTATTTAAATTCTACAATTCACCCAGCTAAATCGAGACCCCACGTTGTTGGCGACAAAAATACATGCTGTAATACGCTACAACTTTATAAAGCCCTACATAATGAGTATAAAATAAATGCACCTTACAAAATTTTAAAATTTTATAATGCTCAGCTCAGTCGACGCACAAACGTACTCTTATCTCAGGGTACCTTCCTCGACACTTCTCAAAACGTGGCTCCACTAAATAGCTGGGATAATTACACAAAAAATTTCTTTTACAAAGCTGCCCAATTGCAGCATCCAGGAAATCAAACAACTCGTAAAATTCAAAATTGCCAGAGAACACAAAAAAATCAAATTCCGCCAAAACGAAACAATGACACACAAAAAAATTATTACTTGCTAATTAAAATTAAAACATACAACAACAAAAAAAAACTCTATCAAGCCCTAGCTTAAATGTCTTTTAACCCCCCCAATGAAATCCCCTTTAAATAATTTTGTTCAAAATTCGTCACTTATCTTGTTGGAAAACTTTTTAACCTTCTCCTGTATATGTTTATCCTTGAACTACTCCTACCAACTCATAACTTGATAACTTCAGATACAAAACGTAAACAACACATCAAAATGGCTGCACACACAACATTTCTTTCTTAAACTTCCAGATTTAAACTGGTGTGGAGTCGACGTTTGCCAATTTTCGACTGACTTTCTTCTGTCTGATTTTTCCATTTATAGGTGAGCTGCATTTGTTCAAAATTTTGCTTGGTTTCCAAGGTGATATAAAACAATATCGTCACACTCGTAATTTTGTTGATAATTTCCAAAATTCATTTGTTTTATGTTAAATTATCAAATCCTTTTATTGCCTTTATCTTCCTTATTCAATCTTGCATGTTCCTTTCGAATCCAGCATTGTCTTCCTTGTAAAATTTCTCACATTTTTATATGTAATTTGTCCATCTTTAAAAATATGATGTCAATTTCATTTTTATATTCTCAAATTTCTTTTTACTTAAAACTCATGCCCAATTTCCAATAATTGCATGTTGTTCAGCATAAACTTCTCCATCCTTCCATGTATTTAGCTCTGGTACCACTTTTCTTGTTAAATACAAATTTCACCCAAACTTTGTCATCTTCAATTTTAATGTTATTTTTTTTTTTTTAGACGAATCGAAGGTTTTAACACAACCCCACAGTTTATTTGGTTACCCCCTTTTAAAACTAGCTATATCCCCTTGTGAACCCCAATCCCATGGACTTGATAGACTGTACAAATTTTATTATCGACTATCGTTAAACAACTAACAGTAAAACGTAAGGAACTAAACTTACTTATATAATTACACAGATTAAAACTATTATTACAGAATTATATACACTTATTTGTCTTTCCTTTTTAGGCAGCTTTATAAGGCCATAAGAAATAGTGATAGAAATCTTTACCACATCTTTAAAAGTTAAACGTAATCAAAACACGTTTGTGGTTTGTCCAACTAAGACAACCCTGAGATAATCGGAAGACATTAGTTATAATTAAAAATGAAATACAAGACTTATTGTCACCACAATTACTGATAATTAAATATTCGTAAAAAGTATCCTTTACTGATGTATTTATTCTAATACTCATCTACGTTTTAACTTTATTGATACCTATTAAGCTTATATCATAGCAATATATTTCGAAATAGCCTTGAATGTGATCAAGGGTTGAATTTTAGGATTAACTAGATATTTAAGTTAGTTTATAGTTTACACTAAATATTAAATAATTAAATTAGAAGTAGTATACTTTTAATTGCATGCGAGGACCATAGGAACCAGTTGAGAAGCCGCCACAAACCAGATCCACTCAGAGGGAGTTCACTCTTCTTATACACAAATTCTCCAATTCGCAGTGGGCATCTGCGTGCAGTCACTAAGAAACCAAGCAAGCAAATATCTAATACTCGAAGAATACAGTAACCATTATCCAAGGACCCTTTGATCACACTTGTTCACCTACAAACCAATTTCAAATTATTTCCGATCAGTTCCAAAACCTCCTATTACACAATTTCCAAACATAACATAAAAATATTTCCTACCTATCTTAAGTTGACTCCTTACTACATATTCCGAATATAACTTTATAAAACATTAGAGATTCACTATTATTTACACTATTCCAAGTATGGAGCACCAATTTGAACTTCAGAGAGTAGGGTGTATGTGGGTAATTAACGAAGGTGAAAAAATATTAGCGAGTTACCTGTAAACGTATTTAAAGGTAAGTTATTTTCTGATTGAAAGATTCTTAGGGGTGTTGTTTAAGAAGAGTCCAGTCAGGTTTACGTTAGCAGTCACATGCAGTCTTTAGCCACTGGAGTTTACAATTTCCCCTAAATGTTAGCAAAAAGGGGTAATTGTAAACGGCAATTTTTTTCTTTTTTCAGTTTAAAATGGTTCGTAAATATGAAAAAAAGAAAGCCATTCCTCCCTACACTATTCAAGATTTAGGAAAATCTTTTTTGGACATAATAAATAAAAATAAAACTTATCGGCAAGCAGAAGCGTTTTATTCTATACCGAAAGTGGTAAGTTATTTTCTGATTGAAAGATTCTTAGGGGTGTTGTTTAAGAAGTGTCCAGTCAGGTTTACGTTAGCAGTCACATGCAGTCTTTAGCCACTGGAGTTTACAATTTCCCCTAAATGTTAGCAAAAAGGGGTAATTGTAAACGGCAATTTTTTTCTTTTTTCAGTTTAAAATGGTTCGTAAATATGAAAAAAAGAAAGCTATTCCTCCCTACACTATTCAAGATTTAGGAAAATCTTTTTCGGACATAATAAATAAAAATAAAACTTATCGGCAAGCAGAAGCGTTTTATTCTATACCGAAAGTGGTGATTTATAACCGAATTAAAGGAAGGAAGGTGACCATGGATTAAAAGGTGCAGGTCGTCCAGCAGCCTTAACAAAGAATGTTGAACAAGAGCTACGTAAGTGTCTCGTGGCACGGTCTAGAATGGGATATCCCTGTGACAAGGAGGAATTATGTCAATTAGTAGCAGAATATGTGCAACTGAACAATATCAAGACACCTTTTCAAAATAATATACCAGGTCAGGAATGGTACCTAGCCTTTATAAAGAGAAACCCACAGTTGTCTTTGAAAAGGCCCAGACATTTGCAGAAAAGTAGGAAGATAGCAAGAGACCCTTATATAGTATATCACTTTTATAAAAAAAATAGATTTTTTGGTTAAAGAGAAGGATCTCGAGGACCCAGACAAAAAATGTTTCATATTCAATTGTGATGAGACTGGGTTTAACAGCGACCCAACAAAAATAAGGGTAATAGGCGAAAAAGGCAAAGCCCTCGCAAGAGTATCGGGAGGATCTGGTAGGGAAAATACAGCTGTGCTAGCATGCGTGGCAGCTGACGGCTCCTTCCTCCCTCCATTAATTATTTTTAAGGGGGTTGCTGTGCAAGCAAGATGGGTTTCTGATAGTTCTTATCCTGGAACCAAATACGGGACATCGAAGAATGGAGGAATCTCAGTTCTTTACCTGGTTTTCCACCATGTTGATGCGCTGCGCGAAGAAAACGTGCTGGCTCAACCAGCACTTTTGTTGTATGATGGGCACAGCAGCCCTATATGAGCGTAAGAATAGTAAAAGCTGCGATGGAAAAGAATATAAATTTACTGCGATTGCCAAGCCACCTCACTGATCGGATTCAACCACTTGATAAGTGTGTATTTGGCCCCCTAAAAACAAAATGGGATCGAAAATTGATTGAATATGGGAAATCCGAAATGGGAAACAGACAGGACGTTTGTCGAAACAGAAATTTTCTGAAATATTTGGCGTCGTGTGGAACGATGGCATGTTGGCAACTGACATAAAGTCGGGATTTATAACAATAGGTATCTGTCCAGTGAATTCAAAGGCCTTCCCAGAAGATTTCTTCCATTGAAGGGCCTTGGAAAGATATAACAAACAATCTGAAACAAAAGATATGGCTGTATTCGAACACCCAGAGACAGATGTTTCTTCGTTTACAGGATCTTCTGTTCAGGAAATTTCCGCAGTTGATATAGAGAACAATCAAGAGCATCCCCATTCATCAAGCCAAGGCATGTCTTCTTCTTTGTCCATAAATGCAAATAAAGTGTCTGATACACGTGTGACAAATAAAGATTTAACTCCCAAGAGCATCATAGAGATCTTTAGCAACAAACTGTGTAGAAATTCACAGCAACAGGTATCAGCATTAGAAACAACCAAAAAAGTAATTCCTCGTCTTAGACAAACTCAGTATGGACAGTTAGTAACAACAGAAGAAGTTTTGAAGAAAATGATAGAAGCTGAAGAGAAGAAAGCCAGCAAACTCACTACAGGAAGAAAAAGAGAACAAAAGTCAGATGTCACAAAAAACCGAACAAAAAACAAAACAAAGAAGAATAATACTGGTGCCGAAAGTCATCTCACTTATACGTGTACAAAACCAAGAGACACGGACGCAAAATGGGCTAATTGTAAACAGAACCACCCTGCGAACTCAATTGAGTGTCGGGTGTACAAACAAAAATTAGAGAGCATTCAAAGAAACAGGAACATTCATACTAAGCAGACCAGCTCTACCCCACCGAACCAATCACCAGACATACACAGCAGATCCGGGTTCCCCGCAATGAAAACAGCCACAGCTTCCAACAGCATTCGCTGGTTTAGCAACTTCAATTCAGCGAAACCATCTCCAATAATGAACGAACAAGTCAAACAAGTGAGTGCAAATAATAAACAAGACACGCTTGCGGCGCTAATAGGTGAGCTTAATATTTTAGACAGTCACATAAACTTAACCGAAATGGTGAAGCAAGTGAGGGCGCTAAATGCACAGCTAGCATCTTGCAAGAGCAAATCCGAAAAATTAGAAAAATTAGAAATAAATAATAAAATAAACACTAAGGGAGACTTAGAGCAGACGGTCGATAACTTAACAACGGCACTACAAAAAACAAGTAGGCAAACAATACCGTACAAAACAACAAACACCCTACACGCTGATATTCCCGCAAATATTAAAATATTGATTCAAAATAGAAACAGAAGCAGGAAAATGTGGCAAAACACTCGATTACAGCACCATAAAGACGAAATGACGCGACAAATTAAACAAATTAGACTCATGTGGTAAATATTATTATCGAAAAAAAACGACTGTCTAATCACAACGAGTGATTGGTAACAAGAAGCGCGCGCGCCGGTCGCGTAGCTTGCCCCGAGCTCCATCTTGTCCAAATCCCAAAAAATTCCAATCCACATATTATTACACATCACCAACCCTTCTAAATAAAGACCGATTACTTTCAAAATTAGCGGCGCTTATTAACGAATGGGGAAAGAAATAATACTCCCCCGCACCACCCTCCAACAAAAAAAAAAAGAAAAAAAAAACAATAAAACAACCGCCCGAAAGGGCCTATCATATTATCAGGGTGATCATTTGAAAACGATCCACCCCCAATATCTCGGTGCACAAAGCTTTCTAAAGAAATCGCCGAGACACGTCAACAATATTAATGAGGAGGACATATTTTTACATAAAAGTTACATAACACGTTTTATCCCCCAACCCTCCAGAGCCTCCTCCTCAAAAATTTTAAATGGCAAGGGGGGTTATGTGATACCTCATTTGAAAGGCCTTTGGATTACCTAGATTTTGACGTTTTGCTTTTTAACACCTTCGCTGCGGAACCCGCCATTTGGCGGCATTAGATCACCCAACTATATGCGGATGACGCCATATGGCGTAAGCGCCCGCTTTAACTTACAGCGGGTATGATTCACTCCGCTCTGGACGAACCTGCATGTATTATTGTCCGCACATTCTTTGAGGTTTATTATAAGTAGTGTAGCTTTCGTTTGGAATTTTTTCGATTTTTTAATAGGAATCGATACATTTTAAAATGAGTGATATAGACAATAATCAGCCTGGTCCCTCTGGCATAAAAAAGCGCAGGATTAATTTCAAAAATCCGAAAAATCTTAATGAGGAGGAAATGCTACAGATGCTATATGAATCAGATTGTGATGAAGATGAAGATTACGAGCTCGAACTCGAGGATTTGTCTTCTGAAAACGAATTTGAGGAGGATCACGGTAAATTCTGGTTTTGTCCTTTTCTTGAACGGTATGTATTTAAATTTATTTCTTGGCAGTGGACATTGTTCCGATGGATGAAAACATCGACGAGGGGGAAAGAACTCAAATAGAGGAAATCATCGAAACGTGGAAAGACAACTCCAACAGTATGAGAAATTTTGATTTCAATGGGACAAATGAAATGTTGGTCGATGTTCCTCCAAATGCCGAGCC
Source organism: Hemicrepidius hirtus (assembly GCA_963082805.1). NCBI lineage: Eukaryota > Metazoa > Arthropoda > Insecta > Coleoptera > Elateridae > Hemicrepidius > Hemicrepidius hirtus. The sequence continues at coordinate 31,438,558 of OY720161.1, read as the reverse complement.
CTATGACTATTTTAAGCTTCTCGTCGACGATGATTTCCTAAATCATATAATACAAGAAACAAATGATTATGCGGAGGAGGTGTTTTTGACAAAGGGTGGAGCTGCAAGGTCAAGGATTTCAGAATGGAAAGCCCTTACATATGATGAATTGCTCAGATTTTTAGGCTTGATTTACCACATGGGCACAATTAAATTGAGCAAACAAAGTGACTAATTGTTGGACAAGGACACCTACTGCACTGGAACTCTACGAGGCGATAGAAAAGGTGCCCCTAAGGACGTTGTGGGTGCAAAATTGAATCGTGGTGAAACCACAGCTAAATATTCTAGTGGAATAATGGTGGGAAAATGGAAGGATCGGCGAGATGTGACTTACATTTCAACCGAATTTAAAAACGAGATGGTCGAAGTTACGAACAAAAGGGGTGCTATAAAAGAAAAACCACTACCAATCATTGAATACAATAAATATATGGGTGGAGTAGATAGACAGGACCAAATGATGGCTTACTATCCATCCCTCCGCAAAACATTGTTTTGGTACAAAAAGCTTGGCGTTCATATATTTCAACTTCTTCTCTTCAACTCCCATATATTATACAATAAATACTCCGGAAAAAAATGTTCTTTCTATGATTTTCGTTTGGCAATTATTGAAAATCTATTACCTGCTGTGTCGACCAAAAGTTCTGTCAAACCAAAAATTGCTGAACATATTCCAACTAAAATAGCAGACGATAAGGATGGTCCCCGAAGGTCCAGAAAAAGATGCCGTGTATGCACTCAAAAAAAAATTAGGAAAGACACGGTGTGGGAGTGCCAAGTCTGTCCTGAAAAACCTGGATTATGTGTAGAGCCATGTTTCAAATTGTATCATGATAAAATGTAAATATGTAACAAATTAATTTTCAGTTTTTCTTTTTTCGTCAATAGTTTATTTTCTCTATTATTGAAAAATAAAGGTTTTTCCATTGTTTCTAACACTTATTTCTCTTTGAAAGTAACCTTGGACCTAAACGCCATTTGGCGTCTTCCGCATATTCTTGAAAAACATTAGTATGTGCGGACGACGCCAATAGGCGCATGTCACTAATAAAATCACTAGTGACACTAAGGCACTATTTTCTGTAAAATATTAAAGCAACAGCATGTCAAACAACATTCAACAACATTTTGAAAAAAAAAAGTAAATCCGCCCATGCTGGCGTACCAATAGCGTAATACGCAGCGAAAGTGTTAAAATCGGTTGATCCGTGTTTGAGATATTAAGGGAAAAGTGTTTAAGTTTATTAAAACAAAAGGGAGCTTTTAAAACGCATGTTTTTATCAGAATCTCTGAAACCTTCAGGTGTTTTCATAAAAACTTCTTCTTTCAAGAAACCATTTAAAAATGCTGTCTTAACATCTAAATGTGAAATATCCAAATCTAATTTTACTAACCAAGCAAATAATAATCTTAATGTTGAATACCTAACTACCGGAGAAAAAGTTTCTTCGTAATCTATTCCTTGCTTTTGAGTGAATCCTTTGGATACTAAACGAGCACGAAACTTTACTTGATTTTCACAATTAACCTTTCTTTTAAAAACCCACTTGCAGTCCACCATTTACAGGTAAATCAACGAGTTCCCAAGCACTATTTTCTTCGAAGGATTCCAATTCTTCCTCAATGGCATGCCGCCATGCTGCTCCATCAGGACTTGACAGGGCTTCCGAGATACTGATTGGATCACTCTCTGAATTCACTATTTCGCTGCTCATGTAGTAAACAAAATTCTTGTTAATTTTTGGTTTCGGTTGTCTTTTGGATCTACTAAGCTCTTGCGGCTCTTCAACACTTGTTTCTGGACTATAATCTTCATCATCAAGCATTTCCTCTTCAGAATTTCTTTCTTCATTTGACGAGTCAGTTGAAGAAACTAATTCCGTTTCTTCCCCCACTGAATCTAAAATTTCTACCCCCACTGAATCTAAAATTTCTACCTTCTGAACTTCGGTTTCTTTGGCAATATTCTTTTCTTCAGTATTTTCCATCACAATTACGTCACGATTAGTGATTACTATACCTGTAACTGGATTGTACAATCTATAACCTTTGACTGTTTCACTGTAACCTACTAATATGTGTTTAATTGCCTTTTTATCCCATTTTTGTCTTTTTATTTTGGGAACTTGTACCATGGCTGTACTCCCAAATATTCTTGAATGACTGATGTCTGGTTTTGTACCTGTCCAACGTTCGAAAGGTGTTTTTGGGTTTACCAGAAGCTACAGACCTGTTTTTTAAATAAACTGCTGTATTTACAGCCTCAGCCCAAAACATTTTATCAATGTTCTTATCGAAGAGTAAACATTTTGCTTTCTCAACAATGGTTCGATTGAACCTTTCTGCCATACCATTTTGTTCTGGTGTGTAGCTATTTGTTGTTTGATGAATAATCCCATTATCTCTTAAGTATTTTTCAAATTCCTTAGTGCAATATTCTCCTTCATTATCCGATCGCAGTACTTTGATTTGCTTATTTTGTTGCTTTTCAACTAAATTCTTAAAATCTCTAAACTTCTCAAAAACTTCATCTTTTGTCTTTAGAAAATAAACGAAACACATTCGGCTGTAATCATCTGTTAGCGTTAAAAAATATCTGGACATACCTAATGACTTTTTCTTCATGGGACCACAAACATCACTATCAATAATTTCCAGTAAGCCTTTAGCCCTGCTGCCCCTCTTTGGAAAAGTTAATCGGGTTTGTTTTCCTTCACAGCATATTTCACAGTTTTGTTTTTCAATATTTACTCGTCCTTGGTATTTTAGTCCGTCCACTAACTCGTTCATTTTTATCAAATAACCATTATTTATGTGTCCTAAACGTTTATGTCAAACTTCACTTGAAACTGCTAACGCTGTCAATAAATTATTCTGTGGCTTCTCAAAATTCAATTTGTAAACATTGTCCAACAAATCAGCTGTTGCGATTAATACGCCTTCTTTATTATAAATTTCACAACCTTTCCTGTTAAAAATAACGTTGTTTCCATTTTTAATTAACTGGCTTACCGATAACAGGTTTGTTGTTAACTGCGGCACGTATAAAACATTACCTACAACAATATCAAACTTTTTGTTGTTAACCATTGTAGAAATTTCTACATCACCTGCACAATCCACTGCAACTCTGTCTTTATTGGCCACCATAATTTCTTTGAACGTTTGCTCTTCTCTGACATTTTTTAACCAACCCTTTTTAGCTGTTAAACCGGAATCAACGTACCATCATGCATTGCTGAATTCGCCATTCAAAAATACTGCACTGAATGCGTTCGTTGAACTACTGCTGGTTTTCTGCTTGTCATCTTCCTTCGCATATTTGTTTGGGCACTGACTCATAAAATGTCCTTTTTTCTTACATCGAAAACATGTAATTTCAGTTCTGTCCTTTTTCGTGTTTTTATTTGTGTTACTTGTACTACCATCTTTCTTCGCGTTGTTCCTATTGTAATTGGCTTTACCGATAACAGCACTTCCTGATTTACTTGACGCCTCATCTGGTGCCATGTCTAGTATCTTCGGTACTAATAGCAATTCCAGAATGTTCTATGACCATAATCATCGGTGCGAACCTTTCTGGTAGTCCCGCCAAAAGTAGAGATCCAACCCATTCTCCATCTATCGCGAAACCGGTTCTGTTTAATTTCTGAGATGTTTCAACCACGCGGTTGATGTATTCCTCCATTGAATCGCAATTTTCAAGACGCAAAGAAATCAATGTACGTAGCAGTCCGATTTTACGACTAAAACCACAGTCCTCGTACGTTTTCTTAAGGGTGTCCCATACTCCTTTGGCTGTACTTTCTCCTTTAATATGAACAAATCTCGATGGATCCAACGTTAAAATTAACTTCGCTTAGCTTTACTTATTAACACTGTGTCACAGCACTGTGTCCGTTTCTGAACCGTTTATGCAGTTTGTTAAACCTTCTAACACAAACACGTTTTCTACAGCAAAAGACCAATCTGCGTAATTTTCACGACCTAGTAGGCGCGGTACACTGTTTAGGTAATTCATGGCCATAATGCTTATTCAATTCCTTAACACGTTTTAACTTTTTCACTTATATACGCCACGAGGCAAGCTGGGCCCATAACCTGTTAAATAAAACGTCTGTTCTCTTTGAATATACTGCATGGACTGCCTTTATTTAATAGTTACAACCGGTTGCGACACTATAGATGTCGCTACATCATTACTAATTTATACAGGGTTGATCATTCTAACAATAACTATAAAATGGACTGCTGTTTGTTTGGCTTCGACGCTAAGAAAATATAAAGAAAATCACTCTACCATGGAGGCAGCCATAATGTGCACTTTCTAGGGAATTTGCGAACATAGCAGAATTGCAAAACCCTCTGCTCGACTAAATACGCGTTATTATTCATATCTGATATTAATAACAGAAACGTATGACTAATTTAATTGACAGATAAAAAAAGTTGACAGTCATAACGGCCTATGTTATTTCACTATAGCATTATTTTATAATTTTTTTACAGAAACAGGTAACTAAGTACTAACATTTATTGGTACCATCGCATGCGCTGTATTTTTGTCGTTCTATTCACACCATTGTTGTGGGTTTAAATGGCGAGCAGGAATCTATACACGGTGTTAATAAAAAAAACTTTACACACTTTGGTAGGCGATAATAGAGATCAATACAAGAACAAAATTCTAATACACCGTGGTCCAATACTCAATGGTTTTCACGATATGGAATTTTTAAATTTTTATTTACACCTTCAAATTTGAATGCGATGTCGCGTTATCAAAATGAACGCGATAAAAAAATAGTCGCAGCAACAATAGATGTAATGTTGTTTCAACGGTGGGATTAATTATTGCTGAAGCAAGTTTATTTTCGCAATGGTTACATTTACATCAGCGGAATACGCCAATATGTTATGGCGAAGCTCGTCTAAATTCGCGTGAAGCTAGACGAATTTACCAGCAGAGATATCCTTTGAGGCATATTTCTTCTCATCCAACTTTTCAAGAAGTGCGCTAACTGTTTTGTTTATTGAAGTTATTTTTAGAGTGCGCTAAATGCGTTGTTTATTTTATATGTAAAGATTTTGTACGAACCATATCGCGAAAACCATTGACTATTGGACCACGGTGTATTAGAATTTTTTTCTTGTATTGATCTCTATTATCGCCTACCAAAGTGTGTAAAGTTTTTTTATTAACACCCAGTTACAATGCAATTCTCCTACGTTCGGTTTTGATAGTACCCACATTGTATAGTTCATGTGCACCATGTGCACGATATTATGTTATAAATTCAGATACACAAAACACCTGACTGTCAGCTTATTAAGCATCTGCATCACGTGATGAAAGTCACGTGGTTTTTCAGTTTGGAGTACACACAAAGAAGCAACATAACCTCCAAGTACGTTGCTTCTTGCTGTAAAGTTCGTATAGTTGTTTTTGAAAGTGTTATTTTGAGACGTTCTTTGTGCTACAGTTTAATAATTTTTATTAAAATGGCATCTGAGTATAGCGACTACTATAAATCATTAGATGACGTGCATTCTCGGCGGTACAGAGAAAAGATTTTGGCTATTAAAGTGGACCCCTATCTTCTTCAGTTGATTGATTGTAGTGCAAAAGTCGAGGATTATCCTAAAATATTATATCCTGACATATTTAACTATTTAGTGCATGATATTAGTGCGTATAGTTATGAGCAAATGAAAGCATATAAGGGGTTAGAAGCTTACAAACAAGCAGCCTGCGGTTGGGTGCAGAAAATTTATACAAAAAGGTGTGAAAAGAACGTTGTAATTTTAGGTCAGGTAAATATGTCACTTTTATGATTTTTTTATAAACATTTTATTTATAGGTACATTTTATATTACATAAATTGTTATATTTACATTTTATAAACTATTTAGACATAGGTAATTAAAACATACATTTTGTAGGTTGTGCATTCACAACGGCTGAATGAAAAATCCCTAAGTTGTTGGATAATAGCAGAAGAAGATGGTAGAATAATTAATTCCCATTGTAATTGCGTTGCTGGTTTGGGGGAAAGATGCACACATGTCTCTGCAATTTTGTTTTTCATAGAAATGACTGTACGGAAGATGGCAGACGCACACGCTACATCTGTAACGTACGTAAAGGCCTACTGGAAGGTTCGTACAAAAATTTCAGCACCAGTGGTAGATATTAATTTTGCCACACCTTCTAAGATGTTAGAACAACGATGTGTTGCGGCTGAACCATTGCATCGTAGAGAGGCCGACAGAAATATTGATGTACCACTTTTAAGCAGCGAAGAATTGCATCACACTTTATTGAAGTTAAAAGCAACACCTCGAGGGTGTGTGCTTCATTTAACGACAAAACCATTTTCTATGGAGGTAGCGGAGGAGATAAAGAAAAATAGAGTTTTTGCGTTAAATGAATTATACGCTTCCGAGTATGAAGCAGAATCGTTAGAAAACTTATGTAAAATTGGTAATTATTATATAATGAATCATAAATTTCTCGTATTACCGTTATTATTCTTTTATAGGGGCTCAGCTAGATTTGTCAGTTCCAATTGAGGAGTGCCGTCGTATCGAACATGCAACTGGCAAGCAAGCAAAGTGCAAAGAGTGGTTTTATTATAGGGCAGGTAGGATAACTGCATCAAAATTCAAACATGCTTGCTGAACAAGGATTACAAAACCATCCATTTCATTAATACGACACATATGCTATCCAGGAGCAAACCAATTTATGACCAGTGCGACACAATATGGTTGTGACCATGAAAAACGTGCCTATGAAGCATATTCTAGAGATATGATAACACATCCGAACTTTGGAGGGGAGAATGTTGGTTTATGTTTAAATCCAAATTATCCTTACTTTGGTGCATCACCAGATAAAATAGTTGAGTGTATTTGCTGCGGTTTAGGTTGTGTCCAAATCAAATGCCCATATTGTGCGAAAGATGTTGGAGTAGAAGAATTGTCGATTTTAAAGAAAGTTGGGAGTTCAAGATGTTGATGGAACGAAGATGCTATCACCAAATCACAGTTACTATTACCAAATTCAAATGCAGCTTGCTGTTACCGGGTTAAAATATTGTGATTTTGTTGTTTAGAGTGAGCATAATTATTATAAAGAAAGGATTTCTTTCAATCAATATTTTTGGGATAAAGAAAGTGCCATTGCCAAAGCTTTTAACGAGGCAGTTATCATACCAGGACTGTTGGGAAAGTATTATACCAACAAAGCAGCTAAAGAAGCAGTCTCCAGTGTTGCAGGTACAAATGATTGGAGTACTTTGGTGAACGATAATGAGGCCACTTTGACACCTGCAAGGGCATATTGTGTATGTAATGGATCTGATGATGGTAGACCCATGATTGCATGTGATAATGCAAACTGTAAAATGCAGTGGTTCCATTTGGAATGCATCAATTTAAATGCGTTGCCACAGGTTAGCCAGTGGTTTTGTCACTTGTGTTTGAATGGTAATTAATGTTTAATTATTAATATTTACGCTATAGTCTGAATGTCTACACTGTTATCTCATTTACATTAGTTGTATACCCTAAACAGAGTGCCCGTGGGGAGTTAATGTATCCAACAAGGAAATGTGTTTTTGTTTGAAGTAAGCTTAGACACGATTTTCGTTGTTTTTCTTTGTTTCAAACTAACAGTGTATAATGGAGACGGATGGCAGTGTCCCAATGGGTATTGTTTCAACTATACAAAACTTTTACTAAGGGCCGGTTTTACAATACAAGTATAAGTTATACCCCCGGCAATTGTCATGGTTACAATTGTTAAAAGAATTGTAACCATGGCAACTGTCGGAGGTATAGCTTATTCCAGGTATATACTAGTATTGTAAAACCGGGCCTTGGTCATGGATACATTATTTTTGGAAAATATCCTTCTTAATGATTGTTTTGCAGTTTCCTTGTTCGATACATTAATTCCCCACCTTTCTTATAAAATACAGGGTAATAGGGGGCAATGTTTACACGTGATTCCATCTGTGATGTGCATTATATGATTTAAAAAAAATAATAAAAGTGTTACTACATTTTTATCGTGTGATCTACAACATTTTTCTTCTCAGTTGGTGATGGGATACGTAGTCATGTCTTGTATCAAAATAGGAATTTTAAGCAGATTGTTTGAACCATTTCCTTTTACGATATTTTATAATATTACACATTACAAATAATATTTTATTGGAAAAAATATATTAAACAAGAAGCGTAGATAACTAGACCTGAAATTTAAATGATCACTCGGTATTACTGAGACATAAGTTCTCGTTCACGCGAACTTAGAAGAAAAATTTTGTGGATCTTACGTTACAATCGGATATTTACAAAGTGAGAAGCTACATTTAGTTGGCTGTAATATAGCTTGTTACTATAATGGCACAATGGGTGGGCACAAATTGATCAATGCACAACCTACGACAATAATTTTGTCCAAAAATGCAAACTTTTTTGATATTTTTGCCACCATTACCAAGGGCAATGTTCCATTTAAAAAGGTGTACTTTTGTTTTAAAACACCAATTACTCTTTCCACATGGATTCTAACACTGGCCAATTTTCGAGTATCTTCGAGTTCTTTTGCACTTAATTGTACCTTGCCCTTTTTAAATGCTGGTGTAACTACCTGGGCAAAACAAAGTTGTACAGAATCCTGTACCGTAAAGCAAAAAAAAAAATTTAATATTGAAAAACGTCGTAAATTCATTTTGGTTAAACATTTTCTGGGTTTTTTTTTATAAAATGGTTATTGGTGGTAGTTGCGGAAGAAATTCCAGAAATCCTTTTTTGAATTATCTTAAACATCTTGTACTTGTACGATGGACGGTAACCGAGATCGCCGTTGAAGGATTGCAAAGATGGGCCACAATGTCTTCGAAGGAAAAAGCAAAATTTCGAATTCAGGCGCAAAGAGAGCAAGAGCGTAGGAGGCAAGAGCGGAGACGCAGGCAAGAGCAGAGAAAAGCGGAGGCGGAGTGAAGCGGAGGCGGAGAGAAGAGCGGAGGCGGAGAGAAGAGCGGAGGTGCAGACAACAACAGAAGACTATTTGAATGTAAATCATAGTAAATTTGGCAGCCGTAAATATTTGTAATAAATTCTTTAAAAAAATAGATTTTCATTTGTTTAAAAAAGAATAAATTTAACTAAATGCATTTATTTGAAGGTTATACATTACTCCAAGATGTTAGTAATAGTGTGGAATTACAATATACAATGAAAACTGTTGTGTAGTGAACACACCTTAAGATATAGACTTGGTGAATGTACCTTGGTAGGTAAGACAGGCATCTTGTGCATGCGGGCCAAGAGCAGGTAGACATGTTTAGAGCAGACCTAAATGTAATATTAATTATGCATGTAGAACAATTGATAATAAAGATAAGTTTATAACATGGCGCAGTCGGTGCAAAGAATCAACCATTAAAAGTAAAAGAAAAAAGAAAAAGGACGAAGGGTACCAAGCAGAGTACCACGAGGTCAGTACAGGTTAGGAAACCACGTGCAGAAATAAATAAAATAGAAACAAATTGGAAATGGAGTTCGTCAAACAACCAAAGGCAATGAGTATGGACGGGGACTTGGGAGTGAATTGGAAAAAATTCAAAGAAAATTTCAAAATATATGCCGCAGCGTCAGGGCGTACCTTAAAAGCAAAAAGTGTTCAAGCTGCTGTACTTTTACATTGTCTAGGTGAGGAAGCGAGAGAAGTGGTAGACACGTTGGGACCTACAGAGACAGACAAAGAAGATACCGCAGTAATCGAAAGGAAATTGGATGAATACTTTCTTCCAAAAATGAATCCAAGCGTGGAGAGACACAAATTTAACACGTGTTCAAAAAGCAGGTATAAATTTTGATACCTACCTAACTGAATTGAGACAAATTGCGGCAAACTGTAATTTTGGCACGCTACAAGCCTAATATGTGACCGGATTGTGTGCGGAATAAAAAATGTGCAGGTGAAGAATAGGCTGCTGCGGGAAGCAGACCTGCAATTAACAAAAGCAGTTGAAATATTGTTGTGATTTAGACTCAGACTTGGTCGTATACCTATTCTAAATTAATATAAAGGTTTACAGCTACCTTAAGCTTACGTTTTGTTTTAGTAAAGTTGTATACATTTATTTTAAATTTTTCTTTTCAATAATTCGGTTTTTCATAATTTTTTTTTATTATTTCGGTTTCATAAGGCTCTTATCTCAGGATATTGGTTCTTTGTGTGTATCGTCCTGGTATCAGTTGTGGGTCATTTCAATATTTCAAAATTTGGGCCATATACGGTTCCGTTATGCTTTCAAATGGTCAACTAAAAAAGTAGATGTTATTTATGTCATAAACTTATGTATTTATGTAAAATTGGTTTAGTAGTTAAGATAATTCATTGTTTACATGAATTTAGCTATTTGTGTAAGGCTATTTGTTAATTTTAATTTGTTTATTTGTATAATTTGATATCGAAGCATCTTACGATATTCGGACAAACGTTGGGATGTTCAATATGTTGTCCCAGTATTTGTTGATGTGGTTTTTAGCTATCTTCATACTTTGATACGGTTTCTTTTATTTGGAAAATGATTTTCTTCAAAAATCGATTCTAAAATTAGTAAGGTTTTAGGTTATGTTAAAATTGTAAAATTATTGACTGTTGGATCTTTTTGAAAAGCTAAAATTATGGGGAGTTCAGATATGTGGCTGATTTGGAGAATAATGGAAAGATAGAGGCCAGAAAGGCATTTGAAAATTTAATGTTTTAGAAACGAGAGATGTTCAGATGTTACCTGAAAAAATGTGCGTTTCCATGGTGAAAAACAAACTTGTAACACAGGTGATAAATAGGCCTGCGAAACAAAAAGAATATCACTCAGCTAAAACTTGTTAAAGAGCGTGTCGTTTCCTCGAGTCCGAAAATTTACAAAGCTTGAATTTATTTTTTGTTGTGCAAGTGGAGAATCGGACATCTTGTAGTTATCTCGTCGACTTCAAGTCACAAGTGATCTATTATCGAATTGGAGATTGGGAGTTTTTCGTTGCAGTTCGGGAATTTAAAAGAAGCGCGGGAAATTTGATTTACGCCACATCAGATCCAGAATCAATCTAAGATAAGTTCTTGTAATTTTAAATTTAAATGTGTGTTAATTGCCTAGGGATGATAGGGTGTTTGATGATTAATTTAATTTAATTTGTGTTTATTTTTTTTGTAAATAAATTTGTTTGGTGTGTTGTCTGAAATTTAAGTTTGTTTGGTTTCATATTTATTTTATATCGTTTTGTCAGATGAAAGTTTTTCTTTTAGTTGTCAAAGTATATGCTAAATAGTGGACCCACAGATGATACTTGTCAATGCAGAACAAGGTATCGAAAGCCCTGAGATAAGAATAGCGCAAAGTAAGAACATTAAAATTAAGCTTCAGGTAGCGTATAGTATACAACAATATGTAGAGCAGCGGAACAAAGCGAAGAACACATAAGGCAACTACAGGAATCTAACAATCTAGAAGTAGCGGCAATCCAAGCAACAAACTACAGGACATGAACAGTACGGAAAACCAGTCAACAAAATACCTTTCGATCACCTGTGAACCAACAATGGAACCGTGGAGTCAACAGTCGGGAAGTAAGACAGCCGGCATCAGTTTTTAACAATAGTATGAAATTCTCAGGTCCCACGCAGAGAGGCCAGCAACATTGCAGCAGATGTGGATATATACACCACCCACGCCAGTGTCCAGCGTTCGGTAAAGTATGCAACAAATGTAACAGATTTGGTCATTTTGCAACAGTGTGCAGAGCGCGAGTAGTAAATGTAGTAGCAGGGGAATTTGAAAGTGAAGAATCGGAACATGTATCGGATAATGTAAGCTCAGAATATTTACTAGGAGCATTAGAAACAGATCAGATGATAGGTTCAATAAGTGGTGATTGGTTCATAGATTTAGAATTATTAGATTGTAAGCAAGTTAAGGGTCTATTCTGTATTCACCTGTTAAAATTTAACGTGGCTTTAAAATTGAAACCAACCGCTAAATTTAAACCCTTGGCGTTGATTGGTTAAATGGTAGTTTTAGCTGTCATAATTAAGTTTAGCGATTGGTTACAATTTTAACCCCACGTTAAATTTTAACAGTTGCTTACAGAATAGACCCTTTAGAAAGTTTAAGTTGGATACAGGGGCCCAAATTGCCGTAATCCCTTTGTATATTTATAACAAACAAGCTACGATGGAAAAGAATATAAATTTACCGCGATTTCCAAGCCACCTCACTGATCGGATTCAACCACTTGATAAGTGTGTATTTGGTCCCCTAAAAACAAAATGGGATCGAAAATTGATTGAATATGGGAACGGAACAGGACGTTTGTCGAAACAGAAGTTTTCACTAGTAATATCCCGAGTGCATGTAAAATGATCGGCAATTTGATATGCAAGAGGGATATTTTACGAGACTATTTCCCGAACGAATTTTTAATTAAATAGCTGATATATTTGTAAACTGATAAATATGTGTATTTGAAGTTATTATGTTTTCCAAAGATCTAGCCTGTGTACCTGTTCGTAGAGAAAACAGTAGATAATTTTTGTTCAAAAAACTATAGCAACGTGTAAATCCGTGTAAACAAAAAATTAAAACAATAAATATTGTGAAAAATATTGTGCTTATTAAAATGAGTTTTGAACGGTTTGGTAGTGTTTCCTTTGAAGAAATAGACGAAGAGCTAGATAACATTATACCGGTAAACACTAGAAAATCAAAGTTCTTGGAAACAATTTGAGAACTTCTGCGAAAAAAATGGGTATATATAACATCTTATTGTAAATGACTGTACAGTTGATACATTGGAGATTTAAGATCTTACTATTACTTATAAAACCTGCGTAAACATTTTATTGCATACATTATGAAAGAAAGTACAATAAAATATAAATAAATCGATAAAACCACTTTAATAAATCAATAACACGCGTAACACAAATCAATGTCACATACCTTTTAAATTTCTGTAAAAATACAATAAACTTAAAATAATTTAAATCACAAAGAGCATATAAGTTCAAACTAGGTCATACGTATTAATTACACCATTTTGTGTTACTGCTTTTGATTTAGTTAATGGTATTTATACAGGGTGTTAATACTAAGTCGTTACACCCGAAAATGGTAGTTAGAACTCATTAAAACAAACAACTTTTTTTAGTTCCAATTTTTGATTTGGGGCTTCTATTCGTAGTTATTGGATTTCTTTTGTTTTTTTAACAATCTTAATAACTCCTTTATTTCAGGGAATATTTCAAAAAACGAAAGGTTTTCAAAATGATGTTACGGTTCTCTACAACATTTGTATTTACAGTTATTTTATATTTTTTCAAATAACAAAATGGCGGCCGATCAAAAATTTCAAATCTCAATATTTTGATAACCACCCTATAAATTTGTATAAATATTTTTTCTCATTTTCTTCTATCTATGCAAAAAAGAGGTCTTAAATTACAGAAGAGCATGGGTAAAGTATCGACGAATTAAAAACAATTTAGATCGAAGTAGCTTTCTGCCATTAAAAAATAAAACAGAAGAACAATTAGATTAGTGCACAAAACTGAACGAGATACCTACGTTTTAAAATGAACAATTTACAAAACACTGAACTTCGTGACATGCTTTTGGTTTTTGAGGAGGCAAGGCGCAATGCACAGGAAGCTCGAAGAATCTATCGGAGAAGATACCCAAATCGCCAATAGGTAGGTACTACTTATTCTATAATTAATATTGCTTAGAGGGATGTAAAAGTGTTTCCAACACTGAAGTAGTACCATAAAATAATATAAACCTTTTATATTATTTTATGAGTACTACCGTTCTAGACGGGTGGATCGTCAATCGTGACGCAACAGCAGGAGTGGGGATACACTTGCTGGCCTTAAGTAAAGGTGGCCTTGTGTCAGTCCAGCATAGATGACTGACTCGTCAATTGGTTTTTTCAAGAATTGTTCGATTGGCAGAAATGAGCTATCAAAATGGACCAAATGAGGTGCAGAATAAATCGGACTTGACACCAAGGTCGTATTTACAAGTTGATCGCGAACATCATGCTTCCATAGTGAAAAAAATGCGAGGAAATTCAACATCCTTAGAAAAACAAGATATTTGCAAACCCAGCACTTCTACATCAGCTACAGAAGAAGAAGAAATGACCGCTCAATAGGTTAATAATACTAATAACAATAATTACTATAACTGTACTTTTAATATTTCATATTAATACTTTTGTTAAAAGTAAACTAAAAACTAATTATAATATGTTCCAATAAATATTCTTCCCAAACGATTTTAGCTAATTTAATTGTAAAAAGAAGAAAATAAATATAAAACTTCTGCCAAATTCAAAAAGAAAAGTAACAAATTACCGAAAAATGTACTAATCTAAATTATCGGCAATTTGCACGAGTCAAATTATCGGCAATTTGCACTAGTGCAAATTATCGCTGTAATTCGCATGTGATTGGTTCAACGTCAAAAATTAAAGCCTTCTGATTGGTCAAAAAATAGTGAGGGAAATAATCTGAAATATTTGGCGTCGTGTGGAACGATGTCATGTTGGCAACTAACATAGAACCGGGATTTATAACAACAGGTATCTGTCTAGTCAAAAGCCTTCCCAGAAGATTTCTTCCATCCAAGGGCCCTGGAAAGATATAAAAAACAATCTGAAACAAAAGATATGGCTGTATTCGAACACCCAGAAACAGATGTTTCGTCGTTTACAGGACCTTCTGTTCAGGAAATATCCGCAGTTGATATAGAGAACAAGCAAGAGCATCCCCATTCATCAAGTCAAGGCATGTCTTCTTCTTTGTTCGTAAATGCAAATAAAGTGTCTGATACACGTGTGACAAATAAAGATTTAAGTCCCAAGAGCATCATAAAGATCTTTAGCAACAAACTGTGTACAAATTCACAGCAACAGGTATCAGCATTAGAAACAACCAAAAAAATAATTCCTCGTCTTAGACAAACTCAGATGGAGAGTTAGTAACAGAAGGAGTTTTGAAGAAAATGATAGAAGCTGAAGAGCCAGCAAACTCACTACAGGAAGAAAAAGAGAACAAAAGTCAGATGTCACAAAAAACCGAGCAAAAAACAAAACAAAGAAGAATAATACTGGTGGAACAATAAAACACTCAATAGTTCCAGATTCGTTACTTTTAAGCGACGAGGATGACATTGATATTGGCAAACTGGTTGATGATGATTCTGATAATGATATAACACTACAGGAAATGATTGAAAATGGATCAAATACTAACGAAGTAGAATATGAAGAACCAACGTGGGAACACATAAAACCAAGCGTTTTCTTACTGGTTAATTTTCTTGGTGGAGTAAGAAACACTACTCGTTATAAATACGTATGCATAGTACAGTCTGTGGATGATGAAGATGGGAAGATCACAGTGCAAGGGCTAAGGGCAACAGCTGCAAACAGAAAAGAACTTTTAGTGACCGAAAAGGACATTTCCACAATAACTTTCGAAATGGTGCTATTCTGTCTATTCCAGGAATAAAAGTTGTTAACAGAAAATTGGTTTACGTGTTTAAGGGAAGCTTTCAAGTATTTGAAAAAAACTAGGATATGTGTAAGGATCCAAGGAAACTTTTTTTATGAAATTATTTTTATACCGTGTGTCCCTGGGAAGACAGAACATAGGGATCTTATAATGCTAATTTTTTAAAATGATCCACGAGTGCTTTGAAGCATTCGTCTTGAAACAATTACACGAATCTCACCGATCGTTAACGATTTCCATGCCGATCATGTATGATCGTCTCCAGATCAATTTTTTCTTTGTGTTTTAAATGTCAATTTACTAAAACCAAAGACAATTACAGGTTATGTTCATGTTATTTTTTTTTTAATGGGGTCCTACCTTAACTGAAGTACAGTTTAGAGCTGACAATCAGTAATCCCAGTTAAATTACATGTGAAATGTGAAAATTTACTTTAATAGGATGATCTTGATGTATGAACCGAAGAATTTGATGCGACAATCAGCTTTATGATGAAACATGCTGCAATGCTAATTGCATAAGACTGTATTAAGATGAAATCAAAGAAAAAGCGAATAACGAATATGAAATCTTTATTTCTACGGCAATTTAATGTGATCAAATAATTGTTACATTAAAAGTATTTGATTTTTAAGGAGCCGGATTCTTGCATACCACAAAGGAAAGTTTTCTAACACAGGTCCACAGCATTATTTTATGTAGGTACCGTTAACCAATTTGAGCAAATAATTAATAATTTTATTTCTAAATGATTTTCAAGACCGCGGCTGTCAATTCGTAGGTATTGTAAATAATTGTTGAATCGTTTGTTAGTATAACGCACGCACGTATTACATTTGTATTAGCAAGCGCGTTAAACAGCTGACATAACGACGTCGACGCTTCCACCAAATAGAAATTCAAAGCACTCGTGGATCATTTTAAAAAATTACCATTGTAAGATCCCTATGTTCCGTCTTTCCAGGGACACGCGGTATGTGTGTACCTAATGTTTTGAGTTTAACAATTTATACTATTCAATGCAGAATATAGTATTAGTATATGTACCGGGTGTCTGCTTAAGGATGAGGACCGGCGATATCTACTGACCCGTTTATCGTAAAGCTTTGGGAAAAAAGTTTTTATGACAAAAGTTGCCAAGAGAAATTTACTGAAAATAATTTTAAGTCCGTAAATTGACCGGAAGGGGGCGCAACTATCAGGGTCAACTAGAAAAACGGGCATTTCAACCAAATTTTGACGGATAAGGTAGGTCGAAATTATATTTACTAAAATCTTCTGACAATTTCTCACAATTTTGACCAAACATGTAGTACCCTAGCGCCGTTAATAAGGGCACGAGGAAGGGGGACATTTCTCCACAATAAAATGGCGATAACTTCGGTTTCCCTGAACCAAATCGAACAAACTTGAGCTCGTTGGAAAGACCCTTTCGAGATCATTCAGAATTCAGGTTTGATATAATTATTTTGTCCTTCGGACAAACATTAATAAGCGCTGTTTTAAAATTTGACGAATTTATTGATTTTTTTTTTAATTTTTAAATGAGACGGTATGATTATTAAGCTCCACTAAACAATGAATCAAATAAGGAAGACAATTGCGCAAACCGGATATCGATATTTTTTTCCAATCCGAAGTTATGGTCAAAATACGGGTTCAAGAGGAGACCGATACCTAAGAAAAACAAATAAAAACGCAGTTTCCATGGAAACAAATAAAAAAAGATTTCAAAATTTATTGCAAACAATTAAAAGTACGTGAAACACAAATCGCAACGAAGAAACTAACAGGAAAAACGCAAGAATACGAATATAAAAAACAAAATTGTGTGAAATTGTCAGAAAATTTTAGTAAATATAATTTCGACCTACCTTATCCGTCAAAATTTGGTTGAAATGCCCGTTTTTCTAGTTGACCCTGATAGTTGCGCCCCCTTCCGATCAATTTACGGACTTAAAATTATTTTCAGTAAATTTCTCTTGGCAACTTTTGTCATAAAAACTTTTTTCCCAAAGCTCTACGATAAACGGATCAGTAGATATCGCCGGTCCTCATCCTTAAGCAGACACCCGGTATACTGATAATGATAAATTAAAAATTAGAAACAAAAACCGGTTTTTATTTATTTTTATCTCCCACAGAATGCCGAAAAAGTAATAAAATTGACAGTAATGGGGTAATTATAAACACACACTTACATGAGCGTAGGTCATGTTTTAAAGGTTATTTTTCGTTTAATTCACGAATGCCTCGCACAAATTTTCGTAATGCTATAAGAGCTAGTTGCGGCTTGTTTACATTTACCCCAACATTGAAGATTTTTTCTTTTTTGATGAGGCAATTGTAAACAGCCATTATTTCTTTCTGGAATTAAGCTTTTAGAAAATGTCGGTAGAAAATAGAACTAGAACCTTAAATGGTATAGTCTATGTTACTGATTATATCACTCATACATATTAGGATTTAAGAATTTTTTTAAAAATGAACCAATCACGACGGAAATTCTCGGATATACCTTCTTGGTCTATCCGTATATTCGATTTGGTGCTTCGGCTGCTTATTGGCTGTGATAAAATGGTATCTGTTGCAACAGTACATAACAATAATTGATTTTTTTTATAAATTAATTTTTTCAAAAGTAAGCCTGACATTTTGAGTTTTTTAAAATAGGTTAAATACAAAAATAAACACTAAAAATCGGTTTGCAACTACCAGATTGTCTCAAATTGACAAGGAAATATCGGAGAATAAGCCACCGAACACCGTGAAGACCCATAACTACGTGTGGAAACAATTGTTGGACTTTTGTAAAGAGAAAAATTATACGTTCGACAACGATAGCACAGACCACCACTTGGCAGAAATACTTAAAGATTGGGCATTTAATATGCGAAAAATAGATGGAAGTAATGTATAAAGAATCGGTTATTAAAACACTTTGGAACAATACAGCAAAATTATTGCAAAACAAATATTATAATGAGTACCAACGAAAAATTGGCCCATTCGGCGACGTGACTTTTAAAGCGGCAAGGGATGCAAGAAATACAGTTAGAAGACAATTACAAGCCAAATCGGAGACTCGAAAACAAAGCTCTGTACCTTTTTCTGCAGTACATTTAAATAGAATTTTGCAACAATTCGACGAACACACTCCGGACGGTTTGCAAAAGAAACTTTATCATGTCGCAGCCGTAGAAATTGCGTGGCGCGAAGGCGAAGCGGCAAATTGTAAGTATTTCAAGGAAGAAATTAATAACGATGGGAATTTTAACAAAAGGATTGAATATAATCCAATTTTTTCGAAAACTTCACAAGGAGGTGATAAGCGTTTGGCTGAGAGCAAATATTTGACACGAAATGAAGAAAATACCGAAGTTTGTCCCGTCAGATTATTTAGAAAACTAATTTCTAACAGGACTGCCAATATAAAAACTAACAGATTTTTTAAACAGTTACTAACGCTTGGAAGAATGTAGCACTTGGTTTAAAAACATGCCCGTTGGTAAAAACGAAATAAGTAAATGGACCAAAACTTTTGCAGAAACTGTAGGGCTAAACACTAAATTATTAAAAATAACAAACCATTCAAATCGATCCACGGCTATTAGTCATTTAGCGAACGCAGGTGTTAGTGATCAACAGATAATTAAAATTCCCGGACATAATTCTACACACTCCATAAAACCATATTTACATATGAATGTTGATAGACATTTGGATTTAATTTCACATTTACGTAATTCAAATGTTGCAAGTACATCATCAGGATCACCAAATCTGAATGTCCAACAAGAAAATCAACTTAAAGAAATTACAAATAAAAATAACTCTGCCATCAATAATTACAATAATTGTACTATTATAGTTATTAAGGTATCTAGGGTATTATAAGGATAATAACGACCGAGGGCGTGAATATTCTTATAATACCCGTGGTGCCTTCAACGTTTAATGTCCTGCTAGTCTGTTATTTTAATCGAAAGATTTTGAATATTTAAAATCAATTAATTTTATGACATTTGAAATAA
Source organism: Hemicrepidius hirtus (assembly GCA_963082805.1). Lineage (NCBI taxonomy): Eukaryota > Metazoa > Arthropoda > Insecta > Coleoptera > Elateridae > Hemicrepidius > Hemicrepidius hirtus. The sequence continues at coordinate 31,418,879 of OY720161.1, read as the reverse complement.
CTAAACTAAACTAAAATAGATGGCGCCACCGTCGATCAATACGCCGCGGTTCCCATCGTTACCCTCCAATTTTTGATTTAAATTATTCTTTGTTGTGATTGTGTAATTTGTGTTTTCAACACCTGTGAAAATGTCATCAGAAGACGATCTCCCAGAAGAAGTATTATTAATGGCAACAAAATCAGCTGGAGCACTTGTGCCTCAGAAGTCCAAAAAGGCATATGAAAAAGAATTTTGCCAGTTTGAAGAATGGCTGAGAGAAAAGTCTGTGAGTCGTATCAACGAAACTGTTATAATGGCTTATTTCCAAGATTTGTCTCAGTTATATTCACCTAATTCGCTTTGGCAAAATTTTCAATGTTGCGGAAAGAACTGATAGTTAAAAAAAAGATTAGAAGTAACGAAACATTTAATCAATTGCAAATGTACTTGAAACAAATTGGAAGAAACTATCAACCGAAAAAATCAAAGGTTCTTACCCGTGAACATGTTATAACATTCCTGAAAGAAGCATCGACTGAAAAATACTTGCTGGATAAGGTTGCATTAGTTATTGGTGTATTTGGAGCATGTAGAAGGGACGAACTTGTAAAGATGAAGTTCACTGACGTGCGAGATCTGGGTACTTATATACAAATTGATATTCCCCAGACCAAAAATGGCCAACAAAGCAGCTTTCTAGTTATCGAAGAAAGTGAAATGTGTGTATTGAAATTGATCAGACATTACATATCATTGAGACTCGACAAAGCTCCTGCCGACAGATTTTTTATCTTCTATCGGGATAAGCGATGCACAGTGCAGCCTGTTGGTAAAAAAACACCTTCGGGAATATATCATCTAAGATTGCAGAGTATTTAGGCTTACCTGATGCTAAGGCATATACAGGTCACTGTTTAAGGCGGACAGCTGCTACACTACATTCAGATGCAGGAGGTAGTTCTGAAAGTTTGATGAAATTAGGGGGATGGAAGAGTTCGTCCGTGGCACGGGGATATGTGGATGCTAGCAAGTGTGGTAAATTACAAAATGCTTCCTTAGTGGCTGGGATGAAGACGGCCGCACAAACCACTACTACAACGTCTCTAACAGAACCGGTTTCGCTGGTGGCTGCTGTCAAGACAGCAACCCAGATTACATCTGAATCTATCGAAATAAGTACAGGGAATACAGAATCACATAAAAATTCATTTTATTTTTTATTAGCATTTTTTAAGTTCAAACATGTGAAATGAAGGAGCTGTAATGTGCTAATAATTTCCCCACGGTGGAAAAGTTGAAAAATCGACTAGCAATTGATAAAAAATTATAGCCAAAAAAAATATAAAATTTTACATTTTTTGGCTTTAATTTTTTACATAAAATAATGAAAAATTTCAATTCCTAGTCGATTTTTCAAGATTTTCCACCGTGGGGAAGTCCGTACACCACATTTACATATTATTAGCACTTTACAGATTATAATTAATTTAATTTGTTGATTTGAGATTAATTTCTATTAACGGCTGGTGAGCACCCAGAACTTCAAGATTTATTACGCGAGATGGGGTTATAGTCGATATCCTATACTTTTTGGCTACATAGACCACCAGCATTACACCGATCTGAAACTAACCCTTTTGGAGTTGCAGGTAGTTAGACCCTCATTATGATAATCCGTTTAAACAAATTGTAACAAATAAATTCCAACAAAAGATATTTTCCGCAGGGTAATATTTAGAGATCATCATAGTAATGTGACTGTTTGTAATATGTATGGGGGTGAAACTTACAACTGTTATCAATTTTTCTTTCAGAACTTTTTTGTGAACCAAGGTATGGGTATGTAAAACAATGAATTACTTAGGTTGATGAGTCTGGAAACTTTTTAGTGTCTTTCGTATTTCCCATAAAGTTTGATAGTTTTCAAGTAAAAAAATAAAATGCGCTTTATTACATTAAATTAATTTAATTTATTTAAGTTTTGTCAAATGAACGCGCATTTTATTTTTTTATTAGCAATCCACGATTTATCATGCACAATGGGGAAAATGAATTTCACAGGCGAAACCAGAAATGGGTTAGCATCTCAGTTATCGTATCACTGTGATGTATGTAACAGACAAATAAAATTGAATACCCAAAATTGCAACAGTGATTTGAATCGTTCACTCGTTTGGGGTGTGTCATCAATAGGTGCCGGATATGCCCAAACTGAGGAATTGCTTTCAATACTCGATATTCCAATTATGACCAAGAAAACGTACGCGAAAGAAGAGAAGAAACTACAAACAAATTGGGAACAATTACTCTCCCAGCAGATGCACGAAAAGGCTATGGAGGAGAAACGACTAGCCATTGAGGAAGGTCGCATGGAAGAAGGATTTCCATATATTTCCGTTATTGTGGATGGTGGCTGGAGGTCGTATGGGCATAGCTTCTCTTCGTTGTCTGGAGAAGCGTGTATAATAGGGCAAAGTACGAAGAAATTGTTATACAGGGTGTGTAAAAATGGTCGTGCAAGCTTCAGGTAAAGTTATTCCTTGGACAAAACTAAGGCAAAAAGCTTATTTGAAAAAGGTATTAGGCGCATGGCTACCCCTCACCATAACAAATTAAGAAATGTAAATTTGGCAACCTTGTATTTTAAAACTACAAATATCAACCAGTCCATGGACTTTGTTTTACTAAACTACTATGCTATATTTTAGTTTAGAACAAGGCTATCATTATTAATCTGCAATATTGCCAAGCGTATTTTCTACGCATTTACAAAAATTATATGATTGGAAATAATGAAAATGATTAATATCCTACTACTTTTAAACGATCAATAGCAATAAATTCTAGTGATTATCACTAAAAGTACGCATCAAGTAACTTGATTTTGCAAAATAGCTTTCTTTTAGTGTTACCAATTTCTAATTTTGAAGGCCCCCGCGTAGCTTGAGGAACCCTTTGCGAGCTTTTTTCCAATAAGCTTTTTGCTTTATTTTTGTCCAAAGAATAACTTTACCTGAAGCTTGCACGGCCATTGTTACATACCCTGTATAGTATTAAAAATAAATTTTGTTATGTGCGCACCACGAGTAACAGGAACCATTGCTGTTAAAAAAATTATACAGGGTCATCTACAGGAATGGAGCAAAATATTATTGTAGAAGGATTTAACAGTAGCGAAGCCGAGTATGGCATTAGGTATAAATATGTCATAGGGGACGGCGATTCAAGTGTTTACGCGAGAATACTCCAAAATGTGTCTTATGGGCGTTACGTAATAAAACTGGAGTGTGCTAACCACACAACTAGAGCATTCACTTCTAATTGATATAAATTAGTCAACAATACCCACTATGACATTACAGCTCGAAATATTATAAAATCTAAAATCGGTAGTTTTAGTGCACTTGTGAGAACTATACTGGCGCGAACACCAGATATAATAAGTTTAAGATTAGATTTAAGAAATTCAGTAAAGCACATTTTTGGATATCATCAAAATTGCCGGAAGGAAGTATGTACTAAAGAAACCATTACCTCGGAAAATTCCGTACCATTGTTGGATTCAGCAAACATTTTCTGTGAACTTGTTAAAATTTGTGACAATGTTGTCCGAAAGGCAGATAGGCTAAGTAAGAATGTTACCACAAATTGTACCGAAAGGTATATGTCTGTTGTAGCCAAATTTACAGGGGGAAAAAGAAATAATTTAATACAAAGGGGAATATACAGTGTGTCTGCTTAAGTTCGCACCATATGGAAAACTTTTTTATTATTAATTTTACGAAAAAAATTGTTCTTTATGAAAAGTTCTGCATGGTCTTAAACCTAAAATGCAACCATCAGATATTAATTTTTTTAGTCGTATACGCGGTTTCTCAAAAAATATGAATTTGGTTCAAGAGTAAATTACCTTTATTTTTGACAATATCGAAAATTTTTATTAAGAAAAGCTGATGAGAACTAAAAACTATGTTCAAATATGCAATTACATACATCCAATTACATGGAAGAAAATCTTTTTCTTTTTTTATCTACAATAACAATGTAAATGTAACTGTAATTACGTGAAATCTAGGATGCACTGATAAACAAATGATTTCTTGATAGCAAGAATTGTTTGACAGTGAACGTAATTTGTTAACATGCCGGTGATATTTAGTGTGGACGAAAAAGTAGAAATTGTGTTAATCGTTGGTGATAATTATAAAACATATCGTGAAGCAGCTGAAATATTTAACAACAGACATCCAGAGAAAAATATACACCATACATCAGTAATGAGAATTATTGAAAAATTCAAATCATGTGGAGATGTTAATAATAAATTCACAAACAAACGTCAAAAACCTGTTGCAAGTGAGGAGGTGAAGTTAAATGTAATGTTATCTGCAGTGGAAAAACCTAAATTGTCTCTTCGAAACAGGGCATCTTCGCTTCCAGATAAAATTGGTAAAGATACAATATCGAAATTTTTTAAAGAGAACAAGTTTCATCCATATAAACCACAATATATCCATACTTTAAAACCTGGAGACTACGACAGACGACTACAATTTTGTTTTCTTATCCAAGGAGAGCTAGAAGACGATCCATTTTTGGCTAGGAAAATATTTTTTTCTGACGAAGCTACATTTACGTCTAATGGAACAGTGTCTTCGCAAAATTGTCGATGGTGGACTGACTCCAATCCCCACTTTACTCGCGATCAATATTATTTTAACACTAACGTTTGGTACGGCATTTACAAGGATAAAATAATTGGCCCTTTTTTTCGACAATCTATGACTAGCCAACGATATCTAAATTTTTTACAAAATCAGTTGCATGATTTTCTTCGTGATCTTCCAAGACACGAACGGCAACAGGTATGGTACCAGCAGGACGGCGCAACATGTCATAGTACCATGGAAGTAAGGCAATACCTTGAAAATATCTTTAATGACAGGTTAATTCATAGATATTCCGATATTTTTTGGCCAGCTAGGTCGCCAGATTTAACCCCATTAGATTTTTTCTTATGGGGTTACTTAAAAGAAAAGGTATATCAACACAGGCCATTCACAAACGTAGAACATTTGGAAACAATTATTACGGAAACAATTCAGGGTATAACTCCGAATATAATTAGAAATGTATTGAAGGCATTTTCTTCTAGAACGGAAACCTGTATTGTAAGAGAAGGCGGATACGTTGAAGCAATAGTGAATTGATGATAAACTATTACACGCTTGTTACGCTATTAACATTATTAGCACTGTATTTATGTAGTTGATAATTATTGTAAAATAAATTATTTTGTTATGTATCATTTCTTTTAATGCATCATCAAAATAATGCAACATAGAGGTTGTCTTGTTTCGGTACTCAAAGAGTGTAGACGTGCTTTGGTTTACCGGAAGTTTTGTTAAAGTGTTCAAAGTGGTGGTGGGGGTACTAATAGACCTGAATTAATAACGGGTGAAATAAACAAGCAGATGGAAACAGATAATGGTATAGTTGAAGAAAAGACCTCGAGCAGCAATGCGGTACAGCATGGCCTAATATCGACACAACCAAATTCGGGCACACGTATTCAAATAGATAGTAAATATGAAACAACGGATTGTGGCCCATTTCAGGTATATGTAGAGGGAAAAACAGGTAATATAGGTTTACTTCATCCTATGACGGTAGGAAAAATCCTTCACGGTAGTGATAAGGATATAAGTTCAAATATTGTAAGTATTAAGGTCGATTCACACTATACGGAACGGCACGGCACGACATGATCAGACGCGTGTCATCAACGACACGACATTTTTCTTAAGGGTTCACACAGACGCTTCACGACAGTAACAAATTTTGGGCGTAATATTATTAATATAAAATTATTTGAAGTTATTTATTAAATATGTGTAAAACACTCAAAAAAAGATTATGTATAATAGCCTTACTACTTGACGAAGATGAAGCCGAAGTTCATGTAAAAGAAAAATTACAAAATCGTGTGTGGGTATATAAAAGTTTACTGAAAAGAAAAATTGAACGAGAATATTATACTTTGTACAAGTTGATGACGAAACAAAATTTTACCAGTATTTTAGAATGTCAAACCACCAGTTCAATTATTTGTTAAATAAAATAGAAGGCGCTGTCCATGATTTTACAACAAATTTAACAAATAACTGCCTGTTTAACAAATAAGCTTGTTCACATCTACAGACACGGACCGACACAGACAGGTACAGACACGTAAAACATTCTTCTGCAGAATGTCGGTCGGTCTTGTCGTTGCCGTGTTCTATCTGTTACGTGTCGTTAACGGACAATCTGAATGCTGCCGCAAAAGTACATTAAACAATATTTTGTCGTGTCGTTGCAGGTGGGTGTCGTGTCGTGCCGTGCCGTACAGTGTGAATCGACCTTTAATCGGTTGGGGAAAAATAGAGTTTGTGTTACTATGAGATTAGGTTCTAACGCTAACAGGCTAATAAATTTAAACCAATTAAAGGAGCACAATCTGGTGGCATATATTCCTCAATTTTTAACGAAAAGACAAGGTGTGATTAAAAATGTAGACGTGTCACTTTCGGAAGAAAAGCTTTCTGAGTTAATTAAACCTATGGGCATGGATAGATTTGTAATAGTACAAGTAAAACGTATGAAAAAAAAGTACAAAACGATAACAATGAAGTAAATTATATAAATACTCCGGTTATTATAGTTTCTTTTAAAGGGCAGCAGTTACCTAGCAGGGTGTCTATAGTGTCAGTTGCTCAGTGGAGCCATATTTACAAAAGGTAGTACAATGCTTTAAATGTTTGCGATTTGGACACGTTGCACTGCAATGTAGAGGCCATGACCGTTGTAAAAAATGCGGAGAAAATCATGAATATGATACGTGTCTGTCAGATATCGCTAAATGTATTCATTGTGGTGGCGATCATTTGGCCACCAAGTATAAAAAATGTTCGGAATTCACTAAACAAAAATCTATTAAAAAAGTAATGGGAGTTGAAAATATTTCATACAAGGAGGCGGTTTCTAAACTAAAAAGCAATTACTCCACCGTTCTCAGCTCACAGAATGAAAAACGTGAAAAGTCTTACAGTCTTGACTATTCGTCTGAGCGTTATGACAATGATTTCCCCAGTAGCTCATTAAGTCAACTACAAAAAAAGAGAAAAACAAATTATAATTTTTACGATTCTCAAACAAGAGATAGGCATAAGGAAATAATCTCCAGCACTAAATCAGTAACTGGAAATGGGGTGGCATTAAATAATAATAACATTCCAAAATATAGTAGCCAAATACACAATCAAGTTATAAACAAAATATTAGAAGTTGTTCTACAGATATTAAAAAGTAAAGATAGCAGTTCAGAAAACATTGAAGAAATTCTTAAATCTAAAATAAAAAATTTGTTGTCAAACGTTATCGTTAATGGATAACACAACAAATCAAACCAACACGATAGACATAAATTTTTTAAAGGTGTTCCAGTGGAATGCGCGATCGGCAAATAAAAATAAACAAGGTCTTTTAAAATTTCTATATCAAAATAATATTTCAATAGCTTTAATATCAGAAACCTGGTTTAAACCGGAACAATACACTACATTTAAAGGTTATAACCTAATTCGACATGATAGAACCGATGGGTATGGAGGGGTTGCTATAATGATAGAAGGAAACATCCCCTACAAAGTAATTCTTAATTGCAAAATATTCCTAATGGACTGCAGTGCTGTGGAATGTCAATCACAACACATAATCGCTTACAAATTACTTTTATATCAATTTATGCAGTTCCAAATCTCCGAATATCTTCGCACCAATGGGACATATTTTTGCAAACATCCCCACACCGTGTATTATAGGTGGGGATTTTAATGCACATCACCATGTATGGGGGTGTCAGGATATAGAGTTTCAAGGTATTCAGGTACTAGAGACTTTAAACAATAATTTATTTTCTGTTTTAAATGATTTTTAATAAATTCTCCTCGTCAGAGACCTTCAGCGGTAGATATTTCCTTCTGTTCGCCGGACATTGCATTAGATCTTAACTGGCTAGTTACAGATGACACTTTAGGGTCAAATCACATGCCGATCGTAATTAACTTTGTAAATCATTATATTCAAAAACAAATATATAAAAATTCAAAAATTTGGAAAACGCATAAAGCAAACTGGGGGGTATACCAGTTACTAACTGATCACTATACAGAAACATTACAAGATTCTACATATGAAGATCTTATAAATGTCATAAATTATGCTGCTGCTCAATCAATCCCAAAGTATAAAGTGGACGGCAAGATAAATAGTAAACCCAGACGTTGTGCCCCATGGTGGAACGACAATTGCTCGAGAGTTATAGAAGAAAGAAAAAAAGTACTGTTGTTATATAAAAGTAATCCTTCGGAAAGTAATTTTATAAATTATAAAAGAAGGGACGCAGTAGTAAAAAGAACATTAAATAAGGAAAAAAGATTAGCGTGGCAGGAATTTTGTTCTAAATTCAATCGAAATACAAGCATAAAAGATATATGGGATAATGTAAGGGCTTTTAAAAATTCACGGAATGCTAGGAACCCTCCTATCCAGATTGGCGATTGGACAGAAAAATTCCATTACAGTTTAGCTCCGTTATTCTGCAATGATAAATATATTGGTACTACCAGTGAAGAAGAACAAGATGATCATTTTTTGCTGCGAAATTTCACCATGGATGAGTTAAAAGCTTCTATTAAAAAGAACTCCAACACAGCTCCCGGAATGGATAATATACATTACCCGATGTTAAAAAACCTGTCTTTCAATGGGAAGACACTCCTATTGAAAATATTTAATAATATTTGGCGAACTGGTGATATTCCGGAGGATTGGAAAAATTTTGTTGTAATCCCAGTGTTAAAATCAACTCAAAGTCTTAATTTGCAAAAGTCATATAGACCTATTTCCTTATCATCCTGTATCTTGAAAACCTTTGAGAGATTAATTAAAAATAGGTTGGAATGGTGGCTGGAATCTCAAAGTCTGTTACCTGAATACCAATTTGGATTCAGGAAAAGCAAATCAACGCAAGAAAATATAGCTCGCTTAGTTACCGATATCCTGATATCTCGTTCTAAAAATGAGACCCTTTCGGCAGTTTTTCTAGATGTTTCAGGGGCTTACGATAACGTTAATCTAGGTATCCTAGCAAAAAAATTAAAACGATTAAACCTCCCTGATAAATTTATTGGTATAATAATGTCAATATATTCCGATCGAAAAATCTATCTAAGATTAAATGGAGCCATTCAACCCAATTATCGACTTTCGTCCTTGGGTTTACCCCAGGGTGATATATTATCACCTTTGTTATATATTATATATGCTCAAGATTTAGAGCAACTTATTCCGAGCCCGGCAACTGTTCTACAATACGCCGACGATGTATGTATTTATGCTTCTTCAGTAGATTTTAATTCCTCAGTCAGCCAGCTTTCTTCTTGTATGAATAAGTTAGACTATTGGCTCTTTGATAATGGGTTATCCATTTCCCAACAAAAATCTGTGGTTTGTACCTTCACGAGGTCAAGAATCGATATTCCCAGATCCATTCAAATGGGAACATTTGAGTTCCCGACTAAAACAGTAGTAAACTATTTGGGATTGCACATCGATAATTCCTTAAAGTGGAAATATCATATAGAAACTATGTTGGCAAAAGCAGAAAAAGGTTTAAACATTATTCGTTCCATTACTAATACGAAATGGGGCGGTCATCCATCTATTTGCATATTGTTTTATAAATCATTTATACGATCTGTATTAGATTACGGGTCGATATTCTACGGTTCTGCAAATAAAACAACTTTAGAGAAGGTAGATAGATTTCAATATAAATGTCTGAGGCAGTGCTTAGGTCTTCTAAAGTCTACTCCCATAGATGCAGTTCTAGGTGAATCAGGAGAATCTCCATTGGGGGTTCGTAAACAGTTTTTGAGCGATAAATTCGTTTTGAGGTTATTTTCCAAGAGTAGCAACACGTATGATTGTATGTACGCGCTGGGGGTTTTATATCTAACTACATCCTACTGGGAAAAAAAACCTACGTGTCCATTTCTAGAAAGTGTTATCGAAAATACAAATTCTTGGCATGCGGTATACAGACAGAAACTTTTACCAATCTTTTCTATCGACAGCTTATTTATCAAACCCGATATTATATGTACTGAAGATCATAAATTTACCTGTTCTTCCACTGTTAATCTCGAATTTAGGGAATGGGTACAGAATAAGTACCCAAGATACCATCGTATATTCACCGATGGTTCTGTAATAGACGGAAAATCTGGAAGTGCAATTTTTGATCCTTTCAATAATTTTAGTCTACAAGTGCGATTAGATGACCACTTTTCTATATATTCTTGTTAGCTAGTTGCAATAGCGAAAGCCCTCTCGTATATTTTAACCTTAGATGCCAATATGTATGTTATATTCTCTGACTGCAGGAGCGCATTGATAAAACTAAAAAATTGGGAAGGTGGTAGCAACGAAAACCACTTATTATGTAATATCGTAAAACTGATCAAGGAAGTGGAAAATCATAATAAATTTGTCAACCTAGTCTGGATAAGAGGACATATAGGCATAAAAGAAAATGAAAAGGTGGATAAATTAGCAAAAAATTCCACTAAACTTAATGTTATTGAAAACGAGCGATACCCTGTTACAGACTATTATCAAATTTTTAAAAAGCGTGGATTAAGGAAATGGTATGAAGCTTACGCTAACAGCAAGAAGGCGTCAATGTATAAATCTCTTCAACCTCTTCCACCCATTAAACCGTTGTATCATAATGTGAACAGAAGCAAACATTATATAAAAACAATAATTCGATTAAGAACTCAACATGCCAATTTTGCCAAACATCTTCATAGAATTGGTATCAAAGATAGCCCACTCTGTGTTTGTGGTTCTGAAGAGGATTTGAATCATATATTGTTTGTATGTAGTAGATGGTCAGATCAAAGAAGAAACTTTTTGAATTTAGTGTACAAAGAACTTACTGGTCCTGTTAATTTGCTATTGCTGTTAAGTTATCATAACGAAATTGTAAATGATGCAATTTTCAAATTTCTGAAGGATTGCGGTATTAATATATAAAGTTAGCCTTCACATAGTCGATGGTTAAGGGCGTTCAGCCAAAACCAAATTCTAAACAAAAAAAAAACATAGAGGTTAAGTCAAACAATTCTTGCTATCAAGAAATCATTTGTTTATCAGTGCATCCTAGATTTCACGTAATTACAGTTACATTTGCATTGTTATTGTAGATAAAAAAAGAAAAAGATTTTTTCCATGTAATTGGATGTAATTGCATATTTGAACATAGTTTTTAGTTCTGATCAACTTTTCTTAATAACAATTTTCGATATTGTCAAAAATAAAGGTAATTTAATCTTGAACCAAATTAATATTTTTTGAGAAACCGCTTATACGACTGAAAAAAATTAATATCTTGTTATTTCCCGTTGAAATCGATAATTTATTTAATATTTATTATTTATATAATAATAAAAAATGTTTTCCATATGGTGCGAACTTAAGCAGACACACTGTATACAACGCGGTGCGTTTCATAAATTGTCGACAAAACTGAATAAACATTTTCTTCTTAAGTTTTGCGCGAGACGATAGAAACGGAAAATCTATAAAAAGAAAGGCAAAAATCAAAAGGCTGTAAATATACAGGAGGAGGATATGGATTACGGTACCAACGCTGCAAAACCAGATATGGATGCCAACGAATTCGAAATGTCCAAAACTAAAATTATCTCGAATATAAATAATATTGATACTGCTGCCATAGAAAGAAATACTGTAGGTCAAAGAGAAAACAAAGAATGGCATCCAGCTAGGCGAAATCGAATCACTGCCTCTGCGTTTGGAACAATTTGTATACGCCGAAAAAGTACCCCTTCCCACAATTTACTAAAACAAAAATGTTTTATAGAGACGCGGATTTAAAAACAAAATCAATTCTGTACGGAATTGAAAATGAAAAAATGCCATTCAAAAATATGAACAAATGTTTAACATTAAAATCAAGGAATGTGGGTTATGTATTTGTGGTGATTACCGTTTTTTAGGTGCTAGCCCAGATGGAATAACTGAAAATAATGAGCTCGTAGAAGTCAAGTGCCTTTATTCAGTCAAACATAAAACGATAAAGGAGGCAGCTAATGAAAATAAAAAATTATGTGTTCAGCTAGACGGAAATGGTGAATTAAGTTTAAAACGAAATCACAATTAAATATCTGCGAAAAAGGTATTTGTTATTTAATACTTTACACAGATGTTGATTTAGAGGTAATCTCAATCAAACATTTTGGCAAAACAGCATGCTGCCAAAGCTGCCAAATTTTGGGAACATCATTGCCCGAATTAGCTGACCCGCGAATTCCAAGAGGGCTTAAAACAAGAAATAATCCTTGAACTGGAATTTTTTTATTATTATTTCTGTAATTTTGTTATTATTAATTTTAGGTATTGTGATTATGTATTTTTATTTTTGAAATATAATATTATTGTGCAGTGAGATAGCATTCTAATTAAATTTTGTGTACTGTTTATCTACAAAATAGTAAAAGTTTCCCGAAGTTTTAGGTCAGGTATGCTGTAACAGGATTAGAGTGGTAACAATAGTGCGATTAGCATCTACTCTTTTCGGACTCTACCTGCTTGGCCGCAGCTCTCTGTCTCTTTCTCCACCCTCTTTCTCTCTCGTGCCGTTGTCACTGGTAATAGTATCATTTAAAATAAAGAATATCTTTTTTACTTTTCTCGAGTTGTATTAATTTCTAAAACCTATATTTGACGCGAGACGATGTAAAAGTGATCCGCGCAGGGTATGACAAAATTTTAGCACATTCCAACAGATAATTATTGAGTTATTACGTTTATTGTAGCACTTTAGAATTTTATTGTTCATTTTTTAAATAATAAGAGCATTTCTAATTGACGGAAAGGCACCAAATTTTGTCATACTCTGGCCGACGATTTATACAACACGTATGCAAAATTTCAAATCTGAATGTTGTTTACTTTCAGAGAAAAGTAAAAAAGATCTATTTTCGTAACCAAAAGCAGAAAAACATTTTTTTTTCAAAAAAACCTATAAAAATATGCAAATACAGTACAATGCTGAAGAATAATTATTTCAAAATTAAAAACAGTGAAGTTATAATTGTTTTAAATCAGTTATTATTTACGGGCGACCCAGTCCTTAATATTATTATATAATTAAAGGTTATTTGATTTATAACACTATTTTTAAATATTACTTGATATTACCAAAGACTTGAACTGTCACGTATTCAAAATAAATCAACTCGATTCAAATTCCATTTATCAAATCCATGAAAAGTGCTTTTATTAACTAAACTGCTAAAATTGTAGGTATAGTCGACGTACAGTCAGCGACAAATGTTTTCACCAGGATGATGCCACTGAACACGTTTTTCTGAGAAATATAAGAGGTACCATATTGTCGTTGTTATTGTTTTATATAGGTATGTTGGTAACACTGTTAACAAGATGAAATGAAATATAGAAATGTGTTAGGGGAACCTGGGGAGGCCTGATACTAGGGGAGGTTCGATACACGTTTAAATTTCGCGGTAAATACTACTTAAGGTTGGCACAACTCTTAAATCAGAAGGCTCACCGCCAGTTACACGTATGCAATAGCTTGTGAAGGTTGTCTGTTTCTCAATTCAGTTTTTATTTCGCAATATCTGTTTTTGTGGATATTTTTATAATTTTCACAAGGTAAGAGGAATTGTGTAATTCAACATTGTTTCTGAAGTGTCTATTGGCTTTAATCTTACGTTCAAATGTGAACATTTAGCTTCATTTTCGTAGCTCGGCAATGTGTGTAAGTTAGGTTAGACAGTTTTAATTTAAAATTTTATTTATTTTTGCCAGTCGGGGAGCTATGATACATGTGAGGTGGGGAGGATTAATACATGTATCAAACTTCCCTGGCCAAAATTTAGTAACGATGACCGTACAATGGTAATGAGAATCTTGGATTTTTTCAAGGCAATGCCGTTTCGGTGGACCAAAAAACTAATAGGGTGTCAGTTTCTCCTGACCGAATGAGAAAAGCAGTTGATGAAATCCTTAATGGAGAAAAACTTCGCACTACAGCTAAAAAGTATAATATAGATAAAATGACATTGAGACGATATAAACTCAAATATGAAACATCAGGCGACAAAACTAAGTTTGTCCCAAACTTCAAAAGCAGGCAAATATTTTCAGATCCACAAGAAAAATTATTAGCAGACTATTTACTAACCCCTTGCAATATGAACTACGGGTTAACTCCAAAGGAATCGCGTGAATTAGCTTACTTATTTGCGGTTAAAAATAATATCGAAGATCAGAAATCTGGAGACAGAAAAAAATTGCAACCTATGACTGGTTGCGAGGATTCATGTTGCGCAATAATAACCTGGCTCTAAGAACTCCAGAACCAACGAGTCTTAGTAGATAAACAGCGTTCAACAGACATACAGTAGGCCAGTTTTTTAAATTATTGCGTGAGTTTTTGAGCGTGAAAAGTTTCAGCCCGAAGCAATCTATAATTGCGACGGGACTGGCGTACAAACGGCTCATAAGCCAAGAAAAATTATTTCTAGAAAGGGCCAAAAACAAGTTTCCAAGGCAACTTCTGCGGAAAGGGGGGCAACCGTTACCGTTTGTTGCGCTATTAATGCGGTTGGAAATTCAATCCCCCCGTTTTTCATATTCCCTAGACAAAATGTTCAATATTATATGACTTTGGGAGCTCCCCCTGATTCTACGGCAAGTACCCACATCAGCGGTTGGATGACGGAAGAAAACTTCGTTAAATATCTTAATCATTTTATAAAATTCGCAAAGAGTTCCAAGGAATCCAAAGTTTTACTCATTCTCGATAATCACCGAAGCCATATGTCTCCTATGGCTCTTGACATTTGTAAAGAAAACGGTGTTGTTCTTCTTACACTTCCTCCACACACGAGCCACAGGCTACAGTCTTTGGATGTGGCCGTGTTTGGGCCGTTTAAAGCATTCTTTCACCAAGAATGTGATAATTTCATGATTTCTAATCCAGGACAAACCATCACTCTTAAAGACTAATACCATTAAACCATGTTTAACATTTGTTAAGAATGTGTTTATTAAACATTAAATAATTTATTTCTCGAAAATTTTCTTATGTAAGGTATCAACATTTTTATACTGTCTTTTAAGTAATTAAAAGATGTATCAAAAACGCGAAAAAAAAATGGGGGTTGATATTTAAAAAAAATACTGATGACGTCATCACTTAGAAACAAATGAAGGCCGGAAAATTATTTTGACATTCCAATGTGTATTTTTAAAAAAGAAAATTGACGTGTTTCGGGATTTTTAGAAAAAAACATTCATTTCGGTTTTATTTGGTATGTTCCATACTTTTGGTGCTCACTGTATGTGAAAATACAAATGATGGATTTACCAACCTTCGTGTTTGGTATTATTAAATAAAAAATCGTTGGAATCGCATCACTTCTTAATCTTCTTGTTGTTGTACTGGGATAAAATTGGGAATCGTCGAAGTGGCACTATAAATTTAAAAGCGTATAACACGTACTATTTACTGTAATGTTTTACAAACCAACCTGACATAACCGTGAAGACTCTTTAATAATTGTACCTCTACAGCCTTTTGCCCATTCCCTTCAACGTTGGTCAGTCTCTTTCGGAAATCTAAATAAAGCGAATCCTTGGCCTTGTTTGTTATTGCAGTTTTTGCAGCACAGAACCACATTTTTAACTTTACACAAAAACTCACAAAAACGATCACAATTCACAAAATGTCGGAACGCGTTAGCTACAAAGACAAGGAATTGTTACCCCTAAATTCCGCCCTTGTGCGCAGTTTGTACTTAGAGTGGTAGTTAGTCGCGCACGCGTTTAAAGTAGCGTTCACACAATATAGGAAGTTTATACAGAGCTGCTCTTTTTTTATTTGGTACCGGTGGGGTGAAAACCCAGACTTAAAATAAAGTCAGCGTTCACACAATATAGGAAGTTTATATAGAGCTGTCCTTTTTTTATTTGGTACCGAGTACCCAGACAACACTGTTCTGCTTTATATAATAGTATTGATTGTCTTTTTTGCGCTACTACACTGTTTATGGCCATTTCCCGGTTGCTTACCTACCACGGAAAAATTAACTTACCGATTAGGTACTGGTTGCTAACCTGTTATGAATCATAACGTATCTAACGGTTGTTAGATGATAATAAAAGTTGTAATCAAGTTATCTGGTGTCTAAAATTCTGAATGATTGAGAGCTGTTACTTTATTAATTTATATTTATAAAAATTGGTTTTTATTTTTCGTAGCGCAAAAAATGGTATACGACGCATGTTCGTTAAATGCTTACAACAGAACTCGAAGAAATTTGAAAAATCTCGACCCTTCGGGTGTTGATTTTCCAACTTTTTCTCGATCTGTTATAAGGCACTTACCGATCTTGCATCGTAATATACTATTACAAAGCTGTTATGTTATGCAGGACCATATCCAGTACGGGGACATTACTAATGACCACCCTGCTAATATTGACATATTATATATCACTGTATGGAGGTAACGCAAGCTTCTGTTATCTATTCCTAATAAGATGTTCTTAAATTATAGAATATGTTGCCAAAATGGAAAACAAGAATCAAAGAATATTTGCAAGCACAATTTATAATTGCTGTGAAAACAAAAGAGGAAATCAAATTGTGGCTTGATGAATTTCAAGAAAAAAATAAAACATTTTATATTCGCTCTACAGAACCTTGTACAGGGCGATATGTTGTGTTTAAACAGAGGTTGTGTTGTCAACATAATACTGCAGCCTCTACTGTTTACGAACCATCATTAAGAAAACGCACGAAAAATACAAATTTCCCCTCAGCAATAACTGTTACATTGCGTGCTATTAAGAAATATTATAAGGGTAAAAACAAGGAAAAGGCTTCCGATTATGAAGTGCCGTGTGAAATAAATTTGATTGCTACTCACAATCATAGTACGCAAAGTGCAGATGCTCTTCGTTTCAGAAAAGTATCAAATGAAATCAAAGATAAATTGCTTGAACTGTATAAAAATCGTCATACGCCGGCGACGCTACCCGCCGGCGACAGCATTAGAAACGATAAAAATGGATATTCATTTAAAATGAGAATAATGTTCAAATGTTAGCAGACAGAAAATTTTGCCCCGATTATAAATACTGTTACTACATTTATAGGCAGGAATTCAAGAAAACATATGGCCCACGTGAATTTAACACAGTTGGCAAGGAATTTTTACAAATGCACCTAGCAGAATTTAACAAATCAACTGGCAGTGATAACAGCGCAAAAATGTTACTGCATGAATCAGATTATATTATTAGGTAGGTACCGTAGAATGGGTATTTATGAAACATCGCGGGTTATATGAAACCATTAAATATTCAATGTATGAAACATAAGAACCACATTTTAAATTTTAGCGGGTTATTCCGTTAGGTTGGCTATATTAGCTGCGTTCGGGATATTCACTCTATTAACACTATTAACTCCATCTGCTTCCGCAGCGTTTGACTATTTGCCATAGAGGTAAAGGAGTAAACTCTGTGTACGTTCGAGTATTCAATATAGGGGCGATTAGTGCTAACTCCATCTGCACCACCTCTTCGCGAGTTAACACTGGTGCTGGCATGCGCAGTTCTTTGATAAACCGTACCTAACCAATAAATGCCAACCACATGTCAACAGATTTACGTAAACACGGTTTTGTATTGAATGGTAAACATGCAAATATTTGTTCTTTGGTGGTAAACACACGAAAAAATGTCAGTTTGAAAATCGACGCACAGTCCTGTTGAAGGAGAGGACGGAAACATTATTGTACAAGACGATTTTGTTCTATTGCGGAATATAATTAGTAAGTACCAATTTATTCAATAATAAAATGTTATTCTTAAATTTGGTTTGCAGCGGATGAGTGCCTGTTTGTGGCACTGACTGATGAAATCAAGAAGGAGTTTAATCTCGATGTATTGGAAGCTCAAAATTATTCTGCTGAAGAGGAACAAGGGAACGATGTGAATGATAATTTAATTGACGATCAGGAGAAGCTATGGAATAGAGAGACCATACTATTTCTTATAAACCGCGTGGCGGACTCGCAATCCCTATTTGAAAGTGGAATTAAAAAACATGTTTGGACAAAGATAGCCCAGGCATGCACAAAGACTTTGGACAAGAAGTTCACAGAGAAAAATTGCGAAGCAAAGTGGAAAAGCTTGAAGCGGACATATAAAAATGTGTTAATGAACAACAATACTACTGGCAATAAACGGAGACATTGGGAGTATTTTCCTGTAATACACGCATTTATGCATAAAAAACTAAATCCAGTGGCAACGTACAGTAATGTTGGTGGTTTAAAAACATTTAACAGTTCTTCACACGAACATTCATCAATCGAAGATGACCAAACACCTTCAGGAAGTGAGCATCCTTCTGATGAAAAGTCTGAAAGTTCATTCAGTAGAAAGAGGAAAATTAAAGTTAGTCAAGCTGCAATCAGACATAAAGAGAAAATGGAGAGATTAGATAGGTTCAACAACATTTTTGAAAAGATGGTGAATAAAATGTGAACCCATTTATTTGTTTTTATAATGCATTCCTTATTTAGTTATAATAAGATTAGTTGTAGTATGAGGTGCTACATTATGTTTACTTGAGTTCTGTTAGTTAAAGAAAGCAAAAGCTGAATAAACGTATTTTTGAAAAACTATTGAGATTATATTTGAATCGATGACTGCAAGAACACAAGTCCAGTGCTAGTTTTCCCATATAGTTAAAATGTATTTTTGGTTTCCTCAAAACACACGATTTTTACTGTTCTGTTTTTGCACTTGCCAATTCGTTTTACACATGTTTGTTTCTAGTTTCTAGTCAATATAAAGGGAAATATCATTTCGTTTTTGCTTCGCATTATTCCGTTCCTGCTCTTCATCTTCATCCAACAAGTTCCTTGGGTTTTGGTTCCTTTCTTCAGCGATTTCTTCCTCTATATTAATCAGGCCTTCCAGCATATCACCATTTAAAATGCATGGATTGTGCAAGATACAGGAGGCTACTATCAATACAGCTGTGATATCCAGTCTCACAGTTTCTAGTAATTTTAACCTCCTAAACCTTCCTTTTAACAATGCATACGCATTTTCTATTTTAACACGACATTTGTTCAGACACAAATTAAATTTTTTTTGTTGATTATTTAAATTACCATTATTTTTAAAACCCACTATCAAATTTGCCCTTAATTTGTATGCTAAATCTCCTATCATGTGGTTATCATCATGAAAAATTATATCTTGTGCTACAATTCCTTTGTATAAATCTGATTTCTTATATAAAGTATAATCATGAATGGATCCGGGTTCTCCAGTATACACATCAGTAAAGAGCATTGTATGGTCGCATACCCCTTGAAGCAGTACAGAATGAAAGCTTTTACGGTTGATATAAGAATTATGGTTTTCTTTTAGTGCACAAATTGGTATATGGCTACCATCTAAGCAGCCAATGATTCCTAAAAACAATAGCTGTTATCAATATTTTAATGATTCCGTTAAAAGCAGACCTGGAAATCCGGATATATTATTAAATACATCTGCTACGGCTATTTGTCTTTCTCTATTCGGCCACTGAATAATTGTTGACCTTTAATAATAATTTACATGTTCGGTGCAATATATCCCAGCATACTGACTTGCTTATCCCAAATCTATCTGCTACAGAGCTTTAAATGAAAAAACAAATTGTAAGTATAGGTATATAGTGTATTTGTGAATGTGGCATATGTACTTACCGAAAACTTTCTAAATTACTAAGGTACCAAATTGGAACCATCACTTCTTTTTCCATTGCGGTTCTTGGATATCCAATTGATTGATACCTATACACTTCGGATATTTTCTGCAAGAGATCTTCAAATACCTCTGGATGCATTCGAAAATGCATTTTAAATTGCTTGTCCTTCATCATCGGTACTGTACGTTCTGCATAACTATCTACTTTTTCCAAAATTTCGATTTCTTCTCTTGAAGAATCGTCATCATAAAACAAACTTTTAACAAAATTAATGATCACACCTAGCTGTCTTTGCATTTTCTTCCTTCTTCCAAAATTTTAAGGTTAGAATTCCATCAAATTCCTTTTAACTGTACTCACAGATTGTACTGAATATTTGACACTCTGCACTCGTTCACGTTACGTCTTCAAACACCGCCCTAGCACCACTCCAGTACCGATATTCTAGCCGAACGCAGCTATTGTTACTCAAAAAATTAGACAGCTCTTAAGAGGACGTAAACTTTGCATTTACCACCGCAAATTTCCAATTTAACGGTAAGTGTTTCAGTAAAAAAAATTTCATGTAAACCCCTTTTTGCAACTTTTTTTTAAATATCTTAAAAACTTACTGTTACTTCAGCAACTATAAGTGATGTTATAGTGATGTAATGGAATGAATACTTAAACATAACCTCCACAAAAGTTGAATACAAAAATTATTGGAAAAATGTTCACCCTTTTTTCTGAAAAGCGGAAAATATAAAAAATAGTATTTTGTAGGTATATATGACACGATGCCACGCAAACATGTGCATGTACTTGGGACCAAATATAGAAGAAACTATGCTGAAGAAAGAATGGAGAGAGCGCGGTTTTCCTTTGGCCAGGCATCGGAAAGACACGAAGTACCCAAAGCAACTTTATATAAAAAGTACCGAGGATACCACTCGGATAGGTTAGGCAAGCCCCCAGCGATAAAAGTTCCTGAGGAAAAACTTATAGCTAGTGCCATTTTGATAGCTGCAGAGTTTCGAATGCCGTTTAATCAGAGTGTTTTACAGGATTTTGTTCAGCAATACCTAAATAGAAAAGGCACAATTGTCCCATGTTTCCGAGAAAATAGGCCAGGGAAAGATTAGGTCCTCAACTTTTTATTGAGGAATCCAGAGATTTCAAAGCGAAATTCACAGAATATTAAAAGGTGTCGTGCTGAACTACACCCTGAGATAATAGCTGATTATTGTGAACATTTGGGTTCAACACTCGATGGTGTTCCGGCTGACAATATCATAAATTATGATGAAAGTAACCTAACAGACGACCCAGGGAATGAAAAAGTTTTCGTAAGAAGGGGGACAAAACATGCTAGCAGGGTGATAGATTCGTCGAAAAGTTCCACTTCACCAATGTTTGCGGGCTGTGCAAATGGCGTTCTGCTCCCTCTATATGTATTTCACCAGGCAAAATATATCTATTCTGATTTGATCGAGGGTGGTCCAGACGGAGTAAGATATAATAGAACGTCTTCTGGGTGGTTTGACAGCGACACATTTGAGGATTGGTTTTTCCAACTGGCACTACCCTTTTTGCGACGTAAACAAGGAAAAAAGGTTATTATAGGTGACAATTTAGGAACTCATCTGTCATACAATGTTATTCTTACGAATATTTTTGAAAAATGTCATCAAATAAGCCATGGCGGCAAATTTTATGTCCTATTTTTAAATTTTATACCCATAAATAATCGATAATTATAAATTATAATTTACGAATAGTCGTAGACAAAAACCAATAATTACAACATGGCAATCATTATTCCATACTTTTTGAAACACCGTGTAAGTTAATTACCACAACATTAATTTCACTTAAATTAAACGTTAAACTTGACCAAGAAGCGTATGCAAAAAAAAGAAATTAGTAAGAAATAAAAAACATAATGAAAGAAGTAAACTCTATAAGGGCACATAAAACCAAATTCTCATGGTTTCACTTAACTTAAAAAAATTGATGATAAATATTTATGCGAAGTCATATGATCTTAAAACTTAAAGAAAGTTGTTTAACCTTATTTTTACTTCTAATTTATAACAGAGAGATGATTATTTTATTCAAATTCATTTCTAAGTAGTGGTTCCCCAGCTACAACGTCAAGTTCGATTGATTAATCAACATTCTGTAAACTTAGTCTTACCTTCTCCTTTATAAATCATGTTATAATAAATTATTAAAGTATTGAGTTTCCAATTCATATTTAGAAATTATATGTGAATAATGTGTCAGAATAAAAACCATAGGTAATTGAATTATTCAACACAACACGTAGTTTATTTCGGTATTTAGTTTTTACAATTTATAGTAACTTGATATGGAATTCCAATTTTTAAATCATTTAATTTCTTAAAGTCATATGACTTGTTCAACTGTGATAGAACTGGATCATCCATTAATATAATAAAATATTTTTCAATGGAATCATATTACTACAACTAGTACGACCCCTTCAGCACACTACACTTTTTTAAGGATTCAACCCTGTTTTTAAAGGTATATTTAAAAACCAATATTTCAAGGATTTTGCCCTGTTTTTAAAAAAAATACCAGTAGATAGGTAATAATAACAATTATTTTACACTTTTAAATTTTCGGGACGTGTCATTCACACAGAAAAAGTTACATTTTTAGAATTTTTAGAAACCCATATGGTATGCAACCAACATTACAACCTATTAATATAAATGCTCCTTGTATTAAAAAGTTGTGATAATTTAACGTAGGTAATTATAAGTAAGTAAGTAAAAATAATACATGTAATTTGACTCTCAGATGTCAACGGAATTGGAGAAAGTCCGCGCAGAGTGGCTGCAAAAGGAGCTAGGGTTTAGCAAAAAAGAAATGCAATCGCAATTGTCGCAAAAGGACATGCAATTACAATTATCGCAAAAGGACTTACAATTATCGCAAAAGGACATGCAATTATTGAAACTTCAACATGAAAATGAGCGTTTGGAACTGAAGCTAATAAGTTAATATATTGATTGTTGTT
Organism: Hemicrepidius hirtus; assembly: GCA_963082805.1. Lineage (NCBI taxonomy): Eukaryota > Metazoa > Arthropoda > Insecta > Coleoptera > Elateridae > Hemicrepidius > Hemicrepidius hirtus. The sequence goes on along the minus strand of OY720161.1, from coordinate 31,395,928 downwards.
GATTATTTAATAAGTATTTATATTGTTATCTTTAAGGGAAAGGCAAACTGGGAGCAATTGAAAACCACCAGAAAATTACGATAAGAACATTTATTGGGATGTTCGAAGAAAAATTTTTAAACAAACTACCAGGTACGAGGAATGACAAATTTACAGCATTTGTGTTCCTTCCCAAAAACAGTACACATTTGTGCCAGCCATTAGACGTGGCAGTGTTTGGGCCACTAAAAAAATCATGGAAAAGCGTGTTGTCTAACTGGAAAAAACATAATCGGGGAGTGGTCCCAAAAAAGGATTTTCCAGGTCTGTTAAAAAAAGATTCTGCAGGTGAAACAATTCAAGCCAATATTCTCTCGGGTTTTGAGGCTACAGGAATATCATCGTTTAATCCTAACAAAGTCGTAAATAAAATAAAACCTCAAGAACATTTTTTACAACTTGAAAATCCTGCATTGGTGCAGTCATTTACAGAAATCATGACAGATCTCACCAGGATTGAAGAAAAAAACCCTCCGAAAAGGGGGAAAACAATTAATGTCCCTGCAGGCAGATCTAAAGGCTTCTGGCTCGAATCCTGAGCAAGTCGAGGAAAACTCTGATATTATAGAACCTGATCCAATTGATGTTAGAGATGACTCTGATGAGGAATCAGATAATGTAAGTGAGACTGAAAGAGAACAAGTGAAAATCCAAGTAAAGGGGCCCGATGATATTAATTGATGAAGAATGTTTTGTAGTGGTGCGATTTATTTACAACGAAACCACTAAAAAAGAGTGTTTTAAAGATTTTGTTGCCCAAGTTGTTAAATTAAAAAAAGCTAGTATAGAAATAAGTTGTTTGAGAATGTACAAACAACAGAAAAATGTATTTACATTTCCCTGCATAAAAGATATTTGTAATGTTAAGATTTCACAATTAATATGCAGGTTAAGTGACCCAAAAATTACGCGTGGTATTCATACATTCCCCAATGGTTTTTTAAATTTATCTGCTGTATTGAAGTATTGTTAACTAATAAGTATTGTTAAATAATAAGTTTTTATAGTAAACATGTTTAATATAAAATAATTGTGTCTTATTTCTTTTTATTGTTATTGTTTATAGGTACCTACTAAGTATATAACATCAATTTTTTTTATCTAAAAGTGTTTCATAAAGGAGGTATTACAAACCTATATGACATAACCTTAGAAAAGTTAGTAATTTATATGTACATAATTGTATTAGCGTTTCATATATACCACCTTAGTGGGTTAATATGAAACGACAAAAAAATACTAATACATTTTTTTTGTAATTTTTTTTTCAAAACTAAGGACCCTATACAAAAGGCTTTCAATCTATAATAATAATGTTTAAATATTTTTTGTTTTATAGAAATGGCAGGTAAAAGTAAAAAAAATCGTTTCATATATACCCATTCTACGGTAATTGTACAACGGTTACAATTTGTACTCATCTTAATTATTTCATTTATTTTAGTATTTGCCCACTACTATTAAGAAGAGTGCACGAACAGATTAGTGCGGCTGGTGAATTAGTTTTCATCGATTCAACTGGTACCATAGAGTATGATGGTAGCTGAATATTTTTATTGATGACGGATTCCGAATGTGGAGGATTGCCACTAGGCATCATTATTACTTCATCAGAGAGCGAACATATTTTATCCTTAGGTTTCAAACTGTTTAAAAGTATGGTTGGTAGTACAATTTTTGGAGGGAATGTTGATGGGCCAAACATATTTTTAGATGACTCTGCATCAGAAAGAGCTGCACTTACTAATTTATTTAAAAACTTAAAGTGCCACTTATGTACGTTTCATGTTATCCAGTCCAAATGGAGATGGATTATGAAATCTAAAAATGAAATGCTGTATTTTTTCGACAATTTAGAGCTATAGTGTACGCCAGAACTAATAAAGAATGCGAAGAAAAGTATGGTGCTGCAAAATAAGAAGCAAACAATCATCCAAAGTATTTAAACTATCTTGAAGAATATTGGGCTCGGAGAGAATTGTGGGCTTGGTGTTTTAGAAATAATCTATTAATGCGCGGGAGCAACACAAATAATTATTCTGAGGCAGCTATGAAAATCTTAAAAGATAAAATCTTTGAACGAGTAAAAGCTTTTAATATTACTGTTATAAAGCTCCCACCTCCAGGACTTCTTGAACGCATTCAGGTTCTTACAGACAATGTAGTCCTAATTCCTAATATCTAGAGCAGGTTTTTTTTTTATTAAATGCATTTTCCTGCCAAAATCAACAACGAGCACCAGTATCTGCCAATTTTCTTTAGGTTCTTTTACTATAGGTAGAGAATCCAAGCAAAACATCAAAATGTAAGTACTTAACACCTAACTGGGTAAGAACTTAGTCAAAATGAAGCCCATAACAAAATAGCAATGAAATTGAAGGGATAAACACTTAGCCATAAAAATTATTTCTGCAAACATCATTGTTAAGATATGTGTAAAACTTGTAAATAAATTGTTTGTTATGGTTCTCGTATAATCACTGAAGTTAAGCAATGTCGGGCGCGATCTGTACTTGGATGGGTGATTGCTTGGGAACACCGCGTGCCGTTGTCTCCTTTTTTAATTTTTCTTTTTCCTTAATTTGTAAAACAGAAAACCCACTTCACATCTTTCTTTCGTTTACAATTATGTACAGTTTCAATTAGCTCGCTTGCTATTGAAATACATCATTATTTTGCACTAAAGAAGAAATTATTTTAAAGTAAATTACTAGAATAATGGGGTAAATGGTGGTTATGTTCGCGAAACAGTACATATTCTTACGACAACGGCCATACCACACCGAAATCACCGGTTCTGGTCCACGTGCTATCGCGTACTGTGAATTTTACTGTATAAACTATAAACTTAATCATTTTGTGTTAGATTTTAATATTAGTACTAGTGATTAGTGACTAGTGGTTAGTAGTAGTATAAATGTTAGTAAACGGCAAATGAAAATAAAAAAGAATGTAGTAACTAGAAAGCATAAAAACAGTGCGAAAGTAACAGTTGTAGTCAAAATCATTAAATACGATGACATGGACGGCGAATTGAGAAAATTAGATTGTAAGCTAGCTGACATCAAGAACCCCAAAATGAATCCAACCCAGGAGCCAGAAAAAACTGAAACAGTAAACACGACATTAAGTGCCTCAGAAATGGCAACCACTACTACAGGAACAGAATTTGAATTTCCAAAATTCAAAAAAACTGCCAAACGGGGAGGAAGACTGCGACAGCGAAAATGAAATTCAAAAGAACGACCCAGTACCAGCTAGACGCATAAAACCAAATAAGCGTCCGCCACCACCATGAATAATACATGGTAAAACAGATTCACACAAGAATCTTATACAGCACGTAAACAGGCACGTCAAGAAAGGTTACCATATTAAATACACTATAGAAAATGCGAACCTCTTTATACACGACGAAGAAGAAAGGAAAAAGATGGCGAAAGTGTTGCAAGAAGAAAAGGCGGAGTTTCACACGCGTGAGTTTTTTCGGTGCTAGGGGTAGCACCGAAAAAACTCACGCTTTCGTAATTCGACTTGACAGCGAACCCATAGTAGAAGAACTCAAATACGAACTAACAGAACATAGAGAAGCGATGGAAAATTGTTTCAGAATGAGGGACACAAAGAGACCTCTTTATATGGTTGTAACTTCGTTGGACCACACTCTAAAACAACTACAAACAACAGTGAGAGGGCTAGCCTATACACTAATCACGTGTGAAAGGCGGCCAAACAATAAAATAATAATACAGTGTCACCGTTGCAAAGCTTGGAGGCACGCAACAACAAACTGCAACGTAGCACCGAGATGTCTAAAATGCGCTCAACCACATTGGACGAGGGACTGCGTGAAAAACAGGGACACCCCAGCCAAATGCGTGAACCGCAAGAAAGACCATCCCGCAAACAGCACAGTATGTGAAAAATACAAGCAAGCAGTTTCCAAGGTAGCAGTAGCAAAAGCTGCTAAACGCCAACTATACTCTGTTTTTTCTCTTTATCATTCAAGAGTGCAGTGATTTTTATACCGTGTGTCCCTGGGAAGACGGAACATAGGGATCTTATAATGCTAATGTTTTAAAATGATCCACGAGTGCTTTGAAGCATTCGTCTTGAAACAATTACACGAATCTCCCCGATCGTTAACGATTTCCATGCCGATCATGTATGATCGTCTCCAGATTAAATTTTTGTTTGTGTTTTAAATATCAATTTACTAAAACCAAAGACAATTAAAGGTTATGTTCATGTTATTTTTTTTTAAATGGGGTCCTACCTTAACTGAAGTTTAGAGCTGACAATCAGTAATCCCAGTTAAATTACATGTGAAATGTGAAAATTTACTTTAATAGGATGATCTTGATGTATGAACCGAAGAATTTGATGCGACAATCAGCTTTATGATGAAACATGCTACAATGCTAATTGCATAAGACTGTATTAAGATGAAATCAAAGACAAAAAGCGAATATTAATATCAGTTAGTGTGTAGGAATATGAAATCTTTATTTCTACGGCAATTTAATGTGATCAAATAATTGTTACATTAAAAGTATTTGATTTTTAAGGAGCCGGATTCTTGCATACCACAAAGGAAAGTTTTCTAACACAAGTCTACAGCATTATTTTAAGTACCTACTAGTATAATTTTCGTAATTTCATTTTCAATTTCTAATAATGCGTAACTTGCGAAAAGCCTTAATATTGTTCACCTAATCCATCATAATCTGAAAAAGATCTTAGAACCATAACGTCAACTGCAAACAAATTATTTTGTATTTATTACCTTTATAATGATACTCAGTCTCATTTAATTTAATTAAAACACTATCTAAATTTACATGAACCAATTTGAGCAAATAATTAACAATTTTATTTCTAACTGATTTTCAAGAGCGCGGTTGTCAATTCGTAGGTATTGTAAATAATTGTTGAATCGTTTGTTAGTACAACGCACGCACGTATTACATCTGTATTAGCAAGCGCGTTAAACAGCTGACATAACGACGTCGACGCTTCCACCAAATAGAAATTCAAAGCACTCGTGTATCATTTTAAAAAATTACCATTGTAAGATCCCTATGTTCCGTCTTCCCAGGGACACACGGTATAGTTTTATAGTGCAGGTATAGACTGTGGTACAGACAAAAGACAAAAAATTACTAGTGTTAAAATTTAAATTGTCATTCTTGCAAGAACGTGATTCTTGAGGCTACAAGAGGGCTACAAGTACAAAATGGTTAACAATAGGAAAATATTATGTGAACAAAGTACGTTATTACCGCAAAAACTTCGTTCTTAACAAAATATCTACAAATTCTCAAGGCGAGTGAGGAACATGTTTTCATTTTTTTGGACGAAACATGGATTTATAGAAATGTGCATCGATGGACCCATGAAACAGATTTAAAAAGCAATCCGTCCAAAATTAAGCAGAGGGAAAAAGATACAGTGTCTTGCATGCAGGGTGTAGTTTAGGATTTTTGCCAGGATGCGATTTTTTGTTAAACTCTGACAACAACGACAGGGACTACCACAAGACTATGGACAGTAATCTCGTTAGAGAATGGGTAGAAAGGCAGCTACTTCCTGCTTTGAGCAAGTTGAATAAAAAGTGCGTAGTCGTTATAGATAACGCTTCTTATCATTCTGTTCGCATTAACAAACCACCCACTTTCTCATCAAAAAAATGTCAAATGCAGGAATGGCTCATCCAACATAACCTTGCATTTGATAAGAAACTAACAAAACGACAACTGTGGGAATTAATTATACCATTTCGTGACAACAGCACCAAACAGTGTGTAATAGATGAGATTTTAAACCAAAATGGACATAAAGTTCTTAGATTACTCCCATACCATTGTGAATATAACGCAATTGAATTGGCATGGGGGTTTTGCAAAAACGATTATAACAAGAATATAAATTCACAAACTTTATCGACGGATAGGGTTGAACCCTATGGCGTACATCCATTTCCTTATGTACAGCTGACATGTGGATGAAAAACATTAGGCATTGTGAAAAACTTAGTAAAGACGACTGGATTAAATACATGGGTGACACTAATGTAGATAACATTCCTCCAATTATTATTAGATTGGGCGAGTCTGATTCAGAATCGAATGAATCTCTGGGTTCCGACTCCGACTTAGATTCTGATGCTGATCCACTAGAGTAGTGGAGGACCACTTGTTAAATAATCTAGAATAACTAATTTCCTTTAAGTATAAACCAGAAATACAGTCGAACTTCCATAAATAACGAACTCTATTTAACGAAATTCTCTATTTAACGATTTTTTTGCGGCACCTTGCACTTCGCAGCAAAAACCATGGAAAATAACTTCCACATAGCGAAGCTTGTATTATATGTATCTTAAAGAATATTTTCAAAAAATCCAAGAGAAACGCAGGAATGCCATTATCAAAAGAGAATACCTGTAGGAAAAATGTAGTATCTTACGCTCAACCAGCCATTACGTTAACGTATTTTAGCCTTAATTGTTTATCTATCAAGGTTTGGAATTTGTAGAAGCTCTTCCCTATAAATCATCAGGAAAAAAGGTTGTTTCTATTTAACGAAATTTCTATATAACGAATTTTTTTTTCTGGATTTTGCGACTTCGTTAAATAGAAGTTCGACTGTATGTGTATTTCCGTGGCCTACCTGTAATTTTAAATTTCTTGTACCAAATATAATTATAAACAATAATTTTAAACTAAATACAACAGATCTTATATTTAACATTTGCATTTTTATACAGAAAATGTGTAGGAATAAATATTATTTCAAACAATTGATTACAAGTGACGTTTCCACCAGTGATTTTAGTAACTTTTCTACACTGTTATAAAAATATCTAAAGTTGACATCGCCTACTCTGAATGATAAAGAAAAAAAAACAGAGTTTACCTGCGGGCAGCCAGCAACATGCAGCGCGCCTGAACACTGCCAACACGAAACAATTCCCAGAATTGAAAGAACCAACCACCAACCAGATGGGGGCCAACGACCTGCACTTGATGGCAGAAATAAAAAGCCTCAACAGTGTAATTAATGTGAGTGCAATGCTAGAAGCAATAAAAGAACTAAACATACAGTTAAGACTCTGCAAGACACCTGTAGATAAGTTCACAACATTTTATAATTTTACACAAAATTTGGAAAGTCATGGGTTCTAAAATAAACATCTGCTCATGGAACGCGAATGGCATAAAAAACAAATTAGGCCAAAGAATCAATTTTTTAAAAAACATGATATTGACATTTTACTTTTAAACGAAACGAAACTTTGCAATCGATAAAGTAAAAATAAAAAAATATACCATAATCAGGGAAGACAGGGGTCAAAACATTCATGCATGTAAAGCGGCAGTGATAAAAAACAGTATCCCTCACACGCTAATAACACAAAATAACACCAGCATAGAAACGCTCACTTTTAAACTAAAAGACAATACTCATATCATCACAGCGTATAACAGTCCTAGAAATAAATTCAGTAACCGAAACCTAAATACACTAACATCCGTAGCCAACAAAGTCATCATAATAGGTGACTTAAATAGCAAACACACATTGTGGAACTGCAACCGAAACAATACCAACGGAATAACACTCAACAATTACCAAAACAACAACATTATCTACCTATATATCAAAACTAGCGGATATACGTATACAAAATTTTACAAAATTGAATTTTGGAGATTCTAAGTTAAAGAGAAAGCAGAAACGTTCCAATACACTAATATCCTGTTAATCGTATAAAAGCAAAAGAGGTTGGCAAAACAAAATTTATAAAACCTTCTCAACTAAAAATGACACAGTTGTCAGATAAGCCCTTTGTGCTTATGAGGGCAGTATAGACCTAGTAGTGTGTAAAACATGAACATGAATAACATCATCGCATTACAATCACTCGCTGAACTAGATTCCGACCATAACCCGATACTCTTTACCCTTAATAATCAATTCAAGGAGCAAATACAAAGATCAGTGACCTCTTACAAAAACACAAACTGGAACTAGTTCAGACGACCACTGGATACACGGATTGCAACGACCTAGCCCCCCTAGTTCGTGAGGAGGAGGTCGCCACAAAATTTATTTGGGTCAGGGAGTAGCTCGGAGTACCCAGGGTTCGTCGGACTTTGAAAATAAAACCTAGGAAATCTAAAGAACAATTTATTTACAGAAATATTTACAGTATTGATTCAAGTGTTGCTCAATGTTACTGAAATTAACAAAATTAACGGTTTATGTCTATAAAACTTATAACACAAATTAATAAATGCATGAAATAAGAATAATATGTACATTAATAAAATTTACCAACTTTGTTGATTAATTATTGTAAGTCCGGCTCTGGATTTTTTAATGCAAATTACAGTTATCGGTTTTGTTAAAACGGCAGGTTACTGGGATCAATCAGAGAGGTCGCCTCGTGTAAGTTACTTAAAGGTAATGTCTTATCTTTTGACGTCACAAAGTGAATATGGCGGAACGCCAACAGCAATTTATTTGTAAAACGGAATGATTGGTTAAAAACAATGAATGTATTACAAACCAACAGGTTGCGGTGATAATTAAAGTGAGTGGTTGCAAGTGTGGCCAGGTAAGGCTCAAAATAATTATGTTTTTTACGGCAATCAGTTAATTTACTTAACTGGTTAAATATACAGGGCAGATTAAAAAGTTAATTAGTTTACGGGGTGGTTTGTAGAACCCAAAACCCAATCTTTGACCTAGGGGGTTCGGTAGGGAATCTCAGGACACTCGACTGTTGGATTCTGCTTGTTCTCCGCGTTTCACATACAGAATTCCAACCAGTCCAGGGGTATTTCGGTGAAGGAAATTACGGATCGGTTTAGTGTACCAGGCAGCTACTTGTTGTATAAACATATACCTGCCAGGAAGCTCACCCTTGCAAAGGTACTTGTTACTGAATGTCACATATACCCTCACAAGAGCTCACTATGCTACGGAATGAGGTAGATTCGGATGAATACAGGGTACACTAGGTCAAAAGAACTGAATTAGCTACTTACGGTTTGGCTTGTATAGAACTAATGAAAACAAAAGGTGAAAATAAACTGAATTAATCGGAGCAAAATTTAAGTGGGATTGAAAATCTCAACTTAAACTTTGAAAATCACTCGGGTTTCGTAACAAAAGCTAAATTTAACAAACTTTGACTCGGGATCTCGGAAGTGTTAAATTTAAATGTTAAATTCGAAAATCGGCAAATAAGTCGAGATCGGAATCGGAGTCGGAATATAAAAGTGTTTTAAAAATGCGCGGGGCGGACCTCTTATACTGTATCCTCGTCTTCTTCCGGAACTCGGCGCGGACCGTCCCTACTCCTTCGTAGAGGGAGTAGTTGTTGCCCGCGCCTCGTGATGACGTCTAATCTTCGGAACGACGCTATTTCGGGAATGTGTAAGATGGCGTCTCCTTTACGACGCTCAAATTACACACCCCCAATAATTGCGTCGTTACAGGATAAATACAGAGTGATGATAAAGTATCGCACAAAAATCATATTCTGGTTATTTAATGTTTTTGCGGAAAATCCTGAGACCCGTCGATTTTTGTTTTTAAATCGCCATTTAGACATATAATTTTCAACCGCCCACCCCTCAACCCCTAAGTGATAGCAACCCCAACTTTAAAAATTTAAATAGAAAGATACCCTTTGTGATACCTCTTTTGATAGGTCTTTTTATTCTTAATATAACCAAAAAAAGTTTTTCAAAATCGGTTGATAAATAACGAAGATGTTTAACAAAATGTAATCGAATGAAAATGTCAATATTCGACAAGAAACGGCTCAAACACGCCGTAAATGGTAGACATTAAAAAGGGCACTTCCTGACCTAAAAGTGTGGTTTTGATCGGCCATTATTTCTACGCTGTGACGTCATATTTTTTTTAAATGTGAACGCCATTTTTTACATTGCTTACATTTTGTTAAATATCTCTATTTGTTATTTATCAACCGATTTTGAAAAACCTTTTTTTGTTATATTAAGAATAAAAAGACCTATCGAAGGAGGTATCACAAAGGGTATCTTTCCATTTAAATTTTTAAAGTTGTGGTTGCTATCACTTAGGGGATGAGGGGTGGGGGGATTAAAATTACCTGCCTAAATGGCAATTTAAAAACAAAAATTGACGGGTCTCAGGATTTGTGCCATTATTTCTACGCTGTGACGTCATATTTTTTTTTTAAATGTCAACCAATTTTTTACATTGATTACATTTTGTTAAATATCTCCGTTATTTATCAACCGATTTTGAAAAACTTTTTTTGATTATATTAAGAATAAAAAGACCTATCAAAAGAGGTATCACAAAGGGTATCTTTCTATTTAAGTTTTTAAAGTTGGGTATGCTAGCAGTTAGGGGTTGAAGGGTGGGGGGTTGAAAATTGTATGTCTGAATGGCAATTTAAAAACAAAAATCGACGGGTCTCAGGATTTTCCGCAAAAACATTAAATAACCAGAATATGATTTTTGTGCGATACTTTATCATCACTTTGTATATCAAATAACATCAACACAAAAAATGATATACACTCAATGATAGACACTCAAACGTAAATACAAACCAAACCAATACAAGACAGAACTAAACAACATACGAAATACATTCAAATCGACATAAACAAAGAGGACATGCCGATAGAAATAATATCATTAATTAAAAAACGAAACCAAACTAAACGAAGGTGGCAAAACACAGCTGACCTGCACCTGAAAAATGAAACGAAACGGTTAATTGCAGAAATAAGAAAAAAAAAATCAAGCAACACTGTAACAATAAATGGAGAAGTATGTTGGAAGTCCTAAAACTCAGCGACAACCCCCTTTGGAAAATCACGAAGAGACTTAAAAAACCACATAATCCAATTCCAGCGCTCCTTCACAACGACCAAACATTCAATACCGACAAAAAAAATCCGAAAAGATAGCCACAATCTTCGAAGAGATACACTACCTGGAGACGCATTCTCGAATCTCGACAGGCTAGAGTCGTATGTGAATTTGACGTTATTTCGAATGAGTTGACGGATTGGTATTCTTGAAATCGATTACGCGACAATTGCCGTGCACTCGTCCATAGAATTACGACGAGCGCTGAGTGACCACTAGAATTTGTTTGGCGAGTGCTCGCCATAGATTATAGCATACAGCAATGGTTTTTTGCGTGTTGTTGCCTCTTGTTTATCCCGTTTCCTTTCGTAAGTTAGGTTTTGTGCGAATCATTGACGTTAAGAATGTCAGAAAAATTAAAAAAAAAACGTTTACACCAGTGTGGAACAGCGGCAAATGTTAACACAATTGTTGGAAAAAACCACAACTCATAAGTGGGAAATTTACTGCCAAATTTACATTTACAAATGCCCAAAATGAGTGACAACAAATTGCGGACATACTAAACTCGATTCCTGCTACGGCTACAAAAGATTGGCGGCATTGGTAAAAGGTACGTTGAAATGAGTAAACTTGCAAGAATATCGCTGTTAACTTGTTATTATGATATTAAGATTTGGCAAGACTTGCGAAGCAAAGCCAAATCTAAAAAAGCTGCCCAATTCAGTTACATGAGTGGTACAGCAGGCGGAAACCGAGCCCAAATATATAATAGCACGGATGAAACCATTTTAAATATAATTGGGCCAACGGTTACGAATGGAATGGACGTTTCGAAATCGGTAGTGACCATTGTAAGTTAAAGCAAATATTACTGTAAGTAATATTAATCTCTTAATATTTTTAAGACACTTGACGAGCATGATAGTCGTACACCCACTGCGTCCCCATATGCTCCTATAGCTGCCGCTGGGACATCGATACTGCCAGCCACTATATCTCCACCAACATCTCTGGCTACTACATCTTCGCCTATATTGGTGGCTACCTCCAATGACAATAAAATATCAAAAGACTTGTTTTCCAAACAAAGAGGTAAGTATATTAAACTATGCTAAACCAAACTATTTTATTTAATTGAAGTATTATATTTGTGTTTTGTAGCTAAAACTACATCGGCAAAGAGACTGGACAACACTATTGCATGCAGCAAATCTCTTCAAGATGTGGCAACAAAAAAATTAAAAATAAAAGAAGAATATTACAAAGAAAAATTGGCGCTATACAAGCGCGATATCAGAGCAAAGGAGCGTTTTAGGAAGCAATCTCTAGCTCTCCAACAGCGCACAGCGATTGCGCAAGCAGAAATAGTGCGTGCTATAAAAAAAATAAATTAATGTAAAATTTGATGTTACATAAGGGTGTTTTTAACCTACAGTCATTAATTTCTGGAGGCTATTCTACGTCAGAAAATATGAAAAAAAGTTCCGATAAACATGGGTCCGAAAATGCTTCATAAAGGAGCTGTGGCCCTGTGAAGATACTATCCAAAACTTCGTTTTTATTTAATATCTCAAAAAGTGTTCGAATTTTTGAAATTAGGAATCTCTTATCTATAGACAATATTACATAAAAAAGGTCCTCTTGTTACCCGTAGGAACAACCGTGTCCGAAAAAAATTCTTCAAAAATTATGTGCATGAAAAAGAAACAAAAATTTTCATGCACATAATTTTTGCTCCTTTAGGAAGCATTTCCGGACCCATGTTTATATGAACTTTTTTTCATATTTTAATCAATGACTGTGGTTTAAAAACACCCGAATAGATTTTTATTAATACTGTTACATTTAGTTTTTACGCTACAGAATTATGGTAATTAGTTAATGAATTATCCCATTTTGACCTTTCGTTGTTGCAGGTTCTTCGTCTGAGAATATTAAATTTATGAGTAGATCATCTTTTTGTTTTGGTGCATAGTTGGTGGACTATTTTCCTGTTGGTTTGTGTGATCTATGGTTTTGATTCCCTTCTATTAGATTTGTGGTTTATTTCAAATTTCTTGTGCATTTCAAATACTTCCTGTCACGTGCGATTCGAATTTTATTTGGCCTTCCTTTTTTTGGTTCTTCCTGAAGACTCGTTCATTCTTTCCTGTCTTGTGAGGTTGTAAGGTTGACCTATAATTTTGATTACGAGTAATTATCCTCGGATATAAGGGTCATCGCTTACCTTAAGGAATTAATTTTGTATTGAGTGCTCCGATTGTTGGAATTAATTAATTCTAATCTAATATATTTAGGATTTGAGAAATACTTCACAAACAGCTTCTTCAAGCCGTTTTTCATCATCAGGTATGAGAACCTCCATGTGATTTTTGCTTCTGTAAATTCAGTCTTGTAATTTTTATTTCAGGCTTTTTCTCGTTGACATAATCTTCGTTACAATACGATTCACGAAACGTATTTGTTATACATTTTCTTAAATGTTGATGTACTACTACGTCCGAGTTATAATCTAACATTTCTTTGGGTGTTACGGAAGCGGATTGTTCTTCCGTTACTGGTTTGCAATTGCCATCTACAAGCGATTTGGGGACATTGTTTTGGGATCCTCGACTCTGGTTCCTGTACCTACGATACCAAGCATTAAACTCATTAGGCCGAAAGGATAAGTGCGATTACCATCTACGTGTCTATGCTCTGGATAACTAAGGTCAGATTACCTTCACTTGATACAGCGTTTGGTTCCCGATATATCTGTTCGCCTAAAAACATTGTTATTTAATAGTCATCACATTACACTTTAATATATGTACTCTTGTAGTAGTGCATTCTCTGTGCCATTAATTTTCATTTTTAGTATTTTTTTCCCCTTTGTGTAAAACGTAGGTCTTTAACCTTCCATAATTGTCCTTTTGAAATATTGATTATTGATCGTTACCGAAAAAGTAATTACTGAGTCACTGTAAATCATAGATAATCTGTAAATATCACCTACTACCTGTTTATTTTGTTAAAATCTTGTTTTTTTTGTTGTAAATACCAATGTAATCAGTCACTTTCATTTTTCTTTGCTGACGTTTGAAATTAGGTTAGTTTGATTTGCATATAAACTATTAATTTAGTTATATTTATTTTTACCAAGTTTTATGCAACTTTGTATGATATTGTTAAGGCGGTAGAAACAGTTGTGAATTATTTTCTTGGAGCTTTTGCTCATTTGATTCAGTTATTAATTATTTTGCGCTACGCACCTTTGCGGATGTTTTCAGGTTTTTTTATTTTATTTTGCGAATGCGAATTTAGCGCACAACAATCGTTGTCCTATAGCTTTGGAGGTACCTTCAACGTCGTCCAGACAGCCCTCCGCGAGCGTTAATATTTTTTGTCGGGTTTAAATTATCCTTGTGGATAATTTATCGCTTACCGCAAGAGTGTTTGAAAGCGTTGATTACGGTTATTAATTTTGTTTTTCTAACGCTCAACTGTCTCGCCCGTTTAAAATATTTTATTTCTTTGGTCAATATATATACTGGTCTATCACCCTACACTTGTGTTTTTTTTTCTTATATAGTCTAGCTAGGTTTCTGATTCCTGATTGGTGTTCCGTCTGGCTATCTCGAGTCCGTTTAGCCGTATACGTTATTTTTTTTTAGGGAACAAATTATAGGACTCTGGCGCCCATATATTATTTAAACTTACCCACCCCTTTCGCATTAGAGCAGCCGCGGAAGAAACCCTTGTCACCAACGACCGCCGTCAGGCGCAAAACACCACACCTCTTACTCTTAATTTTTTTATTATAACAATAGTTGGTAACAATACATTGATATTTTAGTTGATCTTGTAACGAAGATGTCATTAATTTCAATCAATAAATATTTATTCCTATTATTATACGAAATCCTTAGCTTAACAAATTCTTATTGTATGAAGTAGCGATTTACAATTCGCTGTCTGAATTGTCTACCAACGGCCAGTTCAGGATGAACACGTGCTAATGGTTCTGCTTGTACATTATTTAAAATATAAGTATAAGAGTAAAAACTCTGTATGAGAAAACGGCTGGAGGAAATTAGTATAAGTGAATTGGTAATTAAGCAGCCAATGAAAAAATTACAATTATTCTTGAACCAGTCTTTAATTAAAGAGAAAGGAGAAGAATTTGTGTTATACGTAGAAATATCATCTACAATTCTTTATTTAAAAAGAAAGGAGATGGAATGTTGTTTAAATAAAAACATATTGTACTTTGAATGGATATGTGTATTTAAAAATGCGATGGAACAATTCGAAGAATAAAGTATCGACGTTTCGTTTAACTTTCGAATTAACCAACACAAACTTTCTATTAAAAAAAAACTTTTAACCCCCCAAAAGCCAAATACTGCTCTTTCTGACCATGCCATAGACAATTTGCATAACTTTAACTTTAATTCCACTACTATTTTACATAATGAATCCAACCTTAAAAAACGACTCCTCTTAGAAAGTATTTCAATAAAAAAATCCCCTACTTCCATCAATTACAGAACAGACACAGACAACTTACATTAAACTTATGTTAATCTTTTTAATACTGTTTAAATTTTACCGCCTTCAGCCATTTTTATTTGTCCTTATCAGTTTATTTTTGCCTTCAATTTTACTTCATTCTCTGACATGGTCTTCTAACGCTCATACAGTTTTTAAAATAAAATTTTCTATCATGTCGTGAATTAATTTTAAACTGTTTCTTACTGTGTTTGTTGTTTTATTTTATTTTATCTACAATGGCATTTTAGGTGAGTCTCTTTATTTTTCATTAATTTTTAAAAAAAAATAAAAAAATAATTTTTTTTTTGAATTAAATTATACTTAAATGCGTCTTTCACTTACCTAATTTTAACTTTTTTCCCTTCACAGATTATAATTATAACATTTAATTTTACCCATTTTTCCCTCATTCTATTTTAAATCAATTATTACATCTTGATAAAGTTTACAAGTTAAACGAAACGTCGATACTTTATTCTTCGAATTGTTCCATCGCATTTTTAAATACACATATCCATTCAAAGTACAATATGTTTTTATTTAAACAACATTCCATCTCCTTTCTTTTTAAATAAAGAATTGTAGATGATATTTCTACGTATAACACAAATTCTTCTCCTTTCTTTTTAATTAAAGACTGGTTCAAGAATAATTGTAATTTTTTCATTGGCTGCTTAATTACCAATTCACTTATATTATTTAAAATATTATTATTTATTATACCTAAATCGTTCGCGTCATTTTCATCATCTTCAGGTTGTGGAATATTATTTTCTATGCAAATGTTATGCAGCACACATGCATTTATAATTTTTGCAGCACGTTCGGGATGATAATGCAGAACTCGATGCTTGAGCAGGCATCGAAATCATTTTCATAACCCCATTACAACGTTCTATAGTGCAACGAGTTCTTGCTAAAGACTGATTATATTCAAATTTTGGGGTTCCTTCTGCAGCATTTTCAAATGGTGTCATAAGCCATGAACGGAGTGGATATCCTGAATCACCAATTAAATAAAAATCTTTATGGCCAGCTTCATGCAGTCTTCTTATGGCTGTCTGAACCTGTAAATTCCGCCATATAGGTAAAAGCATCATGAGTGCTCCCCGGAAATCGAGCATTAACATTTAGTATTTTTAAGTTTGCATCACATGTTAGCTGTACATTTATGGAATGGTATCGTTTCCTATTTACATAAATATGTTCTGGATGATTTTCGTCATTACTGGGAGGTGCAACGATTGCGGCATGGTTACAGTCGATACAACCAGCATCTCCAGGAAAACCAAATTTGTTGTAAAAGTGAGTTCTCACTACCCCCAATTCTTCCAAGTTCTGTGGAAATGTTATCCATCGATTAAAAATTTCCGGACGACATAAAGCAGTACTTATTTCAGCAATACATCTGCTAACAGATGCTTGACTTAGTGCCATATGGATATTGGACCCAGTATCCATTTGGTAGCTACCTCCGGCAAAAAAACAGCAAAAACTACAGCAGTTAATACATTTAATTGAATGATATCTTCCGTATTTACTTCAAACAGAAAACCAGAGTAGAGTTAAAAAACACTACACGTGACAGAACTTTTGAACTATTTTCGATACAACGTCATCGTACTGGCACATATTTTGTGATATACACAGAGATGAGACTGAGCGTTCAGTGTCGGTCGTCCGCGAACAGTCACCGTCAACCAAATTTCCAACACAAGTATTCTTATGGGCACATTGATCGATCGTTCAGGAACGGCCTCGATCGCTATGCAACAAACGGTTTGAAATTAGAACCAGTTTAAATTTTGATCGGTCACGAACGTTCGTAGTAGAGTGCGCATGTGCTAAAAGTAATGTAACCGAACTTTTTAAAAGTGCCCTTGCTTTTGTTACTAATGAACTGGACATTTTTTTATGAATTAAAAAAAAAATATTTTCCTAGTCTTCAGTGCAATGACCACAAACAATTTTTTACCGCCACCGGTCGCTCAGTCTAATGTTACATTTTCAGAACGTTGCTAACCGATACCAAACGATCGAAGACGTTCGCTGACGATCGACGCTGAACGCTCAGTCTAATATCTGTCGTAAGCTTCGACATGTTGTAAACCAAGGCGCACACGGCTTTCGATTCGAGTCGCTTTGCAAAATAGTAAACTTGTGAAAATTAGTGGAGTTATTACATACATTTTAATTGTATCAAGGAAGTTATGTTTATAAAAGAAGAAGATAAAAGAAGACAATAGATGGTTGCCATGGGGATGAAAAAGGTAAACAAGAGGAGAGAAAAAAAGCGTTTGGAAGTAAAAGGACGTGTTTTGATGAGATAGTAAAAGAAAAAGTTTATATTGGAAATAAAGAAGTTGAAATTCCGTGTTTGAAGTGAAAATATGTGTTGAGCGAGAAAATACAAGAAAAATATCTAATTGGAAGAAAAGAAATTTTGCAAATAACATTTTGAAGAAATTGATGTTTTCTTGTAATTTGGTGGAGGAAACATCTTAAATTGGGAGAAAAGGAGATTGGAAATAATATTGTGAAGAAAAGAGACATATTTTGGTGAGATAAGGGAAGAAAGATATTGGAATTGGATGAGAAGAAGATTAAAAATGATGTATTGAAGAATAAAAGATAAGTGGTTTAAATTATAGACAGAAAGAGTAAATTTAAATAAGAATTAGTTTAAGGGGGGTTGTAGGGTTGATAGGTTGCGTTTAGATTAAATTATGATAAAAATAAGAATATTTAATTGTAAATAAAATAATTTGGTTTCTTGTCAAAGGTTATTTGATTTTTTTAAAGCAAGCAAAATAAGGAACCCACGTAATTAAACCCTGAGATAAGAGTAGAGCAAAAAATAAGAATATAAAATTTATTGTAAATTTGACTTGAAGTAACGAAAAACAGTAAAATATGTATTGGCCTGGAATATCAGCTGCAGCAATAGAGAACATGGTTCTTAGCTGTGTTACTTGTCAGAGTTACTGTAGGACCAATGAAAGAGAGCCGTTATCTACCCATGACGTGCGCGACTTACCCTGGGAGAAAATTGGAATAGACCAAATCTCTTGGAACTTCGAACTTCATTGTAGTCGTCTACTGCTTCAGTAAATTTGTCGTAAACAAACTGTGGAGATATTCTCAGACAATGACCCAACGTTTAACTCTGCTGCTTTCGTCAACTTCGCAAGAAACTACGACGTAAAGTTAACAAGGTCCAGTCCGCATCATTCCGATCCAACGGCATAATGGAATGGGCGATCCAAACAATTAAAGGTTTGCTAGTTAAGGCTAGTGAAGATGGAGAGGGCCCATTCTTATCGATTTTAAATTATAATGTGACAGCAAAACAAGATCTACCAGCTCCAAGTGAGTTACTTATGGGAAGGAAACTAAAAACGAAATTGCCGGTGGGAAAGCATGTTCTCTTACCTAAATATTCAATAAAAGGTGTCAAACAAACATTAAAGGTAAGGCAAGAAGAACAGAAGCATTATTATGACAAGTCAACAAAAAAGCAACCAGAACAACCAGTGTTACTCCAACAGAACATCCGTGATTGGAAGGCGGCCGTTATTAGTGAAAAGTGCGGGTCAAACGATTATCAAGTTGGAGATGGCGTTTATAGGAGAACATTTAAGACTGTTGAGATCGCAGAGCCCTACAGAAGAAATTAGACCTCTAGAAGAAATTAAACCTCCAGTGGAAGTTACAAAAACCCTTGTTCAGAGACTGACAATCTTGGGGTTACAACAAGTAGTGTTCGAGTTATAAAAACCTCAATACGTTTAGATTTATAGTTAACTGTGATGTTATAACAATGTGCTGTGGACATCTTTTAGTTTGTACCTTGGTACTAATTCATGTTTGTGCTGCGCACACCTTATCATCCTTTATACTTGGTGATGTCTACAAAGTCTTCAGTGGGATGTCAAGTGATACGGTTGTTCACCTTGACATTCCCCAACCTATGTACAACACTCTTTGTTCTTGTAACTTGCTATAAATCAGTCGCGTAGCCACGGGAGGCGATATGGGGCATATATCCCCCCCTAGGCCCAAGGGTCAGAAACTGGAAAAAAAAGCTTCCACTATGAAAATCCAAAATCAGACAAAATTAGATATCTTACAATGTTTTAGGATCAAGCAATTTATATTATTTACAATTGCTTATCGAAATCAAGATTTTTCAAATTTGACCATATTATTCCCTTTTAAAATATAAAAACCACATGGACCTGTACTTCTACAAAAATAATTACTGACACAGGCGGGCCTTCAGAATCTTGCAAACTCAAGCATGTTTCTTCAAGTCTGAACAATAACAATAATATTTCTCGCAATTAATTTTTGTTGTTATACTGTGGCTAATTTGGGTAGAGCGAGTAGTGCAAGTTCTGCAGAAAGTATACCAAAGTAAGACTAGTGAAAGCGAGTAGAAGTGCGGGTGCTTTAAACGAAGTGCTAAGTTCGAAAATTGTATCGCGAAAAGCAAAGCTAAGGCTGTATAAGACAGTGATACGACCCACGGCAACATACGCGTGTGAGACGTGGACAATGACGGTTAGAGACCAAAATATGATAAGTAGGTGGGAAAGAAAAATGCCGAGGAAAATTTTTGGAGGTGTACAAACGGAAGAAGGTTGGAGGAGAAGGACAAATGAAGAGGTGCAAACGATCTACGGAGAAACGGATATAGTAAATTTTGTGAAAGCCCACAGGTTGAGATAGATGGGGCACGTGTGGAGGCTGCCAGAGGGAAGGAGCACGAAGATCTTGTTAGATGGAAGACGACAAGAGACCAGAAGAAAAGGACGACCAAGGACTAGGTGGAAAGACGAGGTGATGGAGGATTTAGCAGGCAAGGGGATAGGAGAATGGAGAGAGAAAATTACGGATAGGAAGCAATGTAGAGACATTACTAAGCAATGGGCCTAAAAGGCCTGTCAAAGCTTTATTATACAGTGAGCACCAAAAGTATGGAACATACCAAATAAAACCGAAATTAATGTTTTTTTCTAAAAATCCCGAAACACGTCAATTTTCTTTTTTAAAAATACACATTGGAATGTCAAAATAATTTTCCGACCTTCATTTGTTTATAAGTGATGACGTCATCAGTATTTTTTTTAAATGTCAACCCCCATTTTTTTCGGGTTTTTGATACATCTTTCAATTGACGGTATAAAAATGTTGATACCTTATATAAGAAAATTTTCGAGAAATAAATTATTTAATGTTTAATAAACACATTCTTAACAAATGTTAAACATGGTTTAATGGTATTAGTAAAGATAAAAGAGAATCAAAGGTACCAAGAAACAAATGCCCGTAATCTAAACAAGTGCCTACAAGTTGTCAAATATTCAGAAATGTTAATTGTCGTTTACTTGTAATTGTTAAATGAGCCATATCAGATTTATGAAGCTGATGTAAACTGAAGCTGAAGTAAACGACAATTAACATTTCTGAATATTTGACAATTGGGCATTTGTTTAGATTACGGGCATTTGTTTCTTGGTACCTTTGATTCTCTTTTATCAATACTAATACCATTAAACCATGTTTAACATTTGTTAAGAATGTATTGACATTCTCAAGCGTCACTTTGTTGAAATCCATGATTATATAAATAATAAATATTAAATAAAATATCGATTTCAACGGGAAATAACAAGATTTATTCGCTTTATACGTATTTCGGCATCATTGTGCCATAGTCAAAAGCTATATAAAATATTATAACAAATGCAAAATATAGTAACTCCTTGATTCTATTATTTTAACACTGCGTGAAGCAGCTGGCCCCAGTCAACCCGTCGGAGGTCAGTCGCTTATCAGTGTTTTAAAAAGATATTTATTCCAAAATCTTCAGTAAAGGAGAATCTAAGAGATCAATTTGCTCATTCATTAAAGGTATGTTGTTTTTTGTGTGTTTATAAATTTCAAAAGCTTCTAAAATGTTTATTTTATTTTTGTTATCAGAAAAGTGTAAAAATTTAATTGTATTATTAGATGTTAATGTGTGATTTTGTTCTAACAAATGTTTAGCAAAATTTGATTTATGTGCGTGTTTATATTTGTAACAACGGATATGTTCTTTTAAGAATGTGTTTATTAAACATTAAATAATTTATTTCTCGAATATTTTCTTATGTAAGGTATCAACATTTTTATACTGTCATTTAAGCAATTGAAAGATGTATCAAAAACCCGAAAAAAAATGGGGGTTGACATTTAAAAAAAATACTGATGACGTCATCACTTACAAACAAATGAAGGTCGGAAAATTATTTTGACATTCCAATGTGTATTTTTAAAAAAGAAAATTGACGTGTTTCGGGATTTTTAGAAAAAAACATTCATTTCGGTTTTTTTTGGTATGTTCCATACTTTTGGTGCTCACTGTATATTATCTTGACCGAAGGGGTATAAGACATAGCATCTTTAAAAACAACCTTCCCGGGGAAGAGTGGTTGCAATTATTTTTAGAAAAGCACAAACAACAACTAACGGTAAGGTTAACAGAAAATATAAAGAGAGCTAGAACACAAGTTAGTGTGGCAACTGTGAATGATTATTACGATAACCTAGCGGATACCTTACATAATGTGACCCCAAACTGTACTTAACTATGACGAAACAAATTTCGTGGACGATCCAGGAAGACCACGTGTTGTAGTTCGAAGAACCACAAAACATCCTGAAACAATTATAGATTCAACTAAATCAGCAGTTTCTGTAATGTTTGCATGTTCAGGGGATGGTAAAATGTTGCCTCCCTACATAGTCTACAAAAGTGACAATCATGGATCCTGGATGGAAAATGGCCCAAGAGGTTGTAGATATCGAAGAAGCAAAAGTGGTTGGTTTGACCAACAACTGTTTGAGAATTGGTTCCTGACCGTTGCACTTCCATACTTAAAAAAACAAGATGGGAAACGAGTTCTTATTGGTGACAAATTGGCGAGTCATGTATCATTCGAAGGATATGTAGGAAGGAAAATATTGTTTATTTTCAACCATATATGTAATGACAGCATTTCTGACATTTTTGTAGGTTGGAAACTTGACGTTTACTAACTGTCGCCGTCCAGCCAGGTGGAAAGTGATCACTTTCCACCTGGCGGGCGGCAAAGTAAAAATATCAAAATTGTAGTATTTTCATTTTATTATTCGAAACATATAGGAAAAAGTAATGAAACTAATTAGTAGTATTCAAATTAATTGTAACATTGGAGTTATTATAAGTAGCAATAGAAATATTTAATATTTATATGCTTAATTTTATGTTTCACTGAGAGAAACGTCAGTGGAGCATAATCAAGCAGGTCGTTACAGTTATACAGGAGTATGCTTTTGTCAATATGTCGGTTTTTTTTCAAAATATTAATATTTTTTATTGTTATTCCCGTCTGTTTTAGATGGTTGAAAATAAAATAGTATACAAACCACGGTGGAAAGTTTCATTTCTATCTGGAGCATTAGCTGACCTCGGCACTTCGTGCCTTGGTCAGCTATCTTAGCTCTCGATAGAAATGAAACTCTTTCCACCTGGGTATGTAATATACTATTTCTGTTTACTACCTCCAAATTCTACCCACTTGTCACAACCACTCGACGTAGCCGTTTTTCGCCCTATGAAATTAAAATGGAGGAAAGTTCTTAGCTCTTGGAAGAAACAACACAAAGGATCTCTACCGAAGCAGGAATTTCCTTCACTTTTAAACTTTTGTATGAATTAGAACCTACTATTTCTCAAAATATTAGAGCAGGTTTTTCTGCTACTGGCTTGATTCCTTTAGATAGACACCAAATTTTGAAACGAATTCCACAACAAGAGAGATTAAACGATCAAGATGCATGGGTGAATACAATTGTTGATACCTTAAGCGCAATGAGAAATGCAAAGAAACCAGTTCTTAAAAGAAGAACAAAGGTTTCTGTACTGCCTGGTAAAAGTGTCTCGGTGGAAGATTTTCAGCATACCGAAAGTGGCTCATCTGAGTCTGATGAGGATCTTCAAAACATGGATTCTGCGGATGAAGATTCTGTGGCAAATGAAGATTCTGTAAGGAATGAACAAAATGAAGATGATGACAATAACTGCCCTCCTACTGGCATAGAATCTGTAGATGATGTTAATATCGGCGATTTCTTGGAAATTAAATTAGAAATTGAAAACGATCAAAGATCTAACAAACTTGCAAAGGAAAAATCTTTCAAATTTTATATTGGTAAAGTTATTGGCATCAGAAATACAAAAATTAGTGTGATCTACTTGCGACCTAATAGTAAACTGAAAAATGCCTTTGTGTTTCCAGCAGTTGAAGATTCCAGTCAAATTGAATTGTCTGAAATCCACCAAAAATTACCTACGCCAAATTCATTACGTAGAGGTGGTTTTCAATTCAATCTTAACCTCAAGCTGAAGTCTTACACTGCTGTTTCAATCATTAATGATTAATTTCACTAATATTTATTTATCTATTTTTATTTTATATCTATCTGTTTTTTGTTCCTTTTTGTTATTTTAGAATATATTGTTGTTTTAAATGTAATGGGTACTACGCAATTTAATAAATTTATAGTTTTTGCATGAATGTTTTTTTAAAAAATATTTCTAGTGGTCCAATTCACCTCAATAACCTCCAATAACCTCATAGAAGGGTATATTTGGTCTTTCATACCAGAAAACAAGCTTAATCCAATTCACACCAAAATGTGAGGAGAATCGGACCACAATTAGAAATTTTAAAAAATATATTTTCTAATAATTTTTTTCAAAATTGTATTTTTTTAATTCTGAATGGTAAGGGATGTATCCGTAGATTCCCCCTTACTACAGGTTTCTAACATTTACAAACAAAAAACTGTGTATGCAATTATAGCAAAAACATGTCCATTTCACCCCGGTTGACGGTATGTACACAATTTGAGATTTCTTGTTCATCAACTGGCTTTAGAAAGCGGGTTTTTATGTTGTAGTTTGGCACCTTGGTATTTTGTAAATGGCTTTGTGTGATATGTTTTTTAAATTTGTTTTCCGCTGGAGTCGAAAAGTGTAGCCCAAATAATTCAGATATGGTGGTCATATCATTTATAGGGTTTTCATTGATACATAAAGATATATCTGTTTTTTTTACTACGGCCTAATTGCTTGTTCACGATGTTTCAAATTTCTTTAGAGTAATTTTCTACTTGAATGATTTTTTACTATAGAACAGTTTCTTTGCGTCCCGCATAAGCGCGTTATACTCCTTTTTCTCTGTACCTATAATGATTTTCTAGTTCAACACTGTTTACCTCTCTTTTTAGGTGCCAGAGCTTTTTTAATTGCCACCCCTTTTTTGATATTTCTGGCGTAATCCACGTATCGATTTTTCTCCTCTGTTTACACTTTTTTGCTTGTATTGGACATGCCCGATTTAGACATCGTGTGAATATTGACATGAATGCATCAAAAGCCTTGTCTACATCTGTTTGCTGATAAACGAGTTCCCAGTTCTGCATTTGCAGATAATTTTGTAATGTATATAAATTTTGTTTATTACAGTTCCTCGCATATAATAATTTATTACTAGTGGACTTAATGTCGTTTGTTTTGTCAAGCTCAATGGTAAAAACTGCAATTTGGGCTGTATGGTCTGATATGTCAAGGTCCAGAATTTCTGTATATACATCTAACATATTTGTAATAACATAATCAATAGAAGTTTTTGAGATTTTAGTAATACGAGTTGGTGAGTCATTTATGTACGAGATGAATTCCTAACTATTTAATAAATCAAAAAGCAAATTTTTAGTTGAGTCATTTTTTTTCATACTATCAATATTTAGGTCACCAACTAGTATGACCAGTTTATAAGTTTTGCATACAGTCATAAGGGTTTGGTTTAACTTACTCAGAAATACATTAGTATCTCCATCAGGAGATCGGTACACAGCTAAGAGACAGACAGTCTTATTTTTTATACTATAAGTAACACTTGCACATTCCTAATGGCATTCAACACAGAATTTTTTGACAACAGTCAATTGCCTTACTCCCTTAAGAGATTCCTTTGCGTAGATGGCAACGCCAACATGCCCATAATGAGTGCGTCCATAGAACCCTAAGATTTTGTGGCCTTGTATGTTTACACAATTTGTCTCAATTCCAGGGATCCAGTGTTCTGTAGCGCAGAAAAAGTCAGGATTTGTCACTGATAGCATTTCTTCAATATTATTTATTTTGTTTATAATTGAACGCACGTTTAAATGAAGCACGCATAGTTTTAGTTCTTTTGAAGACAGTGTGCCTTCTGTATTTGTGGTGACAGTGATTGCTATCCTATTTGGGGGTGTGCCGTCCTCTTTTGAAAAAAACGATTTATCTTTACGCCCGCAGGCCACAATTCGGAGTTCAATGCTTTCTCCTTATCAATTTCGTTAATACATACTTTAAATGAGGAATATGCTTCCGGATATTTGGAATTCAAATTTTCACACTGTACCTTGCTTATCGGAGCTAAGTGCTTTATAACGTCATCCGCCGTAGTTTCGGGAGCCAAGCGGAATACGTGCAGTAACATTGTTTTTGAGGCCGCTTTTAAGCCAGTTGCACCTGGGTTATCAAAATGAGTTCCTACGATGGGGCGGCTTTTTGCTTGAGATTTTCTGTTTCTGTGTGTCACAATATTCCATTCGTTGTTATTTGGAGTCTCATTTGATGGTACAGCTTTTTTGATGCCCAATTTCGATTCAGCAAGTAACACTGCTGTCGATACATGGTTGCTAGATATCATTTTTACTGGTTCCTTTTGATTTTTAATATTTGTGCTACTTTTTTCTTTACTAGATGTTTCAGTTCTGGATATTTGTGTTGATATCGTGTTTTGGGTTGCTTTTGAGAGATATGAGGTTTGGTTTGTTTGGTTTGTTTCTGTATTTAGTATTTGTGGATCAGTTTGTCTAGATGGGGTCAGGATGTTTGAGGTGAATTCCGTTGATGTATTCATAATCATTGGTTTGATAAAATTTATTAACTGTATCTGTTATTTTAATGCTTTTACAGTTTCCTCAAGATAGTTAATCGTTTTATCCTTTTGCTTGATCGTGTTTTTTAGATAACTAATTTCAAAGGTATGTAGCTTTCTTTCGTGACTTACTTTTTCGTTGATGTCGAGGTCAGCATGGTCAGCTACTTCTAGCGTAGCATTTTCACTCTTTTCACAGTAGTTTACAAGTGTATCACTTAAGACTTTTATGCCTTTTATATACTTAACGCAACCAGGATGGTTTAACGAACCACATATTACACACTTTAGTCCAACTTGTGGAAGATTATTGCACTTTCGGCATGGTTTACTAGTAGCATTTTGAGAATTACTTACACCCGGCGCCATATTTCAAGTCGGCTCTACATTCAATAACTTGACAAACTGCAACTTTTACTTTAATTTTTAGATATAATGAGTAATGGTTTTTAAAGCAGCCAATTTAATTATTAAATTTTTCCTACTTTTTTCTATATATGAAAAGAAATTCTAATCAGTATATAGAAAAAAGGAGAGAAATGTCAAGTGGTACATATTAAAAATACAGAAATAAATAAAACACACATAGGTGACACTAGATGACATATTTAGTCAGTTAACGTTTCGCATTCATTTAATGCTTCTTCAGAACATTTTTTTTTTTTAATTTTTATATAAATTAGTTTAAGTTATGTAATTTATTAACAATTGTAGATCTGTAAGTTATAAAGGAAAAGTATTAATATAGGGAACTGAACTGTAGTTATAATCAATGGAAAGTTTTAAAATGTAAAATGACCATGAGGTTTAAACTTTAAATTTAAGTAAATAAGAAAATTTATAAACTTACCGATGAAAAAAAAAGGGAAGGTAAAAAGCACTAATAAATAATTATATGTAAAAGACACAAGTACAGTGCACTAGGCTAATTGTGACATGAGGGTAATTGTGACATTTAATTATATTTTGAATATCCCGCTGATTTTCGTTACTATACTTGCGTCTTTTTCTTCTATAACATCAAAACTACTTTCCCGTGAATTGGCGGGAGTTACACGCTGTAAGCTTCGTCTCAGTAAGTATCCTTAATAATTTCTTAAATTAATAATTCAATTTATTAATCTTCAAATTTGCATATAGAAGCAACTACATTTATTGTACAAATGTTAACGCTAGGAATGCATTGCTAAAACTTGTATGAATGTTTATAATTTAAATTATAACCTCAAACCTTCCCAGACATAAGTTAGCGGGGGTGTCACAATTAAACAGCAAAACTTATGAATGGTTTTAAATGTGACATTTATAGCTGTAATATTGTGACACCCATGTCACAAATACCCATTATTACTTTTTGTCCATAGGTTTCAAAAATGGGTAAAATTAAGAGTGATCGAATAAAGAAATATGAAAATAAAGAGTTACTTCTTGCCGTGGAAGCCGTGAAGAAAGGAATGCCGGTCAAAAGAGCAGCTTTATTGTACAAAATACCACGAACAACACTAATTTCGCGTATAAAGGGATGGAAAAATCGGCCAGCATCTGTGCAGGTACGACCTGGGAGAAAAGTTGATTTGTCGGAAGAAGTAGAAAAACAATTAGCAGGTCATATTCGCAACATGAACAAATGGGGTTTCGGTTTAACACGAAAGGAAATTTTAAACTTAGTTGCAGTCTACGTCGGAGAAAATAATATTAAAACCAGATTTAAGAATGGAATTCCAGCAAAAGATTGGTTCATAGGTTTCTCTCAGAGACACAACTTATCTTGCAAAAAACCAATTAAACGACAAAGTATCAGAACTCAACAGACAACACCACAGATCATTTTTGGTTTCTTTGACTTGTATGAAAATACTGTTAAAGAATTGGGTTTGCTGAATAAACCTCAGCTTATATTCAACTTAGACGAAACCTCATTGTGCAGCGACCCTAGCACTACCAAAGTTGTAGCAGAGAAAAATAAAGCCGTGTTTCGGCATACTCACGGCACAGGAAGAACCAACACTCGGTTTTGTTTTGCATATCAGCAGCCGGGGATAAACTGCCTCCGTATATATTGTACAAAGCCAAAAATTTATGGGATATTTGGATGCCTGAACAAGCATACCCTAACACCGGCTATGCTGTTACAAAAAGTGGGTGGATGACGGAAGATTCTTTCTATTCTTGGTTTAAAAATCATTTCTTAAATAATTGTCCAAAAGAACGACCTTTACTGCTTATATTTGATGGCCACACGTCACACATTTCAATGAAACTGATAGAGCTTGCAATGAAGGAGAATATATGCCTACTAAAATTACCCCCTCATACTACACACATTCTACAACCCTTAGACTCAGTTGCTTTTGGAGTATTTAAGAAAAAATGGGATGAACGGGTGGCTGAATGGCAACGAGAAAACTATGGAACAGGTTTAAGCAAAGCAGATCTATCGATTTTAATTGGAGAGGTGTGGAGAAATCTGCCTAATTCAGTACTAAAACGTTCATTTCAAAATACAGGATTGTATGATGACAGTGGGGTTGAAAATCCCATCAATCGCAAAATTATAAAAGATAACATTTTTAAACCTCACGATATAGAGGAATACCACAAGAAAACCAATTCCATTGAAAACTGTCAAGAAGCCAACATGTCTGGTGATAGTAATTCAGAAACTGTATCTTTAAACACTGCTAGCTCTTCGGCCAGCACCATCAGTTTACCCTTACAACCGGCCACCATGGTGAATAAATCTTTCGAAGAACTTCTTTTGGAAAAAATTGGTAATAACCATTCAAAAAAAACAGTAACAGCTACAAAAAAAAGAGTAGATTCGTCTTTTGCGGATGTCCTTACTCGCGAGGACTACTTGAAAGTGTTTAAGGAGAAGCAAGAAGAGATCAGAATTAAGAAAGAGCAGATAAAGATTCGTAAGGAACAAGCAAAAATTCGTAAAGAAAATTTGAAAAATAGTAAAGAGAATAAGAAACAAAAAACAGATTCAAAAGTTTATTCTGAAAGTGAAGAAGGCGAAGAAGAATACTGCAGCGGTAGTGATACTGATAATGGAACTCTCAACGACCTCCTTGAAGAAGAAATACAAAATAAAGCTGAAGAAATGGAGTTTGATACAGTCAAGGAAATGAAAACTAATTCATGGGCCATTATTAATTATGCGACCAAAAAAACATTGAAACGATATATTGGAAAAATTTTAGAAATCAATCAGGAAGATGATACTGTTCAAGTCCAATGTGTTAGAAAAAAAAGAAATTTTTTTATTTGACCTGATGTAGCTGATGTTGACACTGTGTCTGTTAATGATATCTTCTCAATTCTACCTGATCCTAAAATAGGACGGAGAGGAGAAGTGCTATTTGATACAAAGTTTGATAGTTTAAATATCCAATAAAAGAAGTTTATTATTAATTATGTATGTGTTTTTATATTATTTTCGTAGTATATGTATGTATTACAAAGTTTTATTTTGTGTATTTTGTACGATATTTGTAAATAAAATCTCAAAGCTAAAAAATATATATCGAAAATGTCACATTTAGCAGCCAGAAATGAATCACAATTACAAGCACGAGACGCAATACAACTTAATGTGGTTTTACAGAGTGTGTCACAATTAAAACGGTAAGGTGTCACAATTAAAATTTTTCTATGTTAATTGTGACACTCTAGCATAAGTATATAAACAATTGATAAATTCAGTTAGAAAATTAAATACTGGATTGACAAAAGACAAGCCAATTATTAAGTAATATTAAGACAACATTTTCAACTAAGTAAAATTATGTTTACATTTACTGTGTTTTAGAAAATTAATTTTCAACAAAAAACGCAGAAACCTATGTCACAATTAGCCTAGTGCACTGTATACACAACTCCTTCATACAAAATCTCAAAATTTCTATCGAACATATTAACTAACATAGCAAAACAAAACAAACATAGCATAAAAGATACATGGACTCTAAAAAAATCTTTAAATGAACTTAATCTCCAACCCTCAGATTCTTTCTATTCATTTGACATAATCTCACTTTACACTAACATCCCAACTGACCTAGCTCTTCAAGCAATTAAAAATAATTGGAATAAAATTAAAAATTTCACCATAATACCTGAAGAAGATTTTATAGAAGCAATTCAATTCATTTTGAACTCAACTTACTTTTCATATAATAACCAAATTTATAGTCAAACTTTCGGAGTACCTATGGGGTCCACTATTTCTGCCACAATAGCTGAACTTGTTTTAGGAGACATAGAACCTAACTTACTTAAAAATTTCCCAAACATCAAATATTATAAACGTTATGTTGATGATATTTTAATAATTGCAAACCCAAATGAAATTAACCAATTTTTGACTCTTTCAACAATTACCACCCAAGAATAAAATATACCCTTGAAATAGAACAAAATAATTCAATCAATTTTCTAGATTTAACCCTTACAAAAAATTTATCCAATAAATTAACCACCAATTGGTACAGAAAAAACATTAAAACTACACGTTACATAAATTTCTTTTTCTATACCTCTCATCAATATAAAATTAGCATTATAAACTCATTAGTAGATAGAGCTATTTTACTATCCGATACAAAATTCCATTCTACCAATATAAAATACATTCACCAAATACTTCAAGAAAACGATTACCCCCAACACTTCATAAAAAATATATAAATAAACGCCTCAACAAATTAAAACAACGTAACATTTCAATTTCCTCAATTCCCATACACATACCACCCCCTATAATTCAACAAAATAGAAATAATACCAACACTAATATAATAACCTTCCTTTTACATACTCATCCATTCCTTATATTCCACAACTCTGAAAAACTAAACAAAACATTAAAACCCTTTAATATTCATACTTCTTTCACAAATAACAATACCTTTAAAAAACGTTTTTATACTAATTTAAAAGATAAAATTAATTCAGACCTCCGCTCAAACGTCATTTATTCAATTCCATGTAATGATTGCAATGCTGTATACATAGGACAAACTAAACAATACATTAAAACAAGAATTAATAATAATAATAATAATAATAATAATAATAATAATAATAATAATAATAATAATAATAATAATAATAATAATAATAATAATAATAATAATAATAATAATTTCTACACTACCCATAACCTGTTACCAGGCCCCATAAGCGCAATGCTTGTGCGGGAGGGAGGAAGGGGCTATTATTATTAATCAACATAAACTCTCCATTAAAAAAAAACATTAACCCCCCAAAAATCAAACACAGCCTTATCAGACCATGCTTATCACAACTTGCATAATTTTAACTTTCATTCTACATCAATTTTACATTCCGAAAAAAAACTCAAAAAAAGATTATTTTTAGAGAGCATTTCCATTAAAAAGTCTCCTACTTCAATTAATTGTAGAACCGACACTGACAACTTAAACTGCTTTTATGACAAGTTACTAACATAACTTTTTACATTTTACATTAACTTTTTATCTCCCCATCCAAAATAAATTAAGAAATAATTATAATTTTTTCAAAAATAAAACAAAATAAAAATTTTCACTTTTTAATATTTTTAATTTCATATTAAATACTTAAAATCAAAATCTTGACTTTGCATTTATTATTTTCCAATATCTCTAATATAAAAAAAAAATTCTTAATATTTTAACGTCTATTCCATATTTCCGCTTTATACAAACGCCTCCCACCACACTAAAAATCTTAACACATTTCCTGTTTCATTCCGTACTAAACCTGCAACTATAAAACATCTATTATTTTAAACTTCTGTGATAATAATCTAATATCTACCAATTATTATTCTAGTCTTTTACATACCGTGTGTCCCTGGGAAGACGGAACATAGGGATCTTATAATGCTATTTTTTTTAAATGATCCACGAGTGCTTTGAAGCATTCGTCTTGAAACTACGCGAATGTCACCGATCGTTAACGATTCCATGCCGATCATGTATGATCGTCTCCAGATCAAAATTTTTGTTTGTGTTTTAAATGTTACTAAAACCAAACACAATTAGGGTTATGTTCACGTTATTTTTTTTTTAAATGGGGTCATATCTTAACTTAAGTACAGTTTAGAGCTGACAACCCGTAATGCCAGTTAAATTACATGTGAAATGTGAAAATTTACTTTAATAGGATGATCTTGATGTATGAACCGAAGAATTTGATGCGACAATCAGCTTTATGATGAAACATGCTACAATGCTAATTGCATAAGACTGCATTAAGATGAAATCAAAGAAAAAGCGAATATTAATATCAGTTAGTGTGTACGAATATGAAATCTTTATTTCTACGGCAATTTAATGTGATCAAATAATTGTTACATTAAAAGTATTTGATTTTTAAGGAGCCGGATTCTTGCATACCACAAAGGAAAGTTTTCTAACACAGGTCCACAGCATTATTTTATGTAGCTACCTACTAGTATAATTTTCGTAATTTCATTTTCAGTTTCTAATAATGTGTAACTTGCGAAAAGCCTTAATTGTTCACCTAATCCATCATAATCTGAAAAAAATCTTAGAACCATAACGTCAACTGTAAACAAATTATTTTGTATTTATTACCTTTATAATGATACTCAGTCTCATTTAATTAAAACACTATCTACATTTACATGAACCAATTTGAGCAAATAATTAATAATTTTATTTCTAACTGATTTTCAAGAGCGCGGCTGTCAATTCGTGTTTGTTAGTATAACGCACGCACGTATTACATCTGTATTAGCAAGCGCGTTAAACAGCTGACATAACGACGTCGACGCTTCCACCAAATAGAAATTCAAAGCACTCGTGGATCATTTTAAAAAATTACCATTGTAAGATCCCTATGTTCCGTCTTCCCAGGGACACACGGTATATAATTATTTATTAGTGCTTTTTAACTTCCTTTTTTTTTCATCGGTAAGTTTATAAATTTTCTTATTTACTTAAATTTAAAGTTTAA
The DNA here is from genome assembly GCA_963082805.1 of Hemicrepidius hirtus. Taxonomy (NCBI): domain Eukaryota; kingdom Metazoa; phylum Arthropoda; class Insecta; order Coleoptera; family Elateridae; genus Hemicrepidius; species Hemicrepidius hirtus. The sequence goes on along the minus strand of OY720161.1, from coordinate 31,362,461 downwards.
ACCTCATGGTCATTTTACATTTTAAAACTTTCCATTGATTATAACTACAGTTCAGTTCCCTATATTAATACTTTTCCTTTATAACCTACAGATCTACAATTGTTAATAAATTACATAACTTAAACTAATTTATTTAAAAAAAAATGTTCTGAAGAAGCATTAAATGAATCCGAAACGTTAACTAATTTAATATGTCATCTAGTGTCACCTACGTGTGTTTTATTTATTTCTGTATTTTTAATATGTACCACTTGACATTTATCTCCTTTTTTCTATATACTGATTAGAATTTCTTTTCATATATAGAAAAAAGTAGGAAAAATTTAATAATTAAATTGGCTGCTTTAAAAACCATTACTCATTATATCTAAAAAAAATTATTCCAGCCGTATCATCCTAAAGCTTTTGCTTATATTAAAATTTTACTTTAATTGCAAGTAAACTGCGGTTCAATAGTTAGGCTAGGCAAGGCAAGGCAAAAAATATTTCCAATAATTAATAACTATTAATGCCAATTTTCCCCTTTGCCTTCTTTTTTTTTAATATCCCTAACTTTTGAACTGTAGTTTAATAATTAATTATTAGTGACAATATTGACAATATTGAATCTTGTAATTCTACTGATTATTATAAAAATGTGAACTCAACCGTTTTTTAATTCACTAGTGACCTATAATAGTTATTTATGTTACAAGGCCGTGAAGTAGCACTTTTTTTTATTAGAATGAATATTATTTGGCGAGGCGAAGGCCGAGCCAAATAATCATTCGAATAAAAAAAAGATAGTTCACGGCCATGTGGCATACAAAATTTTGTGTGCAACTGTGAAAAATTACCAAAATTAAAGTTTCGATCGAATCTTTACATAAAATTAAAAGCTAATTTCATTCAAGATCATGACCCGTAAAAAAAAGTCTTTGTCGGCCGGTAAAAAAAAGTCTTTTTTTTACGTTGTCAGGGCTTTTTTTACGTTGTCAAGGTTTTATTTTACTATAAACAAATGTGCTACTTCACGACTCAAAATCAAACAAAAAAAGTGACCTTTTTTTGACAGTTGCACACAAAAAAAATTATTCCACCCTTCCATATAAACAACTACTTATGATAGTTGAGAATTGATAAAAGCGCTTTAAAACGTCCAAATTGGATAAATATTATTAACTCACTGTGGTGCCCACCAAATTCGTACAAGTTTCCTGCCATAGAAAAATATCTAGATAAAAAACTGAAGCTTTAAATTTCAATACAAATGGTTTATCGAATATGAATGGCTTGTCTACTCAGAAAAAGAGAAAGGAGCATTTTGTACATACTACGCTTTTTTTTCTACTTCCGGCGGATGTGAATCTCAAGAGTTGGGCGCACTGGTTTCAGAGAAATTTGAAAACTGGAAAAAAGCGAAGGGGGTATGTATGAAAATAAAAAATGGAAAAACATCAAATGAAGAAAAAACAAATTATAACATTTTGATATTTCGTCGTTTTACATAATAATAGTTATATGTATTACAAGTAAAGAAAAACTTACTTTTCTTTAAGAATAATACATAACATTTTTTCGCACACTTAAATGGGAATGGATTACATTTTATAAGAAATTAATTAAAAAATGTACATGACAAGTGCGAGAATTAAATTGCCGTTTCCATCACTGCAGCAACTAAACAAAAGTAAATAAAACAAAAATAAATAAACAGAAAGTTTCTCAAGTGTGGTAGCGTGAAATTTTGTGAAAATGGAAATAAATAATGAAATATCGGCATTAGCACTTGAAGCTGTTGCTAGTTTATTACCCTCGAAATCACGAGATAAATATGAGAAGACCTACAATATTTTCAATTCCTGGAGGACTTCAAAGAATGTAAAGGATATCAACGAAGAAGTTATGCTTGCTTTCTTTCATGAAAAGGTTAGTTTTTCTGAATACATTTATAAAGTTTCAAGTTTTATCTATTATATTTGAATATAGGCTGAAAGACTGAAATCTTCCTCGCTGTGGTCAACATACTCCATGTTGAAAAGTATGTTGAGAGGGAAAGAAAACGTCGATATATTGAATTGTGGTAAGTTACAGCATAGACTAATAACTCCTTAGACCTCTCAACATAATGCAGCCGTGGTTTTCGTAAATATTGTACCTCAGTGGTACGCTAGATGTCGATAGTTGTAGATACCTTAAATTTGCTCATAAAAGTATTGAGTACCAAAAGCACAACAAATGCATAACTTAGCAGGGCCACACCACTTTCTCCCACCGAGCGGCCAGCAGGTACACAATTTATCATTTTAAACCTGTTTCCATCCCTTACAATGGGTTTCTTTATTCATTCTTAAATAAGCTGAGATCATTATTAATGCAGCGAGTACAAAATAATCATGGTAGGTACCAATAAACGAATTTAACAAAATAGAGCGTGGCATAACAAACTAAATAAATAAAAACTATGCATGTAAAATTTTTATTGATGACTCAATTTTCTGATTTTAGAATTATAATAATATACATATTATAATAAATATAACACTTAATATTTAGAAATTCGCGGCCACGGGGGATAAAACTTTCCACAATCATACACATAAATATTGTATACAAATATAATACACGATGTCAGAGAGTTTTGAAAATTTTATTTTTGAAACAGCTTTAGAACGTGTTATCATAAACTTACTTGGTTTTCTGCATTGTAAAGTAGCCTTGGAAAAATTTTGTCTCAATCGGATAAAAAAAGTGTAAAACTCTCTGAAACAAAGTAGAGCGTGGCATAACAAACTAAAAAAAAATAATAAAAACTGTGCATTTAAAATCTTTATTGACGAGTTAATTTTCTGATTTTAGAATGATAATATACATATTATAATAAATATCTGATAACACTTAATACTTAGAAATTCGCGGACACAGGGGATACAACTTTCCAAAATCATACATAAATATACATATACAATATAATACACGATGTCAGAGAGTTTTGAAAATTTTATTTTTGAAACAGCTTTTGAACGTGTTATAATAAAATTACTTGGTTTTCTGCATTGTAAAGTAGTCTTGGAAAGATTTTGTCTCAATCGGATAAAAAAAGTGCAACACTCTCTGAAACAACATAGAGCGTGACATAACAAACTAAAAAAATAAAAACTATACATGTAAAATCTTTATTGATGGGTTAATTTTCTGATTTTAGAATTATAATTGTTAACCTAGTTTTCGGTTTCCGAATCATTTTCGATTCCCAAGTGGTCTGTTTTTGTAATCTCACTAGTATACAATAACGAATTATAAATTCCCTATGTTTTACACATTCGCTGTCTGTAAAAAAATCTGGAAGCACACTTTGTATTTTCTTGTGGGATGCTCGATATAAACGGCCAATTATGTTTTTCTTGCTCTTTGTTGATAAATATAATTTGGAAAAAATCTGTAAAGTTATTTTAACGGCTTCATTACACAAGTTATTCGGTAAACACAATTTTCCGAAAATAGACACATTGCACGGATACGCCTTTTGTTTAACAAATTCAGTGTCGGTTTTACTACTAATTTTACGTTTCCTGATTTCAGGTTGAATTCTGGAAGATTGTTGTTCTGACTGACTTTTTAGTCTATGTTCACATTCACGACATTTGAATTTATGCAAACATTTCCTTAAGATAAATCCCGCAGTGTACCTTATAGAGCAATCTTCTAAAGTAACATTAACATTTTTTTCTTTGCTGATTTCAATATCTTCTTCTTCATATTCACCCTGAGATAAAAGAGTTTTGTGTATGCTAGCTGAGGAGAGAAAATTAAAATTTTATAAATTTTGAAATAAGTATCTATAATTTTGATTAATAAAAAATAAAACAAAGTAATAAAATTTAGATTGCCTGATAAATTAAAGTAAATAAAAAGTAACAATAATATTGCACTACAATATTTTATATCATTAAAATCTTGTTATTACGTGTGATAGATAGATAGGCTAACTATCTGACTAGGTAACAGAAATGTACAGATTAAACTTACCTCTTGTATTTGAAATCCACTGTTTACATCTTTCTTCATCTTTGATGGGAAATCCAAACATGTGCAAACCCGGATTCGTTCTTTTACTTTTACCACAATTTATATAAACACATTTATTTCCGGCTGGAAGCATTTTCACAGATAACGATTATACACCGAAGAAAGCGAAGTTAACTCGACCAAAATCAAAAATCAACTGTTGTTATCCCATACATTGCATAGATAATGTAAACTTTGGAATTATGAAGTTATGGGGGCGATAAATTTCAAGTAAACAACAGTTTATTGCATTCTCTTCATAATGTCCTTGTAACTATATCTTAAATTTGCGAAATGTATTAACATATTAATAATGTCATTAAATTGTATCTTTCAATTTAATTATTTTCACATTTAAATATTTCTTGATAACAAAACTGAAATTAGTTAAATGAACCTACTTAGATTCAATCCTTCAATCTTCAATCTATGCTTCAATCATGGCTAGGTAACTTTTTAAACAAAAATTAAATACCTAATCTATATAATTTGATTTTCATAACAAATGTATATTTGAAAGCAGACTATAGTTGCCTAATTTGGTTCAAACCTAAGTATGTATGGAAACTATGAACTCTTTGTCGCACTAATTAATTGTCTATGTTCAAAACGACTTTCGGGCGAAGGACGATCGTAATAAATAAGTAGGTACATAGTTTTAAAAGTTTGGCGGATTCATATAAGCAATATCGGCATAAGGCATGTTATATGGAGTCTAAGAAACGTCCCCCACGTAATAAACAAAACAGAACTCGCCTAACAAAAACTCTGAGAATAAAAATTAAGAATAAATGAATGCAGTCAAATTACAACTGTTAACCAAAGGAATGTGATTACTCATTACCGAATTATAAGTAGGTACTCATCACTTTACATTATGGTAACTCAGACTTACAATAATAAAGTAAACAAATACCTATACGTAGGTATCATTATTGTTTTTCAGTGCAAGATAACTTCTTATTAATTATTTTCCATTAACTATAAAGTTACCCACTTACGAACAAATCAAGTTCTGTTACGGTAAAAGTAATGAAGTTACCGGAGGGAGTAAGAAATTTTGCGGATTTCTTAAATGACACAATATAATGGTTCTAATGGGGCAATATCATTGTTAACAACAATACCAATCCATTATACAGTCCGTTTCTTCAAATTTTTCCCCGTCCTGTACATAAGGGCTGGTAGATGGAATCTACCATCCTTCAGAGAGTTACAAGGAAATAAAACGAGAAAAAAATTAAGAATAAATCATGTCAATAAGTTTTATTTTATTATTACATTCTATAAACCACCCAGCTTGTAGAAACAGCAAAGATTTTGAATTTTTAAAAATTAAATTATACGTGAACCAATTAGCGAAATGGTCTAATTTCGATTTGATTACTTATTGTAATTGTTCAACAATGTGTTATTCATACTATATAAATGCATTTCTCAGCCATAACCAAATAAATTATAAACTTTGAGCATTAATAATGCCTTAACCAAAGGGTTAACACTAATAAATTGGTAGAATTAGAATTTTTCGCTCGATTTTCGACTAATTTAATATCGCGTGAATATTAGCCATTTTTAATACACCCGGTATAAAATAATAATCACATATTATTGTACCTATTATTTGCCCTCGGATTGAGTTACAGAGTTACAAAGCGAAAAAGGATTATTATTGAACTTTCAATATAGAAATACATACTCTTTAGAAAAACGCGGTTTGGTCTAAAACAATTAGGTATGGTATTTTATCCATCTCTTGTAAGTTATAAAATATTGATTTTTTATTTCCTGGAAAACCTATTTTTGATTAATCTGTGGCGTGCAAAAATTGTCTAAAACAAATACCTAGAATGATTTTGTAAATGTAAATAAAAAATAATAATTGTAAATGTAAAAGTTAGCCAGTAGTACATAAACTCAGGTAGGCACATTTTTCCGTTCAAGAGGTAAGGGTGATTAGGTGATTCATGGATTAAGAAGACGCCCGACCGAGCTATTGCTATTTCACTCAACGCTGTAGTCAAATGAGAACGTACCGCGTTGATCATTTTCATTTCCAAACCTACTGAAGCGCTCGCTGCGGCCAAATCCACAATTGAACATAAATCTGGTACCATTAGTCAGAGGTCTAAGGTGTTATTAGCCTATGGTTACAGTTATATTTAAAGCGCCAAAGTGAGGGATATCAACCAAAAGAATCAAAAATTCTATCGCAGGATAATGTGTCAAAATTTTTGACAGAAGCGCCTGACGATACCTTTCTGCTGATTAACGTAGCGTTAATTTTCGGTCTGTATGGTGCATGTCGTAGTGAGGAGCTACGAAAGTTAAATAATAATAATAATCTCTACACTACCCGTCACCTGTTGCCAGGCCCCATAAGCGCAAGCTTTTGTGGGAGGGAGGAAGGGGCTATTATTATGCGGGCCCGCTTGCGTCTGCAACCGACTTAGAGGATATCGAGGATACCGGCTCTATTTTAGTTGTTACCCTCCATGAGACTAAGACAAGGAAGATGCGCATATTCACCGTTATGACGGAAATGGGGGGAATTAATGAGATTGAGTTGTACAGGAGATATGTAAGCTTGCGTCCAAAACATATCAATCACTCAAGATTCTTCATATTTTATATGAACAATAAATGTACAGTGCAACCTGTAGGGATCCACAGTTTCTACAAGATGCAGAACAAAATTGTCCATTATTTGAAACTACCCAACACAAACGGTTACACTGGGCACTGTCTACGTCGAACGTCAACTACTTTTCTTGCTGAGGGTGGAGCGAACATTCGGAGGCTCAAAACTCATGGAGGATGGCGATCAAATACGACTGCAGAAGGATGTATAGAAGAAAGCATTAACAATAAAATGACGACTTCGAAAATGATTTTTCATCAGCCATCATCGTCAGACAGTGAATGCCAGAATCCATTAGATTTTGTCCTAGAACCTACTGAATTACAGTAGGCTCCTGCATGTAGCGATTCATCATCTTCTACATCAAATGGAGGAGTTCATCAGGAGGTTTTATCTAAATCGTCACTATCATTTAATAATTTACAGTTAGGACAGTGTACAAGTATAACTTTCTCTAACGTTAATAGTTGTAGGTAATACATTTAATATTTATTCCAATAAATAATTAATAATTGTTTATTTTGTTGCTATAAAGAAATGGTTCCTATAAAGAAAAGAGACACTTTTCTTTACGATTTGTAATAAGGAAATGTAGTCCATGTCCATCGAGTGTCCCAAAAAATAAATAATCTTTAAACGGGTATTTATCTATTTCTAGATGTTTAGTGCACACCAATTGCATAGATACCACACATAGTCGATAAATTCTTACGAAAATTTGAAGAAAATTGCAGAAGGGAAGAAAAAAGATGTCCGTAACCTAATTGACAGTGATCGAAAAATAAAAGCGGCAAAAAATAGAGACAAAATAAGACCTATTACTGAAGCGATTATCTTATGCGGAAAACAAGAGATTGCACTAGGAGGTGCCTTTCGAACCAGAGTTTTGTTCAGCAAATATGCAGCTTTTAGGAGCTTCTGGTAGAAAATGGGATATCAATTCTTCAAACGATTCCACATTATCGTTGAGCTTCTTATGCGATAGTAGATAAAGAAACCCCTCGAAGACTTTTTTATGCTCATTTATAAAAAAAATCAATGTATGGCATATATATTGCTAATAATCTCTAACCGGATGGCGTATTAGGGTTGCCTCTGGAGCACAGAACCTTAAGGTAATGCTGTCATTTGATTGGTCCTGTTCTAGTGGATTCATATGTTGTATTGCGTGTCAAATTTTAAATCGCAGATTTGTGGTTCTATAAATTCGAGAGTAACAGAACTTCGCTGCAGCATAGCGGCATATTTAAATTTGTAATAAACTTTAATAGCTAAATTCAACGAAAATTCACAGTTTGCAAATTGTATTAGATAAAAAAAGTGTATACTGTAAATTAAAGGTGAACAAATTATATATTTATTTATTTTATATTTGATAACATTATTGTTGCTGGTTATATCAGGAATATCCAGGTACAAAATAGAGTTGAAACGCAAAACTTACATGTTTTTTTTAAATATTGTGACACTAGAAACAAGATCAATCATTTATTGATTGGAATAATAAACTACACACCTACATAAACTATAACCTGTGGCTAATTAAGAAAGAACACTTAAGTTATAATCTCAAAATACAAACACAATGCACTGTTGCAACATATTGAAAAAAAGTTTAACAACAGATATTTATTAGAAAGAATGGGGTATTTCGGGGAAGGTAAATTCGGATCGGTTTAGGGTTATTCAAGGCAGCTAGGCAGGAAGATCACCCTTGCAAAGGTACTTGTTACTGAAATTTCGGTTCGCGGAAGATTCGCCCCCCACATTTCGCCCCCCACATTTGGCCCCCGCACATTTCGCCCCCGCACATTTCGCCCCCGCACATTTCGCCTCCGCACATTTCGCCCCCGCACATTTCGCCCCGGTGGTTATAATAATACACAATAACAAAAATTTATATTTGTATATACTTACTACTTTTTTCACTACTAGAAATGTTATTCATTTAGATTTTTGTAATTTACCATTTCCACATGATTTTTTAAATATTTAGTAGCCTGAAACTGCAGTTGTCAAACTAAAAAACAAAACCCATAACATCTGATTTATAGAACGTTTATTTTATTATAAAATTAGAAAGTATAATTATAAGCTATGCCTGCAAGCGAGCCCCAATCGCTGCGTAGGTTTTGTTTCTCACAGACACTGGATTCCCAGCAACCAACTGCGCAATTTCATAATGAACAGAAGCTTGCTGCTTCCTCAAAATGTTTATAAATTTATAAATATTTGGGTGTAGGCTTCCACAAGCAGCTATAAACCCACGGTGCCAACCTTCTACGTGGTTATTCGTCCTATGGCCATTTTCTATTGTCCTTTCGAAGACGTTCCAGAGGGCAATAGGGAATGATGCCGGACGTCTCCCTTGTCGTCTGTTACGGCGGCCGATGTAATTGTCTTCAAAATAATCCGCTATGGTGATAGCAGCCTCTGGAAATCCTCCTTCAACAAGTGCATCTAATGCTTGTTCCACCTCTGCTGGTGGTACGAACGCTAAAGCCGGTAGCATCCTCAGCCACAACGCAAACTCGTGATTTTCTTGGTATTCCGCCTGTCAATAAAAATAAACCATGAATTTAAATATTCGAATAATAAACATATATTTATTTATTACCTGTAGTCCTTCACCCTGTATTCGTCTCCATACACTTTGGCATAAGTGAAAGAAACACCCAGAAACAACGATATTGGGAAACTCTTCTTGGAAAGCCAGTATGGAGGCCAGCTCAAAGTCCACCATCAATGTTGTGGGAGATAACCCTGGCTGCAAAGTTTTCAGCTCGTAGAAATTCAAGATATGTTGCTTTAGTTTTGTTGGTTAGCAGAGCGTAAACTACCGGCAAAACTGCTTCTCCAACTTTTACATGAATTGTAAATAGTTGGTGGAATGTCATAGGTGCTGCACTGAAGGTGCCGTCAACGTACCAGTCCTTGGCTTTGACAAGAAGCGACAAGTTCTCTCTTGTAGAAAACAACAAAATCCGGCTTGGCAAAAAATGATCCTCCAAGTCGTAAAGAAGGAACGGTTGCTCGACGTCATCTATAGTTATATTTTTGTACTCCTAAATGACAAAAAGTAAAATTAGTAAAAACTAAGATTATTGCCAACGATAAGCATAGTAAAACTTAAAATAACATTTAATTTACTGTTAGAAAACCCAAAACTAATTAAAACTTACTTCAGGTATAACCATTTCTTGAATACTGAGTGGAAGCGCTGGATTTTCAGAGGCATCCGCAGGATGAGATGGCCTTGTACAATTTTCACAACATTCGGAGAGTCCCCCGCTGTCCACACACGTCCTTTACATTCAGTTCTTTTTTCACATACCCATATGCTATGTTCCAGGTCTGTCGTCTTCTTCACATATACATTGTTCTCTTGTGCGGGGGCGAAATGTGTGGGGGCGAAATGTGCGGGGGCCAAATGTGGGGGGCGAAATGTGTGGGGCGAAATGTGGGGGGCGAATCTTCCGCATCCCGAAATTTCACATATACCCTCACAAGAGTTCACTATGCTACGGGAATGGGGTAGGTTGGGATAAATTCAGGGTACTCTAGGCCAAAAAGAACTGAATTACTTACGGCTTGTAAATATTGCACTTCACAAAATAACTAAAATAATTCTTCATTGAAATAGTAAGAAAATATCCCGCGATGTTTCCTGTGACGGTTACATAATTTGTTGCAATCGAATAACATACCAGGTGATGAGATTTTGATGTGTGTCCAATCCAATGCACCAATAACCCTGGGAAAATTAGATACACCAAAAAATGCATTTTGGGTTCTCTGAATTTCATCTGGAGCTTGTGGGAATTTTATAAATCTTGGAAGCTGCCTCGCAATGGCTTCGGAGACCCTCTTCACAACCCTGGACACTGTAGAAACATGCATACATCTGAAATCTGCAACGCAGAGCAAATGAGCACTAGTTGCATATACTCGCAGACAAGCCAGTAACTGGTTAATGGGAGACACGCAGTTGTTCCTGAAATTTTACACACAATGTAAGATTAATTCAGCTGAAAAACGCAAAAAGTAAAATTTTATACAACTTTATCTTTATAACACTTGACTAGTATTAGAAACCAAGCAGCTACTTACCTATCGTATGGAAATTCTAATTGATCTACAATAATATCGAACAAAAATAGTGTAGCATCCTTTGTTAATCTCCTACGAAATCTGTCATCGTCAAGATCATGGTAATGATCGGACCGCTCATACACTTGTCGTGGGAATCCATCGACAATCATTTCAACAGCATCCAAATCATCATCCTCCAACACATCAAACACTGGTTCTAAATCCATCACTGTCTAGAAAGTTGTTTGTATATAAAAAACATGAAAATTAATACATAGGTACAACTTACATTAGCGGAAGTAGTAGAATACGTAGGTAGTAGTCTTGAGAAAGACTGTTTTTTTAATAAAAGGCTGAGGAAACTACAAAAAGACAACAAAACACAAAACGCAAAATTGATATTAATGTTACTGCATCGGTTATTAATTCAAAACAAACACACTTTGACACTTCACTAACAACGCCTGCGCGGACATGTCCCTTAAATGTAAGGGTAAGTTTAAGTGCTGCTTTTCTGGTCCTTAGATTTAAGTCTCACTTATACCGTAAGTGCAACTTAATTTTGGAGGTGCAACGCATTTTTTGTTATAAGGTAAGGCTATTTTTACCATTTTAAAAAAGTTTTTTGCCAAACTGTACTTAGGAATGTCTGTTTTATAGTTGTAATGTGTTTATAGATAACTTTATCAAGTAATTTTTTACAAAATTATGAGTAATTAATTATAACCTTTAATTTATTAGGGATGTTAGAATTAGGTACAACCAAATATAGGTTTTCCCAATTCTGACTCGGGGTGTCAGAATTGGTGACAACATATATATTATATAGATTCAGTTTATTATCTTTGTTTAGTGTTAATAAAGGTGTATATGTTTCTTGCTTCAATGAAAAATGTGGTTTAAAAGTATGCAGGGGTGTCAGAATTATGTACCACAGCGTCAGTTTTGTCTACCTACTATTCCTTTCAGAATATCTTCAAAGAAAAACTGTAAATATTCTTTGGAGTCCTTTAACGCAGCTATAGAAGCAATAAAAAATGGCATACCCACAAAAACTGCCAGCAGGCAATTTAATGTTCCGAAGACTACAAGATTACTGGCAAGTATCCTCTGTGGCGCAAGGCAGAGGCTCCCACAGTTTTAACTAAAGAGGAAGAAGAAACTTTGGTTAAATGGATAGTTGAGGTAGGCAAAGTTGGATATTCTGTTATGAAACAACAGCTATTAGACACTGTAACTATGCTGTTGAAGAAAACAAAACATGCAAATAGTACATTAAAAGATAACCGACCAGGACGACATTGGTTTGAAGGTTTTCTTCGACGACATCCAACAATAAGCAAACGAATGACCCAAAATCTAACACATTCCAGGGCAATTGTAAGCGAGGCAAGCATTAGGAATTGGATTGTGAGCATAAATAAATATTTAAAAGACAACAATATGTATGCATTTTCAAATGATCCACGTAGGGTATTCAACGCGGATGAAAGTGCCTTCTTCCTTTGTCCTAAAGGAAAACAAGCCTTAGCATTGAAAGGAAGCAACACTGTGTATAACCATACTAGAAATGACGAGAAAGAATGCATCACTACACTCGTAACAGGTTAGACAATTATGTTCTTAGTTTCTACTTTGGTATTCACATCCTTTATAACATTGTTACAGCAAATGCAGCAGAATACCACACCGTATTGTTTCTTTAATGTCAAATGGATGGGGATTAGGGAAATCCGAATCTGGTTGGATGACTGGAGAGAGCTTCTACGAATATGTCAGCAATGTATTTCACCCATGGTTAGTTAAGAACCTCATTCCTCTACCAGTTCTCTTGTATGTAGATGGACATAAGTCACACTTGACAATGGCCCTCAGTAATTTCTGTTCAGAGAACGGAATTGTTTTAATTGCCTTGTTACCAAATTCGACGCATATGCTACAACCACTTGATGTGGGAATTTTCCATCCATTGAAAAATGGATGGAAAGAAGCAGTTAATAAATGGAGGGTAGAGCATAATAAAAAAAAATAAAGAAGGAAAATTTTGCTCCATTACTTGATCAAGTTATTAAAAGTACCATAACTGTGAAGATGTTGGAAAGTTCATTCAGAACATGTGGTCTGTGCCCATTTGACCCTAATGCTGTAAATTAAAATAAATTAATATCTAAAAACACGGAAAATATTCCCAATAGTAATAATACTATTGAAAAAGTGGACTTCAACGAAACACATCTAATGTTTATCGAACGGTTAATTATGACTGAAAAAAATAAGAAAGTCACTTCTTGACTTATGGAACAACATATTAAAAAGGACGACACAGAAGAGCAAGACATTGAAAACAACACAGAAGATGGAACTCACAACATCCACGAGAACAACAACATCGACGAGAACAACAAGATCCCCATCTGCAATGGCTCTTTACTGGAGTTGCAAGAACTCGATAAACGGCTCAATGCGAATGGTTATCGGAACTTTCTTAAACACCAGCAGGATGATATACTTGAAAACATCCCGTTAAACATTAGACAATAGATGTCCCCCCCACAAGACGGTGCACCTCCTCACAATGGCAGAATCGTTACGGTATGGTTAAATGACTATTTCAATGGTAGATGGATAGGCCGGTTTTGTTCTGTGAGATGGCCGCCAAGGAGTCCTGACTTAAATCTACTGGATATCTTTTGATAAGTGTTTTTAAAACAGCTCGTTTACCGCTAGGTAATTAACACGAGGGAACAGTTACAGCAAACAATTTTCGAGGCTGCTATTGAAATTCGTCAAAACTATAATATTCACACAAGTGTATGGATTGTCAGTACAATGGGCTTCTAGGATAATTCGCCCCCGGATGATTCGCCCCCGCGGATAATTCGCCCCCGGACGCTTCATCCCCGGACGATTCGCCCCCGGAAAAGAATTAAAAGAAATAAGACAGATCACCCATATATTTTGTAACAAAACTTACAAATAGTTTAAATTAAAATTGAACTTTTAGGAATTAGTTAAATTTTGTAAGTTAAAGACGTTAAATGGTCTTAGCTTATTTTAAATTGTTAAACTTAACGATAATAATTAAAGATACTACACAAATAGCAGTTACACATTAAAACTTAACTTAATAGATAATAATATTATAAATATACGTATACATTCAAATTCGAGGCTCACTATTGGGATCTCGGAAACCGTAAGAGATAGTAAGACGGTTAAATTGGGGCAAAGTTGCGCTACATAGTGGTGATCAATAATTAAAAAAGAAATATAACCTAGCTACCTTAGTTTTTTTATTATGGCCAAAAAACAGAAAAATGACAATTTTGTATTGGTTGTTATTAAAAATTTTTCAAATCTGTTAAAACTTTCTTTAAGCAACTTTTTAGCTGAAATTCCGCAGTGGTATCAAAAATTTTCTACCCCGTTTCCGTTTTACGGAATCATCCTCAGGTTTGTTTTTTCTTATAGGCGGTATATTGGATTTTTATAGGATCGGATAGAGTTTTTGATGGTGCTTTCAATGATGTATGACATGATGACTTTCGACTGCCGAAATCTGCTGTTATTTACAGAAATAGTAAATTTAAATAAATTGCCATGGAAAAACTTCTCGAATTATGAAAAGGGTTATTTAAATTCGAGGCTCACCATTGCACAATACTGATAAATATTTATCTTAATCTTAAAGAAGAAATGTAACCTATCTACCGTTTTTTATTATAACATTGTAGTATAAGTAATAGGAACTACGTAGTTGCGTGATTAACTGATTACAGAAGATGTTCAAACTAGAGGCCGTTCTCACGTATACAAAGATTTGCTCTTTTTCTAATATTGTTTACAGCTCTTTGAATATCTCTGCCTCGAATTGTAGCAAATGCATGTAAAATGTTTCTTCTTAATTCCTCCCTATTGTTAATCATGTTCTTATAGATTTTATTTTTGAGGTTTCCCCACAAAAAGAAAGCTAAAGGGGACAAACCAGGTGATCGAGCAGGCCATTTCACAACTTTTAATTCCTTTCCGGGGGCGAATCGTCCGGGGGCGAATTATCCGCGGGGGCAAATCGTACGGGGGAGAATTGTGGGGGGCGAATTGTCCGCAATCCGTGCAATGGTGCCATGCTTGTATTGAGGCTGGAGGGGGCATTTTGAACATTTGCTAGTTTTCTCTTATTCAATCATTGGTTTGTTAATTTTGTGTTTATTTTGATGTATTTTCAAATTAATCGGATAAATAAAAAGTTTTTCATTAACACCATCTTTTTCAGAAAGCATTTTGTTACTAAGGTGTATTAGGTTAATGGCTTTGTTTTGGCCTAGAGAAGCTTTGGTTAAATTTTTTACACCTAAATATGACTCACCCTGTATATTAACACGTTAAATAGTTGCTTATACTAGTAAATTGACGCTGCAATACTAATACATTGCAATATTGTATATTGTATAACAACGCCAGCTGCTTCTATTTGCCTACTGAGAATGCGCAGCCTTATAAACAATATTTTAAACCAGCATACCTGTGACGTTTTGCCTCCGCGCTTCTGATTGGCTAAAAGTTACGAGGCAACCTACTCACTATATAAACCTTGGTCTCAAACCGGGTAGATTGCTCGCACACGCGCACTACGGCTTGTAGGAGTAAGCAAAGCTCCCACAACAACCGCTACCTTGATACGGTACATGGCTGCTTGTACTTTATAGTTCGGTTCGTGCAGCTTGAACCACTGTGAAAGTGTGAACTATTGACTGTGAAGTATCTAAAATGAAGGATGGTGCGGGTGTGTATTAGAAGAATAATTAAATAAAGACAAACGATCATTTGGGACCCGAAATTTTTGGGTTATCCTTAATGTCTATAGAAAAAAAAAATGAAAAGTAGACCAATGTTCTACGATGCAGTGATAGAGATATTTTCCCTAAAACATCGACGAATAGAACTTACATTTAAATAGATATTTTTGTAACCCATTGAATAAGTTTTTAGTTTTTTAATAAATAAATTTTCTTATTAGCAGTGGCAGCTTCTCCATTACGTCAATTGGTGAATGACCTTCCCAAGATAATTGCACTTAGTTAAACTGTTAATGACATCAGAAAAAAATATAATAAACATTTAATTCAAAGTTCCAATTCTTATTTTCAGTGAGATATTATGATACCAAATGTGTCTGAATATTATATAAATCTCGACTGCTTGCCACGTCTTGTTTATTGTTTGTACAAATTCGATTGCTACCTAGTGTAGTACCGCTAAACTATACATACATTTTATTTTAAATAGAAATTTTGTTAACTCCATCACTCCATGCTGATTAATATTTTCTGTAACGAGGCAACTGACCAGTAGCGAAGATTAAAGAAGCAGATAACTTGGCTTCTGTCTTCGCTGAGGTCAGTCGTTCTCGTTTAGCTCCGAATCTCCCCGACACTCCCACCTTGTAAGTCCGTGCATTCACTCCGAGTGGGGGAGAGTCCCGCGCCCTATAAAACCGACGCGGAGCCGATTCCCCTGGAGAATTATTTGAAAGATTCCCCGGAAACTTTCTTGTAAGTTGAGTCCGAACCATTTACAAATTAAATTTTGAATTATTCCGAATTCCGTTTTCTAAATTTATTTTGTATTTGCTCTTAAAGCAATCCGAGTGTTCCGTAGTGGACAAAGAAATACCTGCTTCAATTTAATTTTTATTTAATTAACCCCAGTCTACATTGATTGTCTAATAATCCCCCTTGCTTCGCCGAGAGTATTTAGAAGTGCGTGTGTACGATCATCGCGATCACAACGTGCACTCTAAACTACTCTATTTATTAAATAGTGCTGCACTTGTGCTAAACGGTGCACCTAATTAACCCCGTAAATAATCAGGCTTGTGTTCTTTTTGGGCGGCACAGTAATTTGATCACGTGAAATACATGATCTACTGTTGCGATCCGACTAGTTTCATGAACTTGATTAATTAGACAATCTTTCGAATTTTGTTTACAATCATTAAGAAACCTTCCGTGTGTAAATTAATTGCATTACCGATATTCTTTGTTCACTCCTGGAATTCCGTTCCGTTTAAACCAATAGTTGAAAACCCCTGTTATTTGAAATCACTTTCAAGTTATATATATCCACCACTGTTCACTGATTCTCCCGGCCACAGCAAATTGCTGTAAACGCCACGATCAGACGCCATTAGCTGCCTTTGTGCACATTTTGTTAAGGCAGTACGCAAGTCAGTCTCAGTGAAAGTCCGTTTAAACATCCCCAATAATAATTTCTTTAAACGCCCCGTTTAATCCGCCAAAATACTAACTTCCTCGTACATACTTATTCATACTTCCTGTAAAAATCTTATTTGAATTTATATTTTGTCTTGATTTGAATTATTCATGCATTATTATTTCATTGTACAGAAATTGTAAATAACATAAAGTATTACTGTCCTGACTAAATTGTTAAAAAGGTTTTAATCTCCAGTCAGTAGTTATTTAATTCCCTTTTCTTTACTACGAACCCTGGTCAACTCAAGAGCTACCCTAGTGCAAAACAAATACTGTACGTCCAAGGGGAACGTACATTTCAACTAAAAAAAGTAGGGTTTAAATTGCGTACTTTGACTAAAAAAGATAAAATGTGTTCTGATGTGTTATGTAACGTGCTACCAGTGGCACAAAAGTTTTTGGGCGTTGGCCAACATCGCCATTTTGTGTTCCACTGGTAGTTCACGTTTTGAGCGCGGGTGGCGCTGCAAGTAGAGAAGCGGAGAACAGGATTCCCACCACCGATTCGTGCAGTCCACCAATCACAGCCCTGGCTTGGTGGGGAACCCGCATAAAACCAGCTCCCCAGGCCAGGACCAACAGCTCCGTTTCGACTTTAAAGTTAAAACATCTAACTTTAAATCCGTTTATTTTCCGAGCTGTATAATTATCCGTTTATATTCCGATATTTTCAAATTATCCGTTTATATTCCCGTATTATTCCCTTTAATTATTTTTGATTTAATTCCGTTTTATTTCCGCATTATTTTATTATTATTAATTTTATTACCTGTAATTATTTTAGTATTCATTTCAAATTTTATTTAACCGTGGACCAAAGAACGTTTAAAGTTTACATCCAGGTACAAAACCCGAAGTCCGAACCAGTCACCGTTCCTTTCCGAGACCACCCGCTTCGTGAAGAACTTGATCGAAAGGTCTCATCCTTGCCCTAGACTGAGCACGCCTGTGCAAACTTGGCGAGGTCTAGGTGTGTTCCCGCAGGACACAGCGCTGGTGTCCATTAGTGCGGTCCTGGTTCCCTCAACGTAAAGAAACCGTGGTCTTTTCCCCCAGGGTACAGTGCTGGTGTCCATTAGTACTACCCTGGTTTTCCCTTCCCGTTTAAATATCCCCTATAAGTTACTTAAATTACTGCCTACCTGTATTCTTTGTCTCCGAACCGAATAAACCGTGTCCCGAGTACCTGGGTGTAAAACGTTCCTTTGGTTCGTTTGTTTCAAATTTATCCGAACAAGCTTTATAGCTTTTGAATTGTTGAATAGAACAGGTTTCAGTGGCTTGTTCTTTAATCATTCCTTAAAAGAATTAATTGGAATTAATTATAGATTCAAAGAGTCAAGGACCTTGAGGTCATAAAATTCCTTTCCAATTCCCGAATTATAAATTTTACTCACCGTACATTATCCTTAACCTAAAGATTCAGACTGCCCTTCTGGCCTCTGGGCAACGTTTGTTTATTCACAACAATTTAATTAAAATAAAGCAGATTTGCTTTATTTCTTTGTTTATAGAGCAGCTGTCATTCTCAAAGTCGATGACGCGCAGCCATCACTTACTGGTGCTCGCGCTGCCAACCCGGACGAAAATCCCCAACTGCCGGCGGGAACAGCCGTAATTCAAATAAAATTATTTTATCCACAACCAGTATATTATAAGGTCATAATTCCACTACTAAGAGACGTCTTATGATATGAATAAAACACATAGGTCTTATAATTAAAACAATGGTAAATCTATAGCAACACGTATGACAAAAGTCAGTTGAAAATGTCAAAATAAATTTTTTCCAAAATATTAATTTGAAAACGCCACTTTCTGGTCTGTTTGTGGATAAAACGTTGTATTGCATACGTGTCTTAGTTGTATTTTATCCACTGAAGAAAATTAAATGCTCGAACTTCGTTCTCGCGTTTAAACATTCTTGCGTGGATAAAATACTACCTAAGACACTTATACAATAAATAACTATTACTGTTTTACATAAAATTGTTTATTTTTTTATTTTATTATTACAATTTATATTCAGAATACCGTGTACATAGTGTAAATAAATATTGTTAATCAGGTTTAAGCTTCTGTTTTACTTTTAAAGCACAACTCGACCCCTGGACAACTCAGAGCTACCCGAAATAAAAATTTTGCAACGTCCACCCTTATTAGCCGGGGGTGAAACGTTACAGTTAATGCAAACCATTTACACGAGAAGAATTAGAGTATACGCTAAACAATATGAAAGGAAAGAGTAGTCCAGGGCCTTACGTATCCCATATGAAATTATTAAAAATTTAACAGAAAATACGTTACAATACCGGAACTTTTTGACATCTGTAGTATACTTGGACTGAACCGAACGGGACGAAACCGAACCGACGTAATGCGCGGGCTGCCATTCATTTCCATGTACTTTGATTTTTGCCGATCGGACGGTTCCGAACCGAACGGAACCGAACCGAACAAGTGCGTGTGCTTCTTTATGCGTCACGATTTAATAGTCGGCAATAACTTCCTGGATCAAACGCAATACATGTAATGCTGATTAAAGTAAATAATCACGTCACCTTGCGAACGAAACCACGTATACAAAAAGTTGAGACGGCAGAATTAGAATCCAGCACTACACAAGACTGGACTCGCTAAATTTTGGTAATAAAAGCCAGGCTGAAAAACTCCTTGTGCTGAATATGATCCAGCAGTACAGGGACTGTGTTTCGTTTTCCTTGAGCGACTTAGGGCGCACGAACGCCATACAAATGCGCATTAAATACACTAATCATGAACCTATAGTTTATAGGGCGTACCGTCTTGGACCCTGTGAAAAGGAGGTTCTGTCAGGTATAATTTCAGAACTATTGAGTAATAATATTATACGAGAGTCTAGCTCGCCATATGCGAGTCCCGCCTTAATTGTAAAAAAAAACTGGAGATTTCCGCATGGTCATCGATTACAGGAGATTAAATGTGATCACGGTCAAGGACAAATATCCTTTGCCGCTGATAGATGAGCAAATCGATAAATTTATCGGATTAGACCTTGTTTCAGGTTTTTATCAGATACCTATGTGAGACGATTCCATTGAAAAAATAGCCTTCGTTGTGCCAGATTCCCACTACGAGTTTCTTAGGATGCCGTTTGGTTTCAGTAACGCGCCAGCGGTTTTTCAGAAACTAATAAACAACATTTTAGAAAACCTCCGAAACATTATCGCGTTTCCATACATAGACGATATAATTATACGTTGCGCGACTATCAAACAGGGTCTCGAAAGGTTAAGAAGCGTTTTAGACGTCTTACGAGAAAATAAGCTGACCCTGAAATTAAGTAAATGTTCGTTTTTCGACACCCACATATAATATTTAGGCCGGGAAATAAGTATAGACGGAATTAGACCGGCCGCCGCCGCCGCCGTAAGATTGAAGCGGTGATGAATATGAAAAATCCGACTACTGTAAAAGAAATTCGGCAGTTTATAGGGTTGGTGGGCTATTTTCGTAACTTCGTCAAAGACCACGCCAGGTTAGTCGAACCATTGGCGAGGTTGACCAGGAAGCACTCCGCTTGGCTGTGGACTGAAGAACAGAATGTTGCAGTCCAAAAGGTTAAAATGATATTGACGACACCCATCCTCAGTATATTTGATCCAAATTTACCAACCGAACTCCACACAGACGCTAGTTCCATAGGGTTGGATCAATGGTTATACAAGTTAAAAATGGGAAGCCCAGTGTGATCGCCTACTACAGTAAACAGACGTCCCCTCAACAAAAGAGGTATCATTCGTACGAGTTAGAAACCCTTGCCTTTGTGATATCTCTTCGGCACTTCAGAGTCTATTTATTAGGCATAGAATTCAAGGTCGTTACAGATTGTAACGCGCTAAGGACCGGCTTTAGCAAAAGGGACCAACCCAGAGTTGCGAGATGGTGGTTGGAAGTACAGGGGCCTGATTCTCGATTCACTAAAATTCGAGCAACATCCACTCGCTTGGTAACGAGTGCCCCCAGACCAGCTGCCTACTTACAGCGTACTCGCTATCCGGTTTACGCCTGCGCAGTAGCTCCATTGTTAAAGTTTGAAGTATGAACTGAATTTGGATTTATAACCTCACAAATTTCGTTGTCGGTGGTTGTGATTTTATAGTATTGTTCTTCGTTTTTTAATATGGCCTTAAATGATCTGGTTATATTTTACGGAATTGGGGTTTTAGAGGAAGTGGAACATAACGCCGACAGACCGCAACGCCGCCGCCGGTTTCACAACCGCGATGACCCCTTTGAATTGTCGGACAGGCAGTTTATTCGGTTATTTCGAGTGACTAAAGATTTAACGCGTTTTGTGATTGATTTAGTACGCCAACATATACCTGAACCATCAAGAGTATGTGATTTGAATGTGCAGAGTAATGTAAATTTTAGAGAAAGTACTTGTAACGATAATTATTATAACTAATATTTTGTTCACATTAAAGGTTCTCATTGCCTTTCGATTCTATGCAACTGGAAGCTACCAATTAGATACTGGCTCAAATGTTACTTTGGCAGTAAGCCAATCTTCTGTATCTAGAGCAGTGAATGAGGTTACTGAGGTGTTGAACAACCCAAACATATTCAACGAATATGTAAAATTTCCAAGAAATCTGGGTGAACTTAGGATTCTAAGAAACGAGTAAGTACAGTAAAGCTAGCTGTAGTATTTTTCAATGTATGTAAGTTGAGAATTTACAATAATTTTGGTTTTAGATTTTATAGGAAATTCAGATTTCCAGGCGTGATAGGATGTTTAGACTGTACTCATGTTGCCATTGCTCATCCGAAAGTTAATGATCCTGTACAACCAGAACCTATTTATGTTAATAGGAAAGGGTACCATTCCATTAATGTTCAACTTGTAAGTGTCCTAATGCAACCTCAATGAATTATTATATTAACCACACCGTTATTTTAAACTTCAGCATCAATTAAGTGTAACTAATTATTATTCCCTTTTTTTAGATATGTGATTGGAGACTGAAAGTACTAAATGTGAATGCCAGATACCCAGGAAGTGTTCACGATTCATATATTTGGAATAATCAAACTGTGCGAGAACTTATGGTGAATTTGCATAGAAATGGGTTAAACTACTATTACCTTCTGGGTAAATATATTTGAAATTGAATATTATAAATTTTTAAAATTCCAAAAAGTATTAAAAAAATTAAAGGGAAATAAAAAATGTTGTAATTATTTTAAATACATCTTTTTAGGCGATTCAAGGTATGCATTACGGCCATGGTGTTTAACACCATTAGAGCAAGAGCCACAACCAGGTACACCCGAAGAAGAATACAATATTCGTCACAAATCAACGAGGAGCTTAATAGAGAGATGTAATGGAGTACTAAAAATGAGTTTCTGGTGTTTATTTAAACATCGCGTACTGCATTATGCACCAAATGTGGCTTGCAAAATAATAAATGCATGTGTTGTGCTTCATAATTTGTGTAATTGAGCACAACGTACCTGATCCAGAACCTGAGGGAGAGGACGATGTTGATTTTGGCATGTTTGTAAATAATCCAAATGGCGACGAAAATGAGGTGGCTATACGTAGAGTGAACCCAGATTTAGCTGAAGCAAGACGTATGCAACTTCAACTAATTCAAAACTACTTCAATAGGAATTAGAATATTGTTTTAATTGATTCTACTTACTGTTGACTATTTTTTCGATTTTTTCTTTTTTAACAAGTCTAAATTGTATACTTATTTTAAAATTATAGTCATTAGTGGTGAATAATGGTGGGGAAAGAACTTTTTAAAAGTACATAAAAAAAAAACTTTCCCAGGACTGGTGGTGAATAAGTACATAAAAAAATTCATATAATTTTAAATGTGTTTATTATATCAACTCAACTCTATCAAATAAGAAATTTAAAATTTATTATAAACTAAGATTAAATAGTGTACAGTGTGTTTACAGGATAAATTTTTGTGGTTGCTTAGAATAAATCTCTTGCCATCAAGGTTTATTTGCTAATTTTTCCAATGCAGTGGCCATCCTATCAAATGCACTAGCTTGTTTCGTTAACAGATCAATTTTTTGTTTGTAATAACTTTCTTTTATACAGTTTTTAAATTGGACTGCCTCGGTCAAGGCAGCCGTTGCTTCCATACTATGATGCAGTCGTTGCACTGCCACTCGCTTCTTTTTACCTGTAAGTAAGAATATTATAACAGTGAATGTTTTATGTAGGTAAAACAAAGTCAATCAAATTATATTAATTATTATATTGTTTAAAGGTTTACTCATTCAGGTGATTGTTTAATTCAAATATTCATATTCATAAGTTTGTAATGTACAATATATTTATTGACCAATAACCAATTAAAGTATTTCCTAACTTACCTATCGGGGTCGTTGATGGTGGGTCTTCCAGTTTCAAATTTTTGTTTTGGTGGGCTAGCGGATTTGGAGGAATTTCGGTAGCAAATGCTTGTCCTCCAGCTGATGTACTTGGGACATCCAAAAGCGCATGAGATACTAATAATAAAAAAAGAAATAAAAATAAACGAAAATACAAAAAATAATAAAATCAATGTACCAACTGAAGTATCACCGATTGATGAGGGCTGCTCAAAAACGATCTCGATATCTTCTCCTAACATTGTCTCAAAGTCCTATTCAAACATAAACAATGTAGAATATTTTACTTAATAAAAAAATATAGCAGTATTACTTGGGAAAATTCTGTAAGAGACTCTTTGACGTCAGCATGTCCCTCTACATGTGTCTGAGAAATCAAACACAGGACATCCTCCTCAATAGGCATGAAAATCGCCATCAAAAAGGCCAAATGGAAAAATTTGCAGGAGTTGTCTGTGTTCCTAAATCCGGGGAAAAGTGACACCAGTCCATACTCAATCAGTTAAATGTTGATATCGTCACTGTATTATTTGAATTAAATATGATTTTCCCTTAGTATTCTTTATAATAAACAATGATTTACCTAAAAATAGCTTTATGTTTTTATTTTATTTGCATCCAACGTCCCAACAAGTAAATAAAGTTAATTTTTGTGCAACCGTACGCGAAGTGGGCGTTTCGCGTCCGCTGTTCAGGACGCGAAATCTAATTTCGCGGCCGCTGCTATGGTAGCGTCCGCTAAAGTAGAAATCATTGTAATTTATACAAAACTAATTGTTTTATTTACTCCATATCCATAGTAACGCACTAACTGAAAGCCGTTTTTCTATTTACAATGAATTCAGCTGTAGATTTTCTAAAAGCAATAACATTTACAATTACACATTTTTTACGGTTGCACAATAGTTATTTGTATACCAAGGACGCGAAATGTGTCTTTATCGTACCGAGAGAAAATTGTCGCCGAGGACGCTTGCGGCCGGGGAACGACAATCTCGAGGGCGCTAAAAAATTTCGCGGACAAGGTATACACAATATTTTTTGTGCAACCGTAAAAAATGTGTAATTGTAAATGTTATTGCTATTAGAAAACCTACAGCTTAATTCATTGTAAATAGAAAAACGCCTTTCAGTTAGTGCGTTACTATGAATATGGAGTAAATAAAACATAGTTTTGTATAAATTACAATGATTTTTACTTTAGCGGACGCTACCATAGCAGCGGCCGCGAAATTAGATTTCGCGTCCTGAACAGCGGACACGAAATTAGATTTCGCGTCCTGAACAGCGGACACGAAACGCCCACTTCGCGTACGGTTGCACAAAAAAAATATTGTGTATACCTTGTCCGCGAAATTCTTTAGCGCCCTCGAGATTGTCTTTCCTCGGCTGCAAGCGTCCTCGGCGACAATTTTCTCTCGGTACGATAACGATACATTTCGCGTCCTTGGTATACAAATAACTATTTTCGTTTTTCTCAAAATTAGGCTCTGTGGACTATAGTCGTTTTCCCCCTGGGCCCTTCATATGCATAGAGCTAAATGCACATGCCTTAATAAAGATTTTGCGAAAATTCAAAAAGGAAAGACTGAAGATGAAGTTCACCACATGGTTATACAGTTCGCAATCTTGTGAGCAGATTTTTAGAGCAACGCGATCGTTAACTCGATCAACTTTCTCTACAGTAGTAAATTTCAACCTTCTAGAGATACTGAATCGTTTGAATAAAATCGAAGCTATGGTAAACATTACTAATGATTTGCGGAAAACATTTGTGTTTCCCAGAGAACGAAATTCACGACTTGGCAGCTTAGGTGAATGCATAATTAGAGGTTTATCCCAGCGATGAATGTATATTAGAAGTCTGCATGACTGCGCTTCGAGAGGCTATGAATGATTGTGTTCTTCTAGGAATAGAAGTCGACCAAGAAGATGCCCGGAAGCAAGTCATGATTTTTGACGGCAATATCGCCAGCGCTTCGGAGGAAATTGAAGATGACGATGATCTCCGTGATTCTGAACATCGTATTGCCAGTACGGCACAACCCACTAACATTCTTTCAGAAGACCCTCTTGTGACAAACACATTAACACGCTTAGGTGGATTGGTTATGCAACGAGAGATCAGCGAAGAACTCACGGAAGGGCGAGAATTACCCGAAGATCTGACACTGGACAACATCATGGAACTTGACTTAAAAGACTAACTACACAGTGGACAACCCTATTAATTCCAAAAGTTCTTATGTTCGAGTAAAACTTCGAGAAAAGATTTTAACCGTCAGAAAATCAACCCTATGTTGGTTATTCAGCGAGAAAACGGCCAAGTAAGTAAATCGATAAATTTATTATTTAAATCAATTAAATACTCACATCCTTTATTTATAATATTTCAATTTCAGAGTTAGTGCTGACCGACTTATTCGTGTCAGAAGCATGCCTTCTGTGTCTCAACCTCGATTCCGACCAACTTCACAACCCATACCCCAAACTCTAGAACTTCCTCTAGAACCGAGTTTGGAGCAGTATTATGCTGTGTTTTATTCAGACACATGGTATATTGGGAGAGTAATCAAAAAATTGACTGAAACACAGTATAAAATTAAATTTCTTAAGTTTTCACTAAATAGTTTTGTATGGCCAAATCACGACGATATACAGACTGTAGAAAAAGAATTTATCATCTATGGACCTGTGCCCATGATTGGTACAGGTCCAAGGACTATTAATGAGTCTGATCGGAAAAATATTAGCAATCAGTTTAGAGAATTTAAGCGCACATAAAAATTAATCATTATTGCATTGTTACGTTTTAATATTTCAGTTCCTTCAGTTTATGAAATATAGCATTATGCATTGAGTTTATTTATGTGTCTTATATTTTTCATCAACCTATTCCAATGGTGAGTACCTTAACAGAAGGTGAACGTGCGGCAAATAAAGTAGTAAATGTTATAAATGTATGTAAATGTCTTGGAAATGAGGTGAATGTCTGAAAAATTTAGTAAATGTCGGTAAGTGTGGTAAATATTCGGTAAATATATTGCAAATATGGTAAATGTGATAAATGTCTTTTAAATGTAGAAAATGTTTCGCAAATGTGACAACTGTCTTGTAAATATGATAAATGTCTTGCAAATATAGTAAATGTGATAAATGTGGTAAATGTAAATGTAGTGTACAACATTTTTTCGAGTGATCAACCCCTCGGTCCTGACGCAATCATGTTCACTTGGTGGACTCAAAACTCCCACTGACATTTTATATTATTATATAAATAGAGTAGAACAGACTCTGGAACTTCACCTGACGAAGTGTAAATCGCATCCTAAACTATCACAGCATTTGATACATATTGTACAAAGTACTGCCGCCTTGCACTTCCTATAAAGCATTAGAATGTATAGTAAAACAATACATAAATATAACAAAATCAATAGCCTCGCAGAAATCAGAAAACGACATTAAATTGTCACAAAAGAAAAAATACGATTCTAAAAGTACATTACGTTCTAGTATCCGGTAATGGGAAAAAAGACAAGTCAAATTGCTGAAGTTAATTCTATCTTTTTATTTATAAATAATTGATGTTTAGTATGTAGTACATATTGTTTTTACCTTTGCAGGACATCGGTATTGTATTTTTTCTAGTTATAGCGTTATGTATTTAGTTACTTTGTATAATTATATTGTATCTAAATACATTATTTCTGATATGAATGTATTATTATTGGTGTTAAAATTAATTTTATGTGCAGATATGACGTTTCATATTCACTACTTTAAAAAGGACTACATAAATTAAATTTTTCATTCAAGGAATTGGTATTTTAATTCTGATACATGTCTGAACAAAATCTTTGCAGAAATTGAATAACTGAAAGTACAAATTGTTTTCCCAAAAATTGCGAAGCAGGAAAATGTTTGAACGTTAATGCTTTTTAATCTTGAGAAGATTATCATAATGTACCTAGCGTTGATAAATACATAACCTTTATAGAAAGGTTATGTATTTATCAACGCTAGGTACATTATGATAATCTTCTCAAGATTAAAAAGCATTAACGTTCAAACATTTTCCTGCTTCGCAATTTTTGGGAAAACAATTTGTACTTTCAGTTATTCAATTTCCGCATGTATGATAGTCATAATACTGTAAATAATGTAATTAAAATTTATTTCGAGGTTTGGGCGAAATATTTACAGTTTACATTTGTATTTTTCAAGATATTCAAAACTGCCGCCATATCGCCGCCATTTTTGGGCGCTTCGTAGTTTCCATATGGGCGAGATAACCTAACTGTTCTAAAAGTAGTAGCATTGACGAACCTTGCTAAGAAATCAAGCAAGCAAATATCTAATACTCGAAGAATACAGTGACCATTATCCAAGGACCCTTTGATCAGACTTGTTCACCTACAAGGGTGATTGTACCAATACTGAGTAATTGGCTGTCCATGCCCACTAAAACTTTAGTTTGTTTATTATACGAAGTTACAAATCGGATTAAAATGCGTCAAAACATGCTTTAGATGGACCCTTTGTTCCCTTCTAAGAAAGTACTTAGATTATTTAGTTGTAGGTATATGGAAAAAATAAAAAATAGTCATTCCCATGGAGTGTCCCTATCATAAGAACTGAAAAGAAAACACACATTACTCTTTGTAAATTAAGGAAAATCAATTTCACTAAATTTTTATATTGATTATAACACCTTACAGTGTATCCCATTATTGTCGAAAGTTGGAAAAAAAAGTCCGTAAAATATATTAAAAATATGTAAGGATGGTATCAGACAAGTTCTAGCTTGTCAGTTGAGAAATAGTCCACAAAGTGTGCGTATGTGATACAGTGTCAACAATAATTAGTATTTGTTCTGTAACCTGTTGATGCATCATTACCATGGTGAGTAAAAATTGTATTAAATGTGTATTTTATGTTAATTTTGATTATTACGAAAGGCCAAATGAAAAGCTAAATTAAACTGTATTATTTTATTTGATATTCTTAATTTTTTTACTTAAATACGTATACAGGGTGTGTAAAAATGGCCGTGCAAGCTTCAGGTAAAGTTACTCTTTGGACAAAAATAAAGCAAAAAGTTTATTGCAAAAAAGCTCGCAAAGGGTTCCTCAAGCTACGCGAGGCCTTCAAAGTTAGAAATTGGTAAGACTAAAAGAAAGCAATTTTGCAAAATCAAGTTACTTGATGCGTACTTTTAGTGATAATAACTAGAATTTATTGCTATTGATCGTTTAAAAGTAATAGGATATTAATCATTTTCATTATTTCCAATCATATAATTTTTGTAAACGCGTAAAAAATACGCTTGGCAATATTGCAAATTAATAATGATAGCCATGCGCCTAAGAACTTTTTTCAAATAAGCTTTTTGTCTTATTTTTGTCCAAGGAATAACTTTATCTGAAGCTTGCACGACCATTTTTACACACGCTGTATAAACGAATTCATCATTCCCGTGTGATCATTCCCATGGTGTTTTTAAAGACACGGGAATGACGTTTCCATCACTAATGATGAAAGTCGTGAAAAGGGGTGTTTTTAATTTTTTTTTAATTCGCATATTATTTTGCTCAGGTAAGGCGTAAGAAATCACGGGACTAGGTATTACAAGAAAAACGGGAGCGGGAAAGGGGGCGGCGCAAAAAAATACGAGATGATCCTATAAAGGCAGAAGGAAAAAAAGAGATAACTGAAACAAAAAGAAAAGAAAGTGAAAATGAATATCCAAGACATGACACAACTCGCCAGCGGTGCCAAACCAGAAAGAAATGGAAAGAGAACTCTTAATTATCGGTTGAGACAAAAGAAAATTGCAACAGAGACTGCAATGCTAAGAGAAGACACCCCTCCATTGTCTTCTGATGAGGAAAATGGTGAAGATTATAGAGAGTCTCGAAGAGATACTGGAAAGAGAATAGCTGCCAGAAATAAAGTAAAACGACACAGAGAAGAAAAGACTGAAATGAAGTTAAGAGAATTAAAAAAGAGGCTTGATTCATTTAAGAAAAAATATTACCGCATAAGAAAGCAAGTCATCACTGAGAGAGGCAAACTTTGGCTAAGAAGTTTGAGTTGTTTTATTTGCAAAGATTACTGCAATCACTTTCATCTCGGAACAATTTCTTATGTGTCTTCCCGAGGTCTCCGTCAGAAGAAGAATTTGAAGATGAAGAAGAAGACTGGACTATTGCAAAAAAACACTCAAAGATACTACAAACACCCGCTTGAGTAACAAGTTAAAAGTTAGTGATGTGTACAGTGATGATGAAAGCAGCGAAGTCGGTTGTTCTAGCCCAATTAATTCAATGAAACTCGTTTCGGTGGCTTCACAACAAGCTACCAAAAAACAGAATAACAAAATTTAACGATATGTAGCAGTGTGTCAATCAGACTGTGATGACGATGGTGAAATAAAAGTTGCTTTTTTAAAACTTTGTGATAAAAAAAAGGTGACATGTTTAAATTCGGGGATGAGAACGATGTTAGTTACATTAAAGAGGAACAAATCCTTGAAATCCTTCCTGAGCCGAAACTAACAGCAAAAGGACACAGAATATATTATAATTTTCCACGGCCAATTAATGTTTTTGAAGGAGCTTAAAACCTTTACATTTTCATGTTTCATTTTGAAATCTATATTTAAGTTTTTCTATTTTAGAGTTAGCAGTTTTTGTTGTTCGCTTTTTTGTGCATAATTTATGTATTGATTGTTTATAAAAAATTGCAATATAGTTTTGACACATTAATAATTAAGATTATTGCCATTTTCCGTGTCATATACGTCATTCCTATGCCATGCCTATCATGCCCGTGTCATCTCTTTTCAGAAATTTCCTAATATTATGAAAAATAGTTCTTTGTGAACTAGTTTAATATCATAAGTTGATACTAGTAAATCTTTTGCGTCATTATACACAGTTTGTACTAGCATTATTTAGAAATTCTTTAAAAACATATATTTTCAGAAAATTACTCAGTATTGGTACAATCACCCACAAACCAATTCCAAATTATTTCCAATCAGTTTTACTTTATAGAAAGGTTATGTATTTATCAACGCTAGGTACATTATGATAATCTTCTCAAGATTAAAAAGCATTAACGTTCAAACATTTTCCTGCTTCGCAATTTTTGGGAAAACAATTTGTACTTTCAGTTATTCAATTTCCGCATGTATGATAGTCATAATACTGTAAATAATGTAATTAAAATTTATTTCGAGGTTTGGGCGAAATATTTACAGTTTACATTTGTATTTTTCAAGATATTCAAAACTGCCGCCATATCGCCGCCATTTTTGGGCGCTTCGTAGTTTCCATATGGGCGAGATAACCTAACTGTTCTAAAAGTAGTAGCATTGACGAACCTTGCTAAGAAATCAAGCAAGCAAATATCTAATACTCGAAGAATACAGTGACCATTATCCAAGGACCCTTTGATCAGACTTGTTCACCTACAAGGGTGATTGTACCAATACTGAGTAATTGGCTGTCCATGCCCACTAAAACTTTAGTTTGTTTATTATACGAAGTTACAAATCGGATTAAAATGCGTCAAAACATGCTTTAGATGGACCCTTTGTTCCCTTCTAAGAAAGTACTTAGATTATTTAGTTGTAGGTATATGGAAAAAATAAAAAATAGTCATTCCCATGGAGTGTCCCTATCATAAGAACTGAAAAGAAAACACACATTACTCTTTGTAAATTAAGGAAAATCAATTTCACTAAATTTTTATATTGATTATAACACCTTACAGTGTATCCCATTATTGTCGAAAGTTGGAAAAAAAAGTCCGTAAAATATATTAAAAATATGTAAGGATGGTATCAGACAAGTTCTAGCTTGTCAGTTGAGAAATAGTCCACAAAGTGTGCGTATGTGATACAGTGTCAACAATAATTAGTATTTGTTCTGTAACCTGTTGATGCATCATTACCATGGTGAGTAAAAATTGTATTAAATGTGTATTTTATGTTAATTTTGATTATTACGAAAGGCCAAATGAAAAGCTAAATTAAACTGTATTATTTTATTTGATATTCTTAATTTTTTTACTTAAATACGTATACAGGGTGTGTAAAAATGGCCGTGCAAGCTTCAGGTAAAGTTACTCTTTGGACAAAAATAAAGCAAAAAGTTTATTGCAAAAAAGCTCGCAAAGGGTTCCTCAAGCTACGCGAGGCCTTCAAAGTTAGAAATTGGTAAGACTAAAAGAAAGCAATTTTGCAAAATCAAGTTACTTGATGCGTACTTTTAGTGATAATAACTAGAATTTATTGCTATTGATCGTTTAAAAGTAATAGGATATTAATCATTTTCATTATTTCCAATCATATAATTTTTGTAAACGCGTAAAAAATACGCTTGGCAATATTGCAAATTAATAATGATAGCCATGCGCCTAAGAACTTTTTTCAAATAAGCTTTTTGTCTTATTTTTGTCCAAGGAATAACTTTATCTGAAGCTTGCACGACCATTTTTACACACGCTGTATAAACGAATTCATCATTCCCGTGTGATCATTCCCATGGTGTTTTTAAAGACACGGGAATGACGTTTCCATCACTAATGATGAAAGTCGTGAAAAGGGGTGTTTTTAATTTTTTTTTAATTCGCATATTATTTTGCTCAGGTAAGGCGTAAGAAATCACGGGACTAGGTATTACAAGAAAAACGGGAGCGGGAAAGGGGGCGGCGCAAAAAAATACGAGATGATCCTATAAAGGCAGAAGGAAAAAAAGAGATAACTGAAACAAAAAGAAAAGAAAGTGAAAATGAATATCCAAGACATGACACAACTCGCCAGCGGTGCCAAACCAGAAAGAAATGGAAAGAGAACTCTTAATTATCGGTTGAGACAAAAGAAAATTGCAACAGAGACTGCAATGCTAAGAGAAGACACCCCTCCATTGTCTTCTGATGAGGAAAATGGTGAAGATTATAGAGAGTCTCGAAGAGATACTGGAAAGAGAATAGCTGCCAGAAATAAAGTAAAACGACACAGAGAAGAAAAGACTGAAATGAAGTTAAGAGAATTAAAAAAGAGGCTTGATTCATTTAAGAAAAAATATTACCGCATAAGAAAGCAAGTCATCACTGAGAGAGGCAAACTTTGGCTAAGAAGTTTGAGTTGTTTTATTTGCAAAGATTACTGCAATCACTTTCATCTCGGAACAATTTCTTATGTGTCTTCCCGAGGTCTCCGTCAGAAGAAGAATTTGAAGATGAAGAAGAAGACTGGACTATTGCAAAAAAACACTCAAAGATACTACAAACACCCGCTTGAGTAACAAGTTAAAAGTTAGTGATGTGTACAGTGATGATGAAAGCAGCGAAGTCGGTTGTTCTAGCCCAATTAATTCAATGAAACTCGTTTCGGTGGCTTCACAACAAGCTACCAAAAAACAGAATAACAAAATTTAACGATATGTAGCAGTGTGTCAATCAGACTGTGATGACGATGGTGAAATAAAAGTTGCTTTTTTAAAACTTTGTGATAAAAAAAAGGTGACATGTTTAAATTCGGGGATGAGAACGATGTTAGTTACATTAAAGAGGAACAAATCCTTGAAATCCTTCCTGAGCCGAAACTAACAGCAAAAGGACACAGAATATATTATAATTTTCCACGGCCAATTAATGTTTTTGAAGGAGCTTAAAACCTTTACATTTTCATGTTTCATTTTGAAATCTATATTTAAGTTTTTCTATTTTAGAGTTAGCAGTTTTTGTTGTTCGCTTTTTTGTGCATAATTTATGTATTGATTGTTTATAAAAAATTGCAATATAGTTTTGACACATTAATAATTAAGATTATTGCCATTTTCCGTGTCATATACGTCATTCCTATGCCATGCCTATCATGCCCGTGTCATCTCTTTTCAGAAATTTCCTAATATTATGAAAAATAGTTCTTTGTGAACTAGTTTAATATCATAAGTTGATACTAGTAAATCTTTTGCGTCATTATACACAGTTTGTACTAGCATTATTTAGAAATTCTTTAAAAACATATATTTTCAGAAAATTACTCAGTATTGGTACAATCACCCACAAACCAATTCCAAATTATTTCCAATCAGTTCCAATACCTCCTCTTGCACAATTCCCAAACATAACAAAAATATTTCCTATCTATCTTAAGTTGACTCCTTACTACATATTCCGAACACACCTTTATAAAACATTAGAGATTCACAATTATTTATACTACCAAGTATGGAGCACCAATTTGAACTTTAGAGATTAAACGTTATTAAAGAAAGAAATTAATATAATTCAAAGAATAAATTATTGATGATCAAAATATTGAAATGTAATTTTATTTTTTTATCAAAAAGTTCGTTGCTATATCAATAAATAACAAAAGACAGAAAACACCCCAAACGCAATCTAAATAAAAGCACAACAGTACAATACCGCACTTAAACGTCCTTTGTGGCTCACAGGATTAACCACCAGACGTGGAACAAGAACATGACAAGAACTTGCTTTCCTGGATTATTTTGTTTAGCGAGCGTTGTGAAAGTGATTGTGGTAGCGGGAACGTGACAATAGTGAACTGAACACTGACTGAATTGTGATATGTGGTACTTATACACTGTTATTTTAAAAAATTTAAAAAATTGGTATTGTTTAGAATAAGGTATGCATTTTGTGTAAACCGGGTCAAGCTAATAAACGTCGGGTCGCCGTTTTTCAAAGGGGGGAGCAATATTACGAGGGAATAGTCAAAGTTATAATCTTAAAACATATTCAAAATTTATTAATTAAAAGTCATTACGAAAGAGTTACATTTCAATGTATTGCATTATTACTGCATCTAGTGTTTGCATTTGTATTGTGTCACAATTAGCTCAAACTTAGACTCAGCATGTATGCAATAACAAGAATAACAGTATTTGTTAGACAGAAAAGTTTTTATCGTCATGGACTGCGCCACGGTTAAAGGGGCATTTCTAAAGAAATACTAAATAAGCTTGATAAGGATTTGTGTAATGATTATTGAGGTTCATGCTAAGGTCGGCAAGAGGTAATAGAAAGGGGAACTGGGAGGAAAGAGAGAAGAGTAGAGGTTAGTAGCCAGCAGGGTGGCCTGGAGTAGAGATGAAGATGTAGCCGACAGTAGGCAAGGTTTATATAGTGAGTAAGTTGCCTCGTAACTTCAAGGATACTACGTCACTGGTATGCTAACGGAAAAATCCGTGGACAACGTACTATATTGTAGAGTCTCCTTGCGCGCGCTGCATTATTTTGTTAATTTGCGAAACTAGTGTTTGACAAGTCAAAAAGTGAGTATAAAGTTAACTACGTTAAAGTTGTTATTTGTTTTTAAAGTGTTTATTTTTATTCTTTATTGTTAAGATGACAGGGACAATTTACAGTGTTGCAAAAGCAATGCGAAAAACGGCCAAAAATCTGGAAAAAATTAAACATTGGAAACCACAATTATTTTTATTTACCAAATACCAAATTAAACATTGTACTTTATAGTTCGGTTCGTGCAGTTTGAACCACTGTGAACTATTGACTGTGAAGTATCTAAAATGAAGGATGGTGCGGGTGTATATTAGAGGAATAATTAAATAAAGACAAACGATCATTTGGGACCCGAAATTTTGCGCAAAAGGAAGAAATTATTAAAGTAGGTAAACCGACTCCTGATTTCAAGAAAAATTATCTGGGTTATCCATAATGTCTATACATAAAAAACTTTTGAAAAAAATGAAAAGCAGACCAATGTTCTACGATGCAGTGATAGAGATATTTTCCCTAAAACATCGACGAATACAACTTACATTTAAATAGATTTATAGTTTATTTATTTTTGTAACACATTGAATAAGTTTTTAGTTTCTTAATAAATGGTACTACACATATTTATTTTTTTCTTATTAGCAGTGGCAGCTTCTCTATTAGGCCAATTGGTGAATGACCTTCCCAAGATAATTGCACTTAGTTAAACTGTTAATGACTTCAGAAAAAAAAATAATAAACATTTAATTCAAAGTTCCAATTCTTATTTTCAGTGAGATATTATGTTACCAAATCGTGCCTGAATATTATACATTATGGAATGAAATTCGACAGGTAATGGAATCAAAAGGGTATACCATTGATTGTGATACATTGGACAGAAAAAATGCGTAATATGAAGGGAACATATAAAACTATAGTTGATAAAAATAAAAAGAAAAGAACTGGACGAGGTAGAGTTCAGTGGGAGTATTACGATAGATTTACACAAATCTTTGCAAACACAAAACAATTAATATAGAACATGTCGTGGCTTCGATGCCACCATCCAACATACCAGAAGCTGAAAATAATAAACAGGTAATAATATACTTCTGTTCAAAGTGTTGCACAACTAGGTATATTAAATTTCACAAGGAGAAGAAATGTTACCACTGTCAACTACTCCTTCACCGGCCCCTTCATGTGAAGATAGTGGCAATCGACCAAAACGATTGGACATATTCAGAAAAAGGCAGCTAGACATTGAAGAACAGAGGTTAGATGAATTAAAGAAAGTTCGAGTCGAAATTCAAGAAAGTAACCGAATAAGTCGTGAAAAACTGGACCTTCTTAAAGAACAACCTATAAAAACGTGTTCACATAAGTAATTATTATTATCATTTTACTTGTATAACTATTAGTTACAAAAATATTACATAAAGTATAAATCAACGTAAAATAATAGTTTTTTTTAAATAACTGTTATTGTAAAATAGAAGCAATATAGTTGCGTTTAATTGAACCACTTTCATGTACTTCATTATCGTTAATATCGTTTTCAATATTTGCAGGATCGTTATTATCATTTTCTATGTCAGGTAGTTCAAATTCTCCTCGTTTCAAAATGAAGTTGTGTAAAATACAACAAGCGGAAATTACAGTGGGAATTTCTGCAGCCAGAGGCATGTCTAAATATTTTAGACGTCTCCATTTACCTACAATGATACATTTTATTACTATTTCATTTAGATATTTTTTTGTGGTTACCTTTTAATAACCCAAATGCAATTTAAATTACAGATCTCTGCGCACTCGTTCTTTCATTGTATAGAAGTTGCTGCTGCGTTAAATGACCATTATCAGTATAAGGTGTTAACAAGTTTTGTAATAATGGATATGCAGCATCACCAAGTATGTGCTGGTGTGGTTGTAGCAAAGGTGGGTTATCGTGTAATCATACTTATTATATAAAGCACAACATGAATTGCATGCGTCCACAGAAAAGTACCGAAAATGGCCCTACATCTGCCACCTATCAACACAGGTTCGTCTGAACGCAGTTTCAGATTGTAGGGTGTGTATATTAAATTTCAATTAAAACTTAAAATCTCCACTTGTAAATATGTGTGTATATTAATTTTAGAAAACCGTTTCTATAGAGAAAATAAAAAGTTTGATAAAAAATAATAAAGATCAGTCGATGTCAAGTATGTCATATGTCATAAAAATATATTGTAAATAAACTGTATTTTAATTATCACAAACTGAACAAAAGGCCTTACAAAGTGGTACCCCGACGTAACTGATAATTCGGGCAACTTAGTGCAACAAATCGTTCAACATTCAGATTCGGCATATTCGGTGAATATTCAAAGCGCAAGCTGCAAGTGTATAAAATGGTTTCTTATGCTGCTGTGAATTGTACTACAAAACAAGGCCATAGTCTATCTATTTCGATTTCCTAAAGATCAACATCGTAAAAATCAGTGGTTAAAAGGCTGTAGAAGCATTATTAGTATTTCTTCACGCTTATGCGAGGTAGATTTATAAATAGAAATTTATTGCGTGTACAAATAATGTAACAACAATTACAGTCACTTTTACTCTTCAAAATATCGAACCAGGTCATCCCGGAAGATATTGAAAGCAGATGCAGTACCTACAATTTTCAGTTCAATATTCAGATTAGTAAATGTTTGTGTGGATCACGTGTACTGTACTACCCACCCACCCTCAATTAATTCCCCTAATGCTGCAATTTCGAAGCCTGCCAATGTTGAAGTAAGTGCATCTAGGTAATATACTTACAACCATAACAGATACAACATAACATGGAAAATTTTTGGGTTTGAAATGCAACAGCGCTCATACACTATTTATAGACTTGCAGTACATCTCCCTGATCTTTAAACTGTGTATTTTGTTGAAGGTGAAGAAAGAGCGGCTGTTGAACGAGCAAATTCAAAAAACACAACTCTAACAACGTGGTTCAAATTAAATAAATTGTGTATGGAAATCCATCAAGATGAGACGATCGACTCCCGTAATTATTACTAACGAGAAATCCCCGAATACTTGTTTTTTAATAAATCTACCACCCTGTGGACTAAGCCTAAACGATCTACCAATAAAATTGGTCGAATGTATACGGTTGGGCCACATGAAAGATATCAACGGTTGTTACTATTACACGTAAAAGGAGCGAATCATTAAGATTTAAAAACCGTAAATGGGCGTATTTGCAATAGCTTTATGGACGCTGCTCAAGAAGCAGGTTTACTGTTTGATGATGAAGAGTATACAAGATGTTTAACAGATGTTGCCAATTTTCAACTTCCGTACCAATTGCGCAATGTATTTATGACATTGCTTATATTTTGTGCCGTGTCCTACCCTTTGCAATTGTGGCAAGAATTTAAAACTGTTTTTTTCTGAAGACTTCAGTAGATATATGCCTGCAGAAAAGGCAGAAGCAGCTGCATATTATACTATCGAGGAGTCGATGAAGATACGTGGAAGAAAATTGCTGGATTTTATACCCTCTCCACAAATGCAATCACCACTTTCTGCATTAGTAAATGGTGCTGCTAAAAATCATCAAGCTGAAGGAGAAATAATGTACCCGACTTTAAATCCAGTCCAAAAAACTGCATGTGATGAAATAATGAATTTATTACAACAACCGCCACCAAGATGTGTTTTTCTTGACGGACCAGGAGGATCCGGCAAAACTTACTTATATACAACATTAATTATAATATAATGTTTTCTTTACTTACCATGTTCTTATCAAAATACCTTTACTAACTGTATTAACGTAACGAATACAACAGAACTATTAAGTTAAAACGAAAATAGCTACATCAATTATAAAAATTAAAAAAAAACTGCTAGCAAACTTTTCACAAGCCACAGTTAGGTTAAATAAGAAATGATGAAAGATGAAACTTTTTCAATGGGATCGTATACACCTGCAAGAGATAGATGTTTGTGCAGCAGGAAATAAATAGTATAGACAAAATTTAAATTGTAAGATTTTTAGAAATAACAAACAGTAGTCAATGAATTATGATTCTGCGGGTAGCTGGAGTGTAGATGAACCAAAATGATAGAGTTGCCGACATTTTTAATATCTAAATTGCATTACGGTAGGCAGGTATAATAATAATACATTATAACACTGAATTTTTGAGATCAATCAAAAAGAATGAAATAAAAAGACTTCATACAGGTCTCACACTGCACTTTTGCATTTAAAAGAAATGCACTGTAAATGCTAATTGTGTACAAAAATTGTTTAAAATTAGAATCGCTTTGCTGAGAACCTACTTAGAGATGTAATTAATTTATTACTATAGTATTATTAGTCGTTACCCTCGCAAAAAAATACCAATGACCAAATTAATGTGATATTTCCATTACAATTTATTACAAGCAAGTAATTACAATTACCTACCCATTCCTTCCGAAGTAAGTAATTCATACTGTAATTTAAACCACTCTTGCTAAAACGTGTGTGCAAATTTGTTCCTTATTCTTATTACCTATACTGCAAATGCAGCATATGCTGCGGGAACCCAGCTAGTTTATGGTATAAAGGACTATTTCGAATAATTCGTGCATCGTGTATGCGGCCCGGCAATCCAACAAATATATCAGTACAGAGTCGTTTATCATCCCAAACTGCCTGCAGTACTACAGAATGTTGCTCTTTACGGTTATAAAAATCTACTGCATTGTGAACAGGTTGTTTTATATTAATATGCACTACAACCCCAGGGATACCTGCTAATAATTTTAAACTAAAAAATTAAGTTTAAAATAAAAGTAGGAACTACATACCATAACGATTTTCAACTCTAGCAGAAATGGCATCACATTCTGCAGCTGTTGGCCACTTAATGAACGTTTCTTTAAAACTATTGATTACGGAAACAATTTCTAGGAAATATAATGCCCCGTTCCTTTGGATATCCCAAATCGGCCACTTGCAGCTAAAAACTTTCGGGTTTTGCTAATAGCCATATGTTATACAGTATTTTTTTATTAATATTAATTATATGATGTTTTTCAATATTTTCAGCAATTTGAATTGATAATTCCTACAAATTTTAAAATTGTAACTGAAGTGGTCATGCATACCTACTGTATTTAAGTAGTTATACGTACTTCAAATGTAGCTTTTGGCATCCTGAAATGATCACGAAATTCATCTATGTTGTAAAGGGGAATAAATACTTCAAAATACTCTTCATTTCTAATAGGTTGATGACGCTGTGCGGGTAGAGAAGTCGGGGCAAAGTGAAATGGCGAGGCAAAGTGATAAATTTATTTTTCTCATTTTAAATTTCGCGGGTAAACAGTCTATGCATGGGAATATGTTTGTATGTTTGTTTCAATAGTTTTGGCACCACTCACGTTCAAATATGGCGGATCAGCTGTTTAATTACTGTGCTATTAAATTTGCATCATTAAAAATTGTAAGTATGGGAGTTGTAAATTAAGGAGTTTTTATTTTTGTTTATCAAGATAAATATGTAAGTAATATGTATGATGTAAAGGAGTGTCTTCGGAGCAAAAATTGATAAAGAAACTGTATTGTTTACATTTTAGTTTTTTGAGGAATGCTACTTAAGTAAAGTGCTGTTTGTTGGGGCAATGTGAAAAATATGAATGGGGACAAAGTAAAAATATTTTCAATTTGCCCCAAGTAATTTTATCTGAAATAACTAACCATTATTAACGAATTAGCACACTTTGAAGACACGACACCTTTGCGATTCCATGTAACAAACTACAAATGTAAATTTCGTAGATTCAAAATGGTGCGAGAATACAAAAGAAAATCCAAGCAACATAGCTGGAGTGGAAAACGGTTATAGGACACATAATGACGCGACAGTTAATCATAGGACACTTAATCACGGACATTTAATCACGCCGACAGTTAATCACACGGACAGTTAATCACGCGGACATTTCATATCAGGGACATTTAATCGCATGGACACTTAATCACGCGGACACTTAATAACATTTTTGAAATTTCGCAAAGTTCAGAGTAGGTATACAGATTTTTCAACGAAAAGTAGCCCCCCTCAGTATCTTCCAAAACTACGTTTTGCTTGAAGCAAACTAGCAACTAACCTAGACCCCATGTGCACAGTTTCTCGTACCATGTACACAGACTGCAGTGACCATCACCACGTCGTGTAAGTTCTTATATGTATTAACTGCTAAGAGCAACTAACCTAGACCCCATGTGAACAGTTTCTCGTACCATGTACACAGACTGCAGTGACCATCACCACGTCGTGTAAGTTCTTATATGTATTAACTGCTAAGAGCAACTAACCTTGACCCCATGTGCACAGCTTTTCGTACCAGGTTCACAGACTATAGTGACCATCACCATGTCGTGCAAGTTCTTATACAGTGCTTCCCGAAAGTAATAGTCA
Source organism: Hemicrepidius hirtus (assembly GCA_963082805.1). Classification (NCBI taxonomy): domain Eukaryota; kingdom Metazoa; phylum Arthropoda; class Insecta; order Coleoptera; family Elateridae; genus Hemicrepidius; species Hemicrepidius hirtus. The sequence goes on along the minus strand of OY720161.1, from coordinate 31,321,278 downwards.
GGAATCAGGCCCGTAAAAAGACGTCTCTAAAATGTGGAACCCTGAACTCAAAGATATAGTTTTTAAAAAATACGTACGGCATCTGGAATGATGTTAGAATTTGAAATTCGGAGGGCGCAAAGTCAGCCAGGATTGCAAAAAGTCACAAAAAATTATTTTCTAACATTTTTTTGATTCGCGAAAATTGCTAAATTTTGCGTTTACATCGTGATGGTAAGCTTATTTATTAACATTTTGGAATCATTCTTATGTCATTCGAAAGCTTATTCTTTCGTGATTCTTATAGCCCTATTTTATACCTAAAATTCTTTTTAACAAATGACACAGATATTATTTAAACAATTCATGCGCAGAAAGTGTAGCGTAAACTTCAGCATCGAGGTACTTTTTTAATTATTGCAGATAGCTATATGGTTATGCGACATCAAAGTTAGAGAATATAATAAAGAAGTTTTTAGAGCAACATGCAGCTCGATTCGAGTAACGGTGGAAGAGTTACGATTTTTTTAATACAGCGCGGCGGCGGCGGCGCGTCTAATAACGCGGCACAGTAATTTTCGAGTTACCATTGCGCTCACTGCCACGACACGGCCAGTGACAAGTAGTGGTCTGCTAACAACTGCTATCCATTAATTAATGAACAGAAATAAGTATTTATTCTAAAATCAAATATTAGTTACATTGCTCATTGCACAAAATACAACTACTTACTTCTTAAAAAATAATACATCAACTTTAAATAAAATATAGGAAAGAGAAACAGGTACTAGCTTAAACTTCTTTGTATGGGTACGTTTACAAACAATTATACACATAATACACAAAATCTTTAGTTTTAACTTTTTTATTCATGTAATTAGTCATGCATAAATAATGATACCGAAAATCTTTTGCTATCATATCTATACAGGAATCGCCAAAACCTTCGATGATTGTTAGCATTTTTGAATCGTTCAATTCTTCGGCTTTTTCCAAATTTCATTTTGACGTGGTAAAATTGCAATCAATACCAATTTTCGGTTTCCCTTGGTGTCTCGGTCTTTTTGGCAAATAAAGCAGGAATTTTTTGCAATAATAAGATTGGTTTCACATCTAGTACGAACATCCAATTTTGCTTTTTTCTTAACGCTTTCATCAGATCTATAATGGTTAATGCCATCTACTGCATTGGCATTGGCCATGACAAACACGATTTTTTGATAAAAAGTAGTCTTTGTCAACTAACTCCTTTTTTAGGATATTTGAAATGTTGTCAAATTGAGAAGCTGCATCAAATATTGCAGGATATCCCTGGGGAGTTAATTTCTGCACAGTTTCGGAAGAAATCTCTTGACAAATGATGCATAAATCATAATTCTATGAAAATTAAGAAAATTTAGAAATAAGCGTAAGTAGGTATGGTATAATAAGTATAATATTACCCTCATCATTTGTATCAGCCGCCCTCTTCATTGTGTTCATATATTAAAATAGTTCGTTAGTTTTACAAGAAAAAGTTTTTGTTTTATAGGAAATCGCGAACCACTACATAGAACTAAAGCACAAAACTATATTTTTTTAACAGCACAACTTGGGAACACGTGTTTAGTTTTCTAGGAACGCCACAACGAGCCACTGCAACGGCACATCGGCTGGTTGCACAATGGCGCGTGCTCTCTATACTCGAAGTGCATGTTTAAAAATTCGTCATCGTTACCCCATTCAATATTTCTAAAAATGTCCTTAATAAAAAAACTTCTTTATTATATTCTCTAACTTTGATGTCGTATAATCATATAGCTATCTGCAATAATTAAAAAAGTACCTCGATGCTGAAGTTTACGCTATACTTTCTGCGCATGAATTGTTTAATTAATATCTGTGCCATTTGTTAAAAATAATTTTAGGTATAAAATAGGGCTGTAAGAATAAGCTTTCGAATGACATAAGAATGATTCCAAAATGTTAAAAAATAAGCTTACCATCACGATGTAAACGCAAAATTTTGCAATTTTCGAGAATCAAAAAAATCTTAGAAAATAATTTTTTGTGCCTTTTTGCAATCCTGGCTGACCTTGCGCCCTCCGAATTCTAATCGCCAAGGTCATTCTGCATATTGTACATATTTTTTAAAAACTATATCTTCGAGTTCACCCCCCATGATCGAATTTTGGCCTCTAGATTCCCTACTATAACGGATAAATTCAATAAAATCGTTGAGAAGAATATTTCAAATAAATGCTCGGACACAATTATCATTTAGAGATGTAATTTTCAACCCCCCACCCCCCAAACCCTAAGCGGTGCCAACTCGAACTTTAAAATTTCAAATAGCAAAGAACCCTTTCTGATACCTCATCTGATAGCTTTTTTTATGCTGAATACAATAGAAAAAAGTTTTTCAAAATCGGTTGATAAATAACGGAGATATTTACCAAAATGTATTCAAATGAAAGTGCCAAAATTCGAGCAGGCGTTGGTACGGCTCTAGCAGTGGGTGGTAAAAAACAATTGCAACTTGTTTGTAATTGAATGTAAACAAAATGTATCGATCTACCTCCAACCCCAATCATCATTAAAACTTCGATTCTTTCGGCTTCAGTAAATCTCATTTTTGTTATCTTATTTTTCAATCGTTAATAATAAGTAACACACATTCCACTAAGTAATGTCAATACATTTTGTTTACATTCAATTACAAATAAGTTGCAATTGTTTTTTACCACCGCCTGCTCGAATATTGGCACTTTCATTTGAATACATTTTGGTAAATATCTCCGTTATTTATCAGATTTCTAAAATATGTTTATTTTTCGAAAAAAACATTTTTTTTTGCGAGGAAATGGTAGGTACTGATTCCTGTTAGAAAAAGTGAGTTCCAGTATGGATAAGAATCATACCAACATCGTTTCCTCAAAACAGTAGTTGGTTAGTAAAATAAACTTATTTTAGAAATCACTTATTGGATTACATTCAAAAATTAATATCTCTGAAACAATCAGTCTGAATGCCATAAATGTTAATATTTTTGAATTCAGAATTTCATTATCTATGCAAATCTGCCAAAACAATAAGGGGTTGCCATTTAAAAAAAATATCGATGACTTCACTGCTTGAAACCGGAAAGCGGTAGAAAAATGAAAATTATCTCAAAATATTTCTTCTTCTACACCATTAGTACAAACACCTTCAAGTTCCTGTTGACGTGACAATGCTCTAGAGGAAACTGAAAATCTAGATGATTCTTTGCAGTCTGTTGTCTCCCCAAGTCACATTTTGCCCATTCCACAAGTGCAGGCTCAACCTGTTCAAGAAAAAAAGAAGCATAAACGGGGGTCGTCTATGATTCTCACAAGGTCACCCTACCTTCTTGAACTTAAGCCGCTGAACAACTAAAAACTGAGAGAGAAGTAACAAACCGCAATAGAGTTCGAGTTCGACTTGTTAAGAAAATGGACACTTCAAGTTCTGAAAGCGATGGCCCTGACATCAATTTTGACAGTGACACAGATGATGATGTGGACTTGGCAGACGAGGCTCCTTCTACAAGCGAAGAACATAAATTGACACGTGATATTATGATTAATGTCGGTGATTGGGTGGTAGTGGAATATAATGGAGATCGGTTTCCAGGCCAATTTATCAAGAAGAACCTTAGTGGAGTTGAAGTTAAATGCTTGGAAAAAACTCAGAAGTATTTCATGTGGCCGAATAAGGACGACTTGCTCTTTTATGGGTGAGATAATGTAAAACACCGAATAAAAGAACCAATCAAGCTACGCCGAGGCTTTTATCTTGTGCCAGAACTTTCATCATACCTTCAACCTTAATTTATAACATTTGTATTGCTTGATTTCATGTTACAGTTTACTACTTTTCAATAAAATTTGCAACAATAAATATTTATATAGGTACTTTATTACCTTATGAAACCACAATAATAAGCCATGCCTCCAATATTTCACTTTGAGTCAACTTGTAGGGCAAAGTGAAAAAAGTGCAGCCCTTAATTAACAGTCATTTTGGGAAAAAGATCTATGCAAGAGCAAAACTGTTTATACACGAATTGGAGGGTAAGTATGGGTAATCATGTTGGGAGAAGAAACAGAATTTTAGTAATGAAAATAGAGCAGTGGGGATGGTCCAAAGATTAACCATTTCACTTTGCCCCGACTTCCCCTACATTAAATATTGGACTACCGAGATCTTCAATTACAGGCTGAATGACATTACATTCTAAACCATCGTCGTTAAATAGATCAAATAATATAGCATTATTACGAAGGTCCATTTTGCAATCGTAACAATAATATAAAGCGAGTTGAAAGTGAGGTTAGTGTTACACAGTAGACTGATTACTTCAAAGTGGTTACCCAGCGCAGCGGTTGGTTCAGCGACCCTAGAGTAAATTACAGTAATCACTTTAGGCGCTTTTTTGCAGCTGCTGCGTCGTCTGAACGCGCCCTGTTTATTGTTTGTTTAAATTCGATTGCTAAAGGCGCGGTGACACGGTGCAGGTGCACTGGCGTCAGCCGACTGGCAAGAATGCGCGCGCAGGACCTGCATGCTTTAATGCATCGTGTAAACTATTCTGTGGAGGTTCACTTACAAGCCAGCGAACGTGTTCGTGTATCAGTAAGTTGGCGTCGACCAACTTTAATGCATGCTAGTTGCCTTTAAAAATGGCGCCGACTAAGAAGCGATGGCACGAGTCTGTGACTTTAAAGTTTGTAGAGTTATACAGTGCTTCCCGAAAGTAACGGATAAATTCAATAAAATCGTTGAGAAAAATATTTCAAATCAATGCTCGGACACGTCGATTTTTATTTTTAAATTAGCATTTAGAGATGTAATTTTCAACTCCCCACCCCCCAGCCACTAAGTGCTGCCAACTCCAACTTTAAAAATTCAAATAGCAAAGAACCCTTTTTACTTTCCCATACCACCACTGTCCACTGGTATATGGGAAGTATTGATATCATGAAAATTTTCGAAGTCGAGATTTTCGAGGAAATACGTGTTTTGGGCCTCCAAAACCCCAAAAAAGTGGTCTAGAAAAAATGTCTGTCTGTGGGTGTGTGTATGTAACGCCTCTAACGCAAAAAGTAGTGAACCGATTTTGATGAAATTTTAAGGGGTATATCGAAAATTCATCGACAAAATAAGGTTTTCAAAAAAATCCGAAACCGGAAGCGGAAGTTAGACATGTTTTTTTGGTATCATTTTTTTTCAGAAGCGGAATTTTGAAAATCTGAGTAGGGGATATGAAAGAAGACCATAATTGAAGGGAAACAGTTTTTTGCCGGACTCTCTAACTTCAAAATGGCGGCCGCTATGAATTTCAAAATTTCGTCTTTAACGCCCCATAACTCAAAAACCAGTTATCTGCTCAGGTTTCGCCACAACTTGTTTGAAAGCTCTTTGGTGGTACTACACCAGGAAGAAAAATTATTTAGTAAATCCAAAAACGGTCGCAACGGCGCTCTTCCAAAAATTTTGAGATTTTTGAAAAATTATTGCAAAAAAACTGGTCTAAGGATTTTGTTTAAATTTTCTATACTCATGCAGCTTGGTATTAGCTACATTTTTATTTTTTGATGAACGCCAGAATTCTACTGTAGCGCCCTCTATGAGGTTTTGAATATCGGAAATTGATGCTCCTATAGCGCCTTTATTAGTCAAAATATGAAAGAAGTTTAAATATAAAAGTTATTCCGCATATAATTCTGCATTCTCCTAAATGTATATCATGTATACAGGGCGTTTGCTTTCCACAGTACAATAAGCAACTTTGTTATTTTAAATGAAACACCCTGTATATTATTAGATAATTGAATGCAAAATTTAGTTGTCTATCACATAGTATAAGGTGTTCATATGGCTAAAATGTACGGTTAATCAGAAATTCGTGAATTTTGAATATTTAGGTTGGACTCTGACGGAAGCGGATCGTCGGTCGGTAGCGATCGTCCGGCATCGGCAGCTGTAATTTCTAGCCGGTACCTACTACAGATAGATGCGTATCTTTCTTTTCTTTATATCGAACCCGTATAGTCTCGTTGTTCTCGCTAGGCATTCAAATGATTACCAATTCTGTTTCGCGAACTACTGTTGGAATAGCAAAAACGAAATGTTTATTTTTAGTATGGGAAAGTTCGGGGGAGGTTTGCACCTCCACTTTTTGATACCTCATCTGATAGATTTTTTTATGCGGAATACAATAAAAAAAAGTTTTTAAAAATCGGTTGATAAATAACGGAGATATTTACCAAAATGAAAGTGCCAATATTCGAGCAAAGGTTGGTACTGCGCTAGCAATGGATGGTAAAAAACAATTGCAACTTGTTTGCAATTGAATGTAAACAAAATGTATTGACATTACTTAGTGCAGTGTGCATTACTTATTATTAAAGATTGAAAAATAAGATAACAAAAATAAGATTTACTGAAGTCGAAAAAATCGAAGCTTTAATGATGATTGGGGTTGGAGATAGATAGATACATTTTCTTTACATTCAATTACAAACAAGTTGCAACTGTTTTGTACCACCCATTGTAGAGCCGTACCAACGCCTGCTCGAATATTGGTACTTTCATTTGAATACATTTTGGTAAATATCTCCGTTATTTATCAACCGATTTTGAAAAACTTTTTTTTATTGTATTCAGCATAAAAAAGCTATCAGATGAGGTATCGGAAAGGGTTCTTTGCTATTTGAATTTTTAAAGTTGAAGTTGGCAGCGCTAAGGGGTTGGGGGTGGGGGGTTCAAAATTACATCTCTAAATGACAATTTAAAAATAAAAATCGACGTGTCCGAGCATTTATTTCAAATAATCTTCTCAACGATTTTATTGAATTTATCCGTTACTTTCGGGAAGCACTGTATGACGAAACGAAACGAAGAGTGTTTGTGGAACTTTCGAAGTGCTGAATATAAAAATAAAAATGCAAGAGAATCTGCGCTGTTAAGAATAATAAATGAGATGAATTTGCAGGACTTCGGCTTCAAAAACAAAATTAAAATTGTTAGGAACACGTACCAGCAAGGGGTAGAAATTAAAAAAGCCATTCATTCGGGAATGGCACCCGAAGATTTGTATCAGTCACCGCTTTCTATTTAAAGTGATAAATACCAGACAGAGATTTGACAACTTGGTAAGAGTTTATTGAATATTTTAATTACAAATCATCATTTAATCATAGTGTCTTGCCAAGGTACAGCTCCTTCGTGCGCAAAATAGTAGCAGTATTTTTGCCTCCGTGCTTCTGCAATGCGAGGATAGTTATTGCTTCCCTAAAGAGAAGTAATTTCTTGCATTCCGGAAGGCAAAGCTTATAATCTCCAAGATCCTGAAATTATGTGTCCATTTTCATCTTCTAGATCTAGTGAAGTGGTGGTAAATAAAAACTGGGCGACACAGTCCTTAACCAATTGTGTAAGACACACTCAACTTTTACTACATCATCAACTTTTTCTGGAGCTAACATAATCGGCTTTCTGAAAATTCTAAACCTCATAGAAAGAATACTAAACGCATTTTCAACTATTCTTCTAGCACGAGACAGTCTATAATTGAAAATATCTTTTGATAAAACATGGTGCCGTTTGTATGGTTTCATTAAATACGGTTTCAGAGGAAACGCATCGTCTCCTGCAATAACACCCCAGGATGGAAAATTCAAACCACCACTTTCTAATGCTTCTTTCAATGCTGAATTGTTAAAAATGCTAGCATCGTTAGCATGCCCGTTAGCTCCGATGTCAATATGTATGAAGCAGTAGTTACTATCGACTAAAGCGAAAAGTACTGTACTAAAGAAACCTTTATAGTTATAAAAATCACTATGGCTATTTTTTGGGCATAATATGTTAATATGTTTCCCATCGATGCTTCCACAGTGTAATGATAGCTTACCTTTTCTCCTTATACAGCTTAGCGTGCCCCGACTAGCTTTGGAAACTCTTTAAGGGCGATTCAGGTTGGCTTTTTATTTATGTGGTTCAAACAAAACAAACTCAATTAGCCTCTTACAATTTATTATAATACTACGACAATAATGCCCCCCTGTCTATAACCCACTACTCTTACGTACTAACTTAATTATTAATTGGAAGTCTTTAAATTAAAATTAATTATATCCCTGTGCACAGTACCTTATAGTTCATGAGAATCACTGTAATAATCACCTGGATGATTATTATCCGCTGGGATGTTGTTAGATTAAGCACGTGGTGGCTGGTGTTGATGGCGTCGGCTGGTGTGGTGGCCACGTTGTTGTTTTGACGATTGTTTAATTTAAACAATAAAACAATTAGCATGCGCTGGTCTTCAGGATGTCCCAATCTCTGTTTTATTCCTTCACCGGTTAAACGCTCTCGTACTTCACTTGCACCCTTTTTTAGAAAAAACCGTGAAAACACACCACTAGGCCTTTAGCCCGGTCGTGTGCCGTCCGGTTACCTCGAACCTCTCTGCTTCCTTCGTGGTCCACTAAACCACCCTCTTCGGCTGTTCCCTGATTGGGCCGTTCGTACTTCGCGCGCTCCCGCACTTAAACTTCCGCTTACAACTAAAATACTGTGTCATGCAAGTAGTTTTGCATGAGGTAAGCTCAACTCGCCTTACAATTATCCCCCCTTAAATATTTATTTGTGACAGTGAACAAGAAATATTTAAGAAAAAACCAAAAAAAGAAAATACTAAATCCTAAAACAAACACCTTAATTTCTAATTACAATCATTTAAACTACCACTTAAACACTACCTGAGTCGCCCTCAATCCATGAATGAAAACGATTCGCTAGCAAAGGTGTCAACATTCTTTGTCCTAATTTATTCTACTTATAATACTTTTTTAAGTTGGAAACATTTTGCGTAGTTCTGTACTGGGTCGTCCCGGGATTGTTTAGCGTTTGTAAGCGTTTTCACCGATGCTCCGTACCACCTCATAAGGCCCTTCGTACAGGTTGAAAAATTTCTTTATCGTTTTATCTAGTGCTGATGATTGATAATGCGTCCTAACCAACACCAAATCCCCTGCTTGATATTTAATTGGCCTAACACCCCTATCGTGCCGTTCTTTCCGTTTTTCCGCTTTGGTTAAAAACCTTTCTCTCGCCAATAACAATTTGGTATCTTGACTGAAATCCGTGCGTTCCGGAAAGGAAACTAGCTTTTCGATTTTGGACACCGCCCGTACTCCTTCCATCAATTCTATTGGTGTAAACCCTGTCGAATCGTGGTGTACGCAATTCAGCCAAGTTTCGATTTGAGGTACATATGAAACCCAGCCGGTGTGGTTTCTACTGCAATAGGAACGAAATAACCTACCGAGTTCCCGCATCACCCTTTCCACGGGGTTACTCTGTGGGTGATACACAGAAGAATACCTGACTGTTATCCCGACTCCCTCTAATCCGCGAACCCAAGTATCGCTAGTAAATTGTGATCCATGATCTGAAAGTACTACCTCTGGTTGACCTACATTGGGTACAAAGTGTTTAAGTATTTTCTGCGACAGTACCCTTGCGTTAGCTCTCTTCACAGGGTAAAGTTTGACATATTTTGTAAAATGGTCCCTAACAACAAATATAAACGTTAGTCCCCCGCGTCCTGGGGGTAGTGGCCCATACAAATCTACTGACAGTAATTCGAGAGGTCTCGTGGCCGTGATGTTTCGCATGAACCCTTCCTGTGGTTTATTAGTTACTTTCGTTTTTTGACACAAATCGCACGTTGCCAAAATCCTACGTACCTTTATTTCCAGATTTGGGACGTAACACGTCTCACCTATTAACGTGGTACATTTCCTTACCCCAAAGTGACCGTAAAGTTTATGGTATTCCCACACCAAGTCGGCCACCAGTTCGGTGGGTATGCAGACTAACCACCACTCTTCTCCCCTCTTACTTTTTTTAAACAACACTCCGTCATGGATTAAATACTGTTTTAGTAATTCCTCTTTTTTATTAATAGTATTCGTGGTTATTTCTGTATAAATCCACGATATCTGTTGGTCCCGTTTCTGCTTATTACCTAAATCGTCTAATATTTTCCCCAGATTATCATCCTCCCTTGTCCTATTCGCGGCTATAATCATCGGCTGGTTAGGATTTTCCTGCCCTCGGCCATAGCGTGACAGAAAATCTGCAATCACGTTATCTCTCCCCTTACAATATTCAATCTTTAATCTATATTCTTGCAACTCCATGCACCAACGCATTAATCGCGCACTGAGTGCTTTACAACTAAACAAAAACTTGAGCGCTTTATGGTCGGTTAAGATGACAGTAGGGTAGCCTAATATATAAGTTCGAAATTTTTTACACGCGAATACAATCCCTAACAGTTCTAACTCGGTTATCATATAGTATTTCTCCGCTGAATTTACTGTACGACTGGCAAAAGCCAAATTTTCCATGTTGCCCGCTTCGTCTATTTGAAATAAATGTGCCCCCAGCGCTTTATTTGAGGCATCGGTTGCTATATAAAACGGTTTCCGAAAATTTGGGTGTGATAACATGACTGTTTTGGAAAAGTTTTCTTTAATCTGATTGAATGCTGCTTCCTCCGTTTCTCTCCAGTACCACTTACTTTTATTCTGCAGTAAATGGGTGAGATTGGCTATTAACTCGGAATGCTGTTGTACGAATCGTCTGTAAAAATTGCAGAATCCTAAAAAGGACTGAAGTTCTTTCTTGTTTCGCGGCGCGGGAAATTTTAAGATTGTTTGTATCTTATCCGGGTCGGCACTAATTCCCTGCGGACTAATAATATGGCCAAGAAATTTAAGTTTTTCCTTTAGAAACTCGGATTTGTTTTCTTTAACCGTCATACCCGCTTGTTCTAATTTACCTAAAACCAAATCCAATTGTCGGGCATGTTCTTCGATGGTGGTTGACGCTATTAATATATCGTCCACGTAGATGGTAGCGAAACTAAGGACTTCCGGTCCTAGAACCGCGTCCAAGCATTTAATAAATATCGCCACGGATACATTAAGTCCAAATGGCAGGACGCGAAACTGGTAACTACGGCCATTTACTAAAAAAGCCGTATACTTTCGGGACCCCGCGTGGAGTGGCACCTGCCAATACCCGCTCGTTAAATCGAGTGATGTTAGAAATTTGACCCCGTTGAATTTTTGTAAAATTTCTTCAATGACTGGGGGTGATTCCCGGTCCGGTATTAAGATTTTATTTAATCGCCTAGCATCCAAACATAACCTCACCGATCCGTCTTTTTTCGTAACCACCACCAAAGGGTTCGAGAATGGTGAATTTGACCGTTCAATTACACCCCATTCGATCATGCGCTTTATTTCTTCATCCACCGCTTCCCTTTTTGAATATGGAACTGGGCACGACCTTTGCGCAAATGGCGCTTCCTCCGATACAAGTAACGTACACTCAAATATTTTGCATAAGCCGGGTTTGTTTGAAAAAGCCTGAGGATGATTTTCCTTGACGCTTTTTATAATTGCTATCTCCTCTGTCGTACTTTTAATCACATTGCATGGTGCCGCGGGTTTGTGAGTATTCCTATGTCGCCTAAATGCTGCCTCAAATGGTATTACCGCTGGGCACTCCTCACACCTATAATTTCGCGATTGATCCCCCCTTACATCATCTGTCGACCTAGCTAGGTCATTTAAAACCTCGTACAACTCTTCACAGTCAGGTTCCTCTAACGTTTCGTTACATACTTGCCATTCCGCGGATTCCGATGGTGACACCTCCTCATCCTTTTTAAAATTTAACCAAAAATCGCACCCGTCTACTACAAACTGCACGTGACGTTTGTTTATATTAATCTGTGCTTTTGTTTTGTCCATCCAATCCATGCCTAAAATAACTGGTATGTTTAGACCCCGAATGACTAAAAAATTAGCGTGGTGTTTGGACTCCCCCAACTCTAGCTGCAAAAGTGCTTGCTTTTGTACTTTGACAATTCTCCCGGTAACGCCCTGTATAGATAACCCTGTCGCCGGAAGAGTGGGTATAAAATTAGTTTTTTCATTTATACTTTCAAATATTGTTTCTGAAATTACGCTTACTGCGCTTCCCGTATCTACTAAAATAGTTTGTTGTATACTTTCGATTTTCCCTGTTATCCACGGTAAATACCCGCGCATTCGCCCTGTCGTTTCCTCCTCTGCTGCCCTGCTTAGGTCAGGGGTTGATGCATTAACAGCTGGTACTGTACTTCGCGAAAGGAACGACTTTACAAACATTAGGTGTTGTTGCTGCTCCCCATAGCCTCGTTTTAGAACGGTGGAAGCCTCCCGTTCTGAGGTTGCTAGTTTTCCGACACATTATTTACTCGACTTCCTTGGTGATTGATTTCACCAATTTCTAAAGCATATGCCCCTCGGCCTCTATTTTATTCAACTCATCATCTACCTTTTGGCTGATTTGCGCACATTCCCCCAATGTAGCTAATTGGTCTGCTTTCGACCGCTCCTCAAGAATTTTTAACCTTACATTAAATTCTTTTTCTCCCTTTACTACTTTATTTTCTACCTCTATTATTCGATTTTCAATAGGTGCTACTCTATCCTCTAATTGTTTTATGTTACTTTCCCCTAGCTGTTTGACTAGCTGCTCTGTGTGGCAATTAATATCATCAATCTTTTTGTTCGTGTCCGTGATATTCGATTGCATAATTTTTAATAAGTTAAATAAATCACCCATTTCTACACTTGGCAACCCTGCTTCCTCTCTATTTGCAATTTCACTTTCTGGCATCTGTGTGCTTGCCATTGTACTACTTTGTTTTAGCGCTCCTGAACGCAATAACATCAAAACTGCCTTATCTAACAATATTACCTGACCAAATCTAACACTACGCTCAGAATAAAGCCACCTTTACTTTAAATATAAGCCCTCGGGCCCCTACGTTGTCGCGCCAATTGTAATGATAGCTTACCTTTTCTCCTTATACAGCTTAGCGTGCCCCGACTAGCTTTGGAAACTCTTTAAGGGCGATTCAGGTTGGCTTTTTATTTATGTGGTTCAAACAAAACAAACTCAATTAGCCTCTTACAATTTATTATAATACTACGACAATAATGCCCCCCTGTCTATAACCCACTACTCTTACGTACTAACTTAATTATTAATTGGAAGTCTTTAAATTAAAATTAATTATATCCCTGTGCACAGTACCTTATAGTTCATGAGAATCACTGTAATAATCACCTGGATGATTATTATCCGCTGGGATGTTGTTAGATTAAGCACGTGGTGGCTGGTGTTGATGGCGTCGGCTGGTGTGGTGGCCACGTTGTTGTTTTGACGATTGTTTAATTTAAACAATAAAACAATTAGCATGCGCTGGTCTTCAGGATGTCCCAATCTCTGTTTTATTCCTTCACCGGTTAAACGCTCTCGTACTTCACTTGCACCCTTTTTTAGAAAAAACCGTGAAAACACACCACTAGGCCTTTAGCCCGGTCGTGTGCCGTCCGCTTACCTCGAACCTCTCTGCTTCCTTCGTGGTCCACTAAACCACCCTCTTCGGCTGTTCCCTGATTGGGCCGTTCGTACTTCGCGCGCTCCCGCACTTAAACTTCCGCTTACAACTAAAATACTGTGTCATGCAAGTAGTTTTGCATGAGGTACTCAACTCGCCTTACAACAGCAACCCGGAAAATTCCACCGGTTTTCAAATCCATTTGCAATTTTTTTCCATTCTTCAGTGGAAGTTGGAATCTAAAAATAATATTTAGGTAATTAAACAATCATCTTAATAGTGGCTATTTATTTTCAGAACACAGACGAAAATGAGGATATAGTAGATGCATCGGAAACTTTGACAGTCAACGGGAATCGAGACAGAATTGACAGAAGATGTTACAGAGTTAGAACCTCCGGTAAAAATACCTCCAAAGGTTACATCTACTCCTACACGCATACCACCAGCAAAAAAGAAAAAAAACCGAAGCTCCAACTCACATCAGCCAGGCAATTCAGCAGTTGCAAGAAATTAAGAAGTCGGTGGAAACTAAGAATGACGATGAGTTTATTTCTTTTGGAAACAACGCTGCTATGTCAATCGGACATTATTAGTTTATTAACCAATCGTCGCATTACACTTCTGAGACAACAATCTTCGTCCAGTGTTCCTGTACAATTCAGGATAACCCCAAGTCCGCAATCGACTGGGAGTAGTAGCGAGGTGGTTGTCTCTGACAATTCCAATTTTACGACTCCCCCTCATTATTACGGACCTACGCCAGAGAATGTTAGTGACATCGACGTTGAACTTAATCCATTAATTTATTCTATACAAAGTATTGGTGGTTTTCAATAAATATTTACCTTAATGTGAAGTTTTAATGCAGCATAGATAGCTTTTAATACGTTAGGCAAAAACTTAGATATGGTACTTGCTGGAAAACTGTACATAGCTTCCAAAGTCTTAAATGAATCTCCGGTAGCCAAATACCGTAATGTAATTTCCAGCTTAATTCTGCCTGGCAGAGTTTGTCGCATATTTGTGTCGTTTTTAGTGATTTGATTTTTTATTTTCAATAACAGTTCTTCAAAAAGGGCGTTACTTATTCTCAGGTGATTTTTCTAAGTACTTGGATCCTCTGTGACAACTTCTTTGAGCAAAGTAGATGAGACGCTCCCAATTGATCACGTTTCTTAATCCATTCACGTATCCAAATTTGCCGCTTGCGTCGCTTTTTCTTGTTATTTTCGGTTTTTAATTCCCCATTACAGCAATGCCCGTGCACACCGCTTCCGCCATCTTTCTGTACTAGTAAATCGAGAAAGTTAGAACAACCATGTAAACAGCACTAGTTTACTAGTGTACTAGGTCCTAGTTGGCTGGCGCCAGTGCACCTGCACCGTGTCACGGCGCCTTAAAGCTCCACCAAGCATACAAATGCCCCGGAAAAAATGTCAACTAAATTTTGAAAGACAAGGCGCGACAATACGTCAACCAATAGCAAAATATTTGCTTGTACTTTTGAGTATAATTATTTGAAATAATTATACTCAAAAGTACATTCACTGAAAAAATTCAATTGACGTTTGAAATTTTAATAATTTCAGTGTTTGTCAGATTGTTTTGACGTTTAAAATCTATATGTATAAATGCTAAATCGAGGAAGATAATTCATTCTGAAGTCAGGGCGCCTGGGTTTGCGTAACTGACAAGGTTCAGCTGCCTTGTCACCGGGATCTAAAAAGGATATTAATAAGGACCAGAAGATTCTTCAAATTCGACACTCCTTTATTATTTATATGTAGCAGGCTAATTCTCTAAATTTTATCTTATCTATTTTCTAGTCTAACAACTAAACTAATACTAACTTAAACTATTTTACTCAAACTAACTTACATGAACATTATTCTCACTAAAGCACTTACTGTCGGCTTCATCTTCATCTTTCCTCTAGGCCACCCTGCTGGCTACTAACCACTCTTTTCATTTCTTACTTTCCAGCTGCCCTAGTTCCCCTGCCTATTACTCTCCTGCCGACCTTAGCATAAACCTCAATAATAATTACACAAACCCTTAGCAAGCTTATTTCATATTTCCAAAGTTCTTTATTATTGCATACATGCTGAGTCTAAGTTTGACCTAATTATGATACATTACACCCAGTGCCGTAACTAGGCAGGTGCAACAGGTGCACGAGCACAGGGCCCAACATGAAGGGGGGCCGAAATGGAACCGATAAAAAATTATAAAAAATAATATTTTGAAATATTAAATTTCGCCACCGTACTTTGCTATTGTGTTCAGATATCGGTGAACTTGAGTGGGCCTATCTGCGGTCATGTAACAAGGGTTTTAATCTTTTAATCCTACTCTTCCTTTCTACCTGTTCACCAACAGAGTTTAACGTACTTTCTGCTTATGAATCACTTTTGGGAAGAGGTTTCAACATCTGTTTGTAGTAAATATTTTGCAGTTATAAATTTTTACGACGTTTTATTACTTTAAACTTTTAAAATTGTAAACCTTTACCAATGCTTTTACCCACGAACAATGCCCTGGGTACGTTTAGATACGTGACTTAACAATAGAAATTAAATATACTTTCTAGAAACAATTTACTGTTGTCTGTTCATACCTTCAAAATTTATCATTTGCATGCAGTTTACAGGGTCGCTCAGCTCAGGGAGCGAATTTTTAAGCTAATATTCGCTGAACTTAAATGCAGAAGAATGAAATTAAAATAAGCATGATTTTTATTTATTATATTAGGGCGAGTGGATTTGCTTGTTTACGATTGATAATAGAAAATAATGTTTCATATAAGAGTTATTCAAGTTTATGTGGCGAGTATTTTGGATGCACTCACAAAAATGGCCGACTTCCGGTTTTAACGGAAGGGACGTGATTTTACTTTTTTTAAATACAACACCCTGTATATTTTATGCTAGTTCGATTACATGATAACATCTCTTTAATAAAACATAACACAACCATATACCTAGCGTTAATAATTACTCGTCGTTGTCGTTAAAGTTATTGTAGTGAAGAAAATCACAAACACGAAATACACAAACATTTAATATAATGTCATTTTAAACTTTTCTAATTCAAATGAATAAATAACATAATACGCACGACTTGTAATTAATAATATTTTTCTATCAACATGTAACTTCTAGATTTGTAAGTACCTACACCTTAACTACCTTAACTGACTATGGCTGTAATAACAGAATTTAATTTAAAAGGTGTTCAAAAGAGACCACCATTTTCTCGTCTACAAAAACGGCATCTTCGAATAAAAGTTCTTTGTACATCTTGAAGCATTTCAGGTGTGATAGTATTTACAGCTAGCATTTACAATGCTATCTTGTAATTCCTGCAAATTTAAAATGACATTATGTTAAATGTTTGTGTATCGCGTGTTTGTGACTTTCTTCACTACAATAACTTTAACAACGGCCTGCTAAGATCAATCGCGATTGATTTTGAATAGTTGATACTGGTAAGAGATACCTTGATATAATTTAAATTATGTCAGTAATTATTAACGCTAGGTATATGGTTGTGTTATGTTTTATTAAAGAGATGTTATCATGTAATCGAACTAGCATAAAATATACAGGGTGTTGTATTTAAAAAAAGTAAAATCACGTCCCTTCCGTTAAAACCGGAAGTCGGCCATTTTTGTGTGTGCGTCCAAAATACTCGCCACATAAACTTGAATAACTCTTATATGAAACATTTTTTTCTATTATCAATAATAAACGAGCAAATCCACTCGCCCTAAAGTTACAATCAACCTGTATATTCCTCAAACGTTACTCTGACAGTTTGAGAAACACATTAAAGCAAACGACGTTTTGAGAAACAATAAATAAATATAAACAGAGTAATTCATGACGTCATGGACGCCATTAAAAAATTGATGACGTAGATGCACCTTTCGCGTACCCCGACTATACACAAAAGTTATTTATAAACAATTGTTATATCGTGTTTGTTTTATTATTGCTTTTCCTAATCAAAAAATTAAGGGGCCCAAAAAAATCCTTGCACAGGGCACATAAAATGCTAGTTACGGCACTGATTACACCTGCAAACACTAGATGCAGCAATAATGCAATACATTGGAATGTAACTCTTTCACAATGAATTTTAAATTAATAAATTTTGAATATATTTTAAGATTATAATTTTGACTAATTAATTCCCTCGTAGCAATATCATTCGGAAGGTTTACAATTATTTAAATTTGCCACCTAAATATTTTTACTTTGACTGTACTTTGAAAAACCATAACAGCGCCGGACACGCCCCCTATCAACTTTGCAAGCTTCTTCGAGCTGTACCTACTGCAGTACCGAACTATACATACATTTTATTTTAAATAGAAATTTTGTTAACTCCATGCTGATTAATATCTTCAACTAAAAAAAGTAGGGTTTAAATTGCGTACTTTGACTAAAAATGATGAAATGTTTTCTGACGTGTGTAATGTAATACTCGTAGTACATTTTCTTGTTAAAATTTTTCGTAAATTTTTTTTTGTAATTTTATAATGCTAACTTAAACTCTCAAGTGCTTCGCTCGCCATACTTGATATACTTCCGTTTATATTTCACGGTGGGATTACACTTGTGAAAAAGTCACGCCACGCCATTGGTTCCATCATGTTAAAGTAGCGGAGTCATCAATTAAGTATACAAGTTTTATTACCCCATTAGGGCAATATGAATACCTAAAATTACCTTTTGGATTAACAAATGGACCACGGATGTTCCAGAGGTACATTCAGGAAATATTTTCAGACTTAATTAAGTCTAACAAAGTTATTTTATACTTAGATTATGTTTTAATTGCCATTGCTTGATAACATTTTGAATTTTAAGAAAAGTATTTTCCACAGCTGCAAGGTATGGACTGGTGTTTAGATTAGACAAATGTTTATTTATGATGTATAATATGCAGTACTTGGGGTATCTCATTAGTGGTGAGGGTATTCAACCCGATCCTAAAAACGCAGAAGGCAGAAGCCATCTTCCAATATCCAATACCAACCAATGTGAAGGAAGTACATAGGTTCCTAGGTATTGCTGGTTACTTCCGTAAGTTTGTACAAGACTTCTCAATTCATGCCAAACCGTTATATGACCTATTGCGAAACAATGTGGATTTTAAATGTAGTGATGTGGAACTGGCTTTTTTCAAATTATTAAAAAACAGACTAACTTCTTATCCTTTATTAAGTGTCTATGACCCGCATGCTGTGACTGAATTGCATTGTGATGCTAGTGCCCTAGGTTTGGAGCCATTTTATTACAGAAACAGGCTACGGAAAAATTCCACCCTACTTTTTATTTTAGTTGTAGAACCACATTTTAAGAAGCAAAATACCACAGTTTCGAATTAGAATGTTTAGCTGCCATTTATGCTATAACACGTTTTCACATTTATCTTTTCGGTACCTATTTATTTCACAATTGTTACGGATTGTGATAGCTTTCGGTTAACCTTAAATAAAAAGACATCCATCCCAGAATCTCACATTGGGCGTTATTTTTACAAAACTATGATTATCAGTTAGAGCATCGTTCAGGAAGTAAAATGCTACATATGGATGCTTTGAGTAGAACAAATAATATTTTGGTACTAGAAGAAAATACATTCGAACAAAATTTATCCATCGCACAAAATCTAGATCCGGTTATTCAAGAATTAAAGTCGGGACTAGAAATTAAATTAAAGAAGATTCCAAATATGAGTTGAGAAACGGGTTAATTTACCACAAGAGCAAAGACAAAATTCTATTTTTTGTACCAAAACTGAAGGAAAATCATATATTAATTAGGTGCCATGATAATTTAGGTCATGTTGGAATTGACAAAACTGCAGAATATATCAAAAGGACTTATTGGTTTCCAAATCTGAAAGAAAAGGTGAAGTACCGTAATTTCCCCCAACAATGAACTTGGGCCGCAACTATGGGCCAAGCGTATCGACAGCTTGTTAAAATAGGTATCTCCGTCAGCAGTAAACAGTTAGCGCGGGAATTTTATGCTACAAAGCGCGCCACCTCATGGGGCATATCAGCAGTCGCGCATTCAGTCGCATGATTTGCAGACACCATATACATACTAACTAACGTATACTGCGGTCAGCCAATCTTCTCAATAAGCAGAATGTGTCGCCAACAGAGAGAGAGAGGTTTGACTACACCTTTCTGTACTGTGCGATAAACGCGCAGGTGCGAAACACGTTTTGCTTAACAAAACCACAACAAAACGAACAAGACGAATGTTTCAACACGTTTGATGCGTAAACAGCATAAGAATCTCTACGGTGCGGAAATATATATCTGTACCTTAATGTTGGCGACAAGGTCAAGCAGTGTATCCGCAGTATACGTTAGTTAGTATGTATATGGCACACACGGTGTTGATTATTTATTGAAAATCTAGGTTATTTGTACTTAACATCTGTATACTTTCATCGCTACAGTTGTCCAGGTAGGTGAAATCGCATCAACAGGTATTTCTACATAGATTAAAAATAAAGATTAGTAGTATTAATTTTATTCTTATCAATACAATATTATAATAGGTTAGAAAAAAACTGTTGATTAAAAAGCACAAAATAATAAAAACCAGGGTTGCCGAGTATCGTTTCCGATAGTCACGTTTTCAGATTTTCAAAATTAATTTTTCTTTTTACTTCGTTGAACTCTTTTCCATGTTTGGTTGTCAATTTTCGTTCGTTGATGGTTGTATTTCATTTCAATATTTCCAATTTTAATATACAACTTCTTTTCTAGATAGCTAAAAACCTAAAAAGTAAATTTTGTTACTACGGTAAAGATAAAACGGAAAAGATTGAACTGGTTAATGGATTTGATGTTTGTAATTGGGGTTAAAAGATGTTTAATCAATGTAAATAGTGATTTTTGTATTATAAATTTATGTATAGTTAGAATTAAGGTGTGAAAAGTATGAATGATTGGGTAATTTTATAATACGGAACTGTCAAACCGATTTTAATTTGTATAAAAATGTGGCTGTAGAATTGTTTAGATGGTGAGCTACAAGATTATGTTAGTGATTTTGTACAAAAAGAACAGAGTGTAGAAAAATTTGATAAAATTATCAAATAGTGTCAAAACCAGCATTATTATACATCGAAAGAAAGAGGAATTTTAATAGATCAAGAAGATGAAGTCAGTTTTTATAAACTTCCAGGCGCCGGAATGGCATAATTAAAAGAAAATTTTAATATTTTCTAGTTTTAACTAGCAATTGTTTATAGGGGAAAATCCTAGTAATATAACTAAATGTTGAATTTACCATGACAACGAGCTTCTTTTGTCCAAAATTTTGCAGAAGTTATAAATACAAGAGCGCAGGAAAAACCAGAGCTTCTTCACTTGATTCTTCGTCACCTCATGTACTCTTATAACCTAAAAATTAAGAAAAAGTTGGTGTTTTGTTAAGGCTGTCATTATTTAACAATTTATTCAAGATTGAATAATTGAAAAATTAGTGTAACAAGTTATTGGTAAAATAACTTACCTGTTTGGTGTTGTTAAGTGAAGTTTTCACTTCTGTTTACATTCACAATTTACATTCTGCGGTCATCTTATTTTAATTTGGAATTGAGTTGCGCTAACTGGAATAACATCGTGCAGGACCGGACCAGGATTATCAATAAAACATTTAAGCTAAGTTTTATTCATAAGAGTGTATTTTTTTTGTATTCATTTGTAATTTGTTTTGGGGGGGTTTATTGTTTGACATTTTCAGTTCAATTTTTGTAAGAGTGAATGGTTTTGATTGATTTTAAATTAGTAATTGTTTTTTTTTTGTTTGTTTGTTTAATAAATTTTATGTTTTTTGTTCAATTTAAGAAAAGAGGAGAGTCGATGACAACGTTATAAACTCATATTTTGACAATTTGGCGACCGTACTTGATGAGGTCCCTCCCGCTGCAATATGGAACTATGATGAGACCAACTTGGTCGACGACCCCGGAAAAAAAACTGTCCTCACAAAACGGGGATGCAAGTACCCTGAGGCTATAAAGAACTCTCCAAAGGCGGCAGTATTAATAATGATGTACGGCAATGCCGCAGGCGAAATTTGTCCTCCTTATGTGAATTACAAATCTGAGAAAATTAGGGACACATGGACCGAGGGGGGACCTGCTGGCGCAAGGTATAACCGTACCAAGAATGGTTGGTTCGACTCCTGCAGTTTCGAAGATTGGTTCATAAGTATCATGTTGCCTAGAATTAAACGCAGTGGTATTGAGAGAAACGTAGTTATTGGAGACAATTTAAGTTCTCACATTAGTTCCAAAGTTTTACAACTATGCAAAAATATCGATATAGCGTTCGTAGCACTGCCCCCAAACGCGACTCACTTAACACAACTGCTTGACATCGCATTTTTCCGTCCGTTTTTCCTGGAGAGTAGTCCTTGATGAGTGGAAAACCTCTCCTGCTGGAAGACGACATCCCATAGTGTCTAAAGACGTTTTTCCAACATTTTTAAAAAAATTATATGACAAAATTACACCTAACAGTGCATAGAATTTAAAATCGGGTTTTAAAAAGACGGGCATATACCCATTACATCGGAAGACAGTTTTAGAGAAAATTCCGAACAGTGATAGGCTTCATTCTAAAAATGATTTAAATTTAGTCGATAAATCGTTTACAGAATTTCTACAAGCCACTAGACTGTCTGAAACAGCTCCTAAAATTGTGTGTAAGAAAAAAAATTAAATGTTAAAGCTGGAAAAAGCATAGCGCCAGAAGATATAAATTTGACAGCCACTGAAGCGGAAGATGAACCACGTGCGGGACCGTCCGGAATGGGGCGTAAAAAGAACTAGAAGCAACAGAAAATATCTACGAGTGACTAAGAAGAAAGCTCGGGACATATGTCGCTTGCCTCTGATACGGTCGATACGGAGTCTAAAGATTTAAATGATCATAATAGCATAGGCTAATAAATACCTAGACCTCTGACCAATGTATACAGTTTTTGGCTTAGTTTGGGAGCACGTTCGAAGATGGCGCTACCATCGGTCCGACTGTTGTAACAATCACCGCGCTACGTACTTCCAGCAATATTAACTGAGTGAGATAGTTACTATCAAGGGAAGTCGTTTCTCATTGCAATACAAACGTCAGCGTGACGTACGGCGGCGGCACGATTTGAAACCCAAAGAATTGAAACCTTTCCAAACATTCCCATAAAAGGAAGTTAACTTCATATTTGTATTTATGTTAGTAGTGAAATAAGTGTTTTAGTTGTAGTGTGTGTAAATAATAGACAATAAAAAAGTGTATTTTGGAGACTTTCTATTTAAAAAGTGTACAGATATTTTGCATTTTCAATGTTCATCATTAGTTTCAAGGTGATAAATTAATGAAAATGGCTTCGTTTTGAAGCTATCTACAACAGTTAATTTCTTCAGCAAAGATCGGAAACCATTTTTGAAGGGGGAGAATGCTGTAGAATCTGGGCACATGGAGAAAATGCAATTTGACGCTGAGCTGATGGTGATTTGTGGGAATGTTCATGCAAGCATGAAAAACAAGATTTACAATGTTGAGGTAGAAATATTTAATAAGTTAGCTAACTTTAATTTGAACTTATACTGCTTTTTAGGTGTCCTGAGACGAAGATGGAGATGTGTCAGCCCAGTGTACTGTAATGAAGTGTTACAATTTTTCTTCAGTTTTTAATATTGTTATGCCATTTGAGTTAATTGTTGAAATGTAAATATTTAAGTTTAAAGTAATGAAAAATCTTGGTTTTTTTAGGTCAATAAAAACAACAAATTTAAATTTAAGGTTTAATTAGCGACGTTTCGGTTCATTAAACTTTGATTATAATAGCATAAAGATTTTAGATACTGAAGCAAACTTACAAAAAAGATTATTTTTAGAAATGGTTACATTTAAAAGAAATACAAACGCTGTCAATTTCCGTACTGATATTAATAACTTAAGTAAAATTTATTTCAATATTTTGTAGGTTTGTTTTCATTATCTAATATTAAAATTATTACACATTACATTTATTTGCACTGTCACTGTATATTTTCAATATTTTTGGGGAATTTTTAATTTCTAACTTTTATTTGGTTGTCATTGTGACTATTTTATTCTTGTTAAAATGTCTGATCATTCTTGACCTTCAATGGTTCTGTGTTAATTCTTTTTTAAAAAAGTTTATTTCAAATACCATCCAAGATGTTTAAGTGTTTCATTAACTTTAAAATGAAGCATTATGATTTCATTTCATTGCTGCCTTAATTGGTAAGCGTATTTTTTGATGCTGTTGTTTTACAACATGTTACATGTAAGTTTATAATCACACTTTTGTAATTTCTTTGTTCTAGACATTTTTTCTATTTTTTAGGTTTATGTCATGTTTTTTAAATTATGGATTCCATAGTTTAATAATTTTTATATATTTTTGATGCTTGAAAATGGTTTCTTTAATGAACCGAAACGTCGCTAATTAAACCTTAAATTTAAATTTGTTGTTTTTATTGACCTAAAAAAACCAAGATTTTTCATTACTTTAATAATTATAAGGTCAAGATTTTGAAAATACTTATTGATTTAAGTTTAAATGCATTGTTGACGCTTGACCTCGACTAGACCACGAAGAAGCAAGCGCTACGCCCTTCCAGCGTACCTGTACCGGCCGACTCTAGCATTGCGAATCGAGCGCAAGCGGTCTTGTATCTTCCCCGTATAAAATAGAATTTTCTGGAATATTTAGTAAGTTCGAAAATCCGTCTTCAAAGGTTTAAAAGCTAACAGCAATCAGGTGAGTTTACAACCTTCCGAATATTTGGTAAAGTGCCGTTTAGGGTTTGTACGTTAGGGTGAATTCAGGAATAGTTTTCCTCCGTGTTTAGTTTCAACCGTTTTAGACCTGGTGCTATTTATTTTACTTCAGACGGGGTCGAAGTAAATTAATAGGACCTAGTGCTAATATTGCGACTGTTGGTAACCACGTCTTCAAGCGGAGCTGTGGCCGTGGTATCCGAGGCTCTCGTATTAGCATCTCCGTTGAGATATCCCGTTTAGTGTTGCTTTCCGTGTTGACAATCATTTCTTCAAGCGGGGCTGTGGACTAGATTTTCGAGACTTTAGTGTTAGCAAACCCCTTTGGTTTTGTAACCCCGAAAGGTCTTGTACATTTCCCTTTAGATGGAGTCAGAGAGAAATTGCAAGCCCCAGGTCTCCGATATCTTATCTCTTGGCGATCTTGACTTCCAACGGTGCTGTGGGTCCGGAATATCTGAACCAAGTCCCATATTTAACTTTTGCTTTTACCGATCATATAGGAGGCATTTTTTCAAGTTTTGAAAGGGTGTGAACTCTCCGTTACCGTACCGTACCGTGTAACTACCGTTTATTATATATTCTGCTACCAGTCCCTTTTATTTTATTTGCTATGTATGCACTGCTGTATTTTAGTTGCATCTTTTGGGTTACCGATTGTATATATTTTCCCGATTATATATTTTTGTGCTTAATAAACTAAATACTTTATTATTTGTATTTCATTGTTATTATTGCATGTTTTTCTTTACTGAAGTTACCTAGGTCTTTGTTTCTCCGATTTCCGCAACAGGAACGAAGCCGCTGGGGAGTAAACTCCTTAAAATCTGACGCCCGAGTATCACCGAGGATTTTAAAAGCACCAAAAACCAAAGTAGCGTCACAGTACATGCCCCAAAGCATAGACCCAAAGGTATAAAGTATAAAGTTATTAACAGGTTACTTCTCACTTCGGATCCTCTCATCACTGGAATGAGACAAATTCCAAGAAAAAAATCGAAGCCCTTTTTAAAGGAAACTTTGGATATGTTGCTAGGATGAGACACACCACCAAGTCCATGTGCTCTCCCAAGATCACACGAAGAGGAAGAAGAAGAAATCCATTCAGATTAAGAAGACATGGTACCTATTGGACGAAAACAATTTCAGGCGAAGAGAGCACCCTCCAGATGACGAAGACATTTCTTCACATTAATAAATGAGAGACGAGCGACTTCAAAGCAAATAAGACACATATTAATGGCGAACAAACTATTTATTATTGCGTGATAAATATTTAAAATAACTAATGTTTAGCTGGCCCATCATCCGGGTATTAAGGTATATGGCCAGGTTAAATTTTGAAAATCGTTCCAGCAGACATCTGTGTCTGGCAAAGCCATTCAGCCACTCTTCATATTCTTCTAATAACTTCTCTTCTAACTCATCGGCCGATTTGGTGACTCGTTCACGCATCTCTTCATACGTTTCGCACGTAGAAACTAGTAAATCAGACATTTTTTCGCGAAAACACAATCTATATAAACAAAATTTTTGTTCATATGTTGCTTTCTGCCGCCCCTGCGGCACCTAATACGTCACGACTGACGTTTGTCCGCCCGCCAGATACGAACCTGCAGTTTAGTTAATTATAAATAATTTCAAAATGCGTCCTGCAGGAAATAGGTGCTGTTACAAAAATTGTGAAAAAACTCAACGAACTGATCCAGGTCTCCACATGTTTACTTTTCCTGTGAAAGATGAAGAAAGGTGCAAACAGTGGGTTTTAAATTCCGGAGGTAAATATATTGTTTTTCTCAACTTATTCAATTACCTTATTAAAAATATCAGTAATGTCATTGTATTATAAAAACGGTAATTTAAGTTTTTCAGGTGACCCGGATTTATTAGATATGTCGCCAGGCGAATTAAAAAAGAGAAAGATCTGTGAGCATCACTTTGAAACTTCTGCCTTTGTCAATACATTGAAACAACGGCTCAATTCGAACAGTATTCCAAAACCAATACAAAAGAAATCTAATAATAATCCAATTAGCTCAACTGAAAAGATGGTTTCGACGTGGGAGGTACTTCTTCCCAAACAGTCTGAGAAAGTTTTACAAATTACCATGTGTGATTCACAACCATTGTTGTTAACACGAACTAAAAACCCAAAAGTATACGAACCACTTGCTACAATTATTGATACGCCGAATTTGCCTTCGTCTTCTATGGATGTCTCCGTGGGCTCGGTTGGTTTTTCCCCTACCTTGCGATCAATTATAAAATCGGATAGCAAAGCGCCAAATACTCCGACGCCGACAGTTAGTTGCAAGAAATTCTTTAACAATGCTAAAAAACACGCGTTAGTAGCTGCCAACGGTAAGAAAACCAAACAAATAAAAACACTGAAAAGAGAAATACTACGTTTACGAAAATATGTTAAAAAACTATCTACGGAAAAGAGCAAAAATGGCAAAAATACATTTATTAAAATGCAGCTTTGCCATAAGAATCGGCAACGTTGGGAACCAGATATGATAAATTTGGCAATGAATATTTACTATTCTTCTGCGTCATCATATAGAAATTTGAAAAAGCACGGATGTATTCTTCCCGGTGTGTCAACTTTACAATCGTATCTTAATAATATTATAATTTTGCCGGGATTTTCAGAAGATGTGTTTTTGCGCATAACTAAAAAAGTTGAAAAGTGGACGCAACTGTCCGATAAAAACGTTCATATAAAAGCAATTTTGGAGGATGCTTTAAAAGTGCTAGCTACTTCCAAAACTGTTACTGGTAAAGTACCCCCCATGTTTTCTTGGACTAATGGGGTCAGTAAGGGCAATCTTGTTACTATATAATGATTTAAAAGAAAATTATGGTGTTGAATATTTGTTAACGAGACGAATAAATCAGGACGCGTTAGAAAATTGTTTTTTAGTAATCCGAAATAAGGGGGGGTTTAATCAAAATCCTACTTCAAAATCTTTTAGATTGTCGTTTAGACACCTGTTTTGTGCAAATTTAAAAAAAATTACTGCACGCTCTAATTGTGAAGAAGATCAGAATGACTTCATTTTTAATAATCTTGATACTCGACCGTTAATCCCAGCTTCCAAAGCATCTGTACCACTTCTTTTTTTGCAAAATTTTAGTATAAACAAATCATCGTTTGAAGATATTTCACTGCAAAATTGTTCCGTAAGATATACTGCGGGATTTATTGTACGCAAATGTTTATTAAAATTTAAGTGCAACAAATGTGAAACCGAATTAAGAAGTTCCTCGGTTATAAAGGAATTCACTGAAGAGCTTATTAAACAAAAAGCTTACCACACTGCAAAAAATTTAGATTTAGGTAATTTATGCCCGCCCTCAAATTTAGCAAACAATGTGGTACTAACAACTTTGAAGGTGTTTGAAGCAATTTATCCAAAGCTTAAACACGAATATAATGTAGTTGACCATTTATATAAACTTTCAGAAACACAGGTGAACAAATGGTTTCCAGAATTTTTAATTTATTTCTGTAATGAAGAATGCAAGCAGCATCGGAAATTTGTCATTAGGTATGCTTTAATTGTGCGTCTATTAAAACAAACCACTTGGGAATCTCGCCTTATTCGCAAAGCAAATACTCGAGTCCCTAAATTAAGAAACTTAACCCACACCTAATCTATGTGTAGGTACTAGCTCTTAGCAATCATCTGGCGACAACGAATCCCAGCTCCCGCGCATGGGGAGTTGAACACAATCAGCACTTCCAAGTTTAGTTTATCGTTTGTGTATACCTACATATTTGTATTATGATTTAATCTGCACTTATAAATTTAACCCTACACTGTTTTAAAATAATTAAAAATAATTTAAAACAATATTGTAGCTGGGTAAATACAAATAAAAAATATTGCCGTGTTAATTTTCAAGTTTAGTTTATCGGATGTGTTAAGTAGGTATTCCTCAAGAATTAAGTCTCACAACCACTCACAACAGCTAATTGCGTTCAACTGCCCATACGCGGGAGCTGGGATTCTTTGTCGCCGGATGATTGCTAACAGCATAGGTTCTAACAGCTAGTGTAGGTAGGTATGTGTTATTAGATTACTGTGTTATTACTGTTTTATTAAATTTCTGATTATGCACTATTTGTAAATAAACCATTGTGAATAAAATTGCCACGGTTTGTTTTACTTTTATTAGATACTTCCAAGAACAATTTCTCTAGGGCCACTTCTAAAACACAGGTTTATTAATTAACTAACAATTATTATAATTAATTATTAATTAAATTTTGTAAAGTAAACATATTTAGGGATTACTATTATGACTGATGGACTTTAATCAGTTTATTATGACTAACTCATTTCTAAAAATACATAATAATATCTTTACTAACAATTAGCAACTAAATTTACAATTATATGAATTGACTAATTGAATATTTCAACTTAATTCATTTTCAAAAAACCTTAGGAGTGACTTATAACTTTCTATCACTAATTGCGTTTCTTAATGTTACCTTGCATAAGTTTATAATAATTATTGGTATTTTGAAAGCAATTTTAAGTGGAAGTTTTACAACAGGGCAAAAGAAAACATACTAAAAACTAACTGTGAGACGATTTATAGCAATAAATGGAATAATTAATTACAACCATTGACTTACTTACATGTGCTTTGCAAATTGTGATTTACTTAGCTCCTTTAAACAAAGGTCAACAACATAGTTTGATTCTTCCTCAGTCAATGGTTCACTTACATAATTTGATTTTTTATGCACTCCATCTCGGTGGTAGGAAGGGCTATATTTTTATTTTTTGGGCAGTAACATTTTAAGTCCATTGTGGAAAACCTCTCAAATTTTTCTGTCTGACCTGCATCACACAATATAATATAGCGTATTCTACCTTGTCCATAATATTAGTAATGCTGCCACATGCTTGCACTTTCAGGTGCCTTGCCTTGCAAGTAAACGAAGCTGCTTTGTTTTTCACTTCGGTTGCTAGGTCTAAATGTGGATTTGCGGATTTTCAGTTAACGCACTGGTTTTCAAGCACAATGCGAGTAATTTTATATTAATTACCGCGATGCTCCACGCTTCCATATGTTATTATGTGATTAGCATTAAGTACAGCAGGTCTTCTTCACTAATGCATCGAGAACTTGGATTTGCCTCTAAATAATCAAATATCATTTTCAAAGATAAATACTTCATCTTGAATAATTCTGAAACACAGAACAGAACATACCTAGCAGTCGAAGACCTCGTACCAAAATTAATGCAATTTATTTAAAACCGAACAATAGTACTGACCAGTAGGTCAGGTTTGGCAATTTATTTAACATATTATCATTGATTATATAAAACTCTATAATCAATGATATTATTTATTTTAACTAAAAATAAAAAATAAAGAAAATACTCTAAACTAATTTATTATAACATTTACTTACATATGAAGACTACAGTGCTGAAACTATAATAATCGGGATTTTTGTAAAAACTACCGACAATCAACGTACACTTTCTATGTAGCAAGCGTGTATTCTAATGACTGACGGCAAAACAAATTGATTGTTACTCGAATTGACCTTGGACTTGACAGCCATGAAGTCAAAGCGCCCAGATAAATTATGTAAAAAAATGTGTCGAACGAAAGTGCGTTTGGTCAACTGTAAGTACTCAAAATAACTTGCAGAGCCATCTATAGCTGTGCTCCCACAACTATTATACTGAAATCACTTTGCCATTTACGTAAGAGGTCTAGGTATTTATTAGCCTATGATAATAGCGATCACTCGGAACCTGCTGATTCCGAGGTATAACTAGATGAGACTTATGCCATCTTGTAGAGGACATTTTTCACATAGGAAATGGAAATCTACAACTTTTTTTAGTAGTACCGAATTTTGAAAATGGACCTTAAAATTGCTGAACGTCAATTCGAAAATCTACGTTCCTCCCAGAGATAACTTAACCCCTTTATTAATAAATAGGATAGAACGGACACTGGGATTGGCCCATTTAATTTATGATGTTGTTTCACCCCAACCCGGCCAGAGGGCTGTAGTGTAGTATTTTAAATTCAAAGCCTGTCGATTGTTTCTCAAATATCGACTGACTTTGTTTAAATTTAAATTTCTGACATTTATTTTCACTGGAAATAAAATTTGTGCTCTATTACAGTAATAATTAGTTTGTCTTTGTGTTTCGTTGATATTATTTAAAAAGTTCTTTGTTAAATACCCTTTGTGTTTCGTTGTTATTATTTAAAAAGTTCTTTGTTAAATACCTTTTGTGTTTCGTTGTTATTATTTAAAGAGTTCTTTGTTAAATACCCTTTGTGTTTCGTTGTTATTATTTAAAAAGTTCTTTGTTAAATATCCACTAGTTAAGGTAGGTATTAAAAGTGTTGGTTGGTCTTTGGTGTTCGTGGAAATTTTGTCACAAATAGGTATGTACCGTCACAAACTTTTCCTACAATTTTGTTCTTTTTTTATTTCTTTTTAGCCTTTAACATGCCAAATATATGTTGCTTTAGAGACTGTTACAACAGCAAAGCTAGCATGCATAGATTTCCAAACCCCACAAAAGATTTAGATGTTTTTATGAAGTGGCTGGAAGTTTGCGATAATAAAGAGTTATTTATTAAACCTGCAGCAGCAGTGTTTGACAATTATCGTGTCTGCCGCTATCATTTTAAAGATACTGACTTTGGAAGGAATAATAATTTATTGCGTACAGCTGTACCTGATATCCAGCAACAGTATGTCTATGTCAATAAATTAAAAGCCGGAGTTTAAATAATATAATGTAATTGTAGATCGATTGAACCAAAATATCCAAGATGTTACACAAGGTAATGCGGTTGACACGGTGAATGAAGTTGCTGTGCATTTACCATTAGCTGCTGAACTGCCTATTCCCACATCTACGACGCGTCTACCAGCGTCTACGACTCCATGTACTACTCCACCCAAAAGGCATCGTCGTAAGGATTCTCAACATTATGTCTGTTTTCTTTTACTTTTTCTAACTTTTTTGGTACTTCCAGGTGGTATATTGGATAGCGTGAATGTATCGCAGCAAAAACAATTAAACCCTAAAGCAAGAGTTTTGTACTTACAATTAAGGCGTGAACGTAGGCTAATTGCAGTAAATGCAAAAAGAAGATTGGCATTAAAGAAACGCTTGGAAGCGGTCACAAAATTTTCAGAAACACAGATGTTTCATAAAATAACATCAACATTAGATATAATTCAAACGCGTTTCTTCAAATAGCAATTAGAAAATTGCGATAAAAAAAGCAAAGGCCAACGTTTTACACTTGACGATAAAATACTTGCTCTTGCTTTGTACAAGCAAAGTGGAAGTTGTTATAAACTTGTGTCTCGGTTGTTTGCTCTGCCTAGCACAAAAACTTTATCTCGGTTATTAAGTAGAATACCGGTTAGACCAGGAATTAATGAAGCAGTACTAGATGTACTTAAAGCAGAGGCAAGAACCTTTACGGATCCTTTGGATACCTACTGTTTACTCATGTTTGATGAGATGTGCATCGCTCCACATTTGTCGTGGAACCAGATGGAAGACGTAGTAGAAGGTTTTGAAGATTATGGTTACAGAAGATCTAACGATATTGGCAATCATGCTCAGGTAAATACTCCATTACCGTGTTTTAATTGTAGCAAATCAAACATAATATTGTAGGTTTTTATGCTGCGAGGTATAAAGAGAAAGTGGAAGCAACCAACATTTTTTAATTTTGTGAATGGTGCAACCCATAATTCCGATATTATGCATATCATAAAATTGGTTGTGAAAGCTACTAAAGCCGCAGGTTTAAATATCCTTGCAACTGTGTGTGACCAGGGAACAAATAACGCAGCAGCAATAAATAACTTAGTATCGGAAACACGTGCCAAATGCAAAAGAAGAGTCGAAGATGTATACGAATTTGTATTCGAAGTAGATGGAGATTTAGTAGTTCCATTATTTGATCCCCCGCATATATTAAAGGGTATTAGGAACAACTTGCTAGTAAGAGACGCAAACTTTAAAATAGGCGGAAGATCACTATGTGCAAAGTGGGACCATATTTATAAGGCATGGCTTATCGATCCCGGTCTCGGTGCTTTTCGCACAAAGCCAAAATTAACATCGTATCATGCAGATCCAAAATTCATTAAATAAATGAAAGTTTCTTACTGCAGCCAAGTGTTCAGCCATTCAGTTGCTGTTGGGATCAATATGATGGCAAGAGGAGGTAGGCATAATCTAATATCTGACCATGTTGGAAAATGTAGGAGCAATGAATGAATTATATTTATATTCTCCGTTTCCTTTGAGTACGGAAGTATTTTAGTTATTATAGTTATCATTGGAGCCATTACGTTCCTTTTGAACAAACAATAACCCAAAACAATTGTTGTAGGTGATTCTGCCGAGGTAGAGGATAATATGGTTACCATGCCGTTGCAGGCTACTGACACTACAGAATTTGTAGAATTTTGCGACAAACGTTTGATAGTGTTAACGGAAGTTCACTACTCAGTAAGTTGGGAAAACCTTTGCGTACAGCAGTAACCAAATCCAGTCCTCATCTAGAATTTTGGAGTGAGGCATTAAAAATAGTATCTTCGATCACATTTAAAACAGCAGCTGGCAGAAATTTTGTGCCACCTACAATAAAAAATTTGCAGCAGACTTTAAAAAATTTCAAACTTCTATTTGAAATTATGTCAAAAAAAGGCTTCAAATGTATGAAACCAAGAACATTTAATCAAGATCCGCTGGAAATTTTTTTTGGTAAAATTAGCCAACGAGGCGCTCGGTTTACCAACCCAACAGCCACCGCTTTTATAGGGTTCTACAAAAGTTTGTTGGTGAATAATCTTTCTTCTGCGCATTCCATAGGTGCAAACTGTGAAGATGATAAGTCCGAAATATTTATAACATTGCAGCGGTTTATCACGCAGGTAATTTTTTTAGTTGCTTTAAATCCTGCATTAGACACCACATTAATGTGTTATGATATGCGCATCATACTGCAGCATTATAGTTATTGCAAAAATCTAAATTGACTGTCTATATATGTTTTAATTTATAGGGAAGAACCAGCAAAAAATAAAAATGTATTTTTGCCTGCGGTACCTGTAGATTTTGATTCTTTGCGACCACTAGAAGCTGCTGCTGTAGGATATGTTTCTGGATTTGTCAGTAAAAAACTGTTGCCCAAATATAGATCCTGCAATATTTGCAAGAAAAATTTGTTGGCGGACGAACGCGATAGATTAGAAACCTTGTTATATCCCTTGGGGCCAGTACAATACGTCACCCTGTAAGAATGTGGCTTAGTCCATGTTAACAGGCTACCCCTCGCATTGCGCCGATGATCGCATGATAACCTTCCCACATCCCATTAATACGTGATGGAATGCTGAAATACGCTTTTCATTTCCAGGATTTCTGTCTGTACTTTTCAAGTCAACAGAGTATCAAGTTACCCCTGGCCTTAAAGCCACGAGTATCCACCCCTTGTAAACCAGTTAGCCAATCGGCTGCCCGCTTTTCAAAGTCATTTCCCCCTAAACTAAAAGTCACGCATGCTCTGCTCTGAAAAGGGAGCGGAAGTCGTTCTTAATCTGTCGTCCCGACTGGACCTAAAGAACGATCAAGTACCGCTTATCGTCTCGAAAAATTACCGCTTATCGTCTCGGGGAGAAATTACCGTTTATTTAGAAGACAAAGTTCTGTTTCGTCTCACGTCTCGTTTTGAGTTAAAGATTGGTCTGATACCGCTAACGTTTCAATTACCGATTGTTTTTAAGTGAACTATCAGATCCTATCGTTGTTCCGGTTGTGAAGTCGATAAGTTATATCGCACGAGAATGTATCCCGTTCAAATAGAGTGAATATTCCCGATCAAGGAGAGAAGTTCTCCATCCCGTCAAGAAAGTCCCGTACCGACTCATCAGTCACCGCATCGGTCCCCGTCGTCAAGGACCACCTCTCTAGCACCGTGAAGGACCCCATCCCGTACCGCCAGTAAAATGTGTTTAAAGTCAAAGGCCTCTATTGTGCAATCTTAAAGTGCAAAGAGATAAACCGTCTGACGACCTCATCACCGAACAGGTACTGAAATTCATGTTTATGCTTTTAACATTTGATTCCTCTGGTGAATCACCGTAAATTAACGTAAAGAATCCCGTCTACTTTAATAAAGTAGCAGACGATACTTTTGTGTTCCGAAGAGTTGCTTCAGTAATACCTAATTACGAATTGTAGTCTAGCTTATACTTGTCCTTACTGTACAGGGCGGCAACCCCGAGAATCTAGAGCTTACCGTAAATATGATCTCGAGTTTGTGCGCTCCGGGCTGAATCGATTCCCCCATTGATTGTTTATCGCAATTTATTGATTGTTTATCGCAATTTATTGATACATATGTGTGTTATCATACTTGTTTATTTTTAGGTTTTGTATAAATATGTTTGAGTCATCTCTCCTCATTATTGAGGGAGATTCTGTGTAAATATGTTATGTCACCCCTTTTCTTATTGCAAGTCAATAATTAAAAGTTAAATCGTTTAAAAGTAACGCATTTTGATTGAAAAGTAACTTAATGACCTCCTCCCGAACCCTCCCTAGTTGCTTGTCTGTTACAGGTACGTTAGTAGGCCAACAGGTGCAGTCCGACTGTTTATCTCGAAGCCTGCGATTACACATCTCCGAGGCTTTTCCTATTTTTGCCTCCAAAGTCTTAAGACCATCAGAAAAATAGGTGGCGCCCTTTTTAACACTCCCTGTGTAAGTTATCGTACCGCCCTTATATCGCGAATTAATAACCCACCCCAATCTCCATTGAGACAGCCGTCAGCACTTTTTGCTTACGTGTACTAAATAAGGGAAAGTACCGTAACAAATTTTGGCGCCCTAAACGTGTGGGGCATTTTAAGTTTCGATTTAAATTCTCGCTTTGGGATTTTTGTCGTGAAATTTTCGCTAATTTCCCTTGTATCGTTGTGTCTTTGGGTTAATTTAGGTCCCGATTATCTCGTTGTTTGTTTTAACATTCATAATGGGTTTTAAACTTATTATCGATCGCTTATCGAAGGTGGAACTCCAGTACGAATTAAGTATACGAGGTTCCACTCCCCTTCCGAAAACTACGACGCAATTACGAACCCTTTTACGTCATGTTTTAAGAGACGAGGCCGCCGGCTCGGCACCCCAACGCCCGGCGACTCGCCCTTTCTCGTTTGA
This sequence comes from Hemicrepidius hirtus, assembly GCA_963082805.1. NCBI lineage: Eukaryota > Metazoa > Arthropoda > Insecta > Coleoptera > Elateridae > Hemicrepidius > Hemicrepidius hirtus. Next base: position 31,285,722 of record OY720161.1, on the reverse strand, counting down.
AGAAGATTACGCAGCATTACTTACAGTTAGGGGGGAAATACAAGCCCTTCTTGCCAGATTTATAGATCAACCAGATAGGAATACCGCTCAAGCTATTGAGACAAAATTCAGTCACGGACTAGCCCGTTTGGATGCAAGTATCCCTACAGCTGACGATCATTCCGCGAGTAAAGAAGCATTGTTTATCGAACTTTCAGTTTTGATTTCTCGATATGAATTATCTCGTAACCAATCACGGGCAAATATAAACCTTGACCCAGATATACCGACAACTAGCGCTATTCCGGTAGGGCCTTTAGGGTCTACGTCACGTTATACGCCGTCTGTTCCTGTTGCAAAGTGGAATCTGACTTTTACGGGCGATGCTCGCGTCCTTTCCGTGAATGCCTTCCTCGAGCGGGTTAGCGAGCTATCGAGGGCCCGTAGTGTGCATGACACACAGCTGTTCGCGGAGGCCTGCGACCTCTTTGCCGGTAAAGCTTTAATATGGTATCGCGCTAACGTGGATTTAGCTAGTAATTGGGAAGAGCTATCGGCCCTTTTGCGCCTTGAATTTCAACCGGTCAATTACGATGATAGGTTGTTAGAAGAAATCCAGAGGCGTACTCAGGGGGCTGACGAATCCATTGGGATTTTTGTTGCCGTTATGAAAAATTTATTTTCACGTTTATCGCAACCTTTGTCGGAAGAAAAGAAGTTACGCATTTTAATGCGGAATATAACTCCTTTTTTTCAAACGCAATTAGGACTTGTTGAAGTTCAATCTATTCCGGAACTTATCAAGTTTGGTAGAAAAATTGAAGAGCGTCGTCACGCTGTTGAGAATTTCGTACCGCCTTCACGTAATAGGAATGACCTCGAAACGGATTTAGCTTATATAGATACCGCTCCGGTCGAAATAAATGTACCTCACCCGGTTTTAGACGTTGCAACTGCAAATATTAGAGATAATGCAATTTCTAATACTCAGGAAATTCCCGTCCGGGCTAATCAACGATTTACCGCGTCATCTAACGCTAATCCACTTTTATGTTGGAATTGTGGAGATTCGAACCATCGTGCGGGGCAATGCCCTAAACCACGCACCAAACTTTATTGTTATCGTTGCGGAAAACCGGAAGTTACCGTGAACACTTGTCCCAAGTGTGGTAAATCGAATAATTCACGTGCTCCGTCGGGAAACGAACCGAGGAAGCATTAAGTGGTCGTGTAATGTTATCCCGTCCCGTCTCGTATTCGACCTACCCTGTACAAACTTGTAGTGATAGGAAGGAAGAAACTTTTTTTCGAAATAAAGTTATTTTAGATTATTTTTTTGATAACGCTACCGCTGACGAACGCCCTCACGTCACGATTAATATTTTGGGTTACGATATGTTGGGATTATTAGATTCAGGAGCTAATCGCTCCATTTTAGGAGGGGAAGGTTGGAAAATTTTAGCGCCTTTAGGGCTTACGTTGAATACGGATTCTCGCCCAACCTGTTCCGTCGCTAATGGACATACTGTACCCAGTCTCGGCACCCTTACGCTACCGATACGGTTACGTGATCACGTATCGACGATCGATGTTTTAGTTGTACCGGATGTTCCGCATATATTGATCCTAGGGATTGATTTTTGGAAATCAGTGGGAATAGTCCCAGATTTATTTCGCGGTGAATGGAAATTTGCCAAACCTTATGTCGCTGCCGTTTCGTCTTCTTCGAAGAATTTACCGACTCTCGCTGCCGTTTCGACTTCGTCTGAAAATTTATTATCGGCTAAAGAGCTTACCGCTTCGCAACGTACCGATTTGGATCGTGTTATCCAAAAACATTTTTCGAGAAACCCTAAATCATTAGGATGCGCTAAGCAAGTTGAGCATAGTATCGTTACGTCCTCTCGCCCAATTAAACAAAGATATTATCCTGTTTCACCGGTCATGCAACAACATATCGACTCCGAATTAGATAAAATGTTAGAAATGGATGTGATAGAGCGTTCTCAGAGCGCCTGGTCTAGCCCTATTTTATTAATAAGGAAGAAGGATTCCTCGTACCGCTTTTGCGTCGATTTTCGTAAATTGAATCAGGTTACAGAAAAGGATGCGTACCCTTTACCTTACGTTTCGGCCATTTTGGATCGTCTTCGTGATGCACGTTTCATAACCAGTCTCGACATTAAGTCTGCTTATTGGCAGATCCTGGTCGCAGAAGATTCTCGACAATATACCGCCTTTACGATTCCGAATCATGGACTTTTCCACTTTAAACGAATGCCGTTTGGACTTCATAACGCTCCCGCAACATGGCAACGCCTGATTGATCGGGTCTTAGGTCCTGAATTGGAACCTTTCGTATTCGTGTACCTCGATGATGTCGTTATTTGTACGCCTACTTTCGAAAAGCATCTCGAAATTCTCGCTGAAGTCCTTAAACGCTTGGAAGAAGCAGGTTTGACTTTGGGCCGTGATAAATGTCACTTTTGTAAGCCCGAGTTAAAATATTTGGGTTACGTGGTTAACGCGCAAGGATTGTTAGCGGACCCAGATAAAGTAACAGCGATTGTAAATATACCGGAACCTAAAAACGTCTCGGAAGTTAGGAGAATTATTGGAATGGCAAGCTGGTATCGACGTTTTATACCAGAATTTTCCGCTATTATCGCGCCACTTACCGCGCTTTTACGAAAAAAGCAGAAGTTTGAATGGACTGAAGAACGCGCTGTCGCTTTCTCGACAATCAAGCAACGATTGGTTTCTGCTCCAATTTTATCGTGTCCCAATTTTAATGTCCCTTTCGTGGTTCAAACAGACGCCTCAGCTTTTGGGATTGGATCTGTTTTAACGCAAACTATTGATGATAAGGAACAAGTAATCTGCTATATTAGCCGGTCGCTAAATAAAGCAGAGCGCAATTATTCCGTTACCGAGCGTGAATGTTTAGCAGTTTTATGGGCAATTGAAAAATTGCGTCCCTATTTAGAAGGAACTCGCTTTACGGTGATTACAGATCACCATTCTCTCGTGTGGTTAAATTCCCTTAAGGAACCTAGTGGTCGCTTGGCCAGATGGGCCGTGAAGATCCAACAATATGATTTCGAAATCATACATCGAAAGGGGAAAGATCACGTTGTTCCCGATACTTTATCGCGTTCCGTTCCGATTATCGATAACGTTCTTGTAAGTCCCGTAGGAGATCCCGCTCCCGATACCCAGTTACAACCTGTGATTAATTCTCGTACCGATCGGTGGTACAACCGCCTAATCAATAATGTCAAGCAAAACCCCCTATCGTATCCTTTATGGAAAATAAAGGAAGGAAAGCTATTTAAATATCTTTCACCCAGATACCCTGATTTAGCGCAAGATGAAGACAAGTGGAGAGAAGTAGTACCGAAGTTTAATCGTTCCGCTATTCTAAAACAGAATCATGATGAACCAATTGCCGGTCATTTAGGAATTTTTAAAACTTTTGCGCGTATCGCTCGACGATATTATTGGCCCAAACTTAAAGCTGATGTTGCTCGTTACGTTAATCGCTATACCATTTGTATCGCCCATAAGCCCGAACAAAAGAAGCCTGTTGGTTTTATGTCTCGGCACCCTATCGTTAAGAAACCTTGGCAAATGATATCGATTGATTTGGTAGGTCCACTACCTCGGTCGAGCCAAGGATATTCTTATATCTTGTCGGTTGTCGATTATTTCACGAAATTCACGTTGTTCTTTCCGTTACGTTCCGCTACTGCTTCAGCAGTTGTTCAAAAAATTGAGGAAGGTGTCTTCCTAACGTTTGGAGCACCTCAATACTTACTTACCGATAATGGAGTACAGTTTCGTAGTAAAGAGTTTGCAAACTTGGTAAAGTCCTACTCGACTACGATTCTTTTTAACGCTTACTACCACGCTCAAGCCAACCCTGTCGAACGTGTCCATCGCGTATTGAAAACTATGCTCGCTTCTTACGTTAAGGAAAACCATAGAAATTGGGATCGATACTTAGCTAAAGTAGCTTGCGCTATTCGCACTGCGGTTCACGAAGCCATAGGGATGTCTCCCTATTTCGCAAATTTTGGTCGTGAAATGATTTTAGAAGGAAATCTTTTCGGTGAAGCTAACGATGCCGCTACCGCTGATAATATTCAGACCCCGGATCGCGAAACGCTTTTACGCCGAGCCCCTGCGCTCAGCCAAATTTACGAAGATATCGTTAAAAGGTTAGATGTTGCCTATAAGAATGCCAAATCTCGCTATGACTTACGTAGACGTCCCGCTACTTTTGATGTTGGTGATACCGTGTGGCGTAAAAATTACGTCCTTTCCGATGCAGCCAAGCATTTTACCGCTAAACTGACTCCTAAATTTTTAGGACCCTTTTTAATTCATCGTAAAGTCTCGTATAATACTTACGAATTATCTGACGCTTCTGGCATTTGTAAAGGCATTTGGCATGCGAAAGACTTAAAACTAAATCCCAGTGATGATTAGACATCCAGCAGTTAGGAGGCTTTTTCGTTCCCTGATTTTATTTGTTGTGGGAAAATTACAATGGGTGAATAGCGTGAAGCTCAACGTACCCTCTTCAGTGTAATTTCTTTGGGACTTCGAGCGTTTGTTTTTGTGTTTTCCAAACACAACCCCGTGTCGCCCTTGGTAGGTTGGTCGGTACTCTTCACTGGTGTATGACGTGTAAATAATACCCGTTTTGTCTATCTCTTCGCTTTTTCTTCTTTCTCTTTAGCCCGTGAGTATTTTATGTACTGCCGGCACCTTTCTTTCGTAGCTTCGGCTACCCTTCTTATTCTTACGGGTAAGGCTCCCGCTCCCACCTTTTTTTTGCTAGCTCTTTCGTGTATCCTTTCCGTTGTGTGGTGAGTGGGTCGGGGATGTCTGCGGGGCGGACTTCGGTCACCCGTCCCGAGCTCTCCGTCCCACTGTTGACGTTTTTTATTTTTTTTTGTTTCATTATCGATTGTAGGAGTTTTTTTCGTGATGTTTGGTGGCGTTGGTCGTCCTAATTAGGCGGCCATCGCGAAGTTCCGATAGATTGGTGTGATTTGACCGCCTGGGGTACCAATTTTGCGAGCTTCACTCTGGTCCCCTTGTACTCTTTTCAGCTGGTCGGACGCTATAGGTAGAACACACCACCGACCCCTAGATGTTGGGTTGGGTCTACGTGTATAATAACATCTAGGGTAGGGGATTTTGGATTTTATTCCTTGGGTTGGGTTTCGTCCGCTGGCCGGAAGCGATAGCCATTTTTGAGTGGCACCGACCCTTTAGAGTTGGCAAGGGAACGCCAGGCTCTAAAGGTAGTGGTGTGGTTTCGGTTCCCAGTTCCGAGCTGTTGTCATTCCCTACTCGGAATCCCATTGCACGGTTTTTTTTTTGGTGTCTAGAATAACCACTATACTACCGAGTTTTTTTGGATATTCTATTATATCGCATATATCAATTCGGTTGTTAGTAGAGAGTATGACTGCTATACTATCGGTATTGCCGAGCAGGTAGCTCAGTACTTTGTTTGTGTTGGTGTTTTTTTTTTGTTTTGTTTTTTTTCCGTCTCGTCCCGGTCGTCGGCGTGGGACCCGGCGCCGTGCCGAGTCGCGGTTTCTCGCTTTTCCCTTTTGGGGATTTGTTGTGGATATTCCACCACATCGTCTACTTCTCGATCCTTCTTCGAGTCCCGTGTCGTTATTTTGCGTCACTACCTCCCGCTAGGGGACGTAAAGCCATCACGTCCGAATTTCCGTTCTAATAAACGAATATGAGGACTCGCTTCCCGACTGGGCTTTGTCCAGTTTTCGTTTTTTTTCCAGCTCGACGTGTGTCGTCGGCTTGGGCCCCGGCGCCGCGGCGAGTTTTGGGAATCGTTTCCCTTTTGGGAATTTTCGCGTCTCGCTTACCGTCTCGTTTATCGTCTCGCTATCGCTCTCGCTTAGCGTCTCGCTTACCGTCTCGTTTATCGTCTCGCTATCGCTCTCGCTTAGCGTTCCGTTTACCGTCTCGTTACCGTTCCGTTTATCGTCTCGTTTATCGTTTCGTGTTCATAGCATCACAGTAATGCTTCCCCATTTATAGTTTATCTTCTTTCAAGGATTTATTTACACTTGTGTAAGGAGATACCGTTTCGTTTATCGTTTACCGTCTCGTTACCGCTCTCGGTTTCGTCCCGTTTCGTTGTCACTGTCCCCTTCGGGATTCTCTTGCCTCAAGAGAATTTCGGGGAAATTCTCTTCACGTAAGGGGGGTGTTATATCCCTTGGGGCCAGTACAATACGTCACCCTGTAAGAATGTGGCTTAGTCCATGTTAACAGGCTACCCCTCGCATTGCGCCGATGATCGCATGATAACCTTCCCACATCCCATTAATACGTGATGGAATGCTGAAATACGCTTTTCATTTCCAGGATTTCTGTCTGTACTTTTCAAGTCAACAGAGTATCAAGTTACCCCTGGCCTTAAAGCCACGAGTATCCACCACTTGTAAACCAGTTAGCCAATCGGCTGCCCGCTTTTCAAAGTCATTTCCCCCTAAACTAAAAGTCACGCATGCTCTGCTCTGAAAAGGGAGCGGAAGTCGTTCTTAATCTGTCGTCCCGACTGGACCTAAAGAACGACCAAGTACCGCTTATCGTCTCGAAAAATTACCGCTTATCGTCTCGGGGAGAAATTACCGTTTATTTAGAAGACAAAGTTCTGTTTCGTCTCTCGTCTCGTTTTGAGTTAAAGATTGGTCTGATACCGCTAACGTTTCAATTACCGATTGTTTTTAAGTGAACTATCAGATCCTATCGTTGTTCCGGTTGTGAAGTCGATAAGTTATATCGCACGAGAATGTATCCCGTTCAAATAGAGTGAATATTCCCGATCAAGGAGAGAAGTTCTCCATCCCGTCAAGAAAGTCCCGTACCGACTCATCAGTCACCGCATCGGTCCCCGTCGTCAAGGACCACCTCTCTAGCACCGTGAAGGACCCCATCCCGTACCGCCAGTAAAATGTGTTTAAAGTCAAAGGCCTCTATTGTGCAATCTTAAAGTGCAAAGAGATAAACCGTCTGACGACCTCATCACCGAACAGGTACTGAAATTCATGTTTATGCTTTTAACATTTGATTCCTCTGGTGAATCACCGTAAATTAACGTAAAGAATCCCGTCTACTTTAATAAAGTAGCAGACGATACTTTTGTGTTCCGAAGAGTTGCTTCAGTAATACCTAATTACGAATTGTAGTCTAGCTTATACTTGTCCTTACTGTACAGGGCGGCAACCCCGAGAATCTAGAGCTTACCGTAAATATGATCTCGAGTTTGTGCGCTCTGGGCTGAATCGATTCCCCCATTGATTGTTTATCGCAATTTATTGATTGTTTATCGCAATTTATTGATACATATGTGTGTTATCATACTTGTTTATTTTTAGGTTTTGTATAAATATGTTTGAGTCATCTCTCCTCATTATTGAGGGAGATTCTGTGTAAATATGTTATGTCACCCCTTTTCTTATTGCAAGTCAATAATTAAAAGTTAAATCGTTTAAAAGTAACGCATTTTGATTGAAAAGTAACTTAATGACCTCCTCCCGAACCCTCCCTAGTTGCTTGTCTGTTACAGGTACGTTAGTAGGCCAACAGGTGCAGTCCGACTGTTTATCTCGAAGCCTGCGATTACACATCTCCGAGGCTTTTCCTATTTTTGCCTCCAAAGTCTTAAGACCATCAGAAAAATAGGTGGCGCCCTTTTTAACACTCCCTGTGTAAGTTATCGTACCGCCCTTATATCGCGAATTAATAACCCACCCCAATCTCTATTGAGACAGCCGTCAGCACTTTTTGCTTACGTGTACTAAATAAGGGAAAGTACCGTAACAACCTGCAATGTGTTAACACGCGCCAAAGAATACGGAGGTGGAAAACCTTATCGCTTGAAGTATGCCAGTGATAAGTTTTTCAGAAATTTAACTGCTACATATAATACAGTTCTTTATTTGGTTCCAATGGTTATCTTCAAACGATTCTTTTATACATCCTTAGTGGAATATTGCAAGAAAAATGTCAACTTTCATTTCATTCCCTGCGAACATTCCAATTTCTTACAAGCAGAAGTAGTAAAATACTTTATCAAAATTATTATTTTTAATTACTTAAAACAAACTACCAGAATACTGCAAGGACGGGATCGCAGAATGATTTCAGAAACTGCACCCAATTTATTTAAAGTGGCCAAAACCTTTCAAGATACGCATAGGTAAATAAAGTCTCACAATACAGTATTTCTGCTTCATATGTTTGCATTGTAATGGACAAGATTTCGGTAAGCGGATCACTTGCACTTCATTTCCCTTAGACCGGTTATAGCCCGCTGTACTGTACACCCTAAAAGCCCTACTGTCAATGGAAGTCTACTCTAAGACTGTAGATAGTTGCCTACAAGCCTTGAGTGAACTAGCTACCCATAACAGAGTCACTCTGGAGTGGGTACCGGGGCACCAGGACATAAAAGGGAACGAGAAAGCGGACTCACTAACTAGGAGAAGAGCATTGCTTATGGCAACGCAAAGGGCTTTATCAAAGACCGATTCAGTGAGGCACATTGCAACTATGGAGGGCAGTGTCTGCATTGAGACAATCAAAATTGTTTATTCGAGATCCATCCAGGGATTACACAAAGGAAACCCTGAAGCTCGACAGGAGGAACATAAAACTACTAACTAGTCTTCTTACAGGACACTGCAAGATGAGAAAACACTTCAGTACATTGGGGGATACTAAATAATCCAACGTGCAGAACGTGTGATGTGGAAGAGGAAACCCCATCACATATATTCTGCCAATGCAGCATTGGCTACGAAAAAACTGAAGAGGTTTGGAGTTCCCTTCCTGGAAACACATGAACTGAAGGTCATCTCTCCCAAGGACATCTTGGACTTTACCAAAGACACAAGGCTACTTGAAGGAGATTAATTCTACATGGGGCACAATAGGTCAATTACTGGCCGTGCTGCAGTGGGCACAATGACCACACCCAAGGAGAAGAAAAAAGGCGGGGTAGTACCTGCTCTTCAAACTGGAAATTAAGGGTACCATCGATCTTTATGAAGCCAAAAGCGACACAGAAGTCTTTGAAAACTCTGAAAGCATCTATTGACAATAGAACATTAGACGCCAATATTATTAACGTGAAGGAGATGAACAGCAGTGGATTTAAGATTAAGTGCGATATAAGTGATACTTTACCTAATACCTACTACCAGTGATAATAGAAAACCAGTTTGTAGATGAATACACTGTAGAAACAAAACATTATTATAACTTCTGCATACAAACTGTTAGGGTAGTAAACGAAAGGATTAACCAGAAGAACTAAAGAACAGCTAGTCGCGACCAGGGGCATCGTTAGGCCCTTTTTGGTCTTACAATGAGTAAGCGAAATAATCTTCTACCTGATATTTTAAAAACTGGAAATCCCGTTATGTTATGTTGTGTATACATAACTTTTTTTATTTGTTTCTAGCTTTTAACATGCCAAATTTCTGTTGCTTTAGAGACTGTTAGAGCAGCAAAGTTATTATGCATAGGTTCCCAAGCTCAACCTTGACCAACTACTGCAAAAATGCAGATGTTTTTGCTAAGGAAATCTGCGGTAATAGCAAATGATTTAATAAAAGGAGACATACTTGGAGCGTAGATACTAGCATCCCTTAACACGCGAGCCAAATCTGTGCGTCCGTAAGTCACGAGCCAATAGCGCTCAAAAGAGTGTATGTAGGTGGGTGGTTGTGTATGGTTAGATTGTTGTCAATAATATTTAAAGCGGTCGTTTAAAAAATTTAATTTAATTTTAGATAAATTATCACAAACTGTGCAAGATGTTCGACAAGACAATTTGGTTGATTTTGAGGTACATCTAGCACTAGCTGCTGAACTAGTACTTTCTATACCAGCGTCTACGCCTCCATGTACTACTCAACATCGTAAATATCCGGTATTATGGAATCATAAAACGAAGTAGTGCTTGAGAAAATATCATAAACACACTTCTAGTTACCCAAAACCAGAAAATAAAATCTAAATTTAAATATCTAAATATTACCTATATAAACATCAAATACCAATAATTCAATACGATCACAGTCAGGCCAATATTAAGAAAGGGATGAGATATACAAGAAAGAATGAATATTTGGATAAGAATATAAGGTGAAACAGCTGAGATGCTGCGTTATGTAAAATGACATTACATGGCTAGCAGAAAATTAAGAAGTCCTAAACAAATAGCCCAGTCAATTTATACATCAGACGTTGCAAAAGGTCATGTAGTTCTAATTTTTTATATGATGTTAGGACCTATGCCAATAGCAAGAAACCAAATTTGCAGCTTCGAAAGACCTGTGCGACCTTCGCAATGCCAAAAAAAACAGCGAAATTTTTGCACTTGTTTCGGTTTTTGCTCAATACCTCCTAAAGTATGCGTCCTACAGAAAAAGTTATTCTATTCTTTTTTTAAGTAGATTAAACTTGTTACAATTTAAGTCCAAACCGAGCTCCATACGTCCAGAAGGTTCCGAGATACAGCTCTTCTAATATTGGCAATTTTTTCCAAAAACTGAAAAATTTTCGTTTTTGTAATGTATCTTGCCAAACATCGAGAAAAGTACTCATCCGACGAGGAAAGTCATTGGTAATGAATTTGTAGTAAATTGATTCAGCTTTAATTAAAAAAAAATGGATTTTGAAAACTAGTTACTATGTGAACCGTTTACATCTATTTTTTTCAAAATCCATTTTTTAAAAATTAAAGTTGAATAAAATTACTACAAATTCATTACCAATGACTTTCCTCGTCGGATGAGTACTTTTCTCGATATTTGGCAAGATACATTACAAAAACGAAAATTTTTCAGTTTTTGGAAAAAAATTTCCAATATTCGAAGAGCTGTATCTCGGAACTTTCTGGACGTATGCAGCTCGGTTTGGACTTAGCTTGTAACAAATTTAATCTACTTAAAAAAAGAGTAGAATAATTTTTTCTGTAGGACGCATACTTTAGGAGGTATTGAGCAAAAACCGAAACAAGTGCAAACATTTCGCTGTTTTTTGGGCATTGCCCAGGTCGCACAGGTCTTTCGAAGCTGCAAATTTGGTTTCTTACTATTGGCATAGGTCCTAACAACATATTAAAAAATTAGAACTACATGACCTTTTGCAAGGTCGACCTCTTTTTCGTGTACAAATTGACTGGGCTAAAAATGCACGGTATTTTTAAACAAAACTATATACAATAAACTTGAAAAAATCAAAGATAGAGACGTTGGTATGTGGGAAGCATGGGCATGGACAGACTGAAATAAGTATAGAAACTGAGGGGAGGCTATAACAACGGACAGAAGATGTAAAATCCATATAAACAGCTGACAAGCAAAAAAAGGCTTTCAATAAAGTGAAGCATCTGCTGACATAAAATAGCATTAATCAATTAGAAAGAAGAAACATATATTTGAAATACATTATTATACAGATGCGAAACATGGGCAAAACCGACGTGGGGAAAAAATTAGAAGCGGAGACTAGAAGCAGTAGAAATGTGGTGCTACAGAAGGATACTGAAAATAAAATGGACGGACATGCTAGCAAATGAAGGGGAAAGAAATGAGAAGTTTATGGATGCAAATACAAAAAAGCAAGACGAATTGTGGGGCATATCATGAGACACGGGAGACAAGGAATATTATAAATCAAACTTGAAGGAAGAATAGAGGGGTAAACCGCGAGAGGAAGTCGAATAATAGAATTCATACAACAGACAGTAAAAGATGTCGGGAGTCAAAATTATAGTTAGCTCAAAGGATCTCTTTTTAAGCGTAAAGTATACAACAACCATTTAAATAATTAAATGTCATAGATGCCAGGCCTGGGGACATGTTACCTCCACCTGCCACGTGGTTTACAAATGTTTGAAATGTGCGGAAGACCATCCCACCAATACTTGCTCAAAAACAGTAAATACGGCAGCGAAATGCGTCAACTGCGACGGAGCTCACCCAGTAAACAGCGTAGAGTGCCCTGTTTACCAAGAAAAAATTGAATACTTGGACAGGAGAAGAAACCAAGGGAAACAACCCAGAAACCCTCGGGTTATACCAAATTACCCAAACAAAAGAGAATTTCCGGCACTGAAGTATAAAGCGGCGCCAGTACCTACAACTAACATCTGGATACCTAGTCCGAAGACGCAACCAAACCAGCCCCAGGCAAACGGAGAAAGTAACGACTTTATAGAGCTTACAAAAGAGCTTTGAAACCTAAACAATATAGTGAACCTACGCGGAATGCTAACCGCGATAAAAGACCTCAATAGTGAATTAGTGAAGTGCGCGACCAAACAAGAGAAACTAACGGTATTTCTATAATTTTCACAAAACTTAGACAATTATGAATTGTAAACTGAACATTGTGTCGTGGAACGAAAGACCAAACTAGGTGAATTAATTAGTTTTTTAAGCGTAAATAAAGTAGATATTATGTTGATTAACGAGACCAAGCTAAGAACAAACGATAGGATAAAAATTAGGGGATACGTAGTTATAAGAAAAGATAGGGGCAATGACGAGGGGGCAGGGGGAGTTGCAGCTATAATTAAAAACAAAATACCCTGCGTTCAAGCACATCACAGTACGACAATAACCAACATCAAAACACTCACATTAAAACTTACCGATAATACACACATCATAGCAGTATACAACAGACCAGCCAACATTTACACAGTCGCGAACTTAGACAAGCTCTTTTCTATAGCAGACAAAGTTTTGGTAATAGGAGATCTGAATAGCAGACACACGAACTGGAACTGTCACAGAAATAACACAAACGGAAACACACTAAATGACTACCAGTATAACAACAACAACATAATAGTCCTCTACTCGGACACCCCGACGTATTTCCCCCCTAACAACACCACCCCAAAAACAATAGATCTGGTAATATGTAAAAATATAAACACCAAAAACCTAACCGATATCACCTCACTCTCAGAACTTAACTCAGATCACAACCCGATACAATTTACACTAGACAAATAATACAAAGAACCACAACATAAATACACGACCTTTCAAAAACACCGACTGGAAGAAGTTCAGAAAAACACTCAATACTCTGATACAGATAAATAACAACATTACCACGCACCACGAAATAGATGCAGAAGTAGACAAGTTAACACGGGCCCAGCAAACAGCAAAAAGAACTCACACAAAAAAGATAATCCTAAACGAAAATAAAGACAAACTCCCACAAAACATTATTAACATGATCAACAATAGAAATAGGATAAGAAAACAATGGCAAACTTCAGCTAATAGACAATTAAAAATAGAACTAGATGAATCCAACAGCCAAATCAAAAGTCTTATCAGACAACACAAAAATGAAACTTGGGAAAACAAATTGAAAGCGCTAAACCCGCAGGATAACTCCCTGTGGAGAATTGCGAAAATGTTAAATAAATCTCACAATAACATTCCCGCACTGAAACACAAAAACGACACATCACTAACAAACACGGAAAAAGCAGAAACCATAGCAAAAGTATTCGAAAAAGTACACAAACTAGACCACGCACACAACACTCCAGAACAAGATCAAATCATGAACACAATACAACTTTTCCGAGAAAATAACTTAACAATAGATAAAAAGCACTTAACAAAACTCATCACCACACCCACAGAAATAAAAAACATTATCTACCGAACAACAAAGCACCAGGCCGGGACAAAATAGAAAACAAAATATTAAAAAACGTAACAAAAAAGACAGTGGTACAATTGACCTACATAATAAACGCCATCATAAAACTTCAGTATTTTCCTAGATCTTGGAAAACTGCCGAAGTAATTTCTATCCCCAAACCAAACAAAAACCCAGAGGACCCAAAAAGTTACCGTCCGATCAGCCTACTGAACACGATGGCCAAGATAACCGAAAAGATTATCTTATACCGACTAAGCAGGATAGATAAAAAATTGAAAATTACTATCGATGAGCAGTTCGGATTCCGACCTCACCACAACACGGTACACCAGGTTACTCGAATTGTAAATGATATCAAAATTAATTTTAACAAAAGCAAAATTACTATCGCGAACGTTTTAGACATAGAAAAGGCCTTCGACAAGGTGTGGGTCGAAGATCTGATCTATAAACTAATAGAAAACAAAATCCTGTTGCACATGGTAAAACTAATAGAATCCTACCTGCCGGGAGGGAATTTTATGTCAGTGTCAACGGAGCACATTCCCTACACGAAACCATCAAGGTAGGTGTACCGCAGGGGTCGCTACTCCGGCCGAAATTATTTACCCGATACATCAACGATAATCCAAAATTTTCTAAAACAAACATGGCACTGTATGCTGACGACACAGCAATTTACGCAATTAATGATCAAAAAACCGAATAAGTAATATTTTCGAAAAAATTCACAAACAATAAAATTTTCACTCGTTTACAATTAAACAACCACACAGTCGCCCCTTCGGCATCAGTTAAATATTTAGATAAAACACTCGCTTACAAATATCACATTAAAGAAACCATCAGAAAAACATACAACATATTTCTCTTACTTGCAAAAAACAGTGTATTTAACCAGGATAACAAAAATTTGCTATACACAGCAGTAATTAGGCTCATAATGACGGTCTGGTGTAGCGCATCAAAAACAACAATCTAATTGCAAGTTCTACAAAACAAATGTCTACGACACATCACCAATACCGACAGATTCATAAAAATCACAGATTTACACAACCTATCAAACATAGAACCGATACACAACTGCATCATAGAAATGTCACAAAGATTCTACAAGACACAATTGTTGGACTCGAAAGTCAGTATACTGGTGGAACGAACACATCTCAGTTGCAAGGAAAGAGTGCTTTAGGAGTAAGAGGGAGATGGTCAGGTGTAACGGGAACAGGGCCACCACGGAGGAAGAAAAAGCTAGAACCCAAAATAAATATGCGGAGGACAGAAAGAAACTGACGAAGCATGGGTTCAAGTATGGAACGAGGTGGACCAAAACATGTGGGGACAAGGCTACAAGATAGTAGCTAAAAAGCTGAACCTAAACCCTAAAATAAAACTCGACGACGACCAGAGAATGAAAGTGACAAGGAAACTGTTCCCAACAGACATTGTGCACACTTGGGATGGGATAGTGGGGAATGACGGAAATGGGGGAAGAATAAAAAAAGGTAAAGCCCCGGGCCCCGACGGGATACCCGGCGAAGTAGTACAGGCGGCTGTAAACAAGAGCCCGGAGTTCTGTCTAGAAATGTAGAACGATCTGTTCAGGAGAAATATTGTCCCAGATAGCTGTAGAAGAGCTAAGTTAGTGCTAATCGAGAAACCAAAGAAGAGCCAGGAAGAAATACAGGCATATAGAGCGCTGTTTTTGCTCAACACCATATCAAAGCTGTATGAACACATGATTAGTACACGACTGAAAGAAGAACTAGAAGCGGGGCAGAATTTATCAGGGAGACAGTTTGGGTTTCGAAAGGGACGTAGCACGGTGGATGCGATGTAGCTGGTGCAGAGGATAGCGGACGAAGTAAACAAAGGTCCTTATCAAAAGAGGGACGTATGTACAGCGGCCACCATAGACGTCGAGAATGCCTTCAATTCGGCGCCATGGCTTGGCATAATGAGGGAACTAAAGAAAAGAAACATCAGCAAGCTCCTCATCAAAATAATAGGAAGTTACCTGAAAAACAGTTGGATTGCGGTGTCCGATGGCAAAATATTGCGGATAACAAGAGAGGTGCCTCAGGGCTCTGTGCTCGGACCACTCTTGTGGAACGTCTACTAAGATGAGATCTTACAAATATAAATGCCAGAAGGAACGGTGGCAATCGGATATGCAGATGACGTGGTGCTGATAATAAGGGGTCGGAACGAAGAGACCATTAACTTAAGGACAAAATGTGCCTTAGAATTATTAGCGGAGTGGAAACACAATTAAAACGAAACAATCTCTGAAATACCTGGGGGTGATTTTTAATAGAAATATGTCGATGACGAATCACATAACTTATGTAGCCGAAAAGGCGAAACAGATAGCCAAACAGATCACGGGGGTGATGCCAAAAAGATATGGAGCGAGAGCCAGTAGACGGAGAGTAATGGCCAGCGTAGTCTACTCAATTGTGTTATATGCGGCTCCAGCGTGGGATAGAGTAATGCGATTTCAAAAGTACAGAAGGCAGGTGGAACAGATACAAAGGAAGATAATTGCAAATAATAACCAGTTCCATACCGATCTACTTGATGATTAAACACGATCAGAGAACTAAATGTTAATTTAAAAAATTGCAAAACCGAAATTGAAAAATTCACTGTATTTTATAACTTTACTAACAAACTAGCCATGAATGGATTATAAAATTACATTGTGGTCATGGAACGCAAACGGTCTAAGAAGCAGGGTAGGCCAACTTATTTTATTCTTAGAAACTCATAGCATCGATATAATGCTAGTCAACGAAACCAAACTAAATCCCCAAGATAAATTAAAAGTAAAACACTACTCAATAATTAGGCGAGACAGAAACAACAAAATTAACGGAGGGGGGCTAGCAATTTTAATTAAAAACGGCATACCCCACATAGAAGCAGCGACACGCAACACCACAATACTGTAGGTATCAAACTGATAGATGGAACAAACATCGTTGCTTACAACCGACAGGCTAACAAATACACACACGCAGATTTAGATAACTTGTTCGCTACTGCCAAAAAAGTCATTATCGCTGGAGATCTTAATAGCAAGCTCTCCACATGGAACTACAATAGAAACAATACAAACGGGAACACACTAAATAATTATCAAAACCTAAACAACATAGTAATATCACATTCTGAAACACCCACGCACTACCCACCCAATAATACCACCCCGTCGACAATAGACTTAGGCCCGGTTGCACCAAAGTATTTGACTACGAGTTTAGCTAAACCAGGTCAATTGGCATGGATACGATTGTTCGAACAATTGTATACATGCCAATTGATCCTGGTTTAGCTAAACTCGTAGTCAAATACTTTGGTGCAACCGGGCCTTAGTGTTCTGTAAAAACATTAGCCCCAATGTGAACAATGAGAAACATCGCTCGCGGAATTAAACTCGCATCATAATCCCATTATCCTTACTATAAGAAATCAAAACAAACACACACTAGAAAAAACAGCCACCTCCTTTGTAAATACAAACTGGGCAGAATTTCGAGCCACTCTAGATAGCCGGAAAACGATTATAAGGAACATAAATTCGGTGCGAAAAATAGACAATCAGGTGAGAGTGTTGACCAAAGCTATACAAAAAGCCAAAAACAAACACTCAAAAACAATAAAGATTAACGCAACCACAGACAAGATATCTCAACATATAAAAGACACAATCACACATCGTAATAGTAAAAGGAGATGGCAAATAACTGAAGACCCTCAAATACAAGCAGATTTACAACGGATAAACATCGAAATAAAATAGCTCACAAAACAACACAGAAACGAAACCTCAACCAACACCCTTCAAGCACTAAAACCCACCGATAATTCTCTTTGGAAATTAACAAAGTTACTCAAGAAACCATATAACGCAATACCCACACTCACACATTCAAACAAAATCGCAAACACAGACAAAGAAAAAACAAACCAACTAGCAGCGGTTTTTCAACAAGTTCACCACATTGATACCAACACAAACACACACGAGCAAACAGAAATCACCAACACAGTGCGTGCATTCATAACTAGTAGTCACACCATCTACGCGAGAAATCTTCCGGCAATAACCACCTCTCCTGCGGAAATAAAATCGTATATGAAGAGACTGCCAAATAAAAAAACCCCAGGCCGGCCGTGACAAAATCGAAAACATAATTGTAAAAAACTTATGCAGGAAATCAATAGTGCAGCTCGTCTACATAATTAACTCTATAATTAAACTCCAGTATTTTCCAACGCTCAACATCCCACAAGCTACAGACCAATCAGCTTGCTAAATACGTACTCTAGCAAAACTAACAGAAAAGGTAATATTAAAGAGACTTGAAAAATTTGATGTAAAAAACAAAATCACCATTAATGAACAATTTGGATTTAGACCCGATCACAATAAAGTCCAGCAAGTAGCGAGAATTGCTCACGATATCGCAGTAAACTTTAACAAAAATAAAATCACCACAGCGGTCCTGCTAGATATTGAAAAAGCCTTTGACAAGTGTAATGGGAGCTTTCCCGCGCAACAGCTTAAGGTTAAGGCAAATCATATTCCGGTTTTATCGGACAAGCCGGGGTTGTGCAACCTATATGAATGCAAATTACTCGTGTCCGATGAAATGCCGTTTGTACAAAGCATATGCTAGAAGGGAAGCGGTGAACCAAGAAATAAAGCGTATGTGTGATTGGGGTATTATAGAACGATCAAATTCACCATTTTCGAATTCCTTAGTGGTGGTAAAGAAAAAAGACTAGTTAGTCAGATTGTGTTTAGATGTGAGGCGGATAAATAAAATTTTAATACCTGATCGGGAGTCATCACCGATCATTGAGGAAATTTTACAGAAATTCAATGGCGTGAAATTTTTAACATCTTTAGACTTAACGTGTGGATACTAGCAAGTGTCATTGGATCCAGATTCTCGCAAATACACCGCGTTTCTCGTAAACGGCCGCAGTTACCTATTTCGGGTCCTTCCGTTCGGACTTAATGTGTCAGTAGCACTGTTTATCAAATGTCTAGACACAGTTTTAGGACCAGAAGCTCTCAGTTTTGCAACAGTCTACGTAGACGATATTTTAATAGCGGCAGCGACAATAGAGGAACATACGCGACAATTTAATCTTATCAAAATTAGGAGAAGCGGGTGTGACAGTGAAAGAGAAAAAATTCGAATTTTTAAAGCAAAAATTTAAATTTTTGGGTCACATCATTAGCCCTAAAGGAATCGGAGCCGACCCGGAACGGATGCAAATTAATTTAAATTTTCCAGCTCTGAGTAATAAAAAGGAGCTTCAATCAAAAGTACTACATGGTAACAGAATTAGAACTATTAGCAGTAGTATTCAGATGTAAAAAATTTCGCACTTATATTTTAGGCTACCCAGCAATAATATTAACGGACCACAAAGCATTCAGATTTCTATTCAGTTGCAAAAGCGCTTAGTGCCCGGTTAATGCGTTGGTGTATGGGGTTACAGGAATATCAATTAAAGATTGCAAAGGAAACGATAATGTCATTGCGGATTTTTTATCGCGATATGGGCAAGGTTCAAACAACCCCAACCAACTAATAATAATAGCGGTAAATAATGCTAGGAGGGAAGACAAGTAAGAAAGTTTACTACAGTTTAGGCGATAAACAAAAAACGGACCCACAGCTATCGTGGGTTTGCTACGAACTAAACACAGACGCAAATAATAAAAAGGAGGAATTACAAAAAAACTACCTACTCCATGAAGGAATACTATTTCGGAAAAGTAGGCGAGGAGAAGAATGGTGGCTGGTGTGCATCCCGACCGAACTGGTGACGGATGTAGTGTGGGAATACCACAAACTGCATGGGTATTTTGGGGTTAAAAAATGCACCGCGTTAATAGGTTAATAGGCGTTAATGTTACGTTCCAAATTTGGAAGCAAAAATGCGTAGGTTGTTGCGACGTGCGATTTATGTCAAAAGACGAAAATTCAAACTAAACCGCAGAAAGGTTGGATGCGAACTGTTGAGGCAACAAAACCAATTGAATTAGTGTCAGCAGATTTATTCGGACCATTGCCACAAGGACGGGGAGGATTAACGTTTACATTTGTAGTGCGGGATCATTTCACGAAATATTTCAAACTCTACCCGATAAAAAAAGCAAATGCCAGAATATTATTACGGAAAATACTGAATCAAAAATCAAAATCAAAAATAATTTAACTTTTTGTTAAATACTCATCCGTGTACCATCCGCAGAGTAATCCCGTCGAAACAGTAATGAGGGAACTAGGCAGGCTATTCCGAGCATATTGTAGCGAGAATCATACGTAAACCAAATAGAAATGTGGCTAAATTGCGTGCACAACGAATCCACCGGATTTACACCAAAAGAGTTGATGAGAGGGGAAAGGACGATGCAAAGAATTGAAAATTTAGTTGCGTTTCCAGAGCGAGGAGAGTTTAATAGCGATACAAAATTATTATTAGCTAGGAAGAAGTTTTTAACAAATGCCGAAAAACGCAAGGCTAGGCAGGATAAGGGAGTTAAACCCATTAAGTATCAACCAGGGCAATTAGTTCTGAAAACACATTTTCAATCGTCAAGTTTAGACAGAACTATAAAAAAGTTTTTCAGGTTATATGAGGGTCTTTATGAGGTAGAAAAGAGCATCGGGGAGAATGCCTATGTTCCGAACTATTCCGGAACAACAACTACATATAAAACCACACAAAATGTTATCAATCTATAGAAGTATTATACCGCAACGAAATAGATGCGAGGTTAGGAATTAGTGTATTTAGAAAATAAGATATAGACATAAGTGGGTAGGATTAAATTTTTTTCACGATATCTTGTTGTCAAAGATCCTAAAGAAATATTTAAGGGGCGATACGCTAATGGGTTAGATATAACCTTTTGTATAATGGGCGGACTAAGTTAGGAAGTGAATGCAGGTACTTAGAAAATAAGGTATAGACATAGGGGGAATACTGTAATAGGATTAAATATTTTTCACGACATTTTGTTTGTTCAATGTCCTAAATAAATATTTAAGGGGGAATACTGTAATGGGAGCTTTCCCGCGCAACAGATTAAAGTTAAGTATTTAAATGTGGCGCTTAAAAGCTGAGTAATGGTAAGCGAGAGAGGGGTTGAAAGAGAACGGAGGATGTGACGTAGGAGCAGAAGCGGAAGGGGGTTTGAAAGAGAACGGAGGGACGCGCTAGATGGGCAGAGAGAGTGCAGGTGACTAAAAAGCCAAAGTATTTATTAAATATAAGTGAAATCGAGAGGCAAGTTATCAAGGTTTATGTGTATGGAACATTAGTATAAAAACCTTACAAATAATACCAAAAAAAGGGAAAGTGTAGTGCAGAAGCCGATGCCCTCAGCCAGCGAGAGACGCCACGCTACGTGCAGAAGATTTAAAGGACATCATCAGCAAAGATTTCAGCCATCCGACTCTCTAACCCCAAACTCCTAGTAAAAAAAGGTAAATCGGATTTAAAATACATGTTGATTGCAGACTTATTTTACTTGTGCGCGACAGGACTTTATTCAGACGATGTGGTATTTCAAGTTAGTAAAAAAAGGGGGGGGCAGCCATTAAGTAGGAATTAAGTAACAACAGATCAATAAAAAAACCAACTAGGGTAGGCTGTGAAATTGAATTATTTTAAATTGGTACTGTAGCCACATCCACAGAATGACATTTCTGACATGAAAATTTAAAACTGAACGCTCTTGTGTAAGTTTTTAAGTTTTTTATTTGATTTGGTGAAAAAATTTCCAGTTTGAAAAAATGGTATTCACTACATAACAAAAAGCGAAAGCTATTGAATGTTTCTTTCGAACCGACGTAAGAATAAATGGAGAATGGCAATATTCACTTCATGACTGCATGACTGATTTTCGTGAAGAATACCCCGATTTAGTGTTCAATTACAATTATTTTCGCGACGTTGTAACTAAATCTGTGCAGTTATTTAGAGAAAGTGGTAGAGTCATTCGTAAAAGTGGAAGTGGACCGCCGCTTAGACGAACAGAAGTAACGATTGAAGCCGCCCGGCAGATTATGGATGAACAGTCAAGAACTTCCATTAGAGTATTGGCTCAACAAATAAATTTATCTTATGGCACAACTCGAACAATCCTAAAAAAAGATTTAAACCGTCATGCATATAAACTGCAATGTTTTCACGAACTTTTACCAATTGGTTTCAAAATAATCTCAACAATGAAGCAGCTCTGAACACTGTATTTTTTTCTGATGAGGCCTGGTTTTATCTTTCTGGATATGTCAATTCACAGAATATGAGGTGGTGGTCAAGTGAAAACCCTCATTTTTTTGTTGAACAACCTTTGCATTCTCAAGAAGTTGGTGTTTGGGTTGGAATTTGTCGAAGACGATTGGTGGGTCCCATTTTTTTTGAAGGCACACTCACTGCTGCACGATATCGGGATGAGATACTCAACCAATTCATCAATCAGTTAGATGACGAAGAATTACAAAATGGGTATTTCCAACAAGATGGTGCTACAGCACATACCACCAGAGAAACACTCCGATATCTTGCAGAATTTTTCGATAACAGAATAATAAGCAGGAACGCTGAAATCCCATACTAGGTCTTGCGATTTGAACATATGTGATTTTTTGTATGGCCTTACATTAAAAATTCAATTTATTCAACGCCAATTCATAATTAATGTTTTTTCTGGATTGCAAAGAAGAATTCGTTTATGTTTAGACGTAAATGGATAACATTTTCAACAAATCCTGTAGTTTTATGTAAATTTCAAAATCGTAAATTAATAATTTTTTCATTTTTTTATTTCAGTTTCAATTTAAGGTTATAAAATTTGTTTACAATAAAAATGTCAAATTACACACGTTATAAAATGTCATTCTGTGGATGTGGCTAAAGTACCAAAATAAATCAATTTCACAGCCTACCCTAGTTGGTTTTTTTATTGATCTCTAGTTATATAGATAGTTTTAATTATTGTTAATAAAGTAAGAACATGAAATAGTAAAGTAAAGGGAAGTGTTTTATTCATTGGGAACCTCTAATATAACCTGAATTGCCCTGTAGAGACGTCGCTGGGTTTAGTCGAGGTAGGTACGGATTGAAGACTAACTTTAGATATCACCAAAAAAAGAGGTACTGTTACACAAGGTATGAGTTGAAGGACTAACTAATATACAAACTAATTCAAATGAAGATCAAGTTAATCACCTCATACCTAACAGACAGAGCATTTTACGTAAAACTCAACAACGCACAATCACGAAAGATGCTAATAACAGCAGGAGTACCGCAAGGCTCACTGCTAGGTCCAAAATTGTTCTCTTTCTAAGTCAACGACATTCCACTGTTTCCCAACACCAAGACGGCCCTGTACGCAGACGACACGGCCATTTACGCCCATTCGCGTAGCGCACAAGTAGCGACTTGCAAGCAACTATAAATCCACATGAATATCATACAGAAATATTTTATAAGTGGAAAATCAAAATTAACTCCGATAAAACGAACAAATCATATTTGCAAAAAATTCACGAACAACAGAATATTTACACCATTAAAAGTCAATCAGCATTCAGTCAGACCCAAAACGTCCGTGAAGTACCTTGGGGTTCGTATAGACATGAGATTCAACTACAGACTACAATTCAAAGATACAATCAAAAAAATTATTGACATTCTCAAGCGTTACTTTAAAACGTTAAAATCCATAATTATAGAAATAATAAATATTAAATAAAATATCGATTTTAACGGGAAATAACAATATTTATTTGCTTTCTACTTATTTCGGCACCAATGTGCCATTCTCAAAAGCATGATATAAGATGTTTAATAACATATGAATAATTATTTATATTGCAATAGCAACTACTTGATTCCATTAAAGCCATTTTTTATTCCAAAATTGCCAGTAAAGGAGAATCTAAGAGCTCAATTTGCTCATTCACTAAAGAATGAGCAAATTGAGCTCTTAGATTCTCTTATCAAAATTAATGTCTTCAGCTCTTCTTTCTTGAATAAACCGGCAAAATGACAGACGCGCAATTGGATCAATTGGTAAAAGCTCTTGTACTGTTTGAATATGATATGGATATAACAATTGCTCTTTAAGAACTCTATGTGCAATAATTATCCTTTGAAACTCCAACTTCAACTGCCAGGCATCGACTACTTACTCTCGGACTTTCTTCTAGTCTTTCCAGAATATCTTCCTCTACATGAGGGGTGCGAATTGTACGATAACGTCCGCGATCAAAAGTCGCTGGTGCCAGACTTCCCGGATCGCGAAGACGTCTTTCGATGTTTGCAAACATTTTACGACTCGGCACTTGCCGATTTGGAAACCTTTCCCTGTAAACTCTAACACTCCTACGACGATTTCCTTCGCAAAATCCTAAAACCAGCAACATATCTGTTTGTTCGGTATAAGTGTATTTTGTAACCATAATTGTTAGGTCAATTCTGGCCGCGGTGCAGTGGGCACTAATGACCACACCCAAGGAAAAAAAAACCATAATTGTTATTAGAAGATTAACAATTAAAAATAACTAACTCTTATTTGTCGTCTACAGCTAGTTGAGTTGTTTGACAACTGAGAAACCATTACTGCAATAAATAAAAATCAATTGATTATGATTTGTTTCTCAGCATACAGGACAACTAGATTACTACATCTGCTTTAAGAAATGCACTGCAGCTAATCAAAATAATTTTTTTAGCCTAAACTATAGCAGATACCAAAATCGAACAAGAAACAAAAAATATTTGAAATAAGAATGTCTTTCTGCAAAATAATTTGAAAACTATTGGCGGAACTGTTAAAAAAATTTGAGCTTTGCCTGTGGATGATCAACCTTTGACCACTTACGCGACACTCCTGAACAAAAAAATGATGTCAAAAAACATCTTTTTCCAGTAAAGAATCACAGTTAAAATTTCATCCTAATCGTTAAAAACAATCTTTTGTTATTTAATTTTTTGATGATCTTGGCGTTGACTAGCGCTTTAACGAAGCAATTTCGGATAGAGGTAAGTTGCGTTAAATCGTCTAATTTTGATCCCCGGAATATGTGGTTAAGCTATGGCACCATATGTTAGAGACACCCTGTATAACTAGAGTTAGTGTTAGTGGTAGTGATAAGTGACATTATTGATATTTAAGTGTAATGAAAACAAAATGTGCAAATTACGTAACGAAACCCAGTTTAACTAACATCCTCATCGAAACGAGAAAATACCGTGCACTGTTGTCAGCAAGGGAGAAGTCAAAAACCGAGGCTAAATGCGGCAAAAATGACCGAGAACAGTACAATTCAAGATCTGGACATGCTAGTAGAAGAGGATGAGGTTGAATCCGAAAACGAAACCAGCAGTACTCAACAACCCACAAATCCAACGAAAACTACAGCACCAAAATCAAAACCCGCAAAAATAGCGCCACCTCCCATAATAATTCACGATAAAACCGAAGGCGCAGAACAACTTATCAAGTACATGGAGGACAACGTGAAAATGGGATTCAACATCAAATACACGTCACGGTCAACAAACATATATATTAAAGATGTAGAAGAATGGAGGCTGCTTAAAGATTCCCTACATAAAGCAGAGACCGAATACCACTCCTACACACACAAGCAAGACAGAACACACGCCTTTGTTCTCCGCGGTCTTGAACACGCGCCTGCACCAGAACACATCGAGCTCGAACTAAAAGAACTACACGGCGTCAAAGTCGTGAAATGCTATAAAATGAACGGCACCAAGAGACCCGCCTACTTAATCACAACCAATAGCGAGCACACACTAAGGAATATAACTAAAATAAAAGCCATTGATTACACAATTATAACATGGGAAAGATACCAAAATAACAAAAGGATAATTCAGTGCCACCGATGTCAAGCTTAGGGACAAGCAACATCAAATTGTTACGCTGCACCAAAATGCCTTAAGTGTGCTCAGGGCCACTTAACAAAGTAATGTCTTAAGACCGATAAGAACACTCCAGCCAAATGCATAAATTTTGCGGATCTCACCCCGCCAATAGCATCGATTGCCCAATTTATAAAAAGAAAGTAGAATATCTGGACAATAGAAGAGAGAAGAACACCCAAGCATTTAGAGCACCGAGTATCAAAAATACACAAACTTTTCCGGCGCTACGGTTCAGAGAGGCCACCGAACCCACCCAAAACTCGTGGAACGTTCGCTTTAGAGCACCCCCGATGAGTCAAACAACCAAACCTCGGGAAGCGGTAGCAACGCAAGAAGCGAGTTCGCTGAACTCACAACAGAATTAAGAAACCTCAGTGAACTAGTGAATTTGTTACGTTCAATTCCTTTCATTAGAATATTCTAGCATTTTAGTTGGTTGAATCTTCTATAGGTACTGCCTCATTTTATGGGATTCTTCCTGCAAGTTTTATTTTTAGAGTGTGTATCTGACTTATGTAGAATGCATGTAATTTTGGTGGCATATCTTCTTCATTTATATTTTGGAGGTCAATTTTTAAAATTTTTATAGAATTTTGAATATTTCCTGTCCTGTGAAGTGGGGTTCCTCCTATTACAGATCATCGCTGAATATCTGAATTGATTTATTTCTGCTAGTGCCGTGATATTTTTCAGAATCAATTCAGATTCTAATATAATTAGGATTTGGAGTGGTTTAGCAACCAGCAAACTTTTTCCAAGCCATTATCCATGTGCAATGCTTCTATCTACAATTTGGCTCTACGATTGTTAACTACGTGGCGGTCAAGAGTTCAAATCCACGACTTACCCTCTACAATTTCAATTTTTCGTCATCTTACGTTCCGCTGAAAATTTCCGTATCTTCATTGGATATCTCTCCGTACGTTAGATAAAGAACTGCAAATTTAGTCAAGATTAATTGGATTGTTCTGTCAGAATTACACCATACAACTTACCTGCAACTAAACTAGTATTTAGCATTCACGATTCAACGTTCCATTTGTGACTCGACATCCAGATATTCACTTGTAATACCATGAGTAGTCAAAGTTATGTCGATTATTTTTGATGGTGTGTTACGAATGTGTCTTGTGCTTTAGTAAGAATATTACGAGTGCGCAGCACGAGTGATATTCGAAAGCACAAGACACATAAGTAACAATTTTTCTTCATAGTTTCGTTTGAAATTGCCTGGCGGGGCGGCGAAGGAGTCAAATGCATGACATACTTCTTCAAAGAAGAAACTGATAATCGGGGAATTTCTACAGGTCGCATAGAATACAATCCGATTTTTTCTAAGACTGCACAAAGAGGTGGAAATAATTTAGCAGAAAGTAAATGGCTTATTACTAATAAAAATGCTGTTTTTTGTCCTGTTAGGTAAATTTATTTCCTTCATATTTTCCAATAGTTTTGTTAATATTAATTTTATTTCATTTAGGATGTACCACAGTGGCGGCTATTCAGGTGCAGCCGGTACAGCCCGGTTGTACCATCATTTTCGCAAATACACTGTCATGTTACATTGCGTGAAGTAATTTATTTTAATATAAATCGGAAGAATTATGCTATACCTAACATGGAAATTCTTGTCAAAATGTTGAAAATAATTAACACATAATTATAAAAGCCTTAAACGTCGCCGAGCATCGCACAAAATGCGTGCGCTACACAGCTCAGTACAGCCGAGTTTGCTAATCCGCTTTCTGGCTGCACTGGATGCATTAGCATGGTAAAGTATATATACGTTACCATGGCAACTGCTCGTTTGCTTTGGTTATCAATGACTGGTGATGTTAGAGGTACTGCCGAAACTGCACGCAGGGGATCCTGGCTGTGCCGTATTTTAGAAATTCAGTATTAAATATTTTTTTAATGATTAAAGTAGTAGTTGATACTTTGTACAATTATTATTTATATGAAATGAACCTGTTATAGATATAATTTGTGTTTTATTCTCATTGTGGAAAGATGAACACAAAAGAATGTTTTACAGTGCGAAAGACCGCAACCAATTTTGACAATTAAAAAAAAGAAGCTTTTCAAAAATTTAAAATATATTTTGAAATACTGGACACGGTTTTAATAGAGATTGATACCAAATTCCAAGATGCAGAAAAACTTATGTTTTTGACACCTAACCCGCATTGGAATTTATGCAAAAGTAGTAATTGGTACAAAAATTCACCAGTGGGCATTCATGAAATGAGAAAATGGATGAAAAATGCAGCAAAAAATATTGGATTAGATACAAAAAAAAAAAGAAAGATATCTAATCATTCATTAAGATCCAGTGCTGTGTCAACATTAGCAAAAGCTGGAGTTGGGGAAAATCAGCTAATGAAAATCACTGGCCACAATAATGTAAATTCGATCAAATCATATTTACAACTTGATAGCGAGTATCATCAGAAAATAGTTAATAAGATGAGAACCACTAGTACTAATGTTACTACTACAAGTACAGAAATTACTAGGTACTTCTCAAGCTAATTCCACTGAAAATGAAGTTACTGTCGCGGACATAGAAAAGAAAGGATTTTTACAAAACTGTTCCAATGTAATTTTTTCAAATTGTACATTTAATTTAAATACAAAATAATTATAAGTAATTCTATGTATTTTTTTATAAAATTGTTCATTTGTTTAAAATATTCACTTAAAAGTACTAGTAACGTTGTGTGTCGAATATTCAGTACTAGTCAAAATATGCATTACAACTTATTTTGATTGGCTGTGAAATTCAAAATTCTGGATTTTTATTGGTCTATTTTTGACAGATGACAGAATAGTCACCCCTATTCTCTAACTTTTATAAAATCGAATAGAAGTTGACAAGTAGAATCGGAATCGCGGCAAATCGGAATGACGAACTTCTATTGCGTTTCTCGTTTATGCTATTCGGTATTCCCTAACTGCGATAGAAATGTGATTGTAGAAGTCAAGATGATTTTCATCGATGTTGTTTACGTACATATACAACACTATTGCAGCAAGCGATAGTCAACCTTAGTGATCGTTTTGACAGTTAGCAAACTTTGGTTAGGTACGTTACGAGTTATAACGATCTGTAAATATCCAAGTGAATTAAAAATTATAAGCGAACAGCAGTTGTGAAAATACCAAAATCCTGGAAAACCCCGTCAATACCCGTTGTTTAAGGCTTGCATTCTTGAGGCAGGTAAGAATATGCAAATTTTTAAGTAGGGAAGCACTCAGTTGCATTTCAATTTAGAATCTGTGTGCATTTGAAATATGGCTCAAAATATTAAAAGAAAAACCTCTGTGGAACAATTAAGTATACTGGTTGATTTTATAGCGGAAAATAAGGTTTTACTACACGGAAAAACCAAACCTGCTGATGCTAATGCCAATACGATTGAGAAATTGTGGGACGATGTCTGTGACATTTTGAATAGTTGTGGAACGGGACCAACTAAAACCAAGTCACAATGGAAAAAGGTACTTTGAAATTTTATATTTATTAATTATAATGGGTGCTTCTTAAATAAGTCTTTGGAAGGACATACATTTCTGTGGTGGGTAGGAAAAACAGTCCAAAATTAACTTTCTGTGAAAACGCTGCTAGAAGATTGTTACTAGTTTAAGCACTCACCTAAGGCTATTCTAATTTTATTAATAGGCCAATGTTTTTTGCTTTTATGGATTTCAGAATGTGGATATTAGAAAATTAAGGCTTGGTTTATACAGGACTTAATTTAAGAAGTTAATTTAAGGACTTAATTTAAGAATTTAATTTAATATTATGTCGATTATGCAGCATTTAATTTTAACTTAACACGTTGAACCCTGACTACCACTATAGTGGCACTTCGGGTATACAATGGTGTACTGACTACCAGTTTACTGGCACGAACTTCCATAGTCTGTAGTGCTGTCAAGTTTTATGCCGCTCCTGAATTACGATCCAGTGGTTCGACGACGGATATATAGGAACTGCCAAAATCGGCGTGGTATGCCAGTATACTGGTAGTTAGTTTGTAGGAGGCGTATTTCAAACAACTGTCATCTTTGAGGTTAATTTATAACTTGTGACAACATGGTGAATTAAGTGGCTTCTTATTATTGAATTATGGACTATAAAAATACTGCAGGGTAAGTAATAACAATAATTATTCCATAAAATATGTCTAAACAATGAAATATACTTGACTACTAAAGAAAATCGATTATATTTTGCTTCTTTACTTGTTGGGGTTGCTTCCTAGGTTATATACTGTCATGCATAATGTTTGCGTTTTTCTTCTTTTTATTGAAAATCTTTAAAATTTAGAAAATGTTTGACCCATTTCATCTGAGATATCGAAAAATATGAGTATGTTGTTGAATTACTATGTTTGTGTGTGTTTTAGGCCCAATTGCACCAGTTCCACTTAAATAATAAGTGTCACTTAAAAAATGAATTCCCATGGATATAATTGTTAGCAAGAGTTGTATCTATAGCAATTAAACTTTTAAGGGACACTTATTAGTTAAGTGTAAGTGGTGCAACTGGGCCTTAGTCCCAGTGGTGTGAAGAAACCCAAGCTGTCAAAGCTAGCTACTAAACGTCGGTTGACAGAAAAAGAATTGCAGGATGAAATTGGTAATTTAGAGGATGAAGATGTGCTGCCTTTAGCAGTTTCGCTATCTAGTGAATCTGACTCTGACTTTTCGGATGATGATTCAGTTATAGATAAAACGTATCTGTCTGAAACTGATGGGAGCAGTAGTGAAAATCTAAATGAATCAGATCATAACACATCAGGAGATGAAGGGCAGTTCGAACCTGAAGAAAGAGCAGATCCCATTCCTGCCACAAGGAAATCTAAAAATCAGCACATTCCAGATGAAGACGGCGGTTGGAATGAAATTGAAAGAGATCCAGATGAATTTGATTTCACAGGAATACCTTCAATAAATGTGAATCTGGCCGCAGAGGCGAAACCAATAGAGTATCTGGAGCTCTTTTTCGACAACAATATTATTAATACAATAAACAGGTGAAACCAACAGAAGGGCTAACGAAGTGTTACAAAACCTACCTCGACCGAAAAGAAGAAGTCACCTCAGCGTATGGAAAGAAGTTTCTAATGAGGAGATGAGACAATTCCTTGGTTTATGTGCTTTAGGAGGTATTGTGAAGTTTCCCTCGCTTAGCAAACAATGGAGTAGGGAGAGTATTTATTATCACCCTGTTTTTGGAAAAACCATGGCCCGCGATAGATTTCTGGGAATTCTTAAAATGCTACGATTGGTGAATCATGAGAATCTTGATACTGGGGACCGTCTTCACAAGATTCGCAATATTTTGGACATGGTGATAGAAAATATAAAGCGTTGCTATTACCCTAATAAAGAATTGTCCATTGATGAAGCTATGATCTTATGGCGAGGTCGTCTAATTTTCAGACAGTACATTTCCAATAAACGCCACAAGTATGGGATAAAACTCTACAAGCTCACCACTCACGATGGATACATTCTAAATATAATAATATATACAGGAAAGGGTTCCTTGATTACAGTAGATTCATCCCATACGGAGGCGGTTGTCAAGCAGTTGGTGAAAGATTATGTAGGAAAAGGTTATGTGATCTACATGGATAACTTTTACAACAGCGTGGGTCTGGCCGAATCCCTAGATAATAATAAAACGCATACAGTTGGAACTCTACGAGACAACAGACGAGGAAATCCTAAAGATATGCTAAAAAAGAAACTGAAAAAGGGGAGGCTGTATGGAAACGAAAGGGACCGGTTTTGGTGACAAAGTGGAAGGACAAACGCGACGTGAGAATGATCAGTACGAAACATAAACATGACATGGTAGAAGTTGTTGGTAAACGAGACGTTAAAAAAATGAAACCAGCTTGTATGCTTGATTACAATAAACACATGTCTGGTATAGATCGCGCTGACCAAATGTTATCCTACTATTCCACACCGCGAAAAACCCTTCGTTGGTACAGAAAAGTCTTCTTCCATCTTTTCGATATAGCGATTTGGAATGGGTACTATATCTACAAAAAGGTGAAAGGAAGCAAAATGAAGTTTTTAAATTTTCGAGAGAGCGTGATAAACGACCTTATCAGAATTGAGAAGGTGAAAGTCAACAGAATTCCAACAGGTGTTCAGCATTTCCCAGAACAGATTCCCACCACCGAAAAAAATAAAAGTGGAATGCTACGGTGTAAATACTGCACTAAACAAAATATAAGGAAACGGTCACGTTATTTTTGCCCTGCTTGTCCCGACTCGCCAGGCCTTTGTATACATCCATGCTACAAGATGTGGCATATCCAGAAAAAGCAATGTTCATTTTTAGTTTTAGTTTTTGTTGTAATACTGAGATGTAATAATAAATTTATTTAGTTCTAATCTATTTGACCTATTTTTGCTCCATTTCTAACAACCCTATATACCATTAGTTGATAGAACCACATAAGGAACGTTGCCAGTATAGTGGCAGTCAGTATATACTCTGACACATCAATTTATATACTGACTACCACTATACTGGTAGGATGAAAAAAAAAAGAAGAAAATCTGTATCTTTACGCGTATGTAACCAAATATATCCAGGATTCATTGCCTAAAACGCATTTTTCGAAGAGACACAGATGTCCGTTTCTGGGGAGTAACTAGCATTACCACCTCAGGGTTCAACGTGTTAAGAATACAACGATGTAATACCGGTAACCCAGAAAACTGGGAGACCGGGGTAAGTTGCAACAGTGTACATAATATTTATCACGGATAAGATATAGATACCGACATCTCTACGAAATACGTGTAACTTAATGGTGCTTAGGGGCTTCAAGTAGGATCGCGCCTTACTGGCGTACTTTATGAGTAATCGTCACATGTCTGCCCACGACAGAATAAGTAATTTTGGTATTATTGTCAATGAGGTTGGATTACTAAAGTAACCAGTGTCATAGTGCTTTCATTTGAATTTTGGGATAAAGAGTGAACGTTTGTCTATAGGTTTGCGTAGAATAATCATCGAAAAAGTATTCAAGGTAAGATTTTTACAACTTAGAAAGCTAAACAGTGTCGTGGGGCACGTTGCAACAAACTGTTGCAATGAACCCCGTTCACATATTTGGCTTTTAAGCATTTTAAATTTTAAATGCTTACACATTTTTTTGATTTTTAGATGCGTCATTATAAAAAAAAAGACTAACAGGGGACAGACACCTCAGGATTTAATAGAAAGGGCAGTGAAATTAGTTATGGAAAATAATGGTAACAAGAACTTTACAATTAGAAAAGTCGCCAAAGACTTTAATTTGCATTACTCAACTCTTCCGAGGTATGTAAAAAAAATAAAAATGAGGCAGAAATTGGGAATGACCAAATTACATTTGGTTATTCAAACCACAAACAGCGGAGCAAGAACTAAAATTAGCTTCGTACATCAAAAGATCGAGCGAGATTATGTTTGGACTTACTCCTGTGGACGTCAAGCAAATTGCTTATCAATGCGCCGTTTTCTACAAAATAACTGTGCCAGAATCTTGGACTCAAAATAAAAAAGCAGGAGAAGATTGGTTTTCCTACTTTCTGCAACGCAATTCACATTTATCAATTCGGCAGCCAGAGGCGACAAGTTTAGCGTGATGCACAAGCTTTAATAAAGAAAATGTGACGTTTATGATCGGTTTGGCTTGGAGCCCTACCGAATTTGGAACATGGATGAAACTGGTGTGAACACAGTTTTACGTCCTAATAAGATAGTGGCGACCAAGGGAACAAAACAAGTTGGTGCTCTCACGTCAGCTGAAAGAGGTGAACAAGTCACAATGGTCGCAATTGTAAGTGCCCAAGGATCTGCCATGCCTCCAATGATTCTTTTTCTTCGGAAAACTTACCGCGAACAGTTTATCAGGGATGGTCCTCCCGGATGCATTGGAGCAGCCAATGGTTCTGGATGGATGAATGAGGAAGCCTTTGTGATGTTTATTAATCACTTTATTAAATATAGCCAGCCATCTCGAGAAAAACCAGTGCTTCTACTCCTGGATAATCATTCATCACACCTTAGTGTTACAGCGATAAATTTATATAAAGCAAACGGTGTGGTCATGCTCTCATTTCCACCACACTGTTCACACCGATTGCAGCCACTTGATTTATCCGTATTCGGGCCATTAAAAGGCTTTGTAGTTCAGGAATAAATTCTTGGCTAAAAAATAATCCAGGAAAGACGTTAACCATCTACGATCTACCAAAGATTATTAATGAAGCACATCTAAGAGCAATGACTCCAGCTAATATTGTCACGAAGTTCCTAAAATGGTTATTCAGATAATAATAACACCCAATGTAATTACTTCAGTAAAATATATTATCCAACATGGATGTATCACGCGCTAAGCATGCTAGTATCACATGTCAGGGTTACGTTCTATTTGCATAAGATGTTGCAATACTGATGAGTCAGCATATCAGGTTTCATGAGAAATCTAGAAGATGCACATGTGTTCCGAAGTCATGTCCAAATATGGATACATGACCTAAATAGGGACACGGGAATTAGTATAAAAGCACAACATTTCTAACATTCAATTCAGTGTAACTTCCACTCAGCAACCAGCCAGCATCTAGACTCTTCGACCCAGCTCTACTACCAAGTCTAAATGGTTGGGTCCTTGGTGGACCCTTGGGCCTTCGTATAACTACATCAAGACCAGCCTGACCGATGTCAACTTCAAACAGAACTTAGAAAACTACAGAACAAGAACAACCCTTCAACCAACCATGGCTCACTTTGCGCTACTAGCTGTTTTTATGTAAGCTCACCTTGATGGTGCACATTTGCTAACTTTGTAACTTTGTTTAAATATAATTATGCTAAAACTACTGACTTGTTTGAATCCAGACTAGTCACAATTTACCACGTGACATTTGGTGGAGATTGCCGTTTATCATTTCGAAATATTATTCTAAGTTATATTAAATATTTCAAAATGGGCTTTAAGTCCCTGTACGATGTCTGGATCTGAACATGTCAAGCATAAATCAAGTACGAAACCCTTTGTACTTAAAAAGAAAATTGAATCTGATCAATCAACTTCAACAGCTCTTCCAGAGCATATAGCAAATTTTAAACCAAAATATACTAGTTCAGAGGTATTTAAGTGACTTAGGATAACCATGCTCCATTTTTAGTGAAATTATAGATGCTTACTAATACGCCCGTATTGTAATATATTAGTTATTTTAGTTTTAATAACTTTGTTTTGATGTTGTAGGTTCAGAACCTATGTTTTTAACACGGAATGATCTGTATAGAATTTTACAAAGTTCCTCAGCTCGAAATTTTCAAGAAAAG
The DNA here is from genome assembly GCA_963082805.1 of Hemicrepidius hirtus. NCBI lineage: Eukaryota > Metazoa > Arthropoda > Insecta > Coleoptera > Elateridae > Hemicrepidius > Hemicrepidius hirtus. The sequence goes on along the minus strand of OY720161.1, from coordinate 31,250,606 downwards.
TGTGAAGATTTTTATACTCAAGTAAAAAATATTATTGGTTGTGTAGATCAAGACTTCTCAACAGATACTAAACAAACCTTAGCCAAATTTACTTCAGAATTTAAAAAAAATGGGAAGCTGCTTCAAGAAATGACAAAACATTTCGGAATCGGAACCAAACATGGTCAAAACATAAAGCATCAGCTTAAATTAGTAACTCCGACATCTCAGGGTGCTAATCGCAGTGGTCGCCCCTCTAGTACCTTTTCGGAAGTTTCTGAAAGAACGAAAAGGCGGAAAACCTTTGAACTTCGGTCTAACTTCTGTCCTGAACAATTGACCTATGCTGCACAGATGCAATTACGATCTGAAGGAAAATTAGATAGTGCCAGTGTTATAAAAAATGTTATGTTTTCTTCACCAACGAGGGCTACAAAATACAAAAACGCCTACGCTAACAAAAATTAAGCCATCATTCCTTACTCCTCTGATAAAGCACTATCCTTGTTTGAAGAAGCAAAACTCACAAAATTTCAGTACAATATCATAAGAATTCTGCATTGCAAAATAATAGTCATTTATATCCAAATTATGAATCGATAACCGCAGCCAAAAAGAGGTGTTATCCAGAAGGCCTAGTTGTTACTGAATCAATGGCAGAAGTAGGATTACAGAGTTTGCTAAACCATACAATTCGTCGTCTCTTTGAGTCAATAACTATTGAAGATATTGCGGATGCTTCAAATCATAATTTACTAAGCAACCTGCATCTTATTGCAAAATGGGGTTGTGACGGAAGCTCAGGTTTAACTGAATATAAGCAAATGTTGTGTGAAGATTCTAATATCTCCGATGCACATATAGCACTTCAGCTTGTATCTGGCGAACCAAATTCCAAGAAGAAATTAATTATATGGCAAAACCCGCGTCCATCATCTCCGAGATTTTGTAGGCCTCTACGACTGCAATTCATGCATGAAACAACTGACACAACAATCAAAGAAAAAGACCGGATTGATAATCAAATAGACAAGTTAACCCCAACAACTGTCAATTTAAAAAATGGAACACCAATCAATGTTAATCACAATTTACTATTTACGATGATAGATGGGAAGGTATGTAACGCAGTTACAAACACTACATCAACACAAAAGTGCTACCTTTGCGGATTAACATCGACAGATTTTAATAACATGCACCTAGTTTTAAGCAAAAAAATAAAAGACGAAAACAAACTACAATTTGGACTTTCCACACTACACGCGTGGATAAGATTTTTTGAATGCTTACTGCATTTATCATACGAATTGGTAATACAGAAATGGCAAGCTCGCGGAGAAGAAAATAAAAAAAAAGTTGCTGAAAATAAAAAAAATATTCAAGAAAAGTTTAAAACTAGGATGGGTTTATTGGTTGATAAAGCAAAACCCGGATATGGGAGCACAAACGATGGGAATACAGCCAGGAGATTTTTTGAAAATGCCACTGTTGCATCATAAATAACAAATATAGACGAAGATATTATCAATCGTTTTAGAACAATTTTGTTGGCACTTTCTAGTGGTTTCCCATTAAAATTAACCAAGTTTAAAAAATACTGCATTGATACTGCCTACAGATTTGTTACACTGTACCCTTGGTATAATATGCCAACAACGGTACACAAAATTCTTATACATTCAACGGAAGTAGTAGAAAATGCAATCGTACCAATTGGGATGCTGAGTGAAGAAGCACAAGAAGCCCGTAACAAGGCTATAAAAAAATATAGAGACGCATTTGCACGAAAATTTTCGCGAAAGCAGAATCTTGAGGACGTTTTCCACATGCTCATGGTTTCTTCGGATCCCCTAATTTCCGGTATGAGAAAATTAAGCAAAAAAAAATGAAAAAATACCCAGCAGCAGTTATACAGTTATTTGCACAGCCTAATGTTGCTCAAGATGACGATGATGACGAAGATTCATTGAATTTCGCTAATGATTCTGATAGTGATTAATTCATTTCTTGTTATAGAATATTAATTTTTTATTTTCATATGGTACTTTATATAAATCGAAAAATAAAGGTTGATTAAAAATGTATTTTAGTTTTCTGAGAAATCAATTGCAGTCATATTATAAAAAAAGTCAATAATTAGATAAGAGAAAAAATATTTAAAAAAAATTAAATATATTTCGACAGTTTAAATCTTCCTCAGTAGGTAATTAAATTGTATAATAAAATTATTATTATTAAATTTTTTTATTATACAATTTAATTACTGAGGAAAACTTAAATTTTCGAAATATATTTAATTCCTTTTTAATATTTTTTCTCTTTCTAATTATCGACTTTTTTATAATATGGCTACAATTGATTTCCCAGAAAACTAAAATATGGTACCTTGTTTACTTAAAAGTTTTTGTAGAAAATTGAATATCTTTTATTTAGTCTTAAAAATAGAATTTTCGGAAATAAGATATATCCGTACCTATTATAAAATACCGTATCTAACTTGTTAAAACATGTTTTGGAAAATATATATTATGTACTTATATTATATAGACTATTCCAAAGTTAAAACGGAGGGTAAAAAACTAATCTGAATTTTGTCCGCAAATTTCCCTTTTTTCGCCTCTGTGCGCCGTTTGTGTCAAAATTAAATGCATATTAAAAATTATTTTCCTAGCAAATTTTTTATCTTATTATTTTTTCTTATCAAATAATATTTTCTTATCAAATAATTTTTATCAAATAATTTTTTTATCAAATAACTTTTTATCAAATAATTTTTACCATATAATTTTTTTTTATCAAATAATTTTTTATCAAACAATTTTTACTTATATAAATAATAAATATTAAATAAAATATCGATTTCAACGGGAAATAACAAGATTTATTTGCTTTATACGTATTTCGGCATCAATGTGCCATTGTCAAAAACTATATAAAATATTATAACAAATGCAAAATATAGTAACTCCTTGATTATATTATTTTAACACTGCGTGAAGCAGCTGGCCCCAGTCAACCCGTCGGAGGTCAGTCGCTTATCAGTGTTTTTAAAAAGATATTTATTCCAAAATCTTCAGTAAAGGAGAATCCAAGAGTTCAATTTGATCATTCATTAAAGGTATGTTGTTTTTTGTGTGTTTATAAATTTCAAAAGCTTCCAAAATATTTAATTTATTTTTGTTATCAGAAAAGTGTAAAAATTTAATTGTATTATTAGATGTTAATGTGTGATATTGTTCTAACAAATGTTTAGCAAAATTTGATTTATGTGCATGTTTATATTTGTAACAACGGATATGTTCTTTTTGCCTAATACTGAAATTTCTAATTGTTTGACCGATATATACTGAATCACAATGTGAACAATTTAATTTATAAATACCTGATTTTAGCAAATCATTAATTTTGTCTTTAGCATTGAAAAGAGAGTATAGAATATTTTTATTTGTTTTAAAAATGACTTTATATTTATTTGTGTTATTTATAATTTTAGCAATCTTTTCTGAAATTTTACCAAAACATGGAATTGAAACGTATTTTAGTGTTTTATCAGAGTTATTAATGGAATAAACTTTTTGAATAGCTAATTTATAATTTTTCTTTTTAATTAAAGTGTCAATAAGTGTTGTGTTATATCCATTGCTATATGCAATTTGTGTATAATTTGTGTATAAAAATAATTTTTTCTTATCAAATAATTTTCTTTTATCAAATAATTTTTTATCAAATAATTTTTTTTTACAAATAATCTTTTTTCGCCGCCCCACCGAATCTTATCATCAAGAGCAGTGGCGCAGCGAGGGGGGGTGTTAGGAGTTAAAACCCCCCCAGTCCTATTTAGATATAAAAAATGTTAATCTTATCTTGGTAATAAAAATTCATCTTTCCAACAGCGTTACCCAATTGTTTTATAATATATTCTCGTTTTTTAATATTCTTAATTTTTTTGAAAACCCCCCCTAATACAGAATTCTGGCTGCGCCACTGATCAAGAGGGTATGCAGTGTTACGTCACTGTATGCGCAACTAGAAAAGCCGCGACCTGTGCGACGATTGTTGCGAGGATTGTTGTTGTTCGATGTTATATTTGTTTATGAGTATAGGTAGCTACAGTGTTTCAGGTTTATTCACCATTTTAAGTTTGTGGTAAGTATGAAGTAATCATATTGTACATTTCTTATTAATTTATTAACTGTAGGGATTTCTTAGATTAAAAAATGAGTGAGAATGTTACTGAGTTAGTGGATACTGTCTTGCGGAGTCCCGCGTTACGGACTTGCATTCAGGCCTGCTTGGGCAATAATTTTAGCCCACATCCTCTAGCAGGAAATAGCTCCACTGCAATTGAAGAAGTACGGCGCCTGTTTCCATCTATTAGATCATCAGGTTGTTCCCCTAACCCTATGCAGCCACAATTTGTTCGTGGCACTAAAAGCAAAAGGGGATCCACTCAACAAAATAAACCGTTTACGAAGGATGTAATTTTATTGAATAGTCCACTACAGACACGAACTTTAATAGGCAAAAATAAGGCTGCAGCTTACAATGATGGTTATGGGTTATCTGCAGTTCTGTTTCAAAAACAGTGGAGTTCGTTAGAGATACGAAGAAAAATTGAAGAGTTATTCCAATTAAAGTTACAAGGTGAGTTTGAATTCCTTGCACCGATGGGTGGCTATTTGGTAAAGCCCAAACTGCATGACGACCAAATGAATGGAGAAAATTTGGCAAAAATCTTCTGCAATAAAGTAATTTACATACGTCCACTAAATACCATAAACGAAGATGGTTCTACTGTAAATGAAGAAGTAACACAACAATTAAATCAGGCAGAAACACAAGAGTTAACTGATTGCCAGACAGTTGAAGAGACTGTTGACAACTGGGATGTAAGTACTAGCGACACAAAACTAAATGAGATTAACTTATTCGAGCCGACCTCATTAAAAGAAATTTTGACCGAATTATCGAAGAAAGTCAACGAAGAAATAGCGACACATTTTAATATTTACCGCGATGATATTTTCAATTGTTGCAAGCGTGCAATGCGTCGCAAGTCATTTGCACCACATAATAGGATAAGTGTAGTTTTTACAGATTGTGACAGTAATTCTGAAGGTGCTGTTGATGCCGGTGGGCCTAAACGAGAAATGTTCCGATTAGTATTTCATTATCTGAATATGTCCTGTCTCTTTGGTGAACCATCAAACAAGAAATTTATTGCATTGAATAAAGAAGCACTGGAAAACAATCTGTACTATGAGGCTGGAAGATTAATGGCGATGGCAATAGTGCATTGTGGCCTAGGTCCTCGTTTCTTTTCAGAAGTATTCTACACACTCCTAATAGAAGGTTCTAATCAAATTGAACTTAATTTAAATGACTTAACAGATCCAGATATAAGAAACGAAATACAACTGGCTATTAATGCTCCCGATTTAAACACTTTAAGAAACGTTATCTGCGAAGGAACCTTTATTGGACTAGCAGGCTGGGAAGTAGTAAGTGATTTCGAAAAGAAAGATGTGATGATAAAAGGTAAGAAAAGTATTACTTTCGTTATGGTCTGATTAAGTTTGTGTCTTTTTAGATGTTATGCGGTTCTATGTAGTAGACAGGTGTTTAACAAGCATAAGACAATTTAAGGATGGTCTTGAAACGTTGGAAGTATACCAATGTATGAAAAAATACTCAGAATAATTCATTGAGTTAATGTGCAATACAAATGAGGGTATTCTAACTCTTTCAAAATTCAATGAGATATTCACCATAACATACAGTGAGCACCAAAAGTATGGAGCATACCAAATAAAACCGAAATGAATGTTTTTTTCTAAAAATCCCGAAACACGTCAATTTTCTTTTTTAAAAATACACATTGGAGTGTCAAAATAATTTTCCGGCCTTCATTTGTTTGTAAGTGATGACGTCATCGGTATTTTTTTTAAATGTCAACCCCCATTTTTTTTCGCGTTTTTTATTCATCTTTCAATTGCTTAAATGACAGTATAAAAATGTTGATACCTTACATAAGAAAATTTTCGAGAAATAAATTATTTAATGTTTAATAAACAGTAATGGTATTAGTATTGATAAAAGAGAATCAAAGGTAACAAGAAACAAATGCCCGTAACCTAAACAAATGCCCACAAGTTGTCAAATATTCAGAAATGTTAATTGTCGTTTACTTGTAATTGTTAAATGAGCCATATCACATTTATGAAGCTGATGTTGATTAACGCAGACGATACGGCCCTCTACGCTCACTCATTTAGCGCTCAAGTGGCACCCAAACAAACACAAATCCATTTGGACATGATTCTAAATCACTTCAAGCTGTGGAAAATCCAAATTAATAACTCCAAAACAGAACAGATAATATTCACCAAAAAACATACCAACACCGAAATTCCCACCCCCTTAAAATTGCACGACCACACAGTTGTTCCTTCTGCATCTGTTAAATATCTAGGTATCCATCTAGACAAAACATTGACCTACAGGAAGCACATAAAGGAAACAATACGGAAACCATACGCTACAATAAAAAAAATATACCCTGTAATGGTAAAAATAGCGCCCTCAACAGAAACAATAAAAACTACTATATACCGCAATAATTACGTCCATAATGACACACGCAGCATCGGTCTGGTGCAGTGCATCGAAAACAACAAGCATCCTAAAAATTCACAAACACACAACTGGGAAAGTGAAACTAACATGAAACTAACAGACAACACACCGAAAATAAGACAACATAATACAGAAATGAGAATCAAACAGAAATTACCATACTAAATGTTACCGATCTATAGGTAGAGGTAAACACAACCATAACTGGCAAAAACGCCAAAGAATAAAATCACATCCAAATTTCCGTAAACAGGTTTTTAATAGTACAAGCATTTTCCTGCAAAACCAATCATAACTAAAATATAAACCCAACTGACCCAAAGCGCAGTACATTAATTTTTAAGAGGTAAAAAACGCTAAAAAGAATCAAAACGAAAGGTAAACCTGTTAAGGTAGGACCTTACAATTAGGGTTGAAAATAAGTAGAACAATGTATAGATAGCGTTTAGGTACTAGCCGACTAGCATTACTAAAGTCTCTGTGTAACGTTCCCCCTTGAACGTACAGTATTTATTTTTGTACTAGGGTAGCTTAGCGGGAAAATCCAGGGTCCTGGATCGGGTTTGAAACGGACTTTGAAGTTCAGTGCGCACCCTGCTCTTAAGGAAGTCGGCGCAGGTTGAACGACGCGTAATGGCCACGAAGGATGTTCAAAAGCGAAACGGGTGTAGTGGAATTAAATGCAAAAGAAAGTGATTTCCAAGTGATACGGTGGGCTCGACCCCTTCAGGAGTCTTCTGGTATAACGGGTAAGTGATATCAAAGATGGTTTTAATACGGAATTTAATTCCAGTGATAAACAAAAGAATTCGGTCAGGGATGTACAAAATATTCTGATTAGCAATCAATTTACTGTGAAAATTGAATTGCGTATGGAAATAAAACAATTGAGTGTGGTTCGACGATTGATCCTGATAGTGGTTAAATTCACGTGATCTCAGGGATGTACAAAATACTCTGGTATGTAATTAACTTTATACAGGATATTAACTAGCAAAACAATTGATTGTCTAATTCACTAGATTCAAGTAGTAATAGGATGACAAAAGTAGATCAACGTTTGCACGTGATCTTACTACTGAAATCAAACTAATACAAAAAGCTAATGATATTGTCACGTTGTAATTTTGTGACATGGTCTGGATTGAAACAAGTCAGCAGTTTAACATAATTTCTATTAAGCAAGTTTACAAAAATATTACAATTGCACCATCAAGGTGAGCTTACATAATAACCGCTAGTATTGCCAGGTGAATCATGGTTGGTTGCTGGGATGTACTGTAGTCTTCTGCGTAGAGTAGGACCCTGGTTAGGTCCTTGTTGTTGAAGTTGAGTTGAGTATGCTGATGCAAAGTTTGGGCCCAAAAGGGCTTAACCAACTAAACTTGGTATTAGAGCTGGTTTGAAGAGTCTAGTCGCTTATTGAAAACTCACTGCCCTGGACTGGAAGTCATCATGCTTATATATTAATTCTTGTGACCTCAATATGCACATGACTCCCGGTACACGAGGATTATTAGGTCGCAGATGACACTTGTTATGATTAGTCTTCAGTACGCTATGTCTATTTACATTTATGACCTCTAAATAAGGTATTGCACTACCTAATAAGGTATTACATAGCCAAACATAGACATGAAAAGTCGGAGTACACGTGGACCATTAACAAGATAAACAAACCTAGTTTACTTAACATTGAGGAAATTACAGCATTAAGTGCGCTATAATATTAAACTAGTATTTCGCAATAACATTGACTTTGTATTAATCATTTTGATAAGGTAACTTCGTAACAATATACCAGAATGCAACGTTTAGCACATGCACGTCTGGATAATTAGTTCGAATAAGTAAAGTGCTATGTTTCGATCCTAGGATCATACACGCAGCGTTTACAACTTCTCGGAGAAACAAGGCGGGTTAATTAAACAATCAATCGATCAGGAAATTAAATAAAACGTAAATATACCAGCCATCGTTTGTACACCACAGATCACTGTAATTATTAGCCACTACTCGGTTTGCTTTAAGAGCTAAAAATATTCAGGTCAATTTTGAATCCGGGTCTCGGAATAAATCAAACTTTAAAACGGGTTGAACGGAGTCAAATTATTTAGACAAGTTCTAAATAATTCTCGGAAAATAAGTCAAATTAATTTCGGAAAATAATTGACAATAAGTGCAATAATCTCCTCTAAAATGAGCTGCGCTCTGAATTTATAGGAGAGCTCAAGGCTCCCCACTCGGGACGAAACTGGGCGGATTAAAACTAGGTCCTGGCGGGAGTATCGGGGAGATTCGGAGTTAAACGAGGACGACTGACCTCAGCAAATACAGAAGCCATTAAGGACTGGGTAGCCCGTAAATAATAACTGATTTAAAACAATTATAACTCCACTGTTTTTAATTTTGAAATAATTATTCTTCAGCATTGTACTGTATTTGCATATTTTTATAGGTTTTTTTGAAAAAAAAAATTTTTCTGCTTTTGGTTACGAAAATAGATCTTTTTTACTTTTCTCTGAAAGTAAACAACATTCAGATTTGAAATTTTGCATACGTGTTGTATAAATTGTCGGCCAGGGTATGACAAAATTTGGTGCCTTTCAGTCAATTAGAAATGCTCTTATTATTTAAAAAATGAATAATAAAATTCTAAAGTGCTACAATAAACGTAATAACTCAATAATTATCTGTTGGAATGTGCTAAAATTTTGTCATACCCTGCGGGGATCACTTTTACATCGTCTCACGTCAAGTATAGGTTTTAGAAATTAATACAACTCGAGAAAAGTAAAAAAGATATTCTTTATTTTAAATGATACTATTACCAGTGACAACGGCACGAGAGAGAAAGAGGGTGGAAGAAAGAGACAGAGAGCTGCGGCCAAGCAGGTAGAGTCCGAAAAGAGTAGATGCTACTATTGTTACCATTCTAATCCTGTTACAGCATACCTTACCTAAAACTTCGGGAAACTTTTACTATTTTGTAGATAAACAGTACACAAAATTTAATAAGAATTGTTTTTCAAATGAAACTACGTATGTAGCTTTTTACATGTCAGTAAATACTCTAGTTTCAGATAAGTAAATTATTAAAGAAGTCCAATAGTAGGTATATTACATGCGAGGTGGAAAAGGTTTTATTACAGTGAAGACTGTGAAGAGATTACGCTGTATTACCGAGACGCGTAGCGTCGACGTTTGTTAGATCGCGACGCTGGAATGAACTTTCCATTGAGGATAGGATAGTGTATACTATTTTATTCGGTATGAAAAAAAAACCAATGGCATTGAATAGTTATTGACATTTCAGATTTTATTTAGCTTTTGATTAAATCTGTGAAAATTAAATTTGGTGAAGTTATTACAATCATGAAAAGATTATGAATATTTTTTCAATCATCCCTTATTGTTTCAAGGGAGTGAAATTTACAACTCTTACCAATTTCTCTTTCAGAATTTTTTTGTGAACCAAGGTATGGGTTTGTAAAAAAATGAATTACATAGGTTGATGAGTCTGGAAACTTTTTTGTGTCTTTCGTGTTTCCCATGAAGATTGATAGTTTTCAAGTAAAAAAATAAAATGCTCGTTCATTTGACAAAACTTAAATAAATTAAATTAATTTAATATAATAAAGCGCAATTTATTTTTTTACTTGAAAACTATCAACTTTATGGGAAATACGAAAGACACAAAAAAGTTTCCAGACTCATCAACCTATGTAATTCATTTTTTACAAACCCATACCTTGGCTCACAAAAAAGTTCTGAAAGAAAAATTGATAAGAGTTGTAAGTTTCACCCCCATACATATTACAAACAGTCAAATTACTATGATGGTTGCGAATAAATATATTTTCCAAATACTAATGCTACATATCTATCTCCTTTTCTCTGCAGCATGACAACGACTCGTTTTCTTTCCAATAACACCAATCTCTAAATATTACCCTGCGGAAAATATCTTTTGTTGGAATTTATTTCTTACAATTTGTTTAAACGGATTATCATAATGAGGGTCTAACTACCTGCAACTCCAAAAGGGTTAGTTTCAGATCGGTGTAATGCTGGTGGTCTATATAGCCAAAAAGTATAGGACATCGACTATAACCCCATCTCGCGTAATATGTCTTGAAGTTCTAGGTGCTCACCAGTCCTTAAACTGCTTCTTAAATATTTGCTACTGGTCAGACGCCTCGTTACATCTGTATTGAACAATGTTGCAAAATGTGTATGTAAAAAGTGTAAATATAGTATATTAAGTATTAAGAACGGTAAGGACATTTTACCGATCGAAGACAATAGTTTGGAGGAGGAGCGCAGCGACGACTCCAATTATTGTCTGAGATCGGTAGTCCTTTACGTTCGTGATGCTTATGACGCTTTTTGCGCTACTGAACTCGGTATAAATTTTTTTTAATTAATAATAAATTCAAATGCGATAATTGTCAGTCTCTACATCACGTTGCCGTATTGTCGATTGATATATTGCGTTTCTATAGCAATCTGTAAACAGTTACCGCCATTGCAGTTTTTTGTAAATTATTTTGAGTTCCGTGCTAAAAATGAATGAAAGTAATTCCGAAAACTCAATAGAAGAAGCTTGGAATGTGAGGTGTTCGGCTCCCAAATGCATGTTCGCGATCCTGGAACTTGTCCGTAAGAAGTATAGTTTTAGTTCAGGTGCGTTCTTGAGAAAGAATCAAAAAATGCCTATATACAGGGTTATTCAAATTTGAGGCTCACCATTGGGATCTCGGAAACCGTAAGAGATAGGAGGACGGTTAAATTGGGGCAAAGTTGCGCTATATAGTGCTGATCAATAATTAAAAAAGAAATTTAACCTATCTACCTTAATTTTTTTATTATGGCCAAAAAACTGAAAAATGACAATTTTGTTTTTTGGATATAAGTTGGTTGTTATTAACATATTTCAAATCTGTAAAAACTTTCTTTAAGCAACTTTTTAGCTGTAATACCGTAGTGGTATCAAAAGTTTTCTACCGCGTTTCGGTTTTACGGAATCATCCTCAGGTTTGTTTTTTCTTATGGGCGGTATATTGGATTTTTACAGCATCGGATAGAGTTTTTGATGGTGCTTTCAATGATGTATGACATGATGACTTTCGACTGCCCAAAACTGCTGTTATTTGCAGAAATAGTAAATTTGAATAGATTGCCATACACTGAGTCGTCAAAAATTAAGATACCGTTCTCACTATACGTTACTATTTCTGTAAATAACAGCAGTTTTCGGCAGTCAAAAGTCATCATGTTATACATCGCTGAAAGCATAATCAAAAACTCTATCCGATGCTGTAAAAATCCAGTATACCGCACATAAGAAAAAACAAACCTGAGGATGATTCCGCAAAACCGAAACGGGGTAGACAAATTTTGATACCACTACGGTATTTCAGTTAAAAAGTTGCTTAAAGAAAGTTTTTACAGATTTGAAAAAATTTTAATAACAACCAACTTATGTCCAAAAAACAAAATTGCCATTTTTCTGTTTTTTGGCCATAATAAAATAACTAAGATAGATAGTAAATGAGTTGAAATCCATGGTACTCATAGTGGGTTGGATTGATTAATTAAGTTCATAAAACACGTAGTCTGACCCACGAGGGAAATAAAACAATCAATGATGGAAATTGAAATTAATATTAATGACGATCGTTTCGTCCTAATAGGACATCATCAGATTCAAAAAACAAAAAGTAAGCCACGAGGTATAAATGAGAAGTAACAAACTTACCAAAAGTTAAATAAAGCAAAGTAACAATAAATTGTACATGTTGATTAATTGATAAAGTTTAAAAAATTTAAATTAATAGTAAATTGAAAATTATGAATAACCATAATGTTAAGCAAAACACTTTATCTCACTCTCATTATGTAAAGTGTTTTGCTTAACATTATGGTTATTCATAATTTTCAATTTACTATTAATTTAAATTTTTTAAACTTTATTAATTAATCAACATGTACAATTTATTGTTACTTTACTTTATTTAACTTTTGGTAAGTTTGTTACTTCTCATTTATACCTCGTGGCTTACTTGTTGTTTTTAGAATCTGATGATGTCCTATTAGGACGGAACGATCGTCATTAATATTAATTTCAATTTCCATCATTGATTGTTTTATTTCCCTCGTGGGTCATATTACGTGTTTTTTGGACTTAATTAAGGTAGATAGGTTAAATTTCTTTTTTAATTATTGATCAGCACTATATGGCGCAACTTTGCCCCAATTTAACCGTCTTAGTATCTCTTACGGTTTCCGAGATCCCAATGGTGAGCCTCAAATTTGAATAACCCTGTATGAGCGTGATCCTAAAAATTTCACCGAAGATGAAATGCGAGCGTTCTTATATGGAGACGAATATGAAGATTTCGAGAGCATAGTGGAACCTGTGGATCCAGTTGAAGAACTTAGCGACAACGAACCTGATATTACCGATGAAGTTGATGACATTGTGGACCTACTAGTCTGTAATACTGAAGCCGAAAATCTCAGATGTGTAATTGCGGTTGAAGATAGATTAGTTTATCATTGGCGCCATCAATGCATTTAGACTGTGGCAAATAAAGTATCCATCAAAAACGGAAGAGGCTGATGCACGCAGAAAATATTTTCTTCTTTCTCTTGGTATAGGTATGTAACCAGGACAAGATTATCGGTATTCGTCAAACAATGCATAATACATGTAGTTCCAGAGCCCGAACGAGTCACCGAAGCCGAAACACCAAGGGTATCATCTAGTGGTAGATGCTAGATCTGTTGTAAAACCAGAGACCGGAAATCAAGACATTTCTGCGTCAAATGTAAAAAATTTGTATGTAGCGAACATTTCGAAAAAGAAACTATTTGTAAGGGTTCTAAATAAAATTTAATTCACTTTCACCGCTTAAGTTACTTGTATACCCTCCATACTATCTCTAAAGACAAATCTCTAAAGTTGTTGTTTTAAATCCTGTTCGGATATTAATTAATATAACTTATGGGGTACGTTTGTACCCCACGTGGTAGTTTGAGGCTGAGATTTGACGCGGTAGGAGGAAGGTTAAATAAAATTCTGACACTGCCCATGCTTCCTAAAACATAGCACTTCCACTACAAAATTCTGACACATTTACAAACTTCCTAAAGTATAGAACTTCACACTACAAGATTACCATACACGCAATTGATTTATCATTTTTATATAGTGCTGGTAATCAAAAATGGGAACCAACCAATAATTCTCGAATATGTAGTCAACATTTTATAGGAAACAAAAAGTCAAAGTCATCCTTTGTCATCCGTTTGTCCAACAATATTTCCAAAGGTAATTAATCCGATTTGTTTATAATGTAGAATTAATAATTAATGTATTGTATTTTAGATTAAAGGAATACCGCCATGCTTCAGTAAATTCAGTGGAACAACAAGATCGATATAAGCGACAGCAACGTCGAAGCGCTCTTGAGAAGATTGAAAATGTTGCGGGGGGCATTGATAAAGAAGTTGGAGCAGTACCGAAAGATTACCCTATCACAGAGATGTTGGGGTAGAGCAGCAAGTATCAGTTGCTTGTCAAGTTAATTTTCCAAATGTGCCATCAACAAACAACTTTAATTTTGAATGTAATTTTTCCAAAACCGATAACAACGTAGCCTACCAAGCAGATATTTCTCTTGAACCCCCAATATTTACCCATAGTAATGATAAATGTGTTAAGGAAGCTTTACATTTAAGCAAGACCAGTGCAATGCAATGCAAGATGAAGAATTGCATATAAAAATTAAAATTGCTTGCCACTTTATATTTATGCAATTAATGTGCAATAGCTGACGTTAATCAACAGCATTGCCAATCACGAAACTTAAAAATTCACATACCGTGTGTCCCTGGAAAGACGGAACATAGGGATCTTATAATGGTAATTTTGTAGAATGATCCACGAGTGCTTTGAAGCATTTGCCTTGAAACAATTACACGAGTGTCACCGATCGTTAACGATATTCCTGCCGACCATGTACGATCTCCTCTAGATCGGCATCTCTGTTTATGTTTTAAATGTCAAGTTACTAAAACCACACAATTAAAGGTTATGTTCATGTTAATTTTTTTTAGATGGGGTCCTAATTTAATTTAGGTACAGTTTAGAGCTGACAACCAATAAGGCCAGTTAAATTGCATGTGAAATGTGAAAATTTACTTTAATAGGATGATGTTGATGCATAAACCGAAGAATTTGATGTGACAATCAGCTTTATGATGAAACATGCTACAATGCTAATTGCAAAAGACTGTATTAAGATAAAATCTACGAAAACGCGAATATTAATATCAGTTAGTGTGTACGAATATGAAATCTTTATTTATGCGGCAATTTAATAAGTGATAAAATAATTGTTACATTAAAAGTATTTGGTTTTTAAGGACCCGTATTCTTATTCGTAGTGACAATTAGTCGTTGCAAGAATGTAACTAAAAAAATGTATACTTAATGATGTATAAAATGATAATTTTATTAATGTTAACCGAGATGTTAACACAACAATAATACAATAACAAGGGCGAAGGCATAATTTTTGCATACCACGAAGCAAAGTTTTCTAACACAGACCCACAGTATTATTTTTTGTAACATAATTTTCGTAATTTCATTTTCAGTTTCTAATAAAGCGTAACTTGCGAAAACTCTTAATTATTCACCTAATTCATCATAATCTGAAAAAGGCTTTTAGAACCATAACCTCAACCTGAACCAATTTGAGCAAATAATTAATAATTTTATTTCTAACTGACTTTCAATTCGTATTATAACGCACGCGCGTATTACATCTGTATTATCAAACGCGTTAAACAGCTGATATAACGACGTCGACTCTTCCACTAAATAGAAATTCAAAGCACTCGTGGATCATTTTAAAAAATTGCCATTGTAAGATCCCTATGTTCCGTCTTCCCAGGGACACACGGTATAAACAAAATTTGGTTCTTTTAAGTGTGATTATTTGTTGTCCCGTTTTACTTTAAAAAATGTCAACGCGAAAAATAAAAGCAGTTTTATCTTTAACACCATCTTTACACCAAAAAATTAAAGTAATACTTACTGCTATTTGTAAGTGTTGGTAACACGTTTACTACTAAAAAAAATACTAGAATTGCATGAAACTTGCAACAAAATTAGAGCCGGCTCTAATCGTGTCCTCTTGCATCAGCTGACTGTAAAAATTGCACTGGCGCATGTGCCCGCTATAATTCTTGTATTGCCTTGCATTGCAAGAGAATTGCCTAATGTAAAGCGGCCTTTAGTAATGATGAAGAACTTAAATGTGATGGGTTTCATTGATTTACCTCTTTTAAATGCGATAAGGATATGAATGCGTTGTGTGGTGTTTTTGTATTTACTTTGCTTTTATCGCTTTTACATCTAGCCCATGGTAATGATAAACTCTCCAATCAAAATAAATTGGTACTATTTTTGATGAAGATGAAATTGGGTGTTTCGTAGCGAGGTTTAGGTGTGCTATTTAATGTTCATCCCACAACGGTTTTTAGAATATTTTTGGCGGTTTTAACAGAACTTGCAATAGTTACTAAAAAGTATGTATTGGCCTAGTAGAGCAGTAATTGAAATGATGAAACTATGCATTTAATATGAACTATAACAAATGTAGATCCATTATTGATTGTACAGAAATCCGAGTGACTCAACCTAATAGTATTGAAAAAAAGGTGTATACGTACTCTCAATATAAACATGCTTACACAGCTAAATTTCTGGGGGCTATTGCTCCAAATGGCTTTATAACTTTTGTGTCGAAATGTTATGGTGGCAGAACATCTGACACATTTATAACAAATGATTGTGGAATTTTAGACCTTTTTGATCCAAATGATGTAATACTGGCTGATAAGGGATTCCCAGGTAGGTATACAGTGCAATAGAAATACAATAATAGTTATGCCACCATTTGTTCACAACGGTCAGCTAATCATTGAGGAAGTAGAACAAACTTACACCATTGCTAGTTGTACGCATTCACGTGGAATGATCTATTCAAAGGTTAAAGATTTACCAAATACTGAAACATGTTACAGGGGACCTCTTTCCTCATATGCACAAAATAGTATTTATGTGTTGTATGTTAACTAATTTACAACCACCTACAATCAATGACACTGACGGTGATAATGACTAGGTCTATTG
This sequence comes from Hemicrepidius hirtus, assembly GCA_963082805.1. NCBI lineage: Eukaryota > Metazoa > Arthropoda > Insecta > Coleoptera > Elateridae > Hemicrepidius > Hemicrepidius hirtus. Next base: position 31,233,778 of record OY720161.1, on the reverse strand, counting down.
TATGTCGCCGTTGCAATGTTGCCACTTTTAAAGCTCTTTAATTGCTTAATTCTTAAGTAAATAACTGTAGTGGAAAAAATAGTATATAAACCACGGTAGAAAAGATTTATCAGCCTCGCAGCTAATAATGCTCGGCTGAGCTTGGTGTATAATAAACTATTTGTATGCGTTTATTGAGAGCTGTACATTTTATTTATCTATATTTTCATAAAGTGTATGCTGCATTTCTGAAAGTAAACATTTCTTAATTTAAATAGTAAATCTTTTGTGTATTCATAATCAAAAGGAACTTCAAGTTTCACAAAGCTTTGGTCACAAGATGAAAACACAATAAAGTCACATGCTTCCACATTTAAAAGTACCATGCCAATTTGCACTTGCGCATAATAATAAGCGTGCCTTCTTTTTAAATATAGGTGGCCATTCTCATCTACTTTTAAAAATGCACAAGACTGAACAACTTCATTGGCTGGTGGTCTTGTTCCTAAAACACTATTTTATTAAAGGGGGTGTAACGCAAAAGAACAACTTTACACTAAAAAATTGAAAAAAATTATCTAAGATCAACAGTGAAAATTTCAGGTTGCAAGACTCAATAAATTCTAAGATATACACCCGCAAACATGTGTTAGAGTAGCACGTGACGTCATACCGACACGAGCCATGCGGCACAGTATGCTTTTCTGGGTAGACTGTGTATGAAAATAAGTGTTTTGCATGGAAAGTTGATCTTTTATATAAAATTTTAAATTACGATCCTAATGTTGATAACCTTGAAGAACTAAATTTTAATGTTTCTAAAAATATCTATAAACTAAAAAAACCAACTGTGGCTGAAGCAAAAGAAAAACATTTGTCAAGGTTTGTTAGACTAAAAAATTAGTTTTCCTGTGTTTGAGATTATGTTTTGTGGTCATTTGCTACATAAAAAAAGTTTTGTAGAGTATATGTTTTATTTTTTTGTAATATTTAATAATTGCCTGCTGTGTAACATACAAGATAAATACATTTCAGTTTACTTCTTCATTCTTTTCTTCAGCATCCTGAAAACCAATGTATATTCCAGATTTTTCTGGAAAGCGCTCCCTAATTTGGGTTACAACAGAAGCCGGAATCACAATTCTGTTGAAACGTCCAATTGAGGTCCAAGAATTAACCCAACCCGTAAAATTTTTATAAGCCAAATGACGCCACAGTTTGTTACTCAGTTGAAGGTATTTCTGTTTCTCGTAATTTGATTTGCACTTTAAAATAACATTGTGTCTAGCCAGATTTAAAGAATCCAAATTTAAAACTATATTTTCAAAACTTTCGTGTAATGTGATACATAGATTCTCGCCTCCAACCTCCGTTGTAATTTGACTTTCCCGACAGCAAACACATTCCCGTGCAGTAGGCATTTGGACACAATTTGTACAATTGCACCAATTTACATTATCCAGTCGTCCACTATTTACATCATTTTCTTGATTTCTTCTAACTTCTACGCTTCTATTCATCTATAACTCGAATTTCCTTTTCAGTATATCTCGGTTCAAAACCGAAAGCCATAACAGGTAATTGGAGAATTAAATCGACGAAAGAACTCAAATAATAGAAAACACCGCGGTTGCTGAATGTAAGATGGGTAATGTACTTGCCTACTTCGGCAACGGCTGGTGTCGGTGGTGTCGGTATGACGTCACAAACGACTGATGCTGCATTTCAAACTCTCATATTTCCTCAATTTAAAAAAAAATTAAATATGCGGTTTGAAAATTTGATCTTAGAATTTTTTGCACTACAACTTTGATTTTTGGGTTATACCCCCTTTAAGTTTTGTACATTGTATTTTAATAACTTACCTGCATATGGGCATTTAATTTTTAACTTCTTGAGATTAATTAGTTGCAGCCAATTAATAATAAAAAAACACAACGAAAAACTAAAATAGTTTTTCAATAGCAAAAAGTATATATATTTCGGTTTTCTTTATAAAACCTTCTTCAGTATTAATTAAAAGTTGATAAAGTTACATTCAAATAAAAATAAATAGATAAGTGAAAGGAATCTTCCTCAAAAAAACTTTTTAAGATCTTACCTGATAAGAAATAAGTATAAATTTAAAAACAACAAGGAAAAAAAAATTTAAGAAAATTTTTCTATGGAAAAAAAATTTTTAAGGCAATTTTTTAAGAAATTTTTTTTCCATCACAGAGAAAAAACAATAAAAATAGGTGGAATTAACACACCAACACACATTTGTTAATTTCATTTTGAATAAATTTAATTAACGATAAGCAATTCTTTAAACGACGTCAACTATGTAAAACTGCAAATGTTAATTTAAATATGGTTGAAAGCAAGATAAGAACTTTTATATGTAAAAGGCTTATACAAATAATCAATATGTCAAAAGATTTTCATAGCGTCAACATTTTAGACAGAGATTAGACTGAGCGATCAGCGTCGGTCGTCCGCGAACAGTCACCGTCAACCAAATTTCCAACACAAGTATTCTTATGGGCAAAGTTACATTGATCGGTCGTTCACGAACGGCCTCGATCGCTATGCAACGAACAGTTTGAAATTAGAATCAGTTCTAAATTTTGATCGGTCACGAACGTTCAAAAGTAACGTAACCCAACTTTTTAAAAGTACCCTTGTTTTTTCTACCAAGAACGGTCACCATTTGTTCCTTTTCACTTGAACTGGACATTTTTTAATGAATTTAAAAGAAAAAAATGTATTTTCCTAGTCTTCAGTGCAATGACCACAAACAATTTTCTACCGCCACCGATCGCTACCGGTCGCTCAGTCTAATGTTACATTTTTAGAACGTTGCTAACCGATACTTAACGATCGAAGACGTTCGCGGACGATCGACGCTGATCGCTCAGTCTAATCTCTGTCTTAGGCCCAGTTGTATAAAAGATTTGACTCCCAGTTCAGCTGATCCACGATCAATTGTCATGGATACCAATTGTTATAACAATCATATCCATGACAATTGATCGTGGATCAGCTGAACTGGAAGTCAAATCGTTTATACAACTGGGTCTTAAAAGTACAAGAAATATAACAGCAAGGAAAAATACTGTCTAAAATTCACAAATTCCCTGAATTCCCCTCACACAAAAATGGGAACCCCTATTTACATTCGCACTAAAAAGTTGTTGGTAAATAATTTTTTAACAATTTAAAAGATAAAATTGATATTAATAACGAATCAAACTTAATTTATCAAATAGAGTGTAATAATTGTAATACGTTTGCTTTATTTACAGTTAATTAAATTACACAATATACAAGTATTAAACTATAATAATTAAATTTCCCAAACGTTTTTGCACTTTTTATGTCAGTTTATTATTTTCACACTCATTTTATTTTTTCCCAGCTCACTCTCTTTTTAATCATTTTTTTAGCGTACCGCATGTCGAGGCAGTAAACGTAGTTCATGTCAATCCCCCCCAGCTTGGTGTCCTAAGCATGCGTTTGCGGAGGCGGCGGCGAGGGGCGGATTAGATCTTGGTGTACCTTGACCAATCTATTTCCTTTCTGAATCAAATACATGCTGTGAGTTAGCTGTCTGTGAATTTGGTACGGACCTATCCACTTGGGTTGGAACCCGGCATGAATGGCGGCGGCAGCTTCGGAGATGGGATAATTACGTATAACGACCCATTGTTCTGGGGCGAAAACGGGAAGGTTTTCTTCTGGTTGGATTTTGCGAGCCTGTCTGTCACGTATTGCTTCGTCGCGTTGTTGACGATTGTGGTCACGGGGTTGCAGGTAGGCTCGTGCCGGTTGGTGATTTGCGGGATACCTCCAATCTCCGGGACGTTGTATTTCTGTTCCAAATAGAGCGTAATCGGACGTGCATCCCAGGTTTTCGTTGCGCCGTGTTCGGATGTTGAATAATATCTTGGGGATGTATGTGTCCCAACTTCGGTGATCTCTTCCTTGCAGTCTCAATTTCAAACCTTTCTTTATCTCTTGGTTCACTCTCTCGGTGGGATTTGCTCTGGGGTGGTATATGGATGTGGTCCAATGATTTACGTCCCAGCGGTTGCAAGCCTCATGCCAATGACGGCTGATAAATTGTCGACCATTATCTGTCAGGAGAGCACTTGGGAATCCATATCTGTTAAACACTTCCTCTTCTAGTATTCTACAGATTGCAGTAGCCGGCGTTGTGGCAAACGGAAATGCCTCAGTTCACCGGGTGAAGAAGTCTGTAATGACCAGAATGAAACGTTTTCCTTGTTTAGAAGTAGGGTATGGTCCCATTAAATCGAGTGCCAGTACGTCCCATGGAGCACGTGGTTGGTGCGCTCGTTGGGGAGCGGCTCGTTGATTTGCACCCTTTTTACAATGCAGACAAAGTAAACATTTACACACGTGTTCACGAACATCCATTCGCAATGTGGGCCAGTACATTTTGGCATCACGGCTCGTGTAGTCTCTGCCACGCCTGGGTGTCCTGCTGCTTCCAAATCATGGTACTCGTGGAGTACTAAAGGTCGAACTGGTGTAGGTACGTAGATGCGTTTTCCATCAGTGATCTTCCGAAATAACAAGTTATGTTCTACGAGGTAGGTTTCGTGAAGTTCGCTTTTCGGACTGGTTGGTGGTGAGCTGATGCAGATTATTCTGTGTGTATGGATCGGCAGCTTGAGCATTCTGAATTTCTTCCCATAGGGAATTTATGACTCGAGGTTCCCGTTGTAAAGGTTCACTGCAGCGGGCGCAGTTCCGGAAATATTCTTCTGCATCAACAGCTAAATCTGGCCAGTAGTATTCCTGTTGAATTGTTGGTATCATTAAATTTGGGTGTATGTGTGTTTCACCGTCGTGGTGAAAATGTGCTAATACTTCAAGACGGAGTGTGGCAGGCACGAAAAGAGCCAACGTCCGACCGTTCCGGAATCCCAGTAATCCGCCTTCGAGACGATATTGGCCTTCCCCATTACCGGTGGTTGCCTGGGTATTCAGAACCTCCAGTAACTGCTGGGTTTCTAGGTCGTTCTCCTGGGATTGCAAAATACGTTCGTGGATGTCCTGGCTGTCCTGTGTGGTAAGGTACAGTGCAGGAGCGGGTTCTGCCATGTTGGTTGCAAAAGATTGTTCTGGAGGTATTAGGTTCGTGGTGTCTTCCCACGCGTTAGAGGCTTCTGGACCGCCTGGTCTTCTAGACAGCGCGTCCGGAAGCTCGTTTTCCTTTCCGGGACAATGTTCTATTGTGAAGTTGAATTCCTGAAGGAGCAAAGCCCAACGTGTAAGTTTAGCACGTTGTTCCTTGGCCACATTTAACCAGGTCAAGGCGCGATTGTCTGTACGTAGCGTGAATGGACGTCCTTCGAGGTAAGGACGGTACCTTTTGATGGCCCATACTGCCGCTAAACACTCTTGCTCGTTGGAGTGGTAACGTTGTTCTGCAAGGGTGAATTTTGCGCTAGCGTAAGAAATTACATCACGTTCTCCATTTGTGCGGGCTTGGTATAACACGACTGCCATTCCCAACTTGCTCGCGTCTGTTGAAGCAAGAACCTTCGTTGCGGGTCTGGACGGGCCAATTTCAGGGGTTGCTGTAGCTGGTGTTGGAGTTGTTGAAAAGCCTGCTGAACTTCGTGGTTCCATTGCCATCGTCGTTTGGTACTCAGAAGGTTGGTTAGAGGGTTGGAAAGATCGGCAAATCGGGGTACGTATTCGCGCAGTCAGTTACATATTCCCAAAAACTGTCGCAATTCTTTTCGGTTGTTTGGTGGTACGGCGCACGTGATTTGTTTCACGTGTTCCATCTGTGGTTGATTTCCTTCAGTACTGCTGAAGTGTATGAGGTAAGGTAGTGTACTTTTCCCAAAGTTGCCTTTCCAAGTGCGCCAAGTAATCCATGCTCCTGGAGACGCTCCAATACCAAACGCAGGTGAGTTAGATGCTGGTCCCAGGTTTCGGAATACACGATTATATCGTCAAGATATACGACGCAGAAACGATGTAGATATCCCGGAAGTACGTGGTTTGTCATTAAGCGTTGGAAAGTCATGGGGGCGGTCTTCAAACCGAAGGGCATGACTTTAAACTGGTACTGGGCCCCATCCGGGGTAGTAAAAGCGGTGAATGGTCTTGACTCAGGTTTCAACGCTATTTGCCAGTAGCCTGATTTTAAATCTAGAGATGAAAATATGGTTGCGGTGCCTACATCCTTCAGGATTTCATGTACCAGCGGCAGCACGGCAGGCTCGTCGATGGTAACCTCGTTTAGACGGCGAAAGTCGAGACAGAAACGTGGTTTTCCATCTTTTTTCTTCACAATCACGATGGGTGAGTTATGTGTAGAATGGCTTGCTTCGATTATATCGCTGGCGAGCATCTGCTCTACCTGTTCGGTGATTATACATTTCTTATCTTCCGAGTAGCGGTAATTAGCGCTTCTTACAGGAGCTTGTGTAGCTACTCGTATTTCATGCTGTATAGAACGAGTGGGGGCGGCGTGGCTTCGCCAAACTTCTGGAAATTGATTTATTAATTGACCCAATTCCTCCGCCTTATCCAAGGGAAAGTCATGGTTAATGTTGATTAGTGGAATAGGTTCCCCAGCTGCCGGGAGTAAGTTTACCCCATGGTGAATGCATCCACGAACGAAATCCACAGTAGCGTGGCTCTGAAACAACCATGGATATCCTAAAATTATTTGTTCCCGGAGACCTTCGGCGATGGTACAGGGAACGGTGTAGCTTATGCGACCTATTTGAAGATGTAAGTCAACTTCACCTGTTATTGTTATACTTGCGTTTTCCTGGGCCATAGTAGCCGAGGTGTGGGAGCTCGGTCGCCGTTCACGGTGGGTGGCGATTCGGGGATGAATAAAGTTGTGAGAGGCTGCTGAGTCGACGAGGGCGTTTACTTCTTGATGACCATGGATGACTCGAATGTGTGACAGCTTTTGGTGGACCGTAGTTAATGTTGAACATTGATGTTGGCCGCTGATGGGCGCTGGACGGCTACCTCGCGCCTCGGCCTTCTCCAGTTTTCCGGCTGGGCTTCTTGTTGCTGATGGTTTGAGGCCGCTGGAATTTCCGGAACCGCATCACGGGCGTAAAGTTGTGGGCAGTCGCGATGAAAATGTCTGCCGGGGCAATAACGGCACCTTGGAAGGTTATCAGCTTCTCGGTTTAGCTGACGAGTTTCCCTAGGAATTACCGGGGTTTGTTCTTCTAAATCCTTTTCGATTTTCGCTACTGTCGCCACCAAATCTTCAGGAGTATTTGGAGTGGTTATCCTTAAATAAGGTTTAATGGACGGTTTTAATAACTCGATCAGAAATGGCACTGCGGTTGAGCTCTGTTCGTTTGGTCGGAGACGACGAAACAGTTGCAGTTTTTTCAACAAAAACAACTTGGCATTTTCCTTTGCTGCTTGTTTCTGTCCGTACAACTGGGCAGTGAGTACTGCATGGATTTCGGGACCATCAAAAAATAAAACGTTCTGAAAATTCCATGTGAATGGAAGGGTCGAGTACTGTCGCCACCATTGAGCTGCCTTTCCTTGTAAACAGTCATTAACGATTCGCAGTAAATCCCTTTCACTGCAGTTGGTTTTGTTGTAATATTCTTGGCAATTGTTCAGGAAAGAGATCGGATCTTCGATATCCTCTCCCTTAAACGGGGTTGGTAATTCGATCTTTTTGGGTGCCGCTGTTCGGGTCAATAGGGCCTCGAATTGGTCCTCACTTAAGGTAATCATTGTTGGTGGGTTGAGCGCCACTGGGTATTTTCTTTCACTCCCAGAAGTGGATTGTTGTGTTCTGATTCCGCCATTTCGCTAAGTCGATCGGGATTGGATTGTCTTTGATTCCGGCGTGTCTTGGACATCTCTTTCTCGGGTTTTTCTTTTCGGTTCGTGTCCAACTCACTTGTTGGTCGGCTCCACGTTCTGGGCGCCAATTAATATGTTTGCTTTATTTACAGTTAATTAAATTACACAATATACAAGTATTAAACTATAATAATTAAATTTACCAAACGTTTTTGCACTTTTTATGTCAGTTTATTATTTTCACACTCATTTTATTTTTTCGCAGCTCACTCTCTTTTTAATAATTTTTTTAGCGTACCGCATGTCGAGGCAGTAAACGTAGTTCATGTCAATTGTAATGCTAAATACATAGGACAAACAAAACAACATCTGAAAAAAAGAATAAACGAACACAAAAAATCAATAAAAATTAAAATTTCAACCCCCAATAACCCAAATAGCGCACTTTCGGACCATGCAGTTCAGAATTTCCATCATTTTAATATTACATCTCCTAAAATCTTACATAATAAAGAAGACAATTTACAAACAAGATTAATCTATAAAATGATTGAAATTAAAAAAAGCCCTAGCGCGATCAACTATAAAACAGATATTGACAACCTAAATTCAATTTATTACAATTTGTTTTAAATTTTCAACTCCTCCGAGTTTGTCTCACTCATTGATGTGTTCCGTTATTTATTATCAATCTTTTTAGTGCGAATGTAAATAGGGGTTCCCATTTTTGTGTGAGGGGAATTCAGAGGATTTGTGAATTTTAGACAGTATTTTTCCTTGCTGTTAGATTTCTTGTACTTTTAAAATATTGACGCTATGAAAATCTTTTGACATATTGATTATTTGTTTATATGAGACTTTTACATATAAAATTTCTTATCTTGCTTTCAACCATATTTAATTTTACATTTGCAGTTTTACATAGTTGACGTCGTTTAAAGAATTGCTTATCGTTAATTAAATTTATTCAAAATGAAATTAACAAATGTGATTTGGTGTGTTAATTCCACCTATTTTTATTGTTTTTTCTGTGATGGAAAAAAAATTTCTTAAAAATTTTTTTTCTTTTTTGTTTTTAAATTTATAGTTATTTCTTACAAAGTTTTTTTGAGGAAGATTCCTTTCACTTGTCTATTTATTTTTATTTACAGAATGTAACGTATCAACTTTTAATTAATACTGAAGAAGGTTTTATAAAGAAAACCGAAATATATATGTTATGGACTAAGTGATTAATCAGGGCATTATGTATAATGATCGGTCATTAAAAATAATGACCGTTGAGATTGGGCAATGTAATAAATTTGCACTGATGCATGATAATTTATCACATTGGCCGGTCATTTTACATAGCGCTATAGTTTTGCTGGGCATTTTTATAATTTGGAGGCCATTTCGATAGCAATCCGACAATCGCGCATACCATGCATGCGCACTGGCCAAACAGCGTTCACGTCTTGCACGGTCATTTATCTTATATGTGTTGTGCTGGTGCCTGTTGTGCTTGTGCCTGTTGTGAGTGTTTACGTAGCAAATTGTCTTTAACTTTCTGTTTATAACTTTTGTACTGGTTTTAATTCAATCATAGCAATATGCAGCAACAACATATGTTAACTGATATGAATCACCGAACGGCTGAATGAATTTATGTCATCAAAAGGTCAGAATACACAAATTTTTACAAAATCACAATACTTGGAAATGATAGAAAAGGTTAAAACATCTAGAAGCAAACTGGTAAATAAAAAACCCGAATATTATTATCAACGTTTACGAAGGTTCGATATAATGTCAATTGGAGAAACGGTAAAACTGATAGTACCTATAGAAGAAGGTAATGTAATAAGGTATTACGTATATCGGGAAGAAATATTTCAACTGTTGCATGATGCACATATTCCAATTGGACACGGCGGTAGAAACTGGATGGCAAAAAAGCAAAAATCCAATATGGCGTCCATAAGAAAAACCAAAGGTCATAGTCGATTGTTGGCTATTTTAAACACTATGAGAAAAAAAATCTCATATTTAGATTCCTCGTAAAAAAGTGTATTAAAAATGTCTTAATTAAAAATTCGTAGTTTCACTTGTTTTCATTTTATCAGCGAAAAACAAAAATCGGGAATTTTGACATTTTTTAGATATTTTCTAAACTAAACGTCGTAGGTCAAATTTCTTTTCAGATTATTCATCAGCATTAAAATACGCAACTTTGCCTCCATTTAACCGACTTCGTATCTCTTAAGCTAACCGAGATCCCCATGCTTAGCTTCGAAAGACGGACACCCTGTAGATATTAAATTCAAGCATTGATGATCTCATTCTTTTATTGGAAAGTAACTTAACGTAATCCCACCATTCCCCCCATATGCTTTTCTCTATTTACAAATACCGATTCGGTGAACCAGGTAAGGTCAGATTGTCTTCCCTGGATGCCACCAAACACCCCGAGGCTTTACCTGTTTTTCAACCTCGAAGTTCTAGGACCAATAGAAAAATATGTGGTGCCCCTTTTTAACTTACCCTGTCTAACGTTTAGTTTCGCCCCAAACCCCGCGAATTACGCCGCAAGCATTCCCGTCGCCACGTGTACAAAATAAGCGTTTGAATCGTAACAAAGTGTAAATATAAACCGCAAATTCTAAACAGTGCTCTAAAAAAAAAAACACCATAAAGCGCTATTACAGTCCATTAAGAGACATACGAAAACACTGGAAATTAAAGATCTATTAGAAACTAGCAGCGTCATTAAAAATACTGCTGAAAAAGAAACCAAAACGCAAACGGATGCTATCATGGCGGACGCCTCCAGAGATTCAAACATCAACAATACGACAAAAGAGGACGGTGAATTCACAAATGGCGTCGGCGAAAGTAAAAGTTTTGAAATGGTATGCAAGAAAAGAAGACGCACAGCAACCGAAGGCAACGGCCAGGTAGCAAACATTTCTAAGCCGATGACATTGAGGCCACCCTCTGTGCAGGTCAGTAACCGCTTCGAGAATCTAATAATCGAGAACGACCAAGAAGGACATGAGAACGGGGAAGAAATTCAACCTGACAAAAACACCCGCAAAGATTTAATGAAAGAGGCGAGAACCACACCACCACCTATCATCCTATACGGCAAAGCAGAAGATAGCAACCAATTCATAAAATACGTGCAAAAGCACGCCCAAAAAGGCTTTAAAATAAAATACTCCGCAGAAAATACAAATATCTACGTAGCAGATACCCAGGAATGGAAAAATCTTAAAATACTTCTAAGTAATGAAAAACATGAACTCCACACGTACACTCACAAAAGCGAAAAAAACCATGCTTTTATGTTAAGAGAGTCGAATCATGCACCCGAGCCAGATATAATAAAAAACGAACTGAAAGACGACCACGATATCAATGTAATCAAGTGTTATCGCATGAATAAAATGAAAAGGCTAGCATACTTGGTCATAACAACAAACGATACCACAATTGCAAAATTAACAAAAATTAGGGCAACAGATTATAAAAAGATATTCTGGGAACGATACTATAACAACAAAAGGATAATCCAGTGCCACAGGTGTCAAGCGTGGGGACACACGACGTCAAACTGCTACGGCACCCAAGGTGCTTGAAATGCGTACAGGAGCATCGAACCTCAAGCTGTTGGAAAACTGTCAAAAACACTCCGGCCACATGCGCGAATTGCGACGAACAACGTAGACTGTCCAGTCTACAAGAAAACTCGTGGAACAGCTGAAAAGTAAGAAGCAGAACTACAATAATAATCTAGAACGCCCAGCACAATCGTAATAAAAATTACCAACACAAGGCGACTTTCCACGAGTAAGGTATAAGGAAACTCCTCCATCAAGTAACAACTCATGGAACCCATACCCACAGGTGCATCAGCCACAGCAGAACTAACAACAAACACAAAAATCCCAGGAGAATGTGAGGGCGTTTAGTGGGTAGCGACATTATATTCCCAGAATTTCAGCTTGTCTTGGGTCGGATGTCGAGCAAAGACGTTCATCGACAGGTTGAGACTTGCATCTCATCCAAGACATGCAACGGTCAGTTGGAATACTGAGACAAAGGAAAACAATTCTGAATAGACCACAAGAGTAGGTCAACGGAGAAGCGGAGGAAGTCGATCCCACGGCCCGGTCCGGTCAATATCCTTCAGCTGTTAAAAGCCGCGGTAATAGCTATTCAATTCACTTTAATGACTAATTACAATTTACCATTTATACATCGAGTGTTACTTGTTTAATAAGTGAGTTAAATTTAGCGTATTCATTCGTATAAATAAGGAAACTAAAGTGGTGACCCCGACGTGTTAAAACGAGCGTTCCTTCGAGTAAATACTATTAAGTGTAAATATTGTGTATAAGTGGTAGATATTAATTTTAATTGCTAAAGTGCCAAAATGCCAAACGAAAATGAAAATACTGCAAACACCTCCGTTATGCACATCGACCGTACCAGTATCAGAAATTCCACCGTTTTGGCCAGAAAAGCTTTCGCTTTGGTTCGCGCAGTTAGAAAGGCAGTTCATGCTTAATGGGATTACGCAAGATATCACAAAGTACTACTACGTAAGCGCCAAGTAGGTACGTTTTAGAAGTAGAAGACATTTTATTAGCTCCGGCTGCGATCGGAAAATGCGATAAACTTAAAGTGGAACTGATTAAACGACTCTCGTCATCTCGAGAACAGAAAATAAAGCGACTTCTCGAGCACGAAGAAATCTGGGACATAACGCCTTCCCAGTTCCTGCGCCGATTAAGAACCCTTGCAGGTACGGGAATACTCAACGACTTCCTGCGAAGTTTATGGTTAGGCCGGCTACCAAATAACATGCAAGCAATTCTCGCGACCCAACCAGCTACTACCGATTTAAACACCATAGCTAAACTCGTGGACAAGATCGCGGAAATCGCACCAGGAAGCTCAGTTGTCAGTACCTCAGCGCAATCAGAAGTTGCACAATTAACTTAACGTGTACCCGCGATCATTAGTTAATAGTACGTCGGGTTCATGGCTAAATAAGCCAAAACGCTGCACTTTTTGATTGGAATATGCCACTTTCTGTGGTCATAGATGATGCCAAAAGGTAACTTTCCAGATAGGGAGCCACTTGAAAATCCGTGTAGAACACCAAAATGGCGGCCATTAAAGATGGCTGCCATTAGCCGCACTAAATATTTTTGTATCTCAGCTCCTAAAAGTCCGATTTCGATTTTCTTTTTTTTGTTTGAAAACCACTGCGAAGAGGAAACTTTCTTGTTCCTATACATGTATCTATACACCTTAAGTTTCCTCTTCGCAGTGGCTTTAAACAAAAAAAAGGGTTTATAGATGAGGTAATTCGTGCCTTAGACTTTGGCTTTGCTTACATGGACGACATAATTGTCGTGTCCCAATTCGAAGCAGAGCATATGGATCATCTACAACTGTTCCAAAGATTTAAACATTACGGTGAACTGATTAACCCAGCAAAATGTGTACTCGGCTAGTCAGACGTAATTTTTTTGAGTTATACCACCAATGAAAAGGGTAGTAAACTACCACCCGAGCGGGTTGAAGCTATCACCAGCGCCACTAAGCCTACAACGGTTAAGTAACTTCGCAGATTTCTTGGGATGGTAAACTTTCACTCCAGTCAAGTGGGCGAATTGCGATGAAGATGCAAACAGCGTCAACTGTCTAGTATACAGGGTGATTTCTAACGTACGGAGGAAACTGAAAGGACAAGAAGAGAGGACCAAAACATAGTATTTTTTCCAATAAACATTTGATCAAAATCGAATAACAAGAAAGTTACAGCAATTTAAAGTTCTTATAATTTAACGCCCACGTTTTGAGTACCGCTGAGCTTATTGTATTCGCTTTTTCATCAGAAACACTTCTCACACAATCTGATAAATTGCTCCTGTAATTTTGACTTACCTACATGATCAGATTATGTATATCAGCGGCTGTCAATAAACAAACACCTATAACTGAATATTTTCAAGAACACTTTAAATAGCCATAACTTTCGTCTTATAAAAATTTTTACTAAATTTTGTTTAATTAACTTACAAATATACAAAAGTTGAATTCAAAACGTAAATAATTACCGTGCTTCATTAAAAAAGTCCTCAAGTTTATAAGAACTTTAAGCTGTTGTAACTTTCTTGTTATTCCATTTTGATCAAAAGTTTATTGTAAAAAAAACTATGTTTTGGTCCCCTCTACTTGCCCTTTCAGTTTCCTCCGTACGTTAGAAATCACCCTGTATAAAAATAAAATAGAGGCTATTCAAAACCGAAGAAATAAGAATGTAAATACTCAAAAGAGAGTAGAAATAAGTAACAGGCTGGAATTTTCAAGTATTCCAGCTCACGCCAGAACAGTGACGGCAACAGTGCAGCAGCAAACACCCGCACTCAGCTCCGTACACAAAGACCTCCGTTGTAACCCCTGGGGTGGGTTAAGAAAGGATGCCGAGTTCAACGAATTATGTAAAGAGTTTTCGACCCTTAATAAACTAATAAACGTGAGTGCAATGCTAAGTGCCGTGAAAAAGTTAAACACAGTGTTAAATTAGATGTGAAAGTGCAATTGATAAATTCCAAGCATTCAATAATTTTGTAAATAACTTAGAAAACAATCTAGTCAACTTTATAAAGACTAATAATATAGATTTAATGTTAGTGAATGAAACAAATTAAAAACAAAAGACAAAATGAAAGTAAAGGGTTCAGTTCCAAGAAGAGACAGGGTAAATGCAGCTGCACCCTCGGGTGGTGTAGCAATTCTAATCAAAAACAACATACCTTTCAGTAGAGTTAACCTAAATAACACAACCCTAGACTACTGCTGCATCAAACTACAGTAACACGTACATAGGGTAAAGTAGCCCATATTGAACCGGCGCCCAAATTGAACCTCTGCTAGTTTTTGAATTTCCAATCATATCATCGTCATCTGCATATCAGATGTCGAAGGAGCATATTCAGTAGACCTAAGTTCGGTAGTGCACTTTACCACGCGATTGCCATAACCGTTTTTCTTTCTCTCTTTTATAACTAACCTTCCCGAATGTAATATTTATGCTGCATGGCTAAGGAAATTTACAACTTGAGTGGAAGGTAAGGAAAATTTTAATATTGCTATGAAATAGTATATTAATTGAGGTATGTAATGAGCTATTCAAAAGACTTTTCAATTATATTGTTATTTGAATTTGAATCCATAACAGTGTCTTAAAAGGAACTAGGGCTCAATTTCAGCAACCGCTTTACTTATATATTTCAAATAGAACTTTTATTTTTTATGCACCTAGATGTCAAAACAGAGAAATTACGGCAAATGGCCAACGGAGGATTTGGAAATGACTTTAAAAGCATACACCCGTGGTGAAAAGGGGTTAAATCAATGTAGCCGTGACTACAATATATCCAAATCAACACTACTATTCGAAATACAAATAAATTTGCTAAAGGCACAGAGAAAAAGTTAGGAAGAAATCCCACATTTGATCATGAGATAGAAACAATACTTGCTAAACGTGTAGTGCAATTTTCAGAGTGCCTTTTTGGCTTAACAATACGAGATATTCGAAAACTTGCCTTCGATTTAGCGGGAAAAAATAACATTCCTCATCAGCTTAATAGAGAGAAAAAAATTGCAGGAAAAAAATGGTACTACACATTCATGAAGAAACACACAAACTTGTCCTTACGTCAACCTGAATCCACCTCACTTAATAAGATAAAAGGATTCAACAGAGAAAATGTTGAGTTTTTTGACTTACTAGAAAATTTATGTGACAGGCATAACATTGACGCGACTACTATTTTTAACATGAACGAGTCTGGGTTTTCAATTGTTACCAAAAAGTGTCAGAAGGTTGTTACTACCAAGGGGTGCAAAGCTGTTGGTTCTGTGGCTAGTGGAGAACGCGGTGTTAACACAAAAATGGTCTGTTGCGTAAGTGCAGCGGGATTTTATGTGCCACCTATGATAATTTTTAAGCGCAAAAGGTACACAGCAGAGTTAAGTAATGGAGCTCCACCTGGAAGTAAGGTAGAAATATCCGATTCGGGGTACATCTACAGCGAACTTTTTGTGGAATGGTCGCAGCATTTGATAGATGCTGTTCATCCTTCAAAGGACAAAAACGTGCTGCTCCTTTTAGATGGACACAGCACACAATGTAAGAACCTCGAAGCTCTACTTCTAGCAAGAGAAGATGGAGTGATTTTGATGCAGTTGCCAGGCCACACAACTCATCGCCTCCAACCTCTTGATAGATCTTTTTTAAACCAATGGAGGTGTACTACACTCAAGCATTAGAAAAATGGTTGAGGTGTAATGTAGGACGCACAGTCACCTAATATCAAATAGCAGAACTTCTTAACGAAGCATATGGAAGAGCAGCAACCATTGAAACTGCTGCTAACGATTTCAAAGTATCTGGTGTTTGGCCTGTTGGTAGACATGTGTTTAAGGAGTCCGATTTTGTTGGTTCTAAGGCGCTTGTTTTAAACAATATTCAGGCTGATGTCGATAATCCTGGTAGTACCAGTAGTGATGAGTTTGGCGATGATGATAACATTCCACTGTCGAGTTTGAGAAGCCCTATTGCATTGGTTCCACAAGGCTGTTACACCTTTACCGGATCAACCGATTATTGAGTTGGGCAAGACATCAGCAGCCAAGTCGGGCTCCTTATCGGTTAGTTTAGACGAAATCGCACCCTTACAAACGGCAACGATGGTAAACCCAGAAAAAAAGCTAGAGGTATTCAAAAGGCAGTGGAAATTACCGGCAGTCCCTATAAAGAAGCTTTGGAAGCCAGCGAAGAAAAGAAAAAAAAACAAAAGAACGAAGGTGAAGGTACCCCTGAAAGGTTTTGGAAAAACGTCCACCCTCACTAAGTTACAAACTTCGGCGTGGTACTGTAATGTCTGTAGAGTGGAAGAATGTAGTGATATGATTCAATGCACGCGATGCAAGTCTTGGATCCATTGCAAATGTGTGGGTGTAAGTGCAAAGAAAAATAAATTTGTTTGCAATTCATGTATTGAATATTTTTTGTCAACAATTTTGTTCATTGTTTTATTTGTAGTTTAGCTTTTTATTTTTTACATTCACATATCTGCTAATATAAGATACAACAGGATTGTCTTCTTTAAAGCTTGCACGCGAATTTTAAACGCCTTGTACAATGTTCTATTATGTATTTGGTTCAATAAAGGCAACCCCCTCTTGTTTTGGCAGATTTGGATAGATAATAAAATTCTGAATTCAAAAATATCAACATTTATGGTATTCAGACTGATTGTTTCAGAGATATTAATTTTTGAATGTAATCAAATGAGTGGTTTCTACAATAAGTTTATTTTTCCAAAAAAAGAAATTTTTTTGCGAAGAAATGGTAGGGTACTGATTCCTGTTACAAAAATTGAAATCAAAATAATTGTTTCGGACCGTATTAGTTTGATTTCATCCAGAATTCTTTCTTTCTAGTCCTCAATAGTACTTAACCGATTAAAGTAGACCTTGCGATACTGTGACGTGCTACCGTCCTGCGTGGAATTGTGGACGTTTACAAATCCACCCTTTCCACATTTGGACGGTAGTTTTCGACTACGACATGTACCGACCGACAACGACCGCCCCGCCCCACCTTGGACCCGACGATCCGCGCATTGAGGAAGGGTTATCTTCCTCAATAAAACCAGCGGACAGGACCAGGACAAGACAACTTTTACCGAGAACTTGACTGACAACTTTTACCGAGAACTCCGTTCCAAACCTGACCGTTCATTTTCATTGCCGACCGTTTTACTGTTTAACTGACCGACGATTACTTTCACTTTTAATTATTCCCGAATTAATTTTTATTTTGTTATTTCCGAATCCTTTTTAGTTTATTTTTAACCGAATCCGTTTTAGTTTATTTTCTCCGAATCCTTTTTAATTTATTTATTAGTATAACGAATCCTGTTTATTTTCACGAGATTGCTGATTGGTGTCATACTGATTGCTTTCTCAAACTTCCTGCCGAACCTGCCTTAAAACTGCTGATTGGTGCAATACTGATTGCCATTTTAAGGTTGCTTCCTTGGTGAAAGCCGGTACCCCCGTGGGCATTCGTGCTTTTAACTGGTGGAGAAAGCTTTTACAATTTTACCTTGTCGGAAGAGGGATTGCGTACATGCAAATGGCGTATCTCTGATTCTCAAATCAAACCCGATACCTGAAATTCGTTATTTAATTATTCCCTGATAAAATCAGCACCTATACTTTACCTGTACACCCCGAAAGTATAATCCCATAACTTAAATAACCTAATCAAGGTTCCCGTAGCTATTTAATTTTATTCCGATCCAATATTTTATTTAATAAAATCTTGCTCAATTTCCGTTATAAT
Organism: Hemicrepidius hirtus; assembly: GCA_963082805.1. Classification (NCBI taxonomy): domain Eukaryota; kingdom Metazoa; phylum Arthropoda; class Insecta; order Coleoptera; family Elateridae; genus Hemicrepidius; species Hemicrepidius hirtus. The sequence goes on along the minus strand of OY720161.1, from coordinate 31,215,561 downwards.
TTCCCGTAATAATTCCTCGATTATTCCGTGTCGCAAGACCATTGCTTTTCTGACGATTTTAAAGCCCTACAAATATTTTCAATAGTATTTGCTAGTAATTTGAAATTCCATCTCATAAAAGTGGTATGGTGATATTTGAATAGAATAAAACTCAAAGTCCTCCACTTTGTTAAATTTAATAATGTAGAATGAAACAGCTACATATAATTATATGTTTCGGTTATATAAAAAGATAACCATCCTCAGGCTAGATTAGAAATATACTAATTAATGAGTTAACTAAGATAAATTCTGACAAGGAACTTACCAAAATAAATAAATAAAGATCACAATAATGAATTCAAACCAATATCGAGCTCCATAGGAGGTAAAAATAATTAAACAACAAATATAAAGGTGGAATATACATCTAGAAATATTGAAGGTTAGGTACATGTGGTAATTATCAAAATTATAAAACAAACCTCTAAAGAGGAAAATATCCACAAGGATAACATCTAATTTTAAATTTAAACTTTAGAAAGCCAATAAACATGGCAAAAGGAATCAAAAATATATAAAATTAACTGGAAGTAAATCACATATTCACCCTGAGAAAAATGACAGAGTTAGGTTACAACTATACATCAACCCAACATTAAAAATTAAAATCTGAGTTTGGAAATAATGGCGGGAGATTCAAATGTAATGTCATTTAAAACTGAATAATAGGGGTCTTTGATATGTTTAGAAATTTGGAATTGTTCTAATAGAACCAATTTATGGAAATTGCTCTCGACATGAAGGACAGAAACATTATTGTTAATATTAAAATTATGACCGGTAGTTAAAATATGATTGGGAAAAACAGTTACATTATTGGTTTTGTTGTTTCTGATTTTGCTAAGATGTTCTTTAGTTCTAGTTAAGATGTTTCTGTTCGGTGCTAATTTATGATCAATCATCCTTTTAATCATAAACTAGCAGCTTTTAATAGTATGATACATAGGCTCATTAAAACCCCTTTGTCGATTCTTGACTTTAACATAGAAAGATCGGTAATTATTCAAATTGCCTTAGTCAATGGCTATGATTCAAAATTTATTAATGATTTGATAGAGTCAAGAATACACAAGGAGATGTTATTGAACCACTGTGGTCTTCAACCTTTCAAAGATAATAATTACGAGAATTTGTCATGTTTAACTTATATTGGTAATGTTTCAGTTCAGATCAGTAATTTGTTTAAAAATTGTAATGTAAGAATAGCTTTTAAATCTAACAACTCTAATTATAACAACTTTTGTAAATTTAAAGATCCTATACCTGATATTCATAAGTCCGGTATTTATAAATTGGAATGTAATGACTGCAATTCTGTTTATATTGGTATGACGAACAGAAACATCTTAACTAGAACTAAAGAACATCTTAGCAAAATCAGAAACAACAAAACCAATAATGTAACTGTTTTTCCCAATCATATTTTAACTACCGGTCATAATTTTAATATTAACAATAATGTTTCTGTCCTTCATGTCGAGAGCAATTTCCATAAATTGGTTCTATTAGAACAATTCCAAATTTCTAAACATATCAAAGACCCCAATTATTCAGTTTTAAATGACATTACATTTGAATCTCCCGCCATTATTTCCAAACTCAGATTTTAATTTTTAATGTTGGGTTGATGTATAGTTGTAACCTAACTCTGTTATTTTTCTCAGGGTGAATATGTGATTTACTTCCAATTAATTTTATATATTTTTGATTCCTTTTGCCATGTTTATTGGCTTTCTAAAGTTTAAATTTAAAATTAGATGTTATCCTTGTGGATATTTTCCTCTTTAGAGGTTTGTTTTATAATTTTGATAATTACCACATGTACCTAACCTTCAATATTTCTAGATGTATATTCCACCTTTATATTTGTTGTTTAATTATTTTTACCTCCTATGGAGCTCGATATTGGTTTGAATTCATTATTGTGATCTTTATTTATTTATTTTGGTAAGTTCCTTGTCAGAATTTATCTTAGTTAACTCATTAATTAGTATATTTCTAATCTAGCCTGAGGATGGTTATCTTTTTATATAACCGAAACATATAATTATATGTAGCTGTTTCATTCTACATTATTAAATTTAACAAAGTGGAGGACTTTGAGTTTTATTCTATTCAAATAGTATTTGCTAGATTGCAAACTCACCTGGTATTCAAAACATAACCTATACGGTTATTACCATTTAACAAACCCTTTCAACGTTCCCGAGTGGCAATTAAACCGAGCTTAATTCCTTATCCAGTAATTGGCCACTCGCTGAAAAGTATAATTTATAATTCAATTAGAACTTATTAGAATGATTCATAGATAACAAACAGACGCTTAACTTGGCAGCTAAATTTGACCTGCACACAACCTGATACCTGTACTTATACCAAAAGCCCATTTCTAACAGGCAACCGACCGACCGACTACTTACTATATTTTTGCATTTGTTATAATATTTTATAATAGCTTTTGACAATGGCACAATGATGCCGAAATACGTATAAAGCGAATAAATCTTATTATTTCCCGTTGAAATCGATATTTTATTTAATATTTATTATTTATTTAATACCAGTTTAAAAGCTGGAATCTCTGATTAACATTTGAAGTTGTATTTGTTGTAAACGATTATTAACAATAACAATTATATTTCTCTAATTAAAATTTGTAAATATTGTGTTAATAAAACTGTTTTATAAAGGTTATAAAGGTCTAGGAATTATTATTTCAACTGAACCCTGGACAACTCCAGAGCTGACCCTGGTTAAAAATAAATTTTGCAACGTTCCCCCCTATTAGCAAGGGCGAAACGTTACAATACCCCCAAGATAAAAGTTCAAAGGCGTCAAGTCGGGAGACCGCGCCGGCCACTCAATGAATCCTCGCCTGCCTTTCATTCAAATAATCCCGTACCATTGCGGCAAAATGATAAGAATCTTGATTCTCTCTGATTCAGTTAAACGTCGAGCCATTATAAACTCAAATCTGAATTGGGGTTCAGGTGTTTTCAGGATAAGCCAACATGGTTTATAGTGAGTTCCAGTATGGATAAGAACCATGCCAACATCGTTTCCTCAAAAAAGTAGTTGGTTACTAAAATAAAATTATTTTAGAAATCACTCATTTGATTACATTCAAAAATTAATATCTCTGAAACAATCAGTCTGAATATCATAAATGTTTGATATTTTTGCATTCACAATTTCATTATCTATTTACATCTGTCAAAACAATAGGAGGTTGCCATTTAAAAAAATATCGAGACGTCACTGCTAGAAACCGGAAAGCGGTAGAAAAATGAAAATTATCTCAAAATGTTTCTTTTAAAATAAATCAATTTGACATGTCAAACCGTTTTTCTTTAAATTTGCTGGGAAAAGAATTATTTCAATTATTCCAAACTTTATGCGCGCACTGTATAAAAATATCGAGAAGATTGCTAAAGACTTCTAACTAGCAGCAATGTGTTTCTAAATGTTCAAAATAATTGTGGCTAAAGCTGTGGGACGATTTTTGCATTTCCTCCCAAGTTACAGCCACTTTTCTGAAAAATGGTTCAATATGGGCAACCTTACCCTAATTGCGGCCTACAACAGAGCACTTAACACGTATACAGAAGCCGAATTAATTAGATTCATGGGCACAGGGAGTAAAGTCATTTTAATAGGGGACCTAAATGCCAAGCACACTAACTGGAACTGTAATAGAAATAACGCAAACGGGGTCACATTAACACCCACTGGACCAAATTTAGGCAAACACTGGACAGCCACATATCAATAGCAATCAACACAAAGCAAGAAGTAGAGGAACAAGTGAGTTTGTTAACAGCAGCCATAAGCAGAACAAAATAAAAACACACGAAAAGTATTAAAATAAACGCAGATAAAGACAACTTGCCGGAAGGTATCCTAAATACTATCAAGCTGCGCAATCAAACAAAAAAGCGATGAAAGAGAACTACGAAACCGCAGGTAAAAATTCTTATGAATCAGCTAAGCAGACAAGTGAAAAACGAAATTAAAACACACATGAACACGAAATGGACTCAAACACTGGAAGCCTTGAACCCCAACGACAATTCCCTATAGAAGATCGTGAAGGCGTTCAGAAATCAAACCCCATACCTAACTTAACAAACAATGGCGAAGAAGCGACTACAAACAGAAAACCGAACAGATTGCGACAGTTTCTGAAAAAGTACATCACATAGACAGGAACAACACAATAGGACAGAATCACATCAGCGACATAGTAAACCAATTCAGACAAACGCAGCATATCACTTCTCCCGAAATGCTTGCAAAATTAATTATTTCGCCAAAAGAAGTCGCACAGTTTCTAAAAAATTACCTAACGGAGAAGCACCTGGAAGAGACAGGATAGAAAACAAAATACTGAAAAGCTTGTCGAGAAAACCAGTGGTCCAACTAACTTATATAATCAACGCAATAATAGAATTACAACATTTTCCTGGCGCTTGGAAAATAGGCGATGTCATCCCTATACCAAAACACAACAAAAATCCCACAAACCCAGCAAGCCACAGTCCCATCAGCCATCTAAGCACCCTATCCAAAGTTACAGAAAAAATAATCCTTAAACGTTTCCCAAAAATAGACGATCTCCAAAATATCACTATCGACCAGCAATTTGGGTTCAGGCCTAAACACAACACAGTGCACCAGGTTGCCAGAAATGTCAACGATTTAAAAATTAACTTTAAGAAAAACAAAATCACAACAATGGTTCTTTTAGACATCGAAAAGGTATTCGACAAGGTCTTGCTGGAAGGACTAATTTATAAATTAATGCAACTGGAAATACCCACCCGACTGATAAAAACAATTAATAGACAGCTACCTAATAGGTATAAAATTTAGGGTCTTGATAAACAAAGCCCGAGCCTCTATATAAACAATAACAGCAGGGGTACCACCACAAGGCATAATACTGGGACAAAAACTATTCAGCTTTTACATAAACGATTTGCCTTGTTTCTTAAAACCAACACGCCATATACGCGGACGACACCGTACACTCGTTCAATGCGCAGGTAGCTATCAAACAACTACAGATTCACATCACGTTAGAAATTGTTTAAAAAAAATGGAAAATAAAAGTGAATTCCGAAAAAACCGAGCGAATCGTTTTTAGTAAAAAATTCACCAACAATAGAATCTTCACCGCCCCCCCCCTTAAAGTAAATAACCATGCAGTAACTCCGTAAAGTATTTAGGCATTCATCTAGATAAAACTCGTACGTACAGAAACCACATAAAAGAAACAATGCGAAGAACACACGCTACAATAAAAAACATATACCCCTTAATAGCAAAAAATACCGCCCTTAATCAGAACAATAAGCGATTGCTATACACAGCAGTCATCACTTCATCAGACCGATAATGACTTATGCTGCACCGGTCTGGTGTAGCGCATCAAAAACACAATACACCAGCTTCAAACAAACAAAACAGGCAAACCCTACGTTTCTACGTATCTAGAGCAGGTTTTTTTTAAATTTATTAAATGCATTTTCCTGCAAAAATCTACAATTCTATAGAAAATACCACTAACGAACAAGCACCAGTATCTGCCAATTTTCTTTAGGTTCTTTTACTATAGGTACAGAATCCAACCAAAAAATCAAAATGTAAGTAACACCTAACTGGGTAAGAACGTATTCAAAATGAAGCCCATAATAACATAGCAATGTAATTTCAGGGTTAAACACTTAGCCATAAGAATTATTGCTGTAAACATAATTGGTACGATATGTGTAAAACTTGCAAATAAATTGTTTGTTATGTTATGATATGGTTCTTGTCCGATCATCGAAGTTAAGCAATATCTCAAAACTCAAACAGGAAATTCAAAAACGAAATGTAGTTAAGATTTCAAAAGTCGAAAGTCATGAAACCCGAATAAAAACAATCTATATTCCTACTAGAACCGAAATATTTTCAGTACTACCAGTAAACTTAACAATAATTGGTTTAAAAGTATAATTAATACATCAGACGACCCCCAAAACATTAACATATATAACCCATTAATTTTGGAAGAATATTCAAACGATGAATCTGTAGAGATCATTCATATTAATGTTGATAGCAATAAATAAATATTAGAACAAAATTTAAAAAGAATCCTTAGAGTCAATCATTTAAACGAAGAAGAAAATAGTTATTTGTATCACAAGGACAGAAACAGCACATTTGCGAGTGCGAGTAAGTGTACGTTCACTACGGAGCTGTGATGTTAGATGATAGCCGAGCTTTTTATCAGCGCTTATAAAAAGAAACAAGTATTCAAACGGAAGTGTTCATAACGGAGCTGAGATCATTCAGGTATAAGCGCTGTTATCAGCGCTTATAGTAACAAGAATTGAACAGACCATTCTTCTGCGAACAGACAGCGTACATCGCTCATCAGTGCACATGCATAAACTGTCTGAAATATTGCTTCTGCCCTTATGGGATTTTTGGGACAGGTCTTCCAACCTAACTTTCCTGTATTTTCCCCAAAATCTAGTCGAACGTGGAAGGTCCCATTCGCAGATATGCAATGAAACGACATGGATAATACCGTAATTCTTTGTACAAATGGCTAAATTCACCCAACATAGGTCGTCTACGGTTTATGGGATGAACATGATATACAGGGTGTCCGTTTTTCGAAGCTAAGCATGGGGATCTCGGTTAGCTTAAGAGATACAAAGTCGGTTAAATGGAGGCAAAGTTGCGTATTTTAATGCTGATCAATAATCTGGAAAGAAATTTCACCTACGACGTTTAGTTTAGAAAATATCTAAAAAAAAATCAAAATTCCCGATTTTTGTTTTTCGCTGATAAAATGAAAACAAGTGAAACTACGAATTTTTAATTCAGACATTTTTAAGACACTTTTTTACGGGGAATCTAAATATGCGATTGTTTTTCTCATATCGTTTAAAATAGTCAACAATCGACTGTCAACTTTTGTTTTTCTTATGGACGCCATATTGGATTTTTGCATTTTTGAATGTAACTTTTTTTTATGATTTCAACTCTGTATGGCACATAATACTTTAGCTTGTATTTTTACCTACAATTTTGAGTTATCCGTTCTTACGCAGAGTGCCATGGAAACAAAAGCGACAATAAGTTTGTTTTAAAGCCAATTTTGACAGTTCTTAGTACATTGCTTAAGTCGTTACGTTGTACTTCCCCTAATTTTAACAAAGATGCGTAATTTTCTGAAAGAAAATGAGATATCTAATGAAGAACAACGTGATATGTTGGAAATTTATTATTCTTCGCATCGGAATGTAGAAATTACTTCCGAAACGTATTTGCAACGTTTTCCAGAGAGAAATCAGCCAGGTCCTAGTTATTTCTTGCGTCTTCATCGAAATCTAAGCGAATATGGCTCCTTTAGTAAAGCCAGGCAGAAATATGGCGCAAGGGCCAATGAAAATGAACTTGAAATATTACAAGCGGTAAATTCTTCATAATAATGTTTAGTCCTATTCACTTATAATTTTTAAATTACAATTATTGTAATTGTAATTTTCCTCGCGTTAGGTCCAGGATAATCCTTCTATTTCGACAAGGCAAATTGCAGAGAATATGAACTTAACACACCAAGTCGTATGGAGAACCCTCAAAAGGCATAAATATCGTCCATATAAAATTCACATCACTCAAAGTCTACATCCTGGGGATGGTGAACGAAGAGTGGCATTTTGTAGAATTTTGATAAACAAAATACAGGAGTATCCAAATTTTTTGAACAATGTTATATGGACGGATGAATGTAAATTTACAAATTCCGGAATGTTCAATCGACACAATGAACACATCTGGTCCATTGTAAATCCCCGTGAACATCAAGAACGGCGACCACAAGTGCGTTTTGGTCTAAATGTATGGGTCGGTTTATTGGATGATACAGTTATTGGTCCACACATTTATGACGAGAATCTGACGGCCGACAGTTACCTGAATTTTTTAAGAGGTTTTCTCGAAAATTATATTGACAATAACATCCCACTCAACCGTTTGAATCACTTGTGGTTTCAACAAGACGGCGCGCCGCCACATAATGCCAGAAGAGTAGCGGACTGTTTGTCGAGAATGTTTCCGAATCGTGTCATCGCGAATAATGGGGACATACGTTGGCCAGCGCGGTCTCCCGACCTAGCACCATTAGACTACTATTTATGGGGCACAATGAAGGACAAGATCTATAAAACTGTACCGGCTAACATTGACGAGTTACGCGAAAAAATAATTACCACTCTAAGGCAAATTCCAAGACGGGATATCCGAAGATCAATCGCGAATTTGAGAAAACGTGCGGAATCATGTGTAGAGGTTGAAGGTGGCTTATTTGAGCAGTTACTTTAATTAGGTACCTTTAGTTTAGGTCGGGTTTTTCAAGTCGGATTTAACTGTCGGTTCAGCTAAGCCAAAATCAATATTGTCATCGATACAGTGTTACAAGAATTGTATCGGTTTAGCTGAACCAGGAGTTAAACACGAACTAACCGCACCTAAGGATTACATATCTCTGTTCAAAGAAAAACAATAGTATTTCTTACTATCACGTTCTGTTTTCGATTAAAGTTTTAGTTTTTAGTATTTGCGATAATTTTCTGTTTTTTAATTTTTATTCTATTGTTTCAACATAAATCATAATAGTTGATAATAAATTTTGTTATATCCCATTATTCTTCTTTTAAAACTCGCATTTCCTTCATAAAATTAACCAAACCAATAACCTTATGACTTAAAATTAAATTCGTAACAGAATTCGCTTTAAAACAAACTTATTGTCGCTTTTGTTTCCATGGCACTCTGCGTAAAAATGGATAACTTGAAATTGTAGGTAAAAACACAAGCTAAAGTATTATGTGTCATACATAGTTGAAATCAGAAGAAAAAGTTGCATTCAAAAATGCAAAAATCCAATATGGCGTCCATAAGAAAAACAAAAGTTGACAGTTGATTGTTGACTATTTTAAACGATATGAGAAAAACAATCGCATATTTAGATTCCCCGTAAAAAAGTGTCTTAAAAATGTCTGAATTAAAAATTCGTAGTTTCACTTGTTTTCATTTTATCAGCGAAAAACAAAAATCGGGAATTTTGATTTTTTTTAGATATTTTCTAAACTAAACGTCGTAGGTGAAATTTCTTTCCAGATCAACATTAAAATACGCAACTTTGCCTCCATTTAACCGACTTCGTATCTCTTAAGCTAACCGAGATCCCCATGCTTAGCTTCGAAAGACGGACACCCTGTATTTTACTAGAAAATACATCATTTTGACGTAAAAGAAACCGCTTTGTTGCAGTTCAACAAACGTAATAGTCATCACTGTCAGACATTTTCTAAAAGACTAGCTACTATAACAGCTACTATCATGAGTGCCGTTGTGAACGCCCATTAGCGCTTATAGTTAAGCTGTATTCCATCATCGCTGCTAGTGTCTATTATCACTGCTCCGTAGTGAACGTACACTAAGGCTTGCAAGTAGAAGCACTCGTAAAACTGTTTCTGGACGTGTAATACACAAGATTTTTTGTGTCGACGTTTGTTTAAATAAATAAAATTTACAACATATTAGTTTAAATATTTAGTTTAGGAATTTTCTTTATGTTGGTAACAATAAAATATTTGAATTTAGATTTCTTGATTCTCGGTATTTATTAAATTTAATACATTTGTTTTCTTACAATTAATTTGACGTTTATTTATTTTCATTATCAGTAATATCATAAGAGCGCTTTCGTATATTCCAATATGCTTTTCACGATTTCTATTCGAAATTGATGTTGCCATGGAGATTATTAAAAAAATCAATTATTGTTATTTACGGTTGCTGCAGATACCACAGCCAATAGGCAGCCGAAGCACCAAATCGAATATACGGATAGACCAAGAAGGTATATCCGAGAATTCCCACCGTGGTTTATTTTTAAACAATTCTTAAATCCTATTGGTCTATAATAACGAGAGGTCAATAAAAAAACCAACTAGGGTAGGCTTTGAAAATGAATTATTTTAAATTGGTACTGTAGCCACATCCACAGAATGACATTTCTGACATGAAAATTTAAAACTGAATGCTCTTGTCTAAGTTTTTAAGTTCTTTATTTGATAATAATATTTTAATAATTCGATAATCAAATAAAAAACTTAGACAAGAGCGTTCAGTTTAAAATTTTCATGTCAGAAATGTCATTCTGTGGATGTGGCTACAGTACCAATTTAAAATAATTCAATTTCACAGCCTACCCTAGTTGGTTTTTTTATTGATCTCTCGTTATATGAGCGATATAATCTCTGATATAGTGGATACACCGGCGCATATTAAAGAAGTTGCGAAAACGGTTATTAATAACTTGTTGCCGCAAAAAACGTCAAATCGGTATTGGAAAGAATACGAACTCTTCATTAAGTGGTCCAAAGAAAATAATGTAAGCACGTTTAATGAATATGTTTTACTTGCTTATTTCGAACCTAAATCAAAAAATTTAAAATCTTTCAACTTGTGGTGGTCGATTTTTTCAATGTTAAAGTCTACAATCAATATCAAGCATAACATCAATATTGAAAATTACACAAAATTGATAACTTTTTTAAAAAGAAAAAAAGGTGGGTATGTGCCCAAAAAATCTAAAACGTTAGACATTGAGGAGATTAATAAGTTTATTAACAAGGCTCCAAATGAAACCTACCTCATGATGAAAGTGAGTATTTTTATTCCACTGTGACAATTTTAAACAGGTTGTTTTAGGTAGCTTTAATCATAGGCATGCGTGCGACATGTCGAAGACATGAATTGACAAATGAGAGTGCAAGACGTTCAAGATCGTGGTAATATCATAATTATTACAATTCCTGACACTAAAACCAATAAGCCCAGCACATCTTGTGTAACAGAACCACTATGGATAAATATTATTAAAAACTACACATCTTTAAGACCACCAGGGGTAGTAACGAGATTTTTTTTATTTTATTCAAAAAATAAGAGTACAAGACAACCTGTAGGTGTCCATTCCTTTGGCAGCACGCTTTCTAAAAAGGCTAGTTTTTTTAAATTAGAAAATCCGTCACAATATACAGGACATTGTTTCCGTAGAAGTAGTGCTACAGTATTGGCAGGTCATGGAGCGCATATAACCACATTAAAAAGGCACGGCGACTGGAAAAGTACTGCTGTTGTTGAAGGATATATAGAAGATTCCCTGAAAGCCAAAATTTCTGTAGCTAATCAACTATTGGCCAAAATGTTCCATGCAAAAACCATCGACAAGTTCTGTAAATATTCACCATGAATCCTCATTTGCAACAGATGACCAGAATATACAAGCAAGTTGTTCTAATGTTCAGAACGTACAAGTCAAATTAAATGATTCTAGTTTGCCTGGTATAAATATTTTCAATTGTAAAAACTGCACAATTAAATTTAATTTTAAGTAGTTAAGTAGGCAATTATATTGTTATTTCTTATTGAAATGCATAAATTTGACTTTGACAGATTGAGCCGATGCTGCCAACCAATAACCTTCAATTCCTACTTTTTGCCGGTCTATGCCGGAGAAACCTCTATTTCTGGCTGATTTCGCGATGCAGAAACTCAGTGATGCCGACCGGAGGCACAAAAAAGTCATTTAATTAATTTATGCTATCAGTTTAGATAGATAGAAGATACTTTTTATTCACCAGAAATTCCCCTATCATGTACAGTCAGCGACAAATGTTTTCACCAGTCTTGTACCACTGTAACCCGCTTTACTGAGAAATATAACACATTTCTATATTTCATTTCATCTTGTTAACAGTGTTACCAACATACCTATATAAAACCATAAGAACGACTTTATGGTACCTCTTATATTTCTCAGAAAAACGTGTTCAGTGGTATCATACTGGTGAAAACATTTGTCGCTGACTGTACATCACTAACAAAACACAACATTCGTACCAAAACAGACACGCCTATTTTCATATACAGTGTGGGTACTTTGCAAAGAGCGGGGGTGGGGTAAATGTTGTGCTTTTATTTAGAATGGGTTTGGGGTGCTTTCTGTCTTTTGTTATTTATTGATATAGCAACGAACTTTTTGATATAAAATAAATACATTTCAATATTTTGATCATCCATAATTTATCCTTTGAATTATATTAATTTCTTTCTTTAATAAGGTTAATCGTTATAGTACTTTCAAAACCGAACATAGGAGAATTGCATTGTAACTAACCTTTATATAGATTCCTGCACGCGATTTAAACCCACAAGAACGGTAATGGTATGAATAGAACGACAAAAATACGGCGCATGCGATGGTACCAATAAATGTTAGTACTTAATTACCTTTTTCTGTAAAAAAAATTATAAAGTAATGCTATTTTGAAATAACATAGGTTGCTATGACTTTTTTATCTGTCAATTAAATTATTTGACATCAGTCATAAGTTTCTGTTATTACTATCAGATACGAATAATAACGCGTATTCAATCGAGCAGAGGGTTTTGAAATTCTCCTATGTTCGGCTTTGAAAGTACCCAGTCGGTATAATCTATTAAGTGGTGGTTTTGCTTTCCGGACATTTGCCGCCTGGATTATTGAGTTGTTTTTTGATACGAAAATCACTTTCTATAGCAAAAAACAACGAACTATTCCAGAAGCTATATTTCCAAAGGAAATCAAAAACAGCACGAAATAGATTCAGCTAGAAAATCGCATTTTATTACTTACCTATTAAAATTAAACTTCTTGTTTTTAAAAATATCTAGAATATCAGAGTACGCGTTACTATGGAAGCGCGGGAATTGTTTACTATCCTAACAGAGTAAATAAACGACGCCATTGTTAGTTTATTAATGGTTTATGAGGTGATTTGTGGTTTCGTAAATGTAAGCGTCGTGAATAATAGGGAAGAGTTTTCAAATGTAGATGGCGCTCCAAAAATTGCAGATGGCGTCTCTATGTAGGATACTTTGAATGCTGCCGCTACAGCGCATGCATTTGTGTATAGTGTTCCGTCTTCTATTGGTGTATTTTTCTTTGTTATTGTTATTATTATTTGTTATTAGTGTTGTTACTGTTTGTTATTAGTATTACTTCTTGTTAGTGTTATTGTTAAACCCGTCAAACAGGCTGCAGAAACTCGCCATAAAGTGAACTACGTAGTATTGTTTATCAGTGGTTTACTGAATTTAAATTTATTTATCCACAACCAGTATATTATAAGGTCATAATTCCACTATTAAGAGACGCCTTATGATATTAATAAAACACATACATAGGTCTTATAATTAAAATAATGGTAAATCTATAGCAACACGTAGACAAAAGTCAGTTCAAAATGTCAAAATAATTTTTTTCCAAAATATTAATTTAAAAACGCCACTCTCTGGTCTGGTTGTGGATAAAACGTTGTATTGCATACGTGTCTTTGTGTTGGTTGTATTTTATCCACTTAAGAAAATTAAATGCTCGAACTTCGTTCTCGCGTTTAAACATTCTTACGTGGGATAAAATACTTCCTAAGACACTTATACAATAAATAACTATTATAATGGCAACATAGATAATATAACCCCTTGAATGGGAAATAACATTATTAGCATGTCGGACATTATGAAATATGTTGGGGTTGCTGTGCGACCCATAACTGAAGACGAACAAAGTGTTGTTGGCAACATTTTAGAAGGGACGGCAGTTGTCTTTAGGCTACGTCTTTTATTAACTTAACATGATCTAAAATTAAGTCGTAAAGTAAACAAATCACAAAATTTTCTTTTTATATAGTAGTTGCAGAAATATAAATAAATATTAATCTCATTTCTCATACTTACTGGGTAATATAAAATCTGCCGCTTCAAAATGTTTATTGCACACTTTCAGTGTGGAGGTTATGGGTTTATCAATTTTCAGGCATATTTTCCATAATTTTGTCAACTCAGGGCCGATTATACAATACTGGTATAAACCTGGAATAAGCTATTCCTCAGACAATTACCAGGGTTACAATTGTAACCATGACAGTTGTCGGAGGAATAGTTTGTTCCAGATTTATACCAGTATTGTAAAATCGGCCCTTACTGTTTTTCGGAGGAAAGCCATGCATAGAAACGATGCCGTCATAATAACTTTTGTACTGGGGGGCGCAACAATAAGTGTTACTTTTAGATTTTGCATTTTTAGCGAGTTTACAATACAATAAGAACGCAGTTAAACTTGAGCAATCCTAACTATAGTACTTTCAAATATAACCGCCTCGCGGCAGCACTGTTTTGTACTTCATCTAATCAGCCATGACATTGTACCTATATCAAAGGCAGCAATTGTTTTTGATGTTATTCGAGAAACGTCAAAAAATTAATACTGCGCGCGAGATTTTGCTTTTGTAAGTATTTTGTATTAAAAAAGTTAAAAATGGACAGCGACAGTGACGAGATGTCTTGTACACCACCGCATATAACAGAAGCTGCGAAAATGACTTCTTTAAGTTTGCTGCCTCAAAAATCGCAAAAATTGTATATAGCTACGTACGATTCTTTCATGAATTGGAAGATGGAGAAGAAAGCCAATTCATTTTCAGAAGATGTACTGTTAGTCAACTTTTCGGAATTATCGTTGAAATGCAAACCAACAATCGAAGCTCTCTGTAACACACACTTTGATGCACTGCAAACTTAACCTCATTGCCTTTATAGTTTATAGATACTTACTTATAATATTTTTGTATAAATACTGCGTAGTCTTGAAATTCAGAAGCAGCACGATCGCCAACAGCAAACAAGTTACAGCAAGGACAATCATGAGAATGACAAATCTCAGGGGCGCGAAACAAAGTTGGGTTATGTTCAGTTATGTTGTATTGATTGTATTTTGACATTTGTGAATATGATATAAGAGTGAATAGTGGGTCATTATTCACTCCCATAATTCACGGCAATTTATTATGGGTAGTCTTATGTTTAACAAAACACGTAAATAATCGATGTATAATTTAGTAGTCGTGGATAAAATAATAAAAATAGAATAAGAGTAGTTACGAGTTGTTTGATAGATAAAGAAAACTCAAAGTTGTATTTCAAAATATTAAAGATATTTATCAACATATTTGTTGTATATAACATTTGATGACGAGGAAAATCAATTGTGGAATTGGAGGTGGCAGTATCGAAATATAATTTTGAATTTTGCTTCACAAGAGGTAGGAGACATACATCTGGACCTCAGGACCAGACAGTATTAAGTGTTAAAATAATAGAATCAAGGAGTTACTATATTTTGCATTTGTTATAATATTTTATATAGCTTTTGACAATGGCACAATGATGCCGAAATACGTATAAAGCGAATAAATCTTGTTATTTCCCGTTGAAATCGATATTTCATTTAATATTTATTATTTATATAATCATGGATTTCAACAAAGTGACGTTTGAGAATGTCAATAGTATTAAGTGTGTTTCCCCCTCTTTCCAATGGCGATGAGTATTATGTCCAGTTTCTTTCCGTTTGCGAAATATTCGTAAAATATTGACATTAAGTCCACCATTAAATGGAGCCATATAGTTTTAAAGGCCCTTAGAACTGTTTGGCTCTGGAGACTATCCAAGAGTTAGGTATTAAGTCCAAATGTGATATATAATGCAGATAATCGGTATGCACTAAAACGACAGGATAAAGAGGCTTATAAGAATGCAAACACTCGAATACTATCGGTGGATTTACAAAAATGTTTACCTACTCCTCTACTAACTAATGCCCAGAGTTTTTATTCCCTGAAACTATGGACATTCAATTTCACAATCTATGATGCAACAACGAAAGTAGGATCTTGCTTTACCTGGGATGAATCTATAGCAGGACGTGGCGGAAATGAAATGGCGTCATGCCTTTTTAAATACATTAATTCTGGTGTAAATGAATCTGTAGAGAAAACTGTTATCTGGAGCGATAACTGCCCATCCCAAAATAGAAATCATCAGATGATTATTTGTTATCTGTCTATTCTTATGCTAAAGCCTTCCATTAAATGTATAGAACATAAGTACCTGTTAAGAGGTCATACACACATGGAGGTGGATACCATCCACGCACGTATAGAAAGGCAGAAGAAATCGTCACCTCAATTTTCTATAGTAACTCCATGGGACTGGCAACAACTTTTCAGACTGTGTGGTCCAAAAATGGAAGTAGCAGAAATGGAAACCATGGACTTTAAAAATTTCACCCTTTTATCAGCTCAAGAATCAGGATCTCCCTTTTACAATAACAAAAAAACCAAAAATAATCAAAACTTTATGATATCTAAAGTGGTTCATATGAAATTTTTAAGAGAAACCCCTGGAGTATTACATTTTAAAACAGATTTCAACCACGAAAATTTTGGACAAGTTGATTTCAATAGAGCCACTAAACGACAAACACGCAAAGAGAAATGTGGTGTTAACTCTAAGGAACTTATTTCCAATGCTAATTTAATGTTACTGAAGCCAATAAGAGAGGGACTAAAACCCATTTCAACTAAAAAGTATGACGATTTGCAGAAGTTACTAACTTGGGTGCCTAAAAGATTCCATGAATATTTTAAAAATCTTCCACATGGAAATGTAAAAGAGGATGACTAAAAAATGTAATGATCTTCATCATACATTTTTTTAACATTGGCGCTAGGTTATTTTCTCATACTTTTTTAGCGATCTTTAATTTTTTTTGAAAATAATAAAATTATAATCTCATTGTTTATTGTATTAATTTTGTATTTTTTCTCCTTCACAATAAAAATGGAAATTAATTATTTTCGTTCTTTTCTTAAAATGGTGTGGGGTTTACGGAAGGAATAAAGCAGTGACAAGTCACATTTATCCTATACGTTCTTAGGGCTAAACAGTATTTAGTCACAAAATAAGAGTATTAAGAGGCAAGGTATTAAGTCCATAATTCGAACCAAACAGTATTAAGTCCCACAACTAATTTAAATTAATTATAAAGTATAATTAGTAGGTCTTTGGTAACTTTCAAGTTTAGTTCTCTGCCAAACTGATAACTAAAGCAATACTAACCGACGGTCTCCTACTTACCGTGAAAATCGGTTTGAAAAATACAAACTTTCAAAATCTTCTAATTGCTCTCCTGTAAAATTTTAAAAATGTGACATGATACTATCTGGCTCTGAGGTCCAGAATATATAATTGATCTAAGGTTGATGAATCATTTAAATATAACAAAAAAAAATGATTAATATTAAAATTGTTTCTAATTTATTTTTGACGTAAATCGAACCCATTTCCAGCTATGGAAAATAGCAAAGCTGTGGAAGGTATTAAAGAAGTTTTATCAAAATTGGAAGAGGAGGAACTTCTCAAACTAGCAGCTACGGTTACTAAAGGAGTATGTTGTTTCGTTGATGACATAATTGTGTCAGGTACAAATAGGGAAGAGCATTTTAATAATTTAAAGGCAGTATTAGAAAAGTTGCAATCGCAAGGAATCATATTAAAGTTGGAAAAATGTGTTTTCTTCAAGAAGAAAATTAATTATTTAGGATATATTATTGATAAACAAGATTTACATAAAAATGTAACTAAAATTAAAGCAGAAGTAAAAAAAAGTAGGTTCCAGATAGTATATACAGGGTGATTCAAAAATGGCGCATAAGCTCTTCAGTACGTTGTTGGGAATAATAATTGAAGTGTAGGAAAAATAGTAAAAAAATTCTTAGCCGCTAATTTGCTGAGAAATGAAGAAGTTAAATTGAGAACTCAACTTTGAATTCATGTGAATTTTGAAACTTCTCATCATTTCATATAAATAATTTAAGTATTTTTTCATAGTGGGTAATAAATAAAATGCTCATAACACCTCATTATCCTGAAATATTAGCTTTCAAAATTGATATTTTTGTATCAAGTTGTTTGAAAAAGATATGTGGCAACGATGTTTGAAACTTTTAATAAGCTCACTATGTAAATGAAAGGAAATAAAAGCCACTCATATACTACATAGCTGCACCCGTGTTGCCAAATCTACAACTTACTTCATCGTTGTTAACTACAAAAATCTAGCAGCTAAAATTTTTTTATGATTTTTCCACAGTTTAAATAACCGTCCCGTACAGCGTACTGAAGAGCTTATGCGCCATTTTTGAATCACCCTGTATGTTGGGTACCCGAGTTACAAGTGCATTTTAGAAGACATATAGATCAGATATATTTTTTTAAGTTCTTTAGCCGGTTCAGCAATCAGTTGCTATTCACAGCTGAGTACACAGTTAATCAGGGACTTGGTATCACTCTAATGAGATCCACTTTAACAAGCGTCTCCGTCACTTGCAATTAATTGATGGCTACTAGGTAGTCCTTTTGACACTTTGAATGACACTTTGATAACTTTTTATCGCACTTTTAATTACACTTTGATAACTTTAAACATCACTTTCTTCGGTCGATGATGATGATACGTAGAGATCTTGGGCTAGTTTTCTTTTAAGCCGTCTGTGGATATGTTTCTTTCCTACTTCGTGCAGTGTTGCGCTAGTGCAGTCCGTTATTTTCTTATAATATTTTTTTGCTGTTTTGGTGATTTGTTCACGTATTGTTGGGAGATCAGATAATTAAAACGATAAAAAATGAAAGTAATATTGTAAAAGACATAGGGAGTAGAATAGTTGGTGAAAGTAATAAAGATGAAACCGAAGAAAATGAAAAGAAAATAGGAATAGTGGTTGATAATAATGACAATAATCTAAACATAAGTGGTATTGTTAGACAACGTTCCACACGTGAAGTAAAGAAACCGGATAGGTTAAATTTATAATTTAAGGGGGAGATATTGTAATGTATTAGTTAGTATATAATATTTAGAGGAGGCTGATTATAAAATAATAAAAATAGAATACGAGTAGTTACGAGTTGTTTGATAGATAAAGAAAAGTTGTATTTCAAAATATTAAAGATATTTATCTACATATTTGTTGTTTATGTACGATATAACAATCATAATAGTTTCTTTAATAAAATTTACGTTACGTACGTTAAACAGTCTAAAGCAACTCATTCATCTGTCACTTCTATTAAACCATATGTAACAAATAGACAACGAACATCACCAATAAATGGTGGAGAAATTACGTAGAACAAGAAGGGAATCATTCAACTCAGCATCAAGTTGATACTGGAATAAGAAACACGGAGGCTAATAAAGAAAATAATGGTCAAACATTTGACTTGTTAGTACCTGATCCATCAACTAGTACGTCTCATCAGAATCGACAAAATCAACAAATCATTTATAATGATTGTGTTTTCCATTGCAATTCTTTCAAAAACTAACAATAACAAATATTAATTTATTTTATAATATTTAAAAATAATAAAAGTTGTGTTGTATTGTTGCACTTTATTCTTTTATACGCCAAAATTTTCTTATTAAAACTTGTATAAATAAAATATGAAGCACCATGACTAATTCCCGGAAATCAGCATGGTGCATGATTTTCGGAAATCACTCACCTGCATAATTTCCGTATAATCAAGTTTTTATTGGCTAATAGGTTAAGAAAGCTCCAATCTGATCGGTTCAACTATATAAAATGCAATTTTCACTAAAACTTACAGATACCCACACATTCACCGGACGGAAGTTAAGAAACAAGTTGACAAAATGTTATTAGAAAACATAATAGAACCCTCAGAATCACCTTATAATTTTCACATTTGTGTAGTCCCAAAAAAATGGACGCATCCAATACACAAAAATGGCATATAGTCATAGATTACAGAAAACTCAACGAACAAACCATTGAAGATAAATATCCCCTTCCTAACATTGACACCATATTAAATAATTTAGGCCGAGCAAATTATTTCAGTACATTAGATCTTGCTTTCGTATTACATCAAATAGAAATTGAAACATCAGATAGAGAAAAAACAGCTTTTTTAACGGAAGGACATTTTCAGCTTAAAAGAATGACATTCGGAATCAAAAATGCCCCGGCGACTTTTCAGCGAGTCATTAATAATGCTTTAATAGGACTCGCCCCTAAACACTGTTTAGTATATTTGGACGATATAATCATATATTCCAGTTCTCTTCAACAACATATAGAAAGACTGAAAAATGTGTTCAAAACCTCCCGGAAACACAATATCAAAATTCCATTTGACAAATCGGAATTTTTGCATAAGTCAATAAATATTTAGGACACGTGATAAACACAGAAGGTATAAAACCAGACCCTTCTAAAATTTCAGCCATTAAAAAGTTTCTCCTACCAAAAACAAGGACGGATATTAAATCTTTCCTAGGACTTTTCGGTTACTATAGAAAATTTGTAAAAGACTTTGCTAAAGTCACTTAATTTTTGACATACTGTCTAGAAAAGGATAACAAAATCATTCATAGTCCTGAATTTATTAGAAATTTTGTAAATTGTAAACACATACATAGAGAAATTTCAATTATTAAACAAATTGCATATAGCAATGGTTATAACACTACACTTATTGACACTTTAATTAAAAAGAAAAATTATAAATTAGCTATTCAAAAAGTTTATTCCATTAATAACACTGATAAAACATTAAAATACGTTTCAATTCCATATTTTGGTAAAATTTCAGAAAAGATTGCTAAAATTATAAATAACACAAATAAATATAAAGTCATTTTTAAAACAAATAAAAATATTTTATACTCTCTTTTCAATGCTAAAGACAAAATTAATGATTTGCTAAAATCAGGTATTTATAAATTAAATTGTTCACATTGTGATTCAGTATATATAGGTCAAACAATTAGAAATTTTAGTATTAGGCAAAAAGAACATATCCGTTGTTACAAATATAAACATGCACATAAATCAAATTTTGCTAAACATTTGTTAGAACAAAATCACACATTAACATCTAATAATACAATTAAATTTTTACACTTTTCTGATAACAAAAATAAATTAAACATTTTAGAAGCTTTTGAAATTTATAAACACACAAAAAACAACATACCTTTAATGAATGAGCAAATTGATCTCTTAGATTCTCCTTTACTGAAGATTTTGGAATAAATATCTTTTTAAAACACTGATAAGCGACTGACCTCCGACGGGATGACTGGGGCCAGCTGCTTCACGCAGTGTTAAAATAATAGAATCAAGGAGTTACTATATTTTGCATTTGTTATAATATTTTATAATAGCTTTTGACAATGGCACAATGATGCCGAAATACGTATAAAGCGAATAAATCTTGATATTTCCCGTTGAAATCGATATTTTATTTAATATTTATTATTTACATACTAATGAACCAATATTACAATACTCTGACTTCTCAAAACCTTTCGAACTTACTACAGATGCGAGTAAATTTTCCTTTGGTGCAGTACTTTCTCAAAATAATAGACCCATATGTTTTGCATCTCGTATTCTAAACGAAACTGAACAAAGATATACAACCATAGAACGTGAATTTTTAGCCGTTGTATGGGCAACAAAAAATTCAGACCTAACCTATTTGGCACTAAATTTAATCTGTATACGGATCATCACTTGTGTGGTTACGCAATATAAAAGAACCAAACTCAAAATTGAAAAGATGGGCGCTAAAATTAGAAAACTTTATTTTTGATGTTCATTATTTTCCAGGAAAACAAAATAAAGTTGCAGACGCACTATCACGAATTCAATTGCACCCAATCGACATTAATTACCCAGACATTTTAAATACACGAGAACCCCAGAAAGTAGAATCGCAAGTAGGTCAATCACACCAGATATAGAAAATATATTTGATAAACCCCCTGAAATTAGATTATCTTCCGAAACACGTTTTGCGAAAGGTTTCTGTTGACAGGGTACCCACTAGAACCTGGATTTGGAAATATGAAAATATGAACCAAAACTGTTACAAAATATGAAGCAATATGAACTGGTCTCAACTAATTATAGTCTTCGGCTTTACGAAAAACTTTTAGATTAGAAACAAAAATTTAAAGAATAAAAGACGACGGAACAATAACAATTAGCTTGAACCACCAACGGGCAACAAGGACTTATTTGTTTGAGTTTACAGCACGTTTTTAAAGTAAATAACAAAAAATCATATTTTGTTCGACAATTTCCGTAAACTCGAGTATTATTAAACCACCGGATTCTTTTCACCGACTTTAACCGAAAATTTTAATCTAACATGAATATTGGTCATTGGTGTGACCTTATAGGTGAAAACCAGACAGGGTCGTATTTAATAAAATTTGATGGTTACGAATTTTTTTCTCCTGCATAGTACTATATTATTTAGTGAAAATGGTAAGATATGAACTAATATGAACCATTTTCAGTCTAATATGAACAAATATGAACTATAACTTGAAATATGAACTGTTTCATATAATATGAACCTAGTGGGCGCCCTGGACTGTTGAGTGCAAAATCGTCAACATGGTGTTACGGATGGTTGTATTCAATGGTCGGGTTCGAATGATTTAGTCGGCCTGTTTAACTTCATACATTCTGGAAATAAGTTTTCATGTAGTTTAATTAAGAATAGAACAGAAATGTGTTAGTGTTGGTTAAGTTA
Organism: Hemicrepidius hirtus; assembly: GCA_963082805.1. Taxonomy (NCBI): domain Eukaryota; kingdom Metazoa; phylum Arthropoda; class Insecta; order Coleoptera; family Elateridae; genus Hemicrepidius; species Hemicrepidius hirtus. The sequence continues at coordinate 31,192,929 of OY720161.1, read as the reverse complement.
GGGTTTTTGTTAGTATAATAAGTTGTTTGAGGCCTTACGAGAATGTATTCGCATGCCGTTGTTTTATGTGTTGTTTGGATTCAAATTAGAATATTGAAGAAACATCAAGTGAATAATTTTTCATATAGGTCTAGTAGTAGAAAGGTCACTGTGTGCCTAGAAATTTAATTAAACATTTATTTTTTTTATATTGTACCTCATGATAAATTTGTAGGTTACGTTGGTTAATTTTATTTGTAAAGATAAAAAAATGGTTGTTAGAATAAGAATTTAGCTAATTATTTACAGGGTTGGGAAATTTGAACAAAGAAAGATTAAATTAAAAGGGGAATTTTGTAAAACAGTGATGATTTATGATCCAGATTATAGTGTACCATTTGTGTTGCGTACGGATGCATCAGAATCAGCGATAGCAGCAGAGCTTGTTCAGTTTAATAAGGGGGTTGAAATTCCGATTAGTTTTGTATCTAGGTCTTTGAAACAGTATGAGAGAAATTATACAATTACAGAGAAGGAGATGGCAGCAATAGTATTTGCCATTCCCAAATTGAAATTTTATCTAACTGGGAACAAATATACAGTGTGTGGATAAAGTTTGGAACAAATTCAATATCTCCCGAAATATTATTTTTTCTGGAAAACGCTCGGACAGGTATAGCGATTTACATTACGGCGCATATTTTAAGATGCTGCAAAAATTTTTTGCTTTAGTCATTTTTTTGTAGTGACGTCATCGACTTTTTTTTAAATAGAAACATGTATATTTAATTATCGCATTGGATAGACATTGTTCTTCTCTTTTTAAGTTTCTAATATTTCTATACCCTTACATAAGAAAATTTTTGAGAAAATTGCTAGAACAGTTTTACGTCTCAGTAGGCCGACCTGGAACAGCGGGCGCAGCTCCAACTCAAGGCAATTGTTTATTTAAGCTTATTACTTTAAAGTGAACATTTTTTTGTAAAATCTAGTGTACTATGTCTGCTTTTGTTTAAATTTTGACGTTTACACAATTTAATTGTGTACAGTTTCATCTGGTAATTTGATTGCAATGGGGTTAACCGAAACTCAGAGAATTGAAATTCTCATCTTGATTGGTTGTTGTAATAAAACTAGAACTCAAGAAGAAGTATGCCACCTATTCAACCTCAAGTATCCAAATCAACAACCAATTGTTCCTTCAACAGTAAGTAAAATTGGAGCAAATTTTACAGAGACTGGGAATGTTAAAGATCGTGATAGAAGTGGCCGTCCTGGATTACCAGAAGAGACCAAACTCAATGTTCTATTAACACTGCTAGACAATCTACATACCCCCAGTCGACAGATTGGATCGGACAATAACGTTAGCCATTCTACAATTTGTAAGATGCCAAAGAAAGAGAAGTAGCATCCTTATAAAATTCAATTAGTACAGGAATTAAGGTAAACCAGGGTAAGTGTGTTTCGGGGGTAAATGTGAACATATCATTTAAAATTTCGACGGATAAACCTACAGTGACGCTATCTGGTGCTGTAGTAGAGTATCATTGTAGTACACTTTGCCCGATAAAAATAAACTATGCTTAATTAATTGTAGAAACAATATTAAATATTAGAATTTAACCCTGTTGTGATTCATGCTGGCGAGTGTAACGTGGTAATTTGGAAAAATAAAATTAAAACATTTATCAAGGTAAGTCATTTCGAATTTATTATTTTTGTATTTGTGATATGGTAATGTTTAATGCATTATATATGCATTTTCCGTTTAACCTTTGGGCTGTTGGAAAATACCGTGTTCATACTTGCCTAGTATTATTTTGCATGGTGAGGTAAGTGTGACCATTTCATCAGTGCAAGTGTGAACGTATATATTTTAACTTTTAAGGGTTAGTATGAACACTTTTTATGATAATTTTTCGTTTCAGAATAAGTATGCCTAGAGTGTACGTGAGAAAGACAGTCAGAGGTTCCACATACTCAAAGGCGGATATAAAACATGCTGTAAATGAAATAAAACGAGGTGCTTTGACGATTCATCGGGCACACACATTGTTTAAAATCCCGAAAACCACTATATTTTATCACCTAAAAGGGATTCGTGGAAAGAAAAGCGAGACCCAAGGACGTTTTACAGTGATTCCAAAAGACGATGAAACCAGATTGGCAGAAGTGGGGCTTTGGAATCACAAGAAAAGAACTTTTAATGGTTGTGCCAAGTTATCTCCATGAAAATAATCTCAAGACACCATTTACGAATAACGTACCTGGCGATGATTGGTTCAGGAAATTCGTCATCACCTAAGTATAAAGAAGCCCCAATCAGTCGAGTACGCATACGACTGATCCGTTCGTGATTTACGAATATTTCGATATTTTAGATCGAACTTTAACAGATCTATCACTTCATGACAAGCCCAATCAAATCTGGAATCTGGATGAGAGTTCCTTTTCTCATGATTATAAGACTAAAATTGTTGGTGCAAAGGGTAAAGCCAGCTCCAGAACTGTGTCAGGCCCGGGCAGGGAAAATACAACTGTTCTAGCTGGTGGATTGAAAGCTCCACCACTTATTGTTTATAAGGGAAAAAATATATGGGACGCGTGGATTCCAGAAGAAGAAAATTCGTACCCTGGAATGTCATTTGCAGCCAGCAAAAAAGGCTGGATGGAAACAGAAATCTTTTTAAATTAGTTTCAAAAAACTTTACTGCCTGCTCTAGGACCAGAAAAACCGGTCCTTATTATCTATGATGGCCACAGCACTGACATAAACATTCCTTTAATAGCAATAGCTAATGATGTCACAATTCTCAAGCTTCCCCCTCACACAAACCACCTTCTTCAGCCACTCGACATATCAGTATTTAGATCGCTAAAGGGTACATGGGATGAAAGTTAGTGGCATGGCAAAGAAGAAATGTGGGAATGAAAATACCTAAAAAACAATTTTCGGCACTGATCGGCCAAACCTGGAGGAACCTTCAGCCTATGACTATTAGTAATGGTTTTCGGAAAGCAGGAATACAACCATTTAACCGGCAGGTAATACCTCGCCTAATAACGAGAGATCAATAAAAAAACCAACTAGGGTAGGCTATGAAATTGAATTATTTTAAATTGGTACTGTAGCCACATCCACAGAATGACATTTCTGACATGAAAATTTAAAACTGAACGCTCTTGTCTAAGTTTTTTATTTGATTATTAAATTATTAAAATATTATTATCAAATAAAATACTTAAAAACTTAGACAAGAGCGTGCAGTTTTAAATTTTCATGTCAGAAATGTCATTCTGTGGATGTGGCTACAGTAGCAATTTAAAATAATTCAATATCCCAGCCTACCCTAATTGGTTTTTTTATTGATCTCTCGTTACTATTGGGAGCCAGGAACAAACCCAAAATACCGCAGAAAATCAAACTACCGAAGAAATTCTAAATACCGAAGAAATCCCAAATACTGCTGAATGTGCAAATACAAACGAAAACCTAAACGGAGACGCAGCAACTTGTCGATCCACACCAAGAGACGAAGTAACACTAAGATTATCATTTGAAGAGTTTCTTTTGAAAACAGTTAGACATTCCGATCGTGGTCAAGTTCAAAAAGTTAAAAAAAGAAAAGTAGCAACTGGAGCAGAAGTCATCACTTCGTCGCAGGTTTTAGCTAGACTAGAAGAAGAAACAACTACTAAGATACAGTCTGGGAAAAAATGCATTAAGAAGCGTACAATTCATAAAGAGAGTGATATTGAAACTACAGATGAAGAACTAGAACATATCCCTCTAACAATTGATTCAGCAGATGACATGGATCCCGAGAGTCCAGATACAGAAGAGGATATAGATGGAGAAATTGCTGGGACTAGTAACAAAGGAGCCGAAGACGAGGAAAGCTGCAAAGTCGACGTGGGCAGATGGGTGATAGTCCAATATAAACATAAAAAAGAGGGCATTTTGTGGGCAACATTTTAACCGAAACCGACGACGGGTAGGAAGTCAAATTTTTAAAATACGGTAGAAAAACCTTTTTTTGGCCTGATGTCGATGATAGAGACACCATTCGTAAGGAGAATATCGTAAGAATTCTGCCAAACCCGAAACGAGGGCGGAGAGGCGACAGTTTTTATTTTTCTGTGGATTTGTCAAATTTCAATTTAAGCTGTTAAGTTACAATGTATTTTCATCACTTTTCAAAAGTTCATCGTTTTTTAACTATTAAAGATATTAAAATGTTCTAAAAACGAATGTGTATCATTTTTAACAATTATTCACCCTAACCGCATATAATCTGCAAATACCACACTTGCCCCATGTGTTGGGGAGTATGTGAACACCAGACAAAAAAATTTTAAAAAGTGGTAATAGACAAATGTATTTTATTTTTGAACAGTGCAAGTCAAGAATCATTCAAACAGATACTCATACTACTTATGTATGTCTAAAATATGACATATATGAGGTAATTATTCCAGAACCTATAAGGAGCTAAAGTGTCACTATTTAAAAATGCGTTCACACTTACCCCAGGTTTACCTTATCAAAAGACGATCCTGATCGTAGGAGAGAATTTTGTGAGGAAATGACCGAAATGTGCAATGCTGATCCAATGTTTGTGAAAAGAATATTTTTTTCTGATGAAGTAAGATTTTGTGTAAACGGGGATGTTAATCGTTAAAATTTCTGATACTGGACCCTAGAAAATCCACATTTGATGCGGAAAAAGTTAATGTATGGACAGGGATTATTGGTAACAGGATTTTAAGGCCATTCTTTTTTGAAAATACACTAACTCGACAGCGACACTTGGAATTTCTCCAAGAATTAGTTCCCGCATTAGCTGTTTTGTACCCTAATGAAGATGATCCTGACCTTCCCGGGAATATTCTGTGGTATCAACTGAACGGAGCTCCATCAAATTTTGCTGTGAATGTAAACGGATAACTCGAGGTTTTCGCGAATCGATGGATTGGACCAATGGAGTGGCCTGCTAGATCTTCGGATTTGACCCCACCTGATTATTTTATGTGGGGTTACTCAAAAAGTAAGGTGTATCTAAATAAACCTAATAGTTTGGAAGATTTGAAGGAACGCATTCGCAATGAAATAAGATAGATTACGCCTGATGTTATTAACAGGGTTCAACAAGAGTTTATTTTTCGTCTTGGACACGTCTTGCCGAGCTGTAAACAGATATCAATTTGAACATCTACTATAACAATTTATTCATCATTTCTTTGTGTGTCATTTAAAACTATCAAATTTTTTTTTAATTTCTTGTTAATTTAATTTTTTTATTTATTTTTTTTATAATCTTATGTACTTTTATACTCACATTTCTGTTCACTTTAAAGTAATAAGCCTAAATAAACAATTGCTTTGAGTTGGAGCTGCACCCGCTGTTCCAGATCGGCCTACTGAGACGTAAAACTGTTTTGGCAATATTCTTATGTAAGGGTATAAAAATATTAGAAGCTTAAAAAGAGAAAAACAATGTCTATCCAATGCGATAATCAAATATACATGTTTCTATTTAAAAAAAAGTCAATGAGTTCACTACAAAAAAATGACTTAACGCAAAAAAATTTTTAAGCATCTTAAAATATGCGCCGTAATTTAAATCCTATACCTATCCGAACGGTTTCCAGTAAAAATAATATTTCGGGAGATATTGAATTTGTTCCAAACTTGATCCACACACTGTATAATAGAAACTGACCATATTGCTTTAGAACAAATTATGAAGACTAGGTTTGCGAACAGTAGGGCGTATAGGTGGTCCTTGTTAATACAAGAGTTTAATTTCGAAATCAAGTACATTCCGGGAAAAGCGAATATTGTAGCAGATAGTTTGAGCAGAAAAGATGTCGTGGGGCATCATAAAATACAAGACATAATGATTGCGTTAAATATTTTAAAGGAAAGAGAAGGGATGTTTAGCATTTATTAGAAATACAGAATAGATATGAGGGTATAGGCAGAAATAAAGAAAAGGTTTATAATAATGGCGAGGGAGAAAAGTTAAGGGGTTTTGAAATACTAGATGGAATTTTAATTAAGAGATGCATACCGGGATGCCAAGCTTTTAAAAAATAAATACGAAAATTTAAAGAAAAGATCCAAACAAAAATTTGCAGATGAAAAGGTTTACCTAAGGAGTACTGGTGGCGGGCCAGTTAAGCCAACAGTGATGACAGAAGTGGACGAGAAAATAAAATACATAATAGGAACGCAAATGACTGGATTAGTCTCGGAGTTTGATGGAGATAATGGTATGTGTTGTAATACCCATGTAAAATACATTTATTATTTTTCATTGTCTTAGAACATACTGGCGCGGTCGTGGTCGTGTGGATGAAGATCCGCATGGCACCGGGGCGACACGGGTTCGATTCCTCGTTATAGCCAGGGTTTTCAAAATTCTGGAGCAACGAGGAATCAACTCGTTAATATAGTTGGGGGGGGGGGTTCAAGGGTGGGGCATGTTAGACCTGTTGTATAGCGCTAAGTGCGCTGAGCCGGGATAAGCAGGTGGGGTGGAATCATGATTCTTTAAAAAAAAAAAAAAAAAAGAACATACTAATTCAATTAACGTACAAACGGAATACAGTGAATCAGACATACTTAATCCATCTGCAACTAGTAGCATTGTATAACCATATGAACGCACACATTCTGAGGACGAAGACATACTAATGAAAACTTCTTCAACACCAGGAAATTCTTGTATGTATATACTGTGGTGATATTGGTTATGTGTTTAAGGAAATTTAAAATAATTAATTATTGATTAATTATGATGGATTCTTTATTTTTGTAAAATTAAATTTAGGTTGAATGAAATAATTAAAGATTGTAAAGTTTAAAAAAATATATATATGAATTTATTTAATTTAAATAGATGGCTAGAAATAAATAAGTGTGATATAAATTGTAAATTATTATTAAGTAGCTAATTTAGAATATTTTAAAAATAATTATAATTTTATAATTTGTCATAAATTTAAAAATATCAAGATAGTTAAGGGTTATGGAAAATAAAAAAGAAAGGAAGTTTAGGGGTTGATATGGAGATTGATAAACAAACAGTTTGAGAAAAAAACAGATTGAAAATAGATGGAAAAATAAATGGTGAAAAGATAAGAAGGATTTTTGAATAAGAAGAGAATTATGTATAAAATTATGGAATAAGAAGAGAATTAAGTATAAAATAATGGAAAAATAAGAAGAATTTGATTTGGAAATAAAATATGGAAATAAAGAAGATTACGGGATTAAATAATAAATAAAGAAGATTATGGGATTAAATATTAAATAAAGAAGATTATATTGGATTGGATAATATTGGGAAAAGAAAGGATTAGAAGAAGATAAGTTTGTGAGTGTTTTGGTATTATAAGTAAAATTTTGACATTTTTAAAATTAAATTAATTTAAGATAAATTAGGGTTGATAGGGGTTTGTTTTTTATTCATTGTAAAGGTTTAAATAATTTGATTGTTTTATTAAAGATTTATGTTCATTGAAATTTTGCATTTATTTAGAGAATCCACGTAATAAAAAAGATTTAAAATAAGAACCCTGAGATAAGAGTGACAGATGTTACAGCAATACACTATCAATGTCTATTTATAGGCACCTATAAATTATATTCCAGCTGCGAATTCTGCAAAATGGTCGAAGTACATACCACTTAAACTACGCATACCTAAATCACTTTTCCACTGAAAGCAACGTTAAGGAAAACTTCAAATAAAGGTAAATTGTCAGTGGTGTAATGTTGAAGCAACAGTTAAAGTAGGTATGTGTTGTGTAATTGTAGAATGCATTGCTAAAAGTAGTGGCCAATTGTTCAACAACGTGGTAACGTGGGCAAGCCATAAAACAGATGCGGCAAATTTGCAGTTGAAGTTTCTGGGAGAAGAGCATTCCTTGAAGTTACAGCATATGAAGGCATGAACAAGAAATGTCATTTCTGAAGAGGAAAAGTGATTTTTTTGAAAAGGAGGCGGAATTAAAGCTGGAAATTCTTGAAATCAAAAAACAGCGAGAAGAAAATTAATTAATGTAATTTTAGGATAGTTTTCTATTTGAAATAAAATAAATACATGACATAATTATTGTCTTATTAGAAATAGAAGTGACTTTAATTACAGTAAATTCTGAAAGTAATTAGTTATTAAATTGTGCCTTACAAGATTATTTAAAGCTACATTGTCTGCTACCCCTGGTTCTACGATTGCTATTGGCAATTCGATTGCAGCCTCAATTTCTTCATTAACAAAAAGGTACTTCATCCCGGAAACGACAGGCTATATTATGCAAAACAGCACAACATACAACAATAGCTTCCACCTTTTCTACATTTAGTTTTATTCCCAACGATAACATGGGAAATCGCCGTTTCCATACACCAAAACATCTTTCAATAGCATTCCGTGTTCTTATTTGTGCTTCATTGAAGAGATGCTCTGCTGGTGTAGTTGGATTGTTCAGTGGTGTAATTAAATAAGGTTTGATTCCGTATCCACTGTCACCCAATAAAAGTTTATGACCAAATTCCCCATTTTCAAACCGTGCACGCAAAGACGTAATGGCGGGTAATCTGAATTATCCTTTTTTGACGTGCGCTCGGGATTGTAACGATCCACAAGCCATATTACAATTGTTTGTAAACTGGACCCCACAAGAGTGTGCTTTCCAACCAACGAACATCTGGAGTCGCCAGACAAAGAGAAAAAAAAACCAATGTCTATGGTGCGTTTTGTATACTGTGAGAGATCCACAAACCCGATACTTAAGAGGACCTCAGGGTCGTCAACTGCGGACACAACTAAAGGAATCCAAATCATGTAACGCCGAAATAGTAGATTACGAATATGAAAGTGGAAATAGGAACGCTGGAAAACTCACCGAGTTATTAGCGATTTTCTCTAAATCAGAGTATTTTGGAAAGTTGGTCGAGTCCTTGCATTTCATTGTGTAAACCCCGAAATAAGGTTGTGGAGTCCCTGAAAGTTGGTTTGGGACCCCAAAAATACGCCTATTTTGTAAAACTATAAAAGGGTTGTAGCCAGAAGAGGGGTTGTCTTGTAAGTTTGCCTTTGGAGTGAAGACGTTCCATTGAGGTATTTTACCGTGCATTTATAAGTTGGGATGTGCTTAAAGTTTAAATAAAGAAGATAAATAAAAGTTAATCAGTGCTTACCGTATTTATATGGTATAAAAATTTAATTAAGTGACTTCAATTCCGTCAGAATTATAAACAATCTACTAGAGTAATACTTGCGCAGTCAGTTCAACAATCAAATTCATCATCAATTACGTTCGGCAATCGAAGATACCCGAGAGAGGAGATCAACATACAGGGACCGTCAAAATAAAAGTATAAGGTAGAGTTAAATTAATGGGATTCATTTACGGAACGATAGGGCTAGTTTTAAGAAAATTTGAGGTAAGTATTAGTGTTGTAGTCAATTTTTTTTTATTAATTATATTCAAATTATTTTTTTATTTTTTGTACGTTTGTTTTTTTTTGTTATGTCAATACAAGAAGCTATTTTAATGGGAACCCATGTTGGAGGTTTGCGTTTGGGCAGACCTCTGTAAAAACCGCCCCGATGTTAAGAGCAGAGTGTATAACACAGCAATATATTTCTGAAAAACTCCTACAGCATTTTCAAAATCAAAAAGAATTCATTAAAGTCACTATTCCAAAATCAATTAGAATCACGAAATATGGCCACGTCACACACTTTGCAGTATTTTTTAACGATACCAACAAAAGGTTTTGCTAAATTACTCCTAGAACATTGTCAACCAAAATTAAATTATTATTGCTACTTTCCAAATGATGAATTGTATATCGAACATTCCAATTTTCTTACACCCCAAAATTTCATAGATGTGTCAAACAAGTAACATACGTCATAGATAAAGATCAACGCAGAGACAAAATGTCATCTAGGCTAAATTACTAGAACATTTACAAAGAGATTACTATTGGAAAGGAATGCGAAAAGAATTAGAAGACTTTATTAAAAATTGCGGAATATGTAAACCCAAGACATATGATAAAAATCCTAATAAACTATCCTTGCAGTTAACCCCCACACATATGAGACCCCTTCATTCAGTAAATCTAGACATCTTTCAGATCAACCAGATCAAGTACCTTACAATCATTGACAACTTTTCTAAATTCGCACAGGCTTATTTATAAATTAAAATCCATTAATATGACTAGTATATTAGACAAATTCTTAGAATATATTTCCTCATATATGACCCCAAAACAGATCATAGCAGATAATGAATTTAACAAACAACTATTTTCAGACTTTTTAAAATTACATAATATCAAATTGTACCTTACTGCGTCTGCACCCGATCACCATGAATCAAATTTACCTGTAGAACGTTTACATTCGACACTAATTGAAGATTTAGGTTATTACAAGACGTCCCTGAAAACAAGCGAATTTTATACTGTATTATGGCCTATAATCACTCAATACATTCTAGTCTAAAAATGACGCGTTATCACAATGTATCGAAAAAACAAATAAACTCACTGATCAACTATTTCCAGAAATTAAACACAAAATCAATAAACGAGGAGCAATTAATGCTTTAGGTTCCATATTTAAAATTCTAACCAGAAACTTAGACTCAAATAATAGAGAAAGATATGAAACCATGATATTCAAATTACAAAAAGCCGACGAAGTTCAAAATAACATTTTACTAGAACACACTGAAATTAAAAACTTAGCTAAAAATTAAGACATTAAAAATTAATATTAACAAATTTATCTTAAAAAACGAAGAGATAAACTAACAGATAGCTACATATTCAATAAATATGATGTTAATAGAGTCGTTCAATCTTTACAGATATTCATTAACACTTGGACAGAATTAGAAAACGCTTTTAACTTTTGCACAAAATCAACAAATGCATATGTCACTAATTGATAATATCGAACTAACTCAAAACCTAGATCAATCTCCATCAAATTACCTCAATGAGATTTGAGAAAAATCTCTTGTTATTCCTTATCCTGTACACCTCAAGTATTTACATCTTTATGACACAATAATTATCAGCCTATCAAATCAATTATAAGATAACTTTCATATTTGAAATACCCTTAATTTCCAAACATAACCAATATCAAATAATTCAGTTAATACCATTCGCGATATTCATTGACAACCAACAATTCAGAATGATAATACCCGCATATAAAACTCTTCTGTTCAATATTATAAATAGTGTACCTATCGACTTGGATCATTGCAAATTAGTATCGTAGAAAAATATTTTTGTCAACAAAATAATTATTTCGAGATTCATAATAACAAACTTTGCGAAACTCAATTACTTTCCTTCAACAACAATCAAACTTATTTTTGAATTGATAAATAGTAAAATATCTCAAATTACTCCAGCAACTAAGTTAATTATTCGACATTAAATGTAATCACCAAAATTATAGGAAAAAATCATATGGTTCTAACCTAATGCATTTAACACACCTGATTGTTCAGTATTAATCAATCATGAACACGTGTTGTTCTCCACAAAAAAAATCCACTAAAATAATTAATTTAAAAATTCCAAATATAGATCAACTGTCTGTTTCTCAATCAAACCACATCAACATATCAAAATTGGATTGAACACCGATTAACACCCAGAAATTGTTCGATAATCAAATAAAGCTTGCTGGTCAAATTTATACTTTAACACATATTGAAAACTCAAATATTGATTATATTAATATCATCCCTATAAGTATTATATTATTCTTGTATTAGGTATTAAGTCTTATAAAATATGTACTTATGTAAGACGTAACTTCTCGAAGGAAAAAATTGCAAATTATCTATTTCCTAAAATTGCTGACACTGCAACTGAGTTGATGCAATCCAGGCTCAAGACCCTCAAGACCGATGAAGACCTTTGGTGAGGAAGAGTTACGTTGACCTGCACTGTACTATCTATCCACCAAGAGATGCTATATTGTTATCTTTAGTTTCTAAGCTTATTCTAATGTTTTGCTTATGTTACATTTCTACATATTGCTGTGATATGATCACATAAGATTAAAAGATAAGATTAATAATGGTAGTTTTATTCTATTAAATACTGTTAGTTAGTGGGTTAGTAATATTGTTGAGTATGAAACACAAAATAATAAAAAATAGGGTTGCGAGTATCATTTCCGATACAAGTTTTCAGTTTTCAAATTTAATTTTTCTTTCATTTAACTCTTTTCCATATGTGGTGTATTTTAGTTCGTCGATGGTTGTATTCTATTTCAATTTATCAATTATAGATAGAACTTCTTCTTTAAATGGCTAAAAACCTATAAAGTAAATTTTATTAGTACGGTTAAGTTAAAACATAAAAATTGAACTGGTTAATGGATTTTGATGATTGTAATTGGGGTAACAAGTATGTATAATCTTTGTGAATAGTTATTTTTGTTGTTTAAATCTATGTATAATTAGAATTAAGGTGTGAAAGTATGAATGACGGGATATTTTTATAAATCGGGAACTGTCAAAAGTTTTGTATTTATTTAAATATTGGGTTTTAAAATTGATTAGATGTTAAGATGGTTATGTAAAAAGGAGTAGTTGTTTGTGAGCTATAAGTTTATCATAGTGATTTTGAACAAAAAGAACAGAGTAGGGAAAAATTTTGTGAAATTGTTAAAAGTGTGCAAAAGTGTTCGCTTCGAAATCAGCTTTATCCTACATCAAAAGAAAGAGGAAAATTTATGGATCAATAAGATAAAGAAAGTTTTAAGAAATTTTCAGGCGCCAGAATGGAATAATTAAAAAGAAAAGTTAATTAATTCTAGTGATTAACTTGCAATTGTTTTTGGTGTGATATCCTAGTTTTATTACTAACTGTTGAATTTACCATGACAACGATCTTCTTTTGTCCAAAAATTTGCAGAAGTTATATATAGGAGAGCACAGAAGACAAGAGAGCTTTTTCCTCATTAATATCCTACTGAACCTATGTGAGGTTATAGTCAAAAATTTAAGGAAAACTTCTAAAAGTTCTTAAGTTTGTCCTTGTTTCTACAATAATATTCAAGTTTGAATGTTTATAAATGGAAAATTAAGTGTTGAAAGTACAACATACCTGTTTTAATGTGGTGAAATGAAGATATAAATTTCGTTTTGCAATTTGGTTAGCCATTTGCAAATTTGTGGGAATTCAGTTTGAAATTAACTTGCGCAAGTCTGGAATAGCTTCGAACTTCAGTACCGGATTTAGGATTATCTAAGATAAGTTTAATTTTAATTTGTGTATTTATTTCTTTGTGACAATTTGTAAATTATTTGGGGGGGTTTTTTATTGTTGGACATTGACAGTTCAATTTTGTGTAATTTTTGTGTGAATGATTTGGTTTAATTCGTAAATAGTTAATTATTTTTTTTTATTTGTTTGCTTGTTTGAATAAATTTATGTTTTTCGTTCAGTTAATGAAGGAGGTTTTATTTAAAGTTTTACTGTGTTTCATAACTAGCTCTATTCATCGACAACCTGAAACGACCCTGAGGAAAAAGAGTTGTTTTTTTGTATTTTGTATTCAAAAGAGGAATACTGGCGCCCAACAATTTTTTTATTGTGTGTTTCAGGACAACAATTTCGAGCATATCATAGCATTTATTTTTGGATTCCAACGTGGGGCTTTTTAAAGTCTCTTAGCATTGCAATATATTAAACTTTACTTCAGTTCTTATTATGACTCCAATGTAATAATACCAATTTTGTTCGCATTGTAAAATAAAGATTTAAATATTTAATTGTTGCAAATCGCGTGCCGTTGTTTACTGTTTTAATTTTTCTTTTTCCTTAATGTGTATAACAGCAAACCCACTTCACATCTTTCTTTCATTTACAATTGCAGTTTCAATTAGCTCGCTTGTTATTGAAAAACAATTATTTTGCAATAAAAAAGAAATTATTTTAAAGTAAATTAGTAAATATAGCAAATGGTGGTTATGTTCCCGAAAAAGTACATATTTTTACGATAACGGCCATACCACATTGAAAGCACCACTGGTTCTCGTCCGATCACCGGTTCCGTGAAATACAGTTTGAAAACTGACGACATAGAAAGCTCAGATACAGGAATATCCCCAGATGGACACTGAAATAGAAAATCATCCGTTAGGTCATGGCTCGCTCATATAAAAGAACAGAAACCGGAAAGCAGCCCCAGAAAGTCAAATGGGAAAGAATCAAAAGCAAAAAGTCAATATCGACGAAGCAAGAATCTCTACCAGTAATAGATATGAAGTGCTGGAAACTGTTAATGAACCAACAAATGAAGCTGCCTGTGCTAGTGGCGCTACAAACAAAACACCAATCAGTAATAAACAAATTAAACCTCCGCCAATAGTGATACATGCATGAGTCACAGACCATACGGAGTTTTTAAAAGAAATCAAGAAAATCATACCAGGTGACTTCTATATCAAATATGGCAGCGATAAATGAAGCATATTTGTCAAAAACATGTAAGATTACAAAAAACTAGTAATTGAGCTGGAAAATGGAGTCGAGAAGGGTGTAGAGTTTCATATCTACACCATTAAAAATGAGAAAACCCACTCCTATGTGCTTGGAGGAATTAGCCTCGCCCTTACTGCGGAAGAAATATGTACGGAACTTCAAGAATACAATGACCTGGAAGTAGTGAGGGTTGTTAGAATGAAAACAAAAAGTTACGCGTTGTTCATGGTGGTGACAGCAGCAACAATCAAACTAGAACATCTACGACAAAAAGCTAGATACGTTGCTAACATTAAAGTAAATTGGGAAATTACATAGGAAAAGGAAGGATTACGCAGTGCCACGTCTGCCAAGAATGGGGTCATGCTACTAGAAATTGCAGAACGATCCCAAAGTACGTAAAATGCGCAGGAGAGCATTTTACAAGAGAATGTGTAAAAAAGGATAGGAACACCCCCGCTAAATGCATTAATCGTGATGGCGAACATCCGGAAAATGTAACGATATGTAAAGCATATAAGGCAAGGTGTGAGTTTATTGAAGCGAGGAGGAACCCCCGATCAAGATCGAGAGGACCAGCACCAAGGAATTTCCACAACTTCCAGGATCGAGACCTAAAAGGTTGCAAGCAACAGAATCAGCAACAATCAATCATACAAATAGTGCGCGGTCAGAATATGAAAAACTGACAAAATAGACACCATCAAAGACTTAATTAGTGAAATAAGTATATTAGATCCGGAAGATCCAAGATGCTATCGCCTCATCAGCCTGCTTAATACAATGGCTAAAGTGACAGAAAAAGTTATACTCACCAGATTGAGAATGATTGACGTCAAACACAAAATGACAATAGACGAACAGTTCGGGTTCACACAACATGGTTCAACAAGTCGCAAGAATAGTGAATGACGTAGTTGTGAACTTTAATAAAAATAAAATCACGAGCGCGACCCTGCTCGATATAGAGAAGGTTTTTGATAAAGTAATGGTCGAAGGCCTTATTTACAAGTTGCTAAAAAACAAAATCCCACCATACTTAGTGAAATTCGTGAACTCTTACTTCTTAACAGGCCGACAATTTTACGTTAATGTAAAGGGGCGAATTCCCCAACAAAGGATATAAAAGCTGGTGTTTCGCAAGTATCGTTGCTGAGATCGAAATTATTCACGCTTTACATCAATGACATTCCAAAATTCACTAAAACATACATGGCGTTGTACGCAGATGATAAGAGCATCTACGCTCGCTCATTTTGCGCTCAACCAAACAAACACAAATCCATTTGGACATGATTCTAAAACACTTGCAAGCTATGGAAAATCCAAATTAATAACGCCAAAACAGAACAGATAATATTCACCAAAAAACATACAAAAATTATACGGTCACACAGTTGTTCTTTCGGCATCTGTTAAACATCTAGGCATCCACCTGGACAAAACATTGACCTACAGGAAGCATAAAATTCAATAAAAACAATAAAAAAACTACAATACACCGCAATAATCAGGCCCATAATAACACACGCAGGACCGGTCTGGTGCAGTACATCGAAAACAACAATTAAAAAGCTATAAGTACTACAAAACAAGTGCCTAAGGCTGATAACAAATTCCGACAGGTACACCAGAATCGAAGAACCACACAACGCGACCAACATCCAGCCTATATACACGACTACATAATCGAAGCATCCCAAAAATTCTACAAAACACAACTGAGAAAAAACAAACTAACAGAAAACACAACGAAAATAAGACAACACAATACAGAAATGAAAAAGGTAACCACAACCATAACTGGCAAAAACGCCAAAGAATAAAATCAAATCCAAATTCTCGTAAGCAGGTTTTTATTAGTACAAGCATTTTTCTGCAAAACCAATCACAATTAAACTATAAACCCAACTGAACCGACACGGAAGTAATTTGATCGTCGGTAATTCCTCCTTAAAAACCAATGATACTTTCTGGCAGTTGGAAAATGGTATACGTAACTTATTGATTTTTGTGATATGTCTAAAGTGAAATTTATAGCAGGGGAAGCACTCCTCGATGGTTTTTCACTTGCGACGTCATGCGTCATACGTCCATGAACGTGTGGTGTACTACGTATTTCGAGCACTTTTGAATGCCGTTGTTAGAAGCGTTTTCCAGTGTTTCTAGGAGTAAAAGGACCACCCCGGTTCATTTTCTATCAGGTATACCTGTACCACACTACTTATTCATTGCTTGAAATAGTTTCTGACTGCGTCGAATCATAGGCGCCAACTTCTTGGGGGCACCGGGGTTCGTGCCATAAAGAAAATCAGTGAATTTAACGTTTCCCTAGTTTGTAGTACTTGCCTTACCTACAAAAATATATTCAATATATTAAATTATGTCTAAAGAAATTTGTAGAATTTGTATCTATAGTGTAACCCAGGTAGCCAGCTCACTAATCTAGTCGGCGCCCAACCCACCCAACACAGTAATCCGCAATGTGCAAATCCCTTGTTAGTCTTGAGCTTCACGTTCCTTTCAATAGAATATTAAAATATTATAGTCTCTCTCGGAAAATTCCTTCATCTTTACTTAAAGCTTCCACTTCTACTACTTTATAGCAATTTTGTTAACAAATATTCGAAATATTTTTACACTGAGTAAATAACTTAGTTTTAATTGTTCGTTGCGTTAGCTACATATCAGTTTGGTTGTTGTTGTAGCTGTTATTGTTAGTTTTCGTTGTTTATAACAACTAACAATTAATCCGGGTTAACTAAAATTAAATAACGGTGTAATAAGTAAATAACACAGGAAACGGCTAACAAAATATATAAACCCTAATAATATACTACAAAACGGCGAATTAAATAATTACAGGTAAACTTAAATACTTCAACAATGTATTCCAACTAATATAGTAAATTCGTTACAATAATTATTAATAACAAATTTTATTCCACTTACGTAATTTGTATTGCATTGGTGTACACTGACACTGTGTTTGTGTACACTGGTTTACAGGCGTATGGAAGAACAGAACATACTCCGTCAGCTGATTTATAGTGCAACACGTTGTACCGCCAGAGTGCAACACTGGTGTACACCAGTGCATGCCAGTACAGGAAAGTGGAATTCACGATAACTAAAAAAAGGAACCGGAAAGATTTAAGGTACATGAAAAAAAGTGCATTGCATGGTGCTGCAGTTAAGAGCTATTAAAGCAGTCCAAATAGGAATAAAAGTATCTACTGTGATGTCAAAGCAAAAGTAAGAAGAAATTAAAGATGACCGATTGTGCCTTTTGACCATTGCTTCTAGCCTTAAATATTTAGCAGTGCCGGGTTTGTCAGTACGAGGACATTGTAATGGGAGCTTTTGTAGAGAACTGCAGGTAAAGAGCAGTCGTAAAATGCACCAATCACAAGAGAGTGACCGGGGTAGAAAGAAGCGGAACGGCAACAGCGGCAAACGGACAGGGTAGAGCTTGACAGTGTACAGGATAGCCTCATGGTCCAGTACCGGTAGTGCGACAGTTTTGCGAATTTAAACCGAAGGCACCACAAAAATAAAAAAGTGAGGTGAATTAAGGCTGGGAAAACCACACTCGGCACCAGCATTAAACAACAAGGGGATGTTCATATAAGCGATAAAAAAAGTGACGTCAAGACACCAACGTGCTGACCACGTTGTTGCCAACAGCCAGTGCTACAATTTAGATTAACGTACAAATATATTAAATATCTTTGGTCATCCACGATCCACGTCGATATTGGTGCCCTTTCTAGGGACCCTAAGGTATTGCAGTGTTAGTTATACGTGTTTTCTAAGTTAAAGGACAGTAAATTTAGTTAGTATTAAGGGGGTTAGATTTTATGTAAAATGTACAGAGATCCGGAAATAAATTGTAGATGGTTTCATCAATAGTTACTTTTGATTAGTAGTTAGCCGAGGCACACTAGCTAGCGCAAATTCTGTCCTGCCTATAATAATGCGCAAATTCCCGTTCAATGATTAAAAGTAAGGAAACATTGAACGCAGCCATCCACTTAAAAAATGATCAAGGTACCTATGGTTGCATTCAACGATTGCTGGAAGTAAATTTGTATTTGTATTTGTATTCCGTAATTCAGTAATGTAAAATAAACAAATATAAAATGTAATTACAAAATAATAAATTTTGGCAAATTATTTTTAGCCTTTTCTAAACTTAAGACAATCGTATGTGACCATAAAATCCATTTATTTGTGTTATTTCGCGATATATTTTATATCAAAATAATATTTCAATCACATTTCTCAAACTTCACATATTTGTAGAATACCAGTATTCACGCGACATTTTTAAAAGAATGAGTCCCGGCGGTTGGTAGAAGATACTTTACACTACATTTGTAGCTACCTGATGCTTGTGTTTTTTTCATTTAGTTTGATTTTGACATTGATGCGTTAGTTTAAGTAATAAATATACCATATCTTTATTCTAATCTTGAATATGCTAATATGGTCTTTGTCTATGGTTTTTGCAATGGAAATGGTAGAGCTTCGGTTTTAGAATATCGTCTACCGTTTCCAAATAGTAGAATTCAGAATCGACAGGTATTTAGCAATATCTTTAACAGATTGTGTTGGAAAACTTCCCAGTGTTGATGTAAAATCTGAGCGTGCCACTAGACAAGGTTTACATGAAGTAGAAGACATACTAGTTTTAACAGAACAGGATCCCATGACTAGCTCAAGAAGGATTGCCGCCCAACTTGAAATTCCTCAGACAACTGCACACTACATGAGGAGGGCTTTTATCCATATCACATACAGCGTGTTCATCACCTAGAAGCAGGGGACCATGCAAGACGTATGCAATTCTGTCGGTGGATAAATAATAATAGTCATGCAGTACCAAGCATACTTTTTACAGATGAAGCTACATTCACTCGCGACGGCATTAATAATACCCGAAACTCCCACTTATGGTGTGATAATAATAATAATAATAATAATCTACTCTACCCATGTCCTGTTACCAGGCCCCGAAAGCAGTGCTTGTGTGGGGTGGGAGGAAGGGGCTATTATTATTAAGCGGGCCCGCTTGCGTCTGCAGCCGACTTAGAGATGGAATAGCACAACTCTCATATTCATGTTACAGCCAAGGAAAACTGCAGAAAACCTTGGCCAGAAGTTGCCGGCACCGGGAATTGAAACCCGGCCCGCTGAGTAGGAGCCTAGCATGCTAGACGCTACACTACCGGGGCTATATGATGGAAATCCACATGCAATAGTCGATTTAAATTTTCAGCATCGTTTTTCGGTTAATGTGATATCTTTACAGGTATTTCATTGGCCCCTTCATTCTGGAGAATCGTCTAACGGCAGACCGTTACTTGGAATTTCTCCAAAATGGTTTACAAGGACTGTTAGAGGATGTCCCTATAAACTTAGGAAATCGAATATACTATCAACAAGATGGAGCTCCTCCACATTTTGGTCATCAGGTCACGCAGTACTTGCAGCAAACTTTTCCGGGACGATGGGTTGGCCGCGGTGGTTCTATTATGTGGCCACCAAGGTCGCCAGACCTTACATCATTAGACTTTTGTTTGTGGGACTGGATGAAAAGTGGGGTATATACAGAAAAAGTGAATAATAGAACACACACGACGTTTGTCAGTTTCCTCCCGACTCACCCTGCATAGAGGCTACTGGAACGATAATCAAAGGCCGTTCTCTCATGTAACGCGGTCCTGCGCCGATAAGAAATGGACAGAAAGCGTGGGAGGGTGTCCATCTCTTACTACCTCATGGGCTGAATACTGTGTTCGGTTGTGTATCTAGAAAGTTTAGTGTTGTTTTATTTGATTTATAATAATGGTAAATCATTGCGTTGCATACGGTTGCACAAACGAATATAATATGAGAAATCATGTTATTTTTCATAGATAAATAAACGTTTGAATATACAATTATTACAAGAAACACGATATTATAATCATACCAACTCCGTCTAACCTACAAAAATAATAAATCCTACAATAGAAAGCCTACTTTTACTTTGAATTTCCTTATTTACAGATTCCCGGTAAGTAATCCAGAATTATTGAAAAAGTGGGTTTTAGCAGTACGGCGTGAAACAAGACTGCTGCAAATAGGTGGATGGAACAACAACCCAAACACGTTGCAATTTAAATGGGCTTCTCGCACGTTATTATTCAGAAATAGCATTACATCAAGCGTAAATGCAAATTGTACGGACCTTCAAACATTTGAATGTCAACCAATTCTTGAGTTTCGCTCAAGTAAGAGGTCAATTGTAGATGAAGGCGATTCACAGCATGCGGTGCTCTATTCAATAACACCATTGATAGATAATGAAAATTTAACTTCTTTTCAAGATAACATTCCGTATTATATTGGTAGTTTTGTAATTAGAAAATTGTTATCAAAAATTAATTGCAGCTTTTATAAAGAAATTCTTATTGTAAATTCTGAAAACGATCACTCTTATACTATAGATGTAAATAAATATTCAGCATTTACAACTTTTGTGTCCAGAGGTGGTTTGCATTTTCCTTCGAATGTGGTTTTTAAAATCATACAGTGCACTGAAAAGATATTTCGATATCAAATTAAGGTAGGGATTGCCACTAGTAGAAATCTTCAAAGAAATATTTCTTTAGCAGTGTTGCAACAGTTTCAGCGTGACATAATGACACTGTTTAAGTCAACGTACTCTGTTAATGACATATTTTCGGAAAATCTTCATGAAATTCAATTAGTAAAAAGAATTGTTGCTATTTTCTGTGAAACAAGACTTCAGACATATGCAAAGAAAGCAACATTGCGTGCTCTTGGAAATAAAGCAACTATGAGGCAAAACTTACATAATTCAATTTTATCCACAACCAGTATATTATAAGGCCATAATTCCACTATTAAGAGATGTCTTATGATATTAATAAAACACATAGGTCTTATAATTAAAACAATGGTAAATCTATAGCAACACGTATGACAGAAGTCAGTTTAAAATGTCAAAATAAATTTTTTCCAAAATATTAATTTGAAAACGCCACTTTCTGGTCTGTTTGTGGATAAAACGTTGTATTGCATACGTGTCTTAGTTGTATTTTATCCACTTAAGAAAATTAAATGCTCGAACTTCGTTCTCGCGTTTAAACATTCTTGCGTGCATAAAATACTACCTAAGACACTTATACAATAAATAACTATTTATTTTATGGTGTATAGATAATCGCATATTTTATAATTAATTTATGTTCCTGCTTATATATTATATTTTTGTTTGAATATGAAATAATAAACTTATTAAAAATCTTCCTCAGTATCTTATTTATTATAAGAAAGACAAAGAATATAGAGAAAGAGAGAGGTGGCCGCCCTCCCAGCGCATTATGGGCGGTGCTCAACAACGAGACCGGTTACGTTTAGATTACGGGCATTTGTTTTTTGTTACATTTGATTCTCTTGTATCAATATTAATACTATTAAACCATGTTTAACATTTGTTAAGAATGTGTTTATTAAACATTAAATAACTTATTTCTCGAAAATATTTTTATGTAAGGTATCAACATTTTTATACTGTCATTTAAGCAATTAAAAGATGTATCAAAAACGCGGAAAAAAAAATGGGGGTTGACATTTAAAAAAAATACTGATGACGTCATCACTTACAAACAAATGAAGGCCGGAAAATTATTTTGACATTCCAATGTGTATTTTTAAAAAAGGAAATTGACGTGTTTCGGGATTTTTAGAAAAAATGCACAGATCTCGCAATTCTTGCAACCATCGTAGGGTGTTGAAAACAAACACGATGTATATTTAATACGGTAATCGAATATACAGAGTGTGTAAAAATTGTGGTGCAGGTTTCAGGTAATGCAGGATATCGCACTAAAAAGGAAACTAATTTTGATTTTGTATCTAAGTAATCAATAATAAAATTTTTCAAGTTGAACGGCAGCTGCACATTTAGGCTACGACGGAGAGATGCAAGTTCGTGTTTTAAACAATAGTTTTGAGCAAAACTTTAATTAATTTCGATAAACCAAATACGGCTTATAATTCGTGGTATACGATTGGCGATTGGCTAAGGGAAACAATGAATTATTAAAAAAAATATATTTTGGTGGTCTTGTGTTGTTTTCTGTAATGCTAGTGAGACAACATGATGGAAAACGGGATATTAAGATGTGAAAATCTTACAGCGATCATTAGAAAAATACAAGTTTAACGAACATATTATTTCTTCAGCCTGAAAACTTGTTCTTTTGGGAAAACAAAATATTACTGCGGTAGCTTGAATTTATTTTAGTTACATTTTTAATATTAAGGCTGTACTTTGGAGCTATAGGTTAAATTTAGACAGCATTTATTCTAAATTTATTAGGACACTATTTATTTTTTCTTCTTCTCCCATTCTTGCCATTTATGTTTTATATATTCTGACTTGGTAATAAGCACCTCATTGACTGTTGCTGGATATTTACATTTATAGTTGATATAATTTGTTGATGTTTAAATATTTCACAATCGTAAAAACAGCGATTACAGTCGACAATTAAATTGAAGTTAAGTTAAACGATCAATGGTAAAATTTTTTAGCTATTATCACTGAATATACTCATCAAGTAACTATTTTGAAAGAGCAGCATTCTTTACTGTTACCAATTTTGAACTTTGACGACTGTAAGTTCAGGAAGCGTTTGCCAGTTTTTTTGATATCAGCTTTTTGTCTTAGTTTTGTCTAAGGAATAACTTTACCTAAAGCTTTCACCACCATTTTTATACATTCTGTATAATGAACATTGTTTTGGTTTATAATGGTTTATTATAACGTTAACAATACAAATACCAAACAGACTATTATAACAGACTGGTATACCGAGTGGTTGGTATCTGAATAAGAAGTATACATTGCATAATCACGTTTATCCGAATTCCTGCCCCTAACTGTTATGGAAAAAATTGGTAATGGTAGTAAACTAAAGAGAATAATATTCCGCGTTAAAAATTCTTTGTGTACTATTTCTTCAACATAACAATTTAAAATTTAAAAATGTAGCTATTTAAAAAATAGGAGGTGCTACACTTGTCAAAACAAAAAATACTCATATTTTTCGAATGTACTTTTTTTTTTTTTTTTATTAAGAAAAATAGCCGCTTCGACATCGAAGGTTATTAGCAGCTATGTGGTACAGTGATAACATACAAATTTCGTCTTATATCATATCAAATAAATTAGTGTCTCTTAGAAAAAATATAGTCCGATGCACTTCTTCTGCTTCATATCCAATGGCTACTGATAGGTTGTTGTTTACACGGTGTAATTGACGGGTTGCATTATACTTTGTACATTCTGTTATTATATGTTTTACTGTTAGTGGAGTTTGGCAAGTATCGCAGATTGGTGGGTTTTCTCTGTTGAGTAGGTGTTCATGCGTAATTTTACAGTGACCGATTCGGAGTCTTGATATGATTAGTTGGATATGTCGGTTTGCTGGTAGTATCAGACATCCTTTTACTACCGGCTTAATTAATTTAAGTTTTTCGTTTGTATCGTTCCATTTTATTTGCCATATGCTCCATATGATTTCCTTTAGATTGTTTTTAAGGTCACTTGGTATATATATAGATTTCATGTTTGGGGAAGTGGTTCCTTCTTTAGCTGCCCTGTCAGCTAACTCATTGCCTTGAATACCAACATGAGAGCACACATAAATTATTACTATTGAGTTTGGTATTTGCTTTGACATTTGTTGTTTAATTTGTTGCACAAGTGAGATTTGAGGGTAGAGTTGTCGTAGAGCTTCTATTGAACTCAATGAATCTGTGCAGATGACGTAAGATGAATTTTGGTGTTGGAGTTGGTCCTCACGCGCATATTCAATCGCTTGGTGGATCGCATACAATTCTCCGGTGAAGACACTGCAGAAATTTGGTAATTTATAGCTTTTCTTAATCGTTGTTGTTACAAAAGCTGCCCCTACTCCATCTTCTGTCTTGGAAGCATCGGTAAAAATAAAAGTCGATTTTTGATATCGTTCGTACAACTGGTAATAAGCACTCCGTATAATAGAGGGGTGGGTTTCGGATTTGTGATATTTTGTTAATTCGGTATTAAATGTAGGAGGTGTTAAAGACCATGGGGGGATATTCGGAATGTCGGTTTTTTTAATATCTGGCCATTGAAATGCCACTTCAGTACAAATTCTGTTTATTCTTTCATAGAGGGGAGGACGTAGATAAGTTTTATCGTTATAAATGATTTGGAAACGGTTTGAGAAGGTATTATAGTATGTTGGATTTGTTGGATTTAAGTAAACTGTTGCAGCGTAATTTAGCATTAATAAATTTCTTCTTAGGTCTGGTGGCTGTTCTCCGGCTAGACAATAGAGACTTTGTATTGGGGTAGTTTTGAAAACACCTAGCACGATCCTTAATGCTGAGTTTTGTATGGTATTTATTGTTTTTAGGTATGATTTTCGAGCAGTAGAGTACACAATTGCTCCGTAGTCAAGCTTTGATCTTACGATACTTTTATATACATGTAGTAATGTGGTACAATCCGCACCCCATTTATGGTTGGCCAAGGTTTTAAGGAGGGTCAATCCTTTATTGCTGGAGCATTTCATATATCTGAAATGATCTTTCCAGTTTAGCTGTTGGTCGAAAACCATCCCTAGGAACTTGATTTTGTCTACATATTGTAAGTCAGTGCCATATAGGTGTAAAGTTGGCTTCGTGCCCTCTGCCCGTTTTGAGAAAGTAACACATTTGGTCTTTTCTGTTGAAAATTGGTAACCTGTGTGTTTTGTCCATTTTTCTAGTCCATCAATGCATGATTGTAAGGATTTTTGTATTATAATTTCATTTTTGCCTTTAGCATATACTACTAGGTCATCTGCATATATACTTGCTTTTACTGGGAGTTGAATATCAAGCAGAATATCGTTTATAGCTATCAAAAACAGCGTAACACTGAGGATAGATCCTTGAGGTGTACCATTCTGTTGGTGCTTTTTTTCGGATAGTACTCCATTCACACTTACTCTGAAAACCCTCTTCTTCAAAAAGTTTCGAATAAAGGAAAGTATGTTTCCCTGTATGTTCCACTGTATTAACTTCATAGTGATATTATGTTGCCAAGTCATTTCATAGGCTTTTTCAATGTCAAAAAAGATAGCTATGAGTTTCTGATTGTTAGCAAAAGCTTCAAGAATCTCCGATTCCAGGTTTATTAAATTATCATTTGTTGATCTTTGTTTCCGGAAACCACTTTGGGATGAGCTTAAGAGATTGTTCTCTTCAAGGTACCATATTAGTCGTCTATTTATAATTTTTTCGAGAAGCTTGCACATGGTACATGTAAGCGATATGGGTCGGTAAGAACTAACATGGGTCCTGGGCTTGTTAGGTTTTAAGATAGGTATAATGGTTGCTTCAGACCAAGCTGTAGGAAATTGATGGGAAGACCAAATGGTATTGTATATCTTTAATAGATATTTTGCTGCATTGTTTGGTAAGTTTTTTAGAAAGATGTAGGGGATGTTGTCTGGGCCTGGGGCAGAGTCTCGTACAGAAGATAAGGCATCATGAAATTCGGTGCATGTGATGGGTAGATTCAGAGGGTGTTCTTTGCTGATTGTAAAATTTAACTTCTTGGATTCTTGGTTTTTCTTGTATTCTAAAAAGCTGTCGTTGTAGTTGTTGTCACTAGAGGATTTACGGAAATTCTCTGCTAGCATTTCCGCTATGTCAGTATTTGATGTCATTATTTCTTTATTTTGGTTGAGCAGTATGACGCGTTGGGCAGTATTAATTCCCTTTATTTTCTTTATCTTCTTCCATATTTTAGTTATAGGGGTGGAAGAGTTTATATTTGAGGTATATTGCCTCCATGACTCTCTTTTACTATTCTTGACAATAAATCTCGCCTTTGCTCGAAGTTTTTTAAAGTGTAGTAGATTTTCGTTGGAATTATTTCGCTTTAATTTGTATAATGCACGTTTGCTTTCTTTGATAGCTTGCTCACAAGTTTTATTCCACCAGGGAAGAGGAATACGGTCTCTAGGGAGTGCTATTTTGGGAACTGCTGCTTCGGCTGCGTTGATGATAGTTGATGTTATATGATCTACCATTTCGATTACATTATCTTCTATTCCTTCAGCATTAAAATTCTGTTCTATGATGCTGTTGAAGTTTTCCCAATCAGCTCGTTTTAGATTCCATTTTGGGCTGAAGTGTGGCATAGTTGTGTTTATTTCTAGGCTATTGGCGATTTTGATTGGAAAGTGGTCGCTTCCATGTAGATACGAGTCCACTTCCCAGGCAAAAAAAGGTGTTATATTAGCATCACACATGGCGATATCTATAGCTGAGAAATTTCCGTTGTATGCGTTAAATCTGGTTTGTTCTCCCGTGTTCAAGATTGTGAGATTTGTGGTTTCTATAAATTCTTCTACAATTTGCCCTCTTAAATTGGTAGACTGTGATCCCCAAACAGGGCTGTGAGAGTTGAAATCGCCCACTATAATACATGGGGACCGCAACTGCGTGTATACATTCAGTAGGTCAGCTGTGGATATGTTACTGTTTGGGGGTATGTATATATTGCAAATGGATATTGAGGTTTGTGAGAATTTGACAGAGATTGCCACTGCTTCAAGTTGCGTCGTTAGAGGAATTTCTTGTGATATGTATTCGTTCTTAACATATATAGCTACACCCCCACTGGCTCTTTCTTGGAGATTTCTATTTTTGAAGTAGCATTCATATCCCTTAATATGATGGAAATCATTATTTTTAAAATTCGTTCCTTGGAGGCACATTATTGGCATGTAGCTATTTGACATAATGAGTTGTAGTTTTTCGAGATGGGCGAAAAGCCCATTTATGTTCCATTGTAGTATGAATTTTAAATATGGGGGTATTAGACTTAGTATGTGCTCATTTGGGATGAGCCTGAGGCGTCTGTGTCTTCGCCCATTGTGTGTTCTATATCTATTAATTTCTTTATTTTCTTTTGGATTCTTGTAAAACGAGATTTTATGCTGCGATGCATAAGATGGGGGTATACAGTATGCATCATTTGTAGGAGTTGTGGTATGTTATCTGTGTATTGCCGAGCAATATTAAGGGGATCTGTAGATCCGCTTGCATTATCTAGAAAGGAGGTAATTTGTTGAAAGTTTAAAATAAAAGGGGGTGATGTGTTTTCAATAATAGTTTGGGCTGGTTTCATTAATTCTTCAATGGGTGCTAGGCTTTCTGTCGAGTCATTTCGTTTTGGATTTTTTATTGTTTTTAGGGGGGTTTTGTTTGGTATTTGGAAAACAGGCGATTCTCTTTCAGTTTCGATTGTAGGTTTACAATAGTTAGCATCTTCTTCATCAATTTCGATTTGATCTAACGAGGAGCTTGCTGTTGAGTTAGCGTTTCTTTTGAGACCCGTTGTTATTGTATTTTTTGGAGATTCACTAGGGTTTTGAGTAGTAGCTTCTCTTATGTCATTTCTTGTTGAAATTTCTGTAGCCTCATTTAGTGCAGAGGTGGCGTTGTTTTGATTTGGGCATTGACTTGCTATATGTCCAGATGTTTTACAGATAAAACACTTTAGGTCATCACTAGTAAAGAAAATTCTGTAATTTGTTTCTTCATATTTTATTACTACAGAAGATGGTAGTTCTATTTCGACATTTTCTTGGACATAGATTTGACGGCGGAAACTGACCGTATTCGTCTCCTGATATTCCGGCTCTGAGAAAGGACATAGATGACACAGGTTTTAATCCCATCGAATGTACTTTCATATGTAGGTATTTAAATTTTATATATTTATTTTTATATTATTTATTATACAAAGAATTCTTAAAATTGAACGACGCGGAATATTATTCTCTTTAATTTGGTACCATTACCAATTTGTTGCATAAAAATGGGGAGCAGGAATTCGCATAAACGTGATAAGCAATGTAAACGGCTTATGTACAGGGATATGACCGATATGACCAACCACTCGGTATAAATGTTGCTTACTTGGCTAAACTAATAAACTAAGTGAATACCTATACAGGGTGTCGAATTGAATTACGCTATACATGTGGAATTCAATGGTAAAATTTTAAAAGTCCCTTATTTTGGGGGCAAAACCCTCAGCTTGGCACAATTTTGCGAAGATGCGTATAAGCTGTTCTGCAACTCGATTACCCAAGTGTTTAATTGCGCAATCAAAATATATAATTTTATGAGAATAAATCAGAAACGAATATATAAGTGTGTATATTATAATATAATATTACAGAATATCAGCAGAAGAAACATTTGGTAAAAATAGATTATTATTACGTTCTGAACATTTTGTATTTTTTGGTTTTGTTTTCTTTTCCAGTGAAGGTATTCACAACATAAATATTTTCGGATATTTTGTAAGGACAGAATTAACGCTTCTGCGCAACCGCTTACAGAACAACGCGTGTAGTCCGACAACGCAACCAACTCCGCATGCTCGCGCCCTGCTTAGATCCCGCGTGACGATATTTCGTGACGCGAGAATCTATAACTTGCCTCCGTATAAGTGTTTTCAACACTAAAAACATTTATTACGGTTTTATTTGGTATGTTCTATACTTTTGGTGCTCACTGTAGACTTACAGATTATAACGATTATGCATTTAGGCACGGCCGTGGTCGTGTGGATGAAGATCCGGGGGTGGAATTTCTTTAGCAACTCCATGATTCTTAAAAAAAAAAACTAATGCATTTATGTATGAAAAACTGAATATATTTCATAATTAAGAGTTATTGTTACTTTTACAATAAATGATTTCTTTACTTAAGCCTTTTCTTTTAAATTCTTTGGCGTGTCCCCTAATGTACCAAGTTAATTCCCAGTGGTGGTGTTTAGTGGGACGTCTGGTAAATACTGGGACTATTGAGATATCACAAAAATGTCCAACATAAATAATTTTTCATCAATGATATTTTAAACACAGCAGCAATTACAACCTTCCACAAAAATTATATCTTAAACAAATAATAATTTATACTGAAAACTGCTAATAAATTTTTTTGTCACGCTATATACCAGTTTCCCCTAATTGTTTTATTTACGCTATTTCCATAGTAACGCAGCGACTGATGACCGTCTTTCTATTTAGATTAAGGTGACCAACCGTTCTGATTTAACCAGAACTATACTGTTTTTGAGAACTCAATTCTGATTGTAATTTGAAGGCAGTTTTTATTCCTACAATAATAATTAAGAAGCTGTTTGCCCTACTTGTGTTATCAGGTTATCGTTCTCCTACACAATCCTTCAGTTCATGTCCTAAAATTTAAAAACAGTTATTTACAGTACATAAAACTATGTTGATACTACATATTCAAAATAAAAACTGCTGGTAAGTAGGCTACTCTACTCCTATTACCAACAGTTCGAAGTTTGGTGTTGGGCATTTGTTCGTTTCAGTGCATTGAGCGATAGCGTTGAAAATACTCATTATATTTTGATTAATTAATTATTGTATTATTGTTTTTCACGTTGTGTTGTTTCGCTATTTGTTGATATGCCTCCGCAAAGAAGAAAATGCGTGTTTAATGCAGAAATGCAAAAAAATTACCCATATTTAAGAAAGGAACATTTAATAGTTATTTACATATCAAGTTTTGAAAGTTATCTATTACTGGACGAAGGAGCATGTTGAAGGTGCGAGGTCGTAAGGCCGAGTACTTTTATGCTTCTGAGTCCAGTAGAATAACTTTCAAGACTCGTTATGTATAAAATTTTACCTGAAATCGTATAAATTACTTCAAAATTATTCATAAATTCGCAAGTTTATTTTCTTAATAAAATTCAATTTATACCTTAAGAAAAGTATTATTTTAGTTTGAAACAACCTAAATTGTGGATTCATTCATATAAGTAGTAGGCGGAATTTGTACCTACAACCACGAAATTTTTTATAAACTTTAACATTGACAGTTGCTTCATGTAATAGAAGTACGCTAAATTTTTACATTACTAGGAAGGTAATGATCAACTTTCAAAACTCAAGACAGCTGTGAAGGTTTGACTTTCTTGACGATTTCGGGTAAAAGGTTTTACAGTCAAATGCCAAAAATGTTTGTCCGTGTTTTCAGTTGTTAATAGTGGCAAATACGATGTGAAAAATCACATCAAAACAATGAAGCATAGAAATGCGGTCTACGCAGGAGCTTCTAGTTCCAGCGTTACCACTTATTTTAAAAGGGCATCATTGGACGAAAGCACAGAGAAGCTTTCGGCAATTGAAGGATGCTGGGCTTATCACACAGTTTACCATAATCAGTCCTTTAGATCCACGGAGTGCACCTCAAAATTAATTCTACTTTGAACCGCCCCACAGTGGTCTGTCTTAAATATCTAGGCGGCCAAAATGGTAAAAATGCAAAATTACCCAGGATGTTTTTGGCCACCTGCATTGTAACGTTCCCCCTTGAACGTACAGTATTTGTTTTGCACTAGGGTAGCTTAGCGGGAAAATCCAGGGTCCTTTATTAAAGGGGTTAAATAAAGAGCTGGAGATAAACCTTATTAACAATTTATTCAGGAACAATATACTAAAGTATTTACAATTTATGTACATGAAAATAAAGCATGAATAATTTAATTATAAAATTCAGGTTAAATATAAGGAAGTTAATATATCCGGGTGTAAATGGGTCTTTGAAATTGTAAACGGACTACGTTATATGCGCACCCTGGGCTAAACTAGGTCGGCGCAGGATGAACGACGCGTAATGGCCGAAGAATTTTCAGTGACAAGACGGGTGCAGTGGAATTAAATGTAAAAGAAAGTGATTTCCAAGTGATAAGGTGGGCTCGACCCCTTCAGGAGTCTCCTGGTATAAAGGGTAAGTGATATCAACTATTGATTTAATACGGAATTTAATTCCAGTGATAAGCAAAGGAATTCGGTCAGTGATGTACAAAATATGTTGATAAGCAGTCAATTTACTGGGAAGATTGAATTGCTTAGGGAAATAAAACAAATAAATCTTATTCGAAGACTGATTACGGTAGTGGTTAAATCAAGTGAACTCAGGGATGTACAAAATATTCTGGTATGTAATTAATTTTATACAGGGGTTTTGAACTGGCAAAAACAATTGATTGTCTAAGTCACTCGATTCGAGGATTAATAGGATAACAGTAGTAGATCATCATTTGCACGTGATCGTACTACTGGAATCAAACTAACACAAAAATCCAATGAGGTACGGGACACCAGAATGCAACGTTCAGCACAGATGCAACTCTGGTTAATTATTTAGAATAGGTAAAGTGCTATGTTCCGATCCTAGGATCATACACACGCAGCATTTACAAATTCTCGGAGAGACAGGCGGGTTAATTAGACAATCAATTGAGCAGGGGAATTAAATAAAAATTAAATATACCAGATATTGTTCTGTACACCACAGATCACTACAATTATTAGCCACTACACTGGTTGCTTTAAGAGCTAAAATATTAAATTAAATTTTGAATCCGGGTTTCGGAATAATTCAAAATCAAAACGGTTTGAACGGAAACAAATTATTTAGAAAAGTTCCAAATAATTCTCGGAAAATAAGTGTCGGAAAATAATTGACAATCAGTAACTAAAAGTGAGCTGTCCTCTGAATTTATAGGAGAGCTCTAGGCTCCCCACTCGGCGCGAAACTGGGCGGACTGAAACTCGGTCCGGGCGGGAGTATCGCGGAGATTCGGAACTAAACGAGGATGACTGACCTCAGCGAAGACAGAAGCCAACTTATCTGCTTCATTAATTTTCGCTACTAGTCAGTCGACTCGTTACAGCATAGATTCTTTATCAACTAGGCTATACAAATTAAAAACAAAAACATTCGATATCCCCACCTGTCACCTGTGACAGTGACCCAAACATAGCGCATTGCGCATAACTTCATTCGCCGAGTTATTACGGGCTAATTGTAA
Organism: Hemicrepidius hirtus; assembly: GCA_963082805.1. Lineage (NCBI taxonomy): Eukaryota > Metazoa > Arthropoda > Insecta > Coleoptera > Elateridae > Hemicrepidius > Hemicrepidius hirtus. The sequence goes on along the minus strand of OY720161.1, from coordinate 31,160,413 downwards.
ACCTTTTTTTTATAGGTTTTTGAGTTAGTTTCAGTTAGTGTTTTTGAAAAGGCAGTTTAAGTGTAAAATGGAGATCCATTGTGAAGGTATGTATGTATAAATATATTTAATTCTATTGATATTTACTTAAATATTTATCCAGGATAGTTTACTAGTAATTTTTCAGAAAATTCTCCTTATTGTTGAATTTTAAAAAAATTGTTGCATTAAGTAACTAGAGTATTCGTTTGAATTTCATACGATAAAGACGTGTACGGAGCTCTCACAACGTGCAAACGAGTGATATGCGGTTATCATTGTGCGCGAGTGATACCCGGCGGTCAAGTCCACGCCCGTAAGCTATCGTGTAACAATGTTTCAGGGAACAACAAAACAACCTACCCCTAATAAGGCATTACCAATTCAACAAAACAATGCGCTATTCCAGGAAAATAGCGCGAGGTCACAGAATGAACAGGCACTTTACAACGCGTGGAAGAATTCTGAGTATGAACGAAATTGCATAGTTAGTAAATTTAATGCAATGCAGCAGCAACTCGAAAATATGCAGAAAATGTATGTAGAATTAGAAACCAAATACAAGGGGCTAGAAAAAAGTGGGGAGCAAAGTTCGCCAGCTCAAAAAGAAAAGGAAACACCGGTTGAATACTTCACTGATGAGGAAGAATTAGCCAAGGAGACCGAATGGATAAGGGCAAAAAACAGGAAAAAAAGAAAAATGGATACGTCACTTACCCCTCCACTTGGCAGTCCAAAAGTCCCAGAAAAAGCAAAAGAACAGGCACAAACGAAAAAACCACTGCAACCGCCTCCAGTAATAGTAGACGGAGTTGAAAATTTTAACGCACTCCATACCCTCATAGCCAATATGACGAATGGGTATCAAATTAAAATCATTAATGATAAAAATGTTAAAATCAACGTTGAGAATGGGGAACACTACCAAACTCTTACTAAGATATTACATGAAAAAAATTATTCATGGTACTCCTACGAAAATAAACAAAACCGACCAATTAAGGTAATGGCTATCAACCTTCATCACTCTTGTGATCCTGATGAAATAACGAAGGACATGAGAAGAAGAGGATATAAACTTCTTGAAGTTACTAGAAAACTGAAGTATAAAACAAAAGCACCACTGAACATGTTCATGCTGTCATTCAGAAATGATGAACAAAATCTTCAGCATAACCGACATCATGGGCATAAGAGTTCAAATCCAGCCAATTAGAAAATCCAGATTAGTACCACAGTGTAAACGGTGCCAAGCTTATGGACATACGCAGAGGTACTGCGCTAAAGAACCCAGATGTGTAAGATGCACTGGGAAACACCTCACAGCGAATTGTGAAAAACCAAAAGATGCAACTCCAAAATGTGTTCATTGTGGAGAAGGGCATCCAGCCAACTAGCGTGGGTGTTTAGTAGCAAAAGAAATGCAAGAAATTAAGAATAGGCAACTCAAGAAACCTAGTCTGCCTAAACAACCTCAAAGACCTGCTCAACCTAAAACAAACACAGTTTTAACTCAACAAGGAAACGGATCCAAGAGCAAGGCCTACAACCAAATAGTGTCTGGTAAAACAGATAAACACGACGAGAAAAAAACAAACGAAACGAATTCATCCATCGACAAAATGCTTCAGCAAATATTACAGAAGTTAAATAAAATGGATGAACGAATTTCCAAATTAGAATATCGCGCACAAGGAGCGATCCCTAAAACTAAAAATGGCTAATCAGTTAATAATCCTAGAGTGGAATTCCAATGAACTGCTGCAACATCAGCAGAGTTGCAAGCAATCCTTGATATAGAAAAAATAGATGTATGTCTCATAGCTGAAACACATTTCACGAAGGAGACATACATCAAATTTAAAGGATTTAAAGTCTATCATACGATCCACCCGGACAATACAGCAAAAGGAGGAAGTGCAATTATCATAAAGGAATCCATCTTACACCATCAAGAAATGGGTTACCAAACAAGGGAAATACAGGCCACATCTGTTAACATTAAAACAAAATCATATGAGGTAATAATTACAGCATTATACTGCCCACCGAGACATGCTTTAAAGAAAGAACAGTATATAGATTTTCTCCATAGTCAAGGCAATAGATTCATCATCGGAGGTGACTTTAATGCAAAGAACACACACTGGGGATCAAGGCTAACTACAACCAAAGGTAGGGAACTTTTAGCAGCAAATAAACAATTAAAATGCGAAGTATTATCAGTTGGTAAGCCAACGTACTGGCCTACTGATCCGCATAAAATTCCTGATCTTATCGACTTCTTTGTAATCAGGAATATCTCATCAAACTATCTCCATATTGAAGAAGCGTGGGATATGAATTCAGACCACTCTCCAATACTTCTTACACTGAGTGATAGTGTAATCCAAAAAGAAAATCCACCGAGTTTAACTAATAAGATGACAGATTGGCAAAGCTTCAAAATTAAACTTGAAGAATTGATTGAGCTTTCAGTTCCACTAAGAACAGAAGAGCAACTAGATGAGGAAATTGATCTTTTTGTTAAAAACATTCAACAAGCAGCATGGGATAACACTCCTGAGTATATCCGTAGAACAAAAGGAAATAACTACCCAAAAGAGATTAGGAACCTTATTTCGGAAAAGAGAAAACTTAGACGGAAATGGCAGCAAACCAGAGCACCAACAGATAAAACAGCTTTGAACAACGCAGCACAGCAATTAAAGCGTGAAATTCAGCGTATTAGAAACGAATCGATTGGAGACTACTTGAAAGGACTAACTAATGACAACAAAACAGATTACTCACTTTGGAAGGCTACCAAGCGACTGAAACGACCTGTTTTACATAATCCTCCAATCAGAAATACGGATGGAAGTTGGGCCCGAAACAATACCCAAAAAGCATATAGGTTTGCAGAACATCTCGAGAGCATTTTCCAGCCAAATGAGGGAGAAGACCCACAAGGGTGGACTGAACCAGAACAAGAAGATATTGTCATAAGAACTACTTCGCCAAAAGAAGTCTCAGATGAAATTAAAATTAACATCAACCCGAAAAAAGCCCCTGGCTTTGATCTAATTACTGGTGAAGTTTTGAAACAACTCCCAAGAAAAGCCATAGTGAAACTTAGCAATCTTATTAACGCATCTTTCAGGTTGAAGTATGTTCCTAAGATGTGGAAAGTCGCAGAAATCATCATGATTCCTAAACCGGGGAAACTTCCTCATGACGTAGCATCATATAGGCCTATATCGTTGTTGCCAGTTATCTCGAAACTGTATGAAAAATTGCTCCTTAAGAGACTAAAACCCATAATAGAGGAAAGGAACTTGATTCCCTGTCACCAGTTTGGTTTCAGAAAAAGTCATTCGACCATCGATCAAGTTCACAGAATCACAAACGTCATTGAAAAATCTTTAGAAGAAAAAAAAGTCTGTTCCACCGTGTTCCTCGATGTTGCTCATGCTTTTGACAAAGTCTGGCGCGAAGGCTTGTTTCACAAACTGAACTTCTTACAATCTTATTTATCAGAAAGATATTTTAGAATTAAACAAGACGATGTTTATTCTGAATTAAAAGAAATTAGAGCAGGGGTGCCACAAGGTAGTGTGCTAGGTCCGGTACTCTATCTATTGTATACTAGTGATATCCCAAGTCTTGAATATGAAACCATAGCAACATTTGCTGATGACACGGCAATTATGGCCGTTGCAAAAATCATGAAGAGGCTACTGAGAAACTGCAAACCTCCATCGATAGAGTTAACATTTGGACTAATACTTGGCGCATCAAGTTAAATGAAAATAAGTCTGTACATGTGGACTTTACTAACAAACAGAAGCAACACCTACCTATCAGAATCAATGGTACCCAGATTCCTTATGCTAACTCAGCTAAGTATCTGGGGATGACTTTAGACGCTGGACTCCGCTGGAAAGTTCATGTCAGAAAAAAACGTGAAGAGCTTGGCATTAAACTGAAAAAAATGTATTGGCTACTTGGACGAAACTCCAAATTGTCCACATATAACAAACTGCTTTTATACAAGCAAATATTGAAACCCGCCTGGACCTACGGCATTCAACTCTGGGGTTGTGCCACTAAGAGCAACATCCAAGTGATTCAGCGTTTTCAGAACATAGCACTAAGGAACATCGTTGATGCACCCTGGTACTGCCGAAACAGAGATATCCATCGGGATCTTCAAATGGATACTGTTGATCAAACCATCGCCAAATTTGCCAGTAGCCATGAACAAAGGCTGCTCCATCATGTGAACGTCGAGGCTATCCAGCTCCTGGACAACGCAAACTTAGTAAGAAGGCTCAAGAGGACGAAGCCTTTTGAGCTAGTGAGATAGTTATAGTACAAAGCAGAGTATTGTGCTGTATTCGAGCTACATGTTAAGTTTAGTGCAGTTAAGTTACTTGAACACAAGGCAAACTAGTGAGTAAGACCTTAGTTTAAGAATCTCCAAACGTAATCAATTAGGTTGGAATAAAATTACTCATTGATCTACTAATTGATCAGATTGTAATAATCTTAAAAAGACCCGGTAATGGGAATTTTAAATAAATAAAAAAAAATAAATTAAGTAACTATTTATCTTTACATCTACGTATGATTTATCTGCATCTGTCTGCATTTCTTCAACATTTTTCAAATTTCCAGAAGGAAGTACCGCTGTAAGCAAGAGCTTTTTGATGCTTTGCGACAAATGGATATTATGAAGCCGACTAGTGTTGAATCGCGGCAATATCTCTGTGAATTTGTTGAAAACAGATGTAGCTTCCAAATCATTAATATTAAAAACATCATTTTAAAATATACACTTAGTCTTAGCAGAAGGTGGTCAAAAAGCCAAAGGAATGCAATTAATTTTGAAAAACGGAATGAGCAATGGCTGCAGGAAAAATTGAGTTTTTTTATCTCCTAATTACAAGTTTGGTAATGGTAAAGAAGTAGTAGTACGTGGTCGACCACCCGTGGAATTTAGCCAATGTGCAGAAAGAACGAAAAGGCGTAAATCCAAAATTTTACTTAGTGGTACTACTTCTGAGGAACTTACCTACGCAAATCGTATGAGTCTTAGAGCTTCTGGAAACAGAAATGCGGCAGATATTTTAAAACAAATTACAGATAAATCTCCAAACCGAGCGTCAAAAATTAAAAAAGTCTGTAAAATAAACAACCAACATGGTCCAATCCCGTATACACCTGAGGAAGCTCTTGCTTTTTACGTAGAAAATAAATTAACGAAGCATCAGTACATAGCCATTAGAATCGGAGCTAAAGCCAGAAATGCAAACATTTATCCTTCATATGCAAAGTTATTACAGGCTAAAAAAGATTGCTATCCACCGAATGATTCCATTTCTATTAATGACTATTCTGCAGAAATAACATTGCAGACACTACTAGATACTACAGTTTTACGCTTAATGAAACTACAGAATAATGTTTTAAAGCAATGTTCAACTGATATTTTGATGAATACAGTCGAAATTGTGTATAAGTGGGGATAAGATGGCAGTTCGGGACAAAGTGTTTACAAACAAAAAATATCTTCTGATCATACCGTTACGGATAGCGATCTTTTTATGATATCTATTGTACCTTTACAATTATATGCATACCATGAAAAATCAGAAGAAAAAGTTATAATTTGGCAAAATCCTAGACCATCATCCGTTAGGTATTGCCGACCAATTAAATTTCAGTTTATGAAAGAAACTGCGGAAACTACAAGGGCGAAAGTAAATTATATTGAGGAACAGATTCTAAATTTAATTTTAACAAAAGTGCTGATTGGTGATGCTGATTTTTTGGTGAAGCACAATTTAGTACTAACTATGATAGACGGAAAGGTGTGTAATTCCATCACATCAACCTCTTCCCAAATTTGTTACATCTGTGGTGTGTCTCCAAAAGACATAAACAACTTGGAAATAGTTAGACAGAAGAGGGTTGATCCCCTAACTTTAAATTTTGGGTTGTCAACTTTACATGCATGGATCCGATGCTTCGAATGTTTATTACATATCAGTTACAGATTACAAATTAAAACCTGGCAAGTAAGAGGTACCGAAGCAAAAGAAATATTTAATTCTCGAAAAAAATATATAACTGACCTTTTTCGAACTGAAATGGGTTTAGTTGTCGATCAACCAAAACAAGGCAGTGGAACAAGCAACGATGGCAATACCGCAAGGCGTTTTTTCCAAAATCCTAAGGTATCCGCCAGAATAACAGGGTTAAATAAGGAATTAATACAAAGATTTTCAGTTATTCTTCATGCTCTATCAAGTGGTTACGATCTGGCTGAAGAAAAATACAGCGCATCTGATGGTACCAATAAATGTTATTACTTAGTTATCTTTTTCTGTAAAAAAAATTATAAAATAATGCTATTTTGAAATAATATAGGTTGCTATGATTGTCAACTTTTTTTGATCTGTCAATTAAATTATTTGAAATCAGTCGATGTTTCTGTTATTAATATCAAATAATATGAATAATAACGAGTATTCAGTAGAGCATCAGAGGGTTTTTATAATAAAGACATTACCATCCTTGTGGGTTTAAATGGCGAGCAGGAATCTATATAAAGATCAGTTACAATGCAATTCCCCTATGTTCGGCTTTGAAAGTACCCACTCGGTATATAAAGTTATATAAGTGGTATTAGATGCCTGCCAGTATTCATAAAATTTTAGTTCATGGAGCTGATGTAATTAGAACCTTAATTCTTTCGATAGGTCAATTTTCAGAGTAGGCTAAAGAGGCAAGAAATAAAGATTACAGAAACTTTAGAGAGGGACATTCTCGTAAATCATCCCGTCTAAACACTAATACTGATGTATTGCATATGTTGTTAAAAAGTTAGGAAGTCTGTCTACAGAAGTTATAAATTTATTGCAATGCACATCATCAAAAAATATAAATGCAAACAAGACTTGTGAAAAAATTGATTCTTCTGATGATTCTGAAGACGATTCTGAAATTTTAGTTCTTGAATTTATTCTTCGCCTTTTGTTTATTTTTTTCTTGTTCAACTTTAATTTCATGTTTAATATTTAAATATTTACCTTAAATTATCCATTTCCCATAACTAATGATCAAGCATTACGTAGATTAGCGTGTTTTATTACTTCATTGCTTTTGTTTTTTAACGTTTAGGTTCTACAGACTGATCATTGTTGATAATGATCGCTTTATTATCAAAAATCCGATTTGCAGAACACTTTGTCGTATACCGATATTGTTACGCCCCCCGAGAGGGGTGTAACTGGCAAGGGCCAACTTCCCTTGCCACCGGGACCTTCTCCTCTCGCACCCAGATAACAACTAACTCTAAATTTAATTTTAACTTAACCATTACAACTCTTGCCAACATTGGCACGAGCCTCCTTAAGATTACACAAACCCTTAGCAAGCTTATTTCATATTTCCAAAGTTCTTTATATTGCATACATGCTGAATCTAAGTTTGACCTGATTATGACACAATGCAAATGCAAACACTAGATGCAGCAATAATGCAATACATTGGAATGTAACTCTTTCATAATGAATTTTAAATTAATAAATTTTGAATATATTTTAAGATTATAATTTTGACTAATTAATTCCCTCGTAGCAATATTTACATCTCAGGAACTGATGTTAATTAGTACAATTTAGCTTAAGGTACGCGAACAACAAAAAATCAAAACAAAGAAGCACCTTCAATCATTCTCGATCACACTGTATAAACTACCAAAAACAATTTTTTGCGTAGTAATATATTATTCAAGTAAATTTTATATTAAAATGAAATATTCAAGCATTACTAACAACTGTATTATTTTTGGCCACATAATTATTGAGAAGAGACCACTGTGCGCCCCCTCATTGGGATTGGATGTTCAGCTCATATAATGAATAATTGTGTAAAAACAGAGGCGGATTGCCTGCCGGTGGATATTGAAGCTGCCATAGTGAAAATCTATTCGTATTTCTATATTTATCCTGTGCGTACGGAAGAATTGAAACAATTTTGTGAGTTTGTTGATGTTGAGTATCAAAAATTGTTAGAATATAGTGCGACTCGTTGGTTGGCATTGCTACCAGCGGTAGAACGCGTTTTGAAAATGTATCGCGGTTTAAAATCTTACTTTGATTCGCAAGAAAAATGTCCAGTGTTAATCAAGAACTTCTTTGCAGACCCTGTTAATGAATTATGGTTGTTTTTTGTTCATAATATTGCAGAATCCTTTCACAATATAATTTTAAAAATGGAAGGACAAGATATTTCTTTATTGGAAGTGATCAAATTATATAAGAAGTTTCAAATGAAATTGCTTGAAAGACGTGATCATTTGTTCTTGCCATTTTCTGTTAACCGACTAATGTCAAACCTAGAAGTAGAAGGAAATATCAACAGTATTTCTCCATCAAAACGACAATTAAAACTTTTATTCAACTTGCATTGAATATTTAGATCGATGGGGTCAACATTTTACTGATATTTATTGTATGCTATTCCAGAAGAGTTGGTCACCTTAATTTAGATTGAATTAAGCTGTTCGTTTTCTAAAAGGAATAACATTTCGAGGGCATCGAGCCATAGGGGCGTATCAACCAAATTTGCTAAATTGGGATTTTTGGGCGTATAGACTCTTTGTGTTTAGCTGCATGTTTGAACAAACGGGCGTATGATTTGTATGGCTAGATTTATCAGAAAAAAATAAAACATATTGGCGTATCAACCAATTTTATACTTTGCATCGGATCATACAGGCGTAAGTTCATACGCCCGCAGTCTTGAAAAGTCTCGGGGGCGTATGAACTTACGCCTCCCGTGTATTTGGAAGCAACGCTTTATTGTGGTTCATACGCCTTGTGTACAACGTGTTTTAGCGTAAATTTCGTACGAACAGAATTGTGTGTTTACTGTATTTTATAACATAATAAATTGTTCCAAAATGTTTGGTGGCCTTACGCGAAGCAGGCGCATACTTGAGATGGTTAATTTGCAAAATAGAAGTTCACCTGAAAGTAAGTTTTCGTTAATTTGTTGTACAGTTTGACAAAATTTAGGTTATTTTCTTAGATGTTACTGCAGATGACGCGGGAGATTTGTATTTGAACAATGAAGTTGATAAAACCATAGAGGTACCTATGGCAACTGGTAACACCGATGGACCGCTGCTTGGTGTTTATTATTAATTATTAAGTTTATTATTGGCTCAATTTTCTAGCATTGTTAGAGTTTATTTTCTAAGTGTAAACTATGACTACTTTTCTGTGTGCAACTTGAATTCTATTAGAAACCTGCGCATTCTGTTCAAATAATTAATCCATTTTTTGTTTCTAGAATTTGAAACCGACTCATTTTACGACAGTGATGCCGACCCCGAGTATCAACCGGAATCACCTTCCTCTATAATAAGCGACGCATCTGTGGAAAATGAGCGAAACAATGAAGAAACTGAAAGAAATGCTGTGGATATAAGTCAAACGAGTGTGCAGAAGGGAAGAAGTAGGTCTAAAAGAAGAGCCCAGGAAAACTGGAAAAAAAATGTGAGGAAAATTAAACGAAATTCTGGTGATGCATACACAAGTAGTAAAGGAAAAGAAATTCAAGAGAGAAAACCTAGGAATTCAATGTCCATGTATGCGAAAATGTCACGCTATGGTGTCGGATGAGGCAAAACAAATAATTTGTAATGCTTTTTGGGCTTTGGCCGATTTAAGCAGACAAAGGGACTTCATTATAAAAAATGTAGTACGTGAGCAGTCTGCAAAAGGCCGCGTGGAAAACTCTCGAAGGCAGTTTTCCCAGTTATATTATTTTAATGTTAATAATAATAATAATAATAATAATCTACTCTACCCATGTCCTGTTGCCAGGCCCCGAAAGCAGTGCTTGTGTGGGGTGGGAGGAAGGGGCTATTATTATTAAGCGGGCCCGCTTGCGTCTGCAGCCGACTTAGAGATGGAATAGCACAACTCTCATATTCATGTTACAGCCAAGGAAAACTGCAGAAAACCTTGGCCAGAAGTTGCCGGCACCGGGAATTGAAACCCGGCCCGCTGAGTAGGAGCCTAGCATGCTAGACGCTACACTACCGGGGCTATAAAAATGCAGTGAAACATCAGGTGTGCAAGCAGTTTTTTTTTAAAACATTAAATATTTCCGAAAAAATGATGCGTACAGCGATGGAAAAAGCAGGTAGAGGCGATGCTGGCATAGCTTCACCAGATAAACGTGGGAAGCATCTACCTGGTAATAAGCATTCCGAAGAAACCGTAAACTTTGCTATAAGCCACATAGATTCTTTTCCCCGAGTACCTTCCCATTGGTGCAGGAAATATACGAAGAAAGAATATTTAGAATCAATTTTAAATAAAGAAAAAATGTATAGCTTATACGTAGAGCACTGTTCTATGATGAATAAACCGCCTATATCGAATACGTTATATAAAGAACTGCTTATAAAAAAAAACATTGGCTTTCATGTCCCCAAAAAGAACCAGTGCTGGTGTCATCATTACGAACACCTACCAGAAGGTCAGAAATCGGAAGAGAAGTCAGCAGAGTATGATCTGCACATTCGACGAAAAGTATCCGCTAATGAAGAAAAACAGCAAGCCGCTAAAAGGGCTGGAGAAGATAGTGGATACAGTTCAGCTAACTTCGATTTGGAAGCTGTCTTGTACAGTCCGCTTCTGTATGCAAAGCCAGTGTTTTACAAAAGGAAACTCGCTACATTTAATTTTACCATTTATGACGTTACAAAGAAGGAAGGTTACTGTTTCATGTGGCCGGAGTATGAAGGTAATAGGGGAGCAAATGAAATTGCTACCTGTTTAATGGAGTACATCAAGAAACTTCCTAAAAGTGCACGGCATCTAGTGTTGCATTCAGATTGTTGCCCTGGACAGAACCGGAATGCTATAGTGGCATGTATGCTACAAGAAGCGGTTCAAAATATTTCAAATTTAGAAATTATTGACTTAAAATTTTTAGAACCAGGCCACACACACATGCAGTGTGATTCAATGCACGCTGCCATTGAACGGGCATCGGAGCATGCTAAAATTTTTTGGCCCAATGACTGGATCAACATAGTAAGGTTGGCTAACAAAAAACATCCCTACGACGTTTCTGTACTGACTCATAACGATTTCTTTGACTTCAAAGCTTTAAAAGAAAGTATTATGATTAATACAAATAAAAATGAGGATGGAGAAGCACTTAACTGGAAAAACGTTAAGTGGTTGCGGTTTGAAAAAGGAGAGCCTCATTTAATGCAGTACAAGCATGAATATTGGGAACAGTCATTTCAGACGGTTAACACAACCAGGAAAGGCAGAAGGTCTACCTCAAAGAACGTTAAACCACAATTGAAGCGTTTGTATACTGATCAACTTCCTATAAATGCAAAAAAATATAAGAATTTGCAAGAGATGTGTGAGGGGAAGGATGCTGTAATAACATCTGAGTATCATCAGTTCTATAGACGACTACCTGTGCTAAATCAAGCTCAAGATAGTGAAGATTCCGAAGACGAAATATCGCTACAGGCTGTCAAACAAAAATTTCTCCAGAAAAAACCCCAAAAAAATTTTTAATTATTATAAAATTTTCTCAATAAGTATATTTTTTTATTTTTTTATTTTCTAAATATATTTTTGTGTTGTAATTGAAATGTATTGGTGTTTATAAAAACCAACAGCCAAGTTGTTGCGGCCACCGGGGCGTATGAACCCCAGCTGCCTTCAATTTTAATTTTTTTTTGAAGACATTATACCAGAACCCTGTTAAATTATTTAAACAAACTCCATCCAAAAATTCAAATCAATAGCGCAGAAAATGTCATTTTCAAACGTTTTTTCCGTTTCCTGTAAAATTTGTTTTTTGCTCTTACGCCCCTATGGCTCGATGCCCTCGATTTGTAATTACACATTTTTTACAGTTGCACAAAAATGTTGTGTATACCTTGTCCGCCAAATTCTTTAGCGCCCTCGAAATTATCTTTCCTCGGCCGCAAGCGGCCCCTGTGACAATTTTCTCTCGTTACGATAAAGACACATTTCGCGGCCTTGATATACAAATAACTATTTATTCATACACCCAAACAATTATTATACAAAGCAGGCCTAACTAACTAAAAACTGTTTTTTGAGCTCTGTAGATCTTAATAATACATATGTTACAATACCAGTTCATTTAGATAATAAAAAATATCTCTAATTTGTTTTTCAAAACCAACTATATCAATTCAAATGTTTACCTTTCGAACTTGCCCGTATGTGTTTACACAAGTGCTGGTTTCTTGTCAGTTACATACTGAGATTATATCGTACTTTTTGACCAAACCAAACTGGAATGTGATAGAAACGTAAAGTTTACAATACAGACCCTGACTAATTTAGGGTTTATAATAAACTACGAAAAAAGCCAGCTCATCCCAAGCAATAATATTAAGTTTTTTGGGATTGATCTACAATAGCCGTGATATGAAAATGTCATTAACAAATGATAAAAAATCAGGGATTAACAAACAGATTTAAATAACCCTAAATTAAAATTTAGTTAAAATCAGATATTTGGCAAACTTCATTGGAAAACTTGTCGCAGCCTGTTCGGCAGTCACTTATGACTGGGTGCACATTAAGTTATTAGAACGTGAAAAAAGTTTAGCTTTAAAGGCCACCAGGGGAGACTACAATACACGTAAATAAGCTAGACTCAGATTTTGAATGGTGGCCGAACAACACGCAAGTTACAGTTCCCTAGAATGTGTGAAATAAGACATGGAATTTTTTTTCGGATACCTCGCCATCGGGGTGGGGTTGCGTTTATAACAAAACAACCGCTCACGGCCATTGGGATGCAGAAACGGCAAATGTACATATTAATTACCTAGAACCATTAGCGGCTTTTAACGGGTTAAAGATTGTGCTGCCGGAAATAGGCGACTATTTGACAACAATTTACAATGACTGCATCACCGTGGGATACTTTACTGATAGTTGGACAGTAGACAACCTGGTGGCAATATTAAAGGTTGCAGACAAGGATCCAGCAGAGGCCAAATCATGGCGACCGACAATACTGCTCCCGGAATTTCTCAAACTATTCCGAACTCCTGCACCATGAAAACCAGTTCGGCTTTCGGAAAGGCGGAAGTACAGAACAAGCAATACAAAAAATGATCACTGAAATGGAAGAAACGAAAGACACGCCGTAATATTTATTAATATTAGAGGAGCATTCGATAACTTGTGGTGCCCATCCACAATTAAGATAATGATAACCAGACAATTCCCGTACACAGTGGTCCAAATCATTAAAAGCTACCTAGACAGGAAAATCACACTAACATCGCCTAACAAAGAAGCGATGTTGATTCCCAATAAAAGATGTCCCCAAGGATCGATTCTGGCCCCCCTTCTATGGAACCTAGCAGTAGATACCCTACTAAGAATGCAAGATGCCGAAACTATAATAGCATATATTGATCACATAGGGGTCGTAGTTACGGGAAAAAGCAGAAGAGAGCTATTTGTCCGGTGCTGACGAGATGGCATCTCGAAAGAATGCGGCTTAAGCCACCCTTCTAAGAAAATTTGCGTACCTGTCGTCGAAATCCCCTCATTACTATTCTGCATAAAAACATTTGTTCTGCATCGAGAAAATGGTTCACTCAATTATGGTACAAAATAATGCAAATAATTCCGAATTCTAATTAAAAAACAGTTAAAAAATAAATGGGTTAAAGGAAAAATAATAAACTAAAAGTTTAAAGCTTGTATTTAGTCACCCCGGTTATATCAGTAAACGTTTTTAAATAAGGTAATAACCCTGTAAAGCTCGGTACTGGTTACTTGTTTTTCTGAGAATTGACATCCCCTTACCTCAGACCCCTGATGCCATCTCGTCAGCACCGGGCAATAGAGGCAAATATAAAAATACGCAATGAACTAAGTAGAGGAATGGGTTAGGCAGGAAAAACTGCAAAGTTCAAAAACCAAAACAACCTATATGAGTCTTAAGCGGGGTTTCCATCTGTGCAATTTGCTGCGCAACACATTGCGCAGCGAATTGCAGCAACGCATTGCACATGCATGTGAAATTGCATGCCGATTCCCACCTGTGCAATTTATTTACTAGGGAGATACAGTCATCTAGTGGATTCTAATATTTGAAAACCTAAAATGTAAAGATGGCAATTCTGATGAACTTTATGCAACACTTATTTTAATAACCTAACCTAGGTAAGTTGTACGGTAATACTGTTTACTGTTTTGTTACAATCCTTTTAATTCATTTTCTCTTTTGCAATATGGCTTTAAGCAGCGGCTGTGGGCAGGTGTTTTCTTGGAGCCGAGATGTTACCAACCTACTAATCGAGTTGTACCAGGCTCAGGAAGTACTATATGTAACTCGGTTAGAGGACTATAAAAACAAGAATAAGAGAAACGACGCACTAAATTCAATAAAAGGCGAGTTAGTGATCCGCGTTCCAGGTTCGTGCGCTGGGATAACGGTCCCTGATATTATTAAAAAAGTACATGGGTCACGGACCCAACATTCGAAAGAATTGGCTAGATTGAAGGCAAGCTTGGCAAGTGGTACAGGGCGGGACAATGTTTATACACCGAAGCTGTGGTTCTTCGAAGCATTAAAATTTCTCCAAGAGGGTGCTGGGACATATATGAACAGCGTGTCAAACCTAGATAATAACGTAAGTTTCAAATTATTTATAATACATACTTATACAGTGCGACTAAAAAGTCTGGAACTAATTCAATAAAATGGAAATTGTCGAAGTTTTTAAAAAATCCTCGGACCCGTCAACTTTATTTTTTAAATGTGCATGTTTTCTGAAAATTGTCATTTTTCGATCGTCTTTTGTTTTCGAACTATGACGTCATCGATATTTTTTTAAATGGCACCCCATATTTTTGCCATCATATTTGGATAGAGAAGGAAATTCCGAATTCAACGATATGTCACAATATGACATTTACATTGGCAGTTGTCGAAATAATCAAGTTTAAAGTAAAAATAAAAAATAGGAGTTAGCCGTGGAAAATTAATAGTTTAGTTGTTTAAAATATAAACAAATGAAGTTTTTCATTAAATACTGACAGTTGAGCATTGTTTTGTGCGTTTCCGTTTGTTACTTCCAAATTGTGTTGATTATTTTGTAAGATTGCTGGTGAAAATGGTGCGATATTTAACCGAAAAACAAACTTGAACACCATTAATTATTATTTTTAGTTAATAAATGTTATTTTCTAAAATTTAGATCGTTTCCAAACAATTAAACTGTCAATTTTCCATGGCTAACTCTATTTTTTATTTTTACTTTAAACTTTATTATTTCGACAACTGTTAATGTAAATGCCATATTGTGACATATCGTTGAATTCGGAATTTTCTCCTCTATCAAAATATGGCGGCAAAAATATGGGGACGATCGAAAAATGTCAATTATCAGGAAAGATGCACATTTAAAAAATAAAGTTGACGGGTCCGAGGATTTTTTAAAAACTTCGACAATTTCCATTTTATTGAATTAGTTCCAGACTTTTTAGTCGCACTGTATAGTAATCGTTTATTAATTTAAAGTAGTGCAGAATAATTATAATAAGATCAAATCAAGATGTAAAACTTGATATTTACAGACAGAAAATCCAAACGATTCCGAAATGGAGGAAGACGATAAGCAGCAAGGGAGTGAAATCATTTTGAAGGGACGGTAGATGAGCTTGAGGCAGCTTCTTTCTTACATGATTCGGTGGTACATGAAGAGGAAACTTCAAAAAGCAAACGGAAGCTTTCCAATCACATACAGATTGCCAATGTGATAAACACAGCATGTATGGCCCTTGCAAAGAAAGGCGATAAGAAGGAAGATGATTTGACAGCATTTGGGAAGAATGTAGGGGAGCCGGCCCAACCGTGAGACATGGCCAACAGTGAGACAAATTGATTTTTATGTAGTTCTAACATTTTAAATTTCGCGCAACTGATAATACGTACCTGTCTAGCAGTCAAAATGTGCGAAAATGACGAAAGTGGGAAACGAAAAAGGAAACGTGTAAAAATTGAATGTCTTTCGTGTGGCAGTATTTTTGACAACGATTATAAAAAAAACATGAAAAAAACGTGCACGGTGGCGCTAGAGTAAAAATAAAGCATGCCGGCGCCTTAAATCCTTTTGAAGCAGCTGCTCGATTAGGTTTAAAACGAAAGGTAGGCTAATAAATTATTTTATTTATTTTTATTAAGTATTAAATAGGATGTGCACGTGGAACGTTTTCGCGTTTCCTCCATAATGACGAATACTCGAATACCTAGCTATTTTTTTCACTTATTAGGTTAGTAACGCCAGTAACACCAACGCAAGTACCGCATTTGGTAGACAAGGAGGGCGAAGATTGTAGTATCGTTTATGATTCTGAAGCAGTTCAGGATTTGAAGGATCAGAATCTGGGCGAAACAGTTGCGAATTTGGAGGATCAAGACAACGTACATTTTCTTGTTGGATCTTCTAGTGCTTCTACGCGTTGTACGCAAGAGGAACCTACAGAAGAACAAGAAGAAGAAAGTGTAACTTGGGTGACTTGTGCTGGTCAATTAACTTTACTGGTCAATGAGATTGCAGGATGCAATTCTGTTTTGGACAAAATTAAAACCGACGCATTTCCAAATCCAATATTGTTTTTATTAAATAGCATTCAAATTGTGGAAAGTATTCAAAATAAAGCTAACAATTTTTTAAAAAATGCATCAAAGGTTCTTAGTCAAACAATGAATGAGACGTAAGGTATTCTGTTTGAACAAACTGAGCACAACCAATTAATTGATCACGATCCTGGTAAACGAGGAAAGGTTCTATCTACTTCGCATAGGGAGTATTTAATTTGTTTAGGACCTCATCAGCCTCAACTTTCATCATACTCATACCCTAGAAACGAACAAATTAAAACAAACAAACAACGACAGTTTTCTTCGCGATGGTATAGTGAGTATCCGCTTTTGGAATACAGCATTGCAAAAGATTCAGCATTTTGTTTTGTTTGTTCTGTATTTCCAAATGGGCCAGACCGGGAATTTTCTGAAAGAGCTTGGAGTGCCGAAGGCGTCAGGACATGGCATAAAATGAAAAGCAGAGGTAAAAACAAACCAGGAAAGCTGTCCGACCATTTCTCTAGTTCATCGCACAAAGCTGCACTACAGGATTACTGTAGCTTTATGACTAAATCTTGTCATGTAGATGTGTTATTTGATCGAGAAAATCGAGAAAAATTAATTCAACTTGAACTTGAACGCGAATTTAACAGGCAAGTACTTGGAATTCTCATGGATACGGCACGTACATTGTCAAGACAAGGTTTGGCGTTTAGAGGTGATGAGGATGACAAAAATGGAAATTTTTATCAAATTGTGCAACTACTTTCTAGGCACTCCGGCGTTATGCAAAAGTGGATGAATGATACATCAATGAGACCATATCATGTAACGTATCTTGGATGTAGGTCACAAAATGAATTTATAGATTTGCTGGCTTCGGAAGCTCGAAACCGCATAATCGAGGAATTAAAAAATGCAGAAATTTATTCGGTGTTGGCAGATACAACCCCTGATGTTACTCACCAAGACAGGTTGGCAGCGTTACGTTAACAACCATGGAAAATCAAAAGAGAGACTTCTGGAAATAAATGAAGGTATTGATGAATCCGGATTAGGGGTTGTCAAGAAAATTTACGATACATTAGTAAAGAATGAATTGAATCCTGACTATATCGCCTTTCAGTCATACGATTTCGCAGCTGCTATGTCTGGACAATACCATGGAAGACAAAAAGAACTGTCAGAACTTATTAACCACCATATACCTTATATACCACGTCAAGCCCATCGTATTAATACATTTTTAGAACACAGTTGTGATGCTAGTGTTATTATATCAAACCTGTTCGATAATCTAGAAAATGTATACGTCTTTTTTGCTGCAAGTACGAAACGCTATGGGATTTTAAACAAAAAGTTATCCGAAGTCGAAGGCAGCTTACAGTTACGTAACTTATCGAAAACACGTTGGACACCGCGCGCAGAATCAGTCAACGCTGTTTGGACCTCTTTTGAAACTATCGTGGAAACATTAGAGGAAATTTCGGTATCAAATTTCTACGACAAAAATACCAAAGGCCAAGCATTTGGTCTCAGTAAAAAATTACTTACATTCGATTTCATTGTTTCCATAATATTTATGAAAAACATATTCTACAAACTAAAGGCCCTTAGAGAGAAACTTGAATCCAGAGAATTGAACATAATAGACGCAAGTGCCTTAATTGATGGCGCAATCAAATCGCTTGAATCAATAAACCGCGACACAGAAGGAATGAATGCAATGATAGACTCTGCTATGGAATTTTCTAAGACAATGAATTTGGATCCAGAGGCTGACTTCAATAAACATCACCGCAGACGGATACTACCAAAACGTTTAGATAATAATCCAGATTCTCAAACAGATTTCTCTGTAAAATTATTTTATAGAAAAGAATTTAAACAAGTTTTAGACACTATAATCCGTTTGTCAACTGAACAGTTAAAAACCACCATTGAAATGCTCAAGCCCATATTCGAAATTTTTAAAATGCCTTTTGATACAAAATCATGTTCAATTCAAAATGTTGCGGGCACTTTAAAATTACTTCCTCCTATGTCCAGCAATGCTAAAATATTCGACATTAACGCAGTCTATGCAGAAATAGAAATACTGTTAAACCGATGTGTTGATGAAAACTTGACTAACATAATGGAGAAATCGGAGTCTATGAAGTCTATTCTTCCATTGGCTAATCGGGTTTGTCGTTTAGCTTTAACAGCGCCTGTAACTACGGCATCCGATGAAAGGACTTTTAGTAAACTCAAACTTATAAAAAATCATCTACGATCGAGAATGACAGATGACCGATTAAATTCATTAATGGTGTTAAGCTGCGCAAAAGACATAACCGCAGGGTTCAAGTTTGAAAGTATTTTTAATTCAATCAAATTTCCATTTACTACTTACCTATAAATAAAAAACAAAAATATAACTTGCGAGTTACTGCTAAAAATATGCGTGTTTAAAAGTTTAGCGTTTGTTAGGTGTATCTATTATAATAATATTCTATTTGTTTTATATTTTGTTTTTGTATTAGTATTATTATTTACTATCTACTGTTAAAATTTAAAATGTAATATGAAAAAGTATGCTTTTCACAGCTTGTTTGAGCTAAATTTGTGCGACGTTTTATTTAGTTTTTTAATTGTGGACAGAATTTAACGCAACAGTTTAGTTATAGTTATAGGTAAATAGGTATTTGGTATTTTAAACATTACACCACCGTAAAGTCGGCAATTTTATAAACTTTACTGGGCAATTTCATAGGCTTCACCCCCTCTCGATTTTTTTCTAGGATCGTCCCTGGAGATAGGTAATTCCTAAACAAATGCGTAAACTTTATTCGTTTTCAGCAGCCAAACCGTTGCTTATGTAAGAATTTCTTACAGAGGTAACCGATGTTATATCGCAACGTCGCAAATGACAGTATTCGTACGTGATTTCGGTTGTTTTTTCGTCTATGACAGATTGTGAGTGTGACAGTTGGATACACGTAGTGATTGATAAAAGTGCGAGTAATAGAGTGTAATAAAAAAAGGTGTCTCAATTTTATGTTGGATGATAAAATGAAATTGATTAATTTAGTTAAAGCAAATAGTGGGGTCCTTTTAAATAAAAAAACCGATGGCACTACTAATAAAGCCAAAGAAAATGCATAGCAGCATATATGTAGTGATTTTAGTGCTACATCCAATACAAATCGGTACATAAACACGATATATGTATAGTAAAATTATGTATATATACAGGGTGTCCGGAAACAACGTTCCGTAACTTCGGGGGATGATTCTACATCCAAAAATATGAAGAAAAGTTCTCATGAACAGGGGTCCGGAAAAGCTTTCTAACGGAGCTACGGCTCTTTGAAGAGGGGCCTCAAATGTGTTGTTTTATTAATTAGTTAATCAATACTGAAACGAGATTGATAAAATTTGGTACCCAGGGTATATTTGGTACGGGAAATAGTTTGGTAATGTTAAAAATAGAAAAAAAAGCCAGGGGCATGCGTAACGGGTAGGGTGTATTGATTAACTAATTAATAAAACAACACATTTTGAGGCCCCTCTTCAAAGAGCCGTAGCTCCGTTAGAAAGCTTTTCCGGACCCCTGTTCATGAGAACTTTTCTTCATATTTTTGGATGTAGAATCATCTCCCGAAGTTACGGAACGTTGTTTCCGGACACCCTGTATATATTTATTTTGTAGACCATTGGATAGTCTTAAAAAAATGTAGAATACGCTGAAGTCAACAGCCAAAACGTATAAGGCAAAACAGCGAATTAGCATCATAAAAACCTGAGGTGGGCCTGAAGTCGTTAAAGTAGATCCGATATTAGAAGAGGTGCTAAATATCATCGGTAGAGGTGGTGTGGGTATAAGCTGCGTCTATGATAGCGATTTACTCTTTCTAAATGAATCAATTGGTAAAAATGTAATCCACGCCATGTTAAAGGTAGGTAATTAGTGAATGCATTGAGTTTCAGAAGACCAAACTGAAATCCTGACTACTGATAGAGTTGACGAAGTGCTCAACACTTCTTCTGTTATAATGGTACCACAAGCAACGATTAACTACAACGGAGGTCGAAAATGCGAAAAGGACAACTAGTAAAAAAGCGATTCTGCAGCAAAAATGAATTACCAACTAGTAAAAATGACCGCCATCCAGAATGAAGATGGGAGAGCTGCAGAACTTCATGTTCTAAAAAAGAAGAAATTGGAGCAAGTCGTTGAAATAAGGGAGATAATTATTCATAAAATGAGGAGTAGGTCATTTGCTAATGTATCAAATGCTTTTCCAAATAAGAGAAATTCTTAATTAAATTATATTTTACAACAATCAATAAATCAATCAGCTAACCCTGTATTGTGAATTACTCTATGATTATCTGTTTCTTGTTGATACCTGGAAACAATGAGACATGTCTCACTGTTGGCCATGCTCGATGTGGATTATTACCTATTGTTATTTGGAAAATCTTTAATTATTCGTGAACATTTATTCACAATATGGAATAGGGTTTATTATAAAGAAATATTTTTATGTGAAATGTACCAATGAATCATGTTATTTTATCGTTTAAGGTGAATAAATTCCAAAAATAAAAGTTAAAAAGAAATTATCAATGCTGTGGATATGAGAGAAGCGGTAGCGTTGGTGATGTAAGGAACACCCTTACGAGAAGCAGGAAACATTAAAAACGTACCCTTTCAAACTTTACATAGGTATGTCAAAAAGCAAAAACTTTCGGAAGTACCAATCATGACTCTTAATTATGAGGTCAACAAAATTTTTACGTCTGAAGAGGAGGATAGTTTGAGACAATATACAGGGTGATTTCTAACGTACGGAAGAAACTGAAAGGACAAGTAGAGGGAACCAGATACAATAAACTTTCGGTCAAAATGGAATAACAAGAAAGTTACAACAGTTTAAAGTTCTTATAAACTTGAGGATTTTTTTTAATGAAATACGGTAATTATTTACGTTTTGAATTGAACTTTTGTATATTTGTAATCTAGTTAAACAAAATTTTTGTAAGACGTAAGTTATGGCTATTTAAAGTGTTCTTTAAAATATTCAGTTATAGGTGTTTGTTTATTGACAGCCGCTGATTTACATAATCTGATCATGTAGGTAAGTCAAAATTACAGCAGCAATTTATCAGATTGTGTGAGAAGTATTTCTGATGTAAAAGCGAATACAATAAGCTGAGCGGTACTCAAAACGTGGGTGTTAAATTATAAGAACTTTAAATCGCTATAACTTTCTTGTTATTCGATTTTGATCAAAAGTTTATTGAAAAAAAACTATATTTTGGTCTCCTCTAATTGTCCTTTCAGTTTCCTCCGTACGTTAGAAATCACCCTGTATAATAACGTGCTCCAAAATGTTTTATGGGCTACCTCTCATAGCATGTAGGCGGCTAGCGTATGAGATGGCAATACATAATAATATTGCCACTATTCCGGAAAACTGGAAAACTAAAGAGTTGGCTGGTGAAAAATGGATGCGCCTTTTCATGAAAAGGCACAACTCTAAGATATCTCTGAGAACCTCTAAAGGGTGTAGTTTAGCTAGTGCAACAGCCTTTAATAAACATAACGTCGAAAAGTTTTTTAATAAGCTGGAGGAATGTTACATTCGTAGTCCCCAGTTTGCAGATGGCACACGATTATTTAATTTAGATCAAACTGTGATTATGATCAACCAAAAACTTTGTTCGTAAGTTGTCGCCGAAAAAGGAACGAAATAAATGAGTAAAGTAACCAGTGGGGAAAGGGGGACTTTAGTTACTACCTGTATGATAGTGAGTGCAGCAAGAAACTGGATACCACCTGCAATGATTTTTCCAAGAGTCAAATTCCAGAATAGAATGGTGTGTGGGGATTGTCCTGGAACATTGGGATTGGCAAGTAAGAGCGGGTGGATGAATAGCAGTCTATTTTTAAAATGGAACATTTCATAAAGCATACTCGATCTTCTAAAGACAACCCATCGCTACTCCTGTATGACAACCACGAAAGTCATGTTTCTATTGAAGTCTTAAATCTAGCCAAAGAAAATGGCGTAACAATATTAACATTTCCGCCACATTCAACTCACAGGCTACAGCCGCTTGATGTTGGTGTCTTTGGGCCCTTTCAAAAATATTACGATTAATTTGTTGATAGTTGGGTGATGCAACATCCAGGTGAAAGATTTTCTATATATGAAGTAGTCGAGTGCGTAGACCGTAGGAAAAGCGCATGATAAAGCAATGGTACTGTAGTGCGTTTATTGAATTTTATGTTAAATCAAGTAATGTTTTGTTTTTAGATGGATTTTATTTTATTGTTTATTAGTTACAACTTTGTATTTCACTACATAAAAACATGTCATTAAATATTATCTTTGATTGAACTCTTTGTTTATATATATATATAGTCTTGTATTGCTATATTTGGTGACCCCGTTATTGAACATATTTTGAAGTTGGAATTGGAGTTTGTTTTGGTTTTGTTTTTTCTTTCCTTCTTGGTTTGTTAGCAGTGTATTGAACTATAGGACTACTGGAAGTGCATTTTTCATCATTATTACCAAAGATAAGTATTTCTTTCGGTAGTAATCTTTAATATTTGTCAACGTATCTTTTCATTTTGTTTATAATATGCCATTTCCCGATTTTCAAAGTGACGATATTCGGTTATATTTTTCATTGATTAAAAAGTTTTCAATTTAAAAACTATTAATAATCAGGTTGAAAAATTTGATACGCTTGTATTAAATTTACCTGTTGAAATTGTTAGTAAAGTTCGTTCGTTGATTCTTAATCCACCGAGGATTAATCCTTATGATGCTTTGAAAAGGCATGTTAGAATTATTTGGACAATCTTCGACCTTAAAAGTTCTAGATTTGTTTAATTCTTTACAATTTGGAGGAAATTGTAATGATTTTTATCAGAAATTGTGTCAATTAACGGAAGGCTTAAATATTCCTGAGTCATTTATCAGAAACACATGTATTGCTAAATTACCACCAAATTTAAGAATTCAGGCTGTGTCGTTGAATGAATTAACTTTGCATGAATTAATTGGTCATTTGGATGAAGTAAATACGTTAATGAAATTAGATTCACAAACTTCAATTAGATGTCAGGTTGACAATTCTACTATTATTCAGAATTATACCGGTAATGCTGGTAGCAATACTAGAAGGTCTTTCATGCAACCGCAACAATTTCTGAATCAGAATCAACAACAGTTTATTCCGCGTTATCAAGTTTCTGCGTCAAGTAGACAATCAGTTCCGGGGTATTATAATCAAAATGCACAGAATCAACCTTTACCAATGTATAATAGCAAGCAGAGAACACAAGTTCAATCATTTGCACCACAATATTTTCAAGGAAATTTAAATAATAATTTAGCACATCCTTCAGATGTATGCTTTTATCATTTTAATTATGGGCAATCTGCTAGGAATTGTACTGGACCCCCTGGTAGATTTTTTACAAGTTTAGTTCAAAAAAACTAGTTTTAGGGCTTTCTCCTACGACAGTAGTTGTTAAGCCCGCTATTCATAATAC
The DNA here is from genome assembly GCA_963082805.1 of Hemicrepidius hirtus. Lineage (NCBI taxonomy): Eukaryota > Metazoa > Arthropoda > Insecta > Coleoptera > Elateridae > Hemicrepidius > Hemicrepidius hirtus. The sequence goes on along the minus strand of OY720161.1, from coordinate 31,136,157 downwards.
ATTATTGTCAGTTAAAGATTCGTCAGGAATTGATTTTTTAATTGATACTGGTGCTTCCTTTAGTTTGTTACCGTTAACATTTAAAAATTCTTCATTTATTAAATTGTCTGTGCCTTTAATTGCTGCAAATAATTCAATTGTTTCAACTTTAGGTACAATTTTGTTAAATTTAAAATTTGAATTTTTAAGTCATATGATTTCATGGAAATTTATATTAGCTAATGTTCATGTTACGATATTGGGAATGGATTTTTTGAAACATTTTGATTTAATATTAGATCCATTTCATGGTAGGGTGTTCAGCAGGCCTTTAGAAAATCAAACTATAATGCTTGATTCTGAAAATTTTCGAACATCTTCTCAGAATAATGGTAATTTAATAAAGAATCCAACTCAATCTGTTTTATCTTCTTCATCTGTTAAACGTTACGACAGTAATCCACATGCGATGATGTCTAGTCTGCAAGATTTGTTACCCTCAATAATTTCTAACAAATTTCACAAGATCAGTCATCAGTGGCACTTGCAGGAGTTAAGGATAATAATACTAATCAAGCAGTTTCTGACAAATTGTCTAAAACGTATTATACTTTATTGTTGGAACGATTTCCGGATATAACAAAAGATTTTGATATAAATAAGCCCATTTTACATAATACGGTACACCGTATCGATACTAGTGGTCCTCCAGTGTCTTCGAAACCAAGGCGTTTAAATCCTATCCAGCTTGAATTTTTAGGTAATAATTTGAAAGATCTTCTAAAGGCTGGCATTGTTGAGCCTTCCAGTAGCCCCTGGAGTTCGCCAATACACATGGTGCGCAAACAAGATGGATCATGGAGAGTTGCAGGCGACTATAGGAGATTAAATGACATATCAGTTCCGGATTCGTTTCCTATACCATTTTTGCAAGATTTCACGGCGAGAATTGCTGGATCTACAATATTCAGTAAATTAGACTTAAAGAAGGCCTACTTTCACATTCCGATTCAACCAGAGGATGTTCCCAAGACCACTATTACAACACCACTGGGCGCCTTTCAGTATTTACGATTAAATTTTGGTTTGAAGAATGCTCCAGCTTCATGGTCCCGTTTTAGATCAGAAGTTTTGTTGGAGTTAAGTTCATTTCTATTTTTTTACCTGGACGATATTTTGGTCTTTAGTAAAGATCAAGATGAACATTTAGTGCATTCAAAACTTTTATTTGAAAGATTGCAGAAGTTCGGGTTGTTGTTAAATGTGGAGAAATGTTAGTTTGGCGAGCGGCAGTTGGATTTTTTGGGTCATAACGTTTCTAAAGATGGTATATCACCTCAGATGTCGAAGATTAAAGTTTCCTGTTCCGGTTAATCAAAAGCAATTGAGAAATTTTATAGGATTAATGAGTTACTATCATAAATTTATTCCAAGGTGTGCAGAATTGTTGGCACCACTCAATTCACTTGTTTTACCAGGAAAAGCCTCGATCAAACCTGTAGCTTTTCAATTATGTCATTTATAAGTCTTTCAGAAAGCAAAGGATGCATTCACTAACTATACATTATTGGTACATCCGCGTCAGGAATCAAAAATTAGTATTGCAACGGATGCATCTGCAGCTATTATTGCCGGAGTTCTTCAACAATGGGAAAATGGTGTTTGGAAGCCGTTAGGATTTTGTAGTAGAAAATTGGCGGATACAGAGATGAAGTATAGCATTTTTTCAAGAGAATTGTTAGCAATTTACTTTGCTGTTAAGAAGTTCAGGTTTTATGTTGAGTATAAACCATTCAGTAGAAAATTGTCGGATACCGAGATGAAGTATAGCATTTTTTCAAGAGAATTGTTAGCAATTTACTTTGCTGTTAAGAAGTTCAGGTTTTATGTTGAGTATAAACCATTCACGATTTTTACTGATCATCAAGCTATTTGTTCAGCTATCAAAGGAACGTCCGAACATTATTTACCACGGGAATTTCGTCAAATCGAGTATATTTCTGCGTTCACAACTGATATACAATTTGTTAAGGGAAATTTAAATATTGCAGCTGATGCGTTAACAAGAGTTTGTACAATTTCTACTGTGACAGTTAATTTGGAAGATTTAGCTAAAGCTCAAGTGAATGATGAAGAATTAGAAGTATTACGACAAAAGCCTAATTTTAATATTTTTTTAACACAAACAGTTTATGGAGTACCAATTTGGGTGGATCAAAGTATTGGCGCGTCACGTCCGTTTGTGTCGAAAAAATTTCGTTTTGATATTTTCCAGCAATTGCATGAATTAGCTCATTCGGGAGTTAAGGCAACACAAAAATTAATTTGTTCTAGGTTTTTATGGTCTAGTATGCGAAAAGACATTCAAAACTGGGTAAAAGCATGTGATCAATGTCAGCGAAATAAGGTTGTCAAACATACAAAAGGGCAGTTGCAACCGATTATAGAACCGGATTGTAGATTTCATAAAATTCACATGGATATTGTTCATTTACCATACTGTCAAGGGTATAAATATGTTTTGTCGATTATTGATAGATTTAGTAGGTGGCCTGAAGCAATTCCTCTTAAATCCATAACGACGGAGGAAATTATTGATGCTTGTATTCGGACTTGGATATCACGTTATGGAGTTCCGCAAATAATTACGACAAATAATGCAGCTCAATTTTATTCTTCTTTATGGGTAGATTTTATTAGTATGTTTGATATTAAACATTTAAAGACTTCTATACAGCATCCGATAAGTCAAGGCATTGTAGAACGTTTCCATAGGTCACTTAAACAATCTATTAAATCCATAGATTCTGCAAATTGGGTACAGCATTTACCGTTAATATTATTAGGATTGCGTTCTGCGGTTAAAGTTAAGGCGGGGGTTTTTTCTGCAGAAATTTTATATGGGGCTCAGCTTAGATTACCAGGGGATTTTTTCCAAAATGAGGAGAAGTTTGATATTAATATTGCAAACTTTATTTTACAATTGAAACAACGTTTGCGTAGATGTAAGGTGTATTTTACGAAGGAATATAATACATCATTTTATATTCCTAAGGATGTATATTCGAGTTCCCATGTATTTGTGAGAAACGATTCTCATACTTTTGGTTTGAAACCAACGTATTTAGGTCCTTTCAAGGTGCTTATTAGAAATGAGAGATATTTTGTTTTGGAAGATTTTGGAAATTCAGGCAAAGTTTCTGTTGATAGGTTAAAGCCAGCTCATTTCATAGATTGATTATTATATCAAGGGTTTGGTGTTAATCGCTTAAATTTAAGGAATCATGTAAATACTAATTATGATTGTATTAGATTTAAATGGTTTAATTTAAAGTGGGTTTTCTTATTTTTAAACGGGGAGGGGGGTAAAAGTAGCGCGTTTATTGAATTTTATGTTAAATCAAGTAATGTTTTGTTTTTAGATGGATTTTATTTTATTGTTTATTAGTTACAACTTTGTATTTCACTACATAAAAACATGTCATTAAATATTATCTTTGATTGAACTCTTTGTTTATATTGATATATACAGTCTTGTATTGCTATAGTACCAGCAATAATTACAAGCGCATTTAGAGCTACAGGCATAATGCCGTTTGATAGACATATCTTCAAGGAGAGCGATTTTATATGCAGTTCAGTGACTGATAAACCAGAACCCCAAGAAATTAAGATACCCGATGAAGCGGAAGCACTTTATCCGTCAGCTCAACCTGGAACAACAGATGATTTAAAGGAAAATTTTAGTCAAACCAATGTAACCCGAACTCCAGCACCGACAAATACTGAACAGCAACCGATAGGGGAGAACCACCAACAGTGGCCAGGTGCCTACAGTGGCCACTTCTTAATAACTTTTGTAAAAATTGAGTAAGGCGCTGCCACCTGTTGAATACAATAGTAACTGGTCCTGTAACATGTCGCTCGCTTTATATGTTTGTTTAGTGACGCCGCGCCGTATCGGAGTTTGAGGTCAGTTCGAGTTTTCCGTCACAAAAACCTACGTTTCACTGTAAGTTTCAACTAATTTTACAACACGTATATTAAAATATTTAGGTTCCCCACATTAACATGATTTTTGTACTGTATCTGAAGTGTTTTAATTGAATATTGTAATCTAAAAAATATTTCAGTTTTAGTTATTATTAGTCGAAATTTAAAAACACGTGGTTTCCCAAACAGTGGCCACCCGACGCATTGTAGACAGTGGCCACTGCTCTTACCTTTTTCAAAGTAGTGGCCACTGTTGATATCAATATTATTGTTTTAGGCCATGGACCAAACCAAACAGAAACGAGTGGGAATTGGAAAAACTACTGAGGCTACTATGAAAAATGCTCTCCACCTTGTATTTCAAGGTGGCTGGAGTGTTAAAAGAGCCGCAATAAGATATAACATTCCAAGAACAAAGCTTCGGCGTTATATCGAGAAGTGTGGAAGAGAAGAAAATTTTATAAAGACTTCATGATTAAAGGTGCACCACCAGAAACAGTTGGGGCAGCCAATCCGTCTGGTTAGATAAATAAGGAAATATTTTTTGTATGGTTCAAGCATTTCATAAAACACGCTAGACCCACTAAGGAATATCCAGTTCTACTAATCATGGATAAGCACGAAACCCACATATCCATTGAGGTAATGAATTTGGCCAAGTAAAATAATGTGCAATTGCTTAATTTGCCACAAGATACAACCTTTGGACAAATGTGTCTATGGTCCATTAAAGCAGTACGACAGTATTGAATGCAATAATTGGTTAATAAATCATGCTAGACTGAGAATAACAATATACGATATTAGTGAATTATTGGGCAAGTCCTACCCACAAGCGTTTTGTTCAAAAAATATTATATCCGCTTTTAAAAATACAGGAATATGTCCACTTGACAAAGGAATCTACGACAATGATGAATTCTTGCCAGCATCTGTCGCGGACCAACCTTTGATCGAAAATTTCCCGAACGATCTTGCTCTAAACTATCTTCAGCTCTCGAAGATGCAGAACAGCTATATTTTTCACCAGAATCGGTGAATTTCCATGTATTTCCGCGGCATTTGTAAGCTTGGTGGAGCTTTATTTCATTTTTGCCGATCGGACGGTTCCGAACCGAACGGAACGGAACCGAACAAGTGCGCGCGGACCTTAACGGCCAAACGGCGATAACGGCCTTATCGTCATCCTGTTGTTCGAAAGTGCTGCGGAAGTTAACATTTTTTTATTTTCAAATTGATTTTTTAATTAATTGTTTGATATGCATACAATGTAACGCTTAATAAGCGAGATTGTGGTATTGTTTGTGGTTATTGAAAACCGCAACCCATGCTTTTGTAAATATAGTAGACCACATCTGTATCAGGATGCTAGGATGAACAGAGGCTATTATTTTTTTTAACTGGTCAAAAGCTCTCAAAAGCGTATAATTAATAAATGCATTATTAAGACATAAATTACGTTACAAGTTTTCTACATGCCTCTTTTTATCACTGCATTACTTATTCTTTTGATTGAGATGTTTTATATTCTTATATTTGAATTTTTTATATATTTGCTTTATAGCTTTAAGTTCCAAATACATACAGAGCTATCAAGAGTTCATTCACGCAGGAAGGACTTAGATAAGTTTGTGCGTAATCGCAAAACAGGTCCATTCATGAAAAATTACATTGTCTTTACAACTCTTCAGCTTTTTATGTATTAGGATTGCATGAGTGTCTTTAGATGTTACTTTTGTTCAGGAGACTATCTCCTGATAGACGTTAAATGCGATCTGTTCTACCAGTGGCGTAGTTCATTTATTTTCACTTCGGGAGAAGTGTCCCTCTTTGAAGACCGGGGGAGATTTGTCACGTATAACACCCACGAGTTCTCTTAATTGGCAAACTCACGAGTTCTTTTAATTGCTAAAACTATTCGCATTCGTTTAATTAGTAACAATTGCTAATATTACCAAAACCACATGCTTGCTCATCTGGTCGATCACGCGCTTTTGTTTAATTATCCCGGATCTGGGAAACCATAAAAAGGAATCTTGAACCCTCCAAAGATCAGGGACATTGCGGTGAACCGCCGCATTTGACGTCAATGCCTTTTGGGTATAATTACTCTTGTTTCGGGTCTTTCTGGGCAGTTCGATTGTGTATTCTCACGAGAGCCCAGAACGACCCCACGACGATGTCAACCTATCATATTGTGTAAGTTACTTTCAATATATTCTTTTAAATTGTATTTATGCTTTTATTATGATTTGCAAACCTAAAACCCGTCGCAAGCTACACCCTCAAACCAAATGCGACCTGTATCCTCAAAAAATTAATGTCTGGGCTGGGATTTTTAATAACAATATTATTGGTCCATTTGAAATTGGGGGAAATTTAAATTCAGAAACGTATTTAGACTTATTAGTAACTAAAGTAGGGCCTGCATTGGAAGAAGTTGCAACAGAAAATTAGGAAATCTGGTTCCAACAGGACGGTTGTCCCGCGCATTTCGGCTTAGATGTTAGAAGGTTTTTAAATGATTCATTTCCAAATCGTTGGATCGGCAGAGGTGGACCTATTAATTGGCCAGCAAGATCTCTTGATTTAACATAATAATAGTCTTTGCCTTAATGAAATCACAGATTTTGATGATAACCTCATTTGTCTAAATGCTTGTCAAAAAGCAAAATACAGGGCACAAGCCCGAAGAAAGCAGGAAAATAGAAGAAGGAGACGAAGACGAAGAATTTTGAATCAAATATTGTAACAGTAAAATAAAGTCTTTAAAAAAAAATAATTTGGTTTTAATAATTTTCTTTGCTTTTAAGAATTTTTATGGTGGATTTTTCATATTTCCCGCTTTGATTTTGGTTAGTTATTTTACTATAGTTGGTCAATTGTTAAATTTTCCTTAACTTTAATTCAGATGTTCTTTGCAAGTTGCACGTGCTTTTACTGATTTAATTTTTGTAATCCTCCTATTTATTTAGTTGGATTTTGTATCATGGCGTTCTTTGAACCCGTTGCTCTTGTGCCTTTTGAGGTTTTTTAACCTTTTATCAATTTTGTATTTTGTTCGTTAATTTTAATTAATTTTGTTACAATTCGACATTAGGTAAGTTCTTCTTAAACCCTTGCATATTGTAATTTATTAGGTCCCTTTTGTAGTTTATGGTCCAAAGGCCTGAAGATGAACTCAGTTAGAGTTCGAAACATGTAGATGATTTCATTTTCTTAATTATTAAAACTTTTATGGGATTGACTTTGAGTCTTTTGGTTTTTGTTTAGTTACCTTAAGATGTATTAAAGATATTGATGTACTTATAGAATTTATAGTTATTAATGTAAAATCAGGCCCAATCTTAGGGTTAAAAGATTGCCTAAAATTAAGTTTAATCAAACGTGTAGATCAGCTAAGACAAGGTATAAAAACTAAAGAAGAATTTGTTAGCAGTTATTCCCATCTGTTTTCAGGTACTGGTAATTTTCCAGGCCGGTATCACATCACTGTTAAATCAGATGCCATTCCCGTTGTTAATCCACCGAGACGGATTCCTCTGTCACGAACAGGAAAATTGAAGCAATCAATTAACCGCCTAGAAGAACAGGGGATTGTGTCAAAAGTAGACAGACCTACCTATTGGGTTCATAATTTAGTAATTGCTGAAAAACCAAATGGAGAACTACGTCTTTGTTTGATCTTAAGGACCTCAATTTAGCAGTAAAAAGAGAACTATATTTAATTCCACTTCTGACACCATGACCTTTCCCAACCCGCTGTGGCAAGTTTTGGAACTTAAAGCAGGCTACCCGATTTATCTATCTAACGTTGGCAGCGCTGCCCAAGTTGTCATTGTTAGTGTTTTTATGATGGCGTTCCTGTGGTGTGACGTTTCCTTTTAGTCGGCTGTAACATTTGTTTATTGTCATTTCGTGCTGCACGTGTAAAAGTTTGTTTCCGTCCTGTTTCGTTGTTTTTTTAGATTTTTCTAAAAGACTAAAAAAGTCTTTTGCAAGACTAAAATAAGAGTGTGCAAGTTGCGTTGAGGTAGGTCCTACATCGTATATCCTATTGATATTGAAATAATTCTTCTATTTTTACAGTTGATTTACCGGAGATTATACCCGCTGTTCCAATAGGGAAGGGTTGGAAAAAATGTTGCGTTGATAACTGCACAGATACCAGTTTAAAAAATAAACAATTATCTTTTAACAAATTTCCTCGAAACTTTGAAATGAGAAAAGAATGGATTGATAGACTTGGTAAAACCAATCGTTGGAACCCTAGGTTACTATATGAGCACCTTCGTCATTTGTGGGCAACATTTTAATAAAACTGGACGTAAAACCAAGCGTGATATGTATCCTGTATATTTTCTTCATAACTCGAAAGGTAAGACCGACGTTTATTTTATTTGTTCTTTTTTTTCTAGAAAATCTTTTGGATTCGGAGCAGTTTATTGGAAACACCGAACCCGCACAAATGTTGTTTAATCCGAAGTCTTTTGATCATAACACTCCTACTTCGATAGGAGAAGTTATTATTTCAAGTTCTAAAGAAACCGAAGAAACTTTGGTAGGACCTTTAATTTTAACAGATTTAACACCACAAAATTTTCTTTTAGAAGATAAAGACGGTATGAAATTTAAAATAGTTAAGTTATAGAATATCATATATCGTATTTTCAGATCATAGTTATTGTGGTTTATGGGATGCAGAGAAGGCTATGAAACACTGGGAAAATAAGTTTTTTAGCTTACAATCAACATGCAATAAAATTCTACTTAAATATGTCGAACTCTGCGGACAAAATTGACATTTAAAATTAAGAATCGAGAGATTGGAAGAACAGGAGAAATGTAATCGGGACCAAAAAAACATTATAAATGGGTTAGAATTGGAATGCGGGTCATTAAAAGAAAAAGTGACAATTTTAAAATGTTCAAAAAAGACAATCGACTACGAAGAAATTTTGGATAATCCGCATTTGATCACATTTTACACAAATTTTAAAGATAAAGATAAGTTTAAGATATTTTGTAGTATGATTCGAACATTTGAGAAAAAATGCAATACTCAAATGGGTTTTTGCAAAAATGAATATGTATGCAAAATTATCTTTACCTGGGACTCCGGATAGAAGCCCGAAACATTACACGAATAGGTGCCGCTTTGTGGCGTATAATTTCTCCAAGAGAAAAAAGTAAGTATAGGGCGCAAGCGCGAGCTGAACAACGGAGGAGAAGGCAGTAAGGCATGGAATTTCATAACCACTTCATCTTCATTTTATCAAAATTGTCAGTTAAATTTTGCTTTGGTGAAAATTGGATTTAGAGTTGCACGGATAGATCATGTCAAAGCAATAAATGTGTATGCATAAAAGAGGGCTTAAAATGTTGCATTGCCAAAACAATGCCGTGTATTTATATGAGGATGACCAAGAAGAAAACATTTGAAGTACATTTTTTTACGAATTATTTTATCCACTTCACATTTTACAAAATATTATTACCTAGTACTTATTTTATTATTTATTTATTTCTATGCTTTCTAATGCACGTGAATGCTATTCCGCTCATGCTCGCCGCGGCTGCCCGACCGGCTCGTTAAGTCCAATTTCTGGTCCATCGCATAAAATATTCATATTTCATTAAATATTGAAGTTAGCGACTTAATCTTTTTTTTTTAACTTTTTGATTATCTTGACTACATTTGACTCGATATATGTGTGTATTTATTGTCAATGGTTAATGTAGTTGACCGCATAGTGAAGTTTTAGATGCGAATTTTTTATGTTTCTGTATTAATAACTTATTTTTTCAAATTTTTTAAATTTTTGAAAATTTCCAAATGACCGAATGACAGAAACGTAGATTTTCGAATTGGCGTTCAGCAGCTTTAAGGTCCATTTTCAAATTTCGGTACTACTAAAAAAAGTTGTAGATTTCCATTTCCAAAGTGAAAAAATGTCCTCTACAAGATGGCATAGGTCTCATCTAGTTATACCTCGGAATCACCTACCCGCATAAATAAGCGAGTTAGAGGAACGATTTTACTCCACTATTAGGAAAAACGCAGTACTAACTGTAAAAAAATTAAAAATTGAGATATTGGTATCATTGGATTTGTCTAACTTTCCTCTATCTGTTTACAGTGTAATAAAGCAGTATAAATGTACCCCATTTAAATCATAAGGCAAAAACAGTTACTGTTGTTTCGATTTTTAGCTCTATTACAAGATAAGAAAGCAGTATATACCTATTCACGCGCATAAAAGCAGTATCTACAGTCTTGCATTCAGTTACTGCCTTCTTACCGCCATATTACCTAATTCGTTCAAGCAGTTGTTGCTTTCTTTCTAACATCAAGTTGCTGTCTACCGTGCTGTCAACCAACAGTTTTGATTATTGGGAAGTGTTTATTATCAAAATTAATCAGTATTTAATCAAGATTAATGTGATATAATTTATTCAAATACTTGAAAAAGTGTACCTTCTATTTTTCATCCACAGTTTTTTATATGTTCTTTACTGTGCACAACCTGTTAAGCAAAGCTGTTAAGTAAGTACCTATCAAAGGTTGTACCTAGCAAATAATTGCTATATTCAGTAAGTTGTATAAAAACCCTTTTATTAAATATTTTCAGCATGTCGAGGGGAAAAAGAATATTTGAGTTGTTAAATTTAAATCAACAATCCAATAATTTGCCCGTAAATGATCAGAACCTTTATCCTGACTACCAAGACGATCAACAAAGTGCCCGGAATAAAAAATATATTGAAGAGGGAGAAAGTGACACGTATTGTTTTCCTTAGAATGAGGACTTAACCCCAATTACAAGCTATGAATTAGGGCCCAATGTTTTTGGAACAGATGACATGCAAAAAAAAGCCAATCAGCTAACAGTTACGGAACAACCAGTGCATGTACTAAATGAGTGGGTGCAGTCGATGCTAATCTTTCAGTATTGCCTTCAGTATTAACTCAGCTAAACACTGTGCAGTTCCATCAAGAAATAATAATTGAAGATTTATATTTGCAAAACGAAGTGGTCCAAATACTGCAACCTACTGAATTAGATAATGAAAACGAATTAGCTGAGGAAGATAATTTACTACTACATGAAGATCAAGCAACAGCTACCGAATTCGAAATCATTGAAAACAATGTATCGGGAGAAAACAATTCAGAAAATGAACTACAACAAGAAGAGATACGAAATATTCAATTAGAAAATGAAAACGTAAGAAGGAAAGGTGTTAAAAGAAAAACTGGTCAAAACAACAAAGAAAAGCTAAGAAGTTATTTATCACCAGGCATAGTATTCAAGAACCTTGTAATGAGAAGTGTAAGAAACAGTGTACTAAGTCATTTAATCAGGGTTTTCGAAAACGTATCCATGAAGAATATTGGTCTATGTCATGGATCAAGCAAAGAGCATTTATTCTAGACAATTGTTCTCGTGTAGATACGAAAAGGAAAACGGCTGAAAATTCTCAGAGGCAAATAACTTATGTTTATAGGCTCACTGTGGAAAATGGGGAGCAAACCAATGTATGCAAAACCTTTTTTCTTAGCACTCTTGGGTATAATAAGAAAAATGACAGAGTAACATCCAATGTTCTTCATAAGACAGAAAAGGGATCTTTGAACCCTAAAATTGATATGAGAGGAAAGAAAATTCCACAGAACAAAATATGTCGAATATCAGTGTCGACTCATATTAATAGTTTTCACCCAAATATTAGCCACTATCGACGGGAACATGCACAGAAAATTAGTTGCGGCCGAAAATATTCATTTTACTCGTCCGGGGCTTGAAGAATGTGAAGTGTGTGAAGGTATGGATCTCCACAACAAAAACCATAATAAAGAAAACGTAAATCATAATTGTAGTACTAGTGCGAATTGGTCAAAGCACATTACACGAGAAAAAAAGGCACGTAATTTGTATAAAGAGTTTGCTTCTAAAACGTACGATTTCAACAGAATATGTGTTTCCGCAGAATTGCAAAAGGTCATAATGCTGCCCAGAATGGACTCTTTCAAATCTGTTGTTTTTACTAATCGGTTGGTAATAGTATATACCGAATCTTTTGTACCCGTTGGTAAAAATCAAAGACATATTTCACCTTTCTCATGTCTGTGACACGAAGCAATTAGGAGAAGGTGAAAGGAAGAGTTAATTAGCACATTCTTTCAGTTTTTCCTTAATAACAGAGATGTGGGGCATATCACAGTGTGGCTGGATAACTGCTCAGATCAAAATATGAACTGGGCTTTTCTCTCATTTCTTATACCGTCTGGGTACTTTCAAAACCGAACATAGGGGAATTGCATTGTAACTAACCTTTATATAGATTCCTGCTCGCCATTTAAACCCACAAGGATGGTAATGGTATGAATAGAACGACAAAAATACAGCGCATCTGATGGTACCAATAAATGTTATTACTTAGTTATCTTTTTCTGTAAAAAAAATTATAAAATAATGCTATTTTGAAATAATATAGGTTGCTATGATTGTCAACTTTTTTTTATCTGTCAATTAAATTATTTGAAGTCAGTCGATGTTTCTGTTATTAATATCAAATAATATGAATAATAACGAGTATTCAGTAGAGCAGAGGGTTTTTATAATAAAGACATTACCATCCTTGTGGGTTTAAATGGCGAGCAGGAATCTATATAAAGATATATATTTTGTATACGGACATTTGAATGCATTACTTGGTGCTTAGTTACCACGCTCACTTTTTACATAGCCGAGTCAAATATTTTAATTCACTAAGTAACGGGAAATAATTAGTAATTTCTAATTTGTAATAAACAAGCATGGCAATCTATTATAATAATCGAGAAGAACAAAATCGCAGTGCCTACATTACTCGTATTCAAAATTTCAAGGGACAACGTGCGTATATCGTTAATTGTACGAAAGTCAAAGTTAACACCGTGGAAATATATTATTTTCGCAATACCTGCATTGTAAGTTGATCATTATAATTAAGTGTAACTTACAATTCATTTACTAGTTACCATGGTTGCAGGGCTGTAATATTTACTTACAGTAAGTTCACGTACGACTGTAAGTTTATGTATTAAGCTTACTTTTGGTCAGTTTTAGGCTACCTAATTTATTAAAATATATAAATGCCATTTTGACAGGTCGTGGTCATAATTCAATTTTAACTCGTTTTTTATTACTTTTCTTTGATTTTCACAGGTATTGCCAAAAATAATGTACTAACCGCGAACTGTAAGTGAATTTTAAGGTCTCGAATGCTTAGGAAACCTCGATTTCCCAAACTGTATCCTCGACCTTAAAAGTGTCACTTACAGTTCATGGTACGCAATATACTATTTGAACCGGGACATACTTTTATGTCTGCCGACAGTTTTCACCATTCTGTTGAGTTGCAATTAAGCGCAAAACAAAACGTATGATTTTAACGATTTCTGTGATGCCGTGGGAACAGCCAATAAAGGTAAAGCAGCTGCTAAACAAATGAACATAGAAGACTTCTATGATTTTAAAGACATTTCTTCTACATACAAAAGAAATTCAAATAAATACAACACAGAAAATGTCTTATTATCAAAGATTATTCATCTGCGTGCAAGCAGAGGACATTTTGAATTAAATATAAAACTGATTTGGAAACCCCCAATATGAATAAATTAAATTTTATACGAAATATTTTAAAAAAAAATCGAAGATCCAATTCAACATCAGATACCTGTATAAGGAGTCGTCTATAACTTGTAATATCAAAAAATATTTTATTAATTTCAGTCTCGTCTTTTGTTTACATACTTTATTATGACAACATTCAATATAACAAAAAAATCTTCATTACTTGATAATTTTTATTTAAAAATCGTATCACAGCAACATAACAATTACTCATTCGTTGCTGCTCACGTTCAACACACAGAGTTTGGATACGGAACGTCTATAAATGGTTCCTATTGCAGTTTTAACGTCAGCAACTCGAATACGTCCATCCTTACCAGGATACGTGAATATCACTATACCTTTTTGCCAGGTATTACGAGGACCGTCGGAGTTAACGATTACAACTACGCCCCCTACTTCTAATTTTCTTTTTTCTTTGTACCATTTCGTCCTATTTAGGAGAATAGGAAGATACTCTCGAGTCCACCGCTTCCAAAACATGTCTGTTAAACGTTGTGCTGCTCTCCATTTTGACATTAAATTTAAATCATCGTCGTCAGTAATAGTACAAGGAGATGCTACGTATGATTGTCCAATTAGAAAATGATTTGGGGTCAATACTTCTGCATCTGTGGAATCTAATGATACGTGTGTTAATGGCCGGCTGTTAAGAATGTTTTCACATTCAGTAAAAGCAGTTCGCAGAATATACTCCTAAGGGAATCTCTCTTTCAATACTTCCGCTAGGCTTTTCTTTATAGATTTTATTAAACGTTCCCATGAACCGTCCATGTGCGGTGCATATGGCGGGTTGAAATGGCATTTAGTATTGTTCATTGTGCACGTTCGAGTAATTTCGTCTTGGTTGAGGTTTCGGAGTGCCTGTTGTAACTCTTGTTCTGCCCCTTTAAAATTTGTCCCGTTATCTGCATATATTTCCTGTGGAAATCCTCGTCGACATCCAAATTGTCTATAAACACAAATGAAACCATTTGTTGACAAGTCGTGAGCCAGCTCAATATGTACGGCTCGTGTAGCCATGCACGTAAAGATAACACCACACCTTTTTTCACGACTACGTTTTACTGTTACACTTACAATTATAGGTCCCAAGTAGTCAACGCCTGTTGTAATTAATGCTCTTATTGTCGGCTCGATACGACATGCTGGTAGTTGTCCCATAATTGGTTGTTCGGGACGAGCTGTCCGATTTTTACACTTTTGGCATTTTGCCCAAATCGTTCTTACAGCTTGTCAGACTTTCAAAATCCAAAATTTTTTTCTTAAGTTATTTATCACTATTTCTTGTCCATGATGATTTACTTTTTCGTGGTATACTGTAGCAATAATTCCGTAATTTTGTGCTTTGAATCAAGAATTACTGGTTTCCCCGTATATTCATTTAACCATACACCATTGTACAGTCTACCATCAAGTCGAAGTAATTCACTTCCATCAAGTTCACAAGTTAGTGTGTACAGTCGGCTTGATTTTGATAAATTTCTATTTTCTTTTAACAGCTTTATCTCCGTGAAGAATGAATCAGTTTGCACTTTTCTAAATAAAAGTACTTCTGCGTCTGTGATTTCTTGTGGCTGTAATTCTAAAGAAATGCTATCATTTTGATGTTCCTTTCTACATCTTTTTAAGAATCGTAACATCCATGCTGTTGTCCTTAATAATCTTGTCCATTTGGAGAATCTTTGAGGGCCTGGAACTACCAAATAATTTATTTCTGTCACTGAATACACAAAATCGTTTTTTAGTTCTAAAATGTTAGGGTCAAATTCTTTCTTGTGAAGATCACATTCTTGTGGCCATTTGTCTGGTGAATTTAATAAAAATTCTGGTACATTTAACCATCTACTATTAGAGGAAAAGTCAACATTTTTTGTTCGTTTAGTTCCTTCATCAGCAACATTATCTTTTGAAGAAACATGTTTCCATTCTTCAGTGTTTGTTAATTATTGTATTTCGCCTAGTCTCTGTGCAACAAATACTTGAAATCTGCGTGCCTAAGATCGAATCCACTGTAAAACGGTTTTAGAATCTGTCCAGTAAAAAAATTTGTTATTGGAATGTTCAATTCTGTTTTAATCATGTAGCCCAGTTTTGCGCCCATCAGTGCTGCTTGTAATTCAAGTCTTGGGATAGAAACGGGTTTTAGAGGAGCAACTCTAACTTTTGCAATTACAAAAGAAGTTTGTACTTGGTCATTATGCTGCCATCGTAAATATGCTACTGCCGCATATGCATTTTCCGAAGCATCGCAAAATATATGCTTTTGTATGATGCTAGTCTTTATATTCAATGTCGAATATTGTCTCTTCAAATGAAAATTATTTATATTTTTCATATCTTCTAACCACAACTGCCATTTTTCATTTAAGTTGTCTGTTATTTCGTCGTCCCAGTCTAATTTTCTGCTCCAAATTTCTTGCAGTAAGATTTTTTCTTGTATAATGAAATTTTCTAAAAATCCTAAAGGGTCAAAAATTGACATTACTATTCGTCGTTGGTTTTCAATAATAGCTTTACTTATTTTATGAAACTTAGTTTGATACGTGTAACTGTCCGTGTTTGGATTCCACCACAATCTTAAAATTCTTTCAGCGGTATCTTCAGAATTTTTGTCCATGTTTTTCTCTCCAACTGCAGTCAATTTACTGTCAATATGTTCAAGAACAGTTTTTGAGTTTGAAATCCAATTACATATAACAAATCCACCACGACTGTGTACGTGTATCACGTCATTAATAGCGTCTACCTCGCTGTCAGCACCCCCTAGATAATCGTCCATACAGTGCTGTTTTATTATTGCCATTGCTGCTTCTGGATATTCATTTGCAAAGTGCTGAGCATTTCTGTTCTTAGCTTCCTGAGCTAAACAGGGTCCAGAAGTTGATCCAAAGAAAACAACTTGTATTTCTATACTTGTGGTTCTCTATTACGGTCAGGAAAATTCCTTATGTGAAAGAAAACAAGTTAGACAATCTTGTTGACTTTTCAGACGCTGTAAGAAATTTAATATATACACTTCAAACTCTTAACGAAACAGATCATCTTTCCAATCCAATTCTACTTCAAGAACTAGTTGGAAAATTACCTTTATGTCTTCAAATGGTTTGGATTGAAAATGTTAAGAATTTAAAAAACTGTCAGTCAAAATTAATAGAATTTCAAGTGTGGCTTGATGACAAGGCTGATGCAGCTAGTCACCTTCTCATTCATAAAAGTGTCAATAATGACAGTGACAAATATAAAAATGCGACTAAAATTAAATTCTACTTTAACTACTCTTGGGACTTCGACATCAAAGTTACGACATATAAAAATGAAAATTGTGCTTTCTGTACGGACAATAGTCACGAACTGACTAAATGCCCTAAGTTCTTAGCATTAACTCCTGACAAGAGATGGGAATTTGTAACTTCTAGACATTATTGCTTTTCCTGCCTTCTGCCCAGACATGGTGTTAAACAATGTTATAGAAAAAAAGTTTGCGGCATTGTTACAGACCACATCATCGTTTATTGCACAAAGAGACAGTTAGTTTAACTGACAATGTTGATAAGAATGATGAAATACATTTGGATACTAATTGCCATGTATCTAATAGTTCACACAGAGTACTACTAAAAGTCTTGCCTGTTACAGTACAAGGAAAAGCAGGGAGTATTGACACGTACGCCCTGCTAGATGATGCCTCGACGGTGACATTAATAGATTGTTCACTCGCTGATAAACTTGGCCTGGACGGACCAACATATCCATTATGCGTACAGTGGACCAATAATGAAATCAACAATCAAAGTGTTAGTTAGTTTGAAGATTAGAGCCAGCAGTGTTAAAGATAAAAACTATTATTTGAGACATGTACGTACAATGAAAGGATTGTCATTGCCTGCGCAGACAACAGATATTGACACACTTTCAAAGAAATACTCCTATTTAGATATTTCTAAAATTAGCAATGTTAAAGATTGTCAGCCGAAGATATTAATAGGACAAGATAACTGGCCATTAATTGTAAATAGAAAAATGATTAGTGGACCTTGGAATGGATCAGTCATAAGTAAAACCTTACTCGGTTGGGTTCTTCATGGAAATGTTAATGATTATGAACCAATAAATGATCAATTTACTCTCTTTATTAACGAGAGGTTAAGAGACAATATTGATATTCTGCACGACATGATAAAAGACCAGTGGAAGCTCGAAACATTTGGTGTTAAGCCATTGGACAATGGCCCGATGTCCAAAGAAGATTTGAGAGCACAGGGAATTTTAGACGCTACTATGAGAAGAATCAAAGATGAAGACAGGTACGAGACAGGTTTCTTATGGAAGCATGACCAAATTGTTTTTCCAGAAAGCAAAACAAACGCTTTCAATAGACTGCGATGCACAGAAAGGAAAATGGACAAGGATTCAACGTATGCTAAGGCATATTCCGAGAAGATGGAAGATTTTATCAATAAAGGTTACATACGAAAAATTACCGAAGAGAAAGCAGTCGAAGAAAATTTAAAAACGTGGTATCTACCCCACTTTGGAGTTATTAATCCGAACAAGCCCAAGAAAATTAGGATTGTTTTTGATGCTGCTGCTAAGTCAAATAATGTTGCCTTGAATGACTTCTTGTTAACAGGTCCCGATTTATATAATCCTTTGCATACCATCTTACTTAATTTTAGAATTAAAAAGATCGCCTTTGTTGCAGACATTAAAGAGATGTTTATGTAGTTTTAGATAATAAATAGTTTTTTAAGTTTTTAATAACAAAAATCAAAATATTGACATTTTTCTTGTTAGTTCTAGTTTAATACAGTGGATTTTAACGTTAGCTTTGTATTATTCTAGTTTCTTTCTTTTCTTATATTCTTATTTCTTAATAATAAAAATAAAAGTTTATCAAAAATTCATTGCGATTTTTTCTTGTTAATTGTAGTGTAGTAAATACCAAAGAAAAAAGCAGTATCCATCCAGTAAAAGCCAAAAGGGCAGCAACTGGCATATACTGTCTTATTGCTGATCATTGTGCACAATATTTTACATAATAGAAAGGCAGCATGTGTATGTAAATCATTATAAAATAAAAAATTTTGATTTTTTATTTTAAAAATAAATTAAACAGCTGATTTTTTATATAAGACAACAAATTTGAAAGATATTTGCAGTAGTCAAAGACTTGACCCAAATGATTTTATTCAAATATTCTGAGATTCATTGTTCTTGTAGATACTGCGTTCTTTCTAAGCACGGCAGTGTTGGTGGTTCTCCCCTACCGGTAAGCTCAACGTTTGTTTCGACTATGGAATTTAGAGGATATCCAAAATCCAAGCCGCGAACAGGGATAAGAAAACAAAGAAAAAAGGGAAAATGTATGAGCCACCGACACTCCTGAAAAAAAGTAATTGGAAAAAGAATTCGAAGCAAGACAGTTAAAAGCTAGGATTGCGGGCAATACCCAAGCCGTTCAGAATATATATGGGCGTGTCGGGGTCCCATTTGACCACGCTTATTTAGTGTTCAGAAACTCGAGAGAATCCCCCAGTGGAATCACTTTCTTACCCCGGCTCAAGAGTGGGTTAAAGATTACCCAGCCATGCGCAAAGCAAACTTGATGTAACTTTTAAATGTTTGAAATAATATTATGGTTTAGATAAGTTAATAAGTAGTTTATTTTGTATAAAGTGTACAGAAATCTCGTTTAAAAATAGTTAGCTTACGGTTTGTCTAAAACATTTTGTTGTCAAACATTAATTGAAACAAAATATGGTACATAAAAAAATATAAACGTCAAAGAATAATAAACGTTTTATCTTTACGTTTTTAGCGATTTATATTATTTTTTGTTTAACCGTACGCGAAACGTTCACTTCGCTGTTCAGGACGCGAAATCTAATTTCGCGGCCGCTGCTATGGTAGCGGCCGCTAAAGTAAAAATCATTGTAATTAATACAAAACTAGTTGTTTCATTTACTCCATATCCATAGTAACGCGCTAACTGAAAGCCGTTTTTCTATTTACAATGAATTAAGCTGTAGGTTTTCTAAAAGCAATAACATTTACAATTACACATTTTTTACGGTTGCACAAAAAATATTGTGTATACCTTGTCCGCGAAATTCTTTAGCGCCCTCGAGATTGTCTTTCCTCGGCCGCAAGCGTCCTCGGCGACAATTTTCTCTCTGTACGATAAAGACACATTTCGCGTCCTTGGTATACAAATAACTATTATGATATGGATATTACTCCTGAAGAATATATCATTTTAAATGAAGACAACACGGTGTATCAAACGGAAGACGGGTTGCTTTTGCAAAATAAATTAAGTGAGTACCTACTAAAATATCAATGAGTTTTATTATTTATCTACATTTTAATATTACAGCCCAAGAGTGCAGTTTTCATAACATTACGTAGGACTTGTTAGTCAAATTTGGTATGCAGCAGCAGGGACTACCTGATAAATCTGTTGATACAGTGACAGAGTCAAACACTTTGGCTGTAATTCATTTATATGCAGAGTACGAGCTCAAATTCCAAAGTACTGCAATATCCAACGATAAAGTTTGGAACGAAATTGCCAGTGCGTTGGAGAAGAATGGGTTTCGCTACTCTGCGAAAAAGTGCAAGGACCGTATGAAATACTTGAAGATGCGGTACAATAAAAAAAAGGACAACTCCGGGGATAAAAGTAGTGGGTGCTGCTGCATTAGTTTTCGATTATTTTGAAGTGATGGACGAAATTTTCGGCAGAAAGCCATATGTCATCCCGGTGGCTATTGCTTCATCGAGTCGAGAATTTAATGGTAAATTGTCAATTTGTATACATATATTATCTTTATTACATTTAAAAATAATCGTTGTAGCATCATCAGTTGCTACTGATAACGATATGGAAATACTGGAGGAAGGCGAAGGGGTATCCCGTGGTCCCCCAACAGATCACAGGCCTCAGCAACCCCTTAACGCAGGTTATAGTCAAAAGAGGAAGAGGGAAGATGATGTGGAAAGGCGGCATCAGGAAAGGTTGGCGATGCAAGAAAAGGCAATAGACACTTTTAAAGAAATGATGGAAAAATTGATTGAGAAACTGTAATTAATTTGTGTACATAGTTAAATAATAATTTTTTATTCTACAACTTTTGTCAGTTTTTTTGCATGTGATAAATAAAGCATTTGAAGGAAAGCAAAATTGCTCTGCCGCTTTTCTCGACGTGAGCCAAGCTTTCGACAAAGTGTGGCATAAAGGGTTGTTACACAAAATCAAATCCCCCTTTCCTCATCCACATTATCTTCTATTTAAATCCTACTTGTCAGATCGCTACTTTCAAGTTAACCTTGGCAGTGAAGTATCCAATTACCAAGAAATTAACTCTCGAGTTCCGCAGGGAAGCGTTCTAGGACCATTGTTCTACCTTCTTTATACTGCAGATTTTCCCTTGGCTAGAGAAACAGTAACAGGGACAGATGACACCGCCATCCTTTCTTGTGATCAGAGCCCAGAAATGGCAACACATTACTTGAAAGAGCATCTAAACGTAATTTGTGACTGGATGCAAAAATGGAAAATTAAAATTAATGAGAATAAATCTGTCCATATAAACTTCACTTTAAGACCTCAACAGTGACCATCGGTTGTCATAAACAATACTGAAGTTCCTCAGTCCAAAGAAGTTAGATACTTGGGAATGCACCTGGACAGCAAACTTACATGGAAAACCCACATTCAGAAAAAACGAAAAGAAATAGACATCAAAGTCGATATTACACAAAAGTATCGAAGTATCGAAAGTATTGAAGTAACGAAAGTATAGAAGTATCGAAGTATCGAAAGTATCGAAGTATCGAAAGTATCGAAAGTATCGAAAGTATCGAAGTATCGAAAATATCGAAGTAACAAAAGTAATTTGTTGTCTGTTAACTGAGTCGATACTTTTGATACTTCGATACTTTTGAATCGATATTCGATAACAATCCAAGTATCAATACTTCGAGTAAATATCGATACTATGTCCAGCCCTAGTTAAGACCACTGAGAGAGTTTGTTTATAATTGTAATATGAAGATCCTGTTTTCGCTGTTTTTTATTACGATGAGTTTCCCGTTCAAAGCTACCACACGATGTGGAAATTGCCATAATTTCAGTGCTAGGTTTTGGTAGATACACAGGTTGCAACTTCTGCCATATTGCTGCGGACACTTCATTTATTATATTAGAAATTGTTCGATTCCCCATCCTATAACTGTACGATATGCTTTTGTAGCTATATCCTGAGGCTAAGTATCTAAAATAGAAAATGTAACTATTATGTAAAATTCGGACTTCTGCAGTTTTACAGGTTTTCGTCAAACCGTAATATAATGTTTTTCCAGGTAATGAGGCAAAAACAGCATGGACAAGGTTAAGGAATTGTCACCGAGACGCACTACGGAGACAAACGAAATGCAACCGCTATAAAATTATAGCGTTATCAAAAACAAATGGAGTTTTTATTGCCTTTTATGGTAAATCGACCACGAAAAGGGCAACTAGACCCAGACAGCGACATTGATGCCAATGAAGAAACCGAAAGTTTACAAGATACGCAAGAAATAGAAAAAGAAACCTAACATACAGTCGATGATGCAGAGTGAAGAAAACATTGAGACAGAACACAGTCAGGAACCGGAGAGCCCAAGCTCTGGAAATAAGAAGACAGTTA
Source organism: Hemicrepidius hirtus (assembly GCA_963082805.1). NCBI lineage: Eukaryota > Metazoa > Arthropoda > Insecta > Coleoptera > Elateridae > Hemicrepidius > Hemicrepidius hirtus. Next base: position 31,113,806 of record OY720161.1, on the reverse strand, counting down.
AAAGGTCCGCACTTGAAGAGCCATAAGTGTCAGCCACACCTAAAAAGGATAAGAAATTAAAAAAAGATGATAGTACATCCGTGACCGCGACAGCGAACGCATCTTTCTGAAGTGCTTAGTGCTTAGTGATTTAATAGCAATTAACAACTGGAATTGACTTAAATCATACTCCTCTCAGGTGGTGGCCTTTAAGGCCATCGTCAAATAATCAGGTATTTATAAATTAAATTGTTCACAATGTGATTCAGTATATACAGGGTGTCTCTAAACCTAGTACCATAAATTTACCAGCCGCTTCCTGACGCAAAAATTTATAAATTAAATTGTTCACAATGTGATTCAGTATATACAGGGTGTCTCTAAACCTAGTACCATAAATTTACCAGCCGCTTCCTGACGCAAAAATAAGTCGAAAATTTCGATAAAAGTTTTGTCCTAAACCGCAGCATAAGGAAGCTACACGTCTTTGAAAATGGTGTTGAAAAAACGGAAAACAATTGCGTTTTAAGAACGGTTTGAGATAAAAAATCGAAATTTTCCAGGCAGCCTAACCTATTAAAGGTATAAACTTTCTACTATTTTTTTTGTAAATTAACCAGGGGCGGCGCGGTTTTCAACACAATTTTCAAAGACGTGCAGCTTCCTTGTGCTGCGGTTTAGGACAAAACTTTTATAGACATTTTCGACTTATTTTTGCGCCAGGAAGCGGCTGGTAAATTTATGGTACTAGGTTTAGAGACACCCTGTATAGGTCAAACAATTAGAAATTTCAGTATTAGGCAAAAAGAACATATCCGTTGTTACAAATATAAACATGCACATAAATCAAATTTTGCTAAACATTTGTTAGAACAAAATCACACATTAACATCTAATAATACAATTAAATTTTTACACTTTTCTGATAACAAAAATAAATTAAATATTTTAGAAGCGTTTGAAATTTATAAACACACAAAAAACAACATACCTTTAATGAATGAGCAAATTGATCTCTTAGATTCTCCTTTACTGAATATTTTGGAATAAATATCTTTTTAAGACACTGATAAGCGACTAACCTCCGACGGGTTGACTGGGGCCAGCTGCTTAACGCAGTGTTAAAATAATAGAATCAAGGAGTTACTATATTTTGCATTTGTTATAATAGCTTATATTGCTTTTGACAATGGCACAGTGATGCCGAAATACGTATAAAGCGAATAAATCTTATTATTTCCCGTTGAAATCGATATTTTATTTAATATTTATTATTTAATCATGGATTTTAACAAAGTTACGCTTGAAAATGTCAATAAATCAAAATATGTCAACAGATAACCCTATTGTTAATCCTCAATTAAAAATACAACATCAAAATAACAACACCCATTCTATATGGATACCACCAGTAACACTAATTGCCCTAAAAGACCAATTTCTTCAACTACAGAAGACGAACCTAATAAAAGATATCTACTTGATACTAATCAATTGCTGGCTAAAAACAAGTTTCATGCTCTAAATGTGGAAGTCATACAATTACCACCACCGGAGAAGGACAAACAAATAATAAACAGGAAAATTCCACCTTTATTTCTACATGAAGCAAATCACTATCAAGATGTCAAGAAAGACCTTGATAAAATAGTTAAATCTGGTTTTGCCACGGCTTGTTCAGGCGATATGCTAAAAATCAACTTAAATAGTGTGGAAGATTTTAGAAACCTCACCGCATACTACGATAAAGGTAATGTTAAATATCATACATATCGCGACCCGGATCGGGCAAAATTATCAGTTATCATAAGGAATATACCGGTCTCCATTGAAATAGACGAAATTAAAGATGAATTATCTAAAGCATATGACGTCATCAACGTAACCCGAATTCGTAATAGTCAAAAACTCCCAATACCAGTTTGCGCTGTTTTGCTTGAACCAAATCAAAAATCAAAAGAAATATTTAAATGAACACATTTATTTCATTGCACTGTGAGTGTAAAACCGCGTCAAAAATCAGCTGACGTCCCGCAGTGTCACCGGTGTCAACGCAATGGCCATACCAAAAATTATTGTAAACTACAACCACGCTGTATTAAATGCTTAGGTTCTCATCTATACTCCGAATGCACGAAATCCACGGAAACCAAGCCACTGTGTGTCAACTGCGGTAACGATCACCCGGCAAATTTTTGAGGATGCAAGTATTACTTAGAAATAAAAGCCAAGAAGAACCATCACTCAAACTTACAAGCCATTCCCCCAGCGTCCGCCGTTCATCAAACAAATCAAAACAATAATATCACGAATATAATTGCTAATATCATTCAACAAATAATTACCCCTATTATAGAAATAATTAAAACCCACATATCACAAGCCATGCAGAATATATTCCAAAATGGCTTTAAGTAATTACAGATTATTTCAGCAGATATCAATCCTCAATTGTAACGCCAATGGGCTAAAAAACCAGAAAGCAATTTTTGCAGCATTCTTGCACCAGAATAACATAGATCTAGCTACCATAACCGAAACACATTTTATTAATAATGAAAAATTTAGCATCTCAGGTTACCGAATCTACAGAAACGACCGCATAGCGCATATTGCCTCGGGCGGGGTCGCAATTATTATTAAAAACAATATTAAACACCAACCAATTATATTGCCAGATTTAGCTCATCTTGAAGCCGTAGCTGTTGAACTACTTAGTCACAACATTCAAACACTGAAAATAATTTCCGCGTATCTGCCACCAAATCGTCAGCTCCATCCAAATGATATAACACCCATATTCAATACAACCGCTCCAGTCCTATTATTAGGAGATCTCAATAGTAAAAGCACACTATGAGGGTGTCACGCTAATAATCCAAATGGTAACCGGCTGCTCCAAATCACAAGTCTACATGGTATACAGATTATTGCTCCAACTGATTATACCTATCACTCGTATAGAAACGATCACTTACCAGATATATTAGATATAGTGTAACGAGGCGTCTGACCAGTAGCAAATATTTAAGAAGCAGTTTAATGGCTTCTGTATTTGCTGAGGTCAGTCGTCCTCGTTTAACTCCGAATCTCCCCGATACTCCCGCCAGGACCTAGTTTTAATCCGCCCAGTTTCGCCCCGAGTGGGGAGCCTAGAGCTCTCCTATAAATTCAGAGCGCAGCTCAATTTTGGACACTTCTTGGTCAATTATTTTCCGAAATCAATTTGACTTATTTACCGAGAATTATTTAGAACTTTTCTAAATAATTTTACTCCGTTCAACCCGTTTTAAAGTTTGATTTTATTCCGAGACCCGGATTCAAAATTGACCTGAATATTTTCAGCTCTTAAAGCAAACCGAGTAGTGGCTAATAATTGCAGTGATCTGTGGTGTACAAACGATAGCTGGTATATTTAATTTTTATTTAATTTCCTGATCGATTGATTGTTTAATTAATCCGCCTTGTCTTTCCGAGGATTTGTAAACGCTGCATGTGTATGATCCTAGGATCGAAACATAGCACTTTACTTATTCGAACGAATTAACCAGACGTGCATGTGCTAAACGTTGCATTCTGGTACCCCCGTATATCATTGGATTTTTGTATTCATTTGATTACAGTAGTAAGATCACGTGCAAACGTTGCTCTACTTTTGTGATCCTATTACTACTTGAATCTGGTGAATTAAACAATCAATTGTTTTGCTAGTTGATATCTTGTATAAAGTTAATTACATACCAGTGTTTTGTACATCCCTGAGATCACGGGAATTTAACTACTACCAGAATCAATCGTCGAACGACACTCAATTGTTTTATTTGCATAAGCAATTCAATTTTTTACAGTAAACTGATTGCTTACCAGATTATTTTGTACATTCCTGACAGAAATTCTTTGTTCTCACTGGAATTAAATTCCGTATTAAAATCATCTTTGATATCACTTACCCGTTATACCAGAAGACTCCTGAAAGGGTCGAAGCCCCCATATCACTTTATTTTACATTTGATTCCACTATACCCGTTTCGCCATTGAAAATCCTTCGTGGCCATTACGCGTCGTTCAACCTGCGCCAATCTCCTTAAGAGCAAGGTGCGCACTGAACTTTATTAAAGTCCGTTTCACACCCGAAAATATTAACTTATTAATATTTTATTTATATTCTGTCTTGATTTGAATTTTATAATTGCATTATCCATGTTTTATTTTAATGTACATAAATTGTAAATATTTAATATTGTTTCCGAATAAATTGTTCATGAGGTTTATCTCCAGTTATTTATTTAATTGCCCCTTTCTTTGTGTAAGAACCCTGGATATCTCAAGAGCAACCCTAGTGCAAAAATAAATACTGTACGTTCAAGGGGGAACGTTACAATAGGATTCATTCAGAATATTTCAGCGCCAATACAGCATACCGCCTTAAACGAATTAGACTCCGACCATCTACCAGTGAAAATAACTTTTAATCGACAAGCTGAACGAGCAGACGTAGCACCAAAGCTCGTCACTGGTCCCATAGACTGGGAAAAATATCAAACACATCTAGACAACCACATTAAACCATATAATATTCCTTATAATATTGATGTGGTTGACAGCTCCATAAGACACCTAACAAAAGTCATCGCAGAAGCTACCCAAAATGCTACAAGAATACGTAACAACAAGACTAATCCATATCATTATTTACAACCCCCATATACTTGACCTCATTAGAACAAAAAACCGCGACAAGGGGGAAGTGGCAACGTACGAGAAATCCTCAATATAACATTATGGCAAATCAATTAACACATCAAATCAAATGGGAGTTGGAACAACATCGAATTAACTCGTATAGACAACACATATCTGAATTAGAAACCAATGACATGACGTTATGGAAAGCTACAAGAAGGATTACGCGCAAGCCAAACATTCTGCCTACAATTAAATACAATAATATATCCTGTGAGACCGACAATGATAAATGCCTGCTGATGGCTAATCACCTAGAAGCCGTGTTTAACCCAAACATTGATCCCACTAACCAACAACGAACTTGGGAACACACCTCTTGCGGATAACATAGAAATTCTGTTACGGTACATTCCCTAATTTTGTACACGTGAACAGAAAAGTGCTGACGGCTATCTTAGTGGAGATTGGGGTGGGTTATTAATTCGCGATATAAGGGCGGAACGATAACTTACACAGGGAGTGTTAAAAAGGGCGCCACCTATTTTTCTGATGGTCTTAAGACTTTGGAGGCAAAAAATAGGAAAAGCCTCGGAGATGTGCATATCGCAGGCTTCGAGATAAACAGTCGGACTGCACCTGTTGGCCTACTAACGTACCTGTAACAGACAAGCAACTAGGGAGGGTTCGGGAGGAGGTCATGAAATTACTTTTCAATCAAAATGCGTTACTTTCTAACGATTTAACTTTTAATTATTGACTTTAATAAGAAAAGGGGTGACATAACATATTTACACAGAATCACCCTCAATAATGAGGAGAGATGACTCAAAAACATATTTATACAAAACCTAAAAATAAACAAGTATGATAACACACATAAGTATTAATAAATTGCGATAAACAATCAATGGGGGGAATCGATTCGGCCCAGGACGCACAAACTCGAGATCTTATTTACGGTAAGCTCTAGATTCTCGAGGTTGTCGCCCTGTACAGTAAATATAATATAAACTAGATTAAAAATCTGTAATTATTACTGAAGCAAAACTCTGGAACACAAAAGTAGCGTCTGCTACTTTATATAAGTAGACGGGATTCTTTACGTTAATTTACCCAAAAGTAAATGTCTTTACGGTGACCCAAAAGGGGATGATGACTTTACTTAAGTCTCAAACTTTACGTTAAATCGATTGACAAGAGGATAAACATTAAGTTCGGTACCTGCTTGGTGAGGTGGTCGTCAGACGGTTTATCTCTTGGCACTTTTATTTTACACAATAGAGAGGCCTTTACACTTTACACCTTTTTAAGGATTGATGCGGGACGGAATCTCTACCTTGAAACTCGACTGGGGCCTCCTAGGCTACGGGAACCGATGCGGTGACTGATGAGTCGGTACGAGCTTCTTCTGGCGGGCGGGATTACTTCTCGACTATTCGATATACGATAATCACTTTACTTGAAAATGATGCATTTCCGGGACGGGAAGCCGTGCGAAATAACTTAACGTTAGCACGACCGAATCTCGAATAACTTGAGAGTTCAGTGAGTCGCAAACACTTTATTTACGGTAAAATCTGATAGTTCACTTAAAGATATTCGGTAAACGAAACGTTAGCGGTATCAGAATATTCTTTAGCACCAATCGTAACGGGAGATGAAGCAGAGCTTCATTTTCTTCACAAACGGTAGTTTCGAGACGATAAGCGGTACTTGGCCGTTCTTTAGGTCAAGTCGGGTTGACAGATCGGGAACGACTTAGGCTCTCTCTCCAGAGTAGAGCATGCGTGACTTTTAGTTTTAGGGGACTGACTTTGAAAAGCGGGCAGCCGATTGGCTAACTGGTTTACAAGGGGTGGGTGCTTGTGACTTTAAGGCCAGGGGGTAATTTGATACTCTGTTTATCCATAAAGAACCAGACAGAAATCCGGGAACTGAAAGCATATTTCAGCATTCTATCACGTTTAAATGGCAAGTGGCAAGGTTATCATGCGATCATCGAGCGTAATGCGAGGGGTAGCCTGTTAACATGGACTGGGCCACATTCTTACAGGGTGACGTATTGTACTGGCCCCAAAGGATATAACAATTCGACCAACCAATCCTACAGAAATTGAAAATATTATCAAACATCTCCCTAATAGAAAAACTCCAGGCCACGATAAGATAACAAACGCATTAATAAAACATTAAACACCTAAAACTGTAGTATACTTAACTATAATATACAATATCTGCATTGACAAAGGATATTTTCCGACTCCCTGGAAACACGCTGAGATCATTGTATTCCAAAAACCGGGAAAAGATAAAAATAATCCCAATAACTATCGACCCATTAGTCTACTGTGCACGTTATCCAAAATCCTCGAGAGAATAATACTCGTGCGGTTGAATCATCATATTGTGAATGCAAGTATAATCCCACATTTTCAATTTGGATTCCGTCCCGCTTACTCAACTAATCATCAACTGTTAAGATTGGCTGAGTGCATCATTGGAGGATTTGAACAAAAACTGCATACCACCATTGCCTTTCTCGATGTTGCACAGGCTTTTGATAAGGTATGGCAAAAAGGGTTAATTTATAAAATGATGGAAGCAAACTTTCCAGGTTACCTGACAAATCTAGTCGTGTCTATCATATCAGAACATTCGTCGTTAAAATTAATTCCGCCAAGTCCAAAGTAAAAAGTGTCAACACAGGGGATCTGTGTTGGGACCCACACTTTTTAATTTATTCACAAGTGACGTATCAACACCTAGGGATAGCATGAATGCCATGTACGCTGATGACACAGCTATCATATTCATAACCCAACATCACTGCATTCTACATAGTGGAGCGAAATAGCGACCAAAAGTCGCTCCGTTCTCGAAATAAAAATATTTGGCGTATAACCAGATCAGACCTTATAGGTTTTATAAAGTAAATAATTTTACATAAGAAATGACGATTTACGCCATTTTTTTGTGGGTCAGGACTTTTTTATTCCCAAAAAACCTCAGAAATTGACAATTTCTATTAATTGCATTTTTATACATTTACCTCGTCACATCTAATTGAGCTATCGACCTGAATTTTTTTTTAAATTGTAGTATACAAATGAGCGCTTCTAATGGTATGATTGCCATTGTCAAATATTGTTTATTAATTTGTTTAAATAATAGTTATCTTGATACTTCGTTAAGAATGTATTCAAATTTTGAGTGCGCGACAAAGTTTTTGTTTGAGCAGTTACACCATAGGTGTATCGAGACAAATTGAAACCAAAAGAACGAGGAAGTTTCTGAAAAAAAAATGTTTACTCTAGGACTCATACATTTTAATCTATGACAATGTTCATAGCGCGCATAGTCGCGCCGCGCTCAGTCGAGTTTTACTGCGTCTGCCTGGTGCATGTTGCTACATGCAGGTTCATGCAGGTTAGGTACACGACTAATATTTTGTATTCTGTATTATGATTATTAGTTATTACTAAGACTTATAATGGAGTGTATTATATGTAAGAAAATAGTGCATGATAATGACAAATCTGTAGTACAAAAACCCAGAAGACAAGGCTTGTTGTCGTTAATGTCTAGTGCCGAGAAAAGGCAAGATGAGTGCGGAAAACAAATTCTACTTCAAAGAGAGTGTATTTTGAGTGGGATAATTAAAGTAAAATTTCACGTAGACTCTCGAAAAAGTTACACAAGTCTCCAAAATATTCCAACTTCAGATTTGGATAGTGTTCAGGCTACTCAAAGTACCCCGCAACGCGCCAATCCAAATTTGTGTTCAACATACGACGTAGTGCTTGATTTGTAATAAAAGTGGAAAAACGAAGAAGCAACTGTTAATATCAGTACAAACAGGTAAACAAAGGCATTATTAAATCTAGTTGTAGGTATTTATATTGTATGAAATATGTGTAGGGACCGGAGTCTACTTATACAAAAATTATGGACGCTGCTAAGGAACGAAACGATATAGATATGATTTCAAAATTGGCCGGTTATGAAGATTATGCGCGCTATAAACATTGTCATAAATTAAAATGTATGAGTCCTAGAGTAAAATTTTTTTTTTTCAGAAACTTCCTCGTTCTTTTGGCTTCAATTTGTCTCGATACACCTATGGTGTAACTGCTCAAATAAAAAACTTTGTCGCGCACTCAAAATTTGAATACATTCTTAACGAAGTATCAAGATAACTATTATTTAAACAAATTAATAAACAATATTTGACAATGGCAATCATACCATTAGAAGCGCTCATTTGTATACTACAATTTAAAAAAAATCAGGTCGATAGCTCAATTACATGTGAAGATGTGACGAGGTAAATGTATAAAATGCAATTAATAGAAATTGTCAATTTCTGAGTTTTTTTGGGAATAAAAAAGTCCAGACCCACAAAAAAATGTTGTAAATCGCCATTTCTTATGTAAAAGTATTTACTTTATTAAACCTATAAGGTCTGATCTGGTTATACGCCGAAAAAATAAAACAGCACATTTCGAGCTCAATTTCGCTCCACTAACAGGCAGCCCAAACCTTACATCACGCAACAAATCAACTCTGCGATTGGTTTAATCTGTGGAATATACGTCTGAATCCGGCCAAGTATCAAACTAAAATATTCACTTTAAGAAGACCACAAGATCCACGACCAATAACCATTAACGACCATCCAGTGCCATGGGATCTCAAAGATCGAGCTGTCAAATATTTTGGCATATTCCTAGATAGCAGGCTTTCGTGGGGTTTTCATATATTTCAGTATCTTCGGGGATACCATCTCCCCCAAAGAGCACACCGTCCATAGCAACTACTTCTTCATCACCATCAAGCTCAGAATAAGAAAAAATTGTACAATACTAGATAATATTTATATTGTTAATGTAAAAAATAAAAATAAAAAAATATTTAATGTAAAAATAAACTCTAAATTGAACGAATGCTATGGAAGGTTATCAGTGTTATACCCACTAATAAATAAAAAAAAACCTCTAAAAATAGAGTGTAGTAGACTGTTATATTTAGGTATAATACGACCTGTGATCACGATACACTTACAACGGTATGCCAGTGCGCAGGTTAACTCTGTCCTTCTCGCGCTATGTGACGTCACTGCGAGAGACATTATCCGAGTTCGTAGTGTTATTCATACACAATAAAAGGTTCTTGCAAAGATTAAATTTATAAAAATATAATATAATAACATTTAATTATTTTTATTAATGTTTTGTCACCTAGCAATGAGTTATTAATATAGAAATAACATAATTATGCTAATATATACAATATATATGTACTACCTACTAACAAAATATAAGAGTACTACCAGGAGTACTACAACTAGTACTACTTTTAGTCACGAAATTTTGTATCTGGTTTTTGATTTTAGGATTAGGACACTGATTACGAGACTATTTTAAATGAGTAGAAATAAAAAATCTTAACCTTTCATTCAAGAAATTCGGCACACTTGAACTTGGAGAAAATTATTTTTTAAAATTTGTAAATTTTGACATTTTCTTGTTTAATTTTTTTTGGTGGTTTTTAACACTTATCTTTCGATTAAGGTCGCGCAATCTTATATAAGTCCGTGTTCTGCTTAAACAAAGAATTACTTCGAAAGGAATTATAGTAGATCCTACTTTAGCTATAGTTCTTTCCGATAATGTTCTAAAAATGTTTTTGTCTTTACATAGAGAATTGCCATGCATGGCGTAAAATTCACTTTAAATTTCGGTTATTTTTGGGGATATAGTTCATTAATTGTTCTTTCAGCGATATAAAAAAACAGCCGATATCAAAATGAATTGAACAAATCTGCCCTGCTAAGCATAGAAGTCGTATCTACATTTTTTCATATTATCAGCTTATGACATCTACAACTTCATAATTGATAAACCTATCACTCTGTTAAGACTCCATGTCGTATCTGCTAGTTTTGTAGTCTCTAGATGCCTGCAATGTTTTTTGTTACTCTTTAAACCTGGTATGATGTTAGTGCTAAATGTCGTATCTATCATAAATCAAATTTCTGCTTATATGTTGAAATAATGCTCTGGCTTATCAGATTCAGCTTTGCAACCTCTTAGTAAATATTAGGTAAATTCAATTTTTAATGAAAAATTCCAAACTTGGTGGCAACGTGGCATAACAAATTTTACTAAATGTCGAATATCTCGAAATAATGATTTTGTCAGTTACGACTTCTATGCTTAACAGGGCAGAAATGCATGCTACAAAATACAAAATGCTCTGGTTAATGTAAAAATTTCCAATAGGTAGTAGTTTATACCAGTTTTTAAGTTTATTTTATCTTCTCGGACTTTGTGACATGCAACAATCCAGCGTTTTCTCAAATCTTCGTTTTTAGGAAACTTAAAGTATGTTATGCTTGTGCCTTTCGTCTTTTGGTTATAGTTTTTGCACCTAGCAACCGCACGACTTGGCATTTTTACTAATGTATATTATATATTTTAAGGCAAATAAAATCAACCTACAAATACGCTAGCTACCCTTACTCATAAATAAATTTAAAGGGCAAAGCCGTGCGCAAAGTTAAATACTTAGCCGACTGTGTTATACCTTACTGACTCAAGTCCCTCGTAGTCATGCGCGTCGGTGTACGTATTTAAGGTTACAAATCAGCATACCGTTGTAAGTGTATCGTGCCTGTGATCATGTATGGCTGTATTGTGTGGGGGGCGGCTAACAATGTCCACATGAAAAAAATTCAAACATTACAAAATAAAGTGTTACGAATCGCAACTAGTGCTGAATGGTATGGTAGGAATGAGCAGTTATATCGAGAACTAGAAATCCCAACTATAAAGGAGTACATTCATGCCACTTCAAAAACGTTTTTCCACAACATTCATCAGTGCCCCGGTGCAGAATATTATAACTTAGGCAACAAATCTGATCAAACCAGGCTAAAAGCGCGGTTTCCGCAAGATGTGCTACTTTCAGACAGTGATTGACTTAATAATGTTTATATTTAAGTAGTTCATCCCTGATTTTATAACACAACTGTGTACAGCCTATGTGAGCTAATCCAGGGGGGCTATTCTCGAATCATGCGCTATAATTCGTATACGCTCCGTAACGAATACTTCCTATCGCATGCGATAAGTAAAAGACCCCTAAACTGTATTCTCGAGCGGTATGCGCTTGAAGATCATGTATAGCGTGTACGTTACCGCACGTCGCGTCGGTGATAACTTCTGGTGAATTTAGTTTTGCACCAATAAGAAATAAGGATTTTTAGTTTTTTTTTTCTTGTTCAAGTTTAAATTCTGATTAAACAAGTATTTTAAAACATCATACCTAACCTAAAATTAATATTTTATTTGTGTTCGATATTGATAGCGTTCGGAATGGAGAACGATAAAAAAAATTCGAGCGGGCAAAATTTCAGCTTCTCAGCAGTCGGCAATGATGGAATTTTTGCATGCAAACAACCAGCTGCTAAATACAAAATTCACCAGCTCGTTTTCATTTAAAGATGCACAGAATTTGTGGACGACATTAAGTGGCATTCTGAATGCAATCCCCGGGGCAAAAAAAGATTGGAAGCAGTGGAGAAAGGTAAGGAAAGAATAGCATTTTTTAAAATATGTATTAACTGTTCCGACTGTAGACTTGGCAGGATATACGAACTAAAACGCGAACGAAGAAAACAAACATTGTTCGCTATATCCGCTGCACTGGAGGGGGCAAATCCACCAAGGAAGAGCTGACACCAATGGAGGAAAGTGTCCTGCAATTAATAACGCCCACGCAAGTGGAAGGCGATTCTGAAATTTACGAATCAGAGGCTGATTTTAAATACGTAATGTTGAATAATTTAAGATATTTCTACAAATCCATACCGACTAATTAATATATTGCAGGACTTTGAAGCCGTAATAAGTGACGTTGAAATTCTTTATGAAAATCCAGGGGCAATGTCAACTCCTAATGGCAATCGAACAGTGTCGCCAGCAGACATCAGTTTTGCAACACCCATGTTATTTGCAGAAGTGCCAGAAACTGCAATTAATTCTGCGGTACCATCGACGGAAATTAAAATCAAAGGTATTATAATTTGTTTATAAAATGTTACAGTTGCACAAGTGCAAAATAAACAGCTAAGATTTAGAATTACCCTCGCACCACTATATGTTCATAGTTTTATTTATTTGGCAGAGTTAACACCTACACCTGTTGAGAAGCCGCTGGCGCAGGGAAAAATGGTTTCAACAGGAACTACCAAAAGCAAGGGTAAATCCTTTTTACACATGTTATTGAAAATATCAAGTATCTACTTGTGTTTTATTGTAACTTTTTTTTAGGAAAAAAGAGGCAGTTGCTGTTGGGCGTTTAAGCCAGTCCATTGAGGCAATAACAGCCCTTGCAGCTGCGGTCTCAAAAAAAGTTACAATCAAAGAGAACTATTACAGAGCCAAATTAAAAATTATGGAAAGGCAAACGGCAATTATTGACCTAATTGCCGCGTCATTAAATATTATAGCTAACAAGATGTAGGTTAGATTTAATGTCCATTTAATATCAATAAATTAAAAATTATATACAAATCTATTAATTTTCTGTAAAATAATTTGTGATAAGACGACGCTGCACCCTGCGTGCTTTTGCTAAATATGGATTCACTCTGTGTATTCCCTGCTGCTCATCAGCATTATCATCGTTTTCCCCATTGTTTATTATCATTCCAAAATCAATAATATTATCTTCATCTTCAGGCTCGGGATCAGGTACATCATGTTGTATGCACATATTGTGAAGTATGACGCATGTATTTATAATTTTTGAAGCTATAGTTGGAGTATAATGAAGAACACGATACTTGAGTAAACAACGAAAGCGCATTTTGAGGACCCCGTTGCATCTCTCTATTATGCTTCGGGTAGCTTTATGACATATATTATATGATTCTTCTGGACTATCAGGTTCAGGATCTTCTTCTAAAGGAGTTAAGCACCATGGGCGCAAAGCATATCCAGAATCCCCTACAGGGATGAATGTAGTAGTAATAAATGACATTTTACGGGTAGTCGGTTGTAAAATAAATTTAGTTTACCTAAGAGATAATAATCGTTGAGTCCTTTGTTATGAAGATTTTCTAAAATCCGTTTAACATTACAATTGTTCCATATAAATGAATCATGGGTGCTTCCGGGATATCTTGCATTTACATTTAGGATCTTTAGTCTCCAATCACAGATCTAAAATTACTAACACTTTAGGTACCTACATACCTTATAACACAGAATTCTACCATAGGTACCAATAGCTATATACTTACAAGCTGAACATTGATTGAAGGATATCCTTTTCGATTCACATAAATATATTCCGGGTAAACGGGATCTTCAATATAAGGTGGAAATATGGCTACATGTGTGCAGTCTAAACAGCCTGTTACTCCTGGAAATCCAAATCTATTGTCAAACCTGTAATAGTATATTACGCTGCAAGATCGGTAAGTGCCTTATAACAGATCGAGAAAAAGTTGGAAAATCAAGACCCGAAGGGTCGAGATTTTCCAAATTTCTTCGAGATCTGTTGTAAGCACTTAACGGACATGCGTCGTATACCATTTTTTGCGCTACGAAAAATAAAAACCAATTTTTATAAATATAAATTAATAAAGTAACAGCTGTCAATCATTCAGAATTTTAGACACCAGGTAACTTTACAACCTTTATTATCACCTAACAACCGTTAGATACGTTTGAGATACGTTATTATTCATAACAGGTTAGCAACAGTACCTAGTCGGTAAGTAAATTTTTCCGGGGTAGTTAAGCAACCGGGAAATGGCCAAAAACAGTGTAGTAGCGCAAAAAGTTAAATTTACAAAAAGCATAAAAGTAGCAAAATACTTACAATACTTACTCATTGCGCAAAGTGTTCATTTCATTTAAATTTTCAGGAAACTTGAGAAACTCATTAAAAATATCAGGACGATTTAAAGCATTAATAACTTCGTTTATGGCTCGAGAAACTGAAGATTGGCTTACAGCTAAACAAATGTTTGAAGCTGTGTCCAGTTGATAGCTGCCGCTTGCAAAAAACCGTAATGCAATTAAAACCTACAATATGCGAAGGTAATTAAATAAGGATTACAGCACTGCTGAAAATAAAGGTTTACCTTGGTTTGGATATCCAAAGCAGATGTTCGAGATTGTGCTGGAATGTAGTCTCGTACAAGATCAATAACAACATGCGTTAGCTCTTTTGTAAGGTGAAACATTCGAATAAATTGCCTATCTGAGAGATTGAAGGGATTATCTCGCGCGTGAAATGTCCTTGGAGGTCTTTCTGCATTAATTTCAACTTCTTCAAGTACATCTATTCCATATAATAACACAAGTTCGTCTAACGCCATTTTTCCAGTTTATATTTTTTTCCTATAGCCACTTTCTAACTCCGTATTGAATTAAACGAAAAGGAAGAGGGACTAAGAGCTACTAATAAACTAATTAGCACTATATTTTTGTTTAAAAACAATAGGATTTTTAGGTTATCTAAATGTCATTCAAAACGCATGCGCTTAAAGATACCGCACGCCTTACACCCACTCGTTACAATTCGCACGCTAGTTGAGAGAATTTTAGCGCATACCACCTCTCGAGAATACGACTCCGTTGATTTCGTGCGCTATTCTGCTTATAGCGTATACGAATAATAGCATATGATTCGAGAATAGTCCCCCAGTTTATTTATATTATAAAAAAAAAAAAATATATCTACATTATTAAAACAATCTTTTCTACAGCGTGAAAAAAGGGTGGAAGATACGGCACGTGAAAGAAGGAAAGGAGAAGATGAACCAGCTAAACCGATAGGAGATTTGCTTTACCATTTCTTCATGTCAATGTATGAAATGATCATAAAAATGCCATTTTCGTACCAACACATTGTGAGAAATAATGTGTATCATGCTGTATCGCAGGCTGAAGCTAGATGTTTTAAGATTCAAGATGAAAGACTCCACTCACAAGAATATGAACCTTCACAAACGTCAAGTTCGTACACATGTAATTCACGAAGCCCCCATGTGTATTCCTCATCATACTCTTCTACACCGCTTCCGTCACCTCGTCCAATGTCTGCTTGTAGTAATAACTACCAGTATGACCAAGAAACAAATCAATCACCAACATACAGTAATACTGGAAAAGTACGTTTTCCAGGAAACACATTACCCCTCGATAATGCGGAAGAACTATTCAAAACTATGTAAACAATTTTAGAGTTTAATGTTATCATATTTGTTCCTAAAAAACAAATAACTATTGTAGGTAGGTTTTTTTCGGAATATACTAAAGATGTTATCTTAAAAATACAGCTAGTTACGCCATGAGGGATGGAGGTCTTCTGCTGTCGCCGAGGGATATGTTGAAGCTTCCTTAAAGAAGAAAATTGAAGTATCCCAAATGTTTAGGTCTGAGTAAACCAATTTGAACTGACCTGGATGCTCTAGTTCCTCACAAATGCAATTTGATTGAGACACAAATAAAACCACTGCTGTTAGGGACACCAGCAGTTTTCGGCAAAATATTGTGTCAACTAATGACTTACCTGGTGTTATTATAAATGCACAAGATACATCTACTGTAACAGTAAATGTGTATAATAATTGTACACTTCCAGGCCATCATATACATTAAAAGTTATAATAATTGTTTGTTTTTTTGAGATTAACCTTGGTGTTCAGTTTGAAGTTTGACTTTGACGTTTGAGATTTGACATTTATGGTATTTCAAAACTACCAACTTTAAAACTGCAAATTGTACTTGACTATAAAAGGACTCAAATTAGCTATAAAGGCACCGCTATCGGTTCGTTAACAGCTCTGTAAGAAAACCAAAATAGAAAAATATGTTTTTCATTCATTTTAATACTAAAATTTGAATTGCTATTAATTTTCAACAATTAAATTGAAATGAAGACATAATAGTTATTTAAGCAAGATGTGTAGAAAGTGTTTATTGCATTACGGGTAAAGTTGTCCACCGACGCGTAAGCGGAGGTGCACATTTTCTGCTCGAGTTTGCATACACTATTTTTTCCGCGATCGTGGTTTATTCAATCAAAATATTAAAATTAATTCAAGCATTTTGTATTCAGCAGATATTAATGAATGAGGTTGCTTTGGTAGACGTAAACTTTACATAACAACCAAGCTGTCATTTTAATAAACAACAAAAAGTAAATACAGACGTCATTAAGTTTAATTTTGTAAAAGTTGCATGTTTGGGCTAATATGTAAAATCCGGGGCCGCTGTATTCGCCTTAAATTACTAATGACCAATGAAATTATTTATTCTCTGTTTTGTTGTTATGGAAATATTTATTTACTTTATTGTAATATGTCAAACAGCAGTCTAGCGAGGGTAGTGTCAACAGTGCACACGCACTAGGCGCCATCATTACAAGGGGCGCCGCGGCTGCGGTGCTACGCTTTACTACTCCGACGACGAATTTCGCGTTTCGACATTCGATACGATGCAAATGCAGCTCAGAGTCAGACGCAGTCAGACGCTTAGTCATCGTGTACGTGTACTCTTATGTAATTTGGCGCTAAGGTGACACAGTTAAATCAAATAGGTAACTAAACAAAATTAAGGAGAAGTTTCAAAATCGGCTCACAAATGTATTTTGTTCTTGTAGCATATATTTAAGTGTGAAAATGGGACCAACAAAATCTGGCGCTCAGAATGAGAAACAGGGGAAATTGCGCAAAGAAAGAAATAAAAACTTATCAGGACAATTAATGCACTGGATAAATTCCGATCAATCGGATAAACGTCTTGCGAATGAAGGAGCGTCAACCTTAAAACAAAATAATCATGCACCAGAACTGGACACTTTACATTGCGAAAATACTGTAAATCAGTTCTTAATGATATTTCTATTATTATAGCTCCTACTACACATAAAGAACCAATTGGAACAGCTAATCTACTTTCTTTTGATGATTCAGCTAAATGGCCACCTATTAACAACAGCGTTAGGTGCTGTTTAATTGAGCATGGACCTGAACAACTTCGAGAGGTGACACAATTTCCTACATCTAATGATGGCAGACATTTCAGTTCAAAATGGTTTGACAAAAAACTAGCAAATGGTGAAACAGTAAACAGGAAATGGCTTCTTTACAGCACATCAAAAGATGCAGTCTATTGTTTTCCATGTACACTTTTTTCTCAAAATATATCTGTGTCCTCTGATCCTAATAAAGGATTTTGTGATTGGAGACATCTGAGCCCAAGGGTACCAGATCATGAAAACAGTCTCAACCACAGGAAATGCTATTTGTTGTGGAAAGATATGGTGAGGCGATTGGCACATGGAAAATGTATTGACGACCATCTCCAAAAGGCTATTTCGGAAGAGGCGGAAAAGTGGTATCAAATCCTAAAGATGATCGTAGATGCTACCATGTTCTGCGCAAAAATAACCTGGCATTAAGAGGACAATCGGAAATTATTGGAAACCCAAACTGTGGTATATTTCTAAATACAATGCGCAATTTTAGCTTGCTACGGCACTGATGTCAAATTTATGAAAATAAACTCAAGACTTAATTTATATTGCAATATAGAAATAATGGGTTTAAGCAGCTATAGAAGAAATATTGGCAATACCTACACCCTTTACAGTTTATTAACATTTTTGGAAAAACCGAAATTAGAAATTATTAAATTTTTGCAAGAATTAAATTTACTGGCCAGTGAAGTCAAGTGTCCAAAATGTTCAGGAAACATGGTACTGTCTGAGCGGAATGGCATTTCCAATGGTTATCACTGGTTGTGTAGCTTTTGGAAACGTACATAAATCTACATTAACATTGCGGCATGGTACTTGCTTCCACGGTTCAATTTTACAATAAATTAAATTCTTTTGCTGACGCACATGTGGTTCATGAATATTCTCAAGGTATTGTAATGCATGAACTCAAAATTGCTATTCATACAGTGTGATTGACTGGTTTCAATTCTGTCGGGAAATTTGTGTTGACATTTTGATTAATAAAACCGGAAAAATTGGTGGTGTGGGTACAGTTGTAGAAATTGACGAATCAAAATTTGGGAAACGTAAATTTCACAGAGGGAACACGTTGAAGGTCGGTGTGTTTTTGGGGTTGTTTGTCGGTATAGTGGGGATTGTTTCTTGGTACCTGTAGAAGATAAGTCAGCACAAACACTTTTTGATATTATAAAAGATAATATTTTACCTGGTACTACCATATATTCCGATTGTTGGAAAGCTTATTCGCGATTCCAAATAAGAATACGCTACCTGGTGGTCGCTTTGTGAAGCTTGACAAGTCATACTCTTCAAAAGATTATACTGGTGTTAACACGTATAGCCGCCTGTTTTATATATTTTACCGTGATTTTGTATCTAACGTGTTATTTTGTTGTTTGTTGTTTATTGTTATTTTTATTCTTGTTTATTGTTGTTTACTGTTAACTAATTATGGGTTCCAAGAAAAGTGTAGATAAAACAAATTGTTGCGTATTTGGATGTCATACTTCGAAAATGAAGGAAAATAAGATAAGTTTTCATTTGTTTCCGCGAAAGGGCAGTGGATTTGTATATTTAGAAAGTGCATTCGGACTAAAAGAGAAGGTTGACCGAAGAAAAGCTTGGGAACTTATCCTGAAAATGGGGAAACCTGCTACCAACTACATGCGAGTTTGTGCAATAGTTATTTACATAACAAGTTTTGAAAGTTATCTATTACTGGACGAAGGAGTATGTTGAGGGTACGAAGCCGTAAGGCCGAGTACTTTTATGCTTCTGAGTCCAGTAGAATAACTTTCAAGACTCGTTATGTATAAAATTTTACCTGAAATCGTATAAATTATTTCAAAATTATTCAGAAATTCGCAAGTTTGAAAACATGAGGATGAAAGAAATGCAATTGACATGCTAATTCATTTGCAGGTTGAACCCCCGCTCGCTAAAAATGTTGTTACCACTAGTAAAGTAGATAAATGAATCCAAGTTACCAGTGGAGCGATATTTCATTCATATGTATCTACAATTTCATGTGATAATCATCTAAATTCTTTAACTGGCATTTCAAACTTTAATTTGCTAAAGACAATAACCACACTGGTAACAGAGTTGTTTCCAGACTGTAGAACTCGGAAACTTTATATTGAAGACAGAATAATTTTAGTATTTATGTAGATGAAATTAGCTGTAAAATTTGAAGTGTTGTCGGTTCTATTTCAAATTTCTTCAAGTACATGCAGAGCACTATTCGGTGAATATGTTCAATGCATAGCTGCTGTTTTAGGGCCATGTATTGTGTGGTAAAAACCAGTACACAAACTTCACCGCCCACACAAAGTATGACTTGTACTCGTGCATCAGCAGCGCCACCATCGGTAGCCGAAATCGTGAAATAACTGTCTGGAAACTGAAGGATTTACACCAGTGGCGAATTCTTTGGGCATGCTAGCCATGCGCCGCCATACCAAAAAAATATCAGAATAAGTGAATTTAATTTCTGTGCCATAATTTAAAAAAAATGCTATTTTACATAGTTTCAAAACATATAATTTTCGATTACGTACGTGAAGTATGCGACAAAATATCGCCGGACGTCATAGGTAAATAGAATAAATGCGGTGTCCGGTCCGCAAGCCTTCTACTATCTTTAACAGGTTTAACTGAGTTTAACTCGGGGCACATAGCTACTCCTCTACGTACTTTTCAGCTTTGTTTCCGAATGTTAGCAGGTCGGGGCATGCGAATTCACTGCAGCATTCGGTATGGTATTAGTTCGTCGTCTCATTTTACTGTGCAAGTGCAACACGTGCGTTGTTGAAAATGAGTTTGTTACATAAATCTGTTGTTGAGGATTTGCTGGAAAGACGTTTTTCCGTGCGAACATTTGCGGAAAAATTAAAAATTGTGAAAGCTGGAAGGCCATGTCTTCCTTTGCCAAATCTCAAAAGTG
Organism: Hemicrepidius hirtus; assembly: GCA_963082805.1. Lineage (NCBI taxonomy): Eukaryota > Metazoa > Arthropoda > Insecta > Coleoptera > Elateridae > Hemicrepidius > Hemicrepidius hirtus. The sequence goes on along the minus strand of OY720161.1, from coordinate 31,093,153 downwards.
TACATAAGTACAAAAAACAAACGTATACCAGGACTTTTAAAAGTTCGCAATATGATTTACATGAGTTAACTGGCTGTGAGAATAAAAATAAATTATTTTGTTGGCCATGTCTACTTTTTTCTAACACGGTAACTTTTTGGAACTCTAATGGTTTTGATAACCTCAACACTTTGCAAGTAGCCCAAAAAAAACATAAAGCTTCACCCGCTTATTTGAAATCAGCTTTAAAATTAGCTCATTTTGGAGAGCAACGTATAGATGAGGCACTTAACCAACAATTGAAGATCAACAATTCAGAACATAATAAGAAAGTGAATAAAAATCGAGACATTTTGAAAAGATTGATAGATGTAACGTGTGTGCTGGCGAATCAGGAACTGTCATTCAGAGGGCACAACGAATCCAAAACATCTTTAAACAGAGGAAATTATATTGAACTTTTAAATTTATTAAAAAATTATGATTACCTTCTGAATGATCATTTACAGACAGCTACCATTTTTAAAGGTACGGCATCGTCAATTCAAAACGATTTAATTAAAGCTGTCAGCGAAGTGATGATGGACGAAATTTCTACCGAAATTGAAAAATCAGACTACGTAGCCATAATGTTAGATGAAACTTCTGATATTCAGATGGTATCTCAATTATCCACTGTACTAAGGTACATTCACAATAATACGATTCAAGAAAGATTTCTTGGATTTACCGATGTTAGTGCTGACAGAACTGCGAATGGTTTATTTATACATGTCCAAAACATAGTACAACCATATCATCTAGAACATAAGCTCGTAGCTCAAACATACGACGGGGCCTCAGTTATGGCCGGCCATTTAAATGGTCTTCAACAAAAAGTACTCCAAGCTTATCCACATGCTCTTCACATTCATTGCTATGCCCATGTTTTGAACCTTGTTTTGTCTCAAAGTTTAACCAACATTAAACAGTGTAACGTATTCTTTTCAACCCTCAATGGGATTGCGACATTTGCTACACATTCAAGTAAAATTATTCATGCAATTTGACACAGTATTTCTTCTTAATTTGTTTTCTTCTTTATTTGTTTATTCTGATGTATTATTTAATACTTTACAATCAAAAAATCTTGACATTCTTTTCTGCGTAACAAAAATTAAAGAATTTCAAAAATATCTGCAAAATGAACGAGACACGGCATTCACAGCTTTATGGCAATCAACAAATAATATGGTTCAGCCGAAGAAGGAAAGACAGAACTGTGGCATGTCCCAAGAAGCACAATACAGAAAATTATTTTACGAAATAATTGACAATTTGAAAAACCATTTGTTAGCTCGTTTTGCATCTTTTGAAAAACTAGCATTTTTCGACTTACTCAACTACCACAAATTCCATAGTTATACAACCCTTGATAGGACAACTTGTGGAACAGTACAACGGGATATTCGATTGTAACGTGCTACCAGTGACACAAAAGTTTTTGGGCGTTGGCCAACATCGCCATTTTGTGTTCCACTGGTAGTTCACGTTTTGAGCGCGGGTGGCGCTGCAAGTAGAGAAGCGGAGAAGAGGATTCCCACCACCGATTCGTGCAGTCCACCAATCACAGCCCTGGCTTGGTGGGGAATCCGCATAAAACCAGCTCCCCAAGCCAGGACCAACAACTCCGTTTTCGACTTTAAAGTTAAAACTTCTAACTTTAAATCCGATACCGTGTATTTTCCGAATTTATTAGCCGTTTATTCCGTTTATTTTTCCGATATTTTACCATTGATTTAATTCCGTTTATTCCGTTTATTTTTCCGAATTATTTTTATTGTTATTAATTTTTATTACCTGTAACTATTCTATTATTCATTTCAAATTTTAGTAACCGTGGCCCAAAGAACGTTTAAGGTTTACATCCAGGTACAAATCCCAAGTCCGAACCAGTCCCCGTTCCTTTCCGAGACCTCCCGCTTCGTGAAGAACTTGAGCGAAAGGTCTCATCCTTGCCCTAGACCGAGCACGCCTGTGCAAACTTGGCGAGGTCTAGGTGTGTTCCCCCAGGACACAGCGCTGGTGTCCATTAGTGCTGTCCTGGTTCCCTCAACGTAGAGAACCCGCTGTCTTTTTCCCCCCAGGGTACAGTGCTGGTGTCCATTGGTACTACCCTGGGTTTTCCCTACCCGTTTCATTATCCCCTTATAAGTTAAATTACTGCCTACCTGTATTTTCCGAACCGAATAAACCTTGCATTGAGTACCTGGATGTAAAACGTTCCTTTGGTTCGTTTGTTTCGAAGCTGTCCGAACAAGTTTTATAGCTTTTGAATTGTTGAATAGAACAGGTTTCAGTGGCTTGTTCTTTAATCATTCCTTAAAAGAATTAATTGGAATTAATTATAGATTCAAAGAGTCAAGGACCTTGAGGTCATAAAATTCCTTTCCAATTCCCGAATTATAAATTTTACTCACCGTACATTATCCTTAACCTAAAGATTCAGACTGCCCTTCTGGCCTCTGGGCAACGTTTGTTTATTCACAACAATTTAATTAAAATAAAGCAGGTTTGCTTTATTTCTTTGTTTATAGAGTAGCTGTCATTCTCACAGTCGACGACGCGCAGCCATCACTCACTTACTGGTGCTCGCGCTGCCAACCCGGACGAAATTCAAATAAAATCCTTTTTACTGTTTTACATAAAATTGTTTATTTTTTTTGTTTTATTATTACAATTCTACTCAGAATAATTTGTACATAGTGTAAATAAATATTGTTAATCAGGTTTAAGCATCCTTTTAATTTTAAAGCACAACTCGACCCCTGGACTACTCAGAGCTACCCGAAATACAAATTTTGCAACGTCCACCCTTATAAGCCGGGGGTGAAACGTTACATGGCGCCCGAGCAGGGACTCTTGTGAAAATCCGGGAGAGCTGAGCGAAACCAGTCCGTCATCAACCGAGTCAACACCATCCACCAGTCACCACTTCTTCGATCAGGCTGTCCGATAAACAAACCGTCATCATGCCTCTTGAAGAAGACGAAGCCGCAGTTGGTGGTGAGTACAAAAATTTAACCGCATCCGAGGTTCACAGGCTAAGCAAGGAGGAGTTAGCCATCGAACTAAGGGCTCGAAGTCTTGAAACCGGAGGGAAAGTCGATGAGATGCGAGTCCGACTGAAGACCTTCCTGGAAGCCAATCCTAGTCCAAGATTGGGTGTACCCAAGCCTGTGTGGGCCATACCTGCTGCACCGGTATCTGCTGCACCAGCCGTTCCGTCCATACCCGTAGTGTGCGAGGTAGTACGAAAATGGGGCTTAAAATTCGATGGGGAGAGTGACCCAGTGTCCTTCCTAGAACGAATAGAAGAGCTCACCACGTGCTATCAGCTCCAGCGAAATTCACTCCTCACAGTGTTACCAGAGCTCCTGAAAAACAAGGCATTATTGTGGTACCGAAACAACCGGGATGATTGGCATACCTGGGATGAATTCGAGACCCAGTTTAAAATCCAGTATCTACCCGCTCGATTCCAATGGCGCCTGGAGGAAGAAATCCGAAACCGGACCCAAGGAAGCAGAGAAACAGCCGCCGAATATGTCACCGCGCTTCAAACCTTAATACGACGTCATGGAGGTTTCTCCAGTGCCAGCCGGTTGGAACGCATCTATGAAAACATGAGGCCAGAATATAAAGTTTACGTAAGGAGGAGGGATTTCCATACCTTACCCGAGCTCCTTCAGCAAGCCGCCGAATACGAAACATTAAAGCTGGAAGAAGCTACATTCCGTCCACCTCCACTGGCTGTCCACGCTTATGTGTCCGAGACCGCCTATGAAAGTAAAAAGAAAGGTGAAAAATACCCATCACATTCCCCATTCATTGCAGCAGCCGTAGAACCCCAATCATTCTTACCCCGTCCAGCTGTCAGTGGTTCCCGATCTCCTCCTCCCAGAAGACATGCCATCCCCGAAACCGCAGCACCGGTAAATCATGTTACAGGTACTACGAACCGAGCAGTAGCAACTCCGAACCGAGGGCAGGTGTGTTTCCGCTGTGGAGAAGGTGGCCATTGGAGAAGCGGATGCAGAAATCCACCCAAACTCTTCTGCTCCTGGTGTGGGCAACAAGGTGTCCGATCTGACCATCCTGGTTGTAAACAAGCCCGCCCGGGAAACGGACCAGGCCGTCGGGAGAAGTGAGGAACTCTCGACTACCTCCGGCCTCGTCCTCAACACTAGAAGACCAAGAAGGTTGGACCCAGTGGCTCCAAGTGGTGAGAACGTTCGTACCCAGTTCCCCGTCTCCGACAACCCCCGTGGCTGCCTTGGAATCCAGATTGTTCCTTAAAATAAATATCCGCAGTCAAGAATTTTTAGCTTTGGTCGACACTGGAGCTACTCGATCTTACATTGGGCCCCGCATAAGCCGATTTCTTCAGCAAGAGGGTTACCAAGCTTCCACCGAAAACCCAACCGCCGTTCAACTAGCTGATGGTACCCTGGCTCGCACGGAAGGTCGCTACGAATTCCCAGTAGTGATCGGGACATTGGTAATGGTGGCCCCGTGGGAATTTTTACCAAACCTGTCTACAGAGGCAATCGTTGGTCTAGATCTGCTCACCAAACTAAAGTGCACAATCAAACCGGATGTCCGTGCCCTTGTATGCCAGGATGAAGTCATTCCATTGCATAGCCCCGAAGGAACTTCGGGACTTGGAGGTCTACAGGCTTTGTCCCCACCACAGCTCGAGAAGCTCAACCAGTTCTTGGAACAAGAGTTACCCAAGTTTCAAGCCGTCAGAGGACCTACAACCAAAACAGAACATAAAATAAAACTGAAGCCTGATACCGTCCCCATCAAGCAGCGGTATTACCCAAGGAATCCAGCGATGCAAGCGATCATCAACGAGGAAGTGCATCGGATGCTGAAGGAGGACATTATTGAACCCTCCTCCAGCGCCTGGAGTTCCCCGGTGGTACTGGTAAGAAAATCTTCCGGAAAACACCGGTTCTGTATTGATTTCAGGAAAGTTAACGAGGCCACCGTCCCAGATGCCTATCCACTCCCGTTTATTCAGGGGATCCTTGACAAGCTCAGGGGAGCTCGTTTCCTGACAACTCTCGATTTGCGACAGGGATACTGGCAGGTTCCCTTGTCCCCTAACAGCCGGCCAATAACCGCATTCACCGTACCTGGCATAGGGCTGTTCCAATTTAAAGTAATGCCCTTCGGCCTACACGCCGCTCCTGCTACATTTCAAAGACTCCTCGATTCAATAATTGGACCGGAGCTGGAGCCGAATGCCTTCTGTTACCTGGACGATATTATTATTGTAAGTAGCAGCTTCGAGGAACACCTGGAGCACTTGCAAACAGTGTTCACTCGTCTCCGAACCGCAGGTCTTCAACTACAGCCAGAGAAGTGCGTTTTCTGTCGTACCGAATTAAAATACTTAGGGCACATCGTCAACCGGCATGGGATACACACCGATCCAGACAAAATAGAAGCTATTTTACAGGTGGAGCAGCCCAGTAATGTCAAAGCCGTGAGACGTTTCCTGGGGATGGCGTCATGGTACAGGAAGTTCATTCCAGGTTTTTCCCAGGTTGCCGCACCCTTGACGCAATTGCTACAAAAGAAACAGAAATTCCTCTGGGGTCCCGAGCAATCAGAAGCATTTGCTGCTTTAAAAGAAAAACTTACCACAGCCCCTATTCTAGCGTGCCCCGATTTCCAGTTACCCTTTACTTTACAGACCGACGCGAGTAATACGGGGCTTGGTGCCGTGTTGATCCAGCTCCAGGAGGGCCATGAGAGGGTGATCGCATATGCCAGTCGCACCCTATCCGCCGCCGAAAGAAACTACTCCACCGTGGAACTGGAGTGCCTGTGTGTGGTCTGGGCAATCAAGAAACTCAAAGGGTACTTGGAAGGGTACCACTTCACGGTCATCAGCGATCAACGCAGCCTCAGGTGGTTGCACTCGGTGCCCAACCCGTCCGGAAGACTCATGCGCTGGACCCTCGAACTCCAGCAATATGACTTCACCGTGGAGTACAGAAAAGGATCGCTAAACCGTGTGGCCGATGCCTTATCCAGAGCCAAGGAAGGTCAAGAGTTACAGAAGGCACAGGTAACTAACATTGCCGCCGTTATCCCTGAAGAAGACTGTAAGTGGTATCAACGAATACTGGAAAATGTTAAAGAAGAGCCTGAAGACTTTGATACTTACAAGATTCAAGATGGTAAGTTATATAAATGCTTTTCTGACACCAGCTCCGCCTTCCTCGAGGGTTTTCATCCCATATGGAGGTTGTGCGTTCCTTCACCACAGCGAGAAGCAGTCTTGCGGGAGTGCCACGACCAAGCAGGTCATCTGGGAATACAGAAAACCATCTTCAGGGTTTCTCAACACTACTACTGGCCGGGTCTGTATCGAGCTGTCATCCGCTACGTCCGTGCTTGTCCGACCTGCCAGGCGTATAAGAAGTCGCAACAGCAACCAGCCGGGAAGATGTGCTGGTCCAGAGTGGAAGTTCCCTGGGAAACAGTTAGCACAGACTTAGTTGGGCCTTTTCCGCGTTCCTCCAAAGGGAACGTATACTTGTTAGTTTTTCAGGATCGCTTCACGAAGTGGGTGGAAATACATCCTCTGAGGAAGGCCACCGCGAAGACCGTTATAAAGGCCTTCCAAGAAAAGGTCATCTACGGCTTCGGCACCCCCAAGGTGGTGGTTTCGGACAACGGCTCCCAATTCTCCAACAAACTGTTTCAGACCATGACCGAGGCTTATGGAATCAAACACCAGCTCACTCCGCCCTACACTCCTCAGGCCAATCCGGTGGAGCGGATGAACAAAGTGTTGGGGACCATGATAGCACAGTTGTCACGAGGAAACCAGAAGACCTGGGACGCCTACCTCCATGAGGTCATGTTCGCCATCAACACTTCACGTCATGAATCCACCGGGTTCTCACCGTCTCTGCTAAACTACGGTAGGGAGATGCTTCCACCACGTTCCGTCAGAGAACAGGCTGATCCAGACGAAGGTCCCGTTCCTCCGAGTCCCCAAGAATATCAGCAGCAGATGGCGAAGCTGAAACAGATCTATGAAGTGGTAAAGCTAAATTTAGCCAAGGCGTTTACCCATCAACGTCATCATTACAACCTGAGACGCCGTGATTGGAAACCCCAGGTAGGCGATTTGGTTTACAAAAAAGAACATACCCTTTCAGATGCCGCCAAAGGATTCTCTGCCAAGCTGGCTCCCAAATTTGCAGGTCCATTCCGGGTGAAGAGGGTAATTTCTCCCGTCATCATGGAGCTCCAGGAGACGAGGAATCGTCGAACCGCTGGAAGAGTCCACGTGAAGGACCTGAAGCCAGCCCATGACCTCCCTCCCACGCCTCCAGTGACCGCCGTGGTGGGGATTCCGTTAGAGGGGATAACTGCCCCTATAAACTCATCAGCTCAACCTCTGGCCAGTCAGTCAGTACCTAGTACTAACAAAGTAAACATGGCTCCAGTGGTCAAGAAGAAGAGGGCCCGTCAATATCCGACCCGCAACCGGAAGATACGGCCCTGGAACCCCAGCCAGTATTTACCGCCACAGCCTGTAGTCCGTAGTCCAGAAGGCCTACCTGCCCGGGTGTACCTTGAAGGGATTGGACCTCCAACGTTGGCAATTCCTTCACCGTCCGACCCCATGTACTCCCCAGGTTTAGCCGAGTATCGCCGGCCGGTAACTCCAACCCAAGAAGGGCGCCTGGTGGAAAAATTAAAAAAATTATTTGGGGATTCCCCAACCACACCTCCAGCCAAGCAGCAGCTGTATTACTCACCCCTGCCGAAGACCCCTGATCTGCAGAAGCCGCCACCGACTCCGGGGACTCCTCCATCTATGGCAATGGACCAGGAGGAGCTCTTTCTACCGTCTCCGAAGCCCGTAGAGCCCCTCCTTCTGCCACTTCCGACGCCCATGGAGCTCCTACCGCCAATTCAAGGGACATCCAGTCCGCCAGCAGATGAGCCCATGGGGATAGAACCGCTGTCATCCCCCTGCCAGCCCACCACGTCCACCAACCCGGAAACCCCAGTGCTGGAAGATACCACCACCGCTTCCGAATCTCGCACCTCCAGGAAGCGTCCACGAAACAGAAGACGCCAAAAAAGGGTGCGTATCTTCCTAGCACCTGGGTGTTTCGTAAGAGTCCGGGCCGACACCTTGGACCATATGGGTACTTCACCGCTTCAGCTGACGCCGTCCAACACCACCAGTCCGTCCGCCTAAGCCGCCCCGTCACCGCCAGCCGCCAAAGCAGTTCCCTTCAGCTCCCCCGGAGGAAGAGAGACGTGTAACGTGCTACCAGTGACACAAAAGTTTTTGGGCGTTGGCCAACATCGCCATTTTGTGTTCCACTGGTAGTTCACGTTTTGAGCGCGGGTGGCGCTGCAAGTAGAGAAGCGGAGAAGAGGATTCCCATCACCGATTCGTGCAGTCCACCAATCACAGCCCTGGCTTGGTGGGGAATCCGCATAAAACCAGCTCCCCAAGCCAGGACCAACAACTCCGTTTTCGACTTTAAAGTTAAAACTTCTAACTTTAAATCCGATACCGTGTATTTTCCGAATTTATTAGCCGTTTATTCCGTTTATTTTTCCGATATTTTACCATTGATTTAATTCCGTTTATTCCGTTTATTTTTCCGAATTATTTTTATTGTTATTAATTTTTATTACCTGTAATTATTCTATTATTCATTTCAAATTTTAGTAACCGTGGCCCAAAGAACGTTTAAGGTTTACATCCAGGTACAAATCCCAAGTCCGAACCAGTCCCCGTTCCTTTCCGAGACCACCCGCTTCGTGAAGAACTTGAGCGAAAGGTCTCATCCTTGCCCTAGACCGAGCACGCCTGTGCAAACTTGGCGAGGTCTAGGTGTGTTCCCCCAGGACACAGCGCTGGTGTCCATTAGTGCTGTCCTGGTTCCCTCAACGTAGAGAACCCGCTGTCTTTTTCCCCCCAGGGTACAGTGCTGGTGTCCATTGGTACTACCCTGGGTTTTCCCTACCCGTTTCATTATCCCCTTATAAGTTAAATTACTGCCTACCTGTATTTTCCGAACCGAATAAACCTTGCATTGAGTACCTGGATGTAAAACGTTCCTTTGGTTCGTTTGTTTCGAAGCTGTCCGAACAAGTTTTATAGCTTTTGAATTGTTGAATAGAACAGGTTTCAGTGGCTTGTTCTTTAATCATTCCTTAAAAGAATTAATTGGAATTAATTATAGATTCAAAGAGTCAAGGACCTTGAGGTCATAAAATTCCTTTCCAATTCCCGAATTATAAATTTTACTCACCGTACATTATCCTTAACCTAAAGATTCAGACTGCCCTTCTGGCCTCTGGGCAACGTTTGTTTATTCACAACAATTTAATTAAAATAAAGCAGATTTGCTTTATTTCTTTGTTTATAGAGTAGCTGTCATTCTCACAGTCGACGACGCGCAGCCATCACTCACTTACTGGTGCTCGCGCTGCCAACCCGGACGAAAATCCCCAACTGCCGGCGGGAACAGCCGTAATTCAAATAAAATCCTTTTTACTGTTTTACATAAAATTGTTTATTTTTTTTGTTTTATTATTACAATTCTACTCAGAATAATTTGTACATAGTGTAAATAAATATTGTTAATCAGGTTTAAGCATCCTTTTAATTTTAAAGCACAACTCGACCCCTGGACTACTCAGAGCTACCCGAAATACAAATTTTGCAACGTCCACCCTTATTAGCCGGGGGTGAAACGTTACACGATCCAGTTCAGCTAAAAAATGAATTGACTGTACTTTATAATTCAAATGATATAAATGGAAAATCTCCTTATGACATTGTTAAGTGGATTTTTGAGAAAAATTTAGTAACCACTTTTGAGCAAGTGTATAAACTGGCCAACCTAATATCTAATACCATCCCTGCCACAACTGCTTCTGTGGAACGATCATTTTCTGCGTTAAAGAGAATAAAAACGTATGTACGTTCCACACAAGGACAGGAACGATTATGTCAGCTTTCTTTGTTGGCAATAGAAAAAGCAACGTTGGCTGATTTAAGAAAACGCCACAACTTTTATGACCCTGTTATCAAAAAATTTACTGCAATCGACAGAAGAATAGAATTTCATTATAAATAAAATTATGTTTGTAGGTACTACTTATATGTTATACAGTGTACCTACTCCTACTACTTATATTATGTATATCAAAATAAAATTATACAGTACATTCTAGCCGTTTTTTAGAAAATTGTGTTGTATTTATGAAAATTTATCCACATGTAGGTAAGTTGATGTAAGGATGAGTTACGATATTCGTGTTAATAGTATACTACCTATATAAATTACATAATAATGGCGTATTTTGCTAAAACAACCCAAATTTCAGAAACTTCCTTGACCGCATTACCAACCTGCAGACCCAGGATTCGCCACTGATTTAACATCTTTTTTTTTTGGATATCAAATCATTTATTGCCAACTAAAAAGAACAAGGTTCTTATGGACAAGTCAATAAATACATAATTACATACGAATAGTTAGATTACAAGTATAAACACTAAATTTATATAAAAAGTATTTGGTGAATATGTATAACAGGAAAAGGACAAGCATAGACAACAGTACATCTATAATACAGTAATTTACAAACTGTGCGTGTCTGTAAGGTACTCGTTCAGATTATAGTAGGCCTTTCCAATTAGGTACTGTTTCGTAAGTTTTCTAAACTGTGTCAGCGAGCATGCGGATTTTATATGAATTGGTAATAGGTTAAATAACTTTTTACCATTGTAATAAATTGAATTTTTTATAAGTGCTGAGTGTGGCAAGGGGAGATAAATGTTACTTTTATGGTTTCTAAATGAATAACTGTATAGCGGTATTACAGGTAATTTGTTTTTGTGCTTAAAAAGCAGACAAACGGTTTCTAATATGAAAAGGCTAATTAGGGTTAGAATTTTATTTTGTATAAACAGAGGTTTACAAGAATCGGTTAATTTTGCTTTGTACAGATAACGAAGTGCTCTTTTTTGTAAGATAAAAATTGAGGATAACTTTTCATTACTACATGTACCCCAAAAGGGGATAGCGTACCTTAGGTGGGACTCAACAAGAGCAAAATAAACTTGCCTACCCACTTTGGCACCGAGCTCAGTGGAGATAACACGTACAGTGAAGCAACCAGCAGATATTTTTTTTGAAAGGTTATTTATATGAATATACCAATTAAGGTTACAATCGAGGTAAAGTCCTAAAAATTTCATACTTTTTTTTTGTTGGATGGTAATATTATTGATAGATATTGCATTTAATGTACCGTTGAAAGACATGATTCCAGTCTTTAACAAATTAAGAGAAAGCGAGTTAGAGTCGCACCAATTTTTTACCAATGCTATATCTTTGGAAAGTGTTGTATGTAATGCATCCGAGTCATGGTGACTCCACATCAGACTAGTATCATCAGCAAATAAAGTGACTTGACCAGAAATGTTTAAATTGACAATGTCGTTGATATAAATTAAGAACAGGGTGGGGCCAAGAACTGATCCTTGCGGTACTCCGCAAGTAATATCTTGAGCTGTTGATGATGTTCCACCTAATCTTACTATTTGCTTGCGTTGGGAGAGATACGATTGAAACCAGCTGCGAGCGACACCACGGATACCATATAATTCTAATTTTCGTAAGAGAATCCCGTGATCAACACAATCGAAAGCTTTCGAAAAATCGCAAAACACGACGGCTGCAGTTTTTTTATTGTTAATATCTTCATACAACTGATGCAGAAGAGAGAAAATAGCATCATTCGTGTTGGTATTGTTTTTAAAACCAAATTGCTGTTTAGTTAGAATGTTATATTTAGTTAAGTAACTTATTAGTCTTTTTTTAACCAGTTTTTCAATAATTTTTGACAGCGTTGGTAATAGTGATATTGGTCTAAAATTAGAGCAATCCTGCTTATCTCCTGATTTATATATCGGAACAACTACTGCGGTTTTTAATAGAGATGGAAAGCAGCCACAGGAGAATGATTCATTGATTAGAGCGGTTAAAACATCGAGGGTATTCGGTGGCAATTTATTAAATAATTTCACGGAAATTCCGTCTAAACCTGATGAGTTTTTATTTTTTATATTTGACATAACCATTTTAAGTTCCATGGTATTAGTGGGAAACAAGAAAAAGTTGCTGTTTATACCAAGTGCATTTTGTTTTACATAGCTTAACGGATCCTGATTCAGTGCAATTTTGGAAGATATTTTGCGACTGAGCAAAAATAATCATTAAATTCGTTAGGATTGAGATCGGTTGTTACAGTATTTTTTGTTATCCCTCTTAGTTCGTTTACAATGGTCCAAGTTGTTTTAGTTTTATTGGATGAATTAAGTAAGCGGGACTCGTAATAAATTGATTTTGCTAATCTAATTGTCCTTTTGTATATACTTCTGTATCTAGTGAAATAGGTCTGGAAAGACTCGCTATCAGTAAACCTACGGATGTAGTGCAATGAACGCAGGTTCATTGCGGCTATTCTCAAACCTTTAGTAAACCATGGTTTTATTTTGTTAGTTACAAGAAGTTGCAAAAGAAAGGTAGTTAAATATATATCCTTTAGTTTATTAATAAAAGCAGTGAAATTCGCATCTGTACCTGTGTTGGTTAAAGAAAAATTCCAATCAACACGCTCACAACGATCAGTGAATTTTCTAAAATTTCGTTTTGAATAAATACGCCCGTAATTACTTATGGTGACATTATTCGCTGTTGGAAACATCATTTCTGTTAGAATAGCTTCATGATCGGAAAAGCCTACTGTAATTCCTGACGAGCGCACCATAGAGACATCAAGATTTGTGCATATGTAATCAATAATTGTGGCTGAATTGTTAAGAATGTGCGTATTAAAATGTACATGCATAGTTAAGCCAACAGAGTCAAGTAATTGCAATAAGAGCCTCTTTGAAGTGTTATCGCTCCCAAAATCTATATTGAAGTCACCTCCAAGTAAGATATTGTTACGATGTAACGGCAATTCATTTAATATCAGTTCTAATTTTTCGAGAAAAATATAAACATTAGAAGAAGGGGATCTGTACACACACATAACATACAGTTTAATGTTTTTTTTATAAACAAGTGAAAATTCAAAGTCTTTATCGATTCGTAGGGAGTTGAATTTTTCAATATCTTCATAATCACAATTTTTAGACAAAATTACTGTGCCGCCATAGGGGTTACTTAATCTATTAAATCTAGACACAGTTTCATAATTTGCAATTGACAAGGGTTCACCATTTTTAAGCCAGTGTTCGTTTATTAAAAGAATATCAGGATAATTTAAGTTATCAAGGAGCAGCAACAGATCATCAGTCTTATAGCGAATAGACTGTATATTTATTAACAGTGCATTTAACTTAAAATTTTTAATATGTTGAGCCGGATTGCTGCTTCTATTAACAATATTATTATTAGTAGAGAAATGTCATTTTATGGGAGTTTCACTTACGTCTACTGTCTGCACTGACTTCTGATCTGGGGTGACCAGAGTGTCGAGATTTAGAATGTCAGCACTATTGTCTAATAAGGTAGGGATTTGTGAGGGAAGCAATGGAGATGACGCAAATCCAACGATGTTCTCCTGGCCTGTGTTGGAGATGATGTCAGTATCCACATCGATATCGTTCGGGTAGATGTTGATGTTGTTGGTATTAGCCGATATGTTACTACCATTGATTAAATAACTGTTTATAGTGTTCACCAGCTTGGTTTTTCCTTTATTATTAAAATGCAGCCCATGACCCGTGTAATCACCACGCGAACAACCACTATTTATATCCACTATATCGGTGATACCAGGGTGTAAGGAGCTAAAACGATCTACAAATTCAGTTAATTTAGAATTGAATTTTAATATGAACTTATTTAACTGTGGCTTATCATAACGGTACGGTACAGTACATAGAGATAGTTTCGTATTTGCACATCCTTTAAGAATTCCAGCAATGTATTTAAATGAAGGGTACCTTCCCTTATCGATATCATTGGTACCAGCTAATATTATTACATTGTCATTTTTCGTAAAGCTGGATGTCAATGAATTAATACTTTCTGTGACTTGGCAAAAATTTGCATTGGGTTTAAATATACTTTCCGCACGAAGATACCGATTTGACTTTTCTTTGAGCAGGCTATTGATACTTCGACCGTGGCTGTCTGATAATATGAGAATTGAGGACTGATTAGTTCTTGTACGTTCGCGGTTCTTTTTCTTAGCAAACGACAGTTTTATATCTCTAAGAAGTTTAGATTTGTCATTTAAAGAGTTAATATTTTCAGTTAATTCATCGATTTGTTCTTTTAGACAGTTATTTTCAACAATTAATTGATCTATCTTACATTTATAAATTTCGGAGTCATATTTAATGAGCGATCCGTCGTCAATTTCTTCGTTTGTTGTACAGCTAATGCCACTGACTGGATTTTCAGGAGTAAGTTTTTTTACTCGAACCATGGAGTTTTGCAATTTAAATAATAAGTCGACTAAATCTGATTTGATTAAACTTTTAGCTGTCTCTATATTGTATTGCAATATTTCTTCTTTTAGCTGACTTACTTTAAGTTGTTGTAGGGTTTTTTTATCACCCATTTTATAAACACCACTATTTCAAAACTCACAATATTTGAAAAATTCCGACAACTAAGTACACGGCACGTCTACACTCTACGAAGTTCACTTGATCTTACCGTTAACTATTCCATAACCTTTAAGGATCCCATTACTGGGGGTATAGTCTGCGGCTTGCGGCCAAAGATTGTCGCCCTAGTAGCGGGGGTGTAGGGTTTTTAGATTTTGTTAGTCTTAGAAAATTCAGTACTTGTCTAGCAATAGAGCAGTAAAGTAATACAGCATTTGCTCAATAATTTGTGTGTTTTCTTTCTGCGAGCTATTAATATAGCTCCAAGTATTCTATTACAATATTAGTGTTGCCTCATTGGCGGCGTTAATTTCCGGAGTTCACATTAAGCTCAGTGGTCCTTCGACTGTGGCACGTTTGCCACAAACATTTGGTCTTTCTTTACCGGATCGCAATCAGAAATTGTTCCTGCCTCAGCTGAATCGTAATATATTGGGTTGGTCTTGAGCTGGATCGACAACCAAAAGATTTTCAAACCACAGTTACAAAATACAAGGATACTCGAGGGTGACTAGGTTTTTTTGTGCGGGTTTATAGTTTGTGTATTGAGTTAATTGTCAACAAAGTACGCTTCTTAAATACAGTTGTATGAACCAGATTGCATTAAATTTAGTATAAAATGTCCGACGAAGGTTTAAAGTTATTAATATCAAAACGAGGGTTCATTAAGGCTTCTGTCACAAGGATAATAGTATATTATTCAACGAGCGTACAATGATGGCTATTACCCATGAAGATGAAATTTGCAGCACGAACCGAAGG
The DNA here is from genome assembly GCA_963082805.1 of Hemicrepidius hirtus. Classification (NCBI taxonomy): domain Eukaryota; kingdom Metazoa; phylum Arthropoda; class Insecta; order Coleoptera; family Elateridae; genus Hemicrepidius; species Hemicrepidius hirtus. The sequence goes on along the minus strand of OY720161.1, from coordinate 31,077,672 downwards.
TGAGTGCTGTAATCATCCGAGTGGGTAATAGCCATTATACGCAAGTCCAATACTATACTTTATCTACAACTATTTAAATAACAAAGCAAATTTTAAAGTTCAAAAATTTAAATAGAACAAGTCATCATACCTGAAAACAATGTTTTTAGTTTTGATTCTCAGTTCTGTCTGAGAGTGTTGCACAAAATACACAGTAAGTTATTTCGTCATAATAAAAGCTCAAAAATAAATAGATAGACTTCAGATCATTTTTATTGCGAAAATTGACAAACATTGCTAGACGTAATTTTTATTAACATAAAACCAAGTAACTAATAGTTCAACAATAACTCTATACAGGGTGATTCAAAAATGGCGCATAAGCTCTTCAGTACGTTGTAGGGAATAATAATTGAAGTGTAGGAAAAATAGTAAAAAAATTCTTAGCCACTAATTTGCTGAGAAATGAAGAAGTTAAGTTGAGAACTCAACTTTGAATTCATGTGGATTTTGAAACTTCTCATCATTTCATATAAATAATTTAAGTATTTTTTCATAGTGGGTAATAAACAAAATGCTCATAACACCTCATTATCCTGAAATATCAGCTTTCAAAATTGATATTTTTGTATCAAGTTGTTTGAAAAAAATATTTGGCAACGATCGCGATGTTTGAAACTTTTAATAAGCTCACTATGTAAATGAAAGGAAATAAAAGCCACTCATATACTACATAGCTGCACCCGTGTTGCTAAATCTACAACTTACTTCTTCGTTGTTAACTACAAGAATGTAGCCGCTAAATTTTTTTTATGATTTTTCTACAGTTCGAATAACCGTCCCCTACAACGTACTGAAGAGCTTATACGCCATTTTTGAATCACCCTGTATACCTAAATATAAAACATTTTTTTTGTTTTATTAATTTGACAGGACGATATTATAATATAATATTATTCAATCGTAGTGTCATTATTATTCAATTCTCAACTGTAATGAGTGTCATTAACCGTTAAAAATTGTATAGTAATAGAAGTATTACATAATAGTTGTAGATAAAAATATTTGTAGATAAGTTTGGAATTACCGACAACATTAATCAACTAAAAACGCGTTAGCCGAACTTACAAGGTGCATTCGCGAACGTTAAGTAATGTTAGGTTACCTAGATTAGACTTGCCATCATTTAGTGGAAATTATTTAGAGTGGCAAGCTTTTTCGGACACTTTTCAAGAACTTATTCATAATAGTAGTTGATATACGGAAATTGAAAAATTTCACTATTTAAAGTCCAGTTTAAAGGGCAATGCTCATAAGACACTTGAATCCATATCCGTATCAGCAGCAGGTTATAATTGTGCTTGGGGAATATTAAAAAAACGATACGAACACAAGCGTCTTATTGTACAAGAACATGTTTTGGTAATTTTAAATACGCATAATCTAATTAAAAATTCACATTCATCGATGCGTCGCACTAAGGGATATTTTTCAAAAAAACGTGGCCAAAAATCCATATTGTAAAGTACATTGGAAAAATAGCATGACCCATCTGTTGCGTAGTCGAGAAGGCTGAGAAACATCTGAATATTGCTAGCTGTCAAAACTATTCACAATAAGTGAAATTTCTCAATTGCAACTTGATGTCTGGTGAAGCAGTGAAATAGTGTCGAATGTTATCAAGTGTTTTAGTTTATTTTTTGAAACATTTATAAAGACTTTAAATATTTTATTGGTATGGATTGTGTACCTGGAGGTTAGTAATTTGTTATGAAGTAATGCTTTTTTGTTGGGTCTATTAAATTAACTACGAAAAAAATATTTTAAGTAACAGAAAAATCGTGAAATATTTAATAGTTATAAATGTTCATTTTGAGAAGAAGTACTGAATACCGCTGAATTCAATGAATTTTTTTTTATATCTTGTACATCAGACTTTTTTGTTTAACAAATAATAAAAAATAGTTGCGGACTGTTGCAGCCGCTTTGTAGATAGTGGTCGCATTAATATGATAGGTACTGTACGCTTAAAGTAACTAGATACTTTTATTTATTAAAGCATCGAGCGAAAACAATATGAGTTTCACAAGAAGAGAGCTATACAACATAATGGAACAATCCGGTGCACAAATTATAGCCGAAAAATATGAACATCTAAAAATACCTATATATATTTTATATATTATATTATATTTTATATTATATATTTACAATAAATGGCTGCAAAATAAAATAGTATTTCCAATGGAAATTCCAACATTCACTTCTGCAAGTCGTGGTCGTCCAAGGAAGTCTTTCGCTGAATCAAGCGACAGATCTAAGCGAAGGAAAACTGAAGAACTACGGACAATCTTATCACAAGAGCTATCTTATGCGACTGAAATGAGCCTCCGAAGTGTAGGTCAAGTTGATGCTGCTAAGGTGGTTAAAGACGTCACTGGTTCTTCACCCACACGTGCCACGAAATATAGATCAGCGATTTATGTAAAGAATAACCTTGGTATTTCAACTGATAAAGCCTTATCAATACTTGTAGAGGGACAATTAACGCGTCACCAATATAATGTGGTAAGAGACGCTGCGAAAGATCGATTCCCACCATATTATTTAGTACGAAATGCGAACGAGGAGTGCTATCCAAAAGATGCCATAACTATTACGGGAACAAGTGCAGAAATTCGATTGCAAAGTTTGCTGGATCATACGGTTCGTCGTATTGTATATACGCAAAGCGAGGTTGTATCTTCCATAAATGAACATGACATGTATAAAGTTTGGCTTATTACCAAATGGGGTTGCGATGGAAGCTCTGGGCAGAGCATATATAAACAAAAAATTAATGAAAATGAATGCAGTGACGAAAGTGTTTTTATGTCTTCATTGGTTCCCTTAATACTGTTCATTGGAAATGCCCCAGATTCCTTAGAGAAAAAAAATATTTGGAAAAACCCCAGACCTTCCTCCAAACGGTATTGCAGACCAATAAGGGTGCGTTTTGTCAGAGAAACGACACAGTTGACTATTGACGAGAAGCAGTACATAGAGAATCAGGTAACAGCGCTCATGCCCACAGTAGGAATGCAAATTTCAGTTTACCACAAAATGCTATTTACCATGATTGATGGTAAAGTTTGTAATGCCATAACAGCCACTTCATCTACTCAGCGTTGTTACTTATGTGGAGCCACATCAAAACAATTTAACAACATAGACGCAATGTTAGAGAGACCTATGAATGAAAACAGTGTTCAATTTGGCCTATCTACATTACACGCGTGGATACGTTTTTTTGAGTTTAGCTTGCATTTGTCCTACAAATTAGTTATTAAAAAATGGCAAGCACGAACATCTGAAGACAAAACATTGGTCGAAACGAATAAGAAAAACATTCAGAAAATATTTCGGGAGGAAATGGGATTAGTAGTGGATGTTCCTACTCCTGGATACGGGAGTGTAGTAATGATGGGAACACTGCCAGAAGATTTTTGCAGATAGAGACAAGTCGTCACAGATTACCGGGGTAAATAAAATTTTGTTGGAACATTTTAGGATCATATTAATAGCGCTGTCCTCTGAATTTTCAATAAACACTGCTAGGTTTCAAGAATTTTGTACGAAGACGGCAAGATGTTTGTCCAATATTATCCATGGTATTACATGCCCACTCCGTTCACAAAATTTTAATTCACGGACCGGTTGTCACTGCAGCTTCCATATTACCCATAGGGCAGCTCTCTGAAGAAGCGCAAGAAGCCCGTCACAGAGATTTTAAGGAGTTTAGAAGGTGTTATTCACGTCATGTATCAAGGGAAGCAACTATGGAAGATATATTTAAAAGACTGTTGCTGTGTTCAGACCCATACATCAGGCTTAAGAACCTTACCAAAGAAAAATTTGAAAAAACTGCCCAAAGAGGTCCTCGACATGTTAGCTCCGACTATCAAACAATTTAGTGAGAAAGAAGAAGTGGAGGAAGATGACGAAAGAGAAATAGAAGAGGAAGACGGGTAAGAAGAACTATCAATATATGAGTTATATGACTGTAAGAACTAATAAGGCTGATTTGTGAAAAATACAATTTTGTTAAATAATCATTGTTTTTATATTTTAAACTTTTTTGTTGTTTTTTGATAAGAATATACCTAAAAAATTGTTAGAAATCACTACTAGAGTATATACTTTAAATAAAAGGTTTTAGAATTTTGGCCAGGTTTTTTGAAAAATGTCCTTTCGCCATTTTGAATTTTAAAATTTTGAAATCAGATTTGGAATAAGCGACTCTGAAAACACCTGGAAACCAAATTCCATCAAAATCTGCTAAACTATTGCTAAAACGTCGGCCATATTGAATCCGTCATTTTGAATTTTTCAATTTTGAAATCAGAATTGGAATCAGCGACCCTCAAAACCCGAATATGACAAGTTTCATACAAATCGGATGATTTTTTGAATTTTGGCCAAGTTTTTCTCAAAATACCCCACTGTGCGTCGCCTAGTAGATGACATAATGATAAATTTAGAAGCATTAAAGACGCTAAATCAAGCTATAAATAAATGGGACGCACTGCTGGTTCCCATAATAGTTTTTAAGTTTGACTTCATGACCAAGAAGGATTGGGAATGTACATTAAATTCAGACATACCTTCAGTGGGAGACCTCTTTAAATATTTGGAAAAGAAATGTCTTTTATTAGAGTCTTTGGCCGCGTCAGATTCACGACCAAACAGTACTATTCATTTAAAAAAGACTAGGGGTCCGGTTATTGCTAATAACTTATTATTTAACAAGTCATGTAATGCTACTGTTAGTAGGAAGGTTGTGTATTGCATGTGTGAACAGAACCATGCGATTTACCATTGTCCGGAGTTCCTTAATCTTTCAGTAGCCGACCGAATAACTCAAATAAATTCCTTAAATATTTGTTCAAATTGTCTGAAGAACAAGCACGAATTGGCGAATTGCAGGTATAAGCCTTGTCATCATTGTAATCAGAAACATAACAGGACATTTTAGCAGAGGTATGTAGAAACAAGACTTCAAGTAGTAATAATTATGTAAGGATTGAGGTGGAAAAAGATTTGTTTTATAATGATAATTGCTCAAATCAGGATAATCTACTTTCAATCATGGTAAATATTAATACTCAATTGTTTAAAATGGAAATTGATTCAGGTGCGGCCTTAAGCTTGATAAGTAGTGAGACTTAGGAAAGGTATTTCTCAAACTATGAATTAAAAACGGATTATAATACGAGCTTAAAGAGCTACACAGGCAATTATGTTAGGCCTGAGGGGTATATTTATTTGGAAGTTGAATATAAAGATGCATGTAAACCTATTTTATGTAGTCAAGAATCGTGGTACTTCATTATTAGGTAGGGACTGGATAGAATCTTCCAATATTGAATTTAAAATGGTAAATTACATGGAAAAAGTTTCAGAGATTGACAGAATTATTAACAAATTTCCAAAGGTATTTAATGATAAATTAGGGTGTTACAAATATGCTAAAGTTTCAATAGAGTTAAAACCTGATACTAAAGCTGTGTTTTGTAAGCCTAGGCCAATTCCGTTAGCCTTCCGAGCAGAAATGGACCATGAGTTGGAGCGACTTGAGAAGGATGGTATTATCAGTATCACACAGATTGAGGGACGTGAGTTGGGCACACCATTAGTTCCGGTGCAAAAGACCGATGGAAAATTGCGATTATGTGGGGACTATAAGAGGACCATCAAAAAACATCTGGTGGAAGTAAGGTAGCGGGTACCTTACTTCCAGGGTCGATGATATATTCGCAAGGTTACATGAAGGGGAACGCTTCACAAAGATCGATCTGAATCAGGCGTATATGAATTTGAATTAAACGAGGAAGCTAGGAAAACGTTGGCATGGAGCACCCACAAGGGAATATTCGCAGTAAACCGAATGCCTTTTGGCATATCGCCAGTAAGTGCAAAGTTCCAGAAATTTATAGAACAATTATTTCAGGGCATGTAGAACGTTGTCAACTTCCTGGACGATATTAGAGAGTTTTAGCAACTGCCCGTAATGACCACAGTAACGCTAAACGCCAATTTAGCAGCTTGTGCGCATGCGCGTAACGTTATTTAGATACCGGTTTACGGTATTCGAATGTGTTTAGCGTTTGCTTTACCGTTTGATAAATTTAGGGAAGTTTTACTATTTGTATTGGTTAATATGAAGAAAAAACAATAATATTATAAATAATATAAAGAAAAAATATTATAAAGGTTCACATACCTTCTTCACAAGTAAAACCAAAACAATGAGGTTAAGATATCATTTGACGCGAATCTTTAAATGCGTACCAACGGTAACGGTATTGCTAAACGTCTAAAATTCCTACCTACCGCTATTCGGTACTCACGGACTTTAGCGTTTAGCGTAACTTTTAACGGAAGGTTGCTAAAACTCTCTATTCTAATTACAGGAAGATATAAACAAGAGCATCTGGGAACACTAACCGAAGTTCTAGAAAAGTTGAATGAAGCAGGATTAATTGTACGTGCAAGTTTTTCCAAAAAGAAGCAGTATACATGGGGCACCAAATAAGTAAAGATGGGTTAAGAAAAACGGGAGATAAGATTAGTGCTATTGTAGAAGCTGAAAGTCCAACCAATACCACTCAGGTAAGATCCTTTTGTGGAATGGTAAACTATTACTCCAGATTTGTACCAGACTTGGAAAATATATTTAAACCTATTTATGAGTTATTGTCTAAAACTATTAAGTTTGAATGGAACCATGCATGTGAAAAATCATTTAAGAAAATTAAAGAAATGATTGCTTCAGACATATGTTTAGAGCATTTTAATCCGAACTTGGTTATAATCCTGACAAGGGATGCATCGAACGAGTGGATATCCGCAGTATTAAGTCATATATGACCGACGGTGAAGAGCTAATGGTTGGTTGCATATCACGCACACTCATGCCGACAGAGAAAAACTATTCTGTAATACATCGTGAATTTATAGCTATTTATTATGGAACTATGAAGTTTCAGCAGTATTTATATGGACATAAATTCACTTTATGAACAGATTATACACCATTGTTAGCATTATTCGGAGAACATAAGGGAATCCCATTGATGTACACGAGCAGTTTACAATGGTAGGCAGGGTATTTGTCAAGCTTTCATTAGAAAATAGAATATATAAAAGGGCAAAATAATGTGGTAGTCGATAGCTTATCAAGAATTCCGCTAAGGAGTATCAAGAGAAAGGAAAATACTTGCATTTTGCTGTATCGCCCGAAGGTTGGCCAGTGGACAACAAAGAGATCGCAGAAAAGACTAAAAAGACGCCCTATTAAATGAAATAATGAGTCACATAGGAAATGGATGGACACTAGAGCTGAAAGAGGAGTTATAACCTTACTTTCATAGAAGAAATGAGCTAACCGTAGACAGCGGAGTGGTGCTCTGGGGGTATTGAGTGGTAATTCCGAAAGCCTTGAGGAAACGATTACTGGAGGAGCTTCATTGCTTACATTTTGGAATGGTCAGAATGAAATCACAGGCAAGATCCTACCTATGGTAGCCAAGGGTCGATAAGGACATTGAAACATTGTGCAAATTATGCATACCTTGCCTGAAAAATAAAGCAGATCCTCCTAGGGGTACCATTGAACCTTGGCCAGCAGCTAAAGGCCCTTGGAGTCGAGTTCATATGGATTATTTGGGCCCGATAAAAGGTAAAAGTTACCTAATATTAACGGATACGTGTTCGAAATGGCCAGAAGAATGTGAAGTAAAATCAATGGCAGCGGACGAACTAAATCTGAAGTGAAGAGATGCTTTTGCCAAACTTGGATTACCAGAAATGGTTGTAAGTGACAATGGGGGACAGCTAGTGTCTAAACAAATCGAACAATTTTACAAAAGGAACAAAGTGAAGCATGTAACATCACCTGCGCATAACCCAGCTAGAAATGGTGCTGCAGAAAACGCAGTTAAGACGTTTAAAAACAAAATCAAAACAGCCATGCAAGACCCAAGAAGTAAGGGAGAGAAAATCACAACCACAATATCAAGATTTCTTATTAGTTACAGGAAAACCAAGCACAGTTCAACCTTGGAGACGCCAGCAAAATTAATGTTAGGTAGAACATTCTCTGGAGTTATGGTGGTTTATTTTATTTTATCACGACTGATCTACTCAATGCTAGAATCAAGGCAACCCTAAATGAAGCGGGCCACAAAATGTTATAGACTCTGCCCGAGGGCTATAGGTGTAGCCCTTACTTCCTTAATGGAAAATAAAGAGAGCTTTAATTGCTTAAAAATCATAGAAAATTTGTTGGATGCAGGAAATTATTGTCGGGATTACACCATTCACAATCTTTGGCGAGAAAATCATTTATTTCTACTGGTTTAGATAGAAAATTAAGAGGTTTTTGACGCAACACAAATTAATTCACTGCTGTTCGGGGCCAACTTAGCAGATCAAGTCAAGGAAAGCAAGAAAAAACAGGTTAGAATCTCAAACAGAACAATTTTTTGAAGCAAACGATATAGATGTTAGTGATAATGAAACTTCCAGAAAAAGATGTGCAGTTTTAATAAGTCAATTAACAGCAGAGACATATAATCTTTTAAGGGACTTGTGCTATCCGGATAAACCAAGTGACAAAAAGTATGGGGAACTGTGTGCGGTCAAAAATTTCAGTGTTTCGTGAACGCGTTGAATTTTATGGTGCAATGCAAAAAGTGGACGAAAGCATTACAGAGTGGCATGCGCGGATCACAAACTTATCGATGAACTGTCAGTTCGGGAGTTTGGATAAAGTTTTAAGAGACAAGTTTGTTACAGGATTAGTACGGGCTCCAATCTTAGATCGGTTATGTGAGGAAAAATACAAAGAAAGTGATACGTTGCAAACCATGGTAGAGCTGGCGATGAACAAAGAAGCGAATTTGGCAGCACGTGCGGTAACACCGTCAATCCTTAACCAGAGGCCAGAAAAACTTTCCGTAAGTATGAACTGGGTGAAACGAGGTCAAAAACCAGCAGGGATCTACCGTCAGAATAAGGGAACAATGAAGAAGCAGGTACCAACAACTTCCTGTCCGACGTGTGGCAAAATTCACCAAGAACATCAGGAGTGCAAGTATAAGAACAGTAAATCAACAGCAATAATTTATTACAAAAAGAATAACATAACTTTGACAGAATACATCGGAAAAACTAGTTTTCCATTAGGGTTTTTTACAGCTAAACTAGAGTACTAAAAATCAGAAAATTCGTTCTCAGAAAATGGGTGACTTTTTATTTCTAGAGATAGGTAAATCCATGGAAGTAACCAAAACACACTTGTTTCTTCTAATGTAACACAAACCGCTGAACGTCGTAGTGATATACGTCAGGTGTCAGTAATTGTAAATCACAATACATTTAAAACGAACAAGTTTGATCGTATATCTTTCTAGTTTTATATTTTCTTTTAAAATTCTGCACAATGGAGGTTGTAGACCAAGGTATGCACTCTCTTTTCACTTCGTATATTTAGTGCTTATGTGTAACATAGCTCGTTGAAACAAGATAGAGAATTTTCAGCAAAAAAAAATTATTTTACTAAGTGTAGTGTATTTAATTTAGTGTGTTAGAATAAGTTAGAATAAGCTTGCATCACGAGTTGCGTACGGCAGAGAGCCATTAATGTTTTTGTACTGTACATCAGCCTAAGGCTATTCCTGTTCTCATAATAAACGATAATTAAATATAAATCTTATCATTGAATTAATACCACATTGGAGAGGTCACTACCATATATAACACTAAGTTTTACAAGCCGGCAAAAGTTTTGCCGGATAATACCGGCCTTGCGTGTGGCATAATTTTGAAGTACACTTATTAGAAAATTCGCCTACAAATATTCATATGCCCGTTCTTGCCCGTTTAAGGTTTATTTCATTTTTAGTAACGGGGTGCAGGATATCCCGAAGAGTGATGTTTCATGCGAGGCACTCAGAAAGTGATGCTAATACAAAAAGTTTGGCAGTGTTCAATTGTGTTGTATCAGCATTACATGTTGAAGATGTCGAAAATGTCGAAAATGTGAAAGGCGCTATTATGAAGAAAGTTAACAATTTTTGCAAACGAACAAAAGAAAAGTGGCAAAAATGCAATCGAACATCAATTCGCTTTTTAAATGAATATTCCAACTGGTTAGACGAAGGCATTGTTTTCGAAGAATTAAATACAGGCACCCAACAACCAATAACTCCCGCTACTAATAGGGGTCGTCCTTTAAGAGACTTCCAAGAATCAAGTCTTAAAACTAAAAGAAGAAAACTCCAGGATTTATTACAACAACGTAGTACAGAAGAACTTACATTGGCTGCAAGATTGAAGTTACGTTCCGAGGGAAAGAGAGATGCTGCGGATATACTTAACCAAATCTCCAATTACTCCCCAGAGAGAGCTACTAAGATGAAAAAGGCATATAGGTCGCCTATTGAAATTCCAAAAAGGATGTCTACAGAAGAGGCATTGGCTTTATACGTTGACGCAAAAATGACCAAACATCAATATAAATTAATCAGACAGCAATCTAAAGCTCATAATGCAGATCCAGGGTATGATAAACTTTTGGACGAAAAAAAACGGTGTTATCCAAACGATATCGTGGATCATACAACTAATCGTATCATTAAGGCCCAATATGAAGAGATCAAGAAGCTTAATCTACATGACGCAGTTAATCTAAATATGATTTATAAGTGGGGATGTGATGGTGCTCCTGGACAATCCAATTACAAGCAAAAATATTGTGAAAATGTGACAGAAACTGATGATTCGGTTTTGTTTGTGATTTCTTTAGTACCACTGCAGTTGAACTACGATAAAGTGTTATGGAACAATCCTACCCCTTCTTTAACTCGTTTTTGTCGTTCCGTCAAGCTCAGTTTTCGGAAGGAAAGTGTGGAATTTACCAAGCAACAAGTCAAGAGTATTGAAAATCAAATTAAAGGACTTTTACCAACTAAAATAGAAATGGATCATAGTATTCTTGTGGCAAACCATACACTGTCAATGACGATGGTTGATGGAAAAATATGCAACTCCTTAACTGGCGATTCATCCCAAAAGTGTTACATATGTGGTGCCGTACCAAAAGATATGAACAACCTAGAAAACTGCCAGGCAAGAACTATTGACGAATCTTCCTTGTCCTTTGGACTGTCTAGTTTACATGCGTGGATAAGATTTTATGAATGTATTTTACATATATCCTACCGATTGGATGTTAAAAAATGGCAAATTAGAAAAGCTGACAAAGAAAAAGTAGAAGCGAGAAAAAAGACCATCCAAGAAAGATTCAAAAAGGAAATGGGGTTGTTAGTTGACATTCCTAAACAAGGTTCAGGGAATACCAACGATGGAAATACAGCTAGAAGATTTTTTGGCAATCCATCATTATCTTCGTCAATAACTGGTGTTCTTGAAAATTTAATAAAAAGATTTTCAGTAATACTTCAAGCACAATACATCTGGACACAGAATAAATACTGGAGCGTTTTCCAAGTATGCTAAGGAAACTGCGGAATTCTATGTTCAAGAATATGGTTGGTACTACATGCCTGCAAGTGTCCATAAGATATTAATACATGGGGGAACAATAATAAACTCGGCAATCCTACCTATTGGACAGTTATCAGAAGAAGCCCAAGAGGCCCGTAATAAGGACTGTAAAAGATTCCGGGAAAATCATTCCCAAAAATTTAGTAGAAAGCAAACTATGGAAGACGTAATTAACTTGTTACTAGTAACATCTGACCCCCTAATAAGTAGCAAACGCAAAATTAAAGAAAAAAAAACACATTAACCTATCGGAAGAAGTCAAGCTTTTATTAACGGAATCTAACGACTTTAGCGATAACGAGGAGGACGATAATAATAGTATAACAGAAACTGATGAACAATGTAGTGATTCAGACTAAAATTCATAAAATTTTCATCGAAGTAAAAATTCTAAATAAATTAATGCAATCTTATTTAACTTTTTACTTCATGTAAATTACTTTAGCGTCCCTATGGTTCAGATATAAACAATAAATAACAAAAAATGTATATTAGTGTTAATAAATTAGTTTTAATAATGTATCCTTCAAAATATAACCAATAATTACGTTTCTGAATTTTGACCCGCTAGATTCACAAAATCGACCACTGTGGGCCGGTAGCGTTTATATCACGAACATATACACCGGCGGAGGTCAATTATTCAGTTATAGATAAAGGTTAGGTTAATATTTTGCGGTTTAAAAATTCCAGAATTATTTGTTAGGGCAAAATTTTACATTACGCACGGATCATCGTCCTTTGATAGCTATATTCGGAGAACACAAGGGGATTCCTCAAATGGCAACAAACAGGCTACAACGGTGGACAATTTACTTGTCAGGGCTCAATTATAAGATTATAACTATAAAGGGTACGGAAAATGCAGTAGCTGATAGTTTTCCAGATTACCATTGGTAATAGGAACCGCGCAGCAAAGCGAAGAAATCACGTACTTAAATTTTATTGAAACCCAAAGTACTCTGATAAATAGCAATCGGGTAAAGACAGAGTTCAGAGAGGATCCTATAATCAGTAGAATTACAGAATACGTTCAGAAAGGATGGCCAGCTACCACATCGGATTTGGAATTTAGACCTTATTTCTACAGAAAAAATGAATTTACGGTAATTCGGGGATGCTTAATGTGGGGATACAAGGTTGTTATTCCAAAACCTATTAGAGCCGATTAATTGCGCGAGTTACACGTGAGCCATCAGAGTATTGTAAGAATGAAAGCGGTAGCGCGTTCATATATGTGGTGGACTAATCTGGACGAGGAAATTAAATGTGTAACCAAGGCATGTAGCGCAGTTTACAAACAAGAGACAGTCCGCTGAAAATAGGAGGGATTTCATGGGCAAAATAATCGCGAGTAGGGGAGCGCCTACATATAGATTTTTTAGATTTCAAAAATAGGATTTATTTAATAATAATAGATAGTTTTAATAAATGGGTGGATGTTTACCAAAAATGAGTAATAATGCAGGGACTACGAACACTATTGAAAAGTTGCGAGTAACTTTCACTCTAAACATCTACATGTAATCACGAAAAGCGAGAACTTTAGATATAATTTAACGATCAAACGAACTTATCTGTTGTGAAATTCGATCAAAATTATATCGGAAGTCTCGCTTGAGATGATTACATCCCTATCATTTTATTAAAAAAGTGTGTTTCTATTTTGTTTTTACCCTTCCCATTCAGTGCAATTTATAATCTCTGAAATGAATGAAGGTCATAGAGCAAGTCACACCTAGCGAGGAATATTTTCATCTCTCACGGCCAACTTCATTAAAGACAGCTTACGATTTCAGATGGCCGTCCCAATTCGATTGAAACGTCAAACATGCACTTTACAGATTCATCCCTTATATGGCGCCCTCTATACGGGTAGAAAGGGTACAAATTTTTGAAATTTAAAGTTAAATACCATGGATTTCTCAAACTTAAAGTTTGAATTAAATATCATACATTCCAAAACTACATTCATTTGACAGTTTTCAATTTTACTAATTTTTCAAAATGGTAAAAAGGTTAAATGAATAAAGTTGAAATGGATGTAATAATTTAATATAATTAAAAAATTTTGAGAAATGTCGCATCCATTTTATAATTTTTCGTAGAACACAAGTTATATAAAAATTATTTAATTAAATATATTTCGGATAATTAAATCCTTCATCAGTAATGTACAACTGCAATAAAGAAAAAAATTGAGTTTGTAAAAGGAAATAATTTCTCAAGACAATGAAAATTCTTACCTGATATTATTAACATGTTTAAAAAAAAATAAAATTATTAAAAAATTAATTACAGTGGTGGAATTTGACACACCACTTCCTTGTTAATAATTTAACCATGATTAAATTAAAAGTTGAAGATTAATATTAAAGAAATAACACCAATGAAATTACTTGGCAAAAGTTTTTTTCCGTAAGAAAATTTTACAATTTAACCAACTTAAACACGTAAAATATCCTAAAATGAGAGAAGGAATATCAGAACTATTAAAATACATATGATCTATTTTTAAGTTATTTAAAATAAAATATAAACAATTATTTAAAGATGCACCTGCTTTGCCTTCATGCAAGTCCCTCCACAATGAATGACCTCACTAAAAAGATTAGACATTCACTGTGGAAAAAACAAACATGAAGGAAAAGCAAGTACAAGCATTAAAAAAAGTTGAAATAAATGGAATTGAGATTTTCAATATCTGTTTTATAATTTACCGATTTAGGGCTTTTTTTAATTTCAATCATTTCATATAAGAGTCTTTTATGCCAATTACTTTCTTTATGTAAGATTTTTAACGGCATGATCTGCCAAAGCAGTATTAGGTTTATTGGGTGTGGAATTTTTGATTTTAATTGAATTTTTGTGTTGATTGATTCGTTTTTTTTAAATTTGTTTCGTCTGTCCAATATAGTTTGCAGTACAATCATTACAGTCCAATTGATAAATTAGATTTGATTCAAAGTTAATATCTATTTTGTCTTTTAAATTACTAAAAAAATTATTACCAATAGTATTATGATTTTTGTAAACAGTTTTAATATTGAATTTATTTAAAAAATTTTCTAATTGATTAGATAAATTAGGAATGTACGGTAAGGAAATAATATTTTTAAAAACATTAAATTGATAATTGTTGAATTCATTACCTAAAAAGTTTGGAAATAAATCACTTTCCCATTACAGTAACAATAGAAAATCACCAACAACTCAACAAAATCCAATCTCCCAAATGGTCTTTCAAGAAAGCAGACTGGAAGGCATACTCAAATTATATTGCTAAATCCACTGATAACCTCGACAAACACCACGATATCAACATACTAGTAGAAAACTTTCAAAATTTGTTGAAAGCAGCAGCAGACATAACTATTCCCAAAGCCAAAAACCCAAAAAACCACCTCCCCGTACCATGGTGGAATGAAGCATGTCACGAAGCTATAAAAAATAAAAATAAAGCCCTACTAAAATATAAAAGACACGCCACTACAAACAACTTTGTGCACTTCAAAAAATGTCGAGCTAAAGCCAGATATGTTATTAAACAGAATAAGAAAAAGAGCTGGGAAGATTTTACATCGAAAATAAACACCTCCACCCCAACACCCGAACTGTGGAAGAAAATAAAATGCATAAAAGGAACTAATCGTACCTACACAATAACAACTCTAACGCACGAAGACTCCATAATATCCAAGTCAGCCGATATTGCCGAACTTTTCGCCACCTACTTTTACAATAACTCCAGTAACGTTAACTACGACACAAATTTTAGACTGAAAAAGGAAGAAATAGAAAATCAAGGGGGCGTCCAAATATACAATAGTGAAGACAGTCCACTTAACATACCTATAAGTGAAGCCGAATTTGCTTTTGCGTTGAAAACATGCAAAAATACAAGCCCTGGACCCGACGAAATCCACTTCTGCTTTCTTCAAAACTTACCACCAGCTGGTCAAAAATTATTACTTCAAATATATAATAAAATACTAACCGAACATGTTTTCCCGAAACAATGGAGAGAAGCAATAACCATACCACTACTTAAACCAGGAAAAACGAATTCAAAAGTCGAAAGTTACAGACCAATTTCCTTAACGTGCACTATGTGCAAACTGCTCGAAAAAATCGTTAACAACAGATTAGTGTGGTTTCTCGAAGACAAAAATTTGTATAACACTCACCAGTTCGGTTTCCGACGAAATCGTTCAACGACAGACTATTTAGTGTTCTTAGAAGGCGAAATATGTGACGCTTTTGCGAACGGACAAGATCTTATAGCAGTCAGTTTCGACATAGAAAAAGCATACGATATGGTATGGCGACGTAGAATAATGCAACAACTCTACAACTGGAGAATAGGAGGAAACATCTGTCACTTCATTCAAAATTTTCTCAAAAACAGATCTTTTAAAGTAAAAGTAAATCACACCCTCTCAACATCCAAAATATTAGAAAATGGCGTCCCACAAGGATCTGTTTTAAGTACTACTCTGTTTTTAATCGCCATAAATGACATTACCAATAATATAACATCACCAGTCAATGCCGTACAGTACGCAGATGATTTGATCATTCTTTGCAAAGGGAAGAATAACAATTCTACTCAAATCCTTTTACAAGAATCCATAAATAAAATATGCGAATGGAGCAACTTTTCAGGATTTAAATTTTCAGAATCTAAAACCAAATGTATACATTTCAGCAACAAAAGACACATTAAGCCAAGCCCTACGTTGAAACTCCATAACAAAGATTTAGAATACGCGGATAATATAAAACTACTTGGAATGGTATTCGATAGAAAGTTAACATGGATACCCCACCTAAAACAACTCAAGAAAGAGTGTATGACCAGATTAAATATAATCAAAGTATTATCACATCAAGATTGGGGAGCACAAAAAGAAAGCTTGATAATGATTTACAAATCTCTCATAAGGTCCAAACTGGATTATGGCGCCATAGTATATTCTTCAGCTAAAAAGACCACTTTGAGAATGTTAAATTGTATTCACCACACAGCGATAAGACTCGCCTCAGGCGCTTTCAGAACCAGTCCAACAGAAAGTTTACTTTGCGAATGCGGCGAATCTTCATTAGAACATAGAAGACGACAACTAATACTATCTTACGCCACAAAAGTGTTATCAGATTCGACAAATCCTCTAAAAAATAAAATAACAAACAGACAGTTCTATCGCAGCTACCATCAAAAACCCAAAAGCAAATTTCCCTTTCATTATCGATTGTATCATATACTAAGCGAAACAAATATTCCCTTCCCACAAATCCAAATAACCCTTTCTAATCAGAACCCCCCTTGGACATACCCCACAATAGAAATAAATAGCAAACTGACACAATTTAATAAACAAGAAACAAATCCACAACTTATAATTAATCACTATATTCCATAATCGAAACCTACCCAACCCATATCCGACTATATACCGACGCCTCAAAAACAAACACCGGTGTAGGAGCTGCCTTAATTACACCAACGGGACAACAAACCTTCAAACTCCACCCTGACTGTAGTGTCTACACGGGAGAAGCTTACGCCATCAAAGAAGCACTAGAATATGTCAAACGTTCAGAAAACACCCACTTCATAATATGTACCGACTCTTTCAGTACATTACAATCACTAACCACCATATACACAAAAAACCCAGTGCTGCAACACATAAAAGAATTGCATCTAGAAATCTCTAAATCAAATCAACATCTCGTTATGATGTGGGTACCATCACATATTGGCATCGTTGGTAACGAGGCAGCTGATAAAGCAGCTCGAGAAGCAACCACATCCCATACAAACATCAATTTCTTGTTGCATAATGATTTCAAGAGTTCCATGAAAGCCAAACTCCAAAAAATGCAACAGACAACATGGACAAATATGGTAAATAACAAACTGAGAAAAATTAAAACCACCATCGATCCATGGCCATCGTCCAAATCACTGAGCAGAAGACCAAACACAGTGCTAACACGCTTAAGAATAGGGCACACAAAACTCACACACGCCTACATCTTAAACAGAGAAGACAAACCTAGATGCGAAACCTGCAACACAATTCTAACCGTTGAACACGTCATCATAAGCTGCATCAAGTACACCATATACAGGAACAAACACCAAATTCGAAATAACTTAACAGAAGCTTTAAATAACGATCCTTACGAAGAGAAGAAAATCATCAGCTTCCTAAAAGACTCCCAACTATACAACTTAATCTAACGAATAATCTCTGTATATTATCCATAAAATAATTTTTGTATTTTCTGTACCGAGCGCTAATAGCCTATGATGCTGATGCACTCTAAATAAATCAAAAAAAAAAAAAAAAAAAATTTATTGTCCTTGAAATAGAAACAAGTTTATTATAAAAACTCCTTTGTAACTTAGTTTTTAAATTTGAATTTGGTGCCTAGTGATTCGGTAGACATCGCATGTAGTCGGGGACTCTGTTGGTCGGCAGGCATCTGTTCCGATTGTTGGAAGTTTATTTTTATGAATTATGTAAAATTTTTGTTTACTTGGACGTTTTCACTGCATCAGTTTTAAAATACCCGGACAACCAGCTCCCACCCTTCCTATTTGATTTCACAATTTTAACAGCGTTACCAACATGCCTATGTAAAACAATAAAAGCGACGTTATGCAACCTCTTATACTTCTCAGTAAAGCGGGTTATTAGTGGTATAAATGGTATTAGACTGGTGAAAACATTTGTCTCTGATAGTACAATACAAACGTATGTCTAGATTTTATCTTTACGTCACGGCGACATTGGTTAAGTTGGTCCTGTACGGTGGCGAACGAAGCAGGTAGATGTGATTGACAGAAAGTTGCTGTTGGAATGGCGATTCGGGTTCCCAACAGCAGCGGTTCACAACATGTTCTGATTTTACGACCAATATTTTTATTAATATTCAAATAGATAGCTTAAAACTGTTTTGGTATCACTGGTGCAAAACAGTAGAAGGTCCCAAATTACAGCGAGCGGAGTTAACTTACTTCATACCACAGTCTGGACTTTGGACCCGCCAAATAATAGTCACTTCTACTATATGTCGGCTAATTTTAGAACGGCTTCGCGGAATGTATCTTCGCTTAAATGATCGGCGCTAGAATTTGATAAGCGTTTCGCAACGGTGGGAGCAACCCCATTTCGAAATAATCCCTTAAATCAGACAAGGGTACCCCTGATACATTAGCTGCATTCGGTAATTAAATCGCGGAGCGGAGCTAGAGTAGAGGGAGTGGAGTAGAGCTGTAGTCACGTGGTACAAGGAGCGCTCCGGAGCAACTTGCGAAAAAGAATGCAAATACAGCTGGTTATGGTGGTAATGTAACCTTACTTTTTCGGTTCGTTTTTTATTATTGTTATAATGGAAAATAATAATTATTCTTTGGTTGCTATGAATGTTCTTCAGTTGGCAAAAGAATTACTTTTTAATGATGATGACGATGAGTGCGAAGATCGGCAAATTTTAGAGAAAATTAATAATTCTTCCGAAGAAACCGTGCCTAATTTTACTGATTATCAGTTTAAAAGAAACTTTAGAATGACATGTTTTCTTGTGATTTGTCCGTGAACTTGCATACTTCACACATAAACATGCTTTCATTCTCCATACTTGTATATCAAAGTTTGTGTGTACACGTGATAATTTTCCCGCCAACTATTTTAAGCTTTTGCTCTAAGAAACTCCAGCTTCTCGATGCAAACACTTCGAGCAAAAAGAGCGTCAAAGAGCGTGCTCCATCTGCTCGCTCCGTGAATAAACGAACGCCGCAGATCGCGCTCCGATCGCGCTCCAAACCATTACCGAACACGATAGAGCAAAAAAACGAAAAAGAGCGTCACAGATCGAAATATCGAATGCGCTAATTGTCTACTAATCTTAATAAATCATAATAAAATTTAAGAACTGTTATATAAATAATAAATATTAAATAAAATATCGATTTCAACAGGAAATAAGAGCTTTCAAGTCGGAAGATGACATTGTACAACAAGATCAAGCGCAAGTAGCTCGCGGAAATATATTTGGCAAGCTGTATTTGGTTTGTGGATCTTTTGTTCTGCCCTGTGATTTAATTTTTTACTACACTTGTGTAAATAACACAATAACTCTTCACGTAAAAGATGACGAACAGTTTCCATACAAAAAAAAAATATTGTCGACATTATTTCCCGTTGAAACCGATATTTTATTTAATATTTATTATTTATACACTGGCGAGCAAAAAATTGAGGTCAACGTATAGTTATGATATTTTAGTGGAATTTCCTGTTTTAAGCCTATACTGGGCAATTGTAAGCCATAGCAGGCGTTTAATCATATATTTTTCGAGAAATGTTATCTGTCATATTGGTCATCTGTCATGCATTATCACCGTAATTCCGACTTCTATGAAATAGCGTGGATTCGCTCTAATTAAAAATTCACATTTCGGTGTTTTTTTTTAAGTTGGCTTTGATTTCTTTTTGTGAAACCTATCAGTCGCACGGTGTAGTGGTCGTAGTAGATATTGCGCTTGTAATAAAGCCTTTAGATCCAATTGTTGTGGCAAGAATTGTAGCGTTGATACAAGATGGCCGAGGACAACGTGAAACTGCAAGAATTGTTGGTAGGAGCCTTTGTGCTGTACAAAAGGTGTACCGACGCTATGAGGAGACTGGCCTGATAACCAGAAGACCAGGATCTGGGCGAAAAAGAGTCACCACCCAAAGGGATGGCCGATTTTTGGTGTCCGCAAGTTTACGGAATAGAACAGCTTCTGCGGTTTTGCTACGAAATGAACTCCAAGAAGTTAGAGATGTAAACGTTAGTGAATGGACCATTAGAAGAAGGCTTCGTGCTGCTGGATTGTCTTGTAGAAGGATGGCTACAGGTCCACTAATGCAACGTCGGCATCGAGTTGTAAGATTGACTTTTGCTCGGAATCACGTGGCATGGAATAATGAGGATTGGAGCAAGGTAATGTTTTCAGACGAGTCGCGCTTTTGCCTCAATGGGTCAGATGGACGGCGGCGAGTATGGAGAAGACCCGGAGAAAGATACGCTCAAGTTTGTACTGACGAGCGACTTCCATTTGGCGGTGGGTCTATTATGGTTTGGGCAGGAATCAGTTCACAAGCACGCACGGAGTTGGTTTTCATACAGAATGGTACCCTGACAGGTCACAGGTACATTACCGAGGTCCTAGAAGATCATGCTATGCCTTTCATCATCACTATGGGCGAGCGTGCCATTTTTATGCAAGATAATGCTAGACCTCACGCAGCTAGAGTTGTCGGAGAATATCTAGATGAGGTGGGAATTACACGGTTCGATTGCCCAACCCTCAGTCCGGACATGAATCCTATCGAACATGTCTGGGATGAGTTGGGACGTCGTATTCGGAGGCATACACCAGCTCCAAGAACTGCCCAGGAGCTGAGGGAGTTACTGTTGCAAGAATGGGATAACATCGACCAGAATGTAATCCTAACAGTCGTTTTTCGACTGCCCGGCCACGGCAAGCCGCACCTTCCTCGCGTCTTCACGGCTGGTAGCGACGGCACTACATGGTGTTACAATTTTCAATTTTTTCACGAAACTATCCATCGGATTGAGAATTTGAAAAACGCAATGTAATCCTCGATCTTAGATCTAGAACGTTTGTAGAAGCAATTTTTTTGATTAACTTAAAGGTTCTTGGAGTTAAGACAAGTTATAGAATATCACAATTATGACTTTTCAGGGCGATCGTTTATTCATCAAGGCGCTCCATATGAAAGCATTGCGCACGGTATTTTTAAAATTCAAAAAAAAATATTTCGGATTAAAATATTGACATGAGAATTTAACTGAACCATGACCAGGTGACTTAGATCTAAAAACGAGAAATTTTTTTTGCAAATTTTTGGAAAATCACCCCCAGCCACCCCCTGCACACGACGATTTTTGGACGACCAGGTGATTTTGCATTCTTAAGGGATGGGGAATGATTTCCAGTGGGTCTCACATTTTAGCAACAAAGTGCAAACGGGATGACACGATAGAAGAAGATTATTACTCTACTATACGTTGACCTCAATTTTTTGCTCGCCAGTGTATAATCATGGATTTTAACAAAGTAACGCTTGAGAATGTCAATAAATTAAGAACTGTTTCCGTTTTTTGTTGTATGCGGGATAGAGTTCACGTCGGGCTGCGCGAATTGAGCTCGAACCCCCGAAGTGTTTATTGAACGCTTTCTTTACATCAACCACCTACAATCTGCGTTTTGCGGATCTTCTATGAAACGAATATACCACTGATTGGCCGAATCTTTAAGATAATTACCAAAATGCCTAATCTTTTTATTATTATTCCATGCATTACAGCGAGATGCGTGTTCAAACTGTTGGAAAAAGGTCACACAATTGCTTTCGCCTGGCGTGAAAAAGTCAAGACAAGTAAATTTTGGCAAAATAGCCTGCTTCTTGCTTGTTAAAACCTCACTAATTGTTCTATCGTTTTGCGCCAGTATTAAAGGATCGTGATTAGTTGGGAGTTCAACTGAATCTTCAAAACGTTCTGAATTATCGGAATTTGCAGGATTTGGAATAACTACAGGGTTTTCTATTTCGTCAGGATTATCTGAACTTCCCTGTACTTGCAATAAAGAAGTCGTTTCAGGTTCAGGAAAAATAAATTCAGTGGTTGCAATTTTATCTAGAAATTGGTCTAAATCGGATTCTGATTCAACATCTACACCCGTTTGATTCTCTATCGTTAATGTTGTAGTGATAAGCACTTCATCCCTAAGAATTTCTAAATCACTTGATTCATCTATCTCTAAATTTGGAGAATAAGCAGCAATAAGCGTATCGTCTTTAATAATTCCTAAATCCCTAGATTGTTTTGTCTCTAAATTTTGAATACGAGTTGGCGATCGTGACAAAGATGAACGCGGTTTAAAAACGTCTTCTTCCTCTGATGTCCCTGATATTTGACTAACGTATATTTATATTAAATTTCGAAAAAGCTTGGTCACCAAAACTATCAATTTTATTAAATTAGTAAACATCTTATTCCCTGGCAGTTCTATAAAAATTTTGAAAAAATCGACTAGTCATTCAATCACTAAATAAAATTTCAATTAACAAACGCTGCACGTTTAAAGAATGGATTAATCATCAAATCACTAAATAAAAATTAAATGAATAAGCATTATATTAAACAAATTGTATCTGTGAATAAAAATTTAAATAACTGAAAACTATACTATTCCTAAATACATAAAAATAAATTTAAGCCTGTTATTATTTTTCTAGAAATTTTGAAAAAATTAATTAAACATCAAATCATTAAATAAAAGTTAAATTAATCAGCATTGTACTATTATTTTCTTTCCCTCCTTTGAAAGATTAAAATATAAATTTTTTTAAATAAACTGATAAAATATGAAACATTTTAACAAAAAATAAAATACTTTTTGAGAATAATTTAGGACTTTTAGCACCTGCACCACTTGTCGCATTTGGTTTGACGGTGTAGCTTGCGACGGGTTTTAGGGTTGCAAATCATAATAAAAGCATAAATACAATTTAAAAGAATCTATTGAAAGTAACTTACATAATATGATAGGTTGACATCGTCGTGGGGTCGTTCTGGGGTCTCGAACTGCCCAGAAGGACCCGAAACAAGAGTAATTACACCCAAAAGGCATTGACGTCAAATGCGGCGGTTCACCAGAATGTCCCTGATCTTTGGTGGGTTCAAGATTCCTTTTATGGCTTCCCAGATCCGGGGTGATTAACTAAAAGCGCGTGATCAACCAGATGAGCAAACATGTGGTTTTGGTAATATTAGCAATTGTTACTAATTAAAAGAATGCGAATAGTTTTAGCAATTAAAAGAACTCGTGAGTTTGCCAATTAAGAGAACTCGTGAGTTTTATACGTGACAATATCTCTGATTTTACCTGCTCCACGAGAGTATGTATTTCTTCCTACTCTATGCACAGGCTGCAGATTATCTGTAGAAACATCTTTTCGCCAGTTGCCTTCTTGAATAACGCCAGTGTTATCTTCTTTATCTGCAAATGTCGACGGACTATACTGTTTTTTATGGTTGGGAGACTTTTGCTCAAATAACATCAACCAATTGTGTAAGCACACAGTAGCTTCGATAATTTTATCAGCAGTGTCTAAATTAGCAATTATAGGTTTACGAAATATCCTCCATCTTGCAGCATATATACCAAAAGTATTTTCAATTGTCCTACGACAACGGCTTAATCTAAAAATATATAAATATACATAGTGTCATCACTACGATGTTAGTTTATAAGCTTACCTATAATAAAATATTCTTTTTTCTTGTGGTAAAAATCTACCAGGATATGGACGCATGAGGGAAGTACATACATGTCCAACAACATAAAAGGGGATTTCATCTCCTGCATATTCAATTGCCCTTGGAGGTGGAGTGCTAAGGTCACCATTTAACAATTTTTGCCCAAACTGGCTGCGCCGAAAAATTCCTCCATCGCCCTGTCTCCCCTGTGCTCCTATGTCTACCAAAGTAAACAAATAGTTTGCATCACACATAGCCATTAGTACCACACTATGACTCCCTTTATAATTAAAAACCTCTGATCCAGAGTTGGATGGTGCCTGAAAACAAACAAAAAAAAATTGACGGTAATATCATTTCAACTACGTAATTGCTGGTATTACTGACTTGTATGACAATGTGCTTTCCATCAATGGCACCGTAGCAATTAGGTAGTTGCCATAATTCACTGAAGCCAGTTGAAATTTCCTCCCACTTTTCAATGCCAGGTGTGACCAAAACTTTCTCAGCTAACATATCCCAAATAGCTGTGCACGTGTCATTAATAATTGTAGATATTGTAATTTTACCAATCCGATATGCATATGATATAGACACCATACTATCGCTAGATGCTAAATATCTAAATTAAAAAAACGTAAAATATGCAAAACATGCATTTTTTTCTTAAAAATCCAAAAAACCCAATATATGCAAAATATGCAAAATTAAATTAGCTTTAATCAATGTAAAATAACGCAATTCGTTCAAATTCAAAAATTCAATTGAGTACAGTGAAAAACAAAAGATATGCATTTTGCATAAATACACAGCTCTAGTGATAAAGAACAAAAACTCACCGTAAAGTTGCTGCTTGACGTTCGGCAGCATGTATTGGTTCTCTCACACAGTGCTTCTCAATATGCGGGCCAATTAAATGTAAAAGTATGTCAAAGTGTTCCACAGACATGCGAAAATAATTAAAATGCTTCTCGGGATCACCGAGACGCATTTCCTGTACAAGGTTATGATAATCTCCTTGTTGCAGTCTTCATTTAAAAATATCCCTGATCCACATACTTCTCGGTTTTTATGTACTTCAGGGTACACATTATTCTTCAACCACAACAAACACAAAAGTCTTTTTTTTTGTAATCATGGTACTGCATTTGATAATAATAATATTGCAATTTATCCATATTTATAATTTAAATAATTAACTTAAATGTTGTATTATTAAATAAACAAATAAAATAAATATGTAATAACAATACATATACAATAACAATATAATAATAACAACAACAACAATATAATAATAACAACAACAATAATAACTTTATATAACTAGCATACTTCACTCAATTAGTAATCCCAACGTAATATAATAAAATCACTAGAAATCCGCAATTTTACACGATTCCATGTGAACGACCGATATTTTACAAACGGAAATATGAAATGCGTATACGCAACCGAGAAACGCTACATCTGAACTCAGCTTAACACTCGACTCCACGTTGCGCTTCAAGGAACATGTATCAAAATGTCTTCAAAGTGCACACTGTAATCTAAGACAAATCTTTTATAATCCGCATATACAGTGTGTCCACAGACTCATTCTCAACATGGGGATCTCGCTTATTATGAGAGATACAGATTTGGTTAAATGGAATGAAATACTCCTTAGGTAAAGTTGTACCAAAGCCTATAAATAAACTCTCGATATTTAATGTAGTTTTGGAAATGTGGTGGAAAAAGTGAATTTTTGGCTTTTTCATTTTTTCCTGTAACTCATTTAGTTTAAGAGGAAGTCGAATTTAATTTGTACTTTCTTAAGGCACTTTTTTAATAGGAATTTAATGGTGTATTCAGATTTTTGAAAACTGTCGTTGTATTTGAGTTACAATGGTCAACTTCATTTTTTCTTATGGAGGTCATAGTTGGCTATGTCACTACTGGATAGAGATTTTTTTTCTCTTTTCAAAAATGTATAATTTGTTATACCTAATATCAAAACTAACGACTAAAAAATTAAAAGACCATAGAATAAAAGAAAACTTATTTAGTACCATAATATTTGAGAAGGAAAATTATCATTAGCATCGCATTTCCTAGTATACCATTCACAAAATTCTCTTCGTCTTTCATTATCCCCTGATCTTAAAGATTGACACACATTGTATTTATATGGATGATATTTGTGCGATGCCAATATTTTATCATCAGTAGATTTGGGAATGCCGGTGTTACGTTGAATTTCCAGAGTTGAAGTGTTTGGATTTTCAACAATTGCTTGTAGAACGGAAGTTTTGGTTTCTTCACTTATACATTGAGGGTTTTTATACGGTTTAATAAATAATCCGTGCTCTATTAAATTTACCCTTAAATTTCTGTAGGTCGATTCATGAGGTTGTCTTCGTTCTGGATAGTGGTTTAAGTACATTTCGGCAGCTCGCGTTGAATTTTTGTGAGACAGAATGTAACAAGACAACATATCAAACTTATCACTTGAACGATTCCATTATGTTAGAAATAATGTTTATAAATAAGCAATTATTAATTTAAGATTAAATAAAATAAACTGACAGACAACTATGGTTATAAAGAAACACAACAAACAAACAAACAATTGCAGTCACAATTGATTCAATTGTGTTTGGGTTTCAGAACCTAAATATTGAGAAACTTTACATTGAAATTAAATTCTTTTTTTCATTTTTAGCCGTTAGTTTTGATATTAGGTATAACAAATTATACATTTTTGAAAAGAGAACAAAAATCTCTTTCCAGTAGTGACATAGCCAACTATGACCTCCATAAGAAAAAATGAAGTTGACCATTGTAACTCAAATACAATGACAGTTTTCAAAAATCTGAATACACCACTAAATTCCTATTAAAAAAGTGCCTTAAGAAAGTACAAATTAAATTCGACTTCCTCTTAAACTAAATGAGTTACAGGAGAAAATGAAAAAGCCAAAAATTCACTTTTTCCACCACATTTCCAAAACTACATTAAATATCGAAAGTTTATTTATGGGCTGTGGTACAACTTTACCTAAGGAATATTTCATTCCATTTAACCAAATCTGTATCTCTCATAATAAGCGAGATCCTCATGTTGAGAATGAGTCTGTGGACACACTGTATTAAGTAAAGAAATTAAAACAGTATTATGGAACAGCCTAATTTTATCAAAAATTGATTATTGTGACGTTGTCTATGGCCCCTGTCTGGACTCTCGAGATAATGCGAGACTACAAAACCTTCAGAATGAAAAAATGGGAAAAACCAAAAACAAGAAGAAAAAATCTTTAGAAGATAAGGTTTTGAAGAAAAAATCGCTTTTAAATCGAATTCAACGGTTGGAAAGGGCTCTTAAAAAGAAGGAGGTTAAGAAAATCCGCATGGACGATTCCTTTGTTGAAGAAGAACTAACAGGTATATCTGTTTTTAATTCGACTGTTCGAAAATTGTTGAGTTTCCTGCATACACTTGAGGTATGCTCAGATTCTCTGGAGTTATAGTGGTTTATTTTATTTTATCACGACTGAGTCTAAACCGGAGGTAGAACTGTTCATATTTTTTTTAGTTTCAAGTATACTCTTGAGGTATGATCAGATTCTCCGGAGATCTTGTGGTTTCTTTTATTTTATCACGACTGAGTCTACACTCGAGCTAGAACTGTTCGTAATTGCTTAGGTATCAAGCACGCACTTGAGGTATCATCGAGATCCTCGTCTTGCTCATCGAACCATTACAGAAAGCAAATCTTTAGAAAAAATAGGTGGATCTCTAACAGAAGCAAATATTTAAGAAGCCACCGGCAAAAGACTGGAAGAACCCCCCTGCACGCCAGTATGTACAGGGGGGCAACAGCAGCAGGCAGTTTACCAGGGCACTGGCTATTTTAAAGTGCAGACAACCTCGGACTTTTCCGCGCTCGCGACCGAACCGGGGGCGATCAAGTTACAGACCCAAATACAGACAATAGAGGTAAGCAGATATGCAGGCTAGCTTCCTAGTTTTTTAAAAAATTGGAAAGTAATCACAACCAATACTGTCATTTTAAAAATTGTACAGGGATGAGATAAAATTCTCCCACCCTGTAAAGCAGTTTGTTCCTCCTAACCCACCCTCACTGGGAAAAACTGATTTTAGTGACTTCAAGCTTGCCATTTCTAAGCTTGCCATTTCTAAGCTTGTTAGAATTGGAGTCATTTAGACATGCAAGCTATGCCTGGATCAGTTCCTTTCTAGGTTTCTCTTGGTTCCAAAACCTGATGGGTCCCGGAGGTTTATTTTAAATCTAAAATATTTGAACAATTTTGTAGGAACTGAACATTTTAAGATGGAAGATATTCGTACAGCCAAAGCATTATTAACCCCAGGAATGTTTATGGGCTCCATCGACCTGAAAGATGCTTACTTTCTCATTCCGGTCCATCCAAATTGCATAAAATATTTAAGGTTTTGCTTTGACAACCAATTGTTTGAATTTACTTGTTTACCCTTTGGGTTAAGCTCTAGTCCTTATATTTTTACTAAACTTTTGAAACCGGTTGTTCATTATTTAAGATCGTTAGAAATATTATCGGTCATTTTTGGTAATACGTTTGAGAAGTGCAAGAAAAACATTGAGTCATCCACCTCCATTTTACAATCCCTGGGTTTTGTGATAAATTACCAGAAGAGCTGTTTTTTGCCTACAACTAGATGCAAATTTCTTGGTTTTTTTTATCGATTCTCTTAGATTTTCGCTTGAACCCACAGACGAAAAACGCAGCAAGCTTATCTATTCTATTAAGAAATTCTCTTCTGAAAAGAACTGTACAATAAGCTTATTTGCACAACTTTTAGGATCCCTAGTGGCTTGCTGTCCAGCGTTAGCATATGGATGGATGTATTCAAAAACATTTAAGAGAACAAAATACTCTACAGCTCTACTGCGATCGAACCAAGATTATGAGGCGAAGATGGAAATTCCCAGGTTTCTAAAGTCAGAACTCGGTTGGTGGCTAGCCAATCTACAAACAGGCTTTAACCCTATCAGATCCTTTAAGTTTCATATAGAAATCTTTACTGATGCATCTCTCACGGGGTGCGGGGCATCTTGCAGTAGGTTAGTCTCATGGGTTATGGAACCAGGAGGAAAACAGGATGCACATAAATCACTTAGAACTTTTAGCAGTTTTCCTAGGGTTAAGATGCTGCGCGTCAGAATTATCGGGTTGTGAAATTCTAGTACGCGTAGATAACACTACGGCCTTATCTTATATTAACCGAATGGGGGGGGGGGTCAAGTTTCCAGGGCTAAATGACCTCACCAGACAGATTTGGAAATGGTGTGAAGCAAGATCTTTATGGTTATTTGCATCATACATCAACTCTAAGGAAAACGTTGTAGTAGATGAACAATCCGGATTATAAAAATTTAGATACAGAATGGGAATTAGCACCCTATGCGTTTCCTGCTATAAGGACTAAGTTTGGCACTCCCAACTCTTTGCTTCCAGGATTATTACAAAATGTGAACTTTTTTATCCCTGGTTTAAAGACCCAGGCTCCTTTGCAGTAGATGCATTTACCAAATCTTGGAGCGATGTGTTCTTTTATGCCTTCCCACCATTTGCTTTAATTCTTAGATCTTTAAGAAAAATTGTAGTAGATAGGGCAGAAGGTATCCTTGTAGTTCCAAAGTGGTTCACGCAACCTTGGTATCCTTTGTTTAGGTCCCTGATAATAAACGATGTTGTGGAATTTGGACCTTCGGATAATCTCCTTCTTTTTCCTTGCAGCTCTCTCCAACATCCTCTGTCGAAGAATCTTACGTTGATAGCTGCCAGACAATCAGGAAAGCTTTTAGGTTAAAGGGAGTTGCAGAAGATATAACGGAGATTTTATTAGCGTCACTTGCAAGAACAACTCTTAACTAATATAGCGTGTCCTTCAGACATTGGTATTCTTACTGCAACTCTCAGGGATACAGCCCGTTTACAGATTACACTGCGAGCCTGTTAGGTTTTCTTAGATGGGAATTTGATAGGGGCGCCTATTGTGGATTCCTTAATTTGCAGCAATTTCGCTAATTTCACCAGTGAGCTATAGCGAAAATCCGGTAGTCAGTCGTTTTTTAAGGGAATTTACCGTTTAAAGCCCCCAAGATCAAGATATGAGAGGATTTAGAACCTCGACCCGTAGCTATCTTTTTTGAAAAGCTATACTTACTACACTCCTTAAATTTTAAACAATTGACTTTGAAGACTATAACCTTATTGGCTTTATTCACATGATTCAAACTCTTTCAAAAATTAAAATCAACAATATTACGGAATCAGGTTCGGGTGTAGAGATAAACATACCAGATTTACTAAAGATTTCAGGGCCACGAAGATTCCAACCTATCTTAAATTCACCGTATGTGCCCTCCAAACCGGAACTGTGCCCTGCGAAAAACTATTCGAAAAATTCTATTTGAACACTACCATCAAAGAACATCAGACATACTTTTCTTGACAACAAGAAAACCCTTTAAGGAAGCTTCTACTCAGTCACTCAGTAGGTGGATAAAGGAAGCCTTATCATTGAGTGGCATAGATTCTAACTTTAAGGTAGAAATCAGACTGCACGATCGTTCAGGACCCACCGTTCACAGCGAGCGATCGTCCGCGACCGGCCAAAATTTTAAAAAACACACTGCTCTTCCACATTCAGGCACCTGTCAAGTAAAAAATAAAACTGAAGTGACAGAACTTATTATTTAACCATGCTAAATATTGAAACCGCATTCACAAAATACTGTCAGGCGTTATAATATATTTTATGCTGTCAGCTAAGGTGTGTTATTTACGTTTGTTAGTAGGTAACCTAAAGATTGTGCATGCATCTGTAGGTTAAGAGCGTCCAAATTTCAAACAAGTTTGAAATTCAAATCTGGACGGTTGATGCCGGCTTACGTGGTCGTTCGCATCCGCTGCGGTCTGAGTTTAGTGATATAAGTACATGTGTTTGAAATTTTGGTCGGTCTTGGACGGTCGCTCTGGTCGTGCAGTCTGATTCCTACCTCATAGTACCCGCCATGCGCCCACATCTACAGCATTTAAAATGGGAATAAGACTGAACATTATGCAGAAAGCAGCTGGTTGGTCAGAAAAGTCCTAGGTATTCCAGAATTTTTATAACCGGCCAGGTGTAGCTGACGGGGATAGTTTTGCAAAAACTATTTTATTGAAAGAATATGCAGTGTAGCATTTAATGTTTGCTGTTTAATTAAATACATATCTAAAGAACATACATTGCAATGATCTCTAAACATCTACATGTAATCACGAAAAGCGAGACCTTTAGATATAATTTATCGATCAAACGAACTTATCTGTTGTCAAGTTCGATCGAAATTATACCGGAAGTCTCGCTTGAGATGATTACATCCCTCCCATTTTATTAAAAGAATGTGTTTTTGGTTTGTTTTTACCCTTCCCATTCAGTGCAATTTATAATTTCTGAAATGAATGAAGGTCATAGCGCAAATCACACTTAGCGAGGAATATTTCCATCTCTGAACAATGTGCGACACCTAGCGGACGAAACTGGTAGTACATGTAATCATCTCAAGCGAGACTTCCGATATAATTTCGATCGAACTTCACAACAGGTAAGTTCGTTTGATCGATACATTCTATTTCAGATACAAAGGATACTCCGAGCACATCTATTGCTACAAAAAAAAGATCTTTCCGAAAAAGGGAAAAACCCAAAAAGTTAGATGATTTTATACTGGAATGATGCATGTGTTTGGAATTATTTAATTAAGATAATAGTATAGCTTAGATCTAAGAATGGAGGTGTAATGTATTAGGATGTCAGTGGCAACGCCGCATGTGACGAGGAATAAATTGCGCATGAGGCAGCTGCACAAGGCCGTCGTTGTTAATGTAGCTTAGGACGTAGTTATTAAATACAATTAAATATACTCCAGTGTTGTTTTAATAGTACAGATATAATATTCTTGGTACCAAACGTATCAAATTTGCCCAGTCTCGTGGTAACTCTATCTCAGCCGTAGTAGGCTGTTTTTCTAAGGTGGCATGTATGCTGTCTGCTTCCACGTGAGTATGCCCAGCCTCAAAAAATTTATGATTAATTGTTAAGTGGCGCCCTTTAGCTTTCAACTCACAAACAGTGTTTAGTAACATTGTTGAAAAGTAAATATTGCGGTTTTGTCCTCCGCAAGACTCTCTATACATATCCACTATGTGTTTATTGATATTTTCGTAACGATTTTACAAGTAATGGTAAATACAGGAACCGATTTTTTGTCCCTCACGACCAGCTATTGTCTCATTCTATAGGTAGCATACAGAAGAGGACTCTTTTCCTATACTTTGATAAACGATAAGGTTGAACGTCCATAGTTGACGTTTGTAGAAACTCATGCCACTTGTCAAATAGGGAGCTGGTAAACATTTCTGTAAGTCGAAAGACATTGTAACTGTACCTGGATTATTCTTGCATTTATCCTTTTCTTTTTGATTCATGTGCCAACTCAACCAAATTTAAGTGCCTGCTTTTCTCTTCTTCAATAGCTGTGCGTTCTATTTCGTTTTTACATTTTAATATTTGTTACCTACACTTTATCAAACTGTGTCAATATTAAAGGGCATTAACAATTCACGTGAATTACAATTTTGTTTACACCTTTAATATCAGCCATAATTGATGGCATTTTACATATTATAGGTAGATTGACTAAAATTATTTATACGTATTGAATGTTTAAAATAGATATTTAACTTTTATATATTTAAATCGGTTTGGTGGAAAAGGTCTTTGGTTTTAGCAAGTTGTAAGCATCCAAAATTTAAAATGGACTGGATTGAACCAGATAAACGGGAAGAACCTTATAATTTTTTTATAGATGAGTTAAACTACCATCCTACAGAGACAAACAAACCATCAAATACATTGACATCCAATTCAACGCTCGAATCCAATGATACAGAAGATGACTTTTATAATAAAATTTCCTTCTTGCAGTTACATCAACTCAGAAGAAAACCAATTAAAATTATTAGTTGACAATTATTTACGAGATAGCAATTGAGAGTTACCAATGTTAAACAATACGGTGCTGTCAAAGATATTTTTCTGAAGTATAATACACCTCTACCATCCAGTGCGTCTGCGGAAAGAATGTTTAGTGTGGCAGCAGATGTTTTTAAAACAAAACGTTCTGCATTAACAGATGTTAATTTTGAAACACAATTGTTATTAAAATTAAACACGGAGTACATGAATTTAAAATAAATTTTAGTTTTTTTTTCTTTTCTTTATAGAGTAATGACTAAAGTTGTAACGAAGTTCCGTAATTTTTCTTATTATTAATTATATATTTTATTTAAGACCGAAATACTTTATTGTAAATAAGATATTTAGTTTAACTCATTGTTGCAATGTAAAATATTTAAGTTCATATATGTATTGTTGACGCTTGACCTCGCTCAGACCGCGAGACAGCGAGCGCTGGCCCCTACCCGTACCGGCCGCTAGTGTTGGGGAGCCGAGCGCGCGCGGTCTGATTTCTTCCCGTATAAAACCGAATTTTCTGGAATAAAATAGGAATTCGAAGATCCGTCTTCTAAGGTTTAACAGCCAACAGCGACTAGGTGAGTTTACAACCCTCCGAATTTTGTAAAGTGCCGTTTAGGGTTGTACCGTGTTCAAATTAGGGTGAGTTCAGTTTAGTTACCCTCCGAGTTTAGTTTATACCGTTTTAGACCTGGTTCTATTTATTTTACTTCAGACGGAGTCGAAGTAAAATTATAGGACCTAGTGCTGGTATTGTGACTCTTGGCAACCACGTCTTCAAGCGGGGCTGTGGTCGTGGTATCCGAGGCTCTCATATTAGCATCACCGTTAGTTACCCCGTTTTAGTTTTGCTTTCCGTGTAGGAACTTGTACGTTCTGCTTTAGACGGAGTCGAGGTAGAACCACAAGGTCCTGGTGCTCTCATTACTACTCTTGACAATCATTTCTTCAAGCGGGGCTGTGGACTTGATTTTCGAGACGGTAGTGTTAGCAATCCCCTTTAGTTTTGTAACTCCGAAAGGTTTTGTATATTTCTCTTTAGGCGGAGTCAAAGAGAAATTACAAACCCCAGGTCCGAGATATTTTGTCTCCTGGCGATCTTGACTTCAAGCGGCGCTGTGGTCACGATACCCAGGTCCAGAATATCTGAACCAAGTCCCTTATCTAGCTTTGAATTTGCCGTTCATTTAGGAGACATTTTTCTAAGTTTCAAAGGGTGTAAGCTCTCCGTTAATACCGCTACCGTAACTACCGTTTATTTTATTTTAATACCAGTTTATTTTATTTTGTTCTCAAGCGTATGCACCGCCGACTGTTTTATTTAAGTTGCATCTTTTAGGTTATCGAATCTGTACATAATTACAATTCCTTTATTTTGTGTTTAATAAACTAAATACTTATTTTTGTATTTCATTTGTTTATTAGCATACCCTGTTTTCTCCACTGTAGATACCTAGGTCTTCGTTTCTCCGACCACCGACATAGGAACGAAGCCGTTTGAGAGTAAACTCATAAAATCTGGCGCCCGAGTTCACCGAATTCACCGAGGATTAAAAAGAAAACCACCGCAAACCGAAGTAGCGTCACAAAATTGGCGCCCGAGCAGGGACCGTGTTTTTTGTTGTTTTGCTTTATTTGTTTACAGACAGACGAGTAACCTATCAACAAACGAAATGCCCACGATGCATTCGGACGACGAGGACAGAATATATGACCGCGATCAAAACCAGAGGACTCCCGAAGTTTCCCCTGACGAAACCGAAGAGACAGCTGTCGGTCTGGAAGTAGCAGATATGAGGGTAGGATGGATCTACAAGTTGAGGAAAGACCAAGTTATGGATGAACTACAACGATTTAATTTGTCTTCCGAAGGCACCGTCACCGAGCTACGACGCCGCCTAGTAAATTTTATCCGAATAGGAGTAGCATCTCCCGGGGATCTTCCCCCACCCTTCTCCCGACCCCTATCACCTCCTACCGACACAAATGACTACAAATACGTCCTACTCCCCGCTTCACCCAACAGTACCGCTGCTCACGGTGTCCACCGCAACCACCACCTCCGTTACTCTAACCAGCCGTCAAACTCCAGCCCCGATCTTTTCGCTACCGACCGCCATCTACTCCATTAATCAACCCGGTCTATCAAATCCGCTTCCCATCACTAACCCGTATTTAGCTCTCCCAACAGTTCCTTACCGCCGTATCAACCAACAAATACCTCTACCTATCCCGGAAGCAATCCATATGTGCTACCAGCATCCATTCCAAGTTATCCCGCAACCTATCCCGTCCCTGTAACCGCACCAGTTCCAAGAACCGACTTTCTGAGGACAAGCGACTGGAACATCAATTTCAATGGCCGCACCGATCCACTTTCTTAGAAAGACTTGAAGAGGTCCGATACCGCCATAACCTATCCTCCGAATCTTTGTTGCCCGTGCTACCGGATTTACTCACGGGAATGGCTCTCGCATGGCACCGAAATAACTGCCAGTCCTGGAGATGCTGGAATGATTTCCTCCGCGACTTCCGAGCTTTTTACATTCCGACTGATTATCTGATTGAGTTAGAAGCCCAGATCAGTCAGCGGCACCAGCGGAGAAGAGAACCTGCCATGGAGTATGTGACCGATCTTCAAACCATGATCCGGAGACATGGAGGTATGTCCCCTCAACAGGAGTTATACTGGTTGCACCGTAACATGCTCCCGGAGTACCGTCTGTTCATACACCGATCCACGTTTACCTCCGTAGCTCAGTTACTAGCCGCCGCGAAAGAATATGAAGATATTCAACGAGAGACTCCGGCACCTAGACAGTTCCCCAACCTTGGCCGAATTATCACCCACCGAACAACGCCGCCTCAATCAATTCCTGAGAAGGGAATTACCGTTATTTGAGCGAATTAAAGGTACCACTCAGGCCGTAGCACACCGTATCCGTTTAACCAACGACACTCCGATCAAGCAGTGTTACCGACCCCAGAACCCGAGAATGCAGGAACTGGTGAATGCCGAAGTAGACCGCATGCTCCAAGAGGGTATAATCGAACCGTCCAACAGCCCGTGGAGTTCGCCCATCGTCATGGTACAGAAGGAGGATGGGAAACCGCATTTCTGTATCGACTTCCGGAAGGTGAATGACGTATCCCGGAAGGACGCTTATGCGCTACCGTATATCACCGCCATTCTGGATAAGCTAAGACAGGCCCGTTATATCTCCAGCATTGATCTGAAACAAGGCTATTGGCAGATCCCGCTAACTCCCGAAAGTAAGCCTATCACCGCCTTTACCGTTGAAGGTAGAGGATTGTACCAGTTCCGAGTTATGCCCTTCGGTTTGCACTCCGCCCCGGCAACCTTCCAAAGGCTTCTGGACGTGGTGATTGGTCCGGAGATGGAACCTAAGGCGTTCGCATACCTGGAATTGTGCTAGGGAGGACGTTCGAAGAACACCTGGACAACCTCACCGAAGTTTTTCGCCGTCTCCGAGAGGTTAACTTGAAGTTGAACCCCGAGAAGTGCCAGTTCTGCAGGACATCTCTGAAATATCTGGGACACGTTGTCAGTAAGGAGGGTATACATACCGACCCTGATAAAGTAGAAGTCATCAGGAGTATTCCCGCCCCTACCAGCATCCGTGCTTTGACACGTTTTCTAGGAGTAGCCTCCTGGTACCGCCGTTTCGTACCATCGTTTTCCGAAATAGTAGCTCCGCTCACACAGCTGCTCCGAAAGCAACAACGCTGGACGTGGACAGCACCACAAGAAGAGGCTTTCCGAAAATTGAAAACCTGTCTCACCGAAGCTCCCGTATTAGCTTGCCTAGATTTCTCTCGACCGTTTGTCCTACAGTGTGACGCCTCTGCACATGGATTAGGTGCCGCCCTTACCCAGAACACCAGTAGCGGAGACCGAATTATTGCTTACGCGAGTCGTACCCTGAATCCCGCCGAAAAGAATTATCCAGTGACTGAAAAGGAGTGTTCAGCCGTCGTATGGGGTATAGAGAAGATGCGTTCCTACCTAGAAGGCTACCACTTCACCGTAATATCCGATCATCAGTCACTCCAGTGGATTCATTCAATCAAAAGTCCGTCTGGAAGATTAGCACGCTGGAGCGTTTTTCTTCAGTAGTACGACTTTGATATTAAGTACAGGAAGGGAGTACTTAACCGGGTAGCCGACGCACTGTCCAGGGATCCGTTACCTCCTACCGACCCACATGAAGAAGTATGTGTGATGGACTTACCAGAGTGCGCATGGTACCGGAAGAAGCTTGAAGAAGTGACCCAGCGTCCAACCGACTTCCCCGACTATGCCGTTAGAGAGGGAAAGCTGTATCGTCACTTCATTGACAACAATCTTAAAGACGATGAATTCCACGATAATTGGAAGATGTGCGTCCCGAAACCGTTGCGACAGCGAGTTCTGGAAGAGAACCACGATCACCCCACCGCTGGACACCTGGGGATCACCAAGACAATAGGTCGAGTCGCAAATCTGTACTACTGGCCTGGAATGTTTCGAGAAGTAGCGAAATACGTCCGCAGCTGCTTGCAGTGCCAGAGGTTCAAGACCTCTCAACAGCAAACACCAGGTCAGATGCAGCCTTCCGCAAACCAGTAGCCTTGGCATACCGTCAGCACCGATTTGGTGGGTCCACTACCGAGATCCTCAAAAGGCAACTGTTACCTAGTCGTCTTCCAGGACCGATTCACCAAATGGGTACAATGCCGAGCTATCCGAAAAGCTTCCGCTCAAGCTGTAAGCAAGGCGCTTTTTGAAGAGGTCCTAACCCGTTTTGGAACCCCCCGCACCGTAATTACCGACAATGGCACACAGTACAACAGCCGAACCTTCAGTCAGCTTCTACGAGACGCACCAGAACCGGTTGCGTCATTTACAAGATGTGTTCCGAGTAGTCCGAATTAACCTAGCCAAAGCCTTCTCCACCCAACAACGTCATTACAACTTTCGACGACGAGAATGGAGATGCCACCTAGGAGACCGAGTGTTGAAGAAGGAACATCATCTGTCATCCGCCGCCCAAGGGTTTGCCGCTAAACTTGCACCGAAATATTCCGGACCTTACACCGTTATAAAAATCATTTCACCCGTAGTTTATAAACTAAAAGATGACAACGGGAAAACAGTCCCGCGAGTGCATATTAAAGATCTAAAGCCCGCGACACATTAAAAAGGTCTGTTTCAGATAATGAATCGAAAATTGCAACATCCGCCGGCCGAAGCCGTTCCCCGGAGAAAGGAAGGCCCCCGGATGACGACGGTGAAGATGATGGTGGCAAAACTACGTAACCAGATGAGCGGAGCCGGGAAGAGACCCGTCCAGCGCCGGTTGCCATCAATCGTCCCACTCCAAAATCCCGTTTTCCCTACCGATCCCACCGTCCGACAATCGACCCGACCCCGAATTCTAACCTCCCGATCCCGACCCAGTCCTTTTGCAACCCTCGGAATCTTGGAGTTGCCTAACCCAAACAAGTTTTTTCCGCCACCGAGACGAGAACTCGCCGGCCCGTCCACCCAAATCCCCGATCCTACCGTCCGCAAACACACCCGACCGACCCTAATCCTACCTCCTCCTACCTCCGAGTTTCGACCGTCCGACATTCTGCAAATATCCCACTTGGATGAATATTTTAAAAAATATTTTTCCCTGAAAGGCTTACCGCCGACCCCGAAACTCACCGCTCCCGAAGACCTAGATTCCCGCATCCGCAAGGTCCTCCATATCCCTTTCCATAACTGGCCCGAAGAACTCCAGCGAGATGCCCAGCGATTGCGCCCACCAGGCTACCGAAAAGCTAATTTCCGATACCGCTGTCCAAGTCCTGGTGGGTGGGTCAGTATCTTTCCGCTCTAACCCTCTCCAGTAATCCCCTCCAACTATGCTTATTCCCTCCATCTTCTCCTTCCATAATCTATCCCTACCACCGTCCGACCCTATTATAAATTCCGTTTTCCGATGCTATGAGCAACAGTTCACCAGCTCTTCTCAATCCGCCAACATGCCTGGTTCCGAGATGAAACTAACAACCGCCGAACTACTCCGAGAATTAGAGGCCGCCTTCAAAGAGGATGACCCTCCGATGGAGCTTCACTCCAACGACTTTCCGGACGAACCGACCCCGGAAGAAACTCACTCTAAAACCGCTCCGCACCGTACACCGTTTAAAAATGTAAACATCACCACATTCCCAGATATATCCGGTACCGCTGTTACGTTCCCAGGAAAGTTAAGGAAGATACCAGTATGGAAGTCTAATCTCTGTTGGAGATGTGGAAAGGTTGGGCATCGTCGTCAACAATGTCGTTATACCTCTATTCTATTCTGCTCCCGCTGTGGAAGGAGAGGCATCATGTCCAGGGCATGTACCTGTCCCACGTCAGCTGGATCAGCCGTCAGCAGAGGAGTCCAGTGTGATCTTCTGGAATCGCCCCAGGCATTTTAGAAAAGGATAAATCCTTTTCTAACCGAAGAAAGAGGGGGATGTAACGAAGTTCCGTAATTTTTCTTATTATTAATTATATATTTTATTTAAGACCGAAATACTTTACTGTAAATAAGATATTTAGTTTAACTCATTGTTGCAATGTAAAATATTTAAGTTCATATATGTATTGTTGACGCTTGACCTCGCTCAGACCGCGAGACAGCGAGCGCTGGCCCCTACCCGTACCGGCCGCTAGTGTTGGGGAGCCGAGGGCGCGCGGTTTGATTTCTTCCCGTATAAAACCGAATTTTCTGGAATAAAATAGGAATTCGAAGATCCGTCTTCTAAGGTTTAACAGCCAACAGCGACTAGGTGAGTTTACAACCCTCCGAATTTTGTAAAGTGTCGTTTAGGGTTGTACCGTGTTCAAATTAGGGTGAGTTCAGTTTAGTTACCCTCCGTGTTTAGTTTATACCTTTTTAGACCTGGTGCTATTTATTTTACTTCAGACGGAGTCGAAGTAAAATTATAGGACCTAGTGCTGGTATTGTGACTCTTGGCAACCACGTCTTCAAGCGGGGTTGTGGTCGTGGTATCCGAGGCTCTCATATTAGCATCACCGTTAGTTATCCCGTTTTAGTTTTGCTTTCCGTGTAGGAACTTGTACGTTCTGCTTTAGACGGAGTCGAGGTAGAACCACAAGGTCCTGGTGCTCTCATTACTACTCTTGACAATCATTTCTTCAAGCGGGGCTGTGGACTTGATTTTCGAGACGGTAGTGTTAGCAATCCCCTTTAGTTTTGTAACTCCGAAAGGTTTTGTATATTTCTCTTTAGGCGGAGTCAAAGAGAAATTACAAACCCCAGGTCCGAGATATTTTGTCTCCTGGCGATCTTGACTTCAAGCGGCGCTGTGGTCACGATACCCAGGTCCAGAATATCTGAACCAAGTCCCGTATCTAGCTTTGAATTTGCCGTTCATTTAGGAGGCATTTTTCTAAGTTTCAAAGGGTGTAAGCTCTCCGTTAATACCGCTACCGTAACTACCGTTTATTTTATTTTAATACCAGTTTATTTTATTTTGTTCTCAAGCGTATGCACCGCCGACTGTTTTATTTAAGTTGCATCTTTTAGGTTACCGAATCTGTACATAATTACAATTCCTTTATTTTGTGTTTAATAAACTAAATACTTATTTTTGTATTTCATTTGTTTATTAGCATACCCTGTTTTCTCCACTGTAGATACCTAGGTCTTCGTTTCTCCGACCACCGACATAGGTACGAAGCCGTTTGAAAGTAAACTCATTAAAATCTGGCGCCCGAGTTCACCGAGGATTAAAAAGAAAACCACCGCAAACCGAAGTAGCGTCACAAAGTAATGCATTACTTTGGTGAAGTAATGGCTAATTGTAATGCATTACTTTTTAAAGAAAGTAATTTGTAATTGTAATGCATTCCTCTTTAAAAGTAATGTTCCAACCACTGATTTTTAACTGCATGGAAAATTTGTCACATTTTGCACATGTGCCATTTTTAGGTTTATGAAAAGATACGTTAAATTCATCAACAAATATCTTTCTGTAAACCGATTCACTTCGTGGTTTAACATTCTTTTCTTTGCAATAATACATACTATACAGTCGGTACATTTTAGCAATGAATAAATCGGATGACAAATACCTTTTTTCTGTGTGAGAACGTGAGTAATGGCTCTGATACGCCGGGAACAAATTTATGTGCTCTCTTATTATTAATTTATCATTTTCTAGAAGTTTAGGATGATTTTCATGTTTTCCCCGTTTATCTTCCGAACATATTCCACTTTCGGTTGACTGTTTCTTTTCAATAATCACTCTCACTTCTTTTAAATCGAATATATTTAAAAATGCTACCGATAGATATGTACTGGCTGCTAGGTTACAGGCAATTATCTTCTCTCCTTTACTAGAGGTACTTTCTTTACGCCAAAAGACCACTCTTAAAGAAGAAAATGCCAGAGGAAGCTATTCCCCTGGTCAAGGGTTCCCTAAGAGAAAACATTTTAAAACAATACAATATAACAATAACAAGATGGTGGAAGTTCTGTGAAGGCTTCAGTGAAAGACTGTTTAACCCAGAACTGGGAGAGATTCTAAAATTTCAAAACCAAGAATACAAAAAGCGAGCTCAATATACAACTATGAATAAACATAGAGCTGCTTTATAACTAATGAAACAGCATGGAGATGTAGTTAATAGATATCTCAAGGGAGAGTTTAGAAATAGACCTTCATAGCCAAGGTACGAACACACAGGGATTCCTAACCAGCCCTGAAGTTTTTAGCATCTTACTACCCCTTGGCATTCTTAAATCTGGAAAAACTAACAGTCAAACTAGCTCTCCTTCTAGCAAGTTCATCAGCCCAAAGAGTTCAAACATTGTCAAAAATCAAAATTTCGAATATAAGAATTCAAGAAAGTAAAATCGACATCACCATACCTGAAAATATAAAAACATCATGTCCAGGAAAACATCAACCCAGGATGTCTTTCCCGTTTTTCAAAGAAAACCTATGCCTATGCGTTGCTTTCCCCATTCTATTTTATATAAAAAAACAAAACACTTCGAGAAAACTGCAATGACTACCTTTTCGTTACCTACAAAAAACCATATAAGAAAGCATCAACTCAGTCCATTAGCAGGAGGATCAAGACAGGCCACCGAAAAGGAACTAGTATCAAATGGCCGCTGGCTGGTCCAAAAGATCACAAATCTTTGCAAATTTTACAGTAAACCCCTATTAAGCGAAGAATGTCTTGTCCAGGTACTAATTAACCAGACTGGCGCAAGTAATCTAAATATTCTAAATAATGCCGTATAAACTATAAATTAGCCATAGTAACATTATCTGTATTGGCATTCCATAATCTTTAAGTAATATATTGACTGGGGCCAGCTGCTTCACGCAGTGTTAAAATAATAGAATCAAGCAGTTACTACGAGCCCTAACCACTATATATTCGGCCATTCCAATATTTTTATTTCTTTCACTTAAAAAGAAGGTGTAGCCACTCCGAAGAAAATTCGCGATCTAATAATAAATATGTTTGCTGCTGGCAAAACGATGCGAAAAATTGGTATAGATCTGGAAATGTCTAAGTCTACAGTTGCAGACATAATTAAATCGTATGGGGAAAATGGTTGCACGGATACTCTCGGTAGAAGTGAAGGAAGACCAAAACTAGTTACAGACCGGGCAAAAAGAAACTTGGTAACCATCTGTAAAAACAGTCGACGCTCTACGGTAAGAGAAATAACTGCTCAATGGAACACTTTAACAGGTTTCAATTTAGGGAATGCTGTAGAAAATGGATTCATAAGAGTGGACTTGGATTTTACAAAGTAAACACCGCCATACAAATTATTGTAGACATTAATTTTATTAATATCATTTTTAGGCCAAAGAAAAGCCATTATTGACAGTACGGCAAAAGAAGGCACGGTTAGCCTGGGCAAAGGATAAGTCAAAATGAACACAAGATCAGTGGAATTCTCTGATTTTTAGCGACGAATCCAAGTTTGACGTAAGTGTAGGAGATTGTCGCAAACGTGTGATTAGAAATAAAACCGAAGCGTACCATAAAGACTGTCTGAAACGCACCGTTAAGTTCCCACAGGGGCAAATGATTTGGGGTTGCATGTCAGCCAAAGATTTGAGAAATTTTAAATTTGTTGATGGCACGATAAACGCCATCAAGTACCAAAACATTTTGGAGGAAAGCTTGATCCCAGCGTTACAAAGTTGTACCCTGCGCAACAATTTACTTTTCAGCAGGATGGCGCGTCGTGCCATACTGCGAAAACCACTAAAAATGGTTCCTAGACCGTAATATAACTGTTATGGACTGGCCGTCAAGCAGCTCAGACCTAAATGTCATTAAAACATTGTGGCATAAAATGAAAAAATGTTTAAGAAACAACCCACAGCGTACAAAGGAAGGTTTGAAAGTCAAAATCAAAGAAACATGGAATTCAATTTCGGCAGAGGAGTGCCAGTTGCTTGTTGGTTCAATGCCCAAAAGAATTCAGGCAGTAATTGAGGCCAAAGGTGATGTCACCCAGTATTAAAGGAACATTTAGTTACGGAAACCATTCAAGTTAACGTTATTGCCGAATATTTAGTTGTGGCTAGTAATTGTTTGAATTATATGTGTTAATGATCCTTGCCTTTTCTAAAATAAAAATATAAAAAATTTATAAGTTTTAACATAATAATTTATCGGAAAAAGGAACGCAGCGGCATAATTGTTCTTCGTCCTCTCATAACACCCTATTTTATCGGTAGTAGATTAAAATTATTGAAATGGCTTAATATATAGTGGTTAGGGCTCGTATATGTTACGGACAAAGTCGATAATCCGCCCAATGACGTTATTGGCCGGTCATTGACAACAATGCCCAATCATGTTGGACATTATCAACAATGACCGGCCACTAACGTTAATAGCCCAGTAAATCTAGACGAAAATAAGCTTAAACCCGGAAAAAATTAGTAGTAAGCTATAAATTGCAGAATCTCTTCCCCTTATTGTTCTTTACATCCTGTAAAAACCCACCGACCCTACGGAGGTGGGAACCACCCAAAAACCACCCCCAAATGTGCACTTTTACGGTTTTTATTGTTTTTCTCCCAAACCATAGCTAATATCAAAAAATTGCAAGAGACGTTTCTTGTAGCTTATAAAATTTGCAATCGATTGGTGTATATTAATATATAAATTAATTATATTTGTAGGGTTACAAATCGCTACAACGTATAAAATATTTATTTAAGTTTAAATCCACTCTTCAAAAAATGATAACGCGTATATATATGCGTAACTCTTCAGGGAAACTTATTAGGATACAAGTTTATACGAAAAAGTAACCTTAATTTTCGCCCAGGAATCACCTCCTGCATTTTCTACACGTACTTAGGAAACACCCTGTATAAGCAAAACTAA
Organism: Hemicrepidius hirtus; assembly: GCA_963082805.1. Taxonomy (NCBI): domain Eukaryota; kingdom Metazoa; phylum Arthropoda; class Insecta; order Coleoptera; family Elateridae; genus Hemicrepidius; species Hemicrepidius hirtus. The sequence continues at coordinate 31,033,223 of OY720161.1, read as the reverse complement.
GTAAGTACGTACATATTGGAATTAGATATACCGCAACATTAAATATACGCGTTATCATTTTTTGAAGAGTGGATTTAAACTTAAATAATTATTTTATACTTTGTAGCGATTTGTAACCCTACAAATATAATTACTTTATATATTAATATACACCAATCGATTGCAAATTTTATACGCTACAAGAAACGTCTCTTGCAATTTTTTGATATTAGCTATGGTTTGGGAGAAAAACAATAAAAACCGTAAAAGTGCACATTTGGGGGTGGTTTTGGGGTGGTTCCCACCTCCGTAGGGTCGGTGGGTTTTTACAGGATGTAAAGAACAATAAGAGGAAGAGATTCTGCAATTTGTAGCTTACTACTAATTTTTTCCGGGTTAAAGTCCAATTTCACTGGGCTATAATGTCCATGTGATTTGGACAATGATACGAGCGCGCTGTTAACATCATCGTCCGGGCGATGTCGTCATTGGCCGTTACACAGCGGCCATTGATGATAAAATTGAAAGTTGGGTTATGTTAGGTGTTCATGTTATAGGTATATGTTTGTGTGGTGTAATTTCCCTCCACAAATTAGATTGTTTTATTGCATGCAGTTTAGTTTGTTTCATATATATAAATTCGTCATGGAGTATGATGAAATGCGTCGTCGATTCACTGAAATTATAAATGGAATCATAGAAACCAAACGCGATGACAATAAATCGTTTTTAAACGTTGACGAATATAACATTCGAATTGCTGAAGTTAAAAAGGCAAAGACTTTGCTGTCGACGCCAGACTTAAGAAAATCAACGAAACACTCCATGCTGGTACGTAAATATGATGTGATTGCAGTAAGCGGAAAAAACTGTCTAATTAAACCTGTTGCTGAAACTGCGGAATGTAAGGTTCTGTACTACGTAACGAATGGAGAATTGTTTGATATTATCCATAGTGCTCACTTGGCAATCGGACATGGTGGAAGAAATCGGATGGTTTCTAAAATAAATAAACTCTAATGTAACATCACCAAGAAAACAATAATGATATACCTTCGGCTTTGCACCCAATGTCAAAAAGAAAGTGGCACTCCAAAAAGAGGATTAGTTTCGAGACCCATTCCGCATTCTAATTTTAATTCTTGTGCCCAGGTTGATTTGATCGACATGCAATCGCAAAGTTACAACGATTATCGTTTCATTATGGTATATCAAGACCATTTAACAAAGTTTGTGTTATTGAAACCTCTGAAAACCAAAATGGCAGAAGAGGTCGCATTTAATATATTAGAGATATACACTACTTTTGGAGCACCTTTAATTCTCCATTCCGACAATGGTCGCGAGTTTGTCAATTCGGTTCTCGTAGAACTACATGAGACGTGGCCCGAGGTAAAAATTGTTCATGGGAAACCTAGACACAGCCAAAGTCAAGGATCGGTTGAGCGTGCCAATAGAGATATTGAGGAATGTTGGGGGCGTGGATGGATGAAAATAAAACTAAAGACTGGCCTGCAGGGATCAAATTTATCCCATTCAAAAAAATCGTGCACTACATTCTGGTAAGTGGGTCTTATGCAACGCTGCGGAGTTTGAAATGGGTTCAACCCCAAATACAAAATTTTTGTTCACAAGGAATTGGAAGATCTCCGTATGAGGTTATGTTCGGATGTCCGGTTAAAGTAGAACTAGCCTCAGCTGGCATTCCACATGATGTAATCAACCATTTGGCTACTGAAGAAGATGTTGAAAGTTTTCTAACAGAAATGGAAGGAGAGTGTAATGACCCTGACGATCATACTTCGCATAGGGAAAGAGACGATGAACAAACTACAGTTCCAGAAAACGTCGAATTAGAATTTGAAAATGAAACAGTAGATGTTGGAAGTTTGACTGAATACAGTAAGTTCATTTCATATTCTTAATCAATGGCAACTATCCAGGTACACCTGCCTACCAAAGAAAAAACATTCTATTGAATTTTTGTCGTAGGGTACGAGGACAGAATAGTATGTGGCCAATGCTCTACAGTATTACCACTTGGCAAAGAAGTTAATAATGATGGAAAATGCCTTAACTGTGAAGGACAGGAAAATATTGTTAATGAGCGTAAAAAATGCTGAAGCTATCTAACCAAAAATTCTCCGAGGTTCACGTTGGAACTACGGTTCGTGTACCCATACCGGACGTAGACCGAGCTCGTGGTTCTCCACGTAATATACTGGCTATTGTCAGTAGCGTAGAAGATGGTCTTTATAAGCTTTGTGACTTTTTATTTTATGTTCGGTTGAAAATATAAATTACAGAATAGTTTTGAAATTTTAGGTACAACCCATGGCGGTTTAAAACATAAATTCACCAGATCTGAGTTTAATCCATGCATTGAAAAGTTTATTTTATTAGAGAACCTTAGCGATTCCGCAAAAAATAAAGAAATTTCCCTTAGAGAAGCTGCAGCTCAAAATAGTATTTTAGGGGGACAGGGTTACAAGCGTTGTCATTGCAAGGGGGGATGTAAAACCAAAAAATGTGCATGTCGCGCAAACAAGAGAATTGAAATTCAAAGTTCCATGGACCACTCTCATGCCACAATGCCCTACTAAGGCTATTAGTCGTATCTGCAATGTTTTCCGATTTTGACCTATAACCATTTCTGGGTAGATTATATGCTTTTACAACTATTTTTTAGAACATAAAGTCGTATCTGCATTCAATCGCGCCTTAAAATGTTAAGAAAATTATAGCCATCTACATTTATATTTGAAATTTTAAAGCAAAAAGTCGTATCTTACATATTTTAGAATGAAAAGTCGTATATGCTCTTATTTAAGCAGATACGACGATTTTGCTTCAAATAAGTACGGTATTTTAATAATACTTTTGTCAGTTACCTACACGACATTCAGCAGATGAAGCTAACCTAAAAATTACCGGTTTGTTTGAGTGGACGTATTGTTCTGTGGTGTTGTGCTTCGTGCTAATAATTAACATTAAACATTAAAATTAAAAAACATTTGTTACCGGGTAAGTAAATATCATTAGTATAATTATGTAAATATCACTAGAAAATGTGTTTTGATGATCGACGTGATGACATTATTGTGACTCTGGAAAATATACCACATTTTTTTGAACATACGATTGTTTCGGACGAATCTTTTTATATTTTTAATGTTTAAACATATTTCAGAGGGACATTTACGATGGAAAGTAGCAATCATGTATTCGCCAGTAGAGGGAAATTAATGTTATCGCTTGCCCTCAACAAACAGCTAAAAGAAAAAATTGCATCTGCCAATAAAGAGAATAAAGAAAGGAGTAGAATAAAAGCACCGTCATCAGATTCTGAATACCTACCTGATTCTTCAGATGGCGAGCTCGACCATAGTGATCTTGAAGATGTAGATAATGAAGAAACTGGAGACTTGCGAGAGGCTGGAAATAATGCAGAGCTCGATAGTGATATTGAAAATATGGATAGTGTTGAAGACGCTGGAAACTTATTAATAGAGATTAGAGAGAATGCAGAAGTTGCAACAGATTCAGAATTAATTGTAAATAATATATTGAATGATATGATTGAAAACATTTTTGGATTTTATACCAAAGAAGGACAGAAACGAAAACGCAGATCTTACAAGCAATCTTTAAATGAAAGGAAGAAGATAAAGTTAGAAGCCATACAGAGCAAACATGTAAGAAAAGATGCATAACAAAAATTAATGAAGAAAGGCGAAATCAAATTAATAAATTGTACTGGGATATGAGTACCCAGGAAAGAAAGACATACATGGACAATCATGTACAAAAATTAAAATCAAAAAGAAACACTACTTTTGATGCTGAAAATTCAAGGAGGCAACATACATTAAAATATTTTCTGAAAGACAGTGATGGTCAGGTACAAGATGCATATAAAACATTCTTTTTGTCGACTCTTGGACATGGTGGTAATGGTAGAGTACTACGCACAGTCATGCAGAATACAAACATTGAGTCCTTGAAAGCACGAGAAGATGTTCGTGGGCGGAATACACCTTCTAATAAAATGTCTAAGGATACAGTTGTACGACATATTGAATCATTTAATCCAACGATTTCCCATTACCGACGAGAACATGCCCCTAATAGGAAGTATCTCCCTTCCGATACCAACATGACGTTAATGTATGACGATTTTACAAACAAGAATCCAGATTTTAAATGTTCTTACGATTATTATCGAAACATAATTAAAGAACTAAATATTTCGTTAACCAAGCTGGGACACGAAGAATGCTGGGCATGCCAAGTGTTTGATCAGCATGTAATAAAATCAGAGCATAAAAAATTAGAACCCAATACAGCCTGTGAACAGTGTACTTCATGTTCATATCAAGAGAGCAAAATAGTCTCGCCAAAATTATAAAGAGGATTCAGAAAACCCTGGCAGTAAAATAATTTATTCTGCAGATTTACAAAAAGTAATAATGCTACCACGTTGTGAATCCCTGAAGGAAGTGATATTCGCACCACGAATAGTGGTCTATAATGAGTTTTGTACCTGTAAAGAATGTTAAAAACCGAAAACCGCAAGCAGTTATCTGGCATGAAGCCATAGCAGGTAGATCAAAAGATGACTTAATATGTACTTTCCATGAGTTTTTCAAGAGAAACAGAGATGAAAAACATATTGTGTTGTGGCTGGACAACTGTTCAGCACAAAACAAGAATTGGTCCTTGTTTTCGTTTTTCATTTTTATTGTAAATTGTGATTACGTAAGTTTAGAAACGCTAGAAATTAAATATTTTGAACCCGGACACACTTTTATGTCTGCTGACTCCTTCCACCACCAAGTAGAGTTGGCCATGAAGAAAAAGAAAAAAATATTTGATTTTGAAGATTTAAAAACACCGTTCAAAATGCTAACTCGAGAAAAGTAAACGTAAGTAACAACTTCTTTGATTGGAATAACTGCACATCCCAGTATAAATTGAATAAAATTGTACCTAGACCGTATTTGGCTACAAAGGCACATTTTACATTTAAGAAAGGACTGTTTACGTTAGAATATAGAAATGCCTTTTCTGATTTACCGATATCATTAAACTTTTTTAACGCAGCTACTCAAAAAAAAGATTTCCACCATTGAAGTTCAGGACTAAAGAAAAGGGAATATCACAAGAAAAAAGAACACAATTCTCACGAAACTGGGACCAATTGTTCCACAAAGCAGAATACAGTTTTGGAAGGATCTACCCGTTTCTTCAGAAGAAATGTCTCGTGAAAGTGACGATGATATAATATAAAATTAGAGTAAGACACTCATTTATTTTATTAACGTATTCTTAAAACTTAAAAAATTATAAATTGAGATGCGACTATTTGCTTTAGTAAATACTAACCAGATCATAAGTTGAAAAGTCGCATCTACTAAATTTACTAATTAATGTTAAGTTTTTTTTAAATTAGTATCTTGGTTAAATTTGTTATAAAACATAGTGTAATGTATTACTTTTTGAAAAATAAAAAAATTAAAAATATTAGCTGCAAGAATAGATTCACTAAAACTCAATTATCTCAAAAGTGTAAAATGTGCAGATACCACTAATAGCCTTAGGAGGGCAGCACAACAAAAATGATCAATTTTGATTATTATTCTTTTGATAAATAAAATAATTAAAGAAAAATTGTATAGTTTCAATAATAATTATAATCACGATACCTATATGAACATTCTCCAACCGTTTTTGGCCATAAAATGAAAATATTAACAACATTACCCGCCCGCAACGGGCTATAACGTCAATGCCCGGCCATTAGCGATATAGGACAGGAAAAATGGACATTCACGTCATTGTCCGGCCATTGTCGTCAATGTCCACTTATCGTCATTTTCAAGTTTATAAAATGGATTTAGTGATACATTTTGGTTTCAAATTCATAAAATATGGCCACGAAACGGCCGGAAATTTAAAATAAGGCACGCTATTATAGGAGTCTGGTCATGTTATAAATGTGTCTGAGAGAACATCAAGAAATTTAATAGTTATTTTTTATACAAGACGATAAAATTATATTTTATCGACAAGCGGAAAGTGTTTATTCACGAGCGATGAAATCGCGAGTGAATTAAATTTCGCGAGTCGATAATTAAATTTTATCGTCGTGTGTAAAATAATATTAATGGAAAAGTTATAAGGCAAACATCGTGATGTTTGCCTTATACAGTCTACACAGCCTTGTTACATCTAAAGCAAAGGCATACTTACTACGCTAAAGTTCAAGTTAGGAATGATAGTTTTAAATTTGAAACAATGCGATTTCATTATATTTTGCTCCTATGATGAAACATACAAAGTTATACCTGTGGAATTTAATTATTAATATTGTAAAAAATCGTTATTTAAGTTGAAAAACGTTTATTTTGAGAATATGATACACAAATTATGTGATCTTTAGTATATTGTACTGCTGAAAATTGGATATTTCACAAGAGCGTGAAGTTTAAGGCATCTCTCTTACGGCACGTGGCTCAGACTTCATGTTCGTAATCTGGGCATTAATCATCTTCCTTAATAATAGGTGCTTGTAAATTGGTCAAAACACAACACATGAATATTATATCATCAAGACGAGAAATAATTTATCGAGTTGGATAAATCTTAAAAAAATTTATTTTCAACTCGGAGTTACAAAAGGATGTTTACAGCTTCAAAGCTTAATTATAACTAACTTACTTATGTAAAATGTTTAAACAGCAAAACTAAAGTAAAAAGCAAAACTATGTTATCTAAGCACACACAATATCTATTCCGCTAAGTTGATAAGTAAAATGCATTTCTGCTAATATTATATAATAGAGTGCTATCATAATTCCTCCCTTTATTAAAACAGAAATTACGGTAAAATTACATTTTTATCTTAATTTCTAAGGTACTATTTCTATAGGTTTTTCTTTATTGATTTCCTTACAAAATACCGGCAATTTTCTATATTTATATAACAAGAATAAAATTACAATTATAACAGTAATTAGAATAAAAACTACAATGCTACTAATGTGTGGCTGTATATTAAAATTGGGAGTATACAAACTTCTGGGTAATTCCCTCAATTTATTTTTTAAAGTTAGGATATCATCAAGTTGAATACTCTCCAGGTGAATAGATGGAAGTTGATCCTCTTGGTATTTTTCTATGGTTGTCCAATTAATCATTGGTAATTGAATGACTTCGTTGATCGTGTTTGAATATTGAGTCGTTTTCAATTTTTTGTATATTTGATTCTAACCATTCGTATTGGTGTATTAGTGACGAGTAATCGATATTTTTGATTATTGTCCATTTGTCTATTTAGTTCCTTGCTCTTCCGAGTTTCAGTGGGAACAAGCCTGGGTTATTTTCTATTTTCGTAATTATTGGCTTATCGATGGTTGCGACGGCGGAGGTGCTGATCCATCTGAAAGAATAGGTCTACTTAATGCTTCGACATGTCTTTTCTTTTCCTTATTTTTTGAATCTATTAATGTCACGGTATTTCTATCTGATATTTCGGTAATTGTATAGGGTCCTTCGTATTTATTAGTTGCTTTTCCTCTTTTATCAATTTTTATCATAACCTTATCTCCTATCTGATAGTTGTGTTCTCCAAGTTTTTTATTTCGTTTGTTAATTAGATTTTCTTTATTTTTATGCATTGACTCCTTCAATGATTCATATAGGGTGTTCAATTTGTGTTTGTGGGTAGTTATATAATCTTCGTAAAATTTTTGGTTTAGATGAAGATCGAACGGATCTCGAGTTGCAGTATGCCCATAAATAATTTCAAATGGTGTAAATTTGGTAGCCGAATGGATGGTGTTGTTATATGCGATAATGGCATATGTGATTATTTGTTTAGGTGTTTCTTTATTATTTTTGTTTTTGATTATTCTGTAGTTTTCTATTAATGTGGAATGAACTCTTTCGATCATTGAATTTGATCTTGGATTTTTCGGGGTGGTGATGTGAATATTGATTTTATGTAGTTCCAGTAAATTTCTAACTACTTCATTAGTTAATTCGGTTCCTCCATCCATAGTAATTTGTGTTGGTGATCCATGTTGAGAGATGAAATTTATTAGATTTTCTGCTACTTCTGTTCCATTTTTTGATGTCATATAGTAGGCTTGACAAAATCTTGAGAATGAGTCGATAATTGTTAAAAATGAATTCCTTTCTATTTGAAATGTGTCGATGTGTAGATGTTCAAAGGGTCTGCTGGGTGTTTCAGTGACATTTTGAGGTGCTTTAACCGGGTGTCTGTCATATTTAGTCTTTCTACATATTATACATTGATTAATAAAATTGGTAACATCATTTTCTAAGTTTTCCCAATAATAGTTTCTTTTTATTGCCATACAAGTGGCTTGGATACCCCTGTGGTTAGTTTTTCCTTCATGTTGATGTTGAATTATCTCTAATCTGTCATTTTTATTTATTATGTGTAAAACCTTTTTAGTACATTTGTAAAATTTGATTTGATTTTGTGTGAAGTGATCTCGGACTATTTCGCATGTTAGCTTATAAATTTCTTCAGTTGGAAAAGAACAGTAGTACGTTTTATTTGGTTCACAATACTCTCTTAAAAATTCTATTATACTGTGTCTGAAATTGTTGTCTCCTAAGTGGGCGGTAATTATCATATTTCTTTCCTTTTTCTCTAATTTTGGTTTGGTTGACCTTCCATGTATTATTGTCATTACTATTTGATTTCTTTTACTTTCTAGTGTGTCTTCGCAAATTGGTATGCTAGGTTCTGAATCTTCTTGCGAATGAACGGTAGGTGTTAATTCGTTTTCATTTGACTCTTCAGGTGCATTATGGATTTCATTTGGAATAATGGTAATCTCATCGGTTTGTTCGTTTGAGGTATTATTTATAATATCGCTTATTAATTCTTCCATCGTGGTATCGAAGTTAACGATCATTGATTGTGTATCGACAGGGTTTAGTTGTATTCTTGATAATGCGTCAGCGTTAGTGTTGTTTTTACCTTTTTTGTAAATAACGTCATACTCAAATTCTTCTAATCTAAGCCTCCATCTAGCGAGCTTAGAATTCGGTTCTTTTAGCGAATGTAACCACTGCAATGGTTTATGATCTGTAAGTATTTTAAAGTTTCGTCCATAAAGGTAGGGTCTAAAATATTTGGTTGCCCAAATGATGGCTAATAATTCTTTTTCGATTGTAGAGTATCTCTGTTCTGATTCGTTTAATGTCCTTGAGGCATATGATATTGGTAAGTCTTTTCCGATTGGTCCTTGAGATAATATTGCCCCAATTGCAAAATTAGATGCGTCGGTTGTTAAGTTAAATTCTTTTGAAAAGTCTGGGTATTGTAAAATAGGTTTATTAATGAGGATGTTCTTGCATTTCTCAAAGGTTTCTTTATATTCTGGTGTTAATATGACTGCTGCTCCTTTTTTCAAACATTTGGTCATGGGTTTTGTCAGTTTTGCGAAATCTTTTATGAATTTACGATAATATCCTAATAGGCCTAAAAATCCTTTAATTTCTTTTTGTGTCTTAGGAATTGGGTAATTTTTTATTGCTATAATTTTTTCAGGGTTTGGTTCTACTCCTTGTGGCGTAATCACGTGTCCTAGGTATTGTACTTCCTTTTTTAAGAATTCGCTTTTGTCAAGTTGAATTTTAAAATTGGTTGATCTTAATCTCGAAAATACGTCTTTCAGTCTGGAAATATGTTCTTGTAAAGAAGTCGAAAATATAATTATGTCATCAAGGTATACTAAACATTTTTCGTTTTGTATACCTCTGAGTATGTTGTCCATTACTCTTTGAAACGTGGAGGGTGCATTTTTAAGGCCGAATGGCATACGTTTAAATTCGTAATGACCATTTTCCGTATTGAATGCGGTTTTTGGTACGTCCTTTTCTTCTACTTGGACCTGGTGGAATCCTGAAGCCAAATCGAGTGTTGTGAAATACTGGCATTTTCCTAATTTATCCAATAGATCGGTTATATTTGGTAGAGGGTATCGATCGTCAACTGTTTTGTCGTTTAATTTGCGGTAATCTATTACGATTCTCCATTTTCTTTTACCTGAGGCGTCTGCCTTCTTAGGTACAACCCATACTGGTGAACTCCATGGTGATGTGGAAGGTTGAATTATTTTATCTTTAAGCATTTTCTCAATTTGTTTTCTGACCTCGTGTCTGTGTACTTCGGGATATCGATAATTTTTCGTATAAATGGGTAAATTGTCTGTTGTTTTTATTTCGTGTTTAATTTGGTTGTTAAATGTCAAAGGGATTTGATCGCAAAAGAAAATGTCTTTGAAGTCTTCACAGAGATTTTTTATAAATGTTCTTTCTTCATCATTTAGGTGGTCCAGTCGTAATTGTTGTAAATTTTCTCGTTGTAGCTTTTTAACGTTTTGTGATTGTATTGGATAGTTAGTCGGTATCATTTGATGATTGATTGAAATAGTGTCATCGTTTTCTTCTACTGTTTCTATGTGAATAGGATTGGTTATAATGTGTGTTATCTTTTGATCGCTAGTATTTGTAACATATAAAAGTGCATGATAATCTTTTACTCTAACATATGATGCTGGGATTTCTAAATGTTCATTTAATTTTGTATGTTCGATTATTCCTTCGTGAATATTCTTGTTTACTGGTACTTGTATGAGATATTCTGATCTAGCGGGTACAATAATTTGATGGTGTACTGGTTGGTTAATTTCTTCCATTGAGTATAGTTTTATATGAGTGATTGGTGTTTCTAAGAAGTTTTCCTCAAAATTAACTCTTGCTTTCAGTTTTCTTAATAGATCTACTCCAATTAATCCGTCATATTTCTCGTTGAAGTTAAACAAATGGAATTTGTGATTGTCATTGACTTTAAAAATTGATGGTAATTGAATTGTTGCTGTTTCTTGATGCGTAGATATTTGATGTGCTGTTTGAATTTGAAATGGTTCTTGTACTATTAATTCTGGGAAATATTTAAGTGCGACTTCGGGTTTTATGAGAGTTCTTGATGCTCCGGTATCAATTAGAAAATTTGATTTTAGTTGCGGAATGTAAATACATGGTAATGTTAAATTTTGGTGGTTTATTTGTATAATTTCGTGCGAGGAGTTGTCTTCGAATTGGTCGGTTAGAGGTTCTTCGTATTCTACGTGTTGTTGTCTGGTGTTGTAACATTGGTAAAATCCTCGTTATAGTCTTCTTCGTTGGATGTAAGTTGGGTGTCATCTTCGTAGTATTCTTCTTCTGTTGGTTGTTCGGTTTCTTCTTGGTAATGTAACTCTTCGGGCATGAAGTTACAAGCTTGATTGAATGGTTGTTGTGGTTGACGTTGAATGGTAGATGTGTTATAGTGTGAGGGTTGTGCACTTCTTCTTGTTGTTCCTGATGAAGTATCCATCATACTACTTATATTACTTCTTCTTGTTGTTCCTGATGAAGTGTCCATTGGTACTGGTCTTGGTTGAAAACGATGTTGGGGTGCGAATACATTTCTTTGTGGTTGTTGTCTCATATTATTATTGTAAAAGTTTGGTCGTTGTTGTCCGGGAAAATTCATTGGCCTTGAATTATTTAAAAATGTGGGTTGCTGATATGTTCTTTGTGGGAATACGAAATTGTGTTGTTTTGGTGGTTGTTTTGTATATTCATTGCGATTTGTGTACAATCCTGTTGGTTTTTTGTACGTGGATGATGTTGAATTTCTTTCAGCTACTTCCCTTGATTTATTATAATGTACGTTTTCTTCTTCGATAACGTAGGTAATGGCTTGGGTCATTGTGTTTGGTCCCTTGGCTCGTAAGAAACTTCCCATTGGTTCCTTAAGTCCAGAAAGGTATGCTTTTAAAGTTAATGTGTCGTAAAGACTGTTTTTGGTGGTTCTTGTTACGGCATTGGGTTCGTTTAATTGCAAATTCGAACATAGTAGGCTTCGAACTTCCTGGCATTTTTCAAAGTATTCTTGGGCTGACTCGCCGCGTTGTCTCAAAAGCATAAGATCTCGCAAAAGAGAGTCTTCGGAACGTTGATCGGCAAATGATTGTTGCAAAAGTGTTTTTAGCTGTTCCCAGTTACTAATTTCTCTTCCACTGGTGACTAAAAGAGCCCTTCCTGTTAATTTAGTCCTTAATGCTGATAAAACGAGACGTTGTAAAAATACGTCTCCTTGTCCGTTGGGAAAGAAGTTATTGATTATTATTTCAGCTGATCTGACATATTCAGACAGCTTGTAAGATGTTCCGTCAAAATCTGGTACAGTTTTGAGGTATTCGAGGTGGAATTGTTGTGCCATATTTGCTGGTAAATTTTCTTCTTCTTCTTCTTCTTCTATAATATTTAAGTTTGCGAACAGTTCCTGTAGTCTGTCGTCGTTTTCTTGCATATATATATTTTTATTTTATTTTTGCGTATTATTATTTGTTTATTGAATGGGTCAGGGATTTTACTTGGTTTTTAAAGGTTCCTTTCGCAATTGTTGTAAAAATATTAATAGGCTAAATCGTCATTGCGTACTCCGACAATCTTAGCAACTTAATATATTACTTCAACTGAGGCTAATACTAATTGATTATTAATGTTTTGATTAAATGCCTGTTTTCTTGCTTACAACTGAAGTTAGTCGACAGGGCTTATAATAACCAAATTTATTTGCTGTATTTATTTGGTTAAGCAAATCTTATGTACTATAATATCTAATATTTAATTTCTTGAGTCTGAAATTTATTACAACATAAAAATAAACGTCTTACAGTAAAATCAGCGTTGTGAATTTCATTCTTCCTGGCTATGCTGGCAGGCTGGTGGGTAGCTTGGCTTCGGCGATGTTTGTCCTCGGCTTTGCTTGAGTTGAATATTGCCACACGCGTTTGGTTGACCCCTTGGCGATGCTGTCCAGGTGCAACTACTAGTGCGGTATTCTTCTCGTAGTTGGGCGATTGCTGGTATACAATATCTTCTCGCAATTATCCGCGATGCTTGTCTTCAAATTGGAGTGGAAAATTGCCGTTAGCAACTGCTATTCGACTACTGGAAGGTAGTGTTGTTGAATTCAGTCAAAGTGTTAAAACACACGTTCACGTCGATTTTTGTACTTGAACTACTGAATCCTACCGACTCACAGTGGTCCCAAATCCAAAAAAGCTGGCCAAAATATAAAAGTCTGTTCAATTTTTGTAATAATTCGTTAATAAGGGTAATCAAGGTCCCTCATTACGAATCTGCAGTAAACTATTTAAAAAACAAAATGGCGGTCTCAAAATGGCTGACGAATTTTTTGAAAAATTGTTCAATTTTCATAAAATTCACGAGACGCGGGTTTTCGAGGTCCCTGATCACGAATCTGCAGTAAACTTTTGAAAAAACAAAAGGGGGCCCAAAATGGCAGAGGACGTTCCTGAGAAATTATTTCATTTTCACAAAATTTACTACAGATGGGTTTTCGAGGGAGCTGATTACAATAAACCTGAAGTTTAAGTTTCCCAATAATTTAAAAACACATGTTAGTCAGAAAAACTTACTTTTTTCTGCATCACACGTAGTTTCTGAGAAATAAAAGTACAAAGAAAATCAAAACTGGGAAAAAGATTAGCTCCTTCAAACTTCGATAAAAATTGAATTAGCAGATATTAGCAGCTGTTCTTTTCGGATATTTATTCACAAATGTGTACATAACACTGTTAAAAAAGTTTGATAACAGAACACTGCAGAACAATCAACTTTTTCTATACGTAAAAATTTTTTTTGCAAATTTCTTCCAAATAATTTTTGTAACATTTGACGTTTGTTCATAGCTGACAGTGCAATATATTTCTATTTTTAGTAATAGGAGTACATTGTACATACCTTCACGAGTATGAATCCATATTTCAAAATCAAAATAGCTCAATTTTTTTAATATCTATGCACTATTTCATAAGACAGTGTGTTTTTAATTTTTCGAGTAATTGACACAAGGCGACTGGTAAGCCAGGTTCGGACTGTTGCCATTGCTTACCATGACACGGCCTGATGTTAAAAAAAAGAAAAATATGCAGACCGAACCCTAGATTATCGATTCTAGTAATCTAAATTAATGAAAACTTCTTTTCATTTTTTGAATTTTGGCCAGCTTTTTTGGAATTGGGACCACTGTGCGACTGCGCCAAATAATTTATCGAGTTGGATAAATCTTAAAAAAATTTATTTTCAACTCGGAGTTACAAAAGGATGTTTACAGCTTCAAAGCTTAATTATAACTAACTTACTTATGTAAAATGTTTAAACAGCAAAACTAAAGTAAAAAGCAAAACTATGTTATCTAAGCACACACAATATCTATTCCGCTAAGTTGATAAGTAAAATGCATTTCTGCTAATATTATATAATAGAGTGCTATCATAATTCGAGGTAAGTCAATTAATTGGTACCTACATTTTTCAAAATATTAGGGATCTTAAGTCTTTGGATACTTCTCTCTTCATGTATTCGTACACTAATAGCTATTGCACACGTGTTTTCAACTTCTTCTACAGAAAGATAACCAAAATTTACTTGAGTGGGAGTTTCTGCAGTTGACTGTTGCATAGTTGTTCCTACAAAACTGCAACAGAATTATTTTCTTTCTGCAAACACGATCTTCCCTGATTGTGGTATCTACTCCTATAAACAAATTATTCATCAACATGTATTTTATAAAGTAAAGAATTTTACTTATCTTTGGAAATATGGTGGAATTAAAAAAACGGTGTTGAACGGTGATTAGATTTCTCATTTCCAACTATAAATTTTTGAATAAGATGTGGGCTCCCAGGGAGAATTATCAGTATTCCTAAATATTAAAATATTATTACTGTTTATATTAAATTACACCTGAAGAAATACATACAATCGTCTCACATTCTGTATCCATTGTTTGCGTTTTTCTACTTCCTAGGACCCGCCAGGAAAACTGTAAAATTTAATATTCTTCTCCGTCCTCACATACGAATTGTAACATCCTGGGACACAACATATAGTACACGATACTCGCTGCTTCGAATTCATTGTTTATTTAATAGATTAATAGAAATAAATAACCCCGAATTGTAACACAGTTAAATGTAAACAACAAGTGTTTATACACAACAATTGCGCTGTCTCGCCGATGAGGGCGCTACCTACAAATCTGCGTACAGCCTATACGCTGTTATTTTATGACAACTGCGCATGCGCACATCATAGCGAAACGCTAGTAATTTATCGGAGTACGCTATTTCATTACGAATACCGGGAACATTTACGGTCACCACAACGTCTTGGTTAAATTGTCAATTTGAAATCGTGACTTATAATCTGTGATTGTAATAATAGAGTTAACGGTGGTTAATAAATTATGCTTGTTACAAGCAGTTCTAGCGGAAAACCCGCCTGAAGATTCTGCTAAATGGCACTTGGATCATGAAACTGTAACTCGTGAAACTGCAAAATCATTTACAATGAGAGCAATAAAGGACCATCTGAATTATTTATTAAAACTTTTTTATTTCGGCAAGAGGATAATGCAAATTTAAAAAAGTGAGTTTATTGTTCTAATAATTTTTCTACCCTTCAAAGAAGACAAACTGTTTTCTTTTACAGCTTTGGGCAGAGGAAGAATATGACGAAAAAGTTAGACTTCTTCTAGAAATTTTAGAATTAAAAAGAGAATTTTTGATTGGTCCAGCTGCAAATATGACAAAGCAGTCACAGTCGCAGGCAAACCCCAAACAAAAAGGAATAAATTTAAGAGATGCAGCCCTAGCAGCATGTAGTACTAAAGAAGGTGAGCATCTATTAATTTTGAATGCAGGTTGTGTAACTTATTGATTGTAATTATGTATGTGGTTCAAGATGATGGCAGTGTAAAACGTGATAATTATGACGGTGAAACAGAAATGATGAACATTACCGAAGAACCAACTGACATGCCCACAACGAGTATAAATTCGACTCCGAGTTCGCTGAAATAGAGGAACGAAAAAGAACATCAACACTGTTAGAACATCAACAAGAAAGTAGGAATGTTATATTAAAACATGTATCACAACTAAAATAATTATATTTATAAAACTATTAAATGATACATGATAGGAGGCTGTATGAGTCACAGAAATGAACCCTTTTTTATTTGAAGAATTACACTATAGTTGGTATAAGGCAATTTTGTGACTCCTGCAGTAATTTTGGCAATGTAAGACTCCCAGGACTTATACCATAAAACTAGAAAATCTTCTGAATGGAACTGATCCTCACTCTAATAATTAGTACCTGCATTCGGAACTATAACAGCAGTTTGGCTATGGCAGCAATTGCTACCGTTCCTTGATTCAAGCTTCTCTCAGCGTAAAAGATGTAAGCTAAGTTAGCCACTCAGCACAACTCAACAAATAGAGAATTCTGGATAACTAGGTAGAGATAAGTAGAAAGCGCCAAGAAGCAAAGTTTGAAACTATTTTAAAGAAAAAGGTAGTAATCAAAGCCAGTCGATTGTTGCTTCTAAAGTACCGACACAAATTTTGACGTTTACGAAGGCAACAATGATTTACCTGCCGCAACGCGTGCTCCTATCGGGTGAATTTTAATGTCAAATTATTCTAACTTATCTAATTATTATCATAGACATGTGAACAATTACCGTTAAAAAGAAATTAAGTTTATCCCAAATTGAAATAAAAATTGACACGTTTATTCCCTTTTACCATGGTCAGCGTCATTCTCCTAACTCTTATGAGTTATATAACCGTTCCAATTTTAATTTTGACAGCTCCTATCTATTTCATTAAAACGGTTTAAAACGCCAATATGGTTAATATGATTTACGTTTACGGTCTTGCTGATGGGAATTGCTATGAAGCTAGACGTCTTTATGCGGAAAGGTTCCATAATCATCAAACCTCTAATTATCAGACCTTTAGAAAAATTTATCAACGGCTAAGTGAGGCAGGAACCTTTAGGGGAGGACCTGTAGCAGGAAGGCCATTAACAACTAGAACCCCTGAATTAGAAGAAGCAGTTCTGAAAGAGATTAAACAAAACCCGTATACAAGCAAAAGAAAAATTGCTGCTAATCTTGGAGTAAGTCATAAATTAGTTTGGTCTATTCTTAAAGATCAGCAGTTATACCCGTATCACATATAGCGGGTTTAATCGTTACCGCTTCAAGATTTCCCTCCACGTTTAAGATTTTGACAATGGATATTCCATAAACATGCTTTTTACTGATGAAGCCAATTTTTCGAGGAACGCCATAATGCATTTCCACAACAATCATATTTGGTGTGACGAAAACCCGCACGCAATAACTGAGTCTCGGTTTCAGCAGCAATTTTCTTTGAATGTGTGGGTGGGGATTTTTGATTGGCCCGTACTATCTTCCAATGCGTCTTAACGGCGCTACATACCAACATTTAATGGAAAATATTGTACTGCCCGACCTGCTTGAAGACGTTCCACTTGCGCTGAGAGAAACAATATGGTTTATGGATGATGGTGCCCCAACGCATTTTAGTTTAGCAGCTCGTAAATTATTAAACGCACGTTTTAACAACTGATGGATTGGTCGTGGAGCTCGAATAGCAAATCAACCGTGGCCACCAAGGCCGCCAATCCTTTGGAATTTTTCTTGTAGGGTAACCTGAAGTCTCTAGTGTACAGCGTGCAAATTCAAAACGAGGAACGAGTTCGAACTCAGCATCGGTCGAGTTAACACGTTTGCGACACTGTGATTTTTGTATTAACAGTTTATTTGTTTTCGTCTTGAAAACGAAATTTTGTTGGCACCTATAACCAAATATTTACTGAACATTGATAATAAACAGCGACATAGTTTCAAATGAACCCCTGCGGGAGGGGGGGTTACTTTCTACACAATGGCCACCAGGCTGAGCTCTGAAATTCTTTCACCACCAATAATTATGAACAAAAAGTATTTGTTTGAAGCTAACCAGCTCATAACAACATATTATTATATGTATACAGTATACACGTTGTCCCCTAAAATTTTGAATACGGACATTAGAATTAAATTACTACGCAACGGGAAATAAATAGTAATTTCTAATTGGTAATAAACAACCATGGCAATCTATTATAATAATCGAGAAGAACAAAATCACAGTGCCTACATTACTCGTATTCAAAATTTCAAGGGACAACGTGTATATAGTACTTATTATAATAATTATTATTATAATAGTATATTATATTTCCCCGGATCAAATCGGTCAAAGAACAAAATAATTCAGTTCAAGATAATGCTGTTGAAGTAATATCCCAAATGGATATAAGCGACCAACCTTCGAGCACATCTGTGCCCACAACAACACAGGTAAGAATTCCTCAGTTATTTCTGCACAATGCGTCCAAGATAAAATATCAATAAATTGTAAACGACCTGAAAGAGCAAACCACGAAAGAATTTACTGTAACACATTGAGAAAATCAACTAAGAATTAATATTACCGCGGTGGTATACTATAGAAAGGTGACGAAGTTGCTTCATTTTTCATTTGGACGTATAATTGATATTCTTCTTCTGATATGGTTTTTACATTATAATCGTAACAGACATCACATTGGTCCTTTCTGGGGTGCTGCATAGCCACTTTTTTTAATCTAATACGCCAGTAAAAAATGTTCTTGATGATGATTGTAAGGAGTTCTCAATACACCATTCGTTGTAAATTTCGTGCATGTGTAATACAGAGCAGAAAGTTGACTCTACATACATTTTTGAAGATGAACTCCCGCAGTAATGGCTAGGAACTTTGTTAATGTGTTAACGAAAAAAGTACGGCAAACGCGTACCTACTCTTTCTCCATTTTCTGTAGGTAAAAAAATATCATGACCTTTTCCTCGGCACCTTATCTTCGGTATGTTTCGTTTTCCTCCTTCTACGTATCTGCCTTGAACCTTTAGGTTAGCTACTGCATTAAAACGTTTTATTTGTACAAAATTAGACTTTAATTAGCGTTAGTTATATGTACAATAATTCGATGTTTACTGTAGGAGTGCAACTGCTGCAGCCTTCAATTTTACAATGGCTGGAAACTACTGAGGATGGTCAGCAACCTTGTTTAGATACAAAAATAGCTGAAGGCCGTTATACCTGGAATAAATACATGGAATTTTACTTATGTTAGAGAGTATAGTATACTAAGTGGTACTGAACTAGCCGCCCCCGTTGAAAGGTGTCCTTTCAACAATGATGAATCTAAAATTACTTATTTAAACAAAACATTCCTATGAAATTAACATAAATGGTGGTTGTATCACGACACATAGTGATTGAAATAAACTTAATGGACTAATTGAACGCACTAACAATAATTCACTAAACACCGCTTGAGTTTATATTATCACTTATTGGCAGCAAGCAAAGTTTTGCAGTTGTTCTTTTAATTGCACCATTTTTTGTTTCCACTGTTGCCGCGCGGACGATTCCGTCTCGTCCTGGGTGCACTGCAATTATACGGCCTAATAGCCATTGTAATGGTGGCAGTTGATCATTTTTGATTATAACCTTGTTGTTGGGTGACAACTTAATGTTTGAATCTTGCCGACATTTACTACGTGTCTGTAAATGGCCAAGATATCCCGTCGACCATCTTTTCCAAAAGTGTTGGACTAAGGCATATTTTGGCGACGAACGCGGTCAGTTATTCAAACAACCGCACTGCTTTGGCGAGGAACTTATGGCGTCACATTCACATTAGGATTTTAGAACACGGTTCGTCGAACCGATGGATGAAGGTTGGGATGAGTGTTCAAACGTTGAAGGTGTAGTTCGCCAGTTTTTGGCGGCTCCTCAATAGTTCGTGGACATTCGATTTCGATCATTGCTTCGTTTTGACATATTTGTTCATTAACACGATTTGACATTTTGAAATGTCGTATGTTTTGTAGTTTATGCGAGTTGATAATAATAATCATAATAACAGAGATTATTGAAATTTCATATAACGACAGTGTGTATGAGCTGACAATAGATATTGAGATAGCAAATGCATTAATGGCTGGTAGGTGTTTTTATTAATCTTACTTCAAGTATTTTTCATTTAACTTAAACCTGTTAAACAGATCCCGCAGCATCTGAACAGTATGTTGCGCAGTTGTTGGAAATGAAACAGTTAAATCTGGAGCCTATTGCCAACAAATCCACCACTACTGAAAGGTTTTGTTGGAAATCGTCTAGAACTCCTACGGCACAAGATGTAACCGCTACGACAGTTTTTCTTCAATTACGATGTCAAGACAAATATGAAAAGTTTAATGACAAAACAAAAACTGTGAAAAACAAAGTGTGGCAAATGTTAGCTTCTGAAATGGTAGAAAAAGGTTCCCCGTTAGGGGAAGGAAAAGAAACAGGAGAAAAGTGTCGACAAAAGTACCATAACCTTCTTAAAACATACATCACGTTAACAAAAACTTACCTAAATATTTTGATCTAATGCATAAATTATTTGGAGAAAAACATAATGTTAATCCAATATTTCTAATGTACGTAATGAACGTAATCAAATGCTGATAAGATTCTTGATGTAATGCTGTAAAACAGCATCAAGTGCAACTGGAAATGAATAAATCCCAGTTTCAAATATTTCAGGAGTTATTAGAAGAACAAAATAAATTTAAGAGAGAATTTCTGGACATATTTAAAGATATGAATAAGAAGAAACGGTAACGTTCAAATTCTGATTCTGATTAAAAATTTCTAACTTTCAAGAAAAGTAAATAATAATTTGTATCAATATATTATAAGTATGGATATTAACATAATAAATATTTTATATTGTTACTGTTTAGAACAATGTATATTTTACATAATGTAGCATGTTCTGCGCGGTTCACATCGTTTTCTTTTTTGATTTGAATGTAAGAAACCAAGCAACGTTTTTGTTTGACAGATTAAGAAAAAATAAATAAAATTTATAAAAAATATAAAAAAGCTTCTATAAATGTTAAATACAGTCCACTAATTATTCACGAAGAAACATATGGTTCCATCGAACCGGATTAAGTGAGTTTGATAGAAGCTTTTGATTGATTCAAGAATCCATAATTATTTTGAAAAAATGTGGTTGTTAGAAATCACATAATAACAGTCTGGTGCTGGGAGAGCGGATACTCGGTCGGTTCAGGTCAGAAGACATCGGAATCGTCTGGAGTCAATTCCACAGGGCTACTCAGTACAATAATATTCAAGTGTCAAGCCTGGTTTCAAGTAAGAACTGTCCTTATTCCTTAATCCTCACATTTTGTATAGTTTCACTTTAATATTATTTGCATTATGGCGGAATTAGTGACATTGAAAAATTAAAGAAAATTAATTAAAAGTAACTTAACGCGGTTTAAGAATTATTTTGAGTCAATTAAAGCTATAGAGTGTGATGAGAAAATAATATCGCTACTTTCATTACGGTTAGAAAAAATTGAGCCTTGTTGGGAAGTATACAACGAGGTTCAATCGAATATAGAGACATCAGAATCCAGTGATATAGATGAATTAGATAGAAATACATTTGAGGATATTTATTTTAGTGTAATTGACGATGCTAAAGCGATAATAAAAAAATATGAGTCAGTACTAGCTGAACATGTTTCAGAGAATAATTCAGAACGAATTTCAAGGTGTTTTGGTTCAGGTAATAATAACGCAGGTAATGTTAACTCGCTAGTCAAGTTACCACCCATCAAATTACCAACGTTTGATGGTAAATACAATAGTTGGTTGGAATTTAAAGATTCATTTGTAGCTCTGGTAGATGAAAATGAACAGCTATCAGATATTCAAAAATTTTTATATTTGAGATCTTCTTTAGAGAAAGATGTAGTACAGATAATCAAATCAATTGAAGTGTCTACGCAAAATTATAAATTAGCGTGGCAGTTTTTAGTCGACAGGTTTGAAAACAAAAAACTTATGATCTATAATCACATACGAGCAATCTTTGAACACCCGTCCCTGGTGAAGGAGTCCTTTGTGGAATTAAGAAATTTATATGATGATGTTACAAAAAATATTAGATCTTTAAAGTCTTTAGGTGAGAAAACTGATAGTTGGGATCGGTTAATTATTTATATTATGAGTAACAAATTTGATAATAATACGAGAAGGGATTGGGAATCATACCAATATGAAAATGAATTGCCTACTATTACAGATTTAAATGATTTTCTAAAAGCTAAATGTGAAGTTTTAGAAAAATTAGAAATGACTAGATCAGAAAGAAGCGCAGAAAAACCGAAATGTAGTAATCAACCTCAATACAAAAGGCATAATGTAAATAGTAGTTTCCCTTCGACGACTGAGACTGAAAACAAATTAGTATGTTATTATTGTAATCAAAATCATCTGATCTGAGGCATTTTTGGATTTAAGTGTTGAGGATAGAATAGCAGCAATTAAAAAATTAAAATTATGTTTAAATTGTTTGAGAAATAACCATTTATCATGGAATTGTAAATCTCAAAAATGTTATAAATGTAGAAAATCTCATAATACATTGCTACACATAGAATCAAATAGAATAAGTAGTAATGTGGCTACAGTAGGTGAAGAAAATGTTCATGTAGTAGTTACTACGCAAGCAACAAACAATGTTCCGACCAATTCTAGTACAAGCTGTGTATCAAGATGCGTGATACCAGAACCAGATCAGGCGCAAGTTTTATTAGCAACTGCGATTATTAAAATTAAGAATTCTGATAATAAGTATATAACATGTAGAGCCGTATTAGATAGTGGCTCCCAGAGTAATTTTATTTCCGAAAGCACTTATAAAAGGTTAGGATTGAAAGCAATGACAATAAATCATATAATAAAGGGTGTAGGTCAGAATTTAATTAATATTTCAAACAAGGTAAAAATTATGTTAAAATCATGTTACAGTGATTTCGAGTTAAATATTGACTGTTTGATACTACCACGAATAACGGAAAGGTTATCAATAAGATCATTTAATAAAGGCAGTTTAAATATACCAAAGCATATTCAATTAGCAGATCCAACCTTCAATCTAACAGGAAATATTGACATGTTGCTAGGCTCCACGGTATTTTGGTCAGTTTTGTGCCAAGAACAAAAGAGTTTTGGTCTCAATTTGCCAATTATGCAAAATACACACTTAGGATGGATTGTTGCAGGGAATTTGATGTTAAATTCGGAACAAAATAATTTAATGTCAGTTAATTACTTAAATATTAACAATTCTAATAGTTCAATTGATCAAACAATAGAGAAATTTTGGCGGTTAGAAGAAATAGATAATAAAAATTCTATTCTATCCAGTGAAGAAGAATATTGTGAAACTCATTTTAATAATACAACAAAGAAAACCGATGAGGGTAGGTTTATTGTTAGAATACCTTTTAAAAAATCAATTATTGAATTAGGTGATTCTTATAATACAGCTTTACAGATTTAACTCTCTTGAACGTAAATTAGAGAAAAATCCAAAGTTAAAGGCAGACTATCAATCTTTTATGTATGAATACGAAAGATTAAATCACATGACAGAAATAAAATATAATTTTGAAAAGTTGGGGCAAGGTTATTTTTTACCACACCATGCAGTGATTAAAGAGTGTAGTCTCACTACAAAGTGTCGGATAGTCTTCGACGCCTCTGCAAAAACGAGTACAGGAGTTTCTCTAAATGACGCTCAGTTTATTGGTCCTAGATTACAGCAAGATCTATTCGTTATTTTAATGCGTTTTAGGAAACATAAAATTGTAATGACTGCAGATGATGTATATAAAAAAATTATTAAAAATTGTGTTATATGCTTTAAAGAAAACTCAGTCAATCCAAATTATTTGATGGGTGATTTGCCTGGCATTAATCAGTATTTAACTTTTCATAATGTTGGCACAGACTTTTGTGGTCCATTTTTATTAAAGGACAGGAAGGGTAGAGGCTCAAAGTTTCAAAAAATATACATTTGTCTATTCATTTGCATGAGCACAAAAGCAGTACATTTAGAGTTGGTGTCTGAATTGACCACTGAAGCATTTTTAGCTACGTTACATCGATTTATAAGTAGACGAGGTAAACCGTTAAACATTTATTCGGATAATGCACTTAATTATGTGGGTGCAAACAATGAATTATCAAAGGTTTATTATTTTCTCAAATCTCACTCTGATAATATAGCTAATCAATTAGTTAACGATAGAATCAGGTGGCATTTTATACCTGCCCGCTCTCCAAGTTTTGGAGGAATTGGGGAAGCTGGGATCAAAAGTACCAAATATCATATTAAAAGAGTTATTGGCAACAATTCCCTAACTTTCGAAGACTTTCATACTGTAATTAATATAATTGAAGCTATAGTCAATTCCCGACCCCTTTGTCCTTTGAACAAATGATCCGAACGATCCCATGGCCTTGACACCGTCCCATTTTTTAATTGGCAAATCATTGACGAATATTCCTGAAAGGGATTTGACGGATGTGAATGAGAATAGACTATCCAGATGGCAGCGTCTCCAAGCAATCATTCAGCATTATTGGGCAAGATGGCACAAAGAATATTTAGCTGAATTTCAAACCAGAATTAAGTGGAAACAACGATTCAACGATGTTTTAAAAATCGGTTCTCTGGTTCTGATCAAGGACGATAATAGTGCACCATTAAATTGGCCATTAGGAAGAGTGATAAAACTATCGCCAGGTGACGACGGTGTAACGAAAGTGGTTGATATAATGGTGCGAGAAACTATAAAAAAGCGTGCAGTCAACCGTATTTGCGTACTGCCCATTGAAGAATAGTTTATTTCGTTATTTTGTTGTGTTTTTTAATATGTTTTTTCAATACTTATTGTTTGTACTTACAGTATAATATGGCTATTGATGTATTTTGAAAGACTTGGCGTCTTTCAAGAGGGGCGATATGTTTAGAACAATGTATATTTTACATAATGTAGCATGTTCTGCGCGGTTCACATCGTTTTGTTTTTTGATTTGAATGTAAGAAACCAAGCAACATTTTTGTTTGACAGACTAAGAAAAAATAAATAAAATTTATAAAAAATATAAAAACGTTTCTATAAATGTTAAATACAGTCCACTAATTATTCACGAAGAAACAGTTACGCTTCGTAGTTCATTCAATGGAGATATTTGTTCTGCCTCTATTAGTTGCTTCATCGACATTATCCAGTTCATCTGTGTAAGTTTCAGGAAACTTACCTCTTTCCATTTTTGTTAAACGACCATGATTAATATAAGGTGTAATGAGCCATTCTCGTAGAGCATAAGCAGTCTCCTAACAGGTGATATTTCTTATCATACAAATAGTTGTAAACTCCATTTACCTCTAACTTTTTGTATAGTGTAGAATTTTGAAATACTCGCGAGTCATGTGCTGAACCTGGATATCCCACAAATATATTTGTAAATATTTTATCAGCAGTACATATACCTTGCAATACTATTGAATGTGTCTGCTTACGACTACAATAACTGGCCTGATGTTCAGGAACTTTACATGGAATATGACTTCCATCGATAGCACCTATTACTCCTGGGTATTCTTTAATAGCTTCAAATGTTACTGCTATAGCAGCACATTCCTCCTTTGTAGGCCAAACAATATACTTGTTTGCTAGGCTAGCTAATCTTTCTATAACATCATTACGAAATCTTCGTTTGCTACTCACATTTTATCTTCCAATCACCAATTCAATATTAACTCAGATATAAAAATTCTCCATGTTTGTAATAAAGGCCTTAAACTAAATTTCTTGGAAATCTTAGAAATTAATAGATCTTATTAACAAAACCCAGATCTTGTGTTAAATGAGGTTACAAACTTTAATAATAACCTTGTATTTTTGAACCTTAAATAAGAATGTTTACTGTTACCTGTAATTTTAGCAGATTTCTGTAAATGTTTTAGTTGTATTTTTGACTGTTAAATTTTTAAATTTTTCAAACTTTTTGTAATTTTTCTTATCACCAGCCATTTTCATGATGTGCTGCTTCACTTTTGTAACTTTGTAATTTTTAATTAATCTTTGTGATTTTAGGGCACTGGTTCCTCAAACCTTTGTTCCTTTATGTTAACACGTTTAAACTAACACTTCATGCTGTTTAAATTATGTGACGTCATTAATGGAACACTATGCTTTCGCGACCTATGAACCACAGAGTGTATTCGTGACGTCACCAGCAACCGCGTGCTTAACCGCATACGTCGCCAAAATATGTTGCTGAACGCCGGTTAGTGTTAATTTTGGTTATATCTGATTCAACTACGGCAACCAGTGAGTCTCCAATCAGGAAGTGTCCTGGTGTAAAGATCGTAAGATCATCTGGATTATAAAGACAAGGGAGTCAATGGTTCGGCACGCAGAGAAGCTTCAATTTGCTTCAATATCGTGTACATTTCGTCATACGTAAGAGAAGCCATCCCTATCATTGTTGTTATGATACTTAACGGATTTAATCCCAACCTTCAAAGTGGGGTGATCTAGGGGGTATGAAATGCTACGTTATATTATCCATGGATAAAACATTTATAACTTCTGTTTGAAAGGTTGCGTTAGTAACTAATTTCTTAAAGTCAGTATTTAATTCTCAATTTGCGCCTGTGAAGGTAGTTGCGTTACCTGAGTAAATATGAGAAACTTTCCTTCTCCTGGATATGAATCTTTTAAATGCGTTCCAGAATGTTTGGGATGTTAAATCACAAACAGGCTTTAAATCGATCGCCTTTCTTGCAAAGCAGATAAACAGCGCGATGTATGACTTTAGTTCGTTTATCTCTGCCATGACCTTCTTTTATGTGAATAGGTCCAGCATCATCTCCCCTGAATGAATAAATGGTCGTGAAAGTTCTACTCTGTCTGGGTAGATCGTCCATCCTGTTACCAAACCAGGACCCTCCACCAATGGGAACGCAAGCCAACTCGGTGGAGAGACAGAACCAAGAGATCAAGAAAGGGCTACGGATTCAGCTCGAAGGGAAGAATCTCCGGAACTGGGATAGCAAGTTACCCACCATACTCTACAGCCTGCGCATCCGCAAAAACGCACCCTCTGGGCTAAGCCCTAGCCGGGCTACACCCTTCCTCGACCAGGGGAATGGCTAATACCAGTAGACAACCCACGAGCCGCGAACAACCAGGGACCACCGCGCCAGCAACGCTTCAACCAGGTCCACCGCAACCAACATAGATATCGGCCGCGTTACGCCGTCCAGGCACCAGCGCCTGACCGCTATATACCTGGAGACTCGACCATGGCCCGCGTCCACGCTCCAAACCGGGGTCGTTACGATCTCAAGTGGACAGCACCAGACCCGGTCTTGGAAATAAGTACAGGGTGAACGAACGTGAACTGCCTTGTATGTGGGTACACTCAAATGCAGGTTGCTTGAAACCCTCGGCGGCGAATAGATCGACGACATCTACTGCTTTCCCCGTTTCTAGAAAATTATAATTAAAGTCGGCGCTTACAATATGGGGCCCTTTATTTTTATTAACTTTTAATAAGAGTTTTTCAAGTGAGGCCAGAAAAACAACATCGTCCTCCCTCGGTGCTCTGTATAAGCAGGATACAGTTATACACAATATGTCATGTAATATATTTTATCAGAACTGCCTCAAATTTAGAATCAGCGGCAAACGTTAGTTCCATTTCACTGTACTGTATATCTTCTCTCACTAGGATTGCTACACCACCACCTCGCTTGTTTTTTCTACAATAAACACTGGCTAAATTATATCCACTTATTTTTAATAATAAAGCTTCATCTAACGTGAGCAATATTTCAGATACACATCTAACCTCGGGAAGATTTCATGAATCTTGCATTCATTAAATCTCGGGAAGATTTAATGAATGCAAGAACAGTTCAAACTTACGTATTTTATTTCTTATACTGCACACATTTAGGTTCAGTACGCGTACGCAATTTTTTGCACTACCTTTACAGATGTTTAAGTAACTATGTCCTATGTTGTTTGGACCCGGCCATCAAGTTGAAAAAATCCTCGGCGGGGACTATTGTGTCCACGCTGCTACAGCTAGAAGATGATGAGGTACAGCTGTCGTTTAGGTCTGCACTATGGTCGTGGACATCCGCGACAGTGAAGTTGTTTGAGAGTGATGCTGATGATGTACTACATCTGTTCTTGGGATTTTCGCTACCGTCATCCATAGGCATCTGGGCGGTTTCTAGCGTGTTTTGTGCTACAGTATGAGATTCAATATTTAAATTCTGGGTTATTACCGGCTAGGCTGTGGCTACTGGATCCACGAATATTAGATTGGGGCAGGATTTTACTTTATTAGGTCAAGATTCTATCCGTTATCAGATTGGCTAATTTTGTTTTCCCTTTATGGTTGTAGTGCAGCCCATGGCTTGTGTATTGGTTTCTTTTTATTCCGGCATTTACATTTAAAATATTTACGTTGCCTTGGAATCGCGGATTATATTTGCTTACTAGGAACTTCATTTTCGAGTTTACTTTTGTTATGCCCTTGTTTAGTGAGACTACGTCATATCTGTATGGAATTGTACATAGAATGACGTTTGTTTTCATGCCATAGTTTAAGACTGGCAGAATATTTTTGATTAATGGATTGATAGCGTTGTGTTGGATGTCGTTTGCACCTGAGATTACTACTACTACGTAATCTTGAAAACTGAATTCTTTTGTCAAGTTATCTAAATCGTTTGTAACTTGAAGGAGTTTTGCGTTAGGTTTTAGAATACTTTCGATTTTGAACTTACTGGTACTGATAGTTCTACGCATCAGATAGAATTTAAACGAGGACAAGTGAGTCCATGAGGATTCTATATCGCCAGAATTCAGCGTCACCGGATGTCTAACGAGATATGAATTGATTTCTTCGAAGTCAGCTGCCCAATAGTTTCTGATTTTTTTTGGTGATTGTTATTTTATTTGCTTGTAGTGGTACTTCGGTTTCTGCTACAATGACTATGTGATCACTAATGCCTATCGGGGGCTGATATTCGATGTTTGCTATTAAATTCTCATCTGTGTAACTAGGAGCAGATCTAGAAGCGACGGGGTAGTAGGAAGCCGAAATCTTGTGGGTTTGTCTATTAGCTGGTGAAGGTTTAAATTTGCGTACATTTCTATAAACAAGGCCGCGGCTCTATTACCTTTGATTTCTCCCAAAGTTGTCCAATCAATTTCAGGAAAATTAAAATCTCCAAAGATGCAGAGAGGAATGGAACATTGTTCGGTTATATTAGTTAAAGTGTTTCTTAATATTGAATCTTGGTTTTCTGAAGAATTTGGCGGCCGATAAACACAGCCTATTAGCAATTTAAAATTTGAGATTTTGACATCCACCCACATCGAATTTGGTATTGAACTTATAATTTTGTTGGCTCGGAATTGTATGTTCGTCAATCTCATTTCGCAAATAAATACATGTGCCACCGCCGCACCGTGACGCGTTTTGCGGTCGTCGCGAATTTCAGGAATTAAGGTTATCGGGTTGTTTGGCGCATTAGTATTAATAATGGTAGGGACTCCATTAATGTATTTTATGGTGATGTTCTCCTCACTATTTTTCTTTCTTTCTTCAAGCATCTTCTGAAGGTTTCGTAAATAATCTTACTTTACAGGCGTTAAATGAGATGGAATGGTAATGCGTGATTGTCGAGGTAAGGTAGCTTTCTTCCTTATTACTGTGAGAGCATCATATTCATTTGGGAAATGACTTTTATGGGTCTATTTTTGCCTTGCACAAGTTTACCAAGACGAAATGCGCGGATCCTGTCTACAAGAACATCTGCAATTGATTTGATGGTATCAATATATTTGCTAAGGTTCGCGGCGGATTGGGCAGTTTCGTTTACGGTTTCCTCAATGTTAAAAGTGATAATATTTTTAGACCTGCGATTTAGTTCCGCAATTTCCCTTATAATTTGTTCCCGGTCACAGGAATTTATTACGGATATTTTTGTGTTTGCTTCATTTAGCTGCTTCATATTCTTGCTACGGTTGAAAATTAAAGTAGAATGTAGATTAGATTATTTATTTAGATTTAGATTTGTGAGTAAGTTAGTCGTGCATTAATTATTCTACGTTAGTACGTTAGTAGGAAGTTTTGTATGTTTGTTGTGTTGCCTAGTAGGTTCTTCTGTGCCTTATCATTTAAAGGCATTTACTATTAGTTCTTTCGGTAACTTTCTAGATTTTTCCCGGACGTTATCAGACTTCCTGGGGGGAAAAGGAGGCTTCGGTATGTTTGACAGTAAGCTCTCGGACTTAAGGTGTTTTTGGGCTTGAAAAAGATTGGAAGTATTTTATCCATTGATATCACCCTGCTGGTCTGATCCCACTGTTAAATCGTGGGTTGAGTGTATTGCGCCGATATAGTAATCCTACGAAAAGGGAGAAAACTAACATCTATAAAAACTCAGCTACAAAATACCATCAACAACTTAGAAAAATGGACAAATGATACCGGTTTTGATTTCTCTTGTAACAAAACAAAAGCAATCCACTTTTGCAAACTCTCTAAACTCCACTACCTTAACACCTAAAATACTCGCCGAACGTTTCATAAAAATTCCGTCTTGGTAAATCCACCCCCTCATTGCATATCATACCTAGCACAATTCCAAAAACAAAACACTCACCCCTCGCTCTACCTAGTATTATTCAATGAACTGAAACACAAAATATAAAAACTTCAAATTTATATATACGGACGGATCCAAAACAAACGACCAAATTACAAATAGCATCTACCATCGACTTTCAGCATATATTCCGCAGAAGCATATGCCATTCTAAAAGCCCTCGAGATTATCGAAACATCACAACACAACCAATTTATCATATGCACAGACTCACTGAGCATAATTTCTAGCATTAGGAATAAGAAATTACACCATCCATTCCTTACTGAAATTTATGAAAAAAATTACCAACTTTCAAATGAAAGAAACAAAAATATAATTTTCCTTTGGATACCATCTCACACGGATATAGTAGGAAACGAGGGATCTGACAAACAAGCAAAGAAAGCCAGCATAACGGATCTTCTGGACATCGACATACCAGCATCTGACTATAAAAACGTTATCAAGACCAAATTCGCTGTGGCGTTCGTACTTCGTATTTTCGCGCCACTGGCTTTGAAATTAAAGTGATACTGGCACCCTTGAAGTGTGTTTGCGCGCGCTACCCGGACTGGCGAGGGGGTTGTTTTAAGTAAGACAGTCTTGCGTCGTCCCTTGCGACAAGTGCGTGCTCGTAGTAACGTATAATAATGGAGTGTAATTTGCAAAATCGTGTATATATGTGTAAATAAAAATATGTAAATAGAAACCCTAGTTTTTATGTGTTAAGTGGGAAAGGTTTACTTTCAACCAACCACATAGCCAACAACTGGAAAAACCAATGGAAGGAGGCAACGAACAATAAACTGCACAAAATAAAAGACGAAGTATGCAAATAGCAGTCAAAGAGACCCAGATGAGACCAAATAATAATAACACGGCTACGTATAGGGCACACAGCACAAATCTACGAGTACCTGATTAAAAAAGTGGAGGTGCAAACCTTCCCTGAACTTTCCCATACTAAAAATAAACATTTCGTTTTTGGTATTCAACTGTAGTTCGCGAGGCAGTATTGGAAATCATTTGAATGTCTAGCGAGAAAAACGAGACTATACGGGTTCGATATGAACAGAAGAAAGACAGACCAAGGCACGCATCTATCTGTAGTAGGTACCGACTAGAAATTACAGCTGGCAAAGCCAGACGATCGCTACCGACCGACGATCCGTTTCCGTCAGAGTCCAACCTAAATATTCAAAATTCACGCGTTTCTCATCAACCGTACGTTTTAGCTATATGAACACCTTATACAGGGTGATCAAAAATGATTGAAGGTCACTTGACCGCTAGTCGGTCCAATTACTATCAAAAATTCATTCCGTTTTTTCAAACAGTCTGTTGTTTATCAATACTTACATCTGTTCAGTGTCTTGCGCATTACTTTCCATCTGTCATTTCCATCTGTCATTTAAATTACAATGTCTACACCACTGAAATTACCAAGGTTATTTAAGTACCCACAGAAGCAGTAAGCGGACAACAAAAAATCAGTATGAAGCGGCACGTTCAATCATTTTTGATCACCCTGTACTATGTGATAGACAATTCAATTTTGCGTTCAATTATATAATAGTATACAGGGTGTTTCATTTAAAATAACAAAGTTATTTATTGTACTTTGGAAATCAAACGCCCTGTATACGTGATATACATTTAGGAAAATGCAGAATTATATACTAAATAACTTTTATATTTAAACTTCTTTCATATTTTTACTAATAAAGAGCATCAATTTCCGATTTTCAAAACCCCCCAAAAAACAAAAATATAGTTAATACCAAGCTGCATAAGTATAGAAAATTAACAAAATCGTGTGACCAGTTTTTTTGTAATAATTTTTCAAAAATCACAAATACTTTGGAAGAGCGCCGTTGCGACCGTTTTTGGATTTACTAAATAAATTTTTCTTCTTGGTGTAGTACCGCCGAAAGGCTTTCAAACAAGTCCTATGTCCTAGTGTTCCATCTGATGTAAATGACTGAAACCGATTAAAAAATCTTAATGTTATGTACCTATTAGCTTTCAAATTGTAAAAATTAAATTTAATAACCGCGTGCTACCTAATTTGAATGATTTTCAACACCTCGAATATTTCTAGTTAATAAAATTAATATAATATGCAATACAGAATACGTACAATTCTGAACGTAAATACACCCTGTGTGCATACGTAACAGCAGAGCTGACCTTCATCCTCTCTTCTTTCTACCACAACTTTCTACTTACTAATTTCTTACGCGTTGGCCATTTTGTCTGTGCAGTGGTGTGTTTTCAAGAATGGTAAGCTGTATTAAAATAGAGCATAGTCCTCAATTTACGTTTTATTATTTTTATTATTAGAAATGATATTGCATTATTACACATAAAATTTAGCAAAAATCGCAATCTTTTTTTTCTCCTTACAGGATAATTTCGTATTAAACATCCCTTGTCCACATTCCGTGGATTTATCGCAAAAACATAAGAAAGAATCTCTTATTGAACTCTTCCACCGAAATCTTATAGTCACCTCTAAACTGAAAAATTTTTGGATATGAAATGTTAACTTCTCCCAGTAGCCCCTGCGGATACGAAATATGTTCCACACATAAATTGGGATCTGAAGATAAAATGATAAAAGAAACAGAAGGGAAAATATTTGGAGTAAAAGAACTCATACACTACTACCTAGATGTGCAAAAAGCAAAACTTGATATATACCGTGTGTCCCTGGGAAGACGGAACATAGGGATCTTACAATGGTAATTTTTTGAAATGATGCACGAGTGCTTTGAATTTCTATTTAGTGGAAGCGTCGACGTCGTTATGTCAGCTGTTTAACGCGCTTGCTAATACAGATGTAATACGCGCGTGCGTTATACTACAAACGATTCTTGACAGCCGCGCTCTTGAAAATCAGTTAGAAATAAAATTATTAATTATTTGCTCAAATTGGTTCATGTAAATTTAGATAGTGTTTTAATTACATTAAATGAGACTGACTATCATTATAAAGGTATAAATACAAAATAATTTGTTTGCAGTTGACGTTATGGTTCTAAGATCTTTTTCAGATTATGATGGATTAGGTGAATAATTAAGCTGTTCGCAAGTTACGCATTATTAGAAACTAAAATGAAATTACGAAAATTATACTAGCAGGTACATAAGATAATGCTGTGGACCTGTGTTAGAAAACTTTCCTTTGTGGTATGCAAGAATCCGGCTCCTTAAAAATCAAATACTTTCAATGTAACAATTATTTGATCACATTAAATTGCCGTAGAAATAAAGATTTCATATTCGTACACTCTAACTGATATTAATATTCGCTTTTTCTTTGATTTCATCTTAATACAATCTTATGCAATTAGCATTGTAGCTTGTAGCATGTTTCATCATAAAACTGATTGTCGCATCAAATTCTTCGGTTCATACATCAATATCATCTTATTAAAGTAAATTTTCACATTTCACATGTAATTTAACTGGGATTACTGATTGTCAACTCTAAACTGTACTTCTGTTAAGGTAGGACCCCATTTAAAAAAAATTAACATGAACATAACCTTTAATTGTCTTTGGTTTTAGTATAAATTGACATTTAAAATACAAACAAAAATTTTGATCTCGATACGATCATACATGATCGGCATGGAAATCGTTAACGATCGGTGACATTCGTGTAATTGTTTCAAGCCGAATGCTTCAAAGCACTCGTGGATCATTTTAAAAAATTCGCATTATAAGATCCCTATGTTCCGTCTTCCCAGGGACACACGGTACATAAAAGAGTATTTCGTTGAATTTCAAAACGAGAATACATTTAGAAATGCGTTTTACCTAGAATGCAAATGTAAGGCTCCAGATTTTTGCTTAATTGACAAAATTAATTCAATGGCTATCGGAGAAATGTTATTGTAATTATTATGTACCTACGTAGGTATTCATAAAAAATTAATATCCTAAAAATTAAAACATTAAAAAAATTAAATTAAAATTAAGTTAAAAAATTGTACTGTATGTATTACAAATAAATTTTTCTGTACACATTTCACCAGTTTTATTAATTTCATCTAAAATGCTTTCATTACTAGATTGATTTTTTAATAGAATATCATCCACGTACGTAAGTAGGAAGATGAATATAGGTAAACCTTGTAAAGATATATACCTATACCCTATGGCCTATACCATATACAGGGTGTTTCTTAAATCGCGGACACGGAGAGCACCACGCGATTCTCCTGTTAAAACGTAGTGAAAAAAGTCTAAGCAATTTTGTCCTAATGTATTTAGTTTCAGAGTTATTCGCATTTTAAGAAATTTAAATTTGGCAACATTGTATCCAGAGGAGTTAGATCCGGTGATCTAGGTGGCCATGCAGCAGGTCCTCCACGTCCAATCCATCGTCTTTGATAATTCGTATCAAACCACTCTCTTGCCAGGATACTCCAGTGTGCTGGAGCTCCATCCATCTGGTACCACATATCCCTACGAACTGCTAAAGGTATATCATCCAATAAATTGAATAAATCATTTATTAAAAAATGCACGTAATTTTCGGCATTTAAACGACGTGGAAGAATATGTGGCCCAATTAAAAAAATTTCAATTATCCCAGCCCAAACGTTAAAACTAAAACGCACTTGATGGTTTCGTTCATGTTTTGCGTGAGGATTCTCATGAACCCAATTGTGTCTGTTGTGGGTGTTAAATATTCCATCTCGAGTAAATGTAGCCTCGTCGGTTCATAAGATGTTTCTTAAAAAGTTAGGGTTTCGTTCATGCTGATTTAGCAACCATTGGCAATACCGCATACGTGCTGGAAAATCTTCCGGTAATAGCCCTTGTACTTTTGGTATGTGATAAGGATGTAAACCATCATCTTTAAGTATTCTGAATACAGTACCGTAGAATGGGGCTATTTGGAACGCGTGTACCTATTTGGAACAAACAGGTGCTTTTTTAAATATGACGCCAGAGAGGTTATAGTAGCTAGAGAAAATTTGAAGTATTGCAGATATATAATAATGGAATTTTGAACTAGTGGGAATTGTCATTTTTATACAATGAAAAAAATATTGTAAGGTTATAATTTTATAATATCAAAATTAATTGTTTGTGAGTTTTTGTGATGGTCAACTCTGAATTGAAATTAATTGAAAATATATAGACTTCGTGTTGAACAGGTATGTCCATTGAAATGTTAACTTCACTTTACACGTAAAAAATTTTAATTTTTCATTTTGATGTTAGGGAAAAAATTTTCAAATAAAAAAAAAGTTTTTTACAGGGTAATTTGGAACGGTGCCGCACAAACATAAACGTCAACTTGGTGCTGCAATAAGGCTAAATTACGAATCCCAAAAAATGGAACGGGCACTAGAAGCTGTTGTAGACGGAACTTACTCATTTTCCCAAGCTTCTGTAATGTTGGGTGTTCCTAAAACTAGCTTGTTGCGAAAATATCGTGGCCAAAATCCAAACGTTTTGGGACATCCAACGGTGCTGTCAATTGCTGAAGAGAAATCGTTAGTACGTGCACTAATCACTGCCGCTTCTTTTGGATACCCCTTTACAGACAAGGATCTACGTTTTGTCACCTTTAAAAGCGTATTAACCACAAGTAAACTATTCGCTATTCCCTGCCGAATAAATCCTCTGGTGACAAAAAGGGTACCACGACTACTCGATGCAATTGGGGTGGGTAATCATTAGTAAAAGAGGATAAGGGCGCCAGAGTCCTTCAAATATAACCCGCTAACGAAGATACAGCTCAACGGACTCAATTTGAACTGCAGACCAAAACAAGAAAAGAACTTGTCGATAGGGAAGTAACAAATTAATTTACTTATAAATAAAACAATGATAGTTACTGCTGGACAAAAATAATTATTTAATTTTGCAAAAAAAAAATTAATGAAAATAGCATTAATTGCCCTAAATTTCATCAATTAAGTACCAGCAAAACTATCAAACTACGTGAATTAATACCAGTAACTAAGTAACTATAATAATTAATGAATGAGAATGATCCATAAGAAAAAGATTCTACTCAAATAAAATTAGAAAAATTATATATATATGTATCCACTAACTAATTAGTAGTTAAAATAAACAATATAGGTATATAATATTATATAGCGAAAATATTTTACATATTTATCAAAACAAAAGCATAAAACAAAAAAAAAAAAACGAGCAAAATTGCGGACTTCGTTATCCAAATGTGATAACGTCGTATTACTTCACGCCAAAATAAAAATCCGATAATAAAGATCGAGCGCTCACTACCTCAACTGAAAGGCCTTCCAACGAAGAATAAGACGCCAAAATCGCGCTAAATAAGTACTCGTTATACGTTTTCCGATTCATAACCGCCCGCAAAATTGACCCGCAAATATTTAACATATAAATAGAAAAGAATGTAATAATTCACACAAAAAAAAAATTCAATATCAAATAAATTGTATTAAATCGTGACTCAAAAATTCTATGTACATAAAGTACCGTGAGACTCCGGTACACACAATATTGACTTAAAGCAAATGTCATGGATCATAACAAAAATATATAATGCTAACCTCAAACGGTTAAACAAGATAAAAATTAACTGCAAAACCGTCACAACTTCTTAATATTTATATGGATAGTAATAATGCTTGATGATATGAGTGATAATACTTAATGATAGCAATGATGATATTATTCAAGAATAAAAATTGGTACAATAACCGTAGGTAAGTAATTAATTAGTAGCTATGATTTTTGATACCAGAAGGTATTGGTTTAGTAGTAAAATCGATGTTGTATCTGACCTTAGCTGCTGCTGTCGATGAAAACTTAAATAGGCCTGCTAGATGTAACAGCAATAAATAATATTCTGGTTGGCCTCTGATGTTTCAAAGAAGAGCTTCTACGATTCGGCGAAAACCCAACTATACCTCCAGCTTACAGGTTCTTGACAGATATTTGTTCTCCGGGGTCCAAATGGGTGATATGAATAAGCTGAACCCAGATTAATCCGTACGGCAGATACCAATTAATCCGTAAGTATTTGCATTAGTGCGTCCATATATATCCACAAGGAAGTAACGCAAGAAAGAGATAAAATAAAAGAAGCCTAAAACAAATTACTTTAAATAATAACCACTCTTGTAGAACATGGCCGAATTGGAACATACCTCAGGTGTAGTGTGGCTTCGAGGAGATATTTGGTCAAAGGTTACCATCAAATCCCAGAATAACTGTGTAAGGGAATTCGTCTCAACACCATATACTTCGAAACGATAAGCAATTCCCAAAATACTAAAGGATGTCTCCGAATTTTTCCAGAAACTACTGAACATAAACTTCGCACTCAGAAACAACCTCTTAACACCTTGACCGAACATGAAAGAGATCCTAGCAAAAATTCATACAGGAAATATTCTTATCTCCCAATTCTCAATGCCGCAGACAGGAAATGCAGTTTCTTCAAAGTGAAAAACTTCAAACATTGGAGCCAAATTCAAAAGAAGAGTATACAACCAAATATACTTACAATTGCACATGCCAATCTATATGAAAAGTTGTAAATGAAAAATAAAATGTTACAAATTCCCCCCTTACTACAAAAAAAAAATCGAATTTTTTTTTTTTTTTTTTAGCTTTTGTTTTGATAAATATGTAAAATATTTTCGCTATATAATATTATATACCTATATTGTTTATTTTAACTACTAATTAGTTAGTGGATACA
This sequence comes from Hemicrepidius hirtus, assembly GCA_963082805.1. Taxonomy (NCBI): domain Eukaryota; kingdom Metazoa; phylum Arthropoda; class Insecta; order Coleoptera; family Elateridae; genus Hemicrepidius; species Hemicrepidius hirtus. Next base: position 30,994,891 of record OY720161.1, on the reverse strand, counting down.
TATATATATAATTTTTCTAATTTTATTTGAGTAGAATCTTTTTCTTATGGATCATTCTCATTCATTAATTATTATAGTTACTTAGTTACTGGTATTAATTCACGTAGTTTGATAGTTTTGCTGGTACTTAATTGATGAAATTTAGGGCAATTAATGCTATTTTCATTAATTTTTTTTTTGCAAAATTAAATAATTATTTTTGTCCAGCAGTAACTATCATTGTTTTATTTATAAGTAAATTAATTTGTTACTTCCCTATCGACAAGTTCTTTTCTTGTTTTGGTCTGCAGTTCAAATTGAGTCCGTTGAGCTGTATCTTCGTTAGCGGGTTATATTTGAAGGACTCTGGCGCCCTTATCCTCTTTTACTAATGATTACCCACCCCAATTGCATCGAGTAGTCGTGGTACCCTTTTTGTCACCAGAGGATTTATTCGGCAGGGAATAGCGAATAGTTTACTTGTGGTTAATACGCTTTTAAAGGTGACAAGTATTTTTGGCGCCCAACGTGGGGCCCTATTGTTTGAAACCGCACATTATTTGCTATATATCGTTTTGAGGGGCCTAATAGGTCACTGTGTATTATTTTACGCCTTATATTATTTTTGGGCCATATTATTATTGTTAATTTGTTTTATTATTTAGGTTTTGCCCATATTATTATTGACTTGTTTCTTTTAAGGTATAAAAAAAAAGAAAATGTGTGTATGCCCAGCATTTGGAATTGGCATTTATTGAGATAAATCTAGCATTGTGGGTTTTTCTTGCTTTTGTTTCTATTGTTCTTTTAGTTTGGTAAATTTAATTATACGAGAATCAAGATGGATGTAGGAAGATTGTTATCCGACGAATTAACTTATGAGCTACTGATCAGAGAGTATCCCGTGGGTTCGAACGTAACCGAAAAACGAGCTGCCTTACGTGATGCCCTTTACCAACAACAAAGAGGAACTTTAGATGTGGTACCTGGCATTTATTTTGAGCCGGACCGAGAATTAAACATCTGTGATGCCAAGGTTGAAGAGTTGAGCGAAAATTTACAGCGGTTCGACGTTAATAACAAAGATAATGAAGTACAACGCATTCGAGCACGACTGTACCATGTTATGGGTCGGTTAGAGAGAATTACCCCTGAAGATGATCAACAAAAGCATCATCAAGAAATACTAACTGCCAAGGTGTATCAACTATCAGGGAACATTGATAAAGTTTATCAAGGCTTGCCTTGGAAGCCAATAACACGGCAGGAGGAACCTACCGTACGCTCCACCGAGTCCACCAATAATCATCAACCTAGATCAATTCTGGATGAACCCAATTTATTAATACCAACCATCAGCCATGCCGTTGAAGTTTCTTCTGAATTACCAGATGGCGAGCCCATAGTAAGGCAATTAATTGACCATGAGATTAACGCGACAGCTGTACAACCTCGAGTAGCAGGACGTGGAGTAGGTTTTGCAGGATCTACGCCACAACAGACCAGGTCTACACAGCACCAATGTGAAGTCACACAACGACTGAAAGAATTGAACTTTAGTCATATCAATGAACCAACAAGACAAATTTATCCGCCAAGCGGGGTTACACATGAGCATACTAGGGAGACTACTACACATGTAGATGAGCCTCGTTTTCAACCCCGAAACTACGTACCTATCAGCAAGTGGAACGTACACTACGACGGAGAATCGTCAAGTTTAACGAGCTTCTTAGTACGTGTTGAGGAGCTACGGCAGGCGCGTGGTTTTACAAAAACTCAACTACTTCAATCGGCGGTAGAAATCTTTACCGGAGATGCTCTTTTATGGTATCGAGCAGTCCGACATACCATATCAGATTGGGACGAATTAGTTTCGAAATTAAGGACCAATTTTCTTCCTCATGACTATGAAACGGCTCTATGGGACGAAATTCGGAACCGCACGCAACACCCATCCGAGAAAGTGGTGGTTTTTATAGCCATTATGGAGAATTTATTTAGCCGTCTCCCAAGACCACCTACTGAAACCACAAGACTAGCGATTATTCGCAAAAACTTACAGCCTTATTATATTACTCAACTAGCTTTACAGCCGATAGGGTCCATTGCCAGTCTTATTCAGGTTTGTCGAGCTTTGGAGGATGCAAAAATTGCTTCAACTAAATTTAAATCGCCTCCTTTGTCAAATTCTTACTTACTGGAACCAGATTTAGGATGTCGCAAACGTCCTATTAAGCAACCTCTTTGTGCCATTGAAGAACAACCTTTGATGGATTTTACTGAACCTGAGTTGCCGAATACTTCCACTAGTGAAATTCCAACCTCATTAGAAGTATCCGCCATCACCTGTTGGAATTGTTCTGGGTCTGGACATAGAGCTATGCAATGTTCTGCTCCTAAAAGGATGTACTGTTATAGGTGTGGACAAGTGGGAGTAACATCCCGAAATTGCAGCAAGTGTTCGGGAAACGAACGGAGAGTACAATAGAAGACCGGACATTGTACTCCCCCTTTCATCAAGAATCGGTCACATATTTGTCACAAAGTTGTCATGTCACAGAAAGCTTCAGTCCAAGACTAGAATATATATTTGCACAATGCCAAGGGGATAATCGACCATACCTAGCAGTGAATATATTCGGTATCGTCATTAAGGGTCTTCTTGATAGTGGCGCGTCGCGTACCATTTTGGGTAATCCGGGGTGGAAATTATTACAACATTTGGGGGTAACCTTATTACCATCATCTAGTAAGTTCTGCACGGTAGCCAACAATCAGGCTTGTGCAATTGCAGGAACGGTCTTCCTTCCGGTACAGCTTGAAGAGAAAACCCGAAGTCTTCCCATCTTAGTAGTGCCCACCTTGCCGCATACTTTAATTTTAGGCATAGATTTTTGGACGGCCATGGGGATTGTCCCTGATCTACGACATGGACAGTGGTCCTTTAGAAAGAAAGAGGAGCCTTTACCTACAATACAGGCTGTAGTAGCAAAGGAATTACTTACCGAGAGTCAACAATTACTACTTGACCAACTGATACAACCCTATTCTCGCAACCTACAGAACAAAATCGGTAATACTTCTCTAGTGGAACACCACATAAAAGTTACTACTTCGGAACCAGTTAAACAACGGGCGTATCGTGTGTCTCCTTTCATTCAGCAGAAGATCGATGAAGAAGTGAAGAAGATGCTGGAGAACGATATAATAGAGCCTTCCACATCGGCTTGGTCTTCTCCAGTGCTGTTAGTACCTAAGAAGGATTCCACCTATAGATTCTGTGTGGACTATCGTAGAGTAAACAGTCTAACGGTGAAGGATGCCTATCCTATCCCTTTTGTTTCCACTATTTTGGATCGTCTGCGAAATGCGAAGTACCTAAGCTCAATGGACATAAAATCAGCTTATTGGCAGGTGTCGGTAGCGAAGGAATCTCGTCAGTATACTGCGTTCGCTATCCCTGGACGCGGACTCTACCAATTTAAACGTATGCCATTCGGCCTTACCAACAGTCCGGCCACTTGGCAAAGATTAATCGATCGAACTATAGGACCTGATCTCGAACCTCATGTCTTTGTGTTTCTCTTTAAAAAAAAATACTTGTCACCTTTAAAAGCGTATTAACCACAAGTAAACTATTCGCTATTCCCTGCCGAATAAATCCTCTGGTGACAAAAAGGGTACCACGACTACTCGATGCAATTGGGGTGGGTAATCATTAGTAAAAGAGGATAAGGGCGCCAGAGTCCTTCAAATATAACCCGCTAACGAAGATACAGCTCAACGGACTCAATTTGAACTGCAGACCAAAACAAGAAAAGAACTTGTCGATAGGGAAGTAACAAATTAATTTACTTATAAATAAAACAATGATAGTTACTGCTGGACAAAAATAATTATTTAATTTTGCAAAAAAAAATTAATGAAAATAGCATTAATTGCCCTAAATTTCATCAATTAAGTACCAGCAAAACTATCAAACTACGTGAATTAATACCAGTAACTAAGTAACTATAATAATTAATGAATGAGAATGATCCATAAGAAAAAGATTCTACTCAAATAAAATTAGAAAAATTATATATATATGTATCCACTAACTAATTAGTAGTTAAAATAAACAATATAGGTATATAATATTATATAGCGAAAATATTTTACATATTTATCAAAACAAAAGCATAAAACAAAAAAAAAAAAAAACGAGCAAAATTGCGGACTTCGTTATCCAAATGTGATAACGTCGTATTACTTCACGCCAAAATAAAAAATCCGATAATAAAGATCGAGCGCTCACTACCTCAACTGAAAGGCCTTCCAACGAAGAATAAGACGCCAAAATCGCGCTAAATAAGTACTCGTTATACGTTTTCCGATTCATAACCGCCCGCAAAATTGACCCGCAAATATTTAACATATAAATAGAAAAGAATGTAATAATTCACACAAAAAAAAAATTCAATATCAAATAAATTGTATTAAATCGTGACTCAAAAATTCTATGTACATAAAGTACCGTGAGACTCCGGTACACACAATATTGACTTAAAGCAAATGTCATGGATCATAACAAAAATATATAATGCTAACCTCAAACGGTTAAACAAGATAAAAATTAACTGCAAAACCGTCACAACTTCTTAATATTTATATGGATAGTAATAATGCTTGATGATATGAGTGATAATACTTAATGATAGCAATGATGATATTATTCAAGAATAAAAATTGGTACAATAACCGTAGGTAAGTAATTAATTAGTAGCTATGATTTTTGATACCAGAAGGTATTGGTTTAGTAGTAAAATCGATGTTGTATCTGACCTTAGCTGCTGCTGTCGATGAAAACTTAAATAGGCCTGCTAGATGTAACAGCAATAAATAATATTCTGGTTGGCCTCTGATGTTTCAAAGAAGAGCTTCTACGATTCGGCGAAAACCCAACTATACCTCCAGCTTACAGGTTCTTGACAGATATTTGTTCTCCGGGGTCCAAATGGGTGATATGAATAAGCTGAACCCAGATTAATCCGTACGGCAGATACCAATTAATCCGTAAGTATTTGCATTAGTGCGTCCATATATATCCACAAGGAAGTAACGCAAGAAAGAGATAAAATAAAAGAAGCCTAAAACAAATTACTTTAAATAATAACCACTCTTGTAGAACATGGCCGAATTGGAACATACCTCAGGTGTAGTGTGGCTTCGAGGAGATATTTGGTCAAAGGTTACCATCAAATCCCAGAATAACTGTGTAAGGGAATTCGTCTCAACACCATATACTTCGAAACGATAAGCAATTCCCAAAATACTAAAGGATGTCTCCGAATTTTTCCAGAAACTACTGAACATAAACTTCGCACTCAGAAACAACCTCTTAACACCTTGACCGAACATGAAAGAGATCCTAGCAAAAATTCATACAGGAAATATTCTTATCTCCCAATTCTCAATGCCGCAGACAGGAAATGCAGTTTCTTCAAAGTGAAAAACTTCAAACATTGGAGCCAAATTCAAAAGAAGAGTATACAACCAAATATACTTACAATTGCACATGCCAATCTATATGAAAAGTTGTAAATGAAAAATAAAATGTTACAAATTGTTTGTTCAACGTTACCTTAGCCACAAAGGTGTAACCATAAAGGTTATTAACGAAAATGTACCAGGGCAAAATTCGACAAATGGAATTCAGTTTCAATAAAAATTTGGTCTACCAATTTATGTATTTAAAAATAAATTTGTTAAGGCAATTATCGATTTAAAAATATTGTCACGTTATAATTTAGTGACTGGTCTGGATTCAAACACATAACCTTTTAATAATCATATTTAAGCAGAATTTACATTATTGACTTATCCGATCCGACCTATAATAATGTGCAAAATCCCGTTCAATGAAAAAACTACGGAAGCGTTGAACGCACCAATCCACTTAAAAAATTGCCGTCGCTCAATTCTGATTTTGAAAAAAAAAATCGTTTCTAGCTTCGCCTTCGGTTTTTTTTCAAAGTCCGGTGGGTGAATATATTAGTTAGCGTAGCGTAGAAAGCGTGCGCCGACTTAACTAATATAAATTTAATATGCTGTTGTGTTATGACTGTCTAAACATGTTTATTTTTACTGTATAGAATTTTTTCGACGCAGGATTCAGTATTGCAATTCGTAACAGTGCCGAGTGCATAGAACGTTGTGAACAGTTATAACAATGGCTAGTTTCCGTCACTTGAAGTGGCCGGTACTGGCGTTGCCGGAGAAAAACTATCGTAATAAAACTCGAAAAGAATATTACGAAGCAGTGCACCGCTTGAGAACGGATAAATTTAGAACCGTATCTAGGACCGCTGTCCTGGAGTACAAGGCTTGTGTTCGCCCTCTAATTCAGATTAGACATGAGGTAGGTCAATGAATTTTCACTACTGATGCTATCGTTTTTTAATTTGAAAGGATTTATTGCAGAGGGGGCAATCCGTCCGAAGCTGGCGGCCGGGAGGGGGCGGGAGCGCCTGCCAAACTCCCAACGGCAAATTTTTTTAAAACGTTTAACAGCACTGGCCGATGCTCGCATTAACTTAAGCTGGTTGCGACGTTTACGGCAACACGAAATTTTTTTTCTAACTCTAAGCCCGAGCAAATGCACGTCAATAATAGAGGATTTAGCAGATTATCGAAGTGCGATGCAAAAGAAAAACAGTCGGCAAAGAGACCGGGAACGTACGCTAACAAAGGCGGCTCTGAGGCGACTGGGCTATGAGGAAATGACCGATATTGATCAACTGCACCTCCTCTACGATACGCAACCCTGGCAGTTAATCGTCAAATTTCGGACAAAAGGGGTGGAAAGAGTTTTGAAGGATGCATTAGGATTGATAGATACGACGACACACCAAATTTTTTAGCCATAAAAGCGACCATTTTACGTCGGGACGATTTGGGCCAGTCTTATATTCACCAAGCAACACGTCTTTGCGACCACAAATTATCGAAAATAACCTTTAGCGGGGAAGAATGGCGAAGCGACTTTTGCATTCTTAAATATGGACCCCAAAAATTTTGCGAGATTAGAAAAAAAGCATGCGGTATTTTGTAGTCAAAAACAATTTGTGAAACTTATGAAACAATTGCTCGAAAAAAAAAATACCATGCTAGATTTTATTCTTTTTTATCGATATAGATCATCAATACAGACAGTCTGTTACACACATGAAGACCTCTGTTGTCCACACACTTTTAGAGATGTCCCCGCTAGAATTATTGCTGCACTTCGTGCTGTCAATCCACATGACGAAGAACTGTGGTTCCTGCAGGGCAGCTTTTACTTTCAAAGAGGTACAAAGCCAAGCCAACTTGACCGTTTACAATATCTGTTTTTTTTGCAGTTACAGAGTATCCTGAGGAATACGTACCATATTTTCGTTACCATACGAGAGATTATGTACGTAGTAGTACATAGTGATATGCTAACATGCCACACAATTCCGAGGCCTCGATACCAGATCAAGTCTTGCGATGTAAAATACAGCAGATTGTTTCTTGTGAAAGTTGTACCAGAAAAATTACAATATGTAGACTCAATTTTTACGAAGCATTCCCACATATTCTTACATGTTATTTCGCGCATACCTGCCACTGAAAAGTTTACCGTAGACGATACGCACTTAGTATTATACATATTATATATATTATATTATTATACAACGTAGCCATACTCCACCACCATGTCAAATATATTAAACGGTTCTTCTGTCTTAACATGTTTGTTTCCCAACAGGGCAGGGTAAGACTTTTTCTGTACACACGATACATTATGTTCATTATTTCAATATTTTTAGGCCCACTACCAGAGATCCAGAACTTTTGGATTATTGGGCTAGACCGGGACCGTTTTACCACAATGTTAAGGAATCTAAAAAATAAACGTCTGGCGACAGCTATGGTGGAGATAAATCTCGCCTAGTCTTCATCCTATCAATATTGGAAACTGCATATATTTTGTCACGGCGACGGATCGCAGGTCACCAAAATATGTTCCCCCAAGTTTAACCATAAAATAAATCCTCTCAAATTCTAAACCCCCAAAAAGGCAAACCCAGAATCCATTATAATTTACTCGGATTATAATAGAAGAATCTGCGACCAGCACCTGTCTGAAAGAAACAAGAAGTAAACAAGAAAAAATCTGTATATAGTCGGGCACGCTAAGGGTCCATCTACGTCATCAATCACATTTTCTGGTAATTTTGTAGTACAAATCTTGAAACAGTATAAAACGGTATTTTTTTGTGAATTACGTATTAAAAGTATGTTTTTTATAAGCCCATAGAATGGTATTTTACAGTTATTATTATTATTATTAATTAGTTGTACCTATTCATATTATTCTGGCAAAAAATAAAAACGTTTACTAATTAGTATTTTTTTCATCCGAAGTTTCTATTCAAGCACATGATCGTTGTTTTTTTTTATTCTGTTTACATTGCTCAGCCGTCACTATGACAGTTTGAGCGATAGATTAAAGCAAACGACGATTTGAGAATTCAGTTAGTTTATTCAGATCATTTTTTCAATATATCGTTATTCTGACTTCTTTTCTTTGTTTATTGTTATTAATTTATGTTTGTTAAACGTTTTCCGGTGTTTGTTCGTATAATATTTATTACCTTATTTAATTTTCTGGATTATTCAGGTTTTGTTCGGTTTTGTATCGTATTTTCGGTATCACTGTTCCGTTTGCTTTTTAAAAAATTGTTCTTTTAAGAACAGAAACATATACAGGGTGTCGCTAAAATATGGTGCCATAGCTTAACCACAGATTCCGGGGATCAAAATAAGACGATTTAACGCAACTTACCTCTATCCGAAATTGCTTAGTTAAAGCGCTATCGAACGCCAAAGATCTTCAAAAAATTTCTATTTTTTTAAATAACAAAAGATTGTTTTTAGCGATTAGGGTGAAATTTGGGATGTGATTCTTTACTGGAAAAAGGTGTTTTTTGGCATCACTTTTTTGTTCAGGAGTGTTGCGTAAGTGGTCAAAGGTTCATCATCCATAGGTAAAAAAGCTCATATTTTTTTAACAGTCCGGCCAATAGTTTTCAAATTTTTTTTACGGAGAGACATTCTTATTTCAAATATTTTTTGTTTCTTGTTCGATTTCGGTATCTCCTATAGTTTAGGCTGAAAAAAATTATTTTTGTTGGCCGCAGTGCATTTCTTAAACCGATGTAGTAATCTAGTTGTCCCGTATGCTGAGAAATAAATGACGAAGAGACAATTTTTTGCGTAGAATCAACATTTGCATCCGGGAAAATGGTGGTCACATTGAGTATTTGCTGTAAATCTATTAATTTACCGGTGGTACAAAATAAGCTGAACCATATTGGTTGAGAAATGGTTCAGATTATTTTGAGCCACCCTTTACATACTTGTTAGTAATAAACTTTATATCAAATTGTCTCTTCGTGATTTATTTCTCAACATACGGAGCAACTAGATTACTACATCTGTTTTAAGAAATGCACTGCAGCCAATCAAAATAATTTTTTCAGCCTAAACTATGGCAGATACCGAAATCGAACAAGAGACAAAAAATATTTGAAATAAGAATGTCTCTTTGTAAAAAAAGTTTGAAAACTATTGCCCGAACTGTTAAAAAAATATGAGCTTCTTTGACTGTGGATGATCAACCTTTGACCACTTACGCGACGCTCCTGAACAAAAACATGATGTCAAAAAACACCTTTTCCCAGTAAAGAATCACATCCCAAATTTCATCCTAATCGCTAAAAACAATCTTTTGTAATTTAAAAAAATAGAAATTTTTTGAAGATCTTTGGCGTTCGATAGCGCTTTAACGAAGCAATTTCGGATAGAGGTAAGTTGCGTTAAATCCTCTTATTTTGATCCCCGGAATCTGTGGTTAAGCTATGGCACCATATTTTAGAGACACCCTGTATTATTCTTATATTGCGATTGGCGAATAATCCCAAATATGCCAGGAGTTTTACCAAGGCACTCGAAAGAACTCATAGCTACGCTGATCCGGTATTTTGAACGAGAAAGAGACAATGGTGGTCCACTTCTGCCTTTAACTGCTTCCAGAGAAGTAAGTGCATATTACTTTACAACCATGTAGTAAAATTTTAGGCAATACGTTTTTGATTTTAACAAAGAGTTGCTGATGCTTTAAATGTAAGTTTGAGAACGATAAGCTAAATTTCTCAAATCATAAAAGTTGGTACCCCTTTACGAAGCCCTAAGAAGAAGAAAACTCGTGCAAACCCTGTTACGAATATACATAAATCTGATGGAATTGCTATTCGAGATGTGATATATGACATGGTTAAAAGTAGTAAATATTATTGTTTTATAACTTCATTGTTTATAAACTATTACTTTCTTAGAGTAACATGTTAACAAGAACACTTTTACAAGTTCTGAAAGAAAAAGGTATCTTTCTTGGGCGATAAGTTCATTGGGAAAAATTCTGCATAATATTGGATTTAGGTTCAAGAAAGACTACCGTCGAAGAGGTTTAATGTAGTTGCCAAATACTGTTCTCACAAAAATTCGATTTTTACGAGAATATGTAAGAAATTTACGGTCACCTAATGGCCTCGAATGCGTATTTTTGGATGAAACTTGGGTTTTCGAAAATTGAACAACGTGCACATCTTGGCAAGATGAGAGTGTAAAAAGTGTAAGAAAAATTAAGCCAGAAGGAAGCAGGTATAATTAGTTTTACTTGGGAAGAATTATTAAATTGAAACTTTTAATCCTTAAAGATATAGTGCTCCATGCCGGAACCCGTAACGGATTTATTCCTGGAGCCTCTTTAATTTTTTCCTCAAAAACTAAGGATCCAGATTATCATGGGGAAATGAATAAAGACAAGTTTCTTAAATGGTTCAAAAATCTATTGATAAAATTAGAACAACCTTCCATTATCATAATGGATAACGCCAGCTATCATAGCAGTTTGGTTGAAAAATTACCAAACTCTAGCTGGAATTAGGATAAAATCAAAAACTGGCTGTGGCAAAAACATTTAGAATTTCCAAGCGATGTCTTGAAACTGACTTTACTGGAAACGTTTCTTTATTATACGATACAATTTTTAGAAATAAGTGAAAAAACTGTATACTGCTGACCAAATGGCACTGGAACATGGACATACTGTGTTACGGCTTCCCCCATACCATTGTATTTTCAATCCAATTGAAAAAATATGGGAAATTACCAAACAATACTACAATAAACACGTTGGAGAAGAGGGTTACGGTAAAGGAAAGTGTTTGGAAATGTGGGAAACTGCATTAGACAAAGTAACTCCCAATATGTGGGAAAATACAATAGAGGACACAAACAAAATAATTTTAAATTTGTGGCAGAAGGAGGTCAGGTTCGACTGAGAAGATATACAACCAATAATTATAGAGCTTAATGCGGACTATGACACCGATGATGATGATGATGAAGATTTTGGCTTGCTGACATCAGAAGATGAGTTCTAATCGACCATTGTAATACCAAAGTACGATTCTGGTTCTAATCCCTTTAATCAAAATGAACAAAAATCTTCCCAAAAAACATAGGCATAGCTCCACAAAGGTGCATCACCGATAATCAGTTTATTTTTAGAGTAACTTATGAACTGTGAGCTAGAATTATGAAATTTGGAACATCGAATCAGCTTTTGATACCAAAATCTATTCTGTAATGAAACTTGAAATAACATACCCAAAAGATCCCCAAATGGGTGAAAGCTCCGGTAAATTTCGTAATTCTAGCTCAATATAATATAATAAAAGAGAAACATATGCACTTCTACAACTTCTTATAGAAGGAAAAATACTTGGTATACGTAAATATCGCAAGACGCAGAATATCATGGCTCCGCAATCTACGCGAGTGGTACAAGTATACCTCCACTGAACTACCTCGAGCTGCAGTATTCAAAACTGCAAACCTCCGATAAGAAGAAGCAACGTAAAGAAGAAGAATTATATAATATATTCCTGGAACCTCCGTTTTCCTCAAAAAATAAGGATTCAGATTATCGTGGGGAGATGAATACACAATTTTCTAAAATGACTCAAGAATCAACTGTTAACGAAATTAAACCACCCTTATTATCAATTATCATAATGGACAAACCATATTCTGGATTTATTTTCAAATACACAATCGTCATAAAAAGGCGCAAATTTTGTGTATTTTAACTAACTTCGTATTGTTTACCGTTCCCGAGATACCAATGGTGAGCATCGAAATAATCCACCCGGTGTATGGTACATACTTATAAGTATTATTATTTATATGGACGTCCAAAAACGAAAACATGGAAGAAAAATGTAGTAAATAACAAACATTTACACTGATCAGAAAGATTATGGGAATGGGATATAAAGTTTCAAAAAGATGGAACCCTTCCTTAAAAATCCTGTGAGCAACTAAATTTATAAGAAACAGAATTCCAAGTCGTGAAATAAAATTCAATATAAGGGCGAGTCTGCTAAGAAGAATCAGCTGGATATCTCAGTTATCTGAAGTATTAAAATAATTCTGCTTTAGGTAGGTTATAATAGCCAAGTATCTCTATGTACCTATAGGTATCGTTTTTAGACTTTTCTGATATTTTTCTCTTTAAAGCTCTATTTATAAAAAAGTGATTACTGAAGCAGATAGTAGTATAAATAATAAATATTAAATAAAATATCGATTTCAACGGGAAATAATAAGATTTATTCGCTTTATACGTATTTCGGCATCATTGTGCCATTGTCAAAAGCTATATAAAATATTATAACAAATGCAAAATATAGTAACTCCTTGATTCTATTATTTTAACACTGCGTGAAGCAGCTGTCCCCAGTAAACCCGTCGGAGGTCAGTCGCTTATCAGTGTTTTAAAAAGATATTTATTCCAAAATCTTCAGTAAAGGAGAATCTAAGAGATCAATTTGCTCATTCATTAAAGGTATGTTGTTTTTTGTGTGTTTATAAGTTTCAAAAGCTTCTAAAATGTTTAATTTATTTTTGTTATCAGAAAAGTGTAAAAATTTAATTGTATTATTAGATGTTAATGTGTGATTTTGTTCTAACAAATGTTTAGCAAAATTTGATTTATGTGCATGTTTATATTTGTAACAACGGATATGTTCTTTTTGCCTAATACTAAAATTTCTAATTGTTTGACCTATATATACTGAATCACAATGTGAACAATTTAATTTATAAATACCTGATTTTAGCAAATCATTAATTTTGTCTTTAGCATTGAAAAGAGAGTATAGATATTTTTATTTGTTTTAAAAATGACTTTATATTTATTTGTGTTATTTATAATTTTAGCAATCTTTTCTGAAATTTTACCAAAATATGGAATTGAAACGTATTTTAATGTTTTATCAGTGTTATTAATGGAATAAACTTTATGAATAGCTAATTTATAATTTTTCTTTTTAATTAAAGTGTCAATAAGTGTAGTGTTATAACCATTGCTATATGCAATTTGTTTAATAATGGAAATTTCTCTATTAAAATTATTTTTATCTAAAGGAATTGTTAGAGCTCTGTGTACTAAAGATTGATATGCTGCTAATTTATGTGTATTATGATGACAAGAGTTATGTGGTATGGTAATATCAGTTTGTGTAGGTTTCCTATAAATTGAGTATTCGAGTATGTTTTCTGAATTAATTTTTAAGTCTAAAAAGTTAATAGATCTGTTTTGTTCAATTTCTAGTGTAAATTTAATTTTTTGGTGTAAAGTATTAATAAAAATTAAAAAGTCGTCAATGTATTCGAAAGAACTATCAAAACATGCCAAAATATCGGCAACACAACGAAACCAAAATACAATTTTATTTGATAGATTTGATTCAAATATTTGATCTTCTATATTTTCCATAAAAATATTAGCCAATAGTGGTGAAATGGGACTACCCATTGGTAACCCATCTTTCTGAAGATAAATTTTATCATTAAAAATAAAATAATTTTGATTAATACAAAGTTCAAATAATTGAATCAACTCTATCCTTTTTGTTAATTCAATGTTATTGTTAACTAAAACATTTTCTAATAAAGGAATACATTCCTGTGGGGGTATTTGTGAAAACATACTCGTAACATCAAAACTAACTATTTTACATAGTGGTGGTAAGCTAATGTTACTTAATTTATTAATTAATTCAGAAGTGTTTTTAACTGAATATTTTGGAGTGTATCCTAAATTATTAATTATATTATTTAATGTTTTAGCTAGCATGTGGTTTGGTGCATGTATGTATGAAACTACAGGTCTAATAGGAATGTTAGGTTTATGTATTTTAACTAAACCGTATAATTTTGGTGGTTGTGGATTTGGATATATTATGTTATGTTTCTCGTATGGTGTTAAAGTAATTTCACAATTTTTAATTGTTTGTTTTATTTGGTTTTGGTATTTATTTGTTGGATCTCTATTTAAAATTTCTAGATTAGAATCTGTTATAAAATCATTGACTTTTTCTAAATAATCATTTTTAGGTAAAAATACTAATCTGCCCTAACAGAAATTAAATTATTTACTCTAACTTTTTCCTTAATTGATTTAATTAATGAAATATTATTATTGGAATTATATCTAAATTTATCGTTTATCGAAATTCTTTTTAATAAATTAGAAATTTGAGACTTTGCATAATTTAAATGCCTCTCTTTTATAATATTTTCAGAATTGACTGCTAAAATTTCTTTTATTTTATTATCTAATTTTGGAAAAGTCGAAAATTTAAAACCTTTATTTAGAAACGTCATTTCTTTGTCATTAAATATTACGTTAGATAAATTTAGTACACGAGGATGAAAATTTATAATTTTATTAGGTGTTTTAGGTTCAATAGATTTTTGTTCTCGTTCTAATCTAGAAATTTTATCTTTTTGTGTATTATATTTTAAATTTAATTTTACTAACTAATTCTCTAATGTCATTTTCAAAAATGTCAAATTCAATGTTATGTAATTTGTTAACTAGTTCTGTGTATAGTACCTTTAAGTAACTGTGCAAATTGTCTCTGATTCTGAACCATCTTTTAGATTCTTCTTTCAACCATCTAGTTTTCACATTTCTGATTACCTTCTCAGTAATACTGTTCTTTGTGTTGGTCTTAATATTGATAGTTTAATAAAATTTCAATTTTGAATTAATTATTCCTAATTTAAAATTGTTTAGTCTCATTTTGAAATTAAAAAGGTATAGTTACTACATTTAAACATTATAAAAGTAATTTGCATTTAACATTAAATGGAAACAAGAAGACACCATCCAATACGTAAGAAAGTGGCCTGGAGCCTATCCAAAAATTTTCACATAAATCTCCAGGGGAGCGTTGTTTTAAGACTGCAAATGCGGTATATACTGTGGGCACCCAGCTATTAAAAAATAATTATCTTAACATTATAACCTGCTGATAGTTTTTTTAATCATCACACCTGAAAAGTACTTAAGTATATAGTAATATATTATAATTATTGCATAAAGCAAGGTGCCTATGCACACTTCAAGTCATTCACAAAAAGTCATTGGATAAACGCGTCATCTGACAAGTGTTATAATTGTGCTTTGTGATTATAATGGTTTATTGTGCGGTACATAATTGTTCTAACAAACAGGAACAGGGGTTTTCAATGTTCACAATTCCAAAAGATCTGAAAAACAGAGGGCGGTGGGCTACATTTTGTAAGAGGCCGAAATGGACACTAACTGATGCCACTCGCATATGCGAGGTAAGTTTTAGTTTTTAATAATAGTAGTATACAGGGTGTGTAAAAATGGCCGTGCAAGCTTCAGGTAAAGTTATTCTTTGGACAAAAATAAAGCAAAAAGTTTATTGCAAAAAAGCTCGCAAAGGGTTCCTCAAGCTACGCGAGGCCTTCAAAGTTAGAAATTGGTAAGACTAAAAGAAAGCTATTTTGCAAAATCAAGTTACTTCATGCGTACTTTTAGTGATAATAACTAGAATTTATTGCTATTGATCGTTTAAAAGTAATAGGATATTAATCATTTTCATTATTTCCAATCATATAATTTTTGTAAATGCGTAAAAAATACGCTTGGCAATATTGCAAATTAATAATGATAGCCCACCTTGTTCTAAACTAAAATATAGCCTAGTAGTTTAATAAAACAATGGACTGGTTGATATTTGTAGTTTTAAAATACAAGGTTGCCAAATTTACATTTCTTAATTTGTTATGGTGAGGGGTAGCCATGCGCCTAAGAACTTTTTTCAAATAAGCTTTTTGCTTTTTTTTGTCCAAGGAATAACTTTACCTGAAGCTTGCACGACCATTTTTACACACCCTGTATTACTTAATACTAATTAATTAATTTTCTGTAGTCTCATTTCGAAGAATCACAAATTCTAAACACTAACAGTGCGGCAAAAAAATTAAAAATAAATTCGTTTCCATCTATTCGTGGAATTCTTTTGTTGATAACATAGAAGTTCAAATAGTACAGGATATTTCTGCATCAAACTATAAGGAAGAAGTATGTTAATAAAAACCACTGCATTCAAAAAATATACGCAAAATACCATTTTTGTGCAGGTTTCAATACCCTTACAGGGTGGCCCATCTTCTTCTAATGACACAAGTGCCTCGCTGCTTACCGCAGCAGATACAGAAGAATTTCAGGTATGTTAATAAATCAATAAACTACATTTCCTTTTTGGTGTTACAAATTTACCGGTAAAGCATGTTCATGTTAATATATTCACAGTTGTGTAGGTCTCATTTATTTCATTGTAATGTTGTCCGCTATTCTTGGTATAAATTCATATTTTTCATTTGTTAAGGGGTTTTTATAAGTGATTTGATAATTCAGGATTTGACAAAAAACAATCTTGGGTTAATGGATGTGAGGTGTAAACAACAACAACAACCTTGCGTTTTGTATCGGAGATCAAAGGTCAGCACAAGAAAGAATTTAACCACTGCTGTAATTTTGGTAACGTCAAACTTCCACAGCTTAGTATTTATCCTAAGCAATTTCAAGACCTCTTAAATGGTGATGATCCTCGATCAAACAATTTTTGGAAGTATGTTAGAAATTACAATAGCAGTTTGGCTATGGCATCCATGGGTGCCACTATAGTTGCACCTCCAGGAAATGGGCAATACTGCTTTAAAATACACGGTGAAATATACCATAGGGTTGGCCCCTTGTACCCTGATGAAGGTGTTACACCATCATACGGACAAATTTATATATTATATTCGGAACTTGCAAACTTAGAAAGGTTAAGTAATTCAGCAAATTCTGGTTGCATTTCATCGATAATGGTGCAGTTAGGTACTCTTTTATCTCATATGTAAATATCAATTGGATATATACCGGGTGAGTCAGACCACCCGTAACAGTCCTTTTTTTCGAAAACGGTTAATCGTAGAGAGTCGGGCCAAATTTTTTTATTACAAAAGCCTTCATGAAGAATCGGCATCCTGAAGAGTTTGCTCCAGAATGTCGAGAACTCCAAAATTTCAAATAGTACGGGGGGTCAAAAGTAGTATCGTTGAAAAGGTCTTTAAAAAATAAGCAAGTTTTGTAGGAAAAATAATTTTATTACCCCCACCCCTTCTGAGGAATATCCGATTGAAGTTATTAAGTAATTGTACTGTTATTTAGGCAGGATGTAAACGGCCTAAGTAACTACATACGTTCTAACAATAGAAGCATGGAAAATCAGCAGTGCATGAACACGGGCTGACAAGAAGAAGAAGAAAACTGTTATTTAACATTACATTTAAAAAATGTCTAAAATGTAAGTTTGACAATGTCACAATAATTGTTCAAACTGTCGTCCATCTACTTCTAAACACTGTCGAGCTCTTCTAGTCACATTATCAGTGGCTCTCAATATTTCTTCACCACTTTATGACCGGCAGGCATTGCGAATTCTCAGCTTCATAACATCTCTCGTTGTATCCAGTGGAGTACAATCGGGTGACCTATAGTCAAACCTACACTTGACATTTTTTAAATGTAAAGTTAAATAACAGTTTTCTTCTTCTTCTTATCAGCCCGTGTTCATCCACTGCTGATTTTCCATGCATTTCTATTGTTAGGACGTATGTAGTTACTTAGGCCGTTTACATCCTGCCTAAATAACAGTACAATTACTTAATTACTTCAATCGAATATTCCTCAGAAGGGGTGGGGGTAATAAAATTATTTTTACTACAAAACGTGCTTATTTTTTAAAGACCTTTTCAACGATACTACTTTAAACCCCCCGTGCTATTTGAATTTTGGAGTTCTCGACATTCTGAAGCAAACTCTTCAGGATGCCGATTTTTCCGGCGAATGCCAATGTCACCATTCGATTCTTCATGAAGGCTTTTGTAATAGAAAAATTTGGCCCGACTCTCTACGATTAACCGTTTTCGAAAAAAAACGACTGATACGGGTGGTCTGACTCACCCGGTATAATAAGTCAACAATTTGTGTTAAATACATTTTATTTCTAGCTTCTCTCATAACATCTCATTCCACACTACAATCCAGGAGGAACGAGTCAAGGTGGCATATTTCCTTAATTTAATTGGCGAAGAAGGGCTTAAAGTTTTCAATAGTCACAAAATTGATATTGAAACGACAAAATTGAGTGATGTATTAGAAACATTCGACCAGTATTGTAAGCCAAGAGCTAACGTGGTGTATGAAAGATTCTGTTTTAGAAGTTTGGCACAAAAAGAAGGCCAAGCTTTTGATGCTTACTTGACTGAACTAAAAAATGCCGCCTCAAAGTGCGCCTATGGAGATCAAGAAGATAGCATGGTAATGGATCAAATAATTTATGGACTAAAGGATGATGATATAAAGCAAGTTTTATTACGAAAAGAAAATGTGGATATGAAGAAGAGAGGAGAATATTGTAGAGCCGTGGAAGCAAGTAAAATACAAATTGAAAAATTACGAGGAGAGAAACAGTGGACCCGGTACAGTGGCAGAAAAGGAAGGCATGGGTTAAGAGGATAGAAGATTGTCAATACTGTGGCTACTCTCATGCTATCAGGGAATGCCCAGCTTTTAACAAAGAATGCAGTCTATGTAATTAAAGAGGCCATTTGGCAAAAATGTGCAAGAGAAAGGGATAGAAAAAGATACATGAAATAAAGGAAGAAGGGAAAGACAGCAGCAGCGAAGATGATAATGATCCGAACTACAACAATGCTGTGGAACTCTTCGTTAATGAAGTTAAGAAATCGATAAATGGTGAAGAGGAGGCATGGTATGAAAATATAAGGATAAATGGATTAGAAATAAAGTTTAAATTAGATAGCGGGGCTGAGGTAAGCTGCTTACTCCTAAGTATTTATAACAGTTTTAACGATAATCCTCTTCTGAAACCAACTAAGACGATAATAGTAAGCTACGGTAACAATTTTAAATTAAAACCTAATGGTAGTGTTACCTTAAAATCAACAAAGAGTGCCATGTTTCTTCCACACAATGGGATGAGGACTAACTAAACAAAAACCAAAAGACTCAAAGTCAATCCCATAAAAGTTTTAATAATTAAGAAAATGAAAACGGCTATATATTTCGAACTCTAACTGAGTTCATCTTCAGGCCTTTGGACCATAAACTACAAAAGGGACCTAATAAATTACAATATGCAAAGGTTTTTTAAAAAGAACTTACCTAATGTCGAATTGTCACAGAATTAATTAAAATTAACGAACAAAATAAAATAAATAAATAAATAAATAAAAGGTTAAAAAAAATCAAAAGGCACAAGAGCAACGGGTTCGATTTTTCCTAGATTGTATGGTTTACCTAAGATCCACAAAAACAACATTCCAGTTCGTCCTGTAGTCTCCTTTTGTAATACTCCGATTTCCAAACTTTCATCATGGTTAAATGTTGAACTTCGTTCAACATTACAATTCCAACCTACTTACAGTATAAACAACTTCTTACTTAGCTCGTACTTTATCTACTCTTCACATACCCGAAAATTGTATTTTAATTTCGTTTGACATTGTTAATCTTTTTCCTTCAGTACCGTCTAGTGATTGTGTAGCTCTTATCAGTTCTACGCTTGCTTGTTCAGATCTCCCGTTTGAAAAAGTTCATTGCTTACTCACTTTCTTAAACCTGGTCCTTAAACAAAATTTCTTTACATTTAACCAAGTTTATTATAACCAAAATTCGGGTTTAGCCATGGGTTTCTAACCTTTGTAACCTCCCCTTTGTTATCCGACAATTTTCTTGATGATTTAGAGAAAACCATTTTTAATAATAAAATTTTCAAAGATAAGATTATTTGCTGGGGTCGATATGTCGACGACATTTTTGCAATTTTTAAAGGTGATCTTAATGAGATCCCTACCCACCTCGATTGGCTCAACTCACTCCATCCTAATATACAGTTCACTGTTGAATTAGAAAATAATTTTGACATTCCTTTCCTGGACCTTCTTATTACCAGAAACAAAAATTCTCTTGATATTTCTATATACCGGGTGGCCGGTTTCAAAGGTGTACAGTCAGCGACAAATGTTTTCACCAGTCTTGTACCACTGTAACCCGCTTTACTGAGAAATATAACACATTTCTATATTTCATTTCAGCTTGTTAACAGTGTTACCAACATACCTATATAAAACAATAAGAACGACGTTATGGTACCTCTTATATTTCTCAGAAAAACGTGTTCAGTGGTATCATACTGGTGAAAACATTTGTCGCTGACTGTACATAGGGATTTAACATTGTATTGAACGTTTCTGTTGATTCCTGCTCGCCAATTCAATTTACAGGAATGGTAATGGTATTAATTGAAAGGTAAAATTATTGTGCTTCCAATGGCGCTAATCATAAAATTAAATTTGCTGTATTTATTTTCAAAAAACGATTTAAAATTTTGCGATTTTTAAATATGACGTGCCATGATTTTCAGATTTTATAGCATTTGCTAAATTAGTTGTCATAAATCATCGGATTTCTGTAAATGACGTTTAAAATTATTTCCAAAAAATGAATTATTACTCGAATGAAGGGCGAATTTTTATAGTAAAAACCTTTTACAGTAACGTTAGCTTGCGGAGAGTTCGAGATTTGTTGGCTGTTCAGTTTAATGCCAGACCTATACCTTCTGTAACTACAATTCGCAAATTTGTGCAAAGGTTTGAAAGATGTGCCAATATTTCCGTAGAATCGGATGCTAGGGGTGGTAAGTGATGATAATGATGATATGCTTTATATTGTCAAAGGAAAATATTCAAAAATAATAATTATTATGCAGGTAGTAATCGACAAGTAGATGACCGCGTAGAAGAACGTGTTTTGGCGATGGTAAATATGGACCCAACATACAGTACACGGCAAATTTCTCGTGAAGTGGGTTTAAGTAGATCGCGGGTAGGGGAGATTCTCAGGAAGTACAAATATCATCCCTATAAGGCACAATGTCATCAAGAAATTTTTGAAGTTGACGAAGAAAATAGGAGCGCATTCTGTTATGAAATGCAAGAGTGTGCGAACAATGATCGTCGCTTTCTGTCTGCAATTTGCTTCACAGACGAATGCACGTTTACAATTAATAACGAGCCTAATGTTCAAAACACTCGGTATTGGGCTCAGGAAAATCCTAGAATTAATATTTCCACTAGAACTCAGTATCCTCAAAAAATTAATATCTGGGCTGGGATTTTTAATAACAATATTATTGGTCCATTTGAAATTGAGGGAAATTTAAATTCATAAACGTATTTAGACTTATTAGTAACTAAAGTAGGGCTGCATTGGAAGAAGTTGCAAGAGAAAATCAGGAAATCTGGTTCCAACAGACGGTTGTCCCGCGCATTTCGGCTTAGATGTTAGAAGGTTTTGAAATGATTCATTTCCAAATCGTTGGATCGGCAGAGGTGGACCTATTAATTGGCCAGCAAGATCTCCTGATTTAGCGCCTTGCGACTTCTTCTTATGGGGTCACCTAAAAAGCAAATTTATAAAAGACGCCACCCAGATATTAATTCTTTGAGAGAAACAATAGTTGCCGAATGCGCGTTAATTAGTTAGAGGCAGCTGGCCAATGTACGAAATGCTTTTTATAAAGATTGGGGTATCGTTTACACGAAAATGGGGCGCTATTGGAATATTTACTATAATTTTATCATTCTAATTGTTGTTTTTCAGAGTTAATAATAAAAACTGTTCAAACTATTAATTACTTCAATATTTATTGCTGTGGTATACAAATAATGGCAAAATTTAAATCGAATGCAGAATGTTACTTCCGTGTTGGGCGCAAATTAACGCCACTGTAAAAAGTTCGCTCTTCTTTCTAGTAATTATTATTCCTTTTTCTGTAAATAATCTTATAAGTGATTTACAGAAATCCACTAATTATTATTTATGACAACTAATTTAACAAATTTTTGACAAATGCTATAAAATCTGAAAATCATGGCACGTCATATTTAAAAATCACAAAATTTTAAATCGTTTTTTTGAAAATAAATACAGCAAATTTAATTTTATTATTAGCGCCATTGGAAGCACAATAATTTTACGTTTCAATTAATACCATTACCATTCCTGTAAGTTGAATTGGCGAGCAGGAATAAACAGAACCGTTCAATACAATGTTAAATCCCTATGTACACCTTTGAAACCGGCCACCCGGTATAGGAAACCCACTACTACTGACCATGTGATACCTTTTTGCTCTACCCACCCTTTAAGCCACAAATTAGCTTCCTTTAGATATTTTATTAGACGCCCCATTTTAATTCCGATGAATGATCTTAATTTTAGGAAAAAATTTGACATCATTAAACTAATTGCTCTTAACAATGGTTACCCACTTCACTTAATTAATTCTCTTTATCTCAAACTTAAACAGAACCTCCAAGTGAATTAACACCACGTTACTTCCTTTGGATAAATCTACTGTTGTATACAGATCTTTACCGTTTTTTAATTCTCCGATAATTTTTACTATTAAGAATATTTTAAAAAATTTAATATCAACATTTCTTTCTCTTCTCCTCAATCTTAATAATTTATTGGTCCAGAATAAAGACATTATTCCTACTTTAGATAAATCAGGAGTTTATAAACTTAATTGTCTTTTTCTCCTACTCATTCCAAATCGTCCTTTGCTAACCATATTTTATCTCACAATCATTCCTTTAATATTGATTCAGATTTTGAGATACTTCATTTTCATAATAAAAGCAGTTTTTTGAATATTTTGGAAAGCTCTGAAATAGTTAAACATAATAATAGTCTTTGAAATCACAATTTTGATGATAACCTCATTTGTCTAAATGCTTGTCAAAAAGCAAAATACAGGGCACAAGCCCGAAGAAAGCAGGAAAATAGAAGGAGACGAAGACGAAGAATTTTGAATCAAATATTGTAACAGTAAAATAAAGTCTTTAAAAAAAAATAATTTGGTTTTAACAATTTTCTTTGCTTTTAAGAATTTTTATCGTGGATATTTCATATTTCCCGCTTTGATTTTGGTTAGTTATTTTACTATAGTTGGTCAATTGTTAAATTTTCCTTAACTTTAATTCAGATGTTCTTTGCAAGTTGCACGTGCTTTTACTGATTTAATTTTTGTAATCCTCCTATTTATTTAGTTGGATTTTGTATCATGGCGTTCTTTGAACCCGTTGCTCTTGTGCCTTTTGAGGTTTTTTAACCTTTTATCAATTTTGTATTTTGTTCGTTAATTTTAATTAATTCTGTTACAATTCGACATTAGGTAAGTTCTTTTTAAAAAACCTTTGCATATTGTAATTTATTAGGTCCCTTTTGTAGTTTATGGTCCAAAGGCCTGAAGATGAACTCAGTTAGAGTTCGAAACATGTAGACGATTTCATTTTCTTAATTATTAAAACTTTTATGGGATTGACTTTGAGTCTTTTGGTTTTTGTTTAGTTACCTTAAGATGTATTAAAGATATTGATGTAGGGGAACACGGGGCGGAACGGGGTTTGGGGTAGAACGAGGTAACGTGTTTAATTGTCGCTGTGCGCCTGTGCAGTGTTTAGAACGTTAGTCGTCGCATATTTAAGCGTTTCTCCTTAATAAATTAAAAATCCTACTGAAATTTGTACACTCTTACAACTTTCTGAAAATTTCAAAACAAGGTAAGATATATTTCACATTACTTTTCGTCATTGTCATTTGGTCTACCGAATGAAGCATGTTGAAAGTGTCTTTTCACCTGGTAGAATGCTTTTAAAAGTAACATGCTGTCGATGACAGCTGATGTTTGGTTTACCATCTCTTGGGGCAGAATGGGGTAAGGCGGAACGGGGTACTATCCCGTTCTGCCCCGACTCTAGTAATTTTCTTATTTTTCAGCAATTTAATTTATTTTCTTTTATGTTTCAAGATGCGAAATTACGTTAAAAAGACAAACAGACAAGAGTGGTCCACGGAAATCATGCAACTAGCTGTCGAAGCTGTTGTTAGAGGGACGATGGGCTATAAAAAAGCTTCTGATGAGTATAACGTTCCACAAACCACCTTGGAAAGATACGTTAAAAAGCGTAGAAATGATCCCGAAGCGATAATTGATAAGACTGCTGGAAAATTCAAGTGTGTTTTCACAACTGAGCAAGAAGCAGAACTGTCAAATTACCTTCTAAGCATGCAAAAGCGATTATTTGGACTGACGCAGAGAGAGTGTCGTAAATTGGCATACCAATTAGCAGAGCGCAACCAATGCAAGCATACCTTTGATAGGGATTCGGAAATGGCTGGAGAAGCATGGATGTCTGGGTTTATATTGCGGCATCCAGAATTGAGTCTCAGAAAACCTGAATCAGCTTCTGGCGCACGTGCCATGGGGTTCAACAAAATCGCTGTTGGCCAATTTTTTGATTTGTTAACGGAAATTATTGACGAAAAAAAGATCACAGATGAAAGAATTTACAACTGCGATGAAACAGGCATTTCTTGCGTGCCGAAGCAACATTCTAGAATTATAGCTTCCAAGGGACAGCGTCAAGTAGGAGTGCTAACTTCTGCGGAACGTGGGACAACAGTTACGGCGGAAATTTGTTGTTCGGCGTCTGGAGTTTTTATGCCGCCGATGTTGATATTTCCGAGAAAGAAGAAACAGCAAGAATTTGAACTTGGTTTGCCACCAGGAGCTTGGTCCGAAGCCAACGAATCAGGATGGATGACTTCAGAGGTTTTTTGCAAGTGGTTCAAAAAATTCATACATTTTTCTAATGCCTCTAAAGAAAAACCTGTGCTGTTACTTCTTGATGGCCACGCTTCTCATACCAAAAACCTAGACGTCATTGATCTTGCAAGAAACAACGGTGTCATCATCCTTTGCTTCCCGCCTCACTGTTCTCATCGACTTCAACCGTTGGATGTCGCGTTCATGAAGCCTCTCAGCTTGTATTATGAGAGCGAAGTGAGAAGATGGCTTAGAACAAACCCAGGAAAAGTGGTCACGTTTTGGCAAATTTCGTCCTTATTTGGGTCAGCTTATATGCATTCTGCCAATATGAAGACCGCGATAAATGGGTTTGAAAAGACCGGAATCTGGCCAACGGATATTAACGTTTTCACTGATGTCGATTTTTTACCGTCAGAACCAACGGACATTCCTCTGGCTGAAGTCCCTGTTGCCAATGTGTTTGAGAATCCGCCTGTCAACCCTCCTATTGAACCTTCCTCTACTCTTGTTGGTGTTGAAATCTCAACTTCCTCTCCTAATACTGCGATATCTAAATCCATTGCACTAAATTCAACAATTGATAAAGAACCATCAGAATCAAGACCCGGATGTTCGTGGATGTCTGACGCGCCTGCAAACTCCAAAGTCACAGTAGCTAGTCCTAGTTTTACCAATTTTCCGACTTTTTCGCCTGAACATATAATTCCCATTCCCAGAGTAAAGCCGGGACAAAAGCGAGCTACGAGGAAACAGGCAAAACGGCGATCCTGACGGCTTCTCCATATAAGGCTGAACTGGAAGAAGCGGCTAATAATGCTAAGAAATCCAAGGAAGACAAAGAAAATAGACTCAAGAGAAAACTGGTGACGGAGAACGAAAAGAAGAAGGAAAATACCCAGAAAACTTTTAACAAGCAAATCAAGAAAACTACACAAAAAACTGATAACAAAAAAGGGAAGAAAAATACGCAAAAAAAAAACACGGAAACAACACGTGGAATCAGACGAAGAGGAAATAACAGACAGTTTTGAAGAAGATGATGCTACCTGTCTATATTGCGAAGACTCCAAATCCAGTGAAGGGTGGATATCATGCATAATGTGTAAAAAATGGGCCCATAATTCTTGTGCCGGCATTGATAGTGATGATGATGAATCACAACTCACCTGTGAACTTCGCCAGCCACAACAAATGTTTTAGTTATACCTTTTTATATTATACTCCGTTCTGCCCCATGCATGGGGGCCAATTTTTTTCTTTGTAGTTTTTTAAACATACCAGTTTTTATTAATTTTTAATTTTGAACACTAAACATGTAAACATAAGGTTTAAATAAATTAATTCACACTGTAACAAGTTTTTACCACTTTATTTACACCCTCAAAAAAATACTCAAACACATCGATCCCCGTTCCACCCCGTGTTCCCCTACTTATAGAATTTATAGTTATTAATGTAAAATGAGGCCCAATCTTAGGGTTAAAAGATTGCCTAAAATTAAGTTTAATCAAACGTGTAGATCAGCTAAGACAAGGTATAAAAACTAAAGAAGAATTTGTTTGCCATTCCCGTTGTTAATCCACCGATACCGATTCCTCTGTCACTAATAGGAAAATTGAAGCAATCAATTAACCGCCTAGAAGAACAGGGGATTGTGTCAAAAGTAGACAGACCTACCTATTGGGTTCATAATTTAGTAATTGCTGAAAAACCAAATAGAGAACTACGTCTTTGTTTGATCTTAAGGACCTCAATTTAGCAGTAAAAAGAGAACTATATTTAATTCCACTTCTGACACCATGTAAGATATCAATTGACCTTTCCGAACCCGCTGTGGCAAGTTTTGGAACTTAAAGCAGGCTACCCGATTTATCTATCTAACGTTGGCAGCGCTGCCCAAGTTGTCATTGTTAGTGTTTTTATGTTGACGTTCCTGTGGTGTGACGTTTCCTTTTAGTCGGCTGTCACATTTGTTTATTGTCATTTCGTGCTGCACGTGTTTGTAAAAGTTTGTTTCCGTCCTGTTTCGTTGTTTTTTTAGATTTTTCTAAAAGACTAAAAAAGTCTTTTGCAAGACTAAAATAAGAGTGTGCAAGTTGCGTTGAGGTAGGTCCTATATCGTATATCCTATTGATATTGAAATAATTCTTCTATTTTTACAGTTGATTTACCTACCCGAAGTTTGTGTACTATATTGTTTTCATTAAGTGCCTTAGAAGTTTCAAATCTTTGTTGAGGTAAGTTCTACATCATAGAGCCTATTGATATTGAAATAATTCTTCTATATTTACAGTTGATTTACCGGAGATTATACCCGCTGTTCCAATAGGGAAGGGTTGGAAAAAATGTTGCGTTGATAACTGCACAGATACCAGTTTAAAAAATAAACAATTCTCTTTTAACAAATTTCCTCGAAACTTTGAAATGAGAAAAGAATGGATTGATAGACTTGGTAAAACCAATCGTTGGAACCCTAGGTTACTATATGAGCACCTTCGTCATTTGTGGGCAACATTTTAATAAAACTGGACGTAAAACCAAGCGTGATATGTATCCTGTATATTTTCTTCATAACTCGAAAGGTAAGACCGGCGTTTATTTTATTTGTTCTTTTTTTTGGATTCGGAGCAGTTTATTGGAAACACCGAACCCGCAGAAATGTTGTTTAATCCGAAGTCTTTTGATCATAACACTCCTACTTCGATAGGAGAAGTTATTATTATTTCAAGTTCTAAAGAAACCGAAGAAACTGGTAGGACCTTTAATTTTAACAGATTTAACACCACAAAATTTTCTTTTAGAAGATAAAGACGGTAAGAAATTTAATTTAAAATAGTTAAGTTATAGAATATCATATATCGTATTTTCAGATCATAGTTATTGTGGTTTATGGGATGAGAGAATGCTATGAAACACTGGGAAAATAAGTTTTTTAGCTTACAATCAACATGCAATAAAATTCTACTTAAATATGTCGAAGTCTGCGGACAAAATTGACATTTAAAATTAAGAATCGAGAGATTGGAAGAACAGGAGAAATGTAATCGGGACCAAAAAAACATTATAAATGAGTTAGAATTGGAATGCGAGTCATTAAAAGAAAAAGTGACAATTTTAAAATGTTCAAAAAAGACAATCGACTACGAAGAAATTTTGGATAATCCGCATTTGATCACATTTTACACAAATTTGAGAAAAAATGCAATACTCAAATGGGTTATTGCAAAAATGAACATGTATGCAAAATTATCTTTACCGTCTAAAGTTGGGCGGTGTGTAATACTACCATTGTCTTATGCTGGTGGACCTCGTGCAATGCAATAAGGCTATCAAGATGCTATGGTGATAGCAGGAAAGTATGGTAAACCTGATATTTTTGTAACTTTTACCTGTAACCCAATGTGGTCTGAAATACAATCTGCATTAGCACCATATGATATTATTAATTTTAACATTAGTAAATTTGATATGGTTTGTTTCCAATTTGAAATTGTTTAGTCTCAATTTGAAATTGTTTAGTTTCAATTTGAAGTCGAAAAGCTTTAGTAGTGACATCTCCACTAACTGTGAATTTACTACATTATAATAATTTCCATTTAACATTAAATGGAAAAAAGAAACTTTTCAACAGCATCCAATATGTATGACAGTAGCTTGAAACCTATCCAAAAATATGATAATATATATTATAAATTATAAATGCATCTTTTGGAAATTTCCCTTAAGTGTTTTTAAAACTATCTGTTATAATAGATATTAAATTCGTTTTATACGACACTACTGTAAACGCGGCATGTGCTGCGGGTACCCAGCTAGTATTTAATATTACACCACACAGGTGGCTTAAGTGTATAGAGTAGCTATTAGTAGGTAGAGCTTGGCCAAGGGTGTAGCCATGTTGATGCAGCTATTTGTAGTCTTCTTACCTTGGTATGGATTGAGCCTAACGACCCACAGCTAAGAGCTGTTATCTTGGTATGGACGAACTTGATCTTGGTACAGTTGTAGGACTGACTGTTGACTCTTGACTATTAATTAATTTATGTCTTCCTTGTAGCAGTTTAATCCTTTTAAACTAATAGCTCCCCTCTATCGATTACATTCCATTTACAATGTCCTTAAGTCTATTTTTAGTGGTTACATACTGAAGTGATGCTATTTGTTTTTCTACATGACCAAATAAGGGTTGAAAACCTGCATTAACTTGGAATAACAAATGAATCACAAAGTTATTTTAACATGATGCAATTGCTTTACATTGTAGTTAACATTCTTTCAGCACTAAAGACACTTATTCAATACCCAATCGATCTGCTTGTGACATCATTTCCCTCCCCCTACGAACAATATTGTTGCGAATACGGCTCCTTAATCGCAAAGTCAGAAGGAGATCGATAGACCTTCAAAATATATAACAGCTACAAAATCCAAGCTTAATATGTGTGCGAATAAAGCGTATCATGCGCGGTACAAGCAATGATTAACATCTACACCTAGCTACATTTATGTTACATAACTAGACATATTCAAAGTATACATAAAAACTATTTAGAAACACTCTGTGTAAATAATTAGATAGTATAATCCTACATGCGATAATAGTGGTTGTGAACATAACTTAAGCGAAGAAAGTTAAGTATATTTATGTATTCCTTTCGTCAGTTCCATAAGCTATACAGAGATGGCGTGGTATAGTTAATTACCATTTACAATTTTTTTCAAAAGGTAAGTAAGCATAAAAATAGTTGATTAAACGTAATTTACATCTAATTACATGATTGAAAATTATTTTTAAAATATATAGATTCAATTATCGATTCATTTGACAACCCCAAATATCTGTTTTGTGGTATAAAATTTCAATTTTCTTATTGTTTTTTGAAAATATTGTTGTATTCAAGACCTACGATGTTTCGCGCGGGGGTGAAACATCTCATCTTTGCTAAATTAGCAAAAGCATTCTATATAATCGTGTGTTGTTCTATGGGGATCTCATTTGCGATTGTAATTGTTAAAAAGTCAAAGAAGAAGTCCAAGCAGCATCATGAACTTTGACGAAACCCAAGTGGTCATCCATACCTCATCACCAATTGATGTTTGTCTGCGACTCGCAGTCCGCAAGTAAAACAAAAAAACTATTATCACTAACTTATTTTGACCAAGTGGTTAACACCCAGTGGGCATGCCGGAAATAATAATTATTTTCTTTTTTTTCCCAGAATTACTTGAAGGATGGCGCCTTCAGGGGGTCGATATTAACAACAGGGATCCGCTGACCATTGTAACGTCATGGTTTACTAGCCAGACTGGACCTGGGCGTATCTACGTCATGTACCCTGGTAATCGGTTCCTCGTATATAGAATAAATGTACCGAATGACTTTGACCCCATAAGGGTGCACAGCGTAGCACCTGGGGTAACACGCCTAACCTTTCACTACCTGGATGAGGAGGATCCTTTGATGCCCGTTGGTACTCCTGCTGGGTCACCCCCCTCAGCAGAAAGGAACAATATTCAAATTGTTCCTTGTGCAATAGTTACAAAGACTAATTTATTGCATCATTATAATCGTCATCATAATATTGATATATCGACTAAAGAAATATGGTTTTACAGCTTTACAGAATTTGAAATGTGGAAAGAACAGACAGAAAAAGATACTGTCACTAAATATAAGGGTGTCTCTAAAATATGGTGCCATAGCTTAACCACAGATTCCGGGGATTAAAATAAGACGATTTAGCGCAACTTACCTCTATCCGAAATTGCTCCGTTAAAGCGCTATTCAAAGTCAAAGATCTTCAAAAAATTTCTATTTTTTTAAATAACAAAAGATTGTTTTTAGCGATTAGGATGAAATTTGGGATGTGATTCTTTACTAGAAAAAGGTGTTTTTTCACATCATTTTTTTGTTCAGGAGGGTCGCGTAAGTGGTCAAAGGTTGATCATCCACAGTCAAAGAAGGTCATATCTTTTTAACAGCTCGGCCAATAGTTTTCAAACTTTTTTTACAGAGAGGCATTCTTATTTCAAATATTTTTGTCTCTTGTTCGATTTCGGTATCTGCCATAGTTTAGGCAGAAAAAATTATTTTGATTGGCTGCAGTGCATTTCTTAAAACAGATGTAGTAATCTAGTTGTCCCGTATGTTGAGAAATAAATCACGAAGAGACAATTTGATATAAAGTTTATTACTAGCAAGTATGTAAAGGGTGGCGCAAAATAATCCGAACCATTTCTGAATCAATGGTTCAGCTTATTTTGTAGCACCGGTAAATTAATAGATTTACAGCAAATGCTCAATGTGACCACCATTTTCCCGGATGCAAAAGTTGATTCTACGCAAAAAATTGTCTCTTCGTCATTTATTTCTCAGCATACGGGACAACTAGATTACTACATCGTTTTAAGAAATGCACTGCAGCCAATCAAAATAATTTTTTTCAGCCTAAACTATAAGAGATACCGAAATCGAACAACAAACGAAAAATATTTGAAATAAGAATGTCTCTCTGTAAAAAATTTTGAAAACTATTGGCCGAACTGATAAAAAGATATGAGCTTCTTTGACTGTGGATGATCTACCTTTGACCACTTACGCGGCACTCCTGAACAAAAAAATGATTTCAAAAAACACCTTTTTCCAGTAAACAATCACATCCCAAATTTCATCCTAATCGCTCAAAACAATCTTTTGTTATTTAAAAAAATAGAAATTTTTTGAAGATCTTTGGCGTTGGATAGCGCTTTAACGAAGCAATTTCGGATAGAGGTAAGTTGCGTTAAATCGTCTTATTTTGATCCCCGGAATCTGTGGTTAAGCTATGGCACCATATTTTAGAGACACCCTGTATAAAATATGACTAAAAAACCACCAATAAAACTATACATTACTATAGATATAAGTATAAGAGTAAAAACTCTGTATGAGATAACGGCTGGAGGAAATTAGTATAAGTGAATTGGTAATTAAGCAGCCAATGAAAAAAGTTACAATTACTCTTGAACCAGTCTTTAATTAAAAAGAAAGGAGAAGAATTTTTGTTATGTGTAGAAATATCATCTACAATTCTTTATTTAAAAAGAAAGGAGATGGAATGTTGTTTAAAGAAAAACATATTGTACTTTGAATGAATATGTATATTTAAAAATGCAATGGAAATTTTTCTATCATGTCGTGAATTAATTTTAAACTGTTTTCTTACTGTGTTTGTTATTTAATTTATCTACAATGGTATTTTAGGTGTCTCTTTATTTTTCATTAATTTAAAAAAAAAACTAAAATCTTTTTGAATTAAATTATACTTAAATGCGTTTTTCACTTTCCTAATTTTAACTTTTTCCTTTCACAGATTATAATTAAAACTTTTAATATTACCCATTTTTTCCCTCATCCTATTTTAAATCAATTATTATATACCATTTTTTTTACATCTTGAAAAAGTTTACAAGGTAAACGAAACGTCGATTTTATTCTTCGAATTTTTCCATTGCATTTTTAAATATACATATTCATTCAAAGTACAATATGTTTTTCTTTAAACAACATTCCATCTCCTTTCTTTTTAAATAAAGAATTGTAGATGATATTTCTACACATAACAAAAATTCTTCTCCTTTCTTTTTAATTAAAGACTGGTTCAAGAGTAATTGTAACTTTTTTCATTGGCTGCTTAATTACCAATTCACTTATATTACTATAGATGTCATAGAGATGGTCATTATAAGAGGGAAGGAAAAAATATACGCCAACTTATGGGAAGCAATAAAATCAATGGGTATTGCCCAGCAAAAATGACTGCTACTGTTTTTACAGAAAGTGGAGAAATTTCTCTAAATTTCTTAGGTGCGTATGTAGGACATAACACGGATTTGAGAAAAATTCCTCTCAGAAAAGCTGATCGAAACCTTCTTGTCTCGAAAATTAGCAAAAAAATTCCATTTGATGAATTATTGAATGACGTACGGGATAATGATGAAAATGGTTTTGGTCGTATTCAGAAAAGATTTATTCAATATCGAACAGCTTTATAACCTGACTAACGACTCTATTAGGCATGCAAACGATTGTACTAGTATAGAATCGTGGATTGCTCAAATGCACGAAAATAGCAGCAAAGGGGGAGTTACTGAAGACTACTATAATGGATTAGGAATCAATGACATTCTATTAATTATAGTGAATGATGCACAATTACAGGTATTAAAAATATATGGAAGCGATTGTTTGTGCGTCGATAGTACACACGGACTCAACGCCTATAACTTCGAATTAACAACCCTTCTGGTGTTGGACGATTTGAGGCAAGGTTTGCCTTGCATGTTTGCATTTAGCAATAGGGCCGATACATACGTATTTACAATTATGTTTGATATTGTTAAAAATATTCTGGGTGAAGAAACATTAAGACCCAAAGTATTTATGTCGGACATGGACAATACATTCTATATCGCTTGGTGTGAAATAATGTGTAGGCAGCCTTGAGCGCCCCCTAACGCATTTTGTAATGTTCGAGTTCAGTTGTCATAAAACGTTCAACGTTAGCCACGACTGAGTGTAGTCGAGTATAGCGTATTAATTCTGTGTTATAGTGAGTTATTAAACATTTAGTTTGTTTTTATCCAATCGCCAGTCACCTCCAACGAAGTGCCGTGACATCCCCGGATAAGGGAACCGCTAATCGCGCGCCACAGGCGCTGCGATAACCACAATCAACAAACATTTCGTTTATTAGAGAAATATCTGCAGATTTATTGAACAGCAAACCTGGCAAAACCAGAAATAAGGTAATAAAACACCAACTAACAAT
Source organism: Hemicrepidius hirtus (assembly GCA_963082805.1). Taxonomy (NCBI): domain Eukaryota; kingdom Metazoa; phylum Arthropoda; class Insecta; order Coleoptera; family Elateridae; genus Hemicrepidius; species Hemicrepidius hirtus. Next base: position 30,960,888 of record OY720161.1, on the reverse strand, counting down.
CACTAACAATGATACAAAAATGGCCAAAAAAAAGACCGATGACGATATAATGGTAATTGATGATAGTAATTTAACACATGTAGATCCCAATGTAACAATAGTTAATTATGGTGGACAATCACCACCATCACAAGCAGCTAAACCCAATTCCCAAACTAACAAACGCCAAGGTTCCCCGGACGTTGAGGGGAGTAATAAACGGTACCTACTTGATAATTCTGAAATGCTATCGCAAAACAGGTATTACCTGCCGGATCAATTCAGCGTAGAACACAATCAACCAACCACAGATAACAGCCAAGATAATAATAACAAAATAAAAATCCCTCCACTATACTTGCATAATGCGACTGACTACCAGCGCGTCATAGATGACATTAAAAAAACTGTCAAAGAAGATTTTTCAACAAATTACAGAGGCACTTTTCTTAGGGTCAATCTTACTAGTATCAATGATTATAGAAACCTTTACAAATTTTACACCGAAAACCACATTAAATTTCATACCTTTAAAAATCCAGATGATAATAAAATAGAAGTAATAATTCGAAACCTACCAATATCCATAAGCGAACAAGAAATAGAACAGGAATTGCTTGAAAAGAAAATCCTAGTGACCAAGATCACAAGAATGAGAAACAAAGATAAAAAGCCACTGCCCTTGGCAGTAATCCAAATATCAAAAAATGAGAATGTTGCCGATATCTATAATATCACCAAGCTTTGCTACTGCATAGTCACGGTTGAACCTAGACACAAATCAAACAAAATCCCCCAATGTTACCGTTGCCAACGATACGGGCACACAAAAAATTACTGCCAATTAGATCCAAGATGCGTCAAATGCACAGGAAACCACCTTTACAGTGAATGCCCGAAACAACCAGAACAAAAACCGCAATGTGTAAATTGCGGAGAAAGCCACCCAGCGAACTATAGGGGATGCTCATATCTAACCAAAACGCTAGAAACACTACAGCAAAGATCAAAGAGCACTAACATTATTTCACAAACAAGGACAGCAAAATTACAACCCGCCCAATCTAATGTGGCTTGGGCCACTAAACCCAAAGTACCTGACACTACAGAAAATAATAACACCACAACCGATGACACAAATAACACCCTTAATTCATTTGTTCAAACAATAGTTAAACTCATCACTCCATACTGGAATACAATCAAAACCTTCGTCTTGTCAATAATCTCAAATCTATTCAACAATGAACAAAAATAATTCACGAACAATAAATAATTTAACAATAGCGAACTTTAACGCTAACGGCATAAAACAACACAGATCTCAGTTTATTGAATTCCTTAATAGGCACAAAGTTGACGTTGCATGCGTGAGTGAAACACACCTTCTCAAAAACACCACATTTACTATACCTGGGTATAATATTTCTAGAAACGACAGAGAAGCCATGAAAGCTGCAGGGGGGGTGGCTATAATTAGCAAGAAAGGCACTCACATTACGAAAATATCTTTACCACATCTACCAAGCTTAGAAGTAGTTGGCGTAAAAGTTATCCTCGAAGATCAAACAATTTTTAATTTAATCTGTGCCTATAAACAGCCAAACAAAAATTTTAACCAAGAGGATTTACGCAATATCTTCACAACCAATGAACCAACTATCATGGTTGGCGATCTTAACTGTAAGCACACTTCTTGGGGATGCCGAGTTAATAACCCAAACGGTACAAAGCTATACAACTACACCACCGAAAACTCTGTCTTAATCATCTCACCTCCCGAACCTACATATGTTCCTTACCGCAGAGATCATCAGCCGGACATTCTTGACATAATGCTATGTAAAAACTTCTCTAGGCCAGTACATCAATCGGTAATTCAAGAAATGGATTCGGATCATTTGCCCGTACTAATCACTTTCAATCAAAATGTTAAAATAATTGATAAACTTCCCAGGCTGATAAAAGGACCTGTAAATTGGGAAAAATTCCGCTCAATATTAGACAACGCAATTAAATGTCCCGCTAACATTATCACTAACCTAGATGTGGATAATGCAATTAACAAACTAACTGTGGAAATTAAAGCAGCAGTGGAAAGTGCTACAAACCATGTAAGAAACCAACGAAAAAAAGATGACAACCATATACCCATTTATATACTAAAGCTAATAAATGAGAAAAATCGTATCCGTAGATTATGGCAAAGAACCAAAGAACCTCAACTGAAGATATTACTGAACCGACTTACACATAACGCAAAAAAAGAACTGGACAGTTTTCGAATACTTAAATACCAATCATATCTCCAAGATCTGAACACAAATGATCCCAATATATGGCAGGCCACTCGTCGAATACTTAGAAAAACACACTCCATACCAGTATTAACAGTGGAGAATCACAAATGTATAACCGATCAAGAAAAATGTACAGCGTTTGCGGACCACCTCGAAAAAACATTTGTCACAAAACAAAAAAACAACAATAAAGAATTCTTTAACGAAACGAATCAAATGGCGGAAGACACCGACAATATTCAACCTACTCAAATAGAAACAACTACGCCCTCTGAACTAGTACAATACATTAGTAAACTGTCAATCAAGAAATGCCCAGGAGATGACTTAATAACCAACGTAGTTCTAAAAAACCTTACCAAGAAGAGTATAGTCTACTTAACAGTGGTATTCAATGCTTGTCTGCGTAATGGTTATTTCCCACATCGGTGGAAAAAAGCTAATATTTTGATGTTCCGAAAACCAAAAAAGGACCCTCATCACCCAGAAAACTACAGACCAATTAGCTTGCTGCCAGTATTGTCCAAATTGCTGGAAAAGGTAATACAAACACGCCTCGCAAAATTCCTAAACGAGGAGAATATACTACCAGCAGCCCAATACGGTTTTAGAAACAAATTTTCTACAACACATCAGCTCTCCCGAATCACACAAATCATCGAAGAGGGATTTGAAAAGAAAATGTTTACGCCAATCGCATTCCTAGATGTCGCGAAAGCATTCGATAGTGTCTGGATTAATGGACTAATCCGTAAAATAATATCCATTAAAACACCACCATATTTAGCCAAAATAATCGTATCCTTCTTAAATGATCGTAACTTTGCAGTCAGAATTAACGCTAATTTATCTAGCTGGAGAAAAATTAAGGCTGGGGTTCCGCAAGGATCTATACTTGGTCCAATTCTTTTTAATGTGTTTACCCATGACCTAGAAGAACCTACCGGAACATCACTAGCAATGTATGCCGACGACACTGCCCTGATAGCACAGGACAGTAATCTTTCAAATGCCGTGACAATCCTTCAGACTGGCCTTAACAACATCCAAGAATGGTTTGCTAAATGGAACATAGACATCAACCCAACAAAAACAGAGGCTAAGATATTCACACTACGACGTTACGCAAACCCCCCAAAACTATTAGTGACAAACCAGGAAATCCCATGGAATCCAAATGATCGAGCCGTCAAATACCTTGGCGTCTATCTTGACCAACGCCTTCGATGGGGATTTCATATCAACACCAAATTAAACGAAGCATACACCCGGCTTGGTATGCTATACCCCATTATCAACCGCAAAAGTTCTTTAAAAATTGAGTGTAGTGTGCTCATTTACAAATCCATATTAAGACCTATATTAACATACGGCGCCACTGTTTGGGGTGCTGCCTCCAAGTCACAAATTAACAAAATACAAGTGTTCCAGAACAAAGTGCTGCGGATTGCTGTCAATGCAGATTGGTTCATATCTAATAACCAAATTCACCATGAGCTCGCGATACCAACAATAGAAACATTCATTAAACAAATGTGTACAAAGTTTTATTCAAACATTAAGTCGTGTCCAAGTGCAGAACTACATCAACTAGGGAAAAGAAACATTCACCGGCGTCTTAAACGATGCTTACCACAAGATATGTAGATATACTATGTTAAATAATTACATTTTTGTCAACCCATAATTTAGTCAATGTATAATATATAGGAGTTAGTTTGTTATTTCAACACAACCATGTATAGCATTTGTATGCTGAGCTGGTCTAATATTAAAAAAAAAAAAAAAAAATAAAGTTGTCATAAATACGTTGCCTAACCTAACTAACACGTCGTTTACGTTAACAAACGAAATACAACTCTACAAGGCAGGTCAACATGGCGCAGTCGGTTTAACCAAAGAAAAATAATTACGCTAAATTAAATTTAATTTAAAAAATATAAATAAATATACAATAAATAAATAAATAAATAAATAAAATCGTGTAAAGTTAAAATCAAAATGCCAAACAATGGAAATGAGGAAGATCGAAGCCACGAGGTTACGCGGGCATTCCTTCACTGGAAATATGTACGAGAATTCGAAATTTATATAAAAGCTGCTGGATTGGACAAGGAATCCGACGATAAAAAAGGATATATCTTGTTGAACAGGATTGGCGACAAGGCGCTAAAAATCTACAACAACTTCACGTTTGAAAATGCTGGGGAAGAAACCAAGTGCAGCAAGATCTTGGGAAAATTTCAAGAGAGGTTTGTACCCACAAAAAATGTAACGTACGAGCGACATGTTTTTTGCACAAAACATAAATAAAGTGAGGAAACATATGATGAATACTTGACAGAATTGCGTCAACTTTCAAACACGTGTGAGTTCGACAAATTAACGGATAGTTTGATCAAGGATAAACTAATCCTACGTATTCAGGAAACTCACATCAAAGACAGGCTGCTACGGGAACCAAACCTAGAACTGCAAAGAGCTATGGAAATATGTCAAATTGCGGAATCAACAGCAATTCAATTAAAGAAAATTAATGGAAACGATTCGGCAACTTATACAGAAGAAATAAACTTGGCAAGCAGAAGCCGCTACAAAAATGATCTCAAAGTCTCAATGAACAACTACCAGGTGAACCAGCAGAAACTACCCTCTTACTCCAAATCGAGGGGCCACTAACGACAAAAGATAAGTAATATTAATCAACGTTTAATTAATAATTGTATTAACTGTGGAGGAACCCACGCAATTAATATGTGCCTTGCATATAACACAATATGTAACAATTGTAAGAGATTTCACCATTTTGCTAAAATGTGTAGAAGAAGTAGAAGTTTAAACTTAATAGAGACAGAAGACACTGTAGATGAAAATTATGATGCAATGTTTATAGATATAATTAATAAAAAATCTTATGTTGATAATGTAAATCAAGCAACCGTCCTACAGCGATGGTCTGAGAAACGTGTTGTAAATAATAGATTAGTAATAAGTTTTAGGTTGAATACGGGTGCAGATTGTAATAAGGTAAAATGGTCCAAGACGCCAAACTGTGTAAGATGCCCAACGTTGAAAGTCCTAAACAGAACCGATTGATGGCGCTGCGATGGTCTTTAGTGTTGTTCTTTGTGTTCACAGTAACTGACGCTACAACAATTGTTCCTTAAAATCAACGTTTAATTGAGTTATTTGAAACTGTACAGGTAAGAATTTTTATAACGTATTATGTATTTTCACACCACTCTTTTGTAACTTGAAAATTGCATGATTTTCAGCGAGAATCTGGTAGAAGTAGTGCATTCATGCTTGTACCACGGAACATAGCTAGAGATACAGAAGCGACACTCGAGCGGCGGCACTTTGAAGTCCGTGGGGCAACTCTACTCCGGTTGTACCCGACGCAGCCATTACTTTGGCAAGTAACTGGGACTGGACAGTGTAGGTATTTACATATAACTCTGCAGCGCTTTAACCACACTTTAACTGCTTTAACTAAGATTTTTTTTTATTGAGCTACAAATTACATATTTTATTTTAAATATCAAACACGTAAGTGTAACACGTATACAATACAAAATAAATAATTATTGGGAGCACGTAATAAAAGCATAAAACGAGTTTTGCCGTTTTCATTATTTTATTTCGATTTCCCATATTATAATCATTATTATAAATCACGAAGTATAATGCATTTTCTATTTTTTGGGTCTGTGCTCTTTGCAGTCTTCAAAGCTCTAGTCGAAAATTTTAAAATGTAAAAAATTCTTAATCTAATAAATAATTTTATAATGTAGGCTAAGTGTACGAAGAAAATAGCATAGGTACATATTTTTACTAATATTCGAGTTTAGAATTAAGTTTTCAATATTACCCAAAAACACTGTCTCGAGTTCTTGGACAAATTTGTAAAACGATGTAGCAGGGGATTTCAGATTGCCAAATGCAAATACATCCTTATTTTTATTTTCGTAAGCTTTGAAATGAACGAATAAGTTAGTAGGCGAAAGTTGATGAATTAATTTTGAAAACTGGTCACATTTTATACAAGTGTGTATGGATTCAGATTTTTTCATTAAATATCCACACACGTAATACAATGCATTTTGCTGGACTACCGTATTTTGATAATCACTTATTTGAATTGTTAGTGCCTTTGATGTATTTTTTGTGGTCGATATTATAGTATCCTTGCTAAAATTTATACTAACATCGTTTATGGTTGTTATTAGTTGGTCAAAATCTCTGGCACAGTTGGCATTGTCGGAATGCGCAAAATAATAACTAATTTTTATTTAGTTTACCATTATTTTTGCAATTTTTGCTGAACATTGGTGCTGAACACCAATTACCACCCTTCTTTATCTCAACGGCGGCGCTCATGATAGTACCACAAAAAAAATAAGCATAACTAATATGCAGTATTACATTAAAGAGCTAGCTGCAACTGGCAAAAATACTTGCTGAAAGGCGGGCACCGATTATGTTGACGTCACAGACCGAGGGCCACGCTGTAGCGCCGAGTGTCGCTTCTGTATCTCTAGCTATGTTCCGTGCTTGTACCTAGTAATACGCGGATATAGTAGGCGGGAAATTTAAATTTAGTTTTGTCTTAGGCATCTTGCCCATACTGTTGGGGGCAGATGCCATTTAAAGGTGGGGTGATATGCCTGATGTGGGGAAGATGCACGGCATGTGCAAATAACTAATTCATTGCATTACATAATTCATTTCTTCTGCAGTGAATCATGCCTCGCAACTACAAGAGGATATCGAACAGAGCTGAATGGACAGAAGATGATCTAAGGGCAGCTGCTGAGGCTCTGAAAGATCAGACACGAAGTGCAAATTCAATTTCCAAGGAATTTGGCATTCCTTTTAGGACACTTTTACGACGGGTTGCTTCAGGCACATACACAAAGGGTGGTTTGGGGCCTACTGCCTGGCTTGGCAAAGACAATGAAAAAAAGTTGGTACAATACATACAAAGCTTAGAAAAAGTTGGGTATGCTCCTTCATCTAAAGACATTAGACACCTTGCCTACACTTTTGCAGAGAAGAACAAACTTAAACACCGATTTAATAAAGACAAACAAGAAGCGGGCTATGATTGTTTTATACTTTTTATGAAAAGGCACAAAACCAAGTATGCGCACTGCTCAAGGCAGGTCAATTGGGTCTTTGGGTATGAATCACAAAGAAGTGGACCCTTATTTCAAACTTCTCTTAGAGACTCTAAATAAACATAACTTCTTGACTGAGCCCAGAAAAATCTTTAATATGGATGAGACGGGTTTGCAGCTCAACAATAAACCGGGCAAAGTAATCGCTACCAAAGGTTCCAAGGACGTTCAGACCCTAACCAGTAACGAAAAAGGGGAAACCATTAGTTTGATTGCTTGCTGCAATGCGGAGGGCAACTTTTTGCCCCCATATGTGATTTTTCGGGTGAAAAATAAGAAAAAAGAATTCGACGATAACATGCCACCAGGCTCAGTTGTATCTATGTCACCGGACTCGGCCTATGTGAAGACTCACATCTTTTTGAAATGGATTCAGGATCATTTTCTGCCGAGAAAGGAACCTGGACCTGTATTTCTAATTGTTGATGGTCATGCTTCTCACTGCAGCGACGTAACCGTTCTCGATTTTCTTTCAGAAAATGAGATAATATTATTGTGCCTGCCTAGCCATACTACGCACTGGCTACAGCCATTAGATAGATCCTTTTTCAAGCCACTGAAATCTTATTGGAACTCCGCATGTTCCAATTGGATTCGTACTCATCCGGGGCGTAAGATCACAAGATATCAGTTTGGCGAATTGCTGACTCAAGCATGGGGACAGGCTGCAACAAATAAGAATGGTGTCTCTGGCTTTGACGCCTGTGGTATATTTCCATATAACCCGGAAAGGATTCCAGATTATGCTTTCTCTGTGTCGGAATTACAAACTGAAGTTAACAATAATGATGCAGAAGAAGTTACCGTTGAAAATGCAATCGAAGAACTTGACAGACCAAGATCGCCAAACCTGCAACCTTTAGTTTCCTTTCAAGAGCTGTTACCCATTCCTATTCTACCGGGACCAAGTAGAGAAAACCCTAGAAAACAACATGCCGAGATTGTAACATCACCTGAAGTTCGTGGCTAAAGTTACAGGAGAAGCTTGAAAAACAGCAAAGGAAGGTCTAGAGAGAAAAGAAAAAGCTCGAAAAGGGTAAAGAAAAACAGTCTACAGCGAAATACAAGAAGACAAGTAATAAGAAAGTTCAACAAAAACAAAAATACTCAAGTGAAAGCAGTGATGAAGACGATGTTCATAGTGTCGTATCAGATCATAGTTCAGATAATATTGACAGCGACAGTGATGATTTTTGTAGTGTTTGCAGTAAGAATTATCATGATAAGAAGGGCCCAAAAGTTGACTGGATATGTTGTGTAGGTTGTCGTAAATGGTTACATGAACCCTGCACACCATATCCGAACAACTGTGCGAATTGTAAAACAGAATAAAAAAATAAAGGTTTGAAAAATTTGATTTTGGCATCTTTGACAATCTAGGTAATGGGAGAGATGACATTCGTATTGGGGAGTGATGCTTAGGACACCTTAAGTAAGTATTTACAACGGTTTAACTCTGTTGGCATCTTACCGCGGATAGGGTGTTCTTCTTTGTCATCTTACCCTACACTACCGGGGTAATATGCCAATAAAGATTTTGGAAAAAAAAATTTATGCTTAAAAGCAATATTTTCTTCACTTTTTTTCCAGTTGCTTGTTCATTAACCATTGCACTATGACTGCCATTAGTTATACTAAGTCGTACTTTATTTATTTGTGTGCTGAATTTTCAAAAAAACAGTAGGCGTCTTTGACCATTTTACCTTATATTGCCACTAAATTATTTCAAAAAATTAAATCTAAATGTGTCGGAACTAGCAAAACTGCAAGGAATCCTCTCAACAGTAACGGAGGAACAATTGAGTCCATTAGGGACCTGCACACTAAAAAAACTTCCGTTTGTAATTCGATATGTAGGCATTTGATTACATATATTATAGGTAGTAGTATTGAGAATTTAGAATCCTTGAAATGCTGCAGTGCTGCATGAGGCTAGATCGTCCGCGGTCTCTCATAGCACCTATGTCCTGCTGACCCGTGTTGTTGCATTGTCTTACTCATAGTTTTTATCATAGTACTCTGTCGTTTTAAGTTCGCCGTGAGGCAAGTGAATTTTCAGCCTCCAGCCATGGAACCGCGTTATGATATTATTGTTTCACTTCTGGAATCACCGTTTTCGACGCGAATACAGAATGAAAAACAAGAAATCATTGCTTGTGGAAGGCCTACACCGAAAAGAATAGTAGTACAAACTTCTAAACCCCATAATTGTTCATTTAAAACTAGTTGGTTTGAAACATGTAGATGGTTGTGTGCCAGTTCATATAAAGAAAAATTGTTTTGTTGGCCCTGCTTACTTTTCAAAAAATCCGCAACTGTATGGTCAAAGGACGGCTATTGTGATTTAAAGAATTTAAGCAGGAATATATCAAAACACGATAGTTCAAAAGAGCTTATCAGTAATCCAGTTGCGCTTAAGCGATTGGAGTCCTATGCTTCTACAATTTCCGATGCTCTGAAGGCAGCAGAAAATTTATATGTAAAAACGTATAACGGCAATGTTAAGAAAATTAGGCGTTTATTGGAATATTTAATAGACTCAACAGTGTTACTTGGAAAACAAGAACTAGCTTTTCGTGGCCAAAATGAAGCTGAATCGTCGGCTAATCGAGGGAATTTTAGAGAATTTTTTGCGTTGTACATTAAACGGGACAAGGAAATTTACGAACATTACCAAAAAGTGTCTGTAGTCTTTACAGGCCAGTCGAATCATATTCAAAATGACTTAATAACCTGTATTAACACTTTTATTTCTAAACACATTGACACAGAAATTAGAGGAGCTTAGGAGCTTCTTATTTTTCTGTCCAGGTAGACGATACCACAGATATTATGGAAAAATCACAGTGCGCGATTAGTATTCGATATGTACATTCTGGGGAAATTAAAGAGGGATTTATCGGTTTTTACGATGTGAGTGAAGATCGTACAGCTAATTATTTATTTAACCTGTTATGTGATGTTCTGGAAAAATTTGATTATAAAGCTAAATTAGTAGGCCAATCTTATGACGATGCGAGTGTTCTGAGTGGCCATATCAACGGTTTGCAGGCTAAAATAAAATCAGTAGCACCAAATGCATTGTTTACGCACTTTTATGCCCACAGATTCAATTTAGTTTTACAGAGCGGAAGTGGATGCATAACAAAAGCTAGGATATTTTTCTCTACCATTATGGGAATTCCCACTTTCTTTCATCAGTCTGCGAAGAGGACATTTCGGAGCCGCTTTCGTTTTGACATTATTTGGGGGGAGATAGAACTGAGCCGGTCACATTACTTCAACTCCTTGAAACGAACGTAAAATCTGCGCTGTGATCTGCGCTCGGCGAGCATCCATATTTGTTTACATTTTACATAAACTATGCATAACCTGAACTTTAAATCTGTAGAACTAACTACGTGCACTAGTATTAGTATTTGTTTTGTGTGTGGAAGACAGCAGATATTTTTGGTTTTTTATTTGTTTTACATTCTTCAGTGACATTTCGCAAATTAAATAAATATGAGCAGTGAAAACAATCACGTGAGTATTTCGTGTTATTGTAAATTCATAGATAGATGAATAATATTGCTTCTGTTTGTAGAGTTTCATTGCATTATTGCTAACAGAAGGTTTGAGGTCTTCATCTAGTAGTAGTGATAGTGAAGAGAATTCGTCCGATAGCAACATTGAAGAGTTACTTATTATAAAAAAAATAAAAAGCTTGTTAAAAGAGCAAGAATTCAAAACTATGTAGATGAAACAGTTCCAGGATATTCACCTGATGATTTTATTTCACATTTTCGAATGAGCAGGGAGTTGGTTTATATTTTAGAAGGTAAGTTTACACATTACTCACGAAATTATTTTTATCGCTAATATTTTATAACCGTTGCAGGAACAATAACTAGAGCTGGTATTTTACCTACGCATGGTAGCGGAAGAGAGAAAGTTAGTGCAAACAAAGCACTACTCCTAACAATTTGGTATTTAGCTAATCGGGAAAGTTTTCGTCAAATAAGTGATAGATTTAATCTAGCCTTGACACATGTGCTTATATCAAAAGTGATCACCCACTTTGTAGCAACAGGCAGCGAGTACATTAAGTGGCCAAATAATCAAAGAGCGACCATAAGTTCAACCCATTTTAGCAAAAAACATGGCATTCAAGGAATCTTGGGAGCTGTAGATGGATCACACATCCCAATAAAAAGGCCCGTACAAGATGAAGAAGTCTACCTAAATCGGAAGGGTTATAACAGTGTTCTTCTTCAGGGTACTTGCGATCATGAAAAATTGTTTATCGATGTTTATTGTGGAGAACCAGGTTCGATTCATGATGCAAGAATGTTGAGAAGATCACCTTCATATCGAAAAGCAAATGAACGTCTTTTAAATAATAGGTTTTTGTTAGGAGATTTTGCTTACCCTTCCCTCAATTGGTTGGTTCCACCTTATAAAGATAATGGTACTTTAAGTAATGAACAAAAATTATTTAATTATAGACATTCTGCTACAAGAATGGTTATTGAGCATGCTTTTGGATTGTTGAAAGCACGATTCAGACGTTTACGAGGATTCGAAAATGATAATATAAATTTTATTAATAAATGTATAACCACAGCATGTGTCTTACACAATATTTGCATACGCAATGGAGAAATTGTTTTTGCATTACATGAAAACGATGCTAACCATCAGTGTGTTGAAGATGATGATAGTGATGATGCCATAACCAACAAAAGGGAATATATATATTTAATAGCATGTTTAATGTAAACAGTTAGATTTTTTCAATGTCATTATAGGTATATGATGATGTTATAAGATAAAACAATAAAGTACAATATTTTATATTTCACAATAAACGTCTTTATTGCATAAAAACAAAAAGGTACACTGTTTAATACATTTAGCAAGTGTATCAAAATATTCCTCTTAAAACTATAAAATGTAAATAAACTTTTAAAACACATAAATACACTTTTTAATACATTTAGCAAATGTAATGAAATGTTCAGTCTTAAAACTATAAAATGTAAATAAACTTATAAAAACACAAACACTGTAAAACACATAAATATCCTTTTTAACGCATTTAGCAAATGTAATAAAATATTCGTCTTAAAACTATAAAATGTAAATAAATTCATAAAAAAAAACTTACTCTAAAACACAGAACCATCAGTCAAATACTACACTACAAAATGTTCTTATTACAAAACAATTATTTTTTAGAATTTTTTTGCGAGTAGCAAACGCATTAGGTCACTTCTTTCTTTTTCGACTGCAAGTTTTTCTTTGTGTCTTGTTTCTCTCTCCAGACTTCTTTTTTCCCGTTCTTCAATTCTTTTTTGAGCTTGTGCTTTTTTCCATATAATATATTCTTCAAGAGAAGACTTCGCTTTTTCTTTTTGTCAATTTACGTGATGAAGTGCCAGATGTACTTGGCGACCCTTCTTCATCGGATTTAAGTGCAGGAACTTCTACGTCAATATTTGATATGTCGGTGGTAGTATTAAGATTTTCACAACCAACAGTAATGACATTTTTGGTGGTCATCGACGGTTTGTGAACCAGAAAAGAGTCAATTTTGTCGTAAAACAAGAATCTTGTAGGGCCTCTGCCAGTTTTGGTTTGGTTGTCTTTCGAAGATTTATACGTCCTCAACAAGTTTTTTCATTTTTTTGAACTTGACGGGCAGTACGCTAATATTCATTAAAATGAATTAATTGTATTAAATTTTACATGCTGTTTATAATTTAGCACACTATAATTTACCTTATAGTTGAGACTTTCCATCTCAGTGGAGATTACATCCCACATTTTTGTTCTTTTCACTATATGGTTTAGATCGTCATAATGACTTTCAATAGAGCATATAAGTGCTAAAGACTCTTCATAGGACCACGACAAATTACAATTACGCTCGTTTAGTACTGTAAATATAAATAATAAATAAATAATTAAGTACAAGACTATATAACGTTACCACTTAATGTAGATGTAGATATATTTGCTCCGGTACTATCATCACTATGATTTACGTTGTTAACGGGGACTTCTTTATCATGACTGGACTCCGCATTACGTACTACATCATTCGCTTTCGCATGAAATAATAGCGAGTGTGCATATATATCATCTGAAACAGTATAAATTTAAAAGTTAGTTAAACTAAAAAAATCAACAAACCTCGTGTGGCTCTTTCAGCGTCCTCGGCAGAAACATATAATTTATATGTTTTGTTATCCAGAGGATCAAATAATGTTAGTTCATGCGTATCCTTTTCCATCTTGATAAAATCACAGGATAAAATCACAATTTTTTTAATAGTCAGCAAACGAACCTGAAAAATAACCCGGGAAAGTGGTAAATGATCCAGCAATTAGGTCGGTGCTTTGCGGGGAAAGGAGGGCAAGTTTCTGTGTAGTTCAGTTCAGTTTACACGTCTGAAACGAACGCGATACGAGCAGTTGGGTTCTACTCAGAGTTACTCAAACGGGCGAAACGAAAGCGGCTCTGATCGATTCTATCATGGGTAAAAGAGTGCCATCTACATGTGAAACGCGATGATGGTCTTCGAGATCGAAAATATTAAATTTGGTTTCGAATGAATGGGCGGGATTAATTAAAGTGTTTTGCACCATAGTAAATTCAAACGATTTTAGTTCAGAGTCGATACGCGAAGCTAAAGGCTTTCTTGGCTAATTTAAAAGTTTCGACTTTGCATTCATTATTAGCGTATACAAAGAAATTTTTAATTTAACTGATATCTTGTGTGATATTTTACAGAAAAAAAGTATTGATTACGCCTACATTACTAAACAAGTCAGTTTAACCAACAATAAATTATTATCTTTGCTACGAAGAGAACAAAAATTTCAAAGTTTATATGATGCTGCAACGGAAATGATTAGTGTAGCAGAACATTTGAACGAACAAAATAGTGGTGTGCGGCTAAGAATTAAAAAAAAGATTTAGGCCCGGTTTTACAATACTAGTATATACCTGGAATAAGCTATACCTCTGACAGTTGCCACGGTTACAATTCTTTTAACAATTGTAACCATGACAATTGTTGCGGGTATAACTTATTCCTGTATTGTAAAACCGGCCCTTAATCAACAATAACATTGTTTCAACTTATAGGGGACCTTTCCACGAAATTATAGATAACATAAAAAATCAAATTAGTACGAGGTTCAGCGATAGCAATCGATTAGAATTTTTAAATTTAACCGGCGTAAAGCGTTTTGGAGAATTTAATAAATCTTTTCCAAATGATCTATTCAATAATTTGCTCCAAAATTTTAAACCTATGTTTCAAAGCGAAAGATTGAAAAATGAATTAAGTATTTTCTACGCAGACGAACACTTTATAAACTTTCCATCCTTGCAAAAAATCTTGCAAAACATGCATACATCTGGATTAGATGTTAATCAACTTACAATAAATTTTATATTGGTAACATAAGAATAAAGTTAAAATTACTGAAAGTAACTGAAAAGTTGCATCAAATAGTTGCACAAATTAGAGCATGTTCTAATTCATGCAAGCGGTTGCTGCAAGATTGCAGCAATATTGTTGCACGTACATTACTGTTTTACACTCTTGCAATATTGCCACAATTCAGTGCCGGTGCGTGAGTTTTGTAGTAGGGCATGCATTCTGGTAAATCATTAATAGCGTTTTTCACCTACTTACACTTGGTGCGCACTCGCACCATTGACGTCACAACCACACTGCAGTTTTTTGTCAAAGTGCGTACTGCAAGTGGAACATTCGTGGGAACCTTGAAAGAGTACATAATGGCGCTCACATTGAAATTTAAAATCAATGATCAAGAAATAAATCTTTCACTGGAAGATCATCAATCAGATTTATTTTTTAAACTGACTAAGGCCCGGTTGCACCAACCTTAAACCCCCTACACACGATACGATCGGTCGTACGACGCGTCGTACGACACGTCGTACTACAAGTTGGAAATAAAGTCGTATAGACAGTCACTGTTTTTGCCTACTAACGTAACAAACCTGCAGTACGACAGGTCGTACAACTGACCATTTAGCCTCCACACGATGCGATCGATCGTACGACTCGTTGTACAACGTGTCGTTACGACTGTTTGAACGATAGTTGCACGACCAGATCGTACAATCGGTCGTGTTTGACGGCAGTATGGAGCCGACATGAAATCTGTTGTACAACCGGGGGACAGTAAAAAAATAGCCTGACAGTAGGTTACCAGTGACGTACCTATCAAACATGTATAGGGGATGCACATAAGTTAGCAATTTGTAGAATTTGTTTAGTATTCTTTGCATGTTATTCATCAAATTTCTTGCCAATAGGGTACACATGTTTACCAAATCACCTATAATTATTTGGAAGACAAGTCATGACGCTTTTAATATCCCTACAAAACTACAGACTACGTATTAAAAATGGCTGATAATATTTACAGCACACAATTCTATTGAACATCAAGCCTAAAACATAAAACCTACATTGCACAAATCACAACAGCTTATAATGCTACGTTGCAACGTATTCAAATACATAAACCAATTACTAAAATGTAATAATTAATCTTTGATTACTTATTTTAACTGTTGAACTATGTGTTGCGATGCTATTTTTGTAACGCAACAGCATTATTGCAAGAATTGCCACTTTCTTCTTTCCTGGCATAGCAGTAAAATGATACTACTTTTTCTGTATATAACATTTATTATTGTAAAGAGACGGTAAATGGTCAGTTGTACTACCTGTCGTACTGCAGGTTTGATAGTTAGTAGGCAAAAACTTGTAGTACGACGCGTCGTACGACTCGTCGTACGACCGATCGTACGACCGATCGTATCGTGTGTAGGGGGTTTTAGTTAGCAGTTTGTTAGGTAACTTAGGTTACGTAATCCTCTGTTACGGATATTTTTGTTGCACCACCCTAAGTTAGTACTAACAGCAGGTCAGCTAACCAAGGTTAGCTAATCCGCCAAAATTGCTGGGTTAGCCTTCATAACCTGAGTTAAAATGACATTTACATTTTATTGAAATTGTAAAACAGTGACAGTAAATTGATTCTATAGGTACCATAGATAAATAAGTTCTGAAATGTTGCAATTTAAAAAAAAATGTTGTGCAGCAAATGGTCCAAGATTTTCGTATTCACGAATTGGAACCTATATCTAATAGAAATTTCCCCGTCTCAGCAATAAATACGTTACTGCTAACATTTTAAGATTTTATACAATATGATCCTATCAACAAACAGCTGCTGATCATGGAAACGTGCACAAATCGACTGTATGTTGTATAATTCCAAAAAGTACCGAAAGGATTGCCAGCAGGTGTGCCGATTTTATAAATATGCCTCAAAAATCAGAGGACATTAGACAAATATTGGGGAATTTTGTAAATATAGGTAAGACAGTTCCCAAGAGTTGTTTCACTGAAATTGCTGGAACGCTCCCGTTTTTCCATTTTGTAAAAAGTGTATCTATTATAATAAATTATCAGAAACACAGATAAATATGCACACTACTGACAAAAAACTTAAACAAGACGCCGCACAGTGGTCTGACGGCGGAAAAAACCTAAATTCCTGAAAGTAGAAATTTCAATAAACAATTTCTTTTATTTAAAAGTATATTAAACGAACTGTCTGTTCCTGCAAGCATTCCAAATTTAGTCGACATTTACATACATTTCAAGACATCTAAAGTTTATCGATGTCTTCGCTGGCATAAAATTGCACAAAATATCCTTCACTTTCAACATAAATATTTTGTAAAGTATTGTATTTCATCTATTTTTCTTATGAATATTAAAATCTGTATAATATATGAACCTTCAAACATACAAAAGAATAGAAAAATTCCACCTTTACATTAGCCGATATGAATTAATTTATAAAATGGTATCATTTTCAAGTTTACATGACACATTCTTAGAGTTTAGAAACCAGCTCCACCTTCCTCAGGGCTAAAATTAGGTTCGGGAAGTAGCTTATAGTCTTGACTGTTGGTATACAAAAAATCATTTGCGGTTTCGTGCGGTTTTGGCTGTTATGCGAATTAATCTTCGCGCGCTGTTTATTAGACTGCGCGCCATGACACTATGGTCTCAAACGAACTGTTTGTAGCCGTGTCTGGCATCTGTGCTTGGCAATTCCATTTTCATGTGACCAGACCAGAGGATAGAGAAAAAATACTAAAGACATACAAATTTTGTTGATCATTCTGTACCACGACCTTCTTGATTTTCGAGTCTGACGGAAAGACACGTCAGACTCGAAAATCAAGAAGGTCGTGTTCTGTACAAACCTATGAAAGCAACCATGAAAAAACAAACCACGCACGTCAAAATAATTTTACAAAATGATTGATTTTGCAATTCCGTACAAAGTTTTATCTACGGAATTATTAAACTGCAGTCGAACGGCCAATCTTTTACGTCCCTATATACGCCAGAATTATCAAAAACTTACGGACAGCGAAATTGATATAGTGTTAAAAGAAATAAGTAAACGATTTATACCGAAACTTCATACTCGTTATAATAAAGTTTGTCGAAAGAAAACAGTGTTTTTTGAAAAGAATAGTGAGTGGTTGGAGAGTGTATTTGTAGTTACTTTTGGAAATCAAGTAGATGCTACTTCTCCATTGACAAGCAGCACAGGGGGGAGACCCAACAAAAGCTTCGAGGATTGTTGCGATCGCACAAAAAGATACAAAATGAATGAATTGCGTGCATCATATCCTCAAAATTTATTTTCCTAAGCATGCATAGAAGATGAATCTTCGAAGTGTATTGGTTTCGATGCAGATACAGCTCTTGCTATTTTTGTCCAAGCTCGACTGACGAAGTATCAGTACCAATTCTTAAGGCAAGTCACTACAGGAAAGGGTTTTGATATATTTCCTCCGTAAGATAAAATTCTCGAATCTAAGAAAAAGTCCAATCCTGAAGACATTAAAATCGACGAAAAGTCTGCAAGTGTGAATCTGCAGTTTGTTGGACCATACAACGAAAAGGATATTTCAAGTTACACCAGAAGAGGAGATTGCCGCATTACAATGTGCAAATTTGACTTTGCATACTAAATGGGGCTGTGATGGAGCATCCGGCCAAAGTCAGTACAAAGAAGTATTCAACGAAAGTGAAGATGACGATGACGTATCAGATACTAATATGTTTATGACATCACTACTACCGTTACGTATAACATCAAATGAAGATGAAACTGTGGATAATTGGAGAAATAGTAGACCATCGTCTACACCTTATTGTCGAGCGTTAAGATTCCGGTTTGTAAAAGAAACGGCTGACGTCATTAGAGAAGAAAATAGACGAATGGAAGAAGAAATATGCAAATTAAACGAAACAACCATAGACATCTACAACAGAACATTTAAAATAAAGCACAAGCTACTGTTTACAATGCTAGATGGAAAAACAGCTCAAGCTGTAACGGAAACTCCCGCTGCAGCTTCATGTTTCATCTGTGGTGCTAAACCATCTGAGATGAACAATTTGGAGGCCACACAAAGAAAACCTTGCAACATACAAGCACTCAGATTTGGAATGTCTCCCTTGCACGCCAGGATTAAATTTATGGAATACATATTGCATATTGCGTATAATTTAGATTTTAAAAAATGGGCGGCGACAACTGCTGACATGAAAGAATAAAAAAAGAATAGAAAGTCGGAAATTGGAAGCAAATTTCAATCAGTACTTGGACTAAAAGTAGATGTGGTTACATAAGGTTCTGGGACTACAAACGACGGAAACACTTCTAGGCGATTTTTCAACAATGTAGAAAAAACAGCAGAAATAACAGGAGTGGATGAAAATTTAATTAGAAGATTAGGAGTAATTTTGGAAGTAATCACAAGTAGTGCTGCAGTTGATCCAGCAAAATTTGGAAAGTACGGTTACGAAACAGCGACGTTAGCCGTTGAAAAGTACGATTGGTATAAAATGCCATCGAGTGTGCACAAGGTTCTAATTCATGGCCAACAGATCATAGAAAATGCTGCTTTTCCGGTAGGCACTTTGTCTGAAGCAGCTCAAGCAAGCAGAAATAAAGATTACAAACTTTATCGACGGCACCATTCAAGAAAATGCAGCCGATTAGCCACGAATGAAGATGTTATGCATATGATCCTGATTTCTTCAGATCCTGTTATAACAAATTTAAGACCAAATCCTCGAAAAAATCTAGATTTTAGCGAAGAAGCAAAAACAATGTTCCTAGATCCATGACAGGAAAAAAATATTACTTACCTACCATTTATTATATTTTCACAATTTGACAAGGCTTTCTTTAAGCCGTTTTTGAGATTATAATTTGTAAATATGTAAATAAAAATATTATGTATATAGTGTTGTAAAATAATATGTTAATTGTATTGATTAATTTTTGCATAATAAATTATACCGTACTGTGTTTTATATTAAGGATAGTAATTTCATCCAAATCCATCAAGTATTTTTCATGATATGGAGTTTTTTCCGCAAACCCATATAACCCGAACCACTGTGCGCCGCGCCACCAAAACAAAATCAAGTATTAGCCAATCGCGTCCCTACGCGGCCCCACGTGATAATGACGTCACAGCTTGTCTTAGCTTAAACCGTAGTTAACTAGTTGTAGTTAAAAATGTGTTTGGTGCAACACATAAATTTTAACTAGGATTAGTATATTTAAACCAAACTAGCTAACTATAGTTAGTTAATTTAACTGCAGTATTTAATATTTGTTGGTGCAACCGGCCCTAATAAGTAGAAATAATGTTTGTCTCATCCGTGCATGCACGTGCACGCACATGGAATATATAGGTTAGAAATCGATATAAAAACCTATGAATATTTTAATATTAACAATGCATTTATTATATGTATCTAAATTTTCAATATTACCAAAAATTGTTTGGATTGTAATAACTGATTAACTCTTATTTTTTGTATACGATGATGAGTTCACCGTAAGTTATTTAAAACATTAGTGGAAAATAAATTCATTACAATTAATGAGGAAATCACACATATTGTACGTGTTTAAATGAAAAGTAAGTATATATTTAAACGTGATACTTTTAGTAGAATCATATATTATTTTAGTGATATTCCAATATACGAAAACAAAGGCCCAAAAAAGGGTATTTATAAAATTATTGAACATATACGTAAAGCCATAGTATTTCTCGCAGATGGTTGGGGTGATGCAGAGACGCGGCTCCTTTTAGACAGATACGAATTGTATCTGTCTATGGTAGGACCGCTGAAACGTTTTAAAAGGAAAAAGCAGATCTGGGGGCAGATAGCTGCAGATTTGCACTCGGAGTTAAAAATAATAAAAACTCCATTGCAAGTGGAAAACCGTTTTAAAACAGTAATGAAACGGAAGAAAACAGCAGTCAACAATAATAGTAGAACAGGGCAAACGCGGGCAGAAATTCCTTTTGGGGAAGAATTAAGTAAAATAGCCCCAGTCGATGACAGCATCGAACCAGAGGTGCTGCAAAGTGCACAGCGAAAAACCATATTGAAATCTAAAAATTTTACAACAGTGAAAAAGGAATCTACAAAAACTGTAGGGAACATTTTAAATACATTAAGACAACAGAAAGAAGAACACCTTAGGCAAAGAGAAGATGCAAAAGAAAGAAGGCATAAAGAAAAGATGGAGTTGGTAAAAGCCTTCGTTTATTCATTTAATCAAGGCAATTCATCGAAAGATGGCCAATAATAGTACATTATTCAACGAGCATGTTAGGATGACTCCGGTTATTTACGAAACTCGCCTGAGGCTCGTTTCGTAAATGTAACCGTCGTGAATAATAGTCAATAACATGCGAGTTAAATACTATACTTTGCCCACGACTATTACTAAATAACAACAATTTTTGTAAAAATTTATAATTACCAGTTTCATTTTTTTAAAAACTTCATCTAATCAGCCATTACATTGTACCTATATCAAAGGCAGCAATTGTTTTTGATGTTATTCGAGAAACGTCAAAAAATTAATACTGTGCGCGAGATTTTGCTTTTGCAAGGATTTTGTATCAAAAAAGTTAAAAATGGACAGCGACAGTGACGAGATGTCTTGTACACCACCGCATATAACAGAAGCTGCGAAAATGACTTCTTTAAGTTTGCTGCCTCAAAAATCGCAAAAATTGTATATAGCTACGTACAATTCTTTCATGAATTGGAAGATGGATAAGAAAGCCAATGCATTTTCAGAAGATGTACTGTTAGTCTACTTTTCGGAATTATCGTTGAAATACAAACCAACAATCGAAGGTCTCTGTAACACACAATTTGATGCACTGCATACTTAACCTCATTGCCTTTATAGTTTAGAGATCCTTACTTATAGTATTTTTGTATAAATTCTGCGTAGTCTTGAAATTTACAAGCAGCACGATCGCAAACAGCAAACAAGTTACAGCAAGGACAATCATGACAAATCTCAGGGCCGCGAAACAAAGTTGGGTTATGTTCAGTTATGTTGTATTGTTTTGTATTTTGACGTTTGTGATTTTGACATACATAAGAGTGAATAATGGGTCATTATTCACTCCCATAATTCACGGCAATCTATTATGGGTAGTCTTATGTTTAACAAAACACATAAATAATCGATGTATAATTTAGTAGTCGAGGATAATTTTTTTTATAATATAGTATTAATGAAATAAAATGATTTACACTCTACTAATTTGTATGAGTTAACATTGAATTTAATATAAAATTATGGCTCTTCTTGAAAATATTGTAAATAAAAACTATTTGTGTTCTAAGCAGGTTTCTTGAATATTGTTGGTAGCATGTTCACACATTACAATTTCATATTCAAATGAAACCTAGAAACCTGCAGGTAGAGATAACTAATTTTATCTAAGACCGTTGAATGATGCCTCCATCACAAAAAATATCAATAAAATCAATAAATAATAAAAATCAATTTTGTTGAGTCACAGTACGGGGGCTTTCCGGCAGTACGGAGCATCCTGCTGGCACTACGAAAATGGCACCAATCAGTAGCTTGCAAAATTCTGCCAATGTAAAGTGCAAGTCCCAGCTTGTTATCTCAACGAACAAAAAAGTTGCACAATATTGAGTAGTTGTCTTGCTGCGTTCACGGTGTTCTGTTAAAAAGGGTAGTGAAAATGCGTGAAATTAGCGTTGGTGAACGTGTTTTTGTGCCAGCGACTGCGTTCGATGATAAAATCAATTCGTGGAGTAAGTCAGTATTTGGGGAAAATTACAAATCGGCATTGTGTTATAGATCTGTAGTAAAAATTT
Organism: Hemicrepidius hirtus; assembly: GCA_963082805.1. Classification (NCBI taxonomy): domain Eukaryota; kingdom Metazoa; phylum Arthropoda; class Insecta; order Coleoptera; family Elateridae; genus Hemicrepidius; species Hemicrepidius hirtus. The sequence goes on along the minus strand of OY720161.1, from coordinate 30,938,119 downwards.
CCAAAGATTTGGCAACTGTACTGTGGGATATAAACAACACAACGACTACCGTCTAAATAAACTTGCTTAGAAACATCGGTGAGTAACTTTACTAATTTCTTGAAAACGTTTTTATTCCAATTCGCTTATTTTTCAGAGAAACCGTCCTGTTCTATAATTGTGGCTGAAAATAGTAAAAGTGCGTGCATTAGTAAACCCTCTTGTAGTAAATGTGCAATTCACACAACGACCGCCAAAACAGGATTATCTAAAAAGAATGGTGGGTAACATTAATAATTTCTGAAAAAGTTTGTTATTACAGTAGTACCTACGTTTTTTTCTTGTTTACAGAAAACTCTACCTGCACTGCAACTGTGTCCAAAACTAACACAAAGTTACGGAATAATACACCTTCCTATTGTAAAGTTGTAGTCGAAAGCAAAAATGAAAATGTAGGTACGAAAGCAATAAATCAATGCCCAAAACCAGCTGTTAGTAATACCGTAGTTTCCGTCATGTCCTTTCACTAATATGGGTGAAAGGACATGGCGGTAACTACGGTAATGAGCAGGCCGACGCGGCTGCGAGACGGGCCTCTGAACAACCCTCTTGGGGGCCAGAGCCTGTAATCCCCGTATCCCTAAATATGTTAAGCTCTATGCTACACCAAAAAACCCTAAGAAGCTTCACCAGAAGATGGGTCAACATGCAAAGCTGCTCTCAGGTATGGCGGCACCTTCGCTGAGGTCAGCCAAATACTGCGTGCAGTTGTCACGAAAGAACCTGCGACAAGTGGTGGCAATCTTAACGGGACACTGCACTCTCAAGAAACACATGCACAGAATGGGGCTAGTAAACAGCCCCAACTGTCGCGGGTGCAACACTGACGACGAGACAGCAGAGCACGTGCCGTGTCACTGCCCTGCTCTCGCAAGAATAAGAGGATCCATGTTAGGGGACTTCTGGCCTGATATGGCCAGTATCAGTAGCACCCCAATTGCGGATGTCCTCAAGTTCGTCCAAAGGATTGGATGGCTTGAGTGATACCTGAATTGAGCGGCTGCTGTCTGGGGGTGGTACAATTGTGGCCTAAGTACGCGTGAGATGTTTCTCACCCCCCTACCTGAAAACCAATCCAATACCGACTTTGGAACGTTATCTTCAAGTAGCGATAGTGATTCTTCATCTTCTCATCAGATGAAGATGACTTTCAAAATGAGGAACCGGGTAGCGTATTAGGTTTGCCTCTGGAACACAGAACCTTTGGGCAATATCGCCACGCTATTGGTCGCGTTAGTGCGCAGGGTCATTCGTAAGCCGTACAAAGTAGTACTTATGTAAAGTCGGCGCACACGCCTTGATACACAGAACCTAACCTAGCGAATGATAAACACAGCAGTACTGAGTGACAAATATATCAACAAATATGACATTTCCTAGCGCTTTTCTCTTTAAAGAAATAAAAACAGGAGAAGACGAGTTTGAAACACGAACAAATGTTTTTTCTGAAAACGATGCGAAGCAATGGTTAAAGGCGTACAGTGAACTAAGCAATACAAACTGGATTGTTAAAGATGGTATTTATAACCCCCAAAGGTAAGCTTACCTACCTACTTTATATGTGATATTTATCTATAAATACCTACAATATGCTCTAATTCGTTGTAGATTAATTTATCATAAAAAGTTCGCTTGCCAGCATGCCAAAAAAAATAAGAGGCATAGTAATTCTAATAGAAATACAGACTGTTTGGCTACTATTGACATAAAAATTAAAAAAGTCTGCAAAGCGACAAAGAAAAATGACGCTTATCTAAAAATGGTAACCCCATTACCTGCAATCATAAAGGGAAATACAACTCATAACCATAATATAAATACCAGTGGTTCTTTGAAATATTTAAGAATAAACGAACAGACGAAGCAAAAATTTATTCAGTTTTATGAAGACGGATTGGGACCAGCAGAAAGTATTAAGCAGTATGAAAACAAAATATTAATCGATACTCTTCACCTGCCAGAAATAACAGCAAATGCAAGAGTAAATCCAACGTACAATACTGTTATGAATATACAGAGTGATGATAAAGTATCGCACAAAAATCATATTCTGGTTATATAATGGTTTTACGGAAAATCCTGAGACCCGTCGATTTTTGTTTTTAAATATCCATTCAGACATATAATTTTCAACCCCCCACCCCTCAACCCCTAAGTGCTAGCAACCCCAACTTTAAAAATTTAAATAGAAAGATACCCTTTGTGATACCTCTTTTTATAGGTCTTTTTATTCTTAATATAACTAAAAAAAGTTTTTCAAAATCGATTGATAAATAACGGAGATATTTAACAAAATGTAATCAATGTAAAAAATGGGGTTGACATTCAACAAAAAATTATGACGTCACAGCGTAGAAATAATGGCACAAATCCTGAGACCCGTCAATTTTTGTTTTTAAATTGGCATTTAGGCAGGTAATTTTAATCCCCCCACCCCTCAGCCCCTAAGTGATAGCAACCCCAACTTTAAAAATTTTAATGGAAAGATACCCTTTGTGATACCTCTTTTGATAGGTCTTTTTATTCTTAATATAACAAAAAAAAGTTTTTCAAAATCGGTTGAAAAATAACAGAGATATTTAACAAAATGTAATCAATGTAAATAATGGGGTTGACATTTAAAAAAAATTATGACGTCACAGCGTAGAAATAATGGGCGATCAAAACCACACTTTTAGGTCAGGAAGTGCCCATTTTAATGTTACCATTTACGGCGTGTTTGAGCCGTTTCTTGTCGAATATTGACATTTTCATTTGATTACATTTTGTTAAATATCTCCGTTATTTATCAACCGATTTTGAAAAACTTTTTTTGCTTATATTAAGAATAAAAAGACCTATCAAAAGAGGTATCACAAAGGGTATCTTTCTATTTAAAATTTTAAAGTTGGGGTTGCTAGCACTTAGGGGTTGAGGGGTGGGGGGTTGAAAATTATATGTCTAAATGGAGATTTAAAAACAAAAATCGACGGGTCTCAGGATTTTCCGCAAAAACATTAAATAACCAGAATATGATTTTTGTGCGATACTTTATCATCACTCTGTATATAAGAAATGGAGGGCCCAAAACTTGGGTTGCGGACAATTCGCCCAGGAAGATTCGCCCCCGGATGATTCGCCCCCGGAAAAGAATTAAAAAAAATAAGACAGACCACCCATATATTTTGTAACAAAAGTTAGAAATAGTTTAAATTAAAATTGAACTTTTACTTTACTTACTTACTTTACTCTTACGAATTAATTAAATTTTGTTATTTAAAGTCGTTAAATTGGAATTGGAAGTAATTTTAAGCACAAAAACATTTATAAATTACTATTTTGTATGTGGTATACTAATAAAAAATACATTATACAAAATATATACAGTCCGTTTTTTTAATTTTTATTCTTATAATAAAATATACAGGGTGTCTCTAAACCTAGTACCATAAATTTACCAGCCGCTTCCTGACGAAAAAATAAGGCGAAAAGGTCTATAAAAATTTTGTCCTAAACCGCAGCATAAGGAAGCTACACGTCTTTGAAAATGGTATTGAAAAAACGGAAAACAATTGCATTTTAAAAACGGTTTGAGATAAAAAACGAAATTTTGCATGCGGCCTAACCTATTGAAAGTATAAACAGTACGAACTATTTTTATTTTAATTTATTTTTCAATAAATTAATTTATACAAATCCAGCATTCTAAATTGATTTTGGCTGAACAGAAAACCTGCATCTTATAGGAAACGGTTAGTCCAGGCGAGTTGAAACAAGAGTACCTTTTTTGTTAATTAGGCAACAGGGAATACACATCTCTAACCTAAAATGGAAAACAACAAAAGGTTAAGAAAACCGGGTTACAAGAAGAAAGTGATAACCCCCATTCGCGCCACCCCTGGTTTATTTACAAAAAAAAAATAGAAAGCTTATACCTTAATAGGTTAGGCTGCCTGCAAAATGTCGAATTTTTTGATCTCAAACCGTTTTTAAAATGCAATTGTTTTCCATTTACTATTTCGTAAAAGTTCCATTTGTAAGTTTTGTTACAAAATATATGGGTGGTCTGTCTTCTTTTGTTTAATTTTTTTCCGGGGGCGAATCGTCCGAGGGCGAATTATCCCCGGGGGCGAATCGTCCGGGGGCGAATCATCCGGGGGCGAATCGTCCGGGGGCGAATTGTGAGGGGCGAATTATCCTAGAAGCCAAAAACTTTGGGCATGTTGCAGATTCTATTCACAAAATTAAAGAGAAACTTGGTGACTACTTAAATCAGGGTAAGTCATTTAACATTAATCTTAATTGGTGAAATGGCCTGTCAAATACATTTATTGTTTGCAGATGTAACTATAAATATTTGTAAAGAATCTCCATGGATAATTCTTATAACAACACCTACAATGAAAAGGACACACAATTTAAGAGAAGCGAGTGAAGTTATTTTTATAGATTCAACCTGTAGTGTTGATGCTATGCATTCAACATTGACAGTAATCTTAACTGCATCAAAAGCTGGAGCGCTTCCTCTTTGTTTTCTAATCCACCAAGGGCAAACTGAAGAGAGCTACATTAATGCATTTAATCAACTAAAATTATGCAGTCCTTTCACTTTTGGTGGAAAAGAAGTGAGTCTCAGTATAATTGATATCATTATCTGTAGCTGAAAATTAAGATACAACCATTTGTAAATATGACATTTTTATCAAAGTACTATACTCAAAGCATAAGTATTTCATAAAGTTTCCCTAAAGAATAAACAGCACCTGACAATAGCTCTCATGTTTAAATAACCCACTAAGATAGAGTAATATTATGCACTATGCTAATACTTTATGTTTCAGTGTCCCCTGGCTTTCATGACTGACAACTCTTCAGCTGAAAAAAATGCATGGAAGTTGGTTTGGCCAAACGCACGACAATTGCTATGACATTTCCATGTAGCTCAGGCACAATGGAGATGGTTGATGGCTTCTAAAAACAAAATTCCTGCAAATAATAGACAAAATATAATGAGACAATTTCAAGCAGTAAGTTTCCATGTTTGTAACTGTATTTGTAGTATGGAAGAACAGTAGTATAATACTTCATCTCTTGACTGCAGCTATTATATTTATACTCAATCAAACTTTTTGTTGTAGATAATGTATTCTACCTCCAAAAAAATGTTTGAAGAACGCGTTGAAGAGGTAATGGACTCAAACTGTGAAGTTAATTTTAAAAAACGTTTAAACGCTTTCTTAGAGCATGCAGAACAATGGGTTCTATTTCATAGGCATGATATTATCACAAGAGGTCATAACACAAATAATTACTCAGAAGCTACAATGAGAATAATAAAGGACATTATTTTGCAACGAACTAAAGCATTTAATCCAGTAGCTCTTGTAGACTACTGCAGTACAGTATGGGAGAGTTACATAAAAGTTAGAATTTTAAATTTTGCTAATGGTAGAAAGGATAGCATTTTTCTGAAGCTGAATATGTTAGAAAAAGTAAAAAATTATGACAGCAGTAAGGTAAAAAAATTAAATGATTTTATATATTTGGTACCTAGTTTAACAAACGATAATGTTTACGAAGTAAATACTTACATTGGAATTTGTACATGCCCATTTGGACTACAAGGATCATTTTGTAAACATCAGTTCATAATACACAAATACTTTGGGAAATTGTTACCAAATGCGCCACCACTGGATTCAACAGAAAAACACCTACTTGCAAAATTGGCATTAGGTGATCAGTGTCTTGATGTCAATTTCTTTAACAGTTTGAAAGAATTAAATTGTCATGTGCCAAGTAGCAGTAGAGAAATTCATACAAAAGAAGTATGCGATAGGCTATGCGATAATAGTACAATCTTGACAACTGATGTTATAACAACAAATACAGCAGAAGATTCTTCAAGTAATATTCAGCAAACGCTTGATAAAATTGAAATAGAGTTGAAGAGATTATTTGAAATTTTACCTACCACGGAGTTAGTCCATAAGCATTTACTACTAATAAGTAAGCAGTTAAATAAAATAAATAATGACCAAGAATCTGTAGATACTCTAATTCGAATTAGCAACTGCTTAAGAAAAAGAAAAGGAGGTATTATTAAAGTACAGCCTACCTCTATAGCAAGAAGGCGTGCAAGTGCATCAAAATGGGAAAAAAATTTTACTATTAAGTTTTCTACTTGTGAAATTTGATTAATCTTTCCAAACTCAATTAATGTAATATGGATGTAAGAAGGGTAACTTGCTCTATCTTCAAAATAGTAACAAAAAAGATATTTGTAATCAAATGTTACTGCTAAACATGGAATTTAATTTGTGATGTTTCTTAAAAGCTAAGCAAAAATTATTTATTATATTGCGTTTGTAAGGTGCTTACAAAAAATGTAGTGTTTATTGGGTTTATTGGGCGTAAATGACATTACTAGCTACAATTTTTTATTTCGTTTTACATTCTAGTTATTTATCTACTGGTAGTTATTTTTAGAATGGAAGGGTGTTTTTTGTTAAAATTGTAAACTATTTGTTACTAATCTATTAGTTTTGTCATTTATTTCAAGTTAGTTAGTCATTATAGGTAGCTAGTTATTGTTAATCGCCTTCGTTAATGTATATCCCACTCTTTCTTTCCAATAAAATTTGAAAGGGATTGGTTTTTTATTACAGTTAGTAAGAAGGGCGTTACAAGTTTGAGCTTTCTTACAGTTTTATGGTAGTTTTCAATTTTAATAGTCACTAATTCAATTTCTGTAACAAGGGCGTAACCCAAAGCTGCGATTTAAAATTTGACGCGCAAAATCACATTCCTGCGCGCGAAAAGGACCAATCGCGTGACTGTATTAACTAGAGGTTCTGTGGTCCAGAGGCAAACCTAATACGCAACCGGGTAGTGTAGAAAACGGGACAGAAGATGATGCGTTTGTTGAACAGGATGTAGAAGTAGTGCTTACCTGATACCATGATACTGCTTAGTAATTCAGGAAATAAACTAAGATTGATACCTTTTCTGGACACAAAAGTAAACCTAGGCTTCATGTTGATGATTTGTCTAATATGTCTGAAGTAGATTTCTGGCTGTTATTTTTTCCATTTGAAAGCATAAATTCAATTCTTGAAGCTACTAATACAAATTTTTATCCCGACGAAAAAAAAGTACTAAAACGGGATTTTTTTAAGTTATTGGTCTCTTTTACGCTATGAGTACGAATATATTATATTCCAGGCGTGAGTATTGGTCTACAAAGGACGAAAATCAAATTTTCGGACCGCCTGCTTTTGGACAGAAATTCAATATAGGTTACCATAGGTTTGAACGAATTTTAGCGACAATTCGACACACCCTAAACTGACCAATCCGGTTGCGTTTTAGCGACTTGACGAGCCAATCAGCGCACTCCAAATTTGTATATTCTCCGGATATTTAGGACTAGTACAAAATTTCAGCGATAATTTTTCTGTCAAAAAAAAACTGCTTCCAAACCGAGGTGTGAGATTTCACAGTATTCTTGGGAGTTTTACCATGTACAGCTTCGTTTATCTCTTCAAGTGTACTCTAGCCAAACCATTTTGCTTCCATTTTTCCGTAAATGTCACAAACCATACACAAAATACGTAGAAAGAAACATTAAATTTCATACAATTCTTGGGCGTTTTACCTTCTAAGCTTCCTCTATCTCTTCAAGTGTACTCTGTTGAACCCGTTTTGCTTCCATTTTACCCAAAATATCACAAAGTATGCACAAAATACGTAGGTAGAAAGAAAAATTAAATTTGACTTTTGTCTGGTTTGTATATAAAACCATGGTTACGAAGAAAATTATTATTAATCTGATTTGAAACTATAAAAATTTAAATTTGGTTCGTCAAATTGTCCTCCGAATACTACTCGTAACTACGAAATAATCCGGCAATTTTTGGACAGTACGTATTCGTACTTCATGCAGGATAATTCGCTATTCGTCCTTCGGACTCATAGCGAATTATCGCGCATCAAGTACTCTTACATACTGTCCAAAAATTGTCGGATATTTCGTAGTTACTAGTAGTATTATATATGAATATTTCACTCATACATTGTTGTAACAGTAGGTACAGTACAAAATTAATAAGTGGAAATTCTACGTTGCCATGCCAATCTAGTGGAAATTCCACGTTGCCATGAGATACTTGCGACCACAACATAATACTAAAAAAAGAAAACAAATCTTGTTGAACGTCATGAACCGTTTTGGGAATGTGTCAGAACGAGAAATTGACAGTGAATGCAAAAATACGAAAAAGAGCAAGGACAGTGTCTGGAGATAGTTTATGTCATTTTGCGCCGAAAAAAAGTACACATTCGATCGAGAGACTCCAGTATCCAAACTTTTAATTTTACACTAGAAATTGAACAAAACAGATCTATTAACTTTTTAGACTTAAACATAAAAATTAATTCAGAAAACATACTCGAATACTCAATTTACAGGAAACCTACACAAACTGATATTACCATACCACATAACTCTTGTCATCATAATACACATAAATTAGCAGCATATCAATCTTTAGTACACAGAGCTCTAACAATTCCTTTAGATAAAAATAATTTTAATAGAGAAATTTCAATTATTAAACAAATTGCATATAGCAATGGTTATAACACTACACTTATTGACACTTTAATTAAAAAGAAAAATTATAAATTACCTATTCAAAAAGTTTATTCCATTAATAACACTGATAAAACATTAAAATACGTTTCAATTCCATATTTTGGTAAAATTTCAGAAAAGATTGCTAAAATTATAAATAACACAAATAAATATAAAGTCATTTTTAAAACAAATAAAAATATTCTATACTCTCTTTTCAATGCTAAAGACAAAATTAATGATTTGCTAAAATCAGGTATTTATAAATAAAATTGTTCACATTGTGATTCAGTATATATAGGTCAAACAATTAGAAATTTCAGTATTAGGCAAAAAGAACATATCCGTTGTTACAAATATAAACATGCACATAAATCAAATTTTGCTAAACATTTGTTAGAACAAAATCACACATTAACATCTAATAATACAATTAAATTTTTACACTTTTCTGATAACAAAAATAAATTAAACATTTTAGAAGCTTTTGAAATTTATAAACACACAAAAAACAACATACCTTTAATGAATGAGCAAATTGATCTCTTAGATTCTCCTTTACTGAAGATTTTGGAATAAATATCTTTTTAAAACACTGATAAGCGACTGACCTCCGACGGGTTGACTGGGGCCAGCTGCTTCACGCAGTGTTAAAATAATAGAATCAAGGAGTTACTATATTTTTGCATTTGTTATAATATTTTATAATAGCTTTTGACAATGGCACAATGATGCCGAAATACGTATAAAGCGAATAAATCTTGATATTTCCCGTTGAAATCGATATTTTATTTAATATTTATTATTTATATAATCATGGATTTCAACAAAGTGACGCTTGAGAATGTCAATAAATTGATCGATATGCTTCACACTAAATGGAATGACATTTTTACGAGTCGATGCTTGCATGGTATGGAAAAGGAAATTATGGAAATGGAATGCCGGCTGTAATTAAAATTAAAAGGAAGGCAAAAGGTGTCGGCTGTGAATGCAAAACTTTGGCGGATGTACTGTCTGGAATTATGATTCGTTTAGAATTAAATGAAGGTAAAGAGGCCATGGCGAATAAACCACTTTAGAAGGAACTGGGAGCTGGCACGGCTACTACTATACGTTTAACTGAACCATGGCATAGTACAGGTCGTATAGTAGTGGGCGATTCTTGGTTCGCATCTGTCAAAACTGCAGTTGAATTGCATAATCGAGGGTTATTCTTTCGTGATATAGTTAAGACAGCAACGAAGCAATATCCTAAAAGCTTTGCGTGAAAAGTGTCCAAATATACGCGGTTCATCACTATTTGCAAAAGCTAGTGCGTGATACTGAACTGATAAGTGTTGCTTGGAAGGATAAGTTCATACTTTCATAGGGAGTTGCGGAACTACCATAGCAGGTAACCCCGCTATTAAGAAGAAAATTATTGTGGATGGACAAGTTATTATTCGTAAGGTTCCTAGACTAAAAATAGTAACTATTTTGATGGCATTTTGATTGACATTCATAATCACATCAGACAAGATGGATTAGCTCTAGAGAAGGTCTGGAATACACAGAAATGGAACCATCGCATATTTGCATCGCTCTTTGGTATTATAGAAATGAATGCGTACTTGGCTTTCAAATATTTTAAAAAACAAGAAGAAGATCACCCTAATATTTCACACTCCATTTTTACAAAAAGACTGGCGTGTCAGTTAGTATCTAAAAATTGGGATACAGATGGTCAAAATTTACCTGATGAAGGAAACCAACAGCAACATGATCACGAAAACGATAGGGGAGAAGTGCCATGAATGGGACAAGGTAGATTTCTTGAACACAAAGTGCGTGAACAGTATCACCGTATTGCCGATAGATGGCCATAGAGGTCTCAATTACTTTGCATATAAAATAAAATTCTTGAATTGTATAAAAGTGATTACATACGCAAAAATAGTTTACAACTGTGAATAGTGTGCTCTTTAAGAATTTGGTTTATTGAGTGTTATTTAATATCATTTAAAGAAAGCGGTATAAAATTATTTGTGGTTTAAACTTCAGACATTTATAAATTATTAGTGAAATAATATTATTTAAATCTCGAAGGTAAATATTTTTCTAGCCTGAATTTTCTTTGTAGTTTGTATTAGTCATGAAAGGGACAATATGTTAAGCTGTGAATGGGACGCTGTCCCATTCATGGCTTAACATATTGATATAATAAAAAATAAAATGCATTTAAAGTAAATAACTTGTTTCAGTATGGACATGAATTCCACAAATAAAATTAAAGGAAAAAGGATTAGGGTTTCTGCAAATACCATGGCAGAAGCAGTTCATGATATCATTACTAATAAATTGTCGGTACGAACTGTAGGTGAAAAATACAACACATCGAAATCAGCTTTACATAGGGCAGTGCAACGTGCCCAGAATCTTCCCAACCCTAATGAATTTCAGCACCAACCGAATATTGGAAACAGGCGTATATTTACTTTGGAACAAGAAGATGCCTTAGTTAACTATTTAATAAGTGTTTCAAAAATGTGCTATGGATTGGGCTGTAGAGGCCTTCGTGAGTTTGCTTATCAATATGCACAAAAGTTGGAACTTTCATACCCCGAAAAATGGAATACGGAAAGAAAAGCTGGACTGGATTGGCTTAAGCAGTTTAAACGTCGACACACAGATAAACTGTCTCTTAGGAAGCCAGAATAGACAAGTTTGAGCCGGGCTACCGCATTCAATCCTACTACGGTTAATAAATTTTATGATAATTTGGAAAGGGTGATGTCCCAAAACAATTTTACTGCAGATATGATATTTAATTGTGACGAAACCGGCCTTGTCACTGTAACTGATCCACCAAGAGTATTTTCTCAGAAAGGACTGAAACAAGTGGGCCAAGCCACTTCGGCAGAGAGAGGAGCATTAGTGACAATGCTTAACTTCATAGGCGCCAGTGGGAACACTGTACCACCTGTCTTCATTTTTCCCAGGGTGCACTTCAGGGAATACATGTTACATGATGCCCCACCTGGAAGTTTAGGGCTCGCACATAAGTCTGGGTGGATGACCGAAGGAAATTTCTTCTTGAGTTTGAAACATTTTGTTAAGTACGTTAAGCCTACGAAGGAATCTCCTGCATTGTTGCTACTAGACAACCACGAATCCCATATTAGTTTCGCAGCTGTCGGTTATGCTAAGGATCATCATGTGGTTTTATTAACTTTTCCTCCCCATTGTAGCCACCGGCTACAACCTTTGGATGTGGCCGTTTACGGCCCATTCAAAGGTTATTTCAAAACAGCACAAAACGAATGGATGCTGACAAATCCAGGGAAAACCCTTACTATTTATCAAATGGCATCGCTTGCAAAGAAAGCATACTTAAATGCTTTCACTCCGAAAAATATCAGTGCAGCATTTTCTTCCACAGGGATATACCCCTTTGATCGCAACGTTTTCCAAGAGTCACATTTCTTAAGTTCGTCAGTAACTGATCATCCGATCGCTTCTACCAGCAGGATCGAATTTCCACTTTCACCGACAACTTCATCTAATTCGGAGAATTTAAATCCAGCACTCGTTACGCCTGAATTAATACGACCTTACCCTAAGGCACCACCAAGAAAAGAAACTGTAAAAGGTAGAAAACGGGGTTCTACGAGAATTTTGACAGAAACACCAGAGAAATCAAAAATCGAGGAAGAATATAAATTACAAATGGAGAGAAGGGCGAAGCAAATTAAGAAAAGAAAAACGACAATCAGAAAAGTTTTTGAATCTAATAGCAGCGAGGAATCCGATGTAAGTGATGTTGAACTACAAGATTCAGATCAAACAGATGAACTTCTTTCTGAAATTGAAACAGGTGACAGTGACACTATGGTCCCTGATAATCCACATTTTACTTTGGAAGTTAATGATTTTGTTTTGGCTAATTTTTCAACTAAAAAACATAAGTTGGCCTATATTGGACGTATAACTGAAAAACTGGAGGAAAATGAATATAAAATTCAATTTCTTCGCCGTCAGGGAAATTCTCAAAAATTTTGTTATCCACCTTTGGATGATGTCTCTGACGTTTTAAAGGACAACATACTTCTCAAATTAGCAAGACCTTACAGCAATCCTGTGGCATCACGTACACAGGCAACTCTGAAGTTTCACATACAATTTTCAGATTACGAATTCAAATTTGGTAGAATATTGTGAATGTATGATATATGCTAAGTACTAAGTTATGCATTTTGTAGTTTTTCTAATAAAAATTATTATTTGCAATTTTTATTTGTTATACATATTGTTGTCCCAATCAATACTCTGCTGTGTCCCAGTCAATACATATATGTATTGAATGGGACAATATCAACTTTTTTAAAAAATAATTTTTATCTGATTTGTAAAAATAAAGTACGTTATTTTGACTAAATTATTTTGTTCTCTAGTTCCAAAGGATCATGTAGCCAAAATTTAGTGTTTTAATTTTGTTAAATAAAGATGTGGCGATTTTTTATTTTTTAGTGTCCCATTCATGCCACCTCTCCCCTACTACAGATCATAAATTGGTTGCTCTGAGTACTATAAATGATAGGAAAAGGGTACAAAGAAAATGTTTAGTTTGTTCCCGCATACGTAAAAAGTACTGCCAGAAGGAGAGGTTCCATTAAAAAGTGTGTCCTGCATTCTTGTATACCATACGCACTATCCCCAAGCAAATGGTACTGGTGACTACAAATTTCAGGCAGACTTTTACTAATATCTGACAATTGAAATACACGAGCATCGTGGATTTTAGCTGGAGTTCCAGTGAAATGTAATTAGTGAAATAACATTTTCCTTGTAAAGTAATTGCTGGTAAATCGTGCCTATTCGTATATGTGGATTTGAATTAGTGTGCTGGCGCTCTAATAATAATTGATGTACCATCAACACATCCAATTACATTTGGAAAATAAGAAATCTGTAACAAAACTGTTATTACCTATACTGCCGTACTAAGCACAAAGGGGCATCGGTACAATGAAATAGGTCGAAAATATCATTAATTATTAGGGCACATCTACTCTTCCTGTTTCTTTTACTAAGCTATATGGGCCTATCTATCAAAACTAGCGGATAACGGGCATATATGCTATGAAAGTTTCAAGATATGCCCCAACTACCTTAGCAATATACGTGTACACCCGTTTTGCTTTAGTATCATGAAGGTGATTTTTAAAATTGTTTTTTTGTACAACCGCTGTGTTTCTGTTGTATTAGTGAGTTGTATTGAAAAAGTGTAAGTTACTTGTATTGTAATTGTTTAGAAGTTTAAAGTAAAGTGATAACTGATAAGTTGCTTAAGGTAAGTTGACTGATGATGTTTGTGTTTGCACCTACTTATTAGATTGAAGAGTAATAAATCAATTTATTTTGCAAATCTAACTATCTAAAATATTTTGTTTATTGGTTTCATACATTATTAAAGTCAAAAACGTCAGGTTCTCCTATATCGTATACATATTTTTCTAATTGTCTATTTTGTTATTATTACATAATAAAAAATGGCAAATCCATCACGGGGAACATTGTTAGTTAAACTGGCTTTGCAGAATTTGAATAAAAATAGCGATGAAACTGTTGCACCACATCCAGTTGAAGAATCCATTAGCTTTGACTTTCCGGAATTAAATACAATTGAAACTAATAGTAATTTAAATATGTGTACTTTAGAGCAGCAACTTACTCCTGATTACACACCAGAAAATGCTAGTTCAAATGAAGATAATGAAAATCTGGAGGCAGCAGAAGAAAACAACGAAATTGAAAATATTGGAATTGATAATATTGCCGAAGGTTCTAAAGGACTTACTAAAAAAGGAGACCCTAGGAAGCGAAAGAAGTTCGAGGATTCACCAGCAGAACGTAAACAGAAGAAGGCCAAAAAAGATAAGGAAAATCATATCGTAAACCCGGGTTGTATGACTGAAAGTTGTAAAAAGAAGTGCTCCTTAAATATAACAATAGAAAGAAGATATGACATAAACAATCAGTTCTGGGACATGGGAAGAGAAGAAAGAAGAAATTTTGTTCAGCAAAATACCTCAAAATATGACGTTAAAAGAAGAACGACTTCAAATGAAAGTCAGTATAAACGAAACAAAACTGTCAAGTATATACTAAAAAACAGTGATGGTGAACAGGTGCCAGTTTGTAAGATATTTTTTTTAACAACTCTGGGCTTTCGACCAAATCAAGACAAAATGTTAAGAAATATACTTTCAGAAGATTCTAAACGTCTGTCACCTAAACACGATGGAAGAAAAAATAGGCCTCCAGCAAATAAAATAGATCACACCCCAATTATTGAACACATTGAGTCTTTTGCACCACAAATATCGCATTATCGGCGAGAACATGCACCGAACCGAAGATATTTGCCAAGCGACCTTTCAGTAAGAAAACTGTTCGAGAATTTTAAACAAAAATTTCCAATGTTTACTGTTTCATATGATCTGTACCGAAAGGTATTAAAGGAACAGAACATTTCATTTGTTAAGTTGGGAAATGAAGAATGTGAGAATTGCGAATATTTTCTACTTCATAATGAAAACCATAACAAAGATAATTTAGATCCGGAATGCGAAATTTGTAAAGACTGGAGTATCCATATTAAAAAAGCTGTAAACTCAAGAGAAAGATACCGAGAATACGCTGAAAGAGACCCACTTGAAGGGGAGATAGTTTTTTCAGTTGACTTAGAAAAAGTTATCATGCTGCCTCGATGCGACATGTTTAAGTCTGTGATTTTTTCACAACGGATAATTGCTTACAACGAAAGCTTCGTTCCAGTAGGCACCAAACAGAAGCAAGGGATCAAACCATTTGCTGTTATTTGGCATGATGCAATAAGCGGAAGAAATAAAGAGGATATAATAAGTGCATTTTACTCGTTCTTTCTCCAACATAGGGACGAAAAGAAGATTGTTTTATGGTTGGATAACTGCACTGCGCAGAATAAGAATTAGGCGTTCTTTTCTTTCCTCGTGTTTATAATTAACTCTGAAGTCGTAAGTACGGAAAGTGTTGAAATTAACTATTTTGAACCCGGTCATACGTATATGTCTGCAGATTCATTTCACCACCAGGTGGAAATGAGTATGAAAAGACATGGCAAAATATACGATTTCGCAGACTTCCAAAATGCCGTTCAAAATGCCAACTCCTCACGCGTTTTTGTTACTTCAATGGCAATTGATAACTTTTTTGAATGGCCAGATCTTTCGTCAACCTATAAAATCAATAAAATTGTTCCTCGACCTTACGTAAAGGATATGGTCCAAATACTGGCAACAAGGGGAAGTAAAAATTTAGAGTACAAAACTGGTTTTAATTTGCCGACAATTACTTTAAATTTCTTAAATTCAAAAGTTATTAAGAAAGGATTTTCGTTGCCTAAATGTTACGATCAACTTAAAGGAATTACCAGGGAGAAAAAGGAAAACTTAATTGCAAATATTTCCAAAATTATTCCTAAAAATCGTATGATATTTTGGGAAAATCTTCCGGAAAACGATAAATAGACTTTTAGATACCAAGGTAAAATCAGTAGGTGTGGCGTTTGCAATGTTTAGTTTATAATTTCTTTTTAAAATACTTAATATTTATTATTTACTTAAATAAATTGTTTATTTCAGTTTTTATAGGAATATATGTTTTTTATGTGTTTGTTTCAAATAAAGCATTGCAGTAGTTTGATGTTATTCCTATTCTGTATCATGTGGTGTTTAATTAACTTTCGACATTCTGTGATTTTAGTTAAATGCATGTAAAGGTACTACGGCGCTTACATAGTTTATAGATTCGCGCCCCTTTTGCTAAGTATTTTGTTAATATTTTGCTTATGTAAAAGGGCCTATCTACAGTAAATATACAAATATTTTACAAAAATGAATTTTGGAGATTCTAAGTTAAAGAGAAGATAGAAATGTTCCAATACACTAATATCCTGTTAATCTTATAAAAGCAAAAGAGGTTGGCAAAACAAAATTTATAAAACCTTCTCTAACTAAAAATGACAAAATTGTCAGATAAGCCCCTTGTGCTTATGAGGGCAGTATACATGTATCAATTTTACATTTAATCAAAATAATTACTGACTTTTATAAATTCTCTTGCTGTATATTCCTTCTCTTCTGTGGTTTGTAGGAATTTAATAATATGTGGTGCAATATCAAACCAAAAAATCTGTAACCTGTCTTATTTGTCGAAATAAGGTTATCACTCCTATTCACCTTTGTGCAACATCTCTTAAACAACAGCAAACCTGTGAAGATGGGCAGTCATTCATAAAACTATATCCACAATATTTCTTTTATTCTACATACCACAGAAAAGATAAAATTTGATTGAAGTGCTTTTCGGGAGAAAAAGAATTTTCATACTGCTCTATTATTTTATAGTGCTTCTATTAATTCTGAAATTCTTCGTAAACTAAAAGAAAATTATTATTATTATACACATAACAACACAACCTAAAAAATACTTACTTCGGTATCGCTAAACTGGTACAAAGGATAATAATACCACCAACGCAACGTGGAGAAACAAAATTATAAACGACATTCATGTTGGACACTTAGGAATCAACAAATGCATATTAAGAGCAAGAAATTCTGTTTATTGGCCTAACATTAACATCGACATTGAAAATCTAGTAAGAAGATGTGAATAACATTCAGTTCGTAATTAATAAGCCGGAATGTGGAAGAATAACCAGACAAAGAAACGCAAACGGCGTACTCCGTCAGTGAGTCAAGCAGTTCCTCATCTGCCAGTTCAAGAACAAAGGCGCAACAATAAATTCGGAAGTTGGAAAAGCAGTTGGCTACGTTACAAAAGCAAATACATACACCTAATGGGTTCAAACTGACGCTAGATGCAACGTTTATACCATTATTTGACCCAGGTAGTAATAGTAACTAAGACGCAGAGATGGGTAAGGACAGTAAATGATTTAGTTGCACGTTATTGGTGGAATGACCAAATGACTATGAAACTTATAACTAGCCATTTAAGAGGTAACCACGTAAATGGTATGACTCTTTATCCAATCCATGCATGCAATGGCACAATATGAAACATTTGTTAGTACAAAACTTTCCTACCCGTATTCGGTTTGGTCGACAATTATTCGACGCTTCCAATTATACACCCCAATTGTACCAAAATTTGGGCGATTATTGTTTCCAGAAAGTTACAAAACTAAATAAATTAAAACTCACAATTCCGAACAAATACATTATTGACTACGTCGTATAAGTCCTTCCAGATGCCAGTTTGAAATTAGCTGTCAGGGCCGCTAATTTTACGACCATGGGTGACCTTGCAGGATATTTGAGTACTGCTAGTGGTAGAAGTTCCCAGCCAAGGGTTCAAAAGCAAACCGCCTCAACAATATTAAGCTAAAAATTTGAGTAATGACAACATGTACAAGAAAGGGCATTCAAAAACCATGGTTTTTGTGCAACCGTACGCGAAGTGAACGTTTTGCGTCCGCTATACAGGCGCGAAATTCATAGTAACGCACCGACTGATGGCCGTCTTTCTAATTAGAATGAATTAAGCTATTCGTTTTCTAAAAGCAATAACATTTGTAATTACACATTTTTTACGGTTGCACAAAAAATGTTGTGTATACCTTGTCCGCGAAATTCTTTAGCGCCCTCGAGAATTGAGCTCAAAATGACATACCAGGGCATAATGACACATTGCAGTTTTGTAGTTTGTACTTAACGTTAAGATGTCGGTAGATATCTACACAGTGTTAAAACCATTCGCGAGTTAGTCATACAGTGAATTCCAGGATATAGGTTACTGGTGCACGATGGACGGGAATATCCTGCAATGTTGCTATATTCTAATATTATTCTAAAACTTTATAGATGGTAATGTTTGGCATGATTATCGAACATAATGACCTAGAATTAGTTTTACTTAACCTAAAATTAAGCGAGTGTTGTTACTAAAACATAAAACATACGTAATAAGGCACAACGACATGCTCTTCTGCGGTTCAAAATGACATAGAGTAGTTTGATTTTCAGAATGGTGTCGAAATATAAGAGAAAGACAAATAGACAAAATTGGGAAGAGGGGGATATGCAACAGGCTATCGAAGCAGCTAATAACATAAGAATGGGTTGATTAAAGGATTGCAAGGATTGCAAAGCATTTAATGTGCCGCAGGCTACCCTACGTCCGCGAGCCCAAGTAAAAAAATAAAATTGTCAAAGGTTCAACAAAAGGTTTATGGCGATATAATACTAGCTTACCGAAAGAAGCAGAGCAAGATTAACTTGTTAAATACATGATTGACTTAGAATCAAGGTATTCAAGAAAGTTACATATTCTTTGTACCATGGAACATCTTGAGGGGGGTAAGTAGCGAAGAAGAAGTTACCAATTCCGAAAAAGCAACAGGTGAATAACTATTTGACTTGTTTAAGAACGTCAAAAATCGGTTTAAATTCCGTAAGTCTTGGAGAGTTAGAAAAAATTTGTATTGACCACTCTCAGGTGCCAGAAGATGCAGATACGGCTTTTATAATATCTTATCAAATGGATTACGGAGATCCCTCCTCTTTTCGATTTTTTATTTCTACCAAAAATTTAATAAAACTGTTATTGAACGCCGGGCATGTCCATGCGGACGCTACATATAAGCCTATATGGTAAGGTTTCCCGATACTGGTGCTTGGAACAACAAGCCAAACCAGACCATTCCATATTTTTGGAGTAGCAATTTGCGCCAGCGAGCAAACTGGGGATTTTATATTCTTATTCCAGGCGCTGAAAACCATTAATCCAATGACATTAATATGTGGTGCGGCCCATAGTATACAAAATGCTTTCAAAAATGTATTTGGCCCAAACGTCATAGTTAAGATGTGCAAGAATTAAAAATCACATTAAAAAATGATAAAGTCATTAACTACCACCCATATCGACTTTCTCACATTAAAAGACAGAAGATTCGCACTATTGTAGCCGACCTGCGGGTAAACGAAATCATTCAGGAGAGTGAATCTCCACGCCAATCCTGTCCTCCTTGTCAGGAAAAAGGGTGGAAGCGACCGCTTCTGCGATGATTTTAGGGCGTTAAATCAAATTATTGTCAAAGATCGGTACCCTCTCCCCCTTATAGAGGACCAATTTGACCGTCTCGGCAAGGGCATATACTTCACCACCTTTGGCATAGCCTTGGGTTTCCATCAGGTACCTATAGAAAGGGAGTCAATACCAAAAACGGGCTGATGGTCATTATGAATACTTGCGCACCCCTTTTGGCCTTGCTAACGTCCCCGCAGTTTTTCAAAGAGCAATTAAAAAAGCCCTGGGTCCTCTAAAAGATACAATTGCCTTAGTTTATCTGCATGACATTCTGATATCATCTGTGAAGGTGTCCGACGGGCTTAGATTCCTTGAACAAGTTCTGGAAGCTTTAAAAACGACTGGGTTCTCGCTCAATCTTAAGAAATGTAAAACAAATACGCCAGTTTATGAGTCGAGCGATCTATTGTAGTAAGTTTATACCTGAATTTGCTACGTGCACCGCTTGTATTACCAAATTAACGAAAAAAAGCGAACCTTATTTGTGGACAGAGCAGCAAAACAACGCTAGGGATTACGTAATTACACACCTAAGCGCCAGGACGTTGTTGGTAATATTTGACCTTAACCAAATATCTGAGCTACACACGGATGCCAGTGCAATCGAATACGGAGCGATCCTATTTCAGAAATATGACTCGCAACTAAGAGTTGTGGCGTATTTTAGCAAACGCACGACTTCTGAGAAATCGAAATACCACTCCTATGAATTAGAAACACTCGCAACAGTTAACGCTTTAAAACATTTCAGAGTTTACCTGTTAGGACTAAAATTCAAAATAGTTACTGACTGCAATACCATAAAAGCAACGGCGCATAAGAAAGACCTTATCCTGCGTGTGGCTAGGTGGTGGGTTTACCTGCAAGATTTTAATTTTGAAATTGAGTCCCGCAAATGAAAATACGTAGCCCATGTAGATTTACTTTAGCTGTAACCCACCACCAGAAGAAGATACAATTAACCTAGTGCGTGAAGGTTCGTGGCTGGAAGTCGAACAAGCCAAAGACTCTGAAACTAAACAATTATAACAAAAATCCAAGCCTGCGTAAAAACCCCTTTCATACGGTTCATGCAGATTGCGTAGGATCATTCAAAACTACTAAAGATGGTTACAAACACATATTACTCATCGTCGATGCTTTTACGAAATACTCTATGGTTATTCCTTTACAAACGCGCACCGGTTTAGAAATGGCGAAAGCTTTAGAGTCAAACATAACTATGTTTAGTACACCCACCGACATGCTAGTTCTTATGACCTAGGCCTAGGATGTGTGACGAGTCACATGGAAAAAGGAATGGAGCGTCTTGTACTATTTGCCTCAAGTACACTGTCAGCTATCGAACAGAAACATTGATTGTCTTCTATGGGGAAACAGAATCATAGTTCCAGGTTCATTGCAAACAAAAGTTTCGAAAATATTCCATGAAGAACATATAGGAATAGTATGAACAAAGGGTTTAGCAATCTGTGTGTTAGTGGCCACGTCTAGATCGAGATATTGAAAAGATGGTGCAGTCTTGCGAAAATTGTCAGAAGACCGCTAACCATACTAAAAGCGCACTTTTAACTTCATGGCCAATTACAAATAAGTGTTTTTATCGTGTACATAAACTTCTTTCACAAAAATAAGTTTAATATTCTAATTCTGGTTGACAGTCAATCAAAATGGATTGAAACAAAAGTAACGGAAAGCGGTACTACAGCGCTTAGCACAATCAATAAGCTAAAAGACATTTTTGCAGTATTTAGCCTACCGTCAGTATTAGTGAGTGATAACGGGCCTCTGTTCAGCTCTAATGAGTTTGTAACTTTTTGTGCAGTCAATGGTATAAGACCAGTTAAATCTCCACCGTATCATCCAGAGTCAAACGGTCTAGCCGAGCGTGCGATACAAACTGTTAAAAGAAATCTAGAAAAAATGTTGTTTACTACGAAAAATGTTACCTTAGCAACATTAAAGAACCAGCCATTAAACTTCTTGTTTACTTATAGAATTACACCAAATACTATTACAGGAATGTCACCAGCGGAGATGATTTTCAAAAAGAAACCTCGCACTAGGCTTGATTTGCTTAACTTTCTTCCCCACAGGTGTAAAATTATACGTTGCCCCACGGCGAGGTACCCGGGTACCACTACGCATTTACAGGCTCCGTGGTAGGTATCTTAGGTACAATGGCGCTGTACAATGCTACGCAATGACACATTGTTACGCTATGCATTCGGATTTACAGTCCAGTAGAGTTTAGTTTACAAAATAGTGTGGATAGTGTGTTTTCATTGTGCATAATATCGAATAACGGACGCGATCAATCAATTGCTGAATTTCGGCGGTAAGACTTTACTTTTCCAGTATAAGTAGAATAAATGATTTGTACGATGTGCAATTTATTTATATATTTTTGTTTATATTTATAGCTTGACTTATGAGCAACAAATTGCTCATATGAGCAGGTTGCTTGATAATCTGATAGTGATGGAGATAATTTCTGAGACAGTCGCAGATGACCCCGAGTTGTTTGACCACGAACTGTTGATTCCAGCCTTGAGATCTGAATCTCTAGAAGTAGATGACTCAGATGTAGAGGATGTTTACGCTGATTCCGATATTGAAGTAGAAATTGATGATGACGAAGAATCCGGCGCTGAAAATAGTGACGAAGAAACTGATCCCGTTGATCATATACTACGCGCTAAAGATAACACCGTGTGGAAACTTAGCTCCTACAGGTCATCAAACACCTACACAAAATATTCTACGTCAGAAAAGTGGACCATCAAGATCTACACAACCTCTTTCCGTGAGGGATACATTCAGATGCATTTTCAACCAAGTGATGTGCAATATTATTATCAAAGAAACTAATCGGAAGGCTGCTGCTGTATACTCTGAGTGGAATAACTCAAATCCAGGGAAGCCCCAGAAAATGTGGAAGCAGCTTATAGAAGAAGAGTTCGATGGGTATCTGGGTATCTTGATTACAACCGGTGCGCGCCATTCTAACTCTGAAGATATCAAAGAGCTTTGGAAAATTGGCACGTACCCATTATATCGTGCTACAATGGCCATCAATAGATTTTGGTCCATCACTAGATTTCTAACAACAATCAACAATCAAACGAAAATGTCAATATAAGACCACAACGATTGAAGAGCGACAAGGCAGCTGCTATCTCAGAAGTGTGGCTTTTATTGAACGACAACTTGAGAGCACATTACGTGCCATCGGAATGTCTTACAGTGGACGAACAATTATTCCCTTACAGAGAAAGAACTAGATTCACGCAATACATGCCAGCAAACTCTTATCCGCGCACTGGACAAATCTATACAGGAAAATCGTCAGAAGGTCGGGAGCAAAACCAAGGGGAGCAAGAAGTGAAAGATCTATGCTACAGGTATAAAAAAAACACTGGTCAAAATATCGTAATGGACAACTTCTTCACCACGCTTCCTCTGGCACGGCTGTTGTTGTCATGGGGACTCTCGATAGTTGGAACGCTGAAAAACGTTTCAACGTAGTTACTCTTACAATATTGCTAAACTAAGTAATTCCCTGCCAAACAACTTTAAAGATTTTTCAATATTCCGGTTTAAAAAATCAATTTTTCAATTACTATTTAATCAACAATAAGAAGGATATTCTGTGTTCTAAAATCTCCGAAACGTCTGAAAAGTTTTCATTTCATAGTCGGATAGCCAAACTTCTTTCCACTTATATTTTCCTGTCTTTTGATATATACAGTTAGTTACAGTATTTTAATATATTTTATCGATTACAAATTATGGTGTTCAATAAAAATTATGTTGACATAGTCATAGGAATTTATCTATTTATATATATTTTTTTTGAGGGTTAAGTGGAAGAACAGTACTTCATTAACATGAAGAAACTGAACTTAGCCCTTTGTCGTCATATAGTATACATGCCTTGTTATTATACTTAATACATAACAATCATTATTTTTATATATATAAATGGTATTAGTATTGATAAAACAGAATCACAGGTACCAAGAAACAAACGCCCGTAATCTAAACAAATGCCCAATTGTCAAATATTCAGAAATGTTAATTGTCCTTTACTTGTAATAATTAACATCAGCTTCATAAATCTGATATGGCTCATTTAACAATTACAAGTAAACGACAATTAACATTTCTGAATATTTGACAACTTGTGGGCACTTGTTTAGATTACGGGCATTTGTTTCTTGCTACCTTTGATTCTCTTTTATCAATACTAATACCATTAAACCATGTTTAACATTTGTTAAGAATGTGTTTATTAAACATTAAATAATTTATTTCTCGAAAATTTTGTTATGTAAAGTATCAACATTTTTATACTATCATTTAAGTAATTAAAAGATGTATCAAAAACGCGAAAAAAAATGGGGGTTGACATTTAAAAAAAATACTGATGACGTCATCACTTACAAACAAATGAAGGCCGGAAAATTATTTTGACATTCCAATGTGTATTTTTAAAGAAGAAAATTGACGTGTTTCGGGATTTTTAGAAAAAAATATTTATTTCGGTTTTATTTGGTATGTTCCATACTTTTGGTGCTCACTGTACACAACCAATAGAGCAGTAGCACGTAGAAGGCGCTCTAGTCAATGTTTGGTACATAGACGTATTATTATTTACTAGATGCGTGAGTAGGGGTTATCAACTGAAGCCGGTACGAATAGTGGCGGCCATCTTTCGGTTTGGCAAAACATTGTATTCAGTGCTGTGTGTTACCTGCCCCAATCCTTGTTTAACTAGGAGATTCCTGTGTTTTAAGGATTTACATTGGTGTGTTTTGTGTTTAACAATAATGCCCATTTCATGTTCAGCGTATGGATGTACAAATCGCCACAAAACAGGTGGTAATTTGCAGTTTTTTGGGTAAGTATGTTGAGGTTATGTAGTATATAATATTTTATAATTTTTTAAAGAAGTAATAAAACGATTAAAACCATTGTAATCCGGTTTAGATTTCCATTAAAAAAACCAGAGTTGCTACAGCAGGTTAAATGCTGTTCACTCCTACAAAAACTTCTAAGCTTTGTAGTACTCATTTTACCGAGGCAAATTACTTAGTAAGGCCTGGGGGATACGTAAGGCATTTAAAAACAGATGCTGTACCTTCGTTATTTCCTGCTTTCCCGCCTTACTACTAGCCTAAAGCTAAGAAGCCGAGGATAGCACGTAAACAACCGTGTGAAAAGCAGGTAAGCGCTAGAGCTACACATTTTTGAATCAACATTTTAATAATTATCCCTGTGTTTGTGTTCAGTTGCCTCATTGTTCACTTCTTTTGCCCGAAGAACCTGAGGAATTCTCTGCTAATAGAGATATAGCTGTTCAGACAGACCCGTTTCATCAGTCAAGAAAAATAAAAAGCAGAAAGTGAGAAGGCAGACATGCAAAATAAAAAATGTGCGAAGTTTACTTGCAAGACTTATCAGAAGGTATTGCTGGACACAAATGCCCAAAACTATTTACTGGAACAGTTTGAGGGCACTGCTATGGACATTTTTAAAAACCAGATGTCAAACGGCAAACGGACTCCACTCATTTCTCACATGTACATTAAAATTAGGTGTTATGCTTTGTCGAAAAATGTATCTGCGGTCTTACATCCTGTGACTAAACGACACCAATTAACTAAATTGATTTTGTTTTCTAATCAATAAATGTACCTATAATATAAAATCCTATTACTTATTAGCTAATGTAAATATACAAAAATAAGTACCTACTTATGCTGGTATGTATACTTCTACATATTTATATATTGTATTATTACCCCTTTTTTTCAATCTGTGTAATGTGCAAGTCAATAAAAAAGTTAAATATTTACTTAAAATTTGAATTTTTAAAGTGCATATTTAACATGTTCTTTCTTTAAGCCCCGGTAGTCGAGCGACTAGCATGCTAGTCTCCTACTCAGCGGGCCGGGTTTCGATTCCCGGTGCCGGCAACTTCTGGCCAAGGTTTTCTGCAGTTTTCCTTGGCTGTAACATGAATATGAGAGTTGTGCTATTCCATCTCTAAGTCGGCTGCAGACGCAAGCGGGCCCGCTTAATAATAATAGCCCCTTCCTCCCCCCCGCACAAGCATTGCGCTTCTGGGGCCTGGCAACAGGATATGGGTAGTGTAGAGATTATTATTATTATTATTATTTAAATAGAGTTTGTATTCCGCTGTATAGGTTTTAATTTAGAGGTATTATACATTGCAGACTTACATAAACCTCTAATACTGCAATTTACATAATGTCAAACGACTTTATTGCAACAACAATAATGAAAAATATGTGTATGCTGAATTAGATTTCCAATGTTTTGCCAAACCGAAAGATGGCTGCCAGGCCTGACCTTGGCTTCACTTTGTACTGGGGGAAACCTTGTTAGTCAGTCATCTAGTAAATAATAATACGTCTATGGTTTGGTATAACAATATAACCTCACTTTGTATGTATGTGTTGTTATCCCGCCATTTTATACTATTTTGAATTACTTTCGCACTTTAAACATACCGTACAATTGCTGTGTACCACAGTGTGCGTCAATAACAATTAAAACCGGAAACCTTTATGTTCCACAAATTTCCCAAAGACAAAAAAATGGTGAAGAAATGGTTGATAGCCATTAAATCAGCCAAACAACCAACAGCCCACACAAAAATTTGTTCGAAGCATTTTTCACCTTCAGATTACACCGTTACAAGCTTAGACAAGTGTAAAAACTGTTTAAGCAAAATAAAAATCATTCCCATATCATATAAATAATAACTACCAATTTAAACTGGGAATAATTTTTTTAATATTTTATAATACAGAACATTCAATGGAAAATATTGAATTATAAAAGTGCTCTACCGAAACTGTATTTACTGATGAGAAGATTTGAGAAACCTGCATTACTACAACTGAAAGGGATGTACGCCTACAGAAGAGGCGGCAACAAACGCAAGGAACAAAATTGTGTGTATCGTAGGATACAGAAAATATTGCTGTCAATGTGAATACTATAGCTCATAGCAGTAATGCAAATAGACTAGCAACATTCCAATTACCGATGATGGTCAACTAGAAATTAAGACTGCGCTACTCGCGCGACTCCTTTGTCTATGAATAATTTTGGGGTGGATGTACGTACATCACCGCCGCTCTGTGTATTCCTCATTGGTAGTCTAAGAAGTGGTTTAGAGTGACTAGTGTTATGCTACATCAAACACGAAAAATACCCTGCGACTCTCTAACCGCTTGGGGGATTCAAGTACCCCGTGCGATTATTTACGTTATTTTTATTGGATTAATTTTTCAGTAGCTATGTTATATAAACAATTTATTGTTTTACGTAATTCTGTAATCTCATTGTGTTTACTTTGTTAGTAGCTAGTTGAGGAATGGGAAGCAGGGATCCAGAACAGTGGCTCAGGTGGTTGGCTGAACTCGATAGCGAGGAAGAAAATGAAGGTATAGGGCATTCAGTGAATATAGTCTGGTAAAGGATTATAACAAAAATGTTAGAGCAGACGTATCGACACCCGTTCTAGCTTCTTTCAACACGCGCGTTTCACTTGTAAACTTCGTCAACGTACCGTATTCAGTCGTGTTCATACTTTTATCTCTGTTTACAGCGTTCGTTCGAAGAAGGACGGAAACATACCTCGAGTCTAAGCTTTCATCAGCGCAGTAAGAGCGCTAGTTAAATCCACCAAAGTTGCCTAATGTTTTTACCTACCTTGAATTTATTAACTGCAGAAGTGTTATGATACAGTTTATTGTAACCAAATAAAAAAATACATTTAAACAATAACTGTGAAAACTAATCGACGGCAGGGTATCAATTGCACTGAAAATCAGTGCCTGTAATATTTCTTAATTTTTGTAAGTAATAGAAGCGGGGGTAATTGTTACATAATTATTCCTAGAAAGTTGATGCTCCTGTAACTTATGTAACTTATTAGGAAAATTGATAGAAAATTATATAGTAATATTTACTTTTAATTATGTACATTTTAATGTACTGTTCAAGATACTGCAAAAGAAAACAACTCTTTTACCGTGGTGCAATGAAGGGCTGTCCATATCTTTAACAGCGCCAGGGTCATTTCTATGCTTGGGTTTTCAAGCGGTCTGTTAATCCTTTACCGGACTATATTCACTGAATGCCCTATAATGCTGATAACGATGACAGCGACGTTTGTGAAGATGATGTAGGTAGTTGAAAATTCTGATCATGATTCTGGTTCAGAACAAGAGAATGATGAGGATGAACTTGCAACATATGAAGAAAATGTAGCATCTCAAAAGCCATTGGTATATATCTGTGGCTTGGTGCTAAAAGGGCCAAAGTACGATTTTCATCATTTGGAATTCTATATGGAATTTGTTTGTAAATTTTGTTGTGCTAAAGGTCCAATGTCTAATCCCCACCATTACCAAGATAACAGCACACATTGGGGCCAAAGTCGATTTGTAGTTTCTGAATATTCTTTGTGTTAGAAAGGCCTATGTCGACATACGCCACACGTTATTACGAAAGTAGTTAACTTTGTTAAAGCTATAAAGGCCAAAGTAAGGATTGGCCTTTGTAAGCTATTGATTTGTGGCTATAAAATTACATTGGCCTTTTTGTTTAATATTTGTGACAAAATAATGTGCTTTTATTTGATGTTAAGTAGGTACCTGAAGTGTATTGTGTAGTGTTTTCTATCAATTTGTAAGGCAACAAGAATGAACACAAGAAGCAGAAATATACTAGATTTATGTAAATCTATTCAATACGGTGAGTAATCATTATTATTTACATTTTGTGATTCCTAATTTTTCAAAATATTTCAGAAGCTGTTGAAAACATTCGCGGTACCAGTTCTATCTTGTCTAGTCCTGCACCTTCAGTAAGCAGAGAACTACAAGACGTACTTTTATTGGATGACAATTTTGAATTCCAGTGTACTAACGATCAATATGAAAAAATTGCTACGTGCTCAAATGATGGTTTGCCACACGTAGGCAATTATTTTGATTCTGCATTAGCAGTACCAACCCCATGCGATAATGGGTTGTCTCTAGGCGTTAGTAACCCAGTACTGACTCCATTAAAAAACGTTTCACCACGTCTCTGCAATGTTTCCTCTGAAGAAAATTCACGTGATACTGAGGAATGGTTACCTAGCGATAATGAATCTTCTGAAGAAAGTGCCGACAACAAAGACGAAGATAACATTTCAAAAAACGAAGTGCAAGAGGCACAAGAAAATCCAGATGTTTTGATACATACTAATGAAGCAGTTGGTATGGTACAAAATAAAAATTCTGGCGGCAGAAAAAATAATAATTGGGTGAGAAATATTCCAAAATCGCTTAAAACGGCAGGTAAGGAATATGTTTCTGTGCGTGGAAGTAAGGTGGTTCCCAAAGAAATAAGAGCACCTTGCATCTGCAAGAAGAAATGCTACGATAAATTCGATTTAGAGGACAGAACAAAAATATTTGAAAATTTTTACAAACTCTCTGTCGAAGGAGAAAACCAATTTTTAGCTGGTTCGGTAGAACAACACAAGAAGAAAATTGAAACATTATGAGGCGACGGCGAAAAAAATAGCAGGACATTTTCTCGACAATACTACCTCCAAAAGGGGGAACAGAAATCTGAAGTATGCCAAACAATGTTCGTAAATACTTTCGGGATTAATTTAAAAAAATCAGAATCATTGTTGAAAAGAAACGATTTAGTGGAACTGCAATTTGTCCAGAAGACATAAGAGGCAAGCACAAGAAACAGCCAAGAACAAACGAGCTCGTAAGGGAAACCATACAAAATCATATCAATATGTTTCCTGCCTACAAAAGCCATTATTCACGAGAGCAAACCGATAAAAAATATTTGTCATCTGATCTTTCGATATCAAAAATGTACAGATTATACGTGCAATTCTGTAAAGAAAACAACATGGCGCCACAGAAAGTCACTTTATCGAAAAATATTTGTGGAAGAGTTTAATCTTTCATTTCATGTACCAAAGAATGACACATGTGGAAAATGTGATAAGCTGGAGATGCAAATACAATGTGCTGAAGATAAGTGTGAAAAACTATTATTTTCCCAGGAAAGACACCTGGATTTAGCGGACGCAGCCTTACACTACTAAAAGAACTGATAAAGAAAATTTTAAGAGCAGTGCTGCTGAAGCACCATATATCATTCGATTTGCAGAAATGTTTGCCAACTCCTTTTTTAACTAGCGGAATCAGTTTCCATAAGCGCCAATTATGGACTTTTAATTTAACAGTTCATGAAACCCAAGAGAGGGGATCAGGAGCTGCCTGCTTCCTGTGGAATGAAACAGTTGCAAGTAGAGGGGGTCAAGAAATGGATCTTGTATAAACTATTATCTGCAAAACTTACCTGAATCAGTTGAAGTTATTAATATGTACAGCGATTCATGCGGTGGGCAAAATCGTAATATATTTTTTGCAGTAATGCTATTACGTACTGTTCAAGAATTTCAGCTGAAAGGGAGGAACTTAACCATAAATCATAAATTTTTAGAAGCTGGCCACACGCATATGGAAGCGGACACCATCCACGCAATTATAGAGAAAACCAAGCGTACCACATCTGCGCAAATTGAACTACCACGAGATTGGGCCAATTTAATTCGTCTGGTACATAGGAAACCATCAATCATCGTGCATGAATTGGATCAAAGCGAGTTTTTAAACTTTGATTAGTTACTGAAAACTGATTATATACATAGAAAGAAAAACGGCAATGGGGGTGCCGTACAATGGCTAAAAATTAAATGGATGCAGTACAAAACTGATAATATTGTAACAATAAATTACAAGGAAAGGTTTGACGACCAAGAATTGTTCAAAACCATAGATTTAAAAAGAAGAACCGTACATTCTCCTACAAAATTACGACCATTAAACACAAAACCTCTTCCATAGAGCTTGGAAAAATTGACCGACTTAAAGGCGCTTCTGCCTTTTATTCATAAGAATAGTCAGGCATATTACAGGCAGTTTATTGAAAGTTTACGGTCGGCATCTGAGATAGAAGATTTCCTTCCCGATGAAGATCCCAATGAGGAACAAGAATAACGTTTTATTTAAGTTTTTAAATATTGTAGTTTTTAGTTTCGTAGTAACTTAACCTTTTTTACTATTTAGAAGTTGTTTTTTTAGAAAAAAATATAATTATTATCAAATCTTGGTTAATTTTTGTACATAAACAAAGGCCAATGTCATACAAGTTGAGTTTTCTTTTTGTACTAAAAGGGCCAAACTACGATTTTTTTTTCAAAAACTAGATATTTCATATTTGTAATTCTTACTAAAATGTAGTAGAGAACACGTATAGTATCACAAAAAAACTTTCATTTGATATTATTTAAAATATAGAATAGAGATCTCCAACAAAAACCAACATTAACACAGAGAATCAAGAAGAAGAGAAATCCGACGAAACAAAAATGGATAACCTAGAAAAACTAACAACGGGACTAGCAGCACAGATGAAAGAGATTAAAGATGATACCAGCAAAATAAAAAACATTGAAACCGAAATAAACAAAATCAATAGCCAAATGAAACTATACGGTGAGGAAATAAAGAAGACCTATTGAAAAAGGAAGTAGAATAGAAAACGGAAAAAACCGAATTAAGCAAAGAAATTAACACCCTAAAAAGAAAACTAGAAAACCAGGAAACAGAAAACGAAACAATATTATCATTAAAGGCAAAGAATTTGATAAAATAAACCTCATGCAAGAAGTGCAGAAATTTATACAACAAGAAATAGGTATAAACGCAGACATAGAAGCATATAATGTGGGAAAACCAGAAACAAAGATGACAATAGTAAAAATACAGAACTTCGACCAAAAACTCCAAATATTGAAACAAAAACGAACCATAAGGGATACTGAGGTATACATAGACTCCGATCTAATTTCAGATGAACAGAGAATTCAAGCTACAATCAGGAAAGTTGCCAGAGAGGAAATAGGAAAAGGCAAGACAACCAAAATAGGATACAGGAAAATAGAGTAAATAAAGTACAAGTGGACAGATGCAGAGGGGAGCTCCTTAATGCCCGGTTGCACCAACCTTGGTTAGTAGTGAGTTAGGTAACTCACGTTAAGTAAACTGAAGTTAGCGCGTTTTCTGTTGCACCAACCAGTGTTAGTCCTAATCAGTAGTTAGTTAACCTGTATTAGCTAACTACTGAAATTTTGGCGGTTAAACTTTAATTTTGACGTTAAAGCGATACTTCAACCTGTGCTTCGACGGTTCATAGTTGTGTTTTCTGTTTTGTGGTTAATCTAAATGTCTTTCGATAGTGAAATAAACGATAGCAGTGATTCCAGTAGTTCTGCAGAAAAACTCTTGGAAATAATTAATTTGTTACCAAGACCGAGAATGTTGCGGAACAGGAATAATCCTATGGAGATGTATGATGATGTCGATTTTAAAATGAGGTATCGGTTTAGTAAAGCTGTTATGCGTGACATTGTAAATATTTTTGAAATTAATAATTTACAACACAACACAAATAGAAACCTACCTGTGACACCTTTAAACCAGTTGCTAATAACATTACGGTTTTATGCCACTGGCAGCTTTCAGCAAGTTTTGGCTGACCATATAAATGTCGACATATCCACTGTAAGCAGAATAATTCCACGGATAACAGAATTAATTGCGTCAAGGGCACAAGAATTTATATGTATGCCTGATTCTATTGAAGCTATTAGCTATAGTCGTCCCAGCGGATCTTTTCCATCACGTGATCAATGTTTCATATAAGTTCAGGCAACCGAATCGTTTCATTCTCTTTTTGTAGCATCTAGTAATCCTATAAAGCTTTGGATAACGTACGTTAAACAGAGATGTTTCATACTACGACCTACTACTGTCATATTTTTAATACGTCAAACAGAGACGGAAAATTGAGAATTGGCGCTCGTGCAGTTCGGCGACTACTGCTGAAGTCAAATATAATATTTTGCTTTTACTGTCATTACTGTCATATATGATTACTGTCGTTACTGTCATTGTGCCATTCTCGTTTCGTTCATCATTTCGTCTGTTATTATTGTAAGTACTCGGTCATATTAACGAAAATAATATTACTACGTGCATAATACAGTTTACTAGCAACGTATTAGCATGCCGGGAAAACGTCTTGGTTCTCAAGCCCAAACTTTGGTTATTAATCTGTTGGAGTATTTCACTGCTGAAAAGGAAAATGGGGGACCTTTAATCAGTATTAATTCCATTCAAGAGGGACGTTATATATTTTCTTTTGCATCTAACGTTATTTCATTTCAATTTACGTATTACAGAGAGTACCCAGTGCACTAAAGATTAGTGGTAAAACAGCTTCGAGCATCAAAATTCGTAAGGAGAAGGATCCTATATTACGTAGTCCAGACAAATCAAGCCCACGTGCAAAACTCAAAACTGCAGACTTGCCCGAACCAGCGAAAATGACTGTTCGAGACACTGTGTACAACATGTACAGAGACCAGTAAATAATTATGATTTATTTTGTGTTTAATATTTAATCTTACATGTTTGTAGAAAAGCATGTAACAATCGCTACTCTGAATAGAGAATTAAGGGAGAGATACATTTTAAATGTGTGCGATGAAAGCTTACGAACTCTCATGCGTAATTTGGAGTTTAAATACAAAAAAGATGACAACAGAAGGTCCTTGATGGAGAAAACAAATATTGCTGCTTTGCGAAATCGGTTTTTACGACGATACCAAGAAAATTTAGCATCACACTTACGACAAGTTGTCTTCTTGGATGAAACTTGGATATTTTCAAAGGGAAGTGCAAGGAAATAATGGCAAGATGAGAAAGTCAAAAGTGTTCGGCGACCTAAGGGGGTTGATGGTAAACGTTTTATTGTTTTGCATGCTGGTAATAGCAATGGGTTTATTGAAAATTCCAGTTTAATATTCTCAACCAAGTCGACCCTGTTGGACTATCATGGGTCAATGAGCAGTGATCTATTTACAAAGTGGTGTATAGAAAAGCTAATACCGAATTTGCATGAACCCTCCTTAATCGTAGTGGATAACGCATCGCACCACACTGTTTTGTTGGAAAAGCAACCAGTATCTTCTTGGAAAAAGGCAGATATTTGTGATTGGTTAAGCAAGAATAATATACCATACGAGGCACGTATGTTTAAAAGCGAATTGCTACAATTAGCAAAGGAACATAAGAAACCAAAGCAGTACATGATTGGCCAGCTATTGCAAGAAAATGGCTATGAGGTTTTACCTCTTCCAACGTATCACTGTCAATTCAAGGCAATCGAGTTAATTTGGGCCTCTGTAAAAACTCATTATGACCAACATATCGGTGAAACTAATTACAGTGATAGCGAAGTCTTACGGACATGGGAACGGGTTTTACAAAAGTGTTCACCAGAAGAATGGAGAAAATATATTGCACATACAAATAAAATAATTCAAGAGTGGTTTAATCGAGAAGTTATTCTGGATGATATAACCCCAATTGTAACACAACTCGCTCCAGAATCAGACAGTGAAAGTGATTTGTTAAGCGATAGCGGATAATGAATTAACAAAAGCACAGCAAACATTCATGAAAAAACATTTTTTTTTATCTTTTGCACATGTAATAAAAGTTCCAGCAAAGAGAAGCAGTTTTTAAAAGATTTTAGTTTGCAATTACATATACCACAAATGCATTTTTTATTATCCGATGGAAACATAACCTACAATTTCGCGAAAATATTTAAACTGACAAATTGAAATGACTTTAGTCGCTCAGTTGACTTACTAGGTACATATTTGGTGCATACGATTGCTATTGATCACGTGATGGAGAAGATCCGCTGGGACGACTATAGCAGATCTACAATGGCAAACATTTTTGAAATCCACGGAGTTCCTACAGTAATTGGTGCAATTGATTGTAGTCACATAAATATAAATAAAAAAATAGAAAAGGTTGGTTTTCAATGAATACACAAGCAACATGCGATGCAAATTTAAAAATAATGGACATCGAGCAAAATTTGAAACCAGGGAATATACCACTTGCTGGCTCTTGAGCGACAGTGGTTATGACTGCAGAAACTATTTATTAACACCACTTCTTAATCCAACTTCCGTAGCAGAAGAAAGATATAACTCGGCACATATACATACACGTAACGTAATTGAACGAGCATTTGGTGTGTGGAAAAGGTTTCCATGTTTTTGTCGATGGGATTACGCTCGGATTACGATTAAAACCAGAGAAGGCAGTAGATGTTGTTGTAGCTACAGCTATTTTTCACAATTTAGCAATTGATTTAAAAAAATAGCACCTGCATTACATGAAGATCTTCCAGGTGAATCTGTAATTAATATATAAATAAATCCACGTTTTCTCATGCATCCGTTTTACTCAAACTTTGATGTAAAAATTCTAATCGACGACTTCAATGCGCAAATAGGAAAGGAAGGGCGTAACATCGAAATAGCCAGGACAGAAAGTCTACACGATAAGACCAAGGACAATGGCCAAAAACTAATAGACTTCGCAGCTAGTAAAAAAATGATACTCAAAAGCACCCGACAAAAGCGCAAAAATATATATAAAGCAACATGGATAAGCCCAAACAAAATAAGCTACAACCAAGTCGATCATATTTTCTTTGAAAAAATACATGAAACACAAATCTCAAACGTGAGAACATACCGAGGCGCAGACAGCGACTCAGACCACATGTTAGTACTAGTAGCAAAACTCAAACAAAAGAGACCCAGAGTACTAAATGATACAAACAAAAAGAAAGCGAATTGGGGTAAAGAATGCAATCACTCGAAATACGAAGAAAACACCAAAAAAATAATGACCTCAAAAAAAGTATCAGAAGAGGTGAACGACCAATGAAATAACACCAAGCATAAAATTATCCCTAATTCCGCATACTCACAAACAGGGAAAGCAGTGGTTTGATAACGACTGCAAAAAACCAATACAAAAAAAGAACGTAATAAGCATAGAAACGCTGAATGATAATACACAGGAAAACAATGAGTTGTACAAACGAGTAAGGAACGACACACAAAACCTTATTAGACGCAAGAAAATAGAAGCAATGAGCAAAAAACTGGAGGCAACGGAACAAAACTTTAAAAACAACAATGCAATACTATTCTACAAAAGTCTAAAGGAGGAAAGAAAAGGCTACCAGGCACCTACGGCTGCCTTAAAGAACCAACAAGGGGAAACATGCGTAGGAACCAAAAAAACATTAGGGATCTGGGAACAGTATTACAAGAATCTACTAACACAAGACAACAATGAAACCCAAAATGAACTAACCCTCCGAAAGGAAAGGAATGATCAACAAGGCAATGAACCAACTGAGGAAGATATTATAGAAGTGATAAGGGAAACAAAAAACAATAAAAGCCCAGGATCTGATGGAATTATAATAGAACACATAAAAAATGGCAATGAAGAACTACTAAAGAGACTGCGCAAATTTGGAAAGAAGAAACCATGCCCACAGAATGGAAACAATCGTTAATCCACCCTATACACAAGTAGCAAATGGCGGACAACTGCGGTGTGTGCTACAAAAACACAGCAAAAAGTTATGCTATCCAGTGCTCTGAGTGCAATAAATGGCATCACATGGCTTGTGTTAATATTTCTAGAGATCGTTAAAATATACACCTGATGAAATCAAGAAAAACAACGGTTTTACGTGGAAATGTGGGGTTAGGATCCCAGAAGATAATAACAATAATCAACCTACAATGCTTGATGTGATGAACAAACTTAATGAAATGGGCGTAAAGTATGATAACCTATTTAAAAACTATCAAACTCAGCTGAGTATTAACCAAGAATTACGAAACGATCTAAACGAATTAAAAACCAAAGTGAAATTGCTGTGGGCCGATAAAACCAGAACCGAACAAGAAGCCCTAGAAAACAACATTATAATAAATGGAATACCAAAGCTGGAGGGGGAAGAAAACATAAACAATATAGTGAAAAAATTGTGTAATGCTTTGGAAGTTCGACAAATAAAATTTACTGCAAAAAGAATCGGTAAGGCAGAACAGGGTAAAATAGCTAGTGGAATTCCAAAATTTCGATGATAAAAGCAAAATAATGAAAGCAAGGAAAAGAATTAATACTAGACTTATTGGATACGAAGACGAAACCCCTATCTACATCAACCATGAGCTGACATATGAAAATCGATATTTATTTAAACAGGCAAGCGAATTTAAACGAGATAACGGTTACAAGTACTGCTGGTTCCAAAATGGTAATATCCTCTTAAGGGAAAAGGATGACAGCAAACCAATCGTAATAAGAAACGTAAACAACCTAAAACTGCACACTGAACCTCCAAAAAACTTAAACTAATGTATATAAATATAAGAAGTCTGTGAAACAAAATAGAAGAGATAATTTCACTAACAGCATTACACCAACCGGACATATTAGTTTTAACAGAGACCTGGTTATACGAACTAGAAAGTGTTAATATCCAAATCTTAAATTACAGTGTATTCCATTCTTGCAGAGAAACCAGAGGTGGAAGTGTTTCAATATACACCCTAAAAAAATATGAGGTAAACATGATACATGAATCGAATCAAAATAACAATAATTTTCTAATAATATAGTACCTATATAAAAACATTAAAAGTGCATATCGGTGCTATATACAAGGTGTTAATTAAGTACGTCCGCAAACTTTAAGGGGCGATTCCTTGATAAAATTTAAAATAAAAACTTCATACAAACACTGGACCTAAACGGCTTCGTTTTCAAGATACAGGAAGTAAGTAAGTTGAAGTTTAAACAAAAATTATTATTTTTTCAAAACTCTGGAAAACGCCTAGAGGTATTCTAATCAAACTTAGTGTAGGTTAATATTTCATAAAGGCATTGTTTGGTCAAAACAAATTTAATTTATTTCCACCAGTGGCGTGCATCGGGGCCACCTCAGTTACCTTATTTTAAAAAAATATCTGGTACGCCAGTTTTTTAGCCAATACGACAAGTTATTTAGCTTTATCCATTGAAACTACACAAAAGATGCCTCTCTTCTTTTTTTGATAAAATAAACCCAACAACATTATACTGAAAAACTCATACCAAGTACTAGTATTCGCCGATGATGTTATACTATCAAGAACAAAAGAAGAATATTGAATACTATCACAAGTAATTTCGAGAAAGGAGCGGGGAAAGTAGGCCTGGAGATAAACCAAGATAAATCTTGCTACATGATATTGGGAAATAACAACCAACGCGAAAACAATATAAAAATAAAAAGCCATAATAACGCTGAATATAAATTTAATCTAAAGACTAGTGCTGTGTATCTTGGAACTGAAATAACAAGTAAAGGTTACTGCAACAGCGAGATAAAAAGACGAATTACAGCCGGTACAAAATGCGCCGGAACATTAAACAAGGTGCTAAGTTATAAAAACATCAGCAAAAAATCAAAAATCCGTATATTCAAAACAATAATAAGACCGGTAGTGACATACGCAAGTGAAACCTGCACTGTAACAGAGGAAAGCAAAAGAAACCTAGAAGTGTTCGAAAGGAGGGTTCTGAGAAGTATATATGGCGGAAAAAACGAAAATGGGAGCTGGAGAAGAAGAACCAACGAAGAAATAGAAGAACTATATAAAGATTTAGGAATCAACACAATTATAACCCAGAGCAGACTGAGATGGTTAGGCCACATAACAAGATTACCAGAGAGTGACATAATTAAACCCACAACAAAGGCAGTACTACCAGGAAAGAAAAGGAGAGGAAGACCAAGGAAAACATGGTGGGACAATATAAAAGAAGACACCAACCAGTACAACCTCCAGGAATGGGAAACCATGGCATGAAATCGGAAGCTGTGGAAAACCCGCATCTAAGCTATAGGCCTATAGGCCTGAAATGCTGATATACAGTAAGCACCAAAAGTATGGAACATACCAAATAAAACCGAAATAAATATTTTTTTCTAAAAATCCCGAAACACGTCAATTTTCTTCTTTAAAAATACACATTGGAATGTCAGTATAATTTTCCGGCCTTCATTTGTTTGTAAGGGATGACGTCATCAGTATTTTTTTACATTTTGTTACTTGGTTGATGGCGATTTGGGTATCTTCTCCGATAGATTCTTCGAGCTTCCTGTGCATTGCGCCTTGCCTCCCCAAAAACCAAAACCATGTCACGAAGTTCAGTATTTGATAATTATTCATTTTAAAACGTATCTCGTTCAGTCTTGTGCACTAATCTAATTGTTGTTTTGTTTTATTTTTTAATGGCAGAAAGCTACTTCGATCTAAATTGTTTTTAATTCGTCGATACTTTACACATGCTCTTCTGTAATTAAAGACCTTTTTTTTGCGTAGATAGAAGAAAATGTTTTACACAAAATGTTGTAACATATAGTTTGACGAATTTAAAAAAAAATTATTTTCAAAAATCTATGGGGTGGTTATCAAAATATTGAGATTTGAAATATTTGATCGGCCGCCATTTTGTTATTTGAAAAAATATAAAATAACTGTAAATACAAATGTTGTAGAGAACCGTAAGCTCATATTGAAAACCTTTCGTTTTTTGAAATATTCCCTGAAATGAAGGAGTTATTACGATTTAAAAAGCAAAAGAAATCCAATAACTACGAATAGAGGCCCCAAATCAAAGATTGGAACAAAAAAAAGTTGTTTGTTTTAATGAGTTTAACACCCTGTATGTAGCAAATAATAAGTACGAGAAAGTTGTAAGGAGGGAGTTTTTGTTTTCTTTATCACGGGAGCTAACCAAGCCTCAAATTTTAAAACGGATATACACAAACTGCATTCCAACACAAATTCGTAAAAAAGGAGTCCTATTACTGCAACAAAATAAATCATCTACTTCAAAAGAAAATGAGGAACCAACAAAAAAAATTCAAAGAAAAGTTAGAGAAAAGTGCCGTGCCATATTTGCCCTCGTTTCAGTGACAAGTAAATATCAATGGTTTGTTATAAATGCCAAAACTGCACGTGCAAATCCCATCAAGAAGTTATTTGCACAATTTGCACCAATGAAAATAAAAATGAAGAAAATGACTGGCTAATAATAACCATTTGAGTATAAATGTCGTTCAACTAGTATTAAGTCCTGTATTCTTATATAATTACGTATTTTCTTGTAAGATGGCTTGAAATAAATATTTTGTTATTCATCTCACTTCAGTTAAGCACTACAATACCTAAAGTAAAAAAAAGCAACCTAAAAGTTATAAATAAAATATAAAAGCTATAGGGGTATCACAGTACCCCACACGAGCGACTATGTAATAAAAATTCACGTGAGTAGCGGAGTGTTACGAACAGTAATGTTGAACATGCTTACGTTCGAATTGTACTAACATTTCAACGTTCCCAACGAATATCTGCCTTTTTTTGAATGATAAAAAGCTTAAACAGATGACGGTCTGTTCACGGAAATTGTTTAATTTTTTTCTGATAACTTCAGCATTACCTATTGTAAGAGTAATCCTGCATAACCCAATCGCAGATGAGTTACTGTTCAACACTTACGAAGTATAAATTGAATTTATACAATTGTACTCTTGCAAGCTTTTCTGATGTATCTCCGGGAATTGTGGAAAGTACAATTAAAGCAAGCACAAACCATTTATTTAAGTCTTTTCATAAAATTAACTTCTGGAATATTAGACGTATAGAAGCTGATGACGTTATCGTGGACTGTACAGAATTTCGTATTGAACGTAGTAGTAATCCAATTATTCAACACACTACGTATTCCAATTATTATCAGACAAATACCTTCAAAAATTCTGATAGGACGTACAGAAACGAGTTCGATTTGTTTTGTTCCTGATGTTAATTATTTTTTTACACTAAATATATTAAATGCGTGAAAGAACAATGCATCCGGAAATTCTTTAGCATTAACTGGCACCAACTTCTTGTTTAGCTTGGTTTGTTCCCAAACGACAAGGCTGAAAATAAAGTAAACGTTTTCAGATTTACTACAACAACCTTTATTGCTACTAAAACTGTAACACACACTTACTGTCAGTGCAAATCTTTTCGCTCCGTAGTTTTTGCACCTAGTTGTTTTAGGGCATCTTCTAATTCTTCTACCTTCATTTCAAATATAACAATAACTATAACTCGAACAACTATCACGATAACAACAAAATCAAACCAAGATAAACCACAATAAATTAGAGAATCGCTGTTCTGTGTATAAACAACACGCCCAAAACAAAAAAAGAACAAATTAGGTTATGTTTCTATATCAAACCAAAGCCAGTTGATTGTTTCAAACCACGGCCAACTTCGACCAAACATTCACTGTTGACCACCTAGCGGCCAAATCTGAATTGAGTTCCTTGTACTGAAACTGATCTGTGTTGTACCTTGTACTGCTCTATTTGATTAGAAAACGCTTGCTGCGTTCCTTGTGATAATAGCCACAGCATTATTTTCACGATGATCGTTAAAACTACGCCGCCATTATTCTCACCATTGTCGTGGAGTAAAAGTCCACCTATTTTGTGAATTGTGAAGTCCACGCGCACTTGTTCGGTTCGGTTCCGTTCGGTTCGGCTTCGGAAACGTACGATCGACAAAAATCAAAATACATGGAAATGAATGGCAGCCCGCGCATTACGTGGGTTCGGTCATTGGTAGTTGCAGCGAGAAGATTTCACCCCTTTACTGTAGGAGCAGTTACGTTCGATTCGTGCGTTAATTGCAGTTGCATTTGTCGTCATCTGTGTATGATATCTGGTGTGTTAGTTTTTGATATATTTAAAATGGAATCGGCGTCCAGTGAAACTATTCTTTGCAGCTATGGTACCGATTCTCGAGTTTATACGCCCCCAAGCGTGTACGCTATGAGTCGGATAGCGAGCGTTGCCAACTTTAACAGTGCTTATTCTAGAACAACAGGGGCAAAATACTAGTACAATGAAAAAGATTGACAAAACATTGGATTTCTGTCTACTATTCTTCAATAATAGAACAATTCGGGTACTATTATTTTTCAAAAAATTTGTGGAACGCGGTTGTAAAATAATAGTACGGTTGGCAACACCAGGATAGCGTATACGACTTGCAGGCGTATGAACTCGAGAATCGGTACCCTGGTTTAAACTACCCCGCGCGCTAGTTTGCGTAAGATACCTACCA
Source organism: Hemicrepidius hirtus (assembly GCA_963082805.1). NCBI lineage: Eukaryota > Metazoa > Arthropoda > Insecta > Coleoptera > Elateridae > Hemicrepidius > Hemicrepidius hirtus. The sequence continues at coordinate 30,896,072 of OY720161.1, read as the reverse complement.
CTGTAAACGTACACTAGACATGATCACGTGGTTTTGTTTACATCCAGGCCGTAGTTAAAAAAATAAGGTATAATGACATTAAGTCACGTGATCGAATTTTGTATAGGCCAATTAGCGCCTTCCACGAGGATCACGTGATACGTCATAGACTGCATTATTGACTGTTTTTCGAATACATATGTTATGGGTTTCATAAATTTGTTTCCAGAAAACGGGCATTAGAGATATAATTTTCAACCCCCCACCCCTCAACTCCTAAGTGCTAGCAACCCCAGCTTTAAAAATTTAAATAGAAAGATACCCTTTGTGATACCTCTTTTGATAGGTCTTTTTATTCTGAATATAACCAAGAAACGTTTTTCAAAATAGGTTGATAAATAACGGAGATATTTAACAAAATGGATTTTCCGCAAAAAAATTAAATAACCAGAATATGATTTTTGTGCGATACTTTATCATCACTCTGTATATACATTTTAATTTAAATATATCTGCGATTTAAAATAAAATATATTCAGAAAAAATAAATATATTTGCAAAAATAAATATATTAGGAAAAAAATATATTCAGGAAAAATAAATATATTCAGAAAAATTACATATATTGGCAGAAATAAATATATTACGAAAAAGTGGAGGTGCAAACCTCCCCTGGACTTTCCCATACTAAAAATAAAAAGTTCGTTTTTGGTATTCAACAGTAGTTCACGAGACAGCATTGGAATTCATTTGAATGCCTAGCGAAAAAACCGAGACTACACGGGTTTGATATGAACAAAAGAAAGACAAGAAAACACCCATCTATCTGTAGGTACCGGCTAGAAATTACAGCTGGCGAAGCCGAACGATCGCTACCAACTGACGCTCCGTTTCCGTCCTACCAAAATATTCAAAATCCACGAATTTTTCATCAACCGTACATTTTAGCCATATGAATGCCTTATAGTATGTGATAGACAATTAAATTCTGCATTCAATTATATAATAATATATAGGGTGTTTCATTTAAAATAACAAAGTTGCATATTGTACTGTGGAAAGCAAACTACCGGTATACGTGATATACATTTAAGAAAATGCAGAATTATATACTAAATAACTTTTATATTTAAACTTCTTTCATATTTTGACTAATAAAGGCGCTATACGAGCATCCATTTTCAAAGACCTGTAGCTTCCTTATCCTGCGGTTTAGGACAAAATTTTTATAGACATTTTCGACTTATTTTTGCGTCAGGAAGCGGTTGGTAAATTTATGGTACTAGGTACTAGGTACCTACTATGCAAATAATCTGAAAATATTTAAATATAAAAGTGAATTTATAAATTTGAAATTAGCAGAAAAGAAATTGTTTGGTAGGAACGTACTAATTCTTAAATTCAATTTGACCTGAAACGTTGATACATTCCGAAATAAATTAATGTTCCAAAATTACCAATAAGAAGTCCATAGTCGAAAACTTATCTTGCATTATTTTGATATTATTAAGTCAAATAAATATTATATATATTTTTATTTTTTGGTTTTTCCAATATATTATTGATTATTTTCAAATATAAATCAAGCGTTTGGATTTTAAATTATTAGAAAGTCCAAATTTAAAACTAAGTAATTTGAAACATTGAGATTAACCTTTCCAAGAAAGTATATACGATAGTAATTAGGTAACCCTAAATTAAAAATAATAAAGGTATACAATTTTCAAGGGGAAGACATCGTAAAGTGAGTAACCATTTTGCTGTTACTAATTATATGCAATTAACGAATACTGCTGGGAGGGAATACCCTACAAACAATATGACGAGCTCTGACGTCATCCTCATTTATTTTCTTCTGTAGATAAACAAGAGTTCAGGTTTTGTCTTAGTGTTTTCTTGTCAGTATATCTATAACCGCGAATAATGACGAATGTTATAAACTAAGAATTCTATGTTTTGGTAATTTCACTACAACTTATAAAATATGTAAAACCGTCAATAATAGAAGTTATTTGTTTGAATTAGTTAGTGGAAATGTTTTTAAAGTTAATTTGCGCAACTATAGTAATTTCACATAACTTTATTGGATTGGTGAGCTATCCGGCTAATGAATATGGTAATTTGATAACGTCTTTTTTTATATCTGGTGCTAAGGGTCAAATTTTCCATTCATATCACTTGTGATTTATATTTTTTAAATGTCGTTAAATTTAAGCATTTTATTTACTGCACAATAATAAGACGTGAAATAAAATTCGAAAGCGTTGTTACAAAAATGTTTTGTGTAGGTTACCAACAACCGGATAGCCGGGGTAATATATTAGTAAGTCCGGCTTAAAATTGGAGTGCAATAAAATTATGCCTACACCTGCTTGGTAAAACGTCGGTTTTATTATTTCATAATTACATTGCCAATAAATTGGTCAATTCGAAGACCTTTGCGTAGTTCCGCATTATTTCAAGGTAATTTATATGTCGTTTCAATGATTTCTTGTTTGTAGTTTTAAAACCTTTTATAAACATTTTATGTACAAATATCTAAATTATACATACAAAACGTCTTGATGGACAAGTCTGTTTTTAATTCGTCGATGACAGTGGCGATTTCTTACAGAACACGTCGCGTCGGTCGGTCGTAGTCCGATAACTATTTATATTTATTATTTTTTCAAAGTTTATTCCAAAAAATGGATTTTTAGGTGATATTAATAATTTTAAATGAATATTTTAGTGCCCCTGAATGTTTACAATACGGAGGGAGGGCTTATTACTTAATCACTGTTTTAATTACATGAAGGTCGCCCACATTTTGATCCCGTCCACATTATTTTAAATAATTTTATTATCATGTTAATATCCTCACATGTTTGTTCAAAATAATTTAAAACAAACATTAGGTTACTGATAGAACACCATTAATTCGGTTTACAAGCTAGTACAGTATGATCAACAAAATTTTCGATAAGGGTTGGCATGAAATATAATTAGTCTGTCTTTATTACTTGTTTCAACTAAAACTGACTGTGACAGTTGTCGAGAATATAATCAAGAATAAATCAATCGTGTGGCTGACATAAAGACACAAAATTTATATTCAGTGGCCAAATTTCATCCAAAATTTTGTTGATCATATTGTATTTGAGAAAAACTTAAACTTAACCTAGACATTATGGGGGGAACAGGAACGTTCGCGAATTGTAATGATTAATTGTTTTAGATGAATTAAAATCCGTGGCTAATGACTTGCAGTTGTTCGTCCTATTGTACAGAGTGATGATAAAGTATGGCTGTATCGCACAAAAATCATATTCTGGTTATTCAATGTTTTTGTGTAAAATCCTGAGACCCGTCGATATTTGTTTTTAAATTGCCATTTAGACATATAATTTTCAACCCCAAGTGCTAGCAACCCCAACTTTAAAAATCTAAATAGAAAGACACTCTTTGTGTACCTCTTTTGATAGGTCTTTTTATTCTTAAAATAACCAAAAAAAGTTTTTCAAAATCGGTTGATAAATAACGGAGATATTTAACAAAATGTAATCAAATGAAAATGTCAATAGGTATTCGACAAGAAAACGGCTCAAACACGCCGTATTAAAAAAGGCACTTCCTGACCTAAAAGTTTTGTACGCGATACCGCCACATTTACCACAAGTGTCCGCATAAAGTTCAAAAATCGCACCTGTGTATGGTCTTATTGATAATTAATTAAACGTGTTTGGTGCCCAAACTTTGGGCCGATTTCTTGTCGAATATTGGAACTTTCAATTGATTACATTTTGTTAAATATCTCCGTTATTTATCAACCGATTTTGAAAAACCTTTTTTTGTTATATTAAGAATAAAGAGACCTATCAAAAGAGGTACACAAAGGGTATCTTTCCATTTAAATTTTTAAAGTTGGGCTTGCTATCACTTAGCGGTTGGAGGGGTGGGGGCATTAAAATTCCCTGTCTAAATGGCAATTTAAAAACAAAAATCGACGGGTCTCAGGATTTTTCGCAAAAACATTAAATAACCAGAATATGATTTTTGAGCGATACTTTATCATCACATATATTTATCTAGCAAATTTAGTTTTAATATACCGGGTGACACAAGACCCCGGGGTACCTACCCCTGTTATTTTTTAAATTTTTTAACCCATCTAAATAAATTTTTGTATTGGCTATATACACGTAAGAGCCCATAATTTGAACTGAGTGTTAAAAATCTTTCGGTTCCGTCGGAAATGACCCGAACTTTCTTATATCAAATGCAACACCCTGTATATTTTTGCATATTTCAACTCGGGATTAAATTCTGCGTATAGTAGGGGCAAGATATTACAGTTTTGAGAACTTTAAAATTTTTAATTTCAAAAATACGTTTTAATTCTAGAGTGCCATGACTTACTGAATTTTGTTCATATCAGTGCCGCTTGCTTTTCTAAAACTGTTTAATATGATAAAAGGTGAATAACTAGTTGGCTAGAGCCTTTCAAGGTTGGAAAAACCATTTTCCCCCGAATAATTCATTTTTTTCAAATAGAAGGGTTGAGGGACATCGACTTATATTTTTTGCTGATTACAAAGATGTATATCACTTGATGGTTCTTTTAACAACTATTCCAGTAAATCAAAGTTGTTTAGTATATCTGTATTGTTTTCAACCGTTGGGGAAAATTTTGCCAACTTTCAGAAGCCCTAGCCGACTAAAAATAGTTATCGCCTTTCATTAACAATTTTAGAAAAATAAGCGGCAATGTTATCAACAAAATTCAGTACCTCATGAGTCATGGCACTCTAGAATTCAAAGGTATTTTTGCAATTAAAAAGTTCTCAAAACTGTAATATCTTGGCACTATTACACGCAGAATTTAATATCGAGTTGAAGTATACAAAAATATATAGAGTGTTGCATTAAAAATAAGAAAGTTGGGGTCATTAACCGGAACTGAAAGAATATTAATATTCAGACAATTCAGTTCAAATTATGAGCTCTTAAGCCGGATCCACAATTGAACCGTAGTACGCGTAACGTGTTTTTATCTGAACCTATGGAATTGTTTTATTTTTTGATATTGCCGCAATTCTATTGGTTCAGGCTAAAACGCGATACGCGTACGCCTCAATTGCTAACCCGGCATTACGTGTATATAACGCATACAAAAATTTATTTAAATCGGTTAAAAAATAAAAAAAATGACAGGGGTGGGGTGTCCCGCGGTTCGACGGTATATAAAAAATGAGTAAAATAAAGTTGAAAAATTATAGTGTCAAGAGTATTCAACACCGTATACAGGGTGATTTCTAACGTACGGAGGAAACTGAAAGGACAACTAGAGGGGACCAAAACATAGTTGTTTTTACAATTTTGATTAAAATGGAATAACAAGAAAGTTACAACAACAACAGTTTAAAGTTCTTATAAACTTGAGCATTTTTTTAATGAAATACGGTAATTACTTACGTTTTGAATTCAACTTTTGTATATTTGTACGCTCATTAAACAAAATTCAGTGAAAATTTTTATAAGACGAAAATTATGGCTATTTAAAGTGTTCTTTAAAATATTCAGTTATAGGTGTTTCTTTATTGACAACCGCTGATTTACATAATCTGATTATGTAGGTAAGTCAAAATTACAGGAGCAATTTATCAGATTGTGTGAGAAGTGTTTCTGATGTAAAAGCGAATACAATAAGCTCACCGGTGGGCGTTAATTTATAAGACTTTAAACCGCTGTAACTTTCTTATTATTCGATTTTGATCAAAAGTTTATTGTATAAAAAACTATATTTTGGTCTCCTCTATTTGTCCTTTCAGTTGCCCCCGTACGCTAGAAATCACCCTGTATTAACCAGCTATTTTAAATTAATAGGCGAATATTTCTAACTTCCGTCTACCCCTGTTTAAGAAAATATCTGTGTAAGAATATAAAGGGTGTCATTTTTCTCTCAACAGGTAACTGTCGTCATGGTTACTCAATAGTTACTCAAATATCCGCTGTAACACGTAACTAAGGAAACCCATGTCTTCTTATTGACTTATAAATGTATGAATGAAATATTCAAGTAATCCATGATTTATGTTACATTAACAACCTAAGAAAGCTGTTTGCACGTACCTACTTCAGGAGGTGAAATTCCAGAAATTAAAGCGCCTGTAAGGCCCGGAATTACAATCTCAGTTTAAACCCCAGTGAAACTTCAGAATACAAAGGGAAGTTAAACTCCAGTCTGTGGTTTAAACTGAGATTGTGATGCCGCGTCTAAAGTGTAACATCCTAGGAGCCTAGATACCTACTGCTTTTAACTTTCGATGGCGTGAAACAGTTTTGCAGCATAATTATACAAATAAGAACACCTACCGATAAACGAAATGTTTACCCCAAAATATAGACAAACTGTTAGTAATGCTTTGTATCATTTGCTGAAATAGGCCGATATTTAAGTACCTACCGGTTTTCCATCAAATATTTTTCTGAACCAACTGCGGAATCCTGAAATTCCGTGGTACTCTATTTCTTAATAAAATATTCGAGTTTTCTTCCAATAACCGTGTTTCTAGGGTACCTATTTTCTATTCTTTCCGATATTCGACATTTGTATAAAAGTTTTGTTTTGTATTATGTTCTCATTTTTTCGTCATATTTTAGAAAATACAGCTTCATATTTTTTGACATATTTTGCATAATATTCCGATCTCTATTTATAAACAATTGTTAGATTTTCAAATTGTCATTTCTTTAATGTGCCAATCTTCATAATTTAATTGTTAGTCTTTTTTCTTACATTTTTAGGTCGTGTTTCAAATAGTATTTTTTTGTTTCCAATAATTAGGTTTTATTTGTTTTAACGACCCTGAACTACTTGTTTTTCGGCTGCATTATTCCTATTTTTTTAAAATTAATTATGACTAGTTACTAGTTACTACCTAGATTAAAAACTATAAAAATTAAATGCAGTTAAAAAATTTGTGGCGCCAACTTTAACAATAATTTATGAAGAAGTAATGGACTTAACCAAAAATGGGCCAAATCTTTTTTAAGTTCATTTTGCATCCAGATCACAGACCTTCGAAAATACACTCCCTTGTATGTTCGAAGGGTCTCACCCCGGTGAACGACTTTCCTAACATCCTGTACCTATATTTTGTCGTTAAAAGCCTCCTTATTGTGCCTAATATAAACATTAAAAAATTGTAAAAAAATAACGTAATTGTTATATACAGGGTGTAAAATTGAAGCACGCAACATACAATATCAATGGTAAAATTGTATAATCTTCCCTAATTAATTTACATTAAAAAACTGTATATTATGATATAGGTTTTTGTAGAGAAAAAAATTCTGTATCCATAAATAAATCAATGTTATGTTTTGTTCGCAAACCGAGAAATCGAAAAAAAAATAAAAACCATTTTGGGAAAAATTTGTAGTTCCTTAGAATGGGGATTGTACTGTCACTTTAAAATGGGAAAATTAATCTTAATAGACGACTTCCTTTTAAGTTGAAAAGAGACAAGAAGCTCTTCCCTAGTGCTACCCCTTTTTATCGGAAGTACCACCAGTTCAAGCTAAAAGTACTAAATTATGCAATATTTCTAGTTTTTTTTTTCTTTATTAACTATCTGCAATCTGTAAATTATTTACAATAAACAAATGTGATGTGTTAGTATGCGACATTGAAAAATAAAACACGTAAGTGGGGTCCAATGACCTTAACTCAGAGATTTCTTAAAAATACTGGTTAACATTGACTAATAATACTAAATTGCAATAACTCCAGGTTAAAATCTACTTGGCAGGTCCAGGGGCTTTAAGAGATTTAATGCTAGGAAATTACTATGTTGTTCTAATTTACCTAAAAATTTTTCACTACATTTTTTAATGGTTTCATTAACAGTGTCCACTTTCACATCACCCAGTATGTCAGCGTTTCTCACGAAAAAAAAGGAGCGTTGCACATAGCACGTAAATTTTTTGCTTGAAATCTTTCAATGATTTGTAGGTTGCTGTGTGCTGTGGTTCCCCAGAGTTGAATGCCATAAGCCCAAATTGGCTTAAACGCAACATTATACAGTGAAGTCCATTTATTATGCAATATATTGCAAGTTAAATGGACCGGCCACTTTACCATTGGAATATAGACAACCCATTATACACTGCTAAGCACTCTTGTCCCTGCTTACTGACTTTAATTATATTTGTCACCTGTTAAATTTGTTTTTTTTAATATTTAATACAGAACAAGATTGAAAACTGCTGATTTATTGAAAACATAATTTATACTGACCAAGAAAAAATAGAAATGTGTACAAATTCATGTGTTACTGTTTTACGTCAATTTTTTTTTCATGTTGTGTCAAATTTTCTAGACGATCTTGATATTATAGACAAATTAGGGACTCGTTTGTTAAGATATTTTACACTAAAATAATCCCTAACGTTACCTATGGATAATTCGATAATCCGGAGTGATATAGTATTTTTTTTTCATCTGTGTAGATCATGTTTCCAATAAATCGTTCGTTTTGAATCTTTTTCTTTATTAAAAACTAAAAAAACTGTGTAATTTGACAAACAATAATTGAAATCAGTAAGCAGGGGCAAGAGTGCTAGTAGTGTATGATGGGTTGCCTATATTCCAATGGTAAAGTGGCTGGCTTGCCTATAATAAATGGACAATTTTGATTTTCTCCCTAGTAACCAGTAATGCTTGCTAAATTTTCTCCCAAGTGGTTTCCTCTTACACCATATGTGCGATCTCTTGTCCAAGTGCATGCCGAATATTTCTAGTAACTTTAATGAATCTTGTGTTTGTATAACATAACCTTACCAAACGGAAAGGCAAAGAAACAATGCGGTTTATTGTAAAAACACAAGGCATGCCACTACAAATCACCACTATTCACTAAAGTTACTAGAAATATTGCATAATTTAGTACTTTTAGCTTTGAACTATTGGTACTCCGGATAAAAAAGGATAGCGCTAGGGAAAAGTTTCTTGTCTCTCTTCAACTTAAAAGGAAGTGTATTGCATTCATATCCTACCAAACGTTTATTTTACCAAAATTTTTTCATTGAAAAAAAAATAGGAAAAATAAAATGGTATTATTCGGGAAACCGTAACCGGAAAATGAGGGATCACGGAATAAAAAATAGTATGGTTAGATAGAGAATTTAATTACCTGTAAAATGATATATCACAAAGTAGGTGGTTCCATGTGAAATTTCAAAGTGGGGGTTGCTGGAGTGGGGGGCGGGTGAATTATAAAATTACTTCAATGGCGGTTTTAAACTTCCCCCTCGATATCAAAGTTGACGTGTTTTTATTCAAACGCCCTGTAGATATAAAAACTTTATTATTACGTTAGAATTTGATATTTTATAATTAATTATTTATTGTAGAAAAACGAGCTGTAATTGTTTTGCCGTAATTAATAAGCATGTAATTGGATATAGTGCATTCTTAGTTTACTTCGATTTTGGATGCGCGGGGACAGTGGTCTTAAGCCGATCATATTTTAGCAAACATCTGATCAATAGCTGCGTTCAATTGACTCAGCACGAAACTGCCCAGAGCATAATAACTTTGTACGTTGAATGATCCTTCCTTGATCCAAACCGCAAGTCATAAAACCACTACCAGCTTCTTTCAGCGTAAAAAATGTCGGCTACTCGGCACAACTCAGCAAATAGGGAATTTTGGGTAACTCAGCGAGAAACCGCTGAATGTTTTATAACAAATTGCTGAGCCCATTGAACGCAACTATTATTATTCTGAAGGTACGAGCGTATATTATATGGACACCCGCTGATTTCTTTAAAACGATGGAATTTAAAATGTGCTCTTTGAACCTGGTTTCTGTTTAGTTTGCTGCACCGAGGATTTTTGCCGAACTGCGACCCGAAGTAGACTAAGAAAGCTGACCTGTACTACTTAGTTTATCCGTTTATTTCTAAGAATTTTATATCAAATAAAGACCTTGTGTTAAATACCTACTTTTTTGTTACCAATACTTATACTAAGAAAATGTTAAGTTGAAAACAATAATAATAAGTAGCATTAATAAATAATGATATGAATAGTTGTTCCTGATTATATTTCATGTATGATCTACTAACATAAATTAAAATAAATAAATGATTTTTATTCATTATTACTACTTCAGAAATCATCCTTATCATATCAAAACATATTTAGCAATTATGTTGAATATTATTACAATCTAATTAACATTGATTTCAGAATTCTTCTTTCTCTCAAATAATAAATCCTCTGTAATTTTAACTTCGAAACTTTTAATGAAACGAATACATTAAACATATTATTATAATATCTAACAATAGATTTATTTGCAGAAGACATTGATTGTGGAGAAGGCGTTACTAAAGGCACCTGCAAATTGGTAGTAGAATGTCCGGTTTCGCAAGAAGCACTAATGAAGAGAAAACCGCATGGTTTGGAACGATGTGGGTTTGATGGCTTTATAGAAGTGGTGTGTTGCCCTAAACTAGAAGTGCGTGCCCCGCTTGGTCCACGAAAAAGTGAGATAGGTAAGATATATACTATGATTTTGAGAGTGATACTTTTAACAGTTAAACAGAAGTAGACGAAGATATACTTCTCTTGTGGTACAATCAGTACCTAATCGTAACAAGGGATTGTGGATTGGCTATTTGACTTCCATGCTGGGATAGTTAGCTCCACTTTGGGGGCAAGCTATATCTGCTTCTGCATTTAGATAACGGAAGGGGTTATACCACCCTACTAGTGCCCCATGAGTATCGACCAAAATAAAACAATATTTTTAAATGAGATATTCGGGTCTATTGCGTATTATAATCGTTTATTTAAGGACAGTCGCTATCGTTTACAAATGAAGTGGATCCTAAGAATGGTTCGTATCGCGTGGTTTCGGTTACAGCGTAACGTATCAACCGAAGATGGTCTATGGTTTGAAATTTAAGCATGAACGTGATTTTTGACAGAAAAGAAACGATAAAAAGTGTCGTTGAATAATAACTTGAACTTTATGGTCATGGCCAATTTCATTCTTCTAACTCTTAGGAGTTGTGTCCCTTTTGATTTTGACAGGTCCTCTTTGTGATGCCCGCTTGGGGTGTATATGAAACTATTAAGTATTTTAAGTCTGAAAGAATCGTTGTTGATTATATTGTATAACGTAGAGAAATAAATAGCAGCCAATTAAAAATTTTTTTAATTGGCTGCTATTTATTTCTCTATGTTATACAATATATAATATTCAGCCTTACATCATTTAATCTAGTTGTTGATTATTATCTAATAGATGGCACCACAGAGAGGACCTGTCAAATCACAATTATACTTTGTTTAACCAAGATATGCATATAGACTCCGCCCCATAAACGCTGTCAAAAGTTGAATATAATTTTTCAATTGGTCGTATTTTTAAAACCCACAACACACAACTGCGCTAATTTTCAGTGACGTTTACGAACCACTTCCGGCTGTTTCTTGTCAGTCTTGTCAGAACGTTTCCGAGCTAAAAGATATTCTTTAAAATAATTAAATCTCATATACTGACACTAGAAGTGTTATCATTTAAAATAAAAAAAAATTAAATTAAAAATGAATAGTTTTTAAATTTCCCGCTTTGCACCATGTACCATGTGAAACTGGCTTTAGTGTTCATCACGCTCAAGGGGCGGAGTCTATATGCATATCTTGGATAAACAAAGTATAGAACGGTCATATAACTCGTAAGAGTTAGGAGAATGAAGCTGGCCATGTTATGGTCTACGTAGTTTAAATTATTAAATTTCCCTTCTGGTGTGGTGTGCACATGTCATGCGTGTATCAAAAAGTTAATTAAAACATCCTGGAGTTGCGGCAGGCAACTTCATGCTTATCTGCGCACGAAACTCTATGGATCCAACCGTTGAAATCACTTCCCTCGCAACTGCATTAGCGAGTTGGTTCCTGTTACTCCAGAAGTTTGAAAAAATCCTGTCTAGAACTAAGAATCAAACGCTACAGGTTTCATCGGTAAGTGGAGTCTCGTCCACAAAACCACGCGTGCGACTGATGTAACAAAAAGCGTATCTGTGTGATCATTTAAAAACGATCCACCCTTAATATCTCGTGAACCATACCAAATATCAAAAAATTTAAAATATGTTTTCATAGAGGATGGGTGACACTCGATAGTGTAATCCGCGGCGCGTTAATACTTACCCCGCCGCGCCGTCCGCATATATCCAACTTTGAAAAGTTTAAATAGCACTATATGCCTTTTCTGATACCTCAAATTAAAGGTCTTTTAAAAAGCTTTTTACAAAAAAGAAAATTAAAATCGATAAATTCGTTTTGGAGAAATTAAAAGAAACATGAAAAAATCGTGTGTGCTTAAGACTTCCGTACGTCAGAAGTGAAATAGCAGCTGTGAGATTATTATTTCCATGTGAGTTAGGTTTCGGCCGTTTCAGCTGCCTTTTTTTAACTTTATTGTTGAATAATAATGTGACAGCTGTCATTTGATTTTCACTTTTGACGTGCGGACGTCTTAAGCACACACATTTTCTTCATGTTTTTTTTTTAATTTTTCCAACACGAATCTATCGATCTTTAATCACATAGTACCATTTAAAGGTTTCAAATTGAGATAGATGGGGGCGGCAGGGTAAGTATTAGCGCAACGCGGATTACCCTATCGAGTGTCCCCCATCCTCTATAAAAACGTATTTTTACATTTGTTAGATATTTGGTATGGTTTGCGAGATATTAAGGGATACACAATACACATCCAAAAAACACTCGTGCTAACGCACTCGCGTTTTTAAATGTATTGTGGTCTCGTGCTTTACTTAGCAACAATGTTTCGGTAACTACTACTGAAATTTTCCGATAAAAATACAAGGTCTTGTTATGCAGGGTAGGGTGTGTGTGGTCTTGTGATTTTATTTTTAAGGAATGATTAACTACCTTAAAAAGAAGGTGGTTAAACCTAAAACGCCTTAACAAAAGTTGTATCATAAACGAGGTATGATTTTTTTAACAATTTATCAATTAACAATTTTTAACGATTAACATTTTATTTTATTTACAACGGTAGTTCCATAAATAATAATCTAGGGGTGTCAGACCTTCGAGGGATTTTCTTCAGCTAGGTTTAACACTTCTTCTTCGGCATCCAAAATTTGTCGATGTCGGCTAGGTCCAACACCACGTCCTTGACGTGGTTGCAGAGCGCCAGTTTCTCATGCACGGAATAGTAGGACAGTAAATTTTTGTGGAATGGGCGTTAGTTTGTTAGGAAACCGCTCAGAGTACATCAGCCTACTTAATAAAATATTCGGTGATACGAAAGAAAAAAAGTTATAAAATTGTTAAAAAATCATATTATCTCTCTTATTATGCAACTTTTGTTAAAGGGTTTTAGGTTTAGTTACCTACTTTTAAGGTGGGTAATCACCCCTTAAAAAAATCACACGACCGCAAACACCCTGTATTGTATTATGACAAAGTCTGAAGCTAATAAATGTTTGTTTTGTTTTGTGCTTTACACAAGATGGACGGTTTATCCGCATGTTTAGCTCTACGCGTAACATATCGACGTCGCAATGCGATCTCAATTAAACACTCTGTAACTCAGGGAGGATTTTGTCATCCACCCTGTAGTATATGTCATACTCTTCTGACAAAATTAGTCTCTTCATGAAAAGCTGAAGATCTTCACGAAGTCTCGGCTTTTGGTGTAATACACATTCCTACACCAAATGATGCCGTCACTTCATGTAGTACCCGCCAGTGATGTAGAAATTACATAACTGTGGAACTGTGGAATAAATTCCGGCTTTTACTGTAACGTGTTGTCAAGTATGAACTGAGGTTATGCTTGTTTGTTGAGGAATGGTAGTGCAACAAAAAGCCCAAAAGAGATTGTTTAGTGATAAGTGAAGAACAGATTAATACAATAATAAGTTTTCGTTTTCTAATGTATATATATTTATATACCGGGTGGCCGGTCTCAAAGGTGTACATAGGGATTTAACATTGTACTATTGAACGTTTCTGTTGATTCCTGCTCGCCAATTCAACTTACAGAAATGGTAATGGTATTAATTGAAAGGTAAATTGATTGCGCTTCAAATGGCGCTAATAATAAAATTAAATGTGCTATATTTATTTTAAAATAACGATTTAAAATTTTGCGATTTTTAAATATTTAAATAATATATAATTTTCAAATTTTGCAGCATTTGTCAAAAATTTGTTAAATTAGTTGTCATTTACAGAAATCCACTAATTTATGCCAACTAATTATCAAATTTTTTGACAAATGCTGTAAAATTTGAAAATCATGGCAGGTCATATTTAAAAATCGCAAAATTTTAAATCGTTATTTTAAAATAAATAAATATAGCACATTTAATTTTATTATTAGCGTCATTTGAAGCGCAATCATTTTACCTTTAAATTAATACCATTACCATTCCTGTAAGTTGAATTGGCGAGCAGGAATCAGCAGAAACGTTCAATACAATATTAAATCCCTATGTACACCTTTGAGACCGGCCACCCGGTATATACGTTTGAAATATTGTTTGATTGTAATTTTAAAAATCAAATGTGGTTCTTGATGTCATACAAATGGTCATGTGTTAACAAATAAAATATAGTTATTCGTAGGTTTTGTATAGGTACATTAGGCATAATGTTGTTACAGTTGTTAAATAGTTATTAATTATCTTTTAACTATATTACTGCAAATGCGGTCATTACATGAAGTGTCGATGCATTAAATAAGTCAGTAACTATAACTTTTACAATATCCTCGACTTTTCATGAAGAGACTAATTTCGCCTAAGAAGACTACGACATATCTATCACCACTACCTCAGCCACCCTCGCCGCCGAGATCGCCGTTTCAATCAACTCGTTCGAATTGACCTTAATAATCAAGAGTCCTACAGAGGTATCGGTCCATATCATCTATCTCTAGTCCATTCGAGAAAATTCATCAATCGAAGCGTCTACCGACAGAATCAAAAGCTTCAACATGAAGGAAGACCTACAACTTTATCGCAATCTTTGGCATTACTATCCTTAATTATTTAACTTATTTTGCATTTTCTTTACAGAAGTTTCGCAAATCATATGTTTTATTAACCGAAACATATCTACTAGTACATACATCATCCTTTTAAAATGGCTGCTTAAATTTCTCAAAACATAACATTTATTAATTTAAAATGCAGTCAATCTACGTACGTAGCCGAGCTCGGCTATAAAAAATGTCGTCTGAACCTTGCTATTGTATTACTATCAATTTTATTTTTTTCTGCAGCTTGCAAGGAGTTTGCAAATGAAGTTGCAGCCGATCCAACTTTACTAATATTAGGAGGTGAAAATGCTACGTTGGGAGAATTTCCTCATATGGTAAAAATCGTTTTTATTTACCAAATTGATTATTTAATAAAATCTGTTTCAATTAGGCCGCTTTGGGATATGAACATGAGGGAAACATAAAGTGGGAATGTGGTGGTTCTTTAATTAGTAACCGATTTGTGTTAACAGCTGCACATTGTGTTATTAAACAAGATAGGTAAGGTTTGTAATTTTACATGTCAAAACTGCACATTCAAAATCCTGAAAGAAATTTAACTTAACCACAACAAAACATAATTTCGTTGCAAAAAATTGATAATTATATTTAATAATTGCAAAACATTGCTCTTGTTTATTCTAAACTCTACTCTCAGCCAGGATTAGATTCCATATCTATGTTCTAATAACAATAAATTCTACTTTAACATCAGATTTAAGTGCTTGCCTAGCTAATTTTAAATTTTGTATTAACAATACTACCTACTGTGTCTATAAGTTTTATTTTTATGCACTACCAATTTGTATACCGGGTGGCCGGTCTCAAAGGTGTACATAGGGATTTAACATTGTATTGAACGTTTCTGCTGATTCCTGCTCGCCAATTCAACTTACAGGAATAGTGATGGTATTAATTGAAAGGTAAAGTTATTGCGCTTCAAATGGTGCTAATAATAAAATTAAATGTGCTATAATTATTTTAAAATAATGATCTAAAATTTTACGATTTTTAAATATGACGTGCCATGATTTTCAAATTTCACAGCATTTGTCAAAAAATTTGATAATTCGTTGGCTTAAAATTAGTGGATTTTTTGACAAATGCTGTTAAATTTGAAAATCATGGCACGTCATATTTAAAAATCGCAAAATTTTAAATCGTTATTTAACAATAAATATAGCACTTTTATTTTATTACTGGCGTCATTTGAAGCGCAATCATTTTACCTTTCAATTAATGCCATTACCATTCCTGTAAGTTGAATTGGCGAGCATGAATCTGCAGAAACGTTCAATACAATGTTAAATCCCTATGTACACCTTTGAGACCGGCCACCCGGTATAATACTACAGCGCTATAATTAAATTTATATTATATTTTTAGAATACCTCCAACGAAAATACGGTTAGGTATTGTAGATCTCACTGGGAGTGACGGTATTGTACCTCAAGATTTTGGAGTAGTTAACATTACTGTACATCACGAATACAACCGCGGCAAAAAAACAAATGATCTTGCCTTAATTAAATTAGATGCTGATATACCGAGCAATAATACATATGTTCATCCAGCTTGTTTATATCAAAAAAATATGAATCCAACCGGACTTGTAATTACTGGATGGGGATATACAACCGCTGGTGGTAAGTAGATTTTAAAATATTCGCCGCTATCAACAATGCTATGAAAATTACAGAATATTTAGTAGCAAGTATTGCAAAAATATATAGTGAAGTCCATTTATTGTGCAATATTGGAAGTTAAATGGTCCGCCCACTTTATCATTGGAATATAGGCAACCTATTATACATTTCTAGTAACGGTTTTGCGCCTGCTTGTCGATTTTAATTATTGTTTTAATCTGTAATTTTTTTTTAAATATTTAATACAGAACAAGATTGAAAACTACCGATTTATTGAAAACATCAGTTACACAGACCAAGAAAAAATAGAAATGCGTACAAATTCATGTGTTACTGTTTTACGTCGATTCTTTTTTCATGTGCCACACAGCCCGCACTTGCAAATTTTCTAGATGTTCGTGATATTGTAGACACATTAGGGACTGGTCTGTTAGGATATTTTACGCTAAAATGATCCCTAACATTACCTAAAGGTAATCCGGATTAATACAGTATACACGTTTCTATTTTTTCTTTGTCTGAATAAATCATGTTTTAAATTAATCGGTACTCTTAAATCTTGTTTTTTATTAAAAATATAAAAAAAATTGTGTAATTTATCAGGTGAAATATAAGAATTAAAATCAGTAAGCAGGGGGAATAATAATTGCAGTGTATAATGGGTTGCCTATATTCCGATGATAAAGTGGGCGGACTATTTAAGTTGCAATGTGCTTATATTGCACAATAAATAGACAGGGCAGCAGCATTTAGACCTTACACAAAATACATTTTATTAGTTTGCTTGTTATAATTTAATAATAATACTATGTTATTTAAAACTTGCTGCGACAATGCATTTGGACGCCAAAACCTGGCCTAGCAGGATGGGGATGATGCTAGAAATTATTTATATTGATATAGATTAGAGGATTCACGGTAGGATAATACGTAACTAACTGTTCCGCAATCATTCGCCAGTCGTCTCCAAGTAGTTCCCTCACATGAGCTTCGTTTTCATTCGTTGAATAGGTATGTTGATGATTTGTTGTGAAAAACAATTTATGCTGGCGAACATTCCGTGCTCTTAACATCGCATTTCCTGCAAAAAATGTTTTCTTCAATTTCTTGTACGGTGGCAGTCGGTTGTCAGTTTCGTCCAATTAGCTACTACTATCCGACAACAAATAAAGCTAGTGTTGTCTGGCTTCCACAAAGTTCCCCATAGAATCTGGCAATCAATTGGCATTGCGTTCGAAGGTATAAATACGGAGACCAAAACTGAAACCTGCCGAGCTCTTCACACATATTGCTAGTACCTTAATCTCTTCTTGGATGTTTGTGTTAATTATTCATAACACCCTTTTTGCTTTGAATTTACTTGAACAGTAAACTTATCCCGATTGGGATCCGATTTCAAACCTCGATTACTACACGACAGGGACCGGTTTCGGAACTAGAGTAGTCCGGTGGCACCAAAAGAGCAATTCAAACCACTAACAACCTCCGGAAGTTTGATCGATCTCAGAAGATTCCTAGGACTTTATCATGAAAGTTCATGGCCACTTTCCCGGACTAGTTGGGATGTAGCTACGGGGAAACGTCGATTTGTCACCATATTCGGCAAGTTTCTGGGCTTGTTTACAGACAAGTATGGCAAAGTCTAGGTCCAGCCGCTAATAAGTACACAGTATTGCGACCGGAATCAGGTCGTTCAAATTAATCCATCAATTCTAAAAAAAATTACAATAATCGCGGCGATTGAAGGTAAGGCCCGAAGCTCATATTATATCTTTATTCACTGTTATATTGGTGACGAACTTTCGCCTAAATCTACGCTCGATTGTTCCAACAACCTACAATGAACGTACAGTTTTCAACGTTTTCCGTCGATGCTTCCGTTACAGTACGCACAACCGACGTATATTCATACTCTGAGAACTTTGTCTACGAGTTTCGGGATCTACTAGCTGAATTTCGTAGCAGTCTGTAGCCCGCTAAGGTACTCTCAACACTACCACCGCGAAACACGT
Source organism: Hemicrepidius hirtus (assembly GCA_963082805.1). Taxonomy (NCBI): domain Eukaryota; kingdom Metazoa; phylum Arthropoda; class Insecta; order Coleoptera; family Elateridae; genus Hemicrepidius; species Hemicrepidius hirtus. The sequence continues at coordinate 30,877,358 of OY720161.1, read as the reverse complement.
CATCTGACTTAATGAAAACCACCCGTTTCTACCGTATTATTGACCCATCACTCAATGTGATTATAAACAAGGATCATTGGAAACCACGGTTCTGTCAGTTGAACCAGGTTACAGAAGACAAAAGTTCCGATCTGCCAATCTTTCACGGAATTTTGATGGATCTGGCTACTGCTATCATTTTCGGGACCCTGCTAATCCGCGTACTAGTAAATTTCTCTGGGCTCTGTATAATTGCTCCAAGGCTCTCACGACTTTGTCCACTCCGAGAGGTGCGGTGCCGTATACCAATTCTGTATTACACCTTTCGTACCTTGACGATATAGTTGTGTATTCCAAAGGCTGGGTGAACATATCAACTACCTCTATCTCGTCAGCACAAGCTCCAACTGTATCCGGAAAAATGCCGGTTTGGGGTTCAGAACCTAACATAACTGGGTTATACAGAGACTAACAGGGCGTTCCTGCCACATTGAAATCACATATTTTTCAAGCAAAAATATTAAATCCAACTTACCTATCTACAAATATGCTCTGTCAGATATTTGTGGGTAGGTAGGTTGGCAAATTTCTTCTTGTTGGAAGGTGGCCAACACTAATTGTTAGGTATAACGAATATATAATAAATTGAAACCTTGAAGACCACCGCTTGTTCAAAAAACAGTGGCAACGTTTTATTGGGTTGTGCAACTGGTTGAGCCACTACAATCGTCGCTCAGCCAAGAAGACAGCGCCCTTGTACAATCTGTTTAAGGGAAAGCAGGGATTTTCATAGATCAGCCATTCGAAGTCGTCTTCCTTCGCTTGTTCTTCTTACAGACGCCAATGGCGTGTGCCATAAGTGTTGCGGCCGTTCTATGGCAGGGAGTCGAACACTATAAATGTATAGTGAGTTATAGGAGTGTGAAGTTAATTCCCACCGAGCATGTCAACCAATAAGAGCGGCTTGCTATCAATAGGTAATTAAGCTACGTCGGTCCTACATTGAAAACAAACGATTGACTCTAAAGACGAACATCTAAACCATCTTGTGTTTTGTGTACTGAAAACGAACGGCCGAAACTTATCCGTTAATCGCTCCTACAAGAGTATCAGTTTAGCGTGGTTTACCGTCCCGGTTAGGACAAGGAAATATTTGACTGTTTCGAACCTCGATGACTCCACCATAATAGCTGACGTGAGCCAGATCGAACGAACGCATCACCCAAAGAACAAGCCACCATCAGGGCTATATTCCAGAAGTACTGCTGTACGCTACTGGACCGGTGTGAACTAAGTAATGGTTGTCACCGACTTATTTAGTCAGCCTCGTTAACCAGTGTCCCATAATGGCGAGAACACATCCTTCTACGCGTTGCAGATCATCACAGAAGAAGCCGACCAAAACATGTATTGGGATCGGAAACTATACGAAGCTAGTCAAGGTCCACCTCAATGACTTTCGACGGGCCCCAATTAATCGGCAAAGATCAGATAAACTCTTTGATGAGGAAGGCAGTATGTTACTAGACGTCGATTCCGTAATTACTATCACGTCTGTGTAGTCCGGCAGCGAATAAGAACGACGCTGTCTTGGCATAGCTTTCAAAGGTACAAATTTTGAGGCCGCAGTTGCGGCTTGTCGATTAACGTACCCAGACGTATTCTCTGTACCTTCATCTAATTTTCCCTTCTTTCTGTTGTTATCAACCATACCGTTCTGTAAATAATATAGTTTTGATGACGACGATTTCTTGAGGACTAGGATTCACTCACTTACCTTGTAAACGGGGCTGCGTTGGCGAAAAAATAATGACTGTCTGGAACTAGTAGGTATATCATGGCCCGGGAGATAGGTGGGTAGGGCCAACTTGTACCAAAATCAAACGCGCAGAGCTACATTAAAAAAAATAAGTTAAGTTCATTTTTCGCTAAACCGAAGGTGTAAGAAAATTAAAAGTGGCATCAATCGATTCTTTATTATTAAAAAAAATATTTTCACAACACCGCATAGGTTATCAGTTTCAAATTAAGCACCGAATAGTACTTGGACGTTGATAAGCCTCATATAATTGTGACAGTCTCCTCAAGCACGTTTCTCTGTGGTAACAGTTGTGGGTTTCCAACATGCTTTCGAAATGTGTCACAATTATCTCGTACGTCGTCGTCGGCGCTGATCTGTCACTCGTGTCGGATCAACGCAGACGACGATTATCGCCTATTCAATATCCTTGAGCTATAATGATATCCGAAAATAAAATGATTAGACTGTTGCGGGATTTTGTTCTAACCTTGTAAACTATAATTATGTGTTTTGCCTAAAATGTCTAACAAGTTTCATCTATGGTAAATTCTATTTGCTGATTATTTACCTTTTACATAAATGCTGCTTTGGTCGACCCATTAAACATTCCGTTAACTGAGAAGGTTGCCTACCTAAATGTGGTCGGTGGAAGATGATTTAAAACAGAAACAATTTTTTTTCTCGCTTTATAAAAAAACTTCTTTTGACGAATTGGTATCATTTTCTATATACAATTATTATGTGTTCTTAATTTGTTAGCAATTAGAATAATAAATAACTAATACGATATTTTACAATAGGTGATCCTAGTACAATTCTACAAAAAGCCAAGCTACATTCTGTTGATGGAACAGAATGCAACAAAGTATATGAAACTCGGTTAGCAAGAGGTATTATATCCGCACAGATATGCGCCGTATCTGACGATGGTTCGAAAGACACATGCCAGGTTTGTAAAAATGGCGGTATAAAAGATCAGTTGATGAATACTTTCTGTTTATTTTAAAGGGGGACTCGGGAGGCCCTCTACAAGTACAAGAAATGGATGCAAGCAGCATTTACAGTATAGTCGGAGTAACATCTTATGGAATGGCTTGTGGCGGGAAAACTCCAGGAGTTTATTCAAGAGTGTCTAGTTATTTAGACTGGATAGAAAAGATAGTGTGGCCTTAAAAACTATATCATCTGTTAGTTTAAAGTCATTTACAATTTGTACATGCAACTCATTTTCATTTAATCATACTCTACATAAATAAACGAAAAATAAATCTACGCTGATGGATTGTAATAATATTATACTATTTTGCACACTTTTTTCACGGTTTTTTTAATTTCTCCAAAACGAATCTATCGATTTTAATTTTCTTTGAGTAAAAAGGTACCATTTTAAAAGACCTTTAATTTGATATATCACAAGGGGCACAGTGGAATTTAAACTTTTCAGGATTGGATAGGTGGGGGTGGCAGGGTAAGTATATTAGCGTGACGCGGATTACTATCGTTGGTAATAGAGTAAATAAACGACGCTATGTTGGTTTATTACTAGTTTATGAATAGAATTTAAATTGAAAATATTATTAATTTAAGTATTGCATAAGTGTAGAAAATTTAAACAATCGTGCGGGTGTGGCCAGTTTTTTTGTAATAATTGTTCAAAAATTTCAAAATTTTTGGATGAGCGCCGCGCCGTTGCGACCGTTTTTGGATTTACTAAATAAAGTTTTCTTCATAGTAGGTATAGTTGTTGCGAAACCTGATCAGATAACTGGTTTTTGAGTTATGGGGCGTTAAAGTCAAAATTTGAAAAATCATAGCGGCCGCCATTTTGAAGTTAGAGAGTCCGGTAAAAAACTGTTTCTCTTATGGTCTTTTTTCATATCCGCTACTCAGATTTTTAAAATTATCTCCTGAAAAAAGGGCTACCAAAAATACATTTCTAACTTCCGCTTCCAGTTTCGGATTTTTGTGAAAAGCTTTTTTGTCGATGAATTTTCGGTACACCCCTTCATTTTAAATTTCATCAAAATCGGTTCACGCGTTAGCGGCGTCATATACATACATACATACACACACAAAAAAAGAAAGAAAGTGAAACAGATTAGGTATCCCAAAAAAAAAATTTTTAAAGCATCTATGTTTTAGTATATAGGTAAGCAAAATAATTTTAACCAAAAATTAAACATTTTAAAGGAAAACTTTTAATAAAAAGAAAAAAAACATGATATTAGTGGTGGTGGAATTAAGCAGACCACATCACAATTTTTAACATTTTATGTTTCAAAAAGTAATAAAAATGCACAGATCTCGCAGTTCTTGCAACTATCGGAGGGTGTTGAAAACAAACACGATGTATATTTAATACGGTAATCGAATATACAGAGTGTGTAAAAATTGTGGTGCAGGTTTCAGGTAATGCAAGATAGGTATCACACTAAAAAGGAAACTAATTTTGATTTTGTATGTAAGTAATCAATAATAAAAAATTTCAAGTTGAACGGCAGCTACACATTTAGGATACGACGGAGAGATGCAAGTTCGTGTTTTAAACAATAATTTTGAGCAAAACCTATTTTAATGTCGATAAACCAAATACGGCTTACAATTCGTGACATATGATTGGCGATTGACTAAGGGAAACAATAAATTATTAAAAAAATAATGTTTTGGTGGTCTTGTGTTGTTTTCTGTAATGCTAATGAGACAACATGATGGAAAACGGGATATTCAGATGTGAAAATCTTACAGCGATCATTAGAAAAGCACAAGTTTAAGAAACACATTTCTTCAGCCTGAAAACTTGTTCTTTTGGGAAAACAAAATATTACTGCGGTAGCTTGACTTTATTTTAGTTACATTTGTAATATTAAGGCTGTACTTTGAAGCTATAGGTTAAATTTAGACAGCATTTATTCTAAATTTATTAGGACACTATTTATTATTTTATTATTTTTTCTTCTTCTCCCATTCTTGCCATTTATGTTTATATTATATATTCTAACTTGGTAATAAGCACTTCATTGACTGTTGCTGGATATTTACATTTATAGTTGATATAATTTGTTGATGTATATATACCGTGTGTCCCTGGGAAGACGGAACATAGGGATCTTACAATGGTAATTTTTTAAAATGATCCACGAGTGCTTAGAATTTTGTATTTGGTGGAAGCGTCGACGTCATTATGTCAGCTGTTTAACGCGCTTGCTAATACAGATGTAATACGCACGTGCGTTATACTAACAAACGATTCAACAATTATTTACAATACGAATTGACAGCCGCGCTCTTGAAAATCAGTTAGAAATAAAATTATTAATTATTTGCTCAAATTGGTTCATGTAAATGTAGATAGTGTTTTAATTAAATTAAATGAGGCTGGGTATCCATTATAAAGGTAATAAATACAAAATAATTTGTTTGCAGTTGACGTTATGGTTCTAAGATCTTTTTCAGATTATGATGGATTAGGTGAACAATTAAGGCTTTTCGCAAGTTAGGCTTATTAGAAACTGAAAATGAAATTACGAAAATTATACTAATAGGTACATAAAATAATGCTGTCGACCTGTGTTAGAAAACTTTCCTTTGTGGTATGCAAGAATCCGGCTCCTTAAAAATCACATACTTTTAATGTAACAATTATTTGATCACATTAAATTGCCGTAGAAATAAAGATTTCATATTCGTACACAGTAACTGATATTAATATTCGCTTTTTCTTTGATTTCATCTTAATACAGTCTTATGTAATTAGCATTGTAGCATGTTTCATCATAAAGCTGATTGTCGCATCAAATTCTTCGGTTCACACATCAAGATCTTCCTATTAAAGTAAATTTTCAAATTTCACATGTAATTTAACTGGGATTACTGATTGTCAGCTCTAAACTGTACTTCAGTTAAGGTAGGACCCCATTTAAAAAAAATTAACATGAACATAACCTTTAATTATTGTCTTTGACATTTAAAACACAAACACAAATTTTGATCTGCAGACGATCATACATGATCGGCATGGAAATCATTAATGATCGGTGACATTCGTGTAATTGTTTCAAGGCGAATGCTTCATAGCACTCGTGGATCATTTTAAAAGATTAGCATTATAAGATCCCTATGTTCCGTCTTCCCAGGGACACACGGTATTTCACAATCGTAAAAACAGCGATTACAATCGACAATTAAATTGAAGTTAATTTAAACGATCAATGGTAAAAAACTTTAGCTATTATCACTGAATGTACTCATCAAGTACCTAACTCTATTTTGAAAGAGCAGCATTCTTTATTGTTCCCAATTTAGAACTTTGACGACTGTAAGTTCAGGAACCGTTTGCGAGCTTTTTTGATATCAGCTTTTTGTCTTAGTTTTGTCTAAGCATAGACTAATAACACCTGTGTTATTTGCCTATGGTCTAAGCTCTAAGGAATAACTTTAACCTGAAGTTTGCACCACCATTTTTATACATTCTGTATAATGAACATAGTTTTAGTTTATAATGGTTTATTATATAACGTTAACAATACAAATACCAAACAGACTATTATAACAGACTAGTATACCGAGTGGTTGGTATCTGAACAGGAAGTATACATTGTATATATCACGTTTATCCGAATTCCTGCTCTTAATTGTTATGGAAAAAATTGGTAATGGTAGTAAACTAAAGAGAATAATATTCCGCGTTAAAAATTCTTTGTGTACATAACAATATAAAATTTAAAAATGTAGCTATTCAAAAAATACGAGGTGCTGCACTTGTCAAAACAAAAAATATAGGTAGTACCTACTCATATTTTTCGAATGTACCTTCATATTTAAATTTTATATATTTATTTTTATACTATTTATTATACAAAGAATTCTTAAAATTGAACGACGCGAAATATTATTCTCTTTAATTTAGTACCATTACCAATTTTTTCTATAAAAATGGCGAGGAGGAATTCGCATATTAGATGTGATAAACAATGTAAACGGCTTATGTACAGGGATATGACAACCACTCGGTAGAAATGTTGCTTACTTGACTAAACTAATAAACTAAGTGAATATATAGGGGGTCGAATTGAATTACGCTACATAGGGAATTCAATGGTAAAATTTTAAAAGTCCGTTATTTCGTGGGCAAAACCCTCAGCTTGCACAATTTTGCGAAGATGCTTATAAGCTTTTCTGTAGCTCGATTACCCAAGTGTTTAATTGCGCAATCAAAACATATAATTTTATGAGAATAAATCAGAAACGAATTAATGCTTTAAGATAAAATCACTTAAGACTTTTACGACAGGTAGTACAATATAAGTCTTTATATTATAATACATATAATATTACAGAATATCAGCAGAAGAAACATTTGGTAAAAATAGATTTTCCAGTGAAGGTATTCACAACAAAAATATTTTCTGATATTTTCTAAGGACAGAATTAACGCTTCTGCGTTAATTCCAACTTTTTTCAATTTAATAACCAAATTTACAAACAAAACTTCGGTGTGGCTATGGGTCAGCCGGCTTCAAGTACTACGATTGCTGATCTTGTTCTAAAAAAAATAGAAGATTTATTAAAGATCTTAAATGAAAAATTTTTTTTACAAACGGTATGTTGACGACATTATCACTGTAGCTGATAAAAACAAAACTTTTTCAATAATGTTCACCCTAGATTACAATTTACTAACTGTAAAATAAATTTAACTCCATCAATTTTTTGGACTTAACTTTGTTTCGGAACCAAGATGGATCTATTGACACAGATTAGTTCCGAAAAGAAGTCAAAACTGAAAGATAGTTAAATTTTAATTCTTTTATTTCAATTAAATATAAAGAAAATTTAATTTATGGACTTGTTGACAGAGCAATTAAATTATCATCTACAAAATTTCACTATAAAAATATTAATCTCGAAATCTATGCTAATCAAAAATAATTATCCAATTCATTTTATTAAAAAACATATCAACAACTCTGTCTATTATAATTTTTTCAATTGATTGATAAGACTGCACTTTTCCTTCTTATTTCTCTGTTCCGCAATTTATAACAGCTCCCGTTGGTAAGGTTGTAAAATGCGATTGATTGAGATGGTGAAGTATGAATATCGACAATAAGCTCAACTGGTCAGTGCACATTGCTGAAATCTGTAAAAGACTGACAGGAGCCTTATACAGCGTGAGAAGAATGAAAAATATCTCAACGAAAGAAATTGCCACGCTAACTTACTATTCCAACTTTCATAGCGTAGCCACATATGGTATCCTTCTATGGGGAACGGCCACAGATGCAAGCAAAGTCTTTCTACTGCAGAAAAGGGCACTTAGAATATTATGCAACCTGCCCTATACACATACATGTAGAGACGCCTTCAAGAAAGAAAAAATACTTACGCTACCATCGGTGTACATCCTCAACTGTGTAAAATACGTGCACTGCAACCTCAGTGAATTCTTAAAAAATAGTGATACTCACTCAATTAACACACGGTCCAAAGATTCCTTAAGAATACCATATCACCGACTAACAAAGACCCAGCGGGGTGTAGACTACTGGGGCGTAAAATTATACAACTCACTGCCTATTGAAAAGTTCTCTAGTACTGTAAAGCAAGAGCTCACTAAGCACCCCTTCTACTCCTTACAAGAATTTCTAGCTAGTGACTTCTGTGCATCGTCCATGTGACGATTAGCAAAATTTTGTCTATTTGTACAAGTGTGAACATTGTAAAACTGTGAACATTTTTTCTCTTGTAGATATGTATTTGTTTGAAAAGTGATGTGAGTTGTATTATATTTGTTTATATTTGTTTATATTCTGTTCTATCTTTTTTGACATATCGTGTAATATATTGACGACAAATAATATATATATACAATATACAATATACAATGTAGGTAGTCTTTTGCTTTCATTTTTGTAAAAATTTGTTTTTCCTTTTTTTGGGTTTTTGGAATTTTAAATATGTATTTTTATAGTTTTAATTTCCCAATTTTTGATCATTTTATTGAATTATTAATTTTCAAAGCTTCCTCTATTCAATATTAGGCATAATGATTATTCAATTATCGTTTTCATTACTGGAAAAAATAAGAATTATATTTTTAGATTAAAAGAAATGTTGGAATAATGCTATTTTATTGGGTAAATAAAGTTCAATATGGAAAGTTTTCAAATAAGCTATTCTTGCCTTTCCATTTTGCTTGCAGATTTCGCTTGGGAAGGTTCTTAGAAAGAAACAGATTTTGTTAATTACTTTTTCAAACATAAAATGTTAAAAATTGTGATGTGGTGTGCTGAATTCTGACCCTGTATAGTGCTGATCAATAATTAAAAAAGAAATTTAACCTATCTACCTTAGTTTTTTTATTATGGCCAAAAAACAGCAAAATGGCAATTTTGTTTTTTGGGCATAAGTTAGTTGTTATTAAAATTTTTCAGATCTGTTAAAACTTTCTTGAAGCAACTTTTTAACTGCAGTACCGCAGTGGTATCAAAATTTTTCTACTCCGTTTCGGTTTTACGAAATCATCCTCAGGTTTGTTTTTTCTTATGGGCGGCATATTGGATTTTTACAGCATCGGATAGAGTTTTTGATTTTGCTTTCAACGATGTATAACATGCTGAATTTTGACTGCAGAAAACTGCTGTTATTTACAGAAATAGTAACGGATAGTGAGAACGGTATCTTAATTTTTTGAAGACTCAGTTTATGAACTATTAAAAATTGTGAAATTACTTGAACACCATACGAGAAACATAACATAATATATCCAAATCCACAACCACCAAAATTATACGGTTTAGTTAAAATACATAAACATACATGCACCAAACCCCATGCTAGCTAAAACATTAAATAATATAATTTATAATTTAGGATACACTCCAAAATATTCAGTTAAAAACACTTCTGAATTGATTAATAAATTAAGTAACATTAGCTTACCACCACTATGTAAAATAGTTAGTTTTGATGTTACGAGTATGTTTTCACAAATACCCCCACAGGAATGTATTCCTTTATTAGAAAATGTTTTAATTAACAATAACATTGAATTAACAAAAAGGATAGAGTTGATTCAATTATTTGAACTTTGTATTAATCAAAATTATTTTATTTTTAATGATAAAATTTATCTTCAGAAAGATGGGTTACCAATGGGTAGTCCCATTTCACCACTATTGGCTAATATTTTTATGGAAAATATAGAAGATCAAATATTTGAATCAAATGTATCAAATAAAATTGTATTTTGGTTTCGTTATGTTGACGATATTTTGGCATGTTTTGATAGTTCTTTCGAATACATTGACGACTTTTTAATTTTTATTAATACTTTACACCATAAAATTAAATTTACACTAGAAATTGAACAAAACAGATCTATTAACTTTTTAGACTTAAACATAAAAATTAATTCAGAAAACATACTCGAATACTCAATTTATAGGAAACCAACACAAAGCGATATTACCATACCCCATAACTCTTGTCATCATAATACACATAAATTAGCAGCATATCAATCTTTAGTACACAGAGCTCTAACAATTCCTTTAGATAAAAATAGTTTTAATAGAGAAATTTCAATTATTAATCAAATTGCATATAGCAATGGATATAATACAACACTTATTGACACTTTAATTAATTTAATTTAAAAAGAAAAATTATAAATTAGCTATTCAAAAAGTTTATTCCATTAATAACTCTGATAAAACACTAAAATACGTTTCAATTCCATATTTTGGTAAAATTTCAGAAAAGATTGCTAAAATTATAAATCACACAAATAAATATAAAGTCACTTTTAAAACAAATAAAAATATTCTATACTCTCTTTTTAATGCTAAAGACAAAATTAATGATTTGTTAAAATCAGGTATTTATAAATAATTGTTCACATTGTGATTCAGTATATATTGGTCAAACAATTAGAAATTTCAGTATTAGGCAAAAAGAACATATCCGTTGTTACAAATATAAACATGCACATAAATCAAATTATGCTAAACATTTGTTAGAAGAAAATCACACATTAACATCTAATAATACAATTAAATTTTTACACTTTTCTGATAACAAAAATAAATTAAATATTTTAGAAGATTTTGAACACACAAAAAACAACATACCTTTAATGAATGAGCAAATTGAACTCTTAGATTCTCCTTTATTGAAGATTTTGGAATAAATATCTTTTTAAAAACACTGATAAGCGACTGACCTCCGACGGGTTGACTGGGGCCAGTTGCTTCACGCAGTGTTAAAATAATAGAATCAAGCAGTTACTGTATAAATCATTTTGCATTTGTTATTTAATATCTTATAAATGCTTTTGACAATGGCACATTGATGCCGAAATACGTATAAAGCAAAATAAATGTTGTTATTCCAGTTAAAATCGATATTTTATTTGATATTTATATTTCTATATTTAGAAGATATTCCTTTATTACGGTTAGGACAGCTATGGATGCAACAAGACTGAGCACCTCCCCATAACACTATTCCAGTACGAAATTTTCTCAATCAGCATTTCCATAATCAATGGATAGGCAACCGTGGAGTTGTGGAGGCCATTCCACAACTCCACGGTTGCTAGATCACCTGATTTGTCCCCTTTAGATTTCTTTTTGTGGGGAAACCTCAAAAATAAAATCTATAAGAACAGAATTAACAATAGGGAGGAATTAAGAAGAAACGTTTTACATGCATTTGCTACAATTGGAGGCCGAGATATTCAAAGAGCTGTAAACAATATTAGAAAAAGAGCAAGTCTTTGTATAGCTACTACTTATATTAAAAAAACGGTAGATAGGTTACAGTTCTTGTTTAAGAATTTAAGATTATGATAAGTATTTATCAGCATAACCCTTTTCATAATTTGTGAAGTTTCCCCATAGCAATCTATTTAAATTTATCTACTATTTCTGTAAATAACAGCAGTTTTCGGGAGTCGAAAGTCATCATGTCATTCATCATTGAAAGCACCATCAAAGACTCTATCCGATACTGTAAAAATCAATATGCCGCCCATAAGCAAAAACAAACCTGAGGATGATTCCGTAAAACCGAAACGGGATAGAAATTGTTTTTTAAGAAACAACCTGTATAAATATATTTTCCTAATAGAATTGTAAGTATACTAAATTTTAATTTAAAAATAAAATTGCCTACAACAAACTCCGCGAAAGCATATGTCTAACATTAATAGTTTGACCTTAGATATCATAGATGCATAGGGAAGTGCATAAGCTTGCGCGCATTTACTCACAGGTTCTCCTCGTTTGACCCTCCGCAGATAGAGAGAGAGAGAGAGTTTTATAGGGTTCCACTGTAAATGAAAGACAGCGAGTCAACTATAGGTAAGTTTGTTTTTTTATACAGGGTGTTTCTTAAATGGCGGACACGGAGAGCACTACGCGATTCTCATCTTAAAACTGAGTTGAAAAAGTATAGGCGATTTTGTCCTAATGTATTTAGTTTCCGAGTTATTCGCATTTTAAAAAATTTAAATTTGACAACATTGCGCATGCTTGCACGGACTTTGTTTTAAACGTTTGGTGTTTTAATAAGGCAGTATGAACAAGTTTCCTAGGTAATAACCTCATAGCTACAATGCACTGTTGCAACATATTGAAAAAAAAATTAACAACAGATATTTATCAGAAAGAATGTCTTCGGAGGAAGGAATACAACGTATAAAAAATTCCAAATTTATTAAGATTTAATATTTGATTGATGAACAATGCGGAACGGTTAAAATTTACCCGTTTTTCCAAAGCATAAAGGAATTGAATCTCAATCTTTGACTGAGAATAACTCTGAAACTAGCGAAGAACGGGCATTATTGTATTATATTTTTCCAATTGGTATCTGGAGGGGAATGTAGTACTGTGGTCCGTGTCCGCGATTTAAGAAACACCCTGTATTGTGCGCTCTTGACTGAGTGGTTTAGGATCCTAGATACTGTCCTTGGGATACTGTGACTTTGTTCTGAATTATTAAATAATAAATACCGGCGACTTCAAAAGAGTTAGCTTCAGAACAGTGTAATGCTGGTAGCTAAAATCTATATGAAAACGACTATAACCCCATCTCTCGGTGTACATAATACATTCAGAAAACTCTCGTGACGTTTAATGCGTCAAATAGAAAATTCAGTTGGCTAATATAAAAATCATTATAAATTTTATAAAATCAGGCCATGTTTACTAATAGCTAATAGGGATTTTTATATTAACCAACTGAATTTTCCGTTTGACACATTAAACGTCACGGGAGTTTTCTGAATGTATTATAATACATACAGGGTGATTTCTAACGTACGGAGGAAACTGAAAGGGCAAGTAGAGGGGACCAAAACATAGTTTTTTTTACAATAAACTTTTGATCAAAATGGAATAACAAGAAAGTTACAACAGTTTAAAGTTCTTATAAACTTGAGAATTTTTTTAATGAAATGCGGTAATTATTTACGTTTTGAATTCAACTTTTGTATATTTGTAAGTTAATTAAACAAAATTTAGTGAAAATTTTTATAAAACGAAAGTTATGGCTATTTAAAGTGTTCTTCAAAATATTCAGTTACCTATAGGTGCTTGTTTATTGACAACCGCTGATTTACATAATCTGATCATGTAGGTAAGTCAAAATTACAGGAGCAATTTATCAGATTGTGTGAGAAGTGTTTCTGATGTAAAAGCGAATACAATAAGCTCAGCGGTACTCAAAACGTGGGCGTTAAATTATAAGAACTTTAAATTGCTGTAACTTTCTTGTTATTCGATTTTGATCAAAAGTTTATTGTAAAAAATACTATGTTTTGGTTCCCTCTACTTGTCCTTTCAGATTCCTCCGTACGTTAGAAATCACCCTGTATATCTTGAACTTCTGTGGGTAACACCTCGGAAATTATATTTCTGAAATTTTAAAACTAAAATGATAGAGAAATATGTTAAATTTTGTAAGAAAGAATATTTTCTTTTTTATTCTTTCATGAGATTAAAGCAGCCATTTATATTCGTCGAATTTAAAAAAAAAAATTTAATTGAAAGAAATATATATATTTCGGTTAAATAAAAACCTTCATCAGTATTAATTATTAAAAATATAAATCTGTAAGTTATAAGAGAAAAATATAAGTTAGTGAAATAATACATTCGTTAGAAAGTGCAAAACTTACCATTTAAGAATTAACATAATGGAAAATTTTCTAACACATGTTAAAAAATTATTAAATTAAAAAATTTTAAATTTTGTGGTGGAATTCTAACACACCACTGAGTAAATATTATTTAAAAACAAAAACAATGAAACGGTAAAGTTTCATTGTTAAAAATTGAAAAAGAAAATACTTTAAATTTAAATGATGAACTACATTAGCTATCAAAGTTGACTTTGAAGTGAGGCAAAATCATAGATTAAACATTGGTAGATGAGTATCCTCTGTGCTACCAGCAGGCATCAAATCAGCGCCACTTGTGGTTGTGGGCGAAACTATATCAAAACCGCGAAATTTAAAACAGGTGATTCAGTTTCAGATTTGGTTTCATTGTTTTGGCTCGGTTTATTCATTGGAAAGTCAATAAAACACAATAATAATAGCGGTATCGCTGACAGTTTAATATGAACAATGCATGATACAGAACTGGATGATTGACAACGTGAAATATTTTATTTAAATGTTAACATTGCACAACAAATGTGTCCAATACTTTTGCAATAACAAACTTATTCTCCAATGTAGTACTATAAGGGTGTCCAAGATAGAAATGTACATGGGGATCTCAGCTACCTTAAGAGATACGAAGTTGGTTAAACACACTTCTTATTATACGCTCTTTGGAGTTTATAAATATCACAAATCCGAGTAACAAAACCACAAATAATCAACAATAAACTTGCACCACGTCGCGTACATAACCTACCATAAAGTAATCAGTTAACAAGTGCTGATCATGTGATACACATAAAACATAAAGTAATATAGGGGGTTCACACAAAACATAAAATAATATTGGGGGGTTCACACAAAATGTCATAGCCAAACCATAATTTGTAGGAAACAAGCAGGAAATTGTAAGAAATTGCATTCAGCGTTCCAAGCGGTTGTGGGGAAAAGGAGAAGCGTTGTAACAAACCACGAAAACTTACGTCCGACTACTCTCATTTAACTTACCCATCTACCAATGTTTAATCTATGGGCAAAATGGTCGTAAAAATAAAATAAGCTCGTAGAGTCAAAACTGTCAACAAGTCTAAGAATTCTCATAAGTGCAAAATTTTATGACATACAAAAATATTTAAATACAACAAATTAAAAATTGTATTCTCACCATCTAACCGCGAACTCTACCCCATTTTACAATCGCTCTAAAAAGATTGAATGTAAAATACGGTAGAGACACAGAAAGATGGAGAGAACACAAGGAAACTGTAAAAAGTAAAATTTTATATTTAATTTAAATTAATTAATAAAGAAATAGATAGGACAAACCAAACAGAAAAATTAATTAAAAAAATTGTAATAAACAGAATTTAGTTTTTCAATGTCAGTTTTATAGTTAACTGCTTTAGGACTTTTTTATATTTCAATCATTTCATAAATTAATCTTTTGTGTAAGTTATTTTCTTTATGCAAAATTTTAGGGGAATTAAAGTTGAAATTATGAAAATATTGAACAGCATGGTCTGATAAAGCCGTGTTGGGTTTATTTGGTGTAGATATTTTAGTTTTAATTGAATTTTTGTGTTGGTTAATTCTTTTTTTTAAATTCTGTTTGGTTTGCCCTATGTAATTCGCATTACAGTTATTGCAGTCTAGTTGATAGATAACGTTAGATTCAAGATTAATATCTGTTTTGTCTTTTAAGTTATTAAAAAATATCTTTCCTAATGTATTATGGTTTTTGTACACAGTACGGATGTTATATCGAGTTAAAACTTTTTCTAGTTGAACTGATAAGTTAGGTATATAGGGTAAGGATACAGTATTAGTATTTATTTCGAATTGGTTATTATTAAAATCATTACCAAGAAAATTAGGAAAGAGGTCTATAGTATCATTTTGGAGATTTATTCTATTTTTTAGAGTTTGAATTCTATTAGTGATTTGTTTATTAATAAAATTAATAGGATACAAATTTTTTTGTAACATAGTTTTAATTAATATTATGTTTTTTTGATGGAAAATGTTAGATGAAATTAGGATAGCTCTATCAACTAGGCCACAAATAAGGCTTTTTTTATATTTTATAGTAGTTATTGAATGAAAATTTAAGTATCTGTCTGTTTTTACTATATATTATATATTTATTTATATTTATTTATTTATATTATTATATATTTCTTTCAATTAAATTTTTTTTTTAAATTCGACGAATATTAATGGCTGCTTTAATCTCATGAAAGAATACCTCCGTTTCCAGCCAATAATTTTCCACATTTTCTTTTTTGATTCCTTTAGGAATTTATTTAGGTACATATGTAATATAAATTTTGCATCTTCTGTAATTTTCAAATTTTTAAACTAATATTTTTATAAAAGTTATATTTACATTATCAACCATTATCAGCCTTATTTCCTGCCTCCTACAATTTTTCAGTGGAGATATAAGATTGGGGGTTAACAAACTTTCAATTATTAAGTTCCAAACCATGATTGCAATAACATTTATGTAAGCGATTTACTTTGCGTTCCTTTATTTCGTGTTTACTTATACAATCGGTGGATTTTTTTTACAGACTTGCAAATCTGATTGTCGTCAATGGCAACAGTGCACCTTTTCTCTTGTGGCCTAAAGTTTATGATGATGAAAACGATGAAAAGTTAGGTAAGAGCATTTTTTTGAGTTAATTATTTAGGAGTTATTAATTGCTGCTAATAAAAGCTTTTTGTTACTATAGAATACTAAAATATTATTATAGTAATTTAAAAGTATTTTAAAAGTAATTAATCGTAGATATTTGTTGTATAAGTCATTGGCGTAGACGATGGAGGGGGGTTTGAGGGACGTACCCCTCTTTTCGAAATGTAGTCCAGGTAGTGCATATACCTATTTACAGGGTGATTTCTAACGTACGGAGGAAACTGAAAGGACAACTAGAGGAGACCAAAACATTTTTTTTTACAATAAACTTTTGATCAATATCGAATAACAGGAAAGTTTAAAGTTCTTATAAACTTGAAAAAAATTTTGAATCATATTTTCGGAGCCCTATTAATTAATATCTCAAAGGGTTTGAGCTACGACTTTGGTTCCATATTTAACAGCTACCCTTTCTTTTTTATAACTATATAAATATATAGATATACACAATCCGCCACGAGCCATACAGCTTTTAATTGAGATCGGAATGTTACGGTCGACATGCCAATCGAAGTCATTAAATACTACGTTTTGATATATAATATAGAAATGTATACAGGGCTTTCATTTCACAACTAGCCACCTTTAATAACTCTGAAAGTTTTGAAATTTCCAGTTTGAATAAAAACACGTCAACTTTGATATCGAGAGGGAAGTTTAAAACCGCCATTGATTATTCCAGCAATCCCCACTTTGAAATTTCAAATGGAACCACCTACTTTGTGATATATCATTTTACAGGTAATAAAATTCTCTATCTAACCATACTACTTTTTATTGCAACCCATCACCCCCCTCAACCACCCTTTTCTGAAATTTTTGACATTTTCGGTTTGAAAAAAAAACACGTCAATTTTTATATCGAATGGGAAATTTAAAACCACTATTGAAATAATTTTATAATTTCCCCCTTCACCCCAGCAACCCCCCCCTTGAAATTTCAAATTTCCCCCTACCTTGTGATATATCATTTTACAGGTAAAAAAATTCTAATGACATTATTTTATATTCCAACCCCTCAACCTCAACACCCCCTCTTTCTGAAATCATTGAGATTTCCAATTTGAAAAAAAATAATTCATTTTTATATCTAATGGGGAGGTTAAAATGACAATTTAGCATTTCAATAGTCGTTTTAACCTTCCCATTGGATATAAAAATAAACTTTGTTTTTCAAATTGGAAATGATTTCAGAAAGAGGGGGTTGTTGAGGTTGAGGGGTTGGAATATAAAATAATCTGATTAGATAGAGAATTTTTTACCTGTAAAATGATATATCACAAGGTAGAGGTAAATTTGACATTTCAAGGAGGGGGGGTTGCTGGAGTGAAGGGGGGAAATTATAAAATTATTTCAATAGTGGTTTTAAACTTCCCAATCGATATAAAAATTGACGTGTTTCTTTTCAAATCGGAAATGTCAAAATTTCAGAAAAGGATGGGTTGAGGAGGGTGATGGGTTGCAATAAACAATAGTATGGTTAGATAGAGAATTTTATTACCTGTAAAATGATATATCACAAAGTAGGTGGTCCCATTTGAAATTTCAAAGTGGGGGTTGCTGGAGTGGAGGGGGTGAATTATAAAATTACTTCATTGGCGGTTTTAAACTTCCCCCTCGATATCAAAGTTGACGTGTTTTTATTAAAACTGGAAATTTCAAAACTTTCAGAGTTATTAAAGGTGGCTAGTTTTGAAATGAAAGCCCTGTATATACAGGGTGTTTCTTAAATCTCGGACACGGAGCATAGTACTACATTCCCCTCCAGATACCAATTGGAAAAATATAATACAATAATGCCCGTTCTTCGCTAGTTTCAGAGTTATTCTCAGTCAAAGATTGAGATTCAATTCCTTTATGCTTTGGAAAAACGGGTAAATTTTAACCGTTCCGCATTGTTCATCAATCAAATATTAAATCTTAATAAATTTGGAATTTTTTATACGTTGTATTCCTTCCTCCGAAGACATTCTTTCTGATAAATATCTGTTGTTAATTTTTTTTCAATATGTTGCAACAGTGCATTGTAGGTATGAGGTTATTACCTAGGAAACTTGTTCATACTGCCTTATTAAAACACCAAACGTTTAAAACAAAGTCCGTGCAAGCATGCGCAATGTTGTCAAATTTAAATTTTTTAAAATGCGAATAACTCGGAAACTAAATACATTAGGACAAAATCGCCTATACTTTTTCAACTCAGTTTTAAGATGAGAATCGCGTAGTGCTCTCCGTGTCCGCCATTTAAGAAACACCCTGTATATGTAGAATACAGAATACAGTGTGGAAGAAAAGTATGGAATAAATTCATTATTTCTAAAACGATGACGTTTCATGAAATTTCCTCGGACACGTCGATTTTACTTTTTAAAAAGACCCTTGTTCCAATGTTCATTTGTTTTCGCGTGATGACGTCATCGGATATATTTTTTAATGGAACCCCTATATTTTTTTAACGGATTCGTGTACAGTTCAACTTGCTGAATTCGAAAATGTACCACTTTAATACTTTATTTTTACACCTTCCCGAGAAAAAAATATTAACCGATTCGTAGTAAGAACAACAAATTAAATCAGAATCGATAAATTAACAAATTAACAATTAACAATACCGTTTCAATTACTGCCTGCAACAAAATGATCATAATTTTGAACATTTAATTAATTAATTTATAAAATTGTCACGTTGCTATTGTTGAGCTGTTAATTTGTTAATTATTAATTTATTAATTTTTAATTTGTTAATTGTTAATGTATTAATTTGTCGATTCTGATTAGATTTTGTTTAGCTGCCGGAAACAGTTTCTTAGGTAACTTTGATTTAATTTGTTGTTTTTACTACGAATCGGTAATTATTTCTTTTCTCGGGAAGATGTAGAAATAAAGTATTAAAGTGGTACATTTTTGAATTCAGCAAATTGAGCTGTACACGAATCCGTTAAAAAAATACAGGGGTTCCATTAAAAAATATATCCGATGACGTCATCACGCGAAAACAAATGAACATGGGAAATGCGCAGGTATAGAATCAAGGGCCTTTTTAAAAAGTAAAATCGACATGTCCGAGGAAATTTCATGAAACGTCATCGTTTTAGAAATAATGAATTTATTCCATACTTTTCTTCCACACTGTATAGTTAGAACATTTTCAGGGCCTACTAGATGTAATTGAGTGTCAGTTGAATATCTCCTTTGTTAGGAGTAATAGAAAAAATGTATTAAGTAAAGTTTTATGATATTATATGGCAAATATTTTAAGAGCATTAAATAAAATATCCGACTTCCGGCTTGAACCATTTTTAGTTTTTCTTACGGGGCACCGTGTATTTTTTAAATGTAGTCGGTAGCTTAATCGATTATCTTTAAAAATATTGAACAAGTATACTAAAGTTAATATTAGTTACTGTACTTGCAAATTTGTTGAAGAATGGTCACCTAGATCACCAGATTTTTTGTGTGAGGATTTATAAAAGATAAGGTATACTAGAAATTTAGAAGACCTACAAGCTGAAATTATAAACACAGTTAATCAAATAACAGCTGAAATGTTACAAAATATACGAAGCAGTTTGATTACCTGATGACAATTATTGTGCATACAAGAAAATGGTGGGGACTTTGAACATTTTTATTAAATTAAGAAAGTTATTATTTTTTCTCGTAATTATTAAGTTTTTTTTAATTCAATTAAGAACCTGTTTTCCAACATAACAACTTTTTTTCTAAGTTTTCTGTCTTGAAACTTTTTCTATTGTTTGTTAAAATTTGTTTGTAACAAATAACAACTTATTTTAAATTTTATTCTTAGAAGAAAAATAAACTGCTGAACTGGCAAACCACAAAATGATTTCATCAGATAAGTTTGATAAGCAGAGTATCGCAAAGTGTAAAAACACATGTTGATAGGGTTGATTTTTAGTTTGTCAAATTACTTTGACAACATTTAGAGCACTTAATATAATTTTTTCTTGTTTTATTTGAAAAAACTTAATTTTTTTAGTTAATTTTGTTGAATTTTGTAGTTTTTGCCTAATAAATCAAAAATCATTACAAATAGCCATGAGGATGTACAAAAAAGGTTTGCTATTTATGTAACATTGTTAAAAATATACAGGGTGTTCCATTTGAAAAAGTTGAGAAAAATAACTTAAGGGGATAAAAGAATTAATTAATCTTCAATAGAAGAATAAAAATTCTAAGAAAAAGCTACAAAAGAACAATTACTCTTAAAATTTTTATCAAAAAAACAACAGTTATAACAAATTATTAATTATATAACATCTATAGAATTATATATTCCCAAAACCATTACTGTAGATTTAATTTCTCATTTAACAATTCTCATGAATAATCTCCGTCAAAATTTCACACAAAATTTCACAATTAATAATGATACTAACTGCATAGAAAATTTATCTGATAAAAATATTCCAACAGACGTCCTTGATATTTTAAAACTCGGACCAAAATTTAATATTTTCAATCCTTATCAAAAATGCACAGATCTCGCAATTCTTGCAACCATCGGAGGGTGTTGAAAACAAACACGATGTATATTAATACGGTAATCGAATAGATATACCGAGATATACAGAGTGTCTAAAAATTGTGGGGCAGGTTTCAGGTAGTAATGCAAGATATCGCACTAAAAAGGAAACTAATTTTGATTTTGTATGTAAGTAATCAATAATAAAAAGTTGAACGGCAGCTACACATTTAGGATACGACGGAGAGATGTAAGTTCGTTTTTCAAACAATAGTTTTGAGCAAAACTTTAATTAATGTCGATAAACCAAATACGGCCTACAATTCGTGATATACGATTGGCTAAAGGAAACAATAAATTATTAAAAAAATATTATTTTGGTGGTCTTGTGTTGTTTTCTGTAATGCTAGTGAGACAACATGATGGAAAACGGGATATTCAGATGTAAAAATCTTACAGCGATCATTAGAAAAACACAAGTGTAACGAACACATTTCTTCAGCCTGAAAACTTGTTCTTTTGGGAAAACAAAATATTACTGCGGTAGCTTGACTTTATTTTAGTTACATTTATAATATTAAGAATTAAGGTTGTACTTTGAAGCTATATGTTAAATTTGGACAGCATTTATTCTAAATTTATTAGGACACTATTTATTATTTTATTATTTTTTCTTCTTCTTCCATTCTTGCCATTTATGTTTATATTATATATTCTAACTTGGTAATAAGCACCTCATTGACTGTTGCTGGATATTTACATTTATAGTTGATATAATTTGTTTATATATTTCACAATCGTAAAAACAGCGATTACAATCGACAATTAAATTGAAGTTAAACGATCAATGGTAAAAAACTTTAGCTATTATCACTGAATGTACTCATCAAGTAACTCTATTTTGCAAGAGCAGTATTCTTTATTGTTACCAATTTTGAACTTTGACGACTGTAAGTTCAGGAAGCGTTTGCCAGCTTTTTTGATATCAGCTTTTTGTCTTAGTTTTGTCCAAGGAATAACTTTACTTGAAGCTTGCACCACCATTTTTATACATTCTGTATAATGAACATGATTTTGATTTATAATGGTTTATTATAACGTTAACAATACAAATACCAAACAGACTATTATAACAGACTCGTATACCGAGTGGTTGGTATCTGAACAGGAAGTATACATTGCATGTATCACGTTTATCCGAATTCCTGCTCCTAATTGTTATGGAAAAAATTGGTAATGGTAGTAAACTAAAGAGAATAATATTCCGCGTTAAAAATTCTTTGTGTACTATTTCTTTAACATAACAATATAAAATTTAAAAATTCAGCTATTCAAAAAATACGAGGTGCTGCACTTGTCAAAACAAAATATACTCATATTTTTCGAATGTATGTACTTTCATATTTAAATTTTATATATTTATTTTTATATTATTTATTATATAAAGAATTCTTAAAATTGAACGACGCGGAATATTATTCTCTTTAATTTGGTACCATTAACAATTTTTTCCATAAAAATGGCGAGGAGGAATTCGCATAGATGTGATAAACAATGTAAACGGTCTATGTTCAGGGATATGACCAACCACTCGGTATAAATGTTGCTTACTGGGCTAAAGTAATAAACTAAGTGAATATACGGGACGTAGAATTGAATTATGCGACATAGAGGGAATTGAATTGTAAAATGTTAAAAGTTCCTTATTTTTAAAATTATATTTGTAAAACTATACACGGAATATCATTCTCTTTAATTTGGTATACCAATACCAATTTATTCCATAAAAATGGGGAGCTGCGCGGAATATTATTCTCTTTAATATGGTACCATTACCAATTTGTTCCATAAAAATGGGGAGCAGGAATTCGCATAAACGTGATAAGCAATGTAAACTACTTATGTACAGGGATATGACCAAGCACTCGGTATAAATGTTGCTTACTTGGCTAAACTAATAAACTAAGTGAATATACAGGGGGTGGAATTGAATTACGCTACATAGGGAATTCAATGGTAAAATTTTAAAAGTCCCTTATTTCGGGGACAAATCCCCAGCTTGGCACAATTTTACGAAGATGCTTATAAGCTGCTGTTCTGCAGCTCGATTACCCAAGTGTTTAATTGCGCAATCAAAATATATAATTTTAAAATGAGAATAAATCAGAAACGAATTAATGCTTTAAGACAAAATCACTTAAGACTTTTACCACAGGCAGTAGTACAATATAAGTGTTTATATTATAATATAATATTACAGAATATCAGCAGAAGAAACATTTAGTAAAAATAGATTATTATTACGTTCTGAACATTTTGTATTTTTTGGTTTTGTTTTCTTTTCCAGTGAAGGTATTCACAACAAAAATATTTTCGGATATAGGACAGAATTAACGCTTCTGGGCAAGCGCTTACAGAACAACGGGTGCTGACCGAAAACGCAACCAACTCCGCATGCTCACACCCTGCTTAGATCCCGCGTGACGATATTTCGTGACGCGACAACCTATAACTCGCCTCCGTATAAGTGTTTTCAACACTAAAACTTCCTCTTGAATCTTTCATCATCAATGTTGAGAAAGCAATTAGTAATATTGATAATAATAACCAACATAACATTAGAACAAAATTTTGCAACGTTATAACTAATTTCACAAATAAAAATAAAAACCATATTCTTCCCCCATTACTACATAAACAAAATAAATTAATACTAAACAAAATCAAAAAAACAAAAGAATTTCTTCAATCCAACAATGATATCCTTATCACTAATGCAGATAAAACACAGAAAACAGTTATTATTAATAAAACAGATTACAATAATAAAATTAATGAATTACTCAATGACCCTAACACTTACAAATTGGAAAAAAAGGCCCTACTTCATCCATCCAATTGAAAAATAATAAAATTATTAAATCCTGGTAAGATAACAATTATATTGATAATAACACTTACAAAAAACTAATTATTCATAATAGTACACCACCCACTCAATATGGCCTTCCAAAATTACACAAAAATAATATTCCACTGCGTCCCATAGTTTCGTCCTATACAGGACCTACATATAATATTTCAAAATTTTTATCAAATGTAGGTACTTGTTAACATTACTAAATTAAATAAACATAGTGAGTGTAAAAGATTCGTGGAGTTTCAAAAAATGTATTGATAATGTAACTTTACCTTGTAACCATCAACTTTTTTCTCTAGATATTGTGTCATTATACACTAATATTCCAACTAACCTTGCTCTTCAAGCTACAGAAAATAACTGGTCAAACATTAAAAATTTTACTAATATCCCAAAAAAAGAATTCATTGATGCAATTAATTTTGTTTTAAACTCAACATATTTCTCCTGTTATAATAAAATTTATTCTCAAACTTTTGGTGTTCCAATGGGCTTCCCCTTATCTTCAACTATAGCTGAATTAGTCTTAGGTGATATGGAAACTCAATTAATAAATAATAAACTTTATATTTGCTTTTATAAAAGATACGTAGATGACATTATAATTGGTGCCAATCAAAATTACATACCGTGTGTCCCTGGGCAGACGGAACATAGGGATCTTACAATGGTAATTTTTTAAAATGATCCACGAGTGCTTTGAATTTCAATTTGGTGGAAGCGTCGACGTCGTTATGTCAACATTTTAACGCGCTTGCTAATACAGATGTAATACGCGTGTGCGTTATATTAACAAACGATTCAACAATTATTTACAATACCTACGAATTGACAGTCGCGCTCTTGAAAATCAGTTAGAAATAAAATTATTAATTATTTGCTCAAATTGGTTCATGTAAATGTAGATAGTGTTTTAATTAAATTAAATGAGACTGAGTATCATTATAAAGGTAATAAATACAAAATAATTTGTTTGCAGTTGACGTTATGGTTCTAAGATCTTTTTCAGATTATAATGGATTAGGTGAACAATTAAGGCTTTTCGCAAGTTACGCATTATTAGAAACTGAAAATGAAATTACGAAAGTTATACTAGTAGATACATAAAATAATGCTGTGGACCTGTGTTAGAAAACTTTCCTTTGTGGTATGCAAGAATCCGGCTCCTTAAAAGTCAAATACTTTTAATGTAACAATTATTTGATCACATTAAATTGCCGTAGAAATAAAGATTTCATATTCGTACAAACTAACTGATATTAATATTCGCTTTTTCTTTGATTTCATCTTAATAGTCTTATGCAATTAGCATTGTAGCATGTTTCATCATAAAGCTGATTGTCGCATCAAATTCTTCGGTTCATACATCAAAATCATCCTATTAAAGTAAATTTTCACATTTCACATGTAATTTAACTGGGATTACTGATTGTCAGCTCTAAACTGTACCTTAGTTAAGGTAGGACCCCATTTAAAAAAAAATTAACATGAACATAACCTATAATTGTCTTTGGTTTTAGTAAATTGACATTTAAAACACAAACAAAAATGTTGATCTGGAGACGATCATACATGATCGGCATGGAAATCGTTAACGATCGGTGACATTCGTGTAATTGTTTCAAGGCGAATGCTTCAAAGCACTCGTGGATCATTTTAAAAAATTAGCATTATGAGATCCCTATGTTCCGTCTTCCCAGGGACACACGGTAGAAACAATTTTCAACATTTTTAATAAATATAATCCTCACCTTCATTTCACAATAGAAAAAGAAAATATTAATAATATTTCAATCAATTTCTTAGACATTAGCCTTTTCAGATCTCCCTGAGATAAAATAAACACAAACTGGTATAGAAAAACAGTTAATCAAAACGTTATTTTAATTTTAACTCTTTCACTTCTAACAAATACAAAATAAGTGTCATAAACAGTCTTGTTGATCGTGCTATAAAATTATCCAATAAACAATTTCACTCTGAAAATATCAATATCATTAAAAATATACTCTTATCGAATAACTACCCTCCAAATTTTATTAACAAACACATAAAAAACAGAATTTTCACTCTAAACAATATAACATTTAAACATACTAATTAAATTAATAATCCCACCCCAAATAATTACACTTATTTATCCATCCCATACATACCCACTCTGTCAAATGAAATTGTAAAACTCTTTAAACAAAGTAATATAAAAACAACTTTTTTTAACAATAACACAATTAGTAATAAATTTTTCAGCAATTTAAAAGATAAAATTAAGACAGATTTTAAGTCAAACATAATATATTCCATTCCTTGTAATAATTGTAATTATGTGTATATAGGTCAAACAAAACAATATTTAAAAAATAGAATCTCCCAACATAAACAATCAATTAAAAAAAATTCTAACTCCTACTACAAACCCCACAAGGGACACAGCGCCCACACCTCGATTCGCCCACAATCCCCACAAGGGACACAACCCCCACATTTGAATTTGCCCACAAGCCCCACTAGGGACACAACGCCCACATCTGATGGTGACGCCGCGCCATCTCCTTTTCGTGCAAGCTTTGATATGTATTAACCGCTGAGAGCAACTAACCTGAACACAGACTAAGATGCCATGTGCACAGATTTTCGTACCGTGTACACAGACTGCATTAACCACCTCCTTTTCGTGCAAGTTCTTATTTATATATATTACCTGCAAAGAGCAACTAACCTGAACACAGACTAAGGCACCATGTGCACAGATTTTCGTACCATGTACACAGACAACAAAGATGCAACATGAATATCCCTCAGCTTACCTGCTAACCATTTTTTGTTTTCCTTTATGAGGAATGAATATCCCTCAGCTTACCTCCTAACCATTTCTTGTTTTCTTTTATGAGGAATGAGCATCCCTTTGTGTTACCATCTTCTTTTTTTTAGCCATCTTTCTATATATATTACCAGCAAAGAGCAACTAACCTGAACACAGACTAAGGTGCCATGTGCACAGATAATCTCAGTATCTTTGTAAAAATTTAATTTTATTACAATTTCTTGTAAATTACATCTTTTCTAATGTTATTTCAGTTACCTATCTGGACGGCGCGGCGTCACCATCAGATGTGGGCGTTGTGTCCCTAGTGGGGCTTGTGGGCAAATTCAAATGTGGGGGTTGTGTCCCTTGTGGGGATTGTGGGCGAATCGAAGTGTGGCCGTTGTGTCCCTTGTGGGGTTTGTAGGCAAATTCAAATGTGGGGGTTGTGTCCCTTGTGGGGATTGTGTCCACTGTGGGGATTGTGTCCATGTGGGCGATGTGTCCAATGTGGGGATTGTGGGCAAAACGAAATGTGGGCGTTTTGTCCAATGTGGGGATTGTGTCCATGTGGGGGTTGTGTCCTGTGGGGATTGTGTCCATGTGGGGGTTGTGTCCTGTGGGGATTGTGTCCAGGCCCCATTATAACTAACCTTTATATAGATTCCTGCTCGCCATTTAAACCCACAAGAATGGTAATGGTATGAATAGAACGACAAAAATACAGCGCATGCGATGGTACCAATAAATGTTGCTACTTAGTTACCTATTTATGTAAAAAATATTATAAAATAATGCTATTGTGAAATAACATAGGTTGTTATGAGTGTCAACTTTATTAAATTAATTAAATTATTTGAAATCAGTCATATCAGATATGAATAATAACGTATTCAGTCGGGCAGAGGGTTTTGCAATTTTCCTATGTTCGGCTTTGAAAGTACCCACTCGGTAAATATACCTTCTTGGCTAAGCCCCATATTGATTATGAGCATAAAATATTATGAGAATAAATTTTAAATGTAGGTACTTACTTTCTGCAAGGAAATAAAACTTCCTGGTTTTG
Organism: Hemicrepidius hirtus; assembly: GCA_963082805.1. NCBI lineage: Eukaryota > Metazoa > Arthropoda > Insecta > Coleoptera > Elateridae > Hemicrepidius > Hemicrepidius hirtus. The sequence continues at coordinate 30,849,433 of OY720161.1, read as the reverse complement.
CTCTTTGCGATAACAGAAAATAATTCAACACTTCTGATTAATTAGTCTTAATTAGTTAAAAAATATTCTCTACAGGGTTATTTTACTGTTTCGTTCTGTTGCACCTTGTATAATTATTACGATAGATAAAGAGAGGCAATATTCTTATCATTGTAATAAAACCGTAAGCTCAAATTACCACCCACTCAAACATTCATCTTATACAATAATTACAGTCATGCGTATAGATTTAATTAGTACATTTTAGGGTGTATACCTAACTGTTTATTAACCTTTCTGAATTTCCGGGGATGTACCTGGATGTACAGTCAGCGACAAATGTTTTCACCAGTCTTGTACCACTGTAACCCGCTTTACTGAGAAATATAACACATTTCTATATTTCATTTCATCTTGCTAACAGTGTTACCAACATACCTATATAAAACAATAAGAACGACGTTATGGTACCTCTTATATTTCTCAGAAAAGCGCGTTCAGTGGTATCATACTGGTGAAAACATTTGTCGCTGACTGTACAGTACAAACGACCTCAAGGAAATCAGGTATAAACACAAATCGTTTATACATATAACAGTTATTTACGATACAAGTGTTAATAGTGACATTTTATTTTGTAACGAACAAAATAAAATCACTTTTAACATGTATATCGTGCACTATTTTTTATAAAACTGTTTATATTTAATTTAAAAAACGAATTCATAATTTTTATTTTAAAATGTTTCACAAAAATCAGATCTGCCGTGATAATGTTTATTTTAAATTGTTTCACAAAAATCAGCTATGTCGTGATGTAGTCACATTAATGCAGTGACAATTGAAAATTGTTTATTAGAAACTTCAGAAAACGTTTTGTTCGCGTTATTTAAAACAGTTCGTATTGATACTGTAATAGTGAAAATGGATTGTGATGAAATCGAATTATTTTTTTTTTTATTTATTTTAAGTAAAGGTGCATCCACCTATTTGGTTATTAGCACCGGTGATTACATTGGTAAGCTAGTAAGTATTATGTTTAATTAAATTTTACAGAACAGGTTGGTGTCTTTTAGAAAGCGTATGAGCTTTTGCTCATTAACTGGGTTGTTGTTTAGGGTTTCTGATAATGTTAGGGGCATATCTAGGTTCGTTTTTATTTGAGTATATTTTTGGCACTCGACAAGTATGTGTTTCACTGTCAGTAGTTGGTTGCATGTGTCGCATAACTCTGGTTGTGAGCGGGGGATGGTGAAGAGATATTGGTGAGTGATTCTCGTGTGGCCGATTCTTAATCTTGTGAGGCATTGTTGTTCCTTTCTGTTGTTAGTGTGTATTGTCCAGGGTTTTGTTGTAGGTTTTATATCTCTTAGTTTGTTGTTCGTGGTGTTTATCCACATGTCATTCCATTTTCCTTGAATTTTCGTTTTTATTTCACTCCTGAAGTCAGCTGGTAGTATTAGGTTATCTTTGGTAAGTGTTGTGTTGGTCAGAGCAAGTTTTGCAGCTTGGTCTGCTTCTTCATTACCTGGGATGCCCATGTGAGAAGGTACCCACAACAATGTTACTATCTTTCTCTGTTCGTATAGATTGTTGAGTACTTCGTGTATGTTGTGTATTAATGGATTTTTGGAATACATGTTTGTTATGCTGTTGATTGAACTTAGTGAATCGGTGTATATAACGAAGTTGTTGTCGTTTTCGTTCTGGATGAATTTTAAGCTTTGTAGGATGCTGTATAGTTCTGCTGTGTGGATGCTTGTTGTTGAATGTAGTCGAAATTGGAAGGTTTGTTTCTTTATTATAAAAGCTGAACCCACCCCGTTGCCACTCTTAGACGCATCTGTATAGATGTCCACATGTTTTGCCATTTTGTTTTTCAATTCAAGGAATGTTTGTTTAAAGATTGTTGGTGGTGTGTCGTCTTTGTTATATCGTGTGAGTGTTAGTATTAGATTAGGTTTCATGTATGTCCAAGGGGGAGTTGTATTTCGTATGGAGTGAACTAGTTGTGGAATTGTTAATGACAGTTGCTCTTGGATGTTATGTAATCTAACGGAGAAGTCTGGGGATGGTCTTCGATTAGAATTTATGGCGTGGTGGTGTGGGATTTGTGTAGGATAGGGGGTTGTATTGGAGTTTATTGCGTATGTGAGGGTTAGTTGTTGTCTTCTTAGATGTAGTTCTTCTCCAATTTCTGCTAATGTACTGATTGTGGGACTGGTTTTGAATGCTCCTCCAATTATTCTCATGGCCAGATGGTGTACTGAGTCTAGAGACGCAAGTGTGGTTTTACAAGCTGAGCCGTAGACCTGGCTTCCGTAATCTATTTTTGTTCTTATTAGTGATTTGTAAATGCGCATTAGTGTTTCTCTGTCGGTGCCCCAGTGGTGGTAGCTTAGGGTTTTTAGTAGGTTTAGTCTTTTGTTACAGTCTGTTTTTAGGGTTTGGATGTGTTGTTTCCAGGTAAGCTTCGTGTCGAATGTCAGTCCCAGGAATTTAATCGACTTCTCATATGTCAGTGGGGTACCATGGAGGGTAATATTCGGTATATCTGTGATGTTTCGTTTTGTGAAGATCATGCACTTTGTTTTTGTATGTGAGAATTTGAATCCGGTTGATTTTGTCCATTCTTCTAATTTCGTTATTGACTCTTGTATGTGTCCTCGGACGCAGTTTATGTTTCTTCCCCTACTATATATAGCTATATCATCTACATAAATTGATTTATTTGTTGGTAGTGATATTGTTCTTCCCACTCCATTTATGGCTATCAGAAATAGAGTTACGCTTATTATGGATCCTTGTGGTACTCCGTTCTTTTGTATACGACCTTTTGAGAAAGTTCCTTCTATTTTAACTTTAAATGATCTTTGTTTGAGGAAGTTGCTTATGAAGTGGGCAATATTTCCAGAAAGTCCGTATTGTATAACTGTTTTTAATATGTGGTGTTTCCAAGCGGTGTCGTACGCCTTTTCGAGGTCGAAGAAAGTCGCTATGAGGAATTGTTTGTTGTTGTAAGCAGCTCGGATTTCTGTTTCCAGAGATAAAATATTGTCCATGGTAGTGTGTCCTCCCTGTCTGAAGCCGGTTTGTGAGGCGTCGATAATATTGTTGGCTTCTAGGTACCACATAAGTCGTTTATTTATCATCTTTTCTATAAGTTTGCAGAGGCAGCAAGTTAGTGCGATAGGGAGGTAACTCGTTTGTTGATTCTTCTGTTTGTTCGGTTTTAAGATAGGGATAATGATTGACGATCGCCGTATGTTTGGGAATGTGTGCTTTTCCCAGATAAAGTTATATATCTTCAGTAGGTACTTTTTTGATTTTTCATCTAGATTTTTTATTAGTAGGAATGGGATTTCATCAGGACCGGGACTTTTCTCTTTACATGTTGTTAAAGCTTCTTTAAATTCCCATTTCCCGAAGGGTGCATTGATTGGGTGGTTGTTCTGTTCCTCTAGGTTAATTTTTTTGTTTTCTTCTCTCAGTTTGTACTTTAGAAATTCAGGGTCATATTGTTGATTGCTTGAGTTGTGTTCGAATATGTCTGCTAGGTTGTTTGCTATTTCTTTAGGTGTGGTTATTGCTTTATCGTTATGTATTATTTCTTTTAATCTAAATTGGGTGTTTGTACCTTTCATTACTTTGATTTTCCTCCACATTTCTTTTGGGGTGCTTCGGTGGTTTATTGTCGAGACATATGTTTCCCATGATCGTTTTTTACTTTCTTTGATTGTTCTCCTCGCAAGTGCACGCAGTCTTTTAAATTCTGTTAAGTTTTCAGCTGTTTTGTGTTTCTTGTATGTGTTTAAGGCATGTTTGTAATTCTTAGTGACTTGTTCGCAATTTTTGTTCCACCATGGTACTGGGGTTCGTTTGAGTGTATTCCTATTCCTATTTCCTAAAGGCCGGTCTTAACGATGCACAATATAATCACATCCTGAACTTCCGAAGACAAATCTACGTAGAACCTATTGGAAACCTACCAATCCCAGACTCGATACTAATTAACTTCGACAACACTAATTATAGAATATTCCTATCTACAAATACAACATGCTTTAACTGCCACCAACCAGACCATATAGCCGAAAACTGCCCAAAACTAAAAGAACCTACAAATGATACACACACATTCAAACGACCGTTTTCAGATATAACAAATCCATCTTCACCAGAGGTTTATCATACACAACAATCACAAGACCCAGGAATAAACATCGCAATGGAAACAGAACCAAACATCAGTCAGACATCACCCAAACAATCACAAAAAAATACCAAAGATCCCAAAACAAATAAAAAAATGAAGTTGAAAAATACTGACAGAAACAATTCCAGAAATACAAGTGAGTCAGACACAGATACCCTCCAAATAGATGAAATATTATCACCCATACGTGAAAAAATGGAATCCAAACCTCAAGACTACCTACTAAACTATAACAACTTCAAAGATTTCTTAGAAAACGTCAGAGGGACAAATGATCCTTTAGGCATATCTAAACAATACACACAGAATACACTAAAATTGGTAGAAATGATGAAAGCCCTATACCCAGAAATCAGACAACGATCAATGAAAACCAAATTCACAAAAATAACCAACAAAATAATAACTCAACTAGGTACTGTAATGAAACCAATTAAAGTTTCTGCCCCCAACTCCGACTCGGAATACTAACGCCAAAAATATCCCCAATCACATAATTATCATTACAATGGATCATACAACTATATTACAATGGAACTGCAATGGACTTTACAAACGAATGGACTACTTACAACGACTTATTAAAGATTATGAACAAAAGTGCCTATGTATACAGGAAACACACCTTAAGGGAACCCAAAAATGGACCTTGAGAAAATATACCACCTATCGAAAGGACCGCCACACTGATGGACATGCAAGTGGGGGAGTAGCAATACTAGTGGCCAATGAATATTACTCAGAAGAAATTACAATCATAACCAGATTGGAAGCTACAGCAGTCAAACTATTCTCACCTTTTAAATTCTCATTGTGCAACATATACATACCGCCAAACCAAAAAATCCAATACCAAGAACTAAACGATATCATCAACCAATTACCCCCTCCTTTCATAATAACTGGCGACTTCAACGGACACCACCATTTATGGGGTTGTAACAAAATTGACGCAACTGGGAAAATCATTGAACGCATTCATAGACAACGATAATATATCCCTATTAAACAACGGCAAGTTCACCCATTTCGATTCAGGAACCGGAAATTTTTCAGCAATAGATTTAACCATATGTGATCCCAAAATCGCACCTAATATAACCTGGACAGTCCTCGAAGATTTGCACGATAGCGACCATTTTCCCATAAAAATAAATCTCCAGAGCAACAATAGCCGCAACAACAATGAAACCGGCCCCCAACCTAAAAGATGGAATTTTAAAAAAGCCAACTGGGACCTATACAGAACTCTATCTACACCAATTCAAGCAGAAATAAATGAATCTGAAGACATAGACACAATAGTAAACAACTTCACAACTCAAATATATAATGCCGCAATGACTGCTATAGGGAAAATAGTGAAATCGAATTTGTTATTGACGATGGTTTCTCTACTGATACTGATGCCGGCGCCGTTCCTCGAGACATTGAAGAAGCAGCTAAACTTCGTTCAGGATAAGCTGATTCTTCATGTAAACTACATTTGATCTGTTGCCCAAGAAATCGCAACAGAAATATGATATTGCATATAACCGATTCATAGAATGGTGCAAACTAAAGAAAGTTGAAGGCAAGTTTAGTGAAAATGTGTTCCTGGATTTTTTCGAGGAAAAGTCCAAGTTGTGGAAGTCGTCAACATTATGATCTAATTTTTCGATAATAAAAGCTGGTCTGCAGATCAAGAACGACGTGAACATAGGAAAATATTAGAGAGTTTTTGAGCACCGTACGCTAAGTGTACGGTAATGCTAACACTAACGTCTTTGCTAAGCATAACAATACGTTGCTTAGCAAAACAGTATGTTGCCTAGCAAAGACGTTACTATTAGCGTTAGCGTACTCTAGCGTATAGTGCTCAAAAACTCTCTATTATAAGCTCATAGCATTTCTTAAACGAAAAAGTGTAGGATACCGTCCAAAAAAATCTAAGATTCTAACAAGGGAACATATCGATAGATTTCTGAACGAAGAAGGTCCAGATGCCAAATATTTAACAACAATTTTTGGTTTATTTGGAGCATGCCGTCGCGGTCGTGAAGAAATTTGTAAATTAACAGTAGATGACATTGAAGAATTAGAAGACTCATTGTTGGTACATATATCGGATTCTAAAGCCAACACTCAACGTAGCTTTTGCATTGTTAGAAGTTACATTACTTATTACCGTAAATATTGTGCATTACGTCCACTTAACGTTACTCATTGTCGCTTTTTTCTGAAATATTCCAACAATAAATGCACTGTCCAACCAGCGGGAATAAATACCTTTGGTATTGGTTGAGATTGCTGAATTTCTGAAATTACCAGATGCGAAACTGTTTACTGGCGACTGCTTCCGACGGTCGTCGGTATCTTTGTTAGCACATTCAGGAGCAAATATTACAACAATAAAACGATTAGGGGGAAATCATCAATTGTTGCCGAGGAGTATATCGAGGATTCCATTGGAAATAAAGATAAAATTGCTCGCAATATTTTCCTTCTACCAGTTCCGGTTCTTCATCTACGATTGACGATTCTTCTGCATTAGCTACACCATCGAGTAATAACGATACAAGCAGCAGTCGTAGTAATGTTGCAATGGAAATGAGAAATTCGTTAACTACTTCCCAAGGAATTAATATCTGTAATTGTTCTAATTCTGATGTGTATATTACTATTTATAAATAAATTATAAACAAATTCCACTAGTGTTAAAAATATTTTTAACATGCTACTTTATAAAATTGAATTTCTAACCTGGGTAACTTTAACTAAAAGTGTCATTTTTACTGAAAGTTGTATAAACATTTATTTTATTAAACTATTTTACATTTTAAAACTTAATTTAGTAACTTATTAATTATTTACATACAGATGCCTACATTTAAGGATGTAACTAATGTTGGTATTAATTATACATAGGTGTAAAAAAAATCAAATCTAAAACAAAGCGATACTAGTATTTAATTATACAGGGTGTAACAGTAAATGGTTCTAACATAAACAGGTGCCTGTATTTAGTTATGAATAAAAGACGAAAAGGAAGACATGGTTGTCTATTACCTGACACTATACTATGTATTATTTGCGGACCAATAATCTTTCTATTTATAGTTACAAAACCAGTATGAGTGATATATTAAAGAAAACTTAAAAACTTCCTTCATTATATATTTATTAAACATTACAAGTATATTTATTCTTATAATACAGGGTGATTTCTAACGTACGGAGGAAACTGAAAGGACAAGTAGAGGGGACCAAAACATAGTATTTTTTACAATAAACTTTTGATCAAAATCGAATAACAAGAAAGTTACAGCAATTTAAAGTTCTTATAATTTAACGCCCACGTTTTGAATACCGCTGAACTTATTGTATTCGCTTTTTCATCAGAAACACTTCTCACACAATCTGATAAATTGCTCCTGTAATTTTGACTTACCTACATGATCAGATTATGTAAATCAGCGGTTGTCAATAAACGAGCATCTATAACTGAATATTTTAAAGAAAGTTTAAATACCCATAACTTTCGTCTTATAAAAATTTTTACTAAATTTTGTTTAATTAACTTACAAATATACAAAAGTTGAATTCAAAACGTAAATAATTACCGTATTTCGTTAAAAAAGTTTATAAGAACTTTAAACTGTTGTAACTATCTTGTTATTCCATTTTGATCAAAAGTTTATTGTAAAAAAAACTATGTTTTGGTCCCCTCTACTTGCCCTTTCAGTTTCCTCCGTACGTTAGAAATCACCCTGTATAAGATAGTATAATTAAAAATAATCCTTTTTCACATTTTATATACTTGGGGATCAGGATGTCTTTCTTGATACAACTGCCTTGCTTCTGCCGAATTACCGCTCGCCATTCCGTAAAGGTAATGCATTTCGCACATTTCAGCGTTTCTGCAATTCATTTTTAATTTTGTAACACAAATTTACTTTTTGCAGGTAGGTGCAAACTAATTGTTATTTTGACAGGAGGTAGCTTTTGTTTTAAAATTTAAAGCCTACTTGATAAAAAGAAAATGTGTAAAAGAAATGTATAATTACGTGTTAAACAGTCAATACGTCGAAGAATTGCTGCGTGCATTGAAGCTAACGGCGGACATTTCCAACAATTAATTTAACTAAGTATGATTTGTTATTGTTTTGGAGATATTCGCAAAAAACGAAATTGTTTTTTAAATTTCAACACCCTGTATCTCGAAAATGGTGCATTTTAGAGGATAAGTAAATAAAAACTTTTTTTCATATTTTTGGACGAGCTATCACATCCTTAAGTCCTGCGCATATATTATGAAACAGACTGTATTCTAACTTCTATAACTATATTATATCTTCAAATATTACATAGAGTAAGTATCTTATAACATACGGGGGTGAGTAAAAAGTATGGAATAAATTCATTATCTCCCTAAATAATGTTTTTTTCTGGAAAACGCTCGCACAGGTATAACGATTTAAATTATGACGCATATTTTAACGTGTTTCAATTTTTTTTGTGGCAGTAATCTTTTTTGTGGGCGGCTGAAAATCATATCTTTAAAAGAGAATTTAAAAATAAAAATCGACGTGTCCGAGCATTTATTTGAAATATTTTTCTCAACGATTTTATTGAATTTATCCGTTACTTTCGGGAAGGACTGTATAGTAAAATAAATAAATGTTCGTTTAGAATATATACAGGGCTTTCATTTCACCTTTAATAACTCTAATAACTAATAAAAATTTTGAAATATCCAGTTTGAGAAAAAACACGTCTCAACTTTGATATCGTGGGAAAGGTTTAAAACCACCATATAATTTTATAATTCACCCCCTCAACTCCAGCAACCACCATCATAAAATTACTTCATGGTGGTTTTAAACTTCCCCCTCGATATCAAAGTTGAGACGTAGGGGCTTTTTCTTCTAGGGGCCTTTTTTCCGGGGCTTTTTTTACCGCCACCCACTTTTTTCATAAGTCTCTCTGCTTTTGTCTTTTTCTTGTATCTTTCCTTATTTGTTGATATTGAGAATCTGTTTTAGCGTATACTTTACCAACTATTAGTGCTCACGGTAAACATATAAGTTATCTTTATTTTTAATCTGAACAATTTCTCACCTTCTTCGGCATTCTTCATCAAAATTGTTGTTGTTGTCTTTTAACGTCCGCGATCTGGCATTTTCACAACAGTAACTGTAATACGAAACGTTGAAATATCCAGACCTTCTTCATTATTCGACTGAAATATTGATCCTAACACTATCCATAATGTTACCTTTGACGCGTCCCGGAAAGATAACCATCCGGGGATTTTCAGTTTCCACGACTCGCTGGAGAACGTAAATCCTATTTTATCCGTAGGTATGCTCGACAGTCAAATAAACTAAAATTTGAATCATTCCTGTTCGAAATGTCACCTCCTTTCTTTGTGTAGTAAACTTTCTAATTGATACATTACTACCTACGCTAGGATACAATTTCAAAATTTTCCATCTTTTTATGACAGCAAAATCAGATAACCTCAACAATAGAATAGTACGAAACCATAGACAGAGAATAATGATATAACACCACTATCACTCTTTCAAAGAACTGATTATTCTCTAACAAATCTGTACCTACTATTTATATCATTTCTTTATACAGTTAATTTACAAGTATTATTCTTTGTACGAGTTAGAGTAGGTACACTGTAAAAATGAAATTTTTTGAATCAGTAGTACTATCTAGGGTAACTAATGTTGTTGGTATTAATTATACGGTGTAACAAAAATCAAATCTAAAACAAACCGATACCAGTATTTAATTATAGAGGGTGTAACAGTAAACGGTTCCAAAATAAACAGATGTCTCTATTTAATTAAACTGAATGTAACGGTATCAGTATTAATTATACACGGGGGTGTAACAGAATAGTACAGTTAAATTAGGTTCTGCCCCAAAACAATTAAATTAGGGGAAATCTAACAATTACTTATGTGAATTGTTAAATTGATAAACGAAACAGGAAAATATTAGAACATGTCCACCCTGTAGAGGTTATTTTTTAACTAATTAAGACTAATTAATCAGAAGTGTTGATTATTTTCTGTTATCACAAGGTGCAAAAACAGGAAGTTTTATTTCCTTGCAGAGTGTAAGTACCTACATAATTTATTCTCATAATATTTTATGCTCATAATCAATATGGAGCTTAGCGTGTGTGTGTGTGTGTGTGTATAATATTTTTTTTGTTTAGATTGCAATAAGATTTATACCTATGTACGGGGGAGGTGCCCGTTGTTCTGTGCAAACGTAAGTAAATATACATTTTTAATTTCATTTATTCTACTTCCTAAAATATTTTACAGTCTGGGGTGGGATTAATACAAATCCCAATAGAGTCACCCCTACCCCCGGGTACTATTGCAATATTTACAGGGCATCTACAGGGCGTAGCATGCCCCGTAAATATATATCTAAACGTACACCTACGGGTAATCTGGATTCGACCGGAGACATAGCGAGTATATTTTTATTTGTACTTTACGTCGTCTATCTTCATTATCAACGGACTGAAGAAGCCAAACGCCTAAAACGGTCACCTAAAATACAGGGTGTTTCTTAAATCGCGGACACGGAGCACAGTACTACATTCCCCTCCAGATACCAATTGGAAAAATATAATACAATAATGCCCGTTCTTCGCTAGTTTCAGAGTTATTCTCAGTCAAAGATTGAGATTCAATTCCTTTATGCTTTGGAAAAACGGGTAAATTTTAACCGTTCCGCATTGTTCATCAATCAAATATTAAATCTTAATAAATTTGGAATTTTTCATACGTTGTATTCATTCCTCCGCAGACATTCTTTCTGATAAATATATGTTGTTAAACTTTTTTTCAATATGTTGTAACAGTGCATTGTAGCTATGAGGTTATTACCTAGGAAACTTGTTCATACCGCCTTATTAAAACAGCAACCGTTTAAAACAAAGTCCGTGCAAGCATGCGCAATGTTGTCAAACTTAAAATTTCTAAAATGCGAATAACTCGGAAACTAAATACATTAGGACAAAATCGCCTATACTTTTTCAACTCCGTTTAAAGATGAGAATCGCGTAGTGCTCTCCGTGTCCGCCATTTAAGAAACACCCTTTATATCATGAATTGTACTGTTTTATTAAATTAATTGTAACTGAATTGTAAATAAACGTATTTGAATTTGAATTTATCTTCATTATCAGGAGAGTTAATTTTTATATTTCTTTGTTGCAGAAAATAGTAGTTATCACCGTTTAGATTTTCTTTTTGTATTTTTTGTGCCTATAATGTTGCTTTCGCCTAATTTTATCATCTGATCATGACTTTAATTTTTTTTTGTAAAATTTTTATTCTTCCATATTAAAGATAATTTAATTCATTTGTTTCCCTTCAAGATTTTTGTTTTGTTTTTATTCCTTTTTATTTCCTTGTTAGTTTTTTACTTTGTAAAGAGATTAATTTTAAATATGATTTAATTTCAGTGTGTGTCTAAATTTATCAATTTTAGTGAATTGCAAATTTAATTTGCTATAATTGTTGTTTTTTTTGTAAAAATTTTAAGAGTAATTGTTGTTTTGTAGCTTTTTGTTAGAATTTTTATTCTTCTATTGAAGATTAATTAATTCTTTTATTCCTTTCAGGATTTATTGTAGTTTTCATTTTTATCTTATTTTTTGGATTTATTAGTTTTATAGTTGTTACCTTTTCCTTTAATTTTATAGTTTGGTTTTCCCCAACTTTTTATTGTAAATTTTTTGTCTTACACACTACTTAAACCATTTTTTCTCCGAGTAACAGTAAAACCATGCTTTGACTGACAAGTGACTGACTGCAAAGTTCCACTTTTGCTGCCTAGGCAGCAGAGATCACTTTTGCTGACAGTAGCGTTCAAAATTAGGTTGCTGGGAAAAACAAACAAATTTGAAATTTTTAATAATTAAATTGAAGTTCCATATATTTCACGATTTCTTTAATGTCAGATGGGGTGAACATTTCTTCGTCAATTTTCATTGTAAATATGTTATAAAATAATTAATATTTAAGAATTAACAAAATTAAACTATTCTGTTCACAACAAATATAATGACATTTCTGAATTATGTTTTTTCATAGCAACCAATAAGAACTGCATAGCAACAGATGCTTGCTGATACTAATAGCACAAAAAATATTAAAAATAATCATTAAATTAATGGTAAATGTAAACAATCGGAGAAAAAATTAAATGTTCAACACGGCTGAAATGCAGATTTACTGCCTTGGCTGGTTTCACAGCCGAAGCTGTGAAATACCAACTGCGTCAGTAAATCTGCTACTTTTCTGCCTTGTTAAACAATAGTATATTACATACCCAGGTGGAAAGAGTTTCATTTCTATCGAGAGCTAATATTCCCGATAGAAATGAAACTTTCCACCGTGGTTTGTATACTATTTTATTTTCAACCATCTAATACAGACGGGAATAAAAATAATTTTTTTTAATATTTTGCAAAAACAGCGACATATTGACAAAAGCATACTCCTGTATAACTGTAACGACCTGCTTGAGTATGCTCCACTAACGTTTCTCTCAGTGAAACATAAAATTAAGCATAAAACAACTGCCAAAAACCAAAGAAGTACAATGTATTAATTTGTCAGCTTGTGTGCGAATTATTAGTATTGCAGTAATAATTGTTTTTTCAATAAAAATAGCACATGTGTACAGTAACGAGGAGTTGATGGACACTGTATATTAGCGTACGAACAAGCAAGGCAAAACTCGTTAGCAGCTTCTCGCCTTTATTCCCAGCGATTTCCAAATAGGCACTTGCCTCATCACAAAACATTTACGGCAGTGGTTCTACGTGGATGTGCTACTAGAAATTTACGCCCAAACCGTTGACATGGGGGTAGCGGGTTCGCCAACATTTGTAACTTTCACAATTTTTAATTCGTTTTGTGTTGAACTTTTATTAAAAAAAAATTTAACAAATCGATTTCTTATTTAAAAGTGCATGTATGAAAGTGCATGTATGGTAAAAGTTTTTCGGATAAGTTGTGTTACACCCTGTATATTAGTAATATGTATATTTCACGTTTTAGATAATGTTACATCCTTATACAAATCCGCAAACCCATGCAACAATTTTTATGAATATGCATGTGTTAACTGGATTGAGAAAACGGTTAAACCTGAATCACAACCTTTTTGGAACCAATGGCAGTCTGTAACTCAACAAATATATGGACGAATCGAAATGATACTTCAGTTAGATGAACCTCTACCTAAATATTTATTAAAGGCACGGAATATGTACAATGCATGCATATATAACAAAAATACAGGAATTAAATATATAAGTACTTTAAAATATATAATTAATGGTTTGGGTGGCTGGCCGATAGTAACAAATGATTGGAATGCGAGCAGATATGATTGGACTGTAAGCGTTGCAAAAATCACCAGAATACTTGGAATTCATCCACTTTTGAAAATGCATGTGTTTATTGACATGCAAAATACTTCACAGCACATTTTATATGTAAGAATTGATTTTAGTTTTGTACTTAATCGAAATATTCCCATACTTTGGTGGAAATACAAAACCTGTCTTCGTAATGTGAAAGTTATAAAAGCATATTGGCTTAAACCGTTTGTGACAAAACTACGACTGAAACATCTTAGAACGCGTTTCGTTCCTATTGGAACTCGTCAGCTGAGCCTAGTTTCAATCGCAGTTTTAGCACAAACTTCACTCTAAAAAGTCCTCTAAGTTTAGTCGAGGGAACTGTATGCGCGAGGATGCAGCTTTCAAACTCCGGTACCAATTCCTCTGTTGAACGACGGTTACGAACAGGAAGTGAGGAACTTCGAGTCCGGAACGTCTTTCTTGAGGTCGGAACTTGATATGCAGGTTTCAAACGCCCTACCAACCGTCTGCCGTTTGCCAGAGGGGCTGGTAGGGCAGGGCGTTTATGTTCCGACTGGATGTTCCAGTTTGGAACGAAAAGGAGAACACTCTAGATTGTCGTCTAAGTTCAATCGGGACAATTGTACGCGTGGGGTCGGAACGGCGTTCGACAGAGGGGTTGCTATGGCGTTTGAAACCTGCATAGCAGGTGCTGACCTCACGCGTACAGTTCCTTCGACTTCTAACATCACTAATCTTGTAGATTTTGTCATTGCTAAGAGCAGGCCGTTGAAGGGGGTGGAAGTATTAGAAATATTTAACTGTCGTGAAATGGTGATCGTGCTGGTAAATTACACATTTTAAGTTTGGCTCCGAATCACTGCTGCATCTGGTTTAATTTCAACTTATTGATAGCAGATGGCACTAAACAAAAAGTGGAATTACCATTTACTACGCGACTATGTTCATGGCCAGCTTCAATATCCCAACAGTAGAACTAGGGCAGCCATTAGTCATCACCCTGAGGCAATGACCTTGTAATCTTCTTGTAATCTTCTTAATACCTGTCACCCCCTGTCACTTGTAATCTCTTATCAACATTGTTATTGTTTTTCCTTGTCAATCAAAAATATTATTTCAATATAATATTATTTCAATATAATAATGTACAATTAATGAATCATTTGAATTAGTAATATCAAATCATAAGTTGGTGTTCGAAGGGGTGATTTCTAAGATACAAAAACAACTTTTTGCAAGCTCAGACTTATAGGTATAACACGACATGCGATAAATATACAAAATGTACCTTAAAACTGTTTATTATTAGTAAAAATTTAACTAAAGAAAAAAACCATGTCTTTTATGGGAAAAGCCTAAAAGCACAGATTACGTTTCAAAAACAAAAATAAAGTAAAATATTTTAAGTGCTTTGTATATTAATGCCCTCTGTATAAAACGACTTTTTGCAAGCTCAGACTTGTTATATTCGAACCAAGAAAAAACAATGTCTTTTATGGGGAAAAATCCTAAAAGCACAGATAACGTTTCAAAAACAAAAATAAAGTAAAATATTTTAAGTGTTTTGTATTCACGGTTTAATTTAGGGTCACGTCCGCTTTTTGCGTAATCCGGGGCCGATTTCACACTTTGATTCGTGTTTTGATTGATTGATCTAATTAATTTCTGCAGTTTGTGACTTTGATTGGCTGCAGTTTAAAAAACATGACGTCATCTTCGAACCTTCAATGAGTAAGAGTGGGTTAACAGACATTTAAAAAGGAATTTATGCTGAATAAAATAAAGATAATAAAATATGTTTTATCACAAACTTAAAATGTTATTTAAAGAAAAACTTGATACAGCTATAGTCAGTCTTATTTTATACATCTAAGTGTTCAGTATGGAGTTTCAATTTTACCACCCGTTTTCGGCCATTGTAGCTGGGCCTTCTGGGTGTGGTAAATCTTATTTTGCGGTGAATTTTTTAAAAAATATGAACAAGTCATGTGATGTAGATTTTCACAAAGTTATTTGGTTCTACGGTCAATGGCAGACTTTATATACAAGTTTACAACACTCTGTAGAATTCCAGCAAGGTTTACCGAATTTAGAACAATTTGACGGTCTTAATTCAAGTTTAATTATTATCGACGATTTAATGAGAGAAGCAAATAGCGAAGTAGTGGATATATTCACCAAGGGTTGTCATCATCGAAATTTAAGTGTACTTTTTCTAACACAAAACATTTTTCATCAAGGAAAAGGGCAAAGAGATATTTCACTCAACGCCCATTACATTATCTGTTTCAAAAATCCTAGAGATGGTGGACAGATACGTCATTTGGCTCGTCAAATTAATCCGTCAAATTCGATCTTTGTGCGTGAGGCTTACGAAGACGCTACATCCAAACCGCATGGATATTTATTACTCGATTTAAAACAGGCTACCCCAGATTATTTAAGATACAGAACTTCAATTTTTCAAGAAGATGGCGCTTGTTACGTTTATATACTTAAAAAAGACTATAAAATTAAATTCGCGGACAGGTTCAGCCTCATTAAAGCATAATGCATCCCACACTCATCAAGAATTCGGAATTGATACGTGCACTAACTAATCTGGGAAATAAAGAACGCGTAGCTCTTTTAAAAACTGTAGGAGATAAAGAGATACACTGTCTTTGTGAATGTGTTTACAATACGTTAAAAGGAAAAGTACCTTTAACGCAGCTTCAGAAAAAACGGCTGTCCCGGCATAAGACAACTCTTAGATGTATAGTAAAACCTAAAGAAACCATACATAAAAAACGAAAGTTGCTTGTACAAAAAGGCGGCTCATTACTGCCACTTATTCTCTCACCGATCATCACAGGATTACTAGGAAATTTGTTTAACTAACTAAACATGGAGCATGCCAAAAAGATGATGCTTGTACCACCTGAACTTGTACAAAGGTTAACAGCTAGTGAAAGTACAGGTCCGAAAATTATATCACAACTGGATCAAGACATGCACAAGGTGTTGAACTCAAAAATAAAAGATAATGATAAATGGTTGGAATATAATCAGTTGTTACACAGATACCTTCATTTTATTGATAAAAACCGTCAACCAATCAACATCCCCTTACATGACATATCATCACCATCGCCTTCAACAAACACGCTTACAGAAGAAGAAAAGGATTTGAAATCTGAAGTAAAACACGAACAACTTGCAGAAGACGAAATTCTATCAACTGTACCTCAAAAATTCAGGAAAAAAGCCGAGAATTTTATTCGGCGCTTGAATAAATCAGATGACATTGCATGGGATACCAAAGGCGTTGTTAGTATAAAGGGTGAAATTATTCCGCAAACTAACATAGTGGATCTTTTAAACGATGCATTAAGAGAGCGAAAATCAACTAACCCTCACGGATGGAAGCAATTTGCCGCAGCGCTAAAGGAGATCAACGTACCTCACGAATTAATAGGTAATCCAAACCGGCGGAATATATCACACACCAATCAACATACGAGTCCCACACCGCTGTTAAAAAGACTTTCGGAGTATGACTATGATGCTGATACCGAGGCATATTCGAGTAAAGTGCCGCGTGCCGACGACAGTTTTAAACAGACTTTGGCGGCTTCTGGTAGTGCTAAAAACACCAAGTGGGAACGTTTTAAATTGTAATAAATAATAAAATTGTAATAAATAATTAAATAAAATAAAAATGGATTTAGCCGGTGTTTATTATGATCCAGCAAACCCTTCAGGGTTCGCCGGTGCACAGTCACTCGTGAGATCAGTTAAAACATATCACACTGGTGACGCTGTAAAAGAATGGTTGCAGAAACAAGATGCTTATACTATTCATAAACCAGTTACAAAATATTTTACTAGAAATCGATATATCGTAAGCAACATTTTTGAATTATGGCAAGCCGATCTATGTGATATGAGAAATCTTAGCCAATATAATGACGGGGTTAATTATATCCTAACAGTTATTGATGTGTTTAGTAAAGTTGCATGGGCCAAAACTCTAAAACTCAAAACCGGTGCTTCAGTTATAAATGCATTTAAAGAAATATTCGCGGCGTGCGGTACAACCCCTGAAAATATTCAAACTGATAAAGGAAAGGAGTTTATAGCGGGCCCCGTTAAAAGATTTTTTAAAGATCATAAAATTAATTTCTTTGTAACTAATAACCCAGATATAAAGGCCTCTATAATCGAACGATTTAATCGAACATTAAAAACGAGGATGTGGCGTTATTTCACGTACGCTAATTCTTACCGTTATGTGGATGTGTTAAACGACTTACTCGAGTCGTACAATAACCGCTATCATTCAAGTATTAAAATGGCGCCTAAAAATGTCAATGAACAAAACATACTTCAAGTGTGGAATAACTTGTACAGGAAAGGGGTGGGGCCGAGAAAAACCCCTAAATTAAAAATTCATCAACATGTCAGAATTAGTAGAACTAAACACGTGTTCGAGAAAGGATATGAGAATAATTGGAGTCGGGAGGTGTTTAAGATATTTAAAGTAATTAACCGTAGACCACCAGTCTACAGAATTGTGGATTTGAATGGGGAAGAAATAGAAGGAACGTTTTACGAGCAAGAATTACAACCCGTCACCTTAGAAGCCAGCACCGTGTTCAAAATTGAAAAAATATTGGATAAGAAAGGCCGCGGCACGAACAAGAAATTTTTAGTAAAGTGGTTAGGTTACAGCGACAAGTTTAACTCGTGGGTGTCTGAGTCGGATCTTAAGCAAATATGAAAAACGTAGATGAGTTTTATTTAACCCTACTTAGCAACAGTTCAATGGGTTATTATCCTAACAATACAACAACAAAATTCACTACACAACTCCCCAGGCGATTTACGTTAATAGGCGATTGGAACGTCGGTGTCGCTGAAATACAATACCTTGTTCGTTTTTAGCAGTGACTGAAACAGATAACCTTATCTTTTTTCACACACCCACACCAAAATCAGCTGGTGACGATCAGAATATAGAAACATTGTTAAAATCGGCTCGTGATTATTTTAAAGATCCAATCCAAGAACTTTATTATAGTAAAAATGGCTGGCATGTTGTTCGTATTTCGGCAGGCAATTACGAAGGAATAGAAGATATTGTTTCGGCAATCAATCACCATGACAGACTGAAAAAAATATTAAAATTTGAATATAATAAAATGACTAAGCGTGTGTCGCTCTCAATTAACGGACAGTTAAAAGCACTGGGATTTTCCCAAAGACTCGCTCTTCAATTGGGGTATAAACCCGACGTGAATTTAGTAAAACATCCAAGACCGTCACACCCTGCAAATATATGGGTAGGTTTACCATCGCAAATGTTTGTTTATTGTGATCTCGTAGAACCTCAACCTGTGGGCGATGTTTTATCGTCACTCATGCGCATTATAAACATTACGTCTGATAGTTATAATTACGGATCTCATAAAGACGTTATATTTTCACCCCCGCACTATATACCCGTTATGCGTCGAGAGTTTGAGAATCTCGAGATAGATATAAGATCTGACACGGGAGAACTTATGCCATTTGAGTTTGGAACATTGAGTTTAAAACTACACTTTAAGAAAATTCATGCATAATGGATTGTCCGTATCAACAATACTACGCTAATCAAGCAGGCAGCGGTATAGGCGCAATTTACAGAGGGGCGCCCTATCAACGCGGGCATGGTATAGGAAGTTTTCTCGGAGGAATATTTCGTAGCATACTCCCGCTTTTTAAAACAGGTGCCCGAGCCGTTGGGAAGGAGGCTCTAAGAACAGGGTCCAATTTTTTGGGTGATTTGATGGAAAACAGACCGGCAAAAGAGGCCTTCCGTGATAGATTACAACAAGCAGGGGTAAATCTTAAACGAAAAGCCGATGGAAAAATTGATTCGTTAATGGAGGGGTCAGGGTATAAAAGGAGCCGACAAGCAAATGAAGCTCACTCCACATCAAGACCTGTTAAAAAGGCGTCTAGAAAGAAAATACCGTCCTCAAAGGTTAAACATAGTGATATATTTAGTTAAATATTTTTTAAAATGGCGTTCCTACATGCTAATTCGTGTGAGTGTATTAAATCCGAGTTAGACCTGTTTGCATTACCATCAACACAAACCAGCATAGAAAACGGACAGTGGGTATTCTATAAACCTTTATCATCAATTAGTGATGACGCACCGATTGAATTCCTTGTGCCGGGTAACGGTGCCGATTACTTGGATTTAAGTCAAACCATGCTGTACATAACCGCGAAAATAGTGAAGCACGATGACTCACCGATTGCGGAAACTGATGTTGTGGCCCCCGTGAATAACTGGATGCATTCCCTTTTTAATCAGGTTGAAATATATTTAAATCAAAAACTGGTATCACCACCCAACAACACTTATGCTTACCGCGCGTATATCGAAACTCTACTAAATTATGGTTCTGAAGCAAAACAATCACATTTAACATCCACATTGTGGTACAACGATACACCAGGCAAGATGGAGGATTTAGAAACACTGAATACAGGACTCGTCAAAAGAAGAAATCTTACGGAAAAAAGCAAACAAGTTGAAATGATTGGTCATGTGCACGCTGATCTATTTAATCAAGAAAAATTTTTGATTAATGGTGTCGAAATGCGCGTAAAGTTTATCCGTTCGCGTGACTCGTTCAGTTTAATGAGTGCTGCTAATCAAGGATTTAAAGTAAAAATTTCTGACGCTAGTTTACTTGTAAGAAGAATGCGAATAAACCCTAGTATTTTACTCGCTCACACTAAAACCTTGGAAACAACGTCTGCAAAATACCCCCTCACCAGGACTGATGTAAAAGTTTTAACAATTCCTGCAGGCGTGCAACGAAAATGTTTAGATAACGTGTTTTTAGGCCAGTTACCAAAACGCTGTATTATTGGTTTTGTTTCAAATAGCGGATTTAATGGCGATTACGCAAGTAACCCGTTCAATTTCGATCATCATAAAATAAACTATTTCTCGTTATTCATCGACGGCCAACAAATACCCTCTAAACCGCTACAGCCCGATTTTACACAAACTGGAATGTATGTTCTATCGTATAATACTCTTTTCTCGGGGACTGGTATTCATTTTCTCAACGAAGGCAACGTTATTTCTAGATCAGATTACCCGAATGGGTATTGTCTAATGGCTTTTGATCTAACACCTGATTTATCAGCTAACATGAGCACGCATTGGAATTTGGTTAAAAATGGTTCTTTGCGCATAGAAGTTGCATTTGAGGAGTCATTAAAGTCTACAGTCAATTGTTTAGTTTATGCTGAATTTGACAACGTAATCGAAATTGACAAACATCGAAACGTGGTAGTGGATTTCAGCAGTTAAAGTCACGTCGAGACCTGTTTACCCCCAAAACACAAAGAATCTAAATATACATTAGGGGAACAAATTTTTAAACAAGTCCAGACTTGCAAAAAGGTTGACAAATCCCGCAACGTGGTGGTGTTGGTGCGGACTTCAGCAGTTACAAATCTTTAGTTGCGCTTTGATCTTCGTGCAAGTATGGCCGTAATTGTTGACCTACAAGGGTTTCGTGCAGTGAACGACAGTTTCATTCCTAAAGAAGTTGGGGTAATATCGACGAATGGTTATAAAGTTGGTCACTTTCTTTTTAAGTCGCCAGACGCACAGCCCCCTAAACCCCGTGACAGATTCTTCCTTGAAAACCATTACCACGGCCTTTTATGGGACAGTGGATATATAAATTATGAAGACTTTGAGCCGTTGTTAATAAATGTTTTAAAAAACTTTGAAACAGTTTACGTTAAAGGCGAAGAAAAAAGGAAAACGCTATTGTTCCTCGGGAAAAACATCGTAAACCTGGATAAAATTGACTGCCCGGCCCTGCTTTCTTTAAGGAGAAGAACATTAGCCGTTCAGTGCTTACATCACAGTATCAAGTCACCTGTTTGTGCGCTTGAGAACGTCTTAATATTATCGGATTGGCTTCGCGAAAATGAACACCCTGGAAATACAGAAAGCGTTGCAGACAATTCAGAGCCCCTGGAGTGTGCGTCGTCATGTATTTGCCTCTAATCAATTACCGAAGTTTATATCCAGACCTTGTGCGATTGTAGCAAACACAGAGCCGTCTAATAAATCTGGACAACATTGGTGTGCGTTCTACATTGATAAAGAAGGTTACGGTGAATTCTTTGATTCATTTGGCAGGCCGCCTGAAGGTTTACATTTAAATTTTATTCGAAAAAATTCTAAGTCTTGGAGTTACAATTCTAAAATAGTGCAAGATTTTAACTCTAGTGTGTGTGGTAATTACTGTTTAGTGTATTTATGTTTGAAAATGAATAATGTGCAAACCGTAGATTTCTTAAACATGTTTGATTCCAATTTAATTAATAATGATAGTTGTGTTGAATTACTATACGATTGTTATTTTGAAAAAATAGACTTATCAACTTTAGCATTTGATTTATGTAATATTGTAGGAACATATAGTTAAGCAGAATATTATAGTATTATAATAAATAATCAATAATCGTGACCGTATACTATACATGAATAAAATATTTAAATTAACAAATTGAGAGTTTTAATAAACATAAAGGTAACAGTTACATTATCCAGCATAAATTCCTTTAAGATATTTTAAGCTATACAATTCGCTAACGGCCTTTCCATGTAATCTTTAAGATCAGCTTCAAAATTTCTATTTTAATTACTCTTTCCTTCTCTGTTTAAGTGTCTGTTAACCCACTCTAACTCATTGAAGGTTCGAAGATGACGTCATGTTTTTTAAACTGCAGTCAATCAAAGTCACAAACTGCACAAATTAATTAGATCAATCAATCAAAACACGAATCAAAGTGCGAAATTAACACCGAATTACTCAAAAGGTGGGCGTGCTCCTCAATTAAACCGTGAATACAAAACAGTTAAAATATTTTATTTAATTTTTGTTTTTGAAACGTAATCTGTGCTTTTAGGATTCTCACTGTCTTTTGTATTTATACCTAGCAATAATTGATTTTTGAGATAACCATTTCTACAGGAAACAAAGGACAAAGGATTTGAATATAACAAGTCTGAGCTCGCAAAAAGTTGTTTTTATCTTAAAAATCAGCCCTTCGAGCACCAGCTTATATGTCCATCAATGATATTACTAACTCAAATGATTGATTGATTGATTAATTGTACATTATTATATTAAAACAAAATTAATTGGGTCAATCGATCGCCATAACTCACAGGAGCTAACGGGTGCGACAAAAATACTAAGATTGAAGCTAAAAGTGTATTAAATAAAATTTGCCATAAGTGTGACGAGGATAGCTAAACAAAATTAGTTGCGAGACTAAGATACATCGATTCCATCAATTAAAACCTCGGACCGATCAAAGTACGAAATCAAAAATTAATTAGATCAATGAAAATTAGTTAGATCAATCGGTCAGTCAAAATGGGAATCAAAGTGTGAAATCGGCCCCGGATTACGCAAAAAGCGGACGTGACCCTAAATTAAACCGTGAATACAAAACACTTAAAATATTTTACTTTATTTTTGTTTTTGAAACGTAATCTGTGCTTTTAGGATTTTTCCCCATAAAAGACATTGTTTTTTCTTGGTTCGAATATAACAAGTCTGAGCTTGCAAAAAGTCGTTTTATACAGAGGGCATTAATATACAAAGCACTTAAAATATTTTACTTTATTTTTGTTTTTGAAACGTAATCTGTGCTTTTAGGCTTTTCCCATAAAAGACATGGTTTTTTTCTTTAGTTAAATTTTTACTAATAATAAACAGTTTTAAGGTACATTTTGTATATTTATCGCATGTCGTGTTATACCTATAAGTCTGAGCTTGCAAAAAGTTGTTTTTGTATCTTAGAAATCACCCCTTCGAACACCAACTTATGATTTGATATTACTAATTCAAATGATTCATTAATTGTACATTATTATATTGAAATAATATTATATTGAAATAATATTTTTGATTGACAAGGAAAAACAATAACAATGTTGATAAGAGATTACAAGTGACAGGGGGTGACAGGTATTAAGAAGATTACAAGAAGATTACAAGGTCATTGCCTCAGGGTGATGACTAATGGCTGCCCTAGTTCTACTCCCAACTCTTACGAATTATACAGCCGTTCCAATTTTGATTTTAACGGGTCTTCTCCGCGGTACCCTCTCGGGGTGTATAAAACTACTATGTATTTTAAATCTGAAAAATTTGTTGCTGATTATTATCTAATAGATGGCACCACAGAGCGAACCTGTCAAAATCAAAATTGGAACGACCATATAACTCGTAAAAGTGAGAAGAATGAAGCTGGGGATCATTTCATACATACAGTTCCCTCGACTGAACTTAGAGGACCCTCTAAAGTGTTCTCCCTTGTCCACTTTCAGTCTTGCAATTTTTCTCATTGTTAAGTGACAGAAAAAAATTTGGCCCATACTTTTTTTCGACATTTCATTATTTTTCAGATTGAACCAGGTGAATTGAATCTGCCTGAATCAATACTTCTAAAACCACAAAAATATAAACGGTACATCCAGTCATATCAGGTGTGGATATTGAAAATCATTGGACATTTATTTCCAAATACAACAAATTCTAATCTAAAATCAGCTATTGTAGAAATGATTTTATTTGAAATAGAATTAGCTAAACTAAACTTTTACAAAGATAAAAGTGAGAAAATGTCTATAAAAAAACTTACAAAAGAATTTCCTATAGATTGGACACAAGTTTTTGAACAACTATTCTATTCTGCAAGCATTAACATGCGTCCCAATGACATGGTAATTGTAAGAAATTATAAATATTTAGAGAACCTCTTGTTCTTCATATCAAATATTAAACAAGAAACTATAGGTAAGTTAAGTACCCGAGCATTTTACTTTCTTTTTACATAAAACGCGCAAAAATTTAATGTCTACTGTTAAATTTATTTCAGGAAACTATCTTATTTGGAGTGTAGTAAAGCATTTATCAAGGGATACAACAGACTATATGAGAAAATTAAATTTTCTGATGGACAATATTATTTTGGGAATAAAAAAAGATTTACCAAGAACACAAGAATGCATTAACAATATTAATATGTACATGGGTACAGCTTTAATACCAAAATATTCGAAATTATTTCTTGAGATTGAAACTGTAGATTCTGTTCATGTGATGATAGAAAACATTAAAATAGAATTCATAAAGTTGTTAAGAAAAAATCCTTGGCTAGAAGATGCAACCAAAAATTATGCAATTGACAAAATAAAGGCTTTGAAATACATGGTAGCCTACCCAGATTGGGTAAACAACGATACATTGTTAGAAAACAATTTTAAAGAAGTAAATATTAAATTATTAGGTAGGTATTACTGGTGTAGATTAAATTTGCTCTTTTTAGGTAAATATATCGAATAACCATCTAAGGAATATTATTCAATTAAAATCCTATAAAATGAAAAATGATTTGGAAAAACTTAAACATCCTGTGACGCTTGAGTATGTACAACTTTATTTTCTAGAAATAGAGTGATTAAGGGCTAAATTCAGAGAAGAATCCTAACATCTCTATTCTGTAATCCCCAACGACTCATTAGCGACTCGTTCACAAACGATTGTTGGGATTTGAACGATTTCTCGGATACAAGAGCCGTTAACGATGATCGTTAGCTAACAGGTCGTTCGTGAATTACTTTTTACAGAATAGAGGTGTAAGAGGTCTCTTAAACGTGCCTAATTTCCTACAAATTTTGTGCTGTTATGTTATTTGTGGTTGCTATGAGTAGTAGTCCTTATCCTACTTATAGAAATATAAATATCAAATAAAATATCCTACTCCTCCACTAGTTTCAGCCTCACCTGAGAATTAGTTATGCTCTCACGCATTTTCCAACATTGAAGAAGGTAGTACTACCTGAATGAATGTTCTGGTCCATCCCTCGCAATCCACTAGATTTCCTGCCATTCATTCATGATGTACACCCTAGCTTCAGCTTAGTATGTCCTACTTCTTCAAGTACTGTCGTTGGGAGCAGTCGTTCTTATATGCGACGGTACATATTGCCAGCTACCTATTGAATTGTTCTAGAATCTTTAGGTAGTGTTTGTAGGGTATGGCTTTTGTATGCCTTTTGTTCTATTTCCTCTGGACGTTCCATCACCTTGCTTAAAGCAATCTAGGGTTCTAGTCTATTTAAATACCGTTTGCCGGCTACATCTATTACAATATTCCCTTTTTCAACAAATCTGGTTTGCACTGTATATTATACTTTTCTTGGTTTTTGCCCATCACCTTAGAGGTGAATAGGCGACGATAGGCCGCACTAAATAGACCAGAAGAATATTTTAGTTTTAGCCTCCAAGTTCTATAAAAGAACTTACGGAGATCCAAAAAGCCGTTCGAGTCTGTTAAGTAGTTTTGTATGAGTTGGATTGAGTTTCTGTTCGATAATAACTCCGAAACATATAACTTAACTGGAAAATCGTATTTGTATTATCATTATGGTTCTCCTTGTGGGAGCAGTTCCCTGATTTTGCTGAGACTCTATTGCATAAAACTGGAAATTGTCCTTTTATGTTTGCCTATATAGGTGACTATTAATTAGTTCAACTCAGCCCAACTAGGAATATATTTATTCCAGAGCCACTCGATATATTGAGTGATCGGTCTCTTGTGGACACTTTAGTATGTTAGAAATTAGGCTCATTGGTGTCTCGCTTATTTAATAATATGTAGTAGTTAGCAAGAAGATTAAGAGGGGTTTAAAAGGGATTGTAGGGTGTATTGTGAAAGTCTTGTGATATTTGTCTAATATCTTTCTAATTACATTTTCAAATTTAACAGATGGCCTGGATCAGTATTTGAAGTAAATGCCTACTACAGTGTTTTACAAAATTCTATTTGTAAGTACTGATTTTATAAACAAATTTGCTTATTTAAATATTATACAGAGAGTAGAGTAGTAGTATACCTACTATAAACTAAGAAGAAATGTATTGCAATGGAATCACCTACTTGATTTACAATTATTTTGTTGTTAATTTGTTATTATCATTATAAAGGGATCAAGTTCTCCATATGAACATTGCTAGAATTTAGGTCAGTGAGCACCCATACTCTTAACTGAAAATTTGAGTTAGTTCACAGTATACTCGTATACATAACAATTCGGCGACGGCGATTTGGCGTGAGGCAGTTCTACGTTGGACGATTCGGCGCTAGGACAATTCGTCGCCGACCATTCTATTTTGAAACAATTTCTGTTATAAATTTCTAATCGACTTGATAATTTTTTATTTCGTAACTGACAAAATTGCATAATTATTTTTTCCCTTTTTGTTCTTTTTCCAAATTTTTATCAAGCTAAGCGAAACTTATAAAACACATTAACAGAAAGGTTGCGGTGTTTTCATTGAGAGAGAACACATGGGCGAAGAAATCAACGCAGTAAAAATAATCACAAGCAATTTCATGATGCAGCAAATATCATCGCCGCCGCCGATGAAAACACCGCAACGCAATAAAACTCATTTTCGCGCTATGTATTGTATAATATTCTATACTAAAATAGCTATTACGTCACTATCGGAATCATGTACGCACTACGTTTGCTACATATTTGGAACCCCCTAGAACAATAACCTCGGTAACATGTACAAATGTAACAAACCTCGGCACCCTGTACAAAGTATTGGATGTTATGTATTGTTGCCGAATAGCTCACCTGCGAATCACTCAGCGCCGCCGCTGAATTGTACATCTAGCTGCACAGAATTAGTTATACCTACTATATACTTATAATTTCTGCAAATGCTTCTCAAGTTAAGATTATTAATATTTATGTTTATACCTTCTACAAGAAGTATAGGTACTTAATACACTTCTAATATTAAATTTCTCATTTTAGTCGTACCACTGGGTATGATCGAACCACAATTTTTTGATGCTACTAGGTCTGTGTAAGTATGCCAAACAGGTGACTTAATTAAACTAACAGGAATTAAGAAACCGGGTGAAGTTGGATGTTATTGTAAATTAATCGGATCTATTGCGTATCAAAATCGTTTGTTTAACGATACTCGTTATCATTTATTTTCTGCCAAAAATGACGTTCATGTCAAAACTTTAAACCATTGGCCCTATTGCGTATATTCGGTTGTTACGGTAGGCCAGTACCCGAGTATACGCGATACCAACAAATCTCAACATTTATTTCATTTAGCCAGACATTAGACTGAGCGTTCAGCGTCGATCTAGTCGTACTAGTATTTTGCCCCCGTTGTTCTAGAATAAGCAATGTTAAAGTCGGCAACGTTCGCTATTCGACTCATACCGTACACGACTTGCAGGCGTATAAACTAGAGAATCGGTACGCAGGTCGCAAACCTATTGAGAAATTAAGAACTCCTCCACGTTAAATTTGATTACTAACACAAAACATTTTATAAAACAAATCACATGTTTACGCCGAACCATCCCTGCCCCAAATTGCCCCTACACCAAACCGTTCTTGCGCCAAACAGCCCCTGCGCCAAAACGACCGCGTCATAACGTCCTAGACCGAATTTGAGAACAGACAGTCAGTATATTTTTCGATTGGTTTATATTTTTTGTTACTTATAATTTTGGTGTAGGTATTTAGCTATACACTAAACAGGATCTCGGCAGATGGACAGTATTGAAATGTTCGGATCCCCACCGACTTCTGTTTTTTCGCGGTCCCACTAACAGGTATGTACGACTGAGTTTTTTAATTTTGATTATCCCCTTTCGTAAATTATGTCTCATAATTTGTTAAATGTGTGGTGGTAAGAAGTTCTACGAGCCCTTGCCACAAAAGAACAGCATTCTTGCGTCTAGGGTTGACACGCACCCCGAGGTGACGAGGGGGCTAAGAAGCAGGTAGTGGTCGAACATGAAATAACAGTTAGTATATTTCATCGTGCTTCGAGTTTTGCAACGTTTTTACATTTTACGCACTTTTATATTTTAATCGTTCCTTTTTGTATTTCGTTTATCTGCCGTTTGTATTTAATAAAATATCATATTATCTTTGTGCTCGTTATTACTATTAACAACAATAATTAGTGCAGAACACTAAAGTGGTGACCTCGACGCGTTTTAAAACTCGTGTTAACTTTTTTTTGTGAGAATAAAGTTAAAAATATTCACGAACAGATTGGTGACAGAACGCCGTCACAGTTCTTGGGGCATCTTCGAAATCTAGCCGGCGACGCAGTCCAAGATGATTTTTTAAGAACGCTCTGGATGAATCGTTTGCCGGGTGTTATGCAAGCCATACTGATGGCGACGCAAACTGGTTTTAAGTCTGGCCAAAACAGCAAAAATTGCATTAGGACAACCTTCAACTTCCCAAACAGGCTCCAACCAAACAGAAATTCAAGCTCTTCGCGACCAGGTACAACAGCTTTCACTCCAAATTGCAGAATTATCACAAAGCCGTTCCCACAGCAATTTTAGAGGGCGCAGAAGAAGCCTTTCGCGGGAATCCCGCCCTGGATCCGTAAACAACCGCGAGTGTTGGTACCAACGAAAATTTGGCGCCAATGCCAGAAAATGTAGAACCCCTTGCTCCTACCAATCGGGAAACGGACAAAACGGTCATTAGCCGCGACCGTTACTGACAATTACGTAACTGGCCGACTATTCGTAACCGACGTTCGATCTAAAATGCAGTTTTTGGTTGACACTGGTGCGGACGTTAGTGTTATTCCGCGTACACGCGTACAAGGTTGGTTACAACAATCTAGTTTTGAACTAAATGCAGCAAACGAACCTCCATATCCACCTATGGAAACATATTACGAACTCTAAATTTAAGTTTGCGACGCGATTTTTCTTGGACATTTATAGTGGCGGATGTAGATAAAGCAATTCTCGGCGCAGATTTTTTAAAACTCTAACGTTGACATAAAAAACTGCAAACTAACCGATCCCGCGACGTCATTATTTCCGATAGGGTTTCTAAATCACACCGAAACCTCTTCTATAAAAACCATTCTAGGAAATTCTGAATTTCACCAACTACTATCGAAATTCCCGGATATTACAAGACCTACCATCAAACAACAGGCACCAAAGCATGACGTCACCCACTACATCACGACGAATCAGGGTCAACCTATCTATTCCAAACCACTCAGATTATCACATGAAAGATTGAAGACGGCGCGCGCAGCGTTTGAAGTTCTGTTGCAGCAACGGATAATCCGACCATCTAAGAGTGAGTGGGCGTCACCTTTACATTTAGTGCCAAAGAAATCAGATGGGCTTCGGCCTTGTGGAGATTACCGCACATTAAATGCAAGAACCATCCCCGATCGCTATCCCTTAGCACACATCGAGGATTTTTCAAATATGCTAGGTAACAAAACAATTTTCTCTACAATAGACTTATTAGAGCCTACCATCAGATTACGGTGCAACCAGACGACATTCCGAAAACCGCCATTACTACGCCTTTCGGTTTATTTGGGTTAAAAAATTCCGCCCAAACATTTCAACGTTTTATGGACTCCATTTTACGTGGTCTGGACTTTTGTTATTCTTACCCGGACGACATCCTTGTCGCATCAAAAGGCAAGGAGCAACATATACTCCACCTACAAGAACTTTTCACCAGACTAAACACCCACGGCATCACTATAAACCCAGCAAAATGCATTTTTGGCGCACCAGAAGTGACCTTTCTAGGTTACGCAGTCAATACACACGGAACTAAGCCTCTCCCACACGAAATAGAAGCCATTCAAAATTTTCCCAAACCGCAGTCTATTAAACAGCTCAGACGATTTTTAGGGATGATTAACTTTTATCGTAGATTTATACCGAATGCAGCCACATTACAACGGCCGCTGAACGACTTATTAAAAATTCCTAAAACCCGCCCAAATACTGTTATAGACTGGCCACCGGAAACAGAAGAAGCGTTCAATAAAATGAAGTTGGCACTTGCTGAAGCAACACTGCTCGCACACCCTGTAGAAGGAGCACCGCTTTCCATAACGGTCGACGCTTCTGACGTAGCCATGGGTGCTACTCCACAGCAATCAGTCAACGACAACATGCAACCATTGGCCTTCTTTACTAAAACATTTACCACAGCACAAAGAAAGTACAGCGCATACGACAGGAAACTACTGGCGATTTATGAAGGTGTGAAACGGTTCCGTTTCGCTATAGAAGGACGACACTTTATTATATGCACGGATCACAAACCAATTACGTTCGCGTTCCGACAAAAACAAGAAAAGTGTTCCCCCCGTCAATTTAGATATTAGATTTTATCGCGCAGTTTACTACGGACATTCGGCACGTGCCCGGTAAAGATAATGTGGTCGCTGACACCTTGTCACGCATCGAAGAACTTTCTAGTGCTATAGACTATAATAAACTTTCAGAGTCCCAGAACAACGATGAAGAACTCCAACAGTTTTTACAGTCAGCTACTTCATTACAGTTTAAGAAACTCCGCCATCCGGAAACAAACGTCGAACTATTATGTGATGTTTCCACCACTTTTGTCATACCCTTTGTAACGAAACCCTTCAGAAGACAGGTGTTTAATTCCCTACATGGTCTGTCACATCCAAGCATCCGGGCTACAACGAAGCTGGTTACGGAACGATTTGTGTGGCCGTCGATTAATAAGGATTGCAGTGAGTGGTCACGCACCTCCATCCCTTGCTAAAAATCTAAAATTACCAGACATGTTTCTGCACCCGTCGGAATTTTCACGATGCCAGAAAATAGGTTCGAACATATACACATCGATATAGTTGGTCCTTTGCGTATTCCGAAGGTTTCCGATATTGCCTTACCTGTATGGACCGTTTGACAAATTGGCCAGAGGGAATCCCAATAGAAGATATTACAGCTGAAACTATTGCCAAAGCATTCTACCGTGGTTGGATTGCAAGGTTCGTAGTTCCTGCCAGAATTACGACGGATCGTGGACGACAATTCGAGTCTTTCCTTTTCCGGGAATTAACTCGTTTTACAGGAACGACACACCTAAAGACAACAGCGGCGTACCACCCCGCAGCCAATGGTATGGTGGAACGTTTCCATAGACAGTTGAAAGCTGCCATTAAATGTCATGAAAGCGAAGATTGGGTTGCATTTCTGCCATCAGTGCTGTTAGGCATCCGAACAGCCTTCAAAGAAGATATCAAGGCAACAGCTGCGGAAATGACATACGGAAGCACAATCCGCTTACTTGCGGAGTTTTTTATGTCACAGCCGGTACAGGACGCCTCCAAGTTCATGACTCGGCTACGGCAAAAAGTACGAACTCTACGACCAACTCCAGCATCACGTCATGGAACCAAACAAATATTTGTGTTCCAAGAACTAGAAACTTGCAAAAATGTTTTCGTACGTAACGACGCCGTTCGACGTCCGCTACAACCACCCTATGACGGACCTTATTCCGTAATTTCGCGAGCTGAAAGAACTTTTGTTATCAATGAACGAGGAAAACAGAAAACCATTTCAATAGACAGGCTGAAACCAGCATTTAGCATCATCGATAACGAACAACCTGAAGCAGCCATAGCCGCTCCACCGAGTACCATGCCACCACCACAACAAGAAACCACTTCGAATCGACTTCAGGGCTCAGCTAACATAACAGGAAGCAGTATAAAAGTAAGATTCCCCAATCTTTACGGAATTTAGCAATATTATCATTAACACTAGCAAGGGGGGTGATGTGGTGGTAAGAAGTTCTACGAACCCTTGCCACAAAAGAACAGCATTCTTGCGACTAGGGTTGAGACGCACCCCGAGGTGACGAGGGAACTAAGAAGCAGGTAGTGGTCGAACATGAAATAACAGTTAGTGTATTTCGGTCGTGCTTCGAGTTTTGCAAAGTTTTACATTTTACGCACTTTTATATTTTAATCGTTCCTTTTTGTATTTCGTTTATCTGCCATTTGTATTTAATAAAATATCATATTATCTTTGTGTTCGTTACTACTATTAACAACAATAATTAGTGAAGAACACTGAAAATGTCTTTCCAATACGACATACGACTTTGAAGTTTGACAATTTGAAATCAGTTCGGAAAGATGAAATTTTTCGAACAAAATGTAGATAATCGGTAGTTTGAGTTAGATATGCCTAATACCGGCACCTCAGATGGCTTATAAGAATTGTGACCTAGCGAAAAATCCGTACAGAATGTTCACAACGGACGCGACGCGAAGTCTTCAAGCAGACACCGTGGCTCGAATATTATTTACGGATGAATCCAGATTTAGATAATTTAACGCACAGCACAATTGGAGATCCCACTTTACCAAAAAATATTAGCCAGCATCCTCTTCCCGGTCAGGGAATTTCGGTATGACCTGGAGTTTCTTTGGGATGACCTCGTGTACAAGTCAACGATATGCTAAAAAGCTCATTACTGCCAACCATGTTTTCTTCATTGACAATGGAAGACGATGTTGGGATCATTATAAACATGTTTTATAGATAAGTAACTGAACCATCTTCCGTCTTCATCGAAGAAAAAGAATAAAAATAAGAAACCTTGTCTAACCCACGTTTAAGTAATAAGTATTATAAAATGTAAAATAACTTACCAATAGATTAGAATAAATAGTTAAAATAACATATTGGATTAAACAATGGAATTATAAAGTGAAAAACATAATTGAAAAAATTGAAAATTAAAACAGTGAAGCTGTAGATTTAAAAAATATTAAAAATTAATTAAACCATAAAAAACCATAGTATGGCAGTTTAAATTTAAACTTGAACTTAAAGAGCCAGCTAAACATGGCCCAGTCTTTGACTACATTTTGATATGGTGAAGGTGAGGAAATTTTTCGTTCGCTTCAATTTTTTGATTTGGCTATGTGGCTCTTTAAGTTCAAGTTTAAATTTAAACTACTGGTACTGTTAAACTACTATGGATTTTTCATAGTTTAATTAATTTTTTTTAATCTACAGCTTCACTGTTTCAATTTTCAATTATGTTTTTCACTTTATAATTCCATTGTTTAATCCAATATGTTATTTTAACTATTTATTCTAATCTATTGTTAAGTTATTTTACATTTTATAATAGGTATTTATGCTAACTTTTGTCTTTGTTATTAATTTACAGTTTCTTCTGACGCTGCAAATGTAACCTTTAATTGCGAAAACGTTCAAATTTTAAATTTTCAATTATACAGGGTGTCTCTAAACCTAGTACCATAAATTTACCAGCTGCTTCCTGACGCAAAAATAAGTCGAAAATGTATAAAAATTTTGTCCTAAACCGCAGCATAAGGAAGCTACACGTCTTTGAAAATGGTGTTGAAAAAACGGAAAACAATTGCATTTTAAAAACGGTTTGAGATAAAAAATCGAAATTTTGCAGGCAGCCTAAACTATTAAAGGTATAAACTTTCTACTATTTTTTTTTGTAAATTCACCAGGGGCGGCGCGAATGGGGGTTATCACCTTTTTCTTGTAACCCGTTTTTCTTAACCTTTTGTTTTTTTCCATTTTAGTTTAGAGATTTGTATTCCCTGTTGCCTAGTTAACAAAAAAGGTACTCTTGTTTCTACTCGCTTGAACTAACCGTTTCCTATAAAATGCAGGTTTTCTGTTTAGCCAAAATAAATTTAGAATGCTGGATTTGTATGTAAATTATTTTTTTGAAAAATAAATTAAAATAAAAATAGTTACAGTAAGTGTTCGTACTGTTTATACCTTCAATAGGTTAGGCTGTATGCAAAATTTCGATTTTTTGTCAAACTGTTTTTAAAATGCAATTGTTTTCCGTTATTTCAACACCATTTTCAAAGTGGTGTAGCTTCCTTACGCTGCGGTTTAGGACAAAAGTTTTCTAGACATTTTCGACTTATTTTGCGTCAGGAAGCCGCTGGTAAATTTATGGTACTAGGTTTAGAGACACCCTGTATATAAACGTGGGTTAGACAAGGTTTCTTCTTTTTATTATTTTTCTTCGATTGACCCTTTTACTCACTTGTAGCACCATGGATCTACTATATCAATTTTCCGTCTTCATGTCAAAACTTTAAATCATTGGCCTTATCGCGTAGTACCTATGTTCGGTTGTTACAGTAGTACCCTAGCATCCGTAAATACGTGATACGAACAATTCTTAATAAGTAGGTATGAATGATAACTACTGTCGTTAAATAAACTATTATGATACCCAATAGCCCCTAATATCATTCCTATTCATTTTTGAGTAGTTTACAAACCACTTTGACAAGATATTTTCTTTAAATACTGTATACGTAGAAGTCTTGCATTATCTCACGGTCCCGGCGCAGAGAACCTAAAATCGTCGCTAGCCGTCATACCTAGTCCATACAGGTTATATTCCGACTTTCCACGAACTCTCTGCACAATTTTGGGTTCATGATATAGTAAAAAGACTTCTACCTACGTGCTAATTTTATTGCATTACAGATAATAAATCAATTAAATATAAATTCATTGCAGAGCCCACAATTATGGAGCATTAGGAAGTCTCGTTGGTCATGAAATATCGCATGCACTGGATGTGCTAGGTTAGTTACCACAAACTGCAGAACTGGGCCAAGATTTGGATTGGGAGTAGCTTTTATAGCGAGAGCTCTCCTTTCAAAGACGAACATAGACTTTTAACATTGTGCAAGTTGCATTGAAATTTGAGATAAATTTATCAATTTTACTTTATTAGCTATTACTTTAAATATATTAAAAAAGAGGAAATTTGATAATGTAAAGCTAAATTTGACATTGAAATTCACACGACAAGAGTGTCCCTTGCGGTGAATTACGGAATATTCCTTGCCTCGTTAAACGTCAAAATGCGTGTCGCTACTTTCAAGAAACAATCGACTGGCATTGGACAGTTTCTCTCTGTGGTGCCCTCTCGGGGTGTATGTGAAACTATTATGTATTTTAAATCTGAAAACATGATTATTATCTAATAGATGACACCACAGACGACCTAGGCGTTCAGATACAGTTGGCCTTGGACCTGTCAAAAAATGAAGCTGGCCATGGCTCTCGACTTATCGAATGTTTTGACAAATACCGTCGAATTTTAAAATTATGGCGTCATTAAAATAAATCGCAAAGTTTTATATTAGCGTTTATTTTACAATAAAAATGGCACTGAATCAAATTACTAGTATTATTTGATGCGGAATAATTTTATCTTTTAATTGATACCATTCTCCAAAGTTCAAATAGCGAGCAGGAATCAGCAAATAATACGTTTTTTACGATGTTACATTTCTATGTTCGGCTTTGTAAATGGACACACAGTATGTAACAAAGTATATTTTAGGAAGACATGCAGATAAAAATGGCAATATAAGAAATTGGTGGTCTCAGGAAGATACTCAAAAATATGATGCAACCACAAGCTGCTTCAAACACCAGTACAATAAATATAATGTAGATGGTGTAAATACCTTGGGAGAAAACATTGCTGATAATATTGGTTTGGAAATCAGCTACAAGGCATTTAAAAATGTGAAAAATTTTAGGCACTCAAATTTAAATGAGTTCGCAACAGATCAACAATTTTTTATCAGCTTTGCTCAGGTACAGGTATAAACGGTATATTCAACCATGTCATCTGTGAAACTATTACGTGTTAAAAAAGTTGTATCTAACTTGTTTTAATATTACAAAAACGTATCAATATTATAATAAACAAGCAGTTTTTAATAAGACAAAAATATTATAACAGGTACTACAGTTCAACAGAAATGCAATGGCTCACGAATTAGTACGTAGACGAGCAAGACAGACCTGAAGTGTTTAAACCTTCCAATATACACGGCTCTTTTATGGAAAGGGTGTATCGCTTTGACACTGGCTTAAAGAAGATTGAAAAGTACAGACACATAATAGGAACTAGTATTTTTGCGCATGCGCCCGGTAACTTAAAACGCGGTAATTGGCTGTTATGGCCCGGTATTACAATCTCAGTTTAAACCACAGGCTGGGGTCTAACTTCGGATTTCCCCAAGATTTCCCTTTGTATTCTGAAGTTTAAATGGGACGCTGTGGTTTAAACTGAGATTGTAATTCCGGGCCCACGTGATGATGTCATAACGCCACGGCCACAGTTGCATCCTTCTATTCATTAGTTGCTGTGGTATATTTATCCTTGTTGCACGGTTTAAACAGCCAGCGACACGGCCGGTAGTTGTGTTCTCTCTTTTACCACTGCGCGTCTATGAGCCAGAGGTCAACCAATTTCAGTTGAACTATTGTATAGTCGCTATTTCAGTAGTGTATATAACATGTAACTAATGTAACCTCGTCGAAGTTCAGAAACTAAGAAAGTACCTATTTCTAATTAATTTTCTTAATTTTAGCTTTGGTGTGAAATACCATCCACGAATGAATTAACAAATGAGGAGGAATATGCACCTGTAAACATTCGTGTTATGGGTACACTACATAATAGTGAAGAATTTGAAAAGGCTTTTGATTGTAAAATGAGTACAAAAAAGTGTAAACTGTGGTAACGAAATTTAAAAATGTTATTATTTATTTTATTATTTTATTCTAAGCATTTCTGTCAGAATGAACTGTACCCCCACAGGAAAAAAACAATTACGTAACAATAATTCTAGTTAGTACTACCTAGACCTACTAATTGTACCGAGTGATCATTTAAATTTCAACTCTAGTTATTCATGGAAATTTAAGTCATGACATGATTACACACAATTGAATGTGTTTGCTTTTCAAAAAATTAAATCTGACACACAATCAGTTTCTCCGAATAAATCCACAGAAATGTTCAAAATATTTAGAAACTGTTTGTACTCGACTGTAGTAGGTATAATCCATTTTTAATAAAAATTGCTGAGACAAATTAATACTTAGGTACTACTAACAGTTCATAAATTTGACATTTCAATTAAATTTGCTTTCATGAATTAATCAAAGACTTAAATTTCCATGGATAACTAGAGCTGAAATTTAAATGATCACTAGGTGTGCGTATTATTATTGCAATAGAGATATGGCAAATGAAAGGTTTCAAATTAACGCCCTGACTTTTCTAACTGGTATAATGTAGTCGTAGCTTACAATTTTAACGCTTTGGAGGCTTTCTTAATGTGTCCACTGTTTCAATATCCCAATAAAATGTTTCGAATAACCTTTTGGGATTGATCGAAAATTATTTTTATTTTGACAGATTATAATACTGACGTTTGTAACATTATTTGATAAATACGTTTCGACACTGTTTCTTTTTGTTTTATCCGATTCGTATTGGATAGAGAGAGATAAGATTTCGTCTGGGGTAATAACTATACACAATGATCAACAAAATTTTCGATCATACTTGGCTATGGAATATATTAGAGGGCCGAGAGGGGGTTGGAGAGCAAGAATGTCAGGGTTTTTGTTTTGTAAAGATGGTTTTAGAAGGTAGCCAGTTTCTTATGTAAGAAGCTTGAAATAAAAAATATTTATTAATGTTAAATGTTAAACGTTTATTATTATAATATTCATCGGCTAAGACATAACATATTTGGCGATGAGGAGAAGAATTTATATGGTGGTAGCGACGAATAGTTCCAGTTTTATTTCCAATTTTATTTTTGAGGTTATTGTTGTAACCACGTTGTGTTTAAGATGCAAAATACTGCAAATGTTACAGTTGTCAAAACTGGAAATGTCGCAAACATCAAGGTTTTTGACGTGGGAGAAGACTGGGATTTTTCCGAACGGCTGGACTAGTTTTTACTTACCAATCGGGTCGAAGAAGAAAGAAGAGGATCGGTATTTCTCACTAGCATTAGCGAGGAGGTTTACCGAATTTTACGCAATATTTGTGATTCATCAAAGCCAAGTACCAAAACGTATGCAGAAATAGTAGAACTTTTAGCAGGGCAGTTTAAGCCGAAGGTTTCACTCTACAGAAAAAGAATAGTATTTGATGGGCTTCGCCAACAAGAGGAATCTGTAAAGGAATGGTATGTCAAAGTAAAAAAGGCAGCAGTTGAATGGTAATTGAACGTGCGAGGTGTAACATAAGCCATGTATACTAACTAAACTAACTAACTTCACACCACTCCATGACAAAGTGTAAAGTCATCAGTACCTAGTCAATAAATGTTATCTCAATAACTCAATGTGATTATTATTATAATAAACAGCGTCGAAACGTTACATGGTGTCAGAAGTGAGTGCTAAACGTTGTTAAAAAGAAAAACAGCCATTGAAGCTACAAGGAGAAAATTCCGAGAACAGAGAAAAAATAAGCTAACCTAAAAAAATAATGGAAAGAAGCGTGCAAGGAATTCTCCCGCCAAACCCACTGAAGCTGGAAGCAATGGATACAGCAATTCGACTGGTATGCCACAGCAACACAGCTAAACACCAAACCGCCAGAAGTTCAAGCAGCCACATTTATGGCAAGTATGGGAAGTGATGCAATAACTGTACCTATTTAACAATTTTAGCCTGAGAAGAGCCGATTAAAGATTTCACTAAAATAAGAAGAGCATTTGAACAATATTTTACACCTAAAATAAACATATCCTTTGAAAGATATTGTTGGTTTTTTTGGTGCAAAAAGTATTCACTTAAGAACATGTGGACCAGATATGCCTAATTACCTAAAATATGTTTATGACCTAGTGTCGGGCTCTGTTTATGTATTTTGAGGAAACATGTGTGTAAATACTTATGGATCATTTTTTATGGTTTCTAAGAATAATTATTGTATGTGCTAGATTTAACTGTAAAAGACAGCATCACTAGTCGACCCTCTTTTAGATGTAAGAAAGCTCTCTTGCAATATAATCGTATGTTAATAAAATCAACTTAATTAATTCACTGTTTTTTTAATATCCCTCCATAACTACTAATAGGTTATGGGCCCAGTATACGCGTGTGATTACGAGTGAATGTGAAAACTAAGGCAGTTCGTAGAAATAATATATTACAATGGCGAGTGGTGCATCAACTGTGTTGAAGCGCAACTTAAAATTGTTTAATGGTGAAAACTATTTAATGTGGAAATTTAGGTTGCTAGAAATTATTGAACAGGAAGGTGCTAGTGAAGTGTTAAATCAAGATCCACCTGACCCACTGATAAAGCAGTAAAATGGGAAAGATTTGCAAGAGGGATATTAATCGAGTACCTAGATGACTCGCTAATATCGCAAGTGCCACCAGGTCGTGCGACAGCCCGGGAAATTCTGGAAAAGTTTGACGGTCTTTACGGTTGTAAAAAGGTGTCTACACAGTTATGTCTCCAGGATCGACTGTTCAATTACAAACTGAAGCCGGGAACGTCGCTGAAGAAGCATATGATAGAAATTGATGAAATGGTACGTGATATGGCTGC
Source organism: Hemicrepidius hirtus (assembly GCA_963082805.1). Taxonomy (NCBI): domain Eukaryota; kingdom Metazoa; phylum Arthropoda; class Insecta; order Coleoptera; family Elateridae; genus Hemicrepidius; species Hemicrepidius hirtus. The sequence continues at coordinate 30,809,437 of OY720161.1, read as the reverse complement.
TTGCGGTATGGAAGTGAATGAAACAACTAAAGTATGGTACACACTCAATTCATTGCCACCGAGTTATGCCCCGATAAAAGCTACAATTAAAACAATGACGGATGATCGACTCACCCTAGCATTTGTAAAAGGAATGCTAATAGAGCATGAAGAATATCTAGTGCGGGAAAGTGCTGATACAAGTATGAAGGCTCTTCATTTCCGCGCCACAAATGCAAATGAAAACTGGAAGAAGAAAGGGAAGTTTACTAAGAGAAAAATGTTGCAAAAATGTTTCCATTGTGGTCGTAAAAACCATATTAAACGTGATTGCTATTTTTATAAGCAAAGTTTAAAGATGCAAGAAAAATACAACAAGAAAAGGGATAGTAATGAAGTTACTGCATCAACGGCAGTAATCGATAAATCATTTGCCTTTATGATGTGCAAAGAAAATTTGTATCGCGAATCGAAAAGTTTTGTACTGGACTCTGGTGCTACAGAGCACATCATAAATGATTTAAGTTTTTTTTACCGAATATAAAGAGTTGCTGGAACCAATTCGCATAACCGTGGCGAAAAAGGGGACGATCATTGAGGCCACACATATAGGCAAGATGGATGTAACCACCTCCCTTAACCACAACGGCGAACTGAAGGATGTTCTCTACAGCAGCAATGTATCGACCAACCTTATCTCTGTGAGGCGCATCCAGGAGGCTGGAATGTCGGTGATGTTCACAGAAACTGGCCATGTGGAAGTCAGAAAAGGGGACACGACAGTTATTAGAGGTAAGCGTATGAATAATTTGTATATTCTTGAATTAATAGTACAAAATACGCACAAACCAGCACGGGCTAGAGGCTACGTGGCTGAGGCAATTATTGTTGATAAAAATAAAATGTGGCACGAGAGGATGGGCCATATAAGTAAAGAAAAATTTATTCAATTTAAAGTAAATCAATTAGCCTGTGATAATGTCTGTTTAAAAGATATAAGTCCTATTGATTTGTTATGCGTAGCTTGTATTAGTGGTAAGCAGGCACGTCTTCCTTTCGCTAAGATAAAAGATAAAGGCCACTGTTCGTTGTGCATTCAGACGTATGTGGACCTATTACACCATCTACGATGGATGGAAAGAATTATTTTGTTAATTTTATCGATGATTATACTCATTACACCGTAACTTATTTAATGACTAATAAATCAGAGGTATTTAATTGTTTTAAAGACTATGTTGTAAAAAGTGAAGTTGACTTTAATACAAAATTAGTTAATTTGTATAGTGCTAACGGTAGAGAGTATTTATCTGGTGAAATGAAAGAATTCTGTAAACAAAACGGAATAACGTATCATCTGACGGTGCCATACACTCCGCAGCAAAATGTGACAGCGGAGCGTATGGCTCGAACTTTAACGTAGAAGGCACGTGCAATGATGCACAGTGCGGGCATAAATAAACGCTTCTGGGGCGAAGCAGTGCTAACTGCGACCTATTTGGTGAATAGGTCACCAACAAAAGCGGTAAAATTAAATATGACGCCATATGAGATGTGGCATAACAGAAAGCCAAAATTAGGTCACTTAAAAATATTTGGCTGCCCAGCGTATGTGCATAATAAAACGAGAAAAAGTAAATTCGATAGTAAATCGTCTAAGGGGATTTTCGTGGGTTATGTGCCAAATGGATATAAAATTCTTAATCCGGAATCGGGAAAATTCATAGTTGCACGTGATGTAATTTTTGATGAAATTACATATAAAACATCAAGACACGAACTTGATGACATGGTCAAAATTGGTAACGAAATAAATAGCGAAATAAATACAGATGAAAATGTACAAATAGGTGCAGATAATAATTCAGCAGGGGGTGCTGCCAGTAAAGAATCTGTAATTAATATCACACCTGGCCAAACGGACAATAAAAGGTGCAAAACACTTAATTAAGGTATCCCTGAAAATTGCACTCAAGGTCAAACATCTTCAATAAAGGATGTCCCTGAACCAACCAATATGAGCATAAATCGTGATAGTGAAAGTCCGTGTACCTCAAATAATAAGTTGAGGAAATTAAATTGTAAGCAGGAAAGGAGCAAGAGGTTGAAAAATAACCCAATAATATCTTATGAAGACCATGATTTAGAAATTAATACTTATTAGATAGGTAATCAAATATTTCAAAATGATATTCCAAAATGTTATCAAGATGTAGCTAAAAATGCATTTAAAACAAATTGGGAAAAAGCCATAAAAGAAGAGTTAGAATCATTAGAAAAAAATAATACGTGGACGTTAGTACAGAAGCCAAGTAATATAAGCATTGTCGACTGTAAATGGGTATTTACAATAAAAGGTGATGGTGATGGAAATTTGGTTAAGTATAAAGCTCGATTGGTAGCGCGCAGTTTTAGCCAAAGAAAATCATTAGATTACGACGAAACTTTCGCGCCGGTTGCGCGTATTGGTACTTTCAGGTGCATACTGGCATTAGCAAATCAGTATGAGCTGTTAATTCATCAAATGGATGTTAAAACAGCATTTCTTAATGGGACACTGAAGGAGAATATTTATATGAGAGTACCTGACGGTGTTGCAACTCAAAAGGAAAATTTGGTATGTAAATTAAATAAATCGTTATACTGTTTAAAACAGTCAGCTCGATGCTGGTATGAGTGTTTTAATAATATATTAATTGACAAAGAATTTGTAAATTCTTCAGCAGATAATTGTTTATATTTCTTAGATAGAGGGAATATTAATGAAAACATCTACGTGATTTTATATGTGGATGATTTAGTCATCGGTACTAAAGATATTAGAACAATGAACAATTTCAAGAAGTTTTTAATGAAACAATTTGATATGCTTGATTTAAACGAAATTAATTATTTTCTCGGAATTAAAATAGAAAGATCAAATTCTGAAATTTCATTTAATTAAACTATATATTTAAAATCAGTATTAGAAAAATTTAATATGAGTGAATGCAACCCGATCAGTACCCCGTTGCCGGTAAAATTAAACTATTCAGCATTAAATTCACAGGATAGTTATGACGCACCTTGTCGAAATTTAATCGGCTGTTTAATGTACGCGATGCTCTGTACACGTCCAGATTTATGTACTGCGGTAAATTTATTAAGTAGGTATCAAAATAAATGCAATAAAGAACTATGGCTATGCTTAAAGCGGGTATTACGATATGTAAAAGGAACTTTAAACATGAGATTAGTATATAAGCGTAATGAGAATTACAGTGAGATATTAGAAGGATATGTTGATGCCGACTGGGCTAATAATGAATTAGATCGTCGAAGTACAACAGGTTGTTTATTTAAATTATTTCAAAATTGTACTGTGACATGGATCACACGTCGACAAAATTCAGTTGCTACGTCATCATGTGAAGCCGAATACATGGCTGTTTTTGAGGCAGTAAAGGAAGCCCTATGGATTAAATCTTTGTTGAAAGGTGTTAATGTCAATATGTCAGAACCAATAACTTTGTATGAAGATAATCAAAGTTGTATGCTATAGCTAATAATCCAATAAATCATAAACGTTCAAAACATATTGACATTAAATATCATTTTATACGAGAGCAAGTAGAGAACAACACTGTCTGTTTGAAATTTGTGCCTACAGGTCATCAGGATGTGGTGGTAGAGATGGTACCCTCATTAGTTGTTGCAAGTGATAAGGGCACGGGTAACTTAAGGAGCAGAGATAATACTTAGCATATTGGTGTCGAACATACCCTTTCTATCAGTTATTGCTGTTTGTTCTGTATTCTGTTTTTTTAAATCGAATTTAAAGACAAAGATTCAGAAATTGGGACATTTTTTAAATTATTCTTTGGTATTCAGTTTTTAGAACCCGAGAGTGTAGGCAATTTTTTTGCATCAGAACTTTTCAAAAACCTCCCTAATGATGAGCGAGTAACCAAATTTTGTGATTACATTGTAGAAAATTACATAAGCGAAGATGAAGCTGAATTTCCATCGCATATTTGGGCTTGCATGAGAAATAGTATGTACAGAACTACAAATGCATGTGATTCCTTTCATTCTAAATTTAATTCTAATTTTTATGCTGCTTATCCCAACATATTCCAATTTGTAGAAATTTTAGGAAATTTTCAAATGGAGCCTTACGTTAAAATAAAATCTGCAAATTGTAAAGCAAGAGAATTTAGTGGTTTTATAAAAGAAAGTGTGAATTTTTAAGTAGCTAGAATTTAAAGAAACCCGTATATCAAGATTCTACTTTGTTAAATGTTTAGCGTATAAATATTTGCCAGTTTTTACATAGTAGGTAGGCAGTACTAATTATATAAATTGTAATTTTTCATCTACGTAACATGTGTATCTATCACCTATATGTTTTTAAATAAATTCATTTGAAACCCCCTTTTTAAATTATTATAAAGGGCTGTTTTATTATATTATTATTAACTTGAACTTTTCGATAATGTGAAGTTACTTGAAATTTACGTAAATGATTCTTATCTGTATAAATATCTCCTTAAGTTTCTAATCCCTTGGAGGTCTGGTGGTGGTCGAACTGGGCTACCGGATTACGGGCCTACCTGCATTCGTGGTCGAACTGACCAACTGATCAATTCAGGGAACTGAGAGTGAAGATGGGACTACATGAGAAATAGAAAAATCGAATTCTATGTAAAACTTGTAGTTTTTAAGTTTAAGTTGAGTTGTTTGATAAAATGTTAAATTTTTGTTTGTTATTCAAATTATCAATTAATGATAAGTATAAGTGTTCATGGTCTGGTTAGGTTTTTTTTTGGGGGTTTTTCCCTAACCCGTTGCAACAAATGTTGGATCATCAGTTGTTAAACTCCCCGTAAAATAGCTAGTATAAGTTCATATATTTTTGAGAGGGTGTGTTGGTTTTTTTGGTGCATAAAAGTATTCACTTAAGAACATCTGGACCAGGTATGCCTAATTAACTAAAATATGTTTATGACCTAGTGCCGGGCTCTGTTTATGTATTTTGAGGAAACATGTGTTTAAATACTTATGGATCATATTTTTATGATTTCTAAGAATAATTATTGTATGTGCTAGATTTAACTGTAAAAGACAGCATCACTAGTCGACCCTCTTTTAGATGTAAGAAAGCTCTCTTGCAATACAGTTCGTATGTTAATAAAATCAACTTAATTAAGTTACTGTTTTTTTAATATCCCTCCATAACTACTAATAGATATAATTTCTTCAAAGCTACGCAGAAGGAGGGCGAACCGTTCGATGATTTTCTAACAAGAATACAAACTTTAGCCAAAACGTGTGAGTTTGGGCAGCTTCACGACAGCCTACTCAAAGATAAGATAGTATTTGGAGTAATGTTTGATGTAGTAAGAGAAAAATTGCTAAGTCACGAAGACTTAAAGTTAAAAAATGCGATATCAATAGCAAAGGCAAGCGAACAAGCATCAAAGCAGCTTCAAGAATTAAAAGATGTTGAAACAAGCCAGGTAAATGTTGTGAAATCCAAGAAAAAAACCGATGAATTTGATTGTCGAAGATGTGGACAACGACATGGAAAGAAAAATTGCCCAGCATACAACTTGTGAAAAATGTAACAGGAAGGGTCACTTCAGTTCCTGTTGTTGGACAAACAAGAGCAAACAAAAAGTACAAAAAAAAGCAAAAATGTAAATGTAGTAGACAACGAAGAATCGGATGAAGAAGAAATGCTGTATGTTAACTCAATCACAGAGGGTAACGACAACAACAAATGGATAGAAACTGTTAAATTCAAGAACAAAAAATTTAAAGTCACATTAGATACAGGAGCACAGTGCAATGTACTCCCAAAACGTATAGCAGATCAGCTTGAAATCAAGCTTAGACCATCGTCTACCAAAAAATTAGTTGGATTCACAGACGACAAGATAAACGTGCTGGGAGAAATTACGCTACAAGGTGAGATAAGTACCTAATAAAATAGCCTCACTAACATTTAAAATTGTAGAGGAAGAGGTAACCCCTATCTTAGGAAGAAAGTCCTGCCAAGGATTAGGTTTAGTACAACGAACTAATCAAGTATTCGAAGAGGTAACCAAACAAAATATTTTCAAGGGCCTAGGATGCTTGAAGGATTACGAGTACGACATAGATTTGGTGGACAATCCTACCTTCAATATACAACCTCGCAGAAAAATACCACACAAAATAAGAACTAAGGTGAAAGAAGAATTAGATTCTATGGTTAAATTAGGAGTAATCAAACCAACCACAGAACCTACACCTGTAGTAAGCCCTATGGTAATAGTAAAACAAAATAACAAGCTAAGAATATGCATTGCGCTTTGACTCACTCTGAAGATGCAAGCTGCAATGTCTTGCGAAACGTTAGTTTGTATGGGTTCACAAACAGCTATGAGGCAAAAACCGAACAAGTATTCTTGTGATGGCAAACAAGTTATACAAAGAACAAATCCTTGTCCGCCCCAAGGTTCACACAATAATAATAATTTAGCTCAAACATCCAGATCAAATGCTTGTAATGGCAGACAAGCTACAGGTTGGTCCTTACCTGCTGTGAGTTTTACTCAAATGACGACGTGGTATAAGCCGAAAGTTAATAATACTGACTATCGCATTCACCTGTCACGTGACAGACGTCGACCAATGAAAGTTACGCATTTGTCCCGTAACAGCCAATCAAATCAAAATTACTTGAAAATTTTGACAGAGCGAATATTGCACTAGTGCTGATATTCGGTAATCACCCGCGATGGCGACTAGATGAAACACAATTCAATTAATGACAGTTATACAACAAATAAATTATAAATTATAATGAAGCGTACAATTAGTATATTAAATTTATATGGTTTATGCGATAGTCTGAACAAATATAACTCGAGCAAGGCATATTACTTAAAATTTTTCCTTTGCTGTCGCACGCGTGTTTGTTGCCCCTTGAAAACACCCCAGTTTTCATGGAAACAAACACTTGTGCGACAGCGCGAAAAAGTTTTCGGTAATATGCCTTGCACTTGTTATATTGTATATGACAATATGCATTGATGCAACGGACGTAAATAAAAATATATTAAGAAGGCACTATCCGTTGAAAACAATAGAAGAAATTGCATCCAGGGTAAGTGAATCAAAATACTTTACATTACTAGATTGCACAAGAGGTTTGGGCAAATCAAAGTAAGCAAAAGAATTCAAAAGTACTTAACGTTCTGCACCCCTTGGGGAATGTATTCTTGCACGAGACTCCCATTCGGACTACCATCAGCCCCAGAAGTTTACCAAAGCGTAATGAATACCATAGTCCAGGACATCCCTAATACAGAATGTGCAATGGATGATGTATTAATACATGCAGAAACTGAGGAGAAGTTAAGCAAACTGACACCACCAGTAATTAGAAAAATTAATGATGCTGGACTGAAACTTAATCCAAATAAATGTGTATTCAAGACAAAGAATATAAAATTCATTGGTCATGTATTCAGTAGTGAAGGCCTACAAGCAGACCCAACCAAGATTAGTGCCATCGAGAACCCGAGGATTCTCGAAAATAAAAAATAATTGCAACGATTACTTGGCATAGTAACATATTCAAACAAATTCATACCAAACATGTCCCAGCTGACTGAACCATTAAGGACATTGCTACAGAAAGATGCAAGTTGGTCATGGAATAGCGAACAAAATGAAGCCGTTCAGAAAATCAAATAAGTATTGAGCGAACCACCTGACCTGAAATTCTATGAAGTAAACAAAGAAGTCAAGCTATCGGTAGATTCAAGTTAAAAATGTATGGGAGCCGTATTATTACAAGACCACCAGCCAGAAACCTATGCAATAAGAGCATTAACAGATGCCCAACAAACCTACCCACAAATCGAAAAAGAAGCATTAGCTAATTCGATTTGCATGTAATAAATTTCACCAGTACATCTAAGGTCAAAAACTAGTAATAGAAACTGACCACAAGTCATTAGAAATAATATTTAGAAAGCCAATTCAAAGAGCCCCTTCAAGACTTCAACGACTGTTGTTCGACGTCATACAATACTCGCCCAAAATTGAGTACACAAAGGTACCGAAATACCCATTGCCGATGCACTCAGTCGAGACTGCATCCAATACGAAGTTGAATTACCACAAGAAGAGTTAGAAATCCAAATAGTGTTATCAATGTCAAAAACGGCGAGAGAAGAACTTATTACAGCTACCGCAGAAGACAAACACCCAATGGAGTTAAATAAAATAATACAAAATGACTTTGAAACACTACTGGAATTTCAGAGAAGAATTGTCATGTTATAGTGGAATGATCTTCAAAGCTGATAAAGTAGTGATTCCCAAATCCCAAGTGCCAAAGATGTTAAATCACATACATTATGGACACTTCGGTATTCAAAGTTGTTTACGAAGAACAAGAGAATTATTTTATTGGAAAGGATAAAGTTACGATATTAAAGAATTCGTCAAGAATTGCAAGGTGTGAGAAAAAACGTAAGCAAGCAATATCAAAGAACCAATAGTAGTAATCAAAACCATTCCTGTATTACCATGGCAAATAGTAGCCTCGGATTTATTTTCCTACCAAGGACAAGAATATCTGGTAATAACAGATAGCTATTCCGGTTACATGGACTTTCAGCAATTAAAAACACAAACATCAGCAGAGGTAATAACAACTTTGAAGAGCTGACTTGCCACGCATGGTATACCAGACATACTAGAAACTAGAATAGTTAGGCTCACCAAATCAACGCTTAATGAGCAGAAGAACCAAGACTACTCTACCAATATCAGAAGACCGATTAAACCAAATGTAGAAACGGAAGTGCATAACCAGTTAAAACTAAAAAGGCTAAAGCAAAACCAGTATGCAGATAAAGGAACAAGAGAAGGAGATCAACTACAAATTGGAGACAGAATAAGAGTACAATCTGCTCCCAGAAACTGGAAAACAGGAGAAGTTATAAAAGATCTAGATCACCCGGGATCAGTAATCATCAAAACTGATGAAGAAACACTTTCAGAAGAAATACTTCACAACTACATAAAACAAATGTGCAACTTGAAGAACCAAGAGTCCTAATACCTCCAGAGCAATCTCCCGAAGCAGTTGTTCAACCAAGCTGTTCACCAAAAGAACCCCGAAGACCAACAGATGAAACTTGTTCAACCTGCACAAATACCGCCAGCGTCAAACCACAAAGTAGCAAGCCCGTAATAAGAGCAAGATCAGGAAGAATTATTAAACCAGTTACAAAACTAAATTTAGAATGTACATAGTTCATATAATTGTGTCCTATCGTAATAAATAAAAAAAAAAGGGGGAGATGTAACATAAGCCATATACAGTGAAGTCCATTTATTATGCAATATAGGCATGTTGCAAGTTAATTGGTGTACGCACTTTACCATTGGAATATAGGCAACCCATTATACACTGCTAACCACTGTTGCCCCTGCCTACTGATGAATTTAAATTTTCAATTGTCAGGAATGTATTATTATTATTGTTTTGTTACCTATTAAATTTTTTTTAACTAAGAGCATGTTTTATTTTGAGGTTAAACTTTCATGTGTTGCTGATTTCGGTTAGATCATAGATGGTTAGATAAAAAAAAACTAGCTAACTGTATAATGGGTTGCCTATATTCCAATGGTAAAGTGCGTACACCAATTAACTTGCAACATGCCTATATTGCATAATAAATGGACTTCACTGTATATACTAACTAAACTAACTAACTTCACACCATTCCATGACAAAGTGTAAAGTCATCAGTAGTCAATAAATGTTATCTCAATAACTCAATGTGATTATTATTATAATAAACAACGTCTAAACGTTACACGAGGAAATTAAATGTTAAGTTTAACAAGAGCAAGGTGCAGTACAGGATTAATGAAGTGAAGTACCTTGGTCACATATTTTGTGAAGAGGGGAAGAAACCGGAACCTGAGAGGGTTAAAGCCATTTATGATTTAGATTCGCAAAATGTAAAAGAGTTACAGAGTATATTAGGAATGGCTAATTTTTTAACACGATTTATACCAAAGCTTGCAGAGCTTACAGCACCAGTAAGGGAGCTATTGAAAAAAAATATTATTATATTTGGCTTCAGTACATACAAATGTGCTAAATGAAATTAAGAAAATATTGGCCACTGTACCAGTACTTGGAAATTTTCAGTCAAATAACGAAGCTATAATACAAGCAGATGCTTCGCAAAACGGGTTAGGGTGTTGTTTGTTACAGGATAAACCAATTTATCACGCCTCAAGAAGTCTCACAGATACGGGGAAGTCATATGCACAGATAGAAAAGGAATTATTAGCAATAGTGTATGCAACTTAGAAGTTTCATTATTTTATCATCCAGAGATATCAATCTCGCTTCGCCTAATGGCAGACGCACCATGGTTCATCTCCAACCGATCCCTACATCAAGACTTGAAAATTCCGTTCATCAGAGATGTAATAAGCCAATATGCTGACAAACACAAAGCTCGGCTGCAATCCCATTCCAATAATATTGTCCAACCACTACTTGATGACACCTTCCATAGAAGACTAAAACGAAAATGGCCAGGTGATTTAGTAAACTAGTGATAATTGTATAACTAATGTTTATAACTAATACTGATAAGGTAATTCACACCGTTAATATTAGGGATCACGACACTGGGCACGATTCCCCCCAAATCATTATATAGCCAAACAAGTAACTTAAAGAAATTACTGTAAATATAATTTTCTGATTGCTAATACATGTTTTATAAAAAAAAATATTTTATCTACAACTATTATGTAATACTTCCATTACTATACAATTTTTAACGGTTAATGACACTCATTACAGTTGTGAATTGAATAATAATGACACTACGATTGAATAATATTACTCAATCGTCCTGTCAAATGTAAATAAAACAAATCATCATACCTGAAAACAATTTGTTTAGTTTTGTTTCTCAGTTCTGTCCAGAGATAACTTAACCTCTTTATTAATAAATAGGATAGAACGGACACTGACATTGGCCCGTTTGATTCATGTTGTTTCACCCCAAACCGGTCAGAGGGCTGTAGTAGTAGTATTTTAAATTCAAAACCTGTCATTTGTTTCTTAAACAACGACTGACTTTGTTTAAATTTAAATTTTTGACGTGTCTTTTCACTGGAAATAAAATTTTTACGCAAACTACAATAATAATTAATTTCTCTTTGTGCTTCGTTGATATTATTTAAAAAGTTCTTTGTTAAATACCTACTAGTTAACGTAGGTATTAAAAGTGTTGGTTGGTCTTTGGTGTTCGTGGAAATTTTGTCAAGAAATAGGTATGTACCATCACGAACTTTTCCTGTAATTCACTACAATTTCGTTCTTTTTTGATTTCTTTTTAGCCTTTAACATGCCAAATATATGTTGCTTTGGAGATTGTTACAACAGCAAAGCTAGCATGCGTAGATTTCCAAACCCCGCAAAAGATTTAGGTATTTTTATGAAGTGGCTGGAAGTTTGCGATAAAGAATTATTTATTAAACCGGCAGCAGCTGTGTTTGATAATTATCGTGTCTGCCGCTATCATTTTAAAGATACTGACTTTGGAAGGAATAATAGTCTATTGCGTACAGCTGTACCTGATATCCACCAACAGTATCCGAAGCTAGCAATGCTATTTGCATCTGGTTAGATTGTTATATCAATAAATTAAAAGCCAGAGTTTAAATAATATAATGTAATTGTATATCGATTGAACCAAAATATACAAGATCATTCATAATAATAATTTTTATTGAAGCATGAAATGGAAACAAAACAAATATGTACATACACGAAAGAAAAATGTTTAATTCTTAAAATAAAAAAAATAAAAAATAAAAATAGAGAAAGAGAGAGAAAAGAAAAAAATAAAGTTGGTTTTTAATGTTTGATGCAGAGGTGACTCAGCCTAAGTAAATACATACTTGTGTGCTGAGTCAAATCCACATATCATTTAAATGCTATCTGTAGGTGCGTGATATCTTTAGATAAAATACGTACTATTAATAATAATAATACATAATAGATTTATTTTAGTAGCTCCAGGAAGCTAGAGGTATCATTATCTAGCATATACTGTTTTAGATGTTTTTTGAACGTAAAATTTTTTTAAGTTTTGTCAAAGAAACCAAAATACAATTTTATTTGATAGATTTGATTCAAATATTTGATCTTCTATATTTTCCATAAAAATATTAGCCAATAGTGGTGAAATGGGACTACCCATGGTTTCGTTATGTTGACGATATTTTAGCATGTTTTGATAGTTCTTTAGAATACATTGACGACTTTTTAATTTTTATTAATACTTTACATCAAAAAATTAAATTTACACTAGAAATTGAACAAAACAGATCTATTAACTTTTTAGACTTAAACATAAAAATCAATTCAGAAAACATACTCGAATACTCAATTTATAGGAAACCTACACAAACTGATATTACCATACCACATAACTATTGTCATCATTAAAAAGAAAAATTATAAATTAGCTATTCAAAAAGTTTATTCCATTAATAACTCTTGATAAAACACTAAAATACGTTTCAATTCCATATTTTGGTAAAATTTCAGAAAAGATTGCTAAAATTATAAATAACACAAATAAATATAAAGTGATTTTTAAAACAAATAAAAATAGTATTCTATACTCTCTTCAATGCTAAAGACAAAATTAATGATTTGCTAAAATAAGGTATTTATAAATTAAATTGTTCACATTGTCATTCAGTATATACCGGGTGGCCGGTCTCAAAGGTGTACAGTCAGCGACAAATGTTTTCTCCAGTCTTGTACCACTGTAATCCGCTTTACTGAGAAATATAACACATTTCTATATTTAATTTCATCTTGTTAACAGTGTTACCAACATACCTATATAAAACAATAAGAATTACGATTTATAAATATGACGTGGCTCGTGGCATGATTTTTATATTGTAGGTATAGCATTTGTCAAAAATTTGTTAAATTAGCTGTCATTTACAGAAATCCACTAATTTATGCCAACTAATTATCCAATTTTTTGACAAATGCTGTAAAATTTGAAAATCATGGCACGTCATATTTAAATATCGCAAAATTTGAAATCGTTATTTTAAATTCAATATAGCACATTCAATTTTATTATTAGCGCCATTTGAAGCGCAATTATTTTACCTTTCAATTAATACCATTACCAGTCCTGTAAGTTGAATTGGCGAGCAGGAATCAGTAGAAACGTTTAATACAATGTTAAATCCCTATGTACACCTTTGAGACCGGCCACCCGGTATAGGTCAAACAATTAGAAATTTCAGTATTAGGCAAAAAGAACATATCCGTTGTTACAAATATAAACATGCACATAAATCAAATTATGCTAAACATTTGTTAGAACAAAATCACACATTAACATCTAATAATACAATTAAATATTTAAATATTTAAGCAAAAGCTTTACGAAAATACGGCTGGAAAAATTTCGAGTATAAAGAGTAATGGTTTTTATAGCAGCCAATTAATTGTCTAGTGGTACATATTAAAAATATAGAAATAAATAAAATACACGTAGGTGACACTAGATGATATATTTAGTTAGTTAACGTTTCGCATAATTTTAATGCTTCTTCCGTACTAAACCTGCAACTACAAAACTGCTATTATTTTAATTCTGTGATAATAATCTATTTTTTACCATTTTTTACTCTAGTCGTTTATTTATTAGTGCTTTTCACCTCTTTTTTCATCGATTCTACAATTGTTAATAAACTACATAAATTAAACTAATTTATATAAAAATTAAAATTTAAAAAAAAAATGTTCTGAAGAAGCATTAAAATTATGCGAAACGTTAACTAACTAAATATATCATCTAGTGTCACCTACGTGTATTTTATTTATTTCTATATTTTTAATATGTACCACTAGACAATTAATTGGCTGCTATAAAAACCATTACTCTTTATATACAATTAAATTTTTACACTTTTCTTATAACAAAAATAAATTAAATATTTTAGAAGCTTTTGAAATTTATAAACACACAAAAAACAACATACCTTAAATGAATGAGCAAATAGAACTCTTAGATTCTCTTTTACTGAAGATTTTGGAATAAATATCTTTTTAAAAACACTGATAAGCGACTGACCTCCGACGGGTTGACTGGGGCCAGTTGCTTCACGAAGTGTTAAAATAATAGAAACAAGTAGTTACTATAGTACCGGGTGGTGACTTGAACGACGCAACATAGGAATTTCAATGGAAAATTCTTAATGTTCAATTATTGGCTCCCTTAATTATTTTAGAGCAAAAGTGTGTTGAGAAATAAATTCTGCATCTTTTCATACTATTATTTCCATTTTCCGGAAGTGTAGAAATAGAAGAAATTAAAAATGGTCTTTTTAAAAAAATCACTGATGCCATGGAATTATAAAATCAAACAAACGCACTGACATTTCTGTCTCATTACATTTTTTTTCTTTTTAAAGCAATAAAACCAGTAGGTAATAGGAACATATTTTACGCTAAACAAGGCACTTTATCATTTCTACTTTTTCTTTCGTTGAATACATTTTAAAAATAATAGATTTTAATAATCGGTTATAAACTTCAAACCGTAATGACAGATGTAAATGCGAATGTTGATTGTATAGATAATTCCAAGGCATCATTTAAAAAGACCATTTTTAATTTCTTCTATTTTTACGCTTCCGGAAAATGGAAAATTATAAATAATAGTATGAACAGATGCAGAATTGTTTTCTCAACAAAAAATCTCAACACACTCTAAAATAATTAGGGGAGCCAATAATTAAACATTAAAAATTTACCATTGAAATCCCTATGTTGCGTTACTCAAGTCACCACCCTGTATAAATGCATGTGTTATTAAATATCTTATATTATGCTTTTGACAATGGTACATTGATGCCGAAATACGTATAAAGCGAATAAATAGTTATTATTTCCCGTTAAAATCGATATTTTATTTAATATTTATTATTTATATAATCATGGATCTTAGCAAAGTAACGCTTGAAAATGTCAATAAATATTTTTGAAATGCCTGTTAAAAGTGAAATTGTCTGTAGTTCTCTACAGTATTTATACACCCAGCCTTTATATTGGTACTACAACTGCAATTTTTAGTATGTCCGGAAAAACGCCATTTTCCAACATTAGGTTGCATACATATTGGAGTGGTTCCGCAATGACATCATTTACTTGTTTTAGGTTGTCAGGCGTAATACCATCAGCTCCCGGGGATTTTTTGGCTTTAATGAGTTCATGTGCTCTACTATTTCGTTATTTGTTACCGGATTTAAAAGTAGAGTGTTTGCTACAGCTGTTAAATTTCCAAAAACAATTTTATTTCCGTTTTTTATACTGTTTTCAATTAGAATTTTTGCCATATTTTCACCTACATGACAATAATGTGAGTTAAATTCATTCGCAATCCACTTGGTTTGGAGTAGCAGCCAATTATACGTTATTTTAAATAAAACAAGAAGTTTCATTCATGTCATAGGTACATATTGTATTTTTTTTTAACGTTTCGCCGATTAGGCTTCTTCAGAAATAAATATAAAACACAATCTAAAAATATAAAAAACACAAAACTTAGGATAGTGAACGAATTAGAAAAGTGAAAAAACTTACCAAAATTATTACATAAAATATACAAAAACTACAGTGAAAAAACTGGTAAAAATCAGTAAAACAGGAACAATTAAACAAAAAAAAACGACGAATAATTAAAAAACACTGTAACTGTTGTGAAAACATTTTAAAAAATGGAAATTAAAAATTTTACAAATAACAAGACATGTTGCTTGAAGAGAACCAAGTCTGAGAATGAAGGAAAAACCACACAAGGTTAAAAGTTTGAAGGTAAAATTGAAAATGGAAAGATTTTAATTTAAAATCTTTATAATAAAATTTAAAAAAAAAAAAAAAAAAAAGTTAAAAAATAATTAGCAAAATGATCGTTGAAAAATTCAATTAGTAATATGGATAATAAAATTTAATTAATTAATTAATTTTTCAACGATCATTTTGCTAATTATTTTTTAACTTTTTTTTTTTTTTTTTTTTTTTAAATTTTATTATAAAGATTTTAAATTAAAATCTTTCCATTTTCAATTTTACCTTCAAACTTTTAACCTTGTGTGGTTTTTCCTTCATTCTCAGACTTGGTTCTCTTCAAGCAACATGTCTTGTTATTTGTAAAATTTTTAATTTCCATTTTTTAAAATGTTTTCACAACAGTTACAGTGTTTTTTAATTATTCGTCGTTTTTTTTTTGTTTAATTGTTTCTGTTTTACTGATTTTTACCAGTTTTTTCACTGTAGTTTTTGTATATTTTATGTAATAATTTTGGTAAGTTTTTTCACTTTTCTAATTCGTTCACTATCCTAAGTTTTGTGTTTTTTATATTTTTAGATTGTGTTTTATATTTATTTCTGAAGAAGCCTAATCGGCGAAACGTTAAAAAAAAATACAATATGTACCTATGACATGAATGAAACTTCTTGTTTTATTTAAAATAACGTATAATTGGCTGCTACTCCAAACCAAGTGGATAAAATTTCCCAGCTGTTTATTTTTAATTTCATTCGCAATGTCTACTTTATTATGAAGTTGTGTGCCATTTTTTGTTTTAACTAGCGATATGTCAGATTTTACATGTGTATCATTCATACTTTGCGTTACGACATTCCATAATTTCTTAGCATGTTAAACAAGATAATGTGGTTGACACGGTGAATGAAGTTAAGGTTGCTGTGGATTTACCATTAGCTGCTGAACTGCCTATTCCAACGTTTACGGCTCCATGTACTACTCCATCCAAAAGGTTTCCTGAACTTACACGAAGCCCTCAATGTTCAAACTTTGTAACAGTAAAAAAAGCTGCTATTTCAAAATTAAGTTACTGGATGCGTACATTCAGTGACAATAGTTAAAATGTAGAATAAATCAAAGATAGCGACGTTGGTATGTGGGAAGCATGGGCATGGACAGACTGAATACTGAAATAAGTATAGAAAATGAGGGGGGATGGTAGAAGAAGTAAGGGAATTCTGCTATCTAGGGAGCATTAGGCTATAACAACGGACAGAAGATATGAACGCCATATAAATAGCTGACAAACAAAAAAAGGCTTTCAATAAAGTGAAGCATCTGCTGAGAAAAAATAGCATTAATGAATTATAAAGAAGAAACATACGTTTGGAATTCATTATTGTACAGATGCGAAACATGGGCAAAACCGACGGTGAGGAAAAAATTAAAAGCGGACACTAGAAGACATGATATCAAATGAAGAGGAAAGAAAAGAGAAGTTTATGAATATGCAAATACATTATCTTATTGTATTACAGAATCTTATAATATTAAATGATACTAGATTCAATTTTTTAACTAAAACTAATTAATTAAAATGTTTGTAAATTCAGTTAATAATAAATATTACTATTATTTAATTATTTGCAAGTTTTATTTGAAAAAAAAAGTATTCGCGCTGTTTTAAAGAAGGTTACTGTATCAAATACTGAATTTTGCTCCATCTAACAGAAATAAAATACATCCATGATCTACCTCAGCAGGATATAGGAGAAATCGCAACGATAACCCTGATATAAAAGTAAACGGCACACAGTGGGGTATAATAATTTTTGAGAATAACTGCAGCCATTTATAAATTAAAAAAAATGGAGTTGTTTGAAAAAAAATATATATACGAGTATATTTCGGTTAATAAACCTTCTTCAGTATAAATGTTAAATAAGAAAATTCACATCTGTAAGCAATAATTTATAGATTAGTGAAAAAATATATTCAATCACAAAGTGTAAAACTCACCTTTAAAAAATATATTAAACATAATGGAAAATTTTACTTTTTAAAAAAAAGTTTTTAAAAAATTTTAGGTTTGTGGTGGAATTTTAACACATCACAAAACCACTGTTATTTTAATGTAGAGACAATGAAACTAAAAAGTTTCATTGTTAACCATTTTTTTTTTAATTTATAAATGGCTGCAGTTATTCTCAAAAATTATTATCATCGTTTCCAGCCAATAATCTTCTATTATTTACAGTGGGGTATGTTTGAGAAAACCTGGCCAAAAGGCAAATTTTAAATTTGAAAATTGGGGTCTAATTATTTCTTAGCTATATCATCAGATAACCACAGCAACAGAAAACAATCGACACGCGTTACTAATGCAAACGTTTTGGTTCCTATGCTAGTCTCAATAGAACAATACAAGGTGTTGCCACAAATCACGGTGTTGCAACTATCACTCATCAGTAACATTTCGAATTTCTATTACAATAAAGTCGTTTGTGTGTTTGTATATCTATAGTTTCTACGTTAATTGTGGATAGTATGGAGTCTCTTCCTGGAGGTACGTATATATTTTAGTCTATTTTCATGTTCACTATATTTTATTATTCGGTTTTTAATGCCTAATATAAAGTTTTTTTTACGTTAACACTTTTAACGGGTGATTTAGTTAGGTGCCGGGTTTTGTCCAATTAAATTACTAGTATGTTTGTTTAGCTATACTATTTAATACTGTTACGCCCTGGGGGAACGGGTGCGTAACGCCAGCGAGTCCCTAATATAAATTAGGGAATCACCAGCCATCGGGATTATGGATGAGAACACAAATGACTATTGCACTAACAACTAATTTTATTAAGATAAAATAAACTAAACGAACTTAGCATTATAAAATTAAAACTACTTGTCTTACCCTAAGACCAGATTAATGAGACTCAGCATTTTCGGCTCTGACTACTTGACTCGATCTGGCACTAAGACTCCTGGAGCGAACACTCTGACTCTAACTAGCACTAATTAGAACTCTGACTAATTAGAACTAAGACTGCCCCCTAACTAAAGAACTAAACCTTTTATAATGCCCCGCTCGTTATTTTCCTGCAATCCTCTTTATCAGCACTTTGAAAATAAGTAGACTTGCTAACAACAAGGATTGCAGCAATTAACCATTGCAACTCTATTCAAATCTAGGACAATTAGGCCAATGTTATTATAAAGCATAACATTCCAATTGCGATTTGAATAACAATTATAATTTAAAAAATACGAAATTATTTTGAAATGACCCAAATGTAACATTCAGGCTTTCCTCTCATAAGGGCTAAAATATCTTCGTGGGATTCTACTTCAATAACACAATTGCCTGTATTATTCATTAATATTTCTTCTTTATTCGTAGACTCCATTGAAACAGGGGTTTCTTCACTTCTTAAGGGCATTTTTTCTTTTACTTCTTTATCTTCATTCGTGGGCTTCCAATATTTCCTCCATAAAACGTACATGAACCATCCAATTAATAAACTTAAAAATATTATAAATGCTGTACAGGTTACTACGATCAGGACTTCATGATGTGGGAATGCGGATGATGTTCCATCGGCGCTGGCGCTTGGAACCAAAACGGCTGCAGTTGGCAATGGTCTCCGAAAGACTAAATATAATATGGCCATGGATAAGACTATATTCCATAACAATAGAGTAGAACTACTGAGATACCCATAGTTGTTGGTGTAGCTGCTAGAATCCAGAATTCTCTCATTTACATAATGGCTAATCTCGGCAACAGATTCTTTTACACTGGTCACGTTAATATGAGGGACATTCAATACCCATTGATGATTTAAACATTCGGATAGATTATGGTAAGAAACAGGATCATGATCATGGATAGGTTTTAATGTAAATGATTTTAGTGTACTCCACATTGCAGGAATAAGATGGATTGTATTTGCGGTTCTAGGAAGTTTATTGTTACAAGGATATCGTCGGGGAATTAGGATAGTAGAACCAAGGATTAATTCACATTTGCAAGGAAGGTTAATAATTTGTAGGAACTTCTATTTTTTGGGATGGTTATGGATCGATGACACGTCAGGGGACAGCATTTTCCAACATCTTCTACCTCTTCGTGGACTGTCAACACTCATAGCAGACCATGAAAGTTGTCTCATAACTGCATCAGCTGCCCAGATTGTGGTGTCTGCCATGTTGCGGGTAGGTGGGTGGATTAGATCGCTAGTGCTGGCCTAGATCGTAATTGTGTCTGCATTTTCGTCGACTCCCTCAAGATATCGCAACAAATACGGGCCTATTTTTAAATAAAATATTAAATATAAATGAATACATGAATAAAATCAGTAGATCCTATCTGTCCGATAATCTGTAAAATCATTAATTATAAAATTATGCATTGTATCCCTAACAATAGAAAAAATAAAATGTAATTACTTGCATTTAAAATAATGTAAAAATAGAATAAAATCCTAACTTCCTATTTCTTATATTTCAGGTGACTAATCTGTCACACTAGCCAGCTTGCAATAAAGTTGACCTACTCCAGTACATTTATTATTGTAAACATTGCTGACCTGTACATACTATTTACTACTAATAAAAATGTGTGTCAACTATTTTTTTTCTATGCTTATGATTTTAAAATCAAGACCTATTTATTACTGTTTAAACCAGATTAAAAATAAAATTTCACTATAATTTAATAATATTTCCCTATTAATAGCAAAAAATAGACTAGTGCCTCATCCATAATTAATATTTGATACTTATTGTACCAAAACTAACTGGCAGTTCCAATATATCCCTTATACATTATAAAAAAAGAAAAAGACTCGGTACCTCCACTATACTTGTTAAAATCTTGTTAGGCCCTGCACCGCCACTATACTTGTTATAACTTTTTGTAAGCCCCGGCACCTCCGCCATACTTGTTACGCCCTGGGGGAACGAGTGCGTAACGTCAGCGAGTCCCTAATATAAATTAGGGAATCACCAGCCATCGGGATTATGGATGAGAACACAAAACGACTATTACTCTAACAACTAATTTTATTAAGATAAAATAAACTAAACGAACTTAGCATTATAAAATTAAAACTACTTATCTTACCCTAAGACCAGATTAATGAGACTCAGCATTTTCGGCTCTGACTACTTGACTCGATCTGGCACTAAGACTCCTGGAGCGAAGACTCTGACTCTAACTAGCAATAATTAGAACTCTGACTAATTAGAACTAAGACTGCCCCCTAACTAAAGAACTAAACCTTTTATAATGCCCCACTCGTTATTTTCCTGCAATCCTCTTTATCAGCACTTTGAAAATAAGTAGACTTGCTAACAACAAGGATTGCAGCAATTAACCATTGCAACTCTATTCAAATATAGGACAATTAGGCCAATGTTATTATAAAGCATAACAATCCAATTGCGATTTGAATAACAATTATAATTTAACAAATACGAAATTATTTTGAAATGACCCAAGTGTAACAATACCTTAAAACTGTTGAAACATTTTGCCCATATCTGCCCCACCTAAAAATATTAATTCTTTTAGCAAGTACTGCCGTTCTACTATTTGCACCTATATCCTGGTTATTTCTATATCTATTTGAAGGTGATGAGTTAATATAATATTTCCTGCAAGTTCACGCGAGGAGCAGGTGATTTTGACTAGAAGGTACTTGTTTGATATCATGCAAGAAGGACCTCCTACTCGAAATTTTGATACTAAACGTCAACATTTAAGAAGCCACGTTATTGAAATAACTCACTGCCCAGAAACATCAATACACGTAATAAAGGATATATTATGTCGCTTTACTTCTGATTTTCACGCAAAGTGGCAGTTGTCCAGACGTACTAAGGAAAAATATTTGAACAGAAACGATAAGTGATTGAATACAGCCATTCAGTTTCCGCTATTCACTGCAACTCCACTTAAAATTTTCGGTCGTCCTCCAGTTGATTTTTGCGATACCAGTGAAAGATCGAAACATCGAAAAACACTAAAATTAAGATCAGAAGTTAGTACCCCAGAGCTGTCTTATGCTGCTCAAATGAACCTGCGTGCCTCTGGACACGTAGATGGAGCATATGTTGTAAAACATGTAACGTTTTCATCACCGAAAAGAGCTTCGAGGTACAGAAAAGCATATGAAAACAGTAAAAGTCCGGTTGTTAAACTTTCTGATGATGAAGCATTATCCATGTTCGTTGAGGCAAAGCTAACAAGGCATCAGTGCCGTAATGGGTGGGCTTTGATTTCATGTTTTGGGTTGATATAGTTACGATATGATTCAATATAAACAAGTTACAATTTGTATTTTCAATTAATAAACACAATTTTAATATTGCTCTCCAAAACATCTCTATTTATTTAATAATTATTGTAACAACTGTTACATTTGGTGACCCCTCCGACTGGTTTGAACAAGAAAAGCTACTATAACTATAACAATCAGCCATCTACTAATAATACTTCTTCACGAACACAAACACTTATTCAACAAGAATCTCTTTTCAATTTTCCACAAAACAAACACTCATCTTCTAACAATAATTCTTCACAAATAAAAACAATTCAACAACCAATTTCATTGACATCTACTCAAAACACAATACATTTAAATAAATATACGCAATTGTTAAATCGGTATTCTGCGTTAACTAAAGACTTAGCATAAATGCGCCTATTAAACATTCGGTAATACACAGAATACAGACAATTGGAGATCCAGTTGTAGCAAGTGTCGTCGATTAAACATTAATCAACTTGAGTTTTTAGAGAAGCATTTGGAAGAATTGCCAACTGCTGGAATTATAGAACCTTCTGCTGGGCCTTGGAGTTCACCGATTACAATGGTAGCTAAGCCTGGTGGGAATGAGTTCAGAGTTTGTGGGGATTATCGAGCCTTAAATGCAGTTACTGTACTGGATACATATCCGATTCCTTTTATTTTGGATTTTCCGAATAAACTACATGGAGCAAAGATTTTTAGCAAATTAGATTTAACAAAAGCGTAGTTTCATATACCAATTCATCCAGACGATAAGGATAAGACTACGATTACGACACCGTTGGGAGCTTATCGTTACACAAGATTGAATTTTGGACTGAAAAATGCACCTAGTTCTTGGTCCAGATTTATCCAGAAAGTGCTACATGGGTTGTATAATTTTTTTTTTATTTAGATGATATATTAGTATTTAGTCAGAATGAGTATGAACATTTAAAGCACGTAGAAGCAGTTTTTGAACGATTACATGAGTTTGGGCTATTACTGAATGTTAGTAAGTGCATTTTTGGGGTAAAAGAATTGGATTACTTAGGGCATAGGGTTTCGGGGGAGGGAATACGGCCTCAATTAAGTAAAATTGATTGTATAAACAATTTTCCTGTTCCAAACAATCAAAAACAATTATGTAATTTTATAGGGTTAATTTCCTATTATCATAGATTTATTCCGAATGCTTCAAAGCTATTAGCACCTTTACATAAGTTAGTTATTTCAGGTAAAGCTTCACTTTGTAATGGGTTTCACAATTTAACCCTCTTACTTAATAATTTGTTTAATAGTAAGTTGCATTATCCGATGCTACATCCGGCTAACTCAATGAAATGTAGATTCGGGTAGAGCAATCAGTGAAAACAACACATACTTACTTATACTTATAATAATAACGCTTACTTACAAAAATTAATAGAAAGACAAATACCAAAAAAAATTACCTACACTGAATACCTATATATATTGCTATGATAAGAGACTTTAAAAAGCCCCACGTTGGAAGCCAAAATTAATTGCTGTGCTACGAGACTAAAAAATTGTGTCCTGAAACACACAATCAAAAAATATGTTGGGCGCCAGTATTCCTTTTTTGAATACAAAATACACAAAAATAAATACACAAATTAAAATTAAACTTATCTTAAAGTTTCTGATAATCCTAAATCCGGTACTGAAGTTCGAAGCTATTCCAGACTTGCGCAAGTTAATTCCAAACTGAATTCCCATAAAATTGCAAATGGCTAACAAAATTGCAAAACGAAATTTATATCTTCATTTCACCACATTAAAACAGGTATGTTGCACTTTCAACACTTAATTTTCAATTTATAAACATTCAAACTTGAATAATATTGTAGAAACAAGGACAACCTTAACAACTTTCCAAGTTTTCCTTAAATTTTTGACTATAACCTCACATAGGTTCAAGAAGATATTAATGAAAAAGCTCCCTTGTCTTCTGTGCTCTCCTATTTATAACTTCTCCAAATTTTTGGACAAAAGAAGATCGTTGTCATGGTAAATTCAACAGTTGGTTATCTTTTCTAGTTTTTTAACCAGAAACAATTGCAAGTTAATCACTAGAAAATATTATAATTTTCTTTTAATTGTGCTTTTCTGGTGCCTAACAACTTCTTAAATCGGAATTCATATTCTTGATCCATAAATTTTCCTCTTTCTTTTGATGTAGGATAAAGCTGATTTCGAAGCGAACACTTTTGCACACTTTTAAAAATTTCACAAAATTTTTCCCTACTCTGTTCTTTTTGTTCAAAATCACTATGATAAACTTATAGCTCACAAACAACTACTCCTTTTTACATAAACATCTTAACATCTAATCAATTTTAAAACCCAATATTTAAATAAATACAAAACTTTTGACAGTTCCCGATTTATAAAAATATCCAGTCATTCATACTTTCGCACCTTAATATTAATTATACATAAATTATACAACAAAATTAACTATTTACAAAGATTATACATACTTGTTACCCCAATTACAATCATCAAAATCCATTAACCAGTTCAATTTTTATGTTTTAACTTAACCGTTCTAATAAAATTTACTTTAAAGGTTTTTAGCCATCTAAAGAAGAAGTTCTATCTATAATTGATAAATTGAAATGGAATACAACCATCGACGAACTAAAATACACCACATATGGAAAAGAGTCAAATGAAAGAAAAATTAAACTTGAAAACTGAAAACTTATATCGGAAATGATACTCGCAACCCTAATTTTTATTATTTTGTGTTTCATACTCAACAATATTACTAATCCACTAACTAAAGTTATTTATAAGAATAAAACTACCATTATTAATCTTTATTTTTAATCTTTAGTAATCAAATCACAGCAATATATATTCCCTAACTAACATCAACTTAATCTATGAACTATATCTATCCCCACCAAGTATCAAGCATAAAATGTTCAAGTTCTTACTCTGGTACCAGTTAATTGATTATTATCAATGACCGACGCTGGCTCGTAACACTGCACTCACGGAATTACGGGTTTCACTTTAACACCGGGTGCTTCGGTCTGCCCTTCTGAACCCTTCGACAACAAGAAATAACTCACTAAACTATTGATAGCTGCTCTTAGCTTGTTATCTACCACAGATTCTTCTGAGGATCTAACTCGTTCCTCTTTGAATCCGGGAACTACCTCTTCGTATCGCGGTCAGTGCCGCACTCCTTTGTTATTTCTCGTTCTCGATGCTCGATCTTTTCACCCCCGCAAGTTGCAGGTAGTTTTGCTTATATTTTGCCACCCTAAGAAACAAGTCTCAACAAGTCCGTCAGTGTCAGCCCAGCGCGACGCCACTAAGGTTTAACACTTCCTGTACAACCACTAATAGATACTTAAAACTACTAATAAGACATAACAAAAAATATGAAAATAGCCACCGCATTACAACTTTAACCTGTTTTATTGGATCAGGAATCAGTGATAGCGTTTAATAATGCTAAAGAAGCATTAATTAGAGCTACTTTATTGGTACATCCTTCTAAAACTGCAGAGATTAGTGTTGCTGCTGATAGTTCTTGTAATACGGTGGCAGGGGTGCTACAACAATTTGAGGATGGAATTTGGAAACCTTTAGCATTTTGTAGTAAACAATTAACAAAAACAGAACAAAAATACAGCATATTTTCTCGAGAACTTTTAGCTATTTATTTTGCAGTAAAAAATTCAGATATTTTTTAGAATATAGGAATTTTCATATTTATACAGATCATAAAGCTATTTGTTCAGCAATTAAGAAGTCTGCAGAAAATTATTTGCCACGGGAATTCAGACATTTAGAATATATTTCAGCTTTTACAACAGATATTAGATATATTAAAGGATTGGAAAATGTACCTGCTGATTCCTTAACTAGGGTAGCTATGATAAATTTTCCAACAATAAATTATGAAGAGATAGCAGAAAAACAAATAGATGATCAAGAATTAATAAAGCTTAGAAAACAATCTAATTTTAAATTTATACAAATGCGTACGTAGTTGAATAAAGTGATATGGGTTGATATAATTACAAATAAAAAAAGGCCATACGTACCTAAAGAACTTAGGTTCAGTATTTTTCAACATTTTCATTTATTATCGCATCCTGGAATTCGGGCTACGCAAAGATTCATTTGTAATCGATTTATTTGGGAAAATATGAACAAAGATATTAAGATTTGGGTAACAAAATGTTCTAATTGTCAAGAGAGTAAAATTTTTAAACATACTAAAACACCATTACAACAGATTGAAGAACCTGATAATAGATTTGAAAAAGTTCATTTGGATATAGTTACATAGCCTTATGTAGATGGTTATAGATATTTATTAACAATAATTGATAGATTTTCACGATAGCCAGAAGCAATTCCAATTAAGAATTCAATAGTAGAAACTATTATTGAGAATTTCATTAATGCATGGATTAGCAGATTTGGGATACCAAAAATAATTGTTACAGATAATGGTTCACAATTTTTGTCAAGTGCGTGGAATCAATTTGTTAATGATTTGGGTATTAGACATATTTAAACGAGTGTGCAGCATCCACAAAGTCAAGGTATTGTTGAAAGACTGCACCGTACAATTAAACAAGCTATCAGAGGAATTGATAATTGGTTACAGACATTACCATGGATATTGCTTAGTATTCGAACTATTATTAAGGAAGAAGTTAACATATCACCTGCTGAAATATTATATGGAGTGGGTTTGCATTTACCGGGAGAATTTGAAGTGATTAGTGATATGTCAAATTTCATTAAACAATTACGAGCTAAAATGAAGGGAGTAAAATATTTTTTTTACGAAACAATTTAACAATAGGGAAACTTTTGTGAATGTTGATTTGAATTCATGCAAATATGTTTATGATTCGAGTCGGGGATATTCTGAGAGTGATAGTGTGTAAACGTGTCCCAAAATTTGATCAAAAATATTGGCAAATAGGTGAGATACAGCACAAATCCTACGCAAATAGAATTTATCTTGTCGATATCTAGGGATGGTTACTTAGCATCCCTAATCCCCCCTCCTTTTTACCCACAAATTAATAAATTATATATTCTAACCTCTTTTCGCAAATTTATATCACGAATCACGATATCATCACACGCGGCCTTACCGGCGCGACGGCCCCTCAGGCCCGGCAACCAGTTAAGCGAATATGCTTAACATACAAACACCCTAAAGTTAAATTTCTAATTAATAAAAATGGAGTCTTCTGACTACAGGAGCCTCCAACAAGATACCCAACAGAAAAATACTGATATGAATAAACCAGTAGACAAAGATCAATCCGAAAATAATCAATATGCAAAAGCAGCGAAAACATCACCAGCAAATTTATTCCCTAAAAAAGAACAGGCAATAATATTAAATGCAGTAGACGATCTAAAGTTAAATGACTATGTTACAGCAGTCGGAAATATCCTTAATCCAATTAACATATTATTTGCATCACGTATATCAAACAACCGCATATGTATGTATCTTTCTAACACAGGATTTGTCGATCAAATAGTAAATCAAAACAAGACGGTGCAAATAGAAGGTAAAGAAGTAAGTATTCGAAGACTAATTACACCAGCGCGAAGAATCATTTTATCAAATGTATGCCCCTCTATCCCCCATGAAGCACTCGAGATTGAAATAATTAAAATAGGACTAAAACCTGTTTCCCCAATATCCTTTTTACGTGCAGGTATCAATGGAGAACAATACAACCACATTTTGAGCTTTCGCCGCCAAATCTATGTGCATTCAGATACAGCAATCTCACTTCCCACCTCAGTTTTGGTTAATTATGAAGATATATCATATCGCATATTCCTGACCTATGATGAGATAACTTGCTTCACATGTAAACAGACGGGCCATGTATCCCATAACTGTCCAAACCTAAATGCAAAAGAATCATCAACCCAAAACGAAAATGAAACCATACAGTCAAATAAAAGAGGCGCCGAATCAATCTCTAGTACTCCAACAGAAAATTATCCTTCTGTGGAACAAGAAACTATGCATACTCAAGACTCAACTATCCCTACTTTGCAAACAACAGAACTAAAACAACCATTCAGAAAACCAAAGAAATTAAAGAGGAGTTCTTCTACCGAAAATCCCTCCATCTCGAAAGAAGAAATAGTTACTGTCCAAAACATAATATCCCAGGAAAGCCCACCTTTTATACTAAACTACGAACAATTTAACGATTTCCTCGAAAACGTACATGGATCTCCAGATCCATTAAGTGTAGCAAAACAATATACTGCAGACATACCCAAACTAATATACATGATGACCAGTCTTTACCCACATTTTAGTCAACGAAACATTAAAACTCGACTCACTCGTGTTAGAAACAAAATGGCAAAACAATTCGAAATGGAACAAGGAAAGTCAATATCTGACTATGATACAGATACATCCCAACAATCAACATTTTAACAATTACATTCTTTCTCCAATGGAATATAAATGGGTACTATGCCCATCTAGAAAAATTAAAATTACTTATCTCTAAAGAACCACCCACCGTGATCACATTACAAGAAACAAACTTCAGTGAAAGTAATGTGTCAAATATAAAAAACTATACTGTATATTACAAAAATAGAATAGGAGCAGAAAAACAAAGTGGTGGCGTAGCCATTTATGTCAGCAACAAATATCTCACTGAAGAAATTCCTATTATAACAGACATTGAAGCAGTCGCAGTATCCATAAACCTAACATTTAAAATAACAATTTGCAATGTATACATCCCTCACAGTAAACAAATAACAAATGTAGAAATACAAGATATAATAACCCAATTACCACCCCCTTATTTAATATTAGGTGATTTCAATTCACACAATGTAATCTGGGACTCTGAAAAAACTGACCAAAGAGGGAAAATAATAGAAGAGGCAGTAGAAAATTCAAATCTAGTAATCTTAAATAACGGAGAAAAAACAAGATTTAACTCCTACAATGGAAAATTTACTTCAATCGACCTATCACTTTGCAATTCAACACTAGCACCATCACTTAATTGGGAAGTTCTACCCTATCTCTACGGAAGTGACCATTATCCCATAAAGATAGAGAACACTCTAGAAGTTAAAAGAACACCTACAAATATTTCGACATCATGGAACCTAGAAACTGCAGACTGGGCCCAGTACTACAATGAAATAGAGCAGAATATCCAAACACATTTAGAAAACCAAAATGTTGAAGAAATGGTAGTTTTCCTAACAACAGTAATAATAAATGCAGCCAACGTAGCCATAAAGAAAAAATTACCTCCTAAAGGACGTACATCGGTCCCATGGTGGAATACTGAATGCTATGAGACACTAAAACAAAGTAAACACGCATTCAATCGACTAAAACGATATAACACCACTGAAAATCTATTAGAGTTTAAAAAACTTAGAGCCAAAGCCCGCTACACTATCAAAAAAGCAAAAAAAGACTCCTGGGCAAAATACACCTCTTTCATAAATAACTCCACAACCATGAGTGAAGTTTGGAGTAAAATAAAGAAATTAAAAGGAACGAGTGCCACTAGAGAAATAACACTCTTAAATCATGGGGACAGTATCATAACATCAGAATCCGAAATCGTTGAACTACTAGCCCAAACTTTTCAAGAAAACTCAAGTAATAGTAACTATAGCGATGAGTTCCTCACATATAAACAAAGAGAAGAAAGAAACAAATCTATTTACCTAACCGACTATGCACAACCAATAAATGCTCCCATAAATTACATAGAACTAGAAGATGCTTTAAAAACTTCCAAAAATTCCTCACCAGGTCCAGATAATATACCCTACATCTTCCTGCAAAAATTACCAGAAAACACCAAAAAATATCTTCTGAAAATTTATGATAATATTTGGAAAAACCATCAATTTCCACAATCATGGAGAGATGCTATAGTACTTCCAATCCTAAAACCTAACAAACCTCAGGACCAAATTACTTCATACAGACCCATCTCTTTAACATGTACAATGTGCAAGCTTCTAGAAAAAATAGTAAACCGAAGATTGACTTGGGTTCTAGAGAGAAATTAATTGCTGAGACCAGAGCAAAGTGGTTTTAGAAAAACAAGGTCAACGAACGATAATATAATCAATCTAGAAACAGAAATTCATGAAGCTTTCGCAAACGATCAGAAATTAATAGGAGTGTTCCTTGACATAGAGAAAGCCTTCGATATGACCTGGCGACATGGAATAATAAAGAAACTGGACATCTGGGGCCTAAGAGGAAATATACTAGCATTTGTCAAAAACTTCTTGCAAAACAGAACGTTCCGAGTAAAAATGAACACCACCCTCTCAAACAGGAAAATTCTTCAAAATGGAACTCCACAAGGTTCAGTAATCAGCACAACCCTATTTTTGATCGCAATAAATGATATCATTCAAGACGTTAAAAATCCCGTCAAAGCAAGCATGTTCGCAGATGATGTGACTATATACGTAAAAGGAAAACAATTGAAATCGATTCAGAAATTACTACAAAACTCCATCAATAAAATAGAAGAATGGTCAAAAACAACTGGATTTAAATTTTCAGCTGAAAAACTAAATGCGTTCTATTCTCCAAAAGAACACCAAATGAAATGCCAATCCTAAGGTTAAACAATAAAATACTAAAATATGTAGACAAAATAAAATTCCTGGGAGTAATATTTGACGAGAGGTTAAATTGGAAAGCACATCTAGAACATCTAAAACATACATGCGCAAAAGGACTAAGATTAATGAAAATACTTGCAAACCATCATTGGGGAGCAGATACAAACAAACTGATGCACATATATCGAAGCCTAATTAGATCCAAAATTGATTATGGAATTGTAGCATACTCTAGCTGCAGAAAAACCTACCGTAAAATAATCCAAACAATACAAAACACAGGAATAAGAATCGCAACTGGAGCCTTCCGTACCAGCCCAATCGAAAGTTTACACTGCATAGTAAAAGAATTGCCAATAGAACACCGTATTAAACAACTATCTCTCTCCTACGCCACGCGTATTTCAGCAAATCCAAAAAACCCTAGTAATAAAAACACCTTTTCAAATCGCTACAATATGATATACCAAAAAAAGCAAAACGCTCAACCACCATTTTACATGAGAATTAATTCCTATCTCCATGAAATACAGTACAAATACCCACCAGTCCTTTCTTACCCAAATAACACCACACCACCGTGGTCTCTGACACTACCACTAATAGATACCTCTCTAACCACGTACCCAAAGAAAGAATACCACCCCTGAATAATCTGCAAAACGTTTCTACAACTAAAAGAAAAATATAAAACTCACACATTCCTGTACACGGATGCATCAAAAACCGAAGAGTATGTAGGATCAGCAGTAGTAACACCAAACAACAAGTATCGATACCGCCTCCCTAAAATCTCTAGCTCCTATACAGGGGAACTGTATGCTATACAGCAGAGTTTAACAATCGCGGCACATAACCCCGATCAAAAGTATGTAATTTGTACTGACTCACTAAGTGCTATAGAAGCGATCCAACAGTACTATCCATCAAATCCGATAGTCCAAACTATAAAGGAGCAGCTATTCAAACTGTCTACATCTCCTCACAAAATCATAATTATATATGTACCATCACATGTGGGGTTAACTGGAAATGAATGTGCGGATGCAACAGCTAGAGACGCTGCCACAACAACAGACACAATACCTACACCTGATGTTTATATCAGTTCTGATATACATAATTATCTCAAACAGAAAATACGTCAAATCTGGCAAAATGAATGGAATCAAATTGAAAGTAAACTCAGACAAATTGTACCTACAATAAATCACACAATCCCACTACCTGAAGATAGAAAAACACAGGTAGTAGTTACACGGATGAGAATAGGTCACACAATGTACACCCATAGTTACCTTTGCAAAAGAGAACTACAACCTATATGCAATATATGCGATACCACGGACTCTATAAAGCACATTCTTATGGATTGCCCAAAATACCAACAACAAAGAACAAGAAACAGGATTCCAGCGAATATGATGGAAGCAGTAGGAGAAAATCTTGAGGAGCTACATCGGACCATAACCTTTTTAAAGGACATAAATTTGTATACTAAGTTGTAGTAATCTATCATTATTTAAGTGAGTGGTCCCTGAGGCGCTAATGACCCTTAAGCGGTTGATGCGCATAATTAAAAAAAAAAAAAAAAAAAAAAAAAAAAAAAATGTTTATGTTAGGAATGATAGTCATGATCTTGGAATTAAGCGAACATATTTAGGGTCCTTTAAAGTTTTAGAAAGAACAGCTAAGTACAT
Source organism: Hemicrepidius hirtus (assembly GCA_963082805.1). Taxonomy (NCBI): domain Eukaryota; kingdom Metazoa; phylum Arthropoda; class Insecta; order Coleoptera; family Elateridae; genus Hemicrepidius; species Hemicrepidius hirtus. Next base: position 30,776,899 of record OY720161.1, on the reverse strand, counting down.
GATTTTAGAAAACTTTGGGAAGAATGGAGGTGTGTCGTTAGATAGATTAAAACCAGCGTATTTTTAACTAATTTTTTATTTTATGATTATTTTTCGTATATTATTTTTATTTTTGTTAAAAAAAATGTTTCTGTCTTTTTTTTCTATTTTTTTGTGAATAAAACAAGATCTTCAAAGCAAGACTTCACGACATCAAACATAAAGACCAGCAACCAAGAAAAGATATAATTTTTAACTTAAGTTACTTATGTTCAACTTTGTATTTGTATTTGTTTTCTGAAAAGATGGTCAAGCGTTTTGCAGCTTGGAATGTTCAGCTTCACTGTTTATTCAAAGTTTTCACGTACCCAAAGATTTTTTTTGTTTTCTTTTTTTGGAGGGGGGAGTAGTGGGTGGGCTTTGATTTCATGTTTTGGGTTGATATAGTTACGATATGATTCAATATAAACAAGTTACAATTTGTATTTTCAATTAATAAACACAATTTTAATATTGCTCTCCAAAACATCTCTATTTATTTAATAATTATTGTAACAACCGTTACAGTACAATGTGATTAGGAATCAAGCTAATCATAGTATGTCAAATGTTTCCAGCCTATTATGCTATAAGAGAAGCGAAGCTACGATACTATCCTCCTACTGCCACTATAACAGAGACAAGTGCTGAAGTACAAGTTCAAGAACTCTTGGACCATATCATTCAGCGCATATTACAAGTACAAAAAGAAGTGGTTACAAAGTTATCAAGGGACGAACTATGTAATTTGTACTTAATATCTAAGTGGGGTTGCGATGGAAGCTCTGGTCAAAGTGAATACAAGCAGAGGTTTGATGATGAAGGTAATTCTGATGCTAATGTTTTCTTAATTTCTTGTGTGCCAATACAACTAAGATGTGGCGATCCCGAAAGATCAGAACCAATTGTTGTTATATGGCAAAATCCTCGTCCATCCTCTCCTCGTTTCTGTAGGCCAATTAGGCTACAGTTTCTCCATGAAACCGCCGATGTTACAATACAAGAAGCAAACTATATAGAAAGACAAGTGAGTGCCCTTATCCCTTCTATAATTTCGATTGATGGAGTAGAATGTACAGTAAAGCATAAAATGGTTTTTACTATGATCGACGGCAAAGTCTGCAATGCTGTTACTTCAACATCATCGACCCAAAGATGTTATCTGTGTGGAGCTACGTCTAAAGATTTTAATAAAATAAACGAGATACAATCTAAAGAAGTCGATGTTACAAACTTAAGGTTTGGATTATGACTTTACACGCCTGCATAAGGTCTGCTATACCTTGCATACAAGTCTGTCATTGGAACATGGCAAGCACGGGGTAAAGATAACAAACAAAAGGTTTCAGATAATAAAAAAAGAATTCAAGAAGAATTCAAAGCCCAACTAGGGCTTGTGATAGACCGTCCAAAACCCGGATACGGAAGCACCAACGACGGAAATACCGCTAGACGGTTTTTTGAGAATTTTCAAGTTTCTGCTGCTATAAATGGTATAGATGAAGACGTTATCAAGCGATTCAAAGTTGTTTTACAAACGATATCTAGTGGTTAGGACATTAATATACCGCTATTTGAGAAATAAGCCCTGGATACAACACGACTATTTGTAAATAAATACCCCTGCTATAATATGCCGACAACGGTTCACAAAATTCTGATCCATGGTCCTCTGGTCATATCATCAGCAATATTACCTATCGGACAGCAGAGGAAGCACAAGAGGCACGAAATATCAAAAAATATCGCGAAGGATTTGCTCGCAAGTGCTCTCGACGAAAGACTTTGGAAGATGTTTCCCATTTGCTTCTTGTTTCCTCAGATCTATACATCTCAAGCCTTAGGGAGTTACCAAAAAAAACTGAAAGTGTTTTCAAAGGATGTTCTCAACATGTTACTACCCCCAAAGGTAACAGTATCCCAAACAGAATTAGACGAAAGCGAAGACGAAAAAGAAGAAGGAATCGCGGAAGAAGACATGTCAAGCGATTCCGAAATATATATCTCTTCCTTTTTAAAGTAAAGTAAATAAATTCAATTTTTATTACTAACTTTCGTTAACTATACATTTTGCGAAAAATTTACAGCCGTATTCATGAACAAATTTAGTCGTCACTAACGCGCAACTAGTTTAGCTAGGATCAAACCCTATGTATAATTCTACATATAGGGTCTGATCCAGGCTAAAATAGTTGCACGTTAGTAACGACTAAATTTGTTTATGAATACGGCTGTACATGTTTATGGGAACTTTTGTCATCATTACAATGAGAGCTACACGCTCCGTTCTGTAAGTACCAGCCAGTTCTTTATTAGCAGCCTGTAATCTGTTGTTCCTATTTCTTGTTTACTATTCCTAGCTTTCACAGCAGTACATAATATTTCCTTCTTTTTTTTAATTTTGGTATATTTTCTCAATTATTTTCTATAAAAAATAATTGTAAGATGGTAGTATTATAGTATAAAAATCAATATACAGGGTGTCTCTAAACCGAGTACCATAAATTTGCCGGCCGCTTCCTGACGCAAAAATAAGTCGAAAATGTCTATAAAAATTTTGTCCTAAACCGCAGCATAAGGAAGTTACACGTCTTTGAAAATGGTGTTGAAAAAACGGAAAACAATTGCATTTTAAAAACGGTTGGAGATAAAATATCGAAATTTTGCAGGCAGCCTAACCTATTAAAGGTATAAACTTTCTACTATTTTTTTTGTGTAAATTAACCATGGGCGGCGCGAATGGGGGTTATCACCTATTTCTTGTAACTCGTTTTTCGTAACCTTTTGTTTTTTTCCATTTTAGTTTAGAGATTTGTCTTCCCTGTTGCCTAATTAACAAAAAAGGTACTCTTGTTTCAACTCGCTTGGACTAACCGTTTCCTATAAAATGCAGATTTTCTGTTTAGCCAAAATCAATTTAGAATGCTGGATTTGTATGTAAATTAAAAATAGTTACAGTAAGTGTTCGTACTGTTTATACCTTCAATAGGTTAGGCTGCACACAAAATTTCGATTTTTTATCTCAAACCGGCTTTAAAATGCAATTGTTTTCCGTTTTTTTCAACACCATTTTCAAAGACGTGTAACTTCCTTATGCTGCGGTTTAGGACAAAATATTTATAGACATTTTCGACTTATTTTTGCGTCAGGGAGCGGCTGGTAAATTTATGGTACTAGGTTTAGAGACACCCTGTATACTTTTATAGTTAGATGCGCCATCCATTTTGAATTGTATAATTTTGAATCAGATTCTGAATCAGTGACCCTCAAAACCTGAATGTAAGAAGTTTCATACTAATCCGAAGATCTTTTTAGTTTTGGCCAGATTTTTGTAAAAATATCCAACTGTGCGGCACCGAAATACCATGGCTGGACAAAAACACCAGTGTTAAGTATCTGGGCTTACTCTTCGACACCAGATTGACATGGAGCGCACACATCAACAAGAAGCTGAATGAAGCCTACGATGTGTAAGCTAAATTGGAAGCCGCGGTTGTGGTTAATTTCTACGCTATATATTTTGCTTACAAACCACTGATGTCGCCAGTAGCGCTATTTTGATCGTATGCACCTGCGCGAGAAAAATCCCACCCGCCATCCGCTACACGTGTTTGGTGATTTTCGTGTTATTCACAAATCACTGAAGTATCACTGTGTGTCTACTTGTTGCTAACCTGTAAAACCTTTATTATTTTATTGCGATTTGTGTGTATCTAAAAAGACGTGTTTATTTTTTGCGACAGTGAAATATAATACTGTTCTGTAAGTTGTTTGATATTTACTATCTGTTTCGGGTTACATAATTAAGTGAAATATATGACTGAAGCTGTCCAATATTTTTACTTAATTATTTTTCTAGTTACATAATTATATTGATTTGATATTATTTACTTGTAATGTTGTTACAATTTATGCATTTTGCAGAATGGGTTATGTAAAGTGCTGTGTTCCTGGTTGTGAAGATACAACCTCTTCATGACATCGTTTTCCCAACCCTAAAAAGGACATTGATCGACTAAAGTTATGGTTGAACGTAATTCAAAACAAAACTTTGTTTGAAATGGAGCCAATTGCAATATATACTGATAAGCGAGTATGTAGGCAGCATTTTCGTAACAACAATTATAACGTTGGTTCTAACCGGATACATGCCAATGCTATTCCTACACTTTTCTTACCAGGTAAATACTTCCCGTATTTTAATATGAACAGTAGTTCTACTTACAAAATTATGTTTATGTATTTTAATAGCTGCGTTATTTTATTATTGTCTTTATTATAGGGACTACTGAACAAACCGTGACATCACTGTCAACTTTACTTGAAGAGCAAGCTACCTTATTAGAAGGCAAGTATCTGCAAACATGTTTGCTTGGTTTATATATTTCTTTTTTAATAATTTGTTTGTTGTAATTTATTGTATTATAATCTTGCTTTTTCGTGTTATAGGGACTACCGAACAAATAGCGACATCACTGCCAACTTTACTTGAAGAGCAAGCTAGTCAGGTATCTTCTCATGCCATAGCATCACCTAAATCTCACCGGAAATTTATCAACGTAAGTACAACAACATTAAATCATTATCAATAATTACAGAAAATAGATTATACCACATTCCTATAAATACTATTATTTGATATATTAACGTTTTCAAGTTTAACTATGTTGAAATCCATATATAAATAAAACATCAATTCAACTGAAATAATAATAGTTTTGTAGCGGTTTGCGTACTCTTATTGGTGTGTATTGAATTAATCTGACTCCAATTGATTATTAAATATGTTTATTATATCAGAACAACTTATATACAACAGTTAAATAAAAACCTTGTAAAGTGGGTAAAGATACCCTTTATTAATAATGTTTAAAAAAAACTTTAATACATGTGAGGGAAATAATCCCAACAATGACGAAATTCTGACAAGTCTTCAGGTACTTCAATTTCTTGAGATCTTCGGTAATTGGATCTAACAATGAATCGTCGAGGGCCCAAGTTGGATAAGAAAAATGGAGAAATTCCAATGTAGCTGGTTGAAGATATCTAGAGAGGTTCAAGATGGTAATCAACAGAAGAGGGAATTTCTAAAAGATCTTCCTTGGACAAAATAACTGATTCTTGAGTGTTGACAACCGAAGGGAAAGTTGAAGAAGTCTGTTTGACTGGTGATGGAGGAAGTAGTGAAACTGCTGTTGGAATCCTGATATGATGTAGAATCGCTCGTAACGTGCTACGCTGTCTACTAGATTTGCTTGTTGCAGTTCTTTTCTTCATAACATCCAGAAAGCTTAAATAAATGTATTATTATGGGAAGACCTGAGGAAACCTCTAGGTTATGTTGAGAGTAGTTAGGTGAGTTCACTAAACTCTAAATGTTTATCCTATTTGCTTCGCTTTATATACAAAACTCAGATAATTAAAATTCTTTCATTGGTTGGTCCAAATTGATTTTCACCAATCACATTGCTGAAAATCTGTATGGGAGGAGTCTATTTGTACAACGACTGAGATTGATTGCACTTCCTAGTGACACTTGCATTGCAATACAAACATTATGTTTCTATGCAGGTCAGCAGTTTGGTTTCCAAGGTATCTCCATACAAATGTTATCTTGGCATCGGACTGAAGCCCCGATAGTTTTTATTAGCTTTGATAGGTATTTCGACTGATAATTGTCTAATTAGAAACTGTACCTTTGAGTATTTGAATTTATGAAAGTTGCAGTAGGCTAATTTACATTAATGAGTCTGGCAGTAGGTAATTAACATGATCTTTATTAACACTCCATCACACGCGACGGCGGGCTTTCCCCGTCATTTATGCTGTTGTTAGTGTAATTTTGTTGTTTGGAATTATGTGGGGGTGTAGTGAGTTGACTGTAAGGTTAGTCGTGTGACTGCATTATTATTATTGCAGATTTCTCATAGTGCGGGCTTTCGCCGCGTCGCGTGTGACCCCGTTATTAAAGTTTGCGGGGTTTCCCCGCGTTGCGTGCCTACACGTTACAGATTTTGTTAAAAGTTCTTCATCTTAAATATTTTAGTAAGTTCATTTTTTTAGTATATTTGTTTATATTGTTGTGATATTGACTCGGGACTTGTACGATTACTTAGTCTAAATTAAATAAAGGTTGATAGCTACCTTAAGCTTACGTTTAATAAATTTGTCAAATATTATTTTAAATTTCTTTTTATAATTCGGTTGTTCATAATTTTTATTTCGGTTTCTGAAGGCTCTTATCTCAGGATATTTGGTTCTTTGAGTGCATTGTCTTGGTATCAGCTGTGGTTCGTTTCTATCTTTCAAAATTTGGGCCATATTTGGTTCCGATATGCTTTCATTTGGTCGACTAAAAGTAAATGTTTATTAATGTTATGTAAGATTATGTAAAAATTGGTTTAGTATTTAAGATAATTCTTTGTCTGAATGAATTTAGCTATTTGTGAAAGGCTATGTTTTTATTTTAAGTTTTTTTTATTTAGATAATTTTGATATCGAAGCATTTTATCATACTCGGATAAACGGTGGTTTGTTCAATAGGTTGTCCCAGTATTGGTGATGTGGGTTGTAGCTATCTCTTTAGTTGGAAACGGTTTATCTTCATGTTTCTTTTATATGGAAAAAGATTTTCTTCAAAAATTAATTCTAAAATCTGTAAAGTTGAGGTTATGTTTACCAAAATTTGTAAAATATTAATTTTGGACTTTGGTGAAGATTATTGGTGAAAAACAAGAACTTAAAATGTGTAGAAAATGGTGAGGAATCTGAAAATTGATATGAGTTGAGTGAAAAAGTTTTCCTTAATAAGGAAAATTAACAAATTTGAAGGGTTTTGCAGATGGTATTAAAAACATAGCAAATAGGATATTATTTAAAAGGGAAAATTATGAGGAATCTAAAAATGTGCATAGTTTTGAGAAATCTTGCAGAATAGAGGCCAGAAAGGCATTTAAAATTTATAAAATTATAAAACAATTGATGTTCAGATGTTTACCTTAAAATTTTTTCTGTTACCATGGAGAAAAACAAACTTGTTGACAGAGGTTATAAATAAGGCCTCAAAACAAAAAGAAGATGACTCTGTTAATATTCCTTGAAAGAGCGTGTCGTTTCCGCGAATCCAAAAGATTACAAATTTGGAGTTTATCGAATTTTAATTTGTGTTTGCAACTGGAGAATCAGCCATTTTGCAGTGTTCTTGTTGGTAATCAATATTATTGAATACGAGATTGGATTTGTTCGTACGAGATTGGATTTGTTCGTTGAATATCGGAAAATTGAAAGAAGCGCGGGAAATTTGAATACGGCATACATAAGAGTCCGAACCAATTATAAGATAAGTTTTCTTTTAGTATTTAAATTTAATTTTGAGCCTAGGGATGATAGGATGTTTATTGATTACTTTAATTTAATTTGTGTTCATTTCTTGTGTAAATAAATTTCAATTTTGTTGTGTTGCTTAAAATTTTGTCATTTTTTTTTATTGTTTGTTTGTTGTATGAAAGTTTTTTTTTTGTTGTGTATGCTAAATAGTGGACCCACAGAAGATACTTGTCAGAGCAGGACAAGGTATCGAAAGCCCCGAGATAAGAGTTCTTTTTGTTCTTTGTTTTATTTTTTTTTATTAGCACCGCAAAGAGCAGCTTGGGTTTATCAACATTTTATTAACGCAGCAACAGGGGTGTACAGGTATTACAACATTTATTGTCGCTAACAAACGTGGGGCCCGATTTAGCTAGCTAATTAATAGGTGGAATTAGGAAACAGGGGAAAATGGCAGATAGAAAGGATAAGCGTTTAACCAGGCAAACAAGTAAAGAAAGGGTAGCTGAGAAAGACAGCTTAGAATTAGAGAAGGAAAGTGAAGAAGCAGAACAGGAAGTAATAGGGTTTACAGCAGAAGGTGAAAGTGTAGTAGGAGAAAGAATGGATAGAGCAGGAATAAGTGGGGAAAGTATGGACGAAGGAGAAGGTGGGAAGGAGAAAGAAAAGACAGGATTTGATATGAGATACTTAGTTGAGATCATGAATAAGATGAGTGAGAAAATAGAGAATAAATTTGATGAACAGAAAGGGGAGATTAAAAAAATGAAGGGGGAAATGAATAATAGATTTGAAGAGTTAGGGAGACAATATTATCAATTGGAGGATAAAGTGGAGTTAAAAGTTGAGGAGATGAATAAAAAATTAAAAGAGTGCCTAGAGGTGAAAATAGATAAACAACAGGTTAGATTAGCGGGATTAGAAAAGAAGGTTGAAGAGAATAAAGTAGAGTTACAGGAAGATGTAGAGACAAAGATTAGTCAAGTTAAAAAGGGGCAAGAAGAATTGGAAAATAAAATTGATCTAATGGAGGTAGAGATGGAAGTAATAGAGAGAAAATTTGGTAGTCAGCTGGAAAAGAATGTAGAGGTTGAAGGCAAAATTAAAGATAATAAAAATGAAATCCAGGAAATGGGGAAGGAAATAGAAGTACGTTTAGGGGGGATTGAGAAAGAGATAAGGAAGGTAGAATATCAAGTAGAAAAGAGTGGTCCTAGTAGGATAGTTATTCCGTGGCAGGGAAATAACGAGAGTAACAATCTTCCTAAGTTCTTTGGGAATAACAATTATGGGAATAACCCAAAATTGTTCATTAAAAATTTACAACCAGTTATAGAAACGTTGAGGAATCAAATGGGAGGTCAAGTAGATAGAAACGTGGAAATAAATTTAATTAAAGGGACAATGAAAGGGGTGGCAGAAAAGTGGTTTAGTATTAATGAGGAGAAGTTTTCAAATTACGAAACATTTAAAGAGTTGTTCATTAAGCAATTCTGGAGCATGCAGGTGCAGTATAGGATGGAAGCGGAGATAAAAGATGGGAAGTTTGAAAAGGGGAAAGATCAGAGTAGGGAAACTTATGCCATTGAAAAATACTTGTTATTTCAACAATTAGAACCACCACTTGAGGAAACATCTATAATTTTTAACCTAGCAAAGCAGTTTGGGAAAGAAATCATAGGAAAGGTCACAGAGAAATTATTATCTCCTTTTGTAGGACCATACAGGATAGGGAATAAATTTGGAGACACCTACGAATTGAGATTCCCCGATACAGATAGGGTACGTGGTAAATTTCACATACAAATGATATACCCGTATACAGGGGTTCAAGAGGAAGAGAATGTGTAAATAATTTAATAATAGGGAATTAGGTTAAGAAGCAGTTTAAAGGAAATGTGGGGAAGATAGGTTTTAATTAATGATTAAAAAGAGTAAACAAGTTGTAGATAAGGAAAATATTTAAAATAGAATTAAGTTGTTAGATTATAAGGAAGAATTGGGAACCAGAAGTTCTAGATAAAAAAAGGAATAAAGGGGGGAAAATTTAGGTTAAATAGAAAAGAGGAGTATGGTTGATGTAATAAGGTTGAATTATAAATAGAAAGGATAGATTTGCAAGTCGTGGAATAAAAAGAACAGGATAGGAAGCGTATATAGGGATAGTTGGAAAAGGAAGGAATGGGAAAGAGTTGTGTGTGGGAAAGTAAAATTTGCTTTTATCAGGATATTAAGAACAAAACAAAGAGATAGGAAATACAAGTTATATTATGTTAGTAAAGGTTGAAATAAAAGATGTTGCAGGGTAAAAGTAAAGAAGGATAACTGAGTTATGTTATTGAAGTTTAATAATAAGATAAATCGTCGAATAAAATAAAGAGGGGTGGGAAATCGTCGTATAATTATATAATGAAATACTAAATAGTGATATAGAGTGAAAGGTATTAATATGTCAAATGACAAGTGGGAAATAAATAAATAAGGGTTGGGAAAGTTGAGTTATTAAAGGAAATAGGAGAATAAAGTTATCAGTTATCAGAATAATAAAAGGATAAATAGGCAACATTAATAGACGAGTCATATAAAGATTAGTACAATTGGGAAAGAGAATATAAAGGCAAATAGAAATGAAAGGAAAAGGAACTTAGATACAAAGAAACAGAATAGGACAAAAGGGGGGAAAAGAAAAGAAAAATTTGTGTAAATATTAGTATAAGGTTATTTAATGTTAGGTATAGAAATGGTGAACAAGATTTTTTTTTATGAAATAGGTAGTATGATAGAAAGGCGGTTTGTAAATATTATTAGTGGAGAATTTTCTAATATAAAGTTTACTAATTAAATTTATCTTAGAAAATTGGGGGGAAAATGTTGTGATATTGACTCGGGACTTGTACGATTACTTAGTCTAAATTAAATAAAGGTTGATAGCTACCTTAAGCTTACGTTTAATAAATTTGTCAAATATTATTTTAAATTTCTTTTTATAATTCGGTTGTTCATAATTTTTATTTCGGTTTCTGAAGGCTCTTATCTCAGGATATTTGGTTCTTTGAGTGCATTGTCTTGGTATCAGCTGTGGTTCGTTTCTATCTTTCAAAATTTGGGCCATATTTGGTTCCGATATGCTTTCATTTGGTCGACTAAAAGTAAATGTTTATTAATGTTATGTAAGATTATGTAAAAATTGGTTTAGTATTTAAGATAATTCTTTGTCTGAATGAATTTAGCTATTTGTGAAAGGCTATGTTTTTATTTTAAGTTTTTTTTATTTAGATAATTTTGATATCGAAGCATTTTATCATACTCGGATAAACGGTGGTTTGTTCAATAGGTTGTCCCAGTATTGGTGATGTGGGTTGTAGCTATCTCTTTAGTTGGAAACGGTTTATCTTCATGTTTCTTTTATATGGAAAAAGATTTTCTTCAAAAATTAATTCTAAAATCTGTAAAGTTGAGGTTATGTTTACCAAAATTTGTAAAATATTAATTTTGGACTTTGGTGAAGATTATTGGTGAAAAACAAGAACTTAAAATGTGTAGAAAATGGTGAGGAATCTGAAAATTGATATGAGTTGAGTGAAAAAGTTTTCCTTAATAAGGAAAATTAACAAATTTGAAGGGTTTTGCAGATGGTATTAAAAACATAGCAAATAGGATATTATTTAAAAGGGAAAATTATGAGGAATCTAAAAATGTGCATAGTTTTGAGAAATCTTGCAGAATAGAGGCCAGAAAGGCATTTAAAATTTATAAAATTATAAAACAATTGATGTTCAGATGTTTACCTTAAAATTTTTTCTGTTACCATGGAGAAAAACTTGTTGACAGAGGTTATAAATAAGGCCTCAAAACAAAAAGAAGATGACTCTGTTAATATTCCTTGAAAGAGCGTGTCGTTTCCGCGAATCCAAAAGATTACAAATTTGGAGTTTATCGAATTTTAATTTGTGTTTGCAACTGGAGAATCAGCCATTTTGCAGTGTTCTTGTTGGTAATCAATATTATTGAATACGAGATTGGATTTGTTCGTACGAGATTGGATTTGTTCGTTGAATATCGGAAAATTGAAAGAAGCGCGGGAAATTTGAATACGGCATACATAAGAGTCCGAACCAATTATAAGATAAGTTTTCTTTTAGTATTTAAATTTAATTTTGAGCCTAGGGATGATAGGATGTTTATTGATTACTTTAATTTAATTTGTGTTCATTTCTTGTGTAAATAAATTTCAATTTTGTTGTGTTGCTTAAAATTTTGTCATTTTTTTTTATTGTTTGTTTGTTGTATGAAAGTTTTTTTTTTGTTGTGTATGCTAAATAGTGGACCCACAGAAGATACTTGTCAGAGCAGGACAAGGTATCGAAAGCCCCGAGATAAGAGTTCTTTTTGTTCTTTGTTTTATTTTTTTTTATTAGCACCGCAAAGAGCAGCTTGGGTTTATCAACATTTTATTAACGCAGCAACAGGGGTGTACAGGTATTACAACAATATATACTTACTTTTTTCTATATTTGTAGGTATGGACTATGAGATAGAGCAGCAACGTTTATTAGATTTATGGGAATCAGTAACTGAAGAACTTCCTGCAGATGACAATTCAGATTACAGTGATATTGATCAAGAGATCATTACTAACAATTATGTGATTGACAATAGTGAATCTGAGCAAAGTGCAGAATCTGACAATGAAAAGGTTGAGACAGTGGGTCCAATATATTTAGGAAAAGACGGAGTTACAGAATGCGCAAAGCATCCTCAAATTAAGATTACAAGCCGAACTAAACAATGTAACATTGTTACAAAACTTCCAGGTCCCATCAAAGAAGCAAAAGGTGTTTCTGATATAAAAGACGGGTTGGCAATTGTTTTTTCCTGATACAATGATCGAAAAAATAGTGGACTGTACTAATATAAAAATACGTCTAGTACAACAAAATTATGCTCGTAGTCGTGATGCAAAGGAAACAGATATACAAGAAATAAAAGCCGTTTTTGGGTTATTATACCTGTTGGGTGTCCACCATTCAAAACACCAAAATCTGTTGGGTATATGGAAAAAGGATGAAACAGGAATAGAAATATTTCGTTTAACAATGGGAGTGAATAGGTTTAAGTTTTTACTACAGAAGCTACGTTTCGATGATGTTTCTGATATAAACAGGAAGCAACGAAAGGAAATAGATAAACTGATGTATATTCGTGATATATTTGACGAATTTGTAAATCGTTGCAAAAATAATTATAGCGTAAGCAAGTATGTAACCGTAGACGAAATGCTGTTGGCATTTAGAGGGCGCTGCAGTTTTAGGGTTTATATGCCTAATAAGCCAGATAGTTACGGTTTAAAAATGTGGGCTTGCTCGGATGCCAAAACATTTTATACAACAAATTTGGAGGTATATGTTGGTATGCAAAACGAAGGTCCATACCGTGTGGATAACAGAGTAGGAGAAATTGTAAAAAGAATGACAAACCACTTAATAGAAACTGGAAGAAATGTCACCTGCGACAATTTCTTTACTTCGATTCCACTTTCTCAAGAACTTTTAAAAATGGGACTTACGCTTGTAGGAACACTAAAGAAAAATAAAAGGGAACTTCAACCGCTTTTTATTGCGAACATAAGAGAAAGACCAATAAAAAGTTCCATATTTGGTTTCTCTAATAACTATACAATCGTGTCTTATAAACCAAAAAGAGCTAAACATGTGCTTCTTTTGTCTACTATGCACAATGACGATTCTGTTGATTCGGAATCCGGTGTAGAATATAAACCGAGCATAATTATATTCTACAACAAAACAAAAATTGGAGTAGATATGAGTGATGCATTGCAAAAAAACTATTCGGTGTCGCGAATTTCGAATAGGTGGCCACTTACAATATTTTTGGTATGATGAATATTGGTGCTATAAACAGCTATATCATCTACAAAGCGAATACACTTGAAACGCTACCACGAACCGACTACCTGACAATATTGGCGAAATCATTAATGTATGACTATGCGAAGCGAAGGGCGTTAGACGCACATATTCCTAATACCATGAAATCAAGATTATATGAGATTTATGAAATTCCGAAACCTGCACGACATCCAAGATTAATAGAAATTGGAGATATAAAATGCGCATACTGTCCTCCTAGGAAAAACCGCAAGTCAAAGACTAGGTGTATTCAGTGCAATAAATCGATCTGCAGGGAGCACACTATCACAAGATGTACAGACTGCACTTACCCAGTAAGTGAAGGGGAATCTTCAAATTAAAAGCCAACAGTTTTGGTAATTTAAATGTTTTAAGTTAGTATGTCTACTTTCTTTGGTTCTTCCATAATATGTATTATTATTACACTTTTTTACTTGTATTAATTTGAGTTAATAAAAATGTCCTACAAGTAATTGCTTTCATGAATTGTGTCAATTGAAAGCACAAAACCTGAAGTTATTAACACGTGAGGGTTTCCCCGGCACGCGAGTTAAGAGAGTCGAAGCCTTCTTAACGAAAAAAAACTTTATTTATTTTACAACAATTTATTTAATATAATGTTGGAATCAAAGTTACAATTGAACAGAGTAACGTCTCGAACGAGAGTAAAACTAAGATTAAAGAAAATGTTGATTAGTTCAATTTTATGTATTAAGGATCTTGTCAATAAAGTAAGGGACAGGGTTGTGCCCTGCCATTAGAGGTCATGAGTTTATGATTATCTAATATTTAACTAACTAAGATACAGATAATTATATTAATGGTTAGTTCATTACAAGCTTTATTCATTAAGAATTATCAATACCATAAAACATGTCTTATCACTAAGGGTTTTACTTATCTAATACATAACTCCTCCTGACCAAGAGATTTCTATATTTTTTCTTTATTTTATCAAAAGAAAATATTTAAATCTTTGATTGAATTATTTCAATTGGTGTATCGGTCGACTTTGAATATATAAATTTAATGAATCGTTCTTTTAAGGAGTTACGTTTACATATAACATAAACTATTAAACTTAAAATTAGTAACACGATTGTAATAGTGACTACAATCGAAAGTATGGCAATTAGGTGATAATCTGCATCACCGACAGAGTCAAGCATGATCTGCTGTTTATCCATTTGTATTTGGTCAGCAATCAGCTTTTGGGTATTAATAGGTATTAAATCTAATTTTGAAATATTGACATGAGATATTATATCAAAGTTTAGCTTATCGATATTAGGAATCTTTAGATCAATTGATTTGGTAGAGCTAGTTTTGATATTGAACAGCAAAGTGTTATGATTGATTATTGTGGTACAATCAGGTGTTAGATGTATAATATTAGAGGATGTCAGTTCTCTTCTATAATTTTGATTCGAGCATTTGATATCAATAGTTATTTTTATAGGGGTAGTTATCAACCATGTGGATGTATCGATCTGAGATATTTTTATGTCTGTTAATTCGAATAGATAGGGTTCGCACGTTTGATTAGTGTTAAATGATAATAATTGGGTTTCGCATAGTTTACTGTTTGGAATTTGAAAGTGATTATTTTGGTAACAAAAGTAATCATTTAAGTTGACTAACTTGCAATGATCTATGTCAACAGGTATAGATTCAGTAGTACTAAATAACAAAGTATTATACGTGGGAATAATCATTCTGTATTGATTTGGTTTGTAATAAATAGGAAATGGTGTCAACTGTGTTAGTTGATAGTGCTGGTTTTTGTAAATAAGTGGGATTTCGAAAATAAAGGTGATTCTGTTATTCAATTGATATGCTTTGGTAGTTATAATTGATTCATATAAATGTAAATTCTGGTATTTAGCAGGATAAGGAATTATTAGGGATTTATCAGGGGATTCGTTTAAATAAGTCGATATCTGATTTAGGTTAGATACATGTGCATTTGCTGGTTTTGAGCAAAAGTCAATGCATTTTCTAATTCAGTCCAAATGTTGATAAAAAGTTGTAAAGAAAATATTGCTTCGTTTAAAACGTTCCTAACGGAAAGACTTGGTATTACTTTGTTTAGTTGCTTATTTTGTAATATAATTTTATTTAAATTCGAGTTTAATAAGTCTTGGTTAATTTTAAGAGTTTGAATAGTGATAAGGGTATCATTTAAGACATGTGTTTGTTCGAGTAGAATTTTTTTATGATTGTCGTTATTGTTTTGCAACTTTAAGATAGCATTCTCGTACTTTTCACCATCAGATGCGTCTAGGTTGCCAGTTAAAAATTTAAAAACAGAGCCTAATCCGTCTATTAATCCACGCTTAGGTCTTAGGGAGATTTCGGGAACAATTTGTTCAATCAGTCGATCTGCTTTTCCAATGTATTGAGATATAACTAAAAGGATGTTATTATTAGAAATGAGGTCGTTAGTCGATTTTGTTTGTCTGTGTTCGATAAATCTATGTTCGGCAAAGAACGTCTTGTTTTCTAAAGATTTAATTGTTTTAAGTAAGTTAGATCTTATAACGTGATAGTTGTCGATAATAGGGGAATAGTCAATTGTCTTGATAACTGTCCATTCACTTTCTTTGATATAGGCGTCGCCAAGAACGAGGGGATAAAGTCCAGGGTTGTCTGTGATACTGGTAATGGTAACTTCACCTGTTATTACATAGAAGCACCAGGAGAAGATGATGTATGTGGTCCTGAAACAGCCATTATTTCATTAGCATGTCGTTCCAGTGTTCTTTTAGTTTCGAAATGTTCGAGTAGATATTTATCTCTCTCTAAAATTTTGTTAATTTTAAATGGTCCATTAAATTTAGGGGCCTTTTTATTCCTTTGGTCAGTTTTAATAAAGACTTTTTGTCCAATTTTGAATTGTATGAGGTTTCTGTTTACATTAATTTTTAAATTTCGTTTTTCTTTAGTTTCGACTTGTTTATCGCGTAAATGATCGTATAATGTTTTCATTTTATTTTTATGGTCGTTGGTATACGTATCGTAAAATCTGTCTGTACATAGGTCAAAGGGATTAAGTCCGTCTGTATGTCCAAATAGGATCTCGTAGGGAGTGAATTTCAAATTTGAATGTATCGAGTTATTGTAAGCAAGGATGCAATACGGGATTCTTTTATTCTCAGGGGTATCCTGCAGTAATCGGTAATGTTCTAATAACGTCGAATGAACTCTTTCGATTGGGGAATTTGATTCGTGATGCAAAGGTGTAGTAAGGTGCAGTTTGATTTTGTGTAATTTAAAAAAATCTAATAGTAGTTTCTTTTCAAATTCTTTGTCTGCAACTATTTCTTTTGGAATGGAGTAACATGACATATATAAGAATAATTTGTCAATGAGCTCGTTAGCGTTAACTGATTCTAATTGAAATGCTTGCGTAAATCTAGAAAAAGAATCAATGATTGTCAGGTATTTAATATTATTGATTTGAAATATATCGATATGAAGCGTTTGAAACGGTCGGTTATTCGTATACGTTAATTGTAAAGGCAAATTATTAGGTTGTCTGTTATATTTTTGCGATTTGCAAATATCACAACTTTGAATATATTTTTGAATGTCTTTGTCGATATTTTTCCAATAGTGTGTACGTTTGATATGTTCTGTGGTTTCTTTGAATCCACGATGATTCGTGTCTCCGGTGTGGTAATTTTGAATGTAATTTAATCTTTGCTCGGGATTGATAATATATGTAACTTGTCTTAAACATCTATGAAATTTCGGGGAATTTTCATTGGTTATATCTAGTATGAATTTTGAAAATGTCTCGGAAAGGAACTCGTTTTGGAAATAGCAATAGTAATGTTTTTTAGGGGTGCAATATTCTAGAAGTAATTTAGTAAATATTTCTGTTTGATTCTGTGGTGTTACGAAAACAGCTAAATGTCGTATGTCATCGTATTCTGTTGTACGGATTTTCTTAGGTAAAGAAGCGGATATAAATTCTATTTGTTGGGAATGTTGTTGAAGAGGTTTCTCTGAAATATCCATTACAGGGCTCGAAGATTGTTGTGTGTGAACGGTATTTACGAGAGATTCATTGTCATTATCTTGTACATCATTATTAATTTCGTCAGCAGGTTTTGTTTTGCCTGACGGTGTTTTTTGCAATTTAGTTTTTGTTACTAACTTAGTTTTCTTTTTGACAGAAACAGTAGGGGGTGGTACAAATACTGGTATAGTAAATTCTGTTAAATCAGGTGTTTCTGATCGTTGGGGTGTAATACTTAATTCGTCGAAATTGGGTTCGGGGGTGTTTAGACTTTCAATAGTTGTAGGATGTATTTGAATGCGACTTAAGGCGTCAGCTACTTTATTACTTTTACCGGGTATATATTTGATATCAAAATTAAATTCTTCAAGTTTTATGCTCCATCGGGTTAATTTTGAGTTTGGTTCTCGAATATTACGAAGCCATATTAAAGGTCTATGGTCCGTGTATATGATAAATTTAACACCGTATAGATATGGTCTAAAATTTTTGCATGCCCAGACGATAGCGAGTAGTTCTCGTTCGATCGTGGGATAGTTTATTTCAGATTGATTTAATGTTCTGGAGGCGTAACAAATGGGTCTTCCATTCTGGGATAACACTGCTCCGATAGCGAACTTCGAGGCGTCCGTGGTTAACTCGAATGTTTTTGAATAATCTGGATAAGCCAAGATTGGATCGTTTGTTAAAATGGTTTTTAAGTTGTTAAAATTTTGAATAAAACTGTCGTCATGAATAATTTTGTTATCTTTCTTTAAACAATTTGTTAAAAATTTGGTGATTTTGGCAAAATCTTTGATGAATTTCCTATAGTAACCGAACATACCAAGGAAAGATTTAATCTCTGTACGGGTCTTAGGTAAAGGGAATTTATTGATAACTTCGATTTTATTAGGGTTAGGTTTGATACCATCTTTTGTCAAGTGTCCTAGATATGCTACTGAATTCTTTAAAAATTCTGATTTGTCTAACTGTATCTTTAAATTCGAGGTCCTACATCTCTCAAAAACGTTTCGTAATTTGATCAAGTGTTCTTGCAGTGACTTAGAGTAAACGATAATGTCGTCTAAATAAACCATGCACTGTGAAGGTGTTAATCCTAATAATGATTGATTAATTAATCTCTGAAAAGAGGCCGGAGCATTTTTCAAGCCAAAAGGCATAAGGAGTTGTATGTTGATTCGGAAGGTTCAATAATGTTTTCCGATAACATTTTTGAAATTTGTGTCTTTACTTCTTGTCTATGTACGTGTGGGTATCGGTAATTTTTTGTATAAATGGGAATGTCGTTTTTGGTACGTATGTAATGTTTAGTCATGTTGGTGAATGTTAAGGGTAAGTCTGGGGAATGAAATATATCTTTAAATTGATAACAAAGATCTTTAAGTTTGTAAGCTTCTTCTTCGTTCAAATGATCGGTTTTAATGTTTTTTAAATTTTCCACTAAAATATGTTTAATTTGGGATTTATCTGCATTTAAATTATTTATTTCTATATTTTGCGGTTTTTCAAAGTCTTCTAATACCAATGGGTTATAAATTTGAAAATTTTGAATTATATCGGATGTATTTATGACCGTAGTGCTAAAATGATTATTAAAGACTTTTACGATGGCATGTGGGGTGAAACAATGTTCGTTGAATTTAATTCTATTGCATATTTTTATTCCGTTGTTATTTATGGTAGGTAGTCTAATTCGCACTTCTGATCTAGGGGGAATGTTAATATGACTAATAGGGTCTAGATTAGGTTTTAATTTGGAAAAATTACATTCGTTGCGCTTTTGCATTTCTTGTTTTAGTTTAGAAGGACTGTAGAAAAAAGGAATAGTAGTGCATTCCGTTTGAATTTGCATCCACTTAAAGTTGATTGTTGCATTTATTTTTGAAAATAAATCTGCACCAATTAAACCTACGTAATTTGGGCTAAAATCGAACATGTAGCATAAATGTTCGCCAGGTTCATCGAATAAAGAGTGTATGGGGATGCTGGCTACTTGATTATGGCAAGTAGTGCCATGTGACGTAGTAATTTGGAAGTTATAATTTTGGATTGAATCAGGAAAATAATGTTTTACAAAAGCAGGTGAGATAATAGTTTTACTGCTACCCGTGTCTAATAGTATCTTGTCATTGGTTCTGGGGATTATTAGATAAGGTAAATTAGTTTTGACTGTGTTTAAATTAAAAGTTTCTACGTCCGAGGCTAATTGTGAAAATTTATAGCTGCGTCATCTTCGTCTTCGTCATACTTATCGGATTCATAATTAATGTTTTCAGGATTTTCATCCTCTGTGGGATCTTGTTCATTAGGGTCAAATGGTTCATCGGGGTTGTGATAGAACAATTCCTGGGAATGAAAATTTCTTGGACTTGTTGGTTTAGGGTGATTTTGAGAATTTTGTGCAAGGAATTTCGAATGATTTCCTAGTTGTTGTGAATCAGGCCTTTTAACATCACTGCCTAATTGCATTGGTTCGGCAGGGCTATAATTTTTATATCCACGTTGTGGAGCAAACACATTTTGGTTTTTGTGACCAAAATGTCGTTGACTAGGGAACTGAGCTGGTGGCGTGTTTGGGTTTAAACGCAATGTAGGGGCTTGATATCTAACAAAAGCATTATTGGGTATAAAATTGTTTTGTCTGGGTGTATATGTATTGCCTTGAATATTTGGATGGGTATAATTAGGGTTTCTGGGAATGTATCTGAAAGGTTGTTGTAGATTGTTTTTCGGAATGTTAATACTGTTAAAATTTTGTCTCTGATTCTCTGTATTGGTTGGGGCTTTGTGTAAATTTTGTGAATATCTGATAGCGATCTCCTCACGTATTATTGAAATTGCTGCTTCTAATGAATTTGGATTTCTGCTTCTTAATAGTGAACCAAATGGCTCGTTAAGGCCGCCTAAGAAAGCTCTTAATGCGAGACCTTTGACATTCAATAATTTATAATTTTTTATTGCCTGATTTTCTGCACCTAGAGATATTTTTGAGCTAAAGATTGCAAGTATTGATCTGATTCTATTATAGAATTCGATAGGGCTTTCTTTGAAATTTTGTTTAGTTCTAGCCAAATCCATAGTCAAGTTTAATTCTGATCTTTGATCTCCGAAATTAATTATTAAAGTGTTTTTCAAGTCTATCCATGAATCAAAATCGTATCCGGTTACAATTTCTAAAGCTTTTCCACGTAATTTATTTCTTACGGATGATAATAATAATTTATTTATATAGGCGTTAGGTTGATCTGGGACCATGAACTGAGTTAAAATTATTTCTACAGCTCTTACAAATTCGGATAATGTGCTTTGATCACCGTCGTAACATGGAATTTCAGTAATCATTGACATATGAAAACCAGGTGGAAGTATATTTGCCATATTTAAGTCTTGATTTTCTATCAAATCTACTACTATATTATTTCTGATCTGATCGTTTAATAAAAGTACCGGTGGTCTTAGGTTAATTCGGCGATTGTCCATAGAAAAATTAGATAACGATTGCACAATTATTATTAGAAACGTTTGTTTTATTGTTAGTAAACAATCTTAATATTACGTCCTAATTCAGGGTTCCTACACATAAAACACTAGCACTCCCAATTTGTGTAAATAACGAAAGTTATTATTGGGGATCACGCTTACAGTGTTTTACTTGAGCCTTATAAGCTATATTATTGGGTTTAAATTTCTTTTATTTAACACAATGACACTAATAAAAAAAAATATTTCTTACTTCATCCTTTTGCGGCGATGAAAATCGATTAATTGACTTCGATAGTCAGATGTCTTCTATAGACTGTGTCTTCGATAGACTGAGGTATCTGGGAACCAGCGATGCTTTACCTGTGGCGATGTGTGTCCTCAGGATCGGCGGTGTTGATTTCCAAATTGGTTGTTCTCGAAGCGTACTCGATGTTTGGAGGACTTCAGGAACGTTGGTACAATTTTAAAGGATTCTCAGTTAAGTGTTAAAACACAAAAACAGCGATCTTAATGGTCGAAGAAAACTGTTTTCTGAGGATCCTACCGACTGCGCCAGTTAAGAGAGTCGAAGCCTTCTTAACGAAAAAAAACTTTATTTATTTTACAACAATTTATTTAATATAATGTTGGAATCAAAGTTACAATTGAACAGAGTAACGTCTCGAACGAGAGTAAAACTAAGATTAAAGAAAATGTTGATTAGTTCAATTTTATGTATTAAGGATCTTATCAATAAAGTAAGGGACAGGGTTGTGCCCTGCCATTAGAGGTCATGAGTTTATGATTATCTAATATTTAACTAACTAAGATACAGATAATTATATTAATGGTTAGTTCATTACAAGCTTTATTCATTAAGAATTATCAATACCATAAAACATGTCTTATCACTAAGAGTTTTACTTATCTAATACATAACTCGCGTGTGATCGTGTAAAATATTTGACGCGTGTAATGGAGTGTTAACTACTATTGGCTTTAGGTAGGTATCTTTAATTGAATATTTGAATTTATGAAAGTTGCATTAGGTTAATGTAGAATAATGAGTTTTACAGTATTAGGTAATTGTAAGTAACATCTAATTAGTAGAGGTAGTGTAGAGATTATTATTATTATTATTATTATTATTTAACATCATCTTGGACTAATCAGTAACTTTACCCTTGAATATTTGAATTTGTGAAAATTGCAGTAGGCTAATATTAAATTAGGTAATTATAATTATGATATTAACTTGAATTTCTTTTACCATCTTTGCAGACTCCACGGAAAATTTTAAACAGGATTGGTGTCAATGCCAAGAAGGAATTAAGACCGAAAAAAATTTTACTATATGGTCAGTTGCAAACCGCCCATGCAAAACTGCGGAGGAGTGTAAGAGCCAAAAACAATTTCAAAAGGAGATTGCAAGCTGCAGAAAAATGTTCTAAAAATTTCAAACTGGAGGAGAATTTAGGTTGTTTAAGTCCCACAGCAGCAGCATTTATCCGTTGTCAGTTTCGCGAGGGATCGAAATCTTCGAAGCAACATCGGTACACGGATGAGGAAAAGATATTTGCTTTGGCCTTTATAAACAAAGTCGTTCGTATAGGTTTCTGGCGAAAATTTTCACGCTACCCAGCAAGGCAACTCTGGACAAGATGTTAAATTCTATTCAGTTTGAAGCAGGCATCGTGCCACATGTCTTCGAAACATTAAAAGTCATGACCAAAAATATTGCACCTGCAGATCGCTATGTATCTGTCATTTTTGATGAGATGGCAATTACACCCTCATTATATTTTAATGAACAAAAACAAAATATTTGTGGTTTTGAAGACATGGGTGGGAACAATGGCAGGTCTTCTGAATTGGCAGACCATGTGTTGGTATTTATGTTGAGAGGCATAAAAACAAATTTCAAACAACAACTGGCATATGCCTTTTCAACCGGTGGTGGTGCCAAGTTTCACCAAATCAAGAAGTTGCTTTTAACTATTCTGGAAAAGTTATACGAGATAGGTTTAAAACCAATTACAACAATTTGTGACCAATCTGCAACTAACTGTAGATTAATTAAGTCCCTCCTTCAGGATACAAGACAAAAATATTTACGAAAAGGTGCTGATTATAGAGATGGTTAAGTAAATGATTTCAAGATTTATCCTATTTACGATCCACCACATCTACTGAAAGGAATCCGGAATAATTTCTTGAATAAATCAATTCAATTTGGACGAAATGGGATGAAACAGATTGCACAATGGGCTCACTTTATGAGCATGATAATGGACCCAACCTGGACGAAGGCTTTCGAGCTCTGCCACATCTGACGGACGAACATGTTTATGAGCACAAGATAAAAAAATGAAGGTCAAACATGCTGCACAAATTTTCAGTCAGAGGGTAGCGTCTTCTTTACGTCTCGTCAGTTCATTAGGTGAGAAAGGTATTTTTTGTTGTAACTTGATTTTTGTTTGATTATTTATGTTTTCATGATTTAATTTGTACATGTTTGTTTCCAGCTTCACAACATGAACTCCGTGATGCAGCTGCTACTGCCAGTCTACTGTACTTTTTCGACAGACTTTTTGACTCCATGAACGGAAGTCGGAAGAATCCTTCCCAAGGCAAAATCCTTAGGTGTGGAATTTCCACAAGGAGTGACCACCTAAGATTTTGGCAGGAAGAGGCTCTTCCAATGCTTTCGTCCATGGAGTATATAAAAGTGAACTCCAGAGATCAAAAAGTTCTCCCAAGTTTGGCAAATTGGTTAGTTACTGTGCGAAACTTCATTAATATATGGAATGTATTAAAAGGTGAAGGTATAGCATATATGTTGAGCAGACATCTGAATCAAGACCCAACTGAAAAAATTTTTGGGCAAATCAGAAGCCATGGCGTCCGTTTTAACAAACCAACATGTGTCGCGTTTATTGGTGCTTTCAAGACATTGTTAATAAACAATTTATTTAAATTCCACAAACCAACGTTTAACTGCGAAGATGACAATTGCCCTTCATTAGTCAGTAATGTTCAGTTTTTGTTCTCGAGAGCAACCAGCCAGGATACTGACACAAGTCAATTTTTCACAATGCCATTGTTACAGTTTTCTCACCATCGACCAGCTCTACCCAGAACAATTGATCCAAACCTTACACAAAAGTTGCTAAAATTATCGAAGAATTATGTTGCTGGGTTTATCTTAAAAAAGGTTAAAAAGTATGTTGCCTCTTGTAATGTTTGTAGCGTGGATATGTTTTCAACAGGCACTGATAAAGCCAACGAATTAATTACAGCTAGGGAATACGGTGGTGGTGGGCTTAAACGTTTGTGTTACCCAACGGTTGCGTTTGCAGATGTCTTTTACAAGGTGCACTCGGTAATAATGTTAAAGTTGAGTACTGAATCCGTAGCTTCCAACAACCAAATGGCAGCTATGATCACTGAGGCAGTGCTCCAAAACGTCAATTTCGACTTTTTACAATGTGAGCAACTTAATATTATGCTTATTAATACAATTATCAAGTTGTCAAAAAGAATATTAATACACGCATGGTGTAAAGACATCAATCGTAAACTGTGCGGGAGCGATGCGAGACCGTATTATGGGTCTGATATCATTAAAAAGCGTGCTATAATCAAATACAATAAAAATAAGAAAAAGACGTGATCGAGTCAGTAGACCGCTGCGCCCACCCGATCTAACCTATGGGCCACTATTGTGGCCTTTAGCTTATGTTTTCTTACTTAACAATATATATTTTACTTTTGTTTGATGCTCTTTTGTTGTACTTTATATTTTATTGTAGAATGTTTAATGTAATAACTTGTCACTATTGTTATGCTGTGTAAGATTATATTATGTAATGTCAATTTTTCATAATTATTTAGTTTTATTTACGTTTCTGGGAAATATTAAAAATTATGTTTTAATAAAATATTAATTTATATATTTTTGTTTTTAATTATTTCTTCTTGTTTTGATAAGCAATTTCGCTTCCAAACTCCAGTGACGCTGTAAATCGCGACAAGAAGTTAACATGGCCGTTGAGTATCTATAAAAGTTAGTGATTTTTGGGTAGACTGACTACGCTCTACCCGCTACTGAACAGAAACACCTCCCTACGTACTGAATGCCCACTACTTTTGTACAGAGCTCTTCTCAGATCACTTATTACCTACGCGTGCCCAGTTTGGAGTACCACCTCTGACACAAACATAAAAAAACCCAAGTTTTTTTGAAAATATGGTGCTTCGTATGGCTATAAATGCACCCTGGTTTATCAGGAATCAGCAAATACACAATGAGCTAGGAATAGCAACGATCAAACAGTTTGTCCTAAAAAGTACCCAAAAATTCTTCGACAACATCAATCAATGTCCAAATGCGGCTCATCACCAACTGGGACGGCCAAATATACACACTAGGTTACGAAGAAAACTACCACAAGATATTTTAATAGACTTTAATAATGATTAACAAAATAATAGTTAGTTTAAGGCGTCAAAATTGCCTCTAGGTTAAATATTATGTCAAATTACTCATCTGATAACACAACCATGTATAACAATATGTATTGTTGATCAGGTTCATCTTTAATTTAAAAGAAAACAGAAATAAAATAAAAATAATAGTCCACCCCATCCTAAAGGGATGGCGCAACCATGTTCAAACGTTCAAAACGGAAGTGTCCGTTCTGTGCTTATATTAAATATAGGGTAGCTGAGGGGAATGGCGGCCCCCTAAGCAATTTTGGGGATTACGACTACGCTATCTAATAAAATATATCGTTATAAGTAAAAATAAATATGTCATATGTTTCTGCAACAAACTTTTATTGATTTACAGAAAGAAATTTAACACAACAATTTTGTTACAACTTTAAAACAAACTCTGCATTGGCCGGAATTACCCGCATTTTGGGGGTAATTGCGGCCACATGTCGGTATTACTCCTTCATTCACAATGGTCGTAAACGTAGTCTTTCTTCATTCTTGACTGGTACATGCCTTATGGGCCCATTGACACACACTATACATCTGATCCAAATTTCATATTTTCCAAATTTTCCATACTCCCCAGTCCCCACATACAAGGCACACATCTTCAGTTATCTCATTTTCACTTTCTTCAAAGCTGTTCTCAGCAGAAGTGTCTTTGGTAGGTTCTTGAATATCTCGGCATGTTGTTTTTTCCTCGTTGCCTTTTTCGGCAAAGAAACCTTGCTCGTAAGTATGGTAATAAACACAATGGCAGTAATACCGGCTATGGCCGCCATATCCCCCAAATGCGTGGCCGGTATTACCCCTATTTCATAATTCATTAAAATTATCATTGCTGCAAAACGTATGAATGTTATGTTAAAATCGGTTTCATTTTTTCATTACACACTGCTCTAACTGCAGGTTGGTTAAAAAAATATTACTCTAGTATCTTAGAAAGGATGTTATACATACCTTCAAAATTATTATTTCCTTATAACAACAATGTTTTCAGTTTTTTGTGTATAACTATACAGTCACTTGTTGGATCACGTTACTGGCGGGAAAGTACACTTATGGGGTGATTTTAATATGAGTTTAGCGGGGCCCATGCGTATACGCTTAACCGCCTATGAATTATTAGATGGCCGGAAATACCCGCGTGGCCGGAATTCCCCCCCGTTACCCTACATATAAGCTGACAGTCAGGTGTTTTGTGATTCTGTCAAATAAGTAGTTTTGCACAAAATACACAGGAAGTTATTTCGTCTCGATTTAATAGAATATAAATATGTCTGTCGAATCTGATGTAGACAAGGTGTCTTGTACACCGCCTGATATATTAAAATTAACGGCAAGTGCGACAGAAAATTTACTCCCTGGCAAATCAAAAGGTAAATGCGATATTGAGTACAAGAGCTTTATGGATTGGCAATTGACGCAAAAAACAACTTCAATTTCTGAAGATATCCTTGTATATTTTACTGAGCTAGCAAAAAAGTATAAGTCATCGTCATTATGGGCTTATTATTCCATATTTAAAAGCACATTGAATATTTACCATAAAATTCACATAGACAGTTACATGAAGTTACAGGCGTTTTTAAAACGGCAATCTGAGGGCCATCGACCAAAAAAAGTCAAAACGTTTACCCCAGAAGAAGTTAATAAATTTATTAAGGAAGCACCAGAACAAAATTTTATCTTGACAAAGGTACATTACTTAATAGTTCTTTCCAACCGTCTAACGTAACTTTATTTTAAAGGTGTCGTTAATCATGGGACAATGAGTTACATTCTATGTAAATTGAAGATATACAGAATTACAATGGAGCTCTTATAGTAAATATACCTTTTACAAAAACAAAGACTTCTAGATCGTTTACTGTTATCAGGTGAATTTTACGAAATTTGTAAAAACTATATCTTCGTCCACCTCATGCCGAACGCTCTTCTTTCTTTTTGAATTACCAGAATGGTAATTGTACTATTCAAAAAGTAGGAATTAATAAGTTAGCTTAGCTGTATGAAAGCAAATGGCTATGTTTCTAAAACTAAAAAATCCAGAATTGTACACAGGCCATTGCCTGCGAAGATCATCTGCTACCATTTGTGTAAGCGGAGGTGGTCACATAACAGCTGTAAAAAAGATTGGTGGATGGAAATCTACAGCAATCACCGAAGGCTATATAGATGACAATATAAACAATACACTGGACAGAGGAAACAAAATTATAAAGGAAATCATCAAAAATAGTCAGCCTTGTACCATTGCAAGCTCTAGTACTAGTAACTGTAATACAAGTAACACTATTACCAAAAACTATATGACTGGAAATGCTACTCCCGCCATAAATTTTAGTAACTGCAATAACATTACTATTAATTATTATGTTAATAAAAATTAGGCCAGCAATGTTTGTCGAATTTTGCAACAAAAATTATAAAGTATAGTATTCGACTCGCGTATAATGGCTATTACCCACGAAAATAAAATTTGCAAATTTGTAATCATCTGCGTATATAAGCATCTGAGTATCTAATCATCTGAGTATATAATTCTCGATATCTTTGCTCATTCCTGGCCAAAATAAAGCTGTCTTTGCCCTGTCTTTAGTTTTAGTCATTCCGAAGTGGCTTTCATGTAATACCTTCAGAATTCTCTTCTAAGACATTGTGGCAATTTCTTAATCTTTTGGGTAATATTATAATTCTTTGGCCACCCATTCTGTACGTATTCTAACATTGTATTTAGCTCATTGGCATTGCGTGTTTCCGCTTGGAATTGTTCCTTCTTATTCAGTGTTATATTAAAATGTTTTACCACCGAATAAACAATCTCACACATACTTGGGTGCTCTTCTACTGTATCTTTGATGAATGATCGTAAAAGTAAATCTGCTATATACATATTTTTTCCAGGATAGTATTCTAGTATGTATATCATACCTCAATAATTTCAATCGCATTCGTTGCAGTTTCGGTGATGCTATTTGTGAAATATTTTTTCTGTAAATGCTTAACAACCGTTTATGATTCGTAATTATTTTCACCTTTCTCCCATAAATAAAATAATGAAATTTCCGAGTTGCATACACTATTATTAATTATTCCTTTTCTATTTGTGCATATGACTTCTCCGTATCTGTTAGGTTTCTTGAGGCGTGATAAATTGGTTTATTCTGTAACAAACAACACCCTAACCCGAAGCATTCGCTTGTATTATAGCTTATTTATTTGACTGAAAATTTTCAAATACTAGTTCAGTGGCCAATATTTTCTTAATTTCATTTAGCACATTTGTATGTACTGGTAGCCAACTACAATGAACATTTTTTTCAATAGCTCCTTTATTGGTGCTGTAAGCTCTGCAAACTTTGGTATAAACCGTTTTAAATAATTAACCATTCCCAATATACTTTGTAACTCTTTTACATTTTGAGGAGAATCCAAATTATAAATGGCTTTAACCTTCTCAGGGTCCGGTTTCATCCCTTCTTCACAAAATATGTGACCAAGGTAGGTACTTCACTTCATTAATCCTGTACTGCGCTTTGCTCTTGTCAAATTTAGTATTTAATTTCCTCGCACGTTCAATTACCATTTTTAATATTTTTTCATCCTCTGCCCATGTTAGCCGCTATTAATACATCATCAAAGTAGACAATAACCCCAGGAATCCCATCAAAATTAGCCTCATTTACTTTCTGAAAATACTCTGGTGCGTTACTAATTCCAAACGGTAGCCTTTTAAATTTATAGCAACCAAATACTGTGCTGAAAATACACAATTCACTGGATTCTGAATCTAACTCTACTTTATAGAACCCGTGTTTAAGGTCCAATACTGTAAAATAATTGATTGCATTTAACTTTGAACTAACTTCCTCTATTGTGCGTATTATATAAAATTCTCTATGTATTGCTCTGTTTAAATCCTGTGGATCCAGACTATCACCAAGTTGCTAACCCATTCACTTAGACTATCAACCTTAGCTATTATTCCCCTCTTCTCTAGTTCTAATCATTTTTCTTTTAACCTTCCTCGTAACGCAAACGGTATTCTTCTATCGGGTTTAGCTACTGCCTCATAATTCTGTTTTAATTTAATAGTGCATTTGTGCCTAAATTTCCCTATATCTTTAAACATTTCTTCACTTTCTTTGATAAAATGTTCCTTTGTGTTTTGATTTGCCACACTATGAATTTTTTTTATTAATCCGAGTTCCACACATGAATTTAAACCCAATATTGGTTTGGATTCAGGATTCTACATTGACTATAATAAACTTCGTCAACCTATTTACATTTTCAACACTACATGGCAACATAACGTAAGGTAATGGTTTTATTTTACAACCTCCGTATGCTTCTAATATTTCACTAGTAGGCCGTAATTCATGGTTGCTGTAGTGCTTGTGATATATACTTGCAGGTAATATACAGTGAGCACCAAACATATGGAACATACCAAATAAAACCGAAATGAATGTTTTTTCTAAAAATCCCGAAACACATCAATTTTCTTTTTTAAAAATACACATTGGAATGTTAAAATAATTTTCCAGCCTTCATTTGTTTGTAAGTGATGACGTCATCAGTATTTTTTTTAAATGTCAACCCTCATTTTTTTTCGCGTTTTTGATACATCTTTTAATTGCTTAAATCACAGTATAAAAATGTTGATACCTTACATAAGAAAATTTTCGAGAAATAAATTATTTAATGTTTAATAAACACATTTTTAACAAATGAATCGGTCATTTCAAAAACAGCATAAGTCACCTATTTTATCAAAAATCACACAGTGATTTTGCGTTTCTTAAAGGTAAATACATATTCTGTGTTAAAACGAAGTAAGTCTCGTTACCATTAGTATATAATATCGATGAGCAAATTTAGTAGTCCGTGCAAAAACGACATTAGTCGTTGACTTGTGTAGTTTTTGCAGTACCTGGTCCACTTACGTGGGGATTCTATCTTGTGATTTCGGTAAATTGTGTGGATGGGTTGTGTCTATATGTCATTTAATAACAAATTAGTTACCAACCGGTATTTTTACATTAGTGTTCGATAATACTGTCGTCATCAGCTAGTGATACGGATTCTGAACCTCGAAAGAAAAGAAGGGTCGATCCTTCTAAATATAAAAGAATTGTAATAAGGGATTCAAAAATAAAAGCGAAAAAGTACATAAACTGGAGAGGAACAAAAGTATTAGAACGAGCTACTTTAGCTGATTGCAAATGCAGGACCAAGTGTTTCACCAAATTCGTGGAAGACGATTATACCTTCAGTATTACTAAAATGAACCGATTTTCAAGTAAAAATGAACAGGATATATTTTTACAGCAGCTTATTGAAAGAAAAACAATAAAAAAACGCCGCTTTCGTAAAGAAGGAGCTAATCCGAGAGAGTGTAGTTTTGAATATTATGTGGTAATTGCGGAGAAGAAAGTGAAGGTCTGTAAAAAAGCTTTTATTTCCATATATGGAATCACATCAGGAAGGGTACGTAGATTGTGTAATTTACTTTTAGAGGGACAATCACCTAATGATAAAAGGGGAAAACACCCTAAAGCAAATACCATACCGCCAGAAATTTGTTCCAAAGTACATGAACATATTCTTTCGTTTCCTCGAAAGAAAACACATTATTCTGGAAAGGATATAGAATATCTCGATGCTCGTTTAGATGTAAAAACAATGCATAAATTGTTTGAGAAAAAGTTTCCAGAATTGCCTGTTAAATACAAGTTTTATGGAAAATACTTTAAAGAAAATTTCTCCTTTGGAAGACCTCAAGTCGACACATGCATAAGCTGTGAACAGCATTCCGTTAAAATTAAAAGTCCAACTCTATCAGAAAACGTTAAACGTGTTGCCGTTGGGGAACTTATGGTGCATAAAAGGAGGGCAAAAAAATTCTACAATAAAATATCTGCCATTAAAGATTTATGTAAAAATAGAGATGATGTAGCGATCACCTTTGATTACATGCAAAATTTGCCACTACCGAACATTCCCATTCAAGATATATTCTATTTACGTCAGCTGTGAGTAAACTGTTTTGGAGTAAAAAATTTAAAAACTGATAAATCCACCTTTTACGTGTATCATGAGGGTATCGCAAAAAAGGGAGCGAACGAGTTATGGTCCATGGTACTTCATTACATAAACAATAATATAGGATCAAACGTTAAGGAACTTTACATTTTTTCCGATGGCTGTCCCGGCCAAAATAAGAACAACACGGTCATCAGATTTTTGCTGTCATTGACAGACATCAAGCGATTGGAAAATACATCATTATTTTCCTATCCGCGGCCATTCCTTCTTGCCGAATGACAGAGATTTTGGGGTTATAAAAAGGAAAATTAAAAAAATATGATCGTGTTTACTTGCCTGAAGAATACGTCATACAAATGATAAAGGAAGCTAGTGATAAATTTTCAGTAGTCAAGTTTCAAACAGATCAAGTTTATCAGTTTAAGAAGTGGTGGCCATCCTATTACAAAAAAAGTTGTCTGTCGACTGAATCATATGGGAAAAAAGTTCCAAAAGAACTGAAAAAAACGTTTACCCCTTCTTCCTTTATGAGTTTCACTTATGACACGAAAAAAAGGGGGACTGTACAGACTCAAGATTTCATCGATGGTTTAGCAAACCATACCTTCAACTTGAGTAAAAATTCAACCGCAACTATTTCACCACCCTCTGCAAAAGCTTATCCAAGTAACAGGGTTCCCATAAAAGATAAGAAAATTGAAAATTTGAGGCAAATGGAAAGCAGTATCATTGATGAATATAAAACGTTTTACCAAGAAATTTACAACTGGCCAACTGAGCAAGAAGAAGCATCTGTTGAATCTGATGGTGAATTTGACTACGTGCCCTAAAAACACAATAAAACGTCATTTATTTTGATAGAAACCTTATATTTTGTGTTCGTTAAATATTGTGAGTTAGTTTATTACTTTTTTCTATAGCAGATGTTAAAGTGTGCTTTGTTCGACTAAAAATAGTTGATCAAGTATTACTTTAACCGCAAGTGTAGATAAAGTAACACTTTAACCGCAAGGATAGATAAAGTTCTTTAATTTTCTGGAAACTCCATGGAAACCGAATGGAAACCTTTGCTACTGAGATTTTCGGGTTTAATATAATCCAATTTTAAATTCTGTTTTTTTTACAAATTTTTCTTATTTTTTTAACATCTGCTATAGAAAAAAATAGAATTTTATACACGACGATAAAATTTAATTATCGACTCGCGAAAATTAATTCACTCGCGATTTTTAATAGAAACTGTCAGTACCAGTACGTTTACTGCGATATAGTGAGCTCTTAAATTAAAATTAGTTAGGACGAAAATGTTTAATGAAGAAGTAGACATGTTTTAAGTATATTTTGAAAACCAAAAAAAATCTGCTGTTACCCTACAAGCTTATAGGGAACGTTACCCTGACCGGCAGCATTTTTCAAGAAGAAAGTTTAGTTTGTTGGAGACGAATCTGTGGCAACGTGGTTCTTTTAATAAAAATAAGAATTTGAACCCCTATGACTTTTTTTTATGGGGTTACTTAAAAGATAAAGTCTACAGAACACCACCAAATTCTTTGGAAATTTTAATCAATCGCATTTCAAACGCATGTCGCGATATTCCTCCAAACATGTTACTTAATGCTGCAATGGGTGTTAGGGGAAGAGCTACAGTATGCATAGACAATAATGGAGGCCCGTTTGAATATTTAAGAAATTAAATTTAGTAGTTTAATTTAAAAATATTAATGTGTTTATTGTTTTTCTCTATATCTTTTTTTTGTAATTTAATATAACATGTTCGTGTTCTTGTTCTTGTCGTATGAAACATGTTTTTCTTGTGTATTTTGAAGTTAAGCATTAACTACGAAATATTCTGGACTACTTCAAGGTCCAGTGCTAAAGGTTTCGTCAAGTAGTTAACGTTAGCAGTTGTCAATATTTTGTTAGTCAAAGCCTACTATTGAAAACGAATTGCGAAATTGGTAGTCACGAGAGTAACTTTAAACAATTTTTTTTACTACTTTTTGGTGATGGTAAGGTGACTTATTATACATCGTTGAACTAGGAAAAAAACGCTTATTCAGAATTACAAAAAATATACATAGGCGCCCATTTAAAAATGAAAAGTTGACTATCGCAGCTAAAATCTAGTAGGCCCTGAAAATGTTCGAACTACATCAAAACGTAGTATTTAATGACCCATTTCGATTGCCATGTCGACCGTAACAATCCGATCTCAATTAAAAGCTGTATAGCTCGGGGCGGATTTTGTCATCCACCCTGTATAATTTTATCGTAGAAGGAATAATTACGGCTGTTTTAACGAATATGACGATGATTAATTGGAAATTTTGGGCAGCCAATCTTTTGTAAAAATTGTTGAAAACATTTTTACATAAAGAGAAAAAAAAAAAAAACACAATTTTAAATGAAGCAATTAATATAAATATATTTCGATCCTTAAGGATCTTCTTCAGTATATTTAAAACATTACAAATGATCTGTAAGAGATATAAAATCGATTGCAACGACCTAGCTCCCTAGCTCGTGAGGAGGAGGTCGCCACAGAATTTATTTGTGCCAGGGATAGCTCGGGAGTACCCAGGGTTCGTTGAAATCTTTGAAAATAAAATCTACGGATCAAAATAACAAGTTTATTTACAGGAATATTTACACACGGGTTGAACACTGGTTCAAGGTGGCTAAAATTAACAAAATGAACGTTTTATCTGTATAACTAAAAATAAAAATTAACAAATGTATAATATGTACAAGTTAATAAAATTAAACAAATTTTTGGTAAATTATTTAAGTCCGGTTCTGGATTTTGAAATATAACTTACAGTTCTCTGTTTGATTAAAACGGTAGATTGCCGGGAGTGATCAAAGGGGTCGCTGCGGTTAAGTTACCGAAAGTTAATGCCTTATCTTTTGACAAGTAAATATGGCGGAACGTCAACAGCAATTGATTGGTAAAACGGAATGATTGATTGAAACAATGAATGTGAGAGCAACCACTAATAGGTTGCCAGGTGCGGGTTAAAGTGTTTGAGTGGAAGTGTGACCAGGTAAGTCTTAAAATAATTATATTTTATGTCGGTCGGTGAATTTATTGAACAGGTTTGATCCACAGGGCGGTTGAAAGTTAATTAAATTCAAATTCGGTTACTGGCTGGTTTGAAGAACCCAACTTAGTTCTGACCCAAGTCGATGAACAGGACTACGGTAGTTTACGTGTGTTTCACCCTACTTGTTACGTATTGTTGTCACATATAGGGTAAAACTCCGTAGGGCTGGTTCGGAACTGAGTAATTGGTGTTTTGTTCTACGTGTTACGAAACTGTCACTCATAAAAGCAAAACATTACTCGGAATAACTAATTGGGGATTAAACAAGGTAGTTCACTTGTTGCAAGCACATATGCCCTACCTTGGGGAAGCTTACCCTGATGAAAGCCGTCTTGTATTATGCCACATACGGTCCACCAGGATAAACTATACTAACTAGGATCGGATTCGGGAGCGGAAAACAGGTTAGAGGTTTCAGGCCAGAACTTATTTAAATTACTTACGGAAATAAATTAGCCACACTTCCCTAATGATTTGAAATTAAATTTCGATTCACTAAACTTAACTGGGATTGAGGATCCAAGCTAAGTTTTGACTTTATTCGGACAACCAAAATTACTAATTGAAATAATACGGTTCGTATAAGTTTTCGGAGTTCGGAGTTCGGAGTTCGGAGTTCGGAGTCCTTTAAATTGTGCCGGAGCGGCGGTTTTATACCCCGGCGTCGGCTTCCTTCGCACAGCGACGCGGACCGTCCCTTCTCCTTCGTGGAGGGAGAAGTTGTTGCCCGCGCCTCTGTATGACGTCGATCTGGCCAAAACGACGCTGTCTTGGGAATGTGGAATATGGCGTCTTATATACGACGCACCAAATTCCACACCCCAAGAATTGCGTCGTTACACGATAAGTGAAAGATTCATAGTAAAATATAAAATTTGTGATAACCTGTTAAAACGATGACAATTAACACATATAAAATTTGATACAATTATTAAATTGAGTTTATTTAATCCATTTTATTGTTTTTTGAAATTGATCCTCCATCAATTATTGAAAAATTTTAGTAATTTTAAAAGTTTTATTCTTGCAAGTAAAATGGCAGAACAGTCAATTGCCAAATGTTTTAAAATTTGATAAAATAGTGAATATTTGAACCAATATAGTAATAGAAAACTATTCAAAAATGATGTACACTACACTTCAAAGTAAGTTTCTGTTATAATAAATTGTGATAAGCAATATTTATTTTTTATTTATTTTTTATTTATTTTTTAAACAAATGCCCAATTGTCAAATATTCAGATGTGTTAATTGTCGGTTACTTGTAATAATTAACATCAGCTTCATAAATCTGATATGGCTCATTTAACAATTACAAGTAAACGACAATTAACATTTCTGAATATTTGACAACTTGTAGGCACTTGTTTAGATTACGGGCATTTGTTTAAATAGCATTTAAATAGCAACGAACCCTTTCTGATAGCTCATCTGATAGCTTTTTTTATGCTGAATATAATAGAAAAAAGTTTTTCAAAATCGGTTGATAAATAACGGAGATATTTACCAAAATGTATTCAAATGAAAGTGCCAATATTCGAGCAGGCGCGCGTTGGTGCGGCTCTAGCAATGGGTGGTAAAAAACAATCGCAACTTGTTTGTAACTGAATGTAAACAAAATGTATTGACATTACTTAGTGGAGTGTGTGTTACTTATTATTAACGATTGAAAAATAAGATAACAAACATGAGATTTACTGATGCCGAAAGAGTTGAAGTTTTAATGATGATTGGGGTTGGAGATAGATAGATACATTTTGTTTACATTCAATTACAAACAAGTTGCAATTGTTTTTTACCACCCATTGCTAGAGCCGTACCAACGCCTGCTCGAATATTGGCACTTTCATTTGAATAAATTTTGGTAAATATCTCCGTTATTTATCAACCGATTTTGAAAAACTTTTTTTTATTATATTCAGCATAAAAAAAGCTATCAGAAAGGGTTCGTTGCTATTTAAATTTTTAAAGTTGGAGTTGGCAGCTCTTAGGGGTTGGGGGTGGGGGGTTGAAAATTACATATCTAAATAATAATTTAAAAATAAAAATCGACGTGTCCGAGCATTTATTTGAAATATTTTTCTCAACGATTATTTGAATTTATCCGTTACTTTCGGGAAGCACTGTATATTTACTTCAGAGCCAGTATTGAGCTTAAAGTTAATATTTATCTTGTCGATTCTTAAATTTGTATACCAAGCTCTAACATTATCAACTATATTAACGTTACTTACTATTGCAATAGTACCCACTGCCAGATCACTATCTGCATCTGTCTCTATATTAATACGTTGACTGCCCACGACGCGGCTCCCGCGTTGGCGCTGCTATTTAGCAGGTGCCGTGAACGCGTCCGCCGCGTTCGCTGTGGTATTATTTCTAATGAGCTGGGGATTGTTGGGCATCAGAGCTACGGTCTTGTATTTATGTGGGCATACACTGAACACCTCGAGGTCATAGAAATTTTTTATGGTTTCAAAATTCGTAATTTTTTACGTTGCTTATTATTGTTTATACTGTAAGTAAATTTCGTTGTAATATTCTAACTGTGAAGTGGTGTATGGGTAAGTTTTGATGCAGTTTTATATAATGGAGATTATTTTAAGCATGATAAAAATGCAGCATAAGCATTTTCACAATTTCTTTCGGAGGTTATCCGTTTGTTGTTTTGTTTATTACCTACTCAAGTAAATGTCGTTATAACATTCTTATTGTGAAGTGTTATATAGGTAAGTTTTGGTGTAGTTTTATATAACAGGTATTGATTATTTTAGCATGATATATGTAGCATAAATGTTTTCACAATTTCTTTGAGAGGTTATGGCCGCAATGCCTCATTTCCAGCCTTCATTTAAAAATTCTGATTTCAATTTCTTTTAGATTATTTCTTGAAATTCAGTATTATTGAATATCTGCCATTAGGTTTTCCCGTGATATATTATTGCTTCGAATACTTATTGTGTTTTCTTTATATTTTTTGTTGCATGTTTTTACAGGACCGTATCGCATAATTTCATAAAATAAATATACCTATCATGAACCGTAAATGTGAGTCTCCGGAACCGCCAACATCCAAAAGAGTAAAAAGGGATAATCGACCACTAACTGAGGCTGAATTGTTACAATTACTTGACCAGTCAGATGACGAATATGAGCTACTGGAAGAAGATAGTGAAGATGACGATCCTGAAAATGAAGTGGTTGCTTTATCTCCAACTCCTCCGGTTTTAAATCCTACACCAGCAGATGATGTCGTGACTGCAGTTCCAATGACTAATACAAATAATGACAGAATATGGTCATCAAATGTGCCAGTCGTGGGAAAAATACCCTTTACTGGTGTTCCTGGATTGAAGGTAGTATTAGATAACAATAACCCAATCGATTATTTTAATTTGTTGGCCAATAACGAATTTTATGAGTTAGTAACGGAAAAATCAAATGGTTATGCAGTTGAAATTCTTGCACATACTACAACGGAAAAAAGTAGAATAACGCGTTGGAAAGACGTTAAACACGATGAATTTCGAGTATTTCTTGGGCTTCTGTTCCATATGGGAACAATTAGAATAAATCGATTGAATGACTATTGGAAGACACACTACCTGTTCAATATTCCTGTATTTGCACAATTTATGAGCAGAAATCGCTTTTTACTTATTTTGCGAGCATTACATTTCAACACAAATGAGGTTAATGAGCAGAACAGGTTAGCAAAAATATCACCAATGATAGACTTTTTCAATCGTAGAATCGTAGATGTCTATTATCCTAGTAGAGAGTTAGCTCTAGATGAATGTATGGTTTTATGGAAAGGCCGGCTTGTATTTCGCCAGTATATACAAGGGAAAAGGCACAAATATGGCATAAAGCTGTATGTCCTCGCGGAACCAGGTGGAATGGCACAATGATTACTAGTTTCTGGGGGTGCTGCTGATCCTGATGTAGGAGGTACAAAACATACTGAGAAGGTTGTGAAGAAACTGATGGAAGATAAAACTGGTGTGGGGCACTCATTGTATATGGACAATTTTTACAATAGCGTGGATCTGTCTGAACAACTCTTGCAGGCAAAAACATACACAACTACACAACTGGTACTCTCAGAGCCAATCGGTCTGGCAATCCTTCGTCTGTTGTTTTGAAAAAGCTACAAGAAGGGGAGTCTTACTCTGAATATACTCATGAAGGGACTTGCGTTTGCAAATGGAAAGATCGCCGGGATGTACTAACTATTTCAACTGAATTTGATGGCGAAATGATTCCAAGTACTTCAAAAAGAGGAGTAGAGAAACTAAAGCCGAGGCTAATAACTGAATATAATAAATTTATGGGTGGCATAGATCAAAATGATCAAATGACGAGTTATTACGCCTGTGAACATAAAACTCTGCGATGGTACAAAAAGCTAGGCATACATGTATTTCAAATTATGCTAATAAACGCTCATTATTTACATAATAAGTATGCAACAAGGAAGCTAAATTTGTACGACTTCCGGCTGTCTGTGATCGAAAAAACTTTCGATCACAGACAGCCGGAAGGGGGGACCGCCACCCCCAAAACCTCAGAAACAGCCCATAATCTATCATTTAGCAAAGTACTGTCCAAAAAATTCCAAAGGAAATGCAAAAAGACGAAGATGTAGACATTGTTGGCAAACCAAGCAAATAAGGAAGGATTCCCTATATGCCGCTGAGTAGGGGCCTAGAGTGCTAGGCGCTACACTACCGGGGCTATATACGTTCATAACGACTTATTCTAATGTTAATTTGACAATTTTTGTTTTTCAATCAAATATGACCAGAATAACTATATTTTTTCTGTAAATAACATTTTTGTAAACAGCTATAGTAGTCATACGGGCGCATACCATTAACAACAAACGTCAACGCGACTACCGCGGTGTGGGCATATCATATGGTTTTACTCCATTGTGTGTCTACAACGCGGCACCCGCGTAGATCTTTTTTTAAAGAAAATTCATCATAGATAGACTAATAGATTACTATACCAATCAAAAAAACTTTTCCCCATCGAGTTTTGATTTTTAATGGCAAAATAGACATGCGGCACATGGGGTCACCTTACCATATAGGTGGGCAGTCAAAGGGTTAACCTCTTTCACATTTCTAACTCTACACGCTTTAGCAAAGTGAATAAGCATCCCACACTCATTACATTTCTGTCCATATGCTTTACACTCCCTAAGCCCATGGTGTTCCTTACATCTGTAACACAAAAATGTTTTATTTGAACTTGTACCACCAGCCGAATTTTGTTTAGTGGTTGAACTTCTCCTCTGATATTCCTCTTCTCTGTTCATCCTCTTTAATTCTAATACTTGTCTTTCTTGAACAGCCCCCACTTAACTATTTATGACTTCAGCTGCTCTGCATTCAATTACCGCTTTATTTAGATCCAGATCTTCTTTTCTTAACAATGTTTCTTGCAAATTTAGATCATTTATACCTAGTAAAACTAAAACGTTTTCTAATAAAGGAATACATTCCTGTGGGGGTATTTGTGAAAACATTCTCGTAATATCAAAACTAACTATTTTACATAGTGGTGGTAAGCTAATGTTACTTAATTTATTAATCAATTCAGAAGTGTTTTTAACTGAATATTTTGGAGTGTATCCTAAATTATTAATTATATTATTTAACTCTGATAAAACATTAAAATACGTTTCAATTCCATATTTTGGTAAAATTTCAGAAAAAATTGCTAAAATTATAAAAATTAATGATTTGCTAAAATCAGGTATTTATAAATTAAATTGTTCACATTGTGATTCAGTATATATAGGTCAAACAATTAGAAATTTCAGTATTAGGCAAAAAGAACATATCCGTTGTTACAAATATAAACATGCACATAAATCAAATTTTGCTAAACATTTGTTAGAACAAAATCACACATTAACATCTAATAATACAATTAAATGTTTACACTTTTCTGATAACAAAAATAAATTAAATATTTTGGAAGCTTTTGAAATTTATAAACACAAAACAAACAACATACCTTTAATGAATGAGCAAATTGAACTCTTAGAATAATAGAATCAAGGAGTTACTATATAAATCTGTTTGCATTTGTTATTAAATATTTTATAAATGTTTTTGACAATGGCACATTGATGCCGAAATACGTATAAAGCGAATAAATAGTTATTATTTCCCGTTAAAATCGATATTTTATTTAATATTTATTATTTATATAAAAAGTTTATTGCAAAAAAGTTCGTAGGCATGGGAACCCCTCACCATAACAATTTAAGAAATGTACATTTGGCAACCTTATATCCACCTACTATGATAAGTTGATCACTGATGACCACAATTTATTATCTGTCATTGCATCAACGCACTCTGAAAGACGCTAAAGCTGACACTATTACATTCTATCTATTTTTCACGCATATAGAAAAATTAAATGATTTGAAATAATAAAATTTATTAATTTCTTTTTACTTTTAAACGATCGAGGGTAATAAATTTTAGCTATTATCATTGAATGTACGCATCAAGTGATTTTGAAATAGCAGCTTTTTTTACTGTTACAAATTTTGAACTTTGAGGGTTTCGTGTAAGTTCAGGAAGTATTTGCCAGTTGGTTTGCAATAAGCTTTCTGCCTTAGTTTTGTTCAAGGAATAACTTTACCTGAAGCTTGCACCACCAGTTTTACACATCCTGTATATATAACAGGGAACACCTCTGATTCTGGTCATGAGACCAAACGGAGTTGATGAAAGAGCGTGTGCGAATTATAAGGTAACAATAAACAAGTTTTTTAAGGAGGCCAACCATCCTTTACCCAGGATAGAAGATATTTTTGCAACTATGCAGGGGGGCGAGCAGTTCACTAAATTGGATTTTATTAATGCATATAACCAGTTGCTTATAGATAAAGAAACCGCCGAACTTTTAAGTTGGAGTACACCCTGGGGAATTTATAAAGTTAACAGACTACCCTTTTGAACGAAACCAGCCTGTTGGATTTTTCAATGTGTAATAGAGAAGGTGCTTCGGGGGTGTAAGGGTACCGTCAACTATTTAGATGACATTTTGTTCACTGGCAAGAATGAGGCGCAGCATTTGGCAAATTTGGAGGTTTTAAAGCAGCTTGAACGTGTAGGGTTTAGCCTTAATCTGGCCAAATGTAAGTTTTTTAAGGATAAGGTCTGTTATTTGGGTCATATAATTTCAACAATGGGGTCGGAAAAAGATAAAAGAAAGATTGAGGCTATATTAAAGACACCAATTCCCAAGGATAGGACGGGAATGATAAATTATTTA
This sequence comes from Hemicrepidius hirtus, assembly GCA_963082805.1. Taxonomy (NCBI): domain Eukaryota; kingdom Metazoa; phylum Arthropoda; class Insecta; order Coleoptera; family Elateridae; genus Hemicrepidius; species Hemicrepidius hirtus. Next base: position 30,735,173 of record OY720161.1, on the reverse strand, counting down.
TTATTCAAAATTTATACCCAATCTTTCCGAAAAACTTCAACCTTTATATGATCTTTTAAAAAAAGAATCTATTCGTAAATGGTCGAGAAAATGTAACGAGGCGTTTGAATTTGCAAAGAGGGAAATCACGTCAGACAAGATTTTAATTCATTTTGATCCCGATAGGCCGTTGAGATTAGCATATGATAGCAGCGAGTACGGGATAAGGGCGGTGTTAGTTCACGTGATGCCTGATGGCATGGAGTGTCCAATTACTTTTATTTCACGAGTGCTGTCAAAAAGCGAGCGTAATTACAGCATGGTATGTAAAGAAGCTTTAAGTATTTATTGACCCGTTTCTAAATTATACGAGTACCTGACTGGTCGTAAGTTTGAAATTGTTACTGATCAGTGATCACAAACAATTGCAAACTTATTCGGTGAGTTTAAGAGTTTATCCAAAATGGCATCAGGAATATTGCAACGATGGTCATTATTTCTGTCAGGCTTTAATTATACTATTCGTTATATTCGCGGTACAGAAAATGCACTGAGTAGGTTACGGTTAGATAGTCAATAAATTGTAGACGAAAAGCCATATGACTATCTAAATTTTTTAGAGAATATATATCCAGTTGATTCTCAACGAATTAGGTCGGAAACAAGGCGCGATCCTTTGTTAGGTCGTGTATATAATTTTATTAACCCTAGTACGTATAAGGTGAGTCTTGCGGACTCACCGATGCCTAATTATTTAAATATTTTTGTTAATAATCTTTCTAGGGGTTTGTTGATTTTTGACTTTGTTAGTGGTAACAACAAGCATAACTATGTTGAATATCGAGCCATTCTGTACTAAATCAATAAAAAAAAAATTAAATTAGCTTTTTGTAGGTAAACAGTTCTTGCGGACTAACGCATTTATTACGCGGTTACGCAGGTTTGTGCAGGTTGCAACTTGCAAAATAAATATCTTATTCCTCGTTTATTCATTTCTGAAGTTACTGTGGCGTGAAGTGGTTTGTTTTATGTAATTCTGGTTAGTGTGAAAAATGTTCGAACAACGTCTGCAATGAACATTCAAGTATAAACAGACTTTGTGTTAATTGTAAATAATAATGTATAATAAAAATAACTTTCAAAAATAAACAAAATATTAACTTACTACACCTTTATCTTCTAACAAGTAGTAAATAACACTTAATCAGGTACTAATTTTACAATATTCTGAATATGAGTCCATCTGACTCACCTTATACGTCTACGTAACTAATATACCTTAACCTAACTAGGGTTAAAGATGGGTCTCCTAGATCAACCGATGAAGAGATAATGAAACCGTATTTAGTTAGGAAGGACGAATTAGCAATTAAGAGAGGGGTGTAATTATGTGGGGATACCAAGTAATAGTTCCGGTAAAATTGAGAGCACAGTTACTTAAGCAACTACATAGTACCCATGAAGGGATAAGCAAGATGAAAGCATGTGCTCATTTTTGGTGGCCGTCATTAGACAAGGAGGTAGAAAAATTTGTAAATAGTTGTCAGATATGTATGTGCTCAATGCCTGAACCTAATAAGGCATCAGTAATAATACCCAGGGGTAAGATCTTATTTTTATGAGCGCATACACGTTGATTTTTTAGGGCCTATAAAGGGTAAAATGGTTTTGATTATAATTGACACCTACTCAAAGTGGCCTGCGGCGTTTATCATTAAAAATACTCAGTCGTTGACTACAATTGAAAAATGCAGAGAATGCATGTTTTGGACTACCCAAAATATAGTAGTGACGGACTATGGTCCGCAATTTTTCTCGGAGGAATTCAATATGTGTCTAGAAAACAATGGGATTAAACATCTTTCTTCTCCTCCGTATCATCTTGCCACTGCAGAAAATGCCGTAAAATTTTTTAAGAATTGTGCTTTTAAGATGTGCAGGGATGACAACAGTAATGATGTGCAAACTTTTAAAACTACTATAAATAGATATTTATTTCATTATAGAAATTCAGTGTACATCACTACCGGGGTCACGCCTTCTAGTTTAGTTTTTAAGCATCATGTAAGAAATAGGTTAGATTTACTAATGGAGGAAAATGGAAGAATGGAGGGTAGAGTACAGAGTGGTAAGCAGCCCCGAGAGGTTATTTTTCAAGAAAAAGAGAGTCTGGTGTAGAGATTACAGAAACCCTAACAAAAAGGCCTGTTCAGGAGGCTGAGACTGATGAAGTGTTAGGAGATCGAATATTTATGTTCAAATTAATTAATAGAGAGGCAGCGTGGAAACGGCACATGAATCAGATAAATAAGAACATAATTAAAGATCATGAGATAGTGCAAGATCCTAAGCTAGTTTTAAGAAAAGCAGCCGAAGTAGGTGTTGAGCAGGTGCCAGCTTCTAGTTCAAGTAGTAGTAGCCTGATTAATGATGGTCCTAGCGGGGACAGTGGTAAGGTTACTACTCCTGCGAAGATAGATGTTGGTGAAAGACCAAGAAGTGACATAGAGAAGATTGCTACTTCGGTGAGGTTAAATGTGTGTTTGACAGACCTAGGCGCGATATAAGACCACCGGTGCGCTTACATTTATGAGTGGGGGTATTTGTAGTATATTAGAGGGCCGAGAGCAAGAATGTCAGGGTTTTTGTCTTGTAAAGATGGTGGTGGTGATGGTGGTTTTAGAAGGTAGCCAGTTTTTGATGTAAGAAGCCTGAAATAAAAGATATTTCTTAATGTTCTAAATGTTTATTATTATTAAAGCATGGATGTATATGCACGATAAACTATTAAAATATGTGCAGAACATATCATTTGGCGACTAGGATAAAGCAATAAGCAAGACAGTGCGAGAGTGTGCTTACAGCACTATTGTGAATCGTTTTGTAAGTGGGAACTAGCGTCTTAAATTTATCAAGGGAAAATGTCTGCGATTTTTGGTACTTTAGAACGTTTCGGCCATAATGGTCAAGACTGGGTCGTTTACCAAGAGGACCTCGAACAATTTTTCACGGCAAATGAAATTGAGGACACGGACACTTCCAAAAGACAATGTGCCATATTAATTGGTCAGCTTTCGCCAGATAGATGTCACTTAATACGTGATTTGTACTACGCAGCGAAGCCGAGCGCGAAAACATACGCGGAATTGTGCGTGTTAATGAAGGACCATTTTAGTTCAAAAACTTCGATTTTTCGGGAAAGAGTTGACTTTTATAGTGCGAAACAAGCCAATGACAAGACCGTGGCAGAATGACATGCCCGTGTAAAAAATCTCGCTGTGAACTGTGTGTTCAAGATCCTATCTGCGCGACATGTTTGTTACCAGCCTAATTAAAGGACAAATTGTGCGAGGAGGAGTACAAAGAAGATATAACTTTGAGTAAAGTGGTAGAAACGGCTTTAAAAAAGGAAGCCAGTTTACAAGCAGCTACGCAATCCGTAAAAATCAACTGGGCACAGAAGCACAAAGGACAACAATCCAGCAAACCACCGCCGCAGGGAAGGATAACACCAACATCGTGTATGAAGGGACCTGTGGTGGCGTCGCGTTGTCTGAGAGGGACACGTGCAAGGTTTGTGGCAAAGTGCACCAAGTGAATCAAGAATGTAAGAATAAAAACGCGAAAGGTTTTAAGTGCGACACAGTGGGACATCTAGCTTTTAATTGTAAGAAAAGTGCAATTAATAATCATAATGTGATAGTAGTGGAAACAGACGAATTACAGTTATTTAATATAAGGACAAACGGAAATAGCCCAATGAAGGCTACGGTCAAAATAGGCAATATGGTTTCAACAATGGAAATAGATAGTGGCGCCGTGATTTCAAAACAATTATTTGATAGCAAGTTTGCGAATTACAACTTAAAGCCTAATAAAATTGTTTTAAAAGAATACACCGGCAAAGTTTCGGAGCATTAGGTTATTTTACCGTAGAGATAGAATATGGATATGATAGGAAATACGTAAGATTAACTTATATGTTGTAGAAGGGGGTGGACCACCATTGTTAGGGAGATATTGGTTACAAGCTTTTAATTTGGGTATAAGTAAAGTAGGCAGTGATAATCAGATTAATTTTGTAAAACAGCTAAGTTTAGAGAAAATTGTCAAGGAGTTCGAAATCCCTATTCGATGGCACTTTGGAAACTTACACAAGTTTGACAAAATTGCCTTAGAGTTGAAATTTGATGCTAGACCAGTTTTTGCAAGCCACGTTCAATTCCCATCACGTATAGAGAAAAAGTGGAGGCGGGACTAGAGCGGTTGCAAAATGAGCAAGTAACCACGCAAATCGAGAGCAGTCCGTGGGGTACGCCACTGGTACCGGTATTAAAATCGGATGGATCTATTAGGTTTTGCGCGGATTACAAAACCGGTAAACAAATTTCTATTAGACGTAAAATACCCATTACCGACAATGGAAGACATTTTCGCGGCTGTAGAAAGTTGGGAAAAATTCAGTAAAACTGACTTAAGCATGGCACATGCGCAATTTCAATTGGAACAGGATTCTGCGAAGGTAGTAGCGTGGAGTACGCATAAAGGGTATTTTCCAGGTCAATAGACTACCATTCCGAATATCATTAGCAAGCGCGATTTTTCAGAGAAGGCTAGAACAATTATTGCAAGGAATAACGGGTGCTGCAAACCTCTTGGATGACATCATCGTCACTGGGAAAGATACAAGCGCATATTTGGGTAATTTAAGCGACTTACAGACGCCGGCTTAAAAGTAAAGCTAGCTAAATGCGAATTCTTCAAGCCAGAAATAGCATACTTGGGTTTTATTATCAGTAAACAGGGAATTAGAAAATCCGCCGACAAAGTACAGGCAATTGCAACTGCACCTAACCCAATAACAGTAACTCAGGTAAAAGCTTTTGCAGGGATGGTCACGTACTACGCAAAATTCGTGCCTAAGCTGGCACAAATTATGAGACCGTTATATAATCTTTTAAAAAAGGACGTAAGATTTATCTAGGATTCGAATTGTCAAACGGCCTTCGAATTGATAAAGAAGGAAATTCTATCCGAAAAATTTTGGTACATTTTAATCCAGCGTTACCTATAATTTTGCAAGCGACGCGAGTCAAGACGAATTGGGGTAACATTAGGGCATCGTTTTGCAGACGCTACAGAACGACCCATAGGTCTTGTTTCTCGCACGTACTCGCCCGCAGAACAAAATTACGCGGTGATAGATAAGGAAGCCCTAGCTCTATATTTCGCGGTAAAGGAGTTCGAAAATTACTTATTAGGGCAGAAATTTTTGTTACGTACAGATCATCGACCGTTATTGGCAATCTTTGGGGAGCACATAGGCATACCACAAATGGCAGCGAGTAGACTGCAGCGATGGGCGGTATTTTTATCCGGTTTTAATTATAAAATAGAATACATCAAGGGTAGCGAAAACGCGGTAGCAGACACATTTTTGCGACTACCATTGCAAGGCATGGAATTGCAAAACGAAGAGGAATTTTCCTATTTGAATTTTATTAAAGGACAGAATAGCCCGGTAAACTGTGATCAAATAAGAGCTGAATCGTGTCAAGATCCAATTATAAGCAAAGTCGTTGATTTCATAACAAACCAATGGCCGAACGCGGTAGACGTTGAATTTAAACCGTATATTTAATAGGAAAGACGAGTTAACGGTAACTCGAGGATGCTTGATGTGGGGACATAGGGTAATAGTTCTGAAGAAGTTGTGAGCAAAATTATTACAAGAATTACATGTAGCACATCAGGGTATTGTGAGGATGAAAGCGGTTGCGTGATCCTATATGTGGTAGCCCAAATTAGACGACGAAATAACGCAAATAACGAAGGCGTTGCCTGTTTAAAAACAGATCCACCAAAGACAGGGTTGAGACCTTGGTCAAAATCATCGAGAGTTGGGGAGCGCATACACGTAGATTTTTTTAGACATAAAAGGAAAAATGTATTTTATCGTTTTGGATAGTTATAGACAGTAAGTGGGTTGAAGTACATGAAATGGGGATTAACGCGAACTCTATTAATACTATAATTAATAAATTGAGAAAAACTTTTAAAAGTTTGGGAATCCCGGAGCTAATTGTGTCCGATAACGGAATCCAATTAACAATTAAAGAATTTCCATAATTTTTTGAGAAAAACGGGATAAATCATATTACGACACCGACCTTTTTTCTGGCAGCAAACGGAGCAGCGGAAAACGCGGTCAAAACGTTTAAAAAGGCTGTGCATCAGCTGTGTACGACGAAATAAACAGGGGCGTGGACATCGATACGTTACTATGACATTTTCTAATAAGCTATTGTAGCACTGCTCATGCAACAACAAAGGAGACTCCGTCGAAATTATGTCAAGGGAGGGAGCTAAGCACGCGTTTAGTTTTTTGAAAACCGCGAACGGGAGTTGATAACAATGATCAGCAAGCTCCGATTTCCAGGGAGGAAAAATGAGGAATTTCAGGTTGGAGACAGTGTGATGGTGAGGGATTATCGCGCTGTAAATATAAAATTGTGGGCGCCAGCTGTCATTGTAAAGAGGTTAGACAAAATAACTTATTTATGCGAATTTAAAAAGAAGCAGCAGTTCTGGAAGCGTCACTTAAATCAAATAATCAGATTTCAACCTAAGGACATTGATAATAGCGATCAACCTAAACATATTCTCCGTAGAATGGGGAATATAGATTCGCAAGACACTGCCACACCGATCGCGCTTCGCAGAAGCGAAAGAACCAGGAGGGAACCAATTAGATGTGGTAATAATGTATATGGATGAGCAAATAATATTAATAGGAATAAAGGTATTTCTGATTTAGTTTTAAGACAGTTTGTACGTAGACTAAGTCATTAATAGGATAGGGTCCAAACTCAAAGGGGAGGTATGTGGTGTTCTGGGAAGAATAGATTAAAATACTAAGCACTTATACAAAAGGGTCCTAGAGTAGCAAGGGCAATTTGAGTTATAGCTTTGCACTGAGAACACATAATAAAGTAACTAACAACAGAGTGTGTTTTATTAATAATAGTAGAACATATCAATACCCCAATGCAAAAAATGCCAGTTGTACAGACATACTCGCAATTACTGCCAATCGCAAGCTCGCTGGGTGAAATGTACTGGAAATCACCTATATAATGACTGTCCCAAAAGAGTCGGTGAAGATCCACAGTGCGTAAATTGCCTAGAAAAACACCCGGCAAACTATGAACATGTAACTACGACAACGACAAAGCCGTATACCTAAAATCCACGGAAACACGACGTCTGATGGACCACAAGATTCAACTGATCTCATCTCAACATTAATAAAAAGAACTAGTTGAATTACTCATCCCTCGTTTAGATAAATTAATGCCATTTATAGCACCTTACTTCTAGTCTTGCTACATAATGGATCAAAATAATGTCCCATTAATTAATAATTTAACCGTGGTTAATTGGAATGCCAATGGCCTAAAAACCCAACGCTCAACCTTCATTGAATTCCTCGCATGTAGATATAGACTGTATAACAGACAATCATTTTATCAGCACTGAAATGTTCAGAATTCATAATATCACAGCGGAGATAGAAGACAAATACGAAGAAGAAGAGGAAGCGACAATAGAAAACGAGTTAATAAAAACGAACAGGGATGCTTTGCAAAGTGTGCAAAAGTCTTTTTGTACCAAAAATGACGATACGGTAGGTTTCAAAATTTGCTGTGACTTGATGTTACATTTTGAAAGTGCTTCATTGATCCAGTCCAATTTGAAGTAGATGACATTAGAAGATTATTTCACTCAAGATTTAAACGTATTATGTATTATTGACAATTATTATTAACATTAAATTTGTATACATCTGAATAAACCTGAATTAAAGTAAAAAAGACCTGTTCTTCCATCATAAACGGACACTCCTGTTAAGCGGACAAACCCCCTTATGTGGGCACCTCTGTTGAGCGGATGAATTCTGTGCAACCGACGATGTCCACTTAAGAGCGAGTACACTGTACCTTCAACACGCAATAAATATAAGAAGTGACGGAGCAGGACGATTTGGCGCCGGCAGTTCGGCGCCGGCAGTTCGGCGCTGGCGATTTGGCACCGGCGATTCAGCGCCGGGCAATTCGGCGCCGGGCAATTCGGCGCCAGATCAATTCGGCGCCGGGCGATTCGACGCCAGGACATTTCGGCGCCGGGAAATTCCATGTACACGGACTTTAGCGACCATCACAATTTCGTGCAAGTCCTTATATATATTACTTGCTAAGGGATAGATCAGAAAGAAGAAGAAAAAGTAGAAAATGCAGCTCTAGAGACAGCTTCCGACTCAATGCTTTCAACGAGTGCAAACAAAGAATTTCTTGCTGAATAGATGATTCTGCAAACACAATACCAATTAACAGGTTAGAGTTAAAGTGTAGAATTAAACGACGACCATATTAACCCACTTTAACGATATTTCCGCGTAGAAAAATAGGTTCAAAATTCAGAAACGTTCGGAAAAATTGGTATGATCCTTTCAAATGACTAGAATACAGCCTGCAGTTGGATTCTGCGTTCTGTTATTATTGTTGTTTTTTGGGTCAAACGACGCCTCAAATAAGGGTCATACTGATACTGCATTTACAAAGAAGGGTTTTAATAATTGACATAGGGCCATTCAAGCGTTTAAGAATCATGAAAGAACTACTGTGCATATGCATAGTATTTGTTCATGGAACCATTATGAAAACGAGAAATCGATTGATATTTTGTTAGATCAAACTAACGTGATTTTATTTCGAAAGAAGTGTAAAAGCGAGTCGAAAACCGCCAACTATTCGAAAGACTTATAAATATTGTTCTGTGTTAGGCTACGAGGCCAGGATGAAAAAAAGACCAGTTCTGAAAAGGGTTTTTTTAGATGTAGGTCTAATTGCAAAATATGACCCAACGATGATGCGCCATCTTGAAAATGGCCCTAAAAATGACACTTATTTAAGCAGTAAGATTCAAAATGACATAATTTTAAGTATATATAAATTTATCAAGTTATTAAACAATTGACGGTTCAGTAGTCTAATATTCTATCAGTTTGCTTTGATGGAGCGTCAACTATGTCTGGGTTTAGGTCAGACGTCCAAGCTAAATGTAAAAAAAATGGCAAAATTCTGTATGTTCATTGTTATGTATGCTTGAATTTGGTTTTAGTAGATGCATCCTCTTTTGATTTAGAGTCTGTGTTTGTACTAAATAAATTTTATTAAGAAATTATTATGATGTTATACACTGTGGTTATACATAGAAAACTTATCACGTTTTTATTAGTTTTAAAAACAATTTATTATTTATTTATATTTGTGTTTTGTTAATCCTACTTGATATTATTATTCTGTTAAATGAATACTGAATATAAATTTAACACTCTCCCTCAGTATGTAATTGCATAATTTTTAATATCAAATAATTAAATCTTTCTTTTGTTAAAGATTTTGTTAGTAAATCTGCAAGATTTTCTTTTGTTGATACATAATCCAAACTGACATCACATTCTGTAATTCGTTCTCTTACATAATGATAATGAACATCAATATGTTTGCTACGTTGATGTAAACTTGGATTATTAGATAAATATATAGTAGATTGATTGTCACATAACAATAAAGGAACTTGCACTTTCTTGAGATCACTTAATAAATACGACAACCACATCGCATGTCTACAAGAAACTGATAATGCCATGTATTCAGCTTCTGTTGTTGAAACTGCTACACTATTTTGTTTCTTTTTTAAACAACATACCATTCCTGGTTCTTCATTTATACCTTCTGGTATTTTCAAAAAAATTCATGATCTAAATCACCATTTAGAAATGCAATTTTTATATCCAATTGTCTTGTGAACATGTTGTAATGAATAGAATAAGCTAAAAGTAATCTAATTGTTTCATATCGAACCACTGGAGAAAATGTATCATCATAGTCAATACCTGGCATTTGCGTAAAACCTTGGGCAACTAATCTAGCTTTATATTTTAGTATTTTTCCTTCAGAAGATAATTTTAGTTTAAATATCCAACGACAACCAATTGCTCTCCCTTCAGAAGGCAATTGAACAATTTTCCATACTTTATTAGTGTTGAAAACACTTATACGGAGGCGAGTTATAGGTTCTTGCGACACGAAATATCGTCACGCGAGATCTAAGCAGGGTGCGAGCATGCGGAGTTGGTTGCTTTGTCGGACAGCACGCGTTGTTCTGTAAGCGGTTGCGCAGAAGCGTTAATTCTGTCCTTAAAAAATATCCGAAAATACTTTTGTTGTGAATACCTTCACTGGAAAAGAAAACAGAACCAAAAAATACAAAATGTTCAGAACGTAATAATAATCTACTTTTACCAAATGTTTCTTCTGCTGATATTCTGTAATATTATATTATAATATAAACACTTATATTGTACTAGCTGTCGTAAAAGTCTTAAGTGATTTTGTCTTAAAGCATTAATTCGTTTCTGATTTATTCTCTTTTAAAATTATTAATTATGATTGCGCAATTAAACACACAACAGCTTATAAGCATCTTCGCAAAATTGTGCCAAGCTGAGGGTTTTGCCCCCGAAATAAGGGACTTTTAAAATTTTACCATTGAATTACCTATGTAGCGTGATTCAATTCGACACCCTGTATATTCACTTAGTTTATTAGTTTAGCCAAGTAAGCAACATTTATACCGAGTGGTTGGTCATGTCCCTGTACATAAGCCGTTTGCATTGATTATCACGTTTATGCGAATTCCTGCTCCCCATTTTTATGGAACAAATTGGTAATGGTACCAAATGAAAGAGAATAATATTCCGCGCAGCTCCCCATTTTTATGGAATAAATTGGTATTGGTATACCAAATTAAAGAGAATGATATTCCGTGTATAGTTCAATTTTAAAAATAAGGGACTTTTAACATTTTACAATTCAATTCCCTCTATGTCGCATAATTCAATTCTACACCTTGTATATTCTCTTAATTTATTACTTTAGCGCAGTAAGCAACATTTATACCGAGTGGTTGGTCATATCCCTGTACATAAGCCGTTTACATTGTTTATCACATCTATGCGAATTCCTCCTCGCCATTTTTATGGAAAAAATTGGTTATGGTACCAAATTAAAGAGAATAATATTCCGCGTCGTTCAATTTTAAGAATGCTTTGTATAATAAATGATATAAAAATTAATATATAAAATTTAAATATGAAGGTACATTCGAAAAATATGAGTATTTTTTGTTTTGACAAGTGCAGCACCTCGTATTTTTTGAATAGCGACATTTTTAAATTTTATATTGTTATGTTAAAGAAATAGTACACAAAGAATTTTTAACCCGGAATATTATTCTCTTTAGTTTACTACTGTAGGTGTTTTGCGTACTCTTATTTGTGATATTGAATTAATCTGACTCCAATTGATTATCAAATATGTTTATTATATCAGAACAACTTATATACAACAGTTAAATTAAATTCTTGTAAAGTGGGTAAAGATACCCTTTATTAATATTGTTAAAGAAAACTTTAATACATGTGAGGGAAATAATCCCAACAATTACGAAATTGTGATAGGTCTTCAGGTACTTCAACTTCTTGAGATCTTCGGTAGTTGGATCTAACAATGAATCTTCGAGGGTCCAAGTTAGATAAGAAGAATGGAGAAATTCCAATGTAGCTGGTTGAAGATGTCTTGAGAGGTTCAAGATGGTAACCAACAGAATGGGGAATTTCTAAAGGATCTTCCTTGGATAAAATAACAGATTCTTGATTGTTGACAACTGAAGGTAAAGTTGAAGAAGTCTGCTTGACTGGTGATGGAGGAAGTGGAGAAACTGCTGTTGGAATTCTAGTATGATGTAGAATCGCTCGTAACGTGCTACGCTGTCTACTAGATTTGCTTGATACAGTTCTATTCTTCATAACAATCGGGAAGGCTTAAATAAATGTATTATTATGGAAAGACCTGAGGAAACCTCTAGGTTATATTGAGAGTAGCTAGGTGGTTCACTCCAACTAAACTCTGAATGATTTTCCAATTTGCTCCCCCTTTTATACTAAATCCAGACAACCAAAATTATTTCATTGGTTGGTCCAAATTGATTTTCACCAATCACATTGCTGAAAATCTGTGTGGGAGGAGTCATTTTGTACAACGACTGAGCTCGACTGCACTTCATAGTGACACTTGCATTGCAATACAAACACTACGTTCCTATGCAGGTAAGCAGTTTGATTTCCAAGGTATCTTGATATAAATGTTACCCTGGCATCGGACTGAAGCCCCGATATACCCCCTTGCTGGAAATGGAGTTGATCTGGAAACGAACCGTTTTTCTTATTTTTCTACCTGCTCTGGAGGTAGTGACAGGTATTGTTCCCGTGTCTGGTTGTTGGTACGTTTCTTCTGGTTTGTTTTCCATAAATGCAGGTTTTATGCGCTCTGCAGATACAGTAACCTTTTTATCTCCATTAGCAATGGTAATTGTATTTCTTCCTCGTTTGATGACTAGATATGGACCTTGGTATGGTGGCTGCAAAGGTTTTCTTACTGCGTCGTTTCTGACAAAAACGTGAGTGACTGTAGCTAAATCTTTAAACACAAACGTTTTTTGTTGTCTGTGGCTAGCTGTAGCTATTGGTTTGATGTTACGGATGTATCTGCGTAGTTGTGTGATATAATTTTCGGGTTCCAAAGTTTTATTTTGTTTTGAATCACCCACAAATTCACCGGGCAGACGTATTGTTTCGCCGTAAACCATTTCTGCTGCAGTCGAACCTATGTCTTCTTTCCATGCCGTGCGAATACCGAGGAGTACTATAGGCAAAGCTTGCTGCCATTCATCAGGAAGAAGACAAGATAGAGCTGCCTTGAGATGACGGTGGAATCTTTCTACTAATCCATTTGCTTGAGGATGATACGCTGTGGTTCTTATTCTTGCGAACCCTGTAAGTTCCTCTAGTCTCTTAAATAGTTCTGCCTCAAATTGTCTACCTTGATCGGTTGTGACTCGCAGTGGTGTTCGAAATCTTGCGATCCAATGTGTGAAGAATTCACGTGCTACTGTTTCTGCTTCGATGTTCTCTATTGGTATGGCTTCTGGCCATCGGGAGAAACGGTCGATGCATGTTAATATGTATCGATAACCTCGTGAGATTGGTAGAGGTCCAACCAGGTCTATATGAACATGGTCGAATCTACCGGATGATAGTTGGAACTGTTGCATTGGTGGTGCATTGTGCCGAGTTGTTTTTGATCTTTGGCACTGCATACACTGGCGTGCCCATGTGTTGCAATCTTTTTTCTATTCGGCCATAAAAAATTTTCAGAAATCAGCTTAGCGGATGCTCGACAACCTGGATGAGATATTCGATGCATACTGTTGAAAACTTGCTTTCTAAATTTGGTCGTGATGAAAGGTCGCACAATGTTGGTTGAAATGTCACAGTAGATATTTGTGTTGCTATCAGGTATGCCAATCTTCTTAAGTTGCAGATTGGTGCTGTTATTGCTTAGGATCTGTTGAAGTTCTTGGTCGGTTCTTTGGTCCTCTCCAAGATCTTGATAATCGATTCCTATGCTAATTGTTTCTATCCTGAATAGTGCATCGGCTACAACATTTTCTTTTCCAGCGATGTGCTGAATGTTTGTTGAAAACTGGCCGATATAGTCCAAATATCTGAATTGACGTGGTGAACATTTCTCTGCCTTTTGTTTAAATGCAAAAGTTATTGGTTTGTGGTCGGTATATATTGTAAATTCTCGACCTTCTAGAAGATGTTGATAATGGCGAATGGTGCGGTAGATTGCTAATAACTCTCTGTCATATGCTGCATACTTTTGTTCTGCTGGTGACAGTTTTTTAGAAAGGAAAGCTAACGGTTTCCATTCTCCATCTTCTAGTTGCTGTATGACACCTCCTATTGCGGTATCTGATGCATCTGTAGTAACAGCTAGCTTAGCTTTTGGAATTGGATGTGCCAGTAAAGCTGTATTCGCTATTTGCTGTTTACAGAGCTCGAACGCTTTTTCTGCTTCTGGATTCCATTTAACTGGGTGATTGCCCTTGAGTTTCCCTTTTAGTAGCTCGTTTAGCGGTGCCTGAGCTTTAGCTGCATTTGGAATAAACCTTCTATAGTAGTTGATCATTCCAAGGACTTGTCGTAACTTTTTGGCTGACTCAGGTTTGGGAAATTCTTGGATTGCTTTTACTTTTTGAGTTAATGGTTGTGTTCCATGTTCTGAAACTATGTATCCAAGGAAGTGGACGTTCGGTTTGTTAAAAACACATTTTGCTTGGTTGATTATGAGACCATGATCCTGGAGTCTTTGAAAAAGTTGCCGTAAATGTTTGATATGTTCTTCTTCAGATGCAGACGCTACCAGAATATCGTCTATGTACACGTAACAAAAATCTAGGTCCCTTAGTATGCTGTCCATAAATCTTTGAAATGTTTGTGCTGCATTACGTAGGCCGAAGGTCATGAATGGAAATTCGAAGAGACCAAATGGCGTAGTGATTGCTGTTTTGGGAATGTCTTCCGTTGCCACTGGAATCTGATGATATGCTTTAACTAAATCAATTGTTGAAAAGCATTTTTTCATGTGCAGGCCCTGAGAAAAATCTTCTATGTGCGGCACTGGGTATTTGTCAGGTAATGTTCTCGCGTTGAGTGCCCTGTAATCTCCACATGGTCTCCAGTCTGCATTTTTCTTTGGAACCATGTGAAGTGGAGATGCCCACGGACTTTTTGATGGTCTTGCAATGCCCAATTTAATTAAAAGTTGAAACTCTTTCTTTGCGAAATGGAGTTTATCAGGTGCAAGTCGCCGTGGCCTATTAGCAACTGGTGGTCCTTCTGAAGTATAGATGTAATGTTCTGTGTTATGCTGTTTGAACTTTGGTACACCTGCTGGTCTGGTTACTTCAGGGAATTCTCGCAGTAATGTCAGTATCTGCGCATCTTTGCTAATAGTGCTGATCGTGCTGTTGGTTGATACTGCAGCTGTTCGTCCTTTGGCCATGATGTTTGTGAGTGTATCATGTAACTTCTGCTGCCGGATGTCTACGAGCAAGCCATAGTGTGCTAGGAAATCAGCCCCGATGATGGGCTTTTGTGTGTCTGCAATGATGAATCTCCAGGAAAAACTTCTTCGTAGTTGGAGATTGAGTTCCAATTGTACACTTCCATATGTTTTGATTTCACTATTGTTGGCGGTATATAATGTGTAGTTTGTGACAAGTTGCTTCCCTGGAACTAGACGTCTGGGAAATACGCATACGTCAGCTCCAGTGTCGATGAGGTATTCGATTTTGGAGATTTGATCTGTCACAAATAGGCGGCGGGGATGGCTAGGAAAATCGGGTACCGCTATTGTCGATTGCCTTGCTCGTTTTCCGAATTCTTGGACATGCTGCATGGAGGAACGCATTTTCTGGCTCGTTCTTTGTATCTTTGATGATACCAACGCTTATCAAATTTTTGGTTTCTGGAGACGCTTCTATATCTACCCCTGGTTTGAATGGATGAGCGTGTGTTTGATCTACCTCGCAGTTGAGTTTTGAGTTGCTCGATTTCGTTCACGAGACGCTTTACAGTCTCGTCTGTGTCTACTTTAGTTTCGTGAACTTGAGTTTGAACCATTGTAGTTGTACTAAAGATGGCATCTGCGAGTTCAGTAACATCTGTGAGAGGGTTTTTGGTCTGTGTTGCCAAAATTGCTTGAACATTAGTAGGAAGTCGGCTTATCCAAATGGAGCGAAGTAGAGTTTCTGGTACTACTGTTCCTGCTAACTAAAGATGTCGTAAAAATTGAGAAGGTTTACGATCTCCTAGTTCTTCTCTTTCAAGGAGTTGTCTTGTTTTCTGCTCTTGGCTGATGCTGAGTCTCTGGATAAGGCTCTTCTTTAACGTCTCATATTTATTGGCTGCTGGTGCTGCTGTAAGAATGTCTCTCACCTCGGTGGCGTAACGTGCCTCTAGATTACCAGCTACATATCCATATTTCGTTGCATCGTCGGTTATGCCGGATACAAGAAATTGGCTTTCTACCTGTGCAAACCATAATTCTGGATCATTTGACCAGAATGGAGGTATTTTTGCTTGTACTCTTTGTACGGAACTAGGTAGAGAATCTTTGTTGTCTGTCATTATTCAAGTTGTTCTGATCACGTCGGGGTCACCAATTTGTAGGTGTTTTGCGTACTCTTATTTGTGATATTGAATTAATCTGACTCCAATTGATTATCAAATATGTTTATTATATCAGAACAACTTATATACAACAGTTAAATTAAATTCTTGTAAAGTGGGTAAAGATACCCTTTATTAATATTGTTAAAGAAAACTTTAATACATGTGAGGGAAATAATCCCAACAATTACCAAATTGTGATAGGTCTTCAGGTACTTCAACTTCTTGAGATCTTCGGTAGTTGGATCTAACAATGAATCTTCGAGGGTCCAAGTTAGATAAGAAGAATGGAGAAATTCCAATGTAGCTGGTTGATGTCTTGAGAGGTTCAAGATGGTAACCAACAGAATGGGGAATTTCTAAAGGATCTTCCTTGGATAAAATAACAGATTCTTGATTGTAGACAACTGAAGGTAAAGTTGAAGAAGTCTGCTTGACTGGTGATGGATGAAGTGGTGAAACTGATGTTGGAATTCTAGTATGATGTAGAATCTTGCTTGTTGCAGTTCAATTCTTCATAACAATCCAGAAGGCTTAAATAAATGTATTATTATGGAAAGACCTGAGGAAACCTCTAGGTTATGTTGAGAGTAGCTAGGTGGTTCACTCCAACTAAACTCTGCATGATTTTCCAATTTGCTCCCCTTTTATACTAAATCCAGACAACCAAAATTATTTCATTGGTTGGTCCAAATTGATTTTCACCAATCACATTGCTGAAAATCTGTGTGGGAGGAGTCATTTTGTACAACGACTGAGCTCGACTGCACTTCATAGTGACACTTGCATTGCAATACAAACACTACGTTCCTATGCAGGTAAGCAGTTTGATTTCCAAGGTATCTTGATATAAATGTTACCCTGGCATCGGACTGAAGCCCCGATACTACCATTACCAATTTTTTCATAACAATTAGGAGCAGGAATTCGGATAAACGTGATATGTGCAATGTATACTTCCTGTTCAGATACCAACCACTCGGTATACTTGTCTGTTATAATAGTCTGTTTGGTATTTGTATTGTTAACGTTATAATAAACCATTATAAACCAAAACCATGTTCATTATACAGAATGTATAAAAATGGTGGTGCAAGCTTCAGGTAAAGTTATTCCTTGGACAAAACTAAGACAAAAAGCTGGCAAACGCTTCCTGAACTTACAGTCGTCAAAGTTCAAAATTGGTAACAATAAAGAATACTGCTCTTGCAAAATAGAGTTACTTGATGAGTACATTCAGTGATAATAGCTAAAGTTTTTTACCATTGAGCGTTTAACTTAACTTCAATTTAATTGTCGATTGTAATCGCTGTTTTTACGATTGTGAAATATTTAAACATCAACAATTTATATCAACTATAAATGTAAATATCCAGCAACAGTCAATGAGGTGCTTATTACCAAGTTAGAATATATAATATAAACATTATTGTTGCGCAATAATTAATTACTCACCTGCTAATTAATTTGTCTGAAGATGGTTTAATTTGATTAATAAACCGAAACGTTACTATCAAATATTTTTTCTTTTATTTTAAATATGGACCTATTACAAACCAAGAAAACTTTTTGAATCTTTACATTGATATATGGTCAAGAATATTTTAACTTTTATTAATATAAACATAAATGGCAAGAATGGGAGAAGAAGACAAAATAATAAAATAATAAATAGTGTCCTAATAAATTTAGAATAAATGCTAAATTTAACCTATAGCTTCAAAGTACAGCCTTAATATTAAAAATGTAACTGAAATAAAGTCAAGCTACCGCAGTAATATTTTGTTTTCCCAAAAGAACAAGTTTTCAGGCTGAAGAAATGTGTTCGTTAAACTTGTGTTTTTCTAATGATCGCTGTAAGATTTTCACATCTGAATATCCCGTTTTCCATCATGTTGTCTCACTAGCATTACAGAAAATAACACAAGACCATCAAAATATTATTTTTTTTAATAATTTATCGTTGCCCTTAGCCAATAGCCAATCGTATACCACGAATTGTAAACCGTATTTGGTTTACGGACATTAATTAATTATTAATGTTGATAAACCAAATACGACTTACAATTCGTTTAAAGTTTTGCTCAAAACTATTGTTTAAAACACGAACTTGCATCTCTCCGTCGTATCCTAAATGTATAGCTGCCGTTCAACTTGAAAAATTTTGTTATTGATTACTTACATACAAAATCAAAATTAGTTTCCTTTTTAGTGCGATATCTTGCATTACCTGAAACCTGCACCACAATTTTTACACACTCTGTATATTCGATTACCCTATTAAATATACATCGTGTTTGTTTTCAACACCCTCCGATGGTTGCAAGAATTGCGAAATCTGTGCATTTTGTTCTTCATAGACTCCAATTCTTCATGAATTGCATTTTTCCACTTAACAGAATCAGGTCTAGATATTGCTTCATCATATGAAATCGGTTCATCTTCAACATATTTACAAAATTCTTCATTATACCGTACAGAAGGAACACGTGTTCGATTAGAACGACGTAGATTTGAAGTAGATGATTCTTCTACTGCTTCCTCATTTTCAGATATTTTTGGAGTTTTCGGTATTATATCAATTCTTGATTCTGATTCTAATTCATCATTTGTTGAATTAAATTTATAAATTGGTTTAATTTCTACAATTTCTTCTGAATCTTCTACAGATCTAAGCTTATAATCTCTTGAAATAACTACTTTCTTTCCTGTCCAAAAACGATACCATTTAGGTTTATTACCATAACCTACTAAACAAGCATCCATTGCTCTTGGTTTCAATTTACTTCCTGTACCTCTAACTTCTTCAGGAATATGAATATATGCCCTTTGTCCAAAACTTCTTAAATGACCTATAGATGGTCTTTTATTGAAAAACACTTCAAATGGAGTTTTCCTATTAATCGCACTATGCGGCAATCTGTTTTTGGTATATACAGCATGAGCAACTGCTTCTGCCCATAAAGATTGCGATAATTCAGAATCGATTAAATTTGTTCTTGACATAGTTATTATCGTTCGATTATAACGTTCAGCTAATCCATTGGTTTCATGAATATGAGGTATTGAATTTTCCATTTTTATTCCATTATTTTTAAAATAATTTAATAATGATGTAGAACTATACTCTCCCCCATTATCACACTTAAATATTTTAACCTTGTTTCCTGTTTGTCGCTCCATTTTTACAATATATTCTCTAATTGTCTTTTCAACTTCACTCTTATGAGAAATAAATACTACTTCAGCATATCTTGAAAATTCATCAATGAATGAAATGTAGTAAGATTTTCCACCAAGTGATTTTGTTGTAAACGGTCCAGCAACATCAGAATGAATTTTTTCTAGAATTTCTGAACAACTATTTCCTGTATCTTTACAAATTTTTCTTGATATGTTTGATTTTTCACAAGCTTCACAATCAATCATAATACGTCCATTGGGTAAAACATCGGGATCAGCTATGGCTACCTTCACTGCAATAAAATTGGCCATTGGAATATGTCCCAATCTTCTATGCCAAGTTTGTACACTAACATTTGCAACTTCCTAATTTGCTACCTGAAAAATATTTTCTTTATTTTCTTCAACTATCCAACCAACCATTTCTCCATCTTTAAAAAGATTAATGTCATTATCTCCTTTCATGGTTATTCCGTTTGATTTAATGGTTTTCCAAGACGTTAAAGAACATTTTAAATCAGGAACATATAAAACATCATAAAGAATAATATTTTTAGTAGCACCAGATGGCAATAATGCTAATAACTTAACATTTCCAATGTGCGTTATTTGTACACCATTTCCATCTCCTAAACGAACTATACCTTTATATGGTCGTAAATTATCAAGAACTTGCTTATTTCCAGTCATATGTGACGTTGCACCTGTATCAAAAATCCATTTGTTATTTGTTTTGTATGAAGTAGAAGCAGGAAAAGCAATATCAATATAATTATCCTCATTCTCAGATGAATTAACTATATTTGCATTTTCTTCTTTCTTCTTATTTCTGTAATTTTCTAATGTATGTCCTTTATACCATTTCTTCTTACTTTTACAAAAACTACATTCCTTTTTGACTTTTGCATTAAATTGATTAACTTTGTAATCCTTTTTCTGTTTGATGACATAAGCTTTATTGTTATCATTATTTGTGGTTAAATTCGAAGATAATTCCAGTAGTCGAGAACAAACATCATCATATGTGAGATAAACATGGCGCTAGTTAAATATTCAAAAAATTGCATATAAAGTATATAAATACAATTAAAACTGTGAGCAGGGGTTGAGTGGTATTAATTAATTTAAATAAATTAAATAATAATGAAAAACAAGGCGAGATAACACGCCTAACGGGATAAAAAGAAAGTGAACAGTTTATACACGGTAATAAGTACGAAAGTATTGGACATAGAAATATCTGCGGCGCACTAACAGCCAGCTGGAGGGAAGACAAGAAAGGTCGTATGATAAAAGATAATACATACATGTCCAAATTTCAGAATGCATGTTTAAATTTTAGATGATACAGTTTGTTTACATTTATGTCTGTTTATGTTACCAATATTATAATAATATATTTATAAACAAATAAAATTCAAATACTTAAAATAAAAAAAACAAAATAAAACATAACTAATTAACTAACCATGGAAAAAATGCTAAATATAATCCAAGATAAATTAGAGGAGATGCATAAAAGATCAGAACGTATTGAAAATAAAATAGGTAAATTTCAAATGGAATTGGATGATATAAAAAACAAAGTTACAGTGGTAGAAGGAGAGAATGCGAATTTAAAAATACAATTAAATGATCACGAAATGAAAATTGAAATACTCGAGAGAGAGAGGTTAGGAAGAAAAGAATAATAATACAGGGTTTAACAGAATCAGAAAAGGAACACGAATTAGAATTGAAAGAGAAAGTAAGAGTCCTACTCAGAGATTTGGAAATACAAATAAACATTGAGAATGAAATATAGGAGATTACACGCTTAGGATACAAACGAGATAATGAAAAGAACAAAAACAGACCTGTTTTAATGGAACTGGTAAAACTATCCAAGAAAGTGGAAATACTGAAAGCAGTGAAAAAACTCAAAGGTAAGCCGATATGGACCAACTAAGACTACTCTGCGGTAGTTCAGAAGCAGAGGAAAATACTAATCAGTCAAATGAAAAAAGAAAGAGAAGCAGGGAAGAGTGCATTTGTAAGATATAACAAGATCATAGTGGAGGGGGTAAGTTTCACAGTAGACCAGTTAATGAAAATAACAGCAGACAAAAACAAGGAAATCCAAAGCAAAAAAGGAAGAACTGTGAGTGAACGCTCACCAGAAATGAAAGGGAAGGATAACAACGAACAGTCGCATAAGATGCCAAAAAACTAGATACGGATAAGCTGAACGGATACCACGATGACGACCGCAATGTTAAACGGCAGAAGCAACAGAAAAAGAGAACAGATAGAACCAACAATAAAATAACAAAAGAAAACGAATTAGATCTAAGAGCAATACAATACATAGGATGCTGGAATGTTCGTACAATGTACGAGATTAGTAAAACGCAGCAAATAGTGAATGAAATGTACAAATATCGGTTAAGAATAATAGGTCTATCGGAAACTAGATGGACAGGATGTGGGGAAGCAAAGCTAATAAAGGATGCAACAATCATCTATTCAGGAAAAATAGCAGAGAATGCAAAAAATGAAGAGGGAGTGGCTTTGATCATGGACAATGAAGCAAGGAAAGCCCTCATAGAATGGCAGGAATCTCCGAAAGAATTATGTGGGTAAGATTCAAGGCGAGATTCTTCAATATGATTATTGTAATGGTCTATGCACCAACAAATACTACCACACAAGAACAAAAGGAAATATTTTACGACGAGCTACAAAAAGTATAGGAGAATGTAAGGAAAAAATATAAAAGAGACATAAAGATCCTAATGGGCGATATCAATGCAAAAATTGGAAAAGATAATATTGGTAGAGAAGAAGCAATGGGCAAAGAAGGAGTGGGGAACATGAACGAAGATGGTGAACTTTTCGTAAATTTCTGCGCTACTAACAACTTAATTATAGGCGGCAGCCTATATAAACACAAAAAAATTAAAAATAAATATGAGAGCATACAAGATATAGAACAGATGGCCATTGAAAGGCTATGGGAAAGATATAAGGACATCATGAAGGAATCAACGAATGAAACAGTAGGCGTGTACAGGGAGAGAAGGAAGGGCGTGTACAGGGAGAAGGAATGGATGTCAAAAGACACCTGGACCAAAATAGAAGAAAGAAGAACCATTAAACAAAAAATACTAGCAACAGATGGGGAAGATAAAGAAGAACTGGATAGAGCATATTGGGAAAAAGACAAACAGATAAAAAGAAGTGCAATAAAAGACAAAAGAACATTCCAGGAAGAACTACTAAATAAAGCAGAACATGCAGCAAGTCGCAACGATATGAAAGCTTTATACGAAATTACACGCAAGCTGTCAGGTAGGAAAAGCTTCCCATCTACACAAATAAGAGATAGAAATGGTAAAATACTTACCAATGATTCAGAAATTGTTAACAGATGGATTGAATATTTTAAAGAGATTTACACAAACCAAGAAATAACCATAGAGGACATAAGAAGAGAAGACGCTGAAGTAGAAAAGATTGAACTCAACATTGACATTTCAGAAATTACAGAAGCAGAGATAGGAAATGCTATCAAAATGGTAAAGAACGATAAAGCAGCAGGGCTAGATAATATACCGGGCGAATTAATTAAAGTGAGAGAAGAGACAACTACTAAAATATTACACTGCTTATTAAACAAAATCTGGAGTGAAGAACAAATACCAAAAGAATGGAACGAAGGATTAATTATATAGTTTGCAAAGAAAGGGGACAAGACGCAATGTAACAATTGGAGAGCAATAACATTACTTAATTCAACTAGTAAGATACGAACTAGGATAATATTAGAAAGAATGAAAGATGAAGTTGACAGTCACTTGCGACCAAACCAAGCAGGATTGAGACCCCGCCGCTCGTGTACTGACCATATACAGGGTGTCTCTAAAATATGGTGCCATAGCTTAACGACAGATTCCGGGGACCAAAATAAGACGATTTAACGCAACTAACCTCTATCCGAAATTGCTTCGTTAAAGCGCTATCCAACGCCAAAGATCTTCAAAAAATTTCTATTTTTTTAAATAACAAAAGAATGTTTTAAGCGATTAGGATGAAATTTGGGATGTGATTATTTACTGGAAAAAGGTGTTTTTCGGCATCATTTGTTTGTTCAGGAGTGTCGTATAAGTGGTGAAAGGTTGATCATCCATAGGCAAACTTGCTCATATTTTTTTAACAGTTCAGCCAATAGTTTTTAAAATTTTTTCACAGAGAGACATTCTTATTTGAAATATTTTTTGTTTCTTGTTCGATTTCGGTATCTCCCATAGTTTAGGCTGAAAGAAATTATTTTGATTGGCTGCAGTGCATTTCTTCAAACGATGTAGTAATCTAGTTGTCCCGTATGCTGAGAAATAAATAACGAAGAGACAAGTTTTTGCGTAGAATCAACTTTTGCATCCGGGAAAATGTTGGTCACATTGAGCATCTGCTGTAAATCTATTAATTTACGGGTGGTACAAAAATAAGCTTAACCATTGGTTGAGAAATGGTTCAGATTATTTTGCGCCACCCTTTACATACTTGTTAGTAATAAACGTTATATCAAATTGTCTCTTCGTGATTTATTTCTGAACATACGGAACACTAGATTACTACATCTATTTTAAAAAATGCACTGCAGCCAATCAAAATAATTTTGCAGCCTAAACTATGGCAGATACCGAAATCAAACAAGAGACAAAAAATATTTGAAATAAGAATGTCTCTCTGCAAAAAAAATTTGAAAACTATTGGCCGAACTGTTAAAAAGATATGAGCTTCTTTGACTGTGGATGATCAACCTTTGACCACTTACGCTACCCTACTGAACAAAAAAATGATGTCAAAAAACACCTTTTTCCAGTAAAGAATCACATCCCAAATTTCATCCTAATCGCTAAAAACAATCTTTTGTTATTTAAAAAAATAGAATTTTTTTGAAGATCTTCGGCGATGAATAGCGCTTTAACAAAGCAATTTAGGATAGAGATAAGTTGGATTAAATCGTCTTATTTTGATCCCCGGAATCTGTGGTTAAGCTATGGCACCATATTTTAGAGACACCCTGTATATGTACCCTCAGAATAATTATCGAAGAAAGTATGGAATGGAATAAAGAACTACATCTATGTTTTATAGATTTCGAAAAGGAATTCGACAGGATAATGAGGTTAGAGATGTGGAAGATATTAGAGGACTTTGGTATACCAGACAAGATAATAAGGATCATCAAATTACTTTACAAGGATTATGGGGCTAGGCTGCGACACAATCATACAATAACAGAAAAGTTTACCATTGAAACAGGAGTCAGACAAGGCTGCATTTTATCGCCACTACTATTCCTCATTGTAACAGATTGGCTAATGAAGAAGACAATGAACAACAAAAATGGACTAACATGGCGATTTGGATAGTTCCTGGAAGAGCTAGAATTTGCAGATGACGTATGTCTAATAAACGAGAAAATAAAACATGAACAAACTGGAATCACTACAGACAACAGCGAAAGAAATAGGACTAAAAATTAATTGGAATAAAACAAAAAAATTTAGTATAAATGGAAAGAACCAAAACATCATAGAAATAGAGAACAAAACGGTGGATAACACTGACCAAATGGTGTATTTAGGCAGTATCAAAAGATAATGGCTATCAAAAAGACATTAAAATCAGAATTAACAAGGCACAAGCGGCGTTTAATATGTTAAGAAACATATGGATATCGAACCAAATGACTCGACAAACAAAAATAAAGGATATTTAACTCTAATGTGAAGAGTGTGTTGTTATACGGGTGTGAGTCATGGTCAACAAACAGGATACAATTACAGGAAATTCAAACGTTTATCAACAGATGTTTGAGAAGAATTACAAATATCTATTGGCCCAATGTTATTTCAAATACTGATTTATGGGCCCTCACAAAACAAGAACCAATTGAAAACACTATCAAGAGAAGAAAATGGCAATGGATAGGTCATACATTACGGCAACCACACGAGGACATCACAAGACAAGCACTACAACGTCAGAGGTAATAGAAATCCAGGGAGACCAAACAACACCTGGAAGAGATCGACAGAAAGACAAGTTAAAGAACAAGGGAAAACATGGAATGAAATCAAAACGACTGCCCAGGATAGAACCAGATGGAAAGATCGTATAAAACAAATGTGATTATGTGACAAACGTGACTAGATAAATAAATATTCAGTCGTAAATAAAATTATAATAATAAAGTGCAGATATAAATCTATAAATCCACTCAACCAAACATTATAGTATATAAAGTGTAAGTTTAAATGTGAAGTTTAACGTGATAAGAAGTGCAAGGTCGGCTACCTTGTACTTGCTCAAACATCCATGGAAACATTGCAAGACGCCCTTTGTGCCATCGGAACCACAGCAAGGAAGAAGAAGAAGAAGAACAATTTCGGACAAATTCAGAATATCTTTGAGGCGGCTCAAAGTTATACTGAATTTTATGAACGTGTATTCGCATGCTTATTACGTACAAAGAAGGGGGTGTTTTAATATATTTTAAATTTAATTTTTTCAGCTAGACACCATAAATGCCTAAACAAAGACGTGAATCCCTTCCAGGGCTGCGACGTTATGGCACCGAGACCCATTACACAAAAGAAGAATTAAAGAAAGTTTTCGATGAGATACAAAGTGGCAGAATCAGTCAAAGAGATGCTGCAACAACGTACGAAATTTCACGAAATACACTCCGAAATAAACTTAAAGACTTACACACAAAAGATGTAGGAAGACCAATAATAATAATAATAATAATAATAATAATCTCTACACTACCCATATCCTGTTGCCAGGCCCCAGAAGCGCAATGCTTGTGCGGGGGGAGGAAGGGGCTATTATTATTAAGCGGGCCCGCTTGCGTCTGCAGCCGACTTAGAGATGGAATAGCACAACTCTCATATTCATGTTACAGCCAAGGAAAACTGCAGAAAACCTTGGCCAGAAGTTGCCGGCACCGGGAATCGAAACCCGGCCCGCTGAATAGGAGCCTAGCATGCTAGTCGCTCGACTACCGGGGCTCTCAAAAGAGGAAGAGGTTGCATTTGTTGAACATATTGTGTCTCTTAGTGACATCGTGATTTCGATATCTCTATTCAATATAAGCTGTATTGTGAAAAGTTACGTAGAATTGCAAAATAGGAAAATTTCTCAGTTTAAGAGAAATTTTTCAGGATGGGACTGGAGTCAATCATTTTTTAAACACAATAAAGATGCTCTAACCCAAAAATTTGAAACTAATATTAGCCGAAAACGGGCGCAAGTAAATGAGGAAATGTTAAACCTGTTTTTTAACAATTTAGAATCTGAAATATAGTGGCAGCGGTACACCCAGAAATTTAGAAATGTCTGGCATTTTGGGAGGGAAGCATGAAATTTGGCACAGTTGTTCCTTAGCCCCAAATAAACGATTTGAC
The DNA here is from genome assembly GCA_963082805.1 of Hemicrepidius hirtus. Lineage (NCBI taxonomy): Eukaryota > Metazoa > Arthropoda > Insecta > Coleoptera > Elateridae > Hemicrepidius > Hemicrepidius hirtus. Next base: position 30,708,347 of record OY720161.1, on the reverse strand, counting down.
CCGCAGCACCCCTCATTGCAACCCTTAGGATTCAAAATGGCGGCTTATTTTGAAAATAATAAAGTTTTTTTTTTCTTTCGTTCAAATACGTATATTTCAAATATGTTTAGACATTTTTTACATAATTCGAGGACGGCGAGCATGATGGAAACACAATGAACCCCATATCTCGACCCGGTCGGGCGCTATCTTGAAATTTAAATTCAAAATTGTTTTTTCTCCATTCCTCCGAATTTGTTCGCGTGAGGTATCATCTCCTACTGGTTTGTGTATCCGGATTCATAATGATAACAAATACGTAATAACTTTTTAATATTTATTGATATTTTGACAAATATAAATATTGGTAAATAATAAAAAAAATTATGGATCCATATCTTCGGTTTGATGTCTCTCACTGAAATAGATGAATCGATTATTAACTAGTGATCAGTAAAACGCTTTTTGTGTTGATAATTTTTACCTTTTATTCTCACATTCTCCTTTGCACTTTGGGCAACTCAGAGTGCAAGGTAACATATTTTTTCTGCAGATGCAGTGCATAGTCCCGCATTGTGAAATACATCCACATCTGTCCAGTTCTTTGCATGCCTCCCAAATGTCTGGCAATTTTGTCCAGAATGGCATCCACGAGCTTTCATGCGGTTTCCATCCTCAACTGTTGGGCCCAGGAACATCATTCCACACTGCTTTGTCAGCTCGTCCCCATATCTGTCCAGCTTGATAGGTAGCTCGAAGAATGTGCTCATATAGGGCAGCTGATGTTGGTGGTATTAGGGTCAAAGGTTTACTCTCAGTGGCAAACATGTATTTACGTGCTTGGTCCACAGTCGCACACTGGGTATCTAGAACACCATACATGGACACTGTGTACCTTTCCAATACCCGAACGGTTTCCTCATCTGGCGGTACCATCTGGGGAAGTGAAATAGCCATAAAAGCATGCGTCGTATCGTTATTCTTCCACGCATTGCAAGCTCCTTTTTTGCCTTTCGAGCTAAAATATGAAACTGTATCGCAGCCAGAAAATGCGTGAAAACCTCGTAAAACGAGGGATCGCTCTTCTCCAAGACTTTCAGCAATTGCATGGAATGGTATGTAACGTTATTTTTTCCTGTGCCGTACGTCATTTTATGCCCCTATAAAAAAGTCCAATATGAAGATATTTGCTCTGAAAACAAAGAAGACTTCAAAGACGCTAATTACACAGTTGAAAGCAGACGTGCAACTATTTTCAAGATTGTTCATTGTCAGCATTGCACGTATTTTCTGGCTGCGATACAGTTTCATATTTTAGCTCCAAAGGCAAAAAACGAGCTTAGAGTGCGTGGAAGAATAACGATACGATGCATGCTTTTATGGCTATTTCACTTCCCCAGATGGTACCGCCAGATGAGGAAACCGTTCGGGCATTGGAAAGGTACACAGTGTCCATGTATGGTTTTCTAGATACCCAGTGTGCGACTGTGGACTAAGCACGTAAATACATGTTTGCCACTGAGAGTAAACCTTTGACCCTAATACCACCAACATCAGCTGCCCTATATGAGCACATTCTTCGAGCTACCTATCAAGCTGAACAGATATGGGGACGAGCTGACAAAGCAGTGTGGAATGATGTTCCTGGGCCCAACAGTTGGGGATGGAAACCGCATGAAAGCTCGTGGATGCCATTCTGGACAAAATTGCCAGAAATTTGGGAGGCATGCAAAGAACTGGACAGATGTGGATGTATTTCACAATGCGGGACTATGCACTGCATCTGCAGAAAAAATATGTTACCTTGCACTCTGAGTTGCCCAAAGTGCAAAGGAGAATGTGAGAATAAAAGGTAAAAATTATCAACACAAAAAGCGTTTTACTGATCACTAGTTAATAATCGATTCATCTATTTCAGTGAGAGACATCAAACCGAAGATATGGATCCATAATTTTTTTTATTATTTACCAATATTTATATTTGTCAAAATATCAATAAATATTAAAAAGTTATTACGTATTTGTTATCATTATGAATCCGGATACACAAACCAGTAGGAGATGATACCTCACGCGAACAAATTCGGAGGAATGGAGAAAAAACAATTTTGAATTTAAATTTCAAGATAGCGCCCGACCGGGTCGAGATATGGGGTTCATTGTGTTTCCATCATGCTCGCCGTCCTCGAATTATGTAAAAAATGTCTAAACATATTTGAAATATACGTATTTGAACGAAAGAAAAAAAAAACTTTATTATTTTCAAAATAAGCCGCCATTTTGAATCCTAAGGGTTGCAATGAGGGGTGCTGCGGGTCAAATCGTTTATTTGGGGCTAAGGAACAACTGTGCCAAATTTCATGCTTCCCTCCCAAAATGCCAGACATTTCTAAATTTCTGGGTGTACCGCTGCCACTACTGCATATGCAGATAAAATATGTTACCTTGCACTCTGAGTTGCCGAAAGTGCAAAGGAGAATGTGAGAATAAAAGGTAAAAATCATCAACACAAAAAGCGTTTTACTGATCACTACCTAGTTAATATCGGTTCATCTATTTCAGTGAGAGACATCAAACCGAAGATATGGATCCATAATTTTTTTTTATTATTTACCAATATTTATATTTGTCAAAATATCAATAAATATTAAAAAGTTATTACGTATTTGTTATCATTATGAATCCGGACACACAAACCAGTAGGAGATGATACCTCACGCGAACAAATTCGGAGGAATGGAGAAAAAACAATTTTGAATTTAAATTTCAAGATGGCGCCCGACCGGGTCGAGATATGGGGTTCATTGTGTTTCCATCATGCTCGCCGTCCTCGAATTATGTAAAAAATGTCTAAACAGATTTGAAATATACGTATTTGAACGAAAGAAAAACAAATTTGATTATTTTCAAAATAAGCCGCCATTTTGAATCCTAAGGGTTGCAATGAGGGGTGCTGCGGGTCAAATCGTTTATTTGGGGCTAAGGAACAACTGTGTCAAATTTCATGCTTCCCTCCCAAAATGCCAGACATTTTGATGTACCGCTACGACTAAGATGAAGTGATTGCAGATAATATGCCATTCAGTAGTTATAGAATGAAACAATACTTTTCAAATAACAATGTAGACCTAACGACATCTAGTCCAAATTATCCTAGAAGCAATGGGATGGCTGAAAAAGCAGTAAACATAGCCAAAACATCCTTGAATAAGTGTTACCGTGAATCAGGCAATGTATGTAACTTGGATATGTTTATGTTAAACTATAGAAACACACCCATCCCTGGCATAGGCTTGTCTCCAGCGCAGGTGCTGTTCAGTCGTAGACTGAAAGATGATCTGCCAGTGTCTACCAGTCTTCTCACACCAAAGTTGGTAAATAGAGATGCGTTTCAAAAGACACTAAAAATGAGCTTAAACAAAAGGAGTGTTACGATAAAGGCACCAAGTTGTTAACGGGGGGCAAAATAGGTGATCGTGTGATGTATAAGACGGCTGAGAGTAATAATTGGAAAAAGGCTACAATAAAACAAAATTGTAAAGAACCAAGATCTTTCATCATTAGTGATGACGATAGTAATGTGAATTATAGAAGAACCAGGCAACAGCTGGTAATCAGAAATAAAATAGTGAGGAATGATCTTAGTTCTAGTAGGTACAGGGTAAATTAAGATATGGGAGGTGACCCATCTCCAGTGACATTAGAAAACTCGGAAGAGAGTAGCACGGATACTGCAGATGGGCCACATCCAAATTTACATTGTAATGTTAATGTGGATAAAAGTGGATCGAATAGGGTATTAAGAGATCGAAATAAACTAAACGGGCCATCTAGATATAAGATATAAAATAGTCCTGATTTTGGTTAGAGTATGGAGATTTAGTATTAGATTATTTGAAGCCATGTGAATAGCCGTTGATTTGTTAAAATAATATTGTATTTTGATTTGTTAAAATAATATTGTATTGAATTTATTTTATAACTTAGGATAGGGGATGTAAGATAGGTTGACTGCATGCCAGGCATGTCTCGTGTGGTTATGCTGAGGAAGTAGAACAACGCGACATGCGCGGCAGTCAGGCTCAGACGTTAAGGCGTGAACAGAGGGAGCCGGGTCTGACAAATGGAATGTAATGTTAAATGCAGCATTTATTCTGCTGAAATACCTTTTGAGTTTCAATGTTGAATGCAGGTATCAGAAACCTACCTAGCATATTTTAAAGTAGTAATTTTCCATAAAGGGTATTTTTGCGTTTACTGTTGGATTTAATTTCATCATTTATAAAAGATGAAATATTGTGAAATTATCAGTTCATAAGAATTTGAGAGAGCCCATATCCGGGCGGCATGTGTGAGCTCTTTGTTAGCAGGCCGCACGTGTGTTATCTTAATGTTACAGTTTTCAGAATTTTTGACTAAAAATCATGTTAGGTGATAAATTAGCTAAATCACTTCAGAGAAATTTTGTAAGAACTTATGTTGAAAAATAGAGTCATAAAATCGATAAAAATTGGAATTTAGATGAGTGGCTTATTGGTGCATATTCAAACGCCTTCAAAATTCTATTGGCCTAAAAACTTTTAGAATTTGGGGATAATAGTTTTCCTGGGTGATTGAATTTCCTACAGAAGTCAGTTCCGACCGGGGTTTTGCAGTAATTAGTTGATTTCCAATAAGAAAGTAAAAGTGATTTAGTAGTTTGAAATAATTTCAAGTGTTCAATTATTAATAATAAATTATTAAAAATACAGTCAAAACTTCTAAGAACGTAGCCGGGACTCAAAAATCAACTAAAAAATTAAAGTTATTCGAAGAGATCCATTCTCTTATTCCATTATCCATGTTGGGAAGGATTATTCTATGTACAGGTAGAATTTTGAATTTAATTATTAACCATTGAAAGATACTCTCTCTCTATTCTTTATTCGTATTTTAATTTTGAATTATTGTGTTTATTAAGTATTGAATTGAGTTTGCTTTAGTATTGATTTGATTTCGATTTAGTATTTGTTTCATATTGTTTTGAATTTGTTTTAAGTTTGATTTAAATTTGGTTTGATAGTGATCTTACCATTGATTTCGTATCGATTTAATATTTAATTATATTAAAAAGGGGAAATCAGACTATTCAGTCTTTGCTAAGAGCTTTAACTCAATTTAAATATTACTTTGTGTTTAGAAAACAATACAGTTTTCTCTTGATTAATTAAATTTAAATATTACTTTGTGTTTAGAAAACATTACAGTTTTCTCTTGATTAATTAAATTTAAATATCATTTTGTGTTGAGAAAATACTATAATTTTCTTTTGATATCATTTTCAGTGAATGATAAATTGTTTTAACTTTGTTTCGAATAATTATAATTTTCTCTGTCATTTATCTGTTTCACTACTGAAACATAAAATTGTGTGTTAAAAGAGGCATAAGTCAGAATTATACAAGGGTTTTATTAAGAAGTGATTATTACAATCATTTAATTTAATTCAATTACCTATTTCTATTTGGTACTATTAATTATAGCCTTCAAGTGCTGTAATTGTTGCTTTAATTTCAATTGTATAAATACTTGATTTATGTTCCTTTTCTTTTGGAGAGTTGCACTAACCTTTTTTCGATTTTGTTTGTGTTATTTTTGTACTTTTCTTTGAGATATTTATCTCAGGTTTATTTTGTGTAATTTGTAATTCTGTTTTACTTGGGATTATGCTGTTTCAAGTCGAATTAGACCTAATAAGTCTTTAATTCAACTTACATTCATTGTGTAGTATTTGCAACCATTATTTTTATTATTATTTGGGTTAGTTATAGATTTTAGTACAATTCATAAATATCAGGGTGTAAACTGGCTTATATTCTTTCAATTAATATTCTTTATCAATAAACTTAGTTTTGGGTTGATCTTGATTTTCATTTGATTGAGTTTAGTCAGGAAGGAAATTCTTATAGCTCTGAGTACGAGTCTCACTGGACCCGTCATAGCTGGTCAACTCCGCCGAACGCACGCAGTCTTATTAGTTAAAGAAAGGTGGTAACACGGAAGTATTGAGCTTAACAAGTTCAATTGCTGATTGGGGAATATTATTTGTAAAAAAAAAAGTTATTGTACGAATAAAAACACACGTATTTCAAAAAAAAAAAAAAAATTCCGCCAAAAGTTACCTGGTGGCAGCATACCGTAGGCCGGGCCATCAACAAGTTGGTGGCAGCGGTGGGATTAGCTAAAAAGGAAGGGAAAAATTTGAGGGTTGATCAAAGGATTAGCTAGAAAAAATTGAAAAATTTAAGGGTTGATTAAAAGAGTTTTTACTTTCATTGTAGCTAGTTAGTCGGGATTGATTGAGGTGAATGACGTGTGAGATAGTAGGTAACCTAAAGATTGTGCATGCGTTCGTAAGTCAAGAGCGTCCAAAATTCAAACAAATTTGAAATTCAAATCTGGACGGTCGATGCCGGCCTACGTGGTCGTTCGCTTCCGCTGCAGTCTGAGTTTAGTCATAAAAGTACATATGTTTGAAATTTTGGTCGGTCCTGGACGGTCGCTCTGGTCGTGCAGTCTGATTCCTACCTAATACTTTGAGACACTGGCCGGTTTGTCTTGTATTTGCACTGCTAGCGCCCGGAGAAGCGGGGAGTGTAATGCAGGCAATAAAGCATAACTCGCTAAAGGCGAATGAGACATGTCTCAGGTCAGTTTCATTCTGTTATTCGAAGAAAGTTTACTGTTCGTATCGCAATATTATATTATTAAATACAATGGAACTTGATGTCGATGTAATCAATGAAATTTTATCAACAGGAATACACAATTACTCCTTTGAAAGCAAATTGAAAAGCCATTGAAAAGAAGTTTTTGGGCGAGTTAGTCACTGATCCAACATTTACTGACAGAGTGTCATAGAAGTATTTTCAAAATCAAAAAATAGAAGAATTGAATTAACCTATAAAGTAATATAGACCTGTTTTTTTCTCTTTTTAATTTTTTAATAAGTAAAGTTTAATAATGTTAAATATATTTTTGTGGTATTTGAACTAATTTGTTTTTGTTTTTAATAAATACGGTACTAACGTTGGATTTGTATGGGCATTACTTATAATTAAATATTAAAAAAGTCGAAAAGGGAACACAAACAATGTTTCGAAAAAATGTCTACCCATTTTGTCAATCCACGCTTCGCCACTGCAGAACACCTCGGAGAACGGCCGAATTCAGAGCGAAGCTAAGATCACATCGGAGAACGTAAAATCGTCGGTTTGGTGCAAGAGTGTCCTAAGTCCATTTTTTGAGTAAAATGAGATACACAACAGAAGCTGTTGTACTCTTTACTGTAAAAGTATCCCAAGTCCAAATTTAATATTCCCGCCGATGTAATGTAAGCAGAACAAAAGTATCCTAACAGAGACCCCATCTTTATCCGTCGAAGCAAACTAACCTATGTCCACATTTAGGACTTAGGATAAGATGATTCCCTAGGTGTCCCCTAATGAACGGGACTTAGGATACTTTGATTTTGAGATAGTAGCAGAATTTGTAGCTGTTCCTGCCATTTTAGCGGAAAGTAAATTAGTTATTGTAAACGTCAAACAGTAAGAATGGCATCCAGAGGGAAAAGAATATTAGCCATGTTAAATACTATAAGTGACGGTGCAACTACTAGTGTAAATGCAGGTAAGTAATAGTGTAATTTTTAAAATAATAACGTTTTAATCAACTAAAAAGAAACGTAACCTTACTTATTAAAATAAACTGAGCTAAGCAGGCTTGCAGAGCCCTATTCTGTAAGCCGTAACGACTCGTTAGCGACTCGTTCACCAACGATTAGCTGTGTTTGAACAATAAGTAAAAACACTAAGTTTTTGTTTTCTCAAGTCATAGCCAACCCCAAACGTACTAGTTTTTGAACACACTTTACCTATTTGACTTTTTCTAGAAGAGACAGTTATTGATTCACTTACCCCTGTTAGAAGGAATGAAAACGAATATTCATATTTAATGCCTCATTATGTCCATAATGAGACTAACACTGTAAAAGATGGTGATTTTGGATTCCCAAGAAGTTCTCAATTGACATTATTAAAAAATGTTTTTGATAATAGTAAACCTGATAATAGTAATATTGAAGGTAAATTGTATCGTGTTTAAAGTCGTAAAGCAAGTGTAATGAAATTATTTTTTAACTAGATGATGTTAAATATCAATCTCCAAACTCAGAAGAATCTGATCCTTATGCAACAGATTCGGATTCTGATTATATTCCGGAAGGTGCAAATATTATAGTAGCAGATGATGTTCAAACTGACCCTGAAAATGTTATTCCAGAAGAATTAGTGGAAGACGTGAATTATGCGTTCGAAATATCATGAAGAAAAAGAGAAATGCCGGAAAAGCGTACAGAAATACAGCAAATAAAATTGTACCGGAAAGAAAACTCAAAGAGGTTTGCAGACATACCTGCAGACTCAAATGTAGAAACAAAATTTCCCAAAATATGAGAGATACTATTTTCTCTGAATACTGGGCATTAGGAGATATTAACAGACGTGATTTTATACTACGTTTTGTTGACATTAAAGAGAAAAAACGTCAGCGCCTACGTCTTAAGAAATCTCAAATAATGAATGAAGTTGATGGTAATAATCATGCGAAAAGTGGCTCAAATTCTGATGAAGCTGATGAAACAGAAATGAAAAGCCGTAGGAACATGTCTTATTTTTATTATCTCAATTCAGAAAAGGGTAACAGAGAACAAGTTTGTCAGACTTTTTTCTTAAATACGCTTAGAATGAGTCATCAGGTTGTCAAAACTGTAGCAAAAAAAAACTACAAACCCAGATAACAAAATAATTACCCTAGATGAAGACAAAAGAGGAAGAGGTATTTCAAAAATTCGCATTACCGATAATGAGAGACAATATGTCAGGGATCATATCAATTCCTTTGATGTTGTTGAGAGCCACTATTGCAGAAAGGATTCCTCCAGAAAGTATCTCCCAGCTTCGTTAAACATTTTCAGATTATACAGATTGTATACAGATTATTGCAAAGACATAAAAGAAAACCCCGTTCGTGAATCCATGTATCGATGGATTCTCTTGAATGAATTTAATTTAGCATTTCACATGCAAGAAGGACCTATGCGATCTTTGTGTCAATTATCAAAATTCAAATGAAACAGAGAAGCAGCTGTTACAGGAGAAGGTGGAAAATCACTTAAAAAATAAGGAAATTAAGCGAAAGCAGAAACATGAGGATAAATTGAAAGCTGATTCCAATGAAAACTATTGTGTGGCAATTTTTGATTTACAACAAGCTTTGCAATGTCCCAAGATAGAGGTTGGTCAGGTCTACTACTTACAAGTCGAAGTTAGCATCTTACAATTTAACCGTGTATGATGCAGGAAAGAAACAGGGCTATTGCTATATGTGGCATGAAGCTATAGTAGCACGTGGAACCTGCGAAATTGGAAGTTGCGTTCTAGACTTTATTAAGATGAAGGCCGATGCTGGTTTTAAAGAAATTGTGTTTTATTCTGACAACTGCGCGGGACAGAACAAAAACAAATTTATGTACTTGATGTTACTTTTTGCAGCTGTGACGTTTGATATGAAAATTACATTGCGCTTTATGGAGGTAGGGCATACTAAAAATGAAGCCGACTCCATGCACAGCGCCATTGAACGATGTGCAAGGCGTATTCCTATATATACTCCTGGACAATGGTGCACAATCGCCAGAACAGCATGTGTAAAGAAACCCTACTACTTTAAGGAAATGACTCAAAACGATTTTTTTGATTTAAAGGATCTGCTGGTACAAACCACAAAAAACATCGAAAAAGATATTTCGGGAGATACGGTGAAGTGGTTGGAAATTAGCTGCGTCTACGTTGATTATGAAAACCCTGATATCTTAAAAGTTAGCTACAAACTACAAGATAGTTATACTGAAATCAACGTAGCAAACCGTTCCAGAAAACAATTAATAAGTCTTGTAAATTACAAATTGAAAAATTGCGTCATAACTTTATTCGTATTAGCAAACACAAACACGATTCCATTGTTTACTACTGTGAAAGGGACGCCGTCGCTAAAGAATATCAAGATTTTTTCTTGAATTTACCGCATGAAAAGTAGTTAAAACTTTCTTTTGAGTTGAAATCAAATAAAAACTGTATTTCGTTTAATGTTTTGTGTTCGTGATCCAATATTGGTCCATTTGGTTTTTTTCTGTTTAGTTTAAGAATTGTTCCATATAATTAATAGCTTCTTTATCAGTTTCTAGTAATGTAATAATAAATAAAGTAATATAATAATATTATATTCTTTTCTTTTTGTGGTAATCCACATTGAACAAATCATCCTAAGTGCAACTAATAATCACTTCATGATATTAGGATACTTTCGTAGTCAGAATATTGGTGGCAATAAAATCCTATGTCCACATTTCCTACTTTTTTTTTTTAGAAAATTCACATAATATTTTTTGGTAATTTGTACTTCATCAAAAAAATATCAATCACAAATTTCCATCATTTCAGTTTGAGAGACAAGTGAGCTAGGTACACTCAAATTATTTGAAGCTGTTTTTCTCAGTTTCAACTGAAACTGATATAGGATACTCTTACACCAAACCGACGAAATACTTTTAACGAATGAACCTTGCAACATAAAAATTTAGTGACTTTTCGTTTCGAGAAAAAAAGATTCGCAAAGGTATTGTAAAGTTAGTGTTAATTTATTAGTAAACTAATTCGATTAATTGTTTAAGCAGCCAGAAGGAAGCCTAGATAATTCTTGGATCCATCACCGGGTGCCGTTACCCCAAAAATTCTTCGACCGCCAGCCGTCCAAGTAATTGTATCAATTTTCTTAATGTAATCAGTTGTACTCAATGTAACCGAGTATTCAAGCTTTAATTTAAATTCGTTTCCATATTCTGCGTTCTTTAAGTTACTGAAAAACCGGTTTTACCAGCAAAATTGGTTTGCTAAGGACTTTAATTTCCTTACGATTAGATAACTGTGACAACATGGAAGTTTATGTAAAACAAGTTATAGAAACTTCCCAGAAATTAACAAAAAACAAATTTTTTAGATATTTGTTTTATAAAATATTTAATTGGTATCCTCAATTTATATCATACAAAATTATTTTACAATATTTTCAAAGTAAAACACCAGAGGAACGTAGAGAGGTTGCAACTGTTATTTTTATATACAAGGTATTAAACAATTTTTTGAGGGTTCCTGAGTTATTAGCAAATATTGAAATAAGAGTCCCATTGATTAAATTAAGACCCAGACAATTATGCCTTTCGACGGATGAAAACATATCTTCCTTATCTGCTGCATTAAAAGAATGTAATTATTATATTGAAAAACATACACTGGACCTTTTTTATGACAAATTGTCATCTATAAAAGCGTTGTACAAGACGTAAGTGTTAAGTCTTTGTAACTGTTTAGCGTCCTAGCGATGTAGTATGTATTTTTCGCTTTTATTTTATTGTTTTGTTTTTTTTGTACCTATATGTATATATATATATGTATATTATGCGTAACTGTGTATAATGTTGCTGTTACTTGTAATTAGGCTTTTTGTCTGTTAGTAACTTTTCAATAAATAAATAAATAAATAAATAAATAAATAAATAAATAAATAAATAAATAAATAAATAAATAAATAAATAAATAAATAAATAAATAAATAAATAAATAAATAAATAAATAAAGAAATAAAAAAACTGGCTTCAAGATAGATGATGAAAGGGTGGGGTTGTTACTTTTGGCGGGATTGCCGGAGACATTCGCGCCCATGATCATGGCGATCGAGCATGCAGGAATTTCTATAGACATATTCCATAAAAACCAAACTGCTAGATGTGCAAAACAGAGGGCGCCAGTGGCCACAGAGCAGGTGCGTTTGTTTGTCGTTGTTTTATGTCTAAATGTCCTAATTTGAATAGTGGGAAGGATAAGAATCCTCAGCAAAGGAATGCATTTAGTGCGGTATTCTTAAGTTCCAAATTCAATAAAGAAGAATAGTATATTGATAGTGGAGCGAGTGTACATTTAACGTTTAGAAAGAATTGGATTAATGACTTGCAGGAAGAAAACGATCTTAGAGAAATAATGATCGCAAACGAGGCTACAATACCAGTTCACGGTACAGGCAATGTGCAGCTTACAACAATGGTTCAACAAGGAAAAGTTGAAGTTGAGATTAAAAACGTAAAATATGTACCGGATTTGACAACAAACCATTTGTCTGTAAACCAATTAATTAAGAATGGTAACAAGGTTGTGTTCGATAACAAAGGTTGTAAAGTTTTCAATAATAAAGATATTCTGGTAGCTACGGCTGAATAGTGTGAAAATGTTTACAGGTTGAATTATGAAGTCACAAGTAAGTGCTTTAGGCAGTGGCGGAGTGAGGGGGGTACCACGTTTGAAATTAGCACCCCTAATTTTCTTTGAGTTTTTTTTTTACTAGAAACGTTTTTCGATCCATCCCCATCACTACACATTTTCCTTGTCTGTTTCCTGACTGGCTTGTCCTAACTGCTAGAAGCGCGTAGTTCGCTTAGCTACGGCTACGCGTGCGCCGGTAGCGTCACCCCCCTACACACACAGTTCAGTTGCGTTCTGTGGTTGCGTTTGCGTTGCTGTCCGACCGTGGTTGCTTTGTTTCAGTTTGGTTAGTAAATGAATAGTGAAAGTCGAGTGTTCTGTTGTTGTTTTATCCTGCTTTCGTTAAACTAAATAAAACAATATGAAGAAGTTTGGCGATATTCGACACTTTTTCAAGACACGTGTTGGGGATCCTGTGGCTATGCAGCAACATGATAATAATTTGACTGGTATCCAAGTAACACGGGACGTCCTATGGACGTCCATTTTAGGTCCATATTTGGTACGTAGCGTCCATGGACGATTACGTACCGAAATGTACGTACAATGGACGTCCGGTACTGTACAACCACGGAACGGTATGCATACCGGACAAACAGAACGTCCCTCGTACGTCCAAAGGATGATACGTTCATGTACATGTATAAATAAACGTCCGTATATGGACGTTTTATGGACTCCATTCTTGTGCCAATGGACCTACGGACATCCATAAACGTATGTACAATGGACGTCCATTGGATGTACGCCTTTTTGAATAAACATGCGTTAATTTTTAAATAAACATCTAATGGATATCTAAAGCTGTCTTATGTATCTCCATTTGAGCAGACCAAACAACGCACTCGCTAGAGACTTTCTCGTTGTACGTACCGCTTACGCACACGTTGTTCGAGTGACTGTGACAACGGGTTCTTGATTTTCGAGACTTGAAGAGACATCAAGTCTCGAAAATCTAGTGTCGTCTTTGAAAACAAAACCGAAGCGCGACGCGATGCCATATTGGCACATTGTGTTCTGTCATTCTGTTGTGAATTTAAAAGTTATTTCTGCAGAAAGGTAAGTGGTACCTACCTATCTACTTATTGGGGTTTGTGATGTAAATATGGTGTCACGTATTACAATTAGCTGCATTAGGGAGCCATTCCTTATACGATTTTGTAAAACGTATATTCGCCAGAATAATGATCGACATTCTGGCAAAAGAATATAACATGTCTGGAAGAATGAATAAGAAAAACTTCAGCCAATTGAAGGCCTTTAACCTAATAATCGGTAGTATTTTTAAGATTGTGATACCTGTATAATGATTTATTTTATTTTAAATAATGTTCAAGAGCTTTATATAATAATACTATAGCTAAAAAGATCCACACATTTGGAAACAGCACCGAAAAGGAGGTGGAAGCGGCGTTTGCCGCGTGGCTTCTGAGGGCAAAAGAGAGGCAAGAGCAGAGGAAAAAAAATGCAAATAAAAATTAATTTATACTTCTATCTTTTTGGGCCCTTGTCTTAAGCCTTTAGTCGTTTGAAATGCTTCCGATATCTGATTTTTTATTTTTATTGCGCTAATGCAGTCCTGATAGATTAGTAATTTATATTAAATTGTAATTATTTTGTATAATACACTTTTTTTATATAATATAATTTCTTAATCACAAAGACTTTTTTCTTATTTTTACTCAATAAAAGTAAGTAATAACATTAAAAATTTGTTCAATTAACATCCAATAGAAATCCATATTATGTCCATAGAATGTCCGTATGGACGTCCATATAATGACCATATGGACGTTCATATAACGTCCACGAACATCCAATGTACATCCATACAACGTTTCTTGTATGTCCAAAGAACGTCCATAGTACGTCCATGTACATCCATAAACGTCCGTGTATGGACGTTTTATGGACTACATACATGTGCCATATGGACGTCCATAGACCGTATACGGGATGGACGTCCTATGGACGTACGTACATCCATAAACGTATGTACAATGGACGTCCACTGGATGTACGTGTGTTACTTGGGCTTACATCCCGCAACAAATGGGTTCACAGAAAATACTGTGAAAAGTGTAAAAAATGGAATGAGACAAGTTTTGTTGGACGACACCAATAGGAATGTGTCATTTGAGACATTATTAAATCGATATTTGTTTCACTATAGGAATTCAGTACATATGACTACTGGTGTCACTGATAGCGAGCAAGGAACTGCTAATAAGAGATGAAAGAGGTATTGCATGACCCGTACTCACCAAATTATGATAAGTTAGATAATAGTAGTAATAATACTGTAAAGGCATCGACCTTAGAATTAGGTAAGGAAACTGATGTAACTAGTACATATTAAGGAACCTGAGATAGATAGCAGCAAAGAAGAGGTCAGTGAAGCAAGTACAAATGCGAAAGCGGTTGATGAAAACCGAGAGTATGTAGAACAAAACCAAAGCACAAGGGGTTTATCAAAGGCCTAAGCGCAATATTAAGCCTCCGGTACGCTTGTGTACAATGTAGTGTATTTAGTTTTGGAACTGTAGTGTTTTTAGTTTTGCAACCGTTAGTATCTAGTAGGTAACTGAATGTAATGGATAGCAAAGACTGTATAATAAATTCTTGGTTCTAAGATACGTGTGTTCTGGTTTTATTGAGGCCATCCTCATTATTGTTATATTACGATATTACAAAATGCTTTAAAGATTACTCGTGATAACGATATACATTTCATATTTTCCTCCAAAATTCAACGCACCTACCTACTCCAGCCACTTGATGTTGGTTATTTCTCCAGTCTAAAGACTAATCGGCGCCAGACTCTGTGGAAATGGTGAGAAACTAAAGGTGGGAAAAAAGCAGTAGTTGTCAGTGGCGGCTCGTGAACTCCCGAGGAGGGTAGGCACAAGAAAAAATCTTACCTATTATTATTTTTTGTACATAAAGTTCATTCTCCTATTTTTCATGCTGGAAAAGACATTAATGACTTTGTTGTCAAAATCCGGGATAAACTGGACGAATTTCTTTTCTACTGATAGAACTGCCAATGCGTTCAGTCGATCTTCTGACGTTGTACTTCTCAGAATGATTTGAAGATAGTCCTGCCTTTATTTTTAATTAAAAGTTTATCTTCGAAAGATAGTGGGTTTTTTAAAAGAAGATTTTGAACACAATTAACTTCCATCATTGATAATAACTTCGATAACTTAGTAAACAGATAAGCATGTTAACTGTTATCGAGCCGAATATAAACTAAATTCGTTTGAAAAAACACAGCTAAGCAGGCTATTACCACTCGCTATTTTGGAAATCAGCACGTATCAGCACGTACTAGCGCTAGCTAATAACTTTCATGCTATGTGCAATTTCTGTGGCTTGGTGCAAGAAGGGCCAATGTCAGTTTTTTACCAAAACGAGTTTGATAGTGCATGTGTATTCACTGACTATATACTTCTTATTGCAAGAAGCAATTGTCAAAAAAAACTATAGAAATGCCTGTAACTGCTTACTCTGTATGGCCAATGTCGTAGAAAAATTTCGGCTGCTTTATGTAAAAAGGGCCAACGTAGACAAAGTATAAACAAAAACATTTACATTGAAATGCAAGAAAGGCCAATGTACAAGTAAGTATGTAGTATTCTTTGCAGAAGACTAACGAAAGAATTCAAGTGTGCCAGATCATGTTCTTAAACACAATAAAAATGCTAGTAATACTGGAATGTGTTCAGAAGATAAAGGACAATTCGAACTCATATAAAACGGTTTCCTTCTTACAAAAGCCAGTATGCTCGTGAACAGTTTGGAAAAAAAGGCTTGTCGTCAGACTTTTTAATAGCCAGAATGTATCGCTTGTATGTTCAATACTGCCAAGAAAACAATTTGTCAGTTCGGAAGGAATCTGTTTACAGTAAAATTTTCGTGGAAGAATTTAATTTGTCATTCCACAAACCACATGTGGATACATGTAGAAAGTGTGACAAATTTGAATCGCAATTAACATGTATCGAAAATTTAGACGAACGGCAGTCTATTGAAAATGAAAGAAATAAACATTTAGATTTAGCAAAAAGTTCCTACAAGGAAAATAAAATTGATAAAATCAGGAGTAAAGAGGAAGGCCCATAGTTACTGCTTCCCATACCGTACCTTACAAGTGGAATAGCGTTCTACAAGCGTCAGTTATGGACCTTAAACTTGACGTTTTAAGAAAAAAAAATGGTCCAGCACCACGTTATTGCTATATATGGCATGAAACGATAGCGAAAAGACGTGGACAAGAAATTGGTGCTTGCATTTTTCAATACTTAAAATCTTTGCCTGCTGAAGTAAAAGAAGTAAATTTATACAGTGATTCATGTTCAGGGCAGAACAGGAATATTTACATTTGCTTGATGCTTTTGTATACAGTGCAGCATCTAAAACGAAGTGGCCGCATCGTTATCAATTTATCATCAATCATAAATTTCTTGAAGCAGAGCCATACCCATATGGAGGCCGACACGATAATAAATGCATCCTTGTAACACGGAGAATTTCCAACATTACTGAAAAAATCTACAATCCTACAAACGTACAAAAATAAAGGTAATCCAACTGACACTAATAACTGTAGGTTCAGTGGCATACAATCAGTATTTTCAAAAATATTCGAGAATATATTCCTAAGCAGACTTTTAAGTCATCTAAAACGAAATAGGATAATAACAAATGAACAACACGAATTCCAAGCAGGTAAAAGTACCTCAACCGCAATTTCCAAATTCTTGGATACAGTAAGTGAAAGGCTAGATGATAAGGAATTATGTATTTGGTATTTTCTATGACATGACAAAAGCATTTGACTGTGTCAACCATACACTACTACTGGATAAACTGCAACAATATGGTGTTAGAGGACCTGCACTGGGATGGCTTACAACATACCTACCTCCAGGACCGCACCCAAGCTGTTACAATATCAGCTACTAACTCGATACCTGCAACATCCGAAACAAGAACACTAAAATATGGTGTCCCTCAGGGTTCCACATTGGGTCCGATATTATTCCTAACGTATATCGATGATCTAACGAAATATGTAAGTAATGTCAATGTACAACTAACCTTGTTCGCCGATAATTGTTCTGCCGCTGTATGTGATAAAAGCTCGACAAACTCAATTCAACTATCAAATGTAATGAACTCAAGAATAAATAAGTGGTGTATTAACATAAAACCTCGTTAATGTGCTTCAAAACTAAAAATAAACAGCTATTTGAAGAAGAATCCCTTTTGATCAAATGCGGTACTACTAGTCTACAACTCATAGAAAACACAAAGTTCTTGGGTATCAATCTACAATCTAACCTAGGTTGGTCGAATCATATTAATATTCTTAGAACAAAATTGTCCAGTATGTGTTATTTATATGCATCATTACGAAATCAAGTATCTATAAGCGGTCTATCACGTTTCATAGCGGCCGTTTCATCGCCGGCCGGTTCATCGCGGGCCGATTCATCGCCGGCCGATTCATCGTCAAAAGTATTTGTTTTCGAAATACAATTGAAAGCGGAGCTTAGAACAATAAAAAAAAGTTTTAGAAATCGTTTATTATTAACGCATATAAGACAAATATGCTTAGTACATACATAGTATATTTCAAATCATTTTTCAAATATACCAATTCTCAAGTTTACAGTTAAATAACATAAGAGAATAGAAGAGTTTTAGAAAGCATTTATTTTCAAATTAAAAGTTTTAAAGAAAATTATTTTAAGTTACTAAGATTTCCCCTTCAGTTTACATGGTTCTGGTCGGTACGCGACATTTGGGCGCCGCCGTGTGAGCGCCGCTGATTGGGCGCCGTCTATTTGACCGCCAGCCTTTTGGGCGCCGCGGTTCGTAACTTTAAATAAATCTTTTTAAAAAAAATAATTTTTTAGTAAGTTTCGAAACCAATAATAGACTCACCATGTATAATAGAGATAGTAATAGTTATTTTCTACTCCCAACCTCTTTTGTCAAAATTTAGTTAAATGTTAAACATTGTATTGATTTATGTACGAAAAGAATGAATTTTATAAATTACTTTCCTACGCCAATGTTAAGGGGTGGACATCTACCTAACTGCCCTTCCACAATAGTGTTAATGTTATGTTAATGGTAATGTTATGTTAGAGTGATACTTTCCAAAGCATATGTAGTTAAATGTAGGCGTCATGTCAATCATGTTAATGGTAATGGTAATGTTAAAAACACACACTGCCCTTCCACAATAGTGTTAATGTTATGTTAATGGTAATGTTGTGTTAGAGTGGTAGGTAACTTCCAAAGCATTATAAGTTCACAATCATGTTAATGGCGATGTTAGCAGCCCAGAAAATTTCTGGGCTGCTAACATCGCCACTAACATATAATCAAAATTGAGTGTAAACAAAAGGTTGTTCATATAAATAATAAATATTAAATAAAATATCAATTTCAACGGGAAATAATAAGATTTATTCGCTTTATACGTATTTCGGCATCATTGTGCCATTGTCAAAAGCTATTATAAAATATTATAACAAATGCAAAAATATAGTAACTCCTTGATTCTATTATTTTAACACTGCGTGAAGCAGCTGGCCCCAGTCAACCCGTCGGAGGTCAGTCGCTTATCAGTGTTTTAAAAAGATATTTATTCCAAAATCTTCAGTAAAGGAGAATCTAAGAGATCAATTTGCTCATTCATTAAAGGTATGTTGTTTTTTGTGTGTTTATAAATTTCAAAAGCTTCTAAAATGTTTAATTTATTTTTGTTATCAGAAAAGTGTAAAAATTTAATTGTATTATTAGATGTTAATGTGTGATTTTGTTCTAACAAATGTTTAGCAAAATTTGATTTATGTGCATGTTTATATTTGTAACAACGGATATGTTCTTTTTGCCTAATACTAAAATTTCTAATTGTTTGACCTATATATACTGAATCACAATGTGAACAATTTAATTTATAAATACCTGATTTTAGTAAATCATTAATTTTGTCTTTAGCATTGAAAAGAGAGTATAGAATATTTTTATTTGTTTTAAAAATGACTTTATATTTATTTGTGTTATTTATAATTTTAGCAATCTTTTCTGAAATTTTACCAAAATATGGAATTGAAACGTATTTTAATGTTTTATCAGTGTTATTAATGGAATAAACTTTTTGAATAGCTAATTTATAATTTTTCTTTTTAATTAAAGTGTCAATAAGTGTAGTGTTATAACCATTGCTATATGCAATTTGTTTAATAATGGAAATTTCTCTATTAAAATTATTTTTATCTAAAGGAATTGTTAGAGCTCTGTGTACTAAAGATTGATATGCTGCTAATTTATGTGTATTATGATGACAAGAGTTATGTGGTATGGTAATATCAGTTTGTGTAGGTTTCCTATAAATTGAGTATTCGAGTATGTTTTCTGAATTAATTTTTATGTTTAAGTCTAAAAAGTTAATAGATCTGTTTTGTTCAATTTCTAGTGTAAATTTAATTTTTTGGTGTAAAGTATTAATAAAAATTAAAAAGTCGTCAATGTATTCGAAAGAACTATCAAAACATGCCAAAATATCGTCAACATAACGAAACCAAAATACAATTTTATTTGATAGATTTGATTCAAATATTTGATCTTCTATATTTTCCATAAAAATATTAGCCAATAGTGGTGAAATGGGACTACCCATTGGTAACCCATCTTTCTGAAGATAAATTTTATCATTAAAAATAAACTAATTTTGATTAATACAAAGTTCAAATAATTGAATCAACTCTATCCTTTTTGTTAATTCAATGTTATTGTTAACTAAAACATTTTCTAATAAAGGAATACATTCCTGTGGGGGTATTTGTGAAAACATACTCGTAACATCAAAACTAACTATTTTACATAGTGGTGGTAAGCTAATGTTACTTAATTTATTAATTAATTCAGAAGTGTTTTTAACTGAATATTTTGGAGTGTATCCTAAATTATTAATTATATTATTTAATGTTTTAGCTAGCATGTGGTTTGGTGCATGTATGTATGAAACTACACAGGAATGTATTCCTTTATTAGAAAATGTTTTAGTTAACAATAACATTGAATTAACAAAAAGGATAGAGTTGATTCAATTATTTGAACTTTGTATTAATCAAAATTATTTTATTTTTAATGATAAAATTTATCTTCAGAAAGATGGGTTACCAATGGGTAGTCCCATTTCACCACTATTGGCTAATATTTTTATGGAAAATATAGAAGATCAAATATTTGAATCAAATCTATCAAATAAAATTGTATTTTGGTTTCGTTATGTTGACGATATTTTGGCATGTTTTGATAGTTGTTTCGAATACATTGACGACTTTTTAATTTTTATTAATACTTTACACCAAAAAATTAAATTTACACTAGAAATTGAACAAAACAGATCTATTAACTTTTTAGACTTAAACATAAAAATTAATTCAGAAAACATAGTCGAATACTCAATTTATAGGAAACCTACACAAACTGATATTACCATACCACATAACTCTTGTCATCATAATACACATAAATTAGCAGCATATCAATCTTTAGTACACAGAGCTCTAACAATTCCTTTAGATAAAAATAATTTTAATAGAGAAATTTCCATTATTAAACAAATTGCATATAGCAATGGTTATAACACTACACTTATTGACACTTTAATTAAAAAGAAAAATTATAAATTAGCTATTCAAAAAGTTTATTCCATTAATAACACTGATAAAACATTAAAATACGTTTCAATTCCATATTTTGGTAAAATTTCAGAAAATATTGCTAAAATTATAAATAACACAAATAAATATAAAGTCATTTTTAAAACAAATAAAAATATTCTATACTCTCTTTTCAATGCTAAAGACAAAATTAATGATTTACTAAAATCAGGTATTTATAAATTAAATTGTTCACATTGTGATTCAGTATAAATAGGTCAAACAATTAGAAATTTTAGTATTAGGCAAAAAGAACATATCCGTTGTTACAAATATAAACATGCACATAAATCAAATTTTGCTAAACATTTGTTAGAACAAAATCACACATTAACATCTAATAATACAATTAAATTTTTACACTTTTCTGATAACAAAAATAAATTAAACATTTTAGAAGCTTTTGAAATTTATAAACACACAAAAAACAACATACCTTTAATGAATGAGCAAATTGATCTCTTAGATTCTCCTTTACTGAAGATTTTGGAATAAATATCTTTTTAAAACACTGATAAGCGACTGACCTCCGACGGGTTGACTGGGACCAGCTGCTTCACGCAGTGTTAAAATAATAGAATCAAGGAGTTACTATATTTTTGCATTTGTTATAATATTTTATAATAGCTTTTGACAATGGCACAATGATGCCGAAATACGTATAAAGCGAATAAATCTTATTATTTCCCGTTGAAATTGATATTTTATTTAATATTTATTATTTATATAATCATGGATTTCAACAAAGTGACGCTTGAGAATGTCAATAAAAGGTTGTTCGTCTATGTTGTAAAAAATGATTGATGTAGTGTTATTTTTAGAACTAATACAAAATTAAAAGGATTTTAAAGATGTTAATAAAAAAAACACTGCTTGGAGCGAAATAGCTGAAACGTTAGCTTGTGGTGGCGAGTTTGTTGCATGTTGTCCATCATTCCTTCTATTCTAAACTCTTTTAAAATGCAGTGGATGAACTGAAAACGAGGTGGAGAACTCTGCGAGAGCGGTTCGCTAGGGAGTTACAAGAGGCCCAACCTAAAATGTGGATGACCCGAGGAAGTGAGGGGGGTTCTGGAAAAGTATCGGGGATATCAAGGGGAAGTCTGGATGTCCTAAGGAAGTACGGGGACAGAGAATATCGGGGAAGTGTGGCTGAGCATAGAGGAAAGGATGAGAGGGCTAAAGACAAAAGAAGCAGAATAAGGGTGGGGAGAGAGGAGAAGGGGATGAGATAAAGATGAAGCTCAAAGAAGAAAATGCGAGAGAAGTATGGAAAGGCAAAGAAAAGAACAGAAAATACAAAATCATATTTAAATGGAGGGAAAGTTTATAAGATTCCTACTTCCAAATCTAAATTTTGCTTTCAAAAAAAAAGAAATTTACTACACGCATGTACTAGTAGTACTAGTGTTGGCGCACAGTTAAAAATAAAATGTAATAATAACGACAAAGTAAAATGTTATTTCTGTGAATTCTAAAATTGCATCCTAACATTCTAAAAACCAACTTCTGATATAATATTTATTATTATCACAATATTATTAATATAATCATTAAACGTCAAACAATTTAATCTGTCATAATTCATTTAAGGTGCCGCCTACATTTGAAATACTTAACACCAACATTGACATTACCATTAACATTAACATTACCATTAAGACTATTGTGGAAGGGCAGTAAGGATTGTATGGTGTGCTCCCGCGCGTACGGTTGTCTGTCCTCAATTTGGAAACCTTGGTCTACAAATTGATTCCCTATTAATTTTAATAAGTGGGGTACGTCCGCAAATACGCTCAGTAGGCGAAGTACTGTTTATGCATCAAGCTCGCAAGTGCTCCCAAGCTGACGCTATGCGCACTGCTGACCGAAATTGCATCGCGTCTCTAGCACACCATGTAATCATAACACCACGGGTTTACTCAGTTGTCTGCAGTTATTCTTTAAGAGAAGGTTGTGAGTTTGTTTATTTATTGTGATTACCTAATTATGGAAGATACGAAAACTAAACGCAACAAAAAGAAGCTCATCTTTGATGGATATATGTACGTTTTCGACAAGACGAGCAATGACGGAACGAAAAAGTATTGGAGATGTAAGAGAAAAGCGGACAAGTGCCCTGGTCGTAAGGTAAGTTTACCAAATAAAGCCCGGCTCTTAATAAGGCCCACTAATAAAATGCCTGTACTACTCAAGGTTGAGTTGGAATATCATTATTTAGATGATTGGACGCCATCTAGTAGCGACTATTCACATTAAATAGTTCAAACACCCAATAGTTTCCCATTGAGTTACTTTGCACGTGCGGACAAAGTTGGGTTATAAATTTGTTGTGAAGCGTTAATAAGGGTTTATAGTGTGTGGGTTTATCCATTTTTATATTGGTGTATATCATTTTGAAGGTAAATATATATACATTTAAAATATGTGAATAAGTTTTTGTTGTAAAAATAATAACGTCAATATTTTTTTACAAATTTGTTGAATTCGTTCCAAATAAGGCCCGGGTGGGCCTTAATTGGAACACAGACCTAAAATATTTCTTAAGACCTGTTAATGAACCATGAAAATGTAATTTCAGGTAGTACAACTTTGAAATCAAATGTTTAAAAAAAGAGGTGTATGGACTGAAGCTGCAATGGAGCGGGCTATGCAAGCGGTTACAAGGGGAATGTCTGTAAGAACTGCAGCGAATGAATTTGGCATTCCTCGTCGAACTCTTAGGAATCATCTGCAGAGTGGAAAATCAGAAAAGAAACTTGGTCGGCCTGCAGCCTTAACCACACTACAGGAGTCTGAATTATGCGGTCGAATTTTCAGACTAGCCGATGTTGGTATGCCTTTAACATCAAATGTATTAAGACGGTCTGTCAAAAAGAAGCTCATCTTTGATGGATATATGTACGTTTTCGACAAGACGAGCAATGACGGAACGAAAAAGTATTGGAGATGTAAGAGAAAAGCGGACAAGTGCCCTGGTCGTAAGGTAAGTTTACCAAATAAAGCCCGGCTCTTAATAAGGCCCACTAATAAAATGCCTGTACTACTCAAGGTTGAGTTGGAATATCATTATTTAGATGATTGGACGCCATCTAGTAGCGACTATTCACATTAAATAGTTCAAACACCCAATAGTTTCCCATTGAGTTACTTTGCACGTGCGGACAAAGTTGGGTTATAAATTTGTTGTGAAGCGTTAATAAGGGTTTATAGTGTGTGGGTTTATCCATTTTTATATTGGTGTATATCATTTTGAAGGTAAATATATGTACATTTAAAATATGTGAATAAGTTTTTGTTGTAAAAATAATAACGTCAATATTTTTTTACAAATTTGCTGAATTCGTTCCAAATAAGGCCCGGGTGGGCCTTAATTGGAACACAGACCTAAAATATTTCTTAAGACCTGTTAATGAACCATGAAAATGTAATTTCAGGTAGTACAACTTTGAAATCAAATGTGTAAAAAAAGAGGTGTATGGACTGAAGCTGCAATGGAGCGGGCTATGCAAGCGGTTACAAGAGGAATGTCTGTAAGAACTGCAGCGAATGAATTTGGCATTCCTCGTCGAACTCTTAGGAATCATCTGCAGAGTGGAAAATCAGAAAAGAAACTTGGTCGGCCTGCAGCCTTAACCACACTACAGGAATTATGCGGTCGAATTTTCAGACTAGCCGATGTTGGTATGCCTTTAACATCAAATGTATTAAGACGATCTGTCTATGAAAATTGCCAAAAAAATAGTATCGCAACACCTTTCAACGATAAAGGTCTAGCTGGTCGAAAGTGGCTTAAATTATTCTTGGGTCGTCATCCCGATGTAGCAAAAAGGAAGTCACAGTTTATGAATCCAGCTCGAGCTACTAAATTAAATAGATTTATCGTAAAGGATTATTTTGAAAAGCTACAACAAGTTATGACGAAAATTAATGTCATCCAAAGGCCCCAACTTATTTACAATATCGTTCATTTATATCTTAATAAAATGCCATGTGTTTAAGGATTAAAAGTGTGGGCTTTATTTGGTACATAGTATGGGCTTTATTAAGTGCACCGTGCTCCTAATTACGCCCACCAACAGCTACTTCTTATTTGGTCTAAAACCCATAATAAATAATATTTTTTTAAAATATCCATCATTGTAGCCGAACTACCATATGATCCAATCCCAAATTTATTATTTTTTTCCTCCATTGCAAACAACAAAAATAAATTATCAATCCTTAGGTGGGCCTTATTTGGTAAACTTACCTTATTCATACAACAGCGGAGGACGAATATTTGCTTTCTTTCGGCAATCACAATCACGGTAGTGACGCGGCAGGGGTGAGTGTTACGAAAATAAAAGTAGCAATCAAAACACGTGCCGAGCAAAGTATGGATACTCCAGCCCAACTATTAAGCCATACCCTGGAAGGTTCTGGACTAGCGGTTCAAGGGCAAATGCCACACAAGGATGCTCTTAGGAAACTGTGTCAGCGGACACGTAATCTTATCGCGGGTGCACCTCCAACTCCAAGGGTAATTGGTAATTCAAGAAGCCTATAAACGGTACGAATTTGCTCCTGGACAAACGGAATTATTCCTAATGAAGGATACTGGTTCAGAACGGCCGGGCGTGACCCAGAAATAATTTTAATATTTTACCGAGAAGATAACGCGAGATGGAGTCAATACATGAAACAAATTTTTATGGATGGAACTTTTCGGCAAGCGCCTCCATTATTTCACCAAATTTATGCTATTTTGGCTGATAGGGGTGGATTTGTTTTGCCTGTTTTATATGCTCTTCTACCAAATAAACAACGTGGGACATACGATCGGCTGTTTACAATTATCAAAGAAATGTGGCCACAATTCAAACCCGACACTATCTCACTGGATTATGAAAATTCTGTAATCGGGTCAGCTACAGCAGCGTTTCCAACAGCGGAATTACATGGTTGCCTGTTCCATCTTGTTAAAAAAAATTTTGAGGGCAGAACAATCATGGAATGTCTCAGAGGGTTTCTCACAACTTTCTAATGGATTGAGAGTGAAAGTGAACAATGTTTAATGGTACGAGAAAAAACTTGGGACCCCATATCTAACTTTTATTGACATATTTTTTCCTATAGTTTCCATACATTTTTAGTAAGGTATTACAACTAATTAATTTGTTTTTCGCATTGTAAATAATTTAAGACTTTACCGCATAAATTCATTTTATTCTTTGTTTGATTTCTGAAAATTTAACATATTTTTACACATTTTTGCGTATTACAACTTTTATGTACTTTTAATTATTATGAATATTGTAACATTTTACTGCATATTAATAAACTCCTTTTTTATGTGTTCCTTTGTTTCTTGAAAAATTTACGTATTCTTATAAATTTTTGCATATTAAAAGTTTTACTTTTAATTACTGTTAGAAATATTTTAACATTTTACTCCATATTAATAAATTCCTTTTTTTATATTGGAACAAAGTTGCAATATTTCGTGCTTACCGCTAATCTACAGAAATTGGCGCCTAAACGTCCGGCGCCCAAACGGTGGGCGCCTAAAAGTCCTGCCGCCCAATCGGCCGGCGTTCAATCGACGGCGCTCAATCGGTGGCGACCAAACGGCGGCGGCCAAGCGGTGGCGCCCAAAAGTCCTGCTTCGGCATAGCACGTTATAACAATGAGCCGGAATTTGCTTTAAATGCCAGAATGGCCTTGGCATACGTTGTCGTTGGTGATTTAGACGAATACGTAGATGCATTTGCCCCCAGAATTACAACACCTGCTGAATTGGTTGGAGGATCATTACATAGGACGTGGAAATGGAAGGCTCCCTGCTTTATTTCTGCCAGAAATGTGGAATTTGTATGACCGCGTGTTAGATGAAGAAAACCGGACTAATAACCACGCAGGAGCTGCCCATCGGCGATTTCAAACGGAGTTAGGAGTGGATCAACCAAATACTTGGAAATTAATATATGGTCTGCGAAAAGTTCAAAAGGGCCGTGATATTTATTAAGAACAGCTTATTGCTGGAAATCAACAGCCTTTAAAGTTGAAAAAAACGCGAGGCTGACGAACCGATATTAAGAATAGTTTATTTATTATTATTAGTTAATTCCATTTTAAATGTAAATGGCAAAAATGTAAAATGTTTGTTTTCATCATTTTTCGACATTGACCCTTCTTGTATCAAGCCACAGATTTATAAAATTAGCGTTAAGGAGCACGCGCATTTGTTCGGCTAGATTCCGTTCGGTTCGGAATCGTCTGATCAGCAAAAATCGAAATACATGGAAATGAATGGCAGCCCGCGCATTACGTCGGTTCGGTACGGCATGCACCATCATTTTCGTCCCGTTCGGTTCAGATGGCAAAAAATTCCGAATTCAGTCTATAAGTACACGCAGGGTGCCTTGATATTGAGAAGTAAGATATCTTGCTTTTGAAGAGGCAATAGATGTATAAGTTCAAAAAATTTGTCACTGGGCATTCATAAATATTCATATAGGGTGTCTCTAAAAGGTGCGGAAAAAATGCTACCGCAAGTTCCTGAGGCTAAAATATGACGATCTAACCCAACTTACCTTAGTCCAAAAGTGGATAATTTCGGAGATACACAGTGTCAAATTCTCAATTTGGATTTCGTTTTTCATAAATAATTGTTGTAATAATTGGTGTATTGTCATAATATTTGGGTGGGGGGGGGGGGGGTTAGCGGGGTGGAAAATTCAAATCTGCTGTCATTTTCAATGTAAAATTAAGAGGGCGCCACCTGCGGTACTTTGAATACATTTAAAACGATATAACTTTTTTGGGCCTCGCTGTATTTAATTTTTAAATAAAAATTCTGATTCTCCAATGTGTTTTACCCAAAAAAGGTATACCTGGTAAGAGTCGATTAGAGCAACCATTTTGGTATAATCTGGATTTAAAGAATTCATTTCGTGTATGACTACAATTCAACACAATTTGAAGAGTAGGTGTTTTAAAAGTTCAATTTGGGTTAAGTTTAGTTTTATTTTCAAGGAAAAACGGTCAACAAGAGATAGCAACAACAATAACAAGTTAATGGAAAAAAAAGCTTACAACAAATGTTAAAAATGACCTCCATTTTCCTGTGTACAAAGATTAATACGTCGTAAAAAATTAAATTGGACTCTCTGGAGCATTTCGTCATTATTTCTCAAATCGTCAATACTAGTTCGAATACGTCTCCCTAATTCATCTTCTGTGTCGACTGGACTAGAATACACAACGTTTTTCACAGTTCCCCAAAAGCAGTAATCCATCGGGGTTATGTCAGGGGATCGGGCTGGCCAATTTACGGGTGCACCATTCCCTCTACCTATCCATCCATTTGGATACTGTTCGTTCAAATAATTACGTACATTTAACGTAAAATGTGGAGGCGCACCGTCGTGCACAAACCACATTCCCCTTCTAAGTTCCAAGGGTGTGTTGAATTGTAGTAATACACGAAATGAATTCTTTAAATCCAGATTACACCAAAATGGGTGCTCTAATCGACTCTTACCAGGTATACCTTTTTTGGGTAAAACACATTGGAGAATCAGAATTTTTATTTAAAAATTAAATACAGCGTGAGCCAAAAAAGTTATATCGTTTTAAATGTATGCAAAGTACCGCAGGTGGCGCCCTCTTAATTTTACATTGAAAATGACAGCAGATTTGAATTTTCCACCCCGCTAAACCCCCCCTACCCAAATATTATGACAATACACCAATTATTACAACAATTATTTATGAAAAACGAAATCCAAATTGAACTTTTGACAATCTGTATCTCCGAAATTATCCACTTTTGGACTAAGGTAAGTTGGGTTAGATATTTTAGCCTCAGGAACTTGTGGTAGCATTTTTTCCGCACCTTTAGAGACACCCTGTATAATACTACTAGTAACTACGAAATATCCGACAATTTTTTCATGAAGCATTACGCTGCAAGTTAAATGTTAATATATTTTTGAATAAAGTTTTTGTTTGACGTTTACAATAGTATCTAAGTATCTTAGATACTTGGATACTTTTGATTTAATTAGCTCTATTTTACTAGTAATTTAAAAAGTTACAATCTATAATTGAACTGATTTTTATTTTTTTTAAATATACCTCTTACTAAAATTACTGGTTTGCGTTTACTTTTTCAAGGTATCTGTATCTGTACCTAGATACATTTTCAAAAATGTAACTGTATCTGTATCTAGATACATTTTTCCCAAAGTATCTGTATCTAGGTACTGAAAAATATGTATCTGTTACAACACTGCAGCTAAATCATTGCCTCTACATTCACCAAAAATCATGTACATATCCGAGTATTCCGCTAAAGTGTAGATTGAAAAAAATTAACTTGAAAAAACACAAGAAAAAAGTAAAACAAACAACGAACGGGAAATTTCTTAAAATTAACTAAACAAAGAACGAAACCACCTTGAATGAAACGAAATATTGGAATTAGTAATCAAAACGAATTTACTTTTACGAAGAAACTGTAATCAACTGTCAATTTAAAATTATTTGACGCCGACATTAAAAAAAAAAATTCGCCGTTGGACATGTTATAGTTGTTGGACATATCATCTTTGATTAGCTATAATAAAGGTTTTGTGTTACTTAGCCTCAATTTCACGACATCTGATGGCAGCCATAGATAACCCTCATAAGCCTGGATGGGGTACAAATGTACCCCAACTCCTATTTTACGTAGAATTTTTTAGGAAATTTTTTTTTCTACTGTTGCCGTTCTAGCAATGTGTAGTACACTCTGTTACCTTCATTCTCGGTGTGTAGCAATTTTCCATTTTGTTTCATTCATTATTTCTAACAAAAATACCTGGTTGGGGTGGTCCTGTACCCCACGTAGCCTTTTTAAGTTGCTTATTTTTTCAGTCTGTTTAGAAATTCCCTCGACTTTTTGGGGGAATACCCTTCATGTATGAACTGTTATTATTCTCGTTCATTGTAAAATAGTTGTAGTTCCGTGGAAATCCCCTAATTATTTCATCTGGATGCCGACAAGCTGCTTGGCAATTCAGTTGCTTTCAAGTTGTCGTAAGCATAGGTCAGATAATTTTTCGCTGTTAGTGTTGGTGTTCATAATGAGTGCTATTCCAAGAATCCGTGATAATAAGAACCTCACAGATGATGAAGAACTAACGTATTTCTTGGAACATGATGACCCGGAGTATGAAGAATTGTTAGATCCAGGGGAGGCGAGTGATGTAGAGTCCATAGTATCTGACAATGACGAAACGGATGATGTGATTGTTGGTGAAGATGAATCAGAAGAAGTAAGTAATTCTGTGTAAATTTTTAAGCCGTTCTGCAAGTTTTTTAATTGCAACAGAAACTTGCTTTGTTTCCACACGTGTTTTTTAAAAGTTATGTTGGTTGGGTAAATTTGTCTCGTGTTTTTTAAAGTTGGGTCAGATTAGGTTCTTGTAATAAATTATTGCTTTGTTTATATTTTTTAATAAGTATGGATAAGAGAAGTAAAAACTTCACGACTTTTGAAAAATCTTTAATCACCGACATTGTCCTGTGAAGAAAAAATATAATTGAAAATAAAGCAACGGATGACACTACTTTGGCCAAAAAAAAGAGCGTGGGAAGAGGTAACTGCTCAGTATAATAGTTGCCAGCAAAGTGGAGAAAGATGTGCGAAGCAGTTAAAAGAACAGTATTATAACATAAAACGAAGTGCAAGAAAACATTTTCACTGTGACAAGGTACGTTTTAATATTATGAAAGTTATATAATTCTGTGCAATCAAAATTATTCTCAATTAAAGGTGGAAATTTTCAAAACAGGTGGTGGCACATTTGTACCAATGTCCACAGATCTGGACCATAAATTGGCGACCCTTTTAAAAGAGCAATTTGAGCCGGATGAAAATCCATTCGACTCCAATGCGCAGCTATATTCAAGTAAGTACTTCAAACGTAATGAAATGCATTATTTTGTTTAATTCATATTTACAATGATTAAGCAATGTGAAAAGTTTATAATAAAATAATATCTAAATTAACGTTATTGCCTTTGATGCAGTAATACTCGTACATTATATGATTAACATAGTATAATTTTATTAAATATATTTAAAATTCTAATATTTACAATGAGTAGGTTGTATGAAATAATTATTATAAAGCACTAATTCAAAAATAAACGTTATTGCTTTTGATGCAGTAGAGAAACATCTGGAATCTCAACCAACCATCACACTACCATCACAGAACCATCCAAAAACTTCGAAGGGGGTGGACGAAGACATATGTTCATTACTTTCAGAAACATGTAAGAAGGCATTATAATGTTTCCTCTTTCTCGAAAATACTAATAGATACTTTTATTTTAACTATTATACTATTAGACCATGCACCTGGAGGTGACACGGTTACATCTGGAGCCACAAGTACGAAAAGGGCTGGTACTGACTTATCACACATGGCCCCTAAAATACAAAGAAACACATATAATGATTTGGTTGGTGAGATAAGAAAGAGAAAAGCAAGAAAAATGAAATTTCAGAGGTACAACTACAGCAAAATAATGAATTATATAATATAAAAAAGAGCATAGCACTACTAGAACTTAAGATGAAAGAAAAACAAAATGCTCATAAAGATAAGTTATTCAATTTTGAAGAGCAGATTAAAGAAATTCAATTAGATTGTGCAAATATTGAAACAAAATGTAAAACTAAGCAACTTGCCCTTCTTGAAATTAATTTAAAGAAAGAAAAACAATGTTAAACTGCATATTTTGTGTGTATTTTATTAATATTGATATTTTAAAAATAAAATAAACTTACCCAAACACTGTATTGATTATTGCTCTTCTCACAGCGTTACCACGATGTTCTTGGTTATTCATTGCAATTTCTCCGGCTTCTGGTTCTTCGGGAATAAATGCTTCGTTTTCCAAGTTAGCATCACCTTCCTCTATTGCCATATTATGCAAAACAGCAGTAGCAACAATAGTGGCAAGTGTGGTTCGTAAAGCTGTCCTTGTAGGTTAGTGCTAATACGGGGAATCTTCGCTTCCATATTCCAATGGTTCTCTCAACTGTATTTCTGGCACGAATATGAGCGAAATTAATTTCTTTCTCCCTGTGTAACTGGATTTAATACAGGTGTTAACAGGTAATGTGTAAGCACTATCCCCTAACAAATATGAACGTATAAATTCATCTGCTTCAAACCTGCCGTGGATTGCAGATGCATTGAACATTGTTGCACCATGTACCGAACCGCACCAACGAGGTACAATGTCTCGAATTTTGAAGTTAGCGTCACAAATGACTTGCACGTTGTACGAGAAGTACCCTTTCGGTTACGGTACAATTCAGCGTACTCTCCACCAGGGGACTGTATTTTAATGTGCGTCCCATCAATGCAACCAATAACGGAAGGGAAACCATGAAGTGCATGAAATGCAGCTTTTACACCTACTCTCTGTCGTTGTGTTCTAGGCACATACAGGGTAGCTATTAAAGATTGGACCAAAGTCGTAGCGTTCAAACGCTTTGAGATATTAATTTGAATTTTGGAACACTTCAATACGACATTACTTCGCATATTTTACAGTATAGAAATTTTTTTTTTGACTCATATTTTCGGAGCCCGGTCGCCATCTTGAATTTTCTTAAATGGTAATAGGGGTAACGCAATACATCACTAGAAAGCTTAATGTTTTCTCTTTCTAACTGTGGTAAATTATTATGGGGTTACATAAGAAAATAATGGAGAAAAATTAAAAAACAATTTGCCGTACGCTCAGGTGGCTATTTATTGTATGCTTTAATTCTAGGTGGCTTTGCTTTAACAGAGCTTCAAAATTAAACAAAAAAACAATCAATAATTGTTTAGCAGATGACAGTAGGTACATTGTCATACTTTTCGTAGAAATTCAGCAATCTAAATTTTCTTAAACATGGATTGGTTGAGAGAAACTGATTGGGTATGGTGATAGAAAACAGTTTGAACATCTTCGTTTTGATTCCATACTTTTAACAATCACAATATGGTATTTGATTTTCAACTTTTAGAATTGTTTGTTTAATTATAGTAGGTACCTTGTTTCTTCATTGTTTGTTTATTTTGCTTTTGTTTAATTTTGACGCTGTGTCAATGCAAAGCTACCTAGATTTGAAGCATACAATAAATAGCCGTCTGAGCATACGGCAAATTGTTTTCTAATTTTTTTGCATTATTTTATTATGTAACCCCATATTAATTTACCATGGTTAGAAAGAAAAATAATCAAGCTTTGTAATGATGTATTGCATTACCCCTATTACCATTTAAGAAAATTCAAGATGGCGGCCGGCCTCCGAAAGTATGAGTCAAAGAAATTTTTTTAATACTGTAAAATATGCGAAGTGATGTCGTATTGAAGTGTTCCAAGTTTCAAATTAAAATCTCAAAACGTTTGGGCGCTACGGCTTTGGTCCCAATCTTTAATAGGTACCCTGTATATTAAGTCTTCACGTAGAGCAGCAATAAGAGTCACCATTCTTTGTATGACCCTTGATACAGTGGACTGATGTATATTCATACCATCACCAACCACCTGTTGAAATGTATCAGTCGCAAAATACCGCAATACAATTAAAATTTGATTGATCGGAGACACCCGATATCCTCGTTCAGTTTGATGTGCGATATTCGGACCAATTATATTTAATAAATTTTCCATCGTATGTTTTTGCAGTCTGAATCGTGCCCTAAAGTCTTCGTCACTGTAGGAATCAAATGGATTTACCCTTGGTAGCAGTTCACGAGGTAAATTTTGAATAATTTCAAAGAGTGACGACTTCGAAAATAATTTTTCATCAGCCATCCATCACCGTCAGACAGTGTATGCCAGAATCCATTAAATTTTGTCCTAGAACCTTCTGAATTACAGTTAGCTCCTGCATGTAGCGATTCATCATCTTCTACATCAAATGGAGGAGTTCATCAGGTTTTATCTAAATCGTCACTATCATTTAATGATTTACAGTTACGACGGTGTACAAGTATAACTTTCTCTAACGTTAATAGTTGTACAATTAATATTTATTCCAATAAATAATTAATAATTGTTTATTTTGTTGCTATAAAGAAATGGCTGCTATAAAGAAAAGAGACCCTTTTCTTTACGATTTGTAATAAGGAAATGTAGTCCATTTCCATTGAGTGTCCGAAAAAAATCTTTTTTTCAGAAGTAAACGTTTCTACCCCACCTCCACCTAATAAGCGGATGAAGACAATGCCACTGAAAAAAAATGGACAGTGCGAATAAACAGGACACGGACAAGCAATGCATTGACGTTGAGATTATCAACACATTAAAACACATTAATAATGTGCATAATGAGAGGGAGGAAAAAGATTTTGGCAATTTGGTTGCGTACGAACTTGGGAAGATAGGGAGAAGAGGAAACTAATAAAGCAAAAAATAATAAATTTAATTTATGATTTCTAATTACAAATTTAATAAATTACGCTCGGTTAACATATTCTATTTGCCCTTCTTTGAATCCCACTGGAGTCAAGAAGTATTTTGCTAAAGCGGAGCGTAAACCGGGGCGGGCGCGGACGCGGTGGCGGGCATAGCGCGGCCGCGGTGGCGGGCATAGCGTGGTAGCGATGGCGAACTACAAGTGCGCACACTGACGCGTTCTGTGCCTCAGTCCGCTTGTAAGCGATGGACGTATAGAAGAAGAAGTGTTATTGTTGGCGTTATTGTTGAATGATAATGAAGAAACAATCCTTACATTATTAACTTTTTTAAATGTATTTTATGTAAATCCGGGCTCTTGAGTTCTATACATACCAGTTCCTCCAAAAGATTTTGCAATATTGTCTCATATTTTGTCCTTCTGCTTTATATTTTTGTATTCTCGGTTCGACAAATCATATAAAATAGGGTTCAAATGCACCATTTCGATGAACTGTTCGGTTCCACTCATTTTGTTCAGCTACCGTACGCACGCGGCCTGGCGGGAAAACCTTGCATGCAGCATTTGCCCGCCTGGCGATAGTGAAGGAGCGGTAGAACGCAACAAGGTACGCGGGCACGATTTACGGATCGCCCGTCTGTGTGCGGACTTCCATTGAAACTCTACAATTTAGTTGCCCGCCACCGCGGCAGCAGGCCGTGCCCGCGCCGGTTTGCGCTTCGCTTAATTCATTTATTATTGAAATTACTGCATTTGAAGAATTATTACTTCCAAGCTTATTGCACGTTTGCATTATAGTATTTTCAATTTCTTGTCCACCTTCCTAATACATCTTCAACATCCACAAAGTTTGTAGGGCAGTACTGTTCCTTTCCAGACTGCAATGCTTTTATAAAGTTATGCAGACAAACTGTAGCTCCCATGATGTTGTCCACATTATCTGGTGAACTACATATTTCTCTATGGAACATTCTCCATCTTGCTACCAGTATCCCGAAAGTATTTTCAATAACCCTCCGGGATCTTGACAGACTTTAGTTAAACACTGCTTTAACAATATTTAAATTTTCTCCAGAATATGGTCTCATTAGTTTTGTTGATATTGGAAACGTAGCATCACCAACAAAAAATAACCCATATTATTAACACTTCCTGGCAAGTCTTCCGGTTCTGGAATAGGTAGCATATTCTGCTTTAATTTTTTCCCAAAACTTGATGTGCTAAATGTACCATCATCACTAACAGATCCATATGCCCCCACATCAAAATATGTACATTGCATCACATACTCCTAACAAAACGATACTAAAGTATCCCTTGTAATTATAGTAAAGAGATCCACTTTTAGCAGGTGCTGTTATTCGTATATGCTTTCCATGAATACTTCCAATACAGTGTGGTACATTCCAAATATTGTGGAAATTTTGAGCAACTCTTAGTAGTTGTGCTTGGGATGGTTCTGGAATAACTACTGGATTTAAAATAGTCATATAACAAATGTTACTTTTTCTACTTTTACGCACACTGTAGATTTACCTATCTGGTAACTTTGTGCTATTGAAAAATAATTGTCACCAGTTTCCAAAACTCTGTAGTTAAAATACTCACAAATTATTTGTAAATGGAAAATATATTTGTGCCTATACTTCACTTTAACGTAATAATAAGGCATTAACTGGGTGATATTGGTTTACGAATACGGTTTTTAATCAAATAGGGACCAAGTAGCCTTAACAGATTATCAAAGAATGTTTTGGTCATCCTAGTGTATGCAAAAAACCATTCCTTATCATGCAGTTTTAATTCTAGCATAACTCGTCTAAATTCACCTCTCCTTTCCCTGTTTAGGGTAAAGTTGGGATATATGTCCCTGTGGGATATATGCCTCTTCTCATTTTTATGTAAACGAAAGACAAGTAACGGTATCTATCGAGGAAGTTATGAAGGAGAGGTAGTAGTGGACGCATGTCAGTAGCTAGTCACTCCTTAGTGTTGTTATTCATCGCTTCGAAATTAATTCAAAAAGGTAAGGTCCGCCATTGTTGCTTGCAATCGGTAGTTTCACTTTACGCGTGCTAAGGTGTCACATTAACAGTAATCACCTTGAGCTGTTATTTTTAACATATTCTATAATTTTTAACTGTTCTAACCTTAATTTGTGATACTGAAATTATACCCAATACGCCTTCAACAAAAATTATTAAATGGGGCATTTAACCCACAAGAAAGGGATTCATGGCCGACTGCATTGTGGGATATACGCCCTAATTATGGGTTTAGTAAAATTAATTAATATTTAAAATAATGCTTATTTATTAAATATTTTCAGTTGTACAATATGCCCAGAAAATACAAAAGAAAAGAAAATGTAGCTGTTAGAGCGACTTAGGCAGAAGAAGCCCTCATAGAAGCATCGGAAATGGTAAAAAGCGGATCCATGGGTGTGAATCAGGCTAGCAAACATTATATTCCTTTCCGCACTTTACGAAGGCGTCTCAAAGTTGGAGATTTAAAAAAAAACCTCTAGGAAAACCATTCGCGCTTGGGTTTACCAATAAAAAAAGGCTAGTTTTACATATTCAGAGGCTGGAAGCAGCTGACTTTGCACCGTCTCGCACAGCAGTCAGGCAAATTGCCTTTGATTTTGCTAGAAAACTTGGTGTAGAGAAATGATTACTATCTAGCCGTTCACAAGAGAATAAAAATTCTACAGGATCACACAGGCTGTTCTTACTTTTAGAGAGAAATCCTTAAGGCTTTACTTTACCTAGCTGGAAATTTAAGTAAAACTGTACTTTTTTTAAACGCTCTCAAAAGTTAATTATGGAGTTTAAAACAAGTATCGACATTGAAAATGCTTATATACAACGTTTATGAGTGCGCTATAGACGTATATTTGCAAAATAGTTATTTAGTTGGCTATAATTAATTAAAAATGTTAAAATTTATAAACCATCTCATTTGAATACGTGTACTCCAAAATAAGAAAACTTTATATGAATCAATAGAGTTTGTAACAGGCTAGTGCGCTACAGGCTTATATTTGCTTCATCGGCTCTAATTTGATTTTTATTTCAAAAAAGCAAAATCAATTTTAGGCCACCAACAAAACATATATTTTCGTTTTTAAGATACCACTAACGGACAAAACTCCAAGCTTTATGGGATTACACGAGATTACTATCTACAATTTGAAACCTTGGCCCATTACAAGTTGTTTGCTTGGTTTAAAACTGGATAATGAGCTTTGGTACTGCACTCAACAAAATTTCTTGATACAAGAATGAAAATAAGGGTATAAACATATAAATTAGTAAACTACGTAAATTACATTAGCTGACTCAATAAACAATTTTATCGTTTATATGTGCCAATGATAAATATCTGAAAATTAAAAATTGAATTTAAAAAAGTAGGCTAGTTTCATCCCGGCACGTAAATAACTGTTTGTAATATTAATAAAATTACCTTTTATTGCCCTAGGGCGGGGTTTACGTCCGCTCCTTGAGGTGGTAATGCATACCTTACACCTACCACCATCCGTGCATAAAATATTAAGAAGCTTTTTTTGTTCACGAAACCTTATGTTATGCCCCAATAGTTTTAACAAACTTTCAAAAAAATTTTCAGGGGGCTTTTTCTTCCGGGGTTTTTCCTAGGGCTTTTTCTTCCGGTGCTTTTTTTCCTAGGGCTTTTTTTTCCTTGGGCTTTTTTCCGGGAATTTTTTTTTCGGGGCTTTTTTCCCGGGGCTTTTTTCCCCGAGCTTTTTTTACCTAGATTCATTTATTACTATTGGAATATTACGCTAGCATATTTTTGTTAATTTTGGGCACCCGTTCCCCTCCTTTTATGCGCGGTTGCGGTTGAAGAATTGGTGGATTTTTTTTCCGTAGACTGTTTTTTCCGCCGGCTTTTTTATCCACGGATTTTTTTTCCACGACTATTTTTTCTTAGATTTGAGTGAAAGATAAGAGTTAAAATAATTATCGCTTTTCAAATTACTCTTACTGTTGCAATTAATCTTTAAACCACTCTAAATTGCTACTGTAAAATTCTAAAGTATGGTACCATTTGGTACCATTTAGTGAAGAGAACAAAAAGCAAGTTATTATAAATAGTAGTAAATATGTTTTCGTCTTTCATGCTTGCAATTTTGGATATGACAATTTGTGGTACATTTGTAAACAGAGATAATTCAATGCGAAATCAACTAAACGATCTACCTGCTCAAATCCCGAGACCTTCGCCTAACTAACTATTAACAAAGAATATCTTAACCAGCTTAAATTATTATCTAGGTAATACCCATTGTAG
Source organism: Hemicrepidius hirtus (assembly GCA_963082805.1). Classification (NCBI taxonomy): domain Eukaryota; kingdom Metazoa; phylum Arthropoda; class Insecta; order Coleoptera; family Elateridae; genus Hemicrepidius; species Hemicrepidius hirtus. Next base: position 30,669,438 of record OY720161.1, on the reverse strand, counting down.
AGCTGTCCGCTAAGAGCCATTGCTTAAAACTATTCTTTCAAAAGTATGCAACTTGTGATACTTGAAAACGAAATTTATTTTAGGTAAAGTAGAGCCTTAACTAAGCGGCAGACAATCAGTTTTTTTTTGTTTGCTGAGAAAAACTCTTGAAAGCAACGATTTAATAAACAAGCCTGATCAGATCTACAATATGGATGAGTCTCTCTCTCTCTCTCTTCGTGGCGCTACAGTCCTATTTGGACCTGGGCCTCCCGTATTTTCTGCATCCAGACATCTCGTTGCCTTGCTGCTGTTTTCCAATTGCGGATTTTCCGCATTTGTTTGGCGTCCACTTCAATGTTGTTTATCCATCTCTGTCTTGGTCGTCCTCTTCCCCTAGCACCCTCCATTTGCCCATTATATACTTTCTTTGGGATTCGATCCTCACTCATTCTCTCCAGGTGACCCGCCCATTTTAATCTTTGTAGTTTTATGTATTCGGCAATGTTTGGTTGTTGATATATTTGCTTTAATTCGAAGTTGTATCGGATCCTCCATACCCCATTCACTATCACCGGCCCAGCAGCTGGCTTTGCACCGTCTCGCACAGCAGTCAGGCAAATTGCCTTTGATTTTGCTAGAAAACTTGGTGTAGAGAAATGATTACTATCTAGCCGTTCACAAGAGAATAAAAATTCTACAGGATCACACAGGCTGTTCTCATTTTTAGAGAGAAATCCTTAACTAAGCGGCAGACAATCAGAAGGATTATCTTTATCGAGAGCCAAAGGTATGTGCCCTGAAGAAGTGAACAGTTTTTTTTTGTTTGCTGAGAAAAAGTCTTGAAAGCAACGATTTAATAAACAAGCCTGATCAGATCTACAATATGGATGAGTCTGGGTTGCAAGTAAATAACAAACCCGGAAAGGTGCTGGCTACCAGAGGCAGTAAAGATGTTCATGTTTTAACGTCGGCAGAAAGAGGCGAAAATATAACAGTAATCGCTGTAGTAATGCCGATGGAACTTTTTTACCTCCGGTTATGATAATGAAAGGGTCTCGAAAAAACCCCGATCATATCAATGGATTAAGCTGGGGCCGACATTTACATGAACAAACAGTCTTCGTTCATCAATACTGAACTTTTTTTGGGTTGGTTCAAAGAACATTTTTTGAGGAGGAAAGGGGTAGCAAGATCTCTACTTATTCTTGATGGGCATACATCCCATTGCTCGTTGGAATTACTACAAGTGGCGGATGAAAATAATATAACTATAATCTGTCTACCTAGCCATACTACCCAAGCCTTGCAGCCACTGGACAGGAGTTTCTTTAAACCGTTGAAAGACTACCTTAAGCAAACCGCGCAAACTTTTATGTTTCATAACAAAGATCGAAAAATAAATAGGAACAATGTTGGACAATTGATTGGCCAAGCATGGAAGAAAGCCGCAACAGTTGGGAACGGAACTTCGGGTTTTGAGGCTACCGGCATCTATCCATGTCGACCAGACGCAGTGGCTGACCATTTTTTCAAAATAGCAGTTGTTGCAAGCCAATTTTCGAGTTCTAGTAACATTCAAGACCTAAATGAAGTAAGTGAAACTCAATGTCTTTTAGAAGTTGATGCTCACAATGAAGCACAAGAAACAACGAAGATGTTGAATTTACCACAAGATTTTTTCGACAATTATGTTACACTGCGAGATAACGCTGATATAAATAATGTAACAGAGATTAACATGGAACCTCTGTTTTCACATTCAACGTCTGCTCTAGTAAAATTATTGAAGAAGAAAAACCGACTCCATCTAAATATTTTCATGATATTTCTCCGATTCCAACAATACCACGAGTTCATAAGCGGAAGCAAAGCGCAGAAGTGCTTACGTCCGTTGAAAGTATAGAGAAAAAGATTGGCAAATTGGCAAAAGAAAAAAATATATCACCTCAAGAGAACTAAAGCAGCCGGGAAACCCGCTGTAAAACCATCAACATCTAAGGTGATTCCACCTATAAAATCAAAACGAATGATCAAACAAGTAACAGAAGCGGCTACATCATCATCATCCTCGCCATCACTACCTGGGGAGAACACCACTTCTAAACAGAAAGAAGATAGTGAAGATGATGTTGATGATGATGATGTTTAGAAAACTACTTTTGTACCAAGGATACTGTTGACTGGATTAAATGTGTTAGCTGTAATTTGTGGATTCACGAAACAAGTACAATGTACGACAATCGTTGCAATTCTTGCGGACGTGATAAGAAAGGAAATTATAAAACGAAAGCTGCCAGATTAATATTATAAGTATAACAGTGCATTTTCTATATATTTTATATAGCTTACAACCTTTTACAATCTTTTATAACCAGAATCTATATTTTTGTTTTATCTTATTGTTTAATCGATTAAAATATACCTATACTTTTTGATTTAGCGTTTGATTGCTATGCCTATTATCTCCATCAAAAATGCAACAGGGCACATATACCATCATGTGGGGCGTAAATCCAATACCTTGTGGGATATATGGCCAATTGTATTTGCCGTCTTAATTGCGTTTACTTAGTCATTGGCATAAATAGTATGTATTATTTTCAACACCTCCATTTAGAACACTAAACAGCGTACCTATATTCAAAAGTAGGACACCCAAACATTAAAAAATAAAAATTTTCTAGCGTTTGCTGCTTAAGTGGGGCATATATCCCAACTTTACCCTACATTTACAGGTCTAACCCACCATCGTCTTGCATTTTTGGCCTTTCTTTGTCTCTCATTCTTTTCGGCTTGTTGCCTTTTTAACAAGAGCAACTTTAAAAGTTGGCTTGTACAATAGATTATCCACATTATGTAGGTATCAATAATTATTTGCAAACACAATTGGGGAATTCTCTAACAAACGTCAAAAATCACGTCACAACTGTCAACTGACTGAAGTACGCCTGCGTGATCGTCAAAATTTTACGTTAGAGTTTACGGCTATTCTGAACGCAAACCAAATTCTACGTTTTAAGTATATTTTACGTCTTCCGTATTTTTTATGTTTACGTTCATTGTGAACAAGGACTTAAATTGCAATAACTTTTTACTTAAAAGTGACTTATTGGGGATTCACAATGGCCGTAAGCATAAGAAATACATAAATTTAGTATATATTTAATTTAAAAATAGTATAACCGTAAAATATTACGTGTTCACAATGTCCCTAAAAAATACGCAAAATTAATCAGAAACCACAACCTACTCATCGCAATTGCTATCAACTGTCAATCTATGAGTCAAATGCAAGAAAAACAATTATTATTCTTTGTCCCAGGTAACATGCTCACGTCATAATGACGTTTATTTAAGGTGATAATTCGTCGGCAACGTTATCGACGTCATAATGACGTTGTTAATTACGACGATTTTTTCACGTCATTTTTAGCGACCTAATTTAGACGTCAATTATTGGTCGGTACATTGATATTATAAATTCGTTTGGGGTGGATTTTATCCGACCTCTATATAATGCGCAAAATTCCGTTCAATGAAAAAAGTACCAAACCGTTGAACGCAGCAATCCACTTAAAAAATGATTATTAATATTAATAATACCAATATAATTGCATAAAACGTAATTACTTATTGCTAATTGGAATTTTTAGCTCCTTGTAGTTACTTATTAAAGCCTCCGAAATGATTATTCTTCATTTGTATAAATTTGTTCGTATTAAAGTACACGAACGCATGAAAAGCGTAACACAACTCACAAACAACGTTTTGACACTTTACTTTGACACATCTTGTCATAGACATTTGAACAGTATTTGAAAAACGTTGTGTATTACAAAGTGTAAACAAGAAAAAAATCTGTATATTAGGCTATGATGTATTACCTATATGAAGTGAAAATACGAGTTAGTATGTATTGTGCAATGTACCTACAAGAATAATCGCAAAAATATGTTTGTTGTTCGAGTTTATATAGTTTGAACTGAATTTGGAAAATCGTTATTTGTGATTGTGAAATAATACACGTGGTCCCAAGCAAAAGAGAACGAAAAATAAATATGTATTAAAATACCAGATAGTGATACAAAAACAGTAAGTATAAAAAAAATTTAGGTTTAAAAATAGTACCAAGCTATAATGTTTTTTTCATTTCTATATCTTAGCGTTTTACGATTTTTAATTTCTTGACATAATTTAAATCGTAACAACCAATACTATACATTTTCGATTCAACGAAATAATAGAGATACATATTTTGCAAATAAGATAAAGTACCTACTCTAACCGCCCGACGCGATGGTCACCTACTTTGCACTATGCTTGCACTTGCTAATACAGATACTACTTTCTTTGTATAGATGAATCTTTGTCTGCAGATTTTAAAATAGTTTGCTTGAAAATGATCCTTACATAACATAGAATACCCTGTATTTTTGGGAATATCTGCAAGTATCTCTATGTACCTATATCATTTTTTAGACTTTTCTGGCGAGATGAAATAAATTTTTTAGTTTTCTTGATAACAATTATTTTTTTCAAATCAATACTTTTATTGATGATTATCGATTGCCATATTTTTGTCTTTAACGCTCTATTTATAAAAAAGTGATTATTGAAGCAGATAGTAGTAGTACCTACTTAATAAAATTTTCAATTCTGAATTAATTATTCCGAATTTAAAATTGTTTAGTCTCATTTTGAAATTGAAAAGGTATAGTTATAAGCTTTTGACAATGGCACATTGATGCCGAAATACGTATAAAGCGAATAAATCTTGTTATTTCCCGTTGAAATCGATATTTTATTTAATATTTATTATTTAATCATGGATTTTAACAAAGTAACGCTTGAGAATGTCAATAAATATAGTTACTACATTTAAAACATTATAAAAATAATTTGCATTTAATATTAAATGGAAAGAAGAAGACACCATCCAATATGTAAGAAAGCGGCCTGGAATCTATCCAAAAATTTTCACATAAATCTCCAGGGAAGCGTTGTTTTAATTAAGACTTGCAAATGCGGGCACTCAGCTATTAAAAAATAATTATCTTAACATTCTAACCTGCTGATAGTTTTTTTAATCGTTACACCAGAACAGTTTTTCAAATTTGAATCATGTGTGTATTAAGCTGTAGTATACAGGGTGTCAGGAAAGTCAACCGTGTCACTTCTGGAGGTGAATTGCCACACAAAATTAAATGAAAAAGTTAACTAAAATTTTTGTCTTGGAAGCACAGTTTTATTTAAAACGGCCGTTAAAAATTAAAAAGAAAAAGTTTGGAACTGCTACTAATTATTGTAACTAGCTTTGGACTTGATTTTTAGGCAATTGTTTCTGATTGTTTCACTGTCTTCTTTTGACGTTTTGAATGTCGGAAATTATTACTGATTAAAGTTATGGGTCAATATCCAGTAGAAAATAATGAATGTGAATGCGATGGTAATGCTGGTGATGCAGTTGTGCGGTATGCGGAGTGTTTTCCTGGGCGACGGTTGCCCCATAGGGAAACTTTTATTGCTGTAGCTCAAAGGCTTCGAGAAACTGGATCCGTGCTAGGTAAGTTGGACGACCGCGACAAGTAAGAAATTTAGATACAGAGGAAGAAGTTCTACACTCCGTAGAAGAAACCCCTTTTTTGAGCACCAGGGAAATAGCGCGTACTGCGTACTGTAGGTGTTAGCCACCATACCGTTTGGAAAATTTTGAGAGAAAACCTTTTGTATCCCTACCACATACAACGCGTTCAAGCTTTAAGTGATGCAGATTATCCTGCAAGGGTTAACTTTTGTCAGTGGCTGGTGCAGCAAACCGCACAAAATCCCTGATTTCTTTTTAAAACTTTGATGATGGAAGAGTGTTGTTTTACCAGGAACGGTATTATTAGCCTTCACAACGCACACGTGTGGGCTGACGAAAATCCCCATGCTATTCGTAAGCACAATTTCCAACATGTTTTTCAATTAACGTTTGGGTAGGTGTCATAGGTGACCATTTAATAGGTCCTTACGTCTTACCCATGCGATTAAATGGAGAAGCATACCTTAATTTTTTAATTAATCAATTACCACTGCTACTAGAAGATGTCGACCTGTAAACAAGACGTGATTTATTGTTTATGCACGATGGGGATTTTAGTAATATTGTGCGTACGTTTTTAGATCAAACGTATCATAACAAGTGGATTGGCAGAAATGGACCTGACCGTTGGGCACCACTGTCACCCCATCTAAACATTTGTGACTTTTTTATATGGGGACACATGAAACAGCAAGTATACCGAACACCTGTAGAAGATGTGCAAGACTTACTAAATCGCATTATGGTTGCTGCAGACAACATTGGCAATGAACCAGGAATTTTTGAAAGAGTTAAGGGATCTTTGATTCGGCGAGCTGAAGCTTGCATTAGGGTAAATGGTGGTCATTTCGAACAACTGCTTTAGTGAAGTAGATTTTCTTTTAATTTTTCTACTTTGTATTTACTTTTTTGTGTAAATAATTAAGTTATTTGTTTGTGTTTGCATCAATAAGTCTTTATAGCTTTACCTACGTAATTTGAAATCACCTACGTGACTGTTAAATTTTAAGCTTACTCAGGCTAAATTTAAGTCAAAATAATGCAGTACCCAAAATTTTCTTTTTAATTTTTAACATTGATTTTTGTGAAAACTGTGCTTCCAAGACAAAAATTTTATTTAACTTTTTCATTTCAATGTACGTGATCATTCACATCCAGAAGTGACACGGTTGACTTTCCTGACACCCTGTATAGTGTGCTAGCACTGCGGGCATTGAAAATTTCCCCAAAATTTCCCATTGTATTCTGAAGTTTAACTGACACGCTGTGGTTTAACTTGAGATTGTAATTCCGAGTTTTAAGTATTTATCGTAAGGAACTTCAAGATCTCTTAAATGGTGATGATCCTCGATCAAACAATTTTAGGAAGTATGTACAGTCAGCGACAAATGTTTTCACCAGTATGATACCACTGAACACGATATATAAGAGGTACCATAACGTCGTTCTTACTGTTTTATATAGGTATCTTGGTAACACTGTTAACAAGATGAAATGAAATATAGAAATGTGTTATATTTCTCAGTAAAGCGGGTTACAGTGGTACAAGACTGGTGAAAACATTTGTCGCTGACTGTACAATAGCAGTTTGGCTATGGCATCCATGGGTCCCAATATAGTTGCACCTCCAGGAAATGGACCATACTGCTTTAAAATACACGGTCAAATATAACATAGGGTTGGCCCCTTGTACCCCGATGAAGGTGATACACCATCATACGGACAAATTTATATATTAGATTCGGAACTTGCAACTACAGAAAGGTTACGTAATTCAGCAAATTCTGGTTGCATTTCAGCGATAATGGGGCAGTTAGGTGCTCGTTTATCTCATATCCATACGTGGCTTCATTGCGGATGATGAAAGAGGTTATAGAAGAAGAGGAAAGTCTAGCTTTACTGTAAAATAGAACAAGTACATCTGTAAGAATGTTTTTTGACATATCTAAAACCATGGATCAAAGGCGGTATATTGCACCAACTGCTAATGTAGCACGTGTCCAGAGATTTATTTCAAATGCTTAAACTTTTAGCGGGTATGACTATATATTATGAAGTAAAATTAAGTAAATAACAATTTTTAGCTTTAATTATTAATTTTAACATTAGTAAATTTAATATGGTTTGTTTCCAATTTGAAATTGTTTAGTTTCAATTTGAAGTCGAAAAGGTTTAGTAGTGACGTAGTGACATCTCCACTAACTGTGGATTTACTACATTATAATAATTTCCATTTAACATTAAATGTAAACTTTTCAACAGCATCCAATATGTATGAAAGTAGCCTGAAGCCTATCCAAAAATATGATAATATACAAGGTGTCCGTTTTTCGAAGCTAAGCATGGGAATCTCGGTTAGCTTAAGATATACGAAGTCTGTTAAATGGAGGCAAAGTTGCGTATTTTAACGCTGATCAATAATCTGAAAAGAAATTGGACCTACAACGTTTAGTTTAGAAAATATCTGTAAAAAATCAAAATTCCCGATTTTTGTTTTTCGCTGATAAAATGAAAACAAGTAAAACTACGAATTTTTAATTAAGACATTTTTAAGACACTTTTTTACGGGGAATCTAAATATGCGATTGTTTTTCTCATATTGTTTAAAATAGCCAAAAATCGACTGTCAACTTTTGTTTTTCTTATGGACGCCATATTGGATTTTTGCATTTTTGAATGTAACTTTTTTTTCTGATTTCAACTATGTATGATACATAATACTTTAGCTTGTGTTTTTGCCTACAATTTCAAGTTATCCATTTTTACGCACCTTATGACTTAAACTTAAATTCGTAATCAGAATTTTCTTTAAAACAAACTTGTCGCTTTTGTTTCCGCATGTCACTCTGCGTAAAAATGGATAACTTGAAATTGTAGGTAAAAACACAAGCTAAAGCTATTATGTGTCATACATAGTTGAAATCAGAAAAAAGTTAAGTACATTCAAAAATGCAAAAATCCAATATGGCATCCATGAGAAAAACAAAAGTTGACAGTCGATTGTTGGCTATTTTAAACGATATGAGAAAAATAATCGCATATTTAGATTCCCTGTAAGAAAGTGTCTTAAAAATGTCGTAATGAAAAATTCGTAGTTTCACTTGTTTTCATTTTGTCAACGAAAAACAAAAATCGGGAATTTTGATTGTTTATAGATATTTTCTAAACTAAACGTCTTAGGTCCAATTTCTTTTCAGATTATTGATCAGCGTTAAAATACGCAACTTTGCCTCCAATTAACCGACTTCGTATCGAAAGCTAACCGAGATCCCCATGCTTAGCTTCGAAAAACGGACACCCTGTATAGGTATATACAGTGTGGGTACTTTCAATACCGAACATAGGAGAATTACATTGTAACTAACCTTTCTATAGATTCCTGCTCGCCATTTAAAACCACAAGAATGGTAATGGTATGAATAGAACGACAAAAATACAGCGGATACGATGGTACCAATAAATGTTAGTACTTAGTTACCTTTTTCTGTAAAAAAAATTGTAAAATAATACCTACTATTTTGAAATAACATAGGTTGCTATGACTGTCAACTTTTTTTATCTGTCAATTAAATTATTTGACATCAGTCATAAGTTTCTGTTATTAATATCAGATATGAATAATAACGAGTATTCAGTCGAGCAGAGGGTTTTGCAATTCTCCTATGTTCGGCTTTGAAAGTACCCACTCGGTATATTATAAATTATAAATACATCTTTTGGAAATTTTTCTGTTTTTAAAACTATCTGCTACAATAGAATGATATTAAATTCGTTTTATACGACTCTACTGTAAACGCGGCATGTGCTGCGGGTACCCAGTTAGTATACAATAATTAATAATAACCGGTTCTGGTCGATTTGTAGAATGAATAATTGGCATTCTAATACCTTACTATAATACTATTACACATAACATAAACTGCATCGATTTTTTTTAAACTACCTATTTCGCAACAGTAGTTAGATAATAAGTTCTAAATTTAGAATTTAGCGCCAGTAGGTACATCAACCAATGGCATCTACAATCGCTCCTTGTGTAGGCGCGCGCGGCTTTTACACTTAACTCGTTTAGCATCAAGTAGCGGTTGGTGCTACAGGTGCTGCACTTGTCTGGTTTATGGTGCTGGTTGCTTGTGCACGTGGTACCCCAGTGCAATCATACATACGTTTGTATACAGAAGATTCTACAAATAGTAAGTATTATAACAGATTAAAGTCTAGGTCGTATTCTCGTATTATGGGTAAACTATTAAAAATACAGCCATGGCGTTCGTGGGAGTGGAATTTCAAGATAACGGAGAGTTAGCTGTTGTAAGAACCACGTGGTTAACACCACAAAAGACGGAGGTTTTGTGGCCTCCATACAAATCCAATCAACGCTTCAACAAAGCTCTCGAAAACGAGGAAGATCCCGAAGAAGAAACGTGGAAACTGTTTAAAATAAAACGTCGGTTTTTTGAAACAGGTGGGCTACTTGGAATAATTAAGTGGTTGGATTCAAACTTGTAATTATTCTTGCCAATTTTCAACATTGTTACAGACGACCTAAATTTAGCGAATAAAAAAATAAAAAAAACTGGAAGAAACATCTGATGTTCAAACAGATAATTTATCGGACGAAGAAGAAGCTCTAAACAGGAAACGAAAGAGGTTCCCAAGCCGTCGCCTTACCAGTACATACAGTGATTACGACGATGAGGATGAGAATTGTAGTATCCCCCAAAGTTTCAACGACAAACACGTTGTTAGACATCCAAGACCACCTGCTGTGCGGAACTTGCCAACTGTGTTAACATCGGCACAGAACCGTCGTGATAGCCAAGGTATAAGTCGGTAACTGATGAATGATTTCATTGTTTTGATCTTTACTTGTTGTTCCTGTTTTAATTTTGGTTATTTATTATATCAGCCTATAAAATGTATTTTAATTTCAGAGCAAAGTCATATTGAGTTTATGCAATCTTCATCAAGAAGAACTAGTACCAGTACTAATTCCAGTTTTTCAGGTAATAATACCCTTATTCATGATAACGGTTCAACTCAATCAGGTACGTTAATTTTTCCAATGTTAACCAGTGATTATTAGTATCCATAATTTTAGTATTCAACGACAGATGTTTGAATTTATTATTACACTTAAAGGAGCAAAACTCGCATGGTTGAAGAAAGAGAGGCCAGCAGCAGCACCCCAAGGACCAAATTTAGATTTATTAAACGACTTGCCTAGTCCGTTGCCAATTACTTGTCAAGAGAATTTAGAACGTTTGGAAGTATACCTGAAAGACGTGCAACATTTATCGACATTGGTCAGTGCATATAAATATAAAATTCAATATACTCTTATGTGAATTATTGCAGGCTACATACTTATCTACCCTGGGTGGACATGACATTGCTCCGAAAACCAACAGAATTTTAAAAAGTTTAATCACTGATGAAGTTGCTAGTTCATACAGCTTCTGTGGAAAAAGGCAACAAAAAAAAAAGTTTTCAGGAGTTACTGACAAACAGAGCTGTAATTAGTATGTTACAAAACAACAAGAAAATACAAGTTTCGGTAATTATTTATATTTTCTTTAAAGATGCAGTAAAACTTGGATTACCACAAGCTACAGACAAGCAAATTGAGGATAGCGTTAAAGTTTGGTTGAAACATGCTCCTCAACGAGTAAAACACAATAGCAAATAGTGAGTTTTGTTTATGTTTTATTTTAAAATGTTCGAACAAAGAAAAACAATTGTTAACACCCGACAAATGTACAGAAGGGTTGCAAGGGCCAAAACCCAATTGGTACAAAATGTCAATTTTGAACATACACCTGTTGATATTGCCACAAATACTGTTGATATTTCCTCAAATAATATTCCTTTAAACACCGAAGGTATTGAGTACTTTAATTCTACTTTTGATGCATGTGAGACACCTACTAATTATAATTTTGATAATAATGATACCGATGACTTTGATAGTAACAACGAAATTATTAATGACTTTGCCAATGATAGTAAAATTAATGACGATGACAGTTTTAAAGAAGTTATTTCTGAGACGCCAAATTTGAATCTCAATTAAGAGAATGGGCACTGACCAACAATGTAACTCATGCAGCAGTTACAAAGTTGTTGCACATACTTTCTCCATTGCATTCTCAATTACCATTAGATTGTAGGACGCTATTGCGAACTCCGGTAAATATGGTTTCTAAAAAGCTACAAACTGGGGAGTACTGCCATATTGCTTTAATTAGTAATCTTCATCAATTTTTATCCAAGAATGTTTATTTTAATGATAACATTATCAAAATTAGTTTTAATGTTGATGGTCTGCCATTATTCCATAGTAATAGTATACAGTTTTGGCCTATATTAGGTCTTCTAAAAAATGTAGTTAGTGAACCATTTGTAATCGGTATATTTATACCTACCATTGGACGATTTGTTATAAGATTTTATAAATGAACTTATCGATTTACAAAGTCACGGTTTTTATTATTTAACAAAACATTATTCCATCAGCATTCATAGTTTTGTGTGTGATGCCCCAGCTAGAGCTTTTCTGAAATGTATTACACCACATATGGGCTACTCTTCTTGTAAAAAATGTACCGAACATGGTGAATATGTTTTGGGCAGAGTAGTTTTAAGGGGCGTTTCTGCTTCAAAAAGGTCAAATTCGTCATTTGTAAAGCAATCTGATAAAAGGCCTCATGTGTCTGTCTCCCCTTTAACCAAGCTTAATATAGGATTGGTAACTCATTTTCCAATAGACTACATGCACAATGTATGTTTAGGGAATATGCGTAAATTACTGAATTGTTGGGTTCATGGCCGTTTTCATATCAGGTTTTCTCTTAAAACTTTGAATTTAATTGATGAGCATATACTTTTGTTTAAAGATTGTGTTCCAATAGAAATCAACAGAAAACCCGTTCGTTGAAGGAGTTGGCAAGGTGGAAGGCCACAGAATTTCGTACATTTTTACTTTACGTGGGCCCTATTTTATTGAGAAAGTTTGCAGACCAGGCAATTTTTGAACATTTTTTAATGCTGCATTGTGGTATTTCTATCCTGCTTTCTAAGAAACACTTTGGCAATTTTGACACTCGACTGGCAAATGAAATGTTGACAACATTTGTTAAACATAGCGAAAACATTTATGGTACGGAATTTTTAATTTATAATGTTCATTCATTGATACATTTGTCTGCGGATGTTGACTTACACGGTCCGATTTCTATCATATGCCCCTCTGTAGGCATATCCACTGAAGTCATTGGATTTATCTATTTATATAGTAGAAAATTTATCTGAAGAATTTGAAGTGTGAAGTTTCAACAGTATTTGTGCAAAATGTATGTTGCTACCTAATCATAACCAGAACTCTTGGACATCGTTGCCTTTGATCCACACCATGTAGATATTATTTAATTATTACCTTGCCCTGTTTGCAATACTTCTCATAAAGTTCGTCTTTACAATGCCGTTTATAGTTTTTAATTTTATAGAATAAACTTATTTTTATGTTTGCTAATTTTTGTTGTGTAGCAATTATTTTATATAGTTTTTAATTTAAAATAAACCAATTTTTATTTTTGCTAATCTTAATTGTCTATAGCAATTACTTTTTTGACGTACATACTAATAAAATATTTTTTTAAATTATTTTTGTTAACTTTACGTGAATTGGAGGTCGTGTGTTGTAACGTTCCCCTTGGACGTACAGTATTTGTTTGTGTACTAGGGTAGCTCTTGAGTTGACCAGGGTTCGTAATAAAGAAAAGGGAATTAAATAAATAGCTGGATATTTAAAACCTTTTTAACAATTTATTCAGGACGGTAATACTTTAGAATATTTACAATTTATGTACAATAAAATAATGCATGAGTAATTCAAATAAAAATATAATACGAATTTAAATCAGATTTCCACAGGAAGTATGAATAAGTATGTACGAGGAAGTTAGTATTTTGGTGGATTAAACGGGGCGTTGAAAGAAATTATGATTGGGGCTGTTTAAACGGACTTTCACTGAGACTGACTTGCGTACTGCCTTGACAAAATGTGCACAAAGGCAGCTAATGGCGTCTGATCGTGGCGGTTACAGAAATTTGCAGTGGCCGGGAGAATCAGTGAACAGTGGTGGATAAATAACTTGAAAGTGATTTCAAATAACAGGGGTAAGTGTTTTCAACTATTGGTTAAAACGGAACCGAGTTCCAGGAGTGAGCAAAGAATACCTGTATGCAATTAATCTAAACACGGAGGGTTTCTTAATGATTGAAAACAAAATTCAATTGATTGTCTAATTAATCAAGTTCATGGAACTAGTCAGATTGCAACAGTAGAGCATGTATTTCACGTGATCAAATTACTGTGCCGCCCAAAAAGAACACAAGCCTGATTAGGTACGGGGTTAATTAGGTGCACCGTTTAGCACAACTGCAGCACTAATTAATAGATAGAGTAGTTTAGAGTGAACGTTCTGATCGTGAAGATCGTACACACGCACTTCTAAATACTCTCGGCGAAGCAAGGGAGTTATTAGACAACCAATTATTTAAACTAATGTTAATTAAATAAAATTAAATTGAATCGGGTATTTCGTTGTCCACTACGGAACACTCGGATTGCTTTAAGAGCAAATACAAAATAAATTTGGAATACGGAATTCGGAATAACTCAAACTTAATTTGAAAATGGTTCGGACTCAAATTACACGAAAGTTTCCGGGGAATTTTTCGAATAATTCTCCTGGAGAATCGGCTCCGCGCCGGTTTTACAGGGCGCGGGCCTCTCCCCCACTTGGAGTGAATCCGCGGACTTGTGGCGGACTTACTAGGTGGGAGTATCGGGGAGATTCGGAGCTGAACGAGGACGACTAACCACGGCGAAGACAGAAGCCATTTAACTGCTTCCTAATCTTCGCCTACTGGTTAGTCGCCTCGTTACAGTGCAACGTTACACAACGTCATTAACAACGTCGCAAACGTCGTTAACGACGTCACAAACGTCATTAACGATGACACAAACGTCATTAACGACGTCACAAACATGACGTCATTGGGCTGTGGCTTAGACGCGTCATATTAACGTGATTTTTGACGTCATGTCATTTCAATTGGTCATGGACGTTACAAATGTCGAAATAATCACGTCATCACGACGTGACCATGTTACCTGGGGTTATTGTTACTGAAACGAAGACAACGGCAACGGCAGGCAAGTTTGTCAAAACCAAAACAGAAAAGGTGTTGGTGGCTTCGTCCAATAAACAGAAATCGAGAGAAAAAGTTCAATATACACATTTTCCATTTTAAGGAGATTAGATAGTCCTTATGGAAAATTATGTATACCCGTAAACATAACATAAAACAACTTGCATTGTGAACAACGTCATTAGAAAACATAGTATCCAACTTTACGTGATTCGTATAAATTATGTACCTATTTCTTATGTTTACGGTCATTGTGAATCCCCACTTACAAAATACGTAAAGTTGAGTTTATTTCAACTTTACGTTCGCGTTACGAACATCCATAACACTGACGTAAACATAAGGAATACATACCAGCATTATGAATACTTAAGATGGAATATTTAAGATGGCTGAAGGCCATGAAAATATACAATTTGAAATGAAATAAGTAAAAGGTTTTTTTTTTTATTTTTTTTATTTTACTTGACATACCAAATATTTCCGGTTCATTCCTCGTGTGAATCTTAACGTTTTAACACCTTTATTTTGTACAACTATTTTAACATTTTTAAATGTAGAAAATGTAATACAATGTTTCATTCATTGCTTTTATTCCGTTTTTAATAATAATTCAATAATGTTTGTCCCCAATATCAGTAATCGGTAAGTCTTTAATAATTTTTCTTATCTTTTAAAGTTAATTTCTCTTTAAAATTGACAAAACTTTCACTGAACCTATCAATTAAAACTTTTATGTTTTCTTTTCAGACTTTAATAAAAACATTTTTTTTAAATTTAATAAATAATACAACTTATCATCATTCAAATTATCTCAATTTTACTCTTAACATTATAATGTTATCTATTGTTAAATCCAATCACTTTTAAACCATAGAAATAACCAATAATATAATTCCTACTATTGTTCTGATGAAGCTAATTAAAATTAGCGAAACGTCAACTTTTCTTTATATTTTACTGTTTACAATATAACGATTCCTCAAATTTTTATATTATTTTTTCTTTGTAATTTAATTAACCTTTTCCTTTTAAATAATATCATCCAACATTATATGCAACTTTATATTTGGCTGCTTTATTACCACAATTTATTATAATAATGCATTATACTACTTACTGTTCTATGACAATGATAATGTTTATTGATGTCCATATTCAATTGGATTTACATAAGTCAATAGGTCTATAAGCAAGTACAACAATGTTACGGTCATATATCCAAAGTAATATTGTCCAAGAACTCTTGTGTGGAATACAACGTTTTTGAAACTAAATAATCCTTAATAATATTTCTAAAAATTTTAAGGGAAGCTCACGTATGGTAGGAGGAAGCTTGTTGTGTAAGGATTTGTAATTGACGGAATGTACTTTTACAGACCTGCCGATAGCCAATACCTCCTACTATACGTATGGCTCTTCTCTGTAAGCCGAAGACTCCCTCTCTTAAAGACGAATTACCCCACGCCAAGATGGCATATGATAGATGCGAACGAAAAAGAGAAAAGTATACAGCTTTTAGTATGCGTTTAGAAACATTATTTGCTAGCGATTTTAGTAAATATATGCTGCTGCTAAGTTTTTTACATAATTCGTCACAATGTAAATCCCATCTTAGCAAGGGGTCCATCTTTAACTCAAGAAATTTTACTGAATCTAAGTTTTTGATTTTATCTGGTTTAAGATAAAATGCCACTGTATTTGTTTTGGCGTTATTAAGATAAAGTTTGTTTTGGGAAAACCCGTGTTTCACCCGTGCGAGAATTTCCTGACTTTCTTTTACCAGTGCTTGTGAATTTTTGCCTTGGTGTGTGAAGGTAGAGTCGTCGGCATACAAAAGGAAATTTACAGTAGGAAAATTTTCTGTAAGATCGTTGATGTAGATGAGTAATAGCAGGGGATCCAGTATGGACCCCTGCGGCACCCCATGTCGTACCGGTAGCATTTTGGAAGAGTCCTTGGTACGATTGACAAACTGATATCTATTTGCAAGATATGTCTTTATTAGAGTGGCACTTGCTAAACTGATATTATATAGCTCTATTTTTTTTACAAGTAATTCATGTGATACGGTCACAGAATGTTTCCACCAAGTATTCGTTATTTTCGAAACTCTCTAAAATTTTTGTTACCAAACTGCAAACCGCAGTTGAGGTGCTTCGTCCCTGGCGAAAGCCAAACTGTCTGTTACTGAGCAAATTGTTTATTTCAAACAACTGTACTAGTTGGTTAGCCAAAAGTCGTTCGAATATTTTAGATATCACTGGAAGCAAGGATACTGGTCTATAATTCGAGACCAATGTCATATCGCCCTTTTTATGAACCGGAATTATCTTTGCTAGTTTTAAAATAACAGGGAATGTGCATTCTTTGATACAAGCATTTATCAGTTTTGTTAAAGGAATAACAATAATGTTCACAATCAGTTTGATGACGTCGGTGTTAAAGCCGTATGCATCGGTGCTTTTCGAGTTCTTTAGACCCATTATACAATCTCCGACTTGATTGAAAGTGACACTGCTAAATTCAAAACTACCAAAATTGAATTCCTCCTTTGTATGAGAGGGACTACTCCCTGGTACACTCGGAGCATCTATATCTTTTATAATGTCCTGTACGGCCTTCATGAAATAGTCATTGAATTCATTTGCTGAAATTTTAGTGTCGGCAGTAGTACCTATGTTACACTGATCTTTTAGCATTTATGATTTCCCACATTACTTTGGGGTTATTTCCAGAGTGGTAATGTAGTTGTCGGTGGCCTGAATTTTAGCACTTTTTACAGCTACACGGTAATTATTTCTATGATTATAGAGGGAATTTCTTTAGCTCTTCCCAGGTCACATCTTATAAATTTCTCTGAGAAAATGTATGAAAAGATAGCGGACGGTGACGGAGATGGAGATCCGGATCTCTGTCAAAATTGTAATAAAGGCGCGCTGGATGACGGAAAAAAATTTTATGTGATGGAGTGTGTGGACGAAGGTATCACGTAGGGTGTGTAAAGATAAGCGTAGTGAAACTAAAGAAAATAATCGAATTAGAGGGTTTTGTAATGTGGGTGTGTGCGGACTGTAAACATATTTGGAACACTCTGAAGCTAGTTTCAGTTCAACGGAAGTGTTCTAGTCGTACCACTACGATAAACAACAACAAAGTAGTAAATGAAAGTGTAGCAGAAACCGTGAATGTAATATTAGAAAAAGTGACGAACATTGAAAAACTCTGTAACAATACAGTAAATCAAAAAGATATTGAATTCCTTTCACTTATCTATTTATTTTTATTTACAGAATGTAACTTTATCAACTTTTAATTAATACTGAAGAAGGTTTTATAAGAAAACCGCAATATATATATATGTTTTGCCATTGAAAAACTTTTGTTTTTCGTTGTTTTTTTTTATTATTAATTGGGTGCAACTAATTAATCTCAAAAAAAAATTAATATTTAATATAAATTCCAGCCTTAAAGAAATATAATTTTTATAATATAATATCCCACTCACAATACGGTTTCCAAGAAGGAAGGTCCACCCAAGATGCGATGGTACAACTAATAAGCGAAGCACAAGAAGCAGTGGACTCAAGCCATCATTATGCGTATTTATAGATTTGGCCAAAGCATTCGATACGGTGAACCATAGACAACTGATAAAGACATTGAATAACGCAGGAATAAGGGGAACAGCAGCTAAACTTTTTGAGAACTACCTCAAAGATAGAACACAATACGTAAAAATGGGAAACACGCTCAGCGAGGGAACAACAGTGGAATATGGGGTGCCTCAAGGCACTGTTCTCGGGCCCATTCTCTTTACGCTGTACGTCAACGAACTATTTAATCTACCAAGTAAAGGTAAAATCGTTGCATTTGCAGACGACACTGCAATTTTTTACAAAGACAACAACTGGAAAGGCCTTAAACAGAAGGCAGAGGAAGATTTGCTCATGATAAAAAATTGGTTTGATAGTAAAACACTCACAATTAACTTCGATAAAACCATGTACATAGCGTTCACATGCCACAATTACAATCTTCCGACATTTAATAACCTAACAATATACAACCAAAATAAGAGTAACATAACAATAGAAACCACTGAATATATCAAATATTTGAGAATAACGATTGACCAACACCTTAGATGGAATAAACATGTGGACACGTTAATTACATAATTTAGGGGCGTATTATTCAAATTCAAAAGTTTAAAACAAATACTGAGTAAAGACAACTTAAAAATTGCCTACTAATGGACTAATACAGTCATATAAGGTAAAAAAACGGGTAAACCTTGGAATGGAAGATAATAAGCTATAAACTTGTATATACCTTTTGTAACGACGCTATCCTTGGGGTGTGCAATTTGGTGCGTCGAAAAGAAGACGCCATGTTGCACATTCCCGAGATAGCGCCGTTTTCCAAGATCGACGTCATACAGAGGCGCGGGCAACAACTTCTCCCTCCACGAAGGAGAAGGGACGGTCCGCGTCGCTGTGCGAAGGAAGCCGACGCCGGGCTATAAAACCGCCGCTCCGGCACAATTTAAATAACTCCGAACTTCGAACTCCGAACTCCGAATTCAAATTCGATTAGTAATTTTGGTTGTCCGAGAATATTTGAAAATTTAACTTGAATCTTAAATTCCAGTTAAATTTCGCCAGTTTTGCCCCGAAGTAATTTCCGGTGTTCATATCGCCGCAAATTGCTTAATTGTGAATAAAAATTAATTTCATTTCATAACCTGTTCTTTTGGTCATCAGTGAAGTGTGGCTATTTTGCTTTCCGTAAGTAATTTCAAATTTACGTTCTGACCTGAAACCTCCGACCTGTTTTCCGCTCCCGAATCCGATCCTAGTTAGCATAGTTTATCCTGGTGGACCGTATGTGGCATCATACAAGACGGCTTTCATCAGGGTAAGCTTCCCCAAAGTAGGGCATATGTGCTTGCAACAAGTGAACTACCTTGTTTAAATCCCCAATTCGTTATTCCGAGTAATGTTTTGCTTTTATGAGTGACAATTTCGTAACACGTAGAACAAAACACTAATTACTCAGTTCCGAATCAGCCCTACGGAGTTTTACCCTATATGTGACCATAATACGTAACAAGTAGGGTGAAACACACGTAAATTACCGATAACCTTGTCCTTCGACCTGGGTCAGAACTGAGTTGGGTTCTTCAAACCACCCAGTAACATAACTTCAGTTTATTTACCTTTTGTACGACCTTGTATTTGATTTAAGTCAAGTAATTTCACCGATCGCCGTATTAGATTTTGTTTTGAGACTTACCTGGCCACACTGTCACTAAATCACCTTATTTTTGCACAACTTAGCCTGTTGGCTTGTCACAATAGTTTTTGATTTAAACAAACCCCATATTTTACAAATCCAGTTTTGTTTGCTTTCCGCCATGTTGGTTTTATAACGTACAACAAAGTAATTTATTTAAGATAGCTTAACAGAGGCGACCCCTCTGGTCGTTCTCTACAACCCGTTGTTTTATCAATACAGATCCCTGTAATTTTCCGATTCTAGACCAGAGCCGGCCGTAAATAATTTATTCAAAATTGATTAAATTTTATTAAAGTGTACATATCATTATTTTTGCATACATTTGTTAATTTTTATTATTAGTTACATAAATAAACCGTTCATTTTATTAATTTTTAGTCACCGTGAACCAGTGTTCAAACCTCCTGTAAATATTCTGTAAATAAACTTGTTCTCTAGATTTCTTAGGTTTTATTTTTAAAGTCCGACGAACCCTGGGTACTCCGAGCTACTCCCTGGCACAAATAAATTCTGTGGCGACCTCCTCCTCACGAGCTAGGGAGGTGGGTCGTTGCATGGCGCCCGAGCAGGGACCGCTTTAAAGAAGTAGTATCATCCGTATCAACCTCCATTCACCAGCACCTGATTCACCATGATTTCCGACACCGAAGGAGCTGTTGGTGAGTATAAGCTAACCCCTACAGAAGTCCACAGGTTGACCAAGGAGGAATTAGTCACTCAAATGAAGACACTAGGCCTGGACACCGAAGGGAAAGTAGACGACTTGCGAGCGCGACTGAAACTCTTCATGGAACGTAGTCCAGAACCAGCCCGGAAAACCCTGCCTAATCCAGGTCTGAAAATACCATCTTGGTCCGCTCCAACGCTCGCACCAGTACCAGCCATCCCGATGGTGTGTGACGTTGTACGGAAGTGGGGTGTGAAGTTCGACGGGGAAGGTGATCCGGTG
The DNA here is from genome assembly GCA_963082805.1 of Hemicrepidius hirtus. Classification (NCBI taxonomy): domain Eukaryota; kingdom Metazoa; phylum Arthropoda; class Insecta; order Coleoptera; family Elateridae; genus Hemicrepidius; species Hemicrepidius hirtus. The sequence goes on along the minus strand of OY720161.1, from coordinate 30,648,406 downwards.
TCCTTCCTGGAAAGGATCGAGGAACTCACCACCTGCTACCAGCTTCGTCGGGATTCGCTGTTGACAGTCCTTCCCGAACTCCTGAAAGGTAAGGCCATATTATGGTTCCGTAATAACAAAGATAATTGGCAGACATGGAGGGATTTTGAGAAACAATTCCGAGTTCAATACCTACCCGCTCGCTTCCGAGGAAGACTCGAAGAAGAGGTCCGAAGAAGAACCCAGGGCAATCATGAATCCGTCACGGACTACATCACCGCTCTCCAGACGTTGATGCGCCGACATGGGGGATATTCCGTAGCCAGCCAACTGGAGCGGGTGTATGATAATTTACGACCCGAGTACAAACTGTACGTGAGAAGACGAGATTTCAAAACCTTACCTGAGCTGGTCCAGCAAGCCACCGAGTATGAAATCCTGAAGTTAGAAGAAGCCACTTTTCGTCCTCCGCCCTCTCCAGTTCAGGCCTACATGGCAGAAACCGCCTATGAAAGCCGCCGACCCAAAGGCGAAAAGACCCTCCCCGTGATGGCAGTAGCCGCGAGAAGCCCAGAACCCCCAGCTCGCCCTGCCACTGTTCATTTCAGGACTTCATCTCCCCCACTCAGGCCTCCAAGTGGGGTCAGCACTCCCGTGATCCGTACCCCAGTTCCCAACCGTCAACCCACCGCTTCAGCTGCCAGGGAACAGATCTGCTGGCGCTGCGGGGAGTCTGGACATTGGCGCACCGGATGCCGTAACCCTCCACGCCTGTTCTGCTCCTGGTGTGGACAGCAAGGGGTACGTTCCGACCACCCAGGGTGTAGGAAACCACGTCCGGGAAACGCCTCCGGCCGTCGAGAGGTGTGAGGTCCTCCCGGCAACCCCAGGCCGTCTCCTCATCCACCATCAACCAAGCGGAGTGGAACAACTGGCTGCAACGAGTAAGACAAATTATGACAAACAATTCAATCCATCCCACTTCCTTAGCTACCTTAGAATCCCGGCTCTTTGTTAAGCTAAATATTCGCAGCCGAGAATTTGTCGCCTTGGTGGATACAGGAGCCACCAGGTCATACATTGGTCCCCGCATTGGAGCGTTCCTGGTGGACGAAGGATACCAGGCCTCCACCGAGAATCCCACCGCCGTCCAATTAGCCGATGGTTCCCTCGTCCACACAACCGGATGTTTTACCTTCCCCACAACTATTGGCAGCCTGGTGATCGTGTCCCCCTGGGAGCTACTACCCAATCTATCCACCGAAGCCATAGTGGGCCTGGATTTATTAAAAAAATTAAATTGTTCCATACAGCCCGACCAGAAAAAGCTAGTTTTTCCTGATGAAGAAGTCGACTTAATGGACATGGAGACCGCTTCCGGACTTGGAGGTCTGCAGGCCCTCACCCACGAGCAGCTGGAGAAGCTCAACTCGTTCCTAGACCAGGAGCTACCCCTGTTTCAAGCGGTTAAAGGACCTACCAACAGAACCCAACATGTAATTAAGTTAAAACCCGGTACAGAACCAGTTAAACAAAGGTACTACCCCCGAAACCCGGTGATGCAAGATATAATAAACCAAGAAGTGTACCGAATGTTGAATGAAGAGGTCATCGAACCGTCCAGTAGTGCGTGGAGCTCCCCAGTAGTCCTGGTAAAAAAGTCATCCGGTAAGCATAGATTTTGTATTGATTTCCGCAGGGTCAACGATGTCACGGAACCCGACGCATACCCCTTACCCTTCATTCAAGGGATCCTGGACAAGCTCCGAGGGGCCCACTTCTTGACCACGCTAGATCTGAGACAGGGATATTGGCAGGTTCCCTTGTCACCCGAAAGCCGACCCATTACAGCCTTCACGGTACCTGGTTTGGGCTTATTCCAATTTAAAGTCATGCCCTTCGGACTACACGCCGCCCCTGCTACGTTCCAGCGTCTCCTGGACACTATCATCGGCCCCGAGCTTGAACCAAATGCCTTCTGCTACTTGGACGACATTATAATTGTCAGTCGCACCTTCGACGAACATCTCCAGCACCTGCAAACCGTATTCCAAAGGCTACGAGATGCCGGACTGCAGCTTCAACCCGAGAAGTGTGTTTTCTGTCGCAGCGAGCTCAAATACCTGGGTCATGTGGTCAACCGACAAGGTATCCAAACGGATCCCGAGAAGATTGAAGCCCTCCTCCAGGTGGAGCAACCCCGAAACGTCAAAGCCGTAAGAAGATTCCTGGGGATGGCCTCCTGGTACAGAAAATTCATACCGCAGTTCTCCCAGACGGCCGCTCCGCTTACTGCCCTCCTGCAGAAGAATAAGAAATTTTTATGGGGTTCTGACCAGGCAGAAGCCTTTCGCCAATTGAAACAAACACTCACCTCCGCTCCTATACTAGCCTGTCCTGACTTCCAGGTTCCATTTTGCTTGCAGACAGATGTCTCGAATACCGGACTCGGCGTGGTCCTGACCCAGGTGCAGAATGGAGACGAGCGAGTCATCGCCTATGCCAGCCGAACTCTCTCTCCAGCCGAGAAGAACTATTCCACGGTCGAGCTGGAATGCCTCTGCGTGGTGTGGGCCATAAGGAAGCTCCGCGGTTACCTGGAGGGCTACAAATTCACCGTTCTCAGCGACCAGCGGAGTCTCAGATGGCTTCACTCCGTCCCGAATCCCACCGGCCGGCTCATGAGATGGATGTTAGAGCTTCAGCAATACGATTTTGAAATCCAGTACCGCAAAGGCTCCATGAACCAGGTCGCAGACGCTCTTTCCCGAGCCCACGAGGAACAGGAGCTGGAAAAGGTAACTGTCAATCCTGTTTCCGCCATAACTCCCAAGGAGGATTGTCGGTGGTATCAAAAGTTACTCGAAAACGTGAAGACCGACCCGGAGGACTTCGATACTTACCGTATACAAGAAGGTAAATTGTTTAGGTGTTTTCCCGATACAGATTCTGCATTGACCGAAGGATTCCATCCACTTTGGAGACTGTGTATACCGACTCCCCAGCGCAAGGAAGTCCTACAGGAATGCCATGACCAGTCCGGCCACCTGGGGATTCGTAAGACCATCCACCGAATTGCCCAACATTACTTCTGGCCGGGACTCCACAGGGATGTGGTCCGTTATGTCCGAGCATGCCACACCTGCCAGGAGTACAAGAGGACTCAGGAGAAGATACCGGGCAAGATGTGCTGGTCCCGGGTAGAGGGCCCCTGGGAAGTAGTCAGCACCGACTTGATTGGCCCACTCACCAGGTCTACCAAAGGCAACGTATATTTGCTTGTATTTCAGGACCGCTTCACTAAGTGGGTGGAGGTCCACCCTCTCCGGAAGGCAACCGCAAGCACAGTGATTAAGGCCTTCCAGGAAAAAATCATCTTTAGATTTGGCACCCCTAAAACGGTGGTGTCAGATAATGGGTCGCAATATGTTAACAAATTGTTTCAGGGATTGACTCAAACGTATGGTATTAAGCATCAGCTTACCCCACCATATACTCCCCAAACGAATCCAGTGGAACGGATGAATAAGGTCATCGGCACCATGTTGGCGCAACTCTCCCGAGGCAACCAGAAGACATGGGATGCTTCTCTCCCAGAGATGGTCTTCGCCATCAACACTGCCAAACATGAGTCCACTGGATTCTCCCCCTCTTTACTCAATTATGGCCGTGAGATGCTGCTCCCCGGATCTCTCCGAGCCCAGGCCGATCCAGCAGAAGGTCCCGGACAACATACCCGGAGTATCAGCAACAGTTGGGGAAGCTGCAACAAATTTATAAATTAGTAAAGGAAAATCTGTCCAAAGCCTTCGCAAAGCAGAGTCATCACTACAACTTGCGGCGGAGGGATTGGAGACCCCAAATCGGTGAGTTAGTATATAGGAAAGAACATTTACTTGCAGATGCCGCCAAAGGATTTTGCCCCAAACTTGCTCCCAAGTATGCTGGTCCCTTCCGCATCAAGAAAGTGATCTCTCCGGTGATGTTCCAGCTCCAGGAAACCCGGGGACATCGGGCTGCAGGTACCGTCCATGTTAAGGACCTGAAACCGGCGCACGAGCTTCCCCCACCAACCATCGCCATGATGGAGGGGATGCCACCCACTATATCTCCGGCTGACTACAGACCTGCAATTCATTCATTCTTGACTGTTGGAAACAACAAGTTAAAGAAAGAAACCTCACCTCCGTATACAGAAATGGCTCCAGTACAGAAGCACCGCCGTAACCGTGACCGCCGCTCGAAGCCGTACAAAATCAGGCCCTGGAATCCGTCCCAGTACCTGCCGCCGATGCCCATAGTCCGCTCTCCCGATGGCATCGTGGCTCGGGTTTCCTTGGAGGGAGTTGGTGCCCCAACCTTGGCCATCCCTTCGCCCACCGATCCGGCGTATTCACCAGGTCTACCGGAATACAGCCAACCTATAACGCCGAAGAAAGAAAAGAACCTGGTGAGAAAGCTAAAACAGGTATTTGGGGACTCACCTGTGACTCCGCCGGCCAACCCAGACCAGGAAGGGTTGTACTTCTCGCCCCTGCCGAGGACGCCAGATCTCCAGAAACCTCCACTAACCCCAGGCACCCCACCGTGCATGGTCATGGAGCAGGAAGAGGTTCGTATTCCGTCTTCCGTACCTGAGGAACTCCTTCCTGCTGCCAGCCCTCGTCCGCCTGTAGTGGAGTCGTTGGGGATCCAGTCCTTGGTTGAGAAGATGGTACAGCTCCCTGGGCCGTCAACTTCTGGGATGACCATGCCTGTTCCCCAACCGATGGCCGTTCTCCAGACAGCAGTCATGGCGACGACTTCCTCCTCCAGTGTTCCCGGGAAGAAGAAGCGTAAAAACCGTAAGCAACATAAACGGGTGAGAGTATTCTTTGCTCCAGGTTGTTTTGTCCGGGTGAGGAAGGATCGTCTGCTAAACATGACCACGTCACCACTACAAAACATATCTCCTGCCCTCAACACCAGCCCGTCAGCCTGAGGAAGAGATCCGACAACTCCACGACACCGGCCCAACCGCACTCCCGACATTTCTCCCTTCCCCCCGAAGAGAGGGAGGAATGTAACGACGCTATCCTTGGGGTGTGCAATTTGGTGCGTCGAAAAGAAGACGCCATGTTGCACATTCCCGAGATAGCGCCGTTTTCCAAGATCGACGTCATACAGAGGCGCGGGCAACAACTTCTCCCTCCACGAAGGAGAAGGGACGGTCCGCGTCGCTGTGCGAAGGAAGCCGACGCCGGGCTATAAAACCGCCGCTCCGGCACAATTTAAATAACTCCGAACTTCGAACTCCGAACTCCGAATTCAAATTCGATTAGTAATTTTGGTTGTCCGAGAATATTTGAAAATTTAACTTGAATCTTAAATTCCAGTTAAATTTCGCCAGTTTTGCCCCGAAGTAATTTCCGGTGTTCATATCGCCGCAAATTGCTTAATTGTGAATAAAAATTAATTTCATTTCATAACCTGTTCTTTTGGTCATCAGTGAAGTGTGGCTATTTTGCTTTCCGTAAGTAATTTCAAATTTACGTTCTGACCTGAAACCTCCGACCTGTTTTCCGCTCCCGAATCCGATCCTAGTTAGCATAGTTTATCCTGGTGGACCGTATGTGGCATCATACAAGACGGCTTTCATCAGGGTAAGCTTCCCCAAAGTAGGGCATATGTGCTTGCAACAAGTGAACTACCTTGTTTAAATCCCCAATTCGTTATTCCGAGTAATGTTTTGCTTTTATGAGTGACAATTTCGTAACACGTAGAACAAAACACTAATTACTCAGTTCCGAATCAGCCCTACGGAGTTTTACCCTATATGTGACCATAATACGTAACAAGTAGGGTGAAACACACGTAAATTACCGATAACCTTGTCCTTCGACCTGGGTCAGAACTGAGTTGGGTTCTTCAAACCACCCAGTAACATAACTTCAGTTTATTTACCTTTTGTACGACCTTGTATTTGATTTAAGTCAAGTAATTTCACCGATCGCCGTATTAGATTTTGTTTTGAGACTTACCTGGCCACACTGTCACTAAATCACCTTATTTTTGCACAACTTAGCCTGTTGGCTTGTCACAATAGTTTTTGATTTAAACAAACCCCATATTTTACAAATCCAGTTTTGTTTGCTTTCCGCCATGTTGGTTTTATAACGTACAACAAAGTAATTTATTTAAGATAGCTTAACAGAGGCGACCCCTCTGGTCGTTCTCTACAACCCGTTGTTTTATCAATACAGATCCCTGTAATTTTCCGATTCTAGACCAGAGCCGGCCGTAAATAATTTATTCAAAATTGATTAAATTTTATTAAAGTGTACATATCATTATTTTTGCATACATTTGTTAATTTTTATTATTAGTTACATAAATAAACCGTTCATTTTATTAATTTTTAGTCACCGTGAACCAGTGTTCAAACCTCCTGTAAATATTCTGTAAATAAACTTGTTCTCTAGATTTCTTAGGTTTTATTTTTAAAGTCCGACGAACCCTGGGTACTCCGAGCTACTCCCTGGCACAAATAAATTCTGTGGCGACCTCCTCCTCACGAGCTAGGGAGGTGGGTCGTTGCACTTTGTTTTGGCATTTAATAAGTTGGCTCAAAAGTCTCATATAATCTCGTGTCCACATCACAAGATATCAGAGGTCAAAGGTCACGAAAATCGGTTTCTTGTAAATATCTTGTTTCCTTTGCTCAAAATGACATTAAAAGTTATTACAAAAGTTGTAGAGCATAGAATTATCTACAAATTTTGTCTGAGGCAATATTGCATACGATCAACCGTTCTTGAGATAGCGCGAAGAGTAAGTAAGTTGGGACAGATGTTAAAAAAGGAAAACTATCAATTATAAAAATGTTCAACAAACATTCCAATTTGGATCAATCAGCTCAAGTATTTCAACAAGAAAACTGCCCTCCAGGAACATTATTTCAAAATGGAGTACTTGTCTTTTTATCAATGTATAATGCTCCAAAATCAGAACATAACATTGATAATTTTCGATATACGCAATTTATCAAATCAACGAGACTTAACAAACCGGTGCAATTACCATCTCTTCCACCTACAAGTGCAGCAGCTTGACAGCATATTAATCGTGTTTACTATCAGGTTCAAACTTGGTTAGGGAATAATTTAGAGCCCCAGAAATGAGGTTGGGTACTGCAAAATGTAACTCTGGAACCAATAACAACATTATTACCACCAGCACCAGACGAGCTGCTGAATGTGATATTTTGCAATTGCAAAAAAGGCTGTGGTTCGAGTTGCGGATGTAGGAAAGTAGGGTTGCAATGCTTTTCAGTTTGTGGTCAGTGCAACGGACAAGCATGCCTCAACTCTTCATCAGATCCAAATAATCTTGATGAAGAAAGTGAATATGATGTGCCTGAAGTTGTTGAAGTTTTAGACCCGGATTCACCAGACTACGAGTAGGATGATGATGATTTAGAAATTCAAGGTGAACGAGCAGAAGAAGAAAAAGAAGAAGAAGACGATGACGAATAAAAGTAATATTGAGCTGGGTACTTGCTATTAATAATAAAATTTCAACTTAAAACTCATATAATAATTATTTGAATAGAGCAGTTGCACGTAGGGGGCGCTCTAGTCAATGTTTGGTATAACAATATAACCTCACTTTGTCTGTATATGTTGTTATCCCGCCATTATACTATTTTAAATTAATTTCTCACTTTAAACATGCCGTATAATTTCTGTGTACCACAGTATGCGTCAATAACGGTTAAAACCGGAAGCCTTATGTTCCACAAATTTCCCAAAGACAAAAAAATGGTGAAGAAATGGCTGATAGCCATTAAATCAGCCAAACAACAAACGGCCCACACAAAAATTTGTTCGAAGCATTTTACACCTTCGGAATAAACCGTTACAAGCTTATACAAGTGTAAAAACTGTTTAAGCAAAACAAAAATCATTCCCTAATCATATAAATAATAAATACCAATTTCAACTGGGAATAATATTTTTAATATTTTTATAATACAGAGCAATCAATGGAAAATATTAAATTATAAAAGTGCTATACCGAAATTGTATTTACTGATGAGAATATTTGATAAACTTGCATTAGTTCAACTGAAAGGGATGTTCGCCTACAGAAGAGGCAGCAACAAACGCAAGGAACAAAATCGTGTGTATCGCACGATATACAAAATATTGCTGTCAATGCTCTAGCTCATAGCAGTAATGAAAATAAGAGTAGCACCATTCCAATTACCGATTATAGCAATTAGAAATTAGGAACAGTAATATTGAACATGCTTACGTTCAAATTGTAGGTACTAACATTTCAACGTTCACAACTACTAATATCTGCATATTTTTTGAATGATAAACAACTAAAACAGATGACGGGCTGTTCACGGAATTGTTTCATTTTTTTCTGAACACTTCGGCATTACTTATTGTAACAGTAATCCTGCGTTAACCATCGCAGATGAGTAAATGAGTAACTTATTTAACGCTTATGAAGTATACATTGAATTTATACAATTGTACTCTTGCAAGCTTGTGTGATGTATCTCCGAGAGTGGTGGAAAATATAATTAAAGCTTGAACAACTATTTATTTAAGCTTTTTATAAAATTGACTTCTGGAATCTTAATAGTATAGAAGCTGGACACTATGACGTTATCTTGGACTGTACAGAATTTCGTATTGAACGTAGTCAACAGACTACGTATTCCAATTATTATCAGACAAATACCTTCAAAATTCTGATAGGAGGTAGAGAAACGGGTTCCATTTGTTTTGTTTCTGATGTTAATTATTTTTTTACACTAAATATATTGAACGGGTGAAAGAGCAATGCATTCGGAAATTTTTTAGCATTTAACTGGCACCGCACTAGATCTAGCTTTACCAACGTCTTATTTAGCTTCGTTTGTTGCCAAATGACAATGCTGAAATTAAAATAAACGTTTTAAGATTTACTACAGCATCCTTTATTGCTACTAAAACTGTAGCACTTACTGTCGCTCCAAATTTACTTTTCGCTCAGTAGTGACAGTAGTGTTTACACCTAGTTGTTTTAGGGCATCTTTTAATTCTTCTACCTTCATTTCATATATAACAATAACTATAACTAGATCAACTATAACAATAACAACAAAATTAAACCAAGATAAACCAAAATTAATGAGAGAATCAATGTTCTGTGTATAAACAATACAGCCAAAACCAATACAGAAGAATTAGGTTATGTTTCTATACCAAACATTGACTGATGACCACCTAGCGGCCAAATCTGAACTGAGTTCCTTGTACTGCTCTATTGTAATGGAATTTAAAAAAATTGATGAGGAATAAAAATGTCATTAAAAATATAATTTAAATATATTTAATCTATTTTATTTTAATATCTTATTTTTAGTACTTCATAAAACATATTATGTACTGAATTACACAGCTGACCTAACATTACTATACCTACGGCTCAGCACTTCCCACTCTTCGCGCTATCTCAAGAACGGTTGATCGTATGCAATATTGCCTTAGACAAAATTTGTAGATAATTTTATGCTCTACAACTTTTGCAATAACTTTAAATGTCATTTTGAGCAAAGGAAACAAGATATTTACAAGAAACCGATTTTCGTGACCTTTGACCTCTGATATCTTGTGACGCGGACACTAGATTATATGAGACTTTTGAGCCAACTTATAAAATGCCAAAACAAAGGTATATACAAGTTTATAGCATATTATCTTCCATTCCGAGGTTAAATCCCTATTTGACTAGACTAGACTTGTACAATCCCTGTTACAATATGGAATCATAGCATGGGGGTCAGTGTCAAGAAATTACTTAAAAAAATTAGAAATAATGCAAAAACGGTTCCTAAAACTGATATTCAACAAGGAATACCGTTATCCAACAGAACAACTGTGTACAGAAACAAAAATATACTGTCTAAGGCAGTTATACTATAAAAACCTCCTGATACTACAGTACAAGAACAAGCACATGTTGACAAAAGTAAACCACCCTTATGGTACCAGAGGTAAAGTTAACGAAAACAACGAAATAAAACGAGTAGAAAAAAAAATAGGACAAAAATCATTTAACTTTCTGGGACCAAGAATCTTCAATAAACTACCAGCAGAAATCAGGAACAGTCACAGTGTCATTCAGTTCAAATATACAATAAAAAGGTGGATTGATCACCAAAATCATAGTGCTCTCTTACTATCAATAGAAAAATATGTATAAGAGAGAAAAAAAAGAGTGCAAAAAAATATGCAACGTGAAGTTTTAGTTTTAGCTATAGTTTTGTGCAATAACCAAGAATAGCAATATATTTAAAAACCAACAATAAATTTAAGTTTTTATAAGTTTAAAGTTATAAGTTTTTCATTAGGTTAATTCAAGGTTAATTCATACCAAACACTCGCACACAAGCTATGCTTTAGCGAGTAGGTAAAATAATGTTTATTTTAAAATTTTAGAAATTACAATTCAATTAAGAAACTGTATAAATTAGGTATAGAAATTTTGTATTTGGCAATGTGTATGTAAGTAAATGTTTTAAATAAACCAATATTACTATTATTATTATTTAAATCCTCCCGCATACTTCGTAAATTATCATTAAACCAGTTAGTTTGTACACCCTTCCTTGATAAAGACCCTCTTTGTTGGAAAGGCCTCAAGGAATGCTTTTAAGAATAAATTCACAAACATTGCAAATTTATCATTAGCCGCATCATGTGTATCTACAAAATTCAAATCTATTGTTTGAACTAGAGAAAAAAAAAACGCATTTTACAACCTTGAGTGATAGGCCTACACACTTTAGACATTTGTTTTGTGGTTGTGTTAGAAATTACTTTTACATTTAACAATATCCCGCAATGGTCAGACAATGCAGTGTCAACGACTTTATTCTCTATTAACAAGTGGTCAATATTAGTAAAGAAATTATCAAGGCAATTTCCTTGTCGAGTACTTTCATGTATCGTGTGTGATAAGCCATGAGCAAGAAGGAGATCCACTAGTGTAAACGCTTTTTTGTCTCCCGTCCCAAAATGGACATTAAAATCACCGGAGATGATTACGTTTTTCCTCTCGTCAACTAATCTAAACATTTTATCTATAACATCGAGAAAAATGTTAAAGTTTCCTTTGACAGGTGATCTATACATGGTTAATACAGCACAAATTTCACAATGAAATTTTACAGATAGGTTGTTTATGTTGTAATAAGTTATCTCTTCCTCAGTTAAGAAATGTTCACTCATGCATAATATTTGGACATTATCCGGATTGTCAACTAAAAAAGATTCAAATTCGTTTGCTTTATTTCTTACTGATTGTGCGTTGATATGGAAAATAGATATAGGTACGGCAGTTTTACTTAAGTTTTGTATGCTGTTTTTATCTCTGTTTGGCCGGATTATGTCTTTGGCTTCCGTTTGATTAAATAGTGAAAAAACTTATTTATACTCACACCAGTTGGCCGCAGTGAAGGTTTTTGAATCGATTCACTTAAGGTAATCTTAAAAGATGAGTAGATATCAGGATGTTTCGAATCCAACTTAAGGCAGTTGAAAATTTTTATATTATTTTTTATTAAGTAGTCTTGAAGACTCTGTTCAGTTACCTGTGGGTCTAATCGTGAAATGTGAAGATACGATACCTTTGGGATTCCTTTTAAGTCGCCAGTTTCTCCCGTTCCCCATATTCTCGAAGATCCTTTTGGATGTCTGTGACTATTTCGATGAACCACGGTTTTCCATTCAGATTTCTCCGAATCCATGGGTTGCTTTGATGGCATGATATTTTCATCATTTCCAAGTGATATTATGTCCTTGCATTTTTGATATGTAGTAGCCTCTAAGGTAGCTAGTGACACGCTCTGCTTTGTGATAGTATGGTTCCTCAGGGCCGTGCTTGTTTTCACCGCTGCAGGATTATTTACATTTATTGTAGCTGTTTGTTTATCAAGATTCGCAACAACACGCGCATTGTTATCCTTATCCTTTGACGACGAGTCCGTTTTACCTTGTACCTTGTTGTTCGACAGGTTTTGAGAAGTCGGCTTGTGGTCCTTAGATGGCGTTGTAGATGTTTTCTGGGCATCAACTACTGCTGGTTTTGATAAGGATTTAATTATATCACACAGTACTACTTGTTGCTTAAGTGCCTTGACTGTTTCATGTAGGGAAGGTACAACCAGATCTTTCTACTTAATTATGTCTTTCAAATGATGTATTTCACGAATCGCGATCTCGTAATCACTCAATTCTGCTCAACCGTATATTTCATTATGGCTGATTGTAAAAATGTTTTTTATATATTTAACACGCCCACGGTGCATCACAGTACCACATTTTATGCACTTCGGTCCATTTAAAGGAATATTATTGCACTTTTTGCACGGTTTTTGAGATGTATTTTCGTCAACATCACCCATGACCGCAGCGTATAGTGCCTGAACAGTGCTAGAACAGTAAGTGAATAACTTACTGTTTTGTTACGCCTAGCAACCAGTAAATGCAGCTTACTGTACTGGCATCGAATCTAGTAAGTAAACAAAAAAGACCGATCGTGCAAAATAGTATATTAAGTATTAAGAACGGTAAGGACATTTTACCGATCTAAGACAATAGTTTGAAGAAGGAGCGCAGCGACGACTCCGATTATTGTCTGAGACCGGTAGTCCTTACGTTCGTGATGCTTATGACGTTTTTTGCGCTACTGAACTCGGTATCAAATTTTTTTAATAAATTAATAATTAATACAGACAAATGCGATATTTGTCAGTCTCCACATCACGTTGCCGTATTGTCGATTGATATATTGCGTTTCTACAGCAATCTGTAAACAGTTACCGCCATTGCAATTCCTTGCGAAAATTATTTTGAGTTCCGTGCTAAAAATGAATGAAAGTGATTCCGAAAACGAAATTGAAGAAGCTTGGAATGTGAGGTGTTCGCTCTCTGATAAGTCCAGAAAGCGTTACGAAGGTACCTACAATCATTTTAAAAATTGGTGTACCAAGAAAAGTACAAATATTAATGAAAAATCTTTGCTAGCGTACTTTGTTACAAGAAATGAGAAATTAAAAGGTTCAGGACTGATTTTAACTAACTTTGGAAATTGCATTCATTTTATTTAAGTAAACTGACATTTGTGACTGACATTAATTTATCAAATTACATGGCACATTCGTTTTGAATAAATTTACTTACCGTTCTAGAACCCCAAAGTATTTTACCGACGACTTTATCCTTAGCAACTACTAAACATAACTTACTGTCTTGGAAACAGCCGTGGTAAACAATGAAATACATCTCAGTAGAGCAAAAAAGTATATTAATCGAACGTGACGACATCATCAGATGGAGAAGAAAATACTTAACAACTATTAAAAGGTATAGAACAGAAGGTCGAGCTATTTATTATCTTGATGAAACATGGGTCAATGCAGGACAAAAGAAAAATTTGGATAGATAATAGTGTCACAAATCGAAGGCAAGCGTTCATTGAAGGGCTAACTACAGGGCTAAAACAACTATCTGGATAAGGAAAACGTCTTATAATTCTACACGTTGGGTCTGACCAGGGTTTTGTAGATGAAGGATTACTGTTTTTTGAAGGTAAAAAAACTACAGATTACCACGAAGAAATGAACTCAACGGTATTTGAAGAATGGTTCAGTAAATTACTAACAAAATTGCCAGACAATTCTGTCATTGTAATGGACAATACATCATACCATAGTCGCAAACTAGAAAAAAACCAAATAACATCGTCCAAGAAAAAAGATATGCAAGAAGAAGAAGTCGAATTTAAAACGTGAACGCGAAAAGATGCCTTTTCAAGAATCTGAGAACACCTATATTAACGAAAGCTCTGTGATTATTCGAAGGGTTATCAATATCATATTATAATATTATAAAATATGGCGCCGAACAGAAATAGCTGTGTAACATGTGCAGAAAAAGTACGCAAATACGATGACAGTATTAAGTGTAGTGAAAAAGAAAAGTGTTTGTACCACCTGAAATGCGCTGGAATTGCTATAGAAATATACGAAAGGCTGAAGGAAAGTGGAGACTTACTAAATTCGAAATGTGAAAAATGTACGACAGATAACCAAGCAACTATTAGCTTCCAGGTTCCCATAACACCAATGAAAACCAAAACAAATTAGCTAAAGAACTGGAGGTAGTAAAGGCTCAAAGGGATGAATATAAAGCAGAGTAATCAACATTAACCGAAATATATTTTTACTTTTTTACGACTGTCTTATTTATTTTTTTAAATTTTTGGTAATAATTAGCAATCAATTTTTTATTACACATTTATTTAGATTAAAATAACATATATATTTCGGATTTATACATCCTTCTTCAGTGTTTTACCTTGTCTGTTACTTCTCATTTAATAACCTTATAGTTTTTTCTTTTTTCTTTATCATTTTCTTATTCTTTAATTTAATAAAATGTGGTACTATTTACACAACGTCACTTAATACTTTTTATTTTTCGTCTAGAATGGTGGTGTTCGCCATTATGTTTATCATGATGTTTATAATAAACACAATCAAATGCCTTTGATAGGTCGCAGAAGATTACCGAAACTATTTTTTTATTGTTAATGTTCAAGTAAACATCATGAAGAAGGTTATACATAGCATCGTATTCATCGTATTCTGATTGCTTTGGAATCCGAATTGGACGCTGCATAAAATATTATGCTGGCTAATGTACGCAACGAGTCTGTTTTTAACTATTGTTTCTAGAATTTTTGATAGGGTAGATAATAATGCTACGGGTCTGTAATTTCCTGGGTTGCTTCGATCTCCTCCTTTATGGATAGGAATAATGATCGCAGTTTTTAACGCTGTTGGAAACTTCCCGTTAGTAAGTGATTCGTTAATTAGTTCTAAAAAAACTTCGAGAACATGATCAGGCAGACTTTTTGCAATTTTTGAAGAAATACCGTCATACCCGGTAGAATTCTTGTTTTTTAATTTCAATATAGTTACTTTTAATTCATCCATATTAACAGGATAAAAAAAGAAATTTTTGTTTGAGTGTTCTGTTTTTATTTTTCGAAGATAAATTGTAAAATCAGGGCCCTTGTCCAATTTTGACAAAAGCTTAGCCGCTATTGTGGAAAAATAAGAGTTTATCATATTAGGCTGTAACTCGATGTTATCATCATAATCCTTTCTCGACATTCTTAGTTCATTAATAATTGCCCATGTTTCCTTGTTAGTATTAGACGCCTTTGACAATCTATTTATATAATAATTTTGTTTAGCGAGCTTAATTGTGTTGTTATAAATAGTTTTATATTTATTAAAATAGCGTACAAAGGCATCGTTTTCTATGAAAATTCGAACGTACCGAAGAAAGCGAAAAGTTTTTGCCGAGTTTCTGATACCTTTCGTGGTCCACGATTTAGATTTAGTACCTCTGAATAGGCGCTCTGGAAATGAATGTTCAATAAGGGCAATTAGCTTTTTTGTGAATGATGTAAATCTACTTTCATATGTTGTTCCGAGATCACTAACAGACCATTCTGTTACTCCGCAATTATTTTTAAATTTTTGAAAATTGGATTTTGAATAAATTCTCCCATATTTTGGTTTTTCTTTATTATTACTATGACTATGTCTTGCTGGTAACAGCATACTCGTCAACACAGCTTTATGATCTGCCAGCCCGTCAAGAACTGAAGTCACGATATTTTTATCCATGAAGTTAGAGCATACATAGCCTAAAAGTGAAGATTTTTGATTGCTGATTCTGGTATATGAGTTAACATGCATTCTTATATTAAAGGAATTTAGTAAATGAGACAAGCGGTTTTTATTAATATTATCGGAGCTAAAGTCTATGTTAAGATCACCCGCCAAAAGTAAGTTGCATTTTTTTGGTAATGACTCTAATAGTAACTCAAGTTTAGTAAAAAATATATTGATATGACAACTTAATTGTGATGATGAACGATAAATACATAGTATGAAAAGGTTTACATCTTTTGTAAGTACGGCCGAAAATTCGAACCATTTTTCGACAATAAGATCATCAAAATTATTTATGTTAACATAAAGCTTGCCGTTTTTACACATAATAAGGGTACCTCCGTGGATGCAATGAGCACGGCTGAATTTCGAAATAATTTCATAGTTAGGTAGATGAATGATCTCGTTAGGATATAGCCAATGTTCCGTGACTAAAAGAACATCTGGGTTGAGGGCACATTCGGTTAATAAATATAAATCGTCTATTTTGTGTCTTATCGACTGAATATTAATTAGTAACGAACTAAAATTAAAATTAAAATTAGAATTAAAATTAGAATTAAAATTAGAATTTTTGGAAAGAGTCGTTACACCTTTGTACTTTGGGAGCGAAGGATTCGAAAATTCGTAACTTTATCACCCCCTTTCACCCCCTTAACATCGGTAACTTCAAAACCATTTGACTGAAGGTCACCATATGACAGGCCAAAATCTTTCACATTATCACTTACATTAGCATCCACTGTATCTACTGTATCTTCAAAACTCGATTCGTTATCACTGTCACTGTCTTCACTTTGAATAAGTACAGTCGCTTCTTCTTTCACGCTGCTCACCTCTTGGTATGTCTTCGTTTCTTCTTGTATGGCTTTGTGAAGTTTCGTTATATTCATATCACCAGCATTATCCGATATGTTTAATACTTTGCTATTTCCTTTATACTGCTGTGATAGCGATTTTAGACTGTCAAGCATTAAATCGCATAGTTTCCTCTTGCCAAAAGCATTTAAGTGGAGACCGTGTCTTGTATAGTAAGAACGGTCCATATCCTTATTAAAATCAAACATGCCCACATTATTATTATATCGTTGCATATCAGAAATTATTTCACAAATCCTTATATTATTCTTATAGATATTTTCATTAAGCGCGTAACAATCATACCTGTATGGGGTTGTTGAAATAATAATATTTGTTTTAAAGCACATGTTGGTTATTTTTAATATTGTTTGTATCAATTGCTTGTCATTTTTATTATTAGATTAGATTAGATTAAGAGATTAGATTAGATTAGATTAGATTCGTTACAGAATGAAGTCATACTACAGAGGGAACGAAACTAACAGCACAAAAATAATTGTGAAATTTACAAGAAAAATAACCAGGGATAACGTTTTAGAAGACTACTTATTTAAAATGGCCAGAAATGAGAAAGCAAACGGGAAATATAAGCATGCGTGGGTGCAAAACGGAAGAGTATATGTAAAGGAAACTGACGAGTCGGATAGGAAACTCGTCCAAAAAATAAGCGATCTATAATTGCAAATATGATGAACCAACTAAAAACTACATATGACATACGCAGCATGGGCTGTGATCAAATAAAACAAAAAACAGCAGGTAATATTAACATTGATACTAGTAGATTAGGTTTAATAATATTAAGTATCAATGCACGTAGTATAAGAAATGATAGATTTTGTAATATTAAGGAGTTGATAAGTAGTATACAAGTAGAAGTAGACATAATAGTAATAAGTGAGACTTGGCTACATGATATAGACACACAATACTATGAACTTCCAAAATATAAAAGCATCCATGCATGTAGAAGGTTAGCGAAACAGGGCGGAGGTGTGTCCATTTACATCAAAAATAAATATGATTATACTATGGTACAAAATACTAACAAAGATGAGCACAATCTACTCCTTGTTGAGGTAACCAATCTAAACTGGACGAACAAATTAGTCCTAGGGGGACTATACAGAATACCAGAACACACAAATACTGCTATTGAAGAATACCTACATGAGACAGAAAAAATGCTGTAATATATAAATGCGGAAACCATTATCTTTGGCGACACCAACATTGATATATTGGTAATAATAACTTGTGGTAATAAAGCAGCCAATTATTAAGATGCATGTAATGTTGGATGATAATATTTAAAGGAAAAGGTTAAATAAATTACACAGAAAAATAATATAAAAATTTGAAGAATCGTTATATTGTAAAAGGTAAAATATAGACTGTTTACGTTTCGCTAATTTTAATTAGCTTCTTCAGAACACAAAATATAGGTATGTATTATATTATCAGTTATTTCTATGGAATAAAAATGCTTGGTTAACAGTAAGTAACATTATAATGTTAAGTATTAAAAATGAGATAAAAATGTGAAAAATGATAAGTTGTGATATTTATTAAGTTTAAAGTTTTTTAATTAAAGTCTGAAATGAAACATAAAGTTTTATTGACATTCTCAAGCGTCACTTTGTTGAAATCCATGATTATATAAATAATAAATATTAAATAAAATATCGATTTCAACGGGAAATAATAAGATTTATTCGCTTTATACGTATTTCGGCATCATTGTGCCATTGTCAAAAGCTATTATAAAATATTATAACAAATGCAAAAATATAGTAACTTCTTGATTCTATTATTTTAACACTGCGTGAAGCAGCTGGCCCCAGTCAACCCGTCGGAGGTCAGTCGCTTATCAGTGTTTTAAAAAGATATTTATTCCAAAATCTTCAGTAAAGGAGAATCTAAGAGATCAATTTGCTCATTCATTAAAGGTATGTTGTTTTTTGTGTGTTTATAAATTTCAAAAGCTTCTAAAATGTTTAATTTATTTTTGTTATCAGAAAAGTGTAAAAATTTAATTGTATTATTAGATGTTAATGTGTGATTTTGTTCTAACAAATGTTTAGCAAAATTTGATTTATGTGCATGTTTATATTTGTAACAACGGATATGTTCTTTTTGCCTAATACTGAAATTTCTAATTGTTTGACCTATATATACTGAATCACAATGTGAACAATTTAATTTATAAATACCTGATTTTAACAAATCATTAATTTTGTCTTTAGCATTGAAAAGAGAGTATAGAATATTTTTATTTGTTTTAAAAATGACTTTATATTTATTTGTGTTATTTATAATTTTAGCAATCTTTTCTGAAATTTTACCAAAATATGGAATTGAAACGTATTTTAATGTTTTATCAGTGTTATTAATGGAATAAACTTTTTGAATAGCTAATTTATAATTTTTCTTTTTAATTAAAGTGTCAATAAGTGTAGTGTTATAACCATTGCTATATGCAATTTGTTTAATAATGGAAATTTCTCTATTAAAATTATTTTTATCTAAAGGAATTGTTAGAGCTCTGTGTACTAAAGATTGATATGCTGCTAATTTATGTGTATTATGATGACAAGAGTTATGTGGTATGGTAATATCAGTTTGTGTAGGTTTCCTATAAATTGAGTATTCGAGTATGTTTTCTGAATTAATTTTTATGTTTAAGTCTAAAAAGTTAATAGATCTGTTTTGTTCAATTTCTAGTGTAAATTTAATTTTTTGGTGTAAAGTATTAATAAAAATTAAAAAGTCGTCAATGTATTCGAAAGAACTATCAAAACATGCCAAAATATCATCAACATAACGAAACCAAAATACAATTTTATTTGATAGATTTGATTCAAATATTTGATCTTCTATATTTTCCATAAAAATATTAGCCAAATTATATAAGAAAATAATGGTAAAACATGCGATGGCTTCACAAAATGTATGGTTTAACCAAGAATGCATTAAGAAGAAAATTGTTCCAAAATATATCAATATTAAGACCAACACAAAGAACAGTATTACTGAGAAGATAATCAGAAATGCGAAAACTAGATGGTTGAAAGAAGAATCTAAAAGATGGTTCAGAATCAGAGACAATTTGCACATTTACTTAAAGGTACTATACACAGAACTAGTTAACAAATTACATAACATTGAATTTGACATTTTTGATAATGACATTAGAGAATTAGTTAGTAAAATTAAATTTAAAAAATATAATACACAAAAAGATAAAATTTCTAGATTAGAACGAGAACAAAAATCTATTGAACCTAAAAAAACTAATAAAATTATAAATTTTCATCCTCGTGTACTAAATTTATCTAACGTAATATTTAATGACAAAGAAATGACGTTTCTAAATAAAGGTTTTAAATTTTCCACTTTTCCAAAATTAGATAATAATATAAAAGAAATTTTAGCAGTCAATTCTGAAAATATTATAAAAGAGAGGCATTTAAATTATGCAGTCTCAAATTTCTAATTTATTAAAAAGAATTTCGATAAACGATAAATTTAGATATAATACAAATAATAATATTTCATTAATTAAATCAATTAAGGAAAAAGTTAGAGTAAATAATTTAATTTCTGTTAGGGCAGATAAGGGAAACACTTTAGTATTTTTACCTAAAAATGATTATTTAGAAAAAGTCAATGATTTTATAACAGATTCTAATCTAGAAATTTTAAATAGAGATCCAACAAATAAATACCAAAACCAAATAAAACAAACAATTAAAAATTGTGAAATTACTTTAACACCATACGAGAAACATAACATAATATATCCAAATCCACAACCACCAAAATTATACGGTCTAGTTAAAATACATAAACCTAACATTCCTATTAGACCTGTAGTTTCATACATACATGCACCAAACCACATGCTAGCTAAAACATTAAATAATATAATTAATAATTTAGGATACACTCCAAAATATTCAGTTAAAAACACTTCTGAATTAATTAATAAATTAAGTAACATTAGCTTACCACCACTATGTAAAATAGTTAGTTTTGATGTTACGAGTATGTTTTCACAAATACCCCCACAGGAATGTATTTCTTTATTAGAAAATGTTTTAGTTAACAATAACATTGAATTAACAAAAAGGATAGAGTTGATTCAATTATTTGAACTTTGTATTAATCAAAATTATTTTATTTTTAATGATAAAATTTATCTTCAGAAAGATGGGTTACCAATGGGTAGTCCCATTTCACCACTATTGGCTAATATTTTTATGGAAAATATAAAAGATCAAATATTTGAATCAAATCTATCAAATAAAATTGTATTTTGGTTTCGTTATGTTGATGATATTTTGGCATGTTTTGATAGTTCTTTCGAATACATTGACGACTTTTTAATTTTTATTAATACTTTACACCAAAAAATTAAATTTACACTAGAAATTGAACAAAACAGATCTATTAACTTTTTAGACTTAAACATAAAAATTAATTCAGAAAACATACTCGAATACTCAATTTATAGGAAACCTACACAAACTGATATTACCATACCACATAACTCTTGTCATCATAATACACATAAATTAGCAGCATATCAATCTTTAGTACACAGAGCTCTAACAATTCCTTTAGATAAAAATAATTTTAATAGAGAAATTTCCATTATTAAACAAATTGCATATAGCAATGGTTATAACACTACACTTATTGACACTTTAATTAAAAAGAAAAATTATAAATTAGCTATTCAAAAAGTTTATTCCATTAATAACACTGATAAAACATTAAAATACGTTTCAATTCCATATTTTGGTAAAATTTCAGAAAAGATTGCTAAAATTATAAATAACACAAATAAATATAAAGTCATTTTTAAAACAAATAAAAATATTCTATACTCTCTTTTCAATGCTAAAGACAAAATTAATGATTTGTTAAAATCAGGTATTTATAAATTAAATTGTTCACATTGTGATTCAGTATATATAGGTCAAACAATTAGAAATTTCAGTATTAGGCAAAAAGAACATATCCGTTGTTACAAATATAAACATGCACATAAATCAAATTTTGCTAAACATTTGTTAGAACAAAATCACACATTAACATCTAATAATACAATTAAATTTTTACACTTTTCTGATAACAAAAATAAATTAAACATACACACAAAAAACAACACACAAAAAACAACATACCTTTAATGAATGAGCAAATTGATCTCTTAGATTCTCCTTTACTGAAGATTTTGGAATAAATATCTTTTTAAAACACTGATAAGCGACTGACCTCCGACGGGTTGACTGGGGCCAGCTGCTTCACGCAGTGTTAAAATAATAGAATCAAGGAGTTACTATATTTTTGCATTTGTTATAATATTTTATAATAGCTTTTGACAATGGCACAATGATGCCGAAATACGTATAAAGCGAATAAATCTTATTATTTCCCGTTGAAATCGATATTTTATTTAATATTTATTATTTATATAAAGTTTTAATTCATAGGTTCAGTGAAAGTTTAATGAAACAATTAACTTCAAAAATAAGAAAAATTATTAAAACTTACCGATTAGTGAAGTTGAAGATTACATTATTGAAGATAAATATAAGATAATTAAAAACAATGAATGAGACATTGTGTTACATTTTCTACATTTAAAAATGTTAAAATAGTAATACTTGAGGTGTTAAACCTTTAGGATTCACACGAGGAATGAACCGGAAATATTTAATATGTCACAAGTTAAAATATTTAAAATGGCTGAAGACCACGATAATATACAATTTGAAATGAAATAAGCATAAACTTTATTCAAATTATTATTGAAGTAAAAAATCATATGTGGAATTTAAATTTTCTGTGTCTGTTCTGTAATTGATTGATTTGGGTGATTTTTTTATTGAAATACTTTCCAGAAGATTATTGGTAAACGATATGAAAAGGACCAAACAACCAACAAAGCGATAGAGGAAAGATATAAAAAATTAAGAAATCGGGTAACCACATTAAGGAGGAAATTAAGAGAAGAATATTACAACAAAAAATTTCGAGATCAAGCACAAGACTTGAGAAAAATGTGGCAAACCGTAAATGAAGTACTGTCTAAAAAAACAGGATAACGTAAATCAGCAAAGTGTCACACTCACCCACGGACTTACAGAAACCAACGAACCAATCGAGGTTGCGAATATTTTCAATAAATACTATAGTAGTGAAGTTGCAATAAAACTAGCAGAAAAAATAGAATCGTCTAAACTGGTTAATCCAATGGTCACTAACATAAGAGTACAAGCACTAACGGAATTGCAATGGACACCAACAAACAGCTACGAAGTAGGTAAGATCATAGATCAACTCAAAAATAAAACCTCCAAAGATACATGTGATATGAGCAACAAACTTTTGAAGATATTAAAAAGCCACTTAGCACAACCAATAGCAAAGATTGCAAACCTATCCCTAGAAAGTGGGGTGTTTCCTACCATCCTAAAGATTACAAAAATAATACGAATACACAAAGGCGGGGACCCGAAAGATCCAGGAAACTATAGACCAATAGCTATTGTCAAAGCAGTATCAAAAATACCCAAACCAGTACGGGTTTAGAAACACACGCAGTACAGAAGATGCAGTGTCAACCATGGTGGCAAACGTGCAGGAAGCCCTGGACCAAGGAAAAATAGCATCAGGTATCTTTATTGATCTAAAGAAAGCCTTCGATACAGTGAATCACACGCTGCTGATACACAAACTAAACGAAGCGGGTATACGAGGGAAAATCCAGGACTGCATAAAGAGTTATTTGAAAAACAGACAACAATATGTACATGTTAAAGGAACAAATAGTGATCTTAGAGAACAGGAAATAGGAGTCCCACAGGGCTCAGTTCTAAGTCCCCTACTGTTTATAATCTACATCAAGGATATTCACCGATGTGCACTAAAAGGCAAACTTACACTCGTTACAGATGACACTAGCATGTTATATATTAGCACGAACCTAGCAGAACTATTCTCAAATATGCAACAGGACCTGGATATACTAGCAAACTGGCTACAAGAGAACAAATTGAGTTTAAATACAAAAAGACAAAATACATGTTAATGAACAAAGTCAAGGTTCAACACAATCTAAAGCTACATATAAAAGGAAGAACAATAGAGGAAACAGGAAAAGTGACATTATTAGGTCTAGAAATTAATTATAACCTATTCTGGGAAGACCACATAAACAAAGTGATAAAAAAAGTTATTCCAATTGCGGGCATCTTGAAGAGGTTAACAAAAACAGTACATGTAAATACACTCAAAACCGTATATTATTCCCTAATACACAGCCATTTGAGCTATATGCTAACAGTACGGGGATGCACACTGAAAAGACACCTACATCAACTACAAATTATGCAAAATAGGGCAATAAGAAACTTGTTCAACTACTCGTTTGATAAGCACAGGGAGGAAATGTATACAGAAGCCTAAATACTACCATTAACACTACAAAGAGATCTACAACTGACAATGCTAGCCTACAAAACTCATAGCAGACCAGTCACCACTATTAAACCATTAACAACAAATGCTGACAAACATAACTACCACACTCGAAAGAGAACACAACTACAAATAAAGCAAATCAACACGACAACATACGGCAGTAATTCGACCGCTCATAAAATGACATTACTGTATAATCAAATTCCAGCAGAACTAAGGAATAGTGGTGCAGCAGTAAAAGTAATCAAGAAAAACACAAAAAACAGACTAATGTCCAGCATAATAGGCTACTTCAACTAAGTGAAAATAATATTGCGTAATAATAATAATAATAGCAGCTAAACAGTGCAATAATGAATAAAGTGCAATAAAGTGATAATGTATAAACAGTATAGATATAGGATATTATAATAAATGTTAGTTAAGTTAAGCTAAGCTAATTTAAATTGTAGTAACATAGAGAAAGATATACCTCGAATAACGAGCTTCGGCTCAAGAGGTTAAGGACTAAAATAAATTTAAAAAAATAAATAAAAAAGATTGGTTACGACTAAAACACAGAATTTGATACAGATATGGTTCGCTCTGAACTGTTACATTTAATCAGTTTACACAAACATCAATTTAATTTGTATTTAACCGATGAAATGGCAAAAAAGGTTAATAAAACTGTCTTGAGGTTGCCACCATATCACTGCGAATTAAATCCCATTGTATTAATATGGGGCTAAATAAAAAATGAGGTGGCATCCAAAAACCCGACTTTTAAATTAGCAGAGGTCAAAGAACTTTTATTGCAGGCAGTGCGGAATGTTACAAAAATGAACTGGGAAAAGTGTGTTGAACATGTGATTAAGGAGAAGGCAAAAATGTGTAAATTGAATGGAATCATGGACAATGTAATAGAACCAATTATAATTTCTCTAGGCGCTGACAGTGACACCAGTTTGTCTGAGACTTCAGATGATCCTTTGAGGCTGTATTCACTTTGATTTTCTTTCTCTTTTTCCTTATATTATTTATTATAATAAAATTTTATTATAAAAAAATGACATCCATTATCCTGTGTGGATGAATACATTCTTTGCTATCTACTATGCAACCGCTGGCCCACTTCTTTTTATAATTCTGTACCTTGATTCTGTGTATAATTTGTCTATAACTTAATGTATAATTATTTAATACCGTATGTGTTTATTTGCACTTTTATATGTAGTACCTAGGTATATGTAGGTACCTATATTATATACTACAAATTTAATTTCATATTATCTTATTACTTATTACATAATTTAAACAAAAAATATAAATTTTAGAGTTTTTATTCCAGATGCTAACTTTGAAAATGATACAAATTCAAATTTACTGCCAAAAATGCATGTCTTTTTTTCTAGTGACATTTATAATTTTTTGACAGTGTGGTTTGACTTTAATATTTACACCTCCTAGTTAAAAAACAGACTTATAGATAGTAATAAAAAAACAATGGAAACCGATAAAAAGGAAGATTTCAAGTTACAAATCTTCGATGGTACAAATTATGATAAATGGAGATTCAGATTAAATTTATTTCTTCAAATGAGAGATTGCAACGAAGCTAGTTTTAATGATGAAAAACCAAGCACAATTAAAGAAGTCTGAAAGAAAAAAAAATCAAAGCAAAAAATTATATTGTCGGTACTATTATGAACACACAATTAGAGCTTAAGTATAATCTCAGAAAAATCAGCACAGCAAATGATCGACAAACTTGATGAAACTTATTTAGTTAAAAGCAGTGCAATCAAATTGTTATGTAAAAGAAGACTGCTAGAGTTATTTTAAATTTTATAATAAATTTGAAAAACAGATAAATGAACTCAAAAGTGCTGGAGAAATCGTAAGTAATGACGATAAACTAAACTATTTACTCTTAGGACTTCCAGAAAGTTTATCACACATAATAGATAGTTGATGCTCTGCCCCACAAGGATAAATCGGTTGAATATGTAAAGTTCAAATTAATGATAGAATTCCAAAAGCGACAGAGTAACAATGGCAATGTTTTACATGCAGCAAAGACAATATTACAATCCAAGGAATTCTTTTTATAATCAACCAAGTAGGGTGTAGTATCGACTACTGAATGTAATGCAGGTACAGCCACTACTGCAAGGAAGTTACTAATTTAAGTTATTTTTCAAAGTAAATGCAGTATTGAAATATTTAAGTTTACCTGTAATTATTTAATTTACCATTTTACCAATTTACCAAGTATTTTATAGGACTGATATATTTAGTTAATCATTTCCGGTGTTAGTACACCATTTAATTAATTTTAGTTAACCCGGTTTAATTGTTTATTGTATTTATTTACCTGTTTTCATTGTTATTTGTAAATTTATTTGGCCGTGCAATCTGATAGCGCTCGACCTTAGCTAGAGCGGCCGATCCGCGGTGTGACCGCACGTTCACTTTTGATTTTACCACTTTCGCCGGGGCCGCGTATCTCTCAACTCTGTTTTCAAAATTTTGAACTCGCCGGGTATAAAAGGCGATTTTTGAGTCCAGAGTAACAGTTCTTGATGTCTACTGCTCCAGTTCAAAAGTCAACTCCAGTTTCGAGGATCATCTCCAGGTGAGATAATACTCTTTAAAGTGTTTGGTGCCAAGTTTAGTTTCAAGTTAGGATTTTTCTAAGTGTTTTGTAAAAACTTAGCTGATTTCAATTTAAAAATTATTTTTCTAAATTCCGAATTGGACTTAGCCGTTTAAATTATTGTTTTGGTTTTGTGTTAAGTCCCAGTTTGGACTTAACCGAATTTTAGGAACTTTTGTTATTCCCGCAGAGTTGCTTATAGACCTGGGGTAGCTGGCTAGTTTGCGAGACTCAGTTCTGCGACTAGACGTCTTCTGCGGAGATATAGGTAATTCCCGCTGTGTACCTTATTGATCTGGGGAGTTGGCTAGTTTGTGAGATTCGGTTCTGCGACTAGACATCCTCTCCGGAGAGATAGGTGATCCCTCCGTGTTGCTTATTGACCTGGGGTAACTGACTGGTTTGCGAGATTCAGTTCTGCGACTGGCCGCCTTCTCCAGAGATATAGGTAAAGCCCTCCGTGTTTGTTTCTCCCCGGCCCGTTTATTTGCTTGGTTTATTTTTGCCTGGAGTAGCTGACCCGTACAGTAGCGCACTATCCCTGTGTACTCGTCACCTGCTTCTGGGTAGAATTAATTAGAGCCTGCCCTCCCTGTACCGACCCTGTTTTCATTTAATTGTTTAGAGTAACTTTTATGTTTAGTTTAGCTTTGAGTACCGTTTCAGTAGAGGTGGCACCTTACAATTTATTCGAGACTATAGTTTGCTTGCACCGAACGAATTAGTGCAAAAACGTGTTCGTTTGCATGAACCGAACAAACTGTACCGTGTTCGTTTGCTGTTCCGAGCATGTATCAAACATGAACTTCTTGCACTACCTGCGAAGCAGGAGTAAGAAGTGCAAATTAGGAACAGTGTTGGTGGGGTTTTTTCGATCGCTTAACAAAACCTAAAAATTCTGCTTGGTTTTGTTTACTTCGGTGTCTTCTCAAAAGTAAACATTAAAATGGACCCAAGTTCCGTTGAAAATATTTTATTAAATGAATTATTGGACGACGATTTATTGCTCACTGTATGTAGTAGTGAGGACGAAATTGAAGATGTTTGTAAATTAGTCTGTTGTATTGTAGAACTGGAACCTCCAATTAAAAAAAAAAGAAACACAATTAAAAATTATTGTGAAGAAGTAGGTACTAAGTGTGTATTGTATTATAAAAAGTATTATTAAAATCTAAACTGTTTCGTAGGTGGTGGAGAATTATACGTCAGCAGAATTTGCAAGTTTTAGAGTTACAGAATTACTCTTTCAAAATTTAGCAGAAAAATTTCAAGAGTCGGAAATCTAGCATAAATTAATTGCTACAGCGTATTGTCACGTGGTAAATTGTGACTAGTCTGGATTTAAACAAGTCAGTAGTTTTAACATAATTATATTTAAATAAAGTTACAAAGTTAGCAAATATGCACCATCAAGGTGAGCTTACATAAAAACAGCTAGTAGCGCCAAGTGAGCCATGGTTGGTTGAAGGGTTGTTCTTGTTCTGTAGTTTTCTAAGTTCTGTTTGAAGTTGACACCGGTCAGGCTGGTCTTGATGTAGTTATACGAAGGCCCAAGGGTCCACCAAGGACCCAATCATTTAGACTTGGTATTAGAGCTGGGTCGGAGAGTCTAGATGTTGGCTGGTTGCTGAGTGTAAATTGCACACTGAATCGAATGTAGAAATGTTGTGCTTTTATACTAATTCCCGTGTCCCTATTTAGGTCATGTATTCATATTTGGACATGACTTCGGAACACATGTGCATCTTCTAGATTTCTCATGAAACCTGATATGCTGACTCATCAGTATTGCAACATCTTATGCAAATAGAACGTAACCCTGACATGTGATACTAGCATGCTTAGCGCGTGATTCATCCATGTTGGATAAATATTGATTTTACTGAAGTAATTACATTGGGTGTTATTATTATCTGAATAACCATTTTAGGAACTTCGTGACATTTCTCCCCCTTGAAATCAAGCGAGAAGCATGATCGCTTAAGGAGAGAGTCATACGTCACGAAGTGATTATATCACATCCTTAAAATACACCCCTAACGGTTGCATAGACAAACATAGTCAGTATAAGTATACAGGGAAGAGTTACAATAATTAATCATGTTCTACAAGGATAAGTTTCCTTGGTTACAATATTGTTTCAAAGACATATATGGCAGATAAATGATAAGTAGTACATACAGTAAAAAATATATACATACGATTGACTATAGTGTGTAAATAATATTTGGTGAGAAATGCGTACCCTAATTGTATAAAAAATTGCATGACCATTACATAGTAAAAGATTACAAGGTTAGTTATCTTGAACGTATAGATACTGCAGCTGCATCGAGATGCAGAAATATAGTATTTGCAATTCAGCGGTTTCTTCGTGCTTTGTGCCAGTGCAGTGCTGCAATGTCACAAGTTCGACATTACTATTGTGATAACCGTAAGTACAACTTACAATAGTTATTTTGTACAATTTGCAAAATAATTTTTTAAACTGCAATAAATGTGACTAACAGTGATCACTGAATTAACTCAAGCATGTAGCTCTAGTTTCGAAGAAGATGGAAATATTAAAATATTAGTAATGTTTTGCAAACTGTTTACAGTTCATATTCAATTACAAGAATTTTAAAAGAACTACATTTGTTCAACAATTCGTATGTCTACAACATTGTATAACGAAACAGTGATAAAATTTTAAAGTTTTAAAGCATAACAAAGTCAGTGCAACTAGAAATTTGTTACAAGAGTAGGTAAATATATTTTATAATGTTCAAAAAATTTAAGTTGGAAAAAAGAGCGTTTCCATGTCAATTAATTTCATATACTTTTTCTTTCTTATTCATTTCACTATTATAAACATAGACTATAGAAGGGGTTACACTGATTTTATTTTACAGGAGCCTGATGTTTTTTTAAACATGTTACTATTTGGAACATTTACTAATTTAAATAAGACTCTTATGTATTGACGTAAACTCTTTTGTGCAATTTAAGTGACATAACTTTTTCTTTTCCCTTTTTTTTTTCATTGTAATATTATGGTTTATCGTTAAAATATTCAATACGTCAAAAATTCCAATGCTTGCATCAAGATTAGGGGGTTACTATTTTTCTCTTTGATTACAAAAACAGCTAGTTCAAGAATTCATAAAACAACCAAATATTGTAATAAATAGAAGCAGGATTAACAGCAAGTATATATCCACAAAAATTTCCGTAATTCATAGTTTGTGGATTTATTCTTAACAATTTCTCATTTGCAAATTCTAAAGCTAGTTACGCATCGGTAGTTATACCTTTTAAAACAACATTTAAAATCAAAATCAGTCAATTGTAAATTAAATTATGCGATTATTTACTGATAAATTTTATTTTATTGAACTGCAAGACAATATAAATAGTTGAATTTAATGTGTAAATTGTCTATTTAATTAATTTTCTTTGTTCCTTGATTAACTTGGCGAAGTTTTCGCTTATGATTCCTCAAATTTTATAGTTTTTTTCTATCATAAGATTCACTCTCTAATGTATCAAATATAATTTTTAAAGATGATTCAGCACCACTTGAGAAGATTTCATTTACTTCTATCTTGGTAGTGACCAACTAATTATTCTAAATTGATTTTGATAAATCAAAATTGTTAATACATTAGAATTTGGAATTTACAGATTCTGTTTCTTATGTTCTGCGGAACAAAGCGTATTAAAGAAGTGTTCAAGTTAATTAAATTTATTTATGAATGCAATGATCGTTACCTGTAACTGCGGTATTACAGAATCTAATTTGACAAATTATTTGTACTTAGTGCAATCTTTGATTACACCTAAATTAGTTTATATTATATTTTATTTCAGACAAGCCAATTATTGTCTAACAATTGAAGTAAATTTTATTAAAATTTTAGGCACCTTTGATAGCTTTATATTAAATTTGCTAATTTGAAAGTTTTCAACAACTGATTTATTGCATGTTTTAGCTGGTAGCTGGCATTTTGGCCTACGAAGATTTTGGAAGTTCTAATTCCCTAAATTCTTAAGGAACGATTCCCTTATAGCAAAATTACTTTCTACAAAAAAAATTACAATTATCATCTGTGGGTAAGTTTCACAACTTATTGACTTGTATTATTCTCTTTCTGTGTTATAATATCTTAGTCAGGAATATTACTTTTATTTTCTTAATCTTAATGCATCTCTTGTAAGTAAGTTATTAATAACTGTTATCAATTGCACTTCCTGCAGGTGCTCGTGTGACGTCTTGTGGCCTACTTCCATAAACGTTTTAGTATAAACACATAGCCTTTTACGCATTATTGTCTGATCAT
The DNA here is from genome assembly GCA_963082805.1 of Hemicrepidius hirtus. Lineage (NCBI taxonomy): Eukaryota > Metazoa > Arthropoda > Insecta > Coleoptera > Elateridae > Hemicrepidius > Hemicrepidius hirtus. The sequence goes on along the minus strand of OY720161.1, from coordinate 30,617,322 downwards.
TAGGCTTGCAATATAAATGTTGCAGTTTGTATATTCTGCAACGTTCCAAGTTTGTCTCTTATCTTTTTTATCCATCGTACTTTAGCGTACAAAATTATTCTTTTTAATTCAAGCTGTATTTGAAAATATTATCATTAATTAATTAATCAATTTCTCTCCCTCTTTTTATCTGAATTAAAAAGGCGGTTAGCTATCTAACGACTAAACATTCCTTTCAATTAGGAAGTTTCAGCTTCTCATTTACCCCTAACTCATATATGCGCGACTTAAATAAACTCAAATGTCGTTAGATTTCCCCTTGTTTAGCTTCTTAAAACTACCACTTAATTCTCTGCAGCGCTTCAGAAAACTTTCCAATACTGGAGGACAGTAATTTTAATAAAGGAAACAAAAGACTAGGTGTCTCAAAAAAATTGAGGTATACTTCCCGGCGAAAACAGGGGTTTCATAATGTCTCTGACATATATTATCAATAAATGGAAGTATAACCTACCTATATAGGATTTCAGACAACCTCTTTGCCAAAAACTTGATTATGCCTCTATAATCAATTTGACAGAACTCATATACCGAGAAAAATCCATTTCTCTAAAATTAATGCTACAGGAAAGGCCCTTTTAATTCTAAGGTAAGTGAAAATATTATTTTCAGTTAAATGAGAACTAATTTCCTGAGCTCGGCGAAGCTAACCTTTGTATGACATTATTGAAAAGTCATATAATCATTTATTAGTATAACTTGGAACAAATTCACCCGTTATCACTAGAGAAGCTCGAAGACACGTGATAACAAAATATTTCTCTCTTTGAGGCTAGTAACATCATTTTTTCTTCTTTTACTTTACTTTTTGTATTACCTTCTAGTAATTACAATTATATTTTATTTTTTAGAGCTTATTCAATATTTGAGCTCTCCTCTAATTCATCCGAGGGTCCAAACGGATTACTATCATTACTTGAATCATCTGTACTGTCACTGCCAGAGGACGTACCATCTTCTGCTGGAGGAGACCAGCTGTCTTTATAAGGTAAAATTCTTGAAATATGGACAACTTCTTGCTTAGCATTTGATGCTTTACCTTTCTTAATTAAATAATCTACTTCAGACAATTGTTTTACAATATAATATGGTCCAAACCATCGTAATAAAAGTTTTTCGCTTTTACCCACCTTCCGTACAAGTGCTTTCTTTTTTGACTAACTTCAAAATTTGTTAATTAAATTATGTTTATTAATTATTTATTATTTATTTATTATTAATGTACCTAGTTATATTTATTTTATGTTGTCGGAGGTTTGTAAAACTTATTATCTAAACTACTGATTGACTATTAATTTTGTTTCCTAAAATAGTGATTTCTGTTTTTGCATAGCTACATTTTCTAGGTTTTAATGTTAATTTATGTTGTCGTAATTTGTCGAGTGCATGTGTAAGGTGTTTGTTAATAAACAACGCCTTTAATAATTATTAATTATTATTATTATGTTTAAGTACAACTACAAAACTACTAAACAAAGGATACAAAGATAAACGATACATTTACTGCATTACTTAAGCGCCAAGTCAGCACGCACACTTAGTTCACACGTACGCTAAGGCTCTGTTCGCACTCCTCGCTCCTCACATCCTCCCTTTTTTGTTTTATAAGTTTAAACGATCTGGCGGTTTAATCAGACGTCCACTTCGTGAATATGTAGGATTCTCTTTAGAGGTTGATTGTCGAGATTCCGACTCGGGTTGCTCTGCGACGGGTGGTTGTATTTCGAGAGGCTTGGCTGCTGAAGCTAGAGTTATCCGTCCTTCTTTTTGTGCTGTATTATAAGGCATATTAGTTTCTACATAATATGGGTTCTTTACCTTTTGGTCTGGAAAGGTGGCTTCTGTTTTCCTTAGGTTCTGGCTATTTCTGCGGAAAGTTTTGCCTCTGCTGTCCGTTACTTCGAATGATCTATTGTGGACTGTACCTGTAACTATAGCTGGCATCCATTCCTTATCTTGGGATGTTTTTACTACTACCTTATCTCCTATGTCAAAGCATGTACTTGGTTTTGCATGTTTGCTAGCTTGATTATTTTGTTCTTGCCTGCATTCTTTCAATTTTGAAGCGACTTTTTCTACTATTTTTGGCTTTAAGGCTTTTTCTGTGGAAGGGATGGTGCTTTTTAGGCTTCTACTAAATAAGCGTTGGGCTGGAGATCCCATGTCTTTTCTTGGTAAGTTTCTGTGGTTTAATAACGTTAACCTGGTATCGGATTTGTCTCTTGCACATTTTTTAAAACTGTTCTTCATCGTTTGGACTGCTCTTTCTGCTAATCCGTTTCCTTGTGGATGGTATGGACTGCTAGTTCTGTGGTCAAATTTCCACTCTAGTGAAAACTGTTTGAAAGCATCTGAAGCATACTGGGGACCGTTGTCTGAGTACACTAATCGTGGTATGCCATGTATTGCAAAGTGCAGTTTTAAAAAGTTTATTACCTCTTGCGATGTTGTATTCTTCAGAAGTTGGTATTGTATGAATCCTGAATAACTATCTGTAAGAACAATGTATTCTTCTTCTTGGAAGTGGAATAAGTCCGTGGCAACGATTTCAAAAGGATATTTAGGAATTTCTTCGCTCAACACTATTTGTTTCTGGTTGTTCCTTTGAAAATTTTGGCAAGTACTACAGCTTACAATGTATTTCTTGATGTCCTCTGCTATTTTTGGCCAGAATAGTAGGGTTCTAGCCCGACGAATGCATTTTTCGTAACCAAAGTGACCGCTATGGATGTACTTCAGCATATGCTCCCGTAAAGCTTCTGGAACTACTATTTTATCAATATTGAACAGTAGGTCATCGTGTATAGATAATTGTTCTCTAAATGTCCAAAATAAGCATACCTTGGAACTGCATAATTGGCGTTCATTTGGCCATCCCTCTAGAACGTATTTTTTTAGTTCTTGACAGGTGGGGTCATTCTGTGTTGCTAGTTTCAGCCTATTTAATTCTTCTTCAGAAACTGCTAGGATTCTGTTGATTTCTAATTCAACGGGTTCGTCTTCTGGTATGTTATTGGCACAGAACCTACTTAGCAGGTCTGCTAAAAACATCTTCGTTCCTTTAAGGTACACAACCTGAGGATCATAAGTTAATAATTTCAAACGTATTTTCTGGATTCTTAAGGGTGCTGAATGGATTGGTTTTTTGAAGATTGATTCGAGGGGTTTATGGTCTGTTTCTATGGTTATTTTCTTACCACATATATAAGTTCTAAATTTTTCACATGCAAACTGTATTGGCATAAGCTTCTTTTTCGATCTGCGGATATTTCTGCTGTGCGGAGGTTAATGCTTTTGACGCATATGCCACTGGTTGATCATCTTGGAGCAGTACGGCACCTACTGCGGTTGAACTCGCGTCTACCTGTAGTTTTACTTCTTGATTTACATCATAGAGTTTAAGAACTGGTGGTTGCGTTATTAATTGCTTTAAATTTTTAAACGCGTCGCTTTCTTCTTGATCCCAGTGCCATGGTTCTTTATTTTCTAATAACTTTCTCAGGATTTCGGTTTGCTTCGAATAGTTACGAATGTATTTACTTAGATATGTAAATTTGCCCATGACTTTTTGTAGATCTTTCTTGTTCTTTGGCTCTTGAAGGCGTACTACTGCATCTATTTTCTCTGGATCTACCTCCATTCCATGTTTGGTGAAGATATGTCCCAAGAATTTGATTTTTGTTTGATCGTATAGGCATTTTTCCTTGTTGAGAGTTAAACCCGCAGCCTTAAAAATGTCTAAAACTTGTTTTGTGGTTCTTTGAACTTGTTCCAAGCTTTCTCCGTAGATTAGGACGTCATCAATTGCGACTTCCACGTTGGGTATGTTTACCAGAAGCATTTGCATTCTAACCTGGAATACTTCCGGGGCTGAGGCCAAACCGAATGGTAAACGCTTACAGGAATACCTGCCCCAAGGTGTGGCAAACGTCAGTATTTTCTGCGTTTTCTTAGAAACGGGAATTTGCCAGAAGCCTTTTCTGCAATCTAGCACTGTATAATAGTTAGCTGAGTGCAGTTTTGTTGCAATTTCTTCAATCGTCTGCAATGGGTGATGTCTGCGTAGTATGTTTTTGTTGACTTCGGTCAAATCTATGCAAATCCTTAACTTTCCATTGCGGGACGCAATCACCATTGGCGATACTGCTTCTGTGGCTTCGGTTGTAGGCTCTATTACTTCCATTTTCACCATATGGTCCAATTCATGTTTTACTTCCTCTCTAATTTTATACGGTATCCGCCTAGGAGGAAAGATTTTGAACTTTGGTTCTTCAATCAAGTCGATTTCGTACACGAAGTCTTTAACACACCCGAGACCTTCATAAAGTTGTTCTTCGTCCTTTAGATGGTAGACTCGTTTTACTAACATCAATTTCTCACAGGCATTGGCACCTAATACTGGATCAATTTCTTCCTTTACAACCTTAAAGACGATGCGGGCCCATTTGCTGTTTACGAAACATTTGGGGATTACCTCACCTGTAACTAAAAGTTTGTGATTACTACTAAATGACAGTAAATTTTTTGTATTTGATGAATTCAGTTTTAGCTGAAGATCTTTTGCTGCCCTGAGTGACATCACATTGCACTGGGCTCCGGTGTCCAGTTTCATGGGTAGCACTTTGTCTCCTATTGATACATCAATGGTCCATTTGTCCTGTCTGCTTGATTCGTTAATTGCTCCAACGTACAATGAATCTTCGTCACTGGAGTTTTCGTCCTTGTGAATTTCATTGACCCTTTTGTTGGTATTTGGTTGGTATTTCTTGTTCCCGCAACAATGTTCGTAGTGGTTCAGTTCTTTACACATCACATCACATTTTTTACAATGATAAGTGTTCTTTGTACGTTTACTGCAGTTAGTATTTTTCTTTATTGCGCCTACTTTGGTAGTTTCTGGGAGTTGCATTTCACCCAAGCGTATATTGGCTAGTTCACTAGCTTGCGCTTTTGAAACAGCTGCTTCCAATTGCAGGTCTTCGGCAAGTAATACTTTTCGCACATCTTCATTAAGAAGTCCAATGACTAGTTGGTCACGTATCATTTCGTTCTGTAAGTGTTGGTACTCACATCGCTTGGCTTGTACTCTTAATTTCCCTACGAATTCTTCCACTTTTTCGTTTCTTTGTTGTGCAATTTTATGGAACTTGTACCTTTCGAAGGTTATATTCACCTTCGGTTCAAAGTAATCGGTAAAACGCTGTTTTACCAATGCAACAGTTAATTGTTGTCCAGGGCCTAGCAATGGTTCTGGTAGAGAATTGTACAACGCGATGGAATCCGCTCCAATGCAAGTCATAAATGTTGCAATTTGAACTTCCTCTGTTTTATTTGTTAACAAAGTTGCTATTTCGTAATAGTTATATTGTTGTAGCCATAATTTCCAGTCTTTATGTAAGTCTGCTTCGTGATTGATTACGAATGGTTTTGGTGGCCTCAAATTTGTTAGGGCGTTGGCCATTTTTAGTTTGAGGTTGTTAGCACTTCACTTTTTCGTTAAATCAATTTATTTTCGTCTTACAACCAGGGTTTCGGCACCATGTAAGGTGTTTGTTAATAAACAACGCCTTTAATAATAATTAATTATTATTATTATGTTTAAGTACAACTACAAAACTACTAAACAAAGGATACAAAGATAAACGATACATTTACTGCATTACTTAAGCGCCAAGTCAGCACGCACACTTAGTTCACACGTACGCTAAGGCTCTGTTCGCACTCCGCGCTCCTCACAGCATGAAGAAGAAAAACTGCCTAACTGATAACTGATTTCAAATATTTTTGAAAATATATTATTGTCCATATACAGATTGGTGGCCGTTATTGTGAACATAGAGAGACAAATGCTTACGCGCTTTGCATGTATCGACACCTTGATTATGCATTATTATTAAAATTTTCGAATGCTATATTGAGCATATCTCGAATTGTACGTCTTGACATGCCCCCATAAAACCATTTTACGATTTGTACTTTTTCAGTTACCTTGTATTTATCCATCTAACGAAATTTTTTTCTTTCAATTGCAAATATTATACAGCAATGACAGCAACTGACAGAACACAATTTTAAAAATAATGCATAATCAAGGTGTCGATACATGCAAAGCGCGTAAGCATTTGTCTCTCTATGTTCACAATAACGGCCACCAATCTGTATAAAAAGATTTCATTAAATTTTGATCTATAATAATTTTAGCCGGCATATTTTGAAAAGTTTTGAAAACATTTGTTAACTCAAAAGTCATTACAGTAAATTGATACAGGATATATTTCTCATTTTCTTTCACGTTAATTTGTAAATATCTACTTACTGTTATCTGGTTATAAAACATTTTTTTTTAACCAATGCATTTTGCATTTATGAAAAATTAGTTCCGAACGTAGTTGCAATAAAATTAATATTAAGAGTTGCTAACAACTTTAAGTCGTTATCTTTAGATGAGTCAATGTGTATCTATAAATAGAGGAAGGTATAGTTATTACTTCTCAGTATCTGTACTGCTTGGTTTACAATTTACAATTATTAATTTACGCTTGGCTAAATAAACTTCTTGTATTCTATAAAGATGTTTCGATGATTTGTCAGTTTCATTTAACTGTAATTTTACAATTACTTTTATTTCATTTGGTAAAATGCAATAGAAATAATATGAATAAAATAGAAAAGAATATATTTAACAGCCAAAACTAAATTTGTAAGGATATTTATTGAATTAGTGTTAATACACTTAGATTGTAACGGTAACATTAAATTTAATGTACCTAATGTAAAAATTGTGAAAACTAATTTTGTTTTTATTTTCTAGCAAAAATCTTATCTCAGTGAAGAAGTGTTTTAGAGAAGATTTAATCACTAATGCTGAATTATTAGTGTCGCCAATTGAACAGTGAAATTCGAGGTTACGAAAAATGGAATTTCAAGCTGTCAAGAACAAAATGAGGAACTTTTACAATTATCCAAAAAAAAAAATATTTTTCATACAATGTTCTTAACAGAACTTGTATTTGATAGAATTTGTGCATACTTCTATAATAAATTTAACATAAAAATAAGCAAAACTTGTCACTTAATAAATTTAATTTTTATTCAGGCCAACTTGTGATTTCCTGAATTATTAATTGTTGAATAAAAATTTTAGGTGTAGTGGTTCTAAATAATTTGCAATATTGTTATGACATCGTTTAGTTTTAAATTGATTACTGCGACTGTAAGTCGAACAAAAGTGCTAGAAAAAAATTGTTGCATTTTAAGATTTAAAACTGGCGTATCAATGACTATCAAATTAAATGTACTTTAGCGGTTCTTTAATTTTAACTTTACGAATTTCAAGTATAAGGTCATTTTTCTAAAGTCATATTAGGTATTATCTGAAAGTACTAAAAATTGATATTGGTATTAAGAATGTAACCTATATTCAACATATATATCGTACTATTTCTTATTCTGGCGTTTTTTCACCTGTACCCTAACACTAATCCCTAACATTTAACTATTTACTGATTATCTTTAAATCACATTTCGTAGTTTAAGTTTTTACTTCAAGATTAATGCTCCCAAAAATTCTTTGAAAAACTGGTTTTAAAACTTTCCTTAAAATTTCTTTTTATGAGGGATTAGTTTTAAATTTTCATACTATAAGCTGTATGTTCATTTATACATTTCTTTTAAAGGTAACCGTATTGTTATTCTTAATTGGCATTTTTGTAAAATATGTCGTTGTATTCGCTAAAATATTTTTCATCAGGTTTTTTGATTTAATTCATGAATCACAACTAGAGTTGCATTTTTTGAAAACAAAAATTACTTCTGTGGAATTCACACAAACTATTTCCGCGTAAAAAATATATAATGTTTGAAACTTGCTGTTGGCCCCTACTAATTATTTAATTTTATCCGAAATTTTTTTTTTTATACGGTTTAATATCATTTTCATTTTCACTGAATATTTATTATTTTTAATTCAAAATTTTCTGAGCACATTCTCATACTCGTAGCAAAAATGCAATTTATCTAATATTTTAGTTTTTTGAACTACTATATTTAAAATCAAAATTAGCTATATAAGTTGGAATGAATTCAATAATTGGAATAGCTTGTGACGTTGTAGAGCTTTTTGCCAAAAAGGGTTTTAAGTTCTTAGAGACTTGACATGCTTAGATCCAGACATAATGTACACGAAATCAAAGCCCATTTTGAAAAGTTTAATACAATAATTCCACCAAAATATTCGCATAACGTTTGAAAATACTCTCATAACATTTCAAAATGGAACCGGCACTCCACCAAATGTCACGTGGTAAATTGTGACTAGTCTGGATTTAAACAAGTCAGTAGTTTTAACATAATTATATTTAAATAAAGTTACAAAGTTAGCAAATATGCACCATCAAGGTGAGCTTACATAAAAACAGCTAGTAGCGCCAAGTGAGCCATGGTTGGTTGAAGGGTTGTTCTTGTTCTGTAGTTTTCTAAGTTCTGTTTGAAGTTGACACCGGTCAGGCTGGTCTTGATGTAGTTATACGAAGGCCCAAGGGTCCACCAAGGACCCAATCATTTAGACTTGGTATTAGAGCTGGGTCGGAGAGTCTAGATGTTGGCTGGTTGCTGAGTGTAAATTGCACACTGAATCGAATGTAGAAATGTTGTGCTTTTATACTAATTCCCGTGTCCCTATTTAGGTCATGTATTCATATTTGGACATGACTTCGGAACACATGTGCATCTTCTAGATTTCTCATGAAACCTGATATGCTGACTCATCAGTATTGCAACATCTTATGCAAATAGAACGTAACCCTGACATGTGATACTACCATGCTTAGCGCGTGATACATCCATGTTGGATAAATATTGATTTTACTGAAGTAATTACATTGGGTGTTATTATTATCTGAATAACCATTTTAGGAACTTCGTGACAGTATTCAAGGGCTAACATCAGTGCAGAAAAAACCTGTTTTAATATTTTTATGGTTTGCTGGCCACCAAACCTCACCTTTTCGGGATGTTCCAGACCGATTTGGTGTTTGTCTTAGTTCTCTATACGATGTAATTACACGTGTTATGATGTTCCTTAGCTGTATGTCAACTGAAGTTATCAAGTTTCCCTTACTACAAGAAAAAGTCGAAACAAAACATTTTTATAGAACACATACATCGTTTCCCAGCGTAGTTGGCTCAATAGATGGTAGTCATATTCGAATTGACCGACCCAGTGATAGACCCACCGACTACTTTAATCGCAAGGACTATCATTCTATAGTTTTTCACGCTGTGTGTAATGAGAAGCTAAAATTTTCGGATATATGTGTAGGATACCCAGGATCAGTCCATGATGCACGAATATTTCGAAACTTCTCACTTTATACAAAATTAAATGAATTATGTAATGAAGAAGATCACTTGGTGATAGTACTTATCCTCTCCTAATGAAATTGCTTACACCTTACAGAGATAATGGACATTTAACATTAGTGCAGAAAAATTTCAGTACTAAGTTGAGTTCCTGCAGAGTGGCGATCGAACATGCTTTTGGTTTATTAAAACAAAGATTTCGGCAGTTATACCACCTAAAACTAAAAGGACCAAATGGTATATGCCATTCCATAAGAGCATGCTGTGTTCTCCATAATTTGTCAATTACTGACAATTTGTCATTTGAGCCTGAAGACGCAGTCGACGATGATCAACCAGAATTGCTCATATGCCACGAAATTCAATGTAGAGACGCCAATAAAATACGTGATAAGATCAGTAAGAAGCTATTAAGAATGTGACAGTTTGTAAACATATTGAGTGATCCAAAATTAAGAATCGAATTTTGGATCACTCATATGTAAGTAAAAGCAACAAATTGTTTTTTCCACTACTAGATTTAGAAGGTGTGGCGGTTTGCGTACTCTTATTGGTGATATTGAATTAATCTGACTCCAATTGATTATTAAATATGTTTATTATATCAGAACAACTTATATACAACAGTTATATAAAAGCCTTGTAAAGTGGGTAAAGGTACCCTTTATTAATAATGTTAAAGAAAACTTTAATACATATGAGGGAAATAATCCCAACAATGACAAAATGCTGACAGGTCTTCAGGTACTTCAATTTCTTGAGATCTTCGGTAATTGGATCTAACAATGAATCTTCGGGGGTCCAAGTTAGATAAGAAAAATTGAGAAATTCCAATGTAGCTGGTTGAAGATATCTTAAGAGGTTCAAGATGATAACCAACAGAAGAGGGAATTTCTAAAGGATCTTCCTTGGACAAAATAACTGATTCTTGAGTGTTGACAACCGAAGGTAAAGTTGAAGAAGCTGCTTGACTGGTGATGGAGGAAGTGGTGAAACTGCTGTTGGAATCTTGGTATGATGTAGAATCGCTCGTAACGTGCTATGCTGTCTACTAGATTTGCTTGATGCAGTTCATTTCTTCATAACATCCAGAAACCTTCAATAAATGTATTATTATGGGAAGACCTGAGGAAACCTCTAGATTATGTTGAGAGTAGTTAAGTGAGTTCACTCCAACTACACTCTGAATGTTTATCCAATTTGCTTCGCTTTACATACAAAACTCAGATAATTAAAATTCTTTCATTGGTTGGTCCAAATTGATTTTCACCAATCACATTGCTGAAAATCTGTGTGGGAGGAGTCTATTTGTACAACGACTGAGCTTGATTGCACTTCATAGTGACACTTGCATTGCAATACAAACACTATGTTTCTATGCAGGTCAGCAGTTTGGTATCCAAGGTATCTCCATACAAATATTACCCTGGCATCGGACTGAAGCCCCGATAAAGGTATATATAGTAGTGGAAAAATAGTATATAAACCACGGTAGAGAAGACTTATCAGCCATTATAATATACTATTTTCATGCTATACTAGTTAAAAACAAATTTATTCATACTTATTTTTATATTAATTACTGTTTCCACAAATTATAATTAGTTATATTTATCCAAAAGTTTCTGTAGTAGCTGATTCTTCACTTTGAGTTCTTCCAAAATTTTTTGGCGTTGCTCAAACTTTTTTTGTTTCATCTGTTCTTTTTTTGTTGATGTTTCAGCAAGCAACAGCCGTAATTGCTGTAACTCTTGTATCGTGCTTGTATTCTGTAAACTTCTTTTCGGAGTTCTGGTGTTACCTTCTTGGGTTGCAGGTCGAGAGCTACTGCAAAATACAGTTTACATTTTACAAAAACCTATATTCATTTTCCTTCATACTTACTCAACATGACTGCTGCTGCTTGCTTCCACATTTTCTGTAATAGCACTGTCCAGAACACAAATGGGATTTATCGAATGTCGGTTTCTCAAAATTTCACCCAACTCTCTCAACAAATTCAATATTTAATAAAATACGGACGCTACATATACAGTAAGAAGAATATAAATACATTAACAATACCAAATTGTATAGAATTTTCCACATTCTTACCTTTCATACGGGCAACCTTTTCTCCCTCTACAAGTTTTCTTTTTATTCTCAACTACTACTTTGTAGCTTCTTTCCAAACTTTTCCACTTATTTTCAAGCTGCTGCATGAAGTAGTTGTAATTGTGATTCGCCATTTCTTGCTTAATATTCTCCCACATCTTTTTCATTGTTTTCACTTCCCTTCCTCAACCAAGGGTTTTTTCTCTTTGTAGAGGCTAATTAGTAACTTGGTCTGTTCTTCAGACCAGTAAGCTGAAGCATTTTCATTAATAGTAAGTGCTTCTGTTTCAATTTTACTGAAGAGAGGGTCACATGCGGATGTTGCACATGCGTCTCTATAAAAACTCGCTGAAAAATTAAACGTTATATAATATATTGTCACGTTGTAAATTGTGACTAGTCTGGATTTAAACAAGTCAGTAGTTTTATAAAATTTCGAACTTGAGTTTCGTTCTCTGGTGAATTAGACCCTGAGGAATTTCCAAAGACTGTTTCTGGTGTTGATACTAAATCAATAATATGTTGCTGATCAGAAGCAACTACGTTTGACAAAGATTTTTCTTTGTTTTTATCTATATTTTGTAATTCTAAATTCTTAGACCTCGTAACCGGCGGTGATCTTAAAGTCATAACCCGTGATCGAAAAACTTCAGTTGGGGGGGATTTAAGTGTATCTTCATATTCAAAAAATGAACTAGACTTATTAAATACCTCTGAACTAGTATATTTTGGTTTAAAATTTGCTATATGCTCTGGAAGAGCTGTTGAAGTTGATTGATCAGATTCAATTTTCTTTTTAAGTACAAAGGGTTTCCTACTTGATTTATGTTTGACATGTTCAGATCCAGACATCGTACAGGGACTTAAAGCCCATTTTGAAATATTTAATATAACTTAGAATAATATTTCAAAATGATAAACGGCACTCCACCAAATGTCACGTTGTAAATTGTGACTTGTCTGGATTTAAACAAGTCAGTAGTTTTAACATAATTATATTTAAACAAAGTTACAAAGTTAGCAAATGTGCACCATCAAGGTGAGCTTACATAAAAACAGCTAGTAGCGCCAAGTGAGCCATGGTTGGTTGAAGGGTTGTTCTTTGTTCTGTAGTTTTCTAAGTTCTGTTTGAAGTCGACACCGGTCAGCTTGGTCTTGATGTAGTTATACGAAGGCCCAAGGGTCCACCAAGGACCCAACCATTTAGACTTGGTATTAGAACTGGGTCGAAGAGTCTAGATGTTGGCTGGTTGCTGAGTGTAAGTTGCACTGAATGGAATGGAGAAATGTTGTGCTTTTATACTAATTCCCGTGTCCCCATTTGGGTCATGTATCCATATTTGGGCTTGACTTCGGAACACACGTGCATCCTCTAGATTTCTCATGAAACCTGATATGCTGACTCATCAGTATTGCAACATCTTATGCAAATAGAATGTAACCCTGACATGTGATACTAGCATGCTTGGCGCGTGATACATACATGTTGGACTAGTATTGATTTTACCGAAGTAATTACATTGGTTATTATTATTATCTTAATAATTATTTTAGGAACTTCGTGACAATATAACACTCAAAAAATAACAATTACAAAGTAATATTACCATTTTCTGTTTAATTATTGGGCGCTTCGTGAACTTGTAAGTGATTTACAACAACATTTTTATCTAATGTCGTAAATTCACAATTGTGACATTTAAACAATATGGTGTTTTCCATGTCTTAATTTTATGCAAAAAAACACTTAACTGACACTAAAACCGGAAAAAATAATAAGCAGAACAATATTTTTTAAATTTGGGGGTAAAAGCACATAACCGTTATACACACGCGCAGAGACTTTAGATCGATTTAGATAGCGCCATCTGTAGAGATGTTCTCCGCTTCCATGACCAGCTTAATTCCTATACAGCTGCAGTTTTCAAATTTTGATAAAATAAATAAAATACGAGGATATTATAATTTTTTTTATTTAACACAAATAAAAATACATAATTATATACCATATGCCGCGTGTCCACTCGTAAATCCAACATTTAATACGTACCTAATAAAATAATATAATTGTTGTATAATTATTCTAAATTCACAATTACTATGACATTTAAACAATATGATGTTTTCCAAGTCTTAATTTTATGTAAAAAAAAAACACTTAACAAACAGTAAAACCAGAAAAAACTTTATAGAAATAATAATCATAAAACAATATTTTTTAAATTTGGCGGTAAAAGCACATACTTCCTGCACTAAAAGCTTTCGTTAGGTAGTTGAAAAACAGCTGCTCGAAGTTGAACTGTTCACGTCAGACAAACGTGTTCGGAACAGGTTGGACTAAAGCAAACGAACAGACCTTATAGCTCTGGTAATTATAAAACCGATTATTTTATTTTCCGCTTACTATAACCGCTTGTACCATAAACATTGCTTTGTTCCGCTTTTATTCGCACGCTGCTTATCGCACCGCTTGTAGCTGGCTTGCACAACCGTATTTTTAGTCGCGCGTTCTACCTTCCCACCGACTACCACATCCAGCTAGAGGCACAGATAAGCCAGAGACGCCAACGACCAAAGGAAAAGGCACTGGAATTTATCGTCGACCTGCAAACATTAATAAGACGACATGAAGCCATGTCACCGCAACAAGAGTTGTATTGGCTTTATCAGAACCTGTTACCAGAATATCGTTTGTTCACCCATAGGGCTACCTGCAGCACCGTACCGCAGTTAATTGCTGCAGTGAAGGAATATGAAGACATCCTGCTAGAACGCTTAGGTACTCCGACTTTCGGCACCCCCTCAACAAGCGAGACGACTCAGACAACCGTAAGGCCTGAAACACGTGCAGAGGTACCCCGACCTTTGTTACCAGCCCGCCGCCAGGAAACTGGACCCGTACCGAATCATACTACCACAACGACAATCTTGAATAATAGGGAAACCTCGACCTCGACTATCTGCTGGAGATGTGGTCAAACCGGACATCTCCGCCATCGCTGTAGAAACCAGCGCGTGTTATTCTGCTCCCGATGTGGAAGACGAGGTATACTTTCCCGGGACTGCAACTGCCGAGAACGGAGCCCCTCAGTCCGGAGGTCTGGGCCGCTCCCATTGAACACCGTCTCCCGTACACCAGACACCCGACCGTACATTTCAATTGTCATTGGAGACCGAAAATTCGCTGCGCTTGTGGACACCGGTGCCGGCTTGTTCTACATGGCCCAGCCTATTGAGACATTGCCGACAGTTGAGAATGCGGAAGCAGCAACCCGTTAGCTGACAAGCTACCGTCTTAGACGGTAACCCAGTAGCAATTTCCGCCGTATACCAAGTACCTCTGACCATAAGGGATAAGACCTAGTCACAGGTATTCAACTACGTAGAGAATATGGCCACCGATTTGTTACTGGGAATGGATTTCCTCCAGAGTATGGATTTTCATGTGAACCTGAAGATCGGTAACGTACTCCTAGGAAATGTCATCGTGTATATGCCAAAGGAAACTCGCAAGTCTGTGGGACTCGTCCAGAACAGTTTTCCAGCTTTGGCTAAACTGCCCACCGCTGTTACACCAACGGAGGATCCCTCCCAAAATATATGTGTAATGGATTTACCTGGATGCAACTGGTACCGAAAGAAGCTCGACGAAGTGACCCAACACCCAGCTGACTTCCCGAATTATACCATTAAAGAAGGAAAGCTGTACCGCCACTTCATCGACAACAACCTGAAAGATGAGTTCCACAACACCTGGAAACTGTGCGTTCCGAAACCACTGCGACCTCATGTTTTGGAGGAAATTGACGATCATCCAACCGCAGGGATCACCAAGACCATCGCCCGTGTAGCTAACTTGTATTATTGGCCTGAAATGTTTCCTGAAGTAGCTAAGTATGTTCGAAGTTGCTTGCAGTGCCAGAGGTTTAAAACCTCGCAACAGCAGACACCAGGTCAGATGTAGCCGTCCGCAAACCATCAGCCATGGCAAGCCGTCAGCACCAATTTGGTGAGTCCACTACCAAGGTTTTCAAAAGGCAATTGTTGTTTAGCTGTCTTCCAAGATCGATTCACCAAATGGGTACAGTGTAGAGAAATCCGTAAAGCTTCTGCACAAACTGTCACCCAGAATCCGTTGGAGGAAGTTCCCACCCGTTTCGGAATTCCCCGTACCATCATCACCGATAGTGCATTCCCCACCCAGCAGCATCACTATAACTTCCGCCGTAGGGACTGGAGATGCCACGTAGGGGATCAAGTCATGAAAAAAGAACACCACCTTTCTTCCGCCGCACAAGGTTTCGCAACCAAGCTCGCGCCAAAATACTTCGGCCCCTACACCGTAACTAAAGTCATTTCTCAAGTCGTTTACCAGTTAAAAAATGAAGCGGGAAATAAAATTTCGCGTGTCCATATTAAAGACTTAAAACCATCTATCCGTTTTAGAATGCGTCAAGTTATCTAGCATCCAGCGTCTATCAAAGTGGAACAAGTTAGGCGGCAACAGGAAACAACCCGGATGAAAGTAGTGAAGCGAATGGTGACCCACATCCAGGAACAGTGCCGTGCGGGAAACAAGCGTCCTGCAAATTCCACCGCAGATAAACGAAAAGCCGAGGTGCGGGTGTCCATTCCACTTGCTCAACTCAACATCCATCAGGTTCCCGAGATCGTCGCCGAACTGGCGGATGGGCTTGCCCATTCCACCAAAATCTCCCCCCTCCTTTTGCTTCCCAACTCTCATTCCAACCACCAACCTTCCTAGTAAACCCGGGTTAAAAATTCGTGATACCTGTTCACGTACTCCGATCCTTTTCTGCTTCCGATGCGGCAGTCGTGGGAAGATGGTCCGTGATTGTAACTGCCCCATCTCCGAAGGAAGATCAGTAAGCCGAGGAGTGCAGTGTACCATACTGAAGCCGAACGCTTTCCACGTCCGCGCTCCACGTCCTGCAGCATCCACGGACACCGGAAGGAGTAGTGCCGAAAAGGATGTACCACCCTTTTCTTTCCAAAGAAAGGGGGGTGTGTAAAGAAGTTACTAATTTTTAAGTTATTTTTCAAAGTAAATGCCGTATTGAATATTTAAGTTTACCTGTAATTATTTAATTTGCCATTTTTAAGTATTTTATAGGACTGATATATTTAGTTAATCATTTTCGGTGTTAGTACACCATTTAATTAATTTTAGTTAACCCGGTTTAATTGGTTATTGTATTTATTTACCTGTTTTCATTATTATTTGTAAATTTATTTGGCCGTGCAATCTGATAGCGTTCGATCTTAGCTAGAGCGGCCGATCCGCAGCGTAACCCCACTTTCGCCGGGGCCGCGTATCTCTCAACTCCGTTTTCAAAATTTTGAACTCGCCGGGTAGAAAAGGCGATTTTTGAGTCCAGAGTAACAGTTCTTGATGTCTCCTGCTCCAGTTCAAAAGTCAACCCCAGTTTCGAGAATCATCTGCAGGTGAGCTAATACTCTTTAAAGTGTTTGGTGCCAAGTTTAGGAACTTTTGTCATTCCCGCCTAGTTGCTTATAGACCTGGGGTAGCTGGCAAGTTTGCGAGATTCAGTTCGGCGACTAGACATCTTCTCCGGAGAGATAGGTGAATCCCGCCGAGTTGCTTATAGGCCTGGGGTAGCTGACTAGTTTGCGAGATTCAGTTCTGCGACTGGAGATCTTCTCCGGAGATATAGGTAATTCTCGCTGTGTAGCGTATTGACCTGGGGGAGTTGGCTAGTTTGCGAGATTCGGTTCTGCGACTAGACATCCTCTCCGGAGAGCTAGATGATCCCCCCGTGTTGCTTATTGACCTGGCGTAGATGACTAGTTTGCGAGATTCAGTTCTGCGACTGACCGCCTTCTCCAGAGATTTAGGTAAAACCCTCCATGTTTGTTTCTCCCCGGCCCGTTTATTTGCTTGGTTTATTTTGGCTTGGAGTAGCTGACCCGTACAGTAGCACACTATCCCTGTGTACCCGTCACCTGCTTCTGGGTAGAATTAATTAGAACCTGTCCTCCCTGTTCCGACCATGTTTTCATTTAATTGTTTAGAGTATCTTTTACGTTTAGTTTAGCTTTGAGTACCGTTTCAGTAGAGGTGGCACCTTACAATTTGTTCGAGATTATAGCTCTGGTAATTATAAAATCGATTATTTTAATTTCCGCTTGCTATAACCGCTTGTACCAAAACATTGCGTTGCCCCGCTTTTATTCGCACGCTACTTAACGCACCGCTTGTGTCTGGCTTGCACAACCGTATTTTTAGGTAGTAAGTTGTTTGTAAATATTGTATTATATTTGTTGTAATATAAATTTCTTCTCTAGAGTTTGGTGTGTGATTTGTTTGCGTGTGCATGTTCTGCTTCTAAAAGCTTTCAGTTATGCACGTGGAAGAAGAATCGACCCCTGGACATTTTATTTCTTCACTGAAGCTACCCAGGTCTTCGTTTCACCAGGTATACAACGGAGCCGCTGGAGAGAAAACTCCTTAATAAAATCTGGTGCCCGAGACTCCCGCAGAATTGTTGTGATCAAGCAAACAAACAATTCCGCCCCCAACTCGGGGTACCCCTCATTCACCACCGGAAGCGTCGCAAATTTGACGCCGGAACCGAAAAAGCGTCACAAATAAAGAATAACGATAACTATTAACTGTGTGTACCAAATTGATAATTATCTATGAACGACAAGATACAACATAGGGGTAAGTGGTTAATAGTGGGACACGGTCAATACGTGGAAATCGATTCCAAGTTTTTTGTTTATCGATCTGGTACAACTATATTCATGCTATGCGCACTCCCTAATAAATAATTATGAAATTGAAATAGTTCTGACACAGTTCACCCTTGGCGCGGCTATCGATATTGTGACGTAGCGAAAACAACTGCGCATGTACGTTGGTAATTTCCCGGTTCTGCATTTGTGTTTGTAATTTTTCGTGTCTAGTTTAGTGTGTTCTATAATTAATAATGTAGGTAGTTTATTCGTGTATAAGGCAATTACGTAATTAATAATATGAATTTTACGTGCTTTGTTACTGGTTGTGCTAATACCAGCAGATCTGCCATAATGCATTCTTTGTTATTATAGTAAGTTTTTTATATTATTTTAAATTGTATGTAAATTATTTATTAACTTACACTATTTCAGCTTTTAGAAAAATGGCTGGAGCTGAACTGCCGAAAAGATCTGCTAAAGATTGATGTAAATGAAAGGCATAATTACAGAGTGTGTATTGCACACTTTCATGATGATATTAAATTTCAAACAGATCGAAACAGGACCAATTTAACACGATGGCCGCCATTTAATAAAACAAAATTTTTATCCCTCAGGCCACTACTTGATTTTTCTATTTCTATATTATTTCAATATATTAGCAAATAAAGGTATTTTAGTGCAACAGGTGATACAAACTGCATTAAAATGAAAAAATTTAAAAAAATGCTTCGGCACAGTGTGTGTGCCACACAACCTAAAGCGTGCTGTTTTGTGGTTTCGGGCCGTGCGGTACGTACGCGATGTCGCATTATTTCATGATAGTAGCATGCATGTGCAAGATCAAACAATGTCTGTTATGGTGCAATTGCTGTCGAAATCAGTTCCTAATGTGCCTTGCTTACGTGAAGTTCGTTGTAAAAAGTGTAGTGATTATGAGTTACGAAGAAGAGCAACGGAAGTTTCAACGGCTTTTAGAAGAATTTTTGTCTGACGATGACAGTGCCCACACAGCACAATACTATCCCGAGTATGTCCTACGTATATCCTGAATCAGCTTTGAGTATCTCCTAGGGATGTCCTATGAAGAGCTGCTGATATCATACGGATATCCCTGGGATGGCAAAATGAGACAAAAGTGGAGATACTGAGGACATCCCAGGTAAGATATCCCCAGGACATCTGGGGACAGATATCCGTAGTATATCTCGCGCAAGATATGCTTCGGATATCTTAGAACCGCTGTCCGCAGTGTAGCTTGTGTAAGATATCCACCGGACATCAGGTTGAAAATGTACGTGGGACATGCTACATAATATATCATCAGTATATCTACCAGTGATATCCGTATGATATAAGAAATACGATATACCCAGGACGTACGGTGCAATATATCGCTAGGATATGCATTTAAGTATGACTAATTATTATAATTATAGTTATAAAATTATTACGGTTTCAAACAAACGGTGTTTTCAGAATTACCTGATGGGACAAAAGAGAGGAGAGGATGTTATATCCTTTGGGGCCAGTACAATACGTCACCCTGTAAGAATGTGGCTTAGTCCATGTTAACAGGCTACCCCTCGCATTGCGCTCGGTGATCGCATGATGGCCTTCCCACATGCCATTAAAACGTGATAGAATGCTGAAATATGCTTTCAGTTCCCGGATTTCTGTCTGTTCCTTTATGGATAAACAGAGTATCAAATTACCCCCTGGCCTCAAAACCACGAGTATCCACCCCTTGTAGACCAGTTAGCCAATCGGCTGCCCGCTTTTCAAAGTCAGTCCCCTAAAACTAAAAGTCACGCATGCTCTACTCTGGAGAGAGAGCCGAAGTCGTTCCCGATCTGTCAACCCGACTTGACCTAAAGAACGATCAAGTACCGCTTATCGTCTCGAAAAATTACCGCTTATCGTCTCGGGGAGAAATTACCGTTTATTTAGAAGACAAAGTTCTGTTTCGTCTCTCGTCTCGTTTTGAGTTAAAGATTGGTCTGATACCGCTAACGTTTCAATTACCGATTGTTTTTAAGTGAACTATCAGATCCTATCGTTGATCCGGTTGTGAAGTCGATAAGTTCTATCGCACGAGAATGTATCCCGTTCAAATAGAGTGAATATTCCCGATCAAGGAGAGAAGTTCTCCATCCCGTCAAGAAAGTCCCGTACCGACTCATCAGTCACCGCATCGGTTCCCGTCGTCAAGGACCACCTCTCTAGCACCGTGAAGGACCCCATCCCGTACCGCCAGTAAAATGTGTTTAAAGTGAAAGGCCTCTATTGTGCAATCTTAAAGTGCAAAGAGATAAACCGTCTGACGACCTCATCACCGAACAGGTACTGAAATTCATGTTTATGCTTTTAACATTTGATTCCTCTGGTGAATCACCGTAAATTAACGTAAAGAATCCCGTCTACTTTAATAAAGTAGCAGACGCTACTTTTGTGTTCCGAAGAGTTGCTTCAGTAATACCTAATTACGAATTGTAGTCTAGCTTATACTTGTCTTTACTGTACTGTAACGAGGCGTCTGACCAGTAGCAAATATTTAAGAAGCAGTTTAATGGCTTCTGTATTTGCTGAGGTCAGTCGTCCTCGTTTAACTCCGAATCTCTCCGATACTCCCGCCAGGACCTAGTTTTAATCCGCCCAGTTTCGTCCCGAGTGGGGAGCCTAGAGCTCTCCTATAAATTCAGAGCGCAGTTCATTTTAGAGGAGATTACTGTACTTATTTTCGACACTTTTATAGTCAATTATTTTCCGAAATCAATTTGACTTAGTTGCCGAGAATTATTTAGAACTTGTCTAAATAATTTGACTCCGTTCAACCCGTTTTAAAGTTCGATTCATTCCGAGACCCGGATTAAAAATTGACCTGAATATTTTCAGCTCTTAAAGCAAACCGAGTAGTGGCTAATAATTACAGTGATCTGTGGTGTACAAACGATAGCTGGTATATTTCAATTTTATTTAATTTCCTGATCGATTGATTGTTTAATTATAACCCGCCTTGGCTCTCCGAGAATTTGTAAACGTTGCATGTGTATGATCCTAGGATCGTAACATAGCACTTTACTTATTCAAACTAATTATCCAGACGTGCATGTGCTAAACGTTGCATTCTGGTATATCATTAGCTTTTTGTATTAGTTTGATGTCAGTAGTAAGATCACGTGCAAACGTAGCTCTACTTTTGTCATCCTATTACTACTTAAAACTAGTGAATTAAACAATCAATTGTTTTGCTAGTTAATATCCTGTATAAAGTTAATTACATACCAGAGTAGTTGGTACATCCCAGAGATCACGTGAATTTAAACACTACCCGAATCAATCATCGATTGACACTCAATTGTTTTATTTTCATACGCAATCCAATTTACACAATCAATTGATTGCTTATCAGAATATTCTGTCCATCCCTGACCGAATTCTTTTGTTTATCACTGGAATTAAATTCCATATTAAAACTCTCTTTAATATCACTTACCCGTTATACCAGAAGACTCCTGAAGGGGTCGAAGCCCCCATAACACTTTATTTCACATTTGATTCCACTATACCCGTTTCGCCATTGAAAATCCTTCGTGGCCATTACCGCTTCGTTCGGCCTGCGCAATCCCGGTTTAGCCCAAGGTGCGCACTGGACTTAGTCCCGTTTACACAGACCCCAATTTCAAAGAACCATTCACACCCGGAAATGTTAACTTCCTTATATTTAACCTGAATTTTATAATTGCATTATCCATGTTTTATTTTAATGTACATATATTGTAAATATTGAATAGTGTTTCCGAATAAATAGTTCATAAGGTTTATCTTCAGTTATTTATTTAACCCCTTTAATAAAGGACCCTGGATTTTCCCGCTAAGCTACCCTAGTGCAAAAATAAATACTGTACGTTCAAGGGGGAACGTTACAGTACAGGGCGGCAACCCCGAGAGTCTAGAGCTTACCGTAAATATGATCTCGAGTTTGTGCGATCTGGGCTGAATCGATTCCCCCATTGATTGTTTATCGCAATTTATTGATACATATGTGTGTTATCATACTTGTTTATTTTTAGGTTTTGTATAAATATGTTTGAGTCATCTCTCCTCATTATTGAGGGAGATTCTGTGTAAATATGTTATGTCACCCCTTTTCTTATTGCAAGTCAATAATTAAAAGTTAAATCGTTTAAAAGTAACGCATTTTGATTGAAAAGTAACTTAATGACCTCCTCCCGAACCCTCCCTAGTTGCTTGTCTGTTACAGGTACGTTAGTAGGCCAACAGGTGCAGTCCGACTGTTTATCTCGAAGCCTGCGATTACACATCTCCGAGGCTTTTCCTATTTTTGCCTCCAAAGTCTTAGGACCATCAGAAAAATAGGTGGCGCCCTTTTAAACTCTCCCGGTGTAAGTTATCGTTCCGCCCTTATATCGCGAATTCATAACCCACCCCCAATCTCCATTGAGACAGCCGTCAGCACTTTTCTGTTCACGTGTACAAAATTAGGGAATGTACCGTAACAAGGAGTTATAGATAAATGATGTATAGGAATTACACAAAAAATTGTTACAATATAACGTTAGATATTATTTATTCTTCCTGTACTAAATACACAATTTAATATTATAATTACAATTGCAAATAATAATAATAAAAAAATATTTACAAAAACAAAAATTAAAAAGGCTCAAGTTTTATTGACAAAAGTTGTAAATTTCAAAGTCACATTAAGTATAATAACATTTAGAAAACTTCCGTGATATAAAAGTGAAATTCAGTTGGTTAATATAAAAATTCTTATTAATTTATTGAATTAGCTATAGCATTAATTAATCAAAATAGGTATGTTTCAAAAATTCAAATAGCATAATGAATACACAAAAGTAATTTAAATTAAAAATGGGGCCATATAATTAGTAATAGCCTAATACGGATTTTTATATTAACCAACTGAATTTCACTTTTATATCACAGGAGTTTTCAAACAAGCTTTACATATATATAGAGTGGTTAAAAAAGAGCTAAGTACATCTCCAGTTGCCTGCAGTTTTCCTATGTAAAATGAAATCAATGTAACGGCAAAAAAAAAATTAAGGTTTTTTTAAGCTTGAGAGTTAGGTTTTTTACATTCGAAAGCTCAAAAAACCGGCTCTGCGTACGTAATATAAACAACTTTTTTTCCAAAATTGCACAGCTTTACCTAAACAGCAAATTTATTATTAATAAAAAAACGGCAGCATTATTTTTTAAAGTTACCGTTGCACGGGTTTCCGTAGTTACTAATGTAAATAAAAACTGAAAAACAATTCTGTCGTTAAAAAATTTTTTTTTTCACCGTTAAAAAAACGCGTGTTTTGCGCACTGAAATTAATGCGCAAACACCCATTTTTTGAGCAATTGTAGAAAAAATAAATACATTCAGAAAAAAATATATATTTACAAAAATAGAAATATTCGGAAAAAAATATATTCTGGAAAAATAAATATATTCAGAAAAAAATATATATTATCAAATAGTTATTTTTATATTAAGGGCGCAAAGCAAAGGTTTTTTTAAGCTTGAGAATGTTAGGTTTTTTTATACATACATTCGAAAGCTCAAAAAACCGGCTTTGCGTACGTAATATACACAACTTTTTTTCTAAAATTACCTAAACAGCAAGTTTATTATTAATAAAAAAACGGCAACATAATTTTTTAAAATTACCGTTGCACGGGTTTCCGTGGTTACTAATGTAAATAAAAACTGAAAAACAATTCTGTCGTTAAAAAATTTTTTTTCACCGTTATAAAAACGCGTGTTTTGCGCACTGAAATTAATGCGTAAACACCCATTTTTTTTAGCAATTGTAGAAAAATATTAGGTTGTATTTCGACGCTCCAACCTCTCCTTCGCTCCCTTCAAAAATTGTTTTATTGGATTTTCGCCATCTTTTTCTGTGCATTTTAAGTTTCTGCTCAATACTTCTGTAAATAAGATAAAAATTTAAATATTTGTTCCCAGCGGATGTTTCAAAACTGTCAACATCACGGTTGCTGTGGAAAATAGATCGTAGGTTTTTTATAAAATAATAATGAATTTATAAATATTGAACAATAATTAATATCAAATGATTAAAACTTTCAATGATAGTTCTGAGACTAGTAATTTTTTGTTTGTTTGGTAGTAACTAAATTTAATCACACTGTTAAACAACTTACTTAAAAGAAGTGATGCCGTTTTCAGCGACCCAAAACACTTCTTCTGCTTCTTCCCCAGCCAGTTATAATTTTAAGAACATCGTCCGTAATTAAACGATTTAGTAGTCGTTTGACTGTGTCATATGCACAGCTTCCACCGAAGTTGGATACTTCATTTATCTAGAACGTGACGATACTTTTAATACCCAAATAATTTGTTTCATAGAAAAATGTTTACCGTTCGCTGCATGTTTCCTTCCTCACTTAAATATTCTTCCAAAATTTTAAGTGATTCTTCTCCGGTGGCTGGTAATTCCACGGATGTGAATATCGATACAGGTGCGGCCTCTGCTTGATTATTTACAGGTCTGCTTTCTAGCAAATTCTTCAGATCTGCTAGTTCTCCCAGAACTTGGGTTAATGTAGCCTGCATAAAATTTTGTTTTCTAATCATTTGCGTGTAGTACTCTGCAATAATTCAGTGTTATTTTAATAGACCATTAACAAGATATACAAAATATTTACCTTCTTTTTTCAAATGCTGGGGACAACAAGTGCATCTTATATTATCCCTATTAAGGTTATAACCTGAATAAAAAATCATGTTATTCTATATTGCAAATTGTATTCTATAGGGTTATTCAAAAGAAAGTAAATTTAAAATTGCCATAACTGTTTCAAAACTCAACCGATAAGCAAATGATAAACGCGTTCGTATTATTAAAGCAATGTGGTTTATTAAATTCGGTAACGGCAACCACTTTTTTTTAATTTATCGATTAACTTTTAAGACTGCTATTACGTTGTTTTTTGTTGTGCTTCGTATAAGAAGACAAATAATAATTCCTACCACTCTCTGTCGCATAAGGCAAGCACTCAAACATAATGGGTGTGGCGTCATCGATTTGATCATTTTCAGTCTAAAAAAAAGAATTTCAGGTGTTATATGTACATATCATCAGTCTATATTAGATAACTTACGGTTCTGGACGATCCTTCCAAAACGGTGATTTCTATTGGAAAAACAGCATAATTAATGATTGCTATATTATAAAATATGATTATTGGCGGTACCTTCGTTTTGTCGGCGCTTTAGCAGAGTGGGCGGGTTTAACATCTGTATTGAAGTTTCTTCCTCAGTCGAAGAAGAGCGTAAGCGTTTGCCCCTTTTTGGACGGCCTGAAAACGCAACCACGCCGCCGTCTTCGGAAGCTAAATCCGAGGCGTCGTCATATACAGCTTTGTTGGCCTTTTTTCTTGCGTGTAAGTAATTGTCTAAAAAACAGCGGCAAATAAATTATAAAATATCAATTATTTATACAGATGGGCCCAAAATTATATCACATGAATTATGATCAAAAAGTCTTTGGATAGCGGTTTTAAAGTCCGCTATGAAATTATTTACTTCTATTATTGTTATGTCATTGTCAGTAACTTAACGTCTGAGTACATTGTTTAAACATGTTTCAAAAGGAACCGAAAAAATATATGATAAAATTGTAGGTACTTATTACATTTTTCATATTTTCTTGTAAGAGCTCACTTGTTATGTTCCTTTAAAATACGCTTTTCTCTATAAAATACGTCGTCAATGACAACGTATTTTATACCTACAATGTATAAAATAGGTTGCTGCATGTTATTACCGTAGTACCTACGGAAATCTCGTATTTCATGAATTGTAACGCATCTTAAATAATAATTTATTAAAATTTCTATTAATATATTAGTGAAATAAAATTTTTGATAAGATTAGAGAAAATCTTGAAGACAACTCCTGTTTTATAGTTTAAAAATCATCATTGTCGTAGGTCAAATCTTCGCTCACTATATTCGTTCAGATTTGAACTACAATCACTTTAAACCTTCTATAAAACACTCGTCTTAATAGCTATAATCTGTCATAAACATCAATAATTTCATAGATGACTTAAATTTTACAGTAACCGCTATACTCGTAATCATACGATACGATATTATAGTATTTTTATTATTTCTATTACCTACCAT
The DNA here is from genome assembly GCA_963082805.1 of Hemicrepidius hirtus. Classification (NCBI taxonomy): domain Eukaryota; kingdom Metazoa; phylum Arthropoda; class Insecta; order Coleoptera; family Elateridae; genus Hemicrepidius; species Hemicrepidius hirtus. Next base: position 30,590,916 of record OY720161.1, on the reverse strand, counting down.
ATGTGGCGTTTTTAAAATGACGAATTTGAAATATCAGCCAATTACTTTGCGGAGGCATACACTTCCTAATTGCCTGCTGTAATGATTCACCCAAAAGTGGAGGCCAAAAACAGCTATCATTGTTTTGTATCCATGTGCTTGGAACAGCTTCGATTGTGTTTTCATTAATAAAATGAACGACTGTCCACCCAACAGCCATTTCTAAAAATGAACATAAAATGGAAGCAAAAGTTATTTACAATAATAGCACTTTCAACATGCATAAGGCCTGATATATATGATTTGCCCTTATGTTCTACCTAATTTCTATAAAACCCTCTGATTAATAAATAATAGTATCTGCATACTGAGAGCCATCCCTAACTCACCCCTGTAGTGTTTTAGGTAAATATGGCAAAAACGTATTTTTTGGGATAGTAATTTGCAATGAAATGTCCATTCAATAGAAAAACTATTTATACGGAATGACCTACTTATAGGTGTGGCAACGGGTGTCTAGATACGAGCAAAATATATTATGCATTTATAAAACTAACGTCAAATTCTTACGCAATTGATCGTGGTTTAGCTGAATTGGAAGTCATACTTTTATACAAATGGGCCTTAGATCGGTATGTAATAGTTGAAATAATACCCGTTGTGACACTGCTTTCGCTTCTTTTTTCGCTGTTAGTTTGAAACAAAATATTGACAACAAAAATCGTTTCTAAACTTACTTCAAATGAAAACAATTTTCAAAAAGTCAAAAAACGTCAAAACCGTAGTATACCGAGTGTTAACCACCAAACCTGGCCATAGTATGCATGTTTCAAAAACAATGAAATATTTTTGTTCAATATCATTTTGACGGCTTCATTTTTGAGTGATAAATACCAAACCTGGCCATAGTTTTTGCAAAATTGATGTCGCCTACTTCATTAATTCCTACTAAATAACACATAAATTTAATAACGCAATTTCATTAAAAAATAAGCTGTTAACATGACATTAAACAAAAATATTTCAAGGCAACTCATATATTTTTTTGAAATATGCATACTGCATAGGTCCTATGTGGGCAGGTTTGGTGGTTAACACTTGGTATATCAAAGCTATGCATCTATTGCATAGAATTTATTGTTTATCAAGATACCTTATGGTCCTTATGTCACTTACAATTTTTAGCCGTAATAATAGATATAAATACCTATACATCAGTGTGCAGTAATGGAAAAACGGCATATTCATCTTCTCCCGTCTCTAATTTGACACACTTGTAAGCAATATCTTTTACACTAAATGTTTGTAAGGTTGATAATGAACTAGCTATATATATTTTGAATTCGCCTGAATTACATGGTTTTGTAAAAAGAGATGAAAGTTTTAAAAATTTGTTACCGATAGCCACTAATCCGTTGTTCGATTGAGCAAAATTCCTTACAATGCAAATACTTCCATCCTTCATTGCACAACAGTTATTGGGCTCAAACGTTTTTAAATGGAAATACGGGAAATGCATCTCCTTATATTGAGGAGAAAAGGTTGAACTGACTAAAGGGCCATGATTATGATTTCTACGAGGTGTGAGCTCTTCAACATATTTGTGCTCTAATTTAGAATTTTTTTTATCACGCTCTAATTTACGGCGAGCAATTTGTGAGAGGTTTATCGCTTTTGCGGAGAAATTTTTTTAGAGTTTGCATATAGTTTTCAAAATAAAATGCACTATAATCATCTAAAGGGCCAAAACGCTTAACATCGGCGCATACATGCAACAAATTATGTACATTGTGAGATGCATGTTCCCCACCATATATGTTTATAAAAGATTTAACAAAAAAAATTAACAGCGATTCTGCATAATCTAAATACTCTAAGCAATATGCGCTGCTAATTAAAATAGTGGAAGCAACATGCAAACAAAGAAAATTAATATATTTGTCGGGACTTAGAACTTTTCTTAACACTATTGGTCCGGTATATAAAAGAAATTGCCTAAATTCAGTGGCTTTCCACCTTTTCACCTCATCCAGTGACCGTGGCTTCCTAGTAAAATCAGAGGGTACGTGTGATATTTGTTTTAAAAGCATCCTAGATATTTCCGACGTACCACTGAATGGTAGTTTTATGCCTGGTTTTCCGAAGCACCAGAGATTAATTAATTTTTTTACAACGCCCAAACATATAAGATGCATATAGTCTAGTGGAAAACCTGTAACCATTCCAAATTTTGGAATTAATTCAATAATAGACATTTCATTTCGCTTATGATACTCTTCGTCAGTTTTTAATTTAAATTCGGTGTCAGTTCGCAACCTTAAATTATCTGTATTTAAAAAGCAAACTCTATTGTTTATAAATTCACCTTCTTCTTTACACTTGGTGCAAGAGGAATACCCTGTGTGCCCTTTTACATACGTTACAAAACATTTCGCAGGCGCGTCACATATAAACCCTTTGATGGCAAATTCGAATAAGCAACCATCAATTGATTAAGCCCTCGACGCTCATACGAATCATCAATAAAATCTTTCAAAAATTCGTGAGCTATTTTTGGTTTAGCGTTGCCGTGATAGATACCCACTACATCCACTACACTTTTATTTATACACAAACTACACAAAATGGGGTATAACTGACTGCTCGAACTTTTTGACAATGGCAAACCGTCTATATTTATAAATACTTCAATTTTTTTTAAACTATTTTTTATTTCATTATTACAGAGTGAAAATAGCTTTGTTACACACTTCAACAACCCGAAGTGAGTGTATGAACCAGGTTCAACAATTTTTATATCAGTTTGCCGAGGAGTCCGTAACAATGTTCTGCTATCACTTGGCAATTGAAATTGGGGAAAATGTTTGAACAATTTTAATAAATCATTTAATGCTTTGTGTGATATGTTATTGTTGAGTGCCCAATTAGCTAAATATTGGCGGAAATTAGCTTCAGTAATATTGATTGTTTCCGAAAGGAATGATTCTGCCAACACCGTTTCACTTTCTTTATGGGATGAAATATTGGTATTATTGAAATTTGGACAAAACTCAGGTTCAGACACGATCATTAACTCATCACGATTTTCGAAAGTAGAACTGCATGCTAGCATAAGATCCGCAGTAGGCCCGTTTTGAATTGCAGTGTCTAACGGTCTACGCACGGTTTCTAAATTTTTTACGATTCCTAAGTCGATTTCTGTGGCTTTCCTAGCTTTTCTATAAATTGTTGCACGACTGTTACCTTTGATTTTGGGCATTTTGAAAAATAGTGCTGCTATAGCTAGATAATAATATACAGGGTTCAGCAAACAGACAAGTTAACTAGGTACCTACTAATTCCTAACTTAAAAAATTATAAACAAGGCAATAAGCAAACAATAAGATTACAATAATTATTGAAAAGTATACTTATCAAATCCGGAACTGGACGTCGACTTCTGGTATTCACTATACTTTCCACTTTTTACAGCACAGGAATAAGGAGAATGCGATGGGCGCCCGTAGAATTCAAGGAGAATGCGATGGGCGCCCGTAGAATTCTTTTACAGGAGAGTCAAATTAAAAAACTCGGCTCGCTTGAATATTAATGAAGAAAGGAATTGAATTAATTTGGTGTCAGAATAAATGAATTTTAAAAACACAACCAATCACTTCAACAGCAGTTCTTCAACTCCCGCGCTCTGTAAACACATGCAAAATCTGACCGCTCGACTGACCGTTTTTCGGCGATAGTCAAAGAACATATCATGTTACATATTCCTAATTTAGGTACATCTTTATTACTAACGTTTGTCTAGAAACTTAAAATCTCAGCTCGCTTTGTAAAGAAATGTACTATACAGAGTGTATTAAAAATGGCGGTTACTCTATTTACACCACACATTCCTACGGTGAATTATAAACAATCAGTAAACACCAATTTGGTCTTAGACGATGCGTTTTTAATTATAAGTAATTAAACATTTTTTATTTTAGCTACGCCTCCAATTTAAGCCCTCAGATATATGGATTTAATTTATAGGGTAGTCGTTAATGACTATTGTTTCTTCTTAATGAAGCTGTAATTGCAAGGCCTAAAAGATCTTTAATTGATGGTTAAAGTGAAATTCAAAACCAGTTAATATTCCTTAAGATAATTTTCTTAAATATGTTAACGGTTAATACAATGTAGTGAATCCTTAGTAATATTTTCATTAATTTTGTTTAGTTATTTCCTATGACTTATTTTTTCTTCATATTACTTTTAAAAATAAGTAAGTATAATTAAATAGGGTTTTTTTATCCGTGGGTTCTTTTACCCGTTTTCTTTTAAGGGAAATTTCCGTGGGTTTTTTCCGCGCCCCGTTGAACTACGTGTTGTTCGTACAGTTTAAATGCATTTCTCTACCAAATCGAAAAACATTACAAACTTTTTTAGCATTATAACTCCTTAACCTAAGGGTTAACATTGGTATTAGTTTTTCGCTTGGTTTTCAACGTAGAATCGCGTGATGTGAACATTAGCTTAGCCGTCATTTTTAATACACCCTGTATAAAGTAACGTGCCTACTGATGCTAGCCTAGCCTTTGTTTTTACTACAACCCTAGACGTCACATAAATTTAGTTCCATCCGGTCGGCCGGTTGCACTTTGGTTTAAAGAAGAAAGAATTAGAACCAATTGTTTTTATAGGGTATCTATTCAGCAAAACTTTTAAATTCCAAAGTTGCAACATGTTATGACCGGATGAAGTTTTCGGTTTCATGTAACGTAATGATCGATATCTACCGTTCAATGTTTTGACTTTACACATATCCTTTCATCTCAATTTTTATAACACATTTTTTAAATCATACACAAGATACTGTTTTTATTTATAAATTAATTACCCGGCTATGTGGTTCCTTTAACATAATTTAACAGTGAACCACTAAGAGAAAGAGAGTACTAGCAAATTATATCAGTAATAATAAATAAAGCAAAAACTTTAAAAATATTTACGGCTGGGAAAATGTGATATAATAGTAAATGGTAAATAACAGCCAATAAGTTTGATGAGGTTATTAGTATAAAAATTAAAAAACTAAAATATTTATAAAACCAATGTAAAATATTACAAAACAGCACAAACTTTAATTATAAAAATTCAAATATTGTGGGATTTTTATAATTAAATTTTGTGATGTTTTGTATAATATTTTACATTTTTTTAATAAATATTTTACTCTATCGTATTGGTAAGTTGTTTTAAGATTTAAATATATTTTTAATTTCACATATGATATTATACTCAATAATTTTGGCTTTAATAAAATTTTTACTTTTCACTGATCCATTAATAATAAATTATTGTATTCTTAAAATTAATAGTTATCTTTTTATTATTACAGAAATACTTAAACAAAAATATTTTAAAATATTACCTAAAAATTGACCAAAAAAAATACCTATGTTGTCTATTTTAACTTTGTTTTAATCCATTTTATTCAATGTAATTTCAAACTATTATTAAACAACGAAACGTTAACAATAAATATTTCATTTTATCGCTCGTTGAATGAAGCTTTTTAATTTTTGTACTAATAACCTCATCAAACTTATTGGCTGCTATTTACCATTTACTATTATATAGCAATTATGAGATATCCAGCGGTTATCATACTTGAGATATTCTCTGCATATACAATATAAAACATCCGGAGGCTGTCTCATAACGTATAACCGACGGATGTCCTACTGATAGCCGACAAAATCGATCCATCAATAGGATATCCCCAGGACGTTTACGTAGGATATACCTGGGATATTCCCTATGGTATGACCTACGGATATCTTAACAATATCCGGGCGATCCATCCATCAATAGGCTATGCATGGGATATCCTCAGGATATCATGTGCTGTGTGGGTGATGATTTGTTTGGTGAAGATTCTGCTGACGAGTATAAACCTGAAGATTCTGACAGTGAAAGTTCCTATGAATCGTCAGAAGAACTTCCTATGCGGAAACGCCAAAAAACGGAAAAAGCTAACAAAAATTTACCTAGTAGTTCCACCAATAACGATAAGTATTATTATAACTGAAATACAAGAATAAATTATTGAAATTCTATTGAGTTTTCAACTAAATGTGAGCTTGTTTAGTAATTCCTTTAATCTGTTTATAGAAAATGCTGAAGTTAGTCAGACTGATCTAAATGGTGTTGAAAACCAGGAAGAAATACGTGACGAAGAAATTCGTGAAGATGAACCGGGACCGGCTTCGATTCAACAAACAATCGAGATATCTGAATATATTATTCTCAGTGACGATGAAAATGAAGACGGCGATGCTGCATCTAACGATAACAATGATGCTATTAATTGGTTTGTACCTGATGGCAGTTTTATGAAGCAATTTTCATTTACCGAACAAACGCCCGGAGTAAAGCAATATATAATTGATAATTATTTCAATAAAGAGCCATATGAATTTTTTAAACTGTTGCTGACGGATGAAATTATAGCAGACATTTGCAAAGAAACAAACAGATATGCAGAACAATTGAAAGCCAAGATAGTTTACAAAAAGTCTCGTCTGCAATGGTGGCGAGATACAACCCCTGAAGAAATAGAGAAGTTTTTAGGCGTTCTTCTGTGGATTGGATTATGTAGATTTCCAAGGATTATAAATTATTGGTCTAATAGCATGATTTATAATAATAATAAATTAAAACTGCAGATGATCAGAAACCGATTCGAATTAATACTGAGAGTACTGAATTTCAATAACAACGAAGATGTAAATGTCCCCCTAACCGACAGATTACGCAAAATATCCCCCCTCCTACGTAAACTACGAGAAAGATTTGAAGAAGTTATTATACCATCAGAGGAAATATGCATCGATGAAACAATTGTACCATTTAGAGGAAGGCTATCATTCTGCCAGTATATGAAAAATAAACGGCATAAATATGGCGTTATGTTGTATAAACTATGTCTAAAAGGGGGCTATACCTACGACGTTACTGTATATTATGGAAAAGATGATCATCCACTAGGAGCTTCAGCGAATGTCGTTTTGCAGCTTACAGATAAGCTTTTAGATAAACGCCGTACAACTTATACGGATAATTTTTATACCAGTGTAACGTTAGCCCATAAACTACTTGAACATCAAACTCATTTAGTTGGGACAGTAAGGGCTAAACGAAAATTTAATTGTAAAGAAGTGGAATCTGCTAAGCTACAGAGAGGAGAAATGATTGCGCGAGAAAGTGATACAGGTGTACTAATGCTTAAATGGAAAAACAGGCGTGATGTGCTCACACTAAGTACAAAACACACTCCTGCTATGAAGATGGTTGTAAATAAAAGAAGATAGAATGTAGAAAAACCAGAACTGATATTGGACTACAATAATTCTAAGGCTTTTATAGATTTATTTGATCAACTAAAATCATATAACGATGCCCTTCGACGGGGAATTAAGTGGGAGAGAAAATTGGCATTTGAACTTATGTTGGGAACAACTGTCGTAGGTGACAAAAAGCAAGATTTCTATAACGGAATTCAAGGAAAAACTTATCGAAAGAATATTTACAAAGCAACTACCCTCACAAGAACAGGAAGCTGAGGAGAAGCACGAACTCGAAGATACGAAAAAAAGAAATCGCTGTATAGTGTGTTACAATAACATCTCCCAACAGTTAGACAGAAAAGTTGCTACAAATAAAACTACTAGATCTCCGTGGAAATGCACAGCCTGCAATAAGCAGTATTGCATTCCGTGTTTTTTCGAGGACCCTCTTGCTAAAAATGTTAAACGGTTGCATATTTTTAAACATACAGTGCTTCCCGAAAGTAACGGATAAATTCAATAAAATCGTTAAGAAAAATATTGCAAATAAATGCTCGGACACGTCGATTTTTATTTTTAAATTGCCATTTAGAGATGTAATTTTCAACCCCCCACCCCCCAGCCCCTAAGCGCTGCTAACTCCAACTTTAAAAATTCAAATAGCAAAGAACCCTTTCGGATCTGATAGCTTTTTTTATGCTGAATACAATAAAAAAAAGTTTTTCAAAATCGGTTGATAAATAACGGAGATATAAATATCTTTGGTAAACCAAAATGTATTCAAATGACGGTGTCAATATTCGAGCAGGCGTTGGTACGGCTCTAGCAATGGGTGGTAAAAAACAATTGCAACTTGTTGGTAATTGAATGTAAACAAAATGTATTGACATTACTTAGGGGATTGTGTGTTAATTATTATTAACGAGTGAAAAATAAGATAACAAAAATGAGATTTACTGAAGTCAAAGAATCGAAGTTTTAATGATGATTGGGGTTGGAGATAGATAGATACAGTTTGTTTACATTCAATTACAAACAAGTTGCAATTTATTGGCACTTACGTTTGAATACATTTTGGTAAATATCTCCGTTATTTATCAACCGATTTTGAAAAACTTTTTTTTATTGTATTCAGCATAAAAAAAGCTATTAGATGAGGTATCCGAAATCAGTAAATCTCATTTTTGTTATCTTATTTTTCACTCGTTAATAATAAGTAACACACAATCCTCTAAGTAATGTCAATACATTTTGTTTACATTCAATTACAAACAAGTTGCTACATCTTTTAATTGCTTAAATGACAGTATAAAAATGTTGATACCTTACATAAGAAAATTTTCGAGATATAAATTATTTAAAGTTTAATAAACACATTCTTAACAAATGTTAAACATGGTTTAATGGTATTAGTATTGATAAAAGAGAATCAAAGGTACCAAGAAACAAATGCCCGTAATCTAAACAAACTGCCATGTGAGTTTTGTTTGATAAAAGAATAATTAGTAATAATAAAATTAAACTATGAAATGTTTTAGTCAACCCAGCAGTATGTGCCGTTAATTTAATTCCAAATGTAGTACAGGAATTACCATGTGGTTCTTCCATTTCAAATAAGGAGGAAAAACAGGAATTAAGCGTAACTTCTGTTATCGAGGAATGGCAGGAATTAAACTTAACTTCTATTATTCGCAAATGCAGCCCGGTTCACACTGGAGCAACAAGGAGAAGAAAAGGTCATTATAATTTAAATATTAGTGTATTAAGTGTAGAATTATTATAATCTATTAACTTTATTATAATTTTAGGTTTAGCACGCAGTCTGTTAGCACAAGTTAATGTTGTAAGGGCTAATCAACTTACGCCTAAGACACAAAAATTGTATGGAATTGTGGGAGATTTAAAGAGAACGACTAGGAGGTTGGAATTTCAAAATTCTGCGAATAGACTGAGAATAAAACAAGCTAAGCAGCTAGCAGAAAGCGAAGAATTTTTGTTAAACAAAATAAATGGTGTGTCTTTAAATTTTATTAATGCACAAATTCGACTTCAAGCGAAAAAAAGTAGAGGTCGCAGATTCACAATGGAGGACAAAGTGTTTGCGTTATCTCTAATAAAACAAAGTCCAAAATGTTACAAACTTCTACAAAAAGTATTTGCTTTGCCTTCGAGAAGAACTTTAACAAACATTTTAAGCAAAGTTCCTTATTCACCAGGTATAAATAACGCTGTGTTAGGAAGTTTGAAGAACTCTGTTATGAAAATGAAGAAGGCAGACCGTTTTTATGTTATTATGTTCGATGAAATGACATTAGAGGCTGCTATATCCTACAACAAAAAGGATGATGCTATCGTTGGCTTTAAAGACTGTGGTGAAGGCAAACAAAAATAGTTTGGCGACCATGCATTAGTGTTCAAGGCTAGGGGTGTAAAGGTGACCAAACGCGCTGCTCTGCGCCGCGCGGCGCGGCGCGGCGCCTTGAATTTGGACGACAACCGCGCCAAACTGCGCCACTCCGCGCAAGAGCGAACACGATCCGCTGAATGTCGGTACATCAAAGAAAAACGCTTGTTTGTGATTATTAATTACAATGATAGCGGCAGCAATCTTAACTGTTTCGTATTCCATATTTTAACACGCGCGCGCCAGTTGGAACAACGCCAGGATTCAGATTTGTCTTTAAATATTTAGCGCTGTTCTGAGCTGAGTTGCGTAGTTCCGCGCGGTGTTTCTCGGCGCGGCGCAGCGCGGCGCAGAGCAGCGCGTTTGGTTTGGAAGCACCTTAAGTAGAACGTGGAAGCAACCCATAGCATATTATTTTACGGAAAACTGCATGCCAGCAGCTGACATAGCACACAATATTATACAGGCAATTGGCGCTTAATGTGGTAGCCACAGTCTGTCACCAGTTATCTACCAATACTGCTGCTATTAATATATTGCAACGTAGAACCGAAAGAGAACAGGCAATACAAGGAGAAGAAAAAATGATGTTGGGATTTACCATTAATGGTAAAGAAATCGTACCACTCTATGATGTAGGTACCGCATTTATTAAAGGGTGCCCGTAAGCGTATTAGGTTTGCCTCTGGAGCACAGAACCTTTGGGCAATATCGCCACGCTATTGGTCGCGTTAGTGCGCAGGGTCATTCGTACGCCGTACAAAGTAGTACTTATGTAAAGTCGGCGTACACGCCTTGATACACAGAACCTAACCTAGCGAATGATAAACACAGCAGTACTGAGTGACAAAAATATCAACAAATATGACATTTCCTAGCGCTTTTCTCTTTAAAGAAATAAAAACAGGAGAAGACGAGTTTGAAATACGAACAAATGTTTTTTCTGAAAACGATGCGAAGCAATGGTTAAAGGCGTACAGTGAACTAAGCAATACGAATTGGATTGTTAAAGATGGTATTTATAACCCCCAAAGGTAAGCTTACCTACTTTATATGTGATATTTATCCACCTACAATATGCTCTAATTCGTTATCATTTTATTTAATTTTCATAAAAAGATTTTCATAAAAAAAAATTTATCATAAAAAGTTCGCTTGCCAGCATGCAAAAATAAGAGGCATAGTAATTCTAATAGAAATACAGACTGTTTGGCTACTATTGACATAAAAATTAAAAAAGTCTGCAAAGCGACAAAGAAAAATGACGCTTATCTAAAAATGGTAACCCCATTACCTGCAATCAAAAGGGAAATACAACTCATAACCATAATATAAATACCAGTGGTTCTTTGAAATATTTAAGAATAAACGAACAGACGAAGCAAAAATTTATTCAGTTTTTTGAAGACGGATTGGGACCAGCAGAAAGTATTAAGCAGTATGAAAACAAAATATTAATCGATACTCTTCACCTGCCAGAAATAACAGTAAATGCAAGAGTAAATCCAACGTACAATACTGTTATGAATATATATAAGAAATGGAGGGCCAAAAACTTTGGGCATGTTGCAGATTCTATTCACAAAATTAAAGAGAAACTTGGTGACTACTTAGATCAGGATAACTCATTTAACATTAATCTTAATTGGTGAAATAGCCTGTCAAATACATTTATTGTTTGCAGATGTAACTATAAATATTTGTAAAGAATCTCCATGGGCTATTCTTATAACAACACCTACAATGAAAAGGACACACAATTTAAGAGAAGCGAGTGAAGTTATTTTTATAGATTCAACCTGTAGTGTTGATGCTAAGCATTCAACATTGACAGTAATATTAACTGCATCAAAATCTGGAGCGCTTCCTCTTTGTTTTCTAATCCATCAGGGGCAAACTGAAGAGAGCTACATTAATGCATTTAATCAACTAAAATTATGCAGTCCTTTCGCTTTTGGTGGAAAAGAAGTGAGTCTCAGTATAATTGATATCATTATCTGTAGCTGAAAATTAAGATACAACCATTTGTAAATGTGACATTTTTATCAAAGTATACTCAAAGCATAAGTTTTTCTGAAGTTTCCCTAAAGAATAAACAGCACCTGACAATAGCTCTCATGTTTAAATAACCCACTAAGATAGAGTAATATTATGCACTATGCCAATACTTTATGTTTCAGTGTCCCCTGGCTTTCATGACTGACAACTCTTCAGCTGAAAAAATGCATTGAAGTTGGTTTGGCCAAACACACGACAATTGCTATGCCATTTCCATGTAGCTCAGGCACAATGGAGATGGTTGATGGCTTCTAAAAACAAAATTCCTGCAAATAATAGACAAAATATAATGAGACAATTTCAAGCAGTAAGTTTCCATGTTTGTAACTGTATTTGTAGTATGTAAGAACAGTAGTATAATACATCATCTCTTGACTGCAGCTATTATATTTATACTCAATCAAACTTTTTGTTGTAGATAATGTATTCTACCTCCAAAAAAATGTTTGAAGAACGCGTTGAAGAGGTAATGGACTCAAACTGTGAAGTTAATTTTAAAAAACGTTTAAACGCTTTCTTAGAGCATGCAGAACAATGGGTTCTATTTCATAGATATGATATTATCACAAGAGGTCATAACACAAATAATTATTCAGAAGCTACCATGAGAATAATAAAGGACATTATTTTGCAACGAACTAAAGCATTTAATCCAGTAGCTCTTGTAGACTACTGCAGTACAGTATGGGAGAGTTACATAAAAGTTAGAATTTTAAATTTTGCTAATGGTAGAAAGGATAGCACTTTTCTGAAGCTGAATATGTTAGAAAAAGTAAAAAATTATGACAGCAGTAAGGTAAAAAAATTAAATGGTTTTATATATTTGGTACCTAGTTTAACAAACGATAATGTTTACGAAGTAAATACTTACATTGGAATTTGTACATGCCCATTTGGACTACAAGGATCATTTTGTAAACATCAGTTCATAATACACAAATACTTTGGGAAATTGTTACCAAATGCGCCACCACTGGATTCAACAGAAAAACACCTACTTGCAAAATTGGCAATTTCTTTAACAGTTTGAAAGAATTAAATTGTCATGTGCCAAGTAGCAGTAGAGAAATTCATACAAAAGAAGTATGCGATACGCTATGCGATAATAGTACAATCTTGACAACTGATGTTATAACAACAAATGCAGCAGAAGATTCTTCAAGTAATATTCAGCAAACGCTTGATAAAATTGAAATAGAGTTGAAGAGATTATTTGAAATTTTACCTACCACGGAGTTAGCCCATAAGCATTTACTACTAATAAGTAAGCAGTTAAATAAAATAAATAATGACCAAGAATCTGTAGATACTCTAATTCGAATTAGCAACTGCTTAAGAAAAAGAAAAGGAGGTATTATTAAAGTACAGCCTACCTCTATAGCAAGAAGGCGTGCAAGTGCATCAAAAGGTTGCAAAAGAATTGGAAGTGGCAGGCCTGCACTTGTAAAGTCTAAAAGAGCAAAGAGGAAACACAATTTGGAATCTAATATAAAAGAAAATAGAGCTAATGCATTAATTCATGGTGTTGCACATTGACTTGGGGGCTTTAAAAAATATACAAATATATAATTATTAATTATACAGTGTCCTTCACAAAGTTAGCATCAAATGGGAAAAAAATTTTACTATTAATATTTTAGTAAGTTTTCTACTTGTGAAATTTGATTAATCTTTCCAAACTCAATTAATGTAATATGGATGTAAGAAGGGTAACTTGCTCTATCTTCAAAATAGTAACAAAAAAGATATTTGTAATCAAATGTTACTGCTAAACATGGGATTGTAATGTAAATTTAATTTGTGATGTTTCTTAATTAATTTACTTTTTAAGAAAATCTTACTGTATCACTGAATTTACAAAAACTGACATTAATAAAAGTAGAATTAAAACATGGACGAAGCGCGTCGCCTGGACTTTCTTATGTTTAATAAAAAAAGACATTTAATTTAAGAGCAATACACAGAAAGACTAGCGCGGCCAATTTTGTTTTCTCTTTTATCTAATTTTTTTAGTAAAATTATCAAGTTCATAATTTAATAGATTTCATAAATATTGTTGTATAAATGCAATAGGGCATGAATTTGAAATTATTTAAGTAGGAAATCGTTAAAAGCTAAGCAAAAATTATTTATTATATGGCGTTTGTAAGGTGCTTACAAAAAATTTAGTGTTTATTGGGGCGTAAATGCGAAATATTTGTCTTGACATTACTAGCTACAATTTTTTATTTCGTTTTAAATTCGAGTTATTTATCTACTGGTAGTTATTTTTAGAATGGAAGGGTGTTTTTTGTTAAAATTGTAAACTATTTGTTACTAATCTATTAGTTTTGTCATTTATTTCAAGTTAGTTAGTCATTATAGGTAGCTAGTTAGCGTTAATCGCCTTCGTTAATGTATATCCCACTCTTTCTTTCCAATAAAATTTGAAAGTGATTGGTTTTTTATTACATTTAGTAAGAAGGGCGTTACAAGTTTGAGCTTTCTTACAGTTTTATGGTAGTTTTCAATTTTAATAGCCACTAATTCAATTTCTGTAACTAGGCGTAACCCAAAGCTGCGATTTAAAATTTGGCGTGCAAAATCACATTTCTACGCGCGAAAAGGACCAATCGTGTGACTGTATTAACTAGAGGTTCTGTGGTCCAGAGGCAAACCTAATACGCTGCCCGTAACAATTTATTAAATGCAAAGGCAAAATTTTGTTGCAAAAAAAAGGAAGAACAGACAGCATCATGGGATGATATCATAAGGCGTATGAGCTAGATGTTGGAGATTATGATACCCGTATGATGTATAAATTAGCTGATTTCCATATCCTGACAATGTAAAAAAAATGAAAGTGAAAGTTGCCGCACAAGTATTATCACATCAAGCGTCTTCTACAATACGAGGATTACTTAAGTTTGGTAAGTGTCTCTCATTTCTTACTATAAAGTGCTATAATAGCTTTTTGTACAGGTAATGGTGTACTTCCTGAAGAAGCAGAAGGTACTGCCGATTTTTTCATAAAATATTTGATAGTTTAAATGGATCCATCATAAAATATGAACATGAAAACTATTTAAGATGTGCAGTGACTCCTTCATCAATTCATATGGAATTTTGGGATGAGGCAATTGCAGTTCATCGAACTATTAAATTTTGTAATAAAAAGTCAATTGTACGTTCCGCCAACTATAAAAAACTGGATAACTACAATAAAGGGATTTAAGTGTATCTGGAATAAAATGCAGACAGAGGGATTTCAATTCTTACTTCCCCATAATTTCAATCAAGACCCAATCGAAATTTTTTTTGGGTGTATAAGAAGTTATGGAGCACGAAATATTAATCCGAGTTGTTCAGCGTTCATTGCATCTTTTAAAAGCCTGATAGTAAATAATTATATGTCACCTCATTCTGCAGGAGCCAGTTGTGAAGCGGATGATAGTGAGGGTGCTTTGGACTCTTTAAAAGAATTTATATCCCAAAAGGAAGATATTATATTTCCATTAGGGGAGGATGTTGCAGTATCTATAGATGATAGCTTTAAATTTGAGGGCGAAACTGGGGTGTATGCTTCCAATACACATGCTTACATTGCTGGGTATCTAATAAAAAATACATTTAAAAACACTGTATAACAATTAATCTTGATTTTAATTCCAGTTTATTAAGATGCCGAAACTTCCACGAAGAGAGCATTCAAGCAAAGTAAAGTTTATTATTCAAATTATGAACAAACAATGCGCGATGCCGTTGACGATGTGATGAAAAATCAATTTTCGTTGAAGAACGCCGCACAAAAATACGAGTTGAATAAATCAGCATTGCACAAGAAAAGTCCAAAGATATCGTAACAAATATGAAGTGGATAGGAACAGTTTTGTATTTGCTAGGCAGCTTGGTTTCAAGTGTGTGTTTACGAGTGCGGCGGAGAAGCCTTTGGTCGAATATTTGATAGAAGCCTCTCAGATGTGTTATGGGTTAACTCTTGTAAATACTCGAGAGTTAGCTTACAACTATGCTATTGCCAATAGGAAAGAAGTGCCAGAGTCCTGGCACACAAAGGAGCAGGCTGGCAAAGAATGGGCAATTATACTAGCGCTCCCCCCTCAATGATTGAATACTTGTAGTACGTTGCCTGTGCAACTAACGTCACAAACTTCAAAGCAGAGCTCTGTAATACTCTACCTCCAATGTGTGGTTGCGTCCGACCGCTTTGAACCATTTCGTTTTGTTTGTGCGCGGTGATAACGTCGCGTCGCACAAAATTAGTTAAAACTAAGAAGTGCCTTTTAAGTGAATTTTAACCCATCAGTGTACAACGTCCGTTTAAACGGACATGCGATTTTAGCGAAATATAGAAGCATGCTGCATTACCGACCAAAAGTGACAGTTGGAAGGTTATGTTTGATAGTGTGTTCATCGAATGTAAACAGTTAATGTTGTTAATTATAAAGGAATTCACCAAGAAAATATTTTTAATTAACGATGGATCCTAATTTGTACAACACATCACGCGGTGGGTATGTACGTATTTTTGTTTTTCTAATTTCATATTTAAATGTTATTTTGTAAAAATGCCAAAAATCTAATTGAATATGTTATAATTCATTATTATTTACAAAATTAATCAAATTGCATGCGTATTACTGTTTGAAAATTGTGTCTAAAACTGTGTCCCTTTAAACGGACGTCATACTCAGCGAGTACAATTATTTCAGGTTATCCTTAGCTGAACTTTTGTCAATTATAGAAGATGGCGATAATATACAGGGGGGTGATATTTATATGACACCTCCTATTGATGGACAAGACACTGATCAAGACAGTGATTTATCTGATGACGATCACCAAGGTAATATCAACCACTTGGCGCCTGCAACTCTACGAACTTAATGCGTTTTCGAACCACATCTGCCAGTTACAACTCCTATTAGTGCAGCTGGTAGTGAAGATTTTAGTTCTGAAGATGAGTTACCTTTGACTAGTTTTCTGAAGCCAACAAGTGATGCAGGACCCTCCCAGCAAAAGAAAAGGAAAAAAAACATTGCCTGCAAAAAAGTGTATACTTGGAAAAAATCTGATAATCCTAACTTCACTATAAATAAACATTGCATTCCGAAACAAACTTCAGTCAAAAGAAAATCACCAAATTCTACTCCTGTAGACTTTTTTAATTTGTTTTTTGATGATGAAGTAATTTCAATGCTAATCGATCAAACGAATCTTTATGCCATGCAAAGAAATATAAATCTGAACATGACACGAATGGAATTGTATGTAGTTTTTGGCGGCTTGTTATTATCCGGATATGGAAAATACTCTAATAAAAGAATGTATTGGTCAACAGACACAGATGTTCCTAAACTTCTTTCAGACAGTATTCGCCTACATAGGTTTGAAGCAATTTTGAAACACTTACATTTAAATGACAACCTAAAATTAGATATAAACGACAGGCTATATAAACTGAGACCTCTCATAACCAAATTGAATGAAAAGTTTCGAAAATATGGCAGAGTTGAGGAATTCTTGAGTATCGATGAAAGTATAATACCATACTACGGTCGTCATTACGCTAAACAGTTTATAAAAGGTAAACCAATCCGCTTCGGATTCAAAAACTGGGCGTTATGCACATCTGTGGATATATGTTAGCGTTCGAGATTTACACTGGAAAAAACCAAGGTGATGTTCCAACTGAAGACTTCGGCGTAGGTGGAAATATAATTTTGAAGCTAATAGCTTTGGGCGAAATTCCTCCTCACCAAGGATTCAAGCTCTTCTTCGATAACTATTTCACATCGATGCACCTCATGAGCAAGTTGGCTGAACTGGGATATTGTGCAACGGGCACAGTACGGGAAAACAGATTGGCAAATTGTGATTTGAAGGGTTCAAAGAATTGGAAAACAGCAAAACGTGGTGACTTTGACTACAGACATTTCCCCGGTAGTCGAGCGACTAGCATGCTAGGCTCCTACTCAGCGGGCCGGGTTTCGATTCCCGGTGCCGGCAACTTCTGGCCAAGGTTTTCTGCAGTTTTCCTTGGCTGTAACATGAATATGAGAGTTGTGCTAATCCATCTCTAAGTCGGCTGCAGACGCAAGCGGGCCCGCTTAATAATAATAGCCCCTTCCTCCCCCCCGCACAAGCATTGCGCTTCTGGGGCCTGGCAACAGGATATGGGTAGTGTAGAGATTATTATTATTATTATTATTATTATTATTATTATTATTGTGAAAATGTTATTGTCTTTCAATAGAAGGATAACAAGATAGTCACTGCAGCGTCCACTTTTGAAAGCACAGAGATAAAGTCGGCGACTCGATATTCCCGAGAAGCTAAGGCCAAAATTTCTGTTCCACAGCCAAAACTATTTCACAGTTATAATCAAGGAATGGGAGGAGTAGATAAAATGGACATGCTAATAGCCTGCTATCGCACTCGAATGCGCCAACGCAAATGGTGGTGGCCTTTTTTTTTCGTATTTGTTTGATGCTACTGTAGTGAACTTTTGGTTACTTATGCGTAAAATCCACAAGATCCTACTTGTACCAACTTATTGTCATTTAGGCGATACTTGGCACTGTCTTTTTTGAAAACTTACGGAGTAAAATCAAATAAGGGACATGTTCATCCACCAGTTAACACTGAGACAAGATACGACAAGTTAAATCATTTTATAGACTACCACGGTACTGACAGACGGTGTGGGCATTGTGGTAAAAAATCCCAATTTATTTGTTCTAAATGTGATATAGGACAACATCCGAAATATTGCTTTATTCTATTTCACTCTTCAAAATAATAGTAGCACCCTAGGTTATATCTTTTCTCGATGCACTAGGTTACGAGATGTATGATGTCCGTTTAAAGGGACAACATGTAATTTTTTTTTAAATAAATATTAAACTTTTTTTTTCATAAAATGAATTTTTATTTAATTAAGAAACAGTGTTTTTGCACAAAAAATGCAAAAAAAATATACAGTAAACTTTGTACACTAATGGGTTAAGGTACCATGGAATCTGATGGCAGATCTTTCAGTGAAGATTCAGCTCCACACTACGACCCCCGCAGGTTGCTAAAAAGACTGAAAAAATTAGAGAAAGAACGATCTCGCAGGCATCGCCGCCAAGAAAAACGCAGCAAGCGAGACCGAAATCATTCGAGGAGCAGATCCAAGAGGCGCTCCAGGGCTCGTTCACCATCATCCGAATGCTCGGAAGCGGAGGTTGTCTCTTCTAGAGAAGAACAAACGCCCTTTGAGGATGAACAGGATGGACGCCCCACAAGTAGAGGTTAGTTCCTTCGCTTAACTTCCAGTTAGGGGTCTGCCAAAAGCTCGCTGCACCTCAAACTAGATTTGAGGTTGCCTTCTGGCCACTAGATGGCTTATTCCGAGCAAGCCGACAACTAAACCATCTGTTTTTTTTCTGGAATCTTGCACTGTAGTTTTCTTTTACTCAAACTAATTCGAGGTAAGTTTTGTGGTCACTAGATGACCACAAAAAATAAAACCTTAGCTCACAGCCAGCTCTTCAAAATACAGCTTGCGCATCTACTGTCGAGCAGTCGTACTGCCGGGACTTAAAATATGTAATCATTAATATTTATTAAAAAAAATTGAATTGAATCTAGTTCCGGATTACCTTAAAAATGTATTGGTTAAAAATAAGGATATTCATAAGCATAGTAGGTACAATAAATGAAGAAGAGTATCACTTAAATCGGAAAAACAAGATTATTGCACAGAAGGGAATCTTGTTTAGTGGGGCTAAAAGATATAATTCTTTAAGCAAGGATATCAAAGACTGTAATACCATGAGAACATATAAGATAAAGTTAAGGAGTTATTTAAAAATTGCTGACTAGACTAACAGTTAGGTGAAAATAGTTAATATGATAGAAATAAGTTATAGTACTACCTAAGTAGTGTTAAGTAATTTTGTATTTTAGAAAAGTGAGAGTTTGTAAACAATAGCATTTTTAAGCTAAATAAAAGCAGTATTATTATTATATTATTATCACTGTAAAGGTGGGTTCTCACTACGTACATGTCCTGGATATACAAGTAACATACAAGTATTTAAAAAAGTCTAGAAAAATTTCAGATATGTTTAATACAAGTTGTAGATGCATTTGTCGGTGTATAGGACATGTATTATACAGGTAGTATTATATAGGTAATGTTTTATCGCAAATGGAGTGGTCAAAAGAGAACACAATTAAATTAATTGAATTTTTAAGGGTGACCGGTCTCAAAGGTCAGCGACAAATGTTTTCACCAGTCTTGTACCACTATAGCCCGCTTTACTGAGAAATATAACAGATTTCTATATTTCATTTCATCTTCTTAACAGTGTTACCAAGATACCTATTTAAAACAATAAGAACTACGTTATGGTACCTCTTATATTCCTCAGAAAAACGTATTCAGTGGTATCATACTGGTGAAAACATTTGTCGCTGACATAGGGATTTGACATTGTATTGAACGTTTCTGCTGATTCCTGCTCGCCAATTCAACTTACAGGAATGGTAATGGTATTAATTGGAAGGTAAAATGATTGCGCTTCAAATGGTGCTAATAATAAAATTAAATGTGCTATATTTATTTTAAAATAACGAATTCCAATTTTACGATTTTTAAATATGACGTGCCATGATCTTCAAATTTTACAGCATTTGTCAAAAATTTATTAAATTAGTTGTCATTTACAGAAATCCACATCCGTTTCTGCCAACTAATTTTCAAATTTTTTGACAAATGCTGTAAAATTTGAAAATCAAAGCATGTCATATTTAAAAATCGCAAAATTTTAAATCGTTATTTTAAAATAAATATAGCACATTTAATTTTATTATTAGCGCCATTTGAAGCGCAATCATTTTACCTTTCAATTAGTACCATTACCATTCCTGTAAGTTGAATTGGCGAGCAGGAATCAGCAGAAACGTTCAATACAATGTTAAATTCCTATGTACACCTTTGAGACCGGCCACCCGGTATATTCCAAAATGGTATGGTTATAAATTACTGGAATTTTTAAGGGATGTGAACAAACCTACAAAAAGTTTAAGCTCGGTAAGTTTATAATACGTTTTTTAATAACTAAAAGGTATTTTACATTTTAATCAGACCAATTCTATTTGTATATTGCTATGAAAATTGTTATTTATCCACATTGTTATATCTATAAGTGGTAGCAATATTGCTTACGATGTTTGTCAAAAATGCTATTCTATTTTGACTACCGTAACAGCTTGGTTATAAAAAGCACATCTACAACCTATGGCTATTATAGCAATGACTGCAGCGTAGTTGCGCGAATGTTTAAGCTTGTAAATCAATTTTTCACGCTTTTTAATGAAAGAAAAATAACGTCACATCGTGATTTAGTGTATATTTATCTATGTAGTTGGTGTGTTTTTTTCTCTTTCGTAATGGCAGATACGAGCTAGTGATAAGAAAAAGGGGTAAGAAAACTACTCACCTGCAAATGGAGATACTTATACAGTTTTTGGAAGACCATAAGGATATGGTTTCTCCTACAACTCATCCTTTAAATATTTGTAATGTTGAAGTACAGTGGTTGGCATTCACCGATCTTCTAAATACTGTTCCTAAGGGTGCACGTAAAAGCACAAAACAGTGGAAAACTGTAAGTATTTAAGAAGGGTTTTATAAGCAATAATACGAACTACCGCTACAATCAATTTTAACAAACTACAACTCAGATATAACTAACACAACAAAATTATATTAGTATTTTGCGGAACGGAAGTGAAAAACCAAGAAAAAGGCTAGGCAAAATAAGTGCAAGATAATTAAAACGGGGGGAGGTGGTTATAAATGTTTGGATTTAACTGGTTTGGAGAATAGACTAATGAAAATAGCTGGGTGGATAACAGTAGCAGGCTGTGAAGACTTACCAGCCGAAGTAACCCCCGGAACATCCACTGAAGAATATCAGAATACTCAGGATACTGAAGTACAATTACCTACTACATCAACGGGATATGGAGAAGTAACAGTTTGTAACGAAAATGAATTAGAGTTTATGGGTGCGTATTTGGCTTTATTTACTACTCTACAATCTGATTGGAGTTGAAATACTTAGAATTTAAAAACAATTTTTAGATGTGGTAACACCGACAATTAAAAAAGAAAGAGAGACGAGCAATCTAAAGAAATGGAGAATGATATTATAGAACAGAGTAATCGAGACCCCCAAATCAAACATATATCAAAGGGTATGTACTTTATTACTCATAATAATTCAATCTAAGTGGGCAGTTGAAACATGGAATTAAAAAATATTTAATTACATGTACTTTATTTAGTTTGCGACAACCACCGTTTATTATTATTATTCCACACCACTCATGTAACAGGTACTGCTTAAATTGTAAATAATTTACGACAAATAAAAGTACCTAGATTATTATTGAGTGGACCATTATTTTCTTCTTCATATTTTTCAATTTCATAATCGTCTGGCAGATTGTTGTTACGACAAATGTTATGCAAAACAATACAAGCGTAAATAATTCTACCGGAAGTGGCATGGTTGTACCACAGGGCTCTAGTTTTCATTAAACATTTAAATCGTTGCTTTAATACACCAAAATATTTCTCTATAACATTTCTTGCTGAACAATGGCGCATAGTGTAAATTCCATCTAGTGTATTTCGAGGAGCATCAGATATAGGAGTCATCATCCAAGGCTGTATTGGATATCGTGAATCCCCGATAAGCCAAGTATTTCTTTCCCATTTTGCTACTTTGTTCTTAGGTAATTGTTTATTGTGGATACTTCCCAAATAGCTGCATCGTAGGTTGCACCAGGATATCGCGCATTTGCACAACCATATCAGCATCGCATATCTAATTATTCAGTACACGTTTTTAGGAGTTATCAAAATAATAAGTTACTTCAAAATATACGTACCCCCTGCACATTAATGCTGTAATACCCTTTAAGGTTATAGTAAGTTAGTTTAGGGTTATTTTCAGTGTCTTTGGGTGTTACTATTGCAATATGTGTGCAGTCTATTGCTCCAATTGTGTTGGGGAAATTTAATATTTCCGTAAACCTGAAAAATGCAATTTGATTTCTAAAATACGTGTTTTTACTTTTTTACTTTACCTCTGCTTTGTCCTGGTAATTTCTTGAACTGTAGATGGAAATTTAACATACCATGGAAATAAGTGAATTGCGAAAATGTTACTGATACTTTGAATTATCCTGCTAACTGCTGGTTGACTTACTGCTTTATTCAAATCCTGCCCCACAGCAGTGGGCCCTTGCCCATAAAAGTTTAATGCAATTAAAAGCAGTAAATAGTACATGTGGAATAAAAAATATAAATTTGAAAAATTAATTTTTACCTGTAATAAAAGTGGAATTTTATCAATTCTTCCTATTTCCGCAAAAGGTTGTATTTCATTTAACAAATTTTGAACAATTATTTTATTTATTCGAAAGAGTTTTATAAATTTTTCGTTAGGTATTTGAAATGGATTATACTTCACGCCTTGTCCTTCATAGATTACACATGTAGTACCTCCATTTCACACTCTAAGTATCACGATTCAAAGTAAGAAAAGCGCGCGCAACCCCTTCCAACCACCTGCGTCCCTTGCTACTATGCGTCATTCTTCGTTTTCGTGTTCTAAGTGTCACACGGTTTTTTCGGTTTTACTTTACTTTTTGTCCCCTTTTGCACGGTTAGTTGTGTAGTGTTTTTTCAGTTACGCGTTGGTGTTTGCTAATTAGGGGGAGAAGTAAGCGTAATTGGAAGTTGGAGCTGTTGAAGTGTTGAGTAGGCTTGAGAAGCTTGAGAAGAAGATGGGCCATGGCCGCCGCGCCGTTCCCACTCGAAGCGTTAAATGCGCAGGGATACCTTGGAAACGCCGTGTGCTGGGCCAACCTGACGGCCGCGGCCGGCGCGGCGGCGCGGCGTCCCGCCCGCTATTTTCGATATAAGGAGGACCTTTCTGATAGCAGTAAGTACTCTTAAAACCAATAACTAACTAGATCAATTCTAGATTACGTTAATAGATTACTAGATCAATTCTAGCTTGTGTTCTACCAGACTCCAACTAGATCAATTTTAGCTTTTGTTCTCCTAGACTAATAACCAACTAGATCAATTCTAGCTTGTGTTCTACTAGACTGCTAACCAACTAGATCAATTCTAGCTTGTGTTCTACTAGACTGCTAACCAACTAGATCATTTCTAGCTTGTGTTATACTAGACAGCTAACCAACTAGATCAATTCTAGCTTGTGTTCTACTAGACTGCTAACCAACTAGATCAATTGTAGCTTGTGTTCTCCTAGACTAATAACCAACAAGATCAATTCTAGCTTGTGTTCTCCTAGACTAATAACCAACTAGATCAATTCTAGCTTGTGTTATACTAGACAGCTAACCAACTAGATCAATTCTAGCTTGTGTTCTACTAGACTGCTAACCAACTAGATCAATTCTAGCTTGTGTTCTACTAGACTGCTAACCAACTAGATCATTTCTAGCTTGTGTTATACTAGACAGCTAACCAACTAGATCAATTCTAGCTTGTGTTCTACTAGACTGCTAACCAACTAGATCAATTGTAGCTTGTGTTCTCCTAGACTAATAACCAACTAGATCAATTCTAGCTTGTGTTCTCCTAGACTAATAACCAACTAGATCAATTCTAGCTTGTGTTATACTAGACAGCTAACCAACTAGATCAATTCTAGCTTGTGTTCTACTAGACTGCTAACCAACTAGATCAATTCTAGCTTGTGTTCTACTAGACTGCTAACCAACTAGATCATTTCTAGCTTGTGTTATACTAGACAGCTAACCAACTAGATCAATTCTAGCTTGTGTTCTACTAGACTGCTAACCAACTAGATCAATTGTAGCTTGTGTTCTCCTAGACTAATAACCAACTAGATCAATTCTAGCTTGTGTTCTCCTAGACTAATAACCAACTAGATCAATTCTAGCTTGTGTTCTACTAGACTGCTAACCAACTAGATCAATTCTAGCTTGTGTTCTACTAGACTGCTAACCAACTAGATCATTTCTAGCTTGTGTTATACTAGACAGCTAACCAACTAGATCAATTCTAGCTTGTGTTCTACTAGACTGCTAACCAACTAGATCAATTCTAGCTTGTGTTCTCCTAGACTAATAACCAACTAGATCAATTCTAGCTTGTGTTCTACTAGACTGCTAACCAACTAGATCATTTCTAGCTTGTGTTATACTAGACAGCTAACCAACTAGATCAATTCTAGCTTGTGTTCTACTAGACTGCTTACCAACTAGATCAATTCTAGCTTGTGTTATACTAGACAGCCAACCAACTAGATCAATTCTAGCTTGTGTTCTACTAGACTGCTAACCAACTAGATCAATTCTAGCTTGTGCTCTCCTAGACTAATAACCAACTAGATCAATTCTAGCTTGTGTTCTACTAGACTGCTAACCAACTAGATCACTTCTAGCTTGTGCTCTAGACCAATAACCAACTAGATCAATTCTAGCTTGTGTTATACTAGACAGCTAACCAACTAGATCAATTCTAGCTTGTGTTCTACTAGACTGGTAACCAACTAGATCAATTCTAGCTTGTGTTTTACTAGACTGTTAACGAACTAAAGTAATTCTAGCTGGTGTTCTTCTAGACTGCTCACCAGCTAGTTCAATTCTAGCAACAACAGCGACTAGTGACTCTGATTCCGTTCACCGATCAGTCTCAACATCACGATCTTCGACCCGTAGTAGAAGTAGGTCGAGGTCGCCAAGCCCAGTTCGTGGCACTAAGCCAAGGGCGTTCAGCAGAGCCTCTCCATGCTAGCCGACTATTTCCACACGACCTCGACAAATAGGAGGTTCTTCGTCATTTGGGTGCTTAATAAGCATGTGAGCGAGACCCTGTCCTCTGCTCCTATTGGGGATCTTCTTTTTGGCAAAGATCTGACAGAGAGGGCGCTTCTTGCCTAAATGGAAGTGGCTTACCAGTGACCCAATTATCCTTTCGTACGTTACTGGATATAAGATTCCATTTACGCAAGAAGTAGTTCAGGAATCTGCACCCTTTCAGTATGTTTGGTCCCTCCAAGACTCACGGGACATAGAAAGCAACTTGGCGCGACCTTTTGGTATTGGCGCTGTCTCCCCTTGTTCACTTTGCGAGGGCCAGTTTCTAACAGTTTTCTGGTCCCCAAGAGCGACGGGTCGCAAAGATTGCTCTTAAACTTAAGTCTCTTAATACCTTGATTGAGACTAGCCACTTCAGGTAGAAGATACCAAGCCTGCTGTAAATTTACTTTCTAGCAATTGCTTTATGGCCACGATAGACTTAAAGGATGCTATAGCATTCTTATAGGAAATTTCTTAGATTTAGGTTTGAGAACCGTATGTTTGAATTTAACTGTTTGCCCTTTGGTCTATGTACTGCCCCTTTAGTTTTCACTAAATTAATGAAACCGGTTCTGACGGAACTGTGTTCGAGGGGTTTGTAGTCGGTATGACTTTTTGATATCAGGGGAGACCGTTTTGGGCTGTAGTATTAATGTTAAGGAAACTGTTCAGCTTCTTTCGGACTTAGGATTTATCATTAATCATGGGAAGAGTGAACTGAGACCAACGCAATTTGCAAATTCCTATGTTTTGTTCTCAATTCGTCACACTTGTGTCTTCAGCTACCATCAGTTAAGAAGACTAAGCTCCAAGCAGAAATAACTAAATTTAGTTCTCTTTCGCAATGCAAGATCAGGGAGTTGGTAAGATTTGTGGGTACGTTGGTCTCAGTCTGACCCGCAGTCAAATATGCATGGTTGTATCCAAAGGTTATGAGAGGAAAAAGTTTCTCGCCCTTAACAATAGTAAACAGGATTCTGAAGCTACGATGGCTATCGCTGGGGGGCTAAGAGATGATTTTGCTTGGTGGGGACTCCTTTAACCCCATATGTCAGTTTTCATTTAAATTAGAAATTTTCTCAGATGCTTTCAATACAGGGTGGGGGTTGGCATGCAGTGGGCAGAAAGCTCATGGTCATTGGAAGGACTCTGAGGAAATTGAGCACATTAACCAGCTTGAGCTGAGAGCTGCCCTTTTTTGGCCTAAAATGCTTTGCTCCCAATCCTCTGAAATGCTCTGAAATCCTCTTACGCATAGACAATACGACGACCATCTCGTATATCAACAGAAGGGGGGGGAGTGCGGTGTCCCAACCTGAATGTAATAGCTAGAGAGGTCTGGCAGCGGTGTGAGAGCCGGGATATTTGGGTATTTGCCATATTAGGTCTTCCGATAACCAATAGGCAGATGAGGAATCCGGGCGGCTGGAACCACCAGACGGAATGGGAACTTGCAGACTTTGCCTTCAGGAGGATTGTGTTTAACCTGGGCCAACCAAATATTGACCTTTTTTGCAACTAGAATCTATGCCAAGTGTAAAACATTTGTTCTTGGGTACGCGACCCAGATGCGTTCCAGGTTGACGCTTTTACCATGTCATGGGTGGGGTGGTGTTTTTATGCCTTCCCGCCATTTTCATTTATCTTAAGAGCGTTGGGAAAAATCAAGAGGGAAGAGTCGGAGGGCATAGTTGTGGTGCCTAATGGTATCCACTGTTAAAATCTCTCCTCCGTAAGGAGCCAGTTTTTTCTGGATATTAATCCGAATTTACATTCTTGTCATAAGATACCCCAGCCGTTAGCAAGCAACCTTACCCCGGTGGCAGGATTTTTATCCAGCAGGCCCACCGCCTGAGAAAAGTTCCTGAGGAGGCGATTGACGGGTCCATTGCTTCGCTTACAGCGGCCACTATTACTCAGTATAATAAGGGATTAAGGTTATGGTGGAATTTTAACCAGGAGCAGGAAAATGTATATGGGTCTAGCCCATATACATTTTCTGTTAAGGGTACCCTACGCTTCCTTTCAGCTGAATTCAAGAATGGGGTTTCGTACGGTACGCTCAACACCCTATGTTCAGCAGTGGCCTTGATCGTAGGCCCAGAGCTGGGACAGGAACCCCAAGTTAGGCGATTCTTTCGGGGTGTTTATATATCCAGACCAGCAAGACCCAGATATGACCGAACTCGGAACCCTAAAGTACTTTTGGGCTACCTGCGGGCCTTGCCACCTAATGATAGTCTTGAGTTAGCCATGTTAACCAAGAAATTGGTCTGCTCGTTAGCCCTAACCACAGGTCATATACTACAGACGCTGGCAAAGATAAAGATATCCAACATCCAGGAGTCCGAAGACGGCCTAGAGATAGGCATCTCTGACTTGCATTAAGACTTCGGGACCTAACAGGCCACAACCGCTTTTGCCTTTACCCAGGTTCGAGAAAAACTTACAGTTATGTGTGGCCAATGCTTGATGACATATCTTAACAAGACGAGAGCCATCCGAGGAAGTATTGATACGCTCCTGCTTACTTTTAAAAGACCGCATCATGCAGGGTCAACTCAAACCATTAGTCGGTGGATAAAATCGATCTTGCAGGTTAGCAGGGTGGACACAAGTATTTTCTCGGCTTATAGCACTCGACATGCAGCGACTTCTGCTGCCAGCCGTAGCGGTATAAACATAGAATTAATTAGGAAGACTGCGGGGTGGTCGGCTAATATTCTACGATGTTTGCTACCTTTTATAATAGGCCGGTGTCTAGGCTGGTTCATTCGCACAAGCAGTGCTACATTGTTAACTTTAAGGCCCCTTACTTAGGTACCTTTTATCTTGTTTCGCTGGAAGAATAGTGTTCTGGTCCCTACCTTTTATAGTTCGCAATAAAAGAGTTGTTATGGTCGCAAATTTGTAGTTTAGCTTTGAACATCTACATGTGTAATCTATGAAGGACAAGGCGTGATGTATAATTAGATAATCAAACAAACTTACCTAAGTGTAGTTCGATTATAATTATACGAACGCCTTGTCTGAATATCTTACTCCCTCCCAGACCCGTTGCAGTTAGCAGTTTCCCCGTTTATTTGCGACAGGCTTTGAATAATGACGCATAGTAGCAAGGGACGCAGGTGGTTGGAAGGGGATTGCGCGCGCTTTTCTTACTTTGAATCGTGATACTTAGAGTGTGAAATGGAGGTACTACATGGGTAATCTATTCGGACAAGGCGTTCGTATAATTATAATCGAACTACACTTAGGTAAGTTTGTTTGATTATCTAATTACTTGCGTCTCTTATTAATCTATATTCCATTCTCAATCTTCGTCTTAAGACAAAAAATAGGTACACAAAAATAAAATAATTAAATAATTACCTATAAATTATATTACGTACTTACTGATTATTTGCATTTGCAAATCTCAACTGAAAGTTTAGATGAAAATTTGCAGCGATGGGATCCATTCTAACCGTATAACCCGTTGGTTAACTGCATAACAACCACTAAAATCCGGATCTTTATATAAAAGTCAAAAATAGCAATTATGGCTATAATGACAGTTCATATTGCTACAAGTTTGTGAAACAGAATACGAAATTTATAACCATTATTGCTATATAACCTGAATTGCTATCATAACTATACCAACCCTTGTTATGGGATAGCAATGTACAAATAGAATTGGTCTGAATGTCAGTTTAGTGGTATAATCATTGGTTTCTGATTTTGACATTTAAATATAAAACAGTAAATGTAAGATAGGTTGACTGTATGCCAGGCATGTCACGTGTGGTTATGCTGAGGAAGTAGAACAACGCGACATGCGCGGCAATCAGGCTCAGACGTTAAGGCGTGAACAGAGGGAGCCGGGTCTGGCAAATGGAATGTAACTTGAATCTATGTCTTTGATTGAATAAACTTATAAGTAGTTATAAAAACAACGCCATTCTTTTACATGGTGTCAGGTGAAAACACAAACAAGGAAGATGGATGGATTTCGGCCACCGAATGTGAAGGACTTTAATGAAGGAAATGTTATAAAAAACTGGACCGCATGGTGCCAGAAACTTGAATGATTTATGGAAGCATCCGATAATAATGGAGTGACAGATAGTAAGAAAATAGCCATCCTACTTAATCTGATTGAAGGCATCGAGATTTTTAATACATTTAAAGTGGATAGGAAAACGGCCAAATTTAAGGATGTGATAAAGTTGTTTGGAGAATATTGCGAACCCAGGAAAAGCGTGGTATACGAGAGGTACCAATTTTTGAATACCAATCAAAAGGAGGGGCAATCAATTGAAAATTTCATTACCGAATTAAAATCACTGGTTGTGAGGTGTGAGTACAAAGAAGAAGACGAGATGGTACGGGATAAGATAGTGATGGGGGTAAAAACTGATGAGCTAAAAGGACGGTTACTGGGTACAAGTGACTTAACACTTGTTAAAGCTCGCGAAATATGCAGGTTGTACGAAAGCAGTCGGAAGGAGATGCAAGATATGGCCAGAGAAGCTGACAAACAGGTAGCGGTGGACCGGATTCAAAAAGGAAAGGGTGTAACGAGGCGTCTGACCAGTAGCAAATATTTAAGAAGCAGTTTAATGGCTTCTGTATTTGCTGAGGTCAGTCGTCCTCGTTTGACTCCGAATCTCCCCGATACTCCCGCCAGGACCTAGTTTCAATACGCCCAGTTTCGTCCCGAGTGGGGAGCCCTGGGCTCTGCTATAAATTCAGAGCGCAGCTCAGTTTAGGGGAGATGACTGTACTTATTTCCGACACTTTTATAGTCAATTATTTTCCGAAATCAATTTGACTTAGTTGCCGAGAATTATTTAGAACTTGTCTAAATAATTTGACTCCGTTCAACCCGTTTTAAAGTTCGATTCATTCCGAGACCCAGATTAAAAATTGACCTGAATATTTTCAGCTCTTAAAGCAAACCGAGTAGTGGCTAATAATTACAGTGATCTGTGGTGTACAAACGATAGCTGGTATATTTCAATTTTATTTAATTTCCTGATCGATTGATTGTTTAATTATAACCCGCCTTGTCTCTCCGAGAATTTGTAAACGTTGCAAGTGTATGATCCTAGGATCGTAACATAGCACTTTACTTATTCAAACTAATTATCCAGACGTGCATGTGCTAACCGTTGCATTCTGGGATATCATTAGCTTTTTGTATTAGTTTGATGTCAGTAGTAAGATCACGTGCAAACGTAGCTCTGCTTTTGTCATCCTATTACTACTTAAAACTAGTGAATTAAACAATCAATTGTTTTGCTAGTTAATATCCTGTATAAAGTTAATTACATACCAGAGTAGTTGGTACATCCCTGAGATCACGTGAATTTAAACACTACCCGAATCAATCATCGATTGACACTCAATTGTTTTATTTTCATACGCAATCCAATTTACACAATCAATTGATTGCTTATCAGAATATTCTGTCCATCCCTGACCGAATTCTTTTGTTTATCACTGGAATTAAATTCCATATTAAAACTCTCTTTAATATCACTTACCCGTTATACCAGAAGACTCCCGAAGGGGTCGAAGCCCCCATAACACTTTATTTCACATTTGATTCCACTATATCCGTTTCGCCATTAAAAATCCTTCGTGGCCATTACCGCTTCGTTCGGCCTGCGCAATCCCGGTTTAGCCCAAGGTGCGCACTGGACTTAGTCCCGTTTACACAGACCCCAATTTCAAAGAACCATTCACACCCGGAAATATTAACTTCCTTATATTTAACCTGAATTTTATAATTGCATTATCCATGTTTTATTTTAATGTACATAAATTGTAAATATTTAATATTGTTTCCGAATAAATTGTTCATAAGGTTTATCTCCAGGTATTTATTTAACCCCTTTTATAAAGGACCCTGGATTTTCCCGCTAAGCTACCCTAGTGCAAAAATAAATACTGTACGTTCAAGGGGGAACGTTACAAGGGTAGTGTTTAGAATATGTTGAAGAATGGTGGTGTGTTGATGAATGGCAACCGTAGTATGAGAAGAGAAGATGTATAATAACTGTAGCTGGTGTGTAGCAGACCATAAGAGGGGTGAATGTCCAGCATATGGAAAAAAGTGCAGTTATTGTGGGCGATTAAACCATTTTGCTGATGAAGATAACGTATTTTTTATAGATTCCATAGTTGTAGACCAAATTGATGCTTATAAAAATGAAATAGTAGAGGGTGTGTTAATAAATGATCACTTTGTAGGTTTAATGTGGACACTGGAACCCAATGTAATATACTACTGCCAGGCAATAAAGTACCGAACTAAACAGGTAGAAAACATAAAATTAGTGGCCTATAGAGGATCTAAAATACAAGTAAGAGGACTGGTAGATTTAACTTGTGAGATCAGGGGTAAGAAAGTAAAATTATCATTTTATGTAGTAGATTCTAAGACTAAACCAATACTTGGGCTGGAGACAAGCATAAAGTGTCAATTAATTAAGGTAGTTGATAGTGTAACAAAGACAAGGCTGGGTGGGAAAAATGAGGGAGTTCGGCAATTTTCAAAAGCATTCGAGGGTTTAGGCAAATTCTCGGGTGATCCATATAAATTCACTTTAAAGGATGATGTCAAGCCATGCATAAATGCAGCACGTAAAATTCCAAAAAGTCTGGCAGGTCCATTTAAAGTAGCTTTAGAAAAGTTTGAGAGGGCACAAGTAATTAAAAAGGTTGATGAACCTACGGATTGGGTCAATAATATTGTAGTGGTTGAAAAGCCAGATAAGTCTGTGCGAATTTGTTTAGATCCAGCTGACCTAAATGAGGCCATTAAGCGGCAGCACTACCGAATTCCCTCCCCAGAGGAGATAATAAGCGAACTTGAGGGTAAAATTGTCTTTTCAATATTATATTTGAGGGATTCGTTTTATCAAATAGCGTTGGATGAGGCATCATCTAAGTGTTGTACTTTTGCAACGCCATTTGGCAGGTACAGATTTACAAGACTGCCATTTGGAATAAATACTGCTGCAGAAGTGTTTCAAAAAAAGAACACTGAAATTTTTGGGGGAATATTAGGCAACCAGATATACATTGATGATCTGATAATAGCCGGTCGGAATGAGGATGAACATGATGAGATTTTAAGGCAGGTGTTACAAACCGCTCAAAATAATGGAATAACTTTTAATAAAAATAAATTTCAATATAAGTTAAAAGAGATAAAGCTGTTAGGGTTTGTAGTTTCGGAAAGGGGAGTACAAATAGATTCGGCACAGATAAAGGCTATAGTTCAGTTAGAAAATCCAGAAGATAAAAAGGGGCTTTTGAGATTCTTGGGATTAGTAAAATACTTGGTTAAGTTTATACCGAATCTGTCGGAGTTAGCTGCACCGCTTAGGCAGTTAACACGCAACGATGTAGTATGGCAATGGGATGAAATACATTCGAGTACGGTCGACAAAATAAAAAATCTGCTCACACGCGCACCCATTCTTAAGCACTTTGAAGCTGATAAACCGTTGAAAATTCAATGTGATGCGAGTAAAAATGGATTCGGTGCGTGCCTCTTGCAGGAAGGGAGGCCAATAGCATATGCATCTAGGACTCTTACAGACTGTGAAAAACGGTATGCACCGATTGAATGTGAGTTAGGCGCAATCTTATTTGCAGCAGAAAAATTTGACTATTACATTTATGGTAAATTAGTTACAGTTAATACAGACCATAAACCGCTTGTGTCCATTTTCAAGAAAAAAGTGCCGACTAGGTTACAAAGAATGAGGTTGAGGTTAATGAAATATGAACTGGAAGTGGTATACATACCAGGGAGGGAGATGTTTATAGCGGACACATTGTCAAGAGCGGCTCTGAGAGATAAGATAGTTGTGGATAAGGAGATGGCTTATGAGGTGCATAGCATTGCCAAAACATTGCCACACTCTGAAAAAAAGAAGGGGAAATTTATACGGGCGACTCAACAGGACATAAACTTAAAGACGATATTGGGATATTTGGAAAAAGGGTGGCCTAAGGATAATAAAAAATTTAACCATAAATTTACAAAATTTTACAAAATTAAAGAGGAGATTAGTGAACTAGAAGGACTAATGTTTTATGGTGGTAGGGTAGTAGTACCAGAGCTGTTACAGCCTGAGGTACTAAAGCAGATACACCAGGGTCATTTGGGCATTACAAAATGCAAAGAAAGGGCAAGAGAAAGGCCAGGTATGTCGGCTGACATTACTGCATTGATAACGGGTTGTGAGATATGCGAATCAATGAGAAATAATAATGTTAGGCTACCACTTTTGTCACACAAAATACCAGATCGTCCATGGCAAAAAATAGGAATGGACATTTTAGAATTCAGGGGTGATGGATACTTAGTTGTGGCAGATTAATATTCGAAATGAATCGAGTTGCGGAAATTAAGAGGAAAAGCGGCTGAGATAGTAATACAAGCTCTTAATAATATATTTGCATGTCATGGGTTCCCAGATGAAGTGATTGCAGATAATATGCCATTCAGTAGTTATAGAATGAAACAATACTTTTCAAATAACAGTGTAGACCTAACGACATCTAGTCCAAATTATCCTAGAAGCAATGGGATGGCTGAAAAAGCAGTAAACATAGCCAAGACAGCCTTGAATAAGTGTTACCGTGAATCAGGCAATGTATGTAACTTGGATATGTTTATGTTAAACTATAGAAACACACCCATCCCTGGCATAGGCTTGTCTCCACCGCAGGTGCTGTTCAGTCGTAGACTGAAAGATGATCTGCCAGTGTCTACCAGTCTTCTCACACCAAAGTTGGTAAATAGAGATGCGTTTCAAAAGACACTAAAAATGAGACAGCTTAAACAAAAGGAGTGTTACGATAAAGGCACCAAGTTGTTAACAGGGGGCAAAATAGGTGATCGTGTGATGTATAAGACGGCTGAGAGTAATAATTGGAAAAAGGCTACAATAAAACAAAATTGTAAAGAACCAAGATCTTTCATCATTAGTGATGACGATAGTAATGTGAATTATAGAAGAACCAGGCAACAGCTGGTAATCAGAAATAAAATAGTGAGGAATGATCTTAGTTCTAGTAGGTACAGGGTAAATCAAGATATGGGAGGTGATCCATCTCCAGTGACATTAGAAAACTCGGAAGAGAGTAGCACGGATACTGCAGATGGGCCACATCCAAATTTACATTGTAATGTTAATGTGGATAAAAGTGGATCGAATAGGGTATTAAGAGATCGAAATAAACTAAACGGGCCATCTAGATATAAGATATAAAATAGTCCTGATTTTGGTTAGAGTATGGAGATTTAGTATTAGATTATTTGAAGCCATGTAAATAGCCGTTGATTTGTTAAAATAATATTGTATTTTGCTTTGTTAAAATAATATTGTATTGAATTTATTTTATAACTTAGGATAGGGGAAGTAAGATAGGTTGACTGCATGCCAGGCATGTCTCGTGTGGTTATGCTGAGGAAGTAGAACAACGCGACATGCGCGGCAGTCAGGCTCAGACGTTAAGGCGTGAACAGAGGGAGTCGGGTCTGACAAATGGAATGTAACTTGAATCTATGTCTTTGATTGAATAAACTTATAAGTAGTTATAAAAGCAACGACAGTCTTTTACAGTAAACAATAGTATATTAAGTATTAAGAACGGTAAGGACATTTTACCGATCGAAGACAATAGTTTGGAGGAGGAGCGCAGCGACGACTACAATTATTGTCCGAGATCGGTAGTCCTTAACGTTCGTGATGCTTATGACGTTTTTTGAGCTGCTGAATTTGGTAAAAAGAATTTTTAATAAATTAGTTAATACAGATATAAATGCGATAATTGTCAGTCTCCACATCAGGTTGCCGTATTGTCGATTGATAGATTGCGTTTCTATAGCAATCTGTAAACAGTTACCGCCATTGCAGTTTTTTGTGAAAATTATTTTGAGTTTCGTGCTAAAAATTAATGAAAATGATTCCGAAAACGAAATAAAAGAAACTTGGAATGTGGGGTGTTCGGTTCTCATTCCTGATAAGTCCAGAGAGACGCTACGAAGGTACCTACAATCATTTTAAAAATTGGTGTACCAAGAAAAGTACAAATATTGATGAAAAATCGTTGCTGGCGTACTTTGTTACAAGAAATGAGAAATTAAAAGCTCCAGGATTTGTTTTAACTAACATTGGAAATTGCATTCATTTTATTTAAATAAACTGACATTTGTGACTGACATTAATTTAATTACATGGCGCATTCGTTTTGAATAAATTTACTTACCGTTCTAGAACCCCAAAGTATTTTACCGACGACTTTATCGTTAGCAACTAGTAAACATAACTTACTGTCTGGAAACAGCCGCGGTAAACAATAAAATACAGCTCAGTAGCGCAAAAATATAAATTTGAGAAACTAAGGGCCGGTTTTATAAAGTCTGGTTGACCGACGGTTATCTCAACCACGATCAATTGTTACGGATACGATTGTTTTTTAAGAATCGTATCCTTGACAATTGCTCGTCGTTGAGCCAACCATCGGTTAACCAGACTTTATAAAACCGGCCCTAAGCAACCTGATCCTGCCACGAAACTTTACCGGCTTCAGAAACTAAAAAAGTTGCAAATTCATTTCTGGCCTCTTTTGCAATGGTATTACTTTTTCTTGGCATCCTTTGTAGTGGCAAAATGGTATTGTCTTGTCTCCATGATCCTGGTAATACAGCCCCCGTTTCTAAATTTTAAGCATCAACTGTTCCTGGGGGTGAATAAACTGTTCGCCCTAATGAGTTCCGGCGTATATAATTGTGTAGTGCAATGCACGCCATTACAACTTTTGGAGCTTTTAATGGTTCAAGATTAATAGGTTTCCTTAAAACGCGGAAAACAGCTGACAGTATTCCAAAAGCGTTTTCTATGATTCTTCTGGCACGATTTAAACGGTAGTTAAAAATTCTCTCAGGAGATCCTTTAAGGTGTGAGCCTGGAAAAGACTTCATCAAATTTAGTTCAAGAGCAAATGAATCATCAGCAACGGTTACATATGGGGAAGGCCTACTTCTTGTCGGTAATGAAACAGGTTTGGGAATGTTAAGCTTTTCTTCAGTTAATAATTTGCCCAGTGAACAATGATTGAATACTCCACCATCAGATATTCTTCCTTGGATGCCACAGTCCGCGTACATAAATTGATAATTAGCATCCACTAAAGCCATCAGCACAATGCTAAATGTTTTTTTGTAATTGAAGTATTCACTCCCACTGTGTTGCGGTTTCACTAATTCAATGTTTTCCATCTAAAGCCCCCAAACAATGTGGAAAGTTCCAAGCAGTGTAGAAGTTTTCAGACACACTTAACCATTCATTTTTAGTTTGAGGAAACTGCAAGAGAAACAATTGATTAAAATAATTGTTTGTCCTATTTTTCAGGTTCCAAGTCAGTCCACTTCGTCTACTTATACCAGAACCAGAAGATTTAGAAAATATTGATCTCACAGAAACAACATTATATGATATTAATTTATTAAATTCTCGAATTGAATCCGAAATAGATACACCTGTAACCAACCAACGAAAAAAGGCAAAAGTGGATTCTGCTGCTGCTGCTGCTCGACCAAATGAAGCGCTCAACATTTTAAAGGAAGCTCGTGATCATGTTTTATTAAAAAAAGAACAAGTGCGTGACGAGTATTCCGTATTTGGTGAATTCGTAGCCAATGAACTACGTACCACTAAAGGCGAAAGAACTCAGCTAATACTTAAAAAAAGGTACAGGATGCAATTTTTGAAGCAAAACTTACAAGTCTTACTCAATATGAATTGCACTGCTCTGCACCCTATACATTTTCATCACCATCGTATTCTGCATCGTCAGCAACATCAAAGATTGTTGTACAACACAATTTAGAAAATCCATCGCCAAATACTGCATCAACAGCGACATCAGAGAAATTTTTACTCAAAAATGCATTTACATCATTTACGCCTATAATATTACAGCAGGTCACCAACCCCAGACACTCTATTGTCTTCTAATTCCAGTGAACTCATAGAGTTCAGTTACAATTAAGTTAGGTACAACATTAAGTTGCAATAGTTATATAGTTATTATAGTTATAAATTAAGTTACAATAATTATTAATACGTTTATTTTATTTTCTTACCTTTATATAAGAACATTAAACAATACTTCACATACTCTTGAGATAATGAAACTTATTTTAGCCTTTGAAATATGATGCATATACATCAGCGAAGCGTAAGAATCTCCCGTTGTAAGAAATCTTAAAGTTACTGCGAGTTGCTCTGCTGCAGATATTGCATTTCTGAAACTCATGTCTTTTTTTAGAATAAAAGGAGCAATCATATGCAGTAAACCTTCAAAATCAGTAGGTGTCTTCTATTCTTAAGTCATTCATGATAGATGTATATGCCCCATGACTATTTCTTCTGTATAGAAAGTTTCTACTCCACCACCTTCGCCTTCTTTTGGGACTTTCATTATTACTTTCGTAATCGAAAATTAAATAACTTGCCGCGGCGGAAACAAACATAAGTTCTTCGTTTGAAGCCATTTTGTACACAACTTTTCAATACAATGTGAACATGTAATGTTTTAAAGCCGTATTACATTAGACAATTTCTTGCGCAAGAAATTGAGCAATTTTTGGAACAATCTAAATTGTGTAGTGTTTTGATTAGTCCCAACAAGCCTTGTTTGATATTAACACAATTTCTTGTACCATAAATCGTTTGAGATTCTGCGCAGTTCATAGTTTGAAAGATGTTAGTGAGTTAGTCCAGATATTGCGATATCGAGGTTAATGTATGGTTAATAGTGCAGATAAAGGTAGGTATCCTTCAAAATGGACATTAAAAGAGAATTGATAGCAGCAGGTACTATTTGCGTATATATTGCGTTTAAGAGAGTGTTACAAAGACTCCACAGCAGGAAAACATAACGAAGGTCACGAAAGACATGACAAGAAAAGTGGTTACAGCGAAAAGAGGAAGGAGGAGGTACATTAAATATGTTGCAATCTGAACTTTTAATCGAGGATCCTGATGCATTTAAAAACTATCTTCGTATGGACGATAGAATTTTTAAAGAATTATTGTCCTATATAGAACAATCTATAAGAAAAGAAGACACACACTTTCGTCAAAGAATATCGGCTGAAAACAGATTTCTAAATACTTATACATATATTATAGGCGAAAATTTATATACCTATTATTTTTAGGTTGGCAGTTACTCTACGATATTTAGCATCAGGAAACACTTATAGAGATCTGATGTTCGCTACAAGAATTCACGAGAGCACAATAAGCTTAAGGCTTATAAGGAGTGAGATGCAACCGGATGCAACCCGTTTAACAATCTATTAATTCGCGTTTTTTTCATTTATTTTTGCAAATAAAGAAAAAAGGCTCCGTAGGGACGTTTATACTGTATGTCTGTATATACTTATGCATCGAAAACGTCTTCAAAGTAATTTAGTAAAAAGTAATCTTTGACATAAGTTTCAACATGAACCTTGAAGTAGTATATAGTATTGTTTTATTGGCACTGGCTGATGCCAATTATAAATTTATTTATATTGATGTTGGTATAAACGGGCGCATAAGTGATGGTGGTGTATTCCGTGAAAGTAGCCTTCGGAAAGCAGTGGATGCAAATGAATTAAATCTACCAGAAGATGTTTGTTTGCCAGGCACAACCGTGAAAGTTCCGTATGTTTTTGTATGAGATGATGCCTTTCCTTTAACACACAGGTTAATGAAACCTTTCCCTCAACGAGGATTGTCGATAGAGAAGAGAATTTTTAATTACCGCTTGTCGAGAGCAAGATGTGTTGTGGAAAATTCGTTTGGAATAGGTACTGAGTAATCGATTTAGAATTTTGCAGTCGACAATAAATTTGACACCTGAAAAGGCAGAAATTATAACACTGACATGTTGTGTTTTGCACAACTTTCTTGCTACAAAAAATCCAAGATATATTGGAATTGATAGTGGCACTCAGGAATGTGACTTGCCAAATCTGTCCCAACAAGGTAAAAATCATTGTAGTAATAATGCAACTGATGTCAGAACAGCATTTTGCAATTATTTTAATTCTACTGCCGGGAGTGTAGAATGGCAAAATAAAGCAATTGGCATAGAATAAACATTTTATTATTGTTGTTTTTTAAGAACATTACGCAGCAGCCCATGAATTTCATATATTGGACATTTTTTTTTACATCCTCACTTTCAATTTTTTTAATTGCGTAGCAATAAATTCACCGAAAATATTCTCTGGTGTTTTGTTAGCACTAACATTTTGTGCAATACCAGCAACTTCCCCTAATGTTTTCGAGACTTTGTCTAGAATTGCAATATCCGGGTCCCCGGGTGTTCCTTTCTTCGATTTTGCAGTATCTCTCTTCCTTTTTGACATTAAAGGAGGAACTGCAACAGGTGAATTGCTTCTCGTTGACGTTGTTGGGCGTGCGGAATTCGGAAATGTAGCCTTCCGAGTTGTTTGGTTGAGATGTCACCAATCCTTCGCTGTCCACTTCATATTTTCCTTCAGCCTTTTAATCATACTTAAGATTAAGTATAACATACCAAGTTAATCTCTGATACTTACCATAGAGACACCTATTAGAAGATGCTCGCTCTGATAGGGTTCTTCCCACTCGGACTGGGACAGTTCTAACTCTGTCCGTGCCCCCGATTCTATAGATGCAGGTTCGAAGCTTGGCTTCAAATTGCGAATTTGCATGTGTTCATTGAGGAAACTCAGTTGGTCGTAGTACCATAAGGCTGGTTTGTACACCTTGTAATAAAAGGTAATATTAAACTTTCCACAATATGCTTGCAGTGGTGGTTTTTAATCAAGTAATATTTATGTATTAGAAAAAGTAGGGAAGCGAAAACTACTGAAAGAAAAGTTATATTTACCTCATCTTCTCCCATTCCACTGTGCAACGAACCCAAAACCTTTTTTCGTTCGTTGGAGTAAGTTGTCCGTAATCTTGAAATTTCTTTTTCACGTCTGCCTCCGTCACACATCGTTTCAGGATTTGTAAACGCTGGATAATTTTTTGTAAAGCCAAACTTCGCAAGTGCTTATTATGGTAATCTTTATTTTTTACCGCATATAAACAAGGATGTTTCTGATACTCTCCTATCAGCAACCCAGTTTGTTCGTTTGACCAAGACATCTGCAGGTGAAAAAGACCCACATGTAAGATTTATTAACAAATTAAAATTAGCAAAAAGCAATAATTTATGTATTTATGTAGTATTTACCAATGGAAATACAAATTAAGTAAAGCTAAAAAAAATAGTACTTACAGTTTGAACGTTTTAAATAACAACAGCAACTAGTAGGTATTTATATGTATCAAATACAAATGAGAACGCCCATCGAACGCACTGCGCATGCCCGCAAACTAATTGTATTGTTTGTTGAAAAATAGAACACGTTCTATTTTTCCAAACAATTTAGGAAGCTACACAATTTTTGAAACAATTTCCTTGTTTGATACTACACAATTTCTTGCGCAAAAATTGTCTAATGTAATACGGCTTTTATACATTATCTACTACTTGTATTTAAAAATTGATAAGACTTTGTTTATGATAAATTTGAGAGAGTATTATACAAGTATAATACATGTATGCCAAATTA
The DNA here is from genome assembly GCA_963082805.1 of Hemicrepidius hirtus. Lineage (NCBI taxonomy): Eukaryota > Metazoa > Arthropoda > Insecta > Coleoptera > Elateridae > Hemicrepidius > Hemicrepidius hirtus. The sequence goes on along the minus strand of OY720161.1, from coordinate 30,549,557 downwards.
TCCTAGACTTGTTGGTAATGTAAACGCCGCTTAAGCTCTACTAGACATAGCCTACAGACTCGGCCACTAGATGGCGTGTTATTAAAAATGAAAATCTGCACCTTTATTGCCGGCCTAACTTTCTATGCTATTCATAGCCATATTGTACTATGTCTATGATATTATTACTAGATGATAGTGGTTCTTAGCTGTGGGTTGCATAATTACAAGGGGCTTGATATTAGTCAAAGTATTGGGGTGAAGTCAGTGATAACCAATATATCTGTTTTCTAATACCCTGTCGTTCTTTCTACAGTAAGCAACGAAGGAACCGTAGGTACGGATCAGGCTGAGCATGAAGACATGCTGCCTTATGACATCCTCAATTTATTGGGAATGCCGTGAAATGTTGCATCAAAACTAGGTGACCCAGTCCATGTAGATATAGCTGTTAGGTGGGAGTGGGAGGGCACCCTTAAGCAAGGTCTAGATACAGAGGTAACAAAGGATTTGGTAAATAAGTACCCTCCGATTGCCTACTCTCCCAAGCACCAAAGATGAACCCTGAAGTAAAGGGGGCCGCTACAGAAGCCGCACTACGAAGGGACGAACGACTTGCCAGCAAACAAGCCCAGATCACTGCGTGTCTGTCGGCAGTTGGTAAAATGCTTACGTTACTCTTGGAAAAGAGGAGCCAAGGGGAACAGAACCGCCCTCTGATCGAACTGGCAAGCGATACTGGGAGGTTGTTAGCTTACTTACATTTCTCAGAGTCGGCTCCGAGGAAAATACTGATAGGCGCTAGCCTTAATAAAATATTTCAGGCAGCCATGGGCAACGCATCCCGTAATGAGTGGCTCTTCGGAGGCGACATCGGAGGAAAAATTTAAACTCCAGTCGTCCGTCCAATGCCAGGCCAATCCAGAAGCGCTCCCTTCACCTGGGCGGACGAAATTACTCTCAAGTGAGAAACAACGGCCCGAAACAGTACCAGCAACAGAGGAGCAACCAACAGGATACAGGGTTATAAAATACCTTTTATAAACCAATTGTACAGGCCACAGCGCCCAGGGAAAAAATATGGTCTCCTTCAGACAGGCTAGGCATGCTAGCTGCTGTTAATCACCTTATCAGTATAGGCGCGATAGAACTCTGTGCCCACAGCAACAACCAATTTATATCTAGTATTTTCTTAGTCCCAAAATCAGATAGTACAAAGAGGTTCATTCTAAACCTCAAACAATTAAATAAGTTTCTGGTAGCGGAACACTTTAAGCTGGAAGACAAAAACACTGCCATAAAAATTATCACCCCAGGGTGCTACATGAGTTCAATTGACCTAAAGAAGGTTATTTTCTTATCTCAATCAACTGCTAGATCTCATAGGAAGTACCTGAGGTTTAAGTTTGATAACCAGTTGTACCAATTCTCGGTATTACCTTTCGGACTTTGCACGGCTCCCTTTCTTTTCACAAAGATTATGAAGCCAGTAATGGCTTTCTTGCGATCGAAGCATCTTCCGTCAGTAGTTTACTTAGACGACTTTCATCTTGGGACATTCGTTGTGACGAACAGAAATTCTTCTGTCGTCACTAGTAAATTTCAATTAATAAAATTTCACTAATAAACAATAATTCGTAACCGTCAAGATCATTATTACCGAATTTCAAATTCAAAAATACGCGCCGAGATTTCAGAACACCAGTGGCGAAGCGTGCTACGAGACAAAGAGACAATGTCTACCCAGGCTAATTGAACAAACTGAGAAAAAATTGTTTTAAAATGATCATCTTATAAATGACTTCAAAATAATTAATTTCATATTTTTGTTATTTTTATGGTATTCCAGCCGCTATCATGATATAGCGATTCCGGCAAAAAATATATACGTTTATAATACTTTGAGACACTGGCCGGTTTGTCTCGTATTTGCACTGCTAGCGCCCGGAGAAGCGGGGAGTGTAATGCAGGCAATAAAGCATAACTCGCTAAAGGCGAATGAGACATGTCTCAGGTCAGTTTCATTCTGTTATTCGAAGAAAGTTTACTGTTCGTATCGAAATATTATATTATTAAATACAATGGAACTTGATGTCGATGTAATCAATGAAATTTTATCAACAGGAATACACAATTGAAAAGCCATTGAAAAGAAGTTTTTGGGCGAGTTAGTCACTGATCCAACATTTACTGACAGAGTGTCATAGAAGTATTTTCAAAATCAAAAAATAGAAGAATTGAATTAACCTATAAAGTAATATAGACCTGTTTTTTTCTCTTTTTAATTTTTTAATAAGTAAAGTTTAATAATGTTAAATATATTTTTGTGGTATTTGAACTAATTTGTTTTTGTTTTTAATAAATACGGTACTAACTTTGGATTTGTATGGGCATTACTTATAATTAAATATTAAAAAAGTCGAAAAGGGAACACAAACAATGTTTCGAAAAAATGTCTACCCATTTTGTCAATCCACGCTTCGCCACTGCAGAACACCTCGGAGAACGGCCGAATTCAGAGCGAAGCTAAGATCACATCGGAGAACGTAAAATCGTCGGTTTGGTGCAAGAGTGTCCTAAGTCCATTTTTTGAGTAAAATGAGATACACAACAGAAGCTGTTGTACAGGCCATACTCTTTACTGTAAAAGTATCCCAAGTCCAAATTTAATATTCCCGCCGATGTAATGTAAGCAGAACAAAAGTATCCTAACAGAGACCCCATCTTTATCCGTCGAAGCAAACTAACCTATGTCCACATTTAGGACTTAGGATAAGATGATTCCCTAGGTGTCCCCTAATGAACGGGACTTAGGATACCTTGATTTCGAGATAGTAGCAGAATTTGTAGCTGTTCCTGCCATTTTAGCGGAAAGTAAATTATTTATTGTAAACGTCAAACAGTAAGAATGGCATCCAGAGGGAAAAGAATATTAGCCATGTTAAATACTATAAGTGACGGTGCAACTACTAGTGTAAATGCAGGTAAGTAATAGTGTAATTTTTAAAATAATAACGTTTTAATCAACTAAAAAGAAACGTAACCTTACTTATTAAAATAAACTGAGCTAAGCAGGCTTGCAGAGCCCTATTCTGTAAGCCGTAACGACTCGTTAGCGACTCGTTCACCAACGATTAGCTGTGTTTGAACAATAAGTAAAAACACTAAGTTTTTGTTTTCTCAAGTCATAGCCAACCCCAAACGTACTAGTTTTTGAACACACTTTACCTATTTGACTTTTTCTAGAAGAGACAGTTATTGATTCACTTACCCCTGTTAGAAGGAATGAAAACGAATATTCATATTTAATGCCTCATTATGTCCATAATGAGACTAACACTGTAAAAGATGGTGATTTTGGATTCCCAAGAAGTTCTCAATTGACATTATTAAAAAATGTTTTTGATAATAGTAAACCTGATAATAGTAATATTGAAGGTAAATTGTATCGTGTTTAAAGTCGTAAAGCAAGTGTAATGAAATTATTTTTTAACTAGATGATGTTAAATATCAATCTCCAAACTCAGAAGAATCTGATCCTTATGCAACAGATTCGGATTCTGATTATATTCCGGAAGGTGCAAATATTATAGTAGCAGATGATGTTCAAACTGACCCTGAAAATGTTATTCCAGAAGAATTAGTGGAAGACGTGAATTATGCGTTCGAAATATCATGAAGAAAAAGAGAAATGCCGGAAAAGCGTACAGAAATACAGCAAATAAAATTGTACCGGAAAGAAAACTCAAAGAGGTTTGCAGACATACCTGCAGACTCAAATGTAGAAACAAAATTTCCCAAAATATGAGAGATACTATTTTCTCTGAATACTGGGCATTAGGAGATATTAACAGACGTGATTTTATACTACGTTTTGTTGACATTAAAGAGAAAAAACGTCAGCGCCTACGTCTTAAGAAATCTCAAATAATGAATGAAGTTGATGGTAATAATCATGCGAAAAGTGGCTCAAATTCTGATGAAGCTGATGAAACAGAAATGAAAAGCCGTAGGAACATGTCTTATTTTTATTATCTCAATTCAGAAAAGGGTAACAGAGAACAAGTTTGTCAGACTTTTTTCTTAAATACGCTTAGAATGAGTCATCAGGTTGTCAAAATTGTAGCAAAAAAAACTACAAACCCAGATAACAAAATAATTACCCTAGATGAAGACAAAAGAGGAAGAGGTATTTCAAAAATTCGCATTACCGATAATGAGAGACAATATGTCAGGGATCATATCAATTCCTTTGATGTTGTTGAGAGCCACTATTGCAGAAAGGATTCCTCCAGAAAGTATCTCCCAGCTTCGTTAAACATTTTCAGATTATACAGATTGTATACAGATTATTGCAAAGACATAAAAGAAAACCCCGTTCGTGAATCCATGTATCGATGGATTCTCTTGAATGAATTTAATTTAGCATTTCACATGCAAGAAGGACCTATGCGATCTTTGTGTCAATTATCAAAATTCAAATGAAACAGAGAAGCAGCTGTTACAGGAGAAGGTGGAAAATCACTTAAAAAATAAGGAAAATAAGCGAAAGCAGAAACATGAGGATAAATTGAAAGCTGATTCCAATGAAAACTATTGTGTGGCAATTTTTGATTTACAACAAGCTTTGCAATGTCCCAAGATAGAGGTTGGTCAGGTCTACTACTTACAAGTCGAAGTTAGCATCTTACAATTTAACCGTGTATGATGCAGGAAAGAAACAGGGCTATTGCTATATGTGGCATGAAGCTATAGTAGCACGTGGAACCTGCGAAATTGGAAGTTGCGTTCTAGACTTTATTAAGATGAAGGCCGATGGTGGTTTTAAAGAAATTGTGTTTTATTCTGACAACTGCGCGGGACAGAACAAAAACAAATTTATGTACTTGATGTTACTTTTTGCAGCTGTGACGTTTGATATGAAAATTACATTGCGCTTTATGGAGGTAGGGCATACTAAAAATGAAGCCGACTCCATGCACAGCGCCATTGAACGATGTGCAAGGCGTATTCCTATATATACTCCTGGACAATGGTGCACAATCGCCAGAACAGCATGTGTAAAGAAACCCTACTACTTTAAGGAAATGACTCAAAACGATTTTTTTGATTTAAAGGATCTGCTGGTACAAACCACAAAAAACATCGAAAAAGATATTTCGGGAGATACGGTGAAGTGGTTGGAAATTAGCTGCGTCTACGTTGATTATGAAAACCCTGATATCTTAAAAGTTAGCTACAAACTACAAGATAGTTATACTGAAATCAACGTAGCAAACCGTTCCAGAAAACAATTAATAAGTCTTGTAAATTACAAATTGAAAAAATTGCGTCATAACTTTATTCGTATTAGCAAACACAAACACGATTCCATTGTTTACTACTGTGAAAGGGACGCCGTCGCTAAAGAATATCAAGATTTTTTCTTGAATTTACCGCATGAAAAGTAGTTAAAACTTTCTTTTGAGTTGAAATCAAATAAAAACTGTATTTCGTTTAATGTTTTGTTTTCGTGATCCAATATTGGTCCATTTGGTTTTTTTCTGTTTAGTTTAAGAATTGTTAAATTATTTTTAATGCTGTTTATGCAGGTTAGATTGCAATATCCGTAGGTTCCATATAATTAATAGCTTCTTTATCAGTTTCTAGTAATGTAATAATAAATAAAGTAATATAATAATATTATATTCTTTTCTTTTTGTGGTAATCCACATTGAACAAATCATCCTAAGTGCAACTAATAATCACTTCATGATATTAGGATACTTTCGTAGTCAGAATATTGGTGGCAATAAAATCCTATGTCCACATTTCCTACTTTTTTTTTTAGAAAATTCACATAATATTTTTTGGCAATTTGTACTTCATCAAAAAAATATCAATCACAAATTTCCATCATTTCAGTTTGAGAGATAAGTGAGCTAGGTACACTCAAATTATTTGAAGCTGTTTTTCTCAGTTTCAACTGAAACTGATATAGGATACTCTTACACCAAACCGACGAAATACTTTTAACGAATGAACCTTGCAACGGATAACTATAAAAATTTAGTGACTTTTCGTTTCGAGAAAAAAAGATTCGCAAAGGTATTGTAAAGTTAGTGTTAATTTATTAGTAAACTAATTCGATTAATTGTTTAAGCAGCCAGAAGGAAGCCTAGATAATTCTTGGATCCATCACCGGGTGCCGTTACCCCAAAAATTCTTCGACCGCCAGCCGTCCAAGTAATTGTATCAATTTTCTTAATTGTAATCAGTTGTACTCAATGTAACCGAGTATTCAAGCTTTAATTTAAATTCGTTTCCATATTCTGCGTTCTTTAAGTTACTGAAAAACCGGTTTTACCAGCAAAATTGGTTTGCTAAGGACTTTAATTTCCTTACGATTAGATAACTGTGACAACATGGAAGTTTATGTAAAACAAGTTATAGAAACTTCCCAGAAATTAACAAAAAACAAATTTTTTAGATATTTGTTTTATAAAATATTTAATTGGTATCCTCAATTTATATCATACAAAATTATTTTACAATATTTTCAAAGTAAAACACCAGAGGAACGTAGAGAGGTTGCAACTGTTATTTTTATATACAAGGTATTAAACAATTTTTTGAGGGTTCCTGAGTTATTAGCAAATATTGAAATAAGAGTCCCATTGATTAAATTAAGACCCAGACAATTATGCCTTTCGACGGATGAAAACATATCTTCCTTATCTGCTGCATTAAAAGAATGTAATTATTATATTGAAAAACATACACTGGACCTTTTTTATGACAAATTGTCATCTATAAAAGCGTTGTACAAGACGTAAGTGTTAAGTCTTTGTAACTGTTTAGCGTCCTAGCGATGTAGTATGTATTTTTCGCTTTTATTTTATTGTTTTGTTTTTTTTTGTACCTATATGTATATATATATATGTATATTATGCGTAACTGTGTATTATGTTGCTGTTACTTGTAATTAGGCTTTTTGTCTGTTAGTAACTTTTCAATAAATAAATAAATAAATAAATAAATAAATAAATAAAGAAATAAAAAAACTGGCTTCAAGATAGATGATGAAAGGGTGGGGTTGTTACTTTTGGCGGGATTGCCGGAGACATTCGCGCCCATGATCATGGCGATCGAGCATGCAGGAATTTCTATAGACAGATTCCATAAAAACCAAACTGCTAGATGTGCAAAACAGAGGGCGCCAGTGGCCACAGAGCAGGTGCGGTTGTTTGTCGTTGTTTTATGTCTAAATGTCCTAATTTGAATAGTGGGAAGGATAAGAATCCTCAGCAAAGGAATGCATTTAGTGCGGTATTCTTAAGTTCCAAATTCAATAAAGAAGAATAGTATATTGATAGTGGAGCGAGTGTACATTTAACGTTTAGAAAGAATTGGATTAATGACTTGCAGGAAGAAAACGATCTTAGAGAAATAATGATCGCAAACGAGGCTACAATACCAGTTCACGGTACAGGCAATGTGCAGCTTACAACAATGGTTCAACAAGGAAAAGTTGAAGTTGAGATTAAAAACGTAAAATATGTACCGGATTTGACAACAAACCATTTGTCTGTAAACCAATTAATTAAGAATGGTAACAAGGTTGTGTTCGATAACAAAGGTTGTAAAGTTTTCAATAATAAAGATATTCTGGTAGCTACGGCTGAATAGTGTGAAAATGTTTACAGGTTGAATTATGAAGTCACAAGTAAGCATTTGAGCAGACCAAACAACGCACTCGCTAGAGACTTTCTCGTTGTACGTACCGCTTACGCACACGTTGTTCGAGTGACTGTGACAACGGGTTCTTGATTTTCGAGACTTGAAGAGACATCAAGTCTCGAAAATCTAGTGTCGTCTTTGAAAACAAAACCGAAGCGCGACGCGATGCCATATTGGCACATTGTGTTCTGTCATTCTGTTGTGAATTTAAAAGTTATTTCTGCAGAAAGGTAAGTGGTACCTACCTATCTACTTATTGGGGTTTGTGATGTAAATATGGTGTCACGTATTACAATTAGCTGCATTAGGGAGCCATTCCTTATACGATTTTGTAAAACGTATATTCGCCAGAATAATGATCGACATTCTGGCAAAAGAATATAACATGTCTGGAAGAATGAATAAGAAAAACTTCAGCCAATTGAAGGCCTTTAACCTAATAATCGGTAGTATTTTTAAGATTGTGATACCTGTATAATGATTTATTTTATTTTAAATAATGTTCAAGAGCTTTATAAATATTCTTCATTTTAACAAGCTTCAAAACTTCACAAATTTCAACAGCACACCAAGAATTTATTACGAAAAACCGGGACTATTTTAAAATAATGACTGATGTAGTGTTCACGTTGTCTTGTCAAGGCATAGCTAAGAGGTCATGACGAAGGTGAAAACTCATCCAACAAAGGAAACTTAAAAGAAATTTGTGAATTGTTGTCTCGACACAATATTTCTTTTTCGGAATTGTACAATAAATATTATAATCTCAGTAGCCATGATATTCAAAATGAAATAATTGCTATCAGTTCTAATTTGGTGGAAAAGAAAATAGTACAAGTTGTCAAAGATTGTGGTATGGTTGACGAAGCCAGAAGTTATAAGCAAGAGCAATTATCTTTATGTGTTAGGTAATACACTAATATCCATCTTGAAATTCAAGAACATTTTTTGGGCTTATTTGAATGTGCTGCCAAACGAGACGCCACAAGTTTATGCGAACTTATGATTGCAAATATTGAAAATCTTGGACTAAGCAACATTCCAATTGTGGGCCAGTCATACGATGGATGGCGCAAGTGTCATGTCGGGGAGGATAGGGCAGTACAAGCCAAACTGAGAGAAGTTTATCCTGAAGCAATTTACATACATTGTATGGCTCACAGACTAAATCTTCCTGTCGTTGATACTTGTACCAACATAGCAGGTGTACGCGAGTTTTTTAATACAATGGAAGCACTCTATGATCATTTTTCGCAGCCATCGTCACATGCAAAGTTCATAGATCTTAAAAAAATTAATCTGAGAGTGACTGAGTTCACAAGATTGAGCGATACCAGATGGAACTGCAGAGCTGAAAACTGTATAGGTGTGCAGAAGAATTATGCTTCAATCGTTCATTTACTCAAAGAGGAAGTTGAACAAAACGCAAACAAAAATGCCATCGAAGCAGTTGGACTTTTAAATTGTATATCTGTTGTGAATTAGCAATTCGCTATATTTATATATAATAATTAAGACACTGTTTATGTTTTGTTTGTTGCTATGACAGCGTTGCTGTATAATGTTTTTGTTTACATAAAATAAAATCTCCATGTAAGAAACATGTCATATTGTGATTCTAATAAAACTAAAGTTGATTTAACTAAATTCATTGTGTTTTATAAAATAAACGACATCAGGTTATTGGCCCAGATAACGTTAGTTCCTACTTGTAATTAAATTGAGTATGGATGGAGATAATCTGGAACGAAAAAATAATCCTGAACAAACAAGTGAAATAAAATCAACAATGTCTACTTTTGTAAGTTCCATACCTAATATTATAAAATTAAAGGGGATTGAAAATTACCAAAGTTGGAAGTATGACATGGAGATGTGCTTAATGCATGAGGATCTGTACGATTGTATTGAACTAGACAAGGAAGGGAATTCATTGTGTTCTGATAAGAAAAAGGAACAAAGGGCTAGAGCGAAAATTGCTCTCAGTGTAGAAAATGGTCCAAAACTTTTAATTAGGAATTCAAAATCTGCTTCTGAATCTTGGTTAACTTTATTAAAGGACTATGATGATAAGGGAATAAATAGAAGGTTGACACTTCTAGATGAATTATTAGAAATTAAACTACAGGAAAGCATGGATAATTACGTGCTGAAATTCAAAGAAATAACTGGTCAGCTGCAAGAAATGGGAAAACCAATTGATGATGACTTAACAACTGTATTAATGTTAAGAGGTCTTTCTCCGGAATATGAAGCATTGTCACGTAAGGTGAAAAATGATAGTGGCACAGCCTTTTCTGCTAAGGGACAGAAATCAAGGTCATATGATAATTATCACAATCGGATGGGCGGTCAGTTTATTGGAGGTGGACGAGGTGGAACAGCAATGAGAAGATCCATTCAGTCTCCAGGAGAAAATCAAGCTCGCCAAGTCTGTTTTAATTGCAAGAAGATTGGACATAACGCAAAGTACTGCTGGTTTAGGACATGGAACAAGTCTCAAACTGAAGATAAAAGTACAGGTCAGCGGAATAGTACTGTAAGTAGAATTCAGGGTAATAATTCTGGTAGCAAAAGGGACAAATTGTATAATTGGCTCACAGCACTATCTGTAAAAGGGTTGGTATATTGACTGAGGTGCCACAGCACATTTTTCAAAGTCAAAAGATTTGTTTGAAAATTATAATGGTAATACAAATTATAATACTGTAACTATTGCTAATAATGATCAACTGGATGCTGAGGGCAAGGGAACATTTTTGTTAATCTGAAAAATGGCACTAATGTTAAAATGAATGATGTAATCTATGTCCCAAATTTGTCTGCAAATTTATTGTCAGTTAGTAAGTTAGTAGAAAATAATAGTGTTGTTGTGTTTGACTCAAGTGGTTGCAACATTTACTTTGCAGACAATGTTCATGTAAAAGGCGAGGTTATCGCGGCTGCTAGGTGTGTTGATGGTGTTTATCAACTAGAAATTGCAGAAAAATTTGAAAAACCAAATGTTACGTCTAAAGAATTAAATGATGTTTCATTGAACTGTTTTATAGCTAAAAATGAAAATAGTCAGATGCTTTGGCATAGGCGCCTGGGACATCTGAGTGGTCCAAGTATGAATGTACTAAAGAATAAATTATCTGTTCGTATGAACTTTAACTATAAAGAATCAGAACCGTGTATTCCTTGTATTGAAGGGAAAATTACTCGTACTTCATTCCCAAAAGCTAGTAGTAGACGTACAACGGAGAAATTAGCTTTGATTCATTCAGATCTGGTAGGTCCGATGAATATAAAGTCAACTCAGGGTAAAAATTACATGTTATTATTTGAAGATGATTTTAGTAGAAAAATCTTTGCTTATTTTTTGAATTCAAAAGATGAAGTAGCACATTACTTTAAATTATTTAAAGCTAATGTTGAGAATGAGACTGGGTTACAAATTAAATCATTCAGGACTGATTGTGGCAGTGAGTACGTGAACAAGGAATTTGAAGGGTATCTGAGTAGTCATGGTATCAAACATGAAAAATCGGTTCCATATGATCATGAACATAATGGGGTAATCGAGAGGTCAGTTAGGTCAATAGTCGACAAGGCTAAAAGTATGTTAAGTGATAGCGGATTGGAGAAGCATTACTGGCAATATGCGTGTGACGCGGCTGTATATTTAAAGAATAGGTCACCCACCAGGGCGTTAGTAAGTTACACTCCCGAAGAAAGATGGGGTGGTATTAAAGTAGACCTAACGCGTCTTAAAGTTTTTGGGTGTGTTGCATTCGTGCATATTCCAAAAGAAAAAAGAAAGAAATGGGATTTCAAGGCTGAAGCTAAAATTTTTGTAGGATACCCAGAGGGGATAAAAGGATATAAATTAGTAGATCCTAGTAGGCCAAGTAAAGTTACTTTAGCGGAAAGTGTTGTCTTTCTTGAGAATATGTCACTTAGCAGTTTAGAATCATGGAAGAATAATAAAGATGAACCTGTTAGTATAGAAAATATCGTTGTTCATGTAGAAAATTATGTGCCTGAAAGTGACTTAACTGAAAATTTAATTGAAAATAGTTTAGATGAACATAGTTCAGTTGTTGACAATTCTGATTTGAACGAAGTTGGTGATTTGTCAGATAGTGATAGTGTATTAGTAAACGACAGGGAATTACCTGAAAACTCTGATGAGATAGATCAACAAGATGGTAGGCGATATCCTTTTAGATATAGAAGCGCGAAACAATATCCTGATCATGTTCTTTATAGTGTAGGGATGAATGGTGAGGAACCAGAAACTTACAAGGAGGCCATGTCTAGTATAGATAAGCAAAAGTGGCAACAAGCCATGGAGTCAGAAATTGAATCTTTAAATAATAACAGAACATGGACACTTGTAGATTTACCTCCAAATAAAAATCTTGTTGAGTCAAAATGGGTGTATAAGATTAAAAGGGATGCTAGTGGTAAGAAAATAGACAGGTTTAAATGTAGACTCGTTGCTCGTGGTTTCAGCCAGAGGTATGGGGTTGATTATGAGGAAACTTTTGCTCCGGTAGTTAGACATTCCACAATTAGGCTACTTTTGCATTAGCAGTAAAATATAACATACAAGCAGAGCACTTAGACGTGGAAACGGCGTTTCTTAATAGTAATTTGAAGGAAGAAATTTATATGAGACAGCCAAAAGGTTTTGTTAAAAGTGGAAATGAAAATAAAGTATGTAAGCTCTCGAAGGCAATTTACGGGTTAAAACAAGGGTCTCGAGCCTGGAATGAAAAATGTAATGAAGTTTTAAGTAAATTAGAATTTAGTAAGTGTGACAGTGAACCATGTGTTTATATTCGTCAACAAAATAATAGTATCGCAATTATGGCTTTGTACGTTGATGATTTCTTATTATTTTGTAATGATGATAATTTAATGCAGGAAGTAAAAAAGGGATTAAAGTTGTGTTTAAAAATAAAGGAACTTGGTCCAGTGTCACACCTATTGGAAATAAGAGTGAAAAGAGAAAATGGAAATTATTTTTTAGATCAAAAGGCGTACATTATGAAACTTTTATATAAATTCGGAATGAATGAATGTAAACCGGTTAGTACACCTTTAGATTTAGGATCTCAATTGAAAGATAATGAGGATATGGACGAAAATTTACCATATCGTGAACTTATAGGTGGGTTAATGTATCTGGCAGTATGCACTCGTCCAGATATTATGTATGCCGTTAGTTATTTAAGTCAATTCAATTCGTCATTTAAAAAGGAGCATTGGTTAATGGCGAAACGTATTTTAAGATACATAAAAGGAACGTGTGCCTTAGGTCTTAGTTTTAAGAATTCCGAAGATAACTTAGTGGGCTTTGTGGACGCGGATTGGGGTAGCGACGACAATGAAAGAAAATCATACACGGGATATGCATTCAAATTTGGTAATTGTCTCATATCGTGGGAGCCGAAAAAACAGAGGTGCGTAGCTCAATCCACCACGGAAGCAGAATATGTTGGGTTATCGGAGTCAAGTAAAGAAGCGGTATTTTTGAAAAATCTAGTTCATCAAATAATTGGATTAGATGAACCAGTTAAAATGTACAATGACAATCAAGCAGCTATAGAATTAGTAAAGAACCCAGTGCACCACAAAAGAACAAAGCATATTGATATTAGATATCATTATATTCGTGATTGTTACGAAAGAAAGAGTATCACGTTAATTTACATGCCGACCTGAAAAATGTCGGCAGACGTGATGACCAAGCCTTTAGGTAGAATAAAATTTAATGAATGTATTTCTAATTTAAGTGTGTCAAATGTATGTTCAGTTAGTAAGTAGATGTCACATTAGATTAGAAAAGGCGAGAGTGGTAAAATAATTATTATATTCAATATGGGGGAGTGTTGTGAATTAGCAATTCGCAATATTTATATATAATAATTAAGACACTGTTTATGTTTTGTTTGTTGCTATGACAGCGTTGCTGCATAATGTTTTTGTTTACATAAAATAAAATTTCCATGTAAGAAACATGTCATATTGTGATTCTAATAAAAATAAAGTTGATTTAACTAAATTCATTGTGTTTTATAAAATAAACGACATCCATATCAACCATTAAGTTCTTAACACATCTATACGTTTTGACTGATGTTTTGAATATCATCAATATTTTGAGCAAAAAACTTCAAAGCAAGGAAGGAACATTGGCTGAATCATCAAGCGTCATTAACGGCGTTATAAAGACATTAGAGGAAAAGAGGAGTGACAATGCTTTTTCATCTCAGTGGAAAGAGATTGAAGCAATTGCCCGAAGTAATGACATTCCTATCGAACCTACTAGGAATTCAAAAAGAAAGAGAACTGAGTCAAAGTTGCTGAGAGATTGTGCTGTTATGTCCACAATAGGATCAAGTTAGAATGATCTTGATTCAAATACCGCAACTGAATTTGACAACGTATCACTGGTGCTTAAAGACTTTTTCAGAATTAATATTTATTACCGCATACTTGATGCAATAGTCAATCACTTAAAAATTCGTTTTTCCTCAGAAAGCCAGAAGATGGCAAAAGCTGTTGATAATTTTATCAAATTTGATTTAGAAGGGAGTTCCACTTTTATAGATCATTATGCGACCATTTTTGGAATAAACAAGAATATTTTGAAAACTGAAATGTTGATTCTAAACAATATGATGAACATCAATACCGCTGAATTGAACCACAGTCATATTAAGAAAATACTAAATGAGGATAGGTACTTTTGGCAATTATTACAAACTTTTTAAAGTTGCTCTTATCTTACCAGTTAACTCAGCATCTTGTGACAGATCATTTTCTGCAATGAGAAGAATCAAAAATTGGCTTATTAGAAGCACAATGAGCCAAAATCGCTTCAGCAATTTATCAATAATTAATATTGAAAATGAGCTGGCGAGAAGGGTCGATCAAGAAGATATTCTTTTAGAATTCATCCGCCACCGCCCAAACGCATCAAACATGAAGATGCCATTACTGTATTAATATTTCTTTCCCTTTTTTATAAGTATTAAAATTTGAATTAATAATTTCTTAAATAAATGTTTTTTCTATACCCAAGTTATAATTTTATATATTTTTTTTTTAAGTTGCGTATCTAAATTTATAATTTAAAATAATGTAAATTTATCATACCTTTAGCTAAATTTCTGGAGACAAATGATTTCTTTAATATTTAAAAAAAATCCTTGATGAAACCTATTTTTTGGACAAAATATTTTTGTATTGCGAGTTTCTAACTTCGAAAAAATTCGCCCGCGGCGCTATATATTATCCAGCTCGCTCCACTCGCAAAGGACTTTAGCACCCCCAAGTTTGGCAGTCTCACCCTGACACTGGCCGCAGCAACACTAACCCAACCCGTAGCAACGATCCTCAAGAAAAAAGGAGGAAGTGCAGTCGGTGTCGGTATTGGGAACCGAAGATGCGAACTACTTGTGAATACTGGTGCTGGGGTGAGTGTGCTGAAAAAAAGGCGTAATAGACAGGCGTAAGATAGGTAATTTAGGAGCTCGTGCTATAACCGAAATTAATGGTCTTCATTTACCCGTAGCAGGAAAGACCAGAGTAAATATACACGTTGGCAGTACCGAGTTAGAGCACGAGTTCGTGGTCTGCGAAAACAATTTACCATTGAAGACGGAAGATTTTTAAGCAGCCACCAGATAACAATTGATTATAAAAAGAGAAAGGTTACTATTGCCTCGGAAGGGTTAAAGATGGTGACCCCAGGTAGTAACTAATTAAACTAGTGCAAGAGCAGGGTCACAGCCCTGCGGTGGATATTCCCCAAGCAAGAGCCATACGGACTAAGGAGGAACTAGATATTCCACCCAGAAGAGAGGTAGTATGCATCGGATAATGCAGCGGTGAAGCCCAGGAAGGAGATGCACTCGTGCAACCAGTGGAGGTGCAAACTTAAGGGGTAGTGGCAGGCAGAATTGTCGTGAACGGCAACAGGTTAAAACTCCAGTTCGGTTAATGAATGTCTCGCAGACAATACTGAAGGTACCTGCGAAGCAAGTAATTGGCGAACTGGTGCCGTGTACCATTGTGAACAAGAGGACATTTTAAACAGTTAGATCTCCAAAATAGAATATATAGTTTTTCTACTTTTTCCTGTCTTGGACATCTTTCAACACTTCTCAATGTGAACTGTTCAAGCAAGGTGGTCTTAAAAATGTATCTTCGTTTACTCGGATAGTAAGACATCATCTCGTTCGTTTTTGCCCTGAAATTGAAGCGATTAGTCGTGGTTGCAATTGTAGTTCAGAACAAAAACATCTAATTTACCAGGATTTGAAGAACATTTCACTTGATCAACTTTAAGCCGACATTACATCTGCGGTAAGCCATACCTCATGTTTTAAAATGGTCCACTAATTTCTCCATAATTATTTTAGGCTTCTTTCTTTCCTTCTTTCATTGTGTATTTCAAATTAACTAAACTCATTCTCCATATTTTACCGCTGGATCTAAGTCATCGTAAGTCAAGAATCTTATCGCTCATCCAGCTGGGAAAAAGGTTCTAGAGGTCCACGTAAGGTTAATTTAATATACTTCGACAAGACGCTGAGAAGGTCAGTTATTTAATCTTTCTTTCATTACCTCTTCAAGATTTGGCTATCTTCGGTTGTTCTTTAAAAGGAGAATATTGAAGAATTTTTTTTAAGGTTCTTAAGAGTACCATTTACTCATGACCTTGGTAAACAATTATGTCAAAAATTAACACCAGATCATTTTATGATTGTTTTATTCATTGATAACTAAAAGTTTTAAAATTAATGTTACCTTTTTTTTGGTTGTTATCTCCATTTTTTGTGCTAATTAATTACATTGATCGATAATCAACGTTTATTTGCAGCTGTTCAACTAGGTATTATACAAGCGGCTAGCGCCACCGATTCCACTTTGGCTTCGAGACTTCCGCATGCGCAGAACATTATGGTAAATTAAAAGAATAGACTTAAATGATATTAATGACCATTGACAATACAAAATAAAACGCATTGTTTATTTACTTATTATAATTTTAGCATATACATAATTATACCTATTTGACAACAAAGTAACATAAAAAATTAAACGCGAAAGTTAGGTATCAAATTATAAACCAATAGTATTTGAAAATCAATGCATTATGCGCAATATGCAGGTTAAAGTTTTCAAATTTTATAAATTTTATAAATAAATAAAATATAGTAGGTACTATAATTATTACCCCCCGAGAAAAACATTTTCCTGTCAATAATTTTAGTTGTGTAATAATACACAACTAAAATCATTGGTATGTTTTTTCTCCGGGGGTAATAATTATTGTTATGTCATAATGAAACTGAATAGATGGTAAATCAAACATGATCAAACTGAAACAAGAAATATTTGCTTTATTTTTACAGCTTTTTATGTTACTAAATAGTATTGACAATACTTTAAAAACACATTCTTAATTTCATCAGATTCGTATTGGATAAAGAGAGAAAGAGTTTTCTTCCGGGGTAATAATTATACTATACAATATTTGATTATTTGTTTTTAATTACTAACTAATTCAACAGATTTAAAACAACTGCATTTGCTTCTTGACTATCAAACTTCGAGAACTGATCTTTGCGCATGCGGAAGTCTCGAAGCCAAAGTGGAATCGGTGGCGCTAGCCGCTAGTGGAATTATTAGTAGCTGTCAGTTGATTGGAACTATTTATCTTTTCTTGTTTTTGAACTAATTCCCTTGTCTCAGTCAAATGAACTATTATTATTATGTGTACATACCGGATAGGTCAAATATTTTTTTTGTTTTGTACAAATAATTGTTTTCATTTAATTGACTATAACTATAAGATATTATTGTTACTTAGCCTAATTAATTTTGGGTCAGGATTTTGCGTAGCGTTTCTAGTATTAATTAATTTTTTTTAATTTAGTAGTGTTAATTGTACTTCATAAATTATTATTTATATTCATAATTATCTACTAAATTATTACATTAATAATTAAACACATTATAGACTATATTATATGGCTTTTAAGGAAGCATTATGAAATTTTTGAGGTTATAAAATTGTAACAAAAAAAAAATACTGGGGGTTGCGCATATCCCCCATTCAATTTAATATAGTGGGATAAATGCACCGTATATTAGGGGGTAAGTGCACTTCATCCGTGTAATAACATTTTTATTGCAGATTACCTGAAAACATGCCGAGAAAATATATTAGAAAAACTAAACGGCGTCAGTAGGGGAGAGGGTGGAGGGTTCGGCCAGTGCTAATATCTCTGTTGTTATTTAAATTTGCCGCGTGTCTTTAGTACATATGTGTTCTTTGGGTTGGCGTCCCTCTGTCCTTTGTTTATTTCCCGCTGAAAGTGCGCTTTGAGAATATTAATAAAATAAAGTGTGGTGTTAGTGAAAAAGGTAAATATTTTACATGTTACTTTTTATGTCATAAAACAAAGCATTTTTTTTGTGCATTAGTATTTGTTGCTAGAAAGGTGCACTATTATAATCACGATAAAGTCATTTATTAACCTAACCTATAAATATAGCATGCTTATTGTTAAAAAATAAAAACGCGTTGTAAACACTGTGGGGAGCATTCAGACAATGGCAAGTGAGGTAGGTTCGGCTACTGGCCGAACCTACCTCACGCATATTTTTGCAAAAAATATAAAGTTTACTATTTCTAATATTTAGATGCCGCGACAATATAAGAGAAAAACTGTGAGGGAAATTGATGAAGTCTATATGAGAAATGCAATATGTGCACATTTAAGAGACGGTGTGGGATTGAATGAAGCTGCAAGACAACACAACATAAAACGCTCAACTCTTCAATCACGCTTGAAAGTTATGCTTAAAAATAGAACCCGCCAACAGATTGTAAGATCCATAGAAGATTCGGGCAATGAAAGTTCCGAAGAGGAAACTGTTGCAAAGGCTTTCGGAAACAAGTTTTCCAGCACACAAGTATTTACAGTGGATCAAGAAAGACAATTAGCTATTTATATAAAAAATGTTTCTGATTTAAACTATGGATTGTCGTATAAACAGGTCGAAGAATTGGCTTATCAGTTTGGAAAAGCACTGCCAAACTGCAATTTGCCCCGAACATGGATTGCAAAAGAACCAGCAGGTAAGATAGTATTGCCCATTTTTCTTCCGTTTAATTTTATAGCATAATATTTATTTAAAGGTAAAGAGTGGAGAAAAGGATTTATGAGTAGAAGTAAAGATCTGGCATTAAGGAAACCGGAGAGCACAAGTTTACTAAGGGGAATGGGCTTCAATAAAAGCAGAGTTGAAGAATTTTTTGACAATTATTCCATAGTCATGGAGAAGTACAAATTTACAGCTCAAGAGATATTTAACCTCGACGAAACCGGTATAACCACAGTAATGAAACCTATCAAAGTGGTAAGCACTAAGGGAAAGAAGCAGGTGGGGCAGGTTGCAAGCGCAGAATGTGGAGAGCTCGTCACGTTTGTTGGCATCATTAGAGCTGTTGGATCTACAATTCCCCCGGTTTTTATTTATCCTAGAGTTCGAAGCGTTGGGCAATATTTAGTCGATCGACCAGCTGGAAGCATTGCACTTGGCAATAAATCTGGATGGATGAATGCTGATCTTTTTGTAGATGTACTTAAGCATATTGTACATTATACCCATTGTTCTAAAGAAAAGAAAATACTTCTCCTTATGGATAGCCACGAGAGCCATACGTCTGTGGCTGCAATTACTTTTTGCCGAGAAAATGGGATAGTCCTTTTATCTTTCCCACCGCATACAACGCACCGACTACAGCCTCTTGATGTTGGAATTTACGGCCCATTTAAATCAAAACTGGCCATACCTTACAACGATTGGATGCTTTCTAACCCCGGTAGAGTCATTACAATTAAAGATATATCGCAACTTGCTGACATTGCCTATTTAAACTCTTTTACACCTAAAAACATCTTAAGTTCTTTCAAAAGTGCTGGCATTTTTCCTTGCAATAGGCTCATATTTAATGAAACAGATTATGCACCTAGTTCTGTTACAGAGAGTTAGCTCGTGAGAAAACGCCAGAACCGCATAATAATAAAGATATTGAACCAGTCTGTTTTGATGCTTCAAATATCAGCTGTCAACATCAAAGTCAGTAACTTTTAATGAAGATGAAGATCAATTTTTTAATACTTCTTTGCAATCAACATCAACTTCACTAAATTGTGCTACTTCGATACCATCAAAATTAAAGACTTTGATCGAAAATATTCGACCCTATCCAAAAGTTGGTAAAGATGAAAGAGAAAGAAGAAGACCAGAAAAACAGAGTCAAAGTCTAGAATCTACACTGACACGCCCGAATTAAATTATAAGCAGAATATACAGGGTGTCCGGAAACAACGTTCCGTAACTTCGGGAGATGATTCTACATCCAAAAATATGAAGAAAAGTTCTCATGAACAGGGGTCCGGAAAAGCTTTCTAACGGAGCTACGGCTCTTTGAAGAGGGGTCTCAAAATGTGTTGTTTTATTAATTAGTTAATCAATACACCCTACCCGTTACGCACGCCCCTGGCTTTTTTTCTATTTTTAACATTACCAAACTATTTCCCGTACCAAATATACCCTGGGTACCAAATTTTATCAATCTCGTTTCAGTATTGATTAACTAATTAATAAAAGTAAATAGAAATATAATTGACAGGAAAGATTTTCATACAGCAGATTTGCAGGCATATGAAAAGCATACAGCAAGTGAACAAGAAACGCGTAGTGATGGCCACAATCCTGAAGTAGTTGGTTTAGAACCGTGAGAGGTCCACTAATTTTTCAATCGCAGAAATTCGTTTATTTGTGGATTTTATTATAAAATATTCTTCTATAATCGAAAATAAACAAACTGATAGCATTACATGGAAGGAGAAGGAAAAAATATGGAATCAATTAACCGACGAATTTAATGCTCAAAGCTTTACTCATAGAACAGCGAATACTTTAAAAATCAAATATGAGGGTTTAAAACGAGTGTTGAAGAAGAAAAAGGCGAATCATAAATATGAGTTGTGTAAAACTGGAGGCGGTGAAAGCAGTGTAAAGCCGTACACTGATTATGAAGAAATGCTTCTCACTATTTTAAATATAACCGTAGAAGGTCTTAAACCAACGGAAGGGGATTGTGATGTTGATGACCGAAGCGAAGATGATGTCGATATGTTGTAAGTATGTAATATTTAGGTAATGAAAACTGTGGTCAAATCGTTGATATTAATTGCTTTCAAAAAATGTAACATTCTTCTTCAAATTTAGATGTAATTTTTGTATAGTATCTAGTAATATAATTTTCATATATCATCGTATGTATACAGGGTGTTAATACTAAGTCATTACACCCGAAAATGGCAGTTAGAACTCATTAAAACAAACAACTTTTTTTAGTTCAAATTTTTGATTTGGGGCTTCTATTCGTAGTTATTGGATTTCTTTTGTTTTTTTAACAATCGTAATAACTCCTTCATTTCAGGGAATATTTCAAAAAACGAAAGGTTTTCAAAATGAGCTTACGGTTCTCTACAACATTTGTATTTACAGTTATTTTATATTTTTTCAAATAACAAAATGGCGGCCGATCAAAAATTTCAAAACTCAATATTTTGATAACCACCCCATAGATTTTTGAAAATAATTTTTTTTCTAAATCGTCAAACTATCTATTACAACATTTGTCTAAAACATTTTCTTCTATCTATGCAAAAAAGGGGTCTTTAATTAAATTACAGAAGAGCATGTGTAAAGTATCGACGAATTAAAAACAATTTAGATCGAAGTAGCTTTCCGCCATTAAAAATTAGATATGTGCACAAAACTGAACGAGATACGCTTTAAAATGAATAATTATCAAAATTCTGAACTTCGTGACATGCTTTTGGTTTTTAATTCGTCGATACTTTACACATGCTCTTCTGTAATTTAATTAAAGACCTATTTTTTGCGTAGATAGAAGAAAATGTTTTAGACAAATGTTGTAATAGATAGCTTGACGATTAAAAAAAAAATTAGTTTCAAAAATCTATGGGGTGGTTATCAAGATATTGTGATTTGAAATTTTTGATTGGCCGCCATTTTGTTATTTGAAAAAATATAAAATAACTGTAAGTACAAATGTTGTAGAGAACCGTAAGCTCATTTTGAAAACCTTTCGTTTTTTGAAATATTTCCTGAAATGAAGGAGTTATTACGATTGTTAAAAAAACAAAAGAAATCCAATAACTACGAATAGAGGCCCCAAATCAAATATTGGAACTAAAAAAAGTTGTTTGTTTTAATGAGTTCTAACTGCCATTTTCGGGTGTAACGACTTAGTATTAACACCCTGTATAGTACGTTTATATTTAGGGAAAACGTACAAATTCTGTATGTTGAAAGTTTGGATGATGTGGCACCGGAACTCACCACCCAAAAACCGGAAGTAGCAGCATCAGGTTAAAATTATGATTAGAAACGATTGATACGGTATGCTTTAATAAAATATTGCGTTTCATAAAATGTGGATATTAGTATGGTCGAACAATATTGTGCAACCGAAAAAACTATAGCTAGAGACAAAGGTAAGCCAGTCAGTTGATAAGAAAATTGAAATTAATTTCTTCTTTTCTATTTTGTAGATACTTTAAATTTAAAAACAACTCCTGGACCCAGTCAAAGTACATGGAAAGAGTGGAATCCAGCTCAACTAAAAAAACCAAACAAATTGCAGTCGAATAAGAAGAGGAAAATTGAAGCAGAACAATTAAACCAAAAATTTGCTGGCTTGGCTGATGGCCGACAAGAGTTATTAGAGGCCCAGTTACTTGTGGCCAGAAAGGAATTAGAAATAAAAGAAAAAGAGTTAGAGCTAAAGGAAACTGAGTTACAATTAATGAAACTGGAAGCTGAAAGACGACAAAATGAGCACGCAATGAATATGAAAATAAAGGAGGCGGAATATAATTTGTTGTTTACCAAAAATACTTAATTTTCATTATTTACTTTATTGTTTAATTATTATAAATTCAAATTTTCAGCATAAAGAAATTGTTAGATGACAATAAAATACCCTATGTGAATTTAATTGGGTTTGCGGCAGATCATGCTTCCGTAATGATGGGGCAGTATCAGGGAGTACAAGCCAAGTTTAAAGAACTTAATAAAAATATATTTGTACTCGGCTGTGTTTGCCATAGTTTTCATACCTGTGCCTCCAAAACCTGCGGAAAACTGCCAAGGAATGTAGAAGAGTTTGTCAGGGACATCTGCAACTACTTTTCAAATAGTGCAAACCGGATTGAGCAATTTGAACAGTTTCAACATTTCACCGAAACAAGTCGTCATAAACTTTTAAAATTAAGTTGTACGAGGTGGTTGTCACTACAAGTAAGTAAATAATCACTGCATATACAGGGTGATTCAAAAATGGCGCATAAGCTCTTCAGTACGTTGTAGGGAATAATAATTTTAGTGTAGGAAAAATAGTAAAAAATTTCTTAGCCGCTAATTTGCTGAGAAATGAAGAAGTTAAGTTGAAAACTCAACTTTGAATTCATGTGGATTTTGAAACTTCTCATCATTTCATATAAATAATTTAAGTATTTTTTCATAGTGGGTAATAAATAAAATGCTCATAACACCTCATTATCCTGAAATATTAGCTTTCAAAATTGATATTTTTGTACCAAGTTGTTTGAAAAAAATATGTGGCAACGATGTTTGAAACTTTTTATAAGCTCACTATGTAAATGAAAGGAAATAAAAGCCACTCGCATACTACATAGCTGCACCCGTGTTGCCAAATCTACAATTTACTTCTTCGTTGTTAACTACAAAAATGTAGCAGCTAAAATTTTTTGATGATTTTTCTACAGTTCAAATAACCGTCCCCTACAACGTACTGAAGAGCTTATGCGCCATTTTTGAATCACCCTGTAGAGCCTTTTGTAATTTTCTCTACTTTTAGGCTACAATAAATCGAATTCTAGAGCAATGGGGTGCCCATTGCTCTAGAATTCGATTATATTTTACAGCAGAAGTAGCAGATGCGGCCACCTTACATAAAGCCAAGCAAATTCTACAAGCATTTAATAATCCTACATATCAAATAGATTTATTTTTCCTTTCTTATATTTTAAAATTTATAAATGACATGAACGTGGAGTTGCAGAGTGGAAACCCAAAGCTGTATACTTTAGCACCTCGTATGAAAGAATTGTATCGCACTATACTTAAATCATTTATAAAAAAATGTCTTGGATACTATTCCTTTAAGTAGCATCAATCCTTCAAATCCACATAATTTTTTAAAGTTAGAAGAAATATATGTTGGTTCTAAAGCTACACATAAAATATCAACTTCCATTGGCGAGAGTGACACAGATGTACATAGTTTTAAAATATCAGTATTAGATTTCTACATTGTTTTATGTACAGAAATTAAAAAAAGGTTTAAGTTTGACCAAAAGTTTTGAATTTCGTTTCAAATTTCAATCCTGTCAGTGCTAAAGCTGGCAATATAAACTCGGTAAGTCAAGCGGAATTATATTTTCCAAGTCTAGTCACAGATCTAGAAGATCTAGATAGCGAGTGGAGACCTAATACAAAAGATGCCTGATGATTTATTTTGACATGAAGTTTGGATGCTAAAAAGTTCAATTAATGAACTACTGTTTCCTAACTTAAAAAAATTAGTAAGTGGAATTCTTTCATTGCTACATTCTTCTGCTGCCGCAGAACGAATATTTTCTCAATTGACTCTTATAAAGACAAAAACAAGAAATCGTTTATATACACTCACAATAATAATCAGAGGTGGGAAAGCTACTTTTAAAAAGTAGCTCGCTACGCTACAAGCTATTTTCTTAATATTGTAGCTTAGCTACACTACAAGCTACTTTTTCCTCCATGTAGCTAGCTACTCTACAGCTATTTACGAAATAGCGTATTAGCTACTTTTACGCTACATTTGAAAAAAATTATGTTATAATGTTATACCTAAATAGAATTTAAAATGAAATAATAATATTAAGAGAGCATACAATTAATATTTTATTACTAAATTGCTATAATTGTGTGCAGCTATTAATCAAGTTACATATCATATCTTATCTTTATTGTTAACACATCATGACATCAGTTTTAAAATTACTTTTAATAATAACTGGTTTTCAAAATTCTTGTCTGTTAACTTTGACCGTTTGGCGTACAACACTTCTGACGCATGGCTGAACAATCTCTCCACCGCTGCACTGGATGGTACTTGGGTGTTGTATTTTATAAACATACTTTTTAAATATGGGGTGGTTAAGAGCACTGTTGTGTTTCTTGTGGTGGGAGTATTTAAAAAATGTTCTATAGTGTCTTCATAATTTGTGTTGATTTTTTTATTGATTTCAAAAAACCCACCATAGTCGCTGCTATCTTCTTCCGGTTTTGCTTCAAAATTTTTATTTTCGTATTCCGAAATCGAAGTTCTTGCATCACTCATCTTTTCTGGGGGAACCCAAGACAACTTGAAATAAGGATGAATGCATGCTGCAACTACTAAATCTTTTCTCCAAAGGTCATCTTTAAATCTTTTTTCAATAGAAGTTATAATAACTTTTACTAGTTCTCCACAGTATTTTAAGTTGCTATTATTTCGTTTATTTAAATGATGTAGAAGGTTATAAAGCGTTGGTAATAGAAATCCAGAAGAAATGTCTGTTTCCCCTTGAAGAATGTCAATCGACTGGGCCAATGGTTCCAAAATGTGCGCATATTCTACTAAAAAGTCTATTTCATCTTTTGCCAATCGAGGTAGTCCAGCTTGATCAAATATCCTATTCACAGCATCTAAATGATTTTTTATGTGCTGATTAAGACACTGAAGGGATTTAAACATGGATGACCATCGAGTAGCACAAGGTGTAATCAAGTTTCCGTTCAGTTCGTTCTTTATTATGTCTGAAATAACAGTTGATTGATTTTGTTTGTTCCACACTCCTTGACACTTTGCTAATGACTTTCTAAGTAATTTACGGTAGTCTCCACTGTTAACGCTTTCAATATCTTTTGTAGCTACAAGATTTAGCGTATGGCAAGCACATTTCTCGTGGTGCGGTAGATGAACGTCCTCATTAAATCCATCATTTTCAAATATAGGTGAAAGGTCTATTAAATCTAAATCTAAATCTTCTTCCGCATTGTCAATATTGCCAAATACTTTAAACGCCTTTACAAAATTTTTAGCATTATCAGTGGTGCAAGAGGTAACTTTATTTTGAATTTTGTATTCAATTAGTATCTCACTCAATTCCTTCGCCAGTACATCGTGAGTGTGACGACCAATTATTCTGCGACAAGCCAATGCACCAGATTTCCGAATTATGGTATCTGACTCGATCCAATGAGCTGTAACGCCTAGGAAACTGCGATGATGGGAAGACCAGCAGTCCGCAGTAACTCCAACGTAGTCTGCACTGGCCATCGAGTCGATCAGTAACGTTTTCATGATTTCGCTTTTTTCTTCAATTTTTTTTTATCAGCGTTTTCTTGCACATTAATTTATAGGATGGATTCGCAACTGACCACAATTTTTTAAATGTTGGCCTTTCAATTTCGCTAAAAGGCTGTGCAGAATCGATCACCCAATCTAAAAGAGCTGCATCTAGAGAGCTGCTGCTAATTTTCTTGGGCAATATACAATCATTCAACTTTAACTGTTTTGGGGGTGGTGCATTTTGAAATTCGTCATCATCTTTTCTGTCCGTTTTCATAGATTTCTTGATGTTTTCTATGTCTGATAATTTTGTGGGATGTTTTCTCTGGAAATTATGAAACTGATCATAGTAACTCTAACTGGTAAGAGGTTATATATTATAGAAATATCTGATAATGTATTAAGTATTATTTCCACGACCTGCTGGATTAACAAGGCAGCAGGTCGTAATTATTTCATAACGTATGTCTACGACGACCAAGGTTTTACGACGACGCCGACGCCATTATTTTACCAAACTGCCATTCTTTTATTTTTTAAATACATTTCATTTGTATGGATAAATACCTGACACTCTTTTGAGTTTTTAATTTATGTTATAATAAACCTAGTGTGAGGATTTGGCTGTGTGTTTTGGGGACATTGTATTTGTTTTTTAATATTGTTAATATTCAATAAATAGTCAAGTGAAAAAGTACCTAAGGGTGTTTTTGAAAATTGCAATGTTTTAAATTAAATTTATTTGAGAATTTCTAGATTCTTGCCTCAAGAATTCCCAAGCTTAAAAGTACTGGGGACGCAAACATCTTGAAATGTTGCCTATTTTTTCTCAGAAATTACTCATTTCTAAAATTTTCCCTGATAATTTTTAAACATGAAACCCTGTCTATATTCTTACCAGATGTTGTATTCACAAACAAACGGATTCTAACAACACAAAATATCTGTTTGAACAGTACAGGTAGCAGATTCCAAGAAATATTTGAGTTGGAATTACCCACTCGCCCTTTTAGGACAATTCTCAGGATGCAAATATTGAAGTGACGTATTTTCTTTAAAATTGAAATTGAAGTTTTAGTTGTGAAAACGCAAATAGCCAAAAACATGTTTGTAAATTAACAATAGCTTTAGAATGCATAAAATTAAAAATATACAAATCTCTTCACACACGCACTTTCGAACTCAAATTTCTATTGTAACATTATAGATTATAACTTATAAAATTATTTTCCTCAAAATATTTAGCAAGGGTAAGGTTTTTCCTAAATTAAGTTACTTGCAATTGCAAGCAGCAAATTCTAGGAAAATCCAAACCAGATGCTATAGGTACAATAAATCACCCCATTGCAGGATTTAAAGAAAGCTGCAACGGATTGTTGTCTTGTATATAATGAATTGAATATTTTTGATTTATTAAATGAAATTCAATGTTTTCAAAATCAAGCGTAAATAATTTTTTTTAATAATTTAAAATCTCTGCACCATTTCCAGACTCTGGAAGGAATGGCGAAAATTATAAAAAGGAATCTGTTCATATATTTTAAAGATATAATCGATGAATTTGCAAATCAAAAGAAAAATAAAAGTGCTGCTGTATGTTGTTAAGGAAACATGTTAAGAATGCAAATATTATTTTGTATTTTTTTAAAGTTAGGAATAATGGTACCTTTAGCGATTATCATTCTATGATATTTTGTCAGGAAGGCGCCTTTTTCATATATGGCCATAGGCGTCAAAAAAACTAGTTACGGCACTAAATTACATAACTGGGAAATCAATGCGGTGTTTTTAAGTTTAATAAATGTAATGTAATATGATCCTGTTTTATTTGCTTAAGTATAGATAATAACAAACAATTTACCAAATGAAAGCAGAAATTTGGGCTATTGACTCAAGTGTTCAAAACTCTAGATCCGGCTCTGATAAGAGTCATAAGACCGCAGTGTTTTAGTTTTTAACCAATAAAGTATCAGTATAGAAATTAATTGTACCTGAATATGCAACTTCATATTGTAGGATGAAGATTTTGTTACAGATATAGTTTTATTAGGACACAATTTACACTTCACTGTAAAATTTCCATCGTCATTTTTCTTTACAAAGCAAAAAAATGATTTGTAATACTGCCAAGCTGGTACACACACTTCTTCATTTTCGCTCATGTTGGTGATTGAAATTAAAACAAAATCGGAAATTATAAACCAGACAGAGACACCTTAGCACATAGAGAGTATAACAAGCAATGACAGAACATTCATTACTAATTCTTGCAAGTGTAGTTGCAACTATTTGTTATTTAAGGGATTAAGGGAAAGTACTGAAGTAGGTATTTTAATCCTTATCCCATGGATTTGATGTTGAAGGTACCTGCCTAACAATAGAAACTTGTTATTGGAAAAGAATTTGTTTGAAAGTTTATTTTAAGTTTTTGCGTTTGTAGCGCGAAAAGTAGCGCTGCGATTTCCGCTACAACTACTTTTTATGCATAGCGCGCTACGCTACAAGCTATATTTTAATAATAATAGCGCGCTACGCTACAAAGCTACAAAAATAGTAGCTTAGCTACAGTAGCGCGCTACAAATAGCGAGCTACTTCCCACCTTGTGTCCACGGATTGAGTGCATATAAGGTGTAAATGACAATTTTTTTAGAATTGAATCTTCATGTTCTGAGGATCGCTCCCGCTTAGGGTCAAACTAAGATATTGAAAAAATGAGCCAAATCAATTAATATACAGGGTGTTGTTTTGGCCGAAATCTAAAAATTAGTCAAGAGTAAACTGTCTTTATTTTAGCAGATATAACAAACATGTATTAGAAAAAGTTGTTTAGAATTAAAAGTTATTGAAGATTTTCAATTTTTATACAAATCAGCCTACTTTGATATTTTTCATCAACATGAGATTTTTTATGGTTTTTATGGTTTTAATGACCCATGCATGAAGAATGATTAAACAAAGTACTTGAAAAACAAATAATTATTTATTAAAAAAATACTAAACCTTATTGTTACAAACATGAGTTCAAAAGTATTGGATTTTGATGAAAAAAATCAAAGTAGCCTGATTTGTATAAAACTTGAAAATCTTCAATAACTTTTAATTCTAAACAACTTTTTCTAATACATTTTTGTTATATCTGCTAAAATAAAGACAGTTTACTCTAGACGAATTTTTAGATTTCGGCCAAGAAAACACCCTGTATATTAATTGATTTGGCTCATTTTTTCAATATCTAAGTTTGAGACTAAGCAGGAGCGATCCTCGGAACATGAAGATCCAACTCTAAAAAAAATTGTCATTTACACCTTATATGCACTCAATCCGTGGACACACTGTATATATATATATATATATATCAACTTGCGATGCTTTATTGAGCAGCAAAGAACTTTTAAAGGGGACATCTTGTTTCTTGTTTAACTCGTAATTGGAAGAAAGGAAATTCTGATACAATCCCTGATGATGATTTAGTTGATGTTACACGTTTTGAAGAAGAAAAATTTAATTAGTAATAATTTGGTTGCTACTGTAACTCAGTTTGTATTAAGAGCGCGCTGACGAGTGGCGGGGATACACAGTTGAAAACAGGCCTTTGCGCGTTTTTACTAATCTAAAAAACTAATCATCATATGCCCAATTATATTTTTTTATTTTGAAGAATAAGGATGGTTGAAGGCAATAACCAACTTTCATGGCTTAATTGTCTTGTTTAATAGATTAAATAAATTATTGAAATTAATAAAAATTAAAAATTTTAAGTGACGAAATAATTTGAAAATAGCTTATTGCCGTTCCGACATCATTTAATAATTACTAGCAAAATTTCACATCAATCGGTTGCAATTGAAACGTCTAAAAAACCGTAAATTTTTAACAACCATTAGTTGAGATTCGCACCATGTCAGGGTGACATATTGTCTAAAAGTTCAGGTCATTTCGTGTAGATGGCACCACGTAAAAATTCCACAAGTGATTGTCAGAATGTAATTTACCTCAAAACGTCAATTTCACAATCTGTAAGGTGATGTTGATAAGTAATTTATAATATATAGGTAATAATCAATTAAACAGCTTAGTTTATGTCAAATATTCAATAATTCTGTTTATCATTGAATAATGTAGAAAATAACTTCGTATAGGTGAGTACCTACTGAAAAAATTTAACGTCAGGAAAAGAAGATACCATAAAAAAGGAGAAATAATGTAAAAAATGCAAAAGCGAAAATAGTAAAATACCCTCTGGCAATACACAATATGAAATTTTATCCCAAGACTGTAGGTACGACATTGTGGATAATATTTTCTAATTTATCTTAAATATTTAAAACTGACATTTTTTGTTAGGAACATACAATGACAATTTTAAAGCCGGTAACATGCAAGAGTAAACCCTATTTAAAAATTGTTATGAATAATGCAAAGCGAGATGCAAAGTATCTGGAATTTATTTAAGAAATTTAGGTAGGTACAACTGGATTTTTTGTTTCGAATATTGCTATTTCTAACCAAATTTTTTATAATTTTTTTAATAAATCAACAAATTTTAAATTAAAAAAATAAAGTGTTTAAATATTCGTAGGTAGTAGTTTACTGTTGAAGAATAGTATTTTTAACTATAGTTCTTTACAAGACATCTCACTACTGCAAACAAGGAAAATGTTTCATTACCTACTTCCTTTTAAACCATCTACTATATCTATATGTGTTGGAGGCAGACGGCGAATTCGGTCCGCGGCCGTAATATTTGAACATATCGCATATACAGGGTGACAATTTTAAGTTGTCCACCATTGGTAACTTTGTTACCTATGGAGATGGAAAGTTGGTTAAATGAGAAAAGATTCAGTATTTTTTATGCTCATTTAGAAAGTGAAATTTAATTTTTTATGGCACTCTCAGTTTAGCGAGAAATGGTGCCAACTTTCTATTTTTAAATGGAACACCCTGTATTTTTTTAAATTTTTCGATTGGAAATAATTTCGGCTTTAAAGAAGTATAGCACACATGTACAATTAAAATTACTCATAACCATGATATTTAACTTTTATTTATTTTTATGAAATTAAAATCACAATTGGCCTGGCACAAACCAATACCTAACCAAACAGGAACAAAAAAGAAAATAAACAATAATTATCAAATAAAACTATTTGAATACGTAATCAAGTTATTGCAAGTACTGTTCGAAAAAGTTTCCCTCGTGGAGCACGCAGAGTTCTGCTCGACGCTGAATACGCGTGAAGTAATTTCCTTCCATCAGTCTCATGTAAAACATTGTGGATTTTATTTTGCAGCATCTCGACGTTCTCGTATCTTTCTTTTTAAATTATATCCTTTACATAGCCCCAAAGAAAAAAGTCCAGTGGTGTTAAGTCGGGGGATCTCGGCGGTCATTGAATAGGTGCATCTGTCTCTATCCACTTATTGCCGAAAGTATTTTTTCAACATTGTAACGAGTTTCTTGTATTTCTTTGACAAAAAAAGTAAATCGCCAACATATCAACCTTCTCGTTATTAGAAAATTTCATTTTATATGATTTCAGTGACAGTAGTACTACACAAGTGAAAGGAAATTGACATTTGTTCATTTCTAGGTATTGTTTGTTGTTGCTCGTTTGTTTCATGGCAATTGTCATCCCAATTTAATAAATATAAATAAAAGTTAAATATCATGGTTATGAGTAATTTTAACTGTACATATGTGCTATACTTTTTTAAAGCCAAAATTATTTCCAATCGAAAAATTTAAAAAAATACAGGGTGTTCTATTTAAAAATAAAAATTTGGCACCATTTCTCGCTAAACCAGAAGTGCCATAAAAAATAAAATTTCACATTCTAAATGAGCATAAAAAATACTGAAGCTTTCCTCATTTAACCAACTTTCCATCTCCAAAGGTAAGAAAGTTACCAATGGTGGACAACTTAAAATTGGCACCCTGTATAGGTGTTAACTAATAAGTGCGAAAAAATTCAGAAGGTGATTCCACCTCGAAAATTAGCGTAAGCCTTCACTATGTGAAACATACAACTTTTATCAATTTCTCTTTCAGAACTTTTTTGTGAACCAAGGTATGGGTTTCGTAAACATGTGAATTACATAGCTTGATAAGTCTGGAAACTTTTTTGTATCTTTCGTTTTTCCCGTAAAGTTGATAGTTTTCAAGTATAAAAAAATAAACAAACCCATACCTTGGTTCACAAAAAAGTTCTGAAAGAGAAGTTGATAAGAGTTGTAAGTTTCACATAGCATAGTAAAGGCTTGTGCTAATTTTTAATGTAACACCCTGTGGATATATTTTGATATGTAGCGATATGAGAAGAACTGATTTAAATAGTTGATATTATTGCTAATAACACAGAAACTAGAAGTGGTTACACAGAATTGGAATCACCTATCTTGCATGACCGTAGCTGCAATTAACAAATTTGCATCAGAAGTGCCTTGATAATATCTGTCAACTGACATTCATTATCAAGGCACTTTGATTTCCATAAGGGATCTGCCGCTGGAGATGATTATTTTTGTATTCCAAAATCGCAATTTTTAATTTTTGTTCAGATTTATACAACTACTGCCCTCTTTACTTTTTTGTCGAAACCTTTAATTGGAAGTTTTCCCTGCTAAGCCAGTGTGCATCCCCCACCACTGTGTCAGTGCGGCCTTAATTATTATGGAGTTATGTTTATATTGTTAGTTTATCATAGTTTTATAAATATTCGAATTTATTTCGTATTGTTTTGTTTTTTTAATTAAATTTCTAGTAAAAGTTTCCCTCTTTAATTCAATCAAAAATATTGCTCAACACGAGCAAGTTCAAAATATTTCTCGTATATTCTTTCTATTACCCAACATACCAAATCTATTACTATTTTTAACACTTTCTATTACTGAACATTTTTAAGAGGTGGCAACACAGATGACCTCCTATGTAACTGATAGACCTGAAATATTGGAAGACAATAGGGAGTTTTCGTGCACATTCCGCTAAACGGTAACGTTATTTTCGCGCTACTGCGCATGAGCACAAAATTCCGTAACGCTAAATATTTAGCGGGCTACGTTATTTGGACACAATTACGGGGACCCGTAAAGAATATACGGTATTTATTGACATTGTCAAGCGTTACTTTGTTAAAATCCATGATTAAATAATAAATATTAAATAAAATATCGATTTCAACGGGAAATAACAAGATTTATTCGCTTTATACGTATTTCGGCATCAATGTGCCAT
Source organism: Hemicrepidius hirtus (assembly GCA_963082805.1). NCBI lineage: Eukaryota > Metazoa > Arthropoda > Insecta > Coleoptera > Elateridae > Hemicrepidius > Hemicrepidius hirtus. The sequence goes on along the minus strand of OY720161.1, from coordinate 30,516,110 downwards.
TGTCAAAAGCAATATAAGATATTATAACAAATGCAAAATATAGTAACTCCTTGATTCTATTATTTTAACACTGCGTGAAGCAGCTGGCCTCAGTCTACCCGTCGGAGGTCAGTCGCTTATCAGTGTGTTTTAAAAAGATATTTATTCCAAAATCTTCAGTAAAGGAGAATCTAAGAGTTCAATTTGCTCATTCATTAAAGGTATGTTGTTTTTTGTGTGTTTATAAATTTCAAAAGCTTCCAAAATATTTAATTTATTTTTGTTATCAGAAAAGTGTAAAAATTTAATTGTATTATTAGATGTTGATGTGTGATTTTGTTCTAACAAATGTCTAGCAAAATTTGATTTATGTGCATGTTTATATTTTTAACAACGGATATGTTCTTTTTGCCTAATACTGAAATTTCTAATTGTTTGACCTATATACCGTGTGTCCCTGGGAAGACGGAACATAGGGATCTTACAATGGTAATTTTTTAAAATGATCCACGAGTGCTTTGAATTTCTATTTGGTGGAAGCGTCGACGTCGTTATGTCAGCTGTTTAACGCGTTTGCCAATACAGATGTAACACGTGCGTGCGTTATACTAAGAAACGATTCAACAATTATTTACAATACCTACGAATTGACAGCCACGCTCTTGAAAATCAGTTAGAAATAAAATTATTAATTATTTGCTCAAATTAGTTCATGTAAATGTAGATAGTGTTTTAATTAAATTAAATGAGACTGAGTATCATTATAAAGGTAATAAATACAAAATTATTTGTTTGCAGTTGACGTTTTGGTTCTAAGATCTTTTTCAGATTATGATGGATTAGGTGAACAATTAAGGCTTTTCGCAAGTTACGCATTATTAGAAACTAAAATGAAATTACGAAAATTGTACTAGTAGGTACATAAGATAATGGTGGACCTGTGTTAGAAAACTTTCCTTTGTGGTATGCAAGAATCCGGCTCCTTAAAAATCAAATACTTTTAATGTAACAATTATTTGATCATATAAATAATAAATATTAAATAAAATATCGATTTCAACGGGAAATAACAAGATTTATTCGCTTTATACGTATTTCGGCATCAATGTGCCATTGTCAAAAGCTTGAGAATGTCAATAAATTATTTGATCACATTAAATTTCCGTAGAAATAAAGATTTCATATTCGTACACTCTAACTGATATTAATATTCGCTTTTTCTTTGATTTCATCTTAATACAGTCTTATGCAATTAGCATTGTAGCATGTTTCATCATAAAGCTGATTGTCGCATCCAATTCTTCGGTTCATACATCAATATCATCTTATTAAAGTAAATTTTCACATTTCACATGTAATTTAACTGGGATTACTGATTGTAAACTCTAAACTGTACTTCAGTTAAGGTAGGACCCCATTTAAAAAAAATAACATGACCATAACGTTTAATTGTCTTTGGTTTTAGTAAATTGACATTTAAAATACAAACAAAAATTTGATCTGGAGACGATCATACATGATCGGCATGGAAATCGTTAACGATCGGTGACATTAGTGTAATTGTTTCAAGGCGAATGCTTCAAAGCACTCGTGGATCATTTTAAAAAATTAGTATTATAAGATCCCTATGTTCCGTCTTCCCAGGGACACACGGTATATTGAATCACAATGTGAATAATTTAATTTATAAATACCTGATTTTAGCAAATCATTAATTTTGTCTTTAGCATTGAAAAGAGAGTATAGAATATTTTTATTTGTTTTAAAAGTGACTTTATATTTATTTGTGTTATTTATAATTTTAGCAATCTTTTCTGAAATTTTACCAAAATATGGAATTGAAACGTATTTTAATGTTTTATCAGAGTTATTGGAATAAACTTTTTGAATAACTAATTTATAATTTTTCTTTTTAATTCAAGTGTTAATAAGTGTAGTGTTATAACCACTGCTGGGGCCAGCTGCTTCACGCAGTGTTCAAATAATAGAATCAAGGAGTTACTATATTTTGCATTTGTTATAATATCTTTCCCTGTCAGTCCCGGCCGAAAAAGATTCACTTTTTGGCCATGATACAAAAATAACTATTAATGTACATGTACGTTAATTTATTGGCCTAAATATTCACGCAGTGTGGGAGCCACATATTAAAGTATTCCGATGTTTGACAACCGTTAAGGCAGGTATGACAATACAATTCGCTGTATCTGATAAATATGGACTAGATAAGACAAATAATGGTTCTAAATCGGATAGTCTATTAGGATAGGCTAATCGTTGAAGACATATGCACAATCCTTTCAAACCTAATAATTAAAATATAAATTAATAGCGGTAGTTAACTGTACTACATGACAAAAATCTTACCAGTAGTGACATGTCCATTATCAGTTCTTATTTCGTTGGGAATTCGTAAGACTTCAGTTAGCTCCATTAATTGTTCCCGATTAAATCGAAAATACATTTGAATTTCCCCTGGAGTTAACTCATCTAGATTCAAGCGCCCGTATTGTTCTGCTCGAATTCTTTTATTGCGCCGAGGAGCTTCCAATACTTCAATTATTAGAGCATCTCCTATATCGTTTACGTCCATTTCCAGTAGTTCTTCCATTCTTCAAAACTGATGATACACACTTTTCCACACGTTTTGCTTACAAATGAAACACTCGTTTGAGGTTACGTTGCGTAATGCGCACATTCACTGCCTTTTAGTTAGATGGCACTGGCAGTTTTAACGTTTAAGGGAGAGCGAAACCCACGATAACTCTGTTTTTCAACTTGCCCGTTATTTTCAATACCGTATTCAGTCACGTGATTTTAGCGTTACCGTAAGTTTGGCGTAAAAGCCACGAAATCTCCAAGTGACAATAGAGAGTTTTTGAGCACCGTACGCTAAGAGTACGGTAACACTAACACTAACGTCTTTGGTAAGCAAAACAATATGTTGCTTAGCAAAGGAGTATGTTGCCTAGCAAAGACGTTACCGTTACCGTTAGCGTACTCTAGCGTATAGTGCTCTAAAACTCTCTAATATAGTTATAGATGACAAAAATAATTCCACAGCAAATGAGAAAGAAATGAGGCGTATAGTGCAGTAGTGGCCTAAGTAACAAAATTACGTATTTTGGTTTTTCATTCCAACTACTGGCCCAAGCCAAAAGTACAAAATTATTAACAATTATGAAACATAGTGCAATAATTTACTCGTTATAGAGGTAACTAATTTAGAAATAACCAATAAGTTAATAATAGGCGGCATATATAGAGCTCTACGCCAAATTAAAACAGATTTAGAAAAATATATGAGTCAGCTGGAGGAAATTTTTCACCTAACACAGGGGGAAGCAATAATCATAGGTGACATAAATCTGGACATCGGAGAACAAAGGCGAAGGGAAAGAGAATCAATTCTAAATCATTATCTTAGCATTATTGATAGTTTACTCCTTCAGGATTCTAAACAAGATGCCAACAAGAGTAACAGAAACAAAAAGCAGCACAATTGACCACATAATAACAAACATGACAAACAAAACAACAATGGTAGTGTACAATATGGACAATGGATACAGTGACCATAACATGTTAATGGTCAATGTTACAAATGCAAAACATCCTAAAACGCAGAAGGCAAATCACCCAAATAAACAAAAAACATATGTAAACCTTGACAAGGTTAAGGACCTATTAAGAAGAAATCCAATAATACTACCTAACACTGAAAATGTAAATAACATGTATAACGAGTTTGTCACTCAGCTACAACATGTAATAAAAAAGTGTACCAAAGTAAAAAATACAAGAAATTGCAGGGAAAACGTAGTAGACGTACCATGGATAAATGAAAGTTTAAAGAAACTGATTAACACCAAAAGCAAACTATATCAACAATACAGAAAAAATAAAAATAACATACACCTAGAAAGGGAATATAAAGCAATAAAGAGTAAAATAACATCTGAAAGGCGAGAACTAAAAAAAGAATACTACAACTCCAAACTAAATGAAAATATAAATAATACAAGAAACACATGGAACATTATAAACGAAATCATTAACAAGAAACCAAAAGCAACAAACAATCATATCAAACTTTTAGAACATGGGAAAGAGGTAGAAGAAGGAAAACAAGTGGCAAATCTGTTTAACACTTACTTTACAAATATTGGAAAAGCACTGGCTGAACAAATTGAAACAAAACAAGAAGACCAAGTAACAACAACTAGACTACCAAATGTCCCAAAGAGAAAGGAATTAGAAATTATCCAAGTGACAACAGAGGAAGTGTCAAAAATAATCAATAACCTGAAAAACAAGAAGTCGAGAGATAGCGACAACCTATCAAACCACATCTACAAAAAATTAAAAGACGAAATAGTTCAACCAGTGACGTCAATAATAAATAGGTCATTTAAAACGGGATTGTTTCTAAAAAAATTAAAAATAAGTAAAGTAATTCCTATACACAAATCAGGAGAGCAAAATGACCCAAACAATTATCGCCCCATATCAATTTTACCAACTATGTCAAAAATTATAGAAACAGTTGCGAATGCAAAAATAAGGGAATACCTCGAAGATATTGTTTTCTTCTGTAATGAACAATGCGGTTTCAGGGAAAATTAAAACACTGAATCAGCTATCGCTGATTTAATGATAGAACTACAGGAATCAATGGACCAAACAAAGTTATCGGCCGGCCTGTTTATAGACCTTAGAAAAGCTTTTGATACGGTCAAACACGATTTCCTACTAATAAAACTACAAGCAGCTGGAATAAAAGGAATAACACTAGAATGGTTTCAAAATTATCAACTTAACAGACAACCAATATGTGTTCGTAAATTATATAAATGGAGACATATTAAAAATACCGTACGGAGTGCCGCAAGGGTCGGTCCTAGGCCCTCTTCTATTCCTAGTTTACATTAACGACATAAGCCAATGCAAACTTAGAGGAAGAATTAAACTGTTCGCTGATGATACCAATGTATTTTATACTGACACAACACTGACTGTCAGTGGCGTGCGGTCCATGGAAGCGGTGGAAGCACCGCTCCCCTGCTTTCATCGGACGACACAATTTAATTTTCATAAATTCTATTTTGTTTCGCTGTATTAAAAATCCTAGTACGCGCGCCGCTGAATGCAGTAGGTATCGTAGTTGTCCCGAGCTAATCGGCGATGTTTAAGCCGCAGTTTCTAGAGCATTATTATGTGATTCATGCATTGTACGTCTCAATACCTCAGCTCAGTAATCTCGTGGCATTGCTTACACTGGTTGGTTTACGCGGGTAAGTAGCAAATAAGCGCCGATTGGGAGCGGGCGTTCATGTTTATACCGTGCATTTTCATATATTTAATTGTAGTTCTGCTATCAATTATCGCTTATGATGCAGCAAATAGATACAGGATCTTCCTCGGTTTCGGAAAATAGACAAACTAACTCTAATTGTACTTGCATTGTGTGCAAAATATTAGAAAAAGAATTTTCTCGGTGCAGTTTTCAAGAAAAATGTGACATTATTTCCTCAGGTAGGCATATGCCATCCATAAATTTAGACATTAAAGTTGAACAGTCTGTTAAAAAATTTACAAGACACTACAATTGACTTTTATGATAAATATAAATGGTTATGCAGCACCATTACAAAATTATTTTGCTGGCCTTGTTTACTTTTTAATATGAGTGAAAAAATTCCGTGGAACTCGGGTGGTTTTTCGTGTATTAAGGACGTATCGCAAAATTCAAACTTTTATGAAAATGTAGTCGACAGGTTTGCCCAGGTGAAGAATAGAACTTCATTACAAATAAATACCTACATACAATCATCATTATATTAAGTAAGTAAATGTATAGAATAACCAGATATCAAAATAAACAAACATTTACTGATGATCTTTTAGTTTTTCAAGTGTATTTATTGTAAGAAACCTAAAATACCATACGAATAAGTATGTCGTGCTCCTTCAACGTACTTGTACGTGCTTTTATGATATCATTGGATTCATTGGCCTTAAGTTTGCTATAACCATGCTCCACTTCCAGCTGCGTCGGGACATAAACACAATCAGTGAATGGCTACGACTCAATAAACTATCCCTGAACGCTAAAAAAACAACTTATATGCTAATAAACCCTACACCCGTTAACCATGTCAGGCAACTTAAAATGCAAGGAGAACTCTTAAAAGAAGCAAATCAAGTGCAATACTTAGGACTAACAATATCCAGTAATCTGAAATGGGATGTGCATATAGCAAATGTAAAAAAAAAGATATCGGGAGCTGCTGGAATACTAAGAAGACTAAGGGCGGTCTAGGACATTTCGGCGCGACCGATTCGGCGCCAAGCAGTTTCGGTGCCGGCCGTTTCGGCGCGAAGCCGTTTCGGCGCCGGGCGATCTAACCGATGCGATACGCCCATAACACAAACTTTTGATTTAAATGACGAAAATCACAGAAATGAACATCCCTCAGCTTACCTGCTAACCATTTTTTGTTTCCTTTTCTGAGGAATGAACATCCCTCAGCTTACCCGCTAACCATTTTTTGTTTTCTTTTTTGAGGAATGAACATCCCTCAGATTACCTGCTAACCATTTTTTGTTTTCTTTTCTGAGGAATGAACATCCCTCAGCTTACCCGCTAACCATTTTCTGTTTTTCTGTTTTCTTTTCTGAGGAATGAACATCCCTCAGAGTATCTGCTAACCATTTTTTGTTTTCTGTTGTGAGGAATGAACATCCCTCAATTATGACACTGACACTGAAATTTGAAAACTTTTGTACATGAAAATACATTCTCGCTCCGAACCATCCCATTGACTACCTCTGAAACAGTTAGATGATCTGTTTACTACTCTTTAATATACAGTCACTTACGATACCTAATAATAATCTGGGGAAACTGAACGACTCCGTTATGCGTCCCATTCAAGTTATACAAAACAGTGCAATCAGAAATATATATAACATGTCGCTCCAACACCACAGAATAGACATGTACAAAACCAAAACCATCCTACCGATAAAAGCAATAAGAGACATGGAAATAGCCACCTGCACCCATAGAACCATAAACATACAAAATACATTAACATCGCTTATTACAAACAACCAAATACACTCCCATCACACAAGGAACAGAAATAACCTCCATACAGAAGCCAGCAGAACAACTATGGCACAAACTCCTTAAAGCACAAAATGATAACAATACACAATAGCCTACCAGAAAATATTAAACTAGAAACAAATTGGCTCAAATTTAAAAGAGAAATAAAAGTGCTTTTCATGGAAAATATAGACAAGTATATTTTTTAACTAGTGCAAATTATTTACAGTAATAAGTGTTAAAAGTTAGATAATTGCTAGTATTAGTAGATACATAAGTTTTGTTACTCTTATAATTTTAGATACTTACAATGTTACCTAGTATTAGATACATAAGTTTTTTTCTTTTGTTACTCCTTTAATTTTAGATATCTACAATGTTACCTAGTATTAAGTATGGTACACCTCGAATAATGTGTTCAGGTTCGCAGAGGTCTTCTCTTGTATAATAAATAAATAAAATAAATAAACCACAGTTGCTTAAAATGCGGACAGATGGCTCCTATGGTGTGTTTATGCATTTACATGTTTTACGTTAGTGCAAAACTGGCCCAACTGTGCTGCATTTTAGAAGCTTTTAGAATACGGTATGCAAAAGTGGCCTATCTGTTAACCTAGAAAAGTACGCGTGTTTACCGAATGTATTTTTGGTGTTAGCTGTGAGAATAATGGATGTTTCGTTAACAAAACCAGGTAGGATACTTATTCTGGTAGCAATATTTCTCAGAAATAAATCTTAAATCATGTTTTAGGCTTTAGAATAAGTAAATGTAGGTAAATACGAAAGAATTATTTTGATTTTGTAGGTTGCAGTAAGGGTCCTGACGTTACAGGTTCTGAGGATGAAAATGAGCCTTTTGAAGAAACGGGGTCAAGCTATAGGCCTTCCGAATCAGAAGAAAACTCATCAAGTGAATCAGAAGGTATTTAAGAATTTGTAGATCCTGGTAGCTAGGAAAATTATTGGTGTTTTGTGTTATAGAAAGGAATCATCGACAGACAGACTTAACTGCGACTGAAATCGAAAATAATACCGAAAACACTGAAAATTAAGTTCCACCTAGAAAGTGGAAGCGAGGGGACAGACGAAAGTTTCGGGATGAATCTACGTGGAAAAGAAACATTAAACAGAAACTGAGAAATAGTGGAGAAGAATATTTTACCGATAAAAGCAAAATTATACCAGCAAAAAAATTGATGATTCTGATTGTAGTTGCCTTAAACAATGTCACAAATTAATTTCTGTTGAGCAGAGACAGGCAGCATTTAAAAATTTCTATTTGTTAACAAACCACAACCTACAGACTTCTTACCTATGTGGTGTTATTAAACTAATTAATAAAATGCGAAGTACCACCAACACAGCTAAAAAGCAGTACACTAGAATTTACTATTTACCTAATGAAAGAGGAATTGATATTCCTGTTTGCAAATATTTTTTTAAAAAAACTTTTACTGTAGCTGATGGTCGTCTAACACGTGCTTTAAAGGGTAAGCAAGAAGGAACTAGTACACCTTTACAAGATAGCAGAGGGAAAAAAGAGCACCATAATAAAACAAGTGTGGAAAACGTAGAAATAGTTATAAAGTTTATTAAACTGTTTCCGAAATATCAATATCATTATTGTGATGTAGAGTAGTGGGAGGACGCAAGGGCGTGCGCGCTCTTACTACTGAACCTGTGAGCTGACGAGGCGTGTAGAATGTAATGTGAAGTAAAGTGTCATAAAGTCATTTATTAATGTGCATATATTATTTACAAGGGAGCGGGTAAAGACATACCAATTTGGCGGCGAGGATCAAACAAGTTTAGAGTGAGTGTTCGACAAAAAGAATTTTTTTTTTCGACTTGCTAGGTTAACCAAGCACACGGTGAACGGGAATATAGAACAAGATGGCGGTGGTACAGTTGGCGGGAATTATTGGATCGGTTCATGAATTCAATCAGAGTAATGATGACTGGATTGTATACAGTGAACAATTGGAGCAATATTTCGAGGCCATTAAAATCGCAGACGCAAAGTTACGCGTGGCAACCTTGATTAGTTCAATTGGCGCATCCACTTACAAATTGTTGCGTGATTTGACCTACCCAGATACGCCGAAGGAAAAGTCGTACACAGACCTGTGCACGTTGATGACAACACATTTCGCACCAGCTACTTCGGCGTTCCGTGAGCGGATAACTTTTTACAATAGTTATCAGGGAACAAGCGAATCAATAGGCATAGTAATGGCGCCGGGCACGGTAAACGTGTGTCCGGGTTGCTCCCACAAAATTAGAGGTAGTGAATGGTCAATAATGTATAACGGAAGTTGTGAAAAGTGGCTACATAAGAAATGCACAGGGCTTTCAAAAGAAGAATTTGCGGGATATGAAAAAGGTGAAACTGAAGAGAAATTTGTATGTCAAACATGTGAAGCGCAGAGTGAGGTTATAAAATCCACAGAAATAAAAGAAAAATAGTAGAGAAAAAGGACGATTTTATACTGAATATGGATGGTAAATTAGATATAAAACTTATTATGAAGAAACCAAATGTTGGATTAAAAGATATAGGAGAAATAATGACACAAATGTATGATGTCATTCTAAAACAAAGTGAAAAATAGAAGAATTGGGAAGAGAAGTGAAAGAACAAACCAAACTCAAGAATGACTTGAAAAATACAATAAATGAACAAACTGCACAACTGCAAGAAGAAAGGAAGGAAGTTTTGACCCACATAAGGCCAACATTTTCAGCAATTGCAGGAGCAGGTAAGCATCCCAACGAAAACAAACAAGTGTGTGCATCACCAGCCCTAATAGTTACACCAAAAAACAGCCAAAACAGTTCAGAAACCAAAACAATAATACAACAAAAAATCAATCCCCACCAAGTAACAGCAGCAGTAAAGGAAATAAAAAATGGAAAAAATGGGTCAATAATAATTAAGTGCAACGACACAAACTCCATACATAGACTAAAAGAACTAGCCGATATTAAATTAAAGAAAGAGGATTTTGACATTAAAATAACAACAATGAAAAACTGCAGACTGGTAGTGGTAGGCACAGAAAATAATTATACAACGGAGCAATTAGTGGACAGTTAAAAGATCAAAATCACTTATAACAGAAAAGGATCAAATAAGAGTCGTATATAGCAGGCAACAAAAGCACTCGGGAAAATGGATATTGTACATGGAGGCAAGCGGAAAGACCTTTACGAAGCTAAAAGACAAAAGATACGTGACCATAGGATGGCTTACATATATGATAAGAGAAGACCTAAATGTACAAAGGTGTTACAAGTGCCTACAGTTTAATCACAAAACAAAAGACTGCAGAAACATGTATGCGCATACTGTGCAGGAGACCATGCATATAAAGAATGCGAAGGTAGAGAAAAATATCCAAAATGTACCAACTGCATACACGTAACAACCAGGTAAAACGTGGAAAGAAACATTTACCACCAAGGAGATTGCGTATCGTGTCCAACTTACCAGAAAAAACAAGAACTTTCTATACAACAAACCAACTATAGTATAATAATAAGGACCGTTCTGGCGCAGCCCCTCCCATAAGAAACCCATGTAAAACGAAATATGCTGTTTTTCGGTTTTACATCCGGTCTGGCCGTCCACGTATACGAGGTATCAACCTGCCCTCAGGGCATTAATTTCGAACTTTGATTTGTATTTTGATTGATTGATCTAATTAATTTATGTAATTTATGACTTTGATTGACTGGATTAATTAAATTCTTATTTAATTCGTGGAATTTCGGGAATTAATTCGCGGGTTGATTGACCTGATTAATTTAATTGATATGTGTGTGTGTGATCTAATTAATTTTTATTGATCTATTTAATTTTGATTGAGCCGCGGGGTTGATTCAAGGTTACGCCTAGAAATATGAAATACAAAACGTCTTTTTCTGCAGGTCGAGACATGTTTAACAGTTTAAAAACATGACGTCATCAACCTTCAATGAGTAAGAGTGAGATAACAGACATTTAAACAGAGATGGAAATAGTAATTAAAATAGAAATTTTGAAGTAGGTCTTAAAGATTACATGGAAAGACCCTTGAGTGATTTGCATAGCTTAAATATCTTAAAGGAATTTTTACCTAATTTCATACTTTTCGTACTTTGGTTGGTCTATGATTTTAATTGACGCATTGAATCTTTATCCTTAGACATTAGAAACTTTCTACACTTTGCTGTATTTAAATAATTCATCGAAAATATTAAGATAAATATTTACCTTTAGGAGAATTAAATCAGGAAATAAAAAACTCAATTCATAAAACATTTTATTGTAGGAAATACAAATACACTAGAATTATTATTTCTATCATATTTATCTCTAATCTAATAGTTAAATTAACAATAAATATTTTTTTCAAAAAATTAAAAATCATTTTCCTGTAATATTAATTGCGGGGTTGATTCAAGGTTACGCTACCTTTAGGTCGAGGCATGTTTAACAGTTTAAAAAACATGACGTCATCTTCGAACCTTCAATGAGTAAGGGTAGGGAGAATTATATAAAAAGCTATTGTAATGGGTACGGATACCAGTGTCATCTTTACCAGACATAATGGCTGATATTGTTGCAACTTCTAACAGCATGACTGACGTCATACGTCAAGGGATGGTTGAGATTACTAACAATCCTCAACAATTAGAAAATTGGATTAAACAGTGCGGTAAAAATATTCGTTTATTAAATAATGCGATTAAAAAAGGTGTATTCAGTGTGGGAACTAAGAAAAATTTAGAGTCGAATATAGGCATAATGAAAGGATATCGAACAATGATGCAGGCGCGGAGACATCAGGGCGGAGGTAATGTAAGAGATCGTAGAAGCAATCGTTTGAGATGGGAAGAAGTTAATTCAGCATTCAAAGGACGATTGAGAACAGGAGCAATTATTAATTTGAAACATGTTGATCCATTAACCTTTCTCGAAGATGCCGGAACATTATTTACAGCAAGAATTAAAAATGCTTTAAAAGAACATCCTACTATAAAAGTGAATGTGGATTTTTGTAGTGAATTCATGAAAAATGTGGGTGAGGAAGTGGTTCATGAAATAAAACATTTTACTACGCGTAATGAAGTTATTATGCGGACCACCGATATCAAGGAATGGTGGCAAGAATACGTTCAAGATACAATAATAGTGCAGCTTGAAGAGTTTCAAGAACGTGATAGTGGGTGGGCTCTAAATTCAATAATTAACCTGATGGTTAATATTAACAGGTACGAACCGCTTCGAGGTTCTTCTTACATTCCCTTGCCTGAACAAATACAGAAAAAGAAAGCGGTAATAAACGTTAAGAATACTGATCAGGCATGCTTTGCTTGGGCAATAGTTTCCGCTTTATATCCCGTTGATAAAGATCCTCAACGAGTTCAAAAATATCCGGAACATTCAACAGTGCTAAATTTGGATGGAATCAACTTCCCCATGAACCTAAATCAGGTTAAAAAATTTGAAAAACAAAATAATATATCAGTGAATGTGTATATACTTGAAAGAAAAATGACTAATTTTAAAGTACAGCCTGTTTATGTGACAAAAAACAAACTAGACCGTCATGTTAATTTATTAATGATTCAAGACATTTATGATGAGGATGATAAAACTGATAAAATCAATTATCATTTCTGTTGGATCAAAAATCTTGGTAGGCTTATTAGCAGACAACTGAATAAAACACATAGGCTTCGAGTTTGCGACAGATGTCTTCAGTGTTTCTATAATGATGAGCGCCTTAAAAAACATGAATTGGATTGTAAAGAAATTAATGAATGTAGAGTGATACTCCCCTTCACGGAAGAAGACCAAATACTTAAATTTAAAAATATTGAGAACCAAATTTCAGTGCCATTCATAGTGTATGCCGATTTCGAGAGTTTGCTTAAACCTGTAAATAAACCTTCCGGTAAGAAAACAGTAATATATCAAGAGCATGAAGCGTACAGCGTAGGATATTATTTAAAGTGTTCATACGACGATTCAATATCCTATTATCGCAGTTATAGAGGTGACGGTTGTAGAAAATGGTTTATTGATGAGTTGAAACAAATTATTGAAGATGCTGAACCGGTATTTTGGAACCAGATGCCTATGACTATTACTCCTGAACAAGAACAAAATTTCCAGGACGCTACTGAGTGTCATATATGCGAGAAGCCCTTTAATGATGGTGATATCCGCGTCAGAGACCACGACCACATATTATCAGACTTCCGGGGTGCCGCACATAATTCATGTAACTTAAATTTTAAAGATAAAATTACTATACCTGTTGTTTTTCACAATTTAAGTGGGTATAATGCTAACTTTATTATAAAAGATTTAGCGCGCGAAATAGAGGGCGGAATTACATTGTTACCTATCAATAAAGAAAAATACATTTCATTTACGAAAACTGTAAAGGGCAGTGATATTAATTTGAGGTTTACTGATTCATTCCGGTTTCTACCACATAGCCTGGATACATTAGCATCATTCTTACCCGAGCTACCAATTGTTAAAAAAGAGTTTTCAAATTTGGATGATGAAAAATTTAAATTGCTGACTAGAAAAGGAATACTTCCTTATGATTATCTAACCTCCTGGGAGAAACTTGAAGAAACAAAATTTCCTGAAAAGCACCACTTTGAAAATAAAATATCAATGGCGGTATTAGATGAATTAGACGCCGATGAACGGAAGAAAATAATTGAAGCAAGGGAGGAACAACTCCAAAAGGATTATGAGCATGCCCGACAAGTTTGGAATACATTTGAGTGCACCACTTTAGGGGAATATTCAGACTTGTATATGAAAACTGATGTTTTATTACTTGCAGATATATTTGAAAATTTTAGGAAGACTTGTTTCAATTCATATGGACTGGATGCTGCCCACTATGTATCATCACCTGGGCTGACCTGGGACGCCATGCTAAAATTCACTAAGATCGAGCTAGAACTAATAACTAATATAGATATGATGTTGTTCATAGAAAGGGGTATCAGAGGAGGGGTTAGTCAATGCAGTAACCGGTATTGTAAAGCAAATAACAGATTCATGGATGATTATAACCCCAATGTAGCAACGTCATATCTACAATATTATGATGTAAATAATTTATATGGATGGGCCATGTCTGAATGTCTTCCATACGGAGGATTCAAATGGAGTAAAAACCTTGACGATACTAAAGTACCGGATGATGCTGAAGTAGGGTATATGTTAGAAGTGGACTTGGAATACCCTGAAGCGTTGCATAATATCCACAAAGATTTACCTTTATGCCCCCAGCATATGGCCCCCCCAGGATCTAAGCAGAAAAAATTGCTGACCACTCTGTATAATAAGGAACACTATGTTATTCACTATAGAGCTTTAAAACAAGCTCTTAAATATGGATTAAAGTTGACTAAAATACATAGAGTTCTAGAATTTAAGCAATCTGCGTGGATGAGGGGGTACATCGAACTAAACACCCAGATGCGTCAAAGGGCTTCCAATGAATTTGAAAAGAACTTCTACAAACTAATGAACAACAGCTGTTTTGGAAAGACAAGTATGTAGGTCCTCTTTTTCTAGAGTATAATTTATTAATTTTGTATTTTTTAATTTTCAGTGGAGGACGTGCGAAAAAGAAGAATCGTTAAGCTAGTTTGTAAGTGGGATGGGCGATTCAGCGCGAAGATTATGGTAGCCAAACCAAATTTTCATAGCAGGGTCATTCTTGACGAAGATTTAGTGTTGATTGAACTAAATAAACTTGAAGTGAAAATGAACAAACCTGTGTATATAGGTATGAGTGTGTTAGATATTTCAAAAACTAAGTTATACGAGTTTCATTATGACTATATGGTACCTAAATTTAATGATCAGTGTAAAGTGATGTATACCGATACAGACAGTTTAATTTATGAAGTGAGGTGTGATAACATTTATGAGTGTATTAAGGACGATATTAATAGATTCGATACCAGTGATTATGAATTAGATAATCCCTATGGAATCCCCCTTGTAAATAAAAAAATTCCCGGCCTTATGAAGGATGAAAATAATGGTAAAGTTATGACTGAATTCATTGGGCTGAGATCTAAAATGTATAGTATTCGAGTTGAAGGAACGGATTCTGTTAAAAAAGCCAAGGGTGTTAAAGGATATGTAGTGAAACAGAGTGTTACTTTTAATGACTATATGAAATGTTTGTTTACTGGACAAGAAATGTTAGTTAAGCAAAATAGTATTAGGGCAATTCATCATAATTTATACACTATAACGCAGAATAAGATAGCATTAAGTCCTTTAGATAATAAGCGATATATTATACCCAATTGTAGTGATACTTTACCGTGGGGACATTATTCTATAATGAATTAAAAAAAATATATGATCATAAATTTATTATTTTTTTATTTAAAAAATCTTAATTACAGGTAAAAATATAATTCATTTTTTTCTATTGATGTCTTGGGTATCCATTGATCATGAGATTTATCGTATCCTAACCAGCGAACGTACAGTTGATCACCTCGCTTTCGCAATACTTTTTCAACAAGATAAACATCAGGATACTTAGTTTTCTGCAGTTCTTCAGGATAAAACTGTCCTGATATAGGCTGTCCTTTAAAATCTTCAAGCAGGTAAGTTACAGGAGTACCGACTATAACTTTAATGATCTTAAATACTTCAGCACTCCAGTTGGGGGTGTAGCCTTTAGCAAAAACGGTTTTAAATTTGGAAATTCTAACGTAATCTCCTACACTAAATCTTTGTTTACCCATCATTTTGATTTGATTTAGTTTAGTATTAGGAGTTACATCAGCAGGCTTCATTCCTATAGTATGGTGATGATTATATTTTTTAATTACATCCTGAATAATATCAATCCACTTGTATTGCGAACGGAAACTAAATTCTTTATAAAGAGCATTTTTGATGGTACGAATAACCCGCTCTACTACCGCAGCCTTAATGGGTGAGTATGTGCTGTAGTGATGTATCCCATAGCTTTTCATTAAGTTAGAATGATGCTTATTGTAAAATTCGGTTCCTTGATCGGTATTAAGATATTTAGGCGCACGACCCTCTTCCAGTATTGATTTCATAGCCTTCGTAACTTCAATACCATTTTTTGATTTTAATGATCGAACCCATAAAAATTTTGAATAGCAATCTATTACAAACAGTATGTATTTATATCCTTTATTATACCTAGCATAGGGAATAAACTCTGCTAAATCAGATTGCCATAAATCATCAAAACCTTTAATAATTATATGTTTCCTGGGAAATTTTTTTCTAGCAGGTTTATGAAGCTCGTTTACGATACCCCTTTTAAACATGGAGTTGTTGCGAAGGTTTTTCTAGTTTTAATTTTAGATACAGAAAGTTCAAGTCCCCAAGTATATTAATTAATTGGCTATTGATTTGATCTTGAATCACAGTATCCGCTGGGTTCAATTTCAACTGAAAAGCGCTAGTAAGTTCTTCTATTTTATTCTGTATTGCTACTTGAGCGCCACCTAGGGTTGTCTGTTTAACAACTAAATATTTTTAAGTATTTTTTAAAGTATTTCGTAAAACTCTTATTTCGCTATTTATTCGGGTAACTTCAGTATTTATTCAGTCTTGAATAGGTTTGAGTGCTGAATTAACATAATTTTTATTCGATGCGTCGTATACATCAATGGGATCCGCTAAATTTTTCAACTGTTTATTATCGCAAGTATACTTTGTTGATAAATAATAGTTTAAAGTTAATGAGTCGTAGGGATCTTTAGGGTTGGAAAGGAATGCAATACGTTTATCTCCTGCATCAAAATAATCTTCATTTAGAGTGAGCGTACTTCGTTTGGTGACACAATCAGAATCATGGATGGCATCAGATAAATTTGTTAATCTTTTATATTGCATATCATAATGACCTTCATTAGTTAATTTGAATCCCAATCCAGTTTCACCTCTACGACCCTCTTTAGAAATGTCATCGCTGCGACCGAACTTGTCAATACTCATTTTGATACTGATGTCTCAATAAGGATACCCCATATACTTAAGCAATAATTTTGGCTTCCCGAAGTTCTTCAATAATATTCAAAATTTCGTTTTCATGAGCAGTATTACCAGCTAGTTTTGATGCATATAGCAACCTTAAACGCTGAACTAATTCCGATGGATTATCCCAGTATACATATTCAGTAGGTAGGACTTGTTTAGTTAATCCGCTGCCAACAATCTTAAACATGGGTGAGATAATTTTTTTATATTTATTACTTTTATTCCCAGCAATTTGCCTTGCGGGATCATACCGTTTCTTATGCGCGCTGGTTGGCATTAGTATTTTTTTATACTGATCCAAGTCATCGCTAGTATAATCTTTAGGGGTTTTCATAAATATTAATTCATAGAGGCCCTCAGTTCCAGCAAATTCATGTTCATCAATAATAATGATATCTGAATTAAATTCAATAGGTGAATTACTTATTTTCCAACCGCCATTATCATGAGCATGAACCCCATACTGAGTATCCATTTTATTTGCTGTATCATCAATAAGCATCTTAATATACTTATCAATTAAGGGACTCTCATCATCATCCTCATCATCATCATAATCATCAGACGCCACATCATCATCTCGACTTATTGCAATAGGTATTTTGGAGGGTCCCTCCTTAGGTTCAATTTTAGGTACAACTTTAGGCTCTGGAGGCTTTGGATCGACAAGTTTTTTTAAAGGTTTAACTATGGGTTTATAAGTTTCTTCGATAAATCTTCTAGTAGCCAAATGACTTTTTCGTAATTCAGCATACTTACGCTTTATCGAATTGCGGGCGTGAATGATTTTTTTCTTTAACTCTATATCTGATTCATCCATCTTGAACCGCTTTGAACCGCTTCGAACCGCTCTTGAACTGCTTTTGAACCGCTTCGAACCGCTCTTGAACTGCTTTTGAACCGCTTCGAACCGCTTTGAACTGCTTTTGAACCGCTTTGAACCGCTTCGAACCGCTCTTGAACTGCTTTTGAACCGCTTCGAACCGCTCTTGAACTGCTTTTGAACCGCTTCGAACCGCTTTGAACTGCTTTTGAACCGCTTTGAACCGCTTCGAACCGCTCTTGAACTGCTTTTGAACCGCTTCGAACCGCTTTGAACTGATTTTGAACCGCTTTGAACCGCTTCGAACCCCTCTTGAACTGCTTTTGAACCGCTTCGAACCGCTCTTGAACTGCTTTTGAACCGCTTCGAACCGCTTTGAACTGCTTTTGAACCGCTTCGAACCGCTCTTGAACTGCTTTTGAACTGCTCGGTAGGGCTTATATGCTTATATAACAATCGAACCCCTTACGATATCTACCCATATTAATATTAGAATCAGTATCTATCACAATAAATCCATATTTTTCTTTCCAACATTCTGCACATACGGCTTTGAACTCTTCGAAAGACATATCTGTTCCGACATGATCGTCATAGACATGTTTTAAATTTAATACATCTTGTTTAAACAATATAATAAAATTAGCATTATCCCGTATTAACTGTTTAGGTATCTTGGAATAGGTTTGACTTAGATAGAAGCAGTCTACTGATTTATGTCTACCTAAACAAAAATATTCACGCACTGAATCCTGGTTACCGCAGATAATGTCATCGAATATCATTATTGAATCAGGTTTTGCTTCGCTAGGAGAAATTACTTCACCTGTATAAGTATAATACCCCAGCCCTTTAATAGGTTTTAAAATCTCCTCTAAATATTTATACTTTTCTTGCTCAAGACTTTTCCCATAAACGTATAAATTTTCAAATTTCAATCCATGAGGTTCTTCTAGTAGACTTATCATAATATTTGTTTTACCGGAGTTAGAGCTACCAGCTATAATACCTCTTATGGATCCTGGTAATAAAGAACCATGTTTTTTATATAATTTACGATCGAAATCATGATTGCTCACTTTTAGTGAGTCTCTCTGTCTAAGGAACTTCATCTTATCATTCATTTCAGGGTGGGTTTCCCTATATATACTGGAATCACTATCGTACTCAGACAAAATGGTCCTAACACGCGACGGAGGAGGGTTCTTAAATTCTCTGATAAATAAGCTCCCCGTTGAGCTTCATATACCCCAATATCAGTATTGCGGTCCTGGAACGAAATTAGCTAAAAGGCTTGCAAGAGGTGATCCAGGAATCAATCCTTTAGATGCTGCATGTAAAGACCACGACATAGCTTACTTGCAGCATAAAGATATTGAAGGTAGACACAGAGCAGACGAAATATTACAAGAACGTGCTTGGGAACGGGCAATTTCTAAGGACGCAGGCATTGGAGAAAGGATATCAGCTTGGGCTGTAACAAATACAATGAAGGCTAAAAGGAAGATGGGTATGGGTATGGGTCTTAAAAAGAAAAACAAGAAAGCTAAGAAAAAGAAGCTAGCATTTAAAGGAGGATTTTTAGCAGGCATAGCTCTAGTTGCGGCTAAACAAATAATTAAAGAGATTGGTGGAAAAAAGCATGTTAAAGTTCCTAGAATAATTCCAGTACCAAAACAAGGAGGAATTTTACCATTCTTGATTCCTTTGTTCGCCGGACTCGGTGCTGCAGGGGCACTAGCAGGAGGAGCTTCGGGAATTGTTAAAGCGGTGAATAGTGCCAAGGATGCTAAAAAACAACTAGAAGAAAACTCTCGTCATAATAAAACAATGGAGTCAATAGCCCTGGGTAAAAAGGGTAATGCTTTATACCTACGTCCATATAAAACTGGAAGTGCATTATATTTGAAGCCGTATTCAAAAACCCAATAAGAGTGCCTCGGAGACCCCTGACTGATATAGAGTTGATAAAATTTGCTAAAGACGTTCCCTATTTTAGAGGTGTGTATATGAGAAATACGCTACCGGCTAAACCTAAATTTAATGAAAGCGGTATCATAAATTTGGATGATAGTTTTGGTAAGGGATCGCATTGGTGTGCATGGAAGAAACGGGATTCTGAGGTTATGTATTACGATAGTTATGGTGATCTTAGACCCCCCCTAGAAGTCTTAAAGTATTTTCGAGGATATACCATTAAATATAATTACGAACGTGAACAGAAGTTTAATACGCCTATATGCGGATTCTTATGTTTAAGATTTCTTTATAAAAATAAATAAATATTGTGGTTCTGTATGCTGTTCTTTTAATCATGTCTCAGACGTTGACCTTGACGGGTGTAGGAAATGTTCTCTCAGTAGATTACTTCCCTCCTATAGAATTAAGGCACGAATATAATTATACATTAGGATTGGTGGGGTTTTACGGATGTAATTCAATCAGAAACATATTCGATGGTAATAATAATTTTTACTATAATAATCAAAAAATTACGATCCCTACAGGTTCGTATGAAATAATTGAAATAAGTGATTATATTAAATCTAAAATTACTAGCAATAAAGCGCGTTTTGAGTTAATAGCAAACAATAATACGTTAAAGTGTGGAATAACATCTGAATTTACTATTGATTTCACTCAACCCGGTAATATAGGACGTATGCTAGGTTTCTCACCGAAAAAACTAGAGCCAGGTGTACATACGTCTGATTTGGATGTTCAGATCATTAAATCTACTAATATTCATGTGGAATCTAATATTACTACAGGTGCATACCGTAATAGCGCTCACTCACATACAATTTTTGAATTTGACATTAGTGTAGCCCGCGGTTTTAGACTAATTAAAGAACCCTCCACTATAATATATCTCCCTGTTAACGTTCATACTATAGACAATTTAACCTTGAGATTGGTCGATCAAACAGGTACCCTTATTGATTTCGGATCTGAAGCCGTTACCATACGTTTGGAGCTCAAACATGGGGTTAAACAATCACTACTATAAAAGCACCATAACATTCAATTCCGGAACCATTAATCCTGTGAAAACCGGTAGGTTAACAGCTGAAGAAGTGCGCTTTTTGGAATCAATAGGACTCAAGGTTATTAATCATGGAGGAAGAACAATCCCTGAAAAACGTATTCGCCGAAGTGTCTTATACTGATTTAGTAGTTGACGCTTCTACTCGTACTTACCATCCATATACTGTAAATGCTTTTGATAATTCTGATGAAACAGGTCTTATCATTGATAAGGCTGAGCTAATTACTGCTACTTATGATAGTAAAATATATATTGAAGGAACGTTAACAAAAAAAGATGTCGCTAAGGATTTTGAATTAACAGGAAATGCCCCATTATTCTTATTTGAAGAAATACGATATCAACTAGGTGAAACTATAATAGACTCATGCCGGACTCCAGGAATAACTGCATCCTTAATTGGAATTCCCAAGTATTCACCTAGTGAATCTAAAAGCTTGAGTTGTGCTGGGTGGGATCCTAACAGTTCGGGTACTCAGATCGATCATGATTTGAAAACTTTCTGCGCCATTATTCCATTAAATCATGTGCTAGGATTTGCATCATCATACCGTCGAGATATTATTAATATGCGACAGGAATTAATTTTAATTCGATCAAAATCTGACGTAGATTGTTATGCAGGACAGACTCAGGTTGATATAAAAATAACCAAAATTCAGTTGAAAGTGCCGCATATCACTCCTAGTGACGTAGCGAAATTGGATATTTATAATTATATAAATCAACATAAACCTATTAAAGTAGGTTTTCATGGAGTAAGCTTGTTCCAATATCCTGCATTACCTACGACCTCCAATCTAGTAATCTGGTCAGTTCAAAATACTGTAGGCGCGCGCAGACTGCGATGGATTTTTATTGGTTTTCAAACTGCTAGACGTAATAAGAAAGAACATAAAGCAAACCAATTTGATCATGCTAATATTACAGACATTACTCTATACATTAATTCAAATCGATATCCATTTGAGCATCAACATAATGATTTCTCAAAAAATAAATATATGTTAGCTTATGAAGAGTATATTGCTTTTCAGCAAAAATATATGAATAAAAATGTATCAGAACCGATATTAGATTTCAAACAATTTAAAGAATGTCCTGTATTTGTAATCAACTGTTCTAAACAAAATGAAAGTATACAGAATGCTTTACTTGCGATAAAACTTGAAATAGAAGCAAGCAAGAGTTTTATTGTCGACACTGTAGCTTACTGTGCCATTATGCATGATACCCTCATCGAATACGAACCCTTCAAAGGCTTGGTTCAGATCCTGTAATCATGTTTATCATAATCGATATTCAAGCATTTTATACACCTCAATTTACCGCTAAGGAACTGGCAATATATAATGGAACGTGCTTGGCGCACTATCTGTTTAAACCTCCGTTTCCTTTTCAATGTCTTAACAAGGATTTACAACGTCAAGCTACCTGGGTTCAAAGAAATCTTCATGGATTGAATTGGGACAACGGATACACCGATCTAATCGATTTACCTGAAATTTTACAACGTCATACTGCTAATGTTAATCTAGTATATTGTAAAGGCCTTGAAAAATGTAATTACTTAAAAAAATTTCTGGGTGATAAGGTTCATTCTATTGAGGAAACTCCATTCAAACTTAAACCTAGCCCGCCTAAATGTTTTAATCATAATTTAAATGTATGCTCATGCGCTATAACAAATGTCATATTTATATATAATGAAATATTATAAAAATAAAATTTTTTTTTTATAAATTATTATGTTTTTTCTTAGTGGTGGGGGGTGGATAAGTAGAATTTCCACTTCATAAAACCTCAGTAGCCATGGACATGCAACTTGAAACGCATAGGTTTAATTCCTTTAGAAATTGGCCCTGCAAGTTCATTAAGCCTCGTGATTTAGCTCAAGCAGGATTCTATTACATGGGAATGCATGATGCTGTTAAATGCGCATTTTTTGGAGTTGCACTACGCGATTGGACTGTAGGTGACACTCCTATGGGGGATCATATACGTTGGAGTCCTAATTGCCCATTCATATTGAGGGATAATTATTTTGAGTATAGACCCAACAGCTACCCTGAGCGTGAATGTCCGCCTCAGGAAAATGAATTACAATCAGTCAATTCAGCATCCCAGGAAAATGAATTAAAATCATTGAATTCTGCATCCCAGGAAATAGTTGATCGAGGGTCAAATCAGTTCCTGTGTAAAGTTTGTTTGATTAATTCAGTTACATTAACATTAACCCCTTGTGGTCATTTCTGTGTATGCGTTCCTTGTATAATGCGTCTATCAAAATGCCCTATTTGTCGTAATCCTATTGAAGGTTATATAAGAACGTATTTATCGTAATATTACATATGTTATAATTTTATATAAAAAATCATACTTTAAATGTCAGTGGTGACATAAATGATACCAACTTCCTTTCTGGTAATCTGTAAGATAATTAATATTATACGAAAATGATTTTTAATTTTTTGAAAAAAATATTTATTGTTATATAAATAATAAATATTAAATAAAATATCGATTTCAACGGGAAATAATAAGATTTATTCGCTTTATACGTATTTCGTATTACTTGAACACACGAAGTATAAGAAATAAAATCACAGAAATAGAACTCATAATTAAAGAAAACCCACAACAAATAGATGCAATTATATGTACAGAAACATGGTTATATAAGGATGAAGAAAAATATGTAAATATACCACAATATAAGTCTTACTTACCAATCAAGAAATGAAAATAAAGGAGGTGGAGTAGCAATATACGTACACAACTCTATCTCGGTAGTAAATGTGCAAACAGAAAGCAAATTTAATTGTAATAGCCTCGTAGTGCAGATAGACTGCAAGGGAATAAAACTAAATTTAGCAGCATTTTACAGACCACCGCAAGCGAATCTAGAAAGCAGCACTAATTTTTTGGAAGGGATACTAAGAAACAATAAAAATACATTACAAATTGGAGATCTAAACATTAACCTACTTGAAGAAGGCAACACAGTAAAAGACTATATGAACTCCCTGGAACTTCTCTCCTGTAAAATTTTAAACAAAATTGATCCAACAAGTGCCACTAGAGAAACTCACAGTACAAAAACTATAATCGACCACATCATATCCGATGTGAAATTTGACAAGGATCGGTTGAGCATCAGAATGGACGACCATCCCTTAATGGATCACAAGATCATATATCTAAAAACAACAATGGGGACACCAAAAAGACACGAGTACCAAAGATCAACAAAAACAAAAATTTGTTTTAACACTTTTAAACTGAGATTAGAAGAAAGTAAAGTAAAGCAAGAGCCGATTACTACCTTCAAACAACTGACAGATTTAATAAATGCCTGCAAAAATTATTCTACAATCACCAAACATACAAAATACAAAACCCTGAACACATGGATGAATGATGACCTTATGGAAGTAATGATGCAAAGAAACAGGGCATAGAAGAAACAAAAGGCAAACATATATAAATACCAGAAAAACAAAGTAAAAAATTTAATTAAACAACTTAAACAAGAATATACAGAAAAACAAATAGGAAAAGCAGAAGGAAACCCCAGGTACTTGTGGCAAATTATCAACAATACCTTAAAAAACTCACAAGATAATGATAACCACAAATCAAAAATAGAGAAAATTAAAACAGAAACTGGACACACTAAGGAAAACCCTAAGGATATCGCAAATGAACTAACTAAATATTTTGCAAACATTGGGCAGAAATTAGCAAATGATCAACAGATGCAACATCCAGTACCACTACAACCACTCCCAAGAAATGAAAAGAGTATGTATCTTTTCCCAACAGAAGCAGCAGAAGTCATCAAAATCATAAAAAAAATTAAAAACAACAAAGCTCCAGGAGGGGATGGTATAACGTGAAATATTAAGTAAAGGAACAAGTAGCTCTAATAATTGCAGATATCATCAAAGTTTCTTCTTGTATATCGCTCCGTGTATAGAAAAGTGTCATAACTCAAAAAGTTGCTTTTTTGAGTTAAGTAGTCATAACATTCTCTAAGAGTGTACTCTCTTATATAAAAAAACGACACAAGTGTAGCTCCTACGTTTGCCGCTAGAGGACACTTGTGTCATTTTGGTTGTTGAGAAATGATGTTCTGCTTGTATCTGGAAAAACGTCAGTTAATAGTTAGTCCTCGTGCGTGCATGTAGGTGCTTCTAGGTTTATAAAGAAAATCGTCACAAATCAAGTTGTGCCATCTATAATAAGTTACATTTATCAGGAAGAGTGTCATAATTTGAGTTACGCTACTTTTGATTATAAAGGTAAGTTTCTAATGGTTTATTTTTTGTCATTTAAAACGTCACATTTTAACATGTGACACTTTTTTGCAAGTACTCCTGATATTAGTTGATATTTGAACGGTCTTAATATACAATTGTGACGGTTTTCCAGATTAAATGCATAATTTCTTGTGCATTAATTTGGAATATGTCATTTTTCTGTATCAAAATTGCTATCAATACTAAAGTGTTACATTGTCAATTATGCACGACTTAGATATAATGTAGAGTATTTCTTTAGTTGTCACTGCTCATTGTTTTAGTAAAATGTCAGCAAGAGCCAAATTAATATTGAAGTTGGCTCGAGATAAGGTAGAAAATCAAAAAACAAACAATAATAAATGTTGGAGACCTGTGGCATCACTGAATAATGTGCCCAATCCCGTGGAAACTGACTGTTCTAGCAGTTTGGAAAAGAAATCTACAGCAACCGATATTGTTGTACTATCTAATGAATGCAGTTCCTCAAAATCAGGTGAAAATTCATTGTCATTTGTAAATTTTAATTTATTAATTCAAATGTTTATAATAATTTAGATAGCCCAAAATTAGGTACTTTAAATACCAATACCAATGACGATGACGTAAACATTAATTCAGGTTCAGACTTCTCTGCCGATGATGATATCGCAGATCCAGATTACGCTAGAACACTCGCCAAGGAAAGTTCAGCAGATGAATCTCTGTCTGAACCAGAATCGACCACATCTTTAAACGAATCAACACCAAAGGAACCGATTAAAGAACCAACTGCAAAAACTAGGAAAAGAAAATGTAATAAATCTGACTGGAAAAAGAATGTGGCCAAACGACTAAGAAATAGTGGACAAGGTTATGTGTCTACATCAAAAACAGGTAGCGTTATGAAAGCGAGGGAGATGCAACCACCGTGCAATGAACGTTGCAGATTGAAATGTTATTCCAAATTTAGTGAAGAAAGCCGAAAGCTTATTTTTGATAATTACTGGGCTCTTGGGGATTTGCAAAGGCAAAGAGATTTTTTATCTTCATGTATGATAAGTATTAAACCACGATATCAATATTCTAGAAACCGTACTAAACGTCGCGACAATAATGCATTTTATTTTAATCTTGATAACAACCGGATTCGTGTGTGTAAGACATTGTTTAAGGGAACTCTTGCCATAACAGATAGACCAATACGTACAGTAATTGAAAAACGTACAGCAGGTGTGGCGGGCATGCTTACCAGTGATCTTAGAGGAAAACACGGAAAGCATTCCAAACTAGATGAAGATATTAAAGAAGGTGTTCGTAGGCACATTCGGTCGATTCCTCGTATAGAAAGTCATTATATTAGAGCCCGTTCAAGTCGTGAATATATCGAGAGTGGAAAATCACTTGCAGATCTACATCGGGACTATGTAGAACATTGTAAAAACAATGACCTCCCCTCTGCACACTACCTAATATACAATCGTATTTTTAATGA
The DNA here is from genome assembly GCA_963082805.1 of Hemicrepidius hirtus. Lineage (NCBI taxonomy): Eukaryota > Metazoa > Arthropoda > Insecta > Coleoptera > Elateridae > Hemicrepidius > Hemicrepidius hirtus. The sequence continues at coordinate 30,489,301 of OY720161.1, read as the reverse complement.
CGAATTCAATATTTCCTTTTTTAAAGCAAAAAAGGATCAATGTGAACTTTGCACCTCGTTTACGAATGCAAAAGATTCCGATATCAGTGAAGAATTAAAATCTAAGTATGAACGTCACCTTCATGAAAAAACATTATCCCGTGAAGAGAAAAAGGCCGATAAAGAGAAAATCGGAGAAAATTGTGTTGTTGCTTGTTTTGACTTGCAAGCAGTGCTACCTTGCCCAAAAGGAGAAGTGTCTGTTTATTACTACAAGTCAAAATTAAACGTTTTGAACTTCACTATTTACGAAATGAAGAACAAGGCAACCCAAGATGAATGTCATTGCTACGTCTGGCATGAGGGTGAAGCACAGCGAGGAGCCAATGAAATAGGATCTTGCCTCCTAAAGTTCATAGAAGAAAAAGCCAACCAAAATCGTAGCGGAAAATTAGAATTTATCTTCTTCTCGGACAACTGTGTGGGACAGCAAAAGAATAAGTACATTTTATCTATGTACATGTACGCTGTTAATACGTTTTCTATCAAGTCCATTACTCATAAGTATTTGATAACAGGGCATACCCAAAACGAGGGAGATTCGGCCCACTCTATAATTGAGCGCCAAATCAAGAGATTTGCGAGATCTGCCCCAATTCATGTTCCCAGTCAGTATGTGACTTTGATTAGATCAGCAAAAAAAATAGGCAAACCGTACAAGGTGCAGGAGCTCTGCTATAAAGATTTCGTAGATTTAAAAGATCTTAATGCAAACATTGGAAATATCAATTCCTTTCAGGAAAATGACAAATTGTGTGATGTAAAAATCATAAAAATCGAAAAAATTGATGCATTCAAAGTATTATATAAAACATCCTACTCCCAGATCGAGTTTCAAGAAATGAAATTAAGAACTTCTAGACATAAACGTTCCAGTTCACAGCTTACGCTACAACCCGCCTACCAAACCAAAATAAAACTTGGGAAAAAAAAGAAAGATGACTTACTTGAACTTCTGCGAAAGAACCACATACCACAATGTTACGCCGAATTTTTTGAAAATCTGTAATCTGTTAACAATTTGTACTTTTTAGAAATAAATTTTGTACTTTTGTAATACATCTTTATCAATTTTTTCAACATTCACTAACCAAATATAATCCAAAGTTTTGTTAACGTGCCTGCACATAATCGTTTTTCTTTAGTTAACCTATAAAGAAAAATGTCACATTTCAAAACAGGGGGGGTTTTTAAGGGCTTGTATTATATTTTAGTTAAAATGAACTATACAATATCAAGAGAGATAACCCACTGCAAACATAGGTATTAAATAACTGTCGATTCTATATACCAAGGTTTGATTTTTAACTTTTCCATTAAAGCAAATTTTCAAATGCTTTTACTGAAAACTTTCCAATTTTGAATAGTGTCAGTTTTCTATACACGGAGCGATATGTTTACTTAAACATATACAAGAAGAAACTTTCCCAAATGAAATGAAACACTCGTAGATAATCCCAATATATAAACGAGGTAACAAAGAAACCCCAGGGAACTACAGACCGATATCTCTGCTAACAACCTGTCCAAAATTTTCGAAGCTGTACTGAAAAACAGAATTACAAGTTTTTTATATAAAACGTCCAACTTTGATGAAAATCAATTTGGATTCCTCAAGTCATCAAACACCCAAATAGCCCTAATGGAATATCTTGAGATGGTATATAAAAATTTAAATAAGAGCAAATATGTACTGTCAATTTTCATCGATTTAAGCAAAGCATTCGACACTGTGAATCACGGGAAATTATTGGAATTACTGGATATGAAGGGAATAAGAGGTACACCTAAAAATATTATAAAATCTTATTTATCGGAAATAACGCAAAAAACAAAAGTTGACAAGGACCTAAGCGAAGCCCAGAACATGTCCATCGGAGTACCACAGGGCTCCATCCTGGGACCGCTCCTCTTCATCTTATATATCGAAAACGTTAAATATGTCAATCCAAGAGGCAAGCACATAGCGTATGCAGACGACATGTTAATTACCTATACAGGAGACTCACAAGGGGAGATACAGGACATGCTTGACGAGGATACACCAAGGCTGGAAAAATGGCTAATGGGAGGTAACCTAACTATAAATACTGAAAAAACTGTATATACAATATTCAAACAAAAAAATAAGAAAGAAATTGTAGTTGATATCAACATTAATAAACGACAAATAAAGCAGAAAGAAGTGGTAAAATATTTGGGGATGCGCATATAGACAACAAGTTAAGTTGGGAAAAACATGCAAACAGCATAATAAAAAAAATTATACCCATCACAGCAGCACTAAGAAGAATCCATATCCCTGAATCCGTAAGAGATAAAATATATTACGCTTTCATACATCCCCACTTACTTTATGGAGTCTTAATTTGGTCAAATGCAAGAAAATATATACTCACAAAATCAAGTAATTGCCTAAATAAAAGCCTAAAAATAATCTACAACAAGAATTGGTATACTCACACCGAGGATCTATACAAAGAAGTCCAAAAGCTAAAACTAGAAAACATTATCTTTATTGAGAGACCTAAGTTGGCATATCAGATATACAAGGGGCTTATCAAAACCAACTTAAAAATCAAAATGAATCAGGAAGTGCATGAACACAACACAAGAACAAGAGGAACAAATCATATGGAGATCGTTAACAATAACACTGGAAAGAAAACCCTCAATTATCACGTGCACAACACGTTCCATAAATTACCAGAGACAATTCAGAAGGCTACGAATGTAGTGTCTTTTGTGCAGCAAATAAAGACCTGGTGCTACAATAAACAAAATAGTGTAAGCAGTCAAAGTGATCTGATAACAATGTGCAATCTAATAGTCCGGGAGCCAGCGAGCATCTGAACTAAACCATAAGGTACAAAATTTTTGACCAAACAGGCTGAAAGTACCTTGAAAATGAGTGATAAAACTGGCCGTCTGCCACTCGTAAATGGCAGCGTTAACTGGAGGGCGGCGCGAGAAAAGGGGTTTTTTGGAGTTGAACTAAACCATACGGTACATGGACAAGTTATATATCAAAAGATTCCTTTTTTTGAGTAGTTTACGAATATTCTATGGCAGACGGTTTTAGGCGCAGCATTCATGGCGGCAGACGCGTTTGAAAATGGGGAAAACCACCCTTCAACTAAACCATAAGGTACATGCATAAACTATATATCAAAAAAATCCCCTTTTCTTGGAGATTTCGAATATGCTACGGCAGACGATATTAAGGGCAGCATTCACGGTGGCAGACGCCTTTGAAGTTGAAGAAAATGCGCACCGGACCAATCTCTGTGAGAGCGAGCGAGCGACAGTAATACGCGAAAGCCCATAACAAAGCGAGACAGAAATACGTTTCGCTTGGAAGTAAGAGTTCACTTTATATCGGTTTAATAAAAACAATAACTCCTTCATTTACTATAAATGTTTATTTTTTCTACTAACATAGGTACCAATGAGAAATGAGAAGTTCGATATTTGAATAATATTTATTGATTAGATTACTACAATATAATTATTCAAAATTCAAGAGTAATTAAAATTGTACACATACTAAATGAAACTTTTAATAAAACGAATGTGTATAATAGAAATATTATACTTCATTGTCTGTACATTCATCATCGGTGGATAAATAATAATCATCATTCTCTTCTGCTTTAGTATCTTGAGGTACGGATAATAGTTGAGACCCTTCAAACCATTTTATTTTAAATTTCTCGTTAACACAGTTCCATCCATTCTCAGATGGATTATAGAAAGAAGCACTCTTTTCGATAGCGTTTGCCCAAATTGCGGCAATTTGATTGGTTCTCTTAATTTTTTCTCTCAAAACTGTTTTACATGGCGGAAACATTGAATAATTCAATGAGTTTTTTTTTATCTTTAGGGGGTTAATTTCTGTTTTACTTTTGTATGTATCGGTGAAAATTTCTTATCGAGCCATGTTAATATCATTACATTTTTTTTGTTGTATATCAAGCAAGTAAATTGTTCCAGAAATCCAGTATTTACGTCATCCAAATTTTGTTGTAATCCTAAACAACTAAAGGCTTGGCAGAAGTCGGGATTTTTAATTAAAAGATGAAAAGGTTTCGTTTTGCCTTTTCCATAAAAAGCAGAATCGTAAACACAGGTGGTAAATGCGTGAAAAGCTGGCAATGTATTGCATACATTAACACCCAAATTTGAAAAAATATGTCGATTTACGAATTTTTGTGTGTTATTTGACACGTGACCTACCTCCATCCATACCTGAATAGTGGGGTCAATTTTACTCAAATTTCCCATAACAATAACTGCAATGTCCGTGTCTGAGGCTCTAATTATGACTATTAATTTTGATTTTACTAAGATGATAAGTTATTCGCGAATCCGCTTCTTCATGGTTACAATATAATTCTACTACTTCTGACTTTGTCATCTTATTATTCTCTGCTACAAATTTATAACATTTATCTTCGTGTGTTATAAATACAACTTTATTTCCAACCAAAACAGAATTAAGCGTCTTTTTCCCAGGATTGATGTAAATAGTTTATTAAGGGCCGGTTTTACAATACAAGTATAAGTTATACCCCCGACAATTGTCATGGTTACAATTGTTAAAACAATTGTAACCATGGCAACTGTCGGAGGTATAGCTTATTCCAGGTATATACTAGTATTGTAAAACCGTGCCTAAAACAGTTTTGAAACTATCGTTTTAAAAAATTTGATGGTCGCCTTTGATTAGGACCGGAAATGCTGTAAGAATCTAGCCTTTCCGCATCCTTTTCACGACGGTCCCGTTCCTCATCTTTTATTGAGGGAGTAACTACCTATTTTGTCAAAAATTAAATGTATTTCTCTCCCTGGAAAAGCACAAACTTTACTCAAAATAAGTTCTGATAATCGCTCGAAGGTCTGCTGAGGATCTTTTAAAAGATGTAAAAAAAACAGTCCATCAATAAGAACCGCATCGACAAACGGCGATGAACTAGTAGTAGTTTGTGAATCATATTTTTGTAATAGTTTTAATAACGCGGATTTATCGGTTTTAATCATAGACCCATCAATGTTGCAAAGAGACAGTGGAACTGGTTGGAAAATTAAAAACAAGTAGAAGATCGATATTTTTATCAATGGCGCCCAGTAAAATTTTGCATATTAAATCTCGCTCCAATTTAATTTCATTAATAGTTCCCTTTTACTTTAAAGAAAATTTGACACCTTGGCTTGCAAATGTTTGTACATTAATTCTTTTATGGGCTTTTCAAATCTGGTTTCATCATTTGAACATTCCGTAACAAAATTATCCCGTGCTGTTGTGACAGTGGTAACAACATTTAATGAAAAAATTCTGTTTCAATTGAGCAAGATTTAGGTACCTGTTGCAATATTTATTAATTGGTCCGGGTGTATTCTATCGCTAACAGGATTAACAAATTTTTTGATTCCGGCTGTTAAAATGTTCAGATCGGCTTTATCTTTATTAATTCCACGGAGTTTTGATTTTTTTGTGATATCTTCACGATTGTGAATATAGTCGGATTTATTTTAGATGTCTTCTCTCGATTTACACATTTTTGTTTGTTTGAAAGATAGAAACATACGTTTCTCTAAAGGTACAAAAAAAATAGGGAGCTCTGTTTCTTCCTTTCATCCTCCCTATCACTTTTTGTCGTATTAGGGAAGCGTCTGTTTCTATATCTTTCAAACAAACAAAAATTTGTAAATCGAGAGAAGACATCTAAAAAAAATCCGACTATACCTATGTTTTCCAAAAAATGAGATGTTAATGAAGTTCTGATAGAATGATTTTGAGCCCAACGTTTTCTAGCAGATACATTATTGGTAAAACAAGCTATACCTGAGTATCTGTTAGCAGCATCAGCATTCATAGTTTGTTCTAATGTTAAATCTACCGCAGTTCTGGAAAATGGCTTGTTTGTTCTCTTTATCGAAAAACAACTTTTAGAGTATGTTTCTCGGAATCCTGGATGAGTTTCATCCATGTTCATCAGATTGTCATGAAATCTAATTATCCAACGGGCGTAATTTGGTGGATTAAAATCAAAAAACATGGAAGCTAATTCATATAAAATAAATATGTAGCAGTCAATATCAGAAGTTCTTATACTTCTTGAGAATTCTAAATACAATTGAATGAAGTGTAGGTAAACCAATATTTTGCGGTTTTGCCGTGTGCCCCAGATAGAGTGTTTTCGCAAAACTGTTCATAGGATTCTATTAATGTGGTGTAGTGAGGTTAAATTAGTTCTACCATAACGTTTTCATAACTGTGATAATTTTCTAAAAAAATTACAAATACTACAATTCTTCGAACCAATTCGTCATAACTTGGGCAAAATTTATTGCATTTTAGTTTAATATCGGAAATAATTAATTTTGTTGATTGTTTGACTAGGTATGTTACATTACATTGATCGACATTTCTGATTCTTCTGCAAAATTTCGTACTTATTGTTAGTAGAAAAAATAAACATTTATAGTAAATGAAGGAGTTATTGTTTTTATTAAACCGATATAAAGGTGAACTCTTACTTCCAAGCGAAACGTATTTCTGTCTCGCTTTGTTATGGGCTTTCGCGTATTACTGTCGCTCGCTCGCTCTCACAGAGATTGGTCCGGCGCGCATTTTCTTCAACTTCAAAGGCGTCTGCCACCGTGAATGCTGCCCTTAATATCGTCTGCCGTAGCATATTCGAAATCTCCAAGAAAATGGGAATTTCTTGATATATAGTTTATGAATGTACCTTATGGTTTAGTTGAAGGGTGGTTTTCCCCATTTTCAAACGCATCTGCCGCCATGAATGCTGCGCCTAAAACCGTCCGCCATAGAATATTCGTAAACTACACAAAAAAAGGAATCTTTTGATATATAACTTGTCCATGTACCGTATGGTTTAGTTCAACTCCAAAAAACCCCTTTTCTCGCGCCGCCCTCCAGTTAACGCTGCCATTTGCGAGTGGCAGACGGCCAGTTTTATCACTCATTTTCAAGGTACTTTAAGCCTGTTTGGTCAAAAATTTTGTACCTTATGGTTTAGTTCAGATGCTCGCTGGCTCCCGGACTATAAGGCTAAGTAATAATTTAATTTATATATTTTTATGTTATGTACTTATGTTTTAACTCATAACGAATGTGCAACAGTAAATTGCCAATCAAACGATAAGTAAGAATTTATACATTTCAATTCTGTTATATAATCTACTTTTGCCTTATACTATTTCAAAACTGTGTATTTAGGCTCTTTCCTCAGCTACCACTATAAAAGTGTCTTGAGCAGAAGAGATATTTTGCTTACAAAATACTTTAAATTGTGTTCTGTATCTATATTTAAGGTATTTGTATGTGTTAATAAATTATTTATTTATTTATAATAAACGAATGGTTAGCAAGATTGAAGAGCTTAGCCATTAACTGCAAATTCGAAACGATTTTAGACTCCGTGCTGCGAGACAAGTTTATTTCCTGTCTTAAAAGAGGTCCGATTTTAGATCGACTCTGTGAAGAGAAAGAGTCAATAACTTTTAAAGAGGCGGTCGAAAAGTCGGTATTAAAAGAGACGGCAGTGGAAGTTTCGAGTTCCAAGGATGTTTTTAACGTCCGGTAACAGAAGAGGGACGAGGGAAAGAAGACCTACAAAGCTGAAGGTACGACGTATCAGAAAGGAAATGCCAAACAGCATAACCTCCAAGGATGTCAGTCGAACAAGCAAGGTCAACCGAAGAAGCAGTACTCAGGTGAAGTGCAAGAGCAAGTGTCGTGCCAAATATGTGGGAAGACGCATCATAAAGGACAAACGTGCAAGTATAAACGGTATAGTTGTAGAATATGTTTAAAAGGACATTTAGCAGCCGCATGTAGTAAACGTAAGGTAACCTGCAATGTGTTAGGGACCGAAACATTGTCAGAACCGGAGGACGACGTTTCGATCTATGCGTTAAACAACAAATGGGTTTCTGCAAAACCGTTGTTATTAGCAGTAGTCATTGAAAATAAAAGGCATGAATTTCAGCTAGATAGTGGAGCTGCAATCTCAGAAATAAGTGAGGAATTTTACTTGAATAATTTTAGACACATTCTTTTGAAACCAGGTAATATTCATTTGACAGGGTACACAGGGGAAATAATGGAACCAATAGGTAGTTTTAAGAGTTGTTAGTTATAAGAACAAAAATAAACAGGTAACATTTTATGTAATCAAGAAAGGTTCAACATATTTGTTGGGGAGGAATTTTATGCAGTCATTTAACATTAAAATCCAAGTTTCAGAAGTCAACAAAATTGAGCTCAGTGGTGATGGTGAGTTGGACAAGCTTCTACAAGACTTTCCAGAGCTGTTCGATGGGAAACTAGGAACATTCAAGCATGCCAAGATATCGCTGAGGTTAAAACCAGGTGCAAAACCAACATTTTGTAAACCCCGTCCAGTACCTATTGTCTACGAAAAGACAATAGAAGGATTATAAATCTACGATCAACAAATATTTAGAAGAGGTAATGTATCCATTGCCTAGAATAGAAAATATTTTTGCTAGCCTACATAACGGGGAACAGTTTTCCAAATTAGACCTGAGCCAGGCCTATTTACAGTTTGAATTAGATGATGATTCGAAGAAATTGGTAACTTGGAGCACGCATAGGGGGTTGTACGTAGTAAATCGATTACCGTATGGGGTAACACCAGCGAGTGCCAAATTCCAGAAATACATAGACCAAATGTTTCAGGCGTAAGGCGTAATATGTTTTTTACACGATTGTTTAGAAACCGGAAGGAACAAGACCGAGCATCTAGGAAATTTAAAAGAGGTTTTAAAGAAATTGGTGAACTCAGGTTTAAAGGTCAATTTAAATAAATGTAAATTTTTACAGATTGAAGTATCATATTTGGGGCATATTATCACCAAGGAGGGTTTAAAGAAGTCCGATGAGCTCAAAGACCTTTGACAATTACCCAAGTGCGGTCATTCATTGGTATGGTGAACTACTACAGCAAATTTGTTAAGAGTCTGTCACAAATACTTCACCCGATTTATGACCTACTCAAGAAAAACTCAGTTTTCAAATGGACCGAGGAGTGCGAAGGATCTTTCAATGAGATTAAAAAGGTAATTGCTTCGGCAGAAGTTTTAGTTCATTTCAATCAAAGTTTACCGATATTACTTAGTTGTGACGCTTCGCAGCATGGCATAGCCGCAGTCAGTGCTTTGTCACAAGATGCCGAACGATCAGGAACGGATGATAGCTATTTATTATGGGGTTCAACGATTCCAACAGTAGTTAATCGGGAACAAATTTATTATTCGTTCCGATCACAAACCATTGAAATCAATTTTCGGTGAGAACAAAGGTATTCCAATTATGCATGCAAATAGACTCCAAAGATACGCAATCTATTTAGCAGGTTTTAATTACAAACTGGAGTACATCAGAGGAGAAGATATGTCATAGCAGACAATTTCTCCCGCATACCAATGGAAGTTGCGAAAAAGACCAAACCGATCAGCAATAAGGGGAAGTACATTTATTTTGCTTCAGCGAATAAATTACCAGTAGACTGCAAGCAAGTAGCCCTAGCAACCAAGGAAGATTCCGTACTTCAGAAGGTGGTGGAGTACTGAGTGGCCAAGCAAATGTAAGGAGAAGGTAAAGCTATATTTCCAACGCAGGAACGAGCTGGAATATGAGAAGGGTTGTTTACTATGGGGTTTCCGTGTGATTATACCCAAGAAGCTACAGAAATAAATCATTGCTCGATGAGTTACACACAGAACATTTAGGTATTGTAAAGACAAAACAGCTGGCGAGATTATATTTATGGGGGCCAAAGTTAGACAGTGACATTGAGTTGGTATCAAAATCGTGCTTACCATGCCTACGTAATAAACCAAACCCACCTAGAAATGCTATAACACCGTGGCCGGCATCTACGATTCCGTGGGACCGTATTCATATGGATTTTCTCGGTCCAGTAAAAGGTTGTCAGTATCTCATAATTTTGGACTCGTATACAAAGTGGGTGGAGCTTTACGAGATGAAGACAATGACCTCAAGGGAAACGCTACAAAAATTAAGAGAGTATTTTTCAAGATTCAGGCTGCCAAAGACAGCAGCGTCAGACAACGGAAGACAGTTCGTTTCAAACGAAATGGAATTTTTCTTCAAGACCAATGGAATTAAACATCTAACCTCACCACCGGGTAACCCGCCAAGCAATGGGGCGGCAGAAAATGCTGTCAAGACGTTTAAGTCGAAAATCAAGACGGCATTAGATGATCCAAAGAACAAAGGGGAAGGAAGTAACAACACTAATCGCCAGATTTATTTTAATGTACAGAATTATGCCACATTGTACAACTGGGAAAGCACCAAGTGAGTTAATGTTTGGCAGAGGCATTAGAACAAGACTAGACCTTTTAAAACCAACAAAGGACGTTGAGAAGATAATGGGAGATGAGGAATCTGGTAGGAACAGACAATTCACGATTGATCAAACGGTTATGGTGAGAGACCACCGAGGCGTTAACCACAAAGGTTGGGCACCGGCAGTCATAATAGAAAAAATAGGTAACTCCGTATACTTGTGCAGGCTAGAAGAAAGCAGAGAAGTCTGGAAGAGACACGCGAACCAAATTATAGGAAGGGAAAGCGGAATTAACAGGGGTACGGAGAATACAACGATGGAAACGACAGGGACAAGTCGAATTGCAAGGGACTTCACAAATTTCAGCAGTACACCAAGAATTTATTTCGAAAAACTGGGACTATTTTAAAATAATGACTGATGTAGTGTTGACGTTGTCTTGTCAAGGCATAGCTTTAAGAGATCATGACGAAAGTGAAAAATTATCCAACAAAGGAAACTTAAAAAAGAAATTTGTGAATTGTTGTCTCGACACAATATTTCTTTTTTGGAAAATGAAATAATTGCTAGCAGTTCTAATTTAATGCAAAAGAAAATAGTACAAGATGTCAAAGATTGTGGTATGTTTAGTATTATGGTTGACGAAGCCAGAAGTTTTAAGTAAGAGCAATTATCTTTATGTGTTAGGTACACTAATATCCATCTTGAAATTCAAAAACATTTTTTGGGCTTTTTTGAATGCTCTGCCAAACAAGACGCCACAAGTTTAAGCGAACTTATGATTGCAAATATTGAAAATCTTGGACTGAGCAGCATTCCAATTGTGGGCCAGTCATACGATGGCGCAAGTGTCATGTCGGGGAAGATAGGAGCAGTACAAGGCAAGCTGAGAGAAGTTTATCCTGAAGCAATTTACATACATTGTATGGCTCACAGACTAAATCTTCCTGTCGTTGATACTTGTACCAACATAGCAGGTGTACGCGAGTTTTTTAATACAATGGAAGCACTCTATGTTCATTTTTCGCAGCCATCGTCACATGCAAAGTTCATAGATCTTCAAAAAAACTGAATCTCAGAGTGACTGAGTTGACAAGATTGAGCGATACCAGATGGAACTGCAGAGCTGAAAACTGTATAGGTGTGCAGAACAATTCTGCTTCAATCGTTCATTTACTCAAAGAGGAAGTTGAACAAAATGCAAACAAAAATGCCATCGAAGCAGTTAAACTTTTAAATTGTATATCAACCATTAAGTTCTTAACACATCTTATACGTTTTGAATGTCATCAATATTTTGAGCAAAAAACTTCAAAGCAAGGAAGGAACATTGGCAGAATCATCAAGCGTCATAAACGGCGTTATAAAGACATTCGAGGAAAAGAGGAGTAACAATGCTTTTTCATCTCAGTGCAAAGAGATTGAAGCAATTGCCCGAAGTAATGACATTCCTATCGAACCTACTAGGAATTCAAAAAGAAAGAGAACTGAGTCAAAGTTGCTGAGAGATTGTGCTGTTATGTCCACAATAGGATCAAGTTCGAATGATCTTGATTCAAATACCGCAACCGAATTTGACAACGTATCACTGGTGCTTAAAGACTCTTTCAGAATTAATATTTATTACCGCATACTTGATGCAATAGTCAATCACTTAAAAATTCGTTTTTCCCCAGAAAGCCAGAAGATGGCAAAAGCTGTTGATAATTTTATCAAATTTGATTTAGAAGGGAGTTCCATTTTTATAGATCATTATGCGACCATTTTTGGAATAAACAAGAATATTCTGAAAGCTGAAATGTTGATTCTAAACAATATGATGAACACCAACACCGCTGAATTGAACTACAGTCGTATTAAGATAATACTAAATGAGGATACTTTTGGCAATTATTACAAACTTTTTAAAGTTGCTCTTATCTTACCAGTTAACTCAGCATCTTGTGAAATATCATTTTCTGCCATGCGAAGAATCAAAAATTGGCTTATTAGAAACACAATGAGCCAAAATCGCTTCAGCAATTTATCAATAATTAATATTGAAAATGAGCTGGCGAGAAGAGTCGACCAAGAAGATATTATTTTAGAATTCATCCGCCACCGCCCAAACGCATCAAACATGAAAATGCCATTACTGTATTAATATTTCTTTTCCTTTTTTATAAGTATTAAAATTTGAATTAATAATTTCTTAAATAAATGTTTTTTCTATACCCAAGTTATAATTTTATATATTTTATTTTTAAGTTGCGTATCTAAATTTATAATTTAAAATAATGTAAATTTATCATACCTATACCTAAATTTCGCTAGACCAATGGTTTCTATTTACCCGTGGCAGGAAAGGCCAGAGTAAATATACAGGTTGGCAGTACCGACTTAGAGCACGAGTTCGTGGTCTGCGAAAACAATTTACCATTGAAAACGGAAGATTGTTAAGCAGCCACCAGGTAACAATTGATTATAATAAGAGAAAGGTTACTATTGCCTCGGAAGAGTTAAAGATGGTGACCCCAGGTAGTAAGCTAATTAAACTAGTGCAAGAGCAGGGTCACAGCCCTGTGGTGGATATTCCCCAAGCAAGAGTCATACGGACTATGGAGGAACTAGAAATTCCACCCAGAACAGAGGTAGTATGCATCGGAGAATGCAGCGATGAAGCCCAGGAAGGAGATGCACTTGTGGAACCAGTGGAGGTGCAAACTCAAGGGGTAGTAGCAGCTAGAATTGTCGTGAACGGCAACAGGTTAAAACTCCAGTTCGGTTAATGTATGAAACGTCCAGGAAGTTTGTCGTTGTTGAACCAGAACGGGTTAATGTAGTTAAAAAGTACTTAGATAACAGACCAACTGACATAAGAATGCTCTTTATACTATACCGTAATGGTAAACATATTAAACAAAATATTGGGCACAATAAAAGTAAAGTACCCTATGCAGTGGCTCAATATTTGAAATTAAGCAAACCTGAGAGTTATGCTGGCCATTCTCTAAGACGCAGCCCTGCTACGCTTTTGGTAGAAAATGGGGGAGACTTATTAACCCTAAAAGGACATGGTGGTTGGAAGTCTACCTCTGTGGCTGAAGGATATATTGAGGAAACGATAGCTAACAAGAAAAGAATTGCTAACTTAGTGCAAAACCTACCTCATTTAAGGAAGATACACCTTCAACCTCTTTTACACTTCAAGACGCTGCTCTAGAAAAGAATGGGGTTACTGATGTATTAGTACTATTAAGAGCCAATGAATTTCACAACACTGCACTAAACCTACCAGTAGAAAATGTTTTGGACTCTATTAATACAGGAAGTGCAGGAATACATTATGATTTGCCACAATTGTACGATTAACAACAATTTAAAATAATTTCTTTGTGTTTAAAAGGATTAAATTATTTGATTAATGTTACCATATTGATGTTTTTGTGTTTTACTTCATAATTAAGTCAATAATAAATGTTTTTGTTGGGTTAAAAAATAAAATATAGAACGTTTTTTCATTATTTACCTAGCTAATTTTTCATTATCATTATTTACCTAAGCTGAGCAATACAACTTCTCATTGGAGAAAAGCAGTAAATAATGGCCACTTCTCAGGCTATTAGTGAAAAAAAATATTTTTATGTTAGCAGGAACAAAGTTAGGTTGCACCGATGTGGTACAACATAGAATAATAGGGGAGAGTTCGCTAAATTGAACCGCTAACTAAATTGGACCGCATCAATTTTAGGTAATATTCAAATCATAGAGGCGCCCTCTTCATGTGCAAGTGGTGAGTTTGATGTAAGAACTTGACAGACGCAACATTTACCGGCAGTAGCGTCCTAACTGTGTTGCTGTAACCGCATTTGGTTTTTCGCGCGGACGGGTGTTGCTAAGGTAAGTTAATATTTTTTTATTGGGAACGTTGCTCATTCATTAAGCTTTAATTTGACATGCAACTTTATTCAATAGTGTTTATGTAAACAATGACACTTAACTTAACACCAATTATTGCACCGTTGCGCAAATTGGACTGATGCCAGTTTGATAAATTGGACCGGTCCAATTAACCAGACTAATACGAAATTTTTATTATTTTTGTGTCTTACCTACAGAAAATGAGAGGCAATCATGGAAAGTGGACACAGGCCCAATTAGAACTGGCACTACAGGCTGTGTCCACGAACAGGCTTGGGCTTAACGCCGCCTCCCGTCTGTATCAAGTGCCAAAAGCAACTATCAAAAGACATGCCGAGGAAACTAAAAGGAAAATAAAAGAAGTAAAACCAAGGCTCTCGGAAGAATGCCCGTGTTCTCTGCTGCTATGGAAAAGGAACTCGCTGAACACATTCTTCATTTTGAAGAAAGGATGTTTGGCCTCACCATTAAAGACGTCAGAAGATCAGCTTTCGAAGTAGCAGAAAAAAACGGTGTAAAACACAGTTTTAACGCAGAGAAACAAATGGCAGGGAAAGCTTGGTATTATGAATTTATGGCGCGACACGAAGAGCTGGCACTGCGCCAACCCAAGGCTACCTACATGCAGAGAATGAAAGGATTCAGTGAGGAAAGAGTGAAAAAGTTTTTTGCACTTTTGGAAGGATTGGTGGAGGAGAAAAGAACACCGGGAGTAAAGTGTATAACGTTGATGAGTCAGGGTTCACAACTGTTCAAAAAAGGCCATCTAAAATCATTGGGCTAAAAGGAAAACGCCAAGTTGGAGCTGCCACAAGCGGCGAAAGAGGCATAAACACCACAATTGTTTGCTGCACCACGAGTGCTGCTGGCAACTACATTCCGCCGATGATAATTTTTAAAAGAAAAAGACAGCCGCAAGAACTCGAAATTGGTGCGCCCACAGGCAGTATCGTCACAATTTCCGATACTGGATACATACACTCAGAACTTTTTGTCGATTGGTTAAAGCACTTCCATAGACATGTTTCATAATCGAAGGATGATCCTGTGTTGTTGCTCCTAGATGGACACAGCACTCACAGCAAAAATCTTGACGCTATCAACTACGCTAGAAACCACGGGATCATTCTTCTCCAACTGCCCAGCCATGCAACTCACAGGCTAGAACCTCTAGATGTGGCGTTTTTTAGGCCACTGGGACTGTACTATATTCAAGCGCAAGAAAAATGGTTAAGAAGCAATCTAGGGAAAACCATTTCACAGTTTCAAATTTCTGCGTTGATGGGTGAAGCATACGGAAGGGCGGCTACTGTGCGTACGGCTGCAAATGCTTTCAAAGCCAGTGGTATTTGGCCAGTCGATCGTCTCGTCTTTGACGAATCCGTCTTTTCTGCTGCCAAGGCTTTGCAGCCAAGCGTTCCTTTAGAACCGACAGAATCTGCTCGCCCTTCAGTATCATCGACATTTATTGAAAACCTAATCGAAGTATTACCTCTGCCCCAGGCTGTTGCATCTGAAAATACAAAAACTGTTCGTAATCAGGACGCGGAAGTCCTTACTAGTACGCCATACAAAACTGACTTAGAATCCAGGAAGAAACCAGTTCCAAAAAAAATACAAAAAAAAGGGCTTTTGGAACTGACATTACGATCAATCAAGAAGAAAAAGATCCAGGTGAAGGGAATGACTTTGTTGGCGAAAAAGAATTACCTCCATACGAAAATGTAAATGTTGCCGAACTGCAGAAGGGAGATTTTGTATTGGTGGTTTTGATAAACGACAAGAATAAGAAAGTCTACTATGTCGCAGAAGTGGAGACCCCCAAAGAAGGATCATCGGACTGTTGGGTAATCTATTTAAAAAAATCTTTAAAGCATAAACACGGATTTGTCTTTCCTTTGGCATCGCAACGCTATCCTGTCACTGATGAAGATTTTCAAATGGTGCTGAAACTACTTACATCCGGCAGTACCAAACGACAAAATTCAATCCATACGCACAACGTGGGTTACTCGATGAGAGAGGAAGTATTTTAAAATTTTTGTTTGGTAAATTAGGTAGTAGAGTTAATAAAAGAATTTCAGATTTAGAGCAAGCTCCAGGTGACATTGCACGCCTTGAAAATCCAGGTGACATTTATAAAAGCAACTAACAAGGAAATTCTGAAAGATAGACAAAATATCATTAAACTAAGGTCAACTTTAAAGTTATTGACCAACGCCGTTCAGGAAGGGCAGTTACTGGTAGATTATAAGTTAGCAGGATTATTTAGGTTAAACTCAGCTTTAAAGGTTACTATTAATGAGTTACAAACTGCTCTAGAAAGTACAGCAGAAGGTAAACTTAGTCCACTTTTCATACCACCTAGTAAATTGTTAAGAACTCTATTAAAAATACAGCATAAACTACCGATCGACTTAACATTGCTTACAGAAGTAGTGAAATCAGAATTATACGGATACTATGATGTGGCAGTCGTTCATGCGTACAGAGATTCCGTTAAGGCTTTACGTTCCTTAAAATAAATTTTGCCTATTCAGAAATAGCAAATATCACGTTGATCGCCCCAATGGAACCGAAAATTTTTGTCCCATACGCGCAAACTATAATTTTTTCTAAAAACGTATTACAAAATGTAACATATCTATAACATCATTTAGGGAAAAACTCGTTGAATCTTTATTACGTATGATGAAAATATTCCTGCAGTACAAAATGAAGATGCACAGCATCATTTAGAGTAACTCCAGTCGAAAGATCGTCGTCGCTGTTACGTGCTATGATAAACTTAGTAGTAGAGATGGTAGAAAAGTGGCACAATTGAAGACTCCGAAAAGCAGATTCCACTGCCTGAAGTGTATAAAATTCTATTGCTTATCCTGTTTTTTCGAAACTCATAACTGTACAATGTAATGTTCATTTACAAACTGTACAAACTAGCGCTTACATTTATTGACCTATACTCCACTGTAGAAAGAAAAACGTTATAGGCACAAAAAATTTTCTGGCTCTCCAGGCACCGTACTTCCAATCCCCATAAGCGCCAACACCTTGCGAGAATCGACTGATGGATCACAGGCTCTGATGTGTAAGTAGAGACCGAAGCCCACACGTCAGCCCTCAGTACCCCTGGGTAAGTTACAGTTAAGAACCAAATGGCGGTTCTCATGGCGATCAACGTGATATTTAACCCTAGTACCTGCAGCGAACAATGTATTAACTTTAATCCTACTTACAACATTTTCTAAAAAGCTTTTAAATGACTCAAGGACCACAGATTATCTGATCGTCTACATAACTCTTTAGTTGTTAGATGTTTAAAAGCAAAATATTATATTTCATTGGCTATTTGCAAGTTGGTGGTCGAGTTGTTCATTTGCGTTGCGTTTTCGAGTTGTTAGCAAGTTTTTTTAATTAGTAGGTACTATAATATAGTATAGTATAGTAGTATAGTTTATAGTGTAATTTAATATTTTTATATAAAAATAGATTAGGTACGTTTTAATTTTGTTAAAAACTTTGAATATTTGTGATAATCCAAAAATGGGCCTACATACAAAAAGAAATTTAACCTGCTCAGTGTGGTGTATTGGGACGGACGTAAACGGTACGTGAGACACGACTGACGTGGCATATACGTATCGGGAACGTTTACAGTTCGTTAATAAGAATATAAATAAATATATTCTACTAAACTGTGTATTATTTATAGCTTGATAAACAGCACACTACGCTCGAAAAAAAAGCAGAAAACAGTTTTTAAAAGTGATCAGCTGCTACAGATTACAAAGGTAAGAATCAAAGATATAGTAGCTCTACGTGGGTTACATTGGACAACTTAATTACATAATTTTTAAATATTCATAATAATTAATAATGTTTTAGGGATATTGTTCATCCAGATTTACTATCAATGAACGCTATTTTGGAAAGTTCAGAAGAATTGCCCAATCTATACGTAGAAATGGAAGCTAATAGCCTGGGAAGTACACTAAGTTTTGTATGCGATATGTGTAACAAAAAAGAAAATATTAGCACAGAAGGTGTACCTGTCAAGGATATAAATAAATCTGCTGTATGTAGTGCAGTTTCAATAGGTATGTATTGGCCACAGTCAACTGAACGAACTTTTTTCTTCGCTCAATATACCAGCAATGTTATCCAACAAATATCTGAAGTGCCAACGTGAAGTAGAAGAAACAATACACGAAGTTAATTGGGATAAAATGTTAGCGGCAGGTGCTGAAGAATCGTGATTAGCAGTGAAAGCTGGAGATGTGGATGCAGATGGCATTCCTTTTACTACTGTTATCGTCGATGGAGCCTGGGCAAAGAGATCATACAGAACTAATTATAACGCATTATGTGGTGTCGCAACTATAATTGGTGTTAGGACTAGAAAAGTCCCTGTATATTATGAATATAAAAAACAAATATTGTAGTTTTTGCGAAAAATATAAGTGTAGCAACAAAGAAGCCCCTGTACATATGTGTTGGACAGACACATCTACATCCATGGAACTTGCTATTATTCTAGATGGTTTTAAACGTTCTTTAAAGATGCACGATTTAAGATACAAATATATGATAGGGGACGGCGACAGTAGCGTGTAGAAAAAGATACAAGAAACCAAACCATACGGACCAAACTACCACATTCAAAAAATCGAATGTAGAAACCATTTACTGAGAAATTTTTGTCAAAAATTAAAAGAATTTCCTAGACGGCCTAAAGTAGATACAACTATTAAATCGTTTATTGGAAGCAACATACTTAGATTCAGAACTGCTATCGTAGGTGCTGTGAAACAGAGAAAACAAAAAAATGTTTCTCTAGCAACAAAAATTGTAAATTTAAAGCGAGATATAGTCAATGAACCTCGAAATATTTTTGGAGATCACGAAAACTGTAAAGAAAATGATCAGAACAAATATTTTTGCAAAGGACCAAAACTAGGCGAGTGTAATATTTATACACAATTCAAAAACTGTTCAATTTTTGAGGAATTTCAAAGTGCACTGTTGGGCGCTGCCAATAATTCTGGGAGCCTGCTGTATGACGTAGATAACAACGGCGTGGAAAATTATAATTCCGTAGTGGGAGCAAAAAGGATAAATTTTTGCAAACGTAGCTCTTATGAGACTACATGCAAGGCGGCTGCTATTAGTTTCAATAATCGTGGTTGTTTTGTAGATATCGTACAAAACCAGATTATTGGAGGTGAAGTGGGAAAATATACAAAGGAGTTTTCAGAAAAAATGAGAAAAAGAATTAATAAAATTTCAAAAAAAAAGAGAATTGTTTTTAATGAAGGTAATGCTGTGTTGGACTGCGTGAGTGATAAAAATGAATACGAACTTGCTATGGATAAAAATAAATTTTTAATGGAATTGGCTAGTATTAATCGCGATGAAGTATTTAAAAATACCATAGGTCAAAATTCAAATCCAGCTTGGCAAAACGAGAGATGCAATTGAATAACGGCTAGTAATTTTGGATTTGTTTGCAAAATGCGCCAAAATACCAATACCAAAACTTCAGTAAAAAATATGTTAAACAAATTACCTATAAAATCAAAATCCTTAGAGCATGGAATTATAAACGAAATTGAAGCAATGCAGGCATTTATCCGAACAACAAATTTAGATGTAACTGATTCTGGACTTTTTATTGATGAAGAATATCATTTCATCGATGCATCGCCTGACCGACTTGTAGGTGATGATTCCATTCTTGAAATTAAGTGTCCATTTTCGGCAAGGCAACATGGAATAAAAGAATCCGTAGAACAAAAATTTATTAATTATTGTGAAAAAGTGAATACAGACAATGGTGTTGTTAATAAATTAAAAAAAATCACAATTATATGTACCAGGTATTGTTATTTCGTAGTGTATACAACTAAAGACTTACATATTGAAAAAATTAAATACGATCATAATTTCTGGCTTAAAAACATGCAGGAAAGATTAACTAAATTATATTTGCACCTTGCCTTCAGATCATTACATAATGTAGTACCCCATTTACATGTCAGAACGCTACACAATTTAAAACCATTAAAAAAATAAATCCAGTAACCACATTTATTATTTATACATTCACGTTACTTAGGATATCATTATTATTCTTACATTTTTTGTCAGACGCTAAATCACGTTATTTTTCGTTCTTGAAATTTCATTGTGTTTAGAAGATATAATTGTGTGTATTATGGGAAAACATCGTCGTATGCGTGAATCCTCATCTAACGAACGTTTGGAGGAGCGTATTCGAGCGTTAGAGCGAGAATTGGTAAATAGAAGACAAGTTTCATCTTTCCGTCAAAGGTCGTCACGTGACGGCCCTTCGACATCAAGAGCTTCTAGATCCAGGTCAAGGTCTAGAATAGTTTTAGTAAGAAGTAACCAAGAACCAGTATTGGATTTGGACAGGAATTTTGATATTGGTATGTTGAGTTTTTTTTTATATTCTTAAAATTATTTTTATAGTAGGTAAATAGATGTTAAGAAAAAACCACTTAACATGACATACAATATAGAAGTTTTATGTTGTTTGATGTGTTTTGTCATAGAAGATCTAAAGGTACGTTTACATCTGACATTTCTGTCCTGACATAAATGTCTACTATCCGACATAATATCGCTAAAAGTGTTTACATCTGCCACAAATTATTTGATATTTATATCAAGGATAAATGTATGACATCCCTATATTTTTTGATGTCAACGATAAATGTTCGAACCGTTTACATTTAAATACGTAGGCTGTATATACTTATTTATTCTCTTTCAAAATTTGTTGTTGCTTGTCAGTTTGTATTTCAATATGAGATCGTCCAAACAAAAAATTGTAGCTTGTCTGATAATTTTGAAGCGTTTAAAGAAAAGACAGAAACGGTCTGTGTGGATTCGAGACTGGATTATTAGACGTGAAGAACAAGGTGCATTTAGCCAACTAATGTCAGAACTCAAAGTTGAAGACCCAGCGCAATTTTCAAACTTTTTAAGAATGAGGCCCGCTCAATTTGAAAAACTAGTTTGCAAAATTGGTCATCTCGTATCAAAACAAGACACAAAATTCAGATAAGCTATTAGTGTAGGAGAAAGACTTGCTGTAACTTTACGATTTTTGGCATCAGGTAAGAAAAGTGAAAAAAGGGACACCCTTTCAGATAACATAATTATTATACCATTCAGGTGACTCTTATGCGAGCCTAAGCTACTTATTTAGAATCCCGAAATGCACTATAAGTTTAATTATTGTTCCTGAAGTATGCCGAGCACTTATTTCAACATTAAAGGATGAATATATGAAGGTAATGAAATATTTTATTGTTCACCAATACATATTTGGAAAATATTTATTGTTCTATATTTTTTTACATATCCAACTAAGAATAATTTTCTGTTTCATTTAGTACATAACATCCTAACAAAGTAGGAGGAATTTGATTTGTGCCCTGTTGGGAAGTGTTTGACGCATTTGAATAGCTGGAACATGAAATAATTTGGATTACTATAAATAGCAGGGGTTGATAAAGTCAAATTTATTTTAGAAGTCCGATATCCACTTAAAAGATAAAAAGTGTGAAAGAGAGAAACAGTCGCTGTTTTCTCTTTCTGTACCATTACTTAAACGAGCAATTTCGCCCCGCCTCTCAAAATCGTAACTGATATTCACATACTGCAACGGTAGAACATCGTTTCTTGACGTAAGAGAGAGATGTTGCTATCGAACTGAAACGTGGAAGTTCGAGACCAAACACAACACGTTTCAGTTCGATAGCAACATCTCTCTCTTACGTCAAGATACGACGTTATACCGTTGCAGTATGTGAATCAGTTACGATTTTGAGAGGCGGGGCGAAATTGCTCATTTAAGTAATGGTACAGAAAGAGAAAACAGCGTCTGTTTCTCTCTTTCACACTTTTTATCTTTTAAGTGGATATCGGACTTTTAAAATAAATTTGACTATAGTTGTTCTTCTTCTTCATTAATGTCCATTAAAACTTGTTGAATTTTTCTCTTCATTTTTCTTCGCAAATGTTCATGTGCGACGTTTCACATTTCGGATATTTACCAAAAATATCGTATTGATCCTCTTCTTCATTCAAAGTGCGTATAGCTTTTTCCATGATCGAGTCATTTTGTGATGCCGCTTGAAATTTCCTCTTGCGCTTATTAGCACTTACATCTTCTTTTCTGTTTTGAAAATTATTACCATCAACCGTGTTCACTTCATCATGTGATTCCGCAAATGGCATATCTTGAGTTTCAGATTGTCCCTCATTTTCATTTTCTACATTAGGCTAAATAAATATTGCGAATTAGTTAATAAAAACTATTTGATATAAAAACATAAATAACAACCAGATTTAATAATTATTATAGACGTCAACCACTGTTGAAGAATGGGAAAATGTTGGTAAGAAGTTTGAATTAAAGTGGAACTTTCCAAAATGCTTAGGTGCTATCGACGGCAAACATGTTGTTATTCAAGCGCCACAGAATAATGGCAGTTATTACTTTAACTACAAGTCGCAACATAGTATTGTCCTAATGGCAGTTGTTGACGCTGATTATAAATTTCTAATTGCAATGGCTGGTAGTAATGGTAGAGTGTCCGACGGTGGAGTTTTTAAAGACAGTGGAGTGTCAACATTCATTGAAGCTGCAGCAAACCGACTGAACAAAACACCTCTCCCAGGAAGAAGATTACGTGTTCCTCACGTTTTCGTAGCAGATGATGCTTTTCCTTTACAGCCGCACATAATGAAACCTTATCCGTTAATGCTCAGGGTTCCTCCAGAATTTATAATTACAGACTTTCCAGAGCAAGAAGAATAGTGGAAAATGCGTTTGGTATTATGTCTAGTGTATATAGAGTACTGAGAAAACCTATTCTTCTTGCTCCAGAACGTGTTGATTTGGTAGTGTTAGCTATATATGCTGTTTACACAATATGTTATTGTCTACAAAATCTTCTGCTAGTTTATACGCTCCAGAAGGTACATTTGATCGCGAAAATTTGGAAGTAGGTGAAGTAATTAACGGAAGTTGGAGAAACGAGGAGATGCCCGGAAATAATTTGTTACCACTGACGCAACAAGGAAGTAATAACTATTCTAATAATGCAAAAGAAATACGAGAAGACTTTCGAGAATATTTTGTTAGCCTCCAAGGGGAAGTTCCTTGGCAATATAAGTTAATGTGAATATTTATTTAATGGATAAAAATAAAAAAAAGAGTGTTTTCTTACAATTTCTATATTTCCTATAGCTGATCTACAACTTAAACCTCCTTGCAAAAATGAAAGAAATTTGAAATAAGGCCACTTTGAGACGTACAATTCTTCAGTACTCTGCCCACTTTTCTTTTTTGTAGTTTTTTTTAATTCGCTGTTGAACTGGTTTCTTAAGTTATGGAGTTTCCTCATTATTTCTTCCACTGTTGTGGAAAATTTGGTAGCAAGTTCCATAAAGGCGACCCGCTTTTTCACCCTGTCTTTATAAATATTACTTTTGACATCCCATAATTCGGGTTTATCTTGATATACGTTAACTAATTCTTCGATTTCACTCCTCGACCATTCTTTCTTCTCATCATCCATTTTAAACACAACTGTCATACAACTGTCCGACAGTAGCGACTAAAAGTAGACGAGCAGCCAACTCATGCCATTTCTCTCTGACATCTCGGAACATGTCAAAAAAAGTGTTCACATTTGAAGGGTATATATCTATCGACATATATTACCGACACTTGACACATATCTCATATAGAAATTCTCCACCGTTTACATTAGCGATACTTACTGTCCGCCATAAATATCATGCAATAAGTGTCAGATGTAAACGTACCTTAAGATAGGAGTCCTATTTTATAGTTGTTACTGTTGGACAACTAAATTAGTAGGTACAAAATGGATAAAAGTAGACGATCAAGATGTTAATGTATATGAGTTAGGAGTTCCTTCTCATAGTTGTTCAGGTTGAATAATCAAATTATAAATGGATAAAGTCAAGTTTAATGAAAAGAGAGCTATAGGATAATTATATGAGTTAGAAGTTTCTTTCTCATAGTTGTTCAAGTTGAATGACCAAATTAAAAATCGATAAAAGTAATGAGGACAGTGTTATTTTTTAAACACTAACTGGTTTCAGGTGAACAAGATTTCGTGGGCAACGATTTGGTGCAGGTGGTTGATAAATCTACCCCTAAATCGAAACCAGAATTAGATAGTGAAGTGCTTAAACTTCTTGGGGAAGTTCAACAAACATTTAAGCAAGATTCGGGCAGTATTCATAAGGATCTTTCTCTTAGATGGCAATCAATTTTACAAAATGGTTTAAACAATGAAAATCGAATTTAAATTCTTAAAAAATATTCAAATATTAGTAACTGTCCTCAAACTCAAGCACCAAAATTGAATCCGGAGGTTAAGGCATCAGTTAATGAAGATGTAATTAAAAGAGATGGCCGTTTAGAAAATCGCAGATTGGAGCGAGTCTTTCAGCTTGGGGCAAGGCTCTTACCCTTCTTTTGGAGGGGAAGGAAGTTAATCTTCAAATATTAGAAATGGTTAACGAGGCTGGTAGACGTTCAAAGATACTCTCTCAGCTGCACCTTTAGATGACTGGTTATTCGGGGATGATTTAGGTGAAAGAATGAAGATTGCAAAGGCTTTGGAAAGATCCAGTCTACAGTTGAAGACACCGCAAAAGAAGAAATTTGTGAGACCTGCTCAACTCCATGACAGTGTCCCATTTAATCTTCAGAGGTCCGGCTCGTCCTTATTACAAAAATCAGAGACAAGCCGGACAAAAAATATCGGCTCCAAAGCGTCCAATCAGCCGATACAACCAGCAACGTGCCAATAATGGCTGACGAGGTGTCAACTAAACGATCGGGTAAACAACTAATTAACTAACACTACGATCCAAAAATAAACAAGAGCATTAATAAAAGAAACTGGCAAAGGTGTACAAATTTTGTACAAAGTGAAACAAATAAAAATTTAAACATCGTACAACAAATATAGTGAATAAACAGAAACCAGCAAAACAACCATTTAACATAAAATGGCCCCCACAACACTCAAAGACTTGGGAACAAAAACGGAAACTTTACAGAAAGATTTTGAAGCCCAAATGCAGGAATTTAAGTCAAACCTTCAAAACAATCAAATGATGAAATTAGACAGAATTCACATAGCACATCAATAATAGCGCATGGCATACAAGAAGTGGAAAAGGAAAATAACTATGAAACAATAATTAATTTTGTTAAAAACTATTTCATATAAACATATCAAAAAATGAGCTGAACTACTGCTACCGACTCGGCAAGAAATCTTCACAATCACCCGCTAAACCGAGACCGTTGGTAATCATATTCCACACCAGATGGCGCAGAGATGAAGTATTCTACAAAGTCAGTTGATTGTTTTTTCTAAAGTGGCGACATGAATTTTGACGTTTTAACAGGCAACAATAACGATTTACTCGCCGCTAGTGGCGCTACTATCGCGACTTTGACGTTTAAAAATTTAATTCCACTTACATAAACATTCACGTTAGTCTTGTAATTAACAATTAATTATAATGCCTTATTGTTGTGCAATTAATTGCCACGTTAAAAGCGGTGTAGCATTTTATCGAATACCAAAAAATAACCCGGAGAGGTGCCAGCAATGGATGAATAACATTGGTAGAGAGGGCGACTTATCCCGTTTTGCAATGCTTTGCGAAGTAAGTATTTATTAATTTATTGACATTCTCAAGCGTCACTTTGTTGAAATCCATGATTATATAAATAATAAATATTAAATAAAATATCGATTTCAACGGGAAATATCAAGATTTATAAATTAGCAGCATATCAATCTTTAGTACACAGAGCTCTAACAATTCCTTTAGATAAAAATAATTTTAATAGAGAAATTTCCATTATTAAACAAATTGCATATAGCAATGGTTATAACACTACACTTATTGACACTTTAATTAAAAAGAAAAATTATAAATTAGCTATTCAAAAAGTTTATTCCATTAATAACACTGATAAAACATTAAAATACGTTTCAATTCCATATTTTGGTAAAATTTCAGAAAAGATTGCTAAAATTATAAATAACACAAATAAATATAAAGTCATTTTTAAAACAAATAAAAATATTCTATACTCTCTTTTCAATGCTAAAGACAAAATTAATGATTTGCTAAAATCAGGTATTTATAAATTAAATTGTTCACATTGTGATTCAGTATATATAGGTCAAACAATTAGAAATTTCAGTATTAGGCAAAAAGAACATATCCGTTGTTACAAATATAAACATGCACATAAATCAAATTTTGCTAAACATTTGTTAGAACAAAATCACACATTAACATCTAATAATACAATTAAATTTTTACACTTTTCTGATAACAAAAATAAATTAAACATTTTAGAAGCTTTTGAAATTTATAAACACACAAAAAACAACATACCTTTAATGAATGAGCAAATTGATCTCTTAGATTCTCCTTTACTGAAGATTTTGGAATAAATATCTTTTTTAAACACTGATAAGCGACTGACCTCCGACGGGTTGACTGGGGCCAGCTGCTTCACGCAGTGTTAAAATAATAGAATCAAGGAGTTACTATATTTTTGCATTTGTTATAATATTTTATAATAGCTTTTGACAATGGCACAATGATGCCGAAATACGTATAAAGCGAATAAATCTTGATATTTCCCGTTGAAATCGATATTTTATTTAATATTTATTATTTATATAAGTATTTATTAGATTAAATAAACAATTAAAATATTAGTTTTGCGATATATAAAAATAAACTGTTATTTTCATTACTTGAAGAAACATTTCACTGAAGATCAATCTGAAAATCGAACAGACCGAAAAGTTTTGCGGTGGAATGCTGTACCCACGATTTTTGATTTCACAGCCCGTAGTTCGAAAACCCTTCAACCCAGAAAACGACGAGTAGATAATTCTCCAGATTTGTCTGACACTATTAGTAAGTTCATTATAACTACGTTTAGGAGAATTATGCACAGAAAATATTCATCACAAATGCCAGAAATACTACATTCAACCTCATATTTATTCCTGCACCATAATACAAATACCGGAGTCGTACAAATACACACAATTTTTAAAAATCTACACATTATAAAATCGAAAATTGGATAAAAAACACAAAAATCCATGATTAATAATAAGTAAATTATGAAAATAAATTGTAATCATTAATTTTTAACCTTTTACTAGATTTATTGACTGTTTTCAACTCTACTTTGGTAAAATCTATTGGGAACAATAGATATTGTAGTATATTTGTTATAGTTTTGATTCAACTATTCAGCTTCTATTCCAATTTTACTAGTAAACGTGAAACTAAGAGTTCAGTTTGTTCATTCATTAAAGGTATATTATTATTTTAGTGTATTTGTAAATTTCTCCAAACGATGTAATTTCTATTTGCCAAGTATCACCAAAGTATAAAAATATATAATTGTATTATTAGATGTCAATAAGTGATTGTGTTCTAATAAGTGTTTTCAGCTTATAGCTACCTTATTATGTAACGTGTGTTGTTTGTGTAGTACCTATATTAAAATAAAATAATTGTTGATATATTAGTGAAGATATAATTAAATAAATCCAATTTTCCTTAGTTGAAACACCCCACACCAGTACCCATTCCGATAATCCTATAACTCAAGACCATACTAATCCTGCAATCCATGACCAAAAATACTGTCAGCAAATAATAAAAACTTTACAAAACCAGTTACAAGCTGCACAGAAACAAATACAGAGTTTAACTAAGAGAAATGCTATACTAGCTGAAAACGTAAAGAAAGTATTCGAGCCTGAACAGATAGAACTATTAAATAGAGGTACCCACCATGGAATACAATGGTCAAATACCAGCATACGCAAATCCCTAAAGTTGTATCTCACATGCGGCACAAGTGGTTACAACGAACTACGCAGGCAGCATCTCCCTATTCCGTGCATTAGAACATTGCAAAGAAAAATTCAGTCCTTTAAGTGTATGCCGGAAATACATGACGAAATTTTGAATTTATTGGAAGTAAAGGTTGAATGCTTGTTGCCAGAAGAAAGGCATGCTGTATTATTAATAGATGAAATGGTCATAAAAACTGGATATCAATTTGATAATAACAGTGGCGAAATAATAGGTAACATATTTACTCATACAGTTTTTATACAACAGTGATATAATACAATAAAACCACTACCTTTTATATTATTAAAACTATTACACTAAAATTAAATTTTACTATTGTAGGAAAACCAACAATTAAGTCTTCTGATGGCACCACAACAGAAGAATTTTTATTTTTATTTTATTATCTTTAATGAGGACAAGAACATAAGTAGGTATACAGGGTTATTCAAATTCGAGGCTCACCATTGGGATCTCCGAAACCTTAAGAGATAGGAAGACGGTTAATATGGGGCAAAGTTGCGCTATATAGTGCTGAACAATAATTAAAAAAGAAATTTAACCTATCTACCTTAGTTTTTTTATTATGGCTAAAAACAGAAATATGGCAATTTTGTTTTTTGGGCATAAGTTGCTTGTTATTAAAGTGTTTTTAAATCTCTTTAAAATATTCTTTAAGCAACATTTTAGCTGCAATACCGTAGTGGTATCAAAATTTTTCTACCCCGTTTCGGTTTTTTGTCATGGGCGGCATAATGAATTTTTACAGTATCGGATAGAGTTTTTGATGGTGCTTTCAACGATGTATAACATGATGACTTTCGACTGCCGAAAACTGTGGATGCAACAAGACGGTGCACCTCCCCATAACACTATTCCAGTACGAAATTTTCTCAGCAGCATTTCCATAATCAATGGATAGGCAACCGTGGAGTTGTGGAATGGCCTACTCGATCACCTGATTTGTCCCCTTTAGATTTCTTTTTGTGGGGAATCCTCAAAAATAAAATCTATAAGACCAGGATTAACAATAGGGAGGAATTAACAAGAAACATTTTACATGTATTTGCTACAATTCGAGGCAAAGATATTCAAAAAGCTGTAAACAATATTAGAAAAAGAGCAAATCTGTATACGTGAGAACGGCCTCCAGTTTGAACATCTTCTGTAATCACACAACTAGTTCCTATTACTTATACTACAATGTTATAATAAAAAACGGTAGATAGGCTACATTTCTTATTTAAGATTAAGATAAGTATTATTTATCAGCATTGTGCGATGGTGAGCCTCGAATTTGAATAACCCTTTTCATAATTCGAGAAGTTTTTCCATGGCAATCTATTTAAATTAAATAACTGCAGTTTTCCGCAGTCGAAAGTCATCATGTCATACATCATTGAATGCATCATCAAAAACTCTATCCGATCATGTAAAAATTCAATATGCCGCCCATAAGAAAAAACAAACCTGAGGATGATTCCGTAAAACCGAAACGGGGTAGAAAAATTTGGATACCACTGCGACATTGCAGCTAAAATGTTGCTTAAAGAAAGTTTTAACAGATTTGAAAAATTTTTAATAAGAACCAACTTACGCCCAAAAAACAAAATTGCCATTTTTCTGTTTTTTTGCCATAATAAAAAACTAAGGTAGCTACAATAAATTTCTTTTCTAATTATTGATCAGCACTATATAGCGCAACTTTGCCCCAATCTAACCGTCTTCCTATCTCTTACGGTTTCCGAGATCCCAATGGTGAGCCTCGAATTTGAATAACCCTGTATAATAGCTACATGTCCTTGCAGTCGAGCATGTTGAAAACGACGTTGTAATTATGATTAAAGTCAAGTTTGATTGACTGATACCCTTGTAGTGAGTAGATATCCCATCAAGATTGTATATATCAGCAGCTTTAGTAGGTTTTCCTAAGATTTCTAACAATCAAACACTAATACCTCACTCAGTATCTTAGAGGTACAAAAATTGATATCGCAGATTACAATGCAAGTATGTAATTTTATAAAATTACTTGCCTGTTATCAAACACTACAATGTCATTTAAAACGCCTTCCAATACGTAAATAATCTGAATATCCAAAAAAATACAATAATTTATGACGGTTATCATAAACGACAAACTCGCAGAATGAAGGTTAGTTTGTGACAGAATGTCAAACTTTCAAAGTCGCAAACTAAATTTGTTGACAAACCTTAAATTCTTAACACCATATAGCGGAAGAAAGATCGTTATTGTTGCCTTTTCAAGTTCGTCGCTACTTTAGAAAAAACAATCAACTGGCTTTGGTATTCTACAACAAAAAACAACTCAAGGGCTCAGGTATAATCATCACTGAACTGCTAACAACGGAGCGCGAAGAAATTTTCAAGGCCGCCAGACAAAAATTTGGACCACACAACTGTTGGACACAAAATGGCAGGATCGTCTACAAGTTAAACAACAAAATAGAAACAATAAGAAACAAAATGCAACTAGATCGACTTGCATAGGATTAAACAACAATACACCCGACTCACTGTAAGTGCAATTATATAGTACTTACTCTAAACTGATAATATCTAAGACATAAATACAAAGATTTACTTTATACTATTAAACAATACTCAAATAGGATTATAATACATAATTAGTAACTGTTAGTACTAAAATAGATTGCAATATATACATTAGTTACCATTATTATTATAAGAGATTAATAAGTATAATAAAATTAGATATCGTAATAATAAGATAGAAATAAGTTATTTCACATTCATTAATTAGCTAACATCATAATATAGGATTATGGACTCTTACATTAGAGATATTGAAAACAACAACATAAATACGCAAATCGTTTACGATGTGGAGGTGTGCAAACAAATCCTTGATACAGGATATATTAAACCAAAATTTAATATCCTTCATCAAAACATAAGAAGCATTGCTAAAAACTTTGAAGAAATGATAGTTTTTTTAAGCTAATTCCAAAACTACTTTGACGTTATTATACTCACGGAGACATGGCACATCCAGATCTATGACGTAAACCTCTTTAAGTTAAACTGCTATGAATCTGCTTATAACAATGGCAGATTCACTCAAAATGACGGGGTAGTTATATACATCAAGAATGAATATGATTTAAATATCAGTCTCCACACCATATCAAATTTACAAGTAATTAAAACTGAAATAACTTACAGGGGCAAAACAATAGCAATTACGGCAATATACAGACCTCCCTCCACAAATCCACAAGTTTTTATAAATGAATTCAGAACATACTTAAGTAAAAATTCCAACTCTACCCACAATATTATAATTGGCGATATTAATATTGACATATTAGATAACCTAGATTATTGTCATGACTATTTAAATGCTTTATGCGAAATGGGGTATCAGTCACTTATAAACGGATACACCAGAATACAAAATAACTCTTAAGTCTTGCATAGATCATATTGTCACGAAGCGATTAAAACTATTTATTAAGGTATTGATGATAATCAATGTAATTACCTACTAAGTAAAATCAATGTAATTCAACATGTTAGTATCACGTGCCAAGCATGCTAGAATCACATGTCAGATAACATTATCTCTGCACATGAAGATAAGGTTCTGCTTACTCGAACATATCAAGTTTCATGATCCATGTGCATCCAAGGTTATTACCTTATTTGGTAATGCAACTCTTCTAGTGGCTGTGATTGGATATGCAATTCTGCTGACTAGGAATATCAGGTTTCATGAGGGATCTGGTGATCTTCGCGTGCCGAGGTCATATAACCATATATGGACATGCAAACTAGTATATAAGCACAATGTTTCTCCATTCGAGGCAGTGTGCTCCAGCTATACACACAGAGAGACAGAGTGTGCGTCCAACACTCAACAGCCAAGCTGTAGCTTCGACCAAGTTCTACAACCAAGCCAACTGGTTGGGCCCTTTGGGGCCCAAACTCGACATTTGAAGACTCAGAATAACTACAACAAGATAGACCTGGCCAGGGTCCAGTTAACAACTCTAAATAGAAGACTACAGAACACCCCTTCAACCAACCATGGTTCGTTTGGCACTACTAGCTGTTGTTATGTAAGCTCACCTTGATGGTGCATATTATTCATCTTTGTAAACTTTAATTAAATATAGTTATGTAAAGTACTGACTTGTTTAAATCCAGACTAGTCACAATTTATAACGTGACATTTTGGTGGAGTGCCGGGCAAAAACGTTATGCGAATATTTTGGTGGAGTGCCGGTTCCATTTTGAAATGTTATGCGAGTATTTTCGAACATTATGCGAATATTTTGGTGGAGTGCCGGCTTCCATTTTTTTGAAAGCATTTTGGTGGAAGCGCCGGTTTTAATTTTATGTTATGGACAAAAATTACTATTTTATTCGCTACAACGTTAGCAGCACTAAAAAAGCGGAATTTCAATAATTAATTTAAAAACTGGTTATCAGTCCTGTGTACCGTGTCTGGATCTAAATATATGAACCAAAATAACGCTAGCAAACCCTTTGTACTAGAAATACTAGAATATACTATATACTACTAATATACTAGAATAATAATTCCAACTTATATAGCTAATTTTGATTTTACATAGTTGTAAAAAAAATTGCAACGAGTATGAAAATGTGCTCAGAAAAATTTAAATCAAAAATAATAAATATTCAGTGAAAATGAACATGATAAACCTTATAAAAAAAAAATTTCGGATAAAATTAAATAATTAGTAGGGGCCAACAGCAAGTTTCAAATATTATATATTTTTATTACGCGAAAATAGTTTGTGTAAATTACTGAGAAGTAATGTTTTTAGAAAATGCAACTCTAGTTGTAGAGTTATGAATTAAATTTGAAAACCTTTTATTAAAAATGTTTTATCGAATAAAATTTATCAGAATTGAGAGACATATTTTACATAAATGCCAATTAAGAATAACAATATTGCTAAATTTAAAATAAATCTTATAAAAGGAATAGGAAAAGAATAAGTGTAAATAAGGTTGGAAAAGTGTGAAGTGGGGAAAGAAATTGTATGTGGGGAAGTAAATTTGCTTTTATCAGAATAGGAAGAACATAAGGAAGAAATAGGAAATACAGCTTGATACAAATAATGTGGTAGTAAAAGTTGAAAATAAAAAATGTTGCAAGTGGAAAGAATAATTAAAGTAACGAAGGATAACTAAGTTCTGAATATTGAATAATAATATGGAAATAAAGCGTCGAATATAATAATGAGGGGGGGAAATCGTCGAATAAAACACTAAATAGAGTGATATGAATAATATGAGTTATATAATATGTCAAGTGACAAGGGGAAATAAGTAAATGAGGGTTGGGATTAATTTATTGAATAGGAGAATAAAGTTATCAACAATGAAAAATAATAAAAATGCATAAAATGCAACATTAATAAAAGAAATAGATATGAGTCACAAGTTTTGTAAAGATTAGTAAAAATGGGAAAGAGAGTATAAAAGCAATTAGAAACGAAAGGATGAGGAACTTAGATGGTTTTTCTAACAGAATCGGTCGAATAATTCAATTGAATGCTTTTAATTTTAACATTTTAAGTTAATTTTAATTTTCGTAGGTACATACTTGCTGTTTGTTTCTATTTAAAAAGAAAAAGTTATGTGACATAAATTGCAAAAAGGAGTTTTACTTCAATACATAGGCGGCATATTTGAATTATTAAATTAAATTTCACTTTTCAAATTCTTGTAAGAACTGTAAACAGTTTGCAAAACATTACTAATATTTTCTTCGAAACTAGAGCTACATAGAGTTAATTTAATCAGGTCGATGTTAGTCACATTTATTGCAGATTAAAAAATATATATTTTGCAAATTGTATAAAATAAATATTATAAATTACTCTTACGTTTATCACAATAGCAACGTTGAACTTGTAACATTTGACGCACTGCACTGTCATAAAGCAAGCAAAAACCGCTGAATTGCAAATGTATTTGTGCATCTCGATGCAGCTGCAGTCTCTATAAGTTCAAGCTAACTATAACCTTGTAATCTTTTATGTAATAGTCATGTCATTTTATATACAGTTAGGGTACGCATTTGTGACCAAATATTATTTACACACTATAGTCAATCATGTACGAGTATATATTTTTTAGTGTATGTATCATTTAGCTGCCAACCAAGGAGATTTATCCTTGTAAAAAATGTTTCATTGTAACTATTGCTTGTATACTTATACTAACTAGGTATGTTTGTCTATGTAACAATTAGGGGTGTGTTTTACGGATGTTATACAATCACTTCGTGACGTAGCATTATTTCTTAAGCGATCATGCTTCTCGCTTGGTTAAAAGGGGGAGAAATGTCACGAAGCGATTAAAACTATTTATTAAGGTATTGATGATAATCAATGTAATTACCTACTAAGTAAAATCAATGTAATTCAACATGTTAGTATCACGTGCCAAGCATGCTAGAATCACATGTCAGATAACATTATCTCTGCACATGAAGATAAGGTTCTGCTTACTCGAACATATCAAGTTTCATGATCCATGTGCATCCAAGGTTATTACCTTATTTGGTAATGCAACTCTTCTAGTGGCTGTGATTGGATATGCAATTCTGCTGACTAGGAATATCAGGTTTCATGAGGGATCTGGTGATCTTCGCGTGCCGAGGTCATATAACCATATATGGACATGCAAACTAGTATATAAGCACAATGTTTCTCCATTCGAGGCAGTGTGCTCCAGCTATACACACAGAGAGACAGAGTGTGCGTCCAACACTCAACAGCCAAGCAGTAGCTTCGACCAAGTTCTACAACCAAGCCAACTGGTTGGGCCCTTTGGGGCCCAAACTCTACATTTGAAGACTCAGAATAACTACAACAAGATAGACCTGGCCAGGGTCCAGTTAACAACTCTAAATAGAAGACTACAGAACACCCCTTCAACCAACCATGGTTCGTTTGGCACTACTAGCTGTTGTTATGTAAGCTCACCTTGATGGTGCATATTATTCATCTTTGTAACCTGATATTCCTAGTCAGCAGAATTGCATATCCAATCACAGCCACTAGAAGAGTTGCATTACCAAATAAGGTAATAACCTTGGATGCACATGGATCATGAAACTTGATATGGTGATCTTCGCGTGCCGAGGTCATATAACCATATATGGACATGCAAACTAGTATATAAGCACAATGTTTCTCCATTCGAGGCAGTGTGCTCCAGCTATACACACAGAGAGACAGCGTGTGCGTCCAACACTCAACAGCCAAGCAGTAGCTTCGACCAAGTTCTACAACCAAGCCAACTGGTTGGGCCCTTTGGGGCCCAAACTCTACATTTGAAGACTCAGAATAACTACAACAAGATAGACCTGGCCAGGGTCCAGTTAACAACTCTAAATAGAAGACTACAGAACATCCCTTCAACCAACCATGGTTCGTTTGGCACTACTAGCTGTTGTTATGTAAGCTCACCTTGATGGTGCATATTATTCATCTTTGTAAACTTTAATTAAATATAGTTATGTAAAGTACTGACTTGTTTAAATCCAGACTAGTCACAATTTATAACGTGACAATATATTTATTAAATCCAAAGCGAAGATTAATGAGGACAAATCAATCATTTTCCAAAACACCATTACCGATCACTTCACAGTTATCGGCAGTATACCGCTGAATACAGGTATCACGCACCCACTAACCACAAAAATAGGCATATCTGAAGGTTAAACTTACAAATGTTAAAAACTACATTAAGCACAATTAAACTCGAAGATGAACTTGAGAATAAAAATATTGAGGAAGCAACGAATTACTTTTTGGAACAAATAAATACAGCAATCCAGAAATCAACTCATACGATATTGCTAAGAAATAACGAAACTAAACGAAAAGACTGGATTACATCAGGGCTAGTTAAATTCACAAATTGCAAGCAAAAATTATTTATTATCTGGTCAAAAAACCCACATGATATTAATGCCAAAAACAGCTACATTGACTACAGAAATAAATTAAACTCACTCATTCGACTGACAAAAAATAACTATTTCAAAAACAAAATTAGTAGTGACAAATCTAGCAAAAACTTGTGGAAAACTGTTAACTCGCTAGCTCCAATTGGAAACAAAAGCAGTAAAATAAAGCAACTAAGCAATCAGCAAGGTTTAGTAACCACTGATAAGAAGGAAATCGCAAACATATTCAATGATCATTACACAACCGTAGGGAAAAAACTAGCAGATAAAATAAGTAAAGTAGAAAATAGAAACTTTAACACTAAGTTAAAACACAACCCAAACTCTATTTTTATATCCCCAACAAATGCATCCGAAATGACTAAAATTATTAAAGAGTTAAAACTAGGAAAATTTCCAGGCAAAGACAATATAATCACAGAAGCTCTGAAACTAACTACTGACATCATAGCTAACCCCCTAGCGGTACTAATAAACCGAATCCTAGACTCTGGGGAGTGCCCAAGAGAATTCAAAACTGCGGTAATAAAACCCATATACAAAAACGGTAATAAGAAATTAGCAGAAAATTACAGGCCCATATCGCTCATATCAAACGTGGCAAAGATTTTTGAGAAAGTACTCAAAGAACTACTTACTAACTTATTAGATAAACACGGAATATTATCTACTGCACCAAATAAATGTAAAAAAGTATGGCAAATTGTAAATACGGTTACTGGTCGGAATAAAAAATCAGAAAATGCCATTAAACTGAAAACAAAAAATAATTGTACCATCGTCAATCCCATTGAAATAGCGAATTCTTTTAACACTTACTTTCAATCATTAACTTTAACAATACAAAAAAATTTGCATCTATATACAGACCCAACCTTCAAAGATACAAATATAAATAAAAATTATTATCCTACTTTCTATTTGCACCCTACTGACATATCTGAAGTAACACAGACCATTAATGATCTAAAAAATAAGACATCCGCTGGCTATGATGAAATATCCGTTTTAGTAATTCAAAACTTACCCGATATATAGTGTTAAAAATTTTCACAGATATAATTAACGTATCTTTTACCGAGGGAGTGTATCCAGATTATTTAAAAATCTCACTTATAAAACAATTACACAAAGGGGGATACGCAACCGACATTACGAATTACAGGCCCATAGCACTGCAATCATCTTTCGCTAAAATAATAGAGTCCATCGTATATAAACGGATGACTGCTTTCATTGATGCTCATAATATATTAAACAGTTGTCAATTGGGTTTCACTAAGAAGAAAAACATCAATGATGCAATTTTTAATTTTCTGTCATATACTTACACCTACGTTAATAACAATCAAAACAATATAAATCTTTTCTGCGACCTATCAAAAGCTTTTGACTGTGTTGACCACGAAATTTTATTTAACAAACTCGAAAACTACGGCTTTAGAGGCGTCTCCCAAACTTGGTTTCGATCATAGTTTAATAATCGCAAACAGCTTGTTGAAATAAAACAAGCAACCAACAACACTATGGTTAAATTCCAATCTAGTATGAAACCCGTCTTGTGCGGTGTGCCGCAAGGGAGTGTTCTAGGATCCCAGTTATTTCTAGTTTATGTGAACGACATTGTATCATATTCAACTGGTAAACTTACCCTTTTTGCAGATGATACAACCCTATCCTGGTCTCATTCAGATCAAAATGCATTAAGTAAAGTGGTAATAGGAGATATTAATATTAACAGTTGGTTTGCAAAGAATAAATTGTCATTAAACATGAAAAAACAAAATTAATGTCAATCAAATTAAACGATACTCCACCGATAATACAAATTGGAAACAGTGAGTTAGCATTCGTTGATCATGCGAAATTCTTAAGGTGAATCCGCATTTGACGCGTAAGCGTATTTACAACAACCAATAGGATTGCTGATTTTTTGAAATATTGCGTTTCAAGGTCAGTACGTCTCGAGTTGTTTAACTTCGAGCGCAATCCAGGGCTTCCGTTAGTTTTCTTGATTTTTGTTACTGTTAATAGTTGGTTGGTAGTTATGTTGTTATAAAAACGTCATAACGTGACTATAACCTGTAAATATTAAATTAAGCTTGTTATTCTGTTTATTATTACTATTAAACTACTATTATAAATGAGTGCGGTAAAATATGGTTGCAGTAAATGCGATTTTACTGCAACAAATTCAGCAGTAGTTATTAATCATACAATAAAGCATGGTCAAAAGCTGCCAACTGCTACCTGTAAGTTGAAAGACTGTACCTATTAATGGTGGTAGTTTTTCAGTAATCATTCTTTTGATTTAGCTTTTTACAATGATGCCTATAATATCAGCGTATGCGAACTTGATGACGAGGTAGACCACAGTGAGGTTATTATTGCTGAAGTGCAAAATCGGCCTGTATTGTGGGACCATCGCATACCAATTGTGCAGCGAAGTAAAGGAAACCGAGACCAAGCATGGGAAGAAATATCTTTTATTCTAGGAGGTAAGATTGGTCAATTTACTTAGGTTTATAATGAAACATGGCAACAAGGATTTGTTCAATTTTAGCGACACTTAGCCCTATGCAATGTCAAAAAAAGTGGAAGTATCTACGGGACCAGTACGTCCGTGCAAGGGCGATCGCAAAAAAATATATACACAGTGGGTCTGTGTTAAAGTTACACTAAAATCCAAGATTCATATGACAACCAAAAACAAAACAAGAAGAAAAAACAACAAACAAAATAAAGACAGATAAAAATAAAATAATGTAATGTGTAGTTGATTTTGAAAAATATCAAGACGAAATAATAAAGTAAAGATGAAAAGTAAAAGCTGTGGTTTAATTAAAACAAGAGGTTATGGGCCCAGGAAGAATTAAGTGAAAAATAAAAGTGTAAGAAAAAAAGCATGGCGGCAGCGAAGAATAGTTACCATATCGAATTGCTAAATGGTAATAATTATGGAGCATGGAAATTTAGAGTACTGGTGTTGCTGGAAGAAAAGGAGAAAGAGAGAGACAATAAACAAGACAAGCAACGTCAGTCGATAGTAGTTCAATGTCTGGATGATTCTCAATTAGATATAATTCGAGATAAAACAAATGCATACAAGATGTGGATGGCTTTGAAAGATCGATATGAGAAAAAAGGACTTCCTGGACAAATATTTTTAAAACGTAATTATTGAAAATACAACTGATGTTAAATATGAAGATGTAAAGAATAAGCTCTTGGCAGAATGTGAGAAGCGGATGTTATTTCATAGGAATGTAAATAGCAGTAGTGAATTGACAACAGTTTTTACGACACAAAATTATGGTGGAAAAAGATGTTATTGTTGTGGATCACCAAATCACATAAGGAGATTTTGATCAAAAATTAATTACAGTGCGCCGAGCAATGGTGGTGATCTGAGGACGAATCAGACGTTTGAAAATTTTAGAAGTTACGGAAGAGGGGATCACAGTCAATGTTGTTATGTTAGAGGAGGTTTCAGAGGTTTCCAGAATCGAGGCAATTACAGGGGCAATCCAAGAGTTTTCAATTCAAGAAGAGGTTATAGTTATAGAGGAAGAGGAAGTGGATTTCAAAATAGTGAAGTGAGGAGTAATTTGACAGAAAATGAGAGCTCACAGCAAGGTTCACAAAAAGATGAGGTCGACAGAAAAATTTGTTTTCTTGGAGAAAAGGAAATAGAAGAAAAATCAAGAAATTTCGAGGGGTTGCAGTTTTTTTATTGATTCTGGATGTACCGATCACATGGTCAATCAAAAGGAAGTTTTTTTCAAGTTTGATTATGTTAAAAGATCCAATAAAAATAGCTGTTGCTAAAAATAATGATTTTTTATTGGCCATGGGAGTCGGGAACATAAAAGCAGTAAGTAATGTAGAAAATAAGAAAATTGTTTGTAAAATTAAAAACGTTTTGTATGTACCTAACTTAAGAAAGAATTTATTAAGTGTTAAGAAACTTGAGATGTCAGATATGAAAATACTATTTGAAAATTCTACGGTAAAAATATTAAGTAAGGAT
Organism: Hemicrepidius hirtus; assembly: GCA_963082805.1. Taxonomy (NCBI): domain Eukaryota; kingdom Metazoa; phylum Arthropoda; class Insecta; order Coleoptera; family Elateridae; genus Hemicrepidius; species Hemicrepidius hirtus. The sequence continues at coordinate 30,448,971 of OY720161.1, read as the reverse complement.
GGGGAAATAATAGGAGTAGGCAAACGAGAGAATTTATATGAAATTGAGTTTTTTTTAGCGAAAGTAGAATGTATGAATGTTGAAAGTATTGAAAGTGATTATATAAAATGGCACAAGAGATATGGTATAGGATATACAGTGAAGTCCATTTATTATGCAATATAGGCATGTTGCAAGTTAATTGGTGTACGCACTTTACCATTGGAATATAGGCAACCCATTATGCAGTTAGCTAGTTTTTTTTATCTAACCATCTATGATCTAACCGAAATCAGCAACACATGAAAGTTTAACCTCAAAATAAAACATGTTCTTAGTTTAAAAAAAATTTTATAGGTAACAAAACAATAATAATAATACATTCCTGACAATTGAAAATTTAAATTCATCAGTAGGCAGGGGCAAGAGTGGTTAGCAGTGTATAATGAGTTGCCTATATTCCAATGGTAAAGTGCGTACACCAATTAACTTGCAACATGCCTATATTGCATAATAAATGGACTTCACTGTATGATATAGGATTTTCAGGATTGAAAGAAATAATTAAAAAACAAATGGTTGAGGGATTAGAAAATGTTAAAGTACAGGATGTAGAGTTTTGTGAGTCATGTGTGAGTGGAAAAATGGCCAGATTTCCATTTACAGAAAGAACCAAAAGTAAACGGATATTAGAGACAATACATTCTGATGTTTGTGGATCTATCATACCCTCAAATTATGATCTAAATAGAGATACTTTGTTACTTTTATTGATGACTATTCAAACTTTTGTGTAGTTTATTTAATAAAAGAGGAAAGGGAGGTATTTGAGAAATTTAAAGAATTTACAAGTATGGCTGAGGCAAAATTTAATAAGAAAATAGCAACTTTGAGGTGTGACAATGGTGGTGAATATGTTTCGAATGAGTTTAAGAATTACTGTGTTGAAAAAGGTTGTGTTTTAGATTATACTGTAGCATATACTCCGGAACAGAATGGTAAGGCAGAAAGAAAGAACCGAAGCTTAGTAGAAAGGGCTAGAGCAATAATGAATGAATCTGGAATACCAAAAGAGTATTGGGGAGAAGCGATTTTGACAATAAATTACATTATGAATAGAGGCACATCTTCAGGATTAGACAAAACACCATCAGAGGTTTGGTATGGTTAAAAACCGAGTGTGAGCAATTTTAGAGTTTTTGGATGTACAGTCAGCGACAAATGTTTTCACCAGTATGATACCACTGAACACGTTTTTCTGAGAAATATAAGAGGTACCATAACGTCGTTCTTATTGTTTTATATAGGTATCTTGGTAACACTGTTAACAAGATGAAGTGAAATATAGAAATGTGTTATATTTCTCAGTAAAGTGGGATGCAGTGGTACAAGACTGGTGAAAAACATTTGTCGCTGACTGTACATGTTACAGTCATATACCAAAAGAATGTCGAGATAAATTTGATAAAAAAGTTAAGAAATGCGTAATGATGGGGTATGCTCAAGTAGGTTATAGGTTATGGCATACAGAAAAAGAAAAGATGATTATTGCGAGAGATATTAAGTTTAACGAGAGTGAGTTCTGGTATAAAATAAAAGAGTGTGTGCAAGAGAGTGAAAGTTTTGATGAGATAGAGACATTAGATGAACAAATAGGGGCAGTAAAGTATCAAAGTGAGAAAGATGATGATAATGAAATTATAGATAGAAAAAAGAACAAAAGATTAGTGAAACTACCACAAAAATACAGAGATTATGAGTTATATGTGGCATTTGATGCGTGCAGTTTTGTAGAAAATGTACCAGTGAGTTTTACTGAATTAAAGGATAGAGTAGATAAAGAAAAATGGTTAGAAGCTATAGACAGAGAGTTGAAATCAATCAAAATTAATGAGACATGGGAAAAGGTGAAGAAACCAGAAAATTGTCAATTTTTAGATACCAAATGGGTATTTGCTTATAAATCTATGGAGGAAAATGAGAATGATAAGTTTAAGGCACGATTAGTTGTAAGGGGTTTTGCACAAAAGGATTATGATGAGATATATTCACCTGTAGCGAGAATGACCAGTATTAGAGCTTTGTTAATATTAGGGAATCAGTATGGATACGTATTCCAACAATTGGATGTAAAGACGGCATGAAGATATATTATATATATATATTGCACTGTATCCTCACTCTCTAATTCTTAGCGGTGCTAATAAAAAAAATATGCTGTAAATATTGATCAACTTTACCTGTACGAGTTAGATCTACAAGAAAAATAAACAAACAAAAGAACTCTTATCTCGGGCTCCTTCGATACCTTGTCCTGCTCTGACAAGTATCTTCTGTGGGTCCACTATTTAGCATAAACACAACAAAAAAACTTTCATACGATAAACAACAAAAAAATGAAATGACAAAAATTTTAAGCAACACACAAACAAAATTGAAATTTATTTACACAAGAAATGAACACAAATTAAATTAAAGTAATCAATAAACATCCTATCATCCCTAGGCTCAAAATTAAATTTAAATACTAAAAAAAAAACTTATCTTATAATTGGTTCGGACTCTGGTGTATAGCGTACTTCAAAATTCCCGCGCTTCTTTCAATTTCCCGATCTGCAACGAACAAATCCAATCTCGTACGAACAAATCCAATCTCGTACGAACAAATCCAATCTCGTACGAACAAATCCAATCTCGTATTCAATAATAGATCACTTTATAAACAACAATGGCTACTTCAATGCTTGCAAACACAACATAAAATTCAACTTTATAATTTTCTGACTCGAGGAAACGACACGCTCTTTCAAGAAGCTTTAGCTGAGTCAGTCCTTTTTGTTTTTTCCAGGCCTATTTATCACCTTTGTCAACAAGTTTGTTTTTCACCATGGTAACAAACATTTTTACTGTAGAAACATTAGAACATCAATTGTTTTTATAATATAATAATTTTAAATGCCTTTCTGGCCTTTATACTGCAAGATTTCTCGAAACTAAGCACATTTTCCGATTCCTCATAATTTTCTCTTTTGAATGATATATCCTTTGCTATGTTTTCAATACCATTTGCAAAACTTTTCAAATTTGTTAATTTTCCTTATTAAGGAAAACTTTTTCACTCAACTCATATAAATTTTCAGATTCCTCACCATTTTCTACACACTTTAAGTTCTTTGCTTTTCACCAAAAACTTCTCCAAAGTCCAAAATTAATAATTTATAAATTTTGATAACATAACCTCAAACCTTAAATTTTTAGATAAACGATTTTTTAAGAAAATCATTTTCCATATAAAAGAAACATGAAGATAAACCGTTTCTAACTAAAGAGATAGCTACAACCCACATCACAAATACTGGGACAACCTATTGAACAAACCAACGTTTATCCGAGTATTGTAAGATGCTTCGATAACAAATTATATAAATAAAAAACTTAAAATAAAAATATAGCCTTTCACAAATAGCTAAATTCATTCAGACAAAGAATTATCTTAAATACTAAACCCATTTTTACATAATTACATAATTTTATGACATTAATAAACATTTACTTTTAGTGGACCAAACGAAAGCATATCGGAACCAAATATGGCCCAAATTTTGAAAGATAGAAACGAACCACAGCTGATACCAAGACAAATACAAACAAAGAACCAAATATCCTGAGATAAGAGCCTTCAGAAACCGAAATAATATTTATTATGAACATAACCGATTTATTGAAAAGAAAAATTAAAATAAAATTTGACAAATTTATTAAACGTAAGCTTAAGGTAGCTATCAACCTTTATATTAATTTAGCATAGGAACTCGTACAAGTCCCGAGTCAATATCACAACAATATATATATATATATATATATTGATACGCGGTATCTTGTCGCCTCCGGTACATGGAAAAGGCGACCTGGCCTCCGGGTCATCCCATTGAGTTAAGTTGACAAAAAATGTATATATGGGGTGTTGAAATGATACCCAATCCGGATTCCTTGAGAGGGGAAAAGATTTTTAATTTTTAAGGGGCCATATATGGGGAGCACAAAGTGTACGCTGTCACCTCCTTATATACGCACACCTTGTTGTCGTTGTTGCCTCCGACGGTGTTGCCACATTATCGGAGGTCACATAGACACCTCTATATACGCGTTCTGGATTTAATATGAATACACATACAGGCTGCTAGTTTGCACTATATTTTAATTTCTAAAACGGCGACTTACGGTGTGTCCCAAATAGAGTAGTATTGCATGACTATCTTTGTTATTAATAAAGATACAGATTCGGTTAAATGGGCAATTTTGTGAGGTTTTTCTTGCTGGTTTAGATGCTGCTTAGAAACATGAAACATTCCGAACACTTCAAAAGATATCCGTAAGAAACCAAAAAATCCAAGTTACAGAAAATTGTTTTATACAAAAGTTACTTGATTCATTAAGATATATAAAACCATGTTTGTAAAAATTATCGCAAAGGCCGATTTCAAGATATTGATAGCAACTTTCTTATTTAAATAGGCGCCGCGCCATCTTGGATTTTCAAATGAATAAATTTAATTTTTTTTTCAGCATTCAACGATGTATAAAGTGTATGTTTAAAGTAAAAAATAACGGCATACTTAATATATGTTTTGTATTAAATAAAGTAAGCCATGAAAACAAGCGAATTAAAAAAAAACTTTAAACAAAATTTATTTATTTACTTTTTATCATACCCCACAGAAAAAAGTCAAAAGGTGTTAGATCTGCGGACCTGGGTGGCCACCTAATAGGTGTGTTTCTTAGCTATCACTCTGTTATTAAATCGACCATTTAAATAATTAATAACATGGAATTGCGTTTAGGACACAGTCGGCGGAATGCCCAATGTACGTTATTTGGCGTTTTTTAAGTTTTCGGCAGAATGGTTTGTTATGGCTGTCGGCGTTTTAGGCCGATTTGACGTTTTCAAAATTCGGTGTTTTGTCATGAACCGAATTAAAGTTTTGTTGAAATCTTGAGCAAAATGTTTAATAGGGAATAGGGAATAAGGAACTTTACCTTTCTCCATCATGGTAGCTATTATACCCCGTGTGAAATTATTCTCCTTCAAGTAGCACTGTATCTTCGATGAAGGCCAAGGGGTTGATGACCTGGAGTTCGTGTATTTCCAGAAAGGGGAACTCCAAACCGTCTCAGTCTTTTCGCCGCCAATGCCTCGCATTGACGGTATATGAGGGAAAGTCTCATCCTTCAGGTCACACGCTTTGCATGTTGGGTCATTTCGCATTCCTACCGTGATGAGGTGGTTTCTCATATTGCAGTGTCCTTTAAGAAGGCTAATTAGTAGTTTTATGTTTCTCCTATCGAGTTTCAGGATTTCCTTTGTATATTCCCTGGAAGGATGTCGAAGAAACAAATTTGACTGTCTCAATCCAGGCACTACCCTACAGTAGTTGCAGTGTGCCTCACTAAGTCGTTCCTTGATACAGCCCTTTGCGCTACTATAAGCGATGTCCCAAGTGGGATCTGCACCGGTCATTGTCAGTTGAGCTCCTGGTCTAGGTAGTGAGTCCCCCTTTTCGATCTCTTCTATACCCTGGTGTCCCGGCACCCACTACAGAGTAACTCTGTTATGGGTAGCTAGTTCACTCAGATCCTGTAGGCAACTATCAACAGTCTTGGAGTAGACTTCCAACGACAGTAGGGTCTTTAGGGCAGCCTTACTGTCCTGATAAGGATTTGCCTATTTTCGTAGTGTGTCCCTACCATAATGTGTGCGTAGATGGTGATAGCACCGGGTTCAAACTGGAAGCCAGTGGCATAGCGGCCCAGGTTTATGCTTATTTCATGACCTGTGCCCTCTTCAAGTGCCCTTCTCCAGTTCTCCTCCCCATCCTGCAGCCGTCTGTGTACCAAGCGGTAAGGTAAACGGTCTGTTTTACTTTGTGACCACATCTGCGCTCCTCAGACATAAGTATCCTGAAAGGTTTAGTGAAGTGGAACTTTCAGAGTGTTGTGTCTGACTGCATTTGTAGCATGCAGTTTTCTTTCATTAACCGGAAGATTTCTGTGGGAAAGCCCCTTCTCCAAAGAATCTCCGATTCTGTTTTGAGTGAGTTTGTAGGCCGCTGCCATGGCCTCATGCTCCACCACTAGCTACAGAGGAGGTAGACCTAACAGCGTCTCTAAAGCTGCAGTGGAGGTGCATGCTATGACCCCTACTATTCCTAAGCATACCAAACACTGTAGTGTGTCTAGTTTAGTCTTTATGACCGTGTTATTTGCTTTAAGTCACCAGATTAGTGATGCATAGGTTACCACTAGTAGAACCAACTTGGTGTATAACCAGTGAACCATTGTGGGTTTGAGCCCCCAATTTTGTCCAAATAATCGCCTACTCACCCATAGGGATGATGGATTTAGTTACTACGTTTTCCACATATAAGTTGATGGTGAGCCTTAGTATCTAAAGTGACGGAGGTTTTTTACCTGCGTTACTCCCATTATATCTTACCCCCATAGTCGAAGGTCCTTCAGCTGTATGAGGTTCATTTTCCTAGTAAAGACAATATTAGAGGTTTTTGCGGGGTTAACCGAGACTTCCACTTCTAAGCACCATCTTTCCACGTTAAGCAGTACCCGCTGCATCAAATTTTGCACCACGCCCCCGTACTTTCTAGACTCTCTATTCCTCAGTGTGAAGTCGATCCAGCTGGCTACGGTCGAGCTGACTCCACCTTTTGTCACGACATTGTTTATCGAGTCGAAGGAAGAAGGATGTCTGGTCAAACGTCCCTTCGATGTCTATGAAAGTAGCCAGCGCAATCTCTATGGTATTTTCTGCCCTTTAAACTAGCTTGTGTATGCCGAGTTTGCAGAATTTCCCTGTTTGGTTTTTTATGTAGGGGATATTCCCTCATTACAACATCCCTTATGTATCTATCGACTAGTATTTGCATCGTTTTCAAAACAAGAAAGGTCAGACAAATCGTCCTAAAGGACTTTTAAAATGTGAGCATAAGGCGATGACAGTACCCGTTTCCACAGGGATCAGACAAGGAGACAGCTCGAGACCAACACTGTTTAATGTAATTATGGACCAAATAATAACTAAGGTGAAAGAAATGAACATTGGTTACAGAATTGGAAATGACAAAATACATAATTTGTCTGTTATGCAGACGATGTCGTCTGATGGCTGAAAACAAAGATGATCTGCAGCGCTTACTATTTCGATTACAAACCAACGACATTCAACATGAAAATATCCACCCAGAAAACGCAATCTCTTCTAGTGTCAAAGGAGATGATTAGATGTAAACTGATAGTAGACGACACCCCATCGGCCAAGTCAGAAACTTCAATTACCTAGGTGCTATTATATCCAGTCACAGAAACACACATAACGAAGTCCCCACACAGACAGGTAAAGCTGGAAAGACATCACAGCCTGTCTGCGCGAAATAATATTGCGAAAGAAGCACCTCAGCGTTGAAAGTAAAGGAAGCACCTATAAGATATGTGCAAGACCCATCCTTATATATGCAGCACAGACGAAAGCTGAAACAGCAAAAGCAAAGAATATTACGAGGACAAGGGAAATGAGGACCCTTCCAGCTATAACAAGACACATAATACCCGACAGAATTAGAAATAGCACAATCCGAAACACATGTAACACAGAAGATGTGGTCAGATGGAGCAGATCAAGACGACCATTCTGGCGAGAGCACGTCGAAAGAATAGGTAACAACAAACTCGCAAACAAGGTACCCAAAATCCAAACACAAAACGCCCACCTAGAAGGCCACCAAAAAAATGTCATTAGGACTGGACATCGGGCTCACAAGACATTTAAGAGAAGAAGAGGAATGTCAGTTCAGCTGTCATATTAATGTGAATGTCAATTTTCTAAAGATAGATATGTTGGACATGGTTGAAAAGCTCTTTTTATGCAGTGTTTAAACACACCAAAAACGAATATAGCGGCCAAAAGAAAAGTTGAGTATCGGTCCATCTAATCTAGAAGGCATAGAAAAACTTTGATGTCACCATGGGATGCAGGATATTGTGGTAGTATGATAATGTATATTCGAAAATAATTTAAATAATGTAGTATTATAGTATACACTAATTGTCCAATTCCTTGGCGAAATACTTACAAGTCTTTTTGATAATACTTGCTGCACAGTTTTAGCAGCATCTTAGGCCCAATTGCACCGGTTACACTTAATTAATAAGTGTCCCTTAAAATTTTAATTGCTATAGAAACAACTGTCGCTAACAATTACATCCATTTGAATTAATTTTTTAAGTGACACTTATTATTTAAGTGTAACTGGTGCAATTGGGCCTTAGTCCTTGATGACATCTTTAAAATACTACACTATTACACACTGCTCTTTCCGCGAGCTGCAAATATATATGAAATCATATGAAAATATCCGTATCACCTCATTTCCGGCGTTGTCATTTAGTGGAGGCGGTAAAATACCGTAAGTAATACAAAAATTAGATTTATATAATCAGAGGCGACAACGTGCCCTCCTTATCTGCTTTATGCCACTCTAGCGCCAGCGGTATATAGTGGAACTAAAAACTTTTTTTGTGAGTATGGAAGCTACGTTGTCGCCTCCGACCAATTTTTTGTATTATAGCTCTAGATGACACCCCAAGGTCAAAACCGATGAGAACATGGGAAAACGTTGTCGCCTCCGAAATCGGAGGCGACAACGTCATATATGAGGTGACAAGGTTACTTCAATATATACTTTGGAGGCGACAACGTACCCTTTATCAATATATATATATATATTGATACGCGGTATCTTGTCGCCTCCGGTACATGGAAAAGGCGACCTGGCCTCCGGGTCATCCCATTGAGTTAAGTTGACAAAAAATGTATATATGGGGTGTTGAAATGATACCCAATCCGGATTCCTTGAGAGGGGAAAAGATTTTTAATTTTTAAGGGGCCATATATGGGGAGCACAAAGTGTACGCTGTCACCTCCTTATATACGCACACCTTGTTGTCGTTGTTGCCTCCGACGGTGTTGCCACATTATCGGAGGTCACATAGACACCTCTATATACGCGTTCTGGATTTAATATGAATACACATACAGGCTGCTAGTTTGCACTATATTTTAATTTCTAAAACGGCGACTTACGGTGTGTCCCAAATAGAGTAGTATTGCATGACTATCTTTGTTATTAATAAAGATACAGATTCGGTTAAATGGGCAATTTTGTGAGGTTTTTCTTGCTGGTTTAGATGCTGCTTAGAAACATGAAACATTCCGAACACTTCAAAAGATATCCGTAAGAAACCAAAAAATCCAAGTTACAGAAAATTGTTTTATACAAAAGTTACTTGATTCATTAAGATATATAAAACCATGTTTGTAAAAATTATCGCAAAGGCCGATTTCAAGATATTGATAGCAACTTTCTTATTTAAATAGGCGCCGCGCCATCTTGGATTTTCAAATGAATAAATTTAATTTTTTTTTCAGCATTCAACGATGTATAAAGTGTATGTTTAAAGTAAAAAATAACGGCATACTTAATATATGTTTTGTATTAAATAAAGTAAGCCATGAAAACAAGCGAATTAAAAAAAAACTTTAAACAAAATTTATTTATTTACTTTTTATCATACCCCACAGAAAAAAGTCAAAAGGTGTTAGATCTGCGGACCTGGGTGGCCACCTAATAGGTGTGTTTCTTAGCTATCACTCTGTTATTAAATCGACCATTTAAATAATTAATAACATGGAATTGCGTTTAGGACACAGTCGGCGGAATGCCCAATGTACGTTATTTGGCGTTTTTTAAGTTTTCGGCAGAATGGTTTGTTATGGCTGTCGGCGTTTTAGGCCGATTTGACGTTTTCAAAATTCGGTGTTTTGTCATGAACCGAATTAAAGTTTTGTTGAAATCTTGAGCAAAATGTTTAATAGGGAATAGGGAATAAGGAACTTTACCTTTCTCCATCATGGTAGCTATTATACCCCGTGTGAAATTATTCTCCTTCAAGTAGCACTGTATCTTCGATGAAGGCCAAGGGGTTGATGACCTGGAGTTCGTGTATTTCCAGAAAGGGGAACTCCAAACCGTCTCAGTCTTTTCGCCGCCAATGCCTCGCATTGACGGTATATGAGGGAAAGTCTCATCCTTCAGGTCACACGCTTTGCATGTTGGGTCATTTCGCATTCCTACCGTGATGAGGTGGTTTCTCATATTGCAGTGTCCTTTAAGAAGGCTAATTAGTAGTTTTATGTTTCTCCTATCGAGTTTCAGGATTTCCTTTGTATATTCCCTGGAAGGATGTCGCAGAAACAAATTTGACTGTCTCAATCCAGGCACTACCCTACAGTAGTTGCAGTGTGCCTCACTAAGTCGTTCCTTGATACAGCCCTTTGCGCTACTATAAGCGATGTCCCAAGTGGGATCTGCACCGGTCATTGTCAGTTGAGCTCCTGGTCTAGGTAGTGAGTCCCCCTTTTCGATCTCTTCTATACCCTGGTGTCCCGGCACCCACTACAGAGTAACTCTGTTATGGGTAGCTAGTTCACTCAGATCCTGTAGGCAACTATCAACAGTCTTGGAGTAGACTTCCAACGACAGTAGGGTCTTTAGGGCAGCCTTACTGTCCTGATAAGGATTTGCCTATTTTCGTAGTGTGTCCCTACCATAATGTGTGCGTAGATGGTGATAGCACCGGGTTCAAACTGGAAGCCAGTGGCATAGCGGCCCAGGTTTATGCTTATTTCATGACCTGTGCCCTCTTCAAGTGCCCTTCTCCAGTTCTCCTCCCCATCCTGCAGCCGTCTGTGTACCAAGCGGTAAGGTAAACGGTCTGTTTTACTTTGTGACCACATCTGCGCTCCTCAGACATAAGTATCCTGAAAGGTTTAGTGAAGTGGAACTTTCAGAGTGTTGTGTCTGACTGCATTTGTAGCATGCAGTTTTCTTTCATTAACCGGAAGATTTCTGTGGGAAAGCCCCTTCTCCAAAGAATCTCCGATTCTGTTTTGAGTGAGTTTGTAGGCCGCTGCCATGGCCTCATGCTCCACCACTAGCTACAGAGGAGGTAGACCTAACAGCGTCTCTAAAGCTGCAGTGGAGGTGCATGCTATGACCCCTACTATTCCTAAGCATACCAAACACTGTAGTGTGTCTAGTTTAGTCTTTATGACCGTGTTATTTGCTTTAAGTCACCAGATTAGTGATGCATAGGTTACCACTAGTAGAACCAACTTGGTGTATAACCAGTGAACCATTGTGGGTTTGAGCCCCCAATTTTGTCCAAATAATCGCCTACTCACCCATAGGGATGATGGATTTAGTTACTACGTTTTCCACATATAAGTTGATGGTGAGCCTTAGTATCTAAAGTGACGGAGGTTTTTTACCTGCGTTACTCCCATTATATCTTACCCCCATAGTCGAAGGTCCTTCAGCTGTATGAGGTTCATTTTCCTAGTAAAGACAATATTAGAGGTTTTTGCGGGGTTAACCGAGACTTCCACTTCTAAGCACCATCTTTCCACGTTAAGCAGTACCCGCTGCATCAAATTTTGCACCACGCCCCCGTACTTTCTAGACTCTCTATTCCTCAGTGTGAAGTCGATCCAGCTGGCTACGGTCGAGCTGACTCCACCTTTTGTCACGACATTGTTTATCGAGTCGAAGGAAGAAGGATGTCTGGTCAAACGTCCCTTCGATGTCTATGAAAGTAGCCAGCGCAATCTCTATGGTATTTTCTGCCCTTTAAACTAGCTTGTGTATGCCGAGTTTGCAGAATTTCCCTGTTTGGTTTTTTATGTAGGGGATATTCCCTCATTACAACATCCCTTATGTATCTATCGACTAGTATTTGCATCGTTTTCAAAACAAGAAAGGTCAGACAAATCGTCCTAAAGGACTTTTAAAATGTGAGCATAAGGCGATGACAGTACCCGTTTCCACAGGGATCAGACAAGGAGACAGCTCGAGACCAACACTGTTTAATGTAATTATGGACCAAATAATAACTAAGGTGAAAGAAATGAACATTGGTTACAGAATTGGAAATGACAAAATACATAATTTGTCTGTTATGCAGACGATGTCGTCTGATGGCTGAAAACAAAGATGATCTGCAGCGCTTACTATTTCGATTACAAACCAACGACATTCAACATGAAAATATCCACCCAGAAAACGCAATCTCTTCTAGTGTCAAAGGAGATGATTAGATGTAAACTGATAGTAGACGACACCCCATCGGCCAAGTCAGAAACTTCAATTACCTAGGTGCTATTATATCCAGTCACAGAAACACACATAACGAAGTCCCCACACAGACAGGTAAAGCTGGAAAGACATCACAGCCTGTCTGCGCGAAATAATATTGCGAAAGAAGCACCTCAGCGTTGAAAGTAAAGGAAGCACCTATAAGATATGTGCAAGACCCATCCTTATATATGCAGCACAGACGAAAGCTGAAACAGCAAAAGCAAAGAATATTACGAGGACAAGGGAAATGAGGACCCTTCCAGCTATAACAAGACACATAATACCCGACAGAATTAGAAATAGCACAATCCGAAACACATGTAACACAGAAGATGTGGTCAGATGGAGCAGATCAAGACGACCATTCTGGCGAGAGCACGTCGAAAGAATAGGTAACAACAAACTCGCAAACAAGGTACCCAAAATCCAAATACAAAACGCCCACCTAGAAGGCCACCAAAAAAATGTCATTAGGACTGGACATCGGGCTCACAAGACATTTAAGAGAAGAAGAGGAATGTCAGTTCAGCTGTCATATTAATGTGAATGTCAATTTTCTAAAGATAGATATGTTGGACATGGTTGAAAAGCTCTTTTTATGCAGTGTTTAAACACACCAAAAACGAATATAGCGGCCAAAAGAAAAGTTGAGTATCGGTCCATCTAATCTAGAAGGCATAGAAAAACTTTGATGTCACCATGGGATGCAGGATATTGTGGTAGTATGATAATGTATATTCGAAAATAATTTAAATAATGTAGTATTATAGTATACACTAATTGTCCAATTCCTTGGCGAAATACTTACAAGTCTTTTTGATAATACTTGCTGCACAGTTTTAGCAGCATCTTAGGCCCAATTGCACCGGTTACACTTAATTAATAAGTGTCCCTTAAAATTTTAATTGCTATAGAAACAACTGTCGCTAACAATTACATCCATTTGAATTAATTTTTTAAGTGACACTTATTATTTAAGTGTAACTGGTGCAATTGGGCCTTAGTCCTTGATGACATCTTTAAAATACTACACTATTACACACTGCTCTTTCCGCGAGCTGCAAATATATATGAAATCATATGAAAATATCCGTATCACCTCATTTCCGGCGTTGTCATTTAGTGGAGGCGGTAAAATACCGTAAGTAATACAAAAATTAGATTTATATAATCAGAGGCGACAACGTGCCCTCCTTATCTGCTTTATGCCACTCTAGCGCCAGCGGTATATAGTGGAACTAAAAACTTTTTTTGTGAGTATGGAAGCTACGTTGTCGCCTCCGACCAATTTTTTGTATTATAGCTCTAGATGACACCCCAAGGTCAAAACCGATGAGAACATGGGAAAACGTTGTCGCCTCCGAAATCGGAGGCGACAACGTCATATATGAGGTGACAAGGTTACTTCAATATATACTTTGGAGGCGACAACGTACCCTTTATCAATATATATATATATATATATATATATATATATATATATATATATATATATATATATATATATATATATATATATATATATATATACAGAGTGATGATAAAGTATCGCACAAAAATCATATTCTGGTTATTTAATGTTTTTGCGGAAAATCCTGAGACCCGTCGATTTTTGTTTTTAAATCTCTATTTAGACATATAATTTTCAACCCCCCACCCCTCAACCCCTAAGTGCTAGCAACCCCAACTTTAAAATTTTAAATAGAAAGATACCTTTTGTGATACCTCTTTTGATAGGTCTTTTTATTCTTAATATAAGCAAAAAAAGTTTTTCAAAATCGGTTGATAAATAACGTAGATATTTAACAAAATGTAATCAAATGGAAATGTCAATATTCGACAAGAAACGGCTCAAACACACCGTAAATAGTAACATTAAAAAGGGCACTTCCTGACCTAAAAGTGTGGTTTTGATCGCCCATTATTTCTACGCTGTGACGTCATAATTTTTTTTAAATGTCAACCCCATTATTTACATTGATTACATTTTGTTAAATATCTCTGTTATTTTTCAACCGATTTTGAAAAACTTTTTTTTGTTATATTAAGAATAAAAAGACCTATCAAAAGAGGTATCACAAAGGGTATCTTTCCATTAAAATTTTTAAAGTTGGGGTTGCTATCACTTAGGGGCTGAGGGGTGGGGGGATTAAAATTACCTGCCTAAATGCCAATTTAAAAACAAAAATTGACGGGTCTCAAGATTTGTGCCATTATTTCTACGCTGTGACGTCATAATTTTTTGTTGAATGTCAACCCCATTTTTTACATTGATTACATTGTGTTAAATATCTCCGTTATTTATCAATCGATTTTGAAAAACTTTTTTAGTTATATTAAGAATAAAAAGACCTATACAAAGAGGTATCACAAAGGGTATCTTTCTATTTAAATTTTTAAAGTTGGGGTTGCTAGCACTTAGGGGTTGAGGCGTGGGGGGTTGAAAATTATATGTCTGAATGGCAATTTAAAAACAAAAATCGACGGGTCTCAGGATTTTCCGCTAAACCATTAAATAACCAGAATATGATTTTTGTGCGATACTTTATCATCACTCTGTATATATACAGATATGTGAAATCAACTATTGGAATAGGGTTGGAGTATAAAAGGAATAATAATAAAGATATTTGTTGTTATGTTGATGCCGATTGGGGAGGTGATACACTAGATAGAAAATCCGTCACTGGATTTGTTTTCAAAATTTTTGATAATGTTTTGTGCTGGACTACTAAAAAGCAAACATGTGTATCACTATCCACAACAGAAGCAGAATTAGTAGCTTTGTATTCATTTGTTTGCGACGGATTATGGTTAAGAAAATTGTTTTTAGATTTAGGTGTTAGATTCAGTTACATTACTTTTTATGAGGACAATCAGGGATGTTTAGCATTAATTAAAAATCCAGCTAATAATAGGAGAGTAAAACATATTGATTTAAAATTTAATTTTGTGAATGAAAACGTTAAAAATGAAAAGATCAAGTTGGAGTATATTGAAATATCTAAACAGCAGGCTGATATCCTCACAAAGGGTCTAGCTGTAAATTTATTTGTAAAATTTAGAAATATGTTAAGTTTAAGGGATTTTAGCGAAGGGGGGTGTTAAAGTTACACTAAAATCCTAGATTCATATGACAACCAAAAACAAAACAAGAAGAAAAAATAACAAACAAAATAAAGACAGATAAAAATAAAATAATATAACGATGTAATGTGTAGTTGATTTTGAAAAATATCAAGACGAAATAATAAAGTAAAGATGAAAAGTAAAAGCTGTGGTTTAATTAAAACAAGAGTCAGAAGCATCACCAACAGTAATTAAATTTAAATATTACGAATTGATGTCTTTCCTGAGCGATGTATTAGAGGTTAAAGGGTAAGTAGATTACATTAGTTCTTATAATTTGAATTGTTTATACTGCAGTGGTGGGGTGTGGACGACCACACAGCAGTGGTAGGTGAGAGTTTGGATCGGCTAATAATAACAGCAGAACACAAGCCATTGCTGTATAATTTGACTAGGCCAACTAAAATACAAAGACTATATTGGTCATATTTTATTAATTAACTATTATAGCACTACATCAAACATTGTGTCACATAATGTAGACGTAGAAGAATCGTCTTCGTCAAGCTGCAGTCCGGCCCCCACTACTTCATCTGAACGTTCGTTCTCTCTACCTAAAAGTAACAATGCTTCATTTATCTATTTAAGTATATAATTATTTATTTAAATTTTTATAGGAAACAAAGCTTCCTTCGATGAGGCAATTCTCCAGGAAATATCGAAGCCTATAGAAGTGCCCCAAGTAAAGATGGATGCAGTAGATGGGTTCTGTTGCACCATTGCCATGAGCTTAAGGAGACTCGACCCCAGAAAGCGTGCAGAAGTGTAAATATCAATTATTATGCAGTTAATGTATGAAGCCGAATTCAATTAAAATTAAATATTTAAAATTAGAAATGTTTTTGTAATATTGCAAGCAGTGTTACCTAGTTTACAACATTAGCCTTTTCCCATTGCCAAGGAATGGCACCTTCTTCCATAAAATAATTTGCAAATTCATTTCTTACATAAGCAGCATTTTTTGAATACATGTTAGTACCAGTTCTGTGAATGTTTTGAAGTGCACATTCATGCAGAGTTTTTCCCCAAGTGCCAGCCTGGACAGCACCATCTAGCATCGTAGGTGATTTTTCATCCATCATTATATATAATTATGTAAACATACGCATGCTTGGACGATCTTTTCTGTTGTATTTAAAGATGCAATAATCGGTTTTCGAAAAATTCTCCAGCGTGACACAAGAATACCAAAGGCATTTTCAATTGTTCTGCGTGCTCGGCTTAATTTGTAGTTAAAAATTTTAGTGGTTCTGTTTAAATTTTGTCTGGGATACGGTCGTAACATATATTCTGTTAATGTAAAGGCTTCGTCTGCAACTAAGACAAAGGGCATCGAGTTGCGTTGATTAGATATATCCTTTTCTTTTGGAATGCCGAGTGTTCTATTTACAAATGATTTTCCCAAGATAGAATTTTGAAAAACACCCTTATCACTTTGACGACCTTGTGCGCCAATGTCCACCATTGTAAACACACAATTGGCATCACATGTAATTGTAAAATGATGACCCAGAATGTGGAACAGCCTAAAATAATTTGAAACTTGTACTAGATATATATATTTTTTTATCATATTATGCATTTACCTGCATGACAACATGTTTACCATCTACTGTCCCTATACAGTTAGGAAAATTCCATTTTGTATTAAAATCGTTGGCTATTTTTTGCCAAGCACATTCATTGTATTCTATTAACAGTTTTTTACTTAAAATATGCCAAATTGCACTGCATACTTTAAAAATAATTTCTGAAACTGTTGTTGTCCCAATACGATAAGCGTAACTTAATGACACCATACTGTCACTACTTGCCAGATACCTGAAATATTAGTAAAATTATTAAATATAATAAAATAAATATTTAAATACTACATTCAGCATACCTCAGTGTTAAAGATAATTTTAAAGAGGGAATTGGCTTTCGACGATTATGTATTTTCATGATACTTTCTTTTATAAGATCATGTAATCGATCATACTGTTCTGGGTTTTCTGTAAAGGCAATGGCAAGCAAGTTTTTAATAGTTCTGTGATTAGGGTTTTGAAATTTCTCACAAGTTTCTTTGAGAACGGGGCATCTTATGGTTCGCTAAATAGTATTAGGTCTGCTCTGGCTCTAATTTTAGAACCTAAAATAGGTCAAGACTATAGAATGACGCGTTTTTCATTATATAAATTAATAATAATAATAATAACTACTCTACCCGTAACCTGTTGCCAGGCCCCATAAGCGCAATGCTTGTGCGGGAGGGAGGAAGGGGCTATTATTATTAGCGGGCCAGCTTGCGTCTGCAGCCGACTTAGAGATGGAATAGCACAACTCTCATATTCATGTAACAGCCAAGGAAAACTGCAGAAAACCTTGGCCAGAAGTTGCCGGCACCGGGAATCGAACCCCGGCCCGCTGAGTAGGAGCCTAGCATGCTAGCCGCTACACTACCGGGGCTATTGAAGCCATGCAGACCAAAGTATAACTCGACCTGGGACCCTGCAGTAGTTGTTGATTATTTGGGAACCTTGTATCCAAAGAGGACAACGGGCGACGCCAGAAACTCAGCATTGATCCAAATTTTGTAATCACTCCCCTTGTCTCCCACTCTTGTGCCCTATCGTATATCAACTCTCAAGTTCACGAAGTTACGATTCTCTTGTGGTTTCTATTGAAGTTTCCATCTCTCCTCCGTTATGATGACCTTTTGTGCACTTATGTGCTAATTCATCATCAGTTTTGTGCCCTCCCTTGAGTTCGCTAAGTTTACGACGCTTCACTTGACTGAAATAAACTCGCGTAATTTATAAAATAAATTCAATCTTAGTAATCAATGCATTTATTTAGAAGTAAATTATTTACAAAAGTATTTTACTTTAGTATGATGATTATTTTTCTAAACCATAGTGTTCTCGCATAATTTATAGGTATGATTGATTTTCTTCAGTAAATTTCTGTTGAATGGTGCGTTGGCTAGCGTGGCATTAAGAGACTCGGAGGAATTGATATCAAAAAATTTATCCCTTGCCATCACAATCAAATTTTCTAAAAGAAAAACATAAATTAATTTACTAGTTTTCATTAAAAGTTCTTTAAATTAATAAAGGTTACTACTTACGTTCATGTCTACCACCTCTTGGAAGACAAGTCCAAACGACAGCGTAGGTATCATAATCTGTGTCTACGAACTGATAATCCTGAAAGTGAGTTTTGCCTGGTTCTGATTCGTATTCCCCATTATTTGAGAACTTTTCCTTTTCGTATGCAATGGAATGTACGTAATGGGTTATTGTACCTTCGGGATTTTCAGGATGACTTCCTTTTTGCATAAGCCATTGACTAAATTCACGATTCTCTTCGTTCCATGTATAATTAGAGCGACTACAATTCATAAATTCATAGTACTCTTCGTAACGTTCGATAATGTACCAATATCCTTGAAACTGATAACACATTATTTTATAATTTCCAATAATAAAATAGAATATTCATTTACCTCTGCTTGGTTGAAATTCTTGATAGTATCTACCTTTGCAGTTGGACAATCTCCTATAAAAGTTGGAAAACCCGAAAAAACGGGAGCAATTACAATGCCCAAAATTAACAAAATTGAGTTCATTTTGCACGATTTAGCTACTCTGTCTGTAATGATTTTTTGTACGAACTGATGGTACTTATACTATATTTTCAGGCTTAAGTACCCACTTGAGTGATTTGCGAATCTATTATAAATTTTTGGATATAAATAGCACTTCTAGAAAATAGATACTCCCAGAAACAGTAATAATAACAATATTCTAATAGTTATTTCTGCAAAATTTCTTATAAAATCCAGTAACAAAGAAAAAAGAGTGATAAAATCAAAATTCAAGTAGCTACTCAAGTGTTCATCTGATATGTCATTTGGAGCATTTCTTATGAAAACTGTTTCTCTGAGAATGTTCATAATATGAATTTTAATACTCAACCTTATAATTTACCGTTTTCCATCCTTGTACCCTTTATTGTGGCTTCATCTCCCATCTTGTACGTTTTCTTATGGAGTCAGTCCTCAAATTCATCCACGCGGCCATTATTGAAGCTCTCTTGTACTCAGCTTGCATTATTATTTTCCCTTTTACACACTCTTGTGCTATATTCTGTTCAAAGTTACCCCTTGAAGCCTCTCTTGTGCTCATCTTTAGTTTTATGTATTTTGTCCCCAGTTTGTTCCAATTTTGTGCCCTCTTTTGTGTGCGATTTCATATCCACGTTGAGTTCACTTCCTTTTCTCTATTCTACTGCACTATTTTTAGGGAAATTTATTCTGATCGTCCCTGATGGATTGCTTCACCCCCCCTAAGGCCAGTTTTTACGACGCTCGCGATTCCCAGTGCTGGATAGGAGCCCAGAAAGATACCTTTGGTGATGAACTTGAAGGTAAATACAAGAGATTGCAGAGGAATAAGGAAAGCAAGAAACTAAGGAGAAGAATGATCTCAAGGAAGGGGTCAGCTTGTTGCGCAATGTTTGACAAAGTATGTGTGAATTCAAGAATGAGAACACACAAGAGGGTGCATTATCTGGAATTAATATTACAGAAGACTTTTCCAATACACATACTGAGTACTTCGCTCATACTCCCTTTTGTTTACATTTTTAATATCTAGACGTGTTCTAACTAAAATAAACTTGAAAATAACTTTATCACTCAAATTAATGTTTATTGTCACAATTTTCCAGAAGTGTTATGTACCTCTTACTATTAAGGAGTTAGATTAGATTACATAATTCTAAAAGTGACCATATCTGTAATCGGAATAAATATTCCTAGTTTGTAAAAGCTATCATCACAAACAGTAGAAACACTGAAGGAAAATGAACTCCATTATTTTTCTAAGGAAGTAGGAGTAGATAAAAAGAGTGAACTCAGCTCAGGTTATCTTTCTTCCAGACACGTAGCATAACCATTAACCACACTCCTTAAGCTGCTCTGTAGGCAAATTTTAAACCTAAATTGTCAAGAGAGCAGCCAACTTGAACATTATGACATCACATGGAAATACCCCATTCCATACAAAAATAAGGATAAACAGAAGCGAATGAAGTGTGCTAAATATAGCTGCAAAAAGAGACACACGTATTTGAGTTAACAGCCTACTTCAAAACGTTCGATAAAAATAATGGTCATTGTACTGTAAACGATAGATTTTAATGTTTTTCCGTAAATAAAATTAAAGACGATTGAAGACAGGTGAACCTGCGGGTCAAGCAAATACTTCCCCTCGCCGAATACATTTTATTAACAAACATTTGTTTAGGTCACGGAGTACAATAGGAGAGGAGAGTGTACTCCCTGCAAATTATAAGCAGCCAGCACGACACGAAATGTAGCCTTCAGTGTGTGACTGAGATAGAAAACATGTGAATACCGATGCTGGCACACTGCATAAGGATGTAGCACGTAAACCCCAACTATTGCAATTATTGACTCTCCTAATTATTTCAAGAGGAAAATACTACAGGAATGATTTGTAGGGAATTTAAAACTGCATCTAATGCATTAATTATTTTTTAAATGTCGGACCAGAATACAAGAACATAATAAAAACTCTCAGGGGCTCACATAGACGAATCTGTCTCTGAAGCTCAGCCAAATCGAGTCAGGATCTAAGAATTTTATGGACACGTAAAACCCGTCTAGTCCACGTGTATTCTGTTTTTTGGCAGTTGTATCTCAAAAGTACATTATGGGCGACTTATAAAACCTAGATTTGTGTATACGCCAGCTCCTACATTTGAATCCACCCCTATTTTTAGGCAAACGTGTTTCGCTCTTACAGCTTGTTAAATGAGAAGTTTCACTTGAGTTTCTATGGTCTCTCCTTTGGTATTTCTTGTACTACCTGGATCTACGGGGGGTGCGGTTAATCGGGGTAATTACCCCCCCCCCCCAGAGGCCAGATATTAACCTTATTACACAAAATTTTTTCGCGTTTAACATTATCGCCTGGGTGTTCTCCGTACCTCCCGGATCATTCACCATCTCCCCAGAGAATTTCTCTAGATCCGCCGTCAACCCACCCTCGTAGATGTTTTAAAGATTTTCAACTAACATTGGACAATCAAATTAATCATGTAGCAAGGAAACGTTTAGAAAATTTCTTCATAATTTTTCTACCAACTATTCAGTTACAATGCTGTAGTAATATCAAATATAAGAGAAATTACGATCTGTTATGAGATAAAGAAAAGTCTAGAACAAACATTGTGTTCAAAATGAATTTTCCAATTGACAAATTCTATTGAATACTAGGAAACATTTTTGCCTTCTCTCATACTCACTAATTATATAACTGTTTTGTGAAATTACTTGAGAGGAACGTTATCCTTTATCAGTGTTTATTATTATTATTTTTTTCCAGAACACTTATTTTTTTGATTCGATTTTAAAAACCCTTCATTTTAAAAATAGCTCTACTTCAAGGCCCAACTCTGCCCCTAAACACTATAAATACCTATAGTTCGCAAAACATATCAGCACAAACGGCAATCAGACTGTACGAAAATGAACTCCTTTATTTTTGTAATTCTAGGCATTTCAATTGCTCCAGTTTTTTCTGGATTGCCAATTTTTGAAGGTCGTCGCCCAACTGCAGAGGTGGAATTTGTAACAGACTTCAACCAATCACAAGTAAAGTAAAAATTATTTTATTTTGGGTTTTGTTCTAATGTATGTCTTTTATTAGTTTGAAGGGGTTTGGCACGTAATCCAACGTTACGAGGAGTATGAATTCATGAAATGTATTAATTTCAATTATTTATGGGAATGAAAAAATCGTGAATTTATTCAAGAAATCACGCAAAAAATAGGTGTTATAAATGTTTACAGTCAAATTAGTGTATCGGAGAAAGAAAAATTTTCAAATGATGGAAAATACGTACATCAGTACAATCTTCTTCAGGTTCAGGCTTATCGTTTCGTAGACACAGATTATACCAATTATGCCGTAATTTGGACTCGTCTTCAAAATCGTGGTACACATGAACGTAAGTGTTTTAACTTTTTACTATACAAAAAGCAAATAATATATACCACCTGAAAAATTTATTTTATTCAAGACTGATTGTTTCTCGTTTACAGAAAATTTAATAGTGATCGCCAGGGATAAACTTTTCGATGTCAATTCCTCCCAATCTCTCAACGCTACCTTAGCCAAAGCACCTTTTGACCGAAATTTACTGAGGACAGTCGACCAAAAAGATAAAATATGCGAACGAGGAAATATGTAGAAAATTATAGTTAAGTAGAATATGTACTTATGTAAATATTTGTTGGTTAATAAATGTATTGAATAATATATTGTAGTGTATTATAAGGACTGGATAAAGGGTAAGGGTAGGTCACAAAAGTGATTTCGGGAATGAATTTAGGGGTTGATGCGAAGATAGAGCGAAAGTGAGCAAAAGGATAGACGAAAGTCAAGGTTAGTACCAAAATAGCCCCAAAGTTAATATTAGAGAGTTTATGGACGAAGTCAAACGTTTGGCACAAAATTTCCTTGGAAAGTGAACTTAATACAAAAAAATGCCGCTAAAGGAATAACAAAGAACAAAAGAAACAAAAGAGAATATAAAATTAGACTGAAAGATGAATTTGGAGATAATATTTGAAAAGGAATAAATGACGATAAAGCATTGATTAAAGGATGAATAAAAGCAGGGTAAATACAACAGAGGTAAAAATAGGGGCTACGAGAATAGACATTAAACTCAATACAACTCAACAAAATATCCTCAAGGTTAATTTATGATAGGTGATAAAAAAATAAGTGGAAAAATTTAGCAAAGGGTGGGTGAGAATTCAAGGTAAATACAACAAAGAGTACAAAAGTGAACTATAAAATAAAGAATGGGGCTGGATACAGAACATGGCACAAGAATAAACAAAACAACGGATGGGGCAATAAAAAAGAACAAAAGTGGGGAAATAATTTATAAAGGCTAAATGAACCCAAGAAGGGGACACAGCGAACCGCACAAAAAAAAGCACACGAGTGGATAAGATAATGAGCAAAATTTAAGATGAGGCACAAGTAAAAGGACAAAAACATCGACAATGTAAACTTTACTAGGGACATTTAAGATGTCATGAACAAAACCAAAACGTGAGTGAAGTTAGTGTGAATACAACAGAGGACTGAAGGATGTCCTCAAGACTGAATTGACAACATACTGGGCAAAACAATGAACAGAACGCAATGTGACCTTTGGAGCTTGTAACTAATAAATTTCTTATCTGTGGCAGAGATGGTCAAACGGGTTGAGCCTTTAGCTCTGGGCGAGGCAAAAACGAGTACAAGGATAAAATAAGAGACATAATAGTGAACAAAAGGGTAAATGAATTCAGGGTGGGGGAACAACAGCGATTTTGAGTGTGTATTCAGAAATTGTCACAAGAATGGGTAAGATAATGAGCAGAACTTGAGATGAGATACAAGAACTGCTACAAGGTAACCATTAAATTGAGAGATCATACAAATGAGCCAAGAAACAACCCAACAATAAACAGAGCGCAAGAAGGATACAACACAACAGGGACCTCAGGTGTAAAGTTTATCTCAATTTATTATCATGATCCCAGACAGGCGAACGGGTTGAATCTTTGGCTCAGAAGCTAGCTAGGCCACAATCCTAATTACCCCATACGGGGCAAACAATATTCTGAAGACCCGTTCTGTCCATGGGTGTTCCGTTCGTCAACATTTCTCGTCACCGTATTCAAACACGTGGAACATTTCGAAAGTTTGTTCATAGTCCAAGTATTTTTTCTGTAAATTACCGAATTAAATGCTGCTACGAAATCTAAGAAACATTACAATCTATTTTCAATACGAGAACAAAAATTGTTTGGGAATGGAGTTCCAAAGTATAAGCATCTAATATACTTAGAAAAACTTCGGCTTAGTCCTTGTACATTGTATTTTATTCTGAGAAATATATTTTTGTCACCACAATCATAGTAAGATGTTTTCACAAGAGAAAGATTTTTAAGAGAATGAACACTTATTTCTTAACAATATAGATTAAATTTTGTAAAATCACTGGTTATTAAGATTAGCTAAGAGTGATAATCGTATAAAAACTTAATGTTTGCAAAAATTATCATCACAAACAGCAGAACCAGAAAAGAAAACGAACTCCATTATTTTTTGTAATCTTGTGAATTACAATTGCACCCGTTTTTTCGGGATTGCCCATTTTTGAAAGTCTTGTCCAACTGCAGAAGCAGATTTTGTTCAAACTTTCAACCAAACACAGGTAAAATAATAATTTTCAGTTCCTCGGGGTCTCTCAACGCTAGCCAAACCATCATTTGACAGAAATTTACCGAGAACAGTCGACCAAAAAGAAAAAATATGTAAAAGATTAAATATTTAGGAAATGTGATTACAATAATGACGTAAAATCTGTACTTTTATAAATATTTTTTGTCAATAAATGCAGTGAATAATATATTGTAGTGTAATATAAAAGGTGAGCCAACAAAAGAGGATTTGGAAATTAATTTAAGGGTGGATAGAGAAGATAGTGCGAAAGTAGGCAACCGAAAAAAACTGAAGGTTAGGACAAAAAAGGGCATAAAATAGCCCCAGAGGTTTATATACTGAGGGTGGAAGCCAAAATTTGGATAGAAAAAAAATGTCACAAAAGTGGTTTCGATGCTGAACTTAAGGTTAAATGCAAAAAAGTGGAGGTGCAAACCTCCCCTGGACTTTCCCATACTAAATATAAATATTTCGTTTTTGGTATTCAATAGTAGTTCGCGAGGCAACATTGGAAATCATTTAAATGCCTAGCGAGAAAAACGAGACTATACGGGTTCGATATGAACAGAAGACAGACACCAAACCACGCATTTATCTGTAGTAGGTACCGGTTAGAAATTACAGCTGGCGAAGCCGGACGATCGCTACCGACCGACAATCCGTTTCCGTCAGAGTCCAAGATAGTATTCAAAATTCACGGATTTCTCATCAACCGTACATTTTAGTTATAGAGAGATCAATAAAAAAACCAATTAGGGTAGGCGTGAAAATGAATTATTTTAAATTGGTACTGTAGTCACATCCACAGAATGACATTTCTGACATGAAAATTTTAAACTGAACGCTCTTGTCTAAGTTTTTTATTTGATTATCAAATTATTAAAATATTATTATAAAAAACTTAGACAAGAGCGGTCAGTTTTAAATTTTCATGTCAGAAATGTCATTCTGTGGATGTGGCTACAGTACCAATTTAAAATAATTCATTTTCACGCCTACCCTAATTGGTTTTTTTATTGATCTCTCGATATACAGGTTGATTGTAACTTTAGGGCGAGTGGATTTGCTCGTTTATTATTGATAATAGAAAAAAATGTTTCATATAAGAGTTATTCAAGTTTATGTGGCGAGTATTTTGGACGCACTCACAGAAATGGCCGACTTCCGGTTTTAACGGAAGCGACGTGATTTTACTTTTTTTAAATACAACACCCTGTATATTTTATGCTAGTTCGATTACATGATAACATATCTTTAATAAAACATCAGGCAACCATATACCTAGCGTTAATAATTACAGACAATTTAAATTATATCAAGGTATCTGTTCAAAAACAATCGCGATTGATCTTAGCAGGCCGTTGTTAAAATGACAAACGCAGTACATGAACCTGTAATTGTCACAATAAAGTTAGTGGGACTGATAAAGTCAGAGATAATTACTTTTAGTTAAAATGAATCTTTACACGAATGACGAAAAGTGAATATGCTAGAAGTACATATTTTGTGCCATAAAAATTCTGCACGCGCTGCTTAAATGTACCGAAATCTATATCCTAATAGTCGTCAACCTCAACCCCGGACTTTTTTAAAATTAGAAATGAAGTTGCGTATTTCTGGAAATTTTTCTAGTCTGCGTAGGCGCAACGAAAACTTGGAACGACAATACCCCAATGAAGATATCGTGCTGGCACATTTTAGAGAAAATCCGTACTGTTCAATAAGGCAAGTTTCTCATGATACAGATATACCGTATCACACTATCTGTAAAATTTTACAAAAGCATAAATTAGCGCCGTGGAAAATTCAGTTAGTGCAAGGTTTACACGGAAATGATAATCAAAGACTTCTGTTGTATTGTAATTGGCTGATAAACGAACATTTAGGAAATGTTGCCAATACAATCTGGACAGATGAATCCAATTTTAGCATTAATGGAAGATTCAACCGGCATAATATGCATTATTGGGACGATAGAAATCCACGACAAGTGCGACAGACATGATTTCATCAGAGATTTTCAATAAATGTGTGGATGGGAATTGTGGGGCAGCGAATATTAGGGCCATATTTTTATAATGGTACATTGAATTCTGTAAGGTTTTTGGAATTTTTGGAAAATGAATTCATGGATTACGTGGAGGACTTACCACTAAATGTTAGAGTAGGTCTATGGTACCAGCAAGATGGGGCCCCGGCTCATAATTCTCGCATAGTATCGAATTTTTTACAAGAGACATTTGGAAACCATTACATTGCCAATTAAGGTCCTATCAGGTGGCCACCTAGATCACCTGATTTAACACCGATGGATTTTTTTGCTTGGGGGTATTTAAAGGACATGGTGTATCTATCAAAGAACTTCGAGAAATTTGCAGGAATTACAAGATAGCATTATAAATGCTGTAAATACTATTACACCTGAAATGCTTCAAAATGTACAAAGAAGTCTTATTCGAAGATGCCGTTTTGTATACGAGAAAATGGTGGTCACTTTGAACACCTTTTAAATTAAATTCTGTTATTACAGCTATAGTCAGTTAAGGTATAGATACTTACAAATCTAGAAGTTACATGTTGATAGAAAAATATTATTAATTACAAAGTCGTGCGTATTATGTTATTTATTCATTTGAATTAGAAAAGTTTAAAATGACATTATATTAAATGTTTGTGTATTCCGTGTTTGTGATTTTCTTCACTACAATAACTTTAACAACGGCCTGCTAAGATCAATCGTGATTGTTTTTGAATAATTGATACTGGTAACAGATACCTTGATATAATTTAAATTATGTCTGTAATTATTAACGGTAGGTATATGGTTATGTTATGATTTATTAAAGAGATGTTTCCATGTAATCGAACTAGCATAAAATATACAGGGTGTTGTATTTAAAAAAAGTAAAATCACGTCCCTTCCGTTAAAAGCGGAAGTCGGCCCTTTTTGTGACTGCGTCCAAAATACTCGCCACATAAACTTGAATAACTCTTATTTGAAACATTTTTTTCTATTATCAATAATAAACGAGCAAATCCACTCGCCCTAAAGTTACAATCAACCTGTATACCTTATACCATGTGATAGACAATTAAATTTTGCATTCAATTATATAATAATATATAGGGTGTTTCATTTAAAATAAAAAAGTTGCCTATTGTACTGTGGAAAGCAAACGCCCTGTATACGTGATATACATTTAAGAGGATGGAGAACTATATACTGAATAACTTTTATATTTAAACTTTTTTCATATTTTGACTAATAAAGGCGCTATAGGAGCATCAAATTCCCATTTTCAAAACATCGTAGAGGGCGCCACAGTGGAATTCTGGCATTCATCAAAAAACAAAAATGTAGCTAATACCAAGCTGCATAAGTATAGAAAGAGGACAAAACGAGAGACATATAAGAGAGGCAGTGCAAAATGCGTGTGACGGAGTAAACTTGACGGTAAATTTATTACAACAGATCATTGAGTAGGAAAAATGAAGAAATGATGAGGAAAAACTCCAGAGTGAATAGAACAAAGACGACAGGAAGTGAGCGATTGGGGAGGATGGAGAACATAGTACAACATTGACGAATACAATGGAGAGAATAGCGGATGAAGCAATAAGAACAAAGTACAATAGTAGGCAAAATAGTTTATACAGTCTAAGAGAACTCAGAGTGGAGGCACAACAAATTGCACAAGAGAGAAGTTACTGGCGTATGCAAACAATTGCATAATAGTAGGTAAGCCAATGAGCAAAATTGAAAATCAGGCACAGCAATGGTCAGAACACAGGGAGAATACAACAAAGACTGCAACAGTGAGCTCAGGAGCAAAATTTATAATCCAATATAGCACTGCATGGTCGAATGGGTTGAGCCTGTGGCTCCAAAGCTAGTCTATAGCCTAGTGCGTTTCGAGTCATATATGGGGCAAACAATTTTAAGAACATTTAAAAACACGTCTCGCGATAACGTTTATATCAGGACACATTTATAATTTATGCTTAAAATGCAAAAAAAGGACAAGCGAAACATTTTCCAAGTATATTAGAGTACAGTGGAAAACGTAAGTGTACTTATGACGGATACAAAATCACGCACAAAAGGAGGCACAAAGATGAATTTAAGCGCAAATGCACAAAAACTTAAGGGTAAATACAGGATACAGCACAAGAAAGTGAAAAGGAAACGAAAATAATTCAAGCTGAATTCCGGGTGAATTTGAGGACAGATTTCATAAAATAACGTACAAGAAAGGGCATGTTACATTTAAAAATACTATCATGAACATTCTTACAGGAATACATGAATTTTCCAAATGATACGTTAGATTAAGTACTTGAGTATTTGAAGATTAATTTTGACTTTCCCGCTGCTTTCCCTATCAATTTATAAAAACGTTCGGAGAAATCATTTTTGAAGGTTATCATAGCAATCTCTTTGGCATGTATTTTCCAAAACTACAATGAACCACTTAAAACCAACAATTTAGATTCGATCCTGCAAGAGAATACTTAACACAGAAAATAATATAAATGCCCACAGTTCACAAAAGTGAACGAAAATAAACTCAATTATTTTTTTAATACTCAGTAGTAATATCACAAGAGCACTTTCGTATATTCGAATATACTTTTCGCGATATTTATTTGAAATTGATGTTGCCATGGAAGTTTCCCTAGAGCTGTGCTCGAGGGATATTTCTTAATGGTAACATAAATTAAAAATAGAAAGAGGGAACGATTATATCACGAATTTTTAAGTTCATTTTGCTCAAAATGTCAGTCTGACTTTTGAAAAAATTAATTTATAAAAAAAATTAATTACTGTTATGTACGGTTCCTACAGATACCATCGTATCACAGGCAATAGGAAGCCGAAACACCAAATCGAATATACTGATGGACCAAGAAGGTATATCCGAGAATTCCCGCCGTGATTGGTTCATTTTCAAAAAATACTTAAATCCTATTGGTCTATAATACAGGGTGTAGAATTGAATAACGCAACATAGGGATTTCAATGGTAAAATTTTGAAAGTCAAATATTATCTTCCCTAATTATTTTAGAAAAAATGTTCATGAAGGTTTTTTGTAGAGAAAAAAAGTCTGCGTCTACTCATGTATTTATTATTAGCTTTTAGTTTTTCATAGGCTGAGAAAATTGAAAATAGCAAAAAGCTGTTTTGGCGAAAATCTGTAGTGGAATTATCTTGTGACAACTGCTCATCGTAATACCGCCTGTACTGTTACTTTTACGACTTTGAGTTTAATTCGAACGTATTGATATCTTAGCAAACGTTTATTTCATACAAATTATGTTTTCGTTAGAAGAAAAAATTGAAATGATAAGATGGTACTATTCGGGAAACAGTACCCGCTATGTAAGTGCTATGTTTATTGCTAAATATCCACATAATCCGATTCCTCATTATTCTACGATTTCAAGAATGATTATCAAATTTGAAAAAACTGGTACGTTATTAAATAACTGTAAATGCACTGAAAATGCGCAAGATAATATCAGGCACCAAGAGAATAGGAATGAAAATTGTTTTTTGTGCAACCGTACGCGAAGTGGGCGTTTCGCGTCCGCTGTTCAGGACGCGAAATCTAATTTCGCGGCCGCTGCTATGGTAGCGTCCGCTAAAGTAAAAATCATTGTAATTTATACAAAACTAATTGTTTTATTTACTCCATATCCATAGCAACGCGCTAACTGAAAGCCGTTTTTCTATTTACAATGAATTAAGCTGTAGGTTTTCTAAAAGCAATAACATTTACAATTACACATTTTTTACGGTTGCACAAAAAATATTGTGTATACCTTGTCCGCGAAATTCTTTAGCGCCCTCGAGATTGTCTTTCCTCGGCCGCAAGCGTCCTCGGCGACAATTTTCTCTCGGTACGATAAAGACACATTTCGCGTCCTTGGTATACAAATAACTATTAATGTACTAGCTGCAGTGGTGGAAAATCCGAACGTTAGTTTAAGGCAAGTAGCTGACAATATAAACGTACATTACACAACAGTACAAAACATTTAAAAAAAACACAACTATAAGTCCTATAAATATCAATGTCATCAAGAGATATTGCAACAAGACACGGAAAAGAGAGCAGAATTCTGTTTTACAATGATGGAAAAGGTGAATGAAGACAGGGACTTCTTAAAAACCGTATACTTTACCGATTAGTGCACCTTTACCCTCCAGAATAAACCCAATACGCAGAACTGCAGAATGTGGGCAGATGAAAATCCTCATGCTTATTTAATGACTGGTACTCAATATCCTCAGAAAATAAATGTATGGGCTGGAATTCTGGGCCATCACATTATTGGACCTTTTTTTTTAACTGAAAATTTAAACGGAGAACGCTTTCTGCAGTTATTGGAAAAAAATATAGCACCAGCGATAATGGAAGTAGCTGCAGAAAACCAAGAAATTTGGTTCCAGATGGACGGTTGCCCCGCTCATAATTTTCGTGATGTCAATCAGTTTTAATGGAAAGGTTATAGGAAGAGGATATGAAATTACCTGGCCTGCTTGCTCGTCAGATCTCTCGTCTAATGATTTCTTTCTTTGGGGTCATTTGAAATCAAAAGTATATTGTGGCAAAATTTTAGATGATTTAGATCAACTAAAAAATTCCATTCAAAATCACTGCAAAAGAATCTCTCCCCGACAGTTAGCAAATGTTAGAAGAGAGTTTTACAATAGATTGGGCCATTGTTTAGTTGTCAACGGAAAATTATTTGAACACTTGTTATAAGTTTGTTAATTTTTTTATGGTTTTTCCATAGTTTCTTGCTTTTCTTTCCTGGTTGGGGTTTTCCAACTTTTTGTTGTGAAATGTTTGATTTCACCATGTTTTGTTAAATTGCCATGTTGGGGTTATCCAACATTTTTGTCATTTAATTCTGATGAAATTTACTAATTAATTTTTATTGTTTTCCAATAATTTTGTCGTCGATGTATTGACTGAAGATGCTGGTTTAACCAGTGAAAACGTTAACCTTTTTTATAATATATTCGTGGGTCTCGGACGTCAGGAGTTTATCTGTGTTTTATTCAATGTGTTAATTTTTGTAAAATGTATTAAATATTTATTGTTTAAATTTAAAATTGCAATGTTTGCTACTTATTTGTTTTCATTTAAGGTATCGAATTATTACGAGGTAAAATTGTAATCAAAGTTTGCTTCTTTCACTGCGGTGCAGAGAAAGAATTTTCCACACAATTTTCAAGGTGTACGTAGCCAATATTGTCAAGTATTATAATAAGTATTACGCATTCAACATTGCGTTTTTCAGCGTATATTTATTTCTTCTAATCAATTTCATTACTTTTGGTATAATAATAAAAAATAAATGCATAAATACATGAGTAGACGCAGAATTTTTTTCTCTACAAAAATCTGCATGAACATTTTTTCTGAAATAATTAGGGAAGATAATATTTGACTTTTAAAATTTTACCATTGAAATCCCTATGTTGCGTCATTCAATTCTACAACCTGTATATGAGTGATATAATCTGTATATCACTTTTATGCCCTCCCTTGAGTTCACTACGTTTACGGCGCTCTCAAGTTCACTTGACTGAAACAAACTCGCGTAATTTATAAATAAATTCAATCTTACTAATCAATGCATTTATTTACAAGTAAATTATTTACAAAAGTATTTTACTTTAGTATGATGATTATTTTTCTAAACCATAGTGTTTTCGCATAATTTATAGGTATGATCGATTTTCTTCAGTAAATTTCTATTGAATGGTGCTTTGGCTAGCGTGGTATTAAGAGACTCGGAGGAATTGATATCAAAAAATTTATCCCTCGCCATCACAATCAAATTTTCTAAAAGAAAAACATAAATTAATTTACTAGTTTTCATTAAAAGTTCTTTAAACTAATAAGGGTTACTACTTACGTTCATGTCTACCACCTCTTGGAAGACAAAGCCAAACGACAGCGTATCATAATCTGTGTCTACGAACTGATAATCCTGAAAGTGAGTCTTGCCTGGTTCTGATTCGTATTACTCATTATTTGAGAACTTTTCCTTTTCGTATGCAATAGAATGTACGTAATGGGTTATTGTACCTTCGGGATTTTCAGGATGACCTCCTTTTTGCATAAGCCATTGACTAAATTCACGATTCTCTTCGTTCCATGTATAATTAGAGCGACTTCAATTCATAAATTCATAGTACCCTTCGTAACGTTCGATAATGTACCAATATCCTTGAAACTGAAAACACATTATTTTTATAATTTCCAATAATAAAATAGAATATTTTCAGAAATAGTTAATAACGATATTATAAAAGTTATTTCTCCAAAATTTCTTATAAAATCCAGTACCTAAGAAAGAAAAAAGAGTGATAAAATCAAAATTCAAGTATCTACTCAAGTGTTCATCTGATATCTCCTTTGGAGCATTTATTTTTAAAATTGTTTCTCTGAGAATGTTCATAATATGAATTTTAATAATTAACCCTACAGTATAGGTACCCTTTTTCCATTCTTATACCCTTTATTGTGGCCTCATCCCCCATCTTGTACGTTTTCTTATGAAATCAGTCCTCAAATTGACCGACTAGGCTATTACTGAACCTCTCTTGTACTTAGCTTGCAATATTTTCGTTCCCTTCTTCACGCTCTTGTGCCATATCCTCTATTTACCCCTTGAAGAGCCTCACGTATGCTCACCCTCAGTTTTATGCATTTTCTGCCCTGTTTGTTCCACTTATGTGCCCTCTGTTGTGAGATTTTATATCCACCTTGAGTTCACTTCCTTTTCTCTATTCTACTGCACGATTTTTTGTGCAACTTAATCTGATAGTATCTAATGGGTTACTTCACCCCCCTAAGCCCAGTTTTGACGACGCTCCAAACTTAAAGGTAAATACAAGAGATTGCAGAGGAATAAGGAAAGCAAGAAAACTAAGGGGAATTATGATCTCAAGGGGTGAGCTTGTTCCACAATGTTTGACAAACTATTGGTGAACTCAAGAATGAGGACATACAAAAGGGGTATTATTACCTGGAATTAATATCACGGAAGACCTTTTCTATAGACAATTTTTAATATCTACACGTGTTCTAACTAAAACATAACTTGAAAATAACTTTATCACTCAAGTGTCTATTGTCCCAACTTCCCAGAAGTGTTATGAACCTCTTACTATTAAGGATTTAGATTATATTAATTTTAAAAGTGACCATATCAATCAGAATAAATATTGCCAGTTTGCAAAAGCTATGGAAAATTAACTCCATTATTTTTTTAATTCTGGGCATTACAATTACTCCTGTATTTTCGGGATTTCCAACTTTTGAAGGCCGTTGCCCAACCGCGGAGGTAGATTTTGTACCGAACTTCAACCAAAAACAGGTAAATAAATCAATGCCATTATTTATTATTACAAATTATAAAAAATTGTTTTATTAGTTTTCAGGATTTTGGTACATGATCGAACGTTACGAACAGAACGAAATAATGTCCTGTAGTCGTTTTATTTATACATGGAATAACGAATCTCGTGAATTTGAAGAAAAACTTTTACAAAAAGGAAGAACTCCTGAAAATCCTGGATATGTAACAATTTCTTTAACTCAAGATGTTATAAATGAAAAAGAACAATTTTCAAACAACGGAAAATTCGTTCATCGCGCTAATATTGTTCACTTTCAGGACTATCAGTTCGTAGACACGGATTATGAAAATTATGCTGTCGTATGGATTTGTCTTCAAAGAATTGGTAGACATGAACGTAAGTACCTTATTAATTTAAAAAACTTTAAAGAAATTTAAAGAATAATAATTAGGAATTTCTCCTTTTAGAGAATTTGATTGTGATGGCCAGGGATACATTTTTCGATATAAATTCCTCCGAAACTCTCAATTCTACGCTAGCCAAAGCACAATTCGACAGAAGTTTGCTGAAGAAAATCGACCAGACAGACGAATTATGTCAAGGCATGGTCTTGTAAAAGATATCATATTATGTAAAATACTTTTGTAGAGTTTTTTGTTAAATACATTGAAAACTATTTTAAAACTTTGTGATTGTCTCTAAATATCGCAAAGTTACGATAATTTAGCGAGTTCAATCCAATTCGCAAAGAAAAACTTCATGGGCTTCATTAGGCTGAGTTCCTTCCAGACACGTAGCAAAGCCATTAACCACACTCCTTTAGCTGCTTAGCTGCTCTGTAGGCAAATTTTAAAACTAAATTTCCAATAGAGCAGCCAACTTGAATATTATGACATCACATGGAAATGCTCCATTCCATACAAAAATAAGGGTAAACAGAAAGGAATGAAGTGTCCTAAATATAGCTGCGAAAAGTATTTAAGAAGATCCTACTTCGAAACGTCGATGAAGGATAAAAATAATGCTCACTGTACTGTAAACGATAGATTTTAATTTTTCCCCGTAAATAGAATTAAAGACGATTGAGGACAAGTGAACTTGCGGGCCAAGCAAATACTTCCCCTCCTCGAATACATTTTATTAACAAATATTTGATTAGGTCACGGAGTATAATAGAAGAGGAGAGTATACTCCCTCCAAATTATAAACAGCCAGCACAACCAAGAAATGTGGCCTTCAGTGTGTGACTGAGGCAGAAAACGCGTGGCTACCAATGCTGGCACACAGCATTCTCCGTACCTCCCGGATCATTCTCCCTCCCCCCAGAAAATTTCTATAGATCCACCCTTGACCCACCCTCGTGGAAGTTTTTACAGATTTTCAACTAATAGTGAACAATCAAATTAATCACGTAGCCAGGGAACGTTAATGTAGTCCAGTCAAATTAGCCAAAACAGAAGAAAAAAATCCCGAAGTTTTGAAATTTGGCACAGTTGTTCATTCGAGTGTCCTGAATAACATACTAAAGGCGGCCACTCACTTGCGGATATCGCAGAGGACGTCGTCTAACGCGCAATGGACTGAAGGCCATAATCGACCCTCACATGCAGTTTTCAGACAAGTCCCGGCCTGTCGGCCAAATATCGAAACTGAAAACTGCATGTGTATGTTAATTGAAGGGATTAGTCGAAGTCGGTTATCGTGACAGGTCGTGATCTGACAAACTTCTTGTCTGAAGTTAAATTTACCATACACATGCAGTTCCAATGCAAGTCCCAAACTGCAGTTAACAGATCGAAGATAAAAACTGTAAATGTGTGGTACTTTTTCTCAGTTAATAAACTCAACTGAGATCTTTTCGCTAGACAGATTTTTACCTCCACAATGTCTGGAAAGAAGAGCAATAATCCCGAGTTTTTACGGAAATTTATCGACATCTATCAATTACATCCGTCTTTATGGAAAATTAAAGATAAATGCTACGCGAATAGAGACCTAAGGCAGAAAGGATATCATGAGTTAATAGAACATTATAAGACAATCGATACGTCGGCGACACAAGAAACCGTAAGAAACAAAATTAATAATCTAAGAAGTGCTTTTCGTAAAGAATTAAAGAAAGTAAAAAAATCCAAGAAAACTGGGTCGTCGGCCGATGATGTGTACGTCCCTACTCTGTGGTACTATGATTTGTTGCTTTTTACTGCAGATCAGGAAGAAAATCGAAGATTCCTCGCTCATGCGTAAATAATTTTTTAAATCTTCATTTGATGACGATCTAAGTTCACGTATTAGTGTCATGTGTGACAAGGTATTCCTCTTTTGTAACCATTCTTTAACCCAAAAAGACCGTTTTCTTATTTTTTGCTTCTATAATCACCAACAAGGAACATTTTTTTTTCGAAAGAGCCCCATCGCTCAACACACACATACAGTTTTCGGATTGTACTGAAACCACCGACCAACGAATTCAAGGATAAATGCTGTGTGTGTGTGGTGAGTGCTTCGATTACCTGCAGGCCATTAACTGAGAGAATTTAGCCCTCAGTCATAGAACTGATATAATGTGTGTTGGTTTTCGATTACCACCTTCAGTCCTGGCCTTCCGAGCACTACCTCTGCGATATCCGTAAGTGAGTGGCCCCCTTAAAAGTCCCCGAGGGTGGGAGGTGAGCGCGAGGCAGGGGGGGTCGCCTTTTTAACTTTATTTAAATATCTCGGAAAGTATGAGTTTAGCGAAAAACTAGCCTTATACAAAATTATACTAGAGTTAATTCTCTACAAAAAAGGTTCTATTCAGTTTTTCCGTGGTGTCAATAGTTTTGGAACTAGAGCAGGGGAAGTTTTGAAAAAAAATTAAAAATCGTGTTTTAGGGTTTTATTCGAGATTTATTTCTTGAATTCAATCATAAAATATATATAGGTATGTATATGCATATTACTCTTGATATTACTTCATACATAGTGTCCATTATGTTTATAGATTGCATGCAGTGTACACTATGTAGTACATTGGTATACATTATGTTTATTTAACATTGAAATAAGACAAAATAAAGCACATCTAATTAATAAGCAAAACATTTTTTAATTATTAAAACTATGCAAAGGCTTAAATCTTTAATATAATACATTTTTAATATAATCATAATACGTGTATGTACAGGTGTGGAAATACTAGCACTTAAAGGATCGTCTCCTGAATCAGTTAGATACGAAGTAATTTTGTTATGCCCGGTTGCTGGAAACAAATTTATGAAACCCATAACTTATGTATTCCATAAACAGCGAAAAAGGCACTCTAATGACATTACGTCACGTGATCAAACTACCTATAGGCCAATTAGTGCCGTCCACGAGGATCAAGTGCGACGCCATGAATTGCTTTATTCTTTGTTTATCGAGTACAAGTTATGGGTTTCATAAATTTGTTTCCAGAAACTGGGGATTAGACATTCCCGCATGCACCAAATATGGAATGTGTCCCTGTAATTACCGCGTCAACTGATAATTGTAACTGAATCAGCTTCATAAGTCATTCTGACTTAAAAGAGTTCCGTTTTCGGTTAATTACTTTGCGTTTCTGCTTTAAAGTAGTAGTAGTATTTATAGTAGTATTCCGCGTGTGTAAGAATCATGTCCCAAAAGTGCTGGATATGTGAAGAGGACTTGTCCCGTAGTGATGGCAGCCAATTGGGTGCAAAAGGTATACAAAGTTTAATAAGTGCTAGCATGACGAGAAGAGATGCAAAACATGAAAACCTCGATGCACAGAGAAGCATAGTCGTGCATTCTTATTGTAGAAAACGATACACAAGAGTTTCCTCAACAGCAGCTGACATGAAAAGAGCCCAACAGCAAGATGCATCAATTTCGTCAATTAAACCCCGCCTGCCCCGCAAAACTTTTGAGTTTAAAAGCAAGTGTTTTTTATGTGCTACAGAAATTACTCAAGAATTTCGTGAACGACAGAAGAAGAGGCCCCTGGATAAGCGTGAAGAGGTCTTTGTGGTACGTACCACAGAAATGAATGAAAAAGTAATGGAAACAACAAAAAGAAGGGATGATGAATGGGGAAATGAAGTTGCCATAGGAATCATTAAGACCGTAGTATCCCCAGTTACGCAAAGCTTCACCACCAGGGGCGTTTGGGTTCCGATCTCCTGTAAACAGGCAACCAACTATACTACGAGTAAAAAATTATTTTTGGCTACGGAGCGTTGACGTAGCACAAGTTAAAACTTTCTCCTAATCCTCTCGTTTACCTGCTTGGGGTTGTAAACATTGTAATTGTAGAAGAATGTAAATATTATTTCTCAGCTAACATTTATTGTGGAATAATATATTATAAAACAGCAAAATAATAAAATTTACAAATTAAAGAGTACAATGATAATAATAATAGTAACAATAAATAATAATAATACTAAATAATAATAATAATAGTTTATTCTACATGTTTCCCCAATTACAGAATGAAGAATGAAATTATGAAATATAAAGATCCATATAAAATACAAATTAATTGATTAAGTAACTATACAAAACGGATGTAGCTAGCTAGTCTTCTCTATTTTTTGTCGTGCTTTATTTACTTTTTCCTGTTGTGCTTGTATTATTGCTGAAGAATCTCGAATACGTAAACCGCGAGGTAACCGTGGATCCGCTAATTCTGGTAAGACGCACTCCAACCAAAAATCACTTAACTTTGGCAACATTTCATTTTCCCAAAATTCCAAATCTTTTTTAATTTTTACTATTTCACAATCTGCGTCTGTAAATATCACGAAATAACATAGGTTTCTATCTGTAATATTTAATTGCCCTTAAACTTGATAATAGTAATGATGATTTTTCTTCAAACTTAGAGTGTCATCGTCAGTGTTGTATTGTACACACAATTTTTTATTTGTTTTAGCACTTTCTTTTATATTTTTATCCCGTATAGAATATAAACACTTTACCTCTACTATAGCGTTTGTATCCACTAATCCATCTGGAGAAGCACGCTAACTTGTGCCTTCGTAGTCCTGAGCCAACAAGCCTTGCTCGCAGTACAGCGTTCAATAGGCACACTGTGAGCACATTTCTTGAAAAGTTGAGAAGTAATCTTGGAAAAGCACGGGTTTACACCGGAAAGAATATGGAATCTCGACGAAACTGGCGTGACGACTGTCCACAAACCTTCGAAAATCATAGGGCAGAAAGGCGTTAAACAGGTAGCTAAAGTAACGTCGGGCGAGAGGGGACAGCTAGTGACAGTTTGTTCCGCCATAAATGCCTGCGGTGGTCACGTCCAGCTCTTTCTCATTTTTCCAAGAGTGAACTGGCAAGATCGCATGCTGCAAGAAGCACCTCCAGGCTCTGCAGGAGCTCTCCATCCATCTGGCTGGATGATAAAAGAAAGCTTTCTAAAGTATTTGGAACACTTTCAAAAACATACCAACTGCAGCCAGGGTAACCAGCACTTAGTGATTCTAGATCATCACGATAGTCACGTCAATATTGAAGTAATAAACTTTGCTCGAGCCAACGATCTGGTCCTATTAACCCTGCCACCCCACACTTCACACAAACTGCAGCCACTGGATCGTTCGGTTTTTGGCCCACTGAAAACCTTTTACAACTCCGATGCATCTGA
The DNA here is from genome assembly GCA_963082805.1 of Hemicrepidius hirtus. Lineage (NCBI taxonomy): Eukaryota > Metazoa > Arthropoda > Insecta > Coleoptera > Elateridae > Hemicrepidius > Hemicrepidius hirtus. The sequence goes on along the minus strand of OY720161.1, from coordinate 30,409,277 downwards.
TTGGATGACCAATCATCCAGGAACAAATATAACGATCTATGACATCCCAGGACTCCTGGGGCAAGCTTATCCTAAGGCCTTTTCACCGGCCAACATACTAAGTGGCTTCCGAGTTTCTGGGATTTCCCCATTAAATTCTGACATATGTAGAGACGATGAATTCTTTACTAGTTTGGTGACTAACGGGCCAAATCCTACTGAAGAAATCCCAAATAACCCTCTATCAGCACCACCTGCTTCTCCTCAGCCCAGTACGTCTGGTCAGCTCAAAACGCCAACCTGCAATATTGCAAACTCACCAGCTGTCTTCGTTTCCCCAGTGGAGGTACGACCGTTCCCCATGGCCCCTCCAAGGGTCCAGAGGGCAGCAAAAGGCCGCAAGCGGGGTCGATGCCGAATATTGACCGACACACCAAAGATGAACTGGAGGCAGAGCGCGACAAAAGAGCGACAAACGCGTCTAGTGCCAGAAGGAACGTTACGAAGAGGGTTCCCAAAAAGAAGAAAGAAGAAGAAGAAAAAGAGAATAAAATGAACGACAGTTCAGGCGAAGAAGATCTGTGGGAGGCTAGCGGCGACAGTTTGGATGACGTAAATCCATATGGAACCAGCGATGATTCGGAAGTGGAAGAAGAAGACTTTTACGAGACGTGCAGCCCACGAGAAGGGGACTACGTATTTGTGGCCTTCGCCAGCAAAAAATCAAGAACCTATTACGTGGGAAGAGTGGCGGAGGAAGAGGACTCGCCCATCTCGGATTTATTAGTAAACTTTCTGAGGAAGGAAAGGGCACATTTTCATTTCCCGTCGATTAAAGACGAGGTTCTTGTGCCACGAGACTGGGTAAAAAAAGTTCTTCCAGTTCCAAACGTTCGCCGTGGCCACTATACGTTCAACATTAAATTTCCAAATGTAAACGTATGCTAAGTTTGTCATACAAATAAAAGCGTTATTCGTTCATTTGTCAATTTTGATTCCCTTCCTAAAAAAAAGTTAAAGTTGATAATAATGTACCACAAGGAGACATTATCCCACCGGGATCAACTCTGCCAGCTGGAGGGATCAAGTCTCCCTGAATGAAGGACACTTGATCCCTTTTGCACCATTCCACAAAAAGCGTTATGCCAGGTAGATTGAAAGTATTTTACTGCTGAAGGGGTATTAAAAGTTTGTGCTAATATTGCTAGAGTGAAATGCCGTTGAAAAAAACCAAACTTGTTGAAAACATTCTGAACTAAAAAAAAAATCTAAAAAGGGATCAAGTCACCCGACTCTCCCCTATTTATTATGCAACTACATTTTATGGTGTTTATATTTTTTTCTAGGCGGTAATGATTATGGGGATTGCAGGTGCTTGCAGGACAGACGAGTTGTGTAGAATGCAATTTATTGTGTGATATCACCGATAACGGAAGATTTGTACTCATAAACCTTCCTCAGACAAAGAATGACGTTCAACGTAGCTTCTCAATCGTGGAAAATACTGATGAACCTATTGACTACTTAACGGCCTTCAAAATGTATTTAGATATTCGGAAGAAAATTACTAATAATACTCGTTTTTTGTTACGATATCAATCAGGGAAGTGTCTTAATCATCCAATTGGAAAGCACACACTAGCAAAGATCCCAACGAAGATTGCAACATTCTTAAATTTGCCAGAACCGAATTTGTATACTGGGCACTGCTTTAGGCGGTCATCTGCCACTTTACTTGCTAATACTGGAACGGAAATTTTAGGATTAAAAAGACATGGTGGGTGGAAATCTACAACCGTAGCAGAAGGATATGTGGCCGAATCTATCAAAAATAAAGTAGATGTTGCCAACAAAATATTATATGAAAAAAATACAACTGATAATTTCAACAATGCGGGTTGTAGTACATCAAAAGTATTAAACCAAGCACATATTATTTCTCCAGTTTCAACACTTTCAACATCCCCGCAAGCTACCAAGAGAACTGAAGTAGCATTTAGTAAAGAAGAAACTAAACTGCTGGCAAACGAGCACGTATATATAAACAATTCCTCTTTTTCAAGCAGCCAAGTAATTTTTAATTTTAAGAAAAATTGATGTTTTTGTTTTCGTTTGAAATCCGAGTGTTTTTTTAACTCTTTATTTGTTGTATATTATTTTCTTTTGTGTGATAAGCCGCAATTTTACCAATATATCAAATCTGCATGTCATTCATTATTTTCCTAGGAATGTAAGTAATTATTAAGTTTGTAACGACGCTATTATTGGGGTGTGCAATTTGGTGCGTCGAAAAGAAGACGCCATGTTGCACATTCCGAGATAGCGCCGTTTCCGCAAGATCGACGTCATACAGAGGCGCGGGCAACAACTTCTCCCTCCACGAAGGAGAAGGGACGGTCCGCGTCGCTGTGCGAAGGAAGCCGACGCCGGGCTATAAAACCGCCGCTCAGGTACAATTTAAACAACTCCGAACTCCGAAAACTTATCTGAACCGTATTATTTCGATTAGTAATTTTGGTTGTCCGAGAGTATTTCAAAATTTAATTTGCGATCTTCAATCCAATTTAAATTTTGCCCCGAATCAATTTCCTGTGTTCAGATGACAGCAAATTGATTAATTGCGAATACAAATTAATTCAGTTTCATTTTATAACCAGTTATTTTTTTTTTACTTTATTCATTAGTGAAGTGTGGCTAATTTGCTTTGAGTAAGTAATTTCAATTTAAGTTCTGACCTGAAACCTCCGACCTGTTTCCGCTCCCGAATCCGATCCTAGTTAGCATAGTTTATCCTGGTGGACCGTATGTGGCATAATACAAGACGGCTTTCATCAGGGTAAGCTTCCCCAAGGTAGGGCATATGTGTTTGCAATAAGTGAACTACCTTGTTTTAATCCCAATTAGTTTTTCCGCGTAATGTTTTGTTTCTATGAGTGACATTTCGTAACACGTAGAACAAAACACATATCCGTTGTTACAAATATAAACATGCACATAAATCAAATTTTGCTAAACATTTGTTAGAACAAAATCACACATTAACATCTAATAATACAATTAAATTTTTACACTTTTCTGATAACAAAAATAAATTAAACATTTTAGAAGCTTTTGAAATTTATAAACACACAAAAAACAACATACCTTTAATGAATGAGCAAATTGATCTCTTAGATTCTCCTTTACTGAAGATTTTGGAATAAATATCTTTTTAAAACACTGATAAGCGACTGACCTCCGACGGGTTGACTGGGGCCAGCTGCTTCACGCAGTGTTAAAATAATAGAATCAAGGAGTTACTATATTTTGCATTTGTTATATTTTATATAGCTTTTGACAATGGCACAATGATGCCGAAATACGTATAAAGCGAATAAATCTTGTTATTTCCCGTTGAAATCGATATTTTATTTAATATTTATTATTTATAACTAATTACTCAGTTCCGAATCAGCCCTACGGAGTTTCACCCTATATGTGACCATAATACGTAACAAGTAGGGTGAAACACACGTAAATTACCGATAACCTTGTCCTTCGACCTGGGTCAGAACTGAGTTGGGTTCTTCAAACCACCCAGTAACATAATTTCCGTTTATTTACCTTTTGTACAACCTTGTATTTGATTTAAGTCAAGTAATTTCACCGATCGCCGTAGTAGATTGTGTTTTGAGACTTACCTGGCCACACTGTCACTAAATCACCTTATTTTTGCACAACTTAGCCTGTTGGCTTGTCACAATAGTTTTTGATTTAAACAAACCCCATATTTTGTAAATCCAGTTTTGTTTGCTTTCCGCCATGTTGGTTTTATAACGTACAACAAAGTAATTTATTTAAGATAGCTTAACAGAGGCGACCCCTCTGGTCGTTCTCTACAACCCGTTGTTTTATCAATACAGATCCCTGTAATTTTCCGATTCTAGACCAGAGCCGGCCGTAAATAATTTATACAAAATTGATTAAATTTTATTAAATTGTACATATCATTATTTTTGCATACATTTGTTAATTTTTATTATTAGTTACATAAATAAACCGTTCATTTTATTAATTTTTAGTCCCCGTGAACCAGTGTTCAAACGTCCTGTAAATATTCTGTAAATAAACTTGTTCTTTAGATTTCATAGGTTTTATTTTCAAAGTCCGACGAACCCTGGGTACTCCGAGCTACTCCCTGGCACAAATAAATTCTGTCACGACCACCTCTCCATAAGCTAGGGGGCTGGGTCGTTGCAAGTTGCACTGTCAGTAGCAACCGAATCAACAAAATGTTATGAGGCCCTTACACTGTAACGAGGCGACTGACCAGTAGCGCAGATTAAAGAAGCAGATAAGTTGGCTTCTGTCTTCGCTGAGGTCAGTCGTTCTCGTTTAGCTCCGAATCTCCTTGACACTCCCACCTTGTAAGTCCGCGCATTCACTCCGAGTGGGAGAGAGGCCCGCGCCCTATAAAACCGGCGCGGAGCCGCTTCTCCTGGAGAATTATTCGAAAAATTCCCCGGAAACATTCTTGTAATTTGAGTCCGAACCACTTTCAAATTAAGTTTGAATTATTCCGAATTCCGTACACCAAATTTATTTTGTATTTGCTCTTAAAGCAACCGAGTGTTCCGTAGTGGACAAAGAAATACCTGCTTCAATTTAATTTTTTTTATTTAATTAACCCCAGTCTACATTGATTGTCTAATAATCCACCTTGCATCGCCGAGAGTATTTAGAAGTGCGTGTGTACGATCATCACGATCACAACGTGCACTCTAAACTACTCTATCTATTAATTAGTGCTGCACTTGTGCTAATCGGTGCACCTAATTAACCCCGTAAATAATCAGGCTTGTGTTCTTTTTGGGTGGCACGGTAATTTGATCACGTGAAATACATGATCTACTCTTGCAATCCGACTAGTTTCATGAACTTGATTAATTAGACAATCAATCGAATCTTGTTTACAATTAAATAAACCCTCCCTGTGTAAATTAATTGCATTACCGATATTCTTTGCTCACTCCTGGAATTCCGTTCCGTTTAAACAAGTAGTTGAAATCATTTACCCTTTATTACAAATCACTTTCGAATTATCAGTGTGTCCACAGACTCATTCTCAACATGGGGATTTCGCTAATTATGAGAGATACAGATTTGGTTAAATGGAATTAAATACTCCTTAGGTAAAGTTGTACCAAAGCCCATAAATAAACTCTCGATATTTAATGCAGTTTTGGAAATGTGGTGGAAAAAGTGAATTTTTGGCTTTTTCATTTTTTCCTGTAACTCATTTAGTTTAAGAGGAAGTCGAATTTAATTTGTACTTTCTTAAGGCACTTTCTTAATAGGAATTTAATGGTGTATTCAGATTTTTGAAAACTGTCGTTGTATTTGAGTTACAATGGTCAACTTAATTTTTTCTTATGGAGGTCATAGTTGGCTATGTCACTACTGGAAAGAGATTTTTTTTCTCTTTTCAAAAATGTATAATTTGTCATACCTAATATCAAAACTAACGACTAAAAAATTAAAAGACCATAGAATAAAAGAAAACTTATTTAGTACCATAATATTTGAGAAGGAAAATTATCATTAGCATCGCATTTCCTAGTATACCATTCACAAAATTCTCTTCGTCTTTCATTATCCCCTGATCTTAAAGATTGACACACATTGTATTTATATGGATGATATTTGTGCGATGCCAATATTTTATCATCAGTAGATTTGGGAATGCCGGTGTTACGTTGAATTTCCAGAGTCGAAGTGTTTGGATTTTCAACAATTGCTTGTAGAACGGAAGTTTTGGTTTCTTCACTTATACGTTGAGGGTTTTTTATACGGTTTAATAAATAATCCATGCTCTATTAAATTTACCCTTAAATTTCTGTATGTCGATTCATGAGGTTGTCTTCGTTCTGGATAGTGGTTTAAGTACATTTCGGCAGCTCGCGTTGAATTTTTGTGAGACAGAATTAACAAGACAACATATCAAACTTATCACTGTTACTGAACGATTCCATTATGTTAGAAATAATGTTTATAAATAAGCAATTATTAATTTAAGATTAATTTAAGATTAAATAAAATAAACTGACAGACAACTATGGTTATAAAGAAACACATCAAACAAACAAACAATTGCAGTCACAATTGATTCAATTGTGTTTGGGTTTCAGAATCTTCATATTGAGAAACTTTACATTTAAATTAAATTATTTTTTTCATTTTTTAGCCGTTAGTTTTGATATTAGGTATAACAAATTATACATTTTTGAAAAGAGAAAAAAAATCTCTTTCCAGTAGTGACATAGCCAACTATGACCTCCATAAGAAAAAATGAAGTTGACCATTGTAACTCAAATACAACGACAGTTTTCAAAAATCTGAATACACCACTAAATTCCTATTAAAAAAGTGCCTTAAGAGAGTACAAATTAAATTCGACTTCCTATTAAACTAAATGAGTTACAGGAAAAAATGAAAAAGCCAAAAATTAACTTTTTCCACCACATTTCCAAAACTACATTAAATATCGAAAGTTTATTTAGGCTTTGGTACAACTTTACCTAAGGAATATTTCATTCCATTTAACCAAATCTGTATCTCTCATAATAAGCGAGATCCCCATGTTGAGAATGAGTCTGTGGACACACTGTATATCCATCACTGTTTAATAATTTCCCCGGTCACTGCAAATTGCCGTAAACACAACGAGCAGACGCCATTAGCTGCCTTTGTACACATTTTGTGAAAGCAGTACGCAAGTCAGTCTTAGTGAAAGTCCGTTTAAACAGCCCCAATAATAATTTCTTTAAACGCCCCGTTTAATCCGCCAAAATACTAACTTCCTCGTATATACTTATTCATCCTTGAAAATATTATTTAAATTTATATTTTGTCTTTATTTGAATTATTCATGCATTATTTCATTGTACATAAATTGTAAATATTCTAAAGTATTACCGTCCTGAATAAATTGTTAAAAAGGTTTTAATCTCCAAGTATTTATTTAATTCTCTTTTCTTTATTACGAACCCTGGTCAACTCAAGAGCTACCCTAGTGCACAAACCAATACTGTGCGTCCAAGGGGAACGTTACAACACAGCTTGTAACCATGGATGAAAGACCTACTTACATTGCGGGTAGCGGGAAAATAAACTTTCTGCCCTAAAAACAAACTAAATAATGGTAACTTCTAAATCAAGTAATGGAAAAACAATAATGTTAGCCAACTAAATTTTCCAGTTGACTTATTAAACGTCACATATTACATCCGCCCCTTTCGAGTTAGTTGAAATTCGTAGCTAGACTCTTTCGAACTTTGAAAATTTCAATATTTATCTTTGCCACTTTATCACTGTCTATTATTCACGATGCCTGGAAATACGTGCTATTATATAACCTGCCTGAAGAGGCAAATCAATTATCCGTATTTAACAATGTTTAAGTTTCCTACAGATGATCGTTTAGAAAAGTGGATTATTAACTCAGGTACGTAATATGTTATAAATACCTATATTAATAGATACTTATATAAAAATGCCAGTAAATAATATTGAAGTTTCATTGTTTCGTAAGACAACCCAAGAAACTGTATATTTCAGTAGGTAATTTCAGTAAGGATATCAAAGTTACAATACGGTGTTTATTGGTTTTGCAATAGGTAATCTATGGACCTCAGTTTTCCGATTATCTACCAAAATTTAAAGTGTTCAAAATTAATCGCACTTTATATTTTCGTTGTAATTTTTTGTAATTCGTTGTTATTTCATTTTTTTAAGAAATACAAAATTGCTGTAGCAACATCGCGGCAAAGTAAAGAACAAACATATATGCGAGGAACATTTCATGGAAAGTGCATTCCCATACCATGCGTAGTTGCCGATCATAGCGGTGCTACATCCAGTTCTACCAACCCGTTAAAGGTATTAACACCTAAAAAACACTATTCTATTGTCTGTACCAGACTTCAAATTCAGTGTTAGTCTTATGGAGGGCGGCATGGCCAAACCTACTTCTCAGTTGGGTTGACCGTCAACAAGCCCCAGGGTAACCACAAGTGGCAACGCCGTGCAAGATTTTCCCATAAGAATTACATTGCCCTATGCTGCCAACACTGAACTTGAAGTCTGGTACAGACAATAGGTCCCGACGTGAATGCATCTTTGAAGATGTTCAACTTTCCGACAATGATGGCGGTGTTTTTCTGGATCAAGTTGTAAACATGCCTTCGACTTCTGGTCAATTAAAACGAAAATTATTTAGTACTTCTGAGGATTCCCCTAGAAAAAAAAATTAAAAGATTTCGTTACAAATCTATAAAAATCATTTTAAAACCCACAAGCAAAAGGTATCTCGTTTGCATAAGGTCGAGTCGTTGCAAGAAAAGAGCAAAATTCAGAATCTGTTTGAATCGTGTCGGTTTTCATCCATAAATTCCAAACCTTTGGCGAAAATGCAATTTTGAAAGAAGAAATGCCCGTGGAACAACAGTGAAAGGAAACTCTTGTTAGCATTGTACTTATTACAAATCGCCTACTGCATATAAATTCTTACGGCGGCAACAAATTATGTTACCGGCTCCATCAACAATTAGAAAGTGGTTTGAAAAATCTAAATTTCTACCGGGATTTATTGAAATATTTTTTAAGCAAATTTCGCAAAAATTTGCTTCTGCCTCTGAGCAAGAAAAGGCATGCTCTGTTTCCTTTGATGAAATGGCCATCATGGAGAAGCTTGAGTACAACAAGTACATGGATTTGGTAGAAGGAGTTCAAGACTACAACCAAATTTCGGTCAGGCAAGTCGTACCAAAAGCACAGCAAAATACGCATTGGCGTTTTTGGCACGGGGAATTTACTCACCCTGGAAGGTCCTCCTAGCTTACTTTCTCTCTGATTCGGGTGTAAATAAAACCCTTCTCAGCAAATTAATTCCAGAAGTGATGCGAAGTTTGGTGCGCGCAGATTTAATTTGAAAAATTTCTGTGCGTGACCTAGGCACAGACCAGACAAACTATTTGATTGCCTCAACAGTCGACGCCTGTACGATAAAAATTCTTACAAATCAGCTTTGTCGCATGAAAACAACGTGGGGATGGCAACGTTAGAAGAAGGAAAGCGATATATGTCTCGTTTATACAAAATTCACGACAAAACCAATAAAACAAGCAGACCGCCTTGCGTTGATGGATTAATTCAAGCTATTGAGAGAACGTTGCTTTTTTATGAAGATGAAAAAGTTAAAGGTATGAAATTTGTATTAACCAATAAACTAAATCAAGACGCAAGGGCGATGAAGATGTGGTATTAAATTTCGACCCCGAAGATCCCATTGTGGCTGAAGACGATATTCAGCATAGTGATAAAGATGATGTTCGTAGGGCAGTACAGGATTTTGAGAGTAGTGAGAACGTGACTGAATTCAATGCTTCGAATGAGCCTCAGCAATTCACTGCTGAAAGTTTAGAGAATTGTGCTGTAACATATTTTGCAGGCAAATTAGCAAAAAAGTGTCTTGATAAGTTTAATTGCATGTGCATCGTTTATTATTCGTTGCTACAGGACAAACATGAGATGCTTTTGTTGCATCGAACATACATTTCTGAAATCGATAGCATACGAGGATTAAAGGCACCGACGATGAAATTTGCTCAACTTATAAACTACAGTTTGGAAATATTCAAAAGGGTTTCTGAAACGTTATGTTTTGACGAGCATGTTAATTGAACATAACAAACAGAATACAAACATCGACGAGCGAATTGTGTGAATTCAGTGTAAATTGCTATGAGCATAAATGATTTATTTTGAACTTGTTGCGAACTGTTCAAAAAATTTCAGTGGCTATTTCAACAAATTAAACAAAACAAGCAGTCATTGTACACATACTACCATGTTGTAAAATTATAGTTTACACACTATAATTATAGGGGAATTCGAAAGACGTAATAAAAAATAGGGGTTACCATTTAAAACAAATATCGATGACGTCATAGGTATTAGAAAAATGGGGGGGGAAATTGAGGAAATCCTGTCAAAATATAGAATTTAATACAAATAGCTCGACATGTCCGACGGATTTTTCGTAAACTCATTTTTAACAATTTTATCGATTTTATACATTACTATATGGACACACTGTATAAACGCATTTCAGATGGTACCTACTTTTCATTTCTATGCTGATAACCATTTAATAGAAGATGTTGCTTACAAACTTTCAACCAATTTGTTAGTAGGGTTTAGAAATACCAAACTTTAACAAAGCGAGAAAGAATTTTAATGTAAAACTATCGCAGTTGTAGAGTCAAAATTGAACATGCTTTTGGTTATTTTTAAAAGTTCGATTTCGCAGACTTAAATTTTTAGAAATTAAGGGCTTAGATCTGATTGTTGGTGCATGCATTTTATACAATTTATGTATTTTTTATAGAGATTTACCTGACGATTTAATAGAAGTTGATGATTTACAGGAAGTAATTGTCAATGATAACAATAATCTAGATGCTGAAGAAGAAAATAATCAAGCAGTTGTAAAACTTTTTAAACATAGACGACAGGATTATGTAACAACAAATATCCCATAGGTACATTATGTTTTTCATAGTCTTAAGTATGACTTTATTTTCTAATCTCTATTTAATAAAATAAAAAAAATGTGCAATTTATTTATTGTTTATTAACTCATTATTGGAATAAGTATAGTGATATAGGTACCTATTATACTAGTAATTATTAATATTATTAAATTATATTATAAACTGGAACATTTTAATTCACGTTATGGTATGGCACACTTCTTATTCTTACTCAATACCTTCACCAATTCTTAGAACGTATCCAGAAACTTGTCTTGTTGATCCATCCTTTCACGATGCCGTCTTTCATCATTTGACACATTTTTATTATGTTTCTTCATGTATGTGGATTCATATTTTATTTTCTTGTAAGCAGGTTCTTCACATGTTGAACAGTTTTCCGATTCCTGCAGCTGCTCTAGGTTTTCTTGATTATACACTAATCCTTCTGAATTACTACAAGTTACGGGCAGTGCCGGATTAAAGCGTTCCGAGGCCCTAAGCCCAAAATATTTTGGTGCCCCTACCCCCCTCCAAAAAATGGGAAAATGTAATATAGAATAATTATTATTTAATAGGTACCTACTTACAAAAAAAATTGGTTAATAATGTAAATATTAATGAAAGTTAAGGATTTTTGTTAAAAAAGCAACACTGATATAAACAATTGAAAAAATTACCCATTTCCACGAGAAATAAATAGGTAGGTAATGTAATATTATATGCTTGGGTCTTGGTGCCCCAGTTTGCCTGGTGCCCTAAGCCCGGGCTTAGTGGGCTTAATGGTTAATCCGGCACTGGTTACGGGTGCTTAAATTTCAGGCTTTTGTATATAATTTTAGCGTTAGATAAAAGTATTCCCATTTTTTTCAATTTCTACCACTAGCGAAATTGTGCTCTTTAATATCATTATAAGTGTTATTCAATCCTTTCCATTTGGTATCACATTGTTGCCATGTAACATTAGAAGTACCAGTGCAGTTGATTTTCTGAGCAATTTTTGACCAAACATGTTTTATGCTTCTTTGATCTTCTTCATGTTCTTCAACTAGTTGTATTGACAAAACAGTGCGATCATATGTCCAAATTAATTTTTTGTCTTCGGCGCACACACGCTCTCAGCCTTTCGTTCTTTTAATATGTTATTTAAAATAGTTGTTGGATATACTGCATCTAAAATATACAATAAGAAATGTGATGGTTATGATCCAACGTCTAACAGTAATAATTATAATTTAATAATACATACGTTCACGACCTCGTCTTGCAATATCTTGTTAGTTTCTGCATCTTGTAACTCCACAATTATTGTATCAGCCGAAGATGTATATGGAGTGGAGTATTGCATGAACATTAACCAGCACCTCAATATTATGACAGCCAAATGGTATTATACCTATAAATCTCTAATTAGAAACTACGGGAATCGCACATCTCTTTCTACCATTAGAATAAACATTCTGACCTACTACAATATTCAATGGTAATATCAACTTCTGCACATTCAGTGTTATACAGAAGGAAGGACAGTAATGTTTGGGTTTACAGTGTCAAAAATGACAAATTAACTCTAAACTGACCCGTAGAACGATTTGAAAAATCTACAATGAATGTGTCAAGTAAGGTCATACCAGAGACAGGTATAATAAGGATAACACAGGCTTGTTACGGTCAAGGCCCAGATTATACCTTACTACCACATTCAGTTATTAGAACAGTTTTACAAACCTCAGAATTCGAAATTATCATCCCGCCAATGTTGACTAATATCATTTAATCAGTAAATCAATCACAGTTACAGCAGTCCAAACTGGGAAATGAATTAGAAATAGCCTCAGATTTAGAATCAGTAATCAACTCCGCCATCCGGGCTGGAATATTGGTTCAAGAATGGGAAAAGAACCTGAATTCATTTCGTAATAACCAACACAACCATTTCATTGCTCAACAAACCATCATTTGGTCTTCAGGGCCTATCATCTTCATAGTAATTTGTTTTGATTCAGGCTATAAAAGAAAAACCATTCAAGCATGGTTCAAGTCAAAACCACAATCTGTCACGGTACGAGTAGTACACAAGGTCAAGGAGCCTCATGAAATGTTACCCATGTTAGAATTACCGGAAAAACCGGTATCAGTGGAACATGTAGCCTCCACACCAAATGTCTTCTCGCCTGTGTTTTAACGGAAGTAGTAAGAATAAACACATAGCTTCTACCTATTCTATTATCATGTCACCTAGGACTAAGTATGTTTAAAACTGTTTAAGGAAGCCAGATACACATAAGGAATGGAATGTGTAAACTCTGCGGAACGCCTCAATCTAGCCAGTCAAGTACATTCAGACCACGACAGGACCCTCCAAACCGAGCAGTAAAAAGGGAGAAATCCAAGAAGGCTATTGCTATCCGGATGGTCGAACACTGAATTCGGATTATTCATGGGCAGTACAACCAATCCCTCAAGCATTATTGGTTGGATACCGAGGGATCTCACTGCTGGTCCACCGAGGGCTACCTCATATCAAGGAGCTCCTCTAGTAGACCTGTAACTAACAATTCAGTACCAAAGAAGTAGCTGGAAAACTACCTTCTTATTGGGACACAACACCCTAGGATGGTATTGGTACAACACGAATAAGCCATGGTAACCAAAGAACTTAACACATTCCTAGAGTGAGACCCCAGGCTGTTTAGATAATTTTCTAAAACCATTACCAGTTTAAGTTAAAAATGTTAGTTTTAGTATGTACTAAATTTTTAAAAAGGGGAAGGTTATGTAATATGCAGAGCTAAAGTAATAGTTTGTAATAGTAACAGTAATCCCTATTAACATTTAATAAAATTCAAGATGACGGTCAGGCTCCGAACGTATGAACCAAAGAAAATTTTTCTGTATTGTAAAATAGTAATGTCGTATTGAAGTGTTCCAAATATCAAATTAATATGTCAAAGCGTTTGAGCACTACGACTTTGGTTCTATCTTTAATACCTACCCTGTATATACGTTGTCTTTTAAGACTCTTGTTTAATTTAATTGCTTGCTAAGATTTCGAGTACAAAACCACGCTTTTCGCAGGGGAAATATTGTAGCAAGTGGTAACAGTAGGTAGGCCATTCGTATTATAACACTATCGATAGCTGACAAAAAAATTGAAGAAATAATTTAATTTATTTATCCACAACCAGTATATTATAAGGTCATAATTCCACTATTAAGAGACGTCTTATGATATTAATAAAACACATAGGTTTTATAATTAAAACAATGGTAAATCTATAGCAACACGTATGACAAAAATCAGTTCAAAATGTCAAAATAAATTTTTTCCAAAATATTAAATTAAAAACTCCACTTTCTGGTCTGTTTGTGGATAAAACGTTGTATTGCATACGTGTCTTAGTTGTATTTTATCCACTGAAGAAAATTAAATGCTCGAACTTCGTTCTCGCGTTTAAACATTCTTGCGTGGATAAAATACTACCTAAGACACTTATACAATAAATAACTATTACATTAAAACAAAATACACTCACCACTTTATTAAAAAATAAAATCAATCTAATACACATATGTGGTGTCTAATTGTATTAATAATAGTAGGCGACATATTTGGTAATTAAGAATCAGTTCTGATTTTAAGTTTTGATATAATAGTAATGTAGCAGATACAACAACCACCCCTATAATTGACACACCCACCACCGCGCAGCTTAGTTATAAACCATAAAGCACAACCCTTCGACAACTGGCCGTATCACCAGGGTGCACTGGCAACCATTCTCCCTACTAATGTTTAAGGCCTATTTATTTATAAGCCTAATTCCGAGAGAGCAGAAGTAAGACCAGCTTTGCCAAGCTACTTTTACAATATCTACACAAAGGCGTGTGCATCCTGCGGGATATCACGAACCGTTTCAGAGATCAACCCCAAGCTTCCGGCTTACAAAGGTCTTCACCATCCAGCATCGCGTTTCTCGACTGTAACTCTCGCGCTAACCAGTGTTTAAGAATTATAAGGTGACAATACCATACCTGTGTGCTCGCGTTCAGGTATTACTGACAGTGTTTACTTATAAGGTGTATATAACTTTCATGTGTGTTCGTGTTACTATTGACTGCTAGTGTTTAATTTTACTATTGACAATATTTACTGTTTATAAACTGTATCTGTGTTATAAAGTTTAACAACTTATTGTTTGTGTTAACCCAATTAATTGTAAATAAAAGTTCTCGTTCGTATTTCAACAAGTCTTGTTTACCGCGAAATACAACAGTGGCGCTCCAACTCGAGGCTCGAAACACGTTCAACCCGGCACAAAGTACAATCGAGGGTACAACGGAACATCCAAGAACCCGAGCGTTTGTGAAGAAATTAAGAGAAATCGGAAAAATGCCGTCAAACCAAGAAGGCAACCAGTCAGGCACGGTACCTGCATCGCAAGTTGCGAACCAGACACCAATAGTGCAGATGACAATGGAGCAATTCCAGCATTTAATTAGTTCAATGGGCCAGCAACAACAACCAGGAGAGGTTAGTTCAGGGTCATTTTCTAAATGTAGTGCCAGATTTAATGGAAAAAATGACGTCCACGCATTTACTGAAAATATTTGTATATACAAAGACTGTGAGAAGGTATCAGATGCGAACGCAATACGCGGACTTGCAATGCTGTTGGAAGGAACCGCCGCAACTTGGTGACAGGGAGCGAAGGCAACCATATCTACATGGACCGATGCCATGACCGCCTTCAAACAAACATATAGACCCAATAAGCCCACACACTAAATAATGCGCGAAATTTTCGCAACAGAGCAAACAAATGCATCTGCAACGGAACTATTTGTTTGTAACAAGCGAGCGTTGCTCGCGAAACTACCCCAAGACATCTATCGGAGCCGTTTCAACTGGATATCATTTATGGACTGTTACACCCTCACATCCGAAGACAAATTCCGCGAGCCAACTTCGATACATTCGACCGTCTTATCACGGAGCTAAAAAATCACGAGGACACGCAACCAGCCGAAGTACAGAAGGAGATACCCAGGCGCAAATGCTAATTTTGCAAATTCCCAGGTCACACTATAGAGAAATGCGGCAAGAGGAAACAAACCGGGGAACCTACACCAACACTGGATAGGAGCCACGACGACCCACCGGTGTCAAGACCTCCAGTATCGTGCTTTGGATGCGGAAAAATCGGTGTCATCAGAAGCCAGTGCCCGCAGTGTAAACAGGCGCAAGTGGCTTCCGCCACCGTCAGTTTCTACCTCGCGGATCACCTCGCCAGTCCCGAGCTAGACAATAGGTCAAGACCAGTGGTGAATATAAGTGTCGGTCCAGATAGCGGAGTTGCATACGTCGACACAGGTGCGAAACAAAGCATCGCGGGGCACACCCTTTACAACGCGCTAAGAGCACAAGGGTACCCTTTCACGAAGCATTTTGTAAATCTCGTCCTAGCTGATGGAGCCAATAGACCGCAAGAAGTCCTTTCGGCCACCATCCCCGTACAATCGCGGGACGCACAATTCCCACCAACTTTCTGGTTCTTCCGCAGGTCCAGAAACGCACGCTATTGGGGGTAAACTTCATAGAAGACGCTGGGATTGTACTGAATTAGCCAAGGAAGACGTGGCATTTCGATAACAACCCGACCAATGTACACAGGTTCATAGACGAGTGCCCATCTTCCAAGTATAAAGTAGTGACAGCTTCCGGAAGAGACACCGCCACCTCTAGGACACCTGCAACAAGTGAGGTCACCACCACCGAAGCCGCCACCAGCGACTCCATGGAGATTGAGATCGTAGATGATTACGACCCTTTCTTCATTGACGCCACATTTGCGGACTCCATTTCCGACATCTACCCACCGACTCTAGATTTACCAGAGTTTCCGGTGGGCCTGTACCCACACGGGCCAAGAAGAATTTCTGCCATCCACGTGGCTATGATTAGCGGTGAACCACTTCAGCTAACCCCAGACGAGGGGGAGACCCTCACTCAGTCGCAACGAGAACAGCTGAACCAATTACTAGAGGCGCATCGAGACGCGTTCTCTGTAGGGGGAGATGCCACCCCTTATGGAGAACACAGAATCGAAACAGGGACGCATCCCCCCATAGCAGTACCTCCATACCGAATGCCTGCGCACAAGCAGGAGATACTCAAGAAAGAGCTAACCGAGATGCTACAATTAGGAGTAATCGAGGAGTACGACTCCCCATGGGCAGCCCCAGTAGTAATGGTTCCCAAACCAGGAGGGAAGGTACGAATCTGCATCGACTACAGAAAGTTGAACCAAGTGACAGTTCCACACTCATACCCCCTGCCAAGAACGGACGACCTACTCCATGCCACAAGAGCCGCCGTCATCTCCACACGGGACCTACGGGCAGGCTATTGGCAAATTGCGGTACGACCAGAAGCCGTGAACTACGCCCGTTGGACCCAAAGGGGATACCTGATGAATAGTGGAATACTCTATAGGTACTCCCCCGAAGTAGACGAAGCAAACGTTGTGGGAAAATACCACATATCAGCCCTATCCCCGTACCATGGACCCACTGCCGCAAGCGGTTCAACCGATCAGGAAACGAGGAAGGCCCAGCAGGAAGTAGAAGCAAATATTCTCCTGAATCCCACGTCGGGACGCCTTGGGATTCAGAGGGGGAGCCTGTAGCAGATACAACAACAACCCCTATAATTGACACACCCACCACCGCGCAGCTTAGTTATAAACCATAAAGCACAACCCTTCGACAACTGGCCGTATCACCGGGGTGCACTGGCAACCATTCTCCCTACTAATGTTTAAGGCGTATTTACTTATAAGCCTAATTCCGAGAGAGCAGAAGTAAGACCAGCTTCGCCAAGCTACTTTTACAATCTCTACACAAAGGCGTGTGCATCCTGCGGGATATCACGAACCGTTTCAGAGATCAACCCCAAGCTTCCGGCTTACAAAGGGCTTCACCATCCAGCATCGCGTTTCTCGACTGTAACTCTCGCGCAGAGTATACTTACCAGTGTTTAAGAATTATAAGGTGACAATACCATACCTGTGTGCTCGCGTTCAGGTATTACTGACAGTGTTTACTTATAAGGTGTGTTCGTGTTACTATTGACTGCTAGTGTTTAATTTTACTATTGACAATATTTACTGTTTATAAACTGCATCTGTGTTATAAAGTTTAACAACTTATTGTTTGTGTTAACCCAATTAATTGTAACTAAAAGTTCTCGTTCGTATTTCAACAAGTCTTGTTTACCGCGAAATACAACAGTAATAATTTTTCTTATGTATCAAACTTCCAAGTTTATTAAATATATGTTTCTATCATTTAAAGTTGCAAGGTGTAATTTATTTTAAGGCAAAGTGTCAAGTATAAGGCGTACATTACACTTGGCGACGAGGTAATTAAAGAACCGCTGTTTAAAAATTTGTGATGACAAAAGTCAACGTTTTAAGAGGCCAAATTGGGACTCTTTCAGGGTACAAAATAAGAGTGACTGAAGCTCTTATCAGGAACGCATGGAACAGTATTTTTTAGCAAATTATATTAAAGAAGATGGTAAAGTTGCTGTGTTGATTACTGTGATTGGA
Organism: Hemicrepidius hirtus; assembly: GCA_963082805.1. NCBI lineage: Eukaryota > Metazoa > Arthropoda > Insecta > Coleoptera > Elateridae > Hemicrepidius > Hemicrepidius hirtus. Next base: position 30,391,114 of record OY720161.1, on the reverse strand, counting down.
GATGACGCGTATGAAACTTTAAAAGGACTGTGCGATCCTGACCTACCAAAAGGTAAATCGTACAATAATCTCTGCAAACTTTTGAAGGAGCAGTTAATAAAAAAAGTATCGGTTTTTAAAGAACGTTTGGAGTTCTATGATTCTATGCAGTTAGAAAATGAGCCTATCAAAACATTTTACGTAAGACTGAAGAATGAGGTAATCGAGTGAAAGTTTGGTAAAAACCATAATGAGGTATTAAAGTACAGGTTTGTGTCTGCATTGCGAAGAGGAGCATACAGTAGAGTCGTACCGAGATTACAAATTAAGCCAAATACCGTTCCGTTTTCTAGTCGTAGAAGCTAAAGTAACGTGACTATCGTTAGAAACTTATTCTCGTCATAGACATTCCAGTAACGTGCTTATGTTAGAAAGTTCTTCCCGTCGAATAAATAAAGTATATTCGCCGTGTGGGTAAAGCCCTTCCTGGACTCCCCAGAGCATCAGAAGTTCCCGTTCCGTCGCTAACTGCTGGGAGTCCCTTTATCTCGACACCCCTTCGTCTCTGCTCTGAAAAGAGATCTTACCGAAGTATCTAAAAAGGTGCAGGTCTCTTGTATTAAATGAAAGTGCTTTCTGGGTGTACCATCTGACCGCCTCGCCGAAACTAAGGTACTGAACTTATTGACTTATTGACAGCACGGAGTTTTATAAAAATGACGTCATTTACAATTTTTTTTATGGTGCTTCTATTTTGATGACGTCACGTAAAATGGGTGTCGGCGCCCAGCCCAACTCACTGACAATTTGAATTTGCGCGCGATATTCTGACGAAAACAACGTGACGTGAGTGCTCGAAGCATTCTAAAACATAACCTCGTTTTTTAAGCTAACACGTTGTGTTTTGAATTTGTGTATTTTCAATAATTATTAGTGCGTGTCATAAAAATGGCAGGTTTATGGACAAATGAACAAACCGCCGCATTAATAGAAATGTATCAAGTGGAAGAAACACTTTACAAAGTATCGGAACCCAATTACCACAATAAATATCAAAGACAGGCTGCCCTTGAAAAGATTGTGGAGGGTTTACAAGATATACGGCCAAACACCAAAGGTAAAATATATTAAAGTACTTTAATAATAAGTATAATTTGCATATTTTTGGTTACAGTTAGCGAAATCAAGGCCAAAATTAATGGTGTGCGAGCTCGATTCAATGCCGAGCTTGCGAAGATTCGCTGCAAACCAAGTGGCTCTGGATATGAAGTATCCAAAGTAGGCTGTTTTTTTTGAAAAATTATTATTCCTGCAAGACCACATGGTTGCTCGCAAAAGTGTTTGCAATATATCCAAGGCGCAAGGATCATGGGTTACGAGTCTAGATGGTGTAGATGAGGAAGAAAATTCAGAGAATGTAAGTTATGCAAAAAGTATTATTTTTATTCTACTATCGGGGCTTCAGTCCGATGCCAGGGTAACATATATATCAAGATACCTTGTAAATCAAACTGCTTACCTGCATAGGAACGTAGTGTTTGTATTGCAATGCAAGTGTCACTATGAAGTGCAATCGAGCTCAGTCGTTGTACAAAATGACTCCTCCCACACAGATTTTCAGCAATGTGATTGGTGAAAATCAATTTGGACCAACCAATGAAATAATTTTGGTTGTCTGTATTTAGTATAAAAGGGGAGCAACTTGGAAAATCATTCAGAGTTTAGTTGGAGTGAACCACCTAGCTACTTTCAACATAACCTAGAGGTTTCCTCAGGTCTTTCCATAATAATACATTTATTTAAGCCTTCTGGATTGTTAGGAAGAATAGAACTGTATCAAGCAAATCTAGTAGACAGCGTAGTACGTTACGAGCGATTCTACATCATACTAGAATTCCAACAGCAGTTTCTCCACTTCCTCCATCACCAGTCAAGCAGACTTCTTCAACTTTACCTTCAGTTGTCAACAATCAAGAATCTGTTATTTTATCCAAGGAAGATCCTTTAGAAATTCCCCATTCTGTTGGTTACCATCTTGAACCTCTCAAGACATCTTCAACCAGCTACATTGGAATTTCTCCATTCTTCTTATCTAACTTGGACCCTCGAAGATTCATTGTTAGATCCAACTACCGAAGATCTCAAGAAGTTGAAGTACCTGAAGACCTATCACAATTTCGTAATTGTTGGGATTATTTCCCTCACATGTATTAAAGTTTCCTTAACAATATTAATAAAGGGTATCTTTACCCACTTTACAAGAATTTAATTTAACTGTTGTATATAAGTTGTTCTGATATAATAAACATATTTGATAATCAATTGGAGTCAGATTAATTCAATATCACAAATAAGAGTACGCAAAACCACCTACAAATTGGTGACCCCGACGTGATCAGAACAACTTGAATAATGACTGACGACAAAGATTCTCTACCTAGTTCCGTACAAAGAGTACAAGCAAAAATACCTCCATTCTGGTCAAATGATCCAGAATTATGGTTTGCACAGGTAGAAAGCCAATTTCTTGTATCCGGCATAACCGACGATGCAACGAAATATGGATATGTAGCTGGTAATCTAGAGGCACGTTACGCCACCGAGGTGAGAGACATTCTTACAGCAGCACCAGCAGCCAATAGATATGAGACGTTAAAGAAGAGCCTTATCCAGAGACTCAGCATCAGCCAAGAGCAGAAAACAATACAACTCCTTGAAAGAGAAGAACTAGGAGATCGTAAACCTTCTCAATTTTTACGACATCTTCAGCAGTTAGCAGGAACAGTAGTACCAGAAACTCTACTTCGTTCCATTTGGATAAGCCGACTTCCTACTAATGTTCAAGCAATTTTGGCAACACAAACCAAAAACCCTCTCACAGATGTTACTGAACTCGCAGATGCCATCTTTAGTACAACTACAATGGTTCAAACTCAAGTTCACGAAACTAAAGTAGACACAGACGAGACTGTAAAGCGTCTCGTGAACGAAATCGAGCAACTCAAAACTCAACTGCGAGGTAGATCAAACACACGCTCATCCAGTCAAGCCAGGGGTAGATATAGAAGCGTCTCCAGAAACCAAAAATTTGATAAGTGTTGGTATCATCAAAGATACAAAGAACGAGCCAGAAAATGCGTTCCCCCATGCAGCATGTCCAAGAATTCGGAAAACGAGCAAGGCAATCGACAATAGCGGTACCCGATTTTCCTAGCCATCCCCGCCGCCTATTTGTGACAGATCAAATCTCCAAAATCGAATACCTCATCGACACTGGAGCTGACGTATGCGTATATCCCAGACGTCTAGTTCCAGGGAAGCAACTTGTCACAAACTACAAATTATATGCCGCCAACAATAGTGAAATCAAAACATATGGAAGTGTACAATTGGAACTCAATCTCCAACTACGAAGAAGTTTTCCCTGGAGATTCATCATTGCAGACACACAAAAGCCCATCATCGGGGCTGATTTCCTAGCACACTATGGCTTGCTCGTAGACATCCGGCAGCAGAAGTTACATGATACACTCACAAACATCATGGCCAAAGGACGAACAGCTGCAGTATCAACCAACAGCACGATCAGCACTATTAGCAAAGATGCGCAGATACTGACATTACTGCGAGAATTCCCTGAAGTAACCAGACCAGCAGGTGTACCAAAGTTCAAACAGCATAACACAGAACATTACATCTATACTTCAGAAGGACCACCAGTTGCTAATAGGCCACGGCGACTTGCACCTGATAAACTCCATTTCGCAAAGAAAGAGTTTCAACTTTTAATTAAATTGGGCATTGCAAGACCATCAAAAAGTCCGTGGGCATCTCCACTTCACATGGTTCCAAAGAAAAATGCAGACTGGAGACCATGTGGAGATTACAGGGCACTCAACGCGAGAACATTACCTGACAAATACCCAGTGCCGCACATAGAAGATTTTTCTCAGGGCGTGCACATGAAAAAATGCTTTTCAACAATTGATTTAGTTAAAGCATATCATCAGATTCCAGTGGCAACGGAAGACATTCCCAAAACAGCAATCACTACGCCATTTGGTCTCTTCGAATTTCCATTCATGACCTTCGGCCTACGTAATGCAGCACAAACATTTCAAAGATTTATGGACAGCATGCTAAGGGACCTAGATTTTTGTTACGTGTACATAGACGATATTCTGGTAGCGTCTGCATCTGAAGAAGAACATATCAAACATTTACGGCAACTTTTTCAAAGACTCCAGGATCATGGTCTCATAATCAACCAAGCAAAATGTGTTTTTAACAAACCGAACGTCCACTTCCTTGGATACATAGTTTCAGAACATGGAACACAACCCTTAACTCAAAAAGTAAAAGCAATCCAAGAATTTCCCAAACCTGAGTCAGCCAAAAAGTTACGACAAGTCCTTGGAATGATCAACTACTATAGAAGGTTTATTCCAAATGCAGCTAAAGCTCAGGCACCGCTAAACGAGCTACTAAAAGGGAAACTCAAGGGCAATCACCCAGTTAAATGGAATCCAGAAGCAGAAAAAGCGTTCGAGCTCTGTAAACAGCAAATAGCGAATACAGCTTTACTGGCACATCCAATTCCAAAAGCTAAGCTAGCTGTTACTACAGATGCATCAGATACCGCAATAGGAGGTGTCATACAGCAACTAGAAGATGGAGAATGGAAACCGTTAGCTTTCCTTTCTAAAAAACTGTCACCAGCAGAACAAAAGTATGCAGCATATGACAGAGAGTTATTAGCAATCTACCGCACCATTCGCCATTATCAACATCTTCTAGAAGGTCGAGAATTTACAATATATACCGACCACAAACCAATAACTTTTGCATTTAAACAAAAGGCAGAGAAATGTTCACCACGTCAATTCAGATATTTGGACTATATCGGCCAGTTTTCAACAAACATTCAGCACATCGCTGGAAAAGACAATGTTGTAGCCGATGCACTATCCAGGATAGAAACAATTAGCATAGGAATCGATTATAAAGATCTTGAAGAGGACCAAAGAACCGACCAAGAACTTCAACAGATCCTAAGCAATAACAGCACCAATCTGCAACTTAAGAAGACTGGCATACCTGATAGCAACACAAATATCTACTGTGACATTTCAACCAACATTGTGCGACCTTTCATCACGACCAAATTTAGAAAGCAAGTTTTCAACAGTATACATCGAATATCTCATCCAGGTTGTCGAGCATCCGCTAAGCTGATTTCTGAAAAATTTGTATGGCCGAATATGAAAAACGATTGCAACACATGGGCACGCCAGTGTATGCAGTGCCAAAGATCAAAAACAACTCGGCACAATGCACCACCAATGCAACAGTTCCAACTATCATCCGGTAGATTCGACCATGTTCATATAGACCTGGTTGGACCTCTACCAATCTCACGAGGTTACCGATACATATTAACATGCATCGACCGTTTCTCCCGATGGCCAGAAGCCATACCAATAGAGAACATCGAAGCAGAAACAGTAGCACGTGAATTCTTCACACATTGGATCGCAAGATTTGGAACACCACTGCGAGTCACAACCGATCAAGGTAGACAATTTGAGGCAGAACTATTTAAGAGACTAGAGGAACTTACAGGGTTCGCAAGAATAAGAACCACAGCGTATCATCCTCAAGCAAATGGATTAGTAGAAAGATTCCACCGTCATCTCAAGCACTCACGTTTTTGTCAGAAACGACGCAGTAAGAAAACCTTTGCAGCCACCATACCAAGGTCCATATCTAGTCATCAAACGAGGAAGAAATACAATTACCATTGCTAATGGAGATAAAAAGGTTACTGTATCTGCAGAGCGCATAAAACCTGCATTTATGGAAGACAAACCAGAAGAAACAAACCAACAACCAGACACAGGAACAATACCTGTCACTACCTCCAGAGCAGGTAGAAAAATAAGAAAAACGGTTCGTTTCCAGATCAACTCCATTTCCAGCAAGGGGGTAGGCTTCAGTCCGATGCCAGGGTAACATTTATATCAAGATACCTTGGAAATCAAACTGCTTACCTGCATAGGAACGTAGTGTTTGTATTGCAATGCAAGTGTCACTATGAAGTGCAGTCGAGCTCAGTCGTTGTACAAAATGACTCCTCCCACACAGATTTTCAGCAATGTGATTGGTGAAAATCAATTTGGACCAACCAATGAAATAATTTTGGTTGTCTGGATTTAGTATAAAAGGGGAGCAAATTGGAAAATCATTCAGAGTTTAGTTGGAGTGAACCACCTAGCTACTCTCAATATAACCTAGAGGTTTCCTCAGGTCTTTCCATAATAATACATTTATTTAAGCCTTCCGGATTGTTAGGAAGAATAGAACTGTATCAAGCAAATCTAGTAGACAGCGTAGCACGTTACGAGCGATTCTACATCATACTAGAATTCCAACAGCAGTTTCTCCACTTCCTCCATCACCAGTCAAGCAGACTTCTTCAACTTTACCTTCAGTTGTCAACAATCAAGAATCTGTTATTTTATCCAAGGAAGATCCTTTAGAAATTCCCCATTCTGTTGGTTACCATCTTGAACCTCTCAAGACATCTTCAACCAGCTACATTGGAATTTCTCCATTCTTCTTATCTAACTTGGACCCTCGAAGATTCATTGTTAGATCCAACTACCGAAGATCTCAAGAAGTTGAAGTACCTGAAGACCTATCACAATTTCGTAATTGTTGGGATTATTTCCCTCACATGTATTAAAGTTTTCTTTAACAATATTAATAAAGGGTATCTTTACCCACTTTACAAGAATTTAATTTAACTGTTGTATATAAGTTGTTCTGATATAATAAACATATTTGATAATCAATTGGAGTCAGATTAATTCAATATCACAAATAAGAGTACGCAAAACCACCTACACTACTATAAATGACAATAATATAACATTATTGCTACAGATTGCTATTTTCAATAGCGTGTTGTTGCCAAGGTACTTGTCCGTTGCTATTAAAATAATCTTGTCTCACTTTTGTTGGCCATTGTGCAGTTCTGTTTCCCCCTTGTGGGCACAAAGAATTCATGTTCGACTGACCGTTTCTGTTTTCTACAGGAAATGCTGTGCTTTTGTTGTCGGTTAAAAAGTTATGTAAAATGCAACAAGCTCTTGTTACTAACACCACTTTTTCAACAGACAAATTTATAGGTTGCAAAAAAATTCTAAACCGATTACTTAATCGGCCAAATGCATTTTCGGATACTCGACGAGCCCGACTTGTCCTATAATTAAATATCTTCTTTTCATTCGTTAAACCTCTGAATCTGTATGGTTTCATTATACGCTCCTTTAAGGGAAACGCATCATCTCCCACAATTACAAATGGCATAGGTATTTGACGTCCTGGCAAAGGTTTATGTGGTGGAAAATCCAATGTGTTATGTAGTATTGCGGAAAACATTTGACTTCGGGCAAATACTCCCCCGTCACTTATTCTCCCATTAATACCTATATCGGTACATAAAAAAATTTACAATTAGCATCAACCAGCGCAAGAAGGACAATGCTGTCAGTGCCCTTGTAATTTCTATAAACAGATCCTTCCGATCTTGGAGGCCTGAAAACTATATGTTTGGCCATCCAGTGCTCCAAGGCAGTTAGGAAAATTCCACAAATTGTAAAAATTTTCTGCAACAGTTTCCCATTCTGCTTGATTTAATGGAACCTGAAATCAAAATAACAATAATTACATTTCATCTACTTTTTGCAGGTGGACGATGAGGTTACAGACGGCTTTGAAGAGGAAAGTGTAGCAGACATGCTACCGATAAGGGGACTGATGAAGTACCAGATAATTTTTTAACACAGGCAGGCTCTGCCCTGCAATTGCTTGCAAAACGCAAGCAACCTGAACAGGATGAGTGGACGCAATTTGGAAATTTTGTTGCTTCTTCGTTGCGAACATTAACAAATAATAAAGTAAAATGTAAGCACGAAATCAGGAAAGTTATCATGAAGTATGAAGAAGAAAACTTGTAATTTTTAAATAAAAGTAATATAAAGCCAATAAAACCAGTAATTTCCAGTTGAAATTGATATTTTATTGACTTTTCATTTTATACGTCATTTGTCAAAAATTGACCAATGGAGAGGCAGAATTTGATATTTTTGAACCAATCAAAATGAATTGTACTGATAATTTTAACGAGTGATACGAACCAACAATTTTTTGTTCACATGTCGTTATGGAAATGAAATGACGTAACTAAATTTTGGACAAAATTATTTTTTAAAGTAGATTTAATTCAATGAATAGTCTCTCAAATACCACTCTTAGTCAAAGTTAAGTAGATTATTTTTGAGGTGGTACTATCACTCATGTCCTTTGCTCTTGCATATATGCAAGCGCAAAGGACATTCGTGATACCACCTCAAAAATAATCGACATAACTTTGACTACTTGTGGTATTGTAAGTGACTATATATTAGTTATACAGGGTGTTTCGGAATTGCACGGCACTATTTTAGGGATGTATTCGCCAGCACGAAATAAACAAAAAAGTTCATACAAACATATGGCTCAAAATAATTTGTTACCGAGATATTGAAAGTTAAAGATATTTATTTAAAAATAAAACATTCAGAGTAACTGTTCCAAAGTGGTCTCCATTTGGTTGAATTCAGCATTTAGCAGCACGAATCCATACTTCTCTGGCATGTCTTATAAGATCAGGACGACCCTTGATAGTTTCCGCTGATTCCACGATGTGATTCCTTAGCTCTTCTAGTGTGCCAATAGAATAGTAGAATAAACCATAGATTCATCCAGTCCCACACAAAGTAATCAATGGCATTGAATTAGGAGACAGTGGTGGCCATTTAATAGGCCCGTTTCGACCAACCCATCGATTACAATATGTTATGTTTAAATGATGTTCCTGAAAACCTTGCTGGTAAAAAAAGGGGCCGATGAGATTGACGACGAATTAACGACTACTGGATTAACTCTTCGGACTTTTAGCTATTTATCTTTAATTTTTAATAAAATAAAACGCGAAAACTAGAACGAGTAAAAATATTTCAACAGGAAACCAAACGCTTCGCTCACGCTCACAACACTAACCTCACTTTCGTTTTGTTTTTGTTTGTTTTGTCAAACGCGCTGTTTGACATCAAGTTTTTATAAAATCTTTTTACAAAAAGTTTTACAGTGGGACGTACCTTAAAAATATTTTTAGGGTTCATGACGTCACATCGTTTTTATAAAATTTTTCATAAAAATTTTTACAGTGGGGCATGGGCTTAAAGGTCCAACCCCACTGTTGTCTCGTCTGTAGATAATTGAAATTATAGTTAAGTACCGCATTATATTTTATCTTGTACAGGGCTACGACTCCGAGATTCTAGCGTACTTTCTCGTAAATACGAAGCTCGGACTTGTGAGTCCTGGGCGAAGCGATCGTCCACCCTTTGTCTTGACAAATCCGTGTTTACCGTCTATACCGTCTATATATTTTATGTAATAACCTGTGAATATTTGTGAATACGTGTATATAGGTTACTATTAATTTTACTTGCATATAGATATTACATTCAAGTATTGATGAATCTTATTCTTTTATTGGAAACTAACTTAACGTAATCCCCCCCCCCCCTTTGCTTTTCTCTGTTTACTGATACCGATTCGGTGAACCAGGTAAGGTCAGATTGTCTTCCCTGGTTGTCAGCAAACCCCCCGAGGCTTTTCCTGTTTTTCAACTTCGAAGTCCTAGGACCAATAGAAAAATCGGTGGCGCCCTTTTTAACTTACCCTGTATAACGTTCAGTTTCGCCCCAAACCCCGCTAATTACTTATTAATCCACCCGCTTCTCCATTGAGACAAGCCGCAAGTTCTATCAGTATTTGATGGGCAAACATTTTATTTTATGCTGCGATCATAAACCTTTGACAACACTTTTGAAAATAAAGGAATGCCGCAAATGGCAGCAGGAAGACTGCAGCGATGGGCACTTTTTCTTAGTGGTTTTAATTACACTCTTAAACATATTATTAAGGGTACAGAAAATGGCGCTGCCGATGGCCCTTTCTCGTATGCCATTAAATTCAATGAAAATCTGGAGGACGAATTGGATTATTTAAATTTTTTAGACCCATTTGTCATGATGCAAGATTTTGCACAGTATTTAGTGACATCTACCAAGGACACCAAATTGTACCATTACAAGCTAATAAATATGCATCAAAATACTATACAATATTTTGTGCAAATTGAATTACAACATGTTCTATTTTCCATACAAATTCTGCGTGCAAATCGGCGCAGAAGCGGTATTTGGTGTGGGTTCGCGTGTTTGTGAATTTTGTGGTTATGTTGACATACCAACTATTCATTTACCGTTGGATAGTGTAGCAGATAGCCGTAGTGCTCTTCTTATTCCGTGTTTTGTTGCTATAGCGTGTTTTATTGTTATTCCGTGTTTTATTGATATTTGGTGTTTAATTGTTATTTCGTAGTGTTATTTTGTTATACAAGTATATCAAAAATACCAGTGCCTATATCTGACAAAAAGCCCGCAATATAAAAATAAACATGCCCGCCAGCAAGAACTGCAAAGTGTGCAAAGTGCAGTAAGAACTGTAAAACCAGCGGTGACAATTGACGAAATTAAATCAAAGTTTAATGTTCTGCGGACAACATTCCTATCGGAACATCGAAAATCATAATTGTCTTGACATTCTGGTGCTGATGATGATCGAGTAGGTAATACCTACCTAGTTTTGTTTTTTAAAGCCTACATACTGTGTTTTGTCCTGGGTTTAGTTGTATACACCCACGCTGTAGTACTATTAGAAAATATTCTTCGTTGTGGAGCATCAGATACCTCGACCCTCTATTGATAGTTGTGTAAGTATACAAGGTGGATGACAATCCGCCCTGAGCTATAGGATCGTGTTGCTCATTGGTGTAGTATCCACTACTAACTGTAATCTAGGTACATTATCCACGACTAATAAAGACTATAACTATTAACTGTGTGTACTTAATTGATAAAAATCTATGAGCTACAAGATACAACATTTGGCGACGAGAAAGAAAAGAACCTCCTTGGAAAGCGATCCTAAGTGGAAACAAAAAGTCACAAGTGAAAAACAAATCGAGAAACAAGTCTCAGTGGAAATCTAAGTAGAAAAGTAAGGTTAGATAGATCAAATTTACACATGCAAGAGAACAAAATGGAAAACTACCTAAACCGTGTAGAAAAAGTTGAGGCACATACAGATCCCAGCTCAGTAGGACAGAAATGGGGTAAGTGGGTAAAAGCTTTCGAAAAATTTATAACAGCCGCAGGCATAACAAATGACCTGAGAAAGATGGGGATATTTCTCAATTTAGCAGTAAATGATGTCAGCGAAACTTTTGAGAATCTAGCAGATGCAGGAACAACCTATGCTGGAGCCCTGACAACTCTAAACAACCACTACACACCCGAAAAAAATGTGCAGTATGAAATATTTGTTGTTGAGAAAAAAAGGTTTGAAGGAGAGTAAAATATCACTGATAAACCTTCTTGAAGCAGCAAGAACAAATGAAATAGTGGAAGCACAAGCCCGAACTTTTAAACAAAGTGAGGAACCGAAAACAGAAGTTGTAAGCAAGGTTAACAATAGAAGCCAATCAAGTTCCCAGAAAGTAAAATGCAGAAATTGTGGCGGTACCTTGCCTCACACAAATGGTAGAAAATCGTGCCCCGCATATGGACGGAAATGGTAAAAATGTTCAAAATTCAATCATTATGCATTAGATAGAAGCTTTTTCAAGTCATTAAAGCATTTTTATGAGCCGTGTCAGTTGTGGCTTAAAAAGTATGCTGGGCGACGCATCACTCGGTATCAGTTTGGGGAGTTACTAAGTGCAAGCTGGGGCAAGGCTGCTACAATACAAAACTCAACAAAGCTCTTCAGGTTTTAAATCTACGAGAATCGTAACTTTTAACCGTGACATCATGCAAGATTATGCATTTTGCGTTCTAAATAACTCCCCAAAAGTAGTAACATGCACTTCATCAGAGACAGAGAATTCAACACAACTAGCTGATGGCTTAGAAATACAACCCTCCTGTTCTACAGAAGTGACTGATAACTGATAACTATACTACTCCTTCAAAAATACTATCTGATTTATCACCTCCTATTGCAGAGGAAATAACTGCAGTTCAAAAACGAGCCAAACAAGTTGCAGCTATTTTAACTTTGACGGAACATTTTGATTCACGCAAAGAAAAGGAAAAAAAAGCATAAAAAAAAGAAAAAACGACTCAAAATAGGAAGAAACAAGAAAACAAGCCACCAGTTAAGAATAAGAAAAGGAAAATTGAATCTTCAAGCAGCAAAGAAGATACAGAAATGATTCTCGAAAGTGACGAAAGTGACGAAGGTGGTGAGGAGTTTGAAGAAAATTTGTGCGTTGGGTTCGGAGAAGACTACAGACAAACTACGAAAACAGTTGACTGGATTAAATGTGTGAGTTGCCTGTGGTTACATGAAAGTTACGTTACGTCGTATGGCGACTTCCGCCAAAAATGTGGAAAACTTGACAATAACTTTAAAAAAGGGAAAACAACACTAATGATTTTCACTGCATATTTGACTGGGATACCTATGGCCATCACTCTCTACAGGGTGTTTCTTAAATGGCGGACACGGAGAGCACTACGCGATTCTCATCTTAAAACTGAGTTGAAAAAGTATAGGCGATTTTGTCCTAATGTATTTAGTTTCCGAGTTATTCGCATTTTAAAAATTTTAAATTTGACAACATTGCGCATGCTTGCACGGACTTTGTTTTAAACGTTTGGTGTTTTAATAAGGCAGTATGAACAAGTTTCCTAGGTAATAACCTCATAGCTACAATGCACTGTTGCAACATATTGAAAAAAATTTTAACAGATATTTATCAGAAAGAATGTCTTCGGAGGAAGGAATACAACGTATAAAAAATTCCAAATTTATTGAGATTTAATATTTGATTGATGAACAATGCGGAACGGTTAAAATTTACCCGTTTTTCCAAAGCATAAAGGAATTGAATCTCAATCTTTGACGGAGAATAACTCTGAAACTAGCGAAGAACGGGCATTATTGTATTATATTTTTGCAATTGGTATCTCGAGGGGAATGTAGTACTGTGCTCCGTGTCCGCGATTTAAGAAACACCCTGTATAGACCTGGGAGAGATGGCCATAGTCTCATTTTTTTTCCTTTTTTTTTCGGCTTATGTAACTATAACTATTAACTGTGTGTACTAATAATAATTGATAAATATCTATGAACTACAAGGTACAACACTTGGGTCATTAAATACTACGTTTTGATGTAGTTAGAACATTCTCAGGGTCTACTAGATCGTAGCAGCGATAATCAAGTTTGTTTTTTAATTTAAACCCCCTGTATATTTTTGGATTTTCTGGATTCAGGGTGAAATTCTGCAAAAATTGTTAAGCAACGATTGAATTAATTATTCAAACAAGTTTCAGTATCGAACATATTTAACGCAGTATCCCTAACAATATCCAAATAGCCAACTATCTACACAATACTAAAATTCGCATCGACACAACTCAAACAAAATTGCTGAAAATAGTAAACAATTTTTGAATAAAACAATGTATGTACCGCAGGCATAAATGTCGATGATAGCACTTGGGAAATTAAAAGCCCTCCTTCGTCGGGCTTTAAACATTCCTTCATACCATACTCTGCTAATTATGCCCTTAATAAGTAAATAACTATTATTGCAATTCATCAGAATGTAGATAATGAGTTTGTCGATGGAGATAGCCAAGATACCAGTGAAGATAAAGTCAGCAACAGCCAACAAAATGATGAGTCAATAGATGTGGATAACGAACAGCAGGTATTGCTTATAATTACTTAAGTTATATTCCATGAGTATAACCTGAAATTGTAGGGTATTGAAACCATGGAATATGAGATCCTAGAAGATAATACTTTGATGTTGGTTTCGAAAACATCAACACCTCGCAGCACTCTCTATTCCCGCAACTCGGGGAGAAAATCTAAAAAAACAAAGGGAACTGCAATTGAAGAAGTGAGTGGGGCTATGAACAGGCTGTCAAATGCCATTGTTCGAAGACAGGAATCGAAGAAGCAACTCCCCGAAACAAGATACACCGCCATTGGAAATTTTGCGGCGGCAAAGATGTGCCAAATGACTGACAATATTGCCGATGAAGTAGAAGAAGAAATAGTTCAACTTTTGTATGATGGAATAAAAAAGTTCAAAAATAATAGGAACTAATGGTTAATTGTTATAATAAAGATTTACACACATGAAAGGAATTTTATTTTTTAAATATTTTAATACATAATTCCAAAAAATTGTTAGTTATTTCAAGTAAGTTGAGCTTCATGCCATTCTCTTGCACCTGTAGGATTAAAAAATTCTTAAAAACTCGTCACGAACACTTAGCAATGTTACTGCTTCTATTTCCTGCTTGATTATGGTTAATAGATTTCAAAACATTTTCAAATACATTTTCTGTAGTTGTGTAAGAGGAATTTTGGTTAATTAAAAAATTATGTAATGCTACACAACAAAACGTGATTTGCTGTACTTTGGTTACACATAGATTAATTGGAGTTAACACTCGAAATCGATTAGCAAGAATGCCAAAAGCACTGTCAACCATACGATATGCTCTTGATAATCTGAAACAGGTATACAGTATTGATAACGTACAGAATTTTTACAAATTTTTATTTAACCTTTAATTGAATATTCGACATTCATGAGTTAAATCACGTGATGAATATGGTTTTAATATTCTTTCACAGAGAGGGAAAGCATCATCTGCAACCATAACGTATGGTACTTTCAAAGTACGACCATGTAAAGCTTTTAAAGCTGAAAAATTAAGAGAGTTTCTTGCTATGGCTTTAGATAAAACACGTTCCCTATAAACTAATTTCCAGTCTGCAATAACATTACTTTTACACCTAATTAATATTACTTTGAAGCACCAATAGAATACGTATTTAATTTAAATGTTCCTCTTACTTGCTTCGGGCTGGAATTGCATCACACATGAAAGTGTCCGTTTTAGATATATGACTTTCAGCGCATTTTAACAACGTTTCCGAACTGTCGTTATTCATTCGTAAATAATTACGGTACGAGTATGGATCTTCGATTACCAGTTCGCTATTAAGCATATGCAGAATACCCTTATTGTTTTTTCTAACTAGAACTAAACCACTACGAACATTATTACGGAAACAAGAAACCAAATACCAACCAAAGTGTCCATGAAATTCACAAAGACGAAAATTCCAGTGACGAAGATTCATTATACGTTGAAGCATAAAGTAAATAGCTTCGCTATAGAGATACAGTGTGCCTATGATCTTGGCTGTCGATAAAAAACAGGGATGGATGCGCTCACCAGGGCGGCAGATATATCGAATTACATTCATCAAACTATACCCTCCATGTAACAGTTACTGCATCATTACCATTTGCTGACAGGTTAACTGTAATATCGCGCGCAGGTTTCGGCCGTGCGGCTTGTTTAGGTGCTACCATGGAGACGAGACTTAAACATTACGATAAAACCCCGACGGCTACCAACTTTTTTTTAATTATAGTTTTTTATTTGTAATTCATTTATAATTTTTATTTAAATACCGAACAAACATTTAGATAAATAGAATAATTAAAATAAATATTATATTTATATTAAAACATAAATTACTAGTATTCACCACTCAAGGATTTTATTAAATTACAAAAATTATTTATACAAAGAAAAATTAATGTTTATTGTGCTATTTCCAATGCGTGACATACTTATATCACCAGCTAGTGAATTTAACTTTCCAGTTTAAAAAATGCTCCAATTACATCTGTGAACGTGGGATCAATTTCCGATATTCAAAACCTCGTAGAGGCCGCCACAGTGAAATTCTGGGGTTCATAAAAAAATGTATATTTAGCTAATACCAAGCTGCTTAAGTATAGAAAATTTAAACAAAATCGTGTGGACAGTTTTTTTGTAATAATTTTCAAAATTTTCAAAATTTTTGGAAGAGCGCCGTTGCGGCCATTTTTGAATTCACTAGATAAATTTTTCTTCGTGGTATAGTACCGCCAAAGGGCTTTCAAACGAGATGTTGCTGAACCTGATCCGATAACTGGTTTTTGAATTGTGGGGCGTTAAAGTCGAAATTTTAAAAAATTCATAGCGGCCGCCATCGCCATTTTAAAGTTAGAGAGTCCGGTAAAAAACTATTTCCGTTGAATTATGGTCTTCTTTCATATCCCCTACTCAGATTTTCAAAGTTCTGCTTTTGAAAACCTTTAGCAACGTGGGTTGCAACTTTCGTGCTTTCGCTAATGTCGCGTCGCTGCAGGCACTTGCATGGGTTCTTCTGGGTTACTATTATCATATTATCTATGGTTCTTATCAATTGTTTCAAAGTAGGTATCGACATGCGTAGCGCGATTAGAAAGAGATAACTAGCTCCGTATGTCGTAATTATGCGACACGTTACTGAACTAGCGATCCTGGTGTCGGCATCCAGGAACTACACAAGAAAGTCGGCAAGCGTATTGTGTCTCTATAGCGAAGCTATTTACTTTATGGTTGAAGCAATAATTAATAAATCAAGCAGACAGGACGAATGGACCATGGATGTATCATTGATACATTCATGGCCCATTCGTCCATTTGAACTAGAATCAGAAGCAAGAGAGATCCTAGCGTGCAGTACACACACAGGAATATATGCAGTTAATCGAATGCCCTACGGGATCACACCAGCAAGTACCATTTTTCAAAGACATATTGAGCAACTTTTCCAGGGAGTGGAAGGAGTCACTAATTTTTTAGAACATGCAAAGCGGCTGGAAGAAGTAATGTTGGCGTCAATATTCAAAAGATTCAATCTGGTGTACCATTTTGGTAACACTGCTACCGGATACTACTTTAGATAGACGAATGCTCGTGGTACTGTAAGCAGTCAAAGCTGTTGTACTTTCTCATAATTACATTTATTATATTCTACAATAATCCAGTGCAATCATTGTTTTATTTCGGACCTTTACAAATAATAATAAATACTATCATGAACATTCTTACGGGAATACATGAATTTTCCAAATGACACGTTAGATTAAGTACATGAGTATTGGAAGATTAATTTTGATTTTCTCGCTGCTTTCCCTTTCAATTTATAAAAAGGTTCGGAGAAATCGTTTTTGAAGGTTATCATAGCAATCACTTCGGCATGTATTTTCCAAAACTACAATGAACCACTTAAAACCAACAATTTAGATTCGATTCTGCAAGAGAATACTTAACCCAGAAAATAATATAAATGCCCACAGTTCACAAAAAAATTATCAGAAACAGTAATTAAAGTGTACGAAAATAAACTCAATTATTTTTTTAATACTTAGTAGTAATATCACAAGATCACTTGTATATTCGAATATACTTTTCGCGATATCTATTCGAAATTGATGTTGCCATGGAAGTTTGCCTAGAGCTGTGCTCGAGGGATATTTCTTAATGACCACGACCTGTCAAAATGTCATTTATATATTTTAATAAAATTGGGTAGCCTAAAACTGAACAAAAGTAAGCTTAATACATAAATATATAGTAGTTACCATGGTTGCAGGGCTGTAATATTTACTTACAGTTCGAGTAGGACTGTAA
This sequence comes from Hemicrepidius hirtus, assembly GCA_963082805.1. NCBI lineage: Eukaryota > Metazoa > Arthropoda > Insecta > Coleoptera > Elateridae > Hemicrepidius > Hemicrepidius hirtus. The sequence goes on along the minus strand of OY720161.1, from coordinate 30,373,412 downwards.
GTAAATATTACAGCCCTGCAACCATGGTAACTAGTAAATGAATTGTAAGTCAGACTTACAGTAATAAAAATTTGTTAATAATGATCAACTTACAATGCAGGTATTGCGAAAAATCAATTATTGTTATGTACGTTTGCTACAGATACCATCGTATCACAGGCAATAGGAAGCCGAAACACCAATCAAATATACTGATGAACCAAGAAGGTATATCCGAGAATTCCCGCCGTGATTAGTTCATTTTCAAATAGTTCTTAAATCCTGTTGGTCTATAATATATGAGTGATATAATCTGTATATCACTTTTATGCCCTCCCTTGAGTTCACTACGTTTACGGCGCTCTCAAGTTCACTTGACTGAAATAAACTCCCGTAATTTATAAAATAAATTCAATCTTAATAATCAATGCATTTATTTACAAGTAAATTATTTACAAAAGTATTTTACTTTAGTATGATGATTATTTTTCTAAACCATAGTGTTTTCGCATAATTTATAGATATGATCGATTTTCTTCAGTAAATTTCTATTGAATGGTGCTTTGGCTAGCGTGGCATTAAGAGACTCGGAGGAATTGATATCAAAAAATTTATCCCTCGCCATCACAATCAAATTTTCTAAAAGAAAAACATAAATTAATTTCCTAGTTTTGATTAAAAGTTCTTTAAATTAATAAGGGTTACTACTTACGTTCATGTCTACCACCTCTTGGAAGACAAGTCCAAACGACAGCTTAAGTATCATAATCTGTGGCTACGAACTGATAATCCTGAAAGTGAGTCTTGCCTGGTTCTGATTCGTATTCCCCATTATTTGAGAACTTTTCCTTTTCGTATGCAATAGAATGTACGTAATGGGTTATTGTACCTTCGGGATTTTCAGGATGACTTCCTTTTTGCATAAGCCATTGACTAAATTCACGATTCTCTTCGTTCCATGTATAATTAGAGCGACTACAATTCATAAATTCATAGTACTCTTCGTAACGTTCGATAATGTACCAATATCCTTGAAACTAAAAACACATTATTTTTATAATTTCCAATAATAAAATAGAATATTCATTTACCTCTGTTTGGTTGAAATTCTTGATAGTATCTACCTTTGCAGTTGGACAATCTCCTATAAAAGTTGGAAAACCCGAAAAAACGGGAGCAATTACAATGCCGAAAATTAACAGAATTGAGTTCATTTTGCACGGTTTAGCTACTCTGTCTGTAATGATCTTTTGTACGAACTGATGGTACTTATACTATATTTTCAGGCTTATGTACCCACTTAAATGATTAGCGAATCTATTCAAAATTTTTGGATATAAATAGCACCTCTAGGAAATAGATACTCCAGAAATAATTATAATAACGATATTATAAAAGTTATTTCTCCAAAATTTCTTAGAAAATCCAGTAACAAAGAAAAAAGAGCGATAAAATCAAAATTCAAGTATCTACTCAAGTGTTCTTCTCTGAGAATGTTCATAATATGAATTTTAATACTCAACCCTATAATTTATCCTTTTCCATCCGTATACCCTTTATTGTGGCTTCATATCCCATCTTGTACATTTTCTTATAGAGTCAGTCCTCAAATTCATCCACGCGGCCATTATTGAACCTCTCTTGTACCCAGCTTGCATTATTTTTTTCCCTTTTACACACTCTTGTGCTATATTTTGTTAAAAGTTACCCCTTGAAGCCTCTCTTGTGCCCATCTTGAGTTTTGTGTATTTGGTCCCCAGTTTGTTCCAATTTTGTGCGCGATTTCATATCCACGTTGAGTTCACTTCCTTTTCTCTATTCTACTGCACCATTTTCTGTGCAATTTATTCTGATAGTCCCTGATGGATTGCTTCAACCCCGTAAGGCCAGTTTTTACGACGCTAGCGATTCCCAGTGCTAGATATGAGCCCAGAAAGATACCTTTGGTTTCCGTAAGGACAATTCGCACATAGAAGATGGGCAGCAACTAGCCTCGGGAATGAACTTGAAGGTAAACAAGTGATTGCAGAGGAATAAGGAAAGCAAGGAAACTAAGGAGAAGAATGATATCAAGGAACGGGTGAGCTTGTTGCGCAATGTTTGACAAAGTATGTGTGAACTCAAGAATGAGAACACACAAGAGGGTGCAGTACCTGGAATTAATATCACAGAAGACTTTTCCAAAACACATACTGAGTAGTTCACTCATACTCCCTTTTATTTACATTATTATCTAGACGTGTTCTAACTAAAATAAAACTTGAAAATAACTTTATCATTCAAATTATTATTTATTGTCACAATTTTCCAGAAGTGTTATGTACCTCTTACTACTAAGGAGTTAGATTAGATTACATAATTCTAAAAGTGACCATATCTGTAATTGGAATAAATATTCCCAGTTTGCAAAAGCTATCATCACAAACAGTAGAAACACAAACATTTGTTTAGGTCACGGAGTATAATAGGAGAGGAAAGTGTACTCCCTGCAAATTATAAGCAGCCAGCACGACAAGAATTATAGCCTTCAGTGTGTGGCTGAGCCAGAAAACACGTGACTACCAATGCTGGCACACTGCATAAGGATGTAACACGTAAACCACAACTATTGCAATTATTGGCTCTCCTAATTATTTTAAGAGCAAAATACTACAGGAATGATTTGTAGGGTATTTAAAACTGCATCTAATGCATTAATTACTTTTTAAATGTCCTAACCAGAATACAAGAACATAATAAAAACTCTCAGGGGCTCACATAGACGAATCTGTCTCTGAAGCTCAGCCAGATCGAGTCAGGATTAAAGAATTTTCTGGACACGTAAAACCCGTCTCGTCCACACGTATTCTGTTTGTTAGCAGTTGTATCTCAAAAGTACATTATGGTCGACTTATAAAACCTAGATTTGTGTATACCCCAGTTCCTACATTTTAATCCACCCCTATTTTTAGGCAAAGGTGTTTCGTTCTTACAGCTTGTTAAATGAGAAGTTTCACTTGAGTTTCTATGGTTTCTCCTTTGGTATTTCTTGTACTACCTGGATCTGCGGGGGGGGGGTTAATGGGGGTAATTACCCCCCCAGAGGCCAGATATTAACATTATTACACAAAATTTTTTTGCTTTTAACATTATCGCCTGGGGGTCCTTTATTTTTGTAATTCTAGGCATTTCAATTGCCCCAGCTTTTTCTGGATTGCCAATTTTTGAAGATCGTTGCCCAACTGCAGAGGTGGAATTTGTAACAGACTTCAACCAATCACAAATAAAGTTAATTATTTTATTTTGGTTTTTTTCTAATTTATGTCTTTTATTAGTTTGAAGGTGTTTGGCACGTAATCCAACGTTACGAGGAGTATGAATTCATGAAATGTATTAATTTCAATTATTTATGGGAAGAAAAAAATAGTGAATTTATTCAAGAAATAGGTGCTATAAATGTTTACAGTCAAATTAGTGTATCGGAAAAAGAAAAGTTTTCAAATTATGGAAAATACGTACATCAGTACAATCTTCTTCAGGTTCAGGCTTATCGTTTCGTAGATACAGATTATACAAATTATGCCGTAATTTGGACTTGTCTTCAAAATCGTGGTACATATGAACGTAAGTGTTTCAACTTTTTACTATACAAAAAGCAAATAATAGATACCACCTGAAAATTTAATTTTATTCAAGACGGATTGTTTCTCGTTTACAGAAAATTTAATAGTGATCGCCAGGGATAAACTTTTCGATGTCAATTCGGTAATAAAAATTTACATCAACTGCATATGTATAGAAAATTTAAACAAAATCGTGTGGACGGGTTTTTTGTAATAATTTTTCAAAAATTTCAAAATTTTTCGAGGAGCGCCGTTGCGACTGTTATTGAATTTACTAAATAATTTTTTCTTCATGGTATAGTACCGCCAAAGGGCTTTCAAACAAGTTGTTGCGGAACCTGATCAGATAACTGGTTTTTGAGTTATGGGGCGTTAAATTCGAAATTTAGAAAAATTCAGAGCGGCCGCCATATTGAAGTTAGAGTCCGACAAAAACTGTTTCCCTTGAATTATGATCTTCTTTCATATCCCCTACTCAGATTTTCAAAATTCCGCTTCTAAAAAAATGCTACCAAAAAACAAGTCTAACTTCCGCTTCCGGTTTCGGATTTTTTTGAAAAGCTTATTTTGTCGATGAATTTTCGATATACCCCTTCATTTCAAATTTCATCAAAATCAGTTAACTAGTTTTTGCGTTAGAGGCGTTACATACACACCCACAGACAGACATTTTTTCTGAACCATTTTTTTGGGTTCCTGGAGGTATAAAACACGTATTTCCGAAAAAATCTCGATTTCGAAAATTTTCATGATATCAATATTTCCCATATACCAGTGGTGGTATTCGAAAGTAAAAAAGTGGATTTGCTCACCTCCCCTGGACTTTTCCATACCAAAAATAAACAGTTCGTTTTTGGTATTCAACAGTAGTTCGCAAGGCAGAATTGGAAATCATTTGAATGCCTAGCGAGAAAAACGAGACTATAAGGGTTCGATATGAACAGATGAAAGACACACCAAATCACGCATCTGTCTGTAGTAGGTACCGGCTAAAAATTACAGCTGGCGAAGCCGGACGATCGCTACCCACCGACGATCCGTTTCTGACAGAGTACAACCTAAATTTATGCATTCAATTATACAGTGTGTGGATAAAGTTTGGAGCAAATTCAATATCTCCCGAAATATTATTTTTTCTGGAAAACTCTCAGACATTTATAGCGATTTAAATTACGGCGCATATTTTAAGATGCTTCAAAAATTTTTTGCGTTAGTCATTGTTTTGTAGTGACGTCATAGACTTTTTTTTAAATGGAAACATGTATATTTGATTATCGCATTGGATAAACATTGTTTTTCTCTTTTTCAGTTTCTAATATTTTTATACCCTTATACAGGGTGGTGACTTGAGCAACGCAACATAGGGATTTCAATGGTAAATTCTTAATGTTTAATTATTGGCTCCCCTAATTATTTTAGAGCAAAAGTGTGTTTAGGTTTTTTGTAGACTATTCCACTCATCCCTATACTTCCTTCATAATATTTTCCGTATTTCAGCGGCAAAATTGCTTCCTTGAAAAATTTTCAGTCCTATTCGACCAATTGGACGCTCGGATAACTAACCACGTGACCAACCAACATCAAATTGATAAGTGAAAATTCTCAGTGATTGGTCGAACTTGGGTTGAACGTTTCCATCGTTACTAGTAAACAACGCATAAAAAAATATTCCTCAGTTGCGTCATTTCGTTATCGGAATTGAATCTATTGTACTTTCTAATATTTTTGTGTTTAGTTTGTTGTTGTGGTTTGTTGAATAATGGCCGAGAACCGATTTGATGCGTATTCTTTAGAAGAAATAAAGCAAAGTGTTAAGAAGAGTGTGCCCATAAACACACAAAAAACCCACGCAAGTATTTGGCAACAATTTATGACGTTTTGTGAAATCAGACAGTACGAACTGGCTGCTGGAACAACCGCAGAAGAAATTGCAAATATCTTAGAAGATTGGGCGTTTAATATGTAAAAAAGAGATGGAGACGATTATAAGGAAGCATGTGTCAAAACTATCTGGAACACGACCGCAAAAATTATACAAGAACGATATTTGAAAGATTTCAATCTAGTTTTGGATCCGTTCTCGCACATTACTTTTAAAGCAGCACGAGACGCTCGTGATACAAAACGGAGAAAACTACAGGAGAATCTAAGTAAAAGAAAACAAGCTGCTCAATCCTTACCTTTTAGCAAAATCAAAGAAATGGCTGATGCTTGGGACGAAAACACGCCAGAAGGATTGCATCGGAGAACAACAACTAATCAAACTAACTGGGCACCCAAATAGTCAATCCATTAAACCTTACCTTCAGTTGGATTCAGAGCACCATTTGAATCTTGTCAACAGTCTGAGAGGTGCAAGTGCAACTGGTAGTATAACGTCAAATATTACTGAAAACATGGCATCTACTAGCAAAATTACGCAAGATGAAAAAGGACCAACAGTTGTTTACCAAAATTGTACATTTCATATTGTCAATAATAACACTAATAATAACCCTTAATTATATTAATTTAAAAGACTTGCGTTTTGTAAATTTGTTTAATAAATTTTGCCTTTACTTTATTTACTTATTCGTGAAATAGTCTTGCCGAATACCATTCGAGATATAATTTTTCCTAATAAAATTTGCAGATTGATATACTCGCGTTGGTTGCTTGGCAATTCTGTTCAATGCATTGAAACAAAACCACTCGCCTGGGCGGCTCGTGGTTTTGATACAATGCATTTCACAGAATTGCCAAGCAACCAACGCTCGTAGCAATCTTCAAATTTTATCGGCAAAATTATATCTCTTATGGTATTATAAACGAGAAAACAATTCTGCACCTGTTCATACTATTATTTATAATTTTCCATTTTCTGGAAGCGTAGAAATAGAAGAAATTAAAAATGGTCCTTTTAAATAAATCAGTGATGCCTTGGAATTATCTAAACAATCAACATTCGCATTTACATCTGTCATTACGGTTTGAAGTTTATAACCGATTATTAAAATCTATTATTTTTAAAATGTATTCAACGAAAGAAAAAGTAGAAATGATAAAGTGCTTTGTTTAGCGTAAAATATGTTCCTATTACCTACTCGTTTTATTGCTTTAAAAAGAAAAAAAATGTAATGAGACAGAAATGTCAGTGCGTTTGTTTGATTTTATAATTCCATGGCATCAGTGATTTTTTTAAAAAGACCATTTTTAGTTTCTTCTATTTCTACGCTTCCGGAAAATGAAAAATTGTAAATAATAGTACGAAAAGATGCAGAATTTATTTCTCTACAAAAAACCTAAACACACTTTTGCTCTAAAATAATTAGAGGAGCCAATAATTGAACATTAAGAATTTTCCATTGAAATCCCTATGTTGCGTTGCTCAAGTCACCACCCGGTATAAGAAAATTTTTGAGAAAATTGCTAAAATAGTTTTACGTCTCAGTAGGCCGATCTGGAATAGCGGGTGCAGCTCAAACTCAAAGCAATTGTTTATTTAAGCTTATTACTTTAAAGTGAACACCTTGTTTTGTAAAATCTAGTGTATTATGTCTGCTTTTGTTTAAAATTTGACGTTTAATCAAATTAATTGTGTACAGTTTCATCTGGTAATTTGATTGCAAATCGATGGATTGGCCGACGAGGACCAATAGAAGGGCATGCTAGATCTCCCCACTTGATTATTTTATGTGAGGTTACTTAAAAATTAAGCTGTATTTAAATAAACCCAATAGTTTGGAAGATTTGAAGGAAGCATTCGGCATGAAATAAGACAGATTACGCCTAATGCTATTAACAACAAGAGTTTATTTTTCGTCTTTGACGAGCTGTAAACGGATATCAATTTGAACATCTACTATAACAATTGAACGGCACACGAATAAAACAAGAAACGTCCAATTATATGAAAAATGAGATTATTAGCGCAATCTGTAGTGCTTTGGTGGTACAATTGTTGGTCTAAATCTCACACGCATAGAATAAGGAATGTCGCCAGAAACACACAAAGAAATTTCGCCGTACAGGTTTAAAACTAGGTATGTCCATGCGAAACTGGAATATAACCGGGATTGTCCAACATAGTTTTTGTATAGGATGGTCTGTGTTGCAGATAATTCCATTTTTCTCGCAAAAGTGCAGTGAAAAAACAGGTAGCTAGAAGTGTCGTAGTGTGTGGTGATATTTTGTTGGTGAAAATGAGTGAAAATAGCGAGTGTAAGCCAAAGAAAAGACAAGTAACTGGAAGAGTTCAGGATGTCATGAAAAAACTAAAGCTTTCTTCCCACGAGAAAGGTCAACCATGTCATTGTAAGAGGTTAAAGGGTTTTGAAACCAATGGTTATCTAGAGAGTAAATCGGTCTTATCACTTTTTAACAACTTACCGAGCCATGATGAGCAAAACAGTTACCTTTGTGGCTTAATTTCTGTTATACCTATTCAAAGGCGCAGAAGCAGAAGACCTGAAGAAACTGCTTCATATCATGATAGTACCTATGCATACAAAGTTAGAATAAAAATGTTTTCAATGTTCAAAGAGCTATCTCCGCGTTTAAAAGTATCTTACGAAACGTACAGAAAGATCTTTAACACAAAATTCAACATAAGCTTCGGATATCCACGTAGCGATACATGCAGCGTATGTGACAAATTTACTTCAGAAGTGAATAAGTTGAAAAAGCAGGGAAACTTGGAAAATAAAATTCTGATGTTGGAAGTAGAGAATAAACTTCATAAGAAAAGAGCTGCAACTTTCTATGACAGGAAAAAGGAATCAAAGATACGAGCAAGAGCAACCAACGGATTTGCAGTAATTGCGTTAGATTATCAAAAAAACATTTATCTGCCCAATATACCAACGAATGACGTATATTATCTCAGGCAACTTGCTATGTATTCCTTTAACATACATGTACTTTCTTCTGGAGTTTCGGTTTTTTACTCATACCCTGAACATCTTTCTAAGAAAGGCTCTGACGAAGTGTGTTACTTACTTTTTGATTTTATTATGAATCATCTTGATGCTGATGTCAAACACTTGCACATATTTTGCGATGCAGCAGGTAGGCAAAATAGAAATTTTACTATGTTCAGATTCATTCATTATATAGTTCATAATGTGAAACGGCCTGAATCCATACAAATTACATACCCCATACGTGGTCACTCTTACTTGGAGTGTGACAAAAATATGGGTTTAGTGAACTTTAAGACAAGAATAGAGTTACCTAGTGACTGGTATGAATTACTTCGTAATTCTCGAAGATGTCCTCCTTTCATTGTTATTGAAGTTGAACAGGCTATGATAAGGCAGTGGACCAATTTTTTCAGTAAAAGATTTGTTGCAAAATGCCCTTTCCCTGTTCTTCCACTAAGAGAAATTATTTGCCAAAAGGAGCATTCACGTCTAATATCTCACCGCACCACATACAATGGTTCCTGGCTACAGAGTCCAATAAAAATGGTTTTGCGGAAAGGCTCCGTAGACGCCATCCTTTTGTCAAAAAACGAGTTTGAACTTCCTGCTGTGAGTTATAATGGTATGCATTTCCCAAACGTTTTAATTTAACACAATATGCTCAAGGTAGTTTTTTATTTCAGATTTTCTTCCACTAAAAGCAGAGAAGTACGAAAATCTTATGATACTTAAAGGTTGTTGTGAAAACCCTGATGCTGCGTTATTTTACACAGCGTTGCCACACGAAGTAAAAGAACGCAAAAAAAAAAAAAAAAACAAAAAAAAGGAACATGTACATAAATGGACATTCCCGATTTTATACCTTACAAATTGGTAGTAACCGCCATTTTATATTTTTTTAAGGAAACACAATATTTTGTTTTCATTTTGTAATAAGTGTTCATTTCCAAAGTATTTTTTGTGCCTATTTTCATAAGAATATTATACTTAACATAATGTCAATATATTATACTTAAGACTATATTGTTACATTGTAGTTAAGGATGAACATTAAAAGTATCAATATCTCAAAATGTTGCTTTTGTGACATTCCTATTTCTATTCGTGTACCCTTCAATTTATTCATCATTTCTTTGTGTGCCATTTAAAACTATCAATTTTTTTTCAATTTCTTGTTAATTTAAGGTATTTAATTTATCTTTTTTTATAATCTTATGTACTTTTATACTCACATTTCTGTTCACGTTTAAGTACTAAGCTTAAATAAACAATTGCTTTGAGTTGAAGCTGTACCCGCTGTTCCAGATCGGCCCTACTGAGACGCAAAACTATTTAACAATTTTCTCAAAAATTTTCTTATGTAAGGGTATAAACAAATTAGAAGCTTAAAAAGAGAAAAACTATGTCTATCCAATGCGATAATCAAATATACATGTTTTCATTAAAAAAAAGTCAATGACGACACTACAAAAAATGACTAACGCAAAAAATTTTTGAAGCATCTTAAAATATGCGCCGTAATTTAAATCGCTATACCTGTCCGAGCGTTTTCCAGAAAAAATAATATTTCGGGAGATACCTATTGAATTTGTTCCAAACTTTATCCACACACTGTATAATAATCTCTAGGGTGTTTAATTTAAAATAACAAAGTTGCTTATTGTACTATGGAAATCAAACGCTCTGTATACGTGATAAACAATAACGCGAGCTTATTTCAGAGACAAGTGAACCGCAAATGTGGCCAATTCAGGAAGGGAACGCGGGGTGGGCAAGAGTAAACTTAAGAGTGCATACAGAGAATAGCACAAAAGAGCATGAAAGTGCACAAAAGAGTCATAATGGAGTATAGGAGGTAAATACAATAGCAAACGCAAAGAAATCATAACCTTAAGGGTAAACTACAGGAAAGTGCGAAAACACGTGAGGGAACTTAAAGTTATTGCAAGAGACGTTAAAAAAGGAACAAAGTTGGTGGGGGCAGGAGATGGAACAAAAGTGCATATTAGAGTCGACAAAGAGGACAACGGGAGACCCCAGAAACACAGTATTGATCCAAATTTTGTAATCACTCCTTCCCCTTTTCTCCCACTCTTTTGCCCTATCGTATATCAACTCTCAAGTTCACGAAGTTACGATTCTCTTGTGTTTCTATTGAAGTTTCCATCTCTCCTCCGTTATGATGACCTTTTGTGCACTTTTGTGCTAATTCCTGTATATCAGTTTTGTGTCCTCCCTTGAGTTCGCTACGTTTACGGCGCTTTCAAGTTCACTTGACTGAAATAAACTCGCGTAATTTATAAATAAATTCAATCTTAGTTGTTATGTAGTTACAGTTAGTTATTAAGGTTGGTAGCAACAGTGACTTTTATAACAATTGGTAACAAAGTTAGAACAGTAAAAATTATTAAGTCTTGTCTTGCAGCAACTGTTGAATAGTTGTATTAATTGCTATGGTATAATCATTCTAAATAAAACGTATCTGTAAATATTAACACGTGTTTTTATAATCGTATAAACCACGATATCACATTAGTAATCAATACATTTATTTACAAGTAACTTATTTACAAAAGTATTTTACTTTAGTATGATGATTATTTTTCTAAACCATAGTGTTTTCGCATAATTTATAGGTATGATCGATTTTCTTCAGTAAATTTCTGTTGAATGGTGCTTTGGCAAGCATGGCATTAAGAGACTCGGAGGAATTGATATCAAAAAATTTATCCCTCGCCATCACAATCAAATTTTCTAAAAGAAAAACATAAATTAATTTCCTAGTTTTCATTAAAAGTTCTTTAAATTAATAGGTAAGGGTTACTACTTACGTTCATGTCTACCACCTCTTGGAAGACAAGTCCAAACGACAGCGTAAGTATCATAATCTGTGTCTACGAACTGATAATCCTGAAAGTGAGTTTTGCCTGGTTCTGATTCGTATTCCCCATTATTTGAGAACGTTTCCTTTTCGTATGCAATAGAATGTCCGTAATGGGTTATTGTACCTTCGGGATTTTCAGGATGACTTCCTTTTTGCATAAGCCATTGACTAAATTCACGATTCTCTTCGTTCCATGTATAATTAGAGCGACTACAATTCATAAATTCATACTACTCTTAGTAACGTTCGATAATGTACCAATATCCTTGAAACTAAAAACACATTATTTTTATAATTTCCAATAATAAAATAGAATATTCATTTACCTCTGTTTGGTTGAAATTCTTGATAGTATCTACCTTTGCGGTTGGACAATCTCCTATAAAAGTTGGAAAACCCGAAAAAACGGGAGCAATTACAATGCCCAAAATTAACAAAATTGAGTTCATTTTGCACGATTTAGCTACTCTGTCTGTAATGATTTTTTGTACGAACTGATGGTACTTATACTATATTCTCAGGCTTAAGTACCCACTTCAGTGATTAACGAATCTATTCAAATTTTTTGGATATAAATAGCACTTCTAGAAAATAGAAACTCAGAAATAGTTAGTAACGATATTATAAAAGCTATTTCTCCAAAATTTCTTATAAAATTCAGTAACCAAGAAGAAAGAGTGATAAAATCAAAATTCAAGTAGCTACTCAAGTGTTCTTCTCTGAGAATGTTCATAATATGAATTTTAATACTCAACCCTATAATTTATACTTTTCCATCCGTCTACCCTTTATTGTGGCTTCATCTCCCATCTTGTATGTTTTCTTATTGAGTCAGTCCTCAAATTCATCCACGCGGCCATTATTGAACCTCTGTACTCAGCTTGCATTATTTTTTTTCCCTTTTACACACTCTTGTGCTATATTCTGTAAAAAAGTGTTATGTACCTCTTACTACTAAGGAGTTACATTAGATTACATAATTCTAAAAGTGACCATATCTGTAATTGGAATAAATATTCGCAGTTTGCAAAAGTTTGTTGCGCAATGTTTGACAAAGTATGGGTGAACTCAAGAATGAGGACATACAAAAGGGTTATTATTACTTGGAATTAATATCACGGAAGACTTTTTCTATAGACAATTTTTAATATCTACACGTGTTCTAACTAAAACATAACTTGAAAATATCTTTGTCACTCAAGTGTCTATTGTCCCAACTTCCCAGAAGTGTTATGAACCTCTTACTATTAAGGATTTAGATTAGATTAATTTTAAAAGTGACCATATCAATCAGAATAAATATTGCCAGTTTGCAAAAGCTATCATCACAAATAGTAGAAACACAAGAAGGAAAATGAACTCCATTATTTTTTTAATTCTGGGCATTACAATTGCTCCTGTATTTTCGGGATTTCCAACTTTTGAAGGCCGTTGCCCAACCGCGGAGGTAGATTTTGTACCGAACTTCAACCAAAAACAAGTAAATAAATCAATGCCATTATTTATTATTACAAATTATAAAAAATTGTTTTATTAGTTTTCAGGATTTTGGTACATAGTTAAACGTTACGAACAGAACGAAATAATGTCCTGTAGTCGTTTTACTTATACATGGAATAACGAAACCCGTGAATTTGAAGAAAAACTTTTACAAAAAGGAAGAACTCCTGAAAATCCTGGATATGTAACAATTTCTTTAACTCAAGGTGTTATAAATGAAAAAGAACATTTTTCAAACAATGGAAAATTCGTTCATCGCGCCAGTATTGTTCACTTTCAGGACTATCAGTTCGTAGACACGGATTATGAAAATTATGCTGTTCTATGGACTTGTCTTCAAAGAATTGGTAGACATGAACGTAAGTACCTTATTAATTTAAAAAACTTTAAAGAAATTTAAAAAATAATAATTAGGAATTTCTCCTTTTAGAGAATTTGATTGTGATGGCCAGGGATAAATTTTTCGATATAAATTCTTCCGAAACTCTTAATGCTACGCTAGCCAAAGCACAATTCGACAGAAGTTTGCTGAAGAAAATCGACCAGACAGACGACTTATGTCAAGGCATGGTCTTGTAAAAGATATCATAATATGTAAAATACTTTTGTAGATTTTTTTGTTAAATACATTGAAAACTATTTTAAAACTTTGTGATTGTCTCTAAATATCGCAAAGTTACGATAATTTAGCGAGTTCAATCCAATTCGCAAAGAAAAACTTCATGGGCGCATATAAAAGAGGACGCAAGAGTATTTAAAAAATATTCTCATCACATGGAAATGCTCCATTCCATACAAAAATAAGGGTAAACAGAAAGGAATGAAGTGTCCTAAATATAGCTGCAAAAAGTATTTTAAGAAAATCCTACTTCGAAACGAAACAAATTAATCACGTAGCCAGGGAACGTTAATTTTTCTACCTATTCTAACTATTCTGTTACAATGCTGTAGTATATCGAATCTAAGAGAATTTACAATCTCTCATGAGATAAAAAGGTCTAGAACAAATATTGTGTTAAAAATGAATTTTCCAATAGACAAATTCTATATTGAATACTAGGAAACATTTTTGTTTTGTATTATACTCACAATTACATAATTGTTTTGGGGAATGACTTGAGAGGAACGTATCTTTTATCAGTGTTTATTATTATTATTATTATTTTCCAGAACAATTATTGTTTGATTAGATTTTAAAAACACTTCATTTCAAAAATAGCTCTACCTCAAGGTCCGACTCTGCCCCGAAACATTCGCAAAAAATATCATCACAAACGGCAATCAAACTGTAGGAAAATGAACTCCTTTATTTTTGTAATTCTAGGCATTACAATTGCCCCAGTTTTTTCTGGATTGCCAATTTTTGAAGGTTATAGCCCAACTGCAGAGGTGGAATTTGTTCTAGACAACAACCAACCGCAGGTAAAGTAAAAATTATTTTATTTTGGGTTTTTTTTTCTAATTTATGTCTTTTATTAGTTTGAAGGGGTTTGACACGTAATTCAACGTTACGAGGAGTATGAATTCATGAAATGTATTAATTTCAATTATTTATGGGAAGAAAAAAATCGTGAATTTATTCAAGATATCACACAAAAAAATAGGTGATAGAAATGTTTACAGTCAAATTAGTGTATTGGAAAAAGAAAAGTTTTCAAATGATGGAAAATACGTACATCAGTACAATCTTCTTCAGGTTCAGGCTTTTCGTTTCGTAGATACAGATTATACAAATTATGCCGTAATTTGGACTTGACTTCAAAATCGTGGTACACATGAACGTAAGTGTTTCAACTTATTACTATACAAAAAGCAAATAATAGATACCACCTGAAAATTTTATTTTATTCAAGACTGATTCGTTGACAGAAAATTTAATATTGGTCGCCAGGGATAAAACATTAAGTAAAACCATTAGTATGTACTATGGCGACCGCGGCCGGTGTATGTGAAGGTGTCTCCGATTTTACATGTAAACGCTGTAAAAGAACGTGTCTAAATGGCCCAAAGTGGATGATATGTGACAGAGTAAATCATATTAGTTGTATAAAGTTATTAAAAAACATAAAACATATTGACAGTGCAACAATAAACGGTTGCGAAAACCTCTTGGTTTTCGCAACCGTTTATTGTTGCACAAACAATACAAACTAAGATGACCCGAAACATCCAGCAGAATGGAAATTTTAAAGAAAACTCTTCCGCAGATGTCAACAAAATAGAAATATTGTTTATTGACATTTTCAAGCTTTACTTTGTTAAAATCCATAATTATAGAAATATAAATATCAAATAAAATATCGATTTTATCTGGAATAACAATATTTATTTTGTTTTATACGTATTTCGGCACCAATGTGCCATTGTCAAAAGCATATAAGATATTTAATAACAAATGCAAAACGATTTATACAGTAGCTGCTTGATTCTATTATTTTAACACTGCTAAGAGTTCAATTTGCTCATTTATTAAATGTTTGTTGTTTGTGTGTTTATAAATTTCAAAAGCTTCCAAAACATTTAATTTATTTTTGTTATCAGAAAAGTATAAAAATGTAATTGTATTAATAGATGTTAATGTGTGATTTTGTTCTAACAAATGTTTGGCATAATTTGATTTATGTGCATGTTTATATTTGTAACAACGGATATGTTCTTTTTGCCTAATTCTGAAATTTCCAATTGTTTGACCTATATAGACTGAATTACAATGTGAACAATTTAATTTATATGGAAGATTATTGGCTAGAAGCGAAGATATTCTTTTTTGAGATAAAAGCAGCCATTTATAATATTAGTTGAAATTTTCAACTAATATTATAAATGGCTGCTTTTATCTCAAAAAAGAATAATTTATTATAATGGAAGAAACTCGCCATTAGATAGATAGATAGATCTTTATTTGTGTATAGATACATATACAGAATATGTTTCACACTAGTCATTTGTCATATAGCTACATGATAGTACAAAAAGAAAAAAGAAATATAGATAATATAGATAATAGATTGGCTTACTATTACATATCTGCTTCAATAATGTTGCATGTAAGAAATTCTTCTATGCTATAGAAGGCGTTGTTTAACAAAATTGTCTTAATACTATTTTTAAATTTTTTTAATGGTAAAGCTTTCAGATGAGCAGGCAGTTTATTAAATAATCGAGGTCCATAATAGTTTTCACCATTTTTACTAGTCTGCAATCTGTGGTAAGGGACTCTAATATTTGATGCCCCCCTAGTCGCATGAGCATGTATTTCATTTTGTGCTGTATACTCTTCTATGTTTTGCTTGACATGCATGAGACAAATATATACAGTGAGCACCAAAAGTATGGAACATACCAAATAAAACCGAAATGAATGTTGTTTTTCTAAAAATCCCAAAACACGTCAATTTTCTTTTTTAAAAATACACATTGGAATGTCAAAATAATTTTCCGGCCTTCATTTGTTTGTAAGTGATGACGTCATCAGTATCTTTTTTAAATGTCAACCCCCATTTTTTTTCGCGTTTTTGATACATCTTTTAATTGCTTAAATGACAGTATAAAAATGTTGATACCTTACATAAGAAACTTTTCGAGAAATAAATTATTTAATGTTTAATAAACACATTCTTAACAAATGTTAAACATGGTTTAATGGTATTAGAATTGATAATAGAGAATCAAAGGTACCAAGAAACAAATGCCCGTAATCTAAACAAATGCCCAAATGTCAAATATTCAGAAATGTTAATTGTCGTTTACTTCTAATAATTAACATCAGCTTCATAAATCTGATATGGCTCATTTAACAATTACAAGTAAACGACAATTAACATTTCTGAATATTTGACAACTTGTAGGCACTTGTTTAGATTATGGGCATTTGTTTCTTGGTACCTTTGATTCTCTTTTATCAATTCTAATACCATTAAACCATGTTTAACATTTGTTAAGAATGTGTTTATTAAACATTAAATAATTTATTTCTCGAAAAGTTTCTTATGTAAGGTATCAACATTTTTATACTGTCATTTAAGCAATTAAAAGATGTATCAAAAACGCGAAAAAAAATGGGGGTTGACATTTAAAAAAATACTGATGACGTCATCACTTACAAACAAATGAAGGCCGGAAAATTATTTTGACATTCCAATGTGTATATTTTTAAAAAAGAAAATTGACGTGTTTCGGGATTTTTAGAAAAAAACATTCATTTCGGTTTTATTTGGTATGTTCCATACTTTTGGTGCTCACTGTATATACAAACAAGGCATAGTGAGCAGTTGCCAGTCAATGAACTTTTGCCTAACATTATCTCTATAATTTGTGTTAGTCATAACGCGAACTACCTTTCTCTGTAGTCTAAACACTCTATTTGCTCTTGGTGCATGACCCCAACTCAGCAAACCATATGACATTTTTGATACAATCAAGGCATAATAAGCCGTTTTTAATATTTCTATCGGTACTAATTTGACCATGTTTCGAATTACGAATATGTTTTTTGCTAATTTGTTTGATACGCTCTCTATATGGGTGCCCCAATTCAATTTGGGATCTAGTAAGATACCTAAGAATTTGACTTTATCCGGATTTTGAAAGTCACAAACAGGCCTATGGGTGAAAAGCATATTGACAGTTTTACTTACATTTAAACTCAGTCTATTTGCCGAGAACCAATCCACCGCGTTTCTACGTGCATCAGCCATTCGCCCTTCGATTTCGTTTATATTTGAATGTGAATTTAATAGAGTCGTATCATCAGCGAATAGCAAAACATCGGTTCCCCGTACACTCATTTTGAGATCGTTAATGTATATTAAAAACAAGGTGGGACCTAAAACAGATCCTTGCGGAACCCCGCTGTTTAAATAAAGGAGGTCCGATGAGCTGCCATTTACTGATGTATACTGCTTTCGGTTTTTAACATATGTTGAAATTAGTTTGCAACTTAAAGCATCAAAATTGTATGTTTTTAGTTTATCAATGAGAATACTGTGTGAGACACAATCAAAAGCTTTTTGTAGATCGCAGAATGTGATTCCTACATACTCTCCGTTTTCCTGCCCTTCTGTGATTTGTTTCACGAGATGAAGTATGGCATCATCCGTTGATTTTTTTGCGCGGAAACCGAACTGCTTGGGATAGAATAAGTTATTATTTTCAAAATGTTTTGTAATTTGGTGTTTTAATACAGTTTCATAAATTTTTGAGATTATGGGTACTAAAGAAATAGGTCTAAAATTATTTACTTCCATGCTACCGCCTTTGTGAACCGGTATTACTTTCGAAATCTTTAAAATATCAGGATATATACCATTTTCAATACTTTCATTTATTAGTTTTGTGAGAGGTATTAATATTACATTTTTTATTTGTTTTACTAACACTGCAGACATTCCGAAATGATCCTGACTATTTTTGTTATTCAGATTGTTAATTACATCTCTCACCTCGTTGTAACTTATGTTCTTAAATTTAAAAGAGGGATAGTATACGTCTTTCTCAATGAAATCAATTGCTATGCTGTTAGTGAGAGGGAGATTTGTAATTGTATTTACAGGAGCATTTATAAAGTGATTGTTCAAATCGTCGGCATCTAAATCAATATCTTGTCTATTTTTCTTAGTATTTCTGTGATTGTTTATAATGTTCCAGTATGTTTTAGACGAATTTTTACCAGATTTGCAAATTTTTTTAGTGTAATAATTTTTCTTTGCATTATTTAGCTGTTTTTTGTATTCAGTTTTATACCTCTTAATTTGATTTTTTATAAGCGGGTCTTGGAATTTTCTAAATAGTTCGGACAAAAACCGAATATGTTCTTTCATTCTATATAATACGGGTGTGAACCAACGGTTTATATTTTTAGAGTTATTTATGACTTTTTGAACGAGGGGAAAATTTTGCTCTAAATTTTTGTTTATTATATCCATGAATATGTTAAATTTTACGTTAATGTCAATACACTTTTCACCCACATAATCCCAGTTTATATCTTCTAGGTCCCTATAGAATGTTAACATACCTTCTGTACTAAAAGGCCTAATTACAATATGTTTTTTAATGGAAATATTTTTAAAGACGTCAACTGCAATCTCGACCGCCCTATGGTCCGACAAGCCCGGGTCAAACACACCAGAGCGATACCGATGCTCAAAATTTACTAATATATTGTCTAAGCAATTGTTCACTCTTGTATTTTCTGATATTGTGTGCTTAAATGAATACGTGTTTACCAAATCTTTGAATTTGAGGAATTTACTTTCATTAGTTTCAAATCTTACATTAAAGTCACCATTTATTATTACATATTGTTTTGACTTATGTACCATTTTTAGCATTTTATCAAATATTTCTAAAAAGGTATTATAATCACCCGAAGGTGATCTATACACTGATACAATTAGTAGCTGTAGGTATGATGATTCAACCGCTACTAATTCACAATGCAATTCAACTGAGAGTCTGTTTAAGACTTCGCAGGGAGTAAAGTTAAGATTATTTTTACAAAGAATCATCACACCACCATGGCTAATGTTAGTCCTACAGTAACCAGCAATTACCTTATATCTATCTATTACAAAATTTTCTATTTCATTGTATGTTAAAAAATGTTCCGACAGACATACCACATCGTAGTCACCCTTTACACCTCCCAAAAATAGCTCCAACTCCAACAATTTATTTCTAACGGACTGTATATTCAAATGAACCACGCGAACCCTACTGTATTTTACTTTTTCTACGCCACTACCTGTTAACTTATGCGTAGCACTATTTGTTTGCTGCTTAAAAAACTTTTGGTTGCTACTTGTGATTCGGGCATTACATAAATCCTTTCGCTAATTTCATGAGGGAATTACGAGAAGTTATTGCGGCAATGGGCTTGAGGTTGACATCCCAGCAAGTGACGAGAATCGGAGGGTTTATTTGGCGTTTGATGACCCCAGCACAAAAGTCAAGAATAATTTAATTTATAAATACCTGATATTAGTAAATACGTATAATGCAAAATAAATATTGTTATTCCAGTTAAAATCGATATTTTAGTAGCAGTGTACAACATCACAACAAAATTATAAATCAAAACAGAAAGGAAATAACGTCACAAGCTGTTACTGAGGCAATCACAAATGCTCAACGGAACCTACTACCATAAAACTGCACAAAAAAGACCAATGATCTCATTCTAGAAAAAAATATGAATGCAACGAATCTAAGTTCCTCCCCAGACATTAGCTCAAATAATAACGAACAATTCATTCCAGTAAGCTACAAAAAAAGGAGAAAGTCACAAATCACAGGAACTTGCCCCGAAAAACCTCAATGGAGTTAAATCCGAACAAAGGTGCTGGTATCACGTGGCAAGATACCCCATTACATTAACAGAAGACATTCTAAGAAACCATCTAGACAAAAAGTTTAACCTAAATGATTTCACAGTTGAAAAGGTGACCACCAGACATCCAAATCCAACCTTTAATTCGTTTAAAGTTAGAGGACACATATCTCTTCTAAATGCTCTGAACAAACCCGATTCCTGGGGGGCAGGAATAACAGTGAATAAATTCAAATTTTTTTAAAAAAATCTAACAACAATCCAAGAGCGATGTGGGAAGTATTAAACTAAAAAAGAGAAGTGAACGAGGCCAGAGCTAACAAATCGTGTGACATACTGCCTGATGTTATAAACAACTTTTTCGCCGATACCGCCGACCGTATCAGGAAGTCCATGCCACCTATCATTGAAGATCCTATCAACACCATGTGTAATAGTGCTTTAAATATGGATGTTGTTTATTTTAAATTCAACGAAATGTCAAGTGCACAAGTGCGCGAAGTAGTCAACAATCTTAAAAATAAAAGAAGTAAAGATGTGTTCGCCTTGTCCGTTGGTGTCGTTAATTCTGTTAAGGATATTTATTGATTAATGAATGTATAAAAACCAATACTTTACCCAACATTTTAAAAATAGCTCAAGCGAGACCTATTCACAAGAAAGGTGATAGGCATGAATGTAATAACTATATCTCGTTGCTACCGTCTATCTCTAAAATCGTTGAAAACATTTTAGCGGCACAATTAACCGCCCTTTTTGAAAGTAACAGTTTGTTTTCAGAGAACCCATATGGATTTCGACGAGATAGGTCAAACATTGATGCAATACTCAAGTTAGTTTTGAAAAACAAGATCTTGATCACATCTTTTCTTGACCAAACCAAAGCTTTTGATTGTGTATCGCATCAAACCCTGATAAGGGAACTTTATATGTATAACTTACATCCCACTGCTTGTAACTTGGTATCATCATATCTAATGAGACGGCAACAAAGGGTAAAAATAAATGGGCCAACCTCAGCTTTTCAGCCGATTCAACATGGTGTACCGCAAGGGTTCATATTAGGACTCTTGCTTTTTTAAATCTATATTAATGATCTCGATCATTATGTCAAGAACAAAAGCACTTCTTTATTTTTATGTGCCGACGATACCACAGTAGTATTTAGAACACAAACGGAGGAGGAAACGGTGCGTCTAAATGTTTATGTACAATCATGTGTCGAAAACTGGATGTGCAATAATAGCCTAAATGGTGTCAAAACTCAAACTATGCTATTCACTACAAACCGCTTGCTAGTACCCTCGCAACCAGTGTATTTGTTCTACGAAATTTGACAGACTGCGTGTCTAACGATATATTAAGAACAACATATTTTTCTATATTTCATAGCTGCATGAAGTATGGCTTACTTACATGGGGTCATTCTGCCTCTCGCCACAGAATTTTTTCCCTCCAACGACGAGCAGTCCGAGAGGTAGCAGGCATTGGCTACCGCGACGATATCCGACCATACTTTACAACATACAAAATTTTAACATTACCAAGCCAATACATATATGAGTGCCTGTTAAATATGAAGCGATATCAAAATGACTTTGTGACACATAAAGACCACCACAAACATGATACAAGAAATAAAAACATTTATCCTCAAATCCTGAGGACAGCCAGATGTAAATCTGGAACGAATCACTTAAGACACAATTTTTTAATGGTCTACCAAACACACTGCGCAATCTACCGTTCCACGTATTTAAAACCAAAATAAAAGAATACTTAATTAATAAGGCTTATTATGATTTGGATGAATTTGTCGTCGCTGACACTCGACTTTCTTCCTGTTATGACTTGTGTCAACGTTTTTGTAATGTAATTAACACCAATAAATTATTATTATTATTATTATAATATTATATTTTTTCGATGTCAATTCCTCCCATTCTCTCAACGCTACCTTAGCCAAAGCACAATTTGACCGAAATTTACTGAGGACAGTCTACCAAAAAGATGTAGAAAATTATAATTAAGTAAAATAATGTAAGTACCAAGATAAATATTTTTTAGTCAATAAATGCATTGAATAATATATTTTAGTGTATTATAAGGGGCGAATAAACTAAAGGTAGGTGGGTTCGGTAACGAATTTAGGGGTTGATACAGAAGATAGAATGTAAGTTAGCAAAAGGATAGACAATACTCAAGGTTAGTACCAAAATAGCTCTAATCCTAATAATAGGGAGTTTATGTGCGAAGGTAGACGTCAAAAGTTTGGCACAAAAATTCCTTGGAAAGTAAACTTAATACAAAATATGGCGCACAAGGAATAACAAAGAAAAAACGAAACAAAAGAAAATATAAAATTAGAGGGTGATTTTGGAGGTGGGTATTAAAATAACAAAAAGTCAGCGCAAACACAACAAAACGTGCAAGAAAAACATGAAAGTGACCACAGGGGGACCCTTGAGGACACAAAAAGAAATTTCGAAATCATTAAAAGGGAAAGGAACTTAAGATGAACACAACAGAGAGCAAAAGTGGACTCGGGTGTGACAAAAGTGGCAAAATTTAGCAAAGGGTGGGTGAAGATTCAAGGTAAATACATGGCAGAACATGTCACAAGAAGGAGCAAAACAATGGACAGAAAAACGGGTGGGGCAACAAAAAGGCACAAAAATAATTTAATAAATAATTTATAAAGGCTAAATGAACCCAAGAAGGGGGCACAACGAACTGCACAAACGATGGCACAAGAGTGGGTAAGAAATGAGGAAAACTTAAGATGAGGCACAAGTAAAAGCACAAAAACACCGAAAATGTATGTCAGAAAAACGAGCAAAGGCATGAGCACAACGTGAGTGAAGGATATCCTCAAGAGTTAATTGACAACATACTGGGCAAAACAATGAACAGAACGCAGGGAGGATACAACAAAGAGCCTAAAAATGTGACCTCTCCAGTAAAGCTTGTAACTAATAAATTTCTTATCTGTGGCAGATGTGGACATACGCGTTGAGTCTTTGCTCCGAAGCTAAACGGCCACAAGGATAAAATACGAGGCACAATTAATAATGGACAAAAGGGTAGGAAGGGAAGCTAAACGGGCGAGGCAAAAACGGGTACAAGGAAATTTGACTGCATTTTCCGTTATAAGTTTTTCTGAACAAGACGATTTTCAATGTACGCCCCCAGAAATTCGGGCTTTGGCAGAAAGTACGAAGGGCAAATTACTGCCATCAAAATCACGCCCAACTTATGAAAAGAATTATACCAATTTTGAAAATTGCGCAAGGAGAACAAAATTACTTCCATCTCTGAAAATATTTTGTTGGCGTACTTCGAATTGCAACGCCAAAAGTACAAATCTTCCAGTTTGTTGTGTCTCTACTCCCAGTTGAGGTCATGCATATTATATTAATAAATTCATCACCGAAGCTGACGACAATATATAGATGGCCATGAAAGTATGTAACAATTTTATTTTATTTTTACATCATATCCTTGTATAGTACTTTTATCCTAAATCGCATTTAAATTAAACAAAAATTATACATAATAAACATATTTTAGGTCATTTTAGTTGACTGATTGATTGACAATGACAGTTCGATCTGTCTATTTATACTTGTGAATGTGAGTGAGATATTAGGCTTGCCAACATAAAGAAAATAAATTACACTGTTTTGGTATTTTTATTATAGCACCGGCTTCTGTCCGTTACGAATTACGATACGCAAACGCGTATCGTAAGATCCATAGTACGAACGTAAAGTAGATAAAATAATATTAAAGTTTCATTGTTTCGTAAGGCTACCAAAGAAACTGTCTATTTCAGTAGGTAATTTCAGTAAGGATATCAAAGTTACTATACAGTGTTTTTTGGTTTTACAATAGGTAATCTATGGACCTCATTTTTTTGCTTAATAATTTAATAAGCTTTCCGATTATTTACCAAAATTCAAAGTGTTCAAAATTAAGTCCCAACGTGAATGCATCATTGAAGATGTTCAACTTTCCGACAATGATGACGGTGTTATTAATATAGTATATTAACCCGTCAACTGGGGTTTTATGGAACATGTGGTATAATATGCAACAATTTGTAACCTTTTGAATTCCCGCAATTTCTAGGGATATTTGACGGCAAAGCAGGACCAGTACCATAATCTATGCGAAGGTTAAATGTTTTGTTGTGCTTCTCTTTTGCGGGAAAAATTTATTTGTAAGTTTTACTATTAGAAAAAATTAATTAGAAAAATAGGTAGGGGAAGTTGTCCTACCTAGCGACAGTATGCACCTAGGGATAAACGCGTTTACTGAATATCAGTCGTATATGGAGTTGTAAGTTATGTGACAAAATTACCTTCTATTAATGTATGATTGCCTATATTGTTCAAACTTTGTCTATGATTCCCGCGACCTTCATATTTGATTTGTTGTGCTCGTGACGTACAGAAGTAAAATTTTTCTTAAAAGTGAGAGCTACATTTCAGCTGAAATTTTTATTACAAAGTGTCAAATTCTAAGTAGGTATATTAATTAGTATCCCGTTCACGATAATTCAAAGGTAAGTCTCCAAATTTACATAAGTATGCTGAAAAAATTTAGGTTATGTGCGAGATGAGCACTGAATGTACCAGGGGACAATTTTGCATGATGTACCTAGAGACGTCCCCAGGTAGAACATGTAGTAATCTGTGTTTTAGTATAGTAAACGATGATGATGATGGGTTAATTTTGCTATTTTTCTTTTGTTATCAGACTGGCACAATGGCTCGGTGTAAAATTGGTAAAATAAGTCGAGTGCCAAAAATATACTCAAATAAAAACGAACCTAGATATGCCCATAACATTATCATAAACCTTAAACAACAACCCAGTTAATGAGCAAAAGCTCATACGCTTCCTAAAAGACACCAACCTGTTCTGAAAAATTTAATTAAACATAATACTTACTAGCTTACCAATGTAATCACCGGTGCTAATAACCAAATAGGTGGATGCACCTTTACTTAAAATAAATAAAATTGTACACATGTGTCATTTTTATTGAAAAAATAACTATTAGTGCAATACAAGAATTCGCACACAAGCTGACACATTAATGCATTGTACTTCTTTAGTTTTTGGCAGTTGTTTTGTGCAGTGTTCAATAAATTACCATTTTTATCATTTTCATTAATTTGTAACTTTAACAATTTTTATCTCGTTTTGTGTTGGACTTTTATTAAGTTTTTTTAACAAATCGATTTCTTATTTAAAGCTGCATGTATGGCTAAAATTTTTCGGATAAGTTGTGTTACACCCTGTATTTACCATTTTCTCTCGAAAAACCTCAGGTCTGTGCAGCCAAGACCCTACTCTGTTACATAGAAAAAACAAAATTGCTGAGAGGATCTACAAGCTACCGCCCACAAAAAACCCCATCGAGAGGCCTCTGCATAGTCTATAAGTCGATTGATAAAGACCACCCTGCACAATAGTGGTGTAGATAGAACTATGTTTACCACGCATAGCACTAGACACGCGTCCACTTCAGCCGTAGGCAGAACAAATGTTAGTCTAGATAAAATTAGAAAAACGGCTGGCTAGTCTGAGCGATCTCAGATGTTCGCAAAATTTTATAACAAACCATTAGTTAGTAAGAGTTGCTTTGCAAACGCTATTATGAATATTACTTAGTGTTATGTGTTTTCTTAACAAGTTACAATTTTCTTTCCTTGTTGTTATTAATCAGGAAATACAGAGATCATTGCTTGTATTGTTAGATATTCTGTAATAAAAAACAGTTATTCCAAGTATTTTGTTGCTTTAAACATCTACATCTTGTAATCTTGAAAAGAGGCGCGAAGATAATTAAAAGATTAAACGAACTTACCAAGTGAAGTTCAATCTTAATTATGTTTGCGCCTCTTGGAAAGATTACACCTTCACCTCCCTTCTGGACAGGTTACAACAAATAACAATAAACTTTAAAGAATATGACGTTTCATGGTCAGTGGAGAACTCAGTAGCTATATAATTTAGCTTTGAAATAATTGGCGACACCTGGCGGAAGAAGAGGAAACTACATTTTGTAATCTTTCCAAGAGGCGCGAACATAATTAAGATTGAACTTCACTTGGTAGGTTCGTTTAATCTTTTAAATATTATTGATTTATTTGAATATACAGGGTGTCTCTAAAATATGGTGCCATAGCTTAACCACAGATTCCGGGGATCAAAATAAGACGATTTAACGCAACTTACCTCTATCCGAAATTGCTTCGTTAAAGCGCTATCCAACGCCAAAGATCTTTAAAAAATTTCTATTTTTTTAAATAACAAAAGATTGTTTTTAGCGATTAGGATGTCAAAGGTTGATCATCCATAGGCAAAGAAGCTCATATTTTTTTACAGGGTGCAAAAAAATCATGATTTTTTTGAAAAAATCAAAAAAATCGATTTTTATGATTTAAATCGGATTTTTTTGATTTAAATCACACTATTATCAACAGGAAACGTATGGTATGGATTTCTCTTACAACTGTAACCGAAACCTCTGCTGTGATGTGTAAGCAAAGCAATAATTTGCAATTCTCGTCAAAATAATCGGCGGCCAGGCGCTGTTGACGATGATTCAGTGGCGTTGGAGGGTGTTACTTTTCATTTTGTTCAGTGTTAATTGAATGATCGAGAGTGTAAGTTTCTTCGGATCGAAACCGGAATGTCTGGGCGAAAAAGCGACGATATTTGGCGATTTTTCATAAAGAAAAATGTCCAGGGAAAAAAAGGATGCAGGGCAATTTGCAAAGTATGCAAAGGGGAATTGCAGGGTTTAGTGGCTCGATTGAAAACGCATCGAGAAACGTGCAAAGGTGCCATAGAAAATAATAGCGTGCATCTCGACGACACCGACACAGACAGTGAATCTGGTAAGAATCGGTTATTTTATTTAATTTTAATTCCGAATTGGTTGTTATTAGTATCTACAGGACCCCCAAGAATTTCTCCATGCCCGTCGTCGTCGGGAGCATCAACATATGGAAGCTTCAGCAAAGAAAACACGCCTAAATCTTTCGTATCACTTAGTGACGCCAAACGTCCATTGACGTGGTCGGAAGCTTCAACTTCAACTTCGAACAGCAACAAGAAACGGCGCGTTCAAAATGCAAGTGAATGTGGAACAATTTCTAATTTTGCTGTCAGAACATCTCAGAAGCAGAAGCACGATTTAGATAAACAAATTGCGAAGGCGATATTCCAGACAAATAGCAGTTTCCGATGCCTACAGAAAAGTGAGGTCTTAAAAGCAATTGAAATGCTACGACCGGGGTATGTTCCACCTACCCCGTACGTAATTGCGAACCAGCTTTTAGACGAGCTATATACAGAGGCTAAGCAGGAATGTTTCAAAAACTTGGTGGATTCTTGTGTATGTATGACATTGGATGGTTGGTCCAATGTTCATAACGAACCAGTCGTATGTTCAACGATCATCATAGACAAGGGGGAAGCTTATTTGTTCGAGACCATTGACACGTCGGGCCATCCACACACGGCAGGATATTTAGCAGAAGTAGCTGAAAATTTAATCGCGTCATGCACAGATAAATACAAATGCACAGTTACCAGTTTTGTAACCGACAACGCAGCTAACATGAATAAGATGCGAGAGGATCTGCAAAATTTAGATGGCTTCAGTATTATCACGTATGGATGCTCAGCTCATTTGATGAATCTTCTGGCACAAGATTTGCAAGTAAATGAAGTCAAAGCCCATGTTGTTCAAGTTGTTAAAAACTTCAGAAATAATCATTTCGCTAACGCGAAATATAAGGAAGAAGGGGCTAGGTCATTAGTTTTGCCTAGCGATGTCAGGTGGAACACTATGGCAGATTGCTTGGAAGTTTACGTTAATGAATGGGCAAAACTGGTGAAAATTTGTGAAGAAAATAAAGATAAGATAGACTCGATTATCTATGGTAAAGTTATGAATATGGTCATTAAACAAGGTGCTGAGGATTATTTGAAAATTCTGAAACCTGTGGCTGTGGCTCTGGACAAATTACAGGCAGATTCAGCTACCATTTCCGATGCGGTGGAAATCTGGAAAGAATTAGAAAACACATTTATGGAAGGGGACGTTGATTTGAACACCATCCAGCGGTTCCAGAAGAGATATAACACAGCCATGCAACCGCCTCATTTTCTGGCATTTATCATAGATCCCCGGGAAAGAAAACATAGCCTAACACCAGAAGAAACTACTTCTGCATTTGAATTTGCGAATGAAATGTATTCGGGCACAGGATTCCTGCCATTAATCATCAAGTTTCAAAATAAATCACAACCGTTTAGGAACTTCATGTTTTCACACGAAATAACATCAAATATCAGTCCAATCGAATGGTGGCGGTCCCACAAGGATGTTCTCGGAGACAATAGTGATCTAATTATTAAAATTACTACACAACTCCTTGGAGCGGTGGCATCATCGGCATCGGTAGAAAGAGTTTTTTCTTCATTTGGACTTGTCCACTCGAAATTACGTAATCGACTTGGAATACAGAAGGCAGGCAAACTGGTGTTTTTATTTAGATATTACAACAGTAAATGTAACATTGTATTTGATATTGACGAATGATTTTGACCCCTTTGTTTATCATTAATAAAATATTTTGGATTTAAATCACCTGTTTTAAATAAAAAAATCGAATGATTTAAATCACGATTTAAATCTTGATTTAAATCAAGTTGATTTAAATCTTCGCACCCTGTTTTTTTAACAGTTCGGCCAATAGTTTTTAAATTTTTTTAAAATTTATTTCAAATACTTTTCGTTTCTTGTTCGATTTCGGTATCTCTCATAGTTTAGGCTGAAACAAATTATTTTGATTGGCTGCAGTGCATTTCTTAAATCGATGTAGTAATCTCCTTGTCCCGTATGCTGAGAAATAAGTGACGAAGAGACAATTTTTTGAGTAGAATCAACTTTTGCATCCGGGAAAATGGTGGTCACATCGAGCATTTGCTGTAAATCTATTAATTTACCGGTGGTGCAAAATAAGCTGAACCATTGATTCAGAAATGGTTCGGATTATTTTGCACCACCCTTTACATACTTGCTAGTAAAACTTTATATCAAATTGTCTCTTCGTGATTTATTTCTCAACATACGGGACAACTAGATTACTACATCTGTTTTAAGAAATGCACTGCAGCCAATCAAAATAATTTTTTTCAGCCTAAACTATGAGAGATACCGAAATCGAACAAGAAACGAAAAATATTTGAAATAAGAATGTGAAAGAACTGTTAAAAAAATATGAGC
Source organism: Hemicrepidius hirtus (assembly GCA_963082805.1). Classification (NCBI taxonomy): domain Eukaryota; kingdom Metazoa; phylum Arthropoda; class Insecta; order Coleoptera; family Elateridae; genus Hemicrepidius; species Hemicrepidius hirtus. The sequence continues at coordinate 30,343,903 of OY720161.1, read as the reverse complement.
TTCTTTGACTGTGGATGATCAACCTTTGACCACTTACGTGACCCTCCTGAACAAAAACTGATGTCAAAACACACCTTTTTTCATCCCAAATTTCATTCTAATCGCTAAAAACAATCTTTCGTTATTTAAAAATATAGAAATTTTTTGAAGATCTTTGGCGGTGAATAGCGCTTTAACGAAGCAATTTCGGATAGAGGTAAGTTGCGTTAAATCGTCTTATTTTGATCCCCGGAATCTGTGGTTAAGCTATGGCACCATATTTTAGAGACACCCTGTATATTGTAAAATTCTTTCGCTCAGGAGACTTCCTGTCAGGGGCTTTTATAAAGAGCAGTGATCCTAAATCATCTTAAATGTCCTCTATCTTCATTTTAATCATTTCATCACACCGATATGCTCCAAATACGCTAATTATTAAAACAATCTAAACAATGGCACATCAATATTATTAGTATTTGGTTCTTTCTTACTTCTTATTTACCTTCTATCCTAAATATTTTTTATCGGGTGCTTCAAATAAAAGCTTCTTAAATCGATCTTTTATTAAACGGAACGACTATTCGTACATTCATGCTATCGTTGTAAAACTTTTGGACATAAACGCGCCCAATGTCCGAGACGATTGGTAAAATGTTACAATTGCAAGGTTAGAGGCCGTCTAGCAACCAAATCTACGAGTCGTAAGGGTGGAAATGAAACCTCGGTTAAATTTTTTAAATGATCATCCGCGTTTTTCTCCGTGACAATAATATCGTCCACAAAACTTACTACTCCCTTAATTCCTTGCATAATTGCTCTAATTTACGTTGAAATATCGCACTCGCCGGAGACACACCATATGGTAACCTATTAACCTTAAAAATGCCCTTGTGCGTGTTCCATGCCACGATTTTTGCTGATTCTTCGTCTAAACGAAATTGTGCGTATATCATACTTAAATAAAATAAATAAAAAATAAAGTTTTGTAAAATTTTTCCTTGTAAAACCCCCACAATCTCTTCGATCCTCGGTGGCGGATATTTCACCTCGCGAATTTACTAATGATTGTAACGAGTGACGCGTCCCAAGACGGAAACGGGGCAGCGTTATGTCACCGATATACGGATGGTACGGAGCGGTCGGTAGCGTTTATATCACGAACATATACACCCGCGGAGGTCAATTATTCAATCATAGATAAAGAGGCTTTAGGTTTATATTTTGCGGTTAAGAAATTCCAGAATTAATTGTTAGGGCAAAATTTTACATTACGCACGGATCATCGTCCTTTGATAGCTATATTCGGAAAACACAAGGGGATTCCTCAAATGGCAGCAAACAAGCTACAACGTTGGGCAATTTACTTGTCAGGGTTCAATTATAAGATTGAATATATTACGGGTACGGAAAATGCAGTAGCTGATAGTTTTTCCAGATTACCATTGGTAATGGGAACCGCGCAGCAAAGCGAAGAAATCACGTACTTAAATTTTATTGAAACCCAAAGTAGTCCGATAAATAGCAATCGGGTAAAGACAGAGTTCAGAGAGGATCCTATAATCAGTAGAATTATAGAATACGTTCAGAAAGGATGGCCAGCTACCACACCGGATTTGGAATTTAGACCTTATTTCTACAGAAAAAATGAATTTACAGTAATTCGGGGATGCTTAATGTGGGGATACAGGGTTGTTATTCCAAAACCTATTAGAGCCGATTAATTGCGCGAGTTACACGTGAGCCATCAGAGTATTGTAAGAATGAAAGCGGTAGCGCGTTCATATATGTGGTGGACTAATCTGGACGAGGAAATTAAATGTGTAACCAAGGCATGTAGCGCAGTTTACAAACAAGAGACAGTCCGCTGAAAATAGGAGGGATTTCATGGGCAAAATCATCGCGAGTAGGGGAGCGCCTACATATACATTTTTTAGATTTCAAAATTAGGATTTATTTTATAATAATAGATAGTTTTAGTAAATGGGTGGGTGTTCACCAAATCAGTAATAATGCAGGGACTACAAACACTATTGAAAAGTTGTGAGTAACTTTCGCGGGTAAGGGTTTACCGAAAATGTTAGTTTCAGATAAAGGCACACAATTAGTGAGTAGACAATTTCGGACATTTTTAGAAAAAAAAATGAAATTAAACATATTACCACTTCAACGTTCAAAAACGCGTTAAAAGCAGCAATGTATGATGCCACAAATAGCGGTGTGGACTTTGACACATTAATCTGTAGATTTTTATTAAGCTATTGCCGCACACCGCATAGCACAACGGGGAAAACCCCCGCGAAACTGTTTTTGGAACGCGAATTGCGAACGGGGTTTGACTTTATAAAACCAAAAGCGGAGTACAACAAAGACAAACGGGGAGTACAGGTAAATGTGGAGCCGCTAAGAATAGGGAGAAAAGAGTTTGAAGTGCGAGACTTCGTAATGGCGCGAGATTAACGAACCGTCAACAAAAAGCTTTGGGCGCCAGCGGTTATCACCAAAAGCTTGGGTAGATTAAGCTATATTTGTAAAATTGAAGAGACCAACAAAATGTGGAAAAGGCACCTCAATCAGCTAATTAAAAGGGAAGAAAACGAGATAGGCACCGTGCGTCTGGCTCGGAATTTCAAAACGGGGGCAGGAGCGTGCGACGTCGAATAGGGAGATCGGATCCTGAAAACCACGCAAACATAGATAGTAATTTAAACCAGAAAACCAACGCGGATACGGGCAGTAGTTTAAATTAAGTGGATCCAAACACAACAACAATACATGAACCTATAGTAGTACGAAGGAGCGTTAGAAATAGGCAACCACCCGTTTATTCCGGAGATAAAGTAGCCATGTATAAATAAGAGGTTATACCTGATGCTACATTAAGTAAATTGTAATTAGAATAAATAATTCAAATTAGCGGGGAGGTGTGTAGTGTATCATTGATGTATAGAAGGTAGCTCAGACATTTGCAAACCCAGCAAGGGGGCAAAAGCTTGTGTAGGCAGGAGAGAACACAAGCAGTTGAGACGCTATAGTGTTAAGACCTATTTGTAACATTTCAATAAATTGTTAAAACTGGTGTCTGTGTTTCATTACATAAACGATCTTTGAGTCTAACAACCACTAGGACACAACAATAAACAAGGACTTGGAAAATCGGAAGATAAGGTTAAGGCGATGGTGAAAGCACCAAACCAACTACGGTGACACAGGTGAGATGATTTGTTGGATTAGTAAATTATTATAGCAAATTTGTACCTAAATTAGCACAGTTATTGAGAACAATTAACGATCTTTTAAAGAAGGAAAACAATGAATTAGCATTGGAGGTAGAATGTAGCATAGCATTTGAGGAAATAGAAAACATTATAACATTAGGCCTAATACTTGTACATTTCAATCCTGAGTTACCGATTATACTTCCATGCGATGCAGCGGAACAACGGGATTGGGGCATCTTTGACACATATAATGCCGAATGGAGAAGAAAGACATATAGTTTTTGTATCCCGAAAGTTTTGTCCGGCTGAAAAAAATATTCAGTGATACATGAAGAAGCCCTCGCTATTTATTATGGGGTAAGACGTTTTGAACAATTTCTTCTCGCGATAAAATTTTGTATAAAAACGGAACATTAATCTTTACTTGCACTGTTTGGAGAACATAAAGGGATTCCACAAATGCATGCAAACCGTATACAAAGATGGGGGGTATTGGTCGAAGAAAAAGGATGTATACTGTGGGAACATAGGGTACTTATTCCACGCACACTACGTAAGACCATTTTAGAAGAGCTTCATACGGGACATTTGGGTATGGTAAAAACAAAATCCTTAGCCAGATCCAACAGAACCATGGCAACGCGTCCACATGGACTATTTGGGACCAGTGAAGAACAATAACTATTTAATCATCACAGACGCTTAAAGCAAATGGACAGAAGTGTGTGAAATGAAATTCATGACTAGTGCAGCAACAGAAGAAAAGCTTAGAGAAACGTTTGCAAGATTTGGGTTGGCTGAACGGTGGTGAGCGACAACGGCAGACAATTTGTATCAGAAAGTATGGATCTTTTTTTAGAAACAATGGCATAAAAAGAATTAACTCGGCCCCGTTTTCTCCGGCAAGCAACGGATGTGCGGAAAACTCTGTTAAAACCTTTAAAAGCAAACTACAAGCAGCGTTAGTGGACCCGAATAACATCAAAACAGATATTAAAACACTAGTAACAAGGTTTCTACTGAATTATAGAAGTGTAGAACACTGCACCACAAAAAAGACACCTACTGAACTAATGTTTGGAAGAGGTCTCAGTACCAGACTACATCTGTTAAGACCAAAACATACACCAGGTAGTACTACTACTACTACGGTAAATAAAATCTTTGAGAGCAGGGAAAGAGTTATAGCAAGAGATTATCGACAGGAAAACAAGAAGCAATGGATGCCAGATGTTATTTCAGAAAGAAAGGGGCGATTAGTGTATATCTGTAAAACTAGCGAAAACATGTTCTGGAAAAGGCACGCGTATCAACTCATCAAAAGAGAAGCTTTACCGGAAGAGGGAAAAGAAGAGGGTCCTCCGCGCAACAAGAAAGGGGGACGCCCAGAATCACCCAACTCTTAAACAACGAGGTGCAAGAGAAGACGCTAGCAACAAACGAAGAGAGAGGGATACCATGTACAGTCAGCGACAAATGTTTTTACCAGTATGATACCACTGAACACGTTTTTCTGAGAAATATAAGGGGTACCATAACGTCGTTCTTATTTTTTATATAGGTATGTTGGTAACACTGTTAACAAGATGAAATGAAATATAGAAATGTGTTATTTTTCTCAGTAAAGCTGGTTACATTGGTACAAGACTGGTGAAAACATTTGTCGCTGACTGTACATAAATGTAGAAAGAGGGGTGTGTAGTGTACCGGAGGGGATTTGGTCGGTATGCATGCCCAGACAGTTCTCGAATGGTTGCCGTAGAGTTAAGTAGCATGATAAATGTTAAGAGTGTTACAGGACTTTCATTTCAAAACTAGCCACCTTTAATAACTCTGAAAGTTTTGAAATTTCCAGTTAGAATAATAAGACGTCAACTTTGATATCAAGGGGGAAGTTTAAAACCGCCGTAATTTTATAATTCAACCCCCCACTCCAGCAACCTCCACTTTGAAATTTCAAATGGAACCACCTACTTTGTGATATATCATTTTACAGGTAATTAAATTCTCTATCTAAACATACTATTTTTTATTGCCCCCCATCAGCCCCCTCAACCTCCACTTTTCTGAAATTTTTGACATTTCCGGTTTGAAAAAAAACACGTCAATTTTTATATCGAATGGGAAGTTTAAAACCACCATTGAAATAATTTTATAATTTCCCCCCTTCACTCCAGCAACCCCCCCCTTGATATTTCAAATTTCCCCCAATCTTGTGATACCGTGTGTCCCTGGGAATACGGAACATAGGGATCTTACAATGGTATTTTTTTAAAATGATCCGCGACTGCTTTGAATTGCTATTTGGTGGAAGCGTCGACGTCGTTATATCACCTGTTTAACCCGCTTGCTAATACACACGTAATACGCGCGTGCGTTATACTAACAAAAGACTCGACAATTATTTTACAATACGAATAGACAGCTCGCGGTCTGTATTTTATAATTATTAATTCAAATTGGTTCTTGCAAATGTAGAAAGTGTTTTAATTAAATTAAATGAGACTTAAGTATCATTATAAAGGTAATAAACACAAAATAATTTGTTTGCGATTGAGGTTATGGTTTTAAAATCTTTTTCAGATTATGATTGATTAGGTGAATAGTTTAAAGGTTTTCGCAAGTAACGCATTCTTAGGAACTGAAAATGAAATTATGAAAATGATACTACATAACATAATGCTGTGGACCTGTGTTAGAAAATTTTGCTTCGTGGTATGCAAGAATTTTCCCTCAACCCCTGTTATTGTATTATTGTTGTGTTAACATTAATAAAATTATTTTTCCAAGATGTAAATAATAGTATTGAACTGGCGTAAAGGACACTAGCTTGCAATACCATTAAAGCATGTTTTTAATTAATGCATTGTGCTTTCTCGCTTCAATTTAGGAAAAATCTTTATTTAAGAAGTGGTGGCCCTGAAAAGGGCCGTTTTTGAAATTATACGGTGATGATAAGTTACAGGAATCTCGGAATAGATGGAATTTTTCTTAAAGTAAATGCTCGAATAGCTCTCCATTCACTGCTAAACAGTGGCCCAATCTGTCGTAAAAATTTCTTTGTACGTTTGCTATTGTAACAGCTGGTACGTTAAAGCAGACCTCCGTTATTTTATCCTTTATGGAATCTTCATTTTCATGAGGCCTATCAGAGTAAACAATATTTATTTGACCTAAACATGTAAACAATAAATTCTGTTTTCAGTAATTTTATTTATTTAATGAGAAAAAGTTAAACACAAAGTAACAAAACTTAATTAATAAACCTACCTACTAGAACTACCTCAATAGTGAAATTAATGTAAACATTATCAATTATACATTAGTATTACAATTTTCTAGTTACATTCTTGTGACGATTAGCTGCCCTACGAATAAGAATACGGGTCGTTAAAAATCAAATCATTTTAAATGTAACAATTATTTTATCACATAATAAATTGCCGCAAAAATAAAGATTTCATATTCGTACACACTAACTGATATTAATATTCGCTTTTTCTTTGATTTTATTCTAATACAGTCTTTTACTGTTAGCATTGTAGCATGTTTCATCATAAAACTGATTGTCGCATCAAATTCTTGGGTTGATCAACATCATCCTTTTAAAGTAAATTTTCACATTTCACATGTAATTTAACTGGAATTACTGGTTGTCAGCTCTAAACTGTACTTAAGTTAAGTTAGCACCCCATCTAAAAAAAATTAATACATGAACATAACCTACAAAGGATAGAACAGATTGTTTTACCTTTAAAAGATTGTAGAAGTAATTTGTAATGACAGCCATTCTCAAACAATTTCAAATACATGAACACAGTTACATTTCACCTGCTTAACTAGCAAAAAAAGTTTTTAATATTGTATTTGGTTTTAATCGGTTTTAATAACTTGACATTTAAAACATAAACAAAGAAGTATCTAGAGGAGATCATACATGGTCGGTAGGAACATCGTGAACGATCGACGACACTCGTGTAATTGTTTCAAGGCAAAAGCTTCAACGCACTCGTGGATCATTTAAAAAAATTAGCATTGTAAGTTCCCTATGTTCCGTATTCCCAGGGACACACGGTATATCATTTTACAGGTAAAAAAATTTTCTATCTAATCACATTATTTTATATTCCAACCCCTCAACCTCAACAACCCCCTCTTTCTGAAATCACCGACATTTCCAATTTGAAAAAAAAATCATTTTTATATTGAATGGGAAGGTTAAAACGACTATTTAGCATTTCAATAGTTGTTTTAACCTTCCCATTCAATATAAAAATGAATTTTTTTTTTCAAATTGGAAATGTCGGTGATTTCAGAAAGAGGAGGTTGTTGAGGTTGAGGGGTTGGAATATAAAATAATGTGATTAGAAGGAGAATGTTTTTACCTGTAACTGGAAATTTCAAAACTTTCAGAGTTATTAAAGGTGGCTAGTTGTGAAATGAAAGCCCTGTATATACAGTGTGTGGATAAAGTTTGGAACAAATTCAATATCTCCCGAAATATTATTTTTTCTGGAAAACGCTCGGACAGGTATAGCGATTTAAATTACGGCGCATATTTTAAGATGCTTCAAAAAAAATTTGCGTCATTTTTTTGTAGTGACGTCATTGACTTTTTTTTTAAATGAAAACATGTATATTTGATTACCGCATTGGATAGAGTTTTTCTCTTTTTAAGCTTCTAATTTTTTTATAAGTACCCTTACATAAGAAAATTTTTGAGAAAATTGCTAAAATAGATTTACGTCTCAGTAGGCCGATCTGGAACAGCGGGTGCAGCTCCAACTCAAAGCAATTGTTTATTTAAGCTTAGTACTTTAACGTGAACAGAAATGTGAGTATAAAAGTACATAAGATTATAAGAAAAGATAAATTAAATAAATTAAATTAATAAGAAATTGAAAAAAAAATTTGATAGTTTTAAAATGACATACAAGGAAATGATGAACAAATTGTTATAGTAATTGATATCCGTTTACAGCTCGACAGTGTCCAAAACGAAAAATAAACTCTTGTTGAAACCTGTTAATAACACCAGGCGTAATCTGTCTTATTTCATTCCGAATGCGTTCCTTCAAATCTTCCAAACTATTGGGTTTATTTAGATACCCCTTACTTTTTAAGTAACCCCACATGAAGTAATCAAGTGGGGTCAAATCTGGAGATCTAGCGGGCCACTCCATTGGTCCTCGTCGGCCAATCCATCGATTACTAGATGAAACTGTACACAATTAATTTGATTAAACGTCAAAATTTAAACAAAAGCAGATATAATACACTAGATTTTACAAAAAAAGGTGTTCACTTTAAAGTAATAAGCTCAAATAAACAATTGCTTTGAGTTGGAGCTGCACCCGCTTTTCCAGATCAGCCTACTGAGACGTAAAACTATTTTAGCAATTTTCTCAAAAATTTTCTTATGTAAGGGTATAAAAATATTAGAAGGTTAAAAAGAGAAAAACAATGCTTATCCAATGCGATAATCAAATATACATGTTTCCATTTAAAAAAAAAGTCGATGACGTCACTACCAAAGAATGACTAACGCAAAAAAGTTTTGAAGCATCTTAAAATATGCGCCGTAATTTAAATCGCTACACCTGTTCGAGTGTTTTCCAGAAAAATAATATTTCTGGAGATATTGAATTTGTTCCAAACTTTATCCAATAGTGCTGGGCTATATATCAATAAATATCGATATAATTTTAATATCGATATAACGATATATCGATATAATTTTAATATCGATATACCGATATATCGAATATCGATATACCGATATATCATCATTATATTATATTGATATGTTCAGATCATCGATATGAAAACATTTATTTGTTTACTATTTACTTACTTTCTATATGCAGATAGGTTATAGGTACTACTTATTAACCCGGCGTCTATGTGGTGGGGTAAAAACCACCCATGTGAATTTTAAAATATTTATTACTTTTCGTTACTGACTCTTGCATTCCCCCACTCTTCAGTAGCTGTAAGTGTATGGTACATACCTATTGGTAGTCATCGCGCATCAGTCGGAGTGTGAGGACGTAGTTTCAGCTGTCTTAAAATTTGCTTTGGGTGATTTTCACCCCACCACATATTTAGTGAAATAATTTGCGGTTAATACAGGTGATAAACACCCCTCCACATCCTACGATTTTAGGTAAGTTATATCAAGTTTTCATTGTTGTATACTTATTTATTTTTAATTTTTGATATTGTAGGTACAATGAGTTACGAAGAAGAGCAAAGGAGGCTTCTTGCTTTATGGAATGAAGTCCAAACGGATGTAGAATTCATTGAAAGTAGTGATTCTGAAGCAGATGGAGGAGATGAACTATATTATAGTGATCATGGCTCCGGGGCGGAGCAAGAAAATGAACAAGAACAAGAAGATAGAGGTGATGTTAATCAAGGTCGTTTAACAGCTACGGGTTCTTCGGTCGATGATCCAGATACAGGTCTCGTTAATGTTCCTTCAGTAAATGAGGCTGCTTCTGTTGGCTTCAACTGGCAAGATTTGCTGTCAAAAAATTTCCATTAAAGATAGTTTTTTGCATCTTGAGGTAACTTAATAAATACTAAGATCACAGCCTACCCAAAATGAGTTTAATTTAAGGAACAGCCCTTGGGGTGGTAAAAACAACTTATTATACATAAGAGCATTCCTCGGAAGTAAATAAAAACCCCTGATCGCGATCATGCAAATAAAAATATTAATTATTTAAAGTGGTAACACCCCAAAACTATGAACGACAGTAACTCCCCGATGTGTAATATAAATAGCATAAACCATAGAAAACACAAGAAAGGGATTTTACTTAAGAACTGCAATGGAAATCCCTTATATTAAAGGCTGCAAGATGAAATTGTGTTAAACTGCTTATGCTTTGAACGTGTGTACAGTGTATTAATATTTCTACAAGTGAAATTTAAAAGAGTGTCTGCAATTTTCGGCAAGTTAACGTCGAGGTAAGTAATATATATCTATCCATATTTATTGCTTTATCAAGGTCTATAATATTACATTTAAAAAATAATAGTATTTGGCTTTTAGTTCGCAACTATTCTCGGGAGTTACTGATTGATTTTTTATTGTTTAGATATCATCATGAATACATCGCGTAGTCAACTGTGGCAGTATTTCAAAAAAGTGCAGTAAACACACTCTGGAAACACCAGCAATTTACGTAGCCACTTAAAAACATACCATCCACAGTTACTATATCAATTACAAACTAGCTCTGATGAATTTGTAGAAGATGTAACAGACGTCGAAGAATGCAATGTACCCTCCACATCACGAAGGTAAGAGAAAAATTACAATTTAATGAAATTCACAACATCCCTATCTTATACACATTCTAAAAGCAAAGTCTTTTACAAATAAATAATTTAATTATTTATTACACAATTATATTTGACTTTTGAGTTGTTAATTTTTTTTATGAATCTTTCAGATATACTGTGGAACCAGAAAGTTGCGAAGATACGTCTCCTGTTTCGCCATCTACATCGATGTCAACACTATCCCCTTTACAGTAGCCTACTTCTGAGCCAAAGAGACAAAAATTGCATCAGTCTTCGCTGGATGGTCATAAACCTATAACTAGTAAGACGCAAGATAGGTATACTCAAGCATTAGAATACTTTATCGCTGTGGATATGATGCCGTATAGTTTAGTAGAAAAGAAGGGCTTTCAGTTATTCGTTAATGCGTTATCTCCAACCTTCAAATTACTAAGCCGTAAAACGTTATCGACAGACAGAATTCTAAAATTATATGATCAAACTATTGATTATACAAAAAAACTTAGAAAAATTATTTTTTTTTCATTAATCACAGATTGTAGATCAAACTGGTATTAATATTAAAATAGTATATTACAAACCAAATGCGGGAATGCGATCATCCCGCATGAGCGCTGTGTTGAAGAACAAGCGAGCGCAGCGAGCGAGTTTCAATTGCGCGAATGCGCGGTTGCCGCTTTCACGCATGAGGTTTGTATGCTATTGTTCGTACGAAGAAGGTAATTAATAATAAGCAAATACGTAAATTTAAATATGAATTTGCATTTAAATTTATTAATTATCACAGGTTACTAAAGTGTTGTTCCTTCAAACAAAGTTGTAGAATTCCGATTATTTGTGGTTTTTGACGTTTCTTTTTAAAATTAAACTATTCTGAAAGGTCAGACAGTAATGATAGTGATATTTTGTGCACTCCTCCAACCAGTCGGGAGGCTGCAAATGTTGCAGTCCTTAATTTATTACCCAAAAAATCTAAGAGCAGAGTGTATATAGGTATGCAAAACATATCGAAACCTTTTTGAAAGAAGCTCCAAACACTTCATTCCTTTTAAAAAAGGTAAGATGTTATTTATTTGTGCCTTTTTTATGTACAATAAATATATACTACCTTTCAATTTAGGTGGCACTAATAATGGGTGTATCTAAATATGCATGTCCAGTGTTTTTACTCTACTTTACAGTATTAGTGCGGGAAATTGACATTTCCGATCGTCAATTCCGTGCGCCGTTATCTAGTTTCCAGTTGTCGAGTACAAAAATATTATTTTAAGTACACTCGACAAATAGGATGTGGATGTTTCTAACATAGTTTATTGCACTACTGATAGCAGTTCAAATATGATATTGGCAGTAAAATTGATAGAAGTTCCTCATCTGAATTGTTTTGGTCATTCATTAAATACGGGCGTAGTAGTTATAATAGTGCATGTTCTAGACCAGATTTTTTTGTTTCATTTCTTTTTAGACAAATGACATTGTTTTTAAAGTATTTGTTTTCAAAACACTCATTTTCTAACCAAAACCATTTAAAATACAAACATATTTCTAGACCAGATTTTTTAAAAACGCATTTTTTGAACAAAACAGCTCGATTTTTAAGTTTTTATCCTTGAAGTTTATAAAAACTAACAAAAAGTAGGATTTTAACCCTGATTTTCAAGCGTTGAAGTTTTTTTTCACGCTAAAAAACCATGAAAAATCGATCCATTTTGTCTAGACGAGATTTTTCAAAACACGTTTTAGAGGGAAAATGGGTTGTTTATAAATTTCATACGTTGAAATTTTCAAAATTCCTGAGACAATTTGAAACCAAAATGAACACTCCTCTTTCCTACCCAATTTTGTTTAATTACTTTAGCTAAATAGTCTTGTTTTTTCACATCATTTTCAACTAAAAAATCTGATCCAGCTTTTCAAGCATAAAATCAGACTCATTTACCTAAAAAAACGCAAAATTCTGTTGTAGTTGTTGAATGTGCTCTAGTAATTAAACCAAACTTGACGTTGAAGTTTTTGAAATCTGATCTAGTTGTACTAAAAAATCTGGTTTAGCAAATTAAACCAAACTTGACCGCGGTAACAATCTAAATTAGTGTTTTGAAAACAAAGACTTTAAAAACAATATCATTTGTCTAAAAAAATGGTCTTGAACATGCACTATTATAACTAAATAAATTATTACTAAAAGTGTTAAAAATCAGCCTAGGGTAAAAAGTCAAATTCAACGTTGCTTTTGATGTTTTAGTAGAAATACCGGTTTTTGTTAAAAAATGCATAGAAAATAGGAAAATGACTAAGAAAACTAGGTAAATAATCTAAGTTAAAACTTAAAAGAATTGTAAAATTTGATGTGTACCCAAACGGTATACACTCCAGAAAATGGCCAATTTTAAAGAAATTTATTTGTTTGATTAGTATGCAACCTATTTTTATTTTTCATGTTGGCAATTTTGTATAGAATCCGTCAAAATTATGTCGGGTAAGGACGACAGTAGTTGGCAGTGCCACAGTCGTTGGCATACCACATTAAAAACGGTTACCTATAATATGATTACTGTTGAATTGCCTGAATTACCTGAATTGCCAAGAATACTAGGTTTGCAAAGTTGGTAGTACGGTTTTGACGTAACCAAAAGTGCGCCAAAGTGTTATAGTGTAGTCAAACTTTTCATTTAGAATTAGTGTTGCCTGAAAGAGGTAGGTGGACAACTATATTTTTATAATGTTAGAAGATAGCTTTAATACTCGCTATTGTTAATATAGCTTTTTAATTGAACTTTTGATACATTTGTACAGTTTTAGGCCGCAATTTTCAAATATAACCTAAGAAAATTGTAGTGCCAATCGCTGTATACCGCATAAAATGTTGAATTCTACTACTACTAATTCAAAGGGATCTGTCTTCATTTCTGAAGACAGATCCCTTTGTTTTCGACATTGAAAATATGCCCATCCACATTCAGATAGACGAAACAGTTGACATTCTAGTCACTGATGAACAAAAAGATGCTAGTGTAGCTGAATCTGTTAGTAATCACAGTGCCGATCTAAATAATAATAATAGCAGGGGCAGTACTATTGCTAATGAGGATGATACACCATTAATTCCGCCGGATAGGGTAAGCACCCCGGTTATTGGCAGTGCGCCTGTTATTGTCACTTGCGTCTGTTTTAATAGTTTTAAAAGTCTGCATTCTACTTGGAATCCAATTTCTCCAGATTTTAATTAAACCGTTAGCAACTCCCATGTTTTTTTGATGCATATTTTATTTTAGTAATTGCCTTCTCAATACTTTAAATTATCTATATTATTACAATATAACCTATAAAACATCACCGGATAGTTAATTTTATGTATGCCAATAACTGTGTTCATTCTGTAAGCAAAATTCTATTATTGGTATCACATGCCAATAATTGGTTATTGTGTTTCCAAAGGAATTTGTTATTGGCATTATAATGTTTATTTCGAATTCTTGAACTTTATACGTACTTCTAGAAATGCCGAAGGTAAAGTGTGGTTTCACGTATAAGAAAAAGTATAATGAAGACGACGTTCAAAGGGCGCTTGCCGCAATTAAGGAAGGTATGCCTAAATTAGTAGCGGAAAAGACTTTTAATGTTCCTAGGCAAACTTTGCAATTCAGATTAAGCAATAAATTTGTTAAAGTCTCACATGGTCCTATGTCTATTCTAACTTCCCACGTAGAAAATACTTTGGTCGATTGGATTGAACAATGTCAGAAAAAAGGGTTTCCTCGTAGATTAGAAGATATTCAAGCAACTGTAACAGACAGTACCATTGTTACACTCCTACGACACGTATCCCTGCGTTCGTGGACGTACCCGGTAGAGACAAGTGTTATTTTAAGTGTATTTTAGTAGTATTAAATATTGTAAAGTAGTAGCATGTTTATATTGTTTCTTAAAGTGTATAATTATTCTAATTATTAGTGTATAGTGAAGAAGTTTAGAAAATGGGTGGTCGACGATAAGTAGCAGATCTAAAAGTTACAGAATTAAAACAAGAACTTCAAAAGCACAGCATCTACAATACTGGCAAAAAGAAAGACCTAGTAATAAAGTTAAAACAAGCTCTAGATAGTAGCTACTTAACGGAAGACACCGAAGAATTAGCAATGCAGCAAATTGATGATAACGCTAGGGTGCTAAATAATAGAAACAGAAAACATCGTAAATACATAAATTGTATGGAACACAAAATTAAATTACTGCGAAAGCATAAAGGTCCTCCTTTTTTTAATTTACGTCAACGACTTACCCTGTGCTATGCCAGTTTTTTCTATTTTATTCGCTGACGACACAACCCTAGCTAAATATGTAAAATCCAAAACTGACGAAAGCATAATTCAACTGAGAGCTAGTATTGTCAATGATGCCACTGATTGGTTCAATGCAAATAAGCTATGTCTGAACACCAATAAAACAAACACCTTAGTTTTTTCAAAAAAATCAACTGTCTCAGAAACAACAAAATTCCTAGGACTCACATTAGATAATGAACTAACATGGCACGCACACATAGATATCTTGGCAACAAAACTGTCAAAGGCTGTATATGCTATCAGGCAAATAAAAAATAGAATTAGTTTGGAAGCCGCTATTATGGCTTAACACTCCCTATTTCACAACACCATGACGGTTTGATAAACTGGGGCGCATCCAACCAAATACAGAAAATCTTTTTAATTCAAAAAAGGGCTGTAAGAATTCTGGCAGGCGTGAGTCAGTTGGATAGCTGCAAGCCATACTTCATTAAATTCAAAATCTTAACTCTGCCTTCAGCAATAATATACTGTAATTTGGTATATCTTAAGGAGCACTCTTGTAAACATCCAAAAAACGGTGATACCCATAACTATTGTACCCGTTACCGAGACGATATACAGATACCTCAACAAAGATTGGAAAGCACAAGGAGAAAAAATCTACGAATAAAACTATTCAACTCTCTTCCGCTTGAAATAAAAAACACACCCCTCAAAACTTTCAAACTACTATTAAGAAGACACCTCTCTAGCCACGCTTATTACAACATAGGTGATTTTACGCCAACAACTATCCAATAGGACATTTGTTTCACTGTGTCACTTATATGTGTCATGCATAGATTTGTTGTATACAGTGCTTCCCGAAAGTAACGGATAAATTCAATAAAATCGTTGAGAAAAACATTTCAAATAAATGCTCGGACACGTCGATTTTTATTTTTAAATTGTGATTTAGAGATGTAATTTTCAACCCCCCACCACCCAACCCCTAAGCGCTGCCAACTCCAACTTTAAAAATTCAAATAGCAAGGAATCCTTTCTGATACTTCATCTCATAGCTTTTATTAAGCTGAATACAATAAAAAAAAGTTTTTCAAGATCGGTTGATAAATAACGGAGATATTTACCAAAATGTATTCAAATGAAAGTGCCAATATTCGAGCAGGCGTTGGTACTGCTCTAGCAATGGGTGGTAAAAAACAATTGCAACTTGTTTGTATTTTGTATACATTCTTTGTTTACATTCAATTACAAACAAGTTACAAGTTGCAATTGTTTTTTACCACCCATTGTAGAGCCGTACCAACGCCTGCTCGAATATTGACACTTTCACTTTAATACATTTTGGTAAATATCTCCGTTATTTATCAACCGATTTTGAAAAACTTTTTTTTATTGTATTGAGAATAAAAAAAGCTATCAGATGAGGTATCAGAAAGGGTTCTTTGCTATTTGAATTTTTAAAGTTGGAGTTGGCAGCGCTTAGGGGTTGGGTGGTAGGGGGTTGAAAATTACATCTCTAAATGATAATTTAAAAATAAAAATCGACGTGTCCGAGCATTTATTTGAAATATTTCTCTCAACGATTTTATTGAATTTAAACGTTACTTTCGGGAAGCACTGTATATTATTTTACATATTTTATATATTTTTATATTTTAATGTCTTTTATTGTGTATTATGTATTATATCGTGTCGACTTGTCAAACCACTACGGTGTACTTTTTGACTAATAAAAAAGATAGATAGATAGATAGATAGGTGGGCGAAAGAAAATTCAATTAATCAACAGTACAGAGAAAACCAGTGCAGTATCAAATTATAATCCTGAAAGTAACAATCTAAATGCTAGTGAACAGTGCGGCAAGATTAAAAACGAGTATGATAATAATCGAAACAAAAGCAAGGACTTTAACAGCAAAGTTGAGAATATTAATGATAAGACTGGTAAGAACATTTCTTGTCATAAAAAGCCATCCTTGTTGATCGTAGCGGACAGTCATGGTCGTGGCCTCGCTGATATTCTGTGTGGAATGCAGACCAAATTTGATGTTACAGTCTATTTTAAACCTAATGCCGTGTATGAAAAAGTAGTATGTGATTTAAAAAATATGATTAAAAATTTTAATGATTCGGATTATGTTGTAATTATAGGGGGAAGCAACATTGTTAGTTATAATAATTTTCCATTCCGTAGAATACTTTATGACATGAAAATAAGCTTTCATACCAATTTAATTGTATGTACAGTACCCTATAGGTATGATGGCAATGGCAAAAATGGCCACATATATAAAATTAATAAAAAACTATGGGAAATAGTAGATGATGTTCAACGATATAATAATAATATTAGCATTATAGACATTAACTCTAAATTAGATTATTTTCATTATACCAGACAAGGTTACCATCTAAATAAACATGGGAAAGCTAATGTTTGTAAAAGCATTATTAATGCCATAGGCTATAGCAATACATTTAACAATCGATGGTTAAGAAATTCTAGCATAATTCATGTTAAATCTAGAGTAGGGCTAAACGTAGATATAAATCAAACAGGCGATAATATAATACCTCTTTACGATAATGGTAGTTATTCAAATATATATCCGGCCACCTAGCCACGTACAGAAGGACTTACAAGAAGGGAAAGAAACAAATACTTTTTTAGAACAACTACAATAAATACGACACCAATTGTTATTTTTCATGTAAACATTTGTAGCTTAATTAATAAGGTATTAGAATTGGAAATAATGATCAATGAATTTGATAAAATAGATGTTATTTGTCTAGATGAGCATTGTTTAGATGAATTGCAATTACCTCTGATAAAAGTTAGCGGGTTCGCAATAGTTGCGCATTTCTGCCGTAAACGATATAACTGTGGTGGGACGGTTATTTTAGTTAAAAATTCCTTAGATGCAACCCCTTTAGAAATCCCACCTGATATAGCCACTGATAAGTTACTTGAAATCTGTGGTGTCTCTATCAGTAAATACCACTTAACAATTATCTCAATTTATAGATCACCTGGCTCTGATATCAAATTATTTTTTGAAAAATTCGAAACTGTTCTAGATAAATTTAAGCACCACAAAAATGTAATTATTTGTGGGGATTATAATATAGATATATTGGAAAATTCTAAAGACAAACAAAGATGGATAGCTTTATTAGAGTTATACAATTTAAAATTAACAGTCAACTCTGCAACACGTGTGACTACTCGGAGCAAGTCTTGTATTGATAATATCATAATATCAAATAACCTTCCGGTCTTAAATATAATAAATACACCTGTGACTTTCTCGGATCACCATGCGCAAATAATTCAGCTCAATCTTTTTCGAGAAAAAGAAACCGGCAACGCTGTTTGGACAAGGAAATATAATGATAGAAATAATAGCAAATTTCTACTCTTACTTAGTAACGTCAACTGGGACTTTTTACAGTCTCAGGATTCAGATAATGTTTTTAATCAATTTCACGACACACTCATTAACGTGTTCAATGCAGCCTACCCAGTAACTAAAACTAAGGTAAATAAGAAAAGGTGGATAACGAAAGGTATCAAAGTGTCCAGCAAAACCAAACGTGAAATTTATCTTCTACTAAAAATTTTCCGCACCCCAGTCTACAAAACTACTATATTAAGTACAGCAAAATACTAAAGAATGTTGTTATTGCCGCAAAGAGATTGTATGTAGATTCATTAATAATATATTCTGATAATAAAATAAAATCTGCTTGGAGAATAATAAAAAATGAACTCAATCAGTCAGATGGCCACGGCAACATTGTATTAGAAAACAACAATAGTGATACAGATGACCCCAAAATCGTAGCATCTCTATTCAAAACACATTTCGCGGAGCTTTCACAAAAAATTTTAGCTAAGATTAATCCAACTAAATCTAAATTCTATGATAAACTTAAACTGATAAATATTGCCGACAACGGGTCGTCCTTCTTTCTTCGCCCTGTTTCTCCACAGGAGGTGAAAGACATAGTTGCTAATTTAAAAAATACAAGTTCTGTTGGTGTAGATGAAATACCCACAAAAATTATAAAACTTGCCGCGGGAATATTGTGCGGTCCAATTTCAATTTTGGTAAATTCAACCTTTGCTAATGGAGTTTTTCCAGCACGTCTTAAATGTTCAAAAATAGTACCAATCTTTAAATCTAAAAATAAAAAAGTACCTGATAATTACAGGCCTATTGCAATATCTTCACCGGTATCTAAAATATTTGAATATGCAATTAAAACTAGACTAGTTGACTACTTTATGGAAAATGTATATTTTTCCCCAGAGCAACACGGGTCACGTCTGGTAAGTCGACACTAACAGCTTTGCATAGCCTAATGGAAAAAACTTTAAACGGTTTAAATCGGAACAATACGGTTGCAATTGCTAGTTGTGACCTATCTAAAGCTTTCAACCTAGTCGACCACAATATTCTACTGCAAAAATTGGAATATTATGGAATACGAGGTGTGTCCTTAGAACTTTTTAGGTCATACTTAACGGGACGCACGGAAATAATAGAGATAAAACACCGAAATAGTAGTGGTTTCCAAGTAAAGGTGACGTCTGAGCCTACACTAGTCACGTGTGGAGTGCCTCAGGGTTCGCTGCTAGGACCGATATTATTCTCGATTTATGTAAATGATTTACCAGTGTCTATAGACTCTTGTCTGGTGATGTACGCCGATGATATTGGGGTAGCAATAGAAGGCAGTAGCATAAATATTCTTGAGCGGAAAATACTGGAATCATTAGGTAGCATAGTAAACTGGTATCAGTCAAATAAATTACAAATTAATGTTGATAAAACTAACTTAGTTATCTTTACACCTAAGAAGAGCACTACAACTGTAAAAGATTTGACTATGAACGGTATACCAATACCATGCATGAATGCAGTAAAAATTTTAGGTTTAACGGTAGATAATGAATTTAGCTGGAATGAATATTTGGGAGCGCTATCTGGTAAACTTAACAGTGCTGTTTTCTGTATGAGACGTCTCAAACCTCTTTGTAATGAACACACACTTCGAATGGTTTATTTTTCATATTTCGATTCCGTCATGCGATATGGTATCGTGTTTTGGGGAGGTTCAACTCATACAGGGTGTCCGGAAACAACGTTCCGTAACTTCGGGAGATGATTCTACATCCAAAAATATGAAGAAAAGTTCTCATGAACAGGGGTCCGGAAAAGCTTTCTAACGGAGCTACGGCTCTTTGAAGAGGGGCCTCAAAATGTGTTGTTTTATTAATTAGTTAATCAATACTGAAACGAGATTGATAAAATTTGGTACCCAGGGTATATTTGGTACGGGAAATAATTTGGTAATGTTAAAAATAGAAAAAAAGCCAGGGGCGTGCGTAACGGGTAGGGTGTATTGATTAACTAATTAATAAAACAACACATTTTGAGGCCCCTCTTCAAAGAGCCGTAGCTCCGAAAGCTTTTCCGGACCCCTGTTCATGAGAACTTTTCTTCATATTTTTGGATGTAGTTACGGAACGTTGTTTCCGGACACCCTGTATAACCAATGCTCTCAAGCTACAGAAGAAAGCAGTGAGTGCGTGAAGCAGCTGGCCCCAGCTGCTTCACGCAGTGTTAAAATAATAGAATCAAGGAGTTACTATATTTTGCATTTGTTATAATATTTTATAATAGCTTTTGACAATGGCACAATGATGCCGAAATACGTATAAAGCGAATAAATCTTGATATTTCCCGTTGAAATCGATATTTTATTTAATATTTATTATTTATATAATCATGGATTTCAACAAAGTGACGCTTGAGAATGTCAATAAATAACTCCTTACCTTTCATTTGATGTATTCATAATATTAACTTTATTACAATTACGCGTATAGGACTAAATAAACTAACAGCAAATGCTTCAAGTGCTAATAACCGGGGTGTTTAACCTACATCTCTAGAAATTCAACCTTCTAAAAAAATTAAATTAATAACAGGGAACTCATTCTCAACAAAAATAGACGAAACTTTACAGTGGCCACAATCACCAAAAAGAAAAAACAAGCGAAATATTGAAAGGTTGTCGTATGTTATTACGGGAAAGAAATGGAAAGAAATCGTAACAAAAAAAGAAGAAACAAGAAAATTGGAAGAAACCACAAAGATAAAAAAAGGAGGAGGTAAAAAAGAAAGTTACAGAAGCTTTGAAGCAAAAAAAAAAGACAGAAAAAGCGGCAATATTGTAAAAATACTGCAGCAAAGAAACAGACACCAGCTATACATAATAATAGAATCAACATTTTACAAAACATACACATACAACCCCCTGTTCCTAAAGTACCAACAACTTAAAAAGTTCAACAAGCTAGTAGACGGTGGACACGCAGGGAAAAGACGAGCAGAAAATAAGAATTGTAAATCAAGGAGTAACGGGTGAAACAGAGGTGATATCAAATTCATTGAAGAAATGCAATGCAACAAGGTAGTAATTCAACTATCAGAAGAAATCTCCGACACCGAGTTTGCAGAACAAGATAATGATCCTGAGCAACCAATAGTTGACGATGAAGTGACGGAGCAAACGCGATCTGAAGAAAAACCACCCAAGAAAAAGTTTATAGCTAAAGGAGTTCGTTATAAATGTACAATGGAATTTAGCATAAACCGCATGGGACGTAAATGTGCCCAATGCATTAGACAATATCACTCCAGCTGTCAAGACAAAGGTGCCTTCTTTTCAATAAATTTTGTTTGCGATAAATGCCACACAAATAAAAAGAGCATGTAAGTAGGTAGGCAATTTATTTTTGTAATTTTTATTTCTACAGTTATTGTTATTATTATTAACGATTCAGTGTAATGTTCCTGTTTATCATTTCTAAGTTTAATAAAATTGCCTTTTCTGCAAATCGTAATGTTTTATTCGATCTAAACTCCTTTAAAAGTTAACTGCAAAGGACTATGTACTTAAGTGCCAATCACTGTGTAATACCTGCCAACCACTCTGAAATGTTCTATCCCGTTTTAAACTGTATAACCACATTCACTAGAGAACGATGCATACAATATTGAGTAGATTTATTGAATAGACGACATCTTTAGCTTTCCAGACATACGACTAGAGTAAAGACGACAGTCGTTGGCACATAAATACAAATCTATGAATAAAACGAAAGCCAAATATGTGTTCGCACTGGGGTTTTAATTATTTTAAAGTTTGAAGTTTCTGCTTTAGAATTCGATTAACCTCAATAATATTATACAGTTGGTAGTCCTGCACCACTTTATGTTTTGGCACACTGTTCAGTGCTTTTTATTCGGAGGTGTTTTACATTGCTTGTTGTTGCGCATAGTACATTGGTTTATTGTCATTATTAGTCAGTATTATCATTTAATCACTATTATTATTTATGTACAGGGTACTATATTACAGTTTGAGTATTGTTACACACAAAATTATCTCTATTTTTCATCATAACCTAAATAAAAGCAGGTGCTACATACTAAAAAATATACAAAATACAGTCGTTGGCATGCCAGTGCCAAGCACTATGGATGGCGTAATTTGAATGTTTTCAATAGTTGGAATGTAGTAGGTACCTGCTTTTTGCTCTGTAATGTGCTCATATCACAGAAGCACTTAGGGAGTTTATTGGGTACCTAACATCTCAAATTGGACAGTACCTAGGTATTTGTTGTGAAGTATGGATAGAGATAAGGAGGAAAAAATTAAACTTGCTATAAATGGTGTTAAAGACGGGATGCCAAATTTAAAGGCTTCCAAAATATTTGGCATACCGAGATCCACAATACAATTTCGCAAGAGTGCAAAATTTAAGAAGCCAGGATTTGGGCCTGAGACTTGTCTTACAAAGGAAGAAGAAAAGACCCTTGTTGATTTGATTTTAACTTCACAACGAAGGGGTTTTCCAAGAAGAATTAAGTACGTGCAAAAGAGCGTATAAAACTTTAATAAAGAATGTGGCCGTAAAACACCATTTCCCAATGGGTTACCTGGGAAAAGATGGTAGAGGGTGTTTACTAAGAGACATCCTGAATTATGTTTGTGAACTGCAGAAGCAGTTACACAAGCAAGATCGTGTATAAGCGAAAATGACATTAGAAAGTGGTTTAAAACTATTGAAAATGTACTAACTAATGAAGGTTACCGTCATATTCTTTTAGATAATAAACGCGTGTTTAATGGGGATGAAACTAATTTTTTGTTATGCCCTAAAAACAAAAAAGTTATAAGCTGCCGCGGAAGCAAGAACGTTTATGAAATCGATAAAGGTCTTGCCAAAACTTCGCTGACTGTGATGTTTACATTTGAAGCTAATGGCAGCCTTACGCCACCCATGATAATTTACCCATACAAGCGGAAACCACCTCAGGAAATTTTGGAAACCGTTCCAAGTAATTGGGGAGTGGGATATTCCGAAAATGGGTGGATGAAAGCAGCCCTCTTTTACGAATATATTGCTAACGTTTTTAATGTGTATCTTGTTAATAACAATGTAGAAAAGCCTGTTATTCCGTTTGTCGATGGGCACAGGATTCATCTTACATTACAAATTAACCAACTGTATCACGATTTAGGGATAATTTTAATAGCTCTATATCCCAATGCCACAAGGATATTGCAACCTGCAGATGTTTCTGCGTTTAAGCCGTTGAAGTCTGGTTGGCAAAAAGGTATACTCGAATGGAGGCGAGATCATCCACACTTGCAGTTCAGGAATAAAGTAGTGCAAAAATTTGTTAATACGCAGACAATAGTTAATGGGTTCAGAGCAACGGGATTGTTTCCATGGAATGAAAACGCTATTGATTATTCAAAATGTTTGGGAGGCAAAAGTACGCAAAATACTAATGATATTGAAGATAATCGTGGTTTAGAAAATAACGCTGCTGTTAGACTTTTAGGCTACGACACATTTAAACGCGACTAACTGGAAATAAAATTATTGAATCATTTGAGTTAGGGCAAGAAGCTATTAACTACGCTGAAAAGGAAAGCTTATTTAAAATATGGAACTACTTCACAGATATTAATTATGACCGTATGATCAACAATGACTCAAATCTGCTAGATAGAGAAAATATGTCTGTAGACATAATCTTAAATGAAGATGTTAACATGCAAGATATGCTGGAAATCTTCGTATCGAAAGAAATGGATAAGCCTGAGATATGTACTTTGAACGCAGTTAGTAATGAAACTGATGTCGGATTATACATTGTGTGGATAAAGTTTGGAACAAATTCAATATCTCCCAAAATATTATTTTTTCTGGAAAACGCTCGGACAGGTATAGCGAATTAAATTACAGCGCATATTTTAAGATACTTCAAAAATTTTTGCGTTAGTCATTTTTTTGTAGTGACGACCTTGACTTTTTTTTAAATGGAAAGATGTATATTTGATTATCACATTGGATAGACATTGTTTTTCTCTTTTTAAGCTTCTAATATTTTTATACCCTTACATAAGAAAATTTTTGAGAAAATTGCTAAAATAGTTTTACGGCTCAGTAGGCCGATCTGGTACAGCGGGTGCAGCTCCAATTAGCAATTGTTTATTTAAGCTTATTACTTTAAAGTGAACAGAAACGTGAGTATAAAAGTACATAAGATTATAAAAAAGATAAATTAAATAAATTAAATTACAAAGAAATTGAAAAAAAAAATGTTGATACTTTTAAATGACACACAAAAAAATGATGAATACAATGTTATTGTAGAATGTAGATGTTCAAATTGATATCCGGTTATAGCTCGACAGTGTCCAAGACGAAAAATAAACTCTTGTTGAACAATTAAACAATTGCTTTGAGTTGGAGCTGCACCCGCTGTTCCAGATCGGCCTACTGAGACGTAAAACTATTTTAACAATTTTCTCAAAAATTTTCTTATGTAAGGGTATAAAAATATTAGAAGCTTAAAAAGAGAAAAACAATGTCTATCCAATACGACAATCAAATATACATGTTTCTATTTAAAAAAAAAAGTCGATGACGTCACTACAAAAAAATGACTAACGCAAGAAAATTTTGAAGCATCTTAAAATATGCGCCGTAATTTAAATCGCTATACCTGTCCGAGCGTTTTCCAGAAAAAGTAATATTTTGGGAGATATTGAATTTGTTCCAAACTTTATCCACACACTGTATAACAAAGACGATGAAATAAAATATGCTTTAGAGAAATTTGATAAAAATGTAAACAGTGGCGATCAAGATCAAACTAAAGGCGTTGCAGCAAAAATAACGAGTGACGAAGATTCAGATAAAAGCATGAAGGTAATCCATCCAGAAAATACGTCCATTACTTCAATACTATATTGGCCTGAACCACCTAAACGGAAAAATCAAAGAACTGTAGAGAGAATGCCATTTGTGGTATCATCAGAAAAGTGGAAAGAACTCGCAGAAATAAAGGGGGAAAAAAAGAAGTAGGAAGAAAAAACAAAAAGAAGAGAAACGAAAAGTAAGAGAAGATAAAACGTCTAAACTCTCAAAAATCAAAAACAGCTAAGGCTATTAAAAACCCTAAAATTGCAAAAAAAATTACAACTGGCTGTGCCAAAATTACTAAAAAAATTAATATTCTACAAAATATAAAACTTGCTCCACCACACACCACCACAAAAAATGCTCCACCATGCTCTAATGGTATTGAACAATCTCAGTTGAATTTGTACCAAACACGTTCTAAGAATAAAGTCACAGGTGCAAAAGCAAATTCAGAAGAGCCAGTTTTACATTGTTCTTCATACAGTGCTTCCCGAAAGTAACGGATAAATTCAAAAAATCGTTGAGAAAAATATTTTACATAAATGCTCGGACACGTCGATTTTTATTTTTAAATTATCATTTAGGAATGTAATTTTCAACCCACCACCCCCCAGCCCCTAAGCGCTGCCAACTTCAACTTTAAAAATTCAAATAGCAAAGAACCCTTCCCGATACCTCATCTGATATGCTTTTTTATGCTGAATACAATAAAAAAAAGTTTTTCAAAATCGGTTGATAAATAATGGAGATATTTACCAAAATGTATCCAAATGAAAGTGCCAATATTCGAGCAGGTGTTAGTACTGCTGTAGCAATGGGTGGTAAAAAACTATTGCAACTTTATTGACATTTTCAAGCGTAACTTTGTTAAAATCCATGATTAAATAATAAATATTAAATAAAATATCACAATTCAATGTAAACAAACTGTAATGACATTACTTAGTGGAGTGTGTGTTACTTATAATTAACGATTGAAAAATAAGATAATAAAAATGAGATGTACTGAAGCCGAAAGAATCGAAGTTTTAATGATGATTGGAGTTAGAAATAGATAGATACAATTTGTTTACATTCAATTACAAACAAGTTGCAATTGTTTTGTACCACCCATTGTAGAACCGTACCAACGCCTGCTCGAATATTGGCATTTTCATTTGAATACATTTTAGTAAATATCTCCGTTATTTATCAACCGATTTTGAAAAACATTTTTTTGTTGTATTCAGCATAAAAAACGCTATCAGATGAGGTATCAGAAAGGGTTCTTTGCTATTTGAATTTTTAAAGTTGGAGTTGGCAGCGCTTAGGGGTTGGGGGTTGAAAATTACATCTCTAAATGATAACTTAAAAATAAAAATCGACGTGTCCGAACATTTATTTGAAATATTTTACGCAACGATTTTATTGAATTTATCCGTTACTTTCGGGAAGAACTGTATAATAATTTAGACATGGCGACTTACGAATTGAACTCTAACCATCTTACACTACCCAGGTCTTTTTTAAAAATTAGTTTAGAATCTGAAAATGCGTTTGAATCAAAAGAAAACGATGTACCAAAAAGCACAGAAACCTCTAAACCAAGTAACTTACAACCCGAAACAATCTATAACAGCTCAGAAAAACAAAATCAGCTTGACACTACAAAAAAGTTCATAAGTAAGGGAATATGCTATTAATGCGGAGATAACATATCTATAAATCGCATGGGACGTAAATGTTCTAATTGTCCAAGAACTTTGCATTACAATTGTCAAGTCAAACATTTGAAAACATTTTTGTATGCAATAAATGTAATATACGATGTAATATGTAACAAATATTTTTTTATAAATAAAGACTTTCGTTTTGCATCATTTTATTAGCTGCCTAATTACCCACCTAGTAGGTACCTACCTAGGTAGTATTTTTGACTCTTTTCCGTTTTCAAGTACTTACTGCCAACGACTGTGTCTCGGAGTGCCAATTACTGTAACCATGATGCCAACGACTGTAAATACGCCACATATCTAGTATTCAGTGGTCGAAGTGATGGGGTACGCGGGGGTACGGCATAGCACTATTTTTTAAAATTGCAGAAACGTATCCTAACTTATTTAGCATGACGGGACGCGTATTTTTACGTACTTCAACTTATTTTTATGACACGGAATGTATATTTTTCAAAACGATTTTTCCACTTGTAAAAATACGCAACCATTGCTGGTAAATTTAAAATATCTTTACCCTTATCGCCCGAGTATTTACTGCACGCGTTTGAGGCATGACTGCATGACTCATGAACCTGGAATGTGGTCGGACTACGACTACCGAGAAAATTTGCCACAATACTAATTATCCTATTTGACATCCCTGTATTGCTGCATAAAAACATTTCTTTAGTCATCTCGTCAGCCGATGGGGACACTAGTCAGCAGTTAGCGCCTACTCCGTAATTCTGATTAGTTATTCAAATCTAAAGTTAAAAATGAGTTTATTGTCGTGGTTAAACAATAGCAACAAAACACCAACTACTAGTAAAACCTCTTCTACAAACAATAGCAATAATGATAGTGGGAGTGGTGTTCGAGTTCGTCGATGTCTCGACAGTTCTAGTGTTAAATCGCAATCGCGAAATATAGAAAATAGAAGCAGTGACTCTAGTGAGAGCGACAATAATAGTGATGCTGATGTTGAATCAGAACCAATTCCTGCTAAAAGGTGAAAAACTTCTGAAGAAAATTTGTCAGGACCAGTGTGGCCAGACTGTTGGACAAGTGAAATGTAAGTTAAAAAGTGCAGTGAGTATACGTGGCTATTCACAAGAAACCGAAGAATTGGTTGCAACGTGTGTGAAGAAGTAAAGAGAATAGGAGGTCCTTTTAAAAAGCAAGGTGTCTAGTTATCACAAGAGTGGATAAACTGTAGCGTCGACTCTTTCGGCAAAACGAAGCAAGAACAATGCCTATCTCTGCGAAAAAAAATATTTAAACATAAAAATAGTGAGGCCCACAAGTGTGCCGAAAAAATCGTATCGGAAGCTAAAGAAGAAAAAATGAATAATGTAATTCTAAAGCAGGCGCTTGACAAACCCGAAAGCACACAATACATTTTTAGGACTGTGTACAATATCGTTAAAAAAGCTACGCCTTTCACTGATTTGCCTTTAGATACCGACTTACAAATGTTAAATGGTGTAAAAATGGGACGAATTTTACAAAGTGACCATTCTTGTGCGGACATCGCATGTCACATAGCAAACGAAATGAGAAAATCTCTTGTTAAGAAAATTATTGAAAACAATTCTAAATTTGCAGTATTAGTAGATGAATCCACATCAGTAAGTAAATGCACTGTTTTGGTTGTATGCATTAAGGCATTTATAGAAAATATAAATGAAAATAAATTTAGTTCTGATATGGAATGCCAATCCCCTATGTTTTCTTTGGATTTGATTGAACTGGAAAATACATCGTCTTTGAACATATTCAATAGTTTACTATCTTGTTGTGTCGACAGCAGAGTGTGAAAGAATATTCAGTGCCATGAATATTATACACACTGATTTGAGAAACAGTCTGAGGGTTACATCTGTGTCTTCACTGTTGTTTATAAATGTGTTGGTCCTCCACTGCAGTTGTTTAAACCACAGCAATATGTCACATCGTGGATTACATCAGGAAGACGGGATGCAGATTACATAAGATGTCCAAAAAGACAACAAATAAAGCATACTACGGAATATGACGCCATTTGGAAACACATTTAAGTGGTAGCATATAGTAAATAATTATTAATTATGCTTTTTATACGTTTTTTCTGTCAAAGAAAAATAAAAGTAATTGTTCAGTTTCAATAAATTATTATTATTATTAAGTGTAATACCCGTACCCCCAGTAATTATTTTCCACTTCGACCACTGCTAGTATTTCATTTTATTTGGACTAATAAACAAGGATAAAAGCTCAATTGTGTGGCATCTTTAGAAAGTGAACAACATAAACTCTCATATGAATATAAACACTTTGACTTCACATAATCAGGTTAAAAGACAAGGAACCTCATATTGCACAGCAGATGGAATAGTGCCAACGACTGTCGTCTTTACCCTACCTTTGTTGTGAAACGAAACTAGGCATGGGTAAGTAAAGGGAAAAAACAATAGTTCAACAAACATGCCAACGACTGTCGTCCTTACTCTCCCTCGTCATTTCTCAACGTCAGTTGATGTGAGTAAGTGCGTAATCTGTTTATAACGATTTTTCAATCCTCCATAGTAAACTATTTATGAATTATATTTCGGCCTCACAACGTAAATAATAATATGTAGTACCCCCATTCTACACCAGATTCACAATTTTTAAAGCCCAACGTCGCGGTACTCCCACTCTACCCATGCCTCGCGCTCGTCATTCCTTTGTTTTGTGCCAGAGAGTTCACATCTATATCGTGTTTAATTGTTTAATTGTGTTCGTAGTGTTCGTAGAATTATTTTTTAAGAATAGCTCAGTATTCCAGAAAAAGTCGGCATCGCAGTCGTAGTCCATCGGTGTCCACCGAGAGATTAGTGGAAACACTTGTAAAAATTCAACAAGAATTGGCGACGTTAAAGGAAGAAAATCGTAAAAGAAATTTGTCCGAACGAAGTTACGATTTGCCATCCTCCAACCGCACGGACTGGCAAGTGACGCTGGAGTTTCTCAGCAAGATGCGTCGGAAGTTTCTAGTAAGTAGAAAATTTTTCGTTACAAGAGAAGGTTTGATGGAAAGTTGGGAAAAAACCGGGCTGGCTCCCGATATTTCGGGTTTGAAAGTATGAGTTATTAGAATGGAATTCAATCTGAAGTCATACATGCCAGCGTCCAAACTGCTTGTAACCGGATTCCCTCGCAAGCTGATCGTGATGTCAGCATTTGATGGAATTTTTATTGCTGCCTGTGACCTAGTTACAATTGTTTTCTTCACACTGGTTTGTGAACACCGTGTAAATTGATTAAAAGACCCGTTTGTGATGGCGTTGGTTTTTCTTACACTGGTTTGTGAACACCGTGTACATTAATTTAAAGACCCGTTTGTAATGACGAGACGTTATATCTAGCAAAGTATTCCGTCCACGGCGCATGCGCCGTATATGAAAATATGCGTCACGTGTTAATGTTCCTTTTGTTGTTCAGTTGTAGGTTATGTGATGGTACGAATTGTGCAATATAAATATGCCTGTAGTTTGTAAATTTTGTGATAAGCTGTTTAGTGTGCAATATAATTTAAATAAACATATAAGAAATGTCCATAATGTGCAATCTAGTGCAATTACCTATGAAAGAAGTGTATTTAATTATAAATGTTTAGAAGAAGGTTGCTGTTGTTCCTTTCGTCAAAACACAGATTTAACAAACCATTTAAAAGAAATTCATTCTTTTAACATTCTTACAGAGTACTTGGAGTTTGTAAATAGCCAAGCTAAAGTAAACTAGTTGCTATACTTACATGTGCATTGAGTAACTGGTACCATTACGATGACTTACAGATTTCAATGCTTGGAAAGATGATATTGAGAAAAAAGAAAAGTGCAATTATATTATTCCACGTGGGAAGAGAACTCTTGGTTCAAAAACAGTACTGACATATTACATTTGCAACCGAGCTGGTAAGTATCTACATAATACATATATATTAGATACTACATTTCTTAATAATATTAATACTACATACTAAAAACACAAAACCGCTTCAACTCTATAGGTAAAATATCAAGGAATACAAATAAACAGGACTACAAACGTATTATTAAATCTCAGGGCTCCTGTAAATTAAACAGAGCCTGTATAAGCCAAATGAAAATACTGGAAGACACTAATGGTAAAATTTTCGTTTCAAGAATAAAAACTCATTATGGGCATACAAAACAACTACAGCATCTTCGAATAAGTAGCCAAGATCGTCATGTTGTAGCCTCAAAACTTATAAGTGGAGCACCTATAGCAAAGTATGTACAATTATATTTTCAGTGGCTTGAAAGTATTGAAAATTAATCCATCTGATTTTTTATAGAGTTCTTGACAGTAACCGAAGCAGTAGAGGAAATGATCTAAAGCGACTGGATTTACTAACAAGACAAGATATTAGCAACATAAAAAGGAGTATCAACTTAGAAGTTCAAGATGGAGTTAAACATAAAAATGATGCAATTAGTATAGATTTATGGGTTAAAGAGTGCAATAGTACTGGCATT
This sequence comes from Hemicrepidius hirtus, assembly GCA_963082805.1. Classification (NCBI taxonomy): domain Eukaryota; kingdom Metazoa; phylum Arthropoda; class Insecta; order Coleoptera; family Elateridae; genus Hemicrepidius; species Hemicrepidius hirtus. The sequence continues at coordinate 30,312,583 of OY720161.1, read as the reverse complement.
GAAAACAATCCTGTTTTATTTTATAAAAAAACAGGGCGAAATTAGATATAACTTTGTAGAATTTGATTTTTGTTTAATACTTATGAACAGTTATCAGCAAAAAATGTTGAAGCAGTTTGGAAACAATATACTCGTAGTAGCTGTCGATAGCACACATGGCCTTAATAATTATGATTTTGAATTAACAACAGTAATGGTAGTAGATGAGTATGGAGAAGGATTTCCCACATCATTTATGTTTACTAACAGAAAAGATCAAATACATACACATTTTTTTAATTTAATAAAGTCCAAATCAGGTGTTATATCTCCTAAGACATTTATGTCAGATATTACTGGTGTATTTTATAATGCATGGGTTTCTGTTATGGGTGAGGTACAACATCAGTTGTACTGCTCTTGGCATGTAGATCGTGCTTGGCAACTAAATTTGCCTAAAATATTAAATAAGGAAAAACGTCAATGGGTATACAAGACTTTAAAAATTTTGCAACAAAATTTAGATTCAACAGTATTCAAACAACAGTTAGAACTTACATTAAAAAATTTGCTGGAAGATAATGAAACAGATAAATTTGGGAAATATTTTCAGAATTATTATCTAAACAACTATAAACAGTGGGCCTATTCTTATAGGAAGGAATGTGCTATTAATACAAACATGCATTTAGAGAGTATGCATAAAGTTATTAAATATTTTTACTTAAATCGTAAAAAAGTAAAAAGGTTAGATAAAGGTTTGCACGCTGTTCTGAAATATACGAGAGATAAAATAGTAGACCGAATAATAAAACTCACGAAAGGCAAACATAACATTCATAAAAAGGAAATTTTTCAGAGACACAGACGAGCACTTGCAAGTTCTTTTCACGTTGACGAAGAAAATGAAGTCAAATGGAAACTAGCTAGTGACAATAATGTGTATTACATACAAAAAGTGCAATTGACAAAGTGTTGTAAATTAATTTGTGAATTCTGTGATGTATGTTTACATACACTTATACATGTACATGCCCAGATTAAATTATTAAATCCACAATATGCAAGCACATCCACTTTATTGCACCAAACAAAGCATACAACCTCTTGTGGGAGCATACACTGATAGAAGTATTGAACTTAACGTTGACGTTGATGACTGTTTATGTGCGTTAAATAGCCAACCAGCACATAATACCAATTTATCAGATAAAATAAATAGTAAAATAACCGCCCTATATACGAAAATCAATGTAACGAACTTAAACTTATTAAGTGAAGAAGTTTTATCTCAAATATTTTCACATTTAAAAAATATAGATGGTTTATTATAATTACCAAGGAATGTAGGTCAAGATACAAGCTTCATTAATATGTTTACGGAATCCTCTAATAAAAACATCAGCAAACAAATTAGATTTCACTCAACCCAAAAAAAGCGCAAAATTGAAAACAGAATGGGTAAACCAAACAAGGAGGAAACAAATAAGTATTATAAATACGTTTTTAAATGGAGACGAAAATTATATTTCAGGAACTCAAAACATGATCATAATTATTATTTCTAGGTTAAGGATTTACCACAATATTTATATATTTTATTGTTATATAGTGTATTTTTGAATATAAATATAGGTACTTGTATTAAATTATTACTTTGCTTCTTTTTAAAATATTTCATTTTATTGAAAGAATAAATTGAAAACATATATTATATAGGCTATTTTATCATCAGTGCAATTGCAAGAAAAACTAGACATAAGAGAGGAAGGTGCTCAAAGAAAGCTTCCCGCCACATTTTTATTATATTTCAAAAGTATGCGCGCATGCGCATTATTTTAAAAGGAACATTAACACGTGACGCACATTTTCATACACGGAATACTTTGCTAGATATAACGTCTCGTCTGTAATGACGATGGTTTTTCTTACACTGGTTTGTGAACACCGTATGAATTAATTTAACGACCCGTCTGTGATGACGCTGGTTTTTCTTACACTGGTTTGTGAACACCGTGTAAATTAATTTAAAGACCCGTCTGTGATGACGATAGTTTTTTCTTACACTGGTTTGTGAACACCGTGTAAATTAATTTAAAAACCCGTCTGTGATGACGATGGTTTTTCTTACATGGTTTGTGAACACCGTGTAACTTACTTTAAAAACCCGTCTGTGATGACGATGGTTCCTGTTCCTTTATAGGAAAAACAAATTTGGTTTGTGACAACCAAAAAACCTGTTACCATTTAGCTCACTATCATAATTAATTTTCACATTTGTGCAGGTGACATGGATGGAGAGGACGGACATGACAACCCGATTGTCGTTCCCCCCCTTCTCGTTCCTCCTTTGAACAGAGAAATATTGGAGATTTTAGGGGACGATATCGTTCACGAAAAAACGTTGGGGTTCCCTCTTCAAAAAGAGGTTACCAATAGGTGGACAAACATCCTAAAGGGTGGTCTCAAGGACGAGGAACGGGTTAAGATCACCAATACGTATCCTCCCCCGGAAAATTGCTTACTTCTCGAAGCTCCTAAATTAAATTTAGAAGTAACTACAGCACTTGCCAACTCAGTGTCAAAACGAGATGGGCGCTTGGCTATCTTGCAAAATCAGATAGGAACAAACTTGTCCGCTATCGGGAGAGCACTTTCGCTAATGCTGGAAGAAATACTGGAGCCTACCTCGTCGTCCAGTACAACGGGGAGCACGACAAGGTGGGCGTCAACAGTATCAACCCCGGACCGTCCGGAACCCAGTCCGGCGCGGCGTCCCCAATACCGACGGCATGCAGCACCAAGTAGGAGCAGAACCCCAACGAAACAAGAAGGAGCCTTTCCGGCAATAAATAAAGGAGTATGTAAGCCAGCAGGCAGGTTAAAATATTTTTATAAAAATTGGCGTAGTATTACGTCAGATGCAAAAGTGTTGTCCTGGTTACACGGCCTCAAACTTCCGTTAATAACAATGCCAAGACAAAAACGTAGACCTAGAGAACCCAAATGGTCCCCTTCAGAATTACAAGAGATAGGCCGTTCGGTAGAGAAATTGCAGGACTCAGGTGCTATCAGTAAGGGAGAATATCTTTCTAATATTTTCTTGGTACCGAAACCAGACGGCTCTAGTAGATTGATTTTAAATCTAAAATCCTTAAACAAATATATAAGAACAGTACATTTTAAATTAGAAGACCATAAAACAGTTAAACATCTTCTTACTAAAAGTTGTTTTATGGCCTCCTTAGATCTCAAGGATGCTTATTTTTTATTACCTATATCAAAGTCGCATAGAAGATTCTTAAGATTTCGTTTCAGGGGATCCTTTTATGAATTTAATTGTATGCCTTTTGGTTTAAGCTGTACACCTTTTGTCTTTACAAAGCTTATGAAGCCCATTTTGGTTCATTTAAGACAGAAGGGTTACGCTTCGGTTTTATACTTGGATGATTTCCTTTTGATAGGCAACTCCTTCATTCAATGCGAGGAAAATGTTTCTCGAACTATAGATAGATAGATAGATAGATATTTATTTGTCGTTTGATACATGGTAATTGTATATAGACATAGTCAAAATAATCAATATGTACGTTATTACATTACTACATCAAGTACAAGTAAACAATTTATATTCAACTATAATTAATTACAAATGCAAATTAAAATACAATTAAATCCCGCAGTTTGTGTTCAAATAGTGTCGTTTAAGAATTCTCTGTGACAATAATATGCTTTTTTTATCAGTAGGTCTGAAATATTTCATTTAAAAGTCCTGTTATCAAGTGTTTTGTAAGTGTTTGGCAACTTATTATAAGTGCTTATCGCCATGAATTCCGGACTCTTCTCATATAGGGCTGTTTTGTGCATAGGTATTTCCAATGTGAAATTTTGTCTCGTGTTATAATTGTGGTTATCCTGTAATTTTTTTAATTTGCACAGATGTTGTTTGGCGTATAATAGTAGCACGTATATATAAATTGCCGGTACCGTCATTATACCCTGTTTGATAAATAATTGTTTGCAACTATTTCTCGCATGTACTCCCATCATTACTCTAATTGATCTCTTTTGCATTTTAAAGACTCTATTACACTCTGTAGATGAACCCCACCCAATTATACCATAAGTTATTGCTGAATGCAAATAGGCAAAATAGTAAATTTTTAATATATCCATACTTACAACATCTCTTAGTTTTTTTAAAGCAAAGCAGTGTGTAGATATTTTCTTACATAATACGTGTATATGTTGAGACCAGTTTAACTTGTAGTCAATCTTAATTCCCAAGAATACTGTTTCCGTAACCTGTCTTATACTAGTTTGTTCCGCTCTTATTAGGTAACTAAACTTATTTTCTATGTTGCAATTATTAAAATGCATAAACACAGATTTCTCCTTGTTTAAATACAATTGGTTAGTTTTAAAGTAATCATTTACACAGTTTAGCATTTGATTAGCACTAGTAGATACATGAGATGTGTGTTTTTCACTAACTAAGAGTGATGTATCATCTGCAAACATTATCGTTCCATCATAATATATATCATTCACATAGATTAGGTACAGAAGTGGTCCAAGAACTGAACCTTGAGGAACACCTCGTTTTGAATTTAGCAGATCAGAATGTTTGCCATTTATATCTACATATTGTTTTCTCTCCTCCAGGTAGCTCTTGAACCACTTCCAAGCTATTCCCCGTATCCCATATTTATCGAGCTTATCGAGTAAAATTTCATGGTTTACTAGATCGAATGCTTTACTTAGGTCTAGGAATATCCCCAAGCAAGATTTCCCACTATCAATATCAGAGTATAATTTATTGAGGAACTCTGTTATCGCGGATCCGGTTGATCGCCCTTTTCTGAAACCATGTTGGTTACTGTTGAATAGGTTGTGTTTATTAAAAAAATTTATTACTCGATTCGCCACTATCTTTTCCATCACTTTGGAAATACTGCATAGTAGTGAAACTGGTCTATAGTTTTCTAACTTGTTATGGGCTCCTTTTTTGTGTATGGGAATGATTTTTGCGACTTTCAATAGCTGTGGAAATGTTCCCTTCTCTAAAGAGTTGTTTATAATAGCACTTAGTGGTACACTGATTTCATTTACACACTGTTTCAATAGTTTCGAGCTTATTCCATCAGTCCCTGTGGAATTGGAAGACTTTAACGAGTTTATAACGGTCGCAACCTCAGTTTCCGTAGTTGGCGAAAAGAACAAGGAATTTGTATTCTGCCTAATTGTCGAAGTATGAGTACTATTAGTTAGTTGGGTTCTTATTAACGAATCGGTTACCGTATTGAAATAATGATTGAAATAGTTTGCACATTCTGTTTCGTCCCTGATACTCTTATTTGAGACATCAATTTCAATTTTTGACTGACTTATTTTCCCATTATTGCCAATAATTTGCCAGGCAGTTTTGCTCTTATTTTCAGATATTATCATTAGTTTACTGTAGTGCGCCTTTTTTTGCTCTTACTATTACCTTATGATAAATTGATTTATATTTTTTATAATATTCGACAATTTTCCCGTTTCCTGTTAGTGTTAGTAAATAAAGTTCTTTAAGCTTATTTGACGATATTATTATGCCTCTAGTTATCCATGCTGCTGGGGCATTTTTTTTAGCCTTATTATATTTTTTTATTGGAAAGGCTATGTTTAGATTGCGGTATAAAATATTATTTAAATTATTGTATTGATCATTAACATTTTCATTTAGCATTGCAACGTTCCAGTCTTCGTCTTTCAACATGTTTTTAAAATTTGATATATTGGTGCTATTGTTTAAGTTTCTGTAATATTTGTCTACCCCTTCTTGAATTTCGATTTTTACTAGTAGACTCTGGGCAGCGTGGTCAGACAGACCATTAACAATTACAGCCGTCTCACTTATCAACTCCTTTTGTGTACAAAAATTATCCAAACAATTTTTGCCTCTAGTAGGTTCCTTTATCCTTGGTTCTAAATTATACGAGTACAACACATCTAACAATTCATTTAGGGAGTTAGATCGCTCTAAGAAATTGTAATTAAAGTCTCCGCATAATATAATTCTAAAATTCTTATAGCTACTTACAATATCTAATGTTTCTATCAACCTTTGAATAAAAATATTTTTATCACCCTTACCACAACTTCTATACAGTACCACAATAAGTATGTTCAAGTTTTCGTTTGTTGTTTTTGCTGCGACAACTTCATAGTGGAATTCAATAGAAAGTTTTTTGATTTTATCAATGGGTTGTAGTTTTATGTGCTTTTTAGCTAATATAGCCACACCACCGTGAGATGCCCGAGTTCTGCTGAAATGATCCACTAAATAAAAACTATTTATGTTTAATGCCTTAATGTCATCATTTACACACCAGTGTTCCGATACACAAAAAATATCGCAAATCTGATTATTCAGAAACACTTCAAATTCATTGGTTTTATTACCTAAGCATTGGGTATTTTGATGAATTATAGTTATGTCACTGGTAGGTTGGCTCTTATCCTGTGAAAAAACTTGTTGACACGAGTACCCTCGGGCCAGATATCGGGATTTAGGGCCCTTTCCAGATTACGATTTTCAAGGGTTACCTTAAAGGAGGAATACCTTGTTGGATATTTAGAGTTCATTTTTTCGCATGTGTTGTTTACAGGAATTGGGTTTTATTATTAACTATAGCAAGTCCTGTCTTGTGCCTCGACAAGAGTGTCAGTACTTGGGTTTCCTCTATAGTTCAATAAACATGACAGTTTCCCTACCATGTGAAAAACGGGCCAATATTTTAAGAATTGCTAAAAAATTTTTGTTAACGAAACGTTGTGAGATAAGAGTTTTCGCAAGATTTATTGGTATTTTAACCTCGGCTTGTCCGGCGGTGCGTTATGGTTGGTTATATACAAAATTATTTGAGATGGAAAAGTGCAGAGCCCTAGAAAGGGTAAAGGGCGATTATAACGCGACAATGATTATCCCAACAGAGTTTGCTAGGGACATTGAATGGTGGGTCACAAACATTCCAAGAGCTGAAAAATCTTTTCAGTTACCCCATTATAAGCTAGAAATGTTGCTTCAACAACGGGTTGGGGTGGTTGCTGTAATGGGGTTAGAACTCATGGGTATTGGTCAGAATTGGAAAGACGCCGCCATATTAACTTCCTTGAACTAATGGCAGCGCTCCTTGCCCTTAAAAGTTTCGCAAGTGAATTACAAAATTGCAATGTTTTGTGTCGAATAGACAATACAACAGCTATAGCATATATTAATCGAATGGGAAGTGTCCAGTTTCCAAAATTAAACACGTTAGCTAGAGAGATTTGGAATTGGTGCGAGGAAAGGGGTTTATTTGTATTTGCTTCTTACATTAGTTCAACGGATAATAAGGAGGCGAACGAGGAGTCGCGACAGTTAGCACCCGAAACAGAATGGGAATTAGATACTAATGGGTTTCAAATAATTACAGCGGCTTTTCAAGAACCAGAAATCGATTTATTTGCGAGCAGACACAATGCGAAATGTAAGAAATTTGTATCTTGGGTAAAAGAGCCTGACGCTATTGCAGTGGATGCGTTTACCATACCCTGGAGTCATTTTCACATTTACGCTTTTCCTCCTTTTGCCATTATTTTACGGGTGCTGCAAAAGATGAGGACCAAGCGAAGGGTATTATGATTGTACCTTATTGGCCTTCTCAGCCCTGGTATCCTATTTTTACATCCTTGCTGACTAAAGAACCCATTTACTTTAGCCCTAACGATAATTTGCTCATTTCTTGTAACAGGATACCACACCCACTCAAAGAGAAGCTAACCCTGGTGGCCGGCGCCTTATCTTCCAAGCCTTACAATTAGGTCAAGTTCCGGTTGACTCTCGTAATATCTGTTTAGCGTCAATAACCAAGTCTACACTCAAGCAGTATGACTCGGGCTTGAGACTCTGGTCGAGATTTTGTACGAATCGTGGAACGGATGCCCTATCAGTTACAGTCCCTTCCCTGTTGGATTGTCTAACAGGTCAATTTGAGAAGGGCGCTTCGTACGGGTCTCTCAATTCTTACCGGTCAGCTATAGCACAATTAACGGGACCTCATATAGCACAGGATTTTAGAGTCAGACGGTTTTTTTTAAGGGGGTGTATGGTTTACGACCAAGTCGACCTAAATATCATAGTACTTGGAATCCCCCTATAGTTTTAAATTATATTAGGGGACAAACAGGTACTTCTATTTCCTTAGAAGACTTGACTAGGAAATTGGCTGTCCCCAAAAAAGTTAAGACGTCTGGGTATAATAAGTTTCAACCAACCCTGCGACTACCTTTCTTTGAGGACCTAGCAGTTTGCGTAGCTACAACGCTGTTGCTCTACTTAGAAAGGACCAAAGAGCTTCGTGACTCGTCGGTAAGGACAGAGAGACTGTTTCTCACCTTCAAGAAGCCGCACCATAATGCCTACTCGAATTCCATTAGCAGATGGAACAAAACGATTCTGCAGCGGAGTGGGTTGGATACAACACTTTTTACTGCCCATAGTACAAGACATGCGACATCTTCAGCTGCAGCGAGGGGAGGTATCAGTATTGATACGATTAGGCTAACGGCAGGATGGTCCACAACTTCGCAAACCTTCGCTAGGTTTTACCAGCGGGCTTTGATACAGGACAACAACTTCGCAAGTGTGGTTCTGACGGTTGAAGAACGGTTTATTGTTGAGAAATGCCTAGTATAGTTCGTTTTCTTTTAATTGGGTGAATTACACCATTAGTATTAGTGTGTTTTTTCCTTAGATTCCTTAATACATGTTGCAACTTACTTTAAACATCTACATATTATTATTTACGAGACGAGGCCGAAATATAATTAAGATCGAACTTCACATAATGTAAGTTCGTTTGATCTTATAATCATAACCACAAATAACATAAAGTTTTTTCAGGGGTCCTCCAACATACCGCAGTCGCTCTGGCACAATTTGTCAGAAGAACAACGATGTATTCTCCTACTTAACAATAAACAACAAGAGTTGCAACATCAATTGAAAGAACAACAGTTGAAAGCTAAATTACAAGAAACCGAACATCAATTGAAAATTAATCAATTGGAAGTTGCCTTTACATCTGAGAAACTAAGTTTAAAAGACCAACTAGTAAGTTAACGTAATTTTCATTAATTAAAAAAAATTGTCATTGTTTTTTTTTAGTGTACAGCAAACTAGAAAATTTTATTAACAAGTAAACTTCTCAATGTTAGAGGTTTTATGTTTTACATCAAAGATGAAAAATATTTTATTTAGTATTTATTATTTATATAATACCTTTCCCATACAAGTGGGACCAACGAAACCAAATTCCAAGCTTTAGCAGCTGAACACCCTGAGCATCTGAACAAATAGAAAATTAACAAGAAATCTATTGACATTTTCAAGCGTTACTTTGTTAAAATTCATGATTATATAAATAATAAATATTAAATAAAATATCGATTTTAACGGGAAATAATAACTATTTATTCGCTTTATACGTATTTCGGCATCAATGTGCCATTGTCAAGAAATCGTTCTGTGATATTTATCAAAAATTAATGAAAAAATTGAATGCGAACGCGCACCCATTTTTCGATTATAATGAAAATTTTGTACTAAACGAGGCAGACTTGGAGCGGGAAGAGTTAAAATTAAGAGGATTTATTACCCCTGCATCTCTGTACAGGTGACGCAGCAACAACAGCCGCTACCACCTCAAGAAGAAGCTCCGCAGTCTCCAGCTTCAATGCAGATTGACGCAACCAGTGCCGAGGAGAAGGAGTTAATGGCGGTACTGGCGGAGTCTGGATCCAGTGATACTGGGGCCGACTAATTCTATCTGTTGACCCCATGTCCACCGATCTCGTACTAAATATTATACAAATTAACCTGCAACACTGTCGAGTGGCTGCGGCTACTTTACGCAGACATCTTGACAGTCGGCAGGACACTGTCATTTTAATTCAAGAACCTTGGATTGTAAAATCTAAGATCTGCGGATTAAATAACCATAATGGTGCAATTTTTACAGATTACACACATGAGAAACCAAGGACGTGCATCTACTGTCCCAAACATTTACAGGCCTTTGCATTGCCACACCTTTGTACGCGGGATATAACGGCGATACAGATGAGCTGTAGCATTGACAAAGAAAAACAGGATGTAATTCTAGCATCAGTTTACCTCCCTAGTGACTCCAACGACCACCCACCTAGTGCGGAGTTGGTCGAACTGGTAGACTACTGTGAGAAAAACAAGAAACACCTCATTATAGGATGTGATGCAAATGCTCACCATGTTGCATGGGGTAGCAGCAACATCAACACCAGGGGTAAGTTTCTATTGGAATACTTAATATGTACAAATCTAGAAATACTTAACCGCGGCTGTGAACCTACCTTTGTCACAACGCGCAGCCAGACTGTGATTGATATCACTCTGGCCTCCCTAAGTATTTCCAACAATGTTGTAGGATGGCAAGTATTGCCAACTGCATCTATGTCAGATCATAAATGGATTTGTTTCAGATTATCCGGAGCTACGGCTACGGCAAAACAATATAGAAACCCCAGGCAGACTGACAGGGTGTCCTACAAAGGACAACTAGAAGCCTGTCTGGCAGGTTCCTCTTTTTCCGAAACGATAGCAGAGATTGAGGACTTGCAGACTAGCGTGGATATTCTGCAGAACTCACTAATCGAAGCGTTCGAAAAATCGTGCCCGCTTGAATCATCTCGCGCGAGACGCGGTGGTGTCGGAAACTCGACAGGATGAGATCAGCGTTAGGCAAACTTTTTAACAAAGCAAAACGAACTAGGAAAGCTAGTGAATGGGAAGCCTACCAAGACCAAAAACGAATATATAAAAAGGAAATCCGCCGCAGGCAGAGAGACTCTTGGAGAACGTTTTGTACCTCCATAGAGACAACCACCGCGGCAGCTCGAATTAAAAAGGTCCTATCAAAGGACCCTACCCAACAGCCAGGCTGTCTCAAATTAGGGGATTGAACTTTCACAACCAACCCCGCAGAGACAGCCGAAGAGCTAATTAAAACACATTTTCCAGGCTGTATTGTCACCCCCAACCATGCATGGCGGAGGGCGGACACTCCACCTCCCACTGAGGAGGACTGGGAAGTGGCGGACTGCGTCGTACAGGGTGACAAGGTAACCTGGGCAATAAATTCCTTTCTTCCATTCAAGTCCCCAGGCTTGGACGGTATATTTCCAGCCCTACTACAATGGGGACTGGATCTTATACTTGTTCACCTGGTGCGCATCTATCGGGCATGTATCGCTCTGCGACACACACCGGAGAGCTGGAGAGAAGTAAAGGTCGTTTTTATACCCAAACCAGGGCGTAGTGATTACACCCTGGCCAAATCATATCGTCCCGTTAGTCTCACATCCTTCTTACTGAAGACGCTGGAGAGACTGTGCGACAGAGAAATCAGAGATAAGGTGCTTGCTTCACACCCATTGCACCGAAACCAGCATGCATATATCCCAGGCAGATCAACCGACTCCGCGCTACACGTTGTGGCGAATCGGATCGAAAGGTCGTTAGGCAATCATATGTCTACCCTTGGGGTCTTTATCGACATTGAAGGAGCCTTTGATAAAGCCTCCTTCAAAAGTATTAATACTGCCCTACGTAGGCATGGCGTTGCGTCCACACTCTGTGAGTGGACAAAACACATGCTCACAATGAGGGCAGTACAATTTAGCATAGGAGACAACACTATTAGAGGTGTTGTGACGAAAGGCTGTCCACAAGGTGGCGTCCTGTCGCCTCTGTTGTGGAATACAGTAGTGGACAGCCGCACCCTCAATGATGCTGGCTTCTATACAATTGGATATGCGGATGATATTGCCATCCTCATTACTGGGAAGTTTGAGAGCATACTCTGCGACCTAATGCAGACTGCACTTCGAATAATAGAAACATGGTGTAATAAACAGTCCCTTTCTGTCAATCCTTCGAAGACAGAGATGATACTTTTTACAAAAAAACGGAAGATTGCACCCCTACGTGCACCTACTCTATTTGAAACTTCACTCAATTTTTCAGACCATGTCAAATACCTGGGAGTAATATTTGACAAAAAACTGAATTGGGAGAAACATATGCAGGTTAAAACCGAAAAAGCTTGCATGGCGTTTTGGCAGTGTCGCCGCGCTATGGGTAAATTTTGGGGACTTTCCCCCAAAATTACCCTGTGGCTGTATACCGCCATAGTCAGGCCAATGCTTATGCTACGGAGCACTGATCTGGTGGCTCAGAGTCAGACAGGCTACAGCGGCCAGCAAACTGAGACATGTGCAACGCCTTGCCTGTCTCAGCTGCACTGGTGCTATTAGCTCAACCCCTACGACAGCATTAGAGGTTGTCCTATGCATCCCTCCACTTGACCTTCTCGTGGAGGAGTTTGCAACAAGGACTGCCCTAAGGCTGCGTCTCAAGGGGCTGTGGCACACTACGGGGAGCGGTGGTAGGCATACTCGCATCTTGGATGAGGCAGTCGCTAATATTCCTCTTCTCAACGCGACGGTCGACTACATCTCCCCTAAATATATCTTCAACAGTCACTTCAAAGTATGTGTGAATGCTGAAGAAACCGAACATATGGACATATCCATTTTTACTGATGGGTCCAAAACGAAGCAAGGTAGTGGCGCCGGGGTTTTCTCCGGCGACCTAAACCTCTGCCAAAGTCTGCCACTAGGCGAAATGGCCACTGTTTTCCAAGCGGAGGTGGTGGGCATAATGCATGGTGCGCTAGTAATCCTTGACCGACGGATCAAGTATAAAAGAATTGGTATCTACAGTGATAGCCGAGCCGCTCTACTGGCCTTAGGCAGTTGCAAAATTACCTCTGGGATAGTAATGCAGTGCTACGAAGCTCTCCAAGATATCGCAATCAACAATGTCGTATCACTAATATGGGTGAAAGGAAATGACGGAAACTACGGTAACGAACAGGCCGACGCGGCTGCGAGACGGGCCTCTGAACAACCCTCTTGGGGGCCAGAGCCCGTAATCCCCGTATCCCTAAATATGTTAAGCTCTATGCTACACCAAGAAACCCTAAGAAGCTTCACCAGAAGATGGGTCAACATGCAAAACTGTTCTCAGGCAAGGGCTGTTATGGCGGCACCTTCGCCGAGGTCAGCCAAATACTGCGTGCAGTTGTCATGAAAGAACCTGCGACAAGTGGTGGGAATCTTAACGGAACACTGCACTCTCAAGAAACACATGCGCAGAATGGGGCTAGTAAACAGCCCCAACTGTCGCGGGTGCAACACTGACGACGAGACAGCAGAGCACGTGCTGTGTCACTGCCTTGCTCTCGCAAGAATGAGAGGATCCATGTTAGGGGACTTCTGGCCTGATATGGCCAGTATCAGTAGCACCCCAATTGCGGATGTCCTCAAGTTCGTCCAAAGGATTGGATGGCTTGAGTGATACCTGAATTGGGCGGCTGCTGTCTGGGGGTAGTACAATGGGCCCGCCCATTGTGGCCTAAGTACGCGTGAGATGTTTCTCACCCCCTTCCTGAAAATCCAGATCCAGAATCCAAGAGAATTTATTTGGTCTGCGGTGCCTCTCAACGAAAAGAAACTGTATGTCCGAAAATCTAATAACGAAATTATTCATCTAATTAAATTACTTTACTTAATTAAGTTACTTGTATATACAAAAAATATGTGTATTATTTTCATTGTAATAAGCTAAATGCTAATTGTTTTTTTTTCTGAATAAAATTTATGTTTGTTTTTTTATTCTATAGTGTGCTATTCATTTTAATCAGTTTCAAAACTATAAGAAGCCAGTTTGTTTAAAAGTTTTCAGTTGTTCCAAAATACCTAGATTGGGACAATGAATATTGAAAGTACTAAAATCAAATGGAGCAGCTTTTATTAACATATTTGAAAGTTCATCAGACTCGTATGTATCCTTCTGATTTCTCTATAAATTAATAAAAAACCTACCATCTAGTGGGACAGAAAATTGTAAATATAAGGTTCTATTAAATTTTATTTTGAATAAAATTATTTTTTGAAATTTATTTTTAATATTGTAATTTTAAATTTCACAAATCATATGGATGAAAAACTCATTATAAAAAGTAAGAATTTAGATGGCATGACGGTTTGAACCAACAATCTCTAGATTAGTAGCCCAAGCAATTAACCATCAGAGCTAATTCTGCCCTGCTAAGCAAGAGGGGCGTATCTACACTTTTTGGTTAATTTGAGCTATTGGCACGGTCGTATGTAACATGACATGAGTGAGCTATTAGGATGTTTCGGAAGTCGTATTTTCACATCTACTGTGCTTAAAACGTTTATGAAGTTAGTCGTATGTACACTTTCAGTGCCAATTGCCTAAATAAAAGGTCGTATCTCACATTACTAAGCGAATAAGTCGTATCTGCCGATTTTTCCTACAGATACGACTATTTTGCTTAGTAACAGCACGGTATTTTTTCCCATTTCAGAATTATTCTTAACCTAAGTGTCAAACACATGGTACGAAAGTATTTAATGTTTAATGCTATTTGGTTTAACATTACTTTGTTAGTATCTTGTATTATAGGTACAATTATCAGTAATTAAGGTAAGCGAAGATGTAGTTTCAGCCGTAGTTTCTTATATAATTTATTAAATAATAGCAATTAATAGGTATATTTCGTACAGTACGGTAACGATTCTGGGCTCGAAGAAAACTAGATTTCTTTTACGATGTTTGGCAGTAGAGGGAAGCTTTTAGTAAGCCTTGCTCAAAAGCATATGAATCTTGCTAGTAATAGCATTGAACCCGATCCTCTGTCAGAAATTAATAATAAAACGCTAAATAGAAAGCCGGCCATTGTCGATGTGGAAGATTACCCCAGCAATGATAATGACGACGCAGAAAGTGAAAATTATAATGCTAATTCATTGATAGATGGCATTTGTACAATAGAATACAAAAACAGTAGTAATACACAAAATGACAACTATCATGATATTTATAATTTATTCGATTCCGATGACTCAATTGCCGATAAAAATTATTCATCAAGTTCTGAAAACGATGCTACATCGGATGATGAAATGACTGCGGAAAAGTCTCCGTCTAGAGAAACGGATGATGTGACCATAAAAGAAAAAGATTTGTTAGAAAGCGTAGTTGATAATGTAATGCTTGTGTCTAATGGAAGTACTGACAAAGTATACACGAAAACAGGAACAATGAGGAAAAGGCAAAAAATTGACTTATCATTAGAGCAGAGAAGAAGACAGAAATTGGAAAAAAACAAAGAAAAACATGAAGTAAAGCCAGGTTGTGGCGAAAAGTGTAGAATAAAATGTTCAACAAAAATTAATACAGAAAGACAAGAAAATATAAATAAACAGTTTTGGGAACTAACTTATACGGAAAGAAACACGTTTGTTCTACATCACACTACCAGCAAGAATATAAAAAGAAGAACAGTTCCTGCAGCAGAAAACTCGAGGCGAAATAATACATTTAATTATTTTTTAACTACAAACTCAGGAGAAAGAGAAGTAGTCTGCAAACGTTTTTTTCTTGCTACTTTGGGATATCTGCTTAAGAATGATAAATTGCTCCGAAATGTATTGTCGTATGGTAAATCTGGAAAGATAACTGCTGACCGTGATCGCCGCGGAAGAAAAACATCGCACAATAAATTTGATACAGAAATTATAAGTGATCATATAGAAACATTCAATCCAGTAATATCACACTACCGTCGCGAACACGCGCCAAACAGAAGATATCTGCCCACAGATATTTCTATAAAAATGACGTTCAACCATTTTCGTAGTCTGTATCCTCAGCATGATATATCATATGCTCTTTATAGAAGAGAAGTCGCAAAGAAGAATATTTCCTTCGTTAAATTAGGCCACGAAGAATGTTGGTCATGTGAATCATTTTTACTTCATGAAAAAAGTGTATCACATACAAAAGAAAATCTGAATGATAGCTGTGGACAGTGTCAATCCTGGAAAATTCATAATGAGAAATACAAGCGAGCCAGAGAAGAGTATTTATTAGATGCCAAAGAAGGGGAGTTCTGCTATTCAGCTGATCTTCAAAAAGTGAGACACCCACAATCTCTAAATATTATTAATATTACTAATTGCATTTCAAAAATTTTCTTTTTTTTAAGGTAATCATGCTGCGAAGGTGCGATATGTTTAAAGAAATCATTTTTGTTCCAAGAATTATAGCATTCAACGAATCATTTGTTCCTTTAGGGAAAAAACCTAGCTCTGTATCTATTGCCGCTGTATGGCATGAGGGTGTGTCAGGTAGGAAAAAGGAAGATATCATTTCCACGTTTTATGCATTCTTCTTAAAATTACGCGATTGTAAACATATTACTTTATGGCTGGACAACTGCTCTGCGCAGAACAAGAACTGGGCATTGTTTACATTTTTTGTGTATCTTGTCAATTGTGAACATGTTAATTTGGAATTATTCACTATAAAATATTTCGAACCAGGACACACCTTCATGTCTGCAGACTCCTTTCACCACCAGGTGGAATTGCAACTTAAGAGAAAGGGCAAAATCTATGACTTTCAAGATTTTAAAAACTGCGTGCAAAACGCAAATTCAAAAATAAAAGTTATAGATATGCAGTTAGAAAACTTTTTTGATTGGAAAGATTGTTCATCCAAATTTAAATTGAACAAAACCAATCCAAAGCCTTATTTACACAATATGGTTCAGACTATCTTTAAAAAAGGCAGCAACTCATTCGATTATACAACTACTTTTGATGGGCCACCCGTGACATTGAACTTCTTAATGGCTAAATATGGCAAAACTAATTTGCCCAATCCTTCTCAAAATACCCAATTAAGAGGAATTTCCAAACAACGAAAATTCAACCTTCTTTCTAAACTTGTTGCAATTCTACCAAAAAATCGACTTCCATTTTGGGAATCACTTGCCACCAATGCTACTGGTGAGGAAGAATTATATGTCGACGAGGATAACGATCAATTAGTTTGAACAATGAAATGTTACAATTAATTAAATAGGTATTATAATGAATTATTTTGTTACATACGACTTTTTGTCTTAATAAATGTGGTTAAGTTTGTATTTGCAAAAGTCGTATCTACATTTTCTCAAAAATAAAAATATATATAACAAAATGATCGAGCCTATCAGTTTTCTAATGAAAAACTACCTTACGCTACCAAATTATATTTATCTTACACAAAAAATAAAGTTGGCAGAAACTAAAATATAAAACTAAGAATATCTCAAAACAGCTCAAACGGTAGTTACGCCCTTTTTGCTTAGCAGGGCAGAATTACAGTGGCGTAACTATAGGGTGGCAGGGCTGGCAAAATGCCACAGGCCCCTGACCCGTAACAAAATTTAGTAAAAATTATAAATTTTATATACGTACTTAAAATCAATTAAAGTTAGACACAACTAAAGAACATATACAAATTCAAATAAATTATTAAGATTTAAACGCATTCATAAGAAAAGGATGTTGATCAATTTTAGAACGTATCCACTGTTTGTTTCACTTTTTGTCGCGGCACTTTGGTGGCGCGGGCGAGCTAGCAACGCACGATGTTAGGGGAATCCTGGATTTCTATTTTTTAAGTACGGAGGGCTCTACTACGTGTTGGTGCTAGCGGTCACGCACAGTTCCAGGAAAGGCAGCTGTGACGGGCCGCCAGTCATATCGTAACATCTGACTTAGCAGGGGGCGATATGTAAAAGACGCTAAAAGGAATAGTTTTGAGTTTAGTTACGTTCACGACTCGATGTAGTGCTTATGTGCTATTTATTGTGTTTGAAATATATTTGTATTTTACCCCTTTGTGCCCTTGTTCTAACATACGCATTCTTCGTTTGATTGTTATGACAATTGGTCATGTGTATCTTTGATCTTTCGTAGTTTTTGTTTTATTGAATCTGCAAATAGAGGCAAAGTAAAGTTAATTGTGAAAGTGAGATATCAACAATTCAACATGTCTAGTTCTAGAAAATATATAAGTTGGAGCGAAAACCGAAAGAGAAAGAGGGAGTCTGAAGAAAAAACTAAAAAGTTACCTAAAATTAGTCAGTACTTTAAGAAGGATGACTTTATTGATAAAAAGGCGAATGAACAGTGCTCCGCAACTTCCGAAAGTGAAGAATTGGGCGTAAATAAAGTAACAGTATAGCAGATGCAGCACCCGAAACCAGTGTATATCCAGATCCAGAACAACCACAACAAGGTACAAGCAAAAATCAAAGTGAATCATATTTTAGTGTGAACAATATTGCATCTTCATCATATATTACTAGTAAAGGTAATTTTACAGAAGTAAATGATCAAGTGAAACGGTTCGTGATCGAAAACGAATATGGTAAACCTAAGGGTCCTTTCATAAAAGACAGTGACAATAGATCTTTCCTAGTTTACCAACTATGTTGGTAATTTGCAAATCGGGCATCTAAAAAAATACAAACTGTTTGGTTGGAAGGCTATGACGACTGGAAACATATTGTAGAGGCCATAGAAAGACATGAGACATCGAAAATTCACCTGGATTCTTGTCGTACGTATCAACAATGGCGGCTACATGGAACACTAGCTGAAGAGCAAGAGTCCATGATCAAGAAAGAAATTTTTTTTTGGCGCAAAGTACTCTCTAGACTCCTTGATGTTACTCTGACACTTGCAACGTGTAAAGGTCCGCGCGCACTTGTTCGGTTCCGTTCCGTTCGGTTCGGAACCGTCCGATTTGCAAACATCAAAATACATGGAAATGAATGGCAGCCCGCGCATTACGTCGGTTCGGTTTCGTCTCGTTCGGTTCAGTCCAAGTTACTACAGATGTCAAAATATTTCGAAAGTCAGATCAGTCTATAGGTAAGAACGGGGCGAAAAGGATGGTGCCGTACCGAATCAACGTAATGCCAGTAATTTCCGAGGCATTTGTAAGCTTGGTGGAGCTTTATTTGATTTTTGCCGATCGGACGGTTCCGAACCGAACGGAACGGAACCGAACAAGTGCGCGCGGACCTTTATTTGGCTTTTCGTGGCCACAGAGACAAGGCAGATAGCAATAATCCAAGTTCCCGAGGAAATTTTCTGAGTATTGTTGAGTTATTAGCAAAATACGATCCGATTTTACAAGAATTGTTAAGTAAACCAAACGGCCAGATAAAATACTTAAGTCCAAAAATACAAAATGAGCTCATATCTGTTCTGGTTCTAAAAAAAATAAGCAGACGAATGGTCCATCAACCCTAAATTTTCTAAAACTCGTCAGATGAAGATGAAACGCTATTTTGACGAACTTTTCGAAGATGGGCGTCTCCAAGATCCGGAAAGTTTGTTCAAAGTGAACATATATTATCGAGTGTTGAACATCATTAATCAACTGAAATCGCGTTTCCTTCCAATGAATGAAATTGTTTTCAACTTCTGAGGCGAAATAGAAAAGTCTTCGTGTATTAGAGAACTTGCTGATTTGTTAATAATAAAGAATCATTTTATGTCGTGTAGCTTTCCTGAAGTATGTACTGCATTAATGTTGTTTCTTACAATTCCTGTGACTACAGCTAGTGCAGAAATATCATTTTCGAAATTAAAATTAATAAAAACCTATTTAAGAAACTCTATGCGACAAGACAGGCTACGTAACTTGGCTATTCTGTCTATTGAAAATTCTATAGCCCGATCTTTAAACATTGATGATGTTATTGATACTTTTGCGGAACAGAAAGCTCGGAGAAAAGACTTTTATTAATAAATATTTTGTTAATATTAAATTGCTATTTCATTAAAATTATCCAATACCTATGCTTTTGAAAATAAAATTTATTAGATATTTAACTAAAATGCACACAATATTAGTAATACCGTTGGGTAACTACTTAAGTGATTTATTAAAATTAAATTACAATTGCCACGGGCGTCAGATGGTATAGTTACGCCACTGACAACAAGGTTCTTGAAAATTAAAGGGTTTGGCCGCTATTTTAGGTAAGAAAACTGTAGAGCCGAGTACGTATACTCATCCAAACGAAAGAATTAAAACAGAAATTTCAAATTATATAGCGTTGCCAAAATTAGACATAGGAGAGAATCCCCTTCAGTGGTGGAAAGCGAATTCTAATTTATTTCTTAATTTAAGCATTTTTTGTAAAAAATATTTGTGTGTCCAAGCAACAAGTGTAGCCTCTGAGTGCGTATTTAGTTGTGGCGAACACGCAGAACAACTTATATTTTTGTAGATTGTAACGAGGCGTCTGACCAGTAGCAAATATTTAAGAAGCAGTTTAATGGCTTCTGTATTTGCTGAGGTCAGTCGTCCTCGTTTAACTCCGAATCTCCCCGATACTCCCGCCAGGACCTAGTTTTAATCCGCCCAGTTTCGTCCCGAGTGGGGAGCCTTGAGCTCTCCTATAAATTCAGAGCGCAGCTCATTTTAGGAAGACTACTGTACTTATTTCCGACACTTTTATAGTCAATTATTTTCCGAAATCAATTTGACTTAGTTGCCGAGAATTATTTAGAACTTGTCTAAATAATTTGACTCCGTTCAACCCGTTTTAAAGTTCGATTCATTCCGAGACCCGGATTAAAAATTGACCTGAATATTTTCAGCTCTTAAAGCAAACCGAGTAGTGGCTAATAATTACAGTGATCTGTGGTGTACAAACGATAGCTGGTATATTTAATTTTTATATAATTTCCTGATCGATTGATTGTTTAATTATAACCCGCCTTGTCTCTCCGAGAATTTGTAAACGTTGCATGTGTATGATCCTAGGATCGTAACATAGCACTTTACTTATTCAAACTAATTATCCAGACGTGCATGTGCTAAACGTTGCATTCTGGTATATCATTAGCTTTTTGTATTAGTTTGATGTCAGTAGTAAGATCACGTGCAAACGTAGCTCTACTTTTGTCATCCTATTACTACTTAAAACTAGTGAATTAAACAATCAATTGTTTTGCTAGTTGATATCTTGTATAAAGTTAATTACATACCAGTGTTTTGTACATCCCTGAGATCACGGGAATTTATCCACTACCAGAATCAATCGTCGAACGACACTCAATTGTTTTATTTGCACAAGCAATTCAATTTTACAGTAAATTGATTGCTTACCAGATTATTTTGTCCATCCCTGACCGAATTCTTTTGTTTATCACTGGAATTAAATTCCATATTAAAACTCTCTTTAATATCACTTACCCGTTATACCAGAAGACTCCTGAAGGGGTCG
Organism: Hemicrepidius hirtus; assembly: GCA_963082805.1. Taxonomy (NCBI): domain Eukaryota; kingdom Metazoa; phylum Arthropoda; class Insecta; order Coleoptera; family Elateridae; genus Hemicrepidius; species Hemicrepidius hirtus. Next base: position 30,291,308 of record OY720161.1, on the reverse strand, counting down.
AAGCCCCCATAACATTTTATTTCACATTTGATTCCACTATACCCGTTTCGCCATTGAAAATCCTTCGTGGCCATTACCGCTTCGTTCGGCCTGCGCAATCCCGGTTTAGCCCAAGGTGCGCACTGGACTTAGTCCCGTTTACACAGACCCCAATTTCAAAGAACCATTCACACCCGGAAATATTAACTTCCTTATATTTAACCTGAATTTTATAATTAAATTATTTATGCTTTATTTTCATGTACATAAAGTGTAAATACATAATATTGTTCCTGAATAAATTGTTCATAAGGTTTATCTCCAGTTATTTATTTAACCCCTTTTATAAAGGACCCTGGATTTTCCCGCTAAGCTACCCTAGTGCAAAAATAAATACTGTACGTTCAAGGGGGAACGTTACAAGATGAATAAAAAGTATGTTCCAAAACCTACCTAAAATAGTTACTATACTCGTATCAGTAAACAACATTTTAGAATATCAAATAATACCATAGTCTTAATAATTAGTAGGTACCAAGCTTCTTTATTTTTAGTGTTATAATATTGTAGTTCCGTTTTTTAGAAACATAAGTTATATTTTATGTTGTGATGTTACTGTAATAAATACTTTCAACTGAAGATATTACATATATTACGTAAGTGATTTAAATTATGTAAATGTATGTTAGATATGTTTTGTACATGGAGAAGATTCCGTTTTTTATTAATAAAGCAGTTAAAAATATTACATGCTTATTGAGTTTAATTGAATGAATGAGGTAAAGTTGACATACAATTATATAGAGAGGTATTGAGATTGACTACCATGACTGTAATTTTGCAAACACACAGTGAGCACATTATTTATAATAACTACATTGCTAAAATATGTGGAACTACATTTTTGGTTGACTCGTACCTCCTGTTTAACAATTTTGTCTATTTTTGAAATAACAGTAAGGTAGGGGAGGAGGGAGCGCCTTTGACCATGGGGTAGGTTTGAACGATTCATATTTCCCGCGTATAGGCGATTTACATTATCCAAAGCGCCACCTTACGGTAATACTCGTAGTTATTATTGGAGGTATATCTTTCATGGTGTTTTGTATTTGGTTTATGTAATATATACTCTAATATCATACTATAATCATTTTTAATATCTGCGTTTTTACCTATGGACAAGAAAAAGAGTATGAGTAATATTAATTGCTGCGTATATGGGTGTCATACAAAAAAAGGAAGAGACAAACATTTTTAGTTTTTACAGATTTCCCACCGAATTGTCAGGTTATGTATACATAACTAATAATTACGGCCTGCAAGAGAAAATAAAAAAGAAGAAAGCTTGGGAAAAGGTTTTGCTGATGGGAAAACCTGCTACTCAGTACATGAGAGTGTGTTCTCTACATTTTGAGAAGCACAATTATATATTACCAGGTGAGTACTGATTGAACAGAATTGTGTTGTGCGTAACCATAAAACTTGTTTCTTTTACAGAGGTTCCCAGTAAAATCCCACGATTAAAGAAGGAGGCTGTGCCAACGCGAAATTGGCCGCAAAAAAGTATTGCAACTCCAGCTACCACCAGAAAACGCAGTACGTCTTACAACAGAAGTGGTGTAGTAACAAATGAGGAAAATAGAGCAGCGACTTCTACAAATGTGGAACATCTTATAGACGTCCCAACCCAATCAACATTGGAAAATTTAAAGGAAACTGAAAAAGTGGCACTATCTGGTTTGCTTCAGCTAGTCAATTTGCCTCCTTTAAAGAAAACGACAATTGGCCGGGCTAGACAAGTAACCAGTGGCGATATATTAATACCATTTATAGTTGCAATTGACACGGATAGCAAGTTAAATTCGTTAACCGGTTTACATTCATTTAAGGTGTTAAATGCCATATTAACACAATTTCACAAGTACTTCCCTGAACTACGAGTTAAAAAATTGACAATTAAAGAACAATTAATTTTAACTTTGATGAAAATTAAAACAGGACTTAGGTATGTAGCATTAACTGCTTTATTTAGTCTTATTACCAGCAAAACTTGTAAAGTTGACACCATTTCAAAATTAGCAATAGTATTAAAGCCAGCAATCTCCTGGCCAACACAAGCAGAAATCAAGCAAAATTTACCGATATGTTTAGGAAATTTAGCAACGTTAGGGTAGTATTAGATTGTACAGAGTTATCCATACAAAAAGCAAAATGCCTGTGTTGTAGAATAAAGACCTATTCACATTATAAGGGTGGTCAAACAATTAAATTTATGACAGGAGTTACCCCTGCAGGCTTAATAAGCTTTGTTAGGAGGGCATACGGAGGGAGGGCATCCGATAAAGTAATCTTTGAGCAGAGTGGCATCATTGATAAATTAGAAATGGGTCGAGATGCTTTCATGGTGGACAAAGGATTTCGTATTGATGATATTGTAGCAACTCATTTTATCAAACTCATTAGACCCCCCTTTCTAAGTAAGAAACGTCGAAATTGCTAGGGCTCGCGTACACATTGAGCGAACAAATCAAAGAATTAAAATGTTCGAAATTTTTTGTAAACCTTTGCCTTGGGCGTTGGTACCAAAAAATGAAGACATCTTTATGGTTGTATGTGCAATTATAAACTTGTCTCTACCAATTTTAAGTAATGATAGATTTATAACATAATCATTTATTTTAATTGTAATGTTTAATTAATACATACAATTTCTAATCACATAATTATGCTTACTGTAATATATAATAATCTAGTATTCACAGGAAAAAACTTTTAAATAAACGTAGTCTTGTTACAAAGTTTTTTTATTTCAAATTATTTAAACAAGTAAAATGCAACATATTTGAAAAATAATTAAAATGCAGATTTTCTATTAGTTGCTTCGTATAACACACGTCATATTTTACAGATATGCTCAGTAAACTTTTATCAAACGAAGAATATAGTACAAAATTACATTCTGCTAAATTTAACAACAGCATACCCAGTTGTATTTGAGCATAGTATGCATGATTGTCTTTCACACTCCACCATTACTGGATTTCAAAAATTTGCAAGTATGTAAAAACTCAGCAGCTGTGATATCTTTTCCCATAAATTAAATACGATTAAAAAAACATCAAATTGCTATTAAAGTTACCTGCATATGGACATTTATTTCTAACAGCTTTGTTGGTGTGCCGTTTTCAAATATAACACCATCTGGGGTGTATGCAAGCCAAGGCTGCTTCTGGCTTACAATAAGCCCCATTTGTACAATTTTATATGCAGTATAATCCTCGTACGCTTCTCTGGCAGAAGCTTCATGTTCGGTACCATGGCTTGTGTACTTACTTTTAAATGACTTGGGCCAAAAGTATTTAATTGCTTTTGTTTCCCAGTCATTTAAGCTATATGTAAAGATAGCGTAACATCTCGAACCCGTGATGCGAAATTGCCGCTCTTTGTGCCACACCTCTTTATTCCCTTCTGTAGTTGTTGCAGTATTAAAAACATCTACATCTGCAAGGTTGTTATAAAACTCCTTGCAGCAGTCATTTGGAAATATAGGTAGCCGTAAATTGTCAAGGAGATTCTGCTTTGAACAGTTTCCAAACACTTGGGTTAATTCTACCAACATCGTGGGGTTTTGGCTAATGGTACTGGTTCTAAAAGCATTACAAAATATTAAGTTTGCGACAGCACTCTTACGAACACAGTGTAGATACACACTTATGCATTCCTAACGCATATCCGGTAAATAATTTATATAAAACTCCGCAATGTCTACATTTTCCTCATTTGTCAACGTCCTCTTGACTGGGGAGCATTTTGTTAATATGCAGTCTTGAACTAACAACGGAGCTGCAGCATATTGTCATCGGAAGTGCGGGACGTCCAATAACATTTCAAATCGGTTGAAGATAATTTTGGTAGCTTCATTATATTTTCCCTGTAATAATCATAACTATTTTATCTGTTCAAAGTAAAAAGTTACTTAATTTATTTTACGTGGTGCATAAAAAGAGAACAGCAGCGATATGTTTGCACTGCCCTGAATCGTCAGCTTTACAGCTACTAAGAAATTTCTCGATGGTAATTTCTTCATCATCAATATGTTTTAGCGTTCCTTTAATTTCATGCGGCTTTTCAGACAAAGAACTCGTTTGTAATGATAGCGCAAAGATTCTTATATCATCGGCAGTTTCTTCTGTTACTCCACAAGTGATCAAATGTTTTGCATTTAATACAGCTTGCCCTTCTTTAATGCTACGTGAACTAGGAGTAGCACCCAAATAATTAAATAAACTTTCATATGTAAGGAAAACACCTGGTTCTTCCATCTTTTTATACCTAAAAACATTGCGAGGCTAGTATGATTTATATAATCCAAGAAAAACACAAAACAGCTTATCTATTTCCTAAATTTATTGTTTTTACTGCTAAAATGTCTTTATATATCGTCCTATGCACTAACTTAATGTTTTAAACTAATAAATAACACAACTAATTAAAAACACACGCAGACGGGTACATATACAACTAGACACAAAACACACAACAAAATATACGGTTTAAAGTTCAATCAAACATTAAAATCCGATTTTAAAAGGCATAAACACACGTGGGGCAGGTTAAGGTATTCAACTAATGCCATTGATATACCTCCATTTGCAGACATATTGTTCACAAACGATGGCGCCACCAACGGTAATGTAAATCGCCTATACAGCATGCAATGTTAGTGATTTTTGTTATACGATATTGGCTACATGTATGCTACCAGTGTCGAAGTGTATTCGGTGGGTTTTAGTTTTTCGTCGTACTTAATATTTTTGCTGTTGAAATTCATCTGTACCTATGTCATTTTGGTTGTAAGGACATAAATATAAAAGTATTAAGAATAGAGTGGTGTTTGTTGCTGTAGTGCAATTTGGAAGAATATTTCACGGTAAGTGTTACATACTACGATCTGTTATTCTAACCCTAAATATTGAACTTGAGTGAATTTGAAGTTGGTGTTGACGGGGCCACATTTGAACACCATGAATGGGGCAGCTTTGAACATTGTTCAAAGGCTCCACACCCTATTTATGTTGAGTTAAAATTAATGTTAAATGTGCATTTTTAGGACTGAGATATGGTGCGGACGTACAAAAGGAAACGTGCAGAAAATCCATCAAATAAAGATGATATGGCGAGTGCCATACAAGCGGTGGAAGATGGCATGAAGCTTCGCACGGCTGCTGCAAGATATGGCATTAAACATACAACACTGTTTTATAGAATAAGAAACAAACACGAGCGAGAACGGGCAGAAGAAAACAATGAAGTGTATAATGATCTGTCGAATTACTCAACTCTGTATTTTACTTGTCAAGTATTTAACAAAACTGAGGAAGAGATGTTAGCGACTTATATATTAAAATCTTCAAAAATAAATTATGGGCTAACATACACTCAAATTAGAATTTTGGCTTATGATATGCAAAAGGTATATGCGCCAGGAAATGGGATGCTAACAGAATTGCGGGTATGGACTGGCTGCAATGTTTTAAAAAAAAGGCATGTAACGACGCAATTATTGGGGGGGTGTAATTTGAGCGTCGCGATTTTGTGTGGACATTTGTAGTGGCAAACGTCACAGACGCTATACAGATTTTTTACATTATTTTAGTTTAAGTGTAGATTTAACGAATAAACAATTATTAGATAATAAGACATTCTATCTCTTTCAATTAATTGTATACAGAGTGATGATAAAGTATCGCACAAAAATCATATTCTGGTTATTTAATGTTTTTGCGGAAAATCCTGAGACCCGTCGATTTTTGTTTTTAAATCTCCATTTAGACATATAATTTTCAACCCCCCACCCCTCAACCCCTAAGTGCTAGCAACCCCAACTTTAAAATTTTAAATAGAAAGATACCCTTTGTGATACCTCTTTTGATAGGTCTTTTTATTCTTAATATAAGCAAAACAAGTTTTTCAAAATCGGTTGATAAATAACGGAGATATTTAACAAAATGTAATCAAATGAAAATGTCAATATTCGACAAGAAACGGCTCAAACACGCCGTAAATGGTAACATTAAAATGGGCACTTCCTGACCTAAAAGTGTGGTTTTGATCGGCCATTATTTCTACGCTGTGACGTCATAATTTTTTTTTAAATGTCAACCCCATTTATTGACATTCTCAAGCGTCACTTTGTTGAAATCCATGATTATATAAATAATAAATATTAAATAAAATATCGATTTCAACGGGAAATAATAAGATTTATTCGCTTTATACGTATTTCGGCATCATTGTGCCATTGTCAAAAGCTATTATAAAATATTATAACAAATGCAAAAATATAGTAACTCCTTGATTCTATTATTTTAACACTGCGTGAAGCAACTGGCCCCAGTCAACCCGTCGGAGGTCAGTCGCTTATCAGTGTTTTAAAAAGATATTTATTCCAAAATCTTCAGTAAAGGAGAATCTAAGAGATCAATTTGCTCATTCATTAAAGGTATGTTGTTTTTTGTGTGTTTATAAATTTCAAAAGCTTCTAAAATGTTTAATTTATTTTTGTTATCAGAAAAGTGTAAAAATTTAATTGTATTATTAGATGTTAATGTGTGATTTTGTTCTAACAAATGTTTAGCAAAATTTGATTTATGTGCATGTTTATATTTGTAACAACGGATATGTTCTTTTTGCCTAATACTAAAATTTCTAATTGTTTGACCTATATATACTGAATCACAATGTGAACAATTTAATTTATAAATACCTGATTTTAGCAAATCATTAATTTTGTCTTTAGCATTGAAAAGAGAGTATAGAATATTTTTATTTGTTTTAAAAATGACTTTATATTTATTTGTGTTATTTATAATTTTAGCAATCTTTTCTGAAATTTTACCAAAATATGGAATTGAAACGTATTTTAATGTTTTATCAGTGTTATTAATGGAATAAACTTTTTGAATAGCTAATTTATAATTTTTCTTTTTAATTAAAGTGTCAATAAGTGTAGTGTTATAACCATTGCTATATGCAATTTGTTTAATAATTGAAATTTCTCTATTAAAATTATTTTTATCTAAAGGAATTGTTAGAGCTCTGTGTACTAAAGATTGATATGCTGCTAATTTATGTGTATTATGATGACAAGAGTTATGTGGTATGGTAATATCAGTTTGTGTAGGTTTCCTATAAATTGAGTATTCGAGTATGTTTTCTGAATTAATTTTTATGTTTAAGTCTAAAAAGTTAATAGATCTGTTTTGTTCAATTTCTAGTGTGAATTTAATTTTTTGGTGTAAAGTATTAATAAAAATTAAAAAGTCGTCAATGTATTCGAAAGAACTATCAAAACATGCCAAAATATCGTCAACATAACGAAACCAAAATACAATTTTATTTGATAGATTTGATTCAAATATTTGATCTTCTATATTTTCCATAAAAATATTAGCCAATAGTGGTGAAATGGGACTACCCATTGGTAACCCATCTTTCTGAAGATAAATTTTATCATTAAAAATAAAATAATTTTGATTAATACAAAGTTCAAATAATTGAATCAACTCTATCCTTTTTGTTAATTCAATGTTATTGTTAACTAAAACATTTTCTAATAAAGGAATACATTCCTGTGGGGGTATTTGTGAAAACATACTCGTAACATCAAAACTAACTATTTTACATAGTGGTGGTAAGCTAATGTTACTTAATTTATTAATCAATTCAGAAGTGTTTTTAACTGAATATTTTGGAGTGTATCCTAAATTATTAATTATATTATTTAATGTTTTAGCTAGCATGTGGTTTGGTGCATGTATGTATGAAACTACAGGTCTAATAGGAATGTTAGGTTTATGTATTTTAACTAAACCGTATAATTTTGGTGGTTGTGGATTTGGATATATTATGTTATGTTTCTCGTATGGTGTTAAAGTAATTTCACAATTTTTAATTGTTTGTTTTATTTGGTTTTGGTATTTATTTGTTGGATCTCTATTTAAAATTTCTAGATTAGAATCTGTTATAAAATCATTGACTTTTTCTAAATAATCATTTTTAGGTAAAAATACTAAAGTGTTTCCCTTATCTGCCCTAACAGAAATTAAATTATTTACTCTAACTTTTTCCTTAATTGATTTAATTAATGAAATATTATTATTTGTATTATATCTAAATTTATCGTTTATCGAAATTCTTTTTAATAAATTAGAAATTTGAGACTTTGCATAATTTAAATGCCTCTCTTTTATAATATTTTCAGAATTGACTGCTAAAATTTCTTTTATATTATTATCTAATTTTGGAAAAGTGGAAAATTTAAAACCTTTATTTAGAAACGTCATTTCTTTGTCATTAAATATTACGTTAGATAAATTTAGTACACGAGGATGAAAATTTATAATTTTATTAGGTTTTTTAGGTTCAATAGATTTTTGTTCTCGTTTTTTCTCCCCATTATTTACATTGATTACATTTTGTTAAATATCTCTGTTATTTTTCAACCGATTTTGAAAAACTTTTTTTGTTATATTAAGAATAAAAAGACCTATCAAAAGAGGTATCACAAAGGGTATCTTTCCATTAAAATTTTTAAAGTTGGGGTTGCTATCACTTAGGGGCTGAGGGGTGGGGGGATTAAAATTACCTGCCTAAATGCCAATTAAAAAACAAAAATTGACGGGTCTCAGGATTTGTGCCATTATTTCTACGCTGTGACGTCATAATTTTTTGTTGAATGTCAACCCCATTTTTTACATTGATTACATTTTGTTAAATATCTCCGTTATTTATCAATCGATTTTGAAAAACTTTTTTTAGTTATATTAAGAATAAAAAGACCTATCAAAAGAGGTATCACAAAGGGTATCTTTCTATTTAAATTTTTAAAGTTGGGGTTGCTAGCACTTAGGGGTTGAGGGGTGGGGGGTTGAAAATTATATGTCTGAATGGAAATTTAAAATCAAAAATCGACGGGTCTCAGGATTTTCCGTAAAACCATTAAATAACCAGAATATGATTTTTGTGCGATACTTTATCATCACTCTGTATAAAAAACTGCAACAGTAACAAGTGTGCGTGCTGTGTTTAGGAGTAATTGTTCCAAATACCAAGATCTTCTGCGGAGATATCCGGATATTATACGACCAAATTCTTCAATTCAACAACCAAACCACGATGTAATCCACTCACGGATATATATAATTAATTATTATTATACACGTTGTCCCCTGAAATTTTGAATACGGACATTAGAATATATTACTTGTTGCTTAGTTACCACGCTCACTTTTTACATAGTCGAGTCAAATATTTTAAATCACTAAGCAACGGGAAATAATTGGTAATTTCTAATTGGTAATAAACAACCATGGCAATCTATTATAATAATCGAGAAAAACAAAATCACAGTGCCTACAGTACTCGTATGCAAAATTTCAAGGGACAAGGTGTATAATTAATTATACCGAGTGAGTACTTTCAAAGCCGAACATAGGAAAATTTGCAAAACCCTCTGCTCGACTGAAAACGCGTTATTATTCCTATCTGATATTAATAACAGAAACTTATGACTGATGTCAATTTGTCAATTTAATTGACAGATAAAAAAAGTTGAGTCACAGCAAACTATGTTATTTCAAAATAGCATGATTTTATAAAAAAAACTTTACAGAAAAAGGTAACTAAGTACCTAACCTTTATTGGTACCATCGCATGCGCTGTATTTTTGTCGCTCTATTCATACCATTACCATTTTTGTGCGTTTAAATCGCGAGCAGGAATCTATACAGGGTGCCAATTTTAAGTTGTCCACCATTGGTAACTTTGTTACCTTTGGAGATAGAAAGTTGGTTAAATGACACAAGATTCAGTATTTTTTATGCTCATTTAGAAAGTGAAATTTAATTTTTTATGGCACTTCCGGTTTAGCGAGAAATGGTGCCAACTTTTTATTTTTAAATGGAACACCCTGTATTTTTTTAAATTTTTCGATTGGAAATAATTTTGGTTTTAAAAAAGTATAGCACACATGTACAATTAAAATTACTCATAACCATGATATTTAACTTTTATTTATTTTTATTAAATTGGGATCACAATTGGCCTGGCACAAACCAATACCTAACCAAAGAGGAACAATAAAGAAAATAAACAATAATTATCCAATAAAACTATTTGAATACGTAGTCAAGTTATTGCAAGTATTGTTCGAAACAGTTTCCCTCGTGTAACACGCAGAGTTCTGCTCGACGCTGAATACTTCGCGTTAGATGAACCAATTTTCTGTAAAACATGGTGGATTTTATTCTCCAGTATCTCGACGTTCTCATATCTTTCTTTATAAATTATATTCTTTACATAGTTCCAAAGAAAAAAGTCTAGTAGTGTTAAGTCGGGGGATCTCGGCGGCCATTGAATAGGTGCATGTGTAACTATCCACTTATTGCCGAAAGTATTTCTTAAACATTGTAACGAGTCTCTTGCATTTCTTTGACAAAAAAGTAAAGCGCCAAAAAATCAACCTTCTCGTTATTAGAAAAATTCATTTTATATGATTTCAGTGACAGTAGTAGTACTACACAAGTAAAACGAAATTGACATTTGTTCATTTCTAGGTATTGTTTATTGGTGCCCGTTTGTTTCATGGCAATTATGATCCCATTTTAATAAATATAAATAAAAGTTAAATATCATGGTTATGAGTAATTTTAACTGTACATATGTGCTATACTTTTTTAAAGCCAAAATTATTTCCAATCGAAAAATTAAAAAAAATACAGGGTGTTCCATTTAAAAATAAAAAGTTGGCACCATTTCTCGCTAAACCAGAAGTGCCATAAAAAATAAAATTTCACATTCTAAATGAGCATAAAAAATACTGAATCTTGTCTCATTTAACCAACTTTCCATCTCCAAAGGTAAGAAAGTTACCAATGGTGGACAACTTAAAATTGGCACCCTGTATAAAGGTTAGTTACAATGCAATTCTCCTATGTTCGGTTTGGAAAGTACCCACACTGGAGAGTGTTGAATAAGTATGTTTTTCGAACCTTGGCGCGTAAGAAAGTAGAGGTAAATACTGTTGAATTTATTTATTCTAATATGTAGTTAGCTATGATTATTTTATGAGTTCAATGTTTTTGTTTTATGTAAACAAGTTTAATTGCTAGATTAGTTCTTTTAAAATAAATGTTTTACCTGCTGCAAATAATACTTTAATACTTTTTAATATAATAATCTAACAGGTTATGGGCCCAGGAATCGCTGGTATAATTTAAAGTTTTACAAGTAGTGAATTGCAACAATAATGTCAGGTAAAATTAATATGGACACTGTCAATAAGTTTGACGGAAAGAATTATCAGCAATGGAACTTTCAGTTGAAGTGTGCCCTGAAAGCAAAAGGGGTTTATGAAGTTGGAAATGGTGAATGTCTAAAACCAGGTGCTGAAATATCAGCAACGGAGGTGGAGCAGTAGTACAAAAAGGACGCAGTCGCCATGTTCACGTTGACGTCCTCTATGGAGTTTGATCGAAAACTGCACAACTGCAAAAGAAATTTTGGATAAACTTGACAGAGTTGGAAGTAAGTGAAAATGCGTTCTCTACATAAACAAAGAGCACGTCAAAACCAAAATCACGCAAGAAATGGATGACATGCTATAATTGTCAAAGAAAGGGACATTATGCACGAGAATTTCAGAATCCAAAGAAGGAACGACCAAAAAGGGATTCAAACAATCTAGAAAATGGATCACAAGGAAACATATCTGCCTTTACACTTGAAGATAAAGACAAGATAATAATGTTGAATGCTCTAACAGTATCAAAAGATGAAGTTTGGACAATGGATAGTGGTGCGTCAGCACACATGAATTTCAGAAGGGACTACTTTTCAACATTTGAAGAAAGCATCGATGTAAAACATGTTACACTTGGAAATGACAATATTATTGAAGTAAAAGGAAGAGGAACTGTAAAAATAAAAAAGCTTTTAAATAATGTATGGCAGGATGGAATAATGATGAATGTATTATACGTGCCTGATCTTAGGAAGAATTTATTTTCAGAAGATGTTGTCACAAGCAAAGGAATGAAGATTGTCAAGGAAGATAAATATGCCTATGTATACGAAAATGACAAGCAAGTGGCTTGTGCATTTCGTGCACCAAACAACTTGTATCATCTTCAGTTCGAAACAGTAGATTTAAAGAATGTGGACAAGATTTTCTGCGAGGTATGTATGTATGGAAAACAGCACAAACTAAAATTCAAAATCGTGCAACATGACACAAAGCCAGGTGAGATTATATATAGTGACCTGTGTGGACCAATGTCAACCCCAACAATTAATGGAGGGAATTACTTTGTGTTATTCAAAAATGATTGTTCGGGATATCGCGTAGTGTTCTTTATAAAATACAAAACTGACGTTTTAGATTGTTTTAAAACATTTGTGAATTTATCAAGAAACAAAGTTGGTAATGTGCTAAAAGCATTGCATGTTGACAATGGTACAGAGTATATTAATATAAATTTTAAAGAATTTTAACAGAGTAGAGGAATTGAGCTAGAAAGAACAGCCCCGTATGCCCCTGAACAAAATGGAAAAGCAGAACGCGAGATGAGAACCATCGTGGAGAGTGCTCGTTCAATGCTCTACGATAAAGATTTGCCAAAAGAACTGTGAGGTGAAGCAGTAAACACAGCAGTTTACATTTTGAACAGAACGCCCAACAAATGTAGTCCCGATACATCTCCTTATGAAGTATGGAGTGGTAAGAAACCTATTTTAAGAAATATAAGGACTTTTGGCTGTGATGCATATGTTCACATTCCAAAACAAAAACGGGTAAAGTTAGATGCTAAAAGTAAGAAGTTAATTATCGTTGGATATGATGGAAATTCTACCAATTATCGTTTATTTGATGAACAAACAAAACGAATAACTATTTCTAGGGATGTTGTCTTTAATGAAGAATTAAAAGAACCTTCAATAAGAAACAACACTGTTAAAATCCATGTTGATTTTGAAGAAATAAATGAAGATTTATTACAAGAACAGGAACCAGAACAAGGTGAAGAAGTGGAAAAAGAATCAGAAGAAAATAAACAATCAACAAGTACCTATAAATTAAGAAATAGAGGCAGCATCAAATTTCCAAACAAGTATAACAATTATCAAGTTGATTTTGTAGAAATAGATGTACCAAACACTTATGAACAAGCGATGGCAACTCAAGAAGTTACAAATTGGCAAGAGTCAATTAATGAAGAGCTTGCAGCTTTAAAACAAAATAATACTTGGGAATTGGTTCAGAAACCTAAAAATAAAAACGTAATTGATTGTAAATGGGTTTTTAAAGTAAAAAGAGATTCTGATGGCAGAATTGATCGTTTCAAATCTAGACTATGTGCAAGAGGTTTCTCTCAAATTGAAGGGATAGATTATAATGAAACGTTTGCTCCTACAACACGTTATGACACTATTAGAATTTTACTTTCAATAGCAGCCAAAGAAAATTATAATATCATTCAATTTGATATTAAAACTGCATTCCTATATGCAGAGTTGGACGAAGAAATATACATGAAACAACCTCCAGGTACAGTAATCAATTCTGATTTAGTGTGTAAATTGAAGAAATCACTCTACGGTTTGAAGCAAGCACCAAGGTGGTGGAACAAGACATTTGGAAACTTCTTACAATCCTTTGGTCTTAAGCAATGTAATGCAGATCAGTGTGTTTATATTGGAAAGGTTAATGATGATCTTATGTTATTATTGTACGTAGATGATGGGTTAATAATGACGAAGAGTAGCCAGGTACTAAATGAAATCATATGTAAAATGAAAAGTGTATTTGAAGTAACCGTAAGTGAACCAAATTACTATGTAGGATTAGAAATAAAAATTGATAAAGAAAAAAGATCAATTTTCAAACACATAGCTAACTACAGGGTGTCTCTAAAATATGGTGCCATAGCTTAACCACAGATTCCGGGGATCAAAATAAGACGATTTAACGCAACTTACCTCTATCCGAAATTGCTTCGTTAAAGCGCTATTCAACGCCAAAGATCTTCAAAAAATTTTTATATTTTTAAATAACAAAAGATTGTTTTTAGCGATTAGGATGAGATTTGGGATGTGATTCTTTACTGGAAAAAGGTGTTTTTTGACATAATTTTTTTGTTCAGGAGGGTCACGTAAGTGGTCAAAGGTTGATCATCCACAGTCAAAGAAGCTCATATCTTTTTAACAGTTCGGCCAATAGTTTTCAAATTTTTTTACAAAGAGACATTCTTATTTCAAATATTTTTTGTCTCTTGTTTGATTTCGGTATCTGCCATAGTTTAGGCTGAAAAAATTATTTTGGTTGGCTGCAGTGCATTTCTTAAAACGATGTAGTAATCTAGATGTCCCGTATCCTGAGAAATAAGTGACGAAGAGACAATTTTTTGCCTAGAATCAACTTTTGCATCCGGGAACATAGTGGTCACATTGAGTATTTGCTGTAAATCTATTAATTTACCGGTGGTACAAAATAAGCTGAATCATTGATTCAGAAATGGTTCGGATTATTTTGCGCCACCCTTTATATACTTGCTAGTAATAAACTTCATATCAAATTGTCTCTTCGTGATTTATTTCTCAACATACGGGACAACTAGATTACTACATCTGTTTTCAGAAATGCACTGCAGCCAATCAAAATATTTTTTTCAGTCTAAACTATGGCAGATACCGAAATCAAACAAGAGACAAAAAATACTTGAAATAAAAATGTCTCTCTGTAAAAAAATTTTGAAAACTATTGGCCTAACTGTTAAAAAGATATGAGCTTCTTTGACTGTGGATGATCAACCTTTGACCACTTACGTGACCCTCCTGAACAAAAAATGATGCCAAAAAACACCTTTTTCCAGTAAAGAATCACATCCCAAATTTCATCCTAATCGCTAGAAACAATCTTTTGTTATTTAAAAATATAGAAATTTTTTGAAGATCTTTGGCGTTCGATAGCGCTTTAACGAAGCAATTTCGGATAGAGGTAAGTTGCGTTAAATCGTCTTATTTTGATCCCCGGAATCTGTGGTTAAGCTATGGCACCATATTTTAGAGACACCCTGTATATTCGTAGAATGCTGAAAAGATTTAATTAAGAGGATGCAAAATCAAATACGGTACCAGCTGATCCTCAAACGATATTGTCATCAGCTGAATGTGAAAATGAGTTGAAAAATATTCCATATCGGGAAGCAATAGGTTCTCTAATGTTTGCAGCAATTACAGCTCGTCCTGACATCATGTACGCAGTGAATATAGTTAGCAGATTTCAGAATAGTCCGAGTTTAGCACATTGGAATGCTGTTAAACGCATCTTGAAGTATTTAAAGGCGACTCAAGAATTGGGAATTCGATACTATTACGACAATGAAAAGTTAATTGGTTATTCTGATGCAGATTATGCAAACGATATAGACACTAGAAGATCAACTACAGGTTATGTCTTTAAGATGTGTGGTGGAGCCATTACTTGGTGCAGTCGCAGACAACAGTCAGTATCATTATAGACTACTGAAGCTGAATTTGTGGCAGCCTCAGAAGCATCAAAGGAAGCCATGTGGTTGACAAGAATTTTTACAGAGATTGGTGAACCAATTAATAGTGATTTAGTTTTGTGCATTGATAATCAAAGTGCTATAAAACTGATTAAAAATCCAGTGTTTCATAAAAGAACAAAACATATTGATGTACGTTACAATTTCATAAGGGAAAAATATGAAAATAATGAACTAAATGTTAAATTTGTACCAAGTGAAGATCAAATTGCTGATATTTTCACTAAGGCATTATCTTTTTACAAATTCGATAAGTTTAGAACTATGTTAGGTATGACATATTATGTTTGAAATACTGTAGATTAAAATAACCTTAAAATGTTATATTTATGTTAAATGCAGCTTAGAATATGTGGGAGTGTTGAATTTATTTATTCTAACATGGATATAATATATTATTTAGTTAGCTATGATTATTTTATATGTATTTAATGTTTTGTTTTATGTAAACAAGTTCAGATAAATTGCTGGTTTAGTTCTTTTAAAATAAATGTTTTACCTGTTGCAAATAATACTTTAATACTTTTTAATATAATAATCTAACAAATACGTCTGCGCGTTAGAAATGTAATTTATAGCGAATTCCAATCGCTGCACTAGCCTGCACTAGTGTACACTAGTGTACAGTAGTGTAGTGTGCTCGAATTCCAATCGACAAATCGTGGTTGCACCACACTGGTGTCGGCGTTCCAATCAGAAAATTGTACGAACCGAGTGTATACCGGTCTGCACTGTGGTCTAGAGTCGGTGCAAGTCGGTGTAGAATTTTGAAAAACCGTGACAGTTATAAGACAGTGACAGTTACCTTATTTACGTTTATACCTGTTCAAAGGTGGTTCAAAGTGTTGTGAATATTCGTGTGTATATTGTATAAAAATAATGAACAAAGAAAACAGAATTCTTGATATAATGGAATTTCTGGATAGCTCTGACGATGAGAATGAAAACATGGATGTATTAGCCGCAGTTTTACAAAACGGGAGGGAAGATATTCCAAAAATTGAGAATTATATGGACGTTATCAATTCGTACAGTGACTTCGAGGTAAAATAAATGTTTAATAACGTTAAATTAATTAAACATAAACAAAATTATTATTTACAGTTTAAAAGAAACTTTCGGATGTCCAGAGAAACATGCAACATGTTAATTGAGCGTTTCTCTCAATCAGATTTTTCCCCCATAAACAACTACGGCGGTCTCGAACCTATTTCTGTGGAAATTCACATCTATTGTTTCTTGTGGTAAATTACAAGGTGGATATTATTTGATGAGAAATTACAAGTTCGATTTCTTTCAGGTTCTGTGGAAACAAAGATGTCGCGTTACGTTTTGGAATTGGAGAATCTTCATTTAGTCGGGTAATCAACCGTGTTATTGATTTTTTAAATAATATTTCGCCCTCAATTATTTGTTACCCTTTAAATAACAGAGAAAAAGAAGAAATGGCAAATGAATTTGAGGAGGTGATTACATATACATGAAATTATGAATTAATGTTTGTTGACCAATATGAATTGCAAGTAGCTCAATTTCCGAATGTGATAGGTTGTATTGACGGAACCTACATTCCGATAAGAACACCGGCTCATAAAATAAAATCTACGTACATCAATCGTCACGATTCAACTTCGTTAACTTTACAAGCAATATGTGATGCTAAGAAAAAATTCCTTGATGTATTTACGGGTGTGTCTAGCAAAATACATGATGCAAGGGTGTTTCGACTGGCGTTTATTTCTAAAAAATTTATGATATATGTGATAATGGAAAGTGGCACATTTTAGGAGATTCGGCATATCCTTTGCGGCCATATCTTTTAACCCCTTACCGCGATTATGGCAATTTAATCCATGTACAGCAAAATTATAATTTTAAGTTTAGTGCTACTATGGTCTGTTTTTTAACTAGGAGGAGTGAATACAAAAGCCAGATTCACACTAGAAATGTCACTAGAAAAGAAGACTTCATAGTTTTGACGGTAAATTTGAATTTTTATCATGTTTAAAATTTACACCTGAAATGAAAACTATAAAATTCATTGTATTTTGTTTGAATTATGTCACTGTAAGCTCCTAGAGAAATAATTATCAATTCACCTCAAACGTCAAAATTTATAAAAATTACTTAGCGGTGTGCAACCGGCCTGGCCGCAGCCAATCACAGGTGTAGATTTTGACGTAACAAATTTGAATCGCTCCTCCTAGTTAAAAAACAGACCATAGCGTTAAAATAGAAAATGCATTTGGTCTACTCAAACAAAGATTTGGCCAGCTAATTAGAACAGACTTTTGTACAGTTGAAAAAACTGCAAAATTTATAATAGCAGTTTGAGTGTTACACAATATGTGTATCATGAGTAATGATAACTGGGAGGAAATGTATGAAGATGACACTGCTGATCCCGCAAATCGGAATTCAGAAACTATTTCCTCGGAAAATAATTTACGTTTAGAAGGTGAAGTGAAAAGAAATGGCATTTGTGAATATTTAGCAAATCTTTAGTTTTATTTAAAAAAAATTAGATTTTAAGATTATGTAGGGGAAAGTGGGGCACATTTAGCCATGGGGTACATTTAGCCAGTGCTGTATTTCTACTTTATATTTGAATTTCGCGCAAAATTTATCTATAGACGGTTGGTAACAGTGCTTGAGCTCACTTCAGTGTAATTGTTTTGTGAATACAGTGTATCAGATGAGCAGGAAAAATAATAATCAGATTCAGCTAAATAAGGTAGGATTTTCAGTATTTTTTACTACAATATTTTTCGCTACCCAAAGGTGTTATATAATTAACGTATATTACTTAGATACATTATGTACTTTTAGTTTTATGTAGTTATATTCATAATCTAACCTACAATATCACACATGTCAACAGAAAAATATTTTAAAAATGAGTCTTATGGGGCAGATTTACCATAGCACTTGGGGGCAGATTTAGCCATGGCTACATCTGCCCCAAAATAAAATAAAATTGAATAGTAGGTACTACTGTGAATACTTTTTTTCAGGATGGTTCGTGTTTACAAAACAAAAACTAATAGGACAAGCATTGATGAAAATAATATTCGCCTTGCAATTAGAAATATTTTAAATGGCGAGAGATCTATGAGGAATGCTGCAGAACATTATGGCATAAATAGATAGAAACTCTTCAAGTCAGAATTAAAAAAATTCTGACAAAAATGACAAAAGAAGAATTTTTGAACCTTGGCGACGATTCTGGGCATGACAGTGAAGAGGATACGTCATATTCTAGCAAATATACTGTGTCACAAGTTTTTACTAATTACGAGGAAGAACAGCTGGTCCATTATATTAAACGTTCTTCTGATATCAACTATGGTCTTAGTTATCGACAAATAAGGCTGCTTGCACAGGAATATGCAAGCACTCTTGGTAAAACTAGAATACCCTCAAAATGGACGGAAAACAAAATTGCCGGTATTGATTGGCTCAGAACTTTTTTGAAAAGACATCCATCATTAAGTTTAAGACAACCGGAGAGCACTAGTTTGTCTAGATCAACGGGTTTCAACAAATTTCGTGTTCAACAATTTTTTGATAATTATAGAGTGGTGTTAAGACGAGATAATTTTCATCCTAGCAGAATCGTCAATATTGATGAAACTGGCGTAACAACGGTAATGAAGCCAGTGAAAATAGTTGCACAAACAGGAAAAAAGCAAGTCAGCTTAGTATCATCTGCGGAAAGAGGGGAACTTATGACGTTTGTTGGTATAATTACAGCAGCAGGTGAAGCCTACCCTCCGGTTTTAGTATATCCTAGAATTCGAAACCCAGAGCAATATCTCTGTGGCGCTCCAGCTGGGAGTTTAGGACTAGGAAATAAGTCGGGTTGGATGACGACTGACCTGTTTTTGGACGTGCTTAAACATTTGGCACGATTTTCGAACTGTAATAACGAGAACAGAATACTCTTACTAATTGACAATCATCAATCACACGTATCAGTAGCAGGTATTAATTACTGCAGGGACAATGGAATTGTACTGCTATCTTTTCCTCCCCACACAACACATAAGCTACAGCCGTTAGATGTAGGCGTGTATCTCCAGGCGTGTGGCTCCATTTAAGGCAAAATGTGCTGTAAGCTACAATGACTGGATGGCTAGCAACCCAGGAAAAACGATCAGTATCAGAAACATAGCGGAATTAATAAATACTCCCTTTCTTCAAGCTTTCACTGCAACGAATATCAAAAACTGCTTTAAGAAAACAGGACTTTGGCCGATGAATAGTTTAGTTTTTTCAGAAGACGATTTTGCACCCAGTTGTCACTGATCGACCAATTGAATCTCAAGAAGTCCCCATTATTGAAAATTCACAGCCGTCATCAACCACTGCAGATGATACCGAACGTCAACCATCCATTTCTACTGAACCTCAACCATTCGCTTCTACTGAACCACAGCCATCCACTTCGACGCAACCTCAACCATCCACTTCGCAGCAACCTCAACCATCAACTTCGACGCAACCTCAACCATCCACTTCTACAACTGGCAAACCGAGAACTCTTAATAGATTAAAGAAGAATTTAGGCATTAAATTAACAGCTGAACAGATAGGACCCTATCCAAAAGCCGGCATTAGGAAAGGAAAATCCAAAGTAAATCAAGGAATGTCCAGAATCTACACGGACAGTCCAGAAAAGGACAGATTGGTGACAATGGAGGCCGAAAAAGAAGCAAAAAAGAGTAAAATTGAAGAAGCAAAGAAAAGAAAGATTGTAAAACAACTAGTGCCTGAAAATAAAAAGAAAAAGGCAACACCTAAAAAATAGAGCCTGAGAGTAGTAGCGATTCAGATATTTCAATAGTCGGCGCAGATCAAAGTGATAGTGATCTTGATTTAGAGCTTCCTGATTACAATACAGATGACTCCATAACTAAAGACGATTTCATTATGGTTAAATTCTCCGGAAAGTCTTCCACAATATTTTATATTGGACAAGTGATAGAGATCAACAATGAAGAGATAACTGCAAAATTTTTACGCAGAAAGGCAGCCACTGGAACATTTCATTTTCCATTGGTGGATGATATAAGTATTATTGACAAGAATGATATTCAATGTAAATTACCTACACCTGCTTGTTCCGGTACTAACAGAACGTCTTCCGTGTATCGATTTTATTACAAATTTGATTCATATAATGTACGCTAAATGCTGTTGTGTAATTTAATAAATAGATATGAATACATTTGCGTTATTAACATCAGTTTTTTCATTGCTAAAACTGCCCCATGCCTATGCATAATCTACCCCACTAGTGGGGTACTTTTAGCCAAAAACATGTTACTATAAATTATAAAATAAAAGTTAAAACTATTTTTTTTTCTTTATGCTATCATATGTAAGAGTTGTGGTAAAGGTGTCATTAACCGTTAGTAATATCAAATTGCTTACTTTAAAACGTTAAACAAGTTTTTCTATTATATATAAAAAAATGGCTAAATGTGCCCCACTTCCCCCTACTATATAACAATCAGCCTTATTGCATATTATCATTTATTTGTTAAATAAACGATAATAGTAATATGTAATAAGGCTGTTTATTACTTACCTAGTCTTTTCTAATACTATTAATACTAAGTCTTACTTAATAAATATTTGTATCATATGATCAACAAGTCTTTGGATAGCGGTTATTGCTGTGGGAATTTGAGTTATTATCTTACATTTTTCGGTTCTTTTCGAAACATTTATTACAATTTACTCAGATGTTAAGTAAATACCAATAGCATGCAAATAATAGAAATACATAATTTCACAGATGATGTTTAGATTCCACACTAACCGCCATCCAACGACTTTTCGATCATATGATATTTGTTAACAATAGTAATTATAATTTATTTATTCCCAAACAATGCCTTAATTAAATTAATCTTTTCTTGATGATGCCTCTCTCTCGATTCCTCCTGCTCCTTATGAATTTCCCTCAAGACAGTGGCCATTGAATTTTTATTGGACTTTTCACTAGTATGAGTGGCTTTACGTTTCACACCACTTGTTCCAGCTACATTCTTACTGACTTTGATACCTGGAGATATCATAATTTCCGGCTCCAAGCTATCATCAATGGCAGATATTTTTTTCAATTCCTCTTCACATTCCACTTCGGTTCTGGTGCAGCCACTTGGCCTATTACCTTTCTCCGCAGTACTTTGCCTCCGAAGAATGGTTTTGTAGCGGTTGTCGCACTGTGTTGCCGTTCTACAAAGATGAAACCGCGATTTTACTCCGGTAGCTATTGCCTCCCACATTTTCCGTTTCGTACGAAATTTTTTCATTGGGCCCACCTGCCCAACAAACGTTTCATACTGATCTAATATGAAGCGCGTTTCTTCTACACCCCATTCTGCATCTATGGAAAATTATATTAATAAAAAATATAATTTTTTTAATAAAACAACTTACATTCTTTTTCGCTAACCGAAGACTCAGAGCTGGGTATTATCACACCGTTTTCTTCTGTATTCTCCCTCCACTTCTGGGAGCAAATTAACGGCTTTCAATGCCTCTTTACTTAGTGACATTGTCTCTACTCTACCTATATAATTAATTATTAAAAGCTTAGTATTTTTATTTACAATAATTTATATAACTTTCTTATAATACCTACCATTAAAATTATTCCGCACTTCACACAAAAGGTTTTCCCCAACTTCCAACCGCCTTCCGTCTGCATGATACACGAACTTTAGAAATTCAACACTCATTTTTTAACTAAAAACGTTGTACCCTACTTCAACAAATTACATATACAGGGTGTCCGTCTTTCGAAGCTAAGCATGGGGATCTCAGTTAGCTTAAGAGCTACGAAGTCGGTTAAATGGAGGCAAAGTTGCGTATTTTAATGCTGATCAATAATCTGAAAAGAAATTTAACGTACGACGTTTAGTTTAGAAAATATCTAAAAAAAATCAAAATTCCCGATTTTTGTTTTTCGCTGATAAAATGAAAACAAGTGAAGCTACGAATTTTTAATTAAGACATTTTTAAGACACTTTTTTACGGGGAATCTAAATATGCGATTGTTTTTCTCATATCGTTTAAAATAGCCAACAATCGACTGTCAACTTTTGTTTTTCTTATGGACGCCATATTGGACTTTTGCATTTTTGAATGTAACTTTTTTTTCTGATTTCAACTATGTATGACACATAATACTTTAGCTTGTGTTTTTACCTACAATTTCAAGTTATCCATTTGTACGCAGAGCGCCAAGGAACCAAAAGCGACAAGTTTTAAAGAGAATTAATTCTGTTATGAATTTTAATTTTAAGTCATAAGGTTATTGGTTTGACTAGTTTAATGAAAGAAATGCGAGTTTTAAAAGAATAGTAATAGGATATAACAAAATTTATTATCAACTATTATGATTTATGTTGAAACAATAGAATAAAAATTAAAAAACAGAAAATTATAGCAAATACTAAAAACTTTAATCGAAAACACAACGGGATAGTAAGAAATATTTAAGTATCGTTTTTCTTTGGACAGAGATATGTAATCCCTTAGGTCCGGTTTTTCAGTTCGTGTTTCGGCCTGGGTTTACAAAAGGAGCCATATTCGCTTAGATTTCGATGAAGACGCAAGAAATACCTAGGACCTGGTGGTTTCTCTCCGATACCTACGTTCCGGAAGTAATTTCTACATTCCGATGCGAAGAATAATAAATTTCCAACATATCACGTTGTTCTTCATTAAAATCTTTCATTTTCTTTCAGAAAATTACGTACCTATCATAAAATTAGGGGAAGTACAACGTAACGACTTAAGCAATGTACTAGGTACTGTCAAAATTTTCTTTAAAACAAAATTGTCGCTTTTGTTTCCATGGCACTCTGCGTAAAAACGGATAACTCAAAATTGTAGGTAAAAACACAAGCTAAAGTATTATGTGCCATACATAGTTGAAATCAGAAAAAAAAGTTACATTCAAAAATGGAAAAATCCAATATGGCGTCCATAAGAAAAACAAAAGTTGATAGTCGATTGTTGGCTATTTTAAACAATATGAGAAAAACAATGGCATATTTAGATTCCTCGTAAAAAAGTGTCCTAAAAATGTCTTAATGAAAAACTCGTAGTTTCACTTGTTTTCATTTTATCAGCGAAAAACAAAAATCGGGAATTTTGATTTTTTTTAGATATTTTCTAAACTAAACGTCATAGGTCAAATTTCTTTTCAGATTATTGATCAGCATTAAAATACGCAACTTTGCCTCCATTTAACCGACTTCGTAGCTCTTAAGCTAAGCGAGATCCCCATGCTTAGCTTCGAAAGACGGACACCCTGTATGTGTCATATATGAATAGATTTAAAACTTGTCAACATCCTTCAATCTATCAAACAAATGTGAACCATCTGTGACTTGATTCGTGCCTATTAAATTTCCCGCTAAATTTTAAAACCAGTGCAGTGCAGTCACGTGATTACACTACATTCATGTGTACTGCCACCATGCGAATGCAACCTAAACCAGTGCAGTGCAAGTCCGATTGGAATTCGTCATTAGTCTTTAGAGGTCACGATACATGTTCGTATCGAAGTTTAAGTTGTCTTAAGTTCCTTTGTTCATTTTTGTATTTTGTAAGACCAAATAAACGTTATTTACAAAAGGTTATGGGCCCAGGCTCGCTAGCTGTGTAAAAGAAGTTTTTTGTTTGCGAAGAACAAAAGTAGTCGCGTGAGGCGTATAAAAATGGCCGATCAAATTTCGACAAGGAATGTGGTAAAGTTCGATGGAAAGAACTTCCAACTATGGAAATTTCAAATGAATGTGATTTTCGTTGCATGTGGAATCAACGATATCGTAGACGGAACAAGGGTAAAACCGGAAGCGATCAACGCGGTGAATTTGGGGTTGTGGAAAAAGGATGATGCAAAAGTGATGTTTTTGATCTCTTCCGCGATGGACATGCCCCATGTAGAGTGCCTGTTAACTTGTAAAAGCGAAATGTGGATTAAATTAATGGCCATTCATGAGCAAAAATCAGCTACAAACAAGTTAATTTTGACTCAGCATTTTCACGAATACAGAATGGACACAAGTGATTCGGTAGTGCAACATGTGGCAAAAGTTGAAAACATGGCGGGACAGTTAGCTGATGTTGGTGAGGCAGTATCGAACGTGGCTGTGATGGCAAAAATTCTTGCTAGTCTTCCAGCAAAATTTAATGCCCTAAAGACAGCATGGGAGAGCGTGGATGCAGATAAGCAAACAGTGGACAGCCTCCAGGAGCGACTTATCAAGGAGGAAGTAAGGCTTAATGCAGATGATGAGGCAGCGACTGCTTTTTCAGCTATTAAAGTGAGTGAAAACAAAAGGGATGTTAAACTTGGCAAAAACGGGCAGAAAAAGAAGAAAGAAAACGTAGATTGTTTTTCTTGTCATAAAAAGGGACATTTTGCGTGGGAGTGCCCAAACAAAAAAAAAGGCAAACATCGCAAGATGCATCAACAAGTTGTGCGTTTGTGTTAACGGAAACGGATACATGCGGTAATTTTGAACAGAGTGATAGTGCGGCATCTCTCGATCGAATTCAAAATTTAAAGGTCAGTGATGTTTGGCTTACCGACAGTGGAGCGTCGCGTCATATCACTTACCGACGTGAATGGTTCACGAAGTTCACGCCATCTGTAGGCGAAGAAGTGATACTAGGCGATGATGGTGCCTGTAAAGTATCAGGGAGTGGAACCGTGGAAGTTAGAAAGAATGTAAACAACAAATGGTTTACGTCAGTGATCAAAAATGTACTGTACGTGCCGAAACTGAGAAAGAATGTATTCTCTGTGGGGGTGGTTACATCAAAAGGTTTTGAAGTTACATTCACCGGTCAAAATGTGATTTTTTCAAAAGGTGGGGAGATTGTTGCTCAAGGTATAAAACAAGAGAATGGTATTTATAGAATGTTGTTTATCACTATGAAAAATTGTTGCGAAAATATTCAAGCAAATGTCTATACAACAAATTTAAAGGTTTGGCATGAGAGATTCCGGCATGTAAATAAAATAACACTCCGTGAAATGGTTAAAAGTGGACAAGTAAGTGGCGTAGAGTTTTCGGACGTTGATGACTTTTTCTGTGATGCGTGCCAGCTGGAATACGTACGAAACAGAACACCCTCTAGAATGCAACCTGAAAAGAAAACGCCGGTCGAGCTGTGGAACGGGGTAATACCAAATGTGAAGCATTTAAAAGTTTTCGGGTCAATAGCACCAAAAGTATGGAACATAACAAATAAAACCGAAATAAATGTTTCTTTCTGAAAATCCCGAAACACGTCAATTTTCTTCTTTAAAAATACACATTGGAATGTCAAAATCATTTTCCGACCTTCATTTGTTTGTAAGTGATGACGTCATCGGTATTTTTTTTAAATGTCAGCCCCCATTTTTTTTTCGCGTTTTTGATACATCTTTCAATTGCTTAAATGACAGTATAAAAATGTTGATACCTTACATAAGAAAATTTTCGAGAAATAAATTATTTAATGTTTAATAAACACATTCTTAAAAAATGTTAAACATGGTTTAATGGTATTAGTATTGATAAAAGAGAATGAAAGATACCAAGAAACAAATGCCAGTAATCTAAACAAGTGCCCACAAGTTGTCAAATATTCAGAAATGTTAATTGTCGTTTACTTGTAATTGTTAAATGAGCCATATCAGATTTATGAAGCTGATGTTAATTATTACAAGTAAGCGACAATTAATATTTCTGAATATTTGACAATTGGGCATTTGTTTCTTGATGCCTTTAATTCTCTTTTATCAATACTAATACCATTAAACCATGTTTAACATCTGTTAAGAATGTGTTTATTAAACATTAAATAATTTATTTCTCGAAAATTTTCTTATGTAAGGTATCAACATTTTTATACTGTCATTTAAGCAATTGAAAGATGAATCAAAAACGCGAAAAAAAAATGGGGGTTGACATTTAAAAAAAATACCGATGACGTCATCACTTACAAACAAATGAAGGCCGGAAAATTATTTTGACATTCCAATGTGTATTTTTAAAAAAGAAAATTGACGTGTTTCGAGATTTTTAGAAAAAAACATTCATTTCGGTTTTATTTGGTATGTTCCATACTTTTGGTGCTCACTGTATACACATACCAAAGCAATTTCGACATAAAATGGACGCGAAGTCAAAGAAAGCGCTTTTTGTAGGATATCAAGGAGATTTGGAAAATTATCGACATTATGATGAAAGTTCGAGAAATGTGGTTGTGTCGCGAGATGCATCGTTCAACGAAGAAAATGGTAATGAAAACCTATCGGAGTGCGTATTCGAGGATTTCATTACATTTGAAAATCCTGTTGTGACTGAATGGGACGAAGAAAATGAAGATCGGGAGGTGTTTGAAATAGAAAATGACGCTGATGAGGAACAACAAGATGGAGAAGAACCCCTAGGTGCAGAACAGCCTCATGATCTGAGAGATCGAAGTAAGATCCAGAAACCTTGGAGGTATCAAGTAAATGTGGCGGAATACACACCTTTAACATATCGTGAGGCCATGCGTGGACAAAACGAAAAGGAGTGGAGGCAGGCGATCAAAGAAGAGTTAATTTCGCATCAAGAGAACTAGACATGGACATTAGTGCCGAGAAAACCGGAGATGAGGCCGATAGATTCGAAGTGGGTTTTCAAAGTTCTTCGAGATGAAGAAGGAAGAGCCATGCGTTTCAAGGCAAGACTATGTGCCAGAGGTTTCAATCAAATTGAAGGACTGGACTACACAGAAACTTTTTCTCCTGTCATAAGATACGATTCGTTACGTATTTATCTCGCGTTAGTAACTCAGTTAGATTTTGAACTTATGCAATTCGACATAAAAACTGCATTTCTGTACGGGGACCTGAAGGAAAACATCGTCATGGAGGTTCTGGAGGGATTGGACGTGAACGTCAACAAGCAGAAGGTAGTGTGTCGTTTGTTAAAATCGTGGTACGGTTTGAAGCAAGCTGCGCGATGCTGGAACGAAAAATTTACGAGTGTTCTTGAAAAACTAAATTTAGTGCCGTGCGAGGGTGATAAGTGCATTTTCCGTGGTGTAGCAAATGGACATGAAGTGTTATTAGCTCTTTTTGTAGACGATGGGCTTGTAGCATCAAAATCGCAGGAGTCATTAAAAATTGTGTTGAATTCATTGAGTGACTCTTTTCAAATTAAATTAGGAGATTCCTGTTGTTTTGTGGATCTACAAATTGAACGTGACCGTATGAAAAAATGTATGTTTATACACCAGAACTTATATGCTACGAAAGTGATCGAAAAATTTCGTATGAAGAACGCTCGACCAGCGAGCGTACCTGCAGATCCGTATACTATATTATGTCCTGTAGAGAACGACGAAAAATTGTTAGAAAATGTTCCTTTTCGCGAAACAGTCGGATCGTTAATGTTTCTAACAATTGTGTCGCGTCCGGATCTCGCGTACGCTGTGAATAATGTAAGCAAATATTTGAATAAGCATGACGCAAGTCATTGGCAAGCGGTCAAAAGAATTATCAAATATTTGTGTAATTCGCTCGATATAGGCATTTTGTATCAAGCGGGCGGAAATGAATGAAAATTAATAGGTTTTTCAGATTCTGATTACGCGGGCGATGTTGAGACGCGAAGATCTACTTCCGGTTTTGCTTTTTGTCTAGCAAATGGAATTGTAACGTGGGCATCTCAGAGGCAAAAGATTGTGACTTTAAGTACTACCGAGGCGGAATACGTAGCGTCGGCAGCGAAAGAAGCCGTGTGGTTGAGAAAATTGTTGCGTGATCTTGGTTTTCTACACGACGAACCAACAGGTTTGTATTTAGACAATCAAAGCGAGATCAGATTGGTGACAAATCCGGAGTTCCATAAGCGTACAAAACACATTGACATAAAATTTCATTTTATCCGCGAAAGGGTTGAGGAAGGTAATTTGTCTGTGAAATACATACCTTCGGAAGTCAAAGAGCCGACGTTTTTACAAAAGCGTTTTCGAAAGATCGTTTTAATTTTCTATGTGAGAGTCTTGGAATTATTAATCGTCCAAGGTACTCAAGCAGGGAGTGTGTTGAATAAGTATGTTTTTCGAACCCTGGCGCGTAAGAAAGTAGAGGTAAATGATCTCGGGTGGCTTGCCGCATAGTCAGTTGTTCAATACGTCTGCGCGTTAGAAATGTAATTTAGTCTTTAGAGGTCACGATACATGTTCGTATCGAAGTTTAAGTTGTCTTAAGTTCCTTTGTTCATTTTTCTATTTTGTAAGACCAAATAAACGTTATTTACAAAAGAGAGATATCCGTGACTCCACTACATTGAATCAAAGGGTTCTCCAGTAAACAACAAACCACGACTACCTCCAGACAAGTTTAAAGCAGGTAAGGAAGAATTTTCACGTATGCTGGAAGCTGGTATTATTCAGCTTTCATCATCACCATGGGCCAGCCCACTGCACTTGGTTTGCAAAACGGTCAGTAGCTGAAGGCCATGCAGTGATTATTGTGGCCTCAATACTGCAACCATTCTAGATCGTTACCCAATGCCACACATTCAAGATTTCACACACAGTCTTTCTGGTAAGTCGATTTTCTCAACAATTGAACTAGTTAAAGCGTATTACCAGATTCCTGTTAATCCGGCAAACACGCCAAAAACAGCAATAACAACCTTTTGGGTTGTATGAGTTTATTCGGATGCCCTTTGGTTTAAGATATGTTACATAAACCTTTCAGACATTTTTCGATCAAATTTTTAGGGAATTTCATTTTGTGTACATTTATATCGATAATATTCTTATCGCCTTATCATCATTGAAGTGAAAATGCACCAGCAGACGCACTATCACGCATTGGAAGCATAACTAAAGCGGAATTCGACTCCGCATCGGTTAAAAAAAAAAGGAAAACAATGAGCAATTAGCAAATCTTTTGAAACAAGATAATCTTAAGTTTCAAAAAATTACAAGCTTTCCAGATGTTGAACTTACTTACGAAGTTTGTACAAACCATAAAAGAATTTATGTACCGGCAGGTTTCCGTAAGAATGTTTTCGAACCATAACATCTCATCCAGGTATCAAAAACACAGTCAAACACGTAACGACAAAATTGTTTTGGCCAAACGTGAAAAAACAGGTTGCCATTTGGACCAAAAGATGTGTTGCCTGCCAACGGTCAAAAATAAATCGATATACCAAAGATTTGGTGTTCCTGCTATTATAATAACAGACAGGTGTAGGCAGTTTGAATCCTGCTTAATGAATGCTCTGTGAAAACTTTTAGGAGCATGACACAATCAAACCTAGCCTCTATTGAAGACAATAGATAATATTGCGAATTAAAAAAAACAATCTAAAATTTTAAAAATTCCAATCGTAAGGTTGGCAACCTTGAGGTCAATCAACCCGTGTGCGCATCTATCGAACGAAACGGGAGATTCGCCCCCGTTTTCGACAGACCGTCATAACCTGCAAATTCTACATTTATACTGCGATTATCTATATTCGGGTAAGAAAACGTATTGTTAGTGTAGTGTATTGTGTTAAGATGAAAATGTACATTCGACAATAAAAAAGGTGTTTAAGGTAAAGGTGTTACGAGAGGGACAATACTACATCGATTATCTCTCTCGCTCTGTTTATTTTCAGAAAAATATCAAGTTATTTATGTTTATTTTCAGAAAAATATTCAAATCTTATTTTACATGTCTGCTAGAAAATATAAAAGTGGAGCTGGAAAACGAAAATACAGTTAAACCGAGAAAAAGAAAGAAAGAAATGTGCAAAAATCGAAACTTTTTTGAAATTAGAAAATAAAACCGAGAATGTAATAGCTACAAATCCATTAACAAGCGAAAAGGAGAGGCCTAAGCCGAAGATAATCTACCCGAACGAAGCGGAATCGTAAAACCAAGAAAAAAATGCCAGTGATGAAAATGTGCAAGATCCTGACTACCAGCAAAACTCTCCCTTTGATACCTCTAAGGCCAGGTTGTACTAACGTTCGTTAACCAGGAGTTCTGTTGATCGCATGTTGAACTTTGAACACGGTTCACGTCGCCAGCGAGTTGTACGAAAATATTGTGCCCTCTGGTTTACTGAACGCAGATCAACATCGGTTGGCTGCAGTGAGATGCAGAAACGGCGCGAAACTATCAGATGTTTGACAGACACACGTGGTATAACCAAGTTTTTTTCATCGTTTTGTTGAGTTAAGGTGTTTAAGTTTGGTATTGAAGAATAGTATAGGTAAGCAAATAGATACTATGGAGTTAAATAAATAATAATTGGTTGTTTTTGCAGTATATTTGTAGGTGTTGAAGTATAGTTAGGCAGCGTAGGTAAGTACATAGGTTTTATAAATAGTTAAATTACTAATAACTGTTGTTCATTTATTCCAAGTTACAATCACCAGCAACAGTAGATCGGTAAATTTTACAGGCACAGAAGAAACATTGCTTTTGCAATTGGTGCAGAAGTATGCCAAATTAATTGAATGCAAACAAAGTGACACCAACACCAACAAAAATCGTATTGATGCATGGGAACGAATTGCTTTGGAATTTAATTCACAATCCCAGGAGAGTCACCGGAATGTAACCATTCTGCGACATAAATATGGAAACATAAAGAAACGCAGCAAAAAAAAGTTTGCTGAAGAAAAAAGGACAATTTACCTTACTGGAGGAGGTACACGCAAGAAAATTGTCGACACAGATGTCGACAATGTTGTGAGGGCCATCATAGGATCCCAAATGACAGGGTTGCCATCAAATTATTATGACGATTATATTATAGAAGGTAGGGGAGAAGCGGGGAATGGTGCGCAGAGTGCAATGGCGCACAGTGGTCTACAGAATAAACTGCAACGAATATATCGTTTCTAATCGTGTAGTTTCGTACCCATAGCGGTATTCAAGCATGCCATTGCAAATGCAGTCAGTTTGAGTTGGTTGTTTGCGTAGTAGACGTATTTGTTACTTTGTCACGTTTCTGTTATAATCTACTCATACTAGTAAAATAAAGGTAAGTTTGTTATTTATAGCTAGTTTTTGTTGGTTCTTTTAGAGTAACATGATGAACATAGTAGAGATAGTTTAGCATACAAGTTTCTAACATTCATTTATTAAGTTTTGTGATAATCATCTTCAAGGTCAATGTTGTTAAATCGGGGAATGATACGCAGACTGCGCACCATTACCCGACCACAGCAAATTGTTCCCCGGCAATTTGTGTGTCTTCTTAGTTAGAAAATACAGTGAGGTATTTGTATTTCAGATGCCAAATAAATACAAGAGACGAACTAGCATTGCTTCTTGGACAAATGAAAGGTTGCAGACGGCTTTGGAAGCAATTGAGTCTGGCAGGAAAATCAGGGAAGTTTCTAGAGCGTTTGAAATTCCTGAGTCGACCCTACGAACTCGTAAAAAGAAACAAAATATCTCTGGTCCAAAATTAGGTAGACCACCAGTATTTTCCATTGCCATGGAAACTGAACTTGCTAAGCATGTTCTGACATTAGCAAAACTGTTTCATGGCTTAACACCAAGAGAATTGCGAAAACTTGCCTTTCAATACGCCGAAACAAATGGCATAAATCATGCCTTCAACAAGATCTGTGGAGAAGCAGGAAAGGAATGGCTACAATTATTTCTAAAAAGAAACCCCAAAATTAGCTTAAAAAACCCGAAGGTACAAGCATAAATCGCATTATGGCTTTTAATGAAGAAGCTGTAAAATTATTTTTTACAAACTTAGAAACGCTATTAGAAAAACATAAATTTACTGCAAGTAGAATCTTCAATGTCGGCGAGACAGGGATTTCAACCGTCCAAAAACCTACAAAGCAGTTAGGACCCAGAGGCGTGCGTGAAACAATTTGGATCGAAAATATCTAAAATATAATGGGAGCGTGGAAAAAATGTAACAGCCATATGTGCAATGAGTGCCTCCGGAATCTTTATTCCGCCTCTTCTAATATTTCCACGTAAACGAATGTCTCCTACTTTGACCAAAAATGGACCCGTGGACGGAATTTATTCGATAACTGATAATGGTTGGAGCGACGAAAAATGTTTTCTTCAGTGGCTGGCACATTTCAAATCGTATACAAATGAAAATCAGGATAATCCCGTTCTGCTAATCCTCGATAATCATTATAGCCATATATCCCTTCCTATTTATAACGACTGCAAAAATAATGGAATTCAGCTTCTTTCAATACCGCCACACACCTCCCACCGACTCCAGCCCCTAGATGTATCGTTTTTGGTCCCTTCAAATGTGCGTTCAACAGTGAATGTGATATTTTCTTGAAAACTGGTAAACATGAAAAAATAACGTTTCAGGACTTGGCTGAAATATTAAACAATGCATATATTAAAATTGCAACTATGGAAAAGGCAATGTCAGGTTTTAGGCCAGCTGGAATTTGGCCTTTCAACCCTAACAAATTTACAGCAGATGATTTTGAGGCTGCCAAACAATATAATATGCCAATTGTATCAGATAATGAGGATAACGTACAATCCTCTTCAGTAGTAAGTTCTCTCACACACAGTCAGCTAGAACCTCGCCCATCGAGCTCCCACACCCAAGATGCTCAGCCTTCCAATGAACAAACGGAACAAATTAGCCTTTCACAACTATCCCCTTTTCCATCATATACTTCAGTTAAAGAAAAAACTAGAAAAGGGAACAAACAAAAGTCAGAAATCCTTACTGCTACTCCGATGAAGTCGATACTGGAAGAAAAAGAAGCCAAGAAAACTAAGAAACGTTTGGTAGCAGAACTTAAGACAAAGAAACCTAAAACAAAGATAGCAACACGTATGAAACCTAAAAATCGAAGGAAAATGGAATTTGATTCGGAAACATCTGAAGACGAACGCATTGATGAAAAAGATCTAGTTGATGATGACGAAATTGATGATGTGGAGGCAGATACTACAAATCAACATGAACAATGCTTAATTTGTGAAGAATTCGGAAGAGATGGTGAAATTTGGTACAGATGTGTTCTTTGCGGACGCTGGGCACATGCCGAATGTAGTGGACAGGACTCTGCCACTGATTACAAGTGCGACTATTGCCATAAAGGAAAGTTTCCCAAAAAAGATGGTCATAAAATAAATTCTGCAAAAAGAAATTGTGACGTTGTCCTAGTCGTTAATGTTTGTACATTTCGAGAATCTAAATATCTTAGAGATCTATGGATTTTATTTTGGGGGTTGTTAGGGAAAAAAATAAATAAGGGGAAGAGTTTTAAAATTTAAAAAGAAAAAGGTGGACGTTTCTCGCTAATTTCGATTCTGGTAGTATTTGATGTGATAAAAGTCAGTAATTTATCGTGTTACTCGAGTTAGAGTGTTACGGGTCATATCCCGGATTTTGAACATTTTGCTGACTAGTGATTTCAATTGAGTTTTGACGGTTGGTCAAGTTTTGTGCTTTTTCCTGTGAAATGGGATCAAATAATTACTGCTAGATTCTGGAAGTTTCATTTTCGTTCCCGATTACCGTTCCCGTATCGAGGATTTCAACATCTACAAGCCTATTTGAAAAACAAATACAAATAAGATAAGTGTGATTTGGTTATATTTGAAATTTAGAAAACAATTTTAAAGATTTAAAAAGCAATAGGATCATTTCCATAATGTATAATTTTTGATAAACTATAATTTGAAATCAAACATTTAATATGTTATAATTTATTGTTATAATTTGGTATATTTTGAAAGCTGCCTACTTATATATAATTTAGTTTGAGAGAAACTGCATTTAATCGAATATCTATTAAAATTATTATCAATCATTCATTCAATTAAATCAGATTAAGTAGTTTCTAAAACGTTATTGGGTGACGACCCTTTATTTACTTACATTAGCATTATCTTTTATGATATTTTTAACATTTTGTTTCTGGCTTTAATTGACTATTATTGTATTAAAACTTTGTTAGCCTTACTGCTTGTATATCTTCATTTTATTTTATTTTACTAACCAATTTCAGCAATTGACGATATGTAATTGAAAAAGGTAAGGCTATAAATTGTTTTGGAGTGCTCAACATCTTTTCTTCGGTTATCTGCAACTGACCGACTAGCATTTCAGGATTTTATTGTTGCAGTGGCGCCCATTTTGTTAATCTTCTGTTAATATTATTTCGTTGTTAATTGAAGAACCCACCCGTCTCCACAGAGTTTAGCTGAGGTACTTGTTTTACGTTTTAGCGTGATTTAAGCACGTTACAAAATCTTGCTCTGAGCAATTAGGTATAAGGTGTGACGTGATTCCACAAATATTTAACATTAATATTCATAGAATGTAAACTTGTTTTGTTTCGTAAAATATCTACTACTAGCTGGGTACCCGCAGCATATGCCGCGTTTACAGTAGGGTCGTATAAAACGAATATACAGGGTGTTCCCGGTCTTGTGATTTTATTTTTAAGGGGTGATTAACCACCTTAAAAGAAGGTGATTAAACCTAAAACACCTTAACAAAAGTTGCATTATAAGAGAGATATGATTTTTGAATAATTTTATAACTTTTTCTGTTTTCACGTATCCAAGAAATGTCTTTTAAATAGGTTGATGCCAGTAATGTTTCCCATCTGTCAAGATATTTCATCGTTGGTTTTCCTTAAATTGTTGTGATAATTTTGTTAAAGAAAGTAAAAACGAATGGCTCATCGTACTAATAATGAATACGTTGACATGTTGTTAATTTATGGAGAAGCACATCAAAATTCTGCTGCTGCAAGCTGATTGTACTCTGAGCGATTTCCTAACAGACTAACGCCCATTCCACATAAATTTACTGCCCTCCGCGAAAGAGAAACTGGCGCACTGCAACCACGTCAGACGTCAAGGACGTTAATTGATAAATTGTTAAAAAAACATATCTCTCTTCTTTTTAGGTGGTTAATCACCCCTTTATAATAGAATCACAATACCGGGAATACCCTGTAATATCTATAATACACTTTTTAATTGTTTCAAATAGTCGCGTATCTTCAAATGCATGTGGAATCTCAGCTGTTACAATTTTATCTACATCTTCAGCAGTTCTTAATTTATCATCCCCTACAACGTAATATTTGTGTAATTTCCAAAAGTTTTTAACTACATCTGTATAAATACCTGAGAGAATTGAAAGCATGTGAGTGTGGCAATCCTCTCTTTTGAAATTCCGTTACACAAACGTAACCAGCTACACGCCCAAAAAGATGATTGTGTAATAAGTTGTGTTTGAGACGGTCAAGTTTCAATTTAAATACCCGTGCAACTACATCGGGCCTATCAGATGCATTTTCGTTTGGTGCTAGTTCAGATTGGATTTCGGACCACATTGGGTAACACGAGAAAGTTAAAAAAATGTCGGGTTTACCATACTTTGCTACTATTGCCATAGCATCTTGGTAAGCCTGTTGCATTGCACGAGGGCCACCAGCATAAGAAGATGGTAGTATTACACGTCGACCAATATTAGCATTTTGATTTGCTGCCTCATTGCCAATGTAATCCATCAATGTTTGATAAGTGTCTGCACGTAACTCCTTCTGATGTGTCCTTTCATAATTCAGGCGATTCTGTTCCATTTTCACATATGAATCAACAATATATTGTTCAAGTTTCCCTGAATGATGAATTGCTGAAAACCTTTCCCGAACTGCTAATCGGTATGAGTAATACTCTTTCTGCGTAACTTGCGTCCTTTTTCGAAGAGCCTCCTGTTTACAAAGGTCTAAATGCCATCCGAAATCACCTTCAGGAAATAAAAGAGGGTATATCAATGGATCACAACCCTTATCCATATACGAAACTCGTCGCAGACCACCACCTCTCGCAAAAACTGTAAAACTCCGAGTCAACGGTACCTCACCATCTTCACCTACGAATACAGTGGCAATTTCGTTAGCAGTGGGTGTATTATATCGCCTTCGATCCATTGATTTCGATATATAAAAAAACATCCTGACCGATGTAGTTGGTCTATTTTCCACCAAAGCTAGTCTTTCTTCTTCCTCCACTACTTCTTTCATCATCCGTAATGAAGCAACATATGGATTTATATTCACCAAAAGAGTACCTAACTGACTCGTTATAGATGCAATGCAACCTAAATTTGCGGAACTCCTTAACCTTTCCGTTGTTGCCATTTCAGAGTCCAATATATAAATTTGCCCGTATGCAGGATTATTAGCGACATCAGGGTACAAAGGGCCTACTGCATGATATATTTGTCCGTGTATTTTAAAACAGTACGGACCATTTCCACAAGGAGTAACTACCTTGGCACCCATTGATGCCATAGCCACACTGCTGTTATAATTCCTAATGTACTTCCGAAAATTATTAGAGCAAGGATCAGTTCCATTCAGAAGATGCTCTAATTCTGTGGGTACACCTTAAGTTCTGGGAGCCTTACATTACCAAAATTGCAGCAGTCGTTGAATTCGTCCTTGTGACGACCCCTAACCTCTGGTGCAAAATGTAAGGCTGCACAATGCTTGCACTTCACATTCATTAAACCAAGTGTATCTTCTGTCGGATCCTGCAAAAGCTCGCGGTTGTCTCTGTTTCTGAAGCGGTTTTCGTAATTGCCCTATAACAAAAGAAACGAATATTCCAGTAAATTAGTTTTGGTTCACTTTTGATCAACATAACTACTTGAAAAGTAGGCGGTTGTGAACGGTTCAGTTCTTCAGAATCATTAGAGTCGTTAGT
Organism: Hemicrepidius hirtus; assembly: GCA_963082805.1. NCBI lineage: Eukaryota > Metazoa > Arthropoda > Insecta > Coleoptera > Elateridae > Hemicrepidius > Hemicrepidius hirtus. Next base: position 30,253,931 of record OY720161.1, on the reverse strand, counting down.
CAGAACCTATATCGCTGAACTTATTCAGAAGTATTAGAGTTAAAAGCGTTTTCTATAAACCAATCTCTCGAGTTGCGTAAGGGTGAATTTTACAATTTACACATTAGTTTCGACAAACCTCGGTCATTGGTCCGCTGTTAATAATTATAGTTAAAGAATTTCCCGTAGAGTTGGATGTGGTTGGAATAGGCTGCAAATTCTCACAAACCTGAGTATTAACTTCGTTGTTCGGTGAAGTTCTCGTGGAGGTCGAAGTAGATGGAATAGATTCCAAATCTGCACTTATATTTTCATCACTATGGGATGTAAAAATAGTAGGTACTGCATTGGTTTTCAGTCTTTTTCTTCCATCGGCATTTTGTATAATTTGCGAGACTTCGAAGTGACACTGCAGCAAATGGAGTTCTCAAAATAACGAACCTAATCTTACTAAATTGTACCTACTTACCTCACATAGACGTGAATAAGCTGTAGGTGTCCAATTTTCTCTTTTGCACAATTTAACCCACTGTTCTCTTTGTTGCAAATGTTTGGGAAACGTAAATAAAGCAATACCCTGACCTCGCTTCTTACTACAATTATCTGCTGCGCAGTTTGCCATTATCACGAACTACACCGATACACTCGATTCACTATAGAAAAAGCACAAACCAGTGGACGAACTCAATAGTGTCGTGCAAAGAAGAACCGAAACCGGCAAAATAGAAATTATAAGTACTAAAAATTGAACTCACCTGATTAACTATAGAAAAGCACAAACCAGTGGACGAACTCAATAGTGTCGTACAAAGAAGGACCGAAACCGGTAAAATCGAAATTATTGGTATTAAAAGTTGAACTAAAATGATGTCACGTCGGTTTTGACATGAACATCTGCATCCCAAATTTCAGCATATTAAGGACTACTATGATCACTATTCAAATTCTATAAAGTTTTCAGTACAGGCTGGAAAATCTTAAATTTTCAGTTTTCTATTTCCCTGTGTAAGTAAATTGATTAGTACAGGCATTAGCGCAAGATGGTTTTGAAATTATTTTAGATTTTCTTAAAGTGACTAACTTTTCGAGATATTGACTATTGACATTAAGTTTGCTTTTTCATATACGCATCAAAGGCGGCCATGTCACCACTGTAAAGAGCTCTTTTTTCTTCTCCTTTCAAGATAAACGCAATAAACCTTACATCAGTGAGAAAAAAAAAGAACTGTTTTTAGGCAAACGATTTCAAAATTTCCAGACAAAGATTCATTTACACAAAGCAGCTATTTGTATTAGTGCAAGCTAGGGGTTCCATATCTTGCACTATGATTGCGTCACGGCTCGGTCAGTTAGAGTAGGTACTTTATCTTATTTGCAAAATAGGTATCTACTGTTTCTTATATTCCGAAATGTATAATATCACACTGATATTTGCGGCTTCTTCCAGCAGGTATTTGTTTATTTTGCTAGTAGCCCCTTTTCACCAATTTCACTATAAGTATTCTTTCTTCAGGTGTGTTTCGGTCTTCCTCTATTTCGATTTCCCTTGATGTTATGTTGTAGTTGTTGAATTGTTTTGTTGGTGTTGGGTTTTTAATCAGCGTGTTTCCAATCCATTTACATTTTTTCTTTATTGTTCTCTCATTGGTTCTTGTTGTTTTCTTTCTCAAAGTTGTTCATTTCATTTGCGATGGTTTCTGGAAAGTAAATTCCTAGAAGTGTTCGGAGGCACTTCTTAAGTTTATTTCTTTGGTTTTATACGTTGTTTTGTAACCATGAATTGAAGAACTCCATAGTAAAACTAAAAACTCAACAACAAAGGCATATCTACATTTTTTTTGTTACTATCGGGTATTTTAATACATATTTGGTTTTCGTTATATTTTTCATAGGACTACATGTGTTGTTATATTAATTCATGGATTATTATTCTTGTAGGTACATTGCGTATACACTATCTCGTATTTTCAGTTAATAGGTAATACATCATAAATATACAAATCTTTTTCTGGTTTACAATCTGTGATACACAAATAACGGTTTTCAAATTATGTTCAAACGTCTAAACACGACTTGTCAAAGTAAAGCGTCAAAACATTCTGCCACAAAAATTTCCCAAAACATTTTTAAAATAACACCAACTTGACCATAATTTTGATATAAAATATATCACGTTTCATTCATATTAACAAAAATAAATGGATTTTATGGTCACATACGGCTGTCTAAATTTAGTAAAGGCTAAAAATAGTTTGCCTAAATTTATTATTATGTAATTACATTTTGTATTTGTTTGTTTTATATTACTGAATGCTACCATAGAAATTTATTTCCAGCAATCGTTGAATACAACCATAGAGTATTTGACACTGTTCTGAATTATTATGGGGACGATTATTATGAGTTCTGTATTTTGCATGTCGTTAACAATAAACAATATTTTTACAACATTTTTATATGCGTACCACCCCCACACCATGCGCACCATTATCCTCCTTGGAGGTGAATGGTGCGCAAAACACATAATTTGCCTTTAATTTTTTTTTTTCAAAATTGCATTGAATTGACTAAAATTTAGTATAGCTATAATGTCGATCACATATGTGGGGACAAACAGACAAATGCTGGTGCTTATCAGATTTATGGTGGTTAAATTACAACAAATTTCGCTTAAGTGCGCACCATTCGCCTCCCCACCCCTACATTTTTTAGACATTGCCTGTACAGATATGCCACAAATACAAGCAGGTGCTTCAGGGGGGGATCTTCCTTCTATCTACAGTGAGAAATTACCAGCAACTGGTAGTCGATGCAATTACGATATTCTGTTAGATTACATTATGGTATTGTGAACCTAGTATTTTATGTAATAATTTTTTAGATGGGCAAAACTCTGCAATACACCCAACATGGGGGAGTTACACTCCAGCCATGTTAAGGATGCCAATTTCTAAAGATTTAATTCCAAAAAATAAGGCTGTAGGCAATGGTAAGTTGCAAAATTACAATATTTTCAGATTGTTTCTACATTACAGCTTTTGTATTTTATACTCTTTTTAAAATTATATGTGAAAAGTTAGACAATTGATAGTAATTGTTTATATTTCAGAAGTTACATCCTCTCCGAACAAATATGGGAAGATGGGTTTCTGCGAAGCAAGAATTAGTAGCATTACAAAAACAATGCTATTTAGAAGAGCATGCTGCCAAAATGAAACAGATGCAAGAAAAGCATGACCAAGATTTAAAAATTCAAGAGTAGGAAGCAATTTAAAAAAATCAACAAAGCAAGGAGGAGCACGATTTAAAAATAAAAATTATGCAACTCCAATACAAAAATTTATTAAATAAGTGGTCGTAAACTTGTAAATAAATAAATAAATTGTATTCTTGAAAAGTGTTTTAATACCAATCATTACAGTAAACCATTAAAGTCATTATTTATCAAAATATGTCTGGTCCTATTATTTGCATTAATATTTTGATTTTTCCTTTCTGCTGGGTATATGTTGACATTGTTGGTCAGGTCAATTGCAGCTTCAATTTCTGCATTCATAGGAGGCACTTCATCCCTCGTTTGGCATGCAATATTATGTAGTATTGCACTGGCTACTACTACTGGCTGCACTTTATCAATATATAGTCTAATTCCCAAAGCTAGTATCGGAAATCTTCGTTTTAAAACGCCAAAACAACGTACCACAGGATTTCTAGTGCGAATTTTTTTTTCTATAAATTTCGGCATCTATGCCACAAATAAAGTTACAAATAAAGAAGCAGTCAGGCGCGGCAGTCAGTCTGTTGAAAAGGATAAAGCGATTGGAAGCGGAAGTGAAAGCAAAGAGAAGACGAGTCATTCCCTCTGATGAGTCAGATGCAGAGGAAACGGCTGTCATACGCCATGGTACGGAACCGAACGATTTTCGCTCTGACTCGGAAAGTGACTCGCCTACACCTGTAGCGGTAGGTGAAGAAGGTAAGAATTATTTTTACAGTAGATAAGAACTAGTATGCTCAACACAGTAGATTAAACATCAGCTGAGCTCATACATAAGATGAGACATGTGCGGAATTTACAGTTAAAAAATCAGTGGAGTTCACACTCAAGGTGAGACATGCTGTATTTATACTTAATTTATTCAAAAAGCAGTGGAGCTCACACACAAGGTGAGAAATAGGCTGTATTTTACATTGAGACATGCTGTATTTATACATAATTTATTTAAAACCTGTGGAGCTCAATCACAAGGTGAGACAGGCTGTATTTTACATTGAGATATGCTGTATTTATACATAATTTATTCAAAACCAGTGGAGCTCACACACAAGGTGAGACACAGGCTGTACTTTACATATTTTACTAAAAAACCAGTGGAGCTCACGCATAAGGTGAGACATATGCTGGATTTATGTGCAAATTATAACAGAACAGTAGAGATCATAGAGGTAGTAAGACTTATACTGACTTGAAATATGCGGGGACCCATACTTAAGTAAACTAATAGGGTGTCCATTGTTTTTTGAGCAATTTAACCATGCAAAAGCATTTTCAAAGGAATCCGATGGGAATTCTTTAGATGAGGAGACGTTGAAGGTCTTGGCGGAAGATCCGACAGGGCAGGATAATGGTACTATAGAGTTACATCCCGACCTAGCAAACAGGTGGAATAAGGTCTTGTCTGCAGGCTTACCCGTAGAAATTAAGCAGAAACTGTGTGAAAAATACCCAAGATCGGGAAATTGTAATCTTGAAGCGCCGAAATTGAATCCTGAGGTTATTTCGTCAACAAGCGAATTGGTGAGCAAAAGGGATGGTCACTTTGTGAAATCACAAAACCTGGCAGGATCGGCGTTGGCGGCGTTGGGAGTAGGTATATCAACGTTACTACGGAATAGAGAGGAGGGAGTCGACAGAATGCAATTACTGGAGAACCTTTGTAATGCAGGGCAGTTAATAGCCGAACTTCACCACTCGGAGTCTTTGGCTCGAAGGGCTTACATTTCTCCAGGATTAAATAGGCAGCTGAAACGTGTTTTGACAACAGCAAAATAGACGTTTATCTCTATGGAAAAGACCTAACGGAACAAATAAAAGAAGCAAGGTCAATTGAGAAAATGGGACAGGAACTGAAGAGTTCTTATAATCAAAGACCATCAACTTCTCGCCCAGTTAAGCGTTATTTAAACTGGAAAAGCCCACCTGCTCGACAACAAGGTCGTCCTCAGGTGGGCAACTACAGCAACAGCTCGAGGCAGCAAGTACGAGCAAAGGTCCCTCGCCAGAACAGTGTCAACTGGAATTACCAACGGACTCGAAATCAGAATCATGGGCAGGTTTAGCCATACAACCTTCAACGGCAAAGGCAGTAGAGGTAACAAAACCAGCGGGGCAATTAAAAAACTATGTTAATGTTTGGAAAACCATCACGCAGGATACCTTTATCCTCAATACAGTAAAAGGATATAAGATTGTGTTAAATAGCTCAGTTTGCCAAAACCCGGTAACACCAGAGCCCCGTAGGTCGGAGGTTGAGATAAAAGATTTACAATACGCTATCAACAAAATTATTATTGAAGGGTGTTGTAAAACATTGTGAACCGGTGGCTGGTCAATTCATATCTAGTTATTTTCTTGTATCCAAGTCAGATGGCACAAAAAGATTTATTTTAAACCTCAAAAAGCTAAATAAATTTATTGATACTTTAAAATGGAGGATATAAGAACAGCTAAAAGGTTCTTATCTCCACAGGCTTCTATGTGCAGTGTAGATCTGAAAGATGCATATTTTTAAATCAATGTTCATAGAAATAGCAGAAAACTCTTAAGATTTGTGTTTCAAGGAAAGCTTATGGAGTTTACTTGTTTGCCATTTGGTTTGTGTACAAGTCCGTTTATATTTACTAAATTACTGAAACCTGTTATTCAGGTGTTAAGAGATCAGGGACTTATATCGACTATATATTTAGATGATATTTTACTGTTTGGAAGTAGTAGAGAGACCTGTTTATTTAACTTGCAAATCACTGTAAAACATCTGAAAGCTCTAGGTTTTATTATAAACAAACAAAAGAGTTGCATGGTACCGAACATTCGGTGTAAGTTCTTCGGATTCATAATCGACTCCAATTTCTTTACACTAGAATTAACGCAAGAGAAAAGAACGAGCTTACGGAATCTGATAAGATTCTTCGCAAACAAAAATTGCTGTCAAATCAGAGAGTTTGCACACTTGTTAGGATCCTTAGTAGCAGCTTGTCCGGTGGTAGCATATAGTTGGCTCTACACTAAGAGGCTGGAACGGGAAAAGTTCTTGTGTTTGATTTTAAATGGGGACGATTATGAAGCATCAATGGTAATTCCCAATTATTTAAGGTCCGATTTTGAGTGGTGAATATCAAAATTGCCCAGCGGAAGGAATCCCATTAGAAAATTTGCATTTAAATTTGAAATCTTTTCAGATGCTAGTAAAACGGGGTTTTTGGTCTCAAGAGGAAAGAGAATTCCACATTAATGTTCTAGAGCTTTTAGCGGTTTTCTTGGCTTTAAAAAGCTTAGCTTCGGCTGAGAATAATTGTGAAATTTTGTTGCAGGTAGACAATACCACGGCAATTTCATATGTAAATCGAATGGGGGGTGTTAGGTTTCCCGCGTTAAATAGATTAGCCCAGGAAATTTGGCAATGGACAGAGGCTCGAAATATTTGGTTATTTCCTTCATACCGTGGGAAGACGGAACATAGGGATCTTATAATGCTAATTTTTTAAAATGATCCACGAGTGCTTTGAAGCATTCGCCTTGAAACAATTACACGAATGTCACCGATTGTTAACGATTTCCATGCCGATCATGTATGATCGTCTCTAGATCAACATTTTTGTTTGTGTTTTAAATGTCAATTTACTAAAACCAAAGACAATTAAAGGTTATGTTCATGTTAATTTTTTTTTTAATGGGGTCCTACCTTAACTGAAGTACAGTTTAGAGCTGACAATCGGTAATCCCAGTTAAATTACATGTGAAATGTGAAAATTTACTTTAATAGGATGATCTTCATGTATGAACCGAAGAATTTGATGCGACAATCAGCTTTATGATGCTACAATGCTAATTGCATAAGACTATATTAAGTTGAAATCAAAGAAAAAGCGAATATTAATATCAGTTAGTGTGTACTAATATGAAATCTTTATTTCTACGGCAATTTAATGTGATCAAATCATTGTTACATTAAAAGTATTTGATTTTTAAGGAGCCGGATTCTTGTTTGTTGTCGCAGTTAAGGTCCGCGCGCACTTGTTCGGTTCCGTTCCGTTCGGTTCGGAACCGTCCGATCGGCAAAAATAAAATAAAGCTCCACTAAGCTTACAAATGCCGCGGAAATACATGGAAATTACTGCCATTACGTTGATTTGGTACGGCACCATCCTTTTCGTCCCGTTCTTACCTTTAGACTGATCGGACTTTCGGAATTTTTTGACATCTGTAGTATACTTGGACTGAACAGAACGGGACGAAACCGAACCGACGTAATGCGCAGGCTGCCCTTCATTTCCATGTATTTTGATTATTGCCGATCGGACGGTTCCGAACCGAACGGAATCGAACCGAACAAGTGCGTGCGGACCTTTAGTCGTCGCAAGAATGTAACTAAAGGAATGTATACTTAAATGATGTATAAAATAATAATTTTATTAATGTTAACACAACAATAATACAATAATAGGGGTGGAGGTATAATTCTTGCATACCACAAAGGAAAGTTTTCTAACACAGGTCCACAGCATTATTTTATGTACCTACCAGTATAATTTTCAGTTTCTAATAATGCGTAACTTGCGGAAAGCCTTAATTGTTCACCTAATTCATCATAATCTGAAAAAGATCTTAGAACCATAACGTCAACTGCAAACAAATTATTTTGTATTTATTATTATTAAAACACTTTCTACATTTACATGAACCAATTTGAGCAAATAATTAACAATTTTATTTCTAACTGATTTTCAAGAGCGCGGCTGTCAATTCGTAGGTATTGTAGATAATTGTTGAATCGTTTGTTAGTATAACGCACGCGCGTATTACATCTGTATTAGCAAGCGCGTTAAACATCTGACATAACGACGTCGACGCTTCTAACAAATAGAAATTCAAAGCACTAGTGGATCATTTTAAAAAATTACCATTGTAGTATCTAAGGATAACAAGGAAGCCGATAGACAATCAAGACAGGTAAATATAGACACCGAATGGGAACTATCAGATAGGGCTTACAGCAGCATAGTAGAAACCTTTGGTTCCCCTGGTATAGATTTGTTTGCATCAAGGATTAATGCTAAATGTAAAAGTTATTGTTCCTGGCAAAGAGATCCAGGGTGCCTTGCGATGGACGCGTTTACAATAAACTGGAGTTCTGGTTTCTTTTATGGTTTCCCCCTTTCGCTTTAATTTTAAGGGTTATAAGGAAAATAATTGATGACCAAGCTCGTGGTATCTTGGTGGTGCCGTTTTGGCCTTCTCAGCCTTGGTATCCCCTATTCAAATCACTACTTACGGAAAAACCACTTATTTTCGCCCCTTCAGCTAATCTACTTCTTTCACCCTGTAGGTCAGAGCACTACCCTTTGGCCAGGAACCTTACACTAATTGCAGGGAAGTTATCAGGGAAGCATTCCGCAACCAAAAGTTATCGGATGCAGCCGTAAATGTTGTAATTGCCTCACTCTCTAATGCAACCTTGAAGCAGTATAATGGTTCCCTACAACGTTGGTGGAGTTTATGTCGTATGGGGGGGCCACGACCCCTTTAGAGCATCAGTCAATTTAGTAATAGAATTTTTATTAACTAAGTTTAATAATGGGACAAGTTATGGTACGCTCAATTCTGACAGATCGGCAATCCCACTTATACATATGAAGGATATCTCAAAAAATCCATTGATCAAACGTTTTTTAAGGGGCATTTTTAGATTAAAACCTTCTAGACCTAAATATGAAAAAATTTGGGATCTAATTTGGTACTGGATTGTATCTTTAAATGGTACCCTCTCGACGATTTAACTCTCAAACAGTTAACGGAAAAATTAATAATTTTGCTAGCCTTGACTACTGCACACAGGGTTCAAACGTTTGCTCTTATAGACATTAAGAATATTTGTTGGCTATCTTCGGGTGTTGAAATCAGAGTTCCACACTTAATAAAGACTTCCGCTCCTGGACGAGCACAACCACTTCTGGTTGTACCTTTTTTTCTCAACAAACCGCATTTATGTACAGCAAAAACGGTGAAGTTTTATTTGAAATTCACTGAAAAATTAAGAACGTCAGGTAAACTATTCATTTCATACAAAAAACCTCATAACGAAGTATCCTCACAGACGTTGAGTCGATGGATAAAGCTGTATTAATTAAATCGGGGGTAGACATAAGCTGTTTCTCGGCTCACAGTACACGGCATGCCGCAACTTCGGCGGCATACCAAAAAGGGGTTAACCTTATACGTAGGGCTGCGGGCTGGACTAAAGAGTCGCAGATCTTTACGAGCTTTTACAATAGACCTATTACAAACAAAGCGGATAGTTTTGTTTCGGCAATTATTGGAGGAACTGATGAGGACAATAGCTATACTGATGGGCAATAGTTTTAAGGTTATAAGTATTAAGCTTTGGGTTTGTTTTTGTTTTTTATCATTGATGTCTGTGCTTCTTGTAATAAAAAAAAATATGAGAAGATTGCAACTACTATCTTTAAACATCTACAATGTAATTATGAAAAACGAGGTCTGTAAGTGTAATTATAAGATCAAACGAACTTACTTTAAGTGAAGTTCGATCTTAATTACACGAGGACCTCGTTTGAAGTAATTACTTCCCACCCTAGGAATTTTATTTTTATCCCCACTTAATAGTTTCCCGAGGTGAGTTGCAACTTATCATCACTTTAAACAATACTAGCGGAGAAAAGGAGTACTACAATGTAATTACTTCAAACGAGGTCCTCGTGTAATTAAGATCGAACTTCACTTAAGGTAAGTTCGTTTGATCTTATAAATCTTCATCATCGGTTAGCTCTTCCAAATAATTATTCATCATTTTTCTACCGTACAATAAAATTAACAAGGAAACGTCAAAGTGAAGTCAAGTGAAATACAAAAACTGAGGTTGCATTGGCGTGAACTGACGTTAAACCGATCTTGAACGCTAGGCATCGACGGTTCAAACTGATCCAAGTAAAGTATGGTTTAAACCGTAGATCAAGTTTCGTACAACGCAATTTTGCGATTGAACTAAGTTCAAAGATAATCTAAGGTTGAACTAGCTTCGTACAACCCGGCCTAAGAACGATATTGTTGTTCAACAAGAGGACAGTAACATTTCGAAAATATCGAGTTTGAGTTTGAGAAATATGTTGACATGGGCTTGTGTCCAGTATTAATTGCTAAATAATGATTTTATTAATAACATCCTCTCACATGAAATGACTGACTTTCAAAATAAAGATCCGAAAAATATATATTCAGCTTCAATAAACAAATACAAAGAACAAAACAGATTATTTTCACATAGGTATTTTATTAAGAAAACGAAAAATAGCCAATTGCTGGAGAGATCTTGGTTATGTTATTCAACCAGTGTTGGTAGTGTTTTGTTTGGCTTGCAGACTTTTTTCTAAAACCTTTTTCATTACACAACTGGATTTTCTGATTGGAAACACATAGGAGATGGTTTAGAAACTCACGAAAATTCTAATGAACATAAAAATTCAATCTTAGTGTGGTTGAAAACAAAGTAAGTCTGTTTTAGACAAGCAGCTTGAGGAGCAGCTAAGGAAAGAAACAGAATATTATTACAACGTCCTAAAACGGGATATTGTGGTGGTAAAAATTTTTAGTATAAGGGGCTTAGCAATCAGAGGTTGCGAGAAAGTATTATATTAATTAGGTAAACGTAGTCCCCCAAGTAGTGTTAGCCCAGGGCCCCACAATTTCACGGTTCGCCCCTGGTAGATGGTGTAAGAAAACCTCTATAAGCTCCCTTACAACGGCCCGTATAAAGTTCTACGTAGAACCGTAGAAATACTACATTTTAGAAATAAATGCCAAATCAAACGGTATCTCCAAGTATATCCCAGACATTGTATCTTTAAAGACTTTTATATAACTTGGTGTATGAGGAATGTATAATAATTGAATTTATTAGGTAGAATATTTTATTTTTAAAAATCGTTCCGACTTCCTCACTAATAGGTGGTAGTGTAGGGTGTTTATTATATTAAATTATAACTTGTTTTGTAAAACGGTTTCTATAGAAAGGAGAGATAAATAATTTTGGTGAAAAAGAATAGAAAAGGGTCGATGTCATGTTATAAAAAGATTTATTGTAAATGTCAGCAAAAGGTCAACGTCGTGGTCAACCGCCCGTTGATGTCTTCTTGGCGATACCAAGACAAAATATCAGAAAGAACAAGGGTAGCATGAGGATTACACACTAGGTAGATCGGGACGGGCTATTCAAGATTAAGGAGTCGAATGAAGCAGTGTTCAATAATTACTTATAAAGAGTATTTGCCAATTGTCAATAAAGCCTGTTTAGATTGCTTAATCTTTGGGTTTTATTTTACTTTTACATCAGAAGTGGGATACACGGGGCCGCGTGGAAAAAAAACAAATTTTGCGAACTTTGTTGTGTTGTTGCGTGAATTGTGCAAGTGGTGTGAACAAACTTGTTGGAAACCATGCCACAACGGGGCAGGCAATGCAGTCGCGATAGGCAAGGAGAAGGTTCCCGCAATGTGTCTGGACGTTCCGAGTGTCGATCTGGGGGCCAGATCCGGGATATGAGCAGGGACCGGAGGCGTTGTGGCAGCGAGTGGAGCCGTAGCGGTACAACAGGGTATCCGTCGGCCGCGGCTCTCGAATGCCGAGGCGCCGAAGGCAGGCAACGGCGTCGAACTTCACAGCGGAGCGGGCTCAGTGAATCGATGTTCCAGCTAGGTGAAGCTATCCGCCAAGGCATAGGACAGTTGACCGATATCCTGGGGGTAAGGCCCAACAGGGAACAGGTGGTGAGTACTGCTTCGACTACTATCATTCAGGAATTTAACCCACTTGATCAGGACATTCTTGTATGGTTAAATGTAGTTGACGAGTTTGCATATATGACCACTTGCATCTAGCATTAGGAAAATTCAGGGGCCAGCAGAAATTTGGTATAGGGAGTTACCCACTCCCATTTTTGCGTGGTTAGAATGGAAACAATAATTGTTTGGCGTATTGGTTATTGGAAAGTCCCCGAAAGATTTAAGGGGCCTTCACAAGAATCATGTAAAAGCATATCCTCAATGCATTATTAACTTAGTAAAGCAGCATATTTTATCATTTAAACCAACACAGTCCCATTATTCACGGAGAAAAAATCCCAACTGTGCATATTTACCATCTGATTTGACCATAAAAGATATGTGCGAAATGATTATAAAAGAGTACATGATCAATATATCTTATAAATGTTACTGGAAGGTATTCAAATCAGAATTTAATATAAAATTCGGCTTTCCACGTTCAGATACATGCTCTGAGTGCGACATGTATCAACAAAAACTGAATGCTACAGATGTATCTGATGAAGCAAAAACACAACTTGGAACCCGTCAGGAGCTACATCTCAGAAGAGCTGAAGCATTTTTTTCTGAAAAACGGCGTTTTAAAGTACGAGCTTTAGCTGACGAAATTGACTGCTTAACCTTTGATTTTATGCAAAATCTCCCATTGCCCCATATCTCTACAAATCCCGTCTTCTATTCCCGTCAGTTGTGGTACTATGTATTCGGTATTCACAATCTTGGTACAGACGAAGTTAGTATGTATACTTACCACGAAGGAGTAGCACATAAAGGTGCAAACGACGTAACATCAATGCTGTTACATTATTTGAATAACAACGACTTCAATCCGAGGCATTTGGTACTAATCAGTGACGACTGCCCGGGCCAAAATAAAAACTACGTGATGCTTCATTTTCTTTACGTAGTTGTCCATGTGTTAAAAATTTTCGATACCATTACTTACCTTTTTCCAGTTCGAGGTCACTCCTACCTCCCTAATGAACAGGACTTTGCCCTTATAGAGAAAAAGAAACGACACCTAGAACGAGTAGAAATACCAGAAGACTGAGACAAAGTTATTGTTAAGGCCAAAAAATGTCCATCACCATTTACTCTGGTAAAAATGAATCAAAAGGATATGTATGATATAAAAGAAGCAACTGATAGTTATTTTCTAAAGGTTGCAAAGCCTCCAATAAAGATAAAAGGTGTACGTATGCTGCAGATTGAGAACACTTCACCTCTTATAAAGTTACGTGATAACGGTGATAGTTACTCCTGCCACTGGCGAACATCTATTGTAAGGAATAAGAAGAAGCTGGTGTCTGATGTGGAATTCAAGTCTCCTTATTTAAATAAAACACTAGAAATATCATCTGCAAAACTAAAAAGTGGAGGTGCAAACCTCCCCTGGACTTTCCCATACTAAAAATAAACATTCGTTTTTGGTATTCAACAGTATTGTTCGCCACAACCGATAAACTAAACTTGAAAATTAGTATATGGAAAATTAACACAAGTGCCGATTGTGTTCATCTGCGCATGTGTGATTATTTATATTCATAGGCTGCTAGGATTAGCCGGCGACAAGGAATTCCCGTCCCGCGCATGGTCACTTGAACATATCGGCAATTTCACCCTACACTGTTTTAAAGTTCAAAATTCACGAATTTCTCATTAACCGTACATTTTAGCCATATGAACACCTTATACTATGTGATAGACAATTCAATTTTGCATTCAATTATATAATAATATATAGGATGTTTCATTTAAAATAACAAAGTTGCTTATTGTACTGTGAAAACCAAACACCCTGTATACGTGATATAAATTTAGAAAAATGCAAATCTATATACTGAACAACTTTTGTATTTAAACTTCTTTCATATTTTGACTAATAAAGGCGCTATAGGAGCATCAATTTCCGATTTTCAAAATCTCGTAAAGGGCGCCACAGTGGAATTCTGGCGTTCATCAAAAAACAAAAATGTAGCTAATACCAAGCTGTATAAGTATAGAAAATTTAAACAAATTCCTTAGACCAGTTTTTTTGTAATAATTTTTCAAAAATTTCAAAATTTTTGGAAGAGCGCCGTTGCTACCGTTTTTGGATTTAGTAAATGATTCTTTTTCTTGGTGTAGTACAGCCAAAGGGCTTTCAAACAAGTTGTTGCGAAACCTGATCAGATAACTGGTTTTTGGGTTATGGGGCGTTAAAGTCGAAATTTTGAAAAATTCATAGCGGCCGCCATTTTGAAGTTAGAGAGTCCGGCAAAAAACTGTTTCCCTTCAATTATGGTCTTCTTTCATATTCCCTACTCAGATTTTCAAAATTCCGCTTCTGAAAAAAATGATACCAAAAAAACATGTCTAACTTCCGCTTCCGGTTTCGGATTTTTTTCAAAAGCTTATTTTGTCGATGAATTTTCGATATACCCCTTCATTTAAAATTTCATCAAAATCGGTTCACTAGTTTTTACGTTAGAGGCGTTACATACATACACACATACATACATACACACACACCCACCCACCCACCCACAGACAGACATTTTTTCTAGACCACTTTTTTGGGTTCCTGGGGGCCCAAAACACGTATTTCCGCGAAAATCTCGATTTCGAAAATTTTCATGATATCAATACTTCCCCTATATCAGTGGTGGTATGGGAAAGTAAAAAACCTCAAAGCATTAATGTCTTAAGCCGGGTTCACTCTCGTACGCAGAACTCCGCTGACGCAGAAAGTCGTTGCCGTAGAAAGTAGAACTGCGTACATTTCAATGCGTTTGTATTTACTCGCACGCCGGTGTTGACAACGCAGATGGCTGTAACTATGCGCATAAGTAAGAAACGTGAAAGTTTGTAGAAGTTCAACTTGCTACGTTCTCGTGATCAGTCTGAGCGAAGTCACACGTGTTCGCCATTGTTTACAGCTGTCAAAAACCACGTGCGAATTATGAGTGCAATTATCGATGAATTTCAACTGATTACAATTATAAGTTTAAGGCCGGAATTGTGGGATACCACTATCGTACAATTCCGGGATAAAACTTTAAAAATAAGAGCGTGGCAAGGAGTTGCCAGGGATGTAGGAGGGTCAGGTTCGTTATTTATTTATCATACTTAAATTGAAAATATTATAGTACGTAGTGCAAAATTAAGATAAATATACATTGCTAGTTGAATGTTGCCAAGCAACATGGAAGAAGCTACGAGACCGATACACTCGAAACAAACGTGTCCCGCACTCAGGCGATGAAGGTGGGAGGAAGCCTTAGGACAAGGAAGAGGCACTTAAATTTTTGGACAAAATTATTGTTAAAAGAAGGTAAGCATTAAATCAGTTTGAATTGTTGATGTTTAATTTTAATATCATTTTATAGAACTTGTACGAATACGATTATCGCTTCTCAAGCTACCGCGTCCCCAACTATCTGTTCCCAAGCTACCGCTTCCCAAGCAAGCGAAGTAATTTATGCAGAGGTGATGACACCAGAACCTTCTGAAGCCTCAAAAGCAGATGACGATGCCAAAAGCCAACAAGACCACGAAGATGCTAGCCTCCCCATTATTATCTTGGATAACGGCCTCGACATAGAACAAACGCTGAAAGTTCTGCAAGATACAGAGGAGGTTAGCATCGAGCCTGTGCCCAGCACTTCATTTACAACACCAATTCGTGTTAAACCAGCAGATAAAGCTGCACCCGTACCTCGCGGTGTCAAACGTAAAGCCAATGGGAAAACTCAAGGGAAAACTGCAGGCAAGGATGACAGTGTATCAGCATCTCTGATAGCGGCAATTGATAAATTATCCAATTGTGATGAGGGGGAGACCGCTGTACTAAGTGCAAATGAAGCATTCTTACAGTACCACAGCCAGCAGATCCGAGACTTACTGCAAAATAAAGCTGCTGTGGTACAAAGGCGATTAAGGAATCGTATACATGCTTTCATTGACGAATTGTACGAGGAATTTGAGCCAGTTTAGCTTTATTAGTGTTGTACATATTTTATTTTATAATAATAACGCTCATGTATTTACATTTGCTGTTTTATTTTAATTATTTGTACCTGTAATAACTGATTCTTGCCAAGGAACGCTGCCTTCATCCGAGTTTAAATAATCGCAAAGACCATTTCTTAAATTTAGAACCTGAAGCGAGTAATTGCGGGAACCCTGATTAAGTATATTTTCAAATCCATTAGATTCTCTTCGCCACAAACCATGTATAACCTGCAAAAAATGGTATATGTTGAAGTGCAATTTAAGAAAAGTATATGTACATACTTGGCGGTTTTCAGTTTCACTATCCACTATATGTTTAATAAAGGAATCGCATTGCCTCGTAGACCTCAAAAAATTGTGCAACACAGTTGTTGCTTTAACAATAGCATCCACTGTTTTTGGATGGCCTATTATTGGTCTTCCGAGTATTCTCCATCTAGCGGCTAAAATACCAAATGTATTTTCAATAATCCGCCGTGCCCTACTCAGTCTGTAATTAAAAATCATTTGTTTGTGTGTCGCATTTTTTTGGGGATATGGCCTCATTATGTTTTTTCTTAAAGGAAATGCTTCATCCGCAACAAAATAGCAGGGAAATTGTTTATTGGTATTTGGCAAAATAGCATATTGAGGCGTGTTTATTGTTCCTCCGATAATTGCTGCACCAAATTCCGAATTCCTAAACACACCATTGTCTCCGCAAATACCTGCAAATAGATATTAGCTGATACTAAACGATACAGGTTATCAAAATTCCTTTACCTTGAGCACCAATATCAACAAATGTAAATTTATAGTCTGCATCGCAAATAGCCATTAGGTGAATACTATAAAAGTGTTTATAATTATAAAATGAGCTCCCCGATTTATTGGGGCTTTGTATGGCAATATGTTTGCCATCTATTGCTCCAAGGCAGTTGGGCATATTCCACCTGAAAGAAATTATGGTGTGGTATCTGCTAATATTTACAATTAACTTACCTTTCATAAAACTGGATTTTAATATTTTCCCATTGTTCTGGAGTTGGCGGTGACATATACCTTGGAGCCAAAATCTCCCAAAGTGCATTACATGTCTCTCTTATAATTTTGGAGACGGTCCCACGTCCTCTAAGGTATGAACGAGCTACTTCACACATAGCAGAACCCTGTGCTAGGTAACTAATACATTTAAATTATTTTATGTACGTATTACATTAGCCGCATATAGTTTTAATAAATAGGTATTACCTTAATGTTATCGCTAGTCGTTCTTCAACCGTTACAGTATTGATGCAGCTTCTTTTATTCAATTTTTCTTTTAGCAAATTTCCTAACTCCTTAAATTCATGGATATACATCCGAATGTATTTATAAAATTCTTCTGTGTCTTCGGTCAGCATCACATTAAAAGTATTAAGAAACCTTCCCATTCTTCTGCGATGTTG
Organism: Hemicrepidius hirtus; assembly: GCA_963082805.1. Classification (NCBI taxonomy): domain Eukaryota; kingdom Metazoa; phylum Arthropoda; class Insecta; order Coleoptera; family Elateridae; genus Hemicrepidius; species Hemicrepidius hirtus. The sequence continues at coordinate 30,236,415 of OY720161.1, read as the reverse complement.
ATTTAATGGTCGCACCAGCCATCTGCGAGTCCTTTTAACTTTTGGTAACAACAATCCGTGATGATGACCTAATGAAGCTAATAATAATAGCTTCATTTTGGTTTTCCGACTAATTGGCATCTATATATATGGGTACATCAATATTTAAGTGAATTTGATTAAAACTTAAATGAAATGAATCGTACTACTTATAAATATATAATTACCTTAAAACAGTTGATACAAAGCGTGGCACTGTACACAGCTGCACACCACGTGTAATAACACTTGCGTCCTACTACCCATGAACAAAAACCGATGTATTTAAGTACGTAGAAGAACGTAGCGGGACGTAGTTCTACAACAATGAATTTCACGTACTTCTGCGTTAGCGTAGTTCTGCGTACGAGAGTGAACGCGCCTTTACTTAGAAACACCTGCTAATATTGAGTTTTATCAACGAATCTTTGACCTTATCAACGAATCTTTGACCAACAAGATTTGAGAGATGTGGATGAAGGACCGGAAGTGGACGAAGATGATAACAGTAGTGGCTGTGAAGACTTCTAATAAATAATTGATGTAATAATTAGTAATTTAATAGTAATAAGGGTTTTCTTTCGTTCCATTAATGTATTTTGTCTCACTTTAATAAAAAAATTCCAAAAAAACGACACAAGTCCAAACGTAATTATTTTTTTTGACACAGATATTCAATATTTTTCAATACTGCACATGTTTTTATTTAGTTAATATAAAACATAACCACATCCTAAAATTAAATTTCATAATACTTGGCACATTTTTGTGCCAGAAAGTTTTATTTTGATTTCCCACAAATCGTTTTTTTGGACTTGTGCCGTTTTTCAAATAAACGCCTCAATTGTTAACAGAACAATTCAGACTTAAACGTGATTTAAATTCAGATCTAAAACAAATGATGGAATAGCCCGAGGTAACAAAAGTTTGTACGCGTATACATTTGAAAAATTGGCGCTAATTCACAAATTAAAGCTCCCAATATCAGGTGAGGATCAGGTTAACTTGATTGGGGAATTACCGATAAACAAGTAAAATTTTCGATTGAAACAGCAGGTATAAAGGAGCCTAGCCAATTGGCTCGTCATTTTAAGACATTGGATGAGAGATACGGGCGGTTGACTCGTGCGGTGGCAGGCACATCTGCATCACGAGCGCCACAAGAGGGTAAAATACGAACAGCTGTATGTTGTTATCGATGTAAACCACCTGGCCACGTAAAACGGGACCGTAGTTTCTCGAGTACACTCTCGACAACTCGCCCTTGAATAGGGAAGAGTGGTACACAGTGCAACTTAGCAGTCTAGGTATTAGTGCCACGTTTTTAAGGCGAAGTCCAGTTTTTCAAGGTAAGAACTAAAATCTTATTGAAATTGTTTTAGTTTGTTATTGCAATTGCCTGCATTTTATTGCAAACTGTTTTAATACTATCAGATCTGTTCTATTTTAATGCAACTTTGCGTTATAGAACATAACTTAAGTTTTCAGTATTTAGTGACCATAGACATTATTTAATCAGAAGATGTCACATGGTACACAGTGGAACAACGGTATGTGGTACACAGTGGAACAGCGTTCTACCGTGTACCATATTAAAGATTATTTATATTAATAACCAAAATATTGCAAATAATTAAATAATTTAATTATTTGCAGATGCCTAGAATAAAAAAACAAAGAAACATTGGTAATACAAGTAAAGAGGTTATGCTAACTGCAGTTCTTGAGGAAGGTTCCAGTATCCGTGATGCAGCAGACCGTTTTTATGTTAAACAAACAACTCTACATAGGTATGTTAAGCAAAAACGGGAAAATGCTGACCATGAAATGCACATGGAGCCTAACTATGCTGTAAATAGAATTTTTACTGACGAAGAATAAGTTGCATTAGCAGAATATATAACCACATGCGGTAAGATGGCTTATGGGCTGACAACTTTGAATGTAAGAAAATTGGCTTGTGAATGCGCTGTTAGGAATAATAAAAAAATACCAAAGTCTTGGAATGAATCTCAGGCAGCAGGTGTAGATTGGATAAGAGCATTCATGAGAAGAAGACAAAATTTGAGCTTGCGACAACCAGAGACATGTAGTCTAAGCAGATTGACATCATATAACAAACACAAACTTCATGCTTTTTTTCAAAACCTGAAGGATATTCTAGAACGCATGCCAACTATTGCGGATGGATCCCGCATATATAACCTCGATGAAACTAGCACCACCACAGTACACTGTCCTAAGAAAATTGTGTGTCAAAAAGGAGTCAAACAAGTAAACAGCTGTACAAGCGGTGAAAGGGGACAATTAGTTACAACTTGTGCAATTATTTGTGCACTTGGATCATTTTTACACCAATTATGGTATTTCCCCGCAAGAAATTTAAAGCTCACATGCTAAATGGAGCGCCGCCGGGAACTCTAGGATTAGCGAATAGTTCGGGGTGGATGAACTCAGAATTATTTTCTAATGTCATGGACATTTCATTAAGCACACCAACAGCACCAAAGATAAACCAACACTACTGATTTTCGACAATCACGAGAGCCACATTTCAATTAACGTAGTGGAAAAAGCTCGTGCAGCAGGAGTCAACATAATAACATTGCCTCCTCATTGCAGCAGTAAGATGCAACCTCTGGATGTATCAGTTTTTGTCCCTTTCAAGGCTTTCTACAACGCATCTTGAGAGCCATGGTTACTGCAATTCCGCTTACAATTTATAACATTGTCGAATGTGTAGGTGAGGCACACGCAAAAGCATTGACGCCTACAAATATTATTTCTGGATTTAGGAAAACTGGAATTCATCCATTCGACGAGACAATTTTCACCGAGCAAGATTATTTAATGTCTTCCGTCACTGACCGCACTTTAAATAACAGCAATAGCAAAGACCTTGCTGAAATTCAAGTAGCAACTGCGACAACTTCCGGTTCTAGTATAGACAGAGGCCTCACCACACCACATCCAGAAAATGTAGGAGCTCAAGAAGCAACAGTCAGCACAAGCACGGAGGTCGAACAGAATAACGATGAAGTAGCCAATGGGGCCGAAGGAAAATCAAATTTTATTTCTCCTGCGCACATTCGTGGATATCCTAAAGCTCAACCTCGACAAATAACTAGAAAACCCAGAAAGCGCGGCAAAAGCTCCATTATCACCGATACTCCGGAAAAAGATGCATTGCTTGAGAAGGAACAACTAAAAACACAAACGCAAAAAAAACAAAAGTCAAACTTCCACAGGCACTTACAAAAAAATCTAAAAAAGTGAAGAGATCAGTGATTGTAGATGATATCGATTCAACGGATGCCGAAAATGATGAGCTGCAGTATAATGAAAGTTCCTCCAGCGAGTTGTCCGAAATAGACTAGTTTGATTTCAACAATGAAGCAAACAAAAATGATTTCGTGCTTGTGCAGTTTACCAAAGGTATTCATTACGTGGGGAAGGTCCTTTCAAACTTGGATGAGAACGAAGATTACGAGGTGTCATTTCTTCGGAAAACCAAAAAACTAAGTGGTTGTTATTTTTTATTCCCACCAGTTCTTGACATTTCCTTAGTGAAAAAAAATGACATTAAATATGTTTTGCCACAACCACTGGTGTCCTCAGAAAACAAACGTCTTCGCAATTATTTTAAGTTTGAAATAAATTTTGGGGCGTTAGATGTTCGGTAAGTTACGGATATCGTTTTATTTATATTCATTTATCTCTATTTTAGTTTATTTTTTAAAATGGTATGTTTTATTCGTTCAGTTAATCTAATAAAAACATGTTCCACTGTGTACCACGTGCGGTACACAGTGGAACAGATGAGGCGTATCTTTTTGTAATTTCAAAAAATATTGCAGTTTTTCCGTTTTATGTTAGTTTAAACATTGCTTAATCAATCTATCTAGTTAGTTCTCTTTGTATTAAAATGATGTTTTACAAAATATATTTTTTTTTTCGTTCCACTGTGTACCACTCTCCCCTATGTTAATTGTATAGGTCGCCCCGCAAATGAAAATGTCTTTTAAAATATATACATTACTGGTCACGCGGGAAAATGTTATATTGACTGTGGCAGCGAGTGCTCACTTGTCATTAACGATCGTAAATCAGCTGGCGCTAGAAAAAATATACTAACAGAAAAGGCTGTTTTGTCTACGACTGCAGGCGCACAACTTCGACCCGAGTTTGTGGTGGTCGCAGAGCTTGAACGCGATAATATTAAACGAACTATCGAATTTTATGTAGTTGAATCTTGTGTCATGGGTATCAATATTTTAATAGGGGAAAGTTTCAACGAACTATGCGACATAGAGGACCAAGACGCCAAACAATTATCGATTACTTTATTGAACGAATATTTCGAATGCGTAGTGCGTAATTTAAACGAGATGGGAGTTACACATTTAACCGAAATGAAAATAAAGTTAACATCTGATCAACCGTTAGCCCAAAGATCGCGACAGTTTTCCGATTTTGAACGTATGCAGATTTGCGAAATAATTGATGATTTACTTGCGAACAACATAATTCGCGAGTCCCATAGTCCATATGCAAGTCAAGTTTTACTGGCAACAAAAAAATCGAGAAACAGCGACTGTGTGTGGGTTATAGAAATTTAAACGAAATTACCGTTCAGGGCCCAGTACCCATTACCAATTATCGAAGACCAACTTAGGCGGCTGTCAGGTTTTAATTATTTTATCAGCCTTGACCTGTTTTCCGAGTACTACCACATACCGATGGCGGCCGACTCAATTGCGTTAACAGCTTTCATTACTCAAGATGGGTACTATGAATTTCTCCGTGTACCCTTCAGCCTTACGAACGCTCCGACAACGTTCCATCGCATGCCCAATTCTGCCCTTGGTAATCTACGCTTCAGCAAGGTGTTAGTTTACCTCGACGACGTTCTTCTTCCTAGAAAAACTATCGCGGAAACCCTAGGCACATTAAGAGAGGTGTTGGAAATATTTCGCCAACACGGCCCACGTTAAATTTAAAAAAAATGCTATTTCCTCCAAACGAGTATACAATATTTGAGATATGAGATAAGCGATTCCATTATAAAATATTCTGCCCTTAAAATAGAAGCGTTGCACAATTTCCACAACACCCAAAAGCGTCCAGCAGGTGCCCCAATATCTAGGACTAACTGGGTACTTCCGAAAATTCATCCGCGATTATGCAGTAAAAGCCAGGCCTCTGAGTAGTGCTGTTGAAAGGTACTGAGTGGATGTGGGGAGACGCACAGGCGATATCCTTCGGTATATTGAAGGAAAGCTTAATGTCCTCACCAGTTTTGGTCCTGTTTGACCCTTGAAAGAGTATTAAAGTATACACGGAAGCTAGTCGGTGGGGTTTGGGAACATGACGACGGCGAAAGATCTGTGGCGTATTATACCAGGCAGACTACCAGGGAGGAACAAAAGTGGCATTCATACGAACTTGAGGCTCTTGCCATTGTGTCCGCAATAAAACGTTATCGGTAGTATTTGTTAGGTAGGTTCTCCACGGTAATTACGGATTATGCAGCAGTTCAACAAACTTTTGATAAGCAAGAAATTAACGCTCGAATAGGTCGATGGGTATTAGTATTGTGTATTTCAAGTCCCCTGTTGATAAACCACCCGGTCTATTGCACCCATTACAAAAGTACCGAGACCCTTCCACACGATTCACATAGACCATCTAGGTCCTTCCGTTAAAGTCAGGAAACGCTCAAATTTTGGTAGCAATCGACGCCTTTACGAAATTCATTCAGCTATACCCGATCAAGAATACAACAACTAAAGCTACCATAAAATGTTTGAAAGAGTTAATAAAATTATTTGGCGTTGTCCGTAGAATAATCAATGACCAAGGTAAATCTTTCGCTGGCACTAAATTCCAATGTTTCCGCCAGGAAATCGGTACCACACACCATTTAATAGCCATGGCTATACCTCGTAGCAACGGTCAGGTTGAGCGGTATTATAAAATCATAATTGATTCCTTAGCGACCATGGGCGCGGATAAGGACGATACGTGTCCCGTATTCAAGTAGGGTTGGGTTGAACGGCACCCTACATAAGGCCATAGGGGTGACCCCCCAGCGACGAGTTAATGAGTTATAGACTTGTTTCTTAAGGTCAGTTGGCAGCAACAGAACCAGAGGAACTGAACGTCACAAAAATACGGCATAATATGGAGCAGCTCATGCAGAATCATTAAGCTGATCAAAACGCGCTATTCGACCGCAAACGCAGTGTACCCCCTGAGTATGAGGAGGGCGATCTCGTCCTGCTTCGGGTAACCAATACCCCAGCAGCCGTAAACTGTTACGCAAGTGGAGAAGGCCGTTTCGAGTATCATGCATACTGGGAAGAGACCGGTATGAAGTCTCCGATAGATGAAGAAAAGAAACGGTAATACGAGGATGTGCAAGGCAGTGTTTTAGGACCACTTCTTTTATTTATTTACATTAATGATATTTATATTTCAATAAAAATCTGTAAAATTGTATTATTTGCAGATGATGCCTTAATTTATGTATTTGGTAATAAAGTAAATGATTGTTTTTCTCACAATTTTGATTTCGTTCATGAAATACAATATCTGGGAGTTCTTTTGGATGATAAATTGTGTTTTGTTAAACACTTTGAGTCGATCTCGAAGAAAATTAGTAAGAAAGTCGGTTTTTTGTGTCGCATCTCGGAGAGTAGCAATTTTGCTGCGACGCGTCATCGCTGTACCGAGGACGTGATGTTTAGAGGCCACCCTATTCAGTTACAAATCGAACTGCAGAAGACGAGGAATGAAATGCAAAAGGGTTAAAATACGATTGGCATTTAGCAAGTGAAGACGTATTTAAATAATCAGAAATAAAGTGTTTAAGAGTTCGTTTTGTTCTTTTGAATGTAAAATAGACTACAATAAGCTTGAAGTAATTAAGCTTTTAGTTCAGAAGTGGAATTTTACCTGTGAGCAAGCTATTTCGCAAGTTACTTGTTTTTAAGTGTTAAAAGTCAATCAACACCGCGAGCGTCCACGTCAAAGCGACGTCGGCGTTCTCCAAGCCCTTGTAGTTCTAGGAGCTCCGAGAACGAAGAACAAATTTCACGCAAAAGGTATGATAAAACACGTACTGAAAACGTACATTCAAAACGTGTACCTTCGGAAGTGCATGAGGTTTCGCGACGTTTGACCCCATCAGCGTCAAGTACGAATGTTGAAAATGCCGGTCAGCAGGAAATAATACGGCGGTTGGAAGATACTGTACGCGAGTTGCTTCGACGTGAAGCTGATACTCGCAACGTGAACGTCACGTCCCGTTTAATGCACTCTGACATTATTCCTGAATACGAACCCGGCGATTTAAATTTTTGCTGAAAAGTGGCTGTACAAAATTAATCAATTAGGGGAAATACATCATTGGCAGAACGCCAAGAAAATATTTCAGATGCAGGCTAGGTTGCGTGGAATTGCAAAGCAGTGGTACAACAATCTGCCGAGCTACGATTTGTCTTGGCTTATTATTCGAACTTTCCCAGAACATAAGGACTTCACATCAACGTTGAAAAAATTAATTGCACGAACCAAGCTGTATAACGAAACAATGACACATTACTACTTTTCGAAGTTACAATTGTTGCAAACGTGCGACATTTTGGGGACAAATGCCGTTTCATGCATTACCGATGGTTTTCCTTCATCGCTACAAACGGCTGCAAAGGCGGGACGATTTCAAACACCTGAAGCACTGTATCAAGAGTACTTGGCCACAGTCAAAACCGAGGTGGAGTATAATAAAACTCCAATCGTCTCCAATTAACCCCTTGTCTCCCAGACCTTGAAAAAAAATCTAGCCCTTTGTCGCCCAGCGCTACTGTAAAGTCCCAACGTTTAATTCTCCTGGTATTCATAGATTAGAGAGAAATTAGTGTTTCTCTGCCATAGATCCTTTAAAGTACCAAGTAGTTAGCTGCTTTAACTATAGCAAGGTTGGCAACATCAATTAATTCTGCACTAAACGTCAGCTGTCAGATGTGCTTGTGAAAGACTAATGTGTGCAAATTTAAAAGGTGATTATCCATAAACTGTGTACGTTATTATTAGACATTTTATCGCTGTGGTGTGTTGTAAACGTTTAGGTAAGTAAAATTTATTTAAATTATTTTGTTTGATGTACTATAGATGTAATTATGATAAAAAATAGGATTGGTACTTATAAGTACGCTTGGTGCATATACAGGGTGTCCGTCTTTCGAAGCTAAGCATGGGGATATCGGTTAGCTTAAGAGATACGAAGTCGGTCAAATGGAGGCAACGTTGCGTATTTTAATGCTGATCAATAATCTGAAAAGAAATTTGACCTACGACGTTTAGTTTAGAAAATATCTAAACAAAATCAAAATTCCCGATTTTTGTTTTTCGCTGATAAAATGAAAACAAGTGAAACTACGAATTTTTAATTCAGACATTTTTAACACTTTTTTACGGGGAATCTAAATATGCGATTGTTTTTTTCATATCGTTTAAAATCGACTGTCAACTTTTGTTTTTCTTATGGACGCCATATTGGATTTTTGCATTTCTAAATGTGACTTTTTTTTTTTATTTCAACTATGTACGTACATAATACTTTAGCTTGTGTTTTCACCTAAAATTTTGAGTTATCCGTTTTTACGCAGAGTGCCATGGAAACAAAAGCGACAAGTTTGTTTTAAGGAAAATTTTGAAAGTTCTTACTACATTGTAATTTTAAGATAGGTAAGTAATTTTCTGAAAGGAAATGAAAAATTCTAATGAAGAACAACGTGATATGTTGGAAATTTATTATTCTTCGCATCGGAATGTAGAAATTACTTCCGAAACGCATCTGCAACGAATTCCAGAGAGAAACCAACCAGGTCCTAGTTATTTCTTGCGTCTTCATCGAAATCTAAGCGAATATGGCTCCTTTTGTAAACCCAGGCAGAAACACGAACTGAAAAACCGGAAGGGATTGCATATCTCTATTCAAAGAACAACAATACTTAAATATTTCTTACTATCCCGTTGTTTTCGATTAAAATTTTAGTTTTTAGTATTTGCTATAATTTTCTGTTTTTTAATTTTTATTCTATTGTTTCAACATAATCATATTAGATGATAATAAATTTTGTTATATCCCATTAGTCTTCTTTTAAGACTCGCATTTCTTTCATTAACCTAGCCAAACCAATAACCTTATGACTTAAAATTAAATTCATAACAGAATTCTCTTTAAAACAAACTTGTCGCTTTTGTTTCCATGGCACTCTGCGTACAAATGAATAACTTGAAATTGTAGGTAAAAACACAAGCTAAAGTATTATGTGTCATACATAGTTGAAATAAAAAAAAAAGTTACATTCAAAAATGCAAAAATCCAATATGGCGTCCATAAGAAAAACAAAAGTTGACAGTCGATTGTTGGCTATTTTAAACGATATGAGAACAAAAATTGCAGATTTAGATTCCCCGTAAAAAAGTGTCTTAAAAATGTCTTAATGGAAAATTTGTAGTTTCACTTGTTTTCATTTTATCAGCGAAAAACAAAAATTGGGAATTTTGATTTTTTCTAGATATTTTCTAAAGTAAACGTCGTAGGTGAAATTTATTTTTAGATTATTGATCAGCATTAAAATACGCAACTTTGCCTCCATTTAACCGACTTCGTACCTCTTAAGCTAAACGAGATCCCCATGCTTAGCTTCGAAAGACTGACACCCTGTATAGGTACCTACCTTCAAATTTATTTTTCCTACTTACTATAATTATTGAAATTACATGATGATTTTTGTTTATGTAGAACAATATTATGGATTGGAAGAGTAATAACAGACACAACCTAACTGACCAGGAATTGCTTCAGTTAATCGAGGAGGATGACTTGGACGACCTTTTACCTATTGACAATTCGCAGGATACTGATGTAGAACCAGATGAAGATGAAGACGAGAATTACTTGGAAATGATTGGTAGTGAAGGTATAAATATGTATTGCAGTTTTGTTGAATAAAATTATTTTATATAAACTTTTTTAGAAAAAATTATACCAGAAGCAGAAAGGGCACAAGCTGTGCTAGAAGTTATTGACCATAATGAAGGTGAAGAAGAAGAACCTGAAACAGATCGAAGGTGGACAAAACGAGAAACTGATACGAAGGTTCCAGATAATTACATTGAACCCGAAGGAATAAATGAATATGAATTTGTGTCTTGTGGTACATCCACAGAGATATTTTTGAAAGTGTTGGGAAGTGCCATCGAGGATATTACATTTCAAAGTAATTTATACGCAACACAAAAAGGAAAAAATTTAAATCTTACTGAAAAAGAGCTAATGACTTTCATTGGCATTAACTTTTTGATGGGATACCATCAATTACCAAGTTTATCAAACTACTGGTCAACAAATGAAGACCTGGAACTCTACCTATTGTGATCAAAGCAATGACCCGAAACAGATTTCAAAGTATACTGTCTTACCTACATGTAAATGATAATAGCCTTTTGGCTAAGGACAATACAGATAAAGTTTATAAAGTACGACCATTAATCAAACATCTCAATCAACAGTTTGCGGTATTGTATCACGGTACAAGGGAACTAAGTGTGGATGAATCTATGGTTAGATTTAAGGGTAGAAGCTCCATCAAGCAATATAACGCGATGAAACCGATTAAGAGGGGCTACAAACTCTGGTGCCTTTCTGATCAATATGGTTTGATTAAAAAATTTGAATGAAAATGTGTATCAGGGAAAGAATAAACAGATAGATTCAAAGTATGATAAATACAATTTAGGCGAAAAGGTTGTACTATCTCTAACAGAAGAGTGGGGAAAGAATAAAATAGTTTACTATGACAACTTTTTTAATTCTATAAAGCTATTGGAAAAATTAAAACTAGAAAAAACGTTGGCATGTGGAACAATACGAAGCAACAGAAAAGGAACTCCACAGAACCTAGCAGCTGATAAAACACTGAAACGAGGTGATTTTGATTTTAGGGTTTCTAATATAGGTGTCAATTACTTCAAGTGGAAGGACTATAAAACAGTGACTCTAGCTTCCAACTTCCATGGTAGTGAAAAGGTGGAGGTAGAGAGAAAGGAATAAAGGAAAATAACGAAATACCTGCATACTTTCGTAATGTTCAGTTAGCTAAAATCTTTAGGATAAAGTAGGATTGTTACGCTAATAATATTCTTGAGACTGTGTTATTGTTTTTGTTTTAATGCATGTAACATATTGTGATATAGGCTAACGATTTTTGTTTTGTCTTTATTATTATTATTGTAAATAGCATGGCTAATTGACTAAACTCTACAATGATGTGTGTAGACTATCGAGACCTAAATAAAAGGGCGGTAAAGAATCCATTGCAGTTAAGCACATAACCGCTTTTATAACTTCGGATGGGTTAAGCTGTCAGCTGTCAGTTTCAAAATTTGATGACTTTTGTCATAAAGAAAAGGGTAATATTGAATTATATCGATTAACGAATTTTCTTCGTACATCTTTAAAAAAATTAATCAGAAGTTAAGAGGTTATGTACTAAGCAAGCACGTGGTGGACAGAGAACAAAACCACAAAACAAAACACGGTAACGACACCGAACACGCATCAAGCGACTCGATCGTACACGAGACGCCACGATGACGCAACGATGACGTACCGTAAACTCGACGAAATGAACATCGGTCATATTCAACGGTACGCTACGGTTGCTACGTTACAGTACGAAAAACTATGAACTACGTTGTTGAAAATTACGTGTTCAAAACCCAGCGCTACGGTACAGTACGGTGCGTACAGTACGGTACGGCGACTCTGAATCCAGCTTTAAGCTGGATTCAGAGTAGCCGTACCGTATTGGACGCACCGTACCGTACCGTATCAGTAACCGTATAGACCATTTCAACATTCATAGTTAAGTTGACGTAATACTTTACCCATGCGTACAGCAGATCTGTCAAGTTCAGATATCGGCTGACGTTTTATAACCTAACCTCCTAACATTTTCCTTCTTGGAATTGTCCTTGTAATCTACTCTACTTTTATCATAAATAAATGCATAATATTGAATAATATCAATTAGGGCTCTTTCGTCCACCATATTTTAAGGTTAGCTAGCTCAAATGCACATCAAATGGTTAGATTCCAGACTGCATTTAGCTTAGTTTAAAACACACGTAATACCACCAAATGCCACACCAGGACGCCACACGCGTTAAAATCCTCGATTTTACACGAGGTTGTACGATTGCCGTACCGTAAGACGAAGAAATGAAAATTGGTCAATTGCAACGGTACGGTACGGATACTACGTTACGGTACGAACAACTATGAACTACAACATAAGAATCTACGTGTTCAAACGTTACGGTACGGTGCGTTCAATACGGTACGGCTACTATGAATCCAGCTTTATACGAGTTCAATCGTATTCCCTTTGGATATGTAAATTCACCAGCTGTCTACCAACGGGACATCGATGTGACACTGGGAGAATTAAAGGGAACACAAGCCTAATAGGTGTATATCGACTGGCTAGAGGAAAGAATCGAAAGACTACAAAATCTCCGCCTTCAGACGTAAAAGGGATGCGGCAATTTATAGGTGTAGCAAGTTATTTCAGGCGTTTTATTCAACACTTCTCAAACATCACACCACCAATAACTGCTCTATTACGGAAGAACCAATGGTCAAAGGAGTGCGAGCAAGCGGTTATCAGCGAATTAACTAACAACCGGCATTAAGAATCTTCAACCCGAATTTACATTGTGAGCTGCATACAGACGCCAGTTCTATCGGATAGGTTCCTCTTTGATGCAAAAAGAAAATGGTGTCAGTAATCCCATCGCCTATTATAGTAAACACACCACAGAGTCGGAGTTCAAATACCACTCTTAGTGGAGATTCACAATGGTCGTAAGCATAAGAAATACATAAAGCTATATATTTTATTTAAACATAGTATAACCGTAAAATATTACGTGTTCACAATGTCCCTAAAAAATACGCAAAATTAATCACAAACCACAACCTACTCATCGCAATTGGTATCATCTGTCATCTCATCATCTGCATGCGTTTACTATGAGTGAAATGCAAGAAAACCAATTATTATTGTTACTGTTACTAGTGTTACTGAAACGAAGACAAGGGTAACGGCAGGCAAGTTTGTCAAAACAAAAACAGAAAAGACGTTCGCGTTCGTCCAATAAACAGAATTCGAGAGAAAAAGTTCAAAAATCCGCATTTTCGATTTTGAGAGATATAAATCACCACATCAAAATCAACTACGATTCGCCACAAATATATTTGTTTAGTAAGATGTACGTAAAAAGTTAAAATAATTAACTTTTTTATGTAGCCGTTATGAAAAATTATGTATACCCGTAAACATAACATAAAACAACTTGCATTGTGAACAACATCATTAGAAAACAGTATCCAACTTTACGTGATTCTTATAAATTATGTATTTTTTATGCTTACGACCATTGTGAATCCCCACTTACGCATTGGAAACCTTGGCAATTGTCAACCCTATTGAACATTTTCGCCACTACTTGTATGGAGTGCATTTTACAGTCTATACAGATTGCAACTCAGTGCGGGCAACGGCGCTGAAAAAGGATTTACATCCTAGGATAGCGCGATGGTGGGTTAAACTGCAGGATTATGATTTCTCCATCGATTATCCACCGGGGAATAAAATGAATCATGTGGACCTGCCTTAGCCGCAATCCGGTTGAGTCAGTGTATGTAGTAAATTTACAATACCTACCTATGGCTATGATTTATTTTAACCGAAAAATTAATACACGCATAAGAAAATGTTTGAAAACTGATCTAAACCTGATAAAAGGGAAGCTGGGAGGAATTTATAAAATTTCAATTTCACACAGATGTTCGCTTTGTTACTACCTGTAGCGGTCTTCGACACAACGGCAACTTTCTCTCAATTCAAATTCAAAAGCGTACATATTGTTAGTCTTCGCTTTTTGTAGACGCAGAATGTCGGCACCAGAAAAGAAGAGGTTCGAAAGCGGTGCAGAAAAACGAAAAAACAGCAAGAGAAAGCTAAGAAGCTTGATAATCAATCAAATTAAAATGACACACTCTTTTCCAAATTGGCTTTACGCATATGGGTCATATGCCAACGGAAGCTCCTCCCGATGCCTTTTCAAGTACGTCTACTAACGAATTGATTACGGTAGACCTCGTCCCGGAGCAGATGACTGAGGAAGGCGAGCCGGAAGTTCAATTACTTCATCAAAACAGAGATATCCTTGGACCTGAATAAAATAGCATTGGGTTATGGCGAAACATTACCAATGAAGTGCAGGATTTTTGGTGTTCTAGAGACTCTGTGGAATGTCAACACTTTAATTGCGATTTTTCGGCTTCAAGCAGGCAATACTAGATTTTAAAAGACATTTTTCACATTCCTTGATCTCCAGAAAACATATAAGTGGAGAACACATTAAAAGAGAATGGCTAATGTACTCTCCCTCCACTGGAATGTGTACTGTTTCAACGAACTTGTAACTTAAGATGGACTGCTGATCAAACGGATGCGCAGAGGTAGAAATTTCTCCATCATGGGTGCTGCCATGATGTGCACGTTTTAGTTACTTTCTAAGAGATTTTTCCTAGTGCTCATGTTTTGAGACTGTTGTAGACTCGGAAAATGACATGTGATGTAATATTTTAATTAGAAAAAGTGAGGTTAATCGTTGTTTACTTTACGTTTATCTCGTTTTGCTTTGCTTGTTTAAACTGTAATATCGCGAATTTAAGTGCTATAATGAGGTGTGTCGTATCGACTTGTAGGAATAAAAGTGACAAAAGGCAGACTGGTTTGTCGGAAATAGAAAAATTCTAAAACCTGGCACCATTCCTACGCTTAAACTTCCATCTGATGCAGCTTCCAAAGCTAAAAGACAACTGCAGTTTGAACTAAAGTAATATAAATGATTTGGTTTTTTGTGAAAGAGTAAAGTTTGCATACGCTAATTATATTTTCAGATCGCTCATGATAGAAAACCCAAATCAATCTTCAACAGAACTGAATATGTCCGAAGCAACAGAAATTAATGTTTCTAAGGCTACTGACGAAAGCAATATTAATATTATTGAGTTTCCAAACGAACCATCTTACTCCACAACAAAAATACAAATACCAAATAACGACGAAGAATCAAGCTCTAGTAAAGGCAAGTTAGAAGTAAGTTCAAGGGCAATTAAAAGGTATGCGTCGTCCTCCTCTACAACCAGTAGCAATTTATCAAGAAAGAGAAGATATTTGAAACTCGAGCATAATTACAGGTAGGTTGTGAACTACCGAAGTCTGAATAATTGTTATCAAAGTATCCATTTTTTTCATGCAGCCGTTTTCCAGGGAATTTTAGGAAGCAGATAATGTACCATACCAAAATTTCTCGCACATATAAAGCTAAATTTAAAAATGCAAAACGTTCGTGCGCAAGAAAAAATATAAAAATCGGTCATTTAAGAGACATTATACACGATTCAAAAAGAATCATTCACTTTCTATCACAGCACTAGTGAATGTGGAAGAATCGTTCTCTGGAATACCGCAAGCAGTAATGACGACAATGCTAAGAAATAACAGAAGAGGGAAAATAACAAGATCTGAATATCGACCAGACTTAAAAAGATTTGCTAGACCCTCCATTTCTACAGCGACAAAGCTTATCGGTAAGTTTTTGAAACTGTTTTTTACTTTATTGTTGAAACTGATGTGGGTATATTTTGCAGGTATGTGAGAAGAGTGTTTGATGTAGCTCTGCCAGCAGAGTCTACAATCAGAGCTTGGCTCGCCAAAGTAGACTGCGAGCCAGGATTTTCAAAACCGAGCTTAGATGCGTTAAAAGTTCATGCGGAGAATTTCTATAAAAGTAACAAGAAAGCTCTTCTGTGTTCCTTGATGCTGGATGAGATATCTATAAAGAAAGAAATCACTGTAGAACCTGCTACACTTAAGACGCGGGGATACGTAGATATGGGGTGTGATGTTGAAGGCTCAGAAGAACTTGGATTAGCACAAGAAGCATTAGTGCTGATGGTTGTAGGGGTTAATGTACATTTTAAAGTACCAATTGGATATTTCTTTGTGAACAAACTGACTGGGGAAGAAAAGGCCAACATTGTTAGGCAGGCTTTGAGACAATTGCATCCAACAGGTGCTAAAATACTATCTTTGACTTGTGATGGTCCCAAGGTACATTTTAAAATGATGAAAGAACTTAGATGCCTAGTCACAGATTTAGATTTTCTAAGATTCCATTTTAAGCATCCTGTTGATGACAGCAAAATTTTTGTTTTTTTGGATGTCTGTTGAAGTGAGTACGGAACAATTGGGAAAAACTGGGTAAAATTAAAGATCCCGATGGCCAGATTATAGATAGGAACTTTATTAAAGAGTTAAACAGAATACAGCAACAAGAAGGTCTTGTTTTGGCCAATAAATTAAGAAACAAACATGTACACTTCCGGAAAGCAATTATGAAAGTAGTAAAATATTATTATATCCTATTATGTTGTTAATAATGATTATGTTTTGTATTAGGTAAACCTTGCTGCTCAAACACTAAGTTCGAGTGTTTCTGATGCCTTGGAATTTTTATGCAACGACCTAAACTTACCCATGTTTCAAGGAGTTGCACCGACCATCAAGATTATCAAAATTATTGATGGTCTATTTGATCTTTTAAACTCGCGAAACCCATTTGGAAAGGGATATAGAACACCTCGGAAAACGATGAACGAGAATTATTGGAGACCATTTATGGAGAGTGCGATTAAATATTTAAGCAGGTGCACTAGGCTGGATAATAAACTTCTTACTGAAACACCCAACAAAACCCCATTTGTTGGATTCATTATTTCAGCAAGTTCGTTAATGGACATATACGAACAAGAAGTGAAAAGCGACAATTTAAAATATTTATTGAGTTATAAATTCTCGCAGGACCATTTAGAATTGTTCTTCTATAGCACAAGGTTTAAATTCTGTCGTGATTATTTTAAAAAGGAATATGGATGATAATATTGTTGTAGGTCTCGAAATAGTTGGATTGTGAATCAAACTTGCCTCCAGTTCATTAAAACGTATAAACATTAACTAATCCACAATGAGGTCAGAGAAAGTGGAGGAAATTGTGTGGTGCAAGACCAAACAAAAGTGTTGACAGTAACTTCCACAAGTGCAGGAAACGGACATTTCTTACAGAGGCGGAGAGATGAAACACTGGATGATATATACATATACAGAACTCGAGTTCAGTGGTATCTCACTACCAACAAAATTGGGGGAATTTGCTGCAAATGTTGTTGCATATATTGCAGGGTTTGTTATTAAAATGCTACAAAGGCGTATCTCCTTGAGGCTCTGTCTCTTGTAGATGCTGATGGTGGAGATGACAGCTCGGTAAAATTTATTAAGCGAAAATCAAGAGGTAAATATACTTTTACATTACTAAATAACAATACTTAACTTATTCAACTTCCTGACCAGCCGTTTTGTCAATTCTACAGTGAGCACCAAAAGTATGGAACATAGGTACCAAATAAAACCGAAATAAATGTTTTTTTTCTAAAAATCCCGAAACACGTCAATTTTCTTCTTTAAAAATACACATTGAAATTTCAAAATCATTTTCCGACCTTCCTTTGTTTGTAAGTGATGACGTCATCAGTATTTTTTTAAATGTCAACTCCCATTTTGTTTTTCGCGTATTTGATACACCTTTTAATTGCTTAAATACAGTATAAAAATGTTGATACCTTACATAAGAAAATTTTTCGTAAAATAAATTATTTAATGTTTAATAAACATATTCTTAACAAATGTTAAACATGATGTTTAATGGTGTTTGTATTGATAAAAGAGAATCAAAAGTAACAAGAAACAAATGCCCATAATCTGAACAAATGCCCACAAGTTGTCAAATATTCAGAAATGTTAATTGTCGTTTAAATTGTAATAATTAGCATCAGCTTCATAAATCTGATATGGCTCATTTAACAATTACAACTTGTCATTTAGTTAAATATGGTAATCAAGATCGAGGAAATCCCGGTCTTCAAGCGCATATTACCCAGATAAATCAGCTTGCATACTACATTCCGTGCGCAGCACACTCGCTCAATTTGGTTGGAGTATGTGCTGTAGGAAGCTGCGTTGGAGCAATGTCATTCTTCAGCCTTGTCCAAGCAATGTACAACTTTTACTCAGCATCAACCCACCGTTGGGTTCTTATGCTTGAATATCTTGAGGACAAAGATAGCGAACTTCAGCAAGAATCTCCACCAGTTTTAAAAAAAATGACCAACACAAGGTGGTCTGCAAGGGCCGATGCGACCAAGGCGATATCCCACGGCTATAGCCGCTTTCAGAAGGCTTTGCAGGTAATTGCTAAAGATGTGCATCAGAAGCCAGCGGCATGGCAGACTTCTGGGCTGTAATCCTAGATCGGATCAACGGAGTCAACCAATCCCTACAAAAGGAAACAATAGAACTTCAAACGGCCATGAATCTTTTGAAATCACTGCTTGATTTTTTAACACCGCAAAGAGAAATGTTTGAGAAGGCAAATCAGATGATCGATACGCAATACACTGATGAAAACAAGCGTGCGTGCGTAAGAAAAAGACATTACAACGATGGCGCGGCGGACGAGGTTGTTCTTCGAGGAAGAGAAAAGTTTAAGATTGAAACTTACCTACCAATATTGGATAACTTATGTGCAGAGCTTTCCCGTCGTGTGGAAGCATATAACAAAGTGCATTCTCTATTTGGGTTCCTCGTTGAGTTTCCATCCATGACAGACACCGAAATTACAGAAGCTGCCCAAATGTTTAGAGATAACTATTCTGAAGATATAGAGTTGGAGTTTGCAGATGAAATGGTTCATTTTAACTGTTTTATATTGCAGTTAGACGATTCTGAGAATGAGAAAAAAGTAGCAGCATCACAATCGTACAGACTCATTTTTGACAACATGGTGCAATCAACGTTCCCAAATGTTATGACAGCGTTAAGAATGTACATGTGTCTCATGATCACGAATGCTACTGGTGGGCGAACATTTTCAAAGTTGAAACTGCTGAAAAATAGTCATCGATCTACAATGACCCAAAAACGACTAAACTCACTTGCCATTATAATCACAGAATGTGACGTCTACCAAAAGATAGACTTCCAAGATATCTTGAAAGAGATATCCCATCTCGAAAATGAGCGAGCTAGACATTTCGATAGCTCACGGTACGCCGCTAAGCTGTTTACAATAAGCGATTCGGTTGGCGTGGAAGATTCGCAAGTAGCTGGAGGTAGAAAATTGAAGCAGAAATACAACGGACCGTACACCGTCCGTAAACTCTTGCCAAACGAATGTTATCTTTTGTGGAAGAAAGGAAAGCGAACTACAGTGGCAGCTCACGAACAGTTGCAACGCTAGCCAACGAGTCCTGAAACAAGTACCATGTAAATGCTCTCTTGTGAGTATATTAACCATTGTAATTGGTGTGGCAATCCTGCACAATTACGATGAAAATGCATAGACAGAGATTAGACTGAGCGTTCAATCTAATGGCTGGCTTATACGAATCCCCAAAGCAAATTCTGAACCATGACCTAACACAACAATGAACTTATTGTAACTTAATTTGTTTTGGTGGAATATTATTGTTTTGCAAAGCCAGATAGGTGATGACCTTATCGTCTGAAGGCCCGCTGAGTGGTACGTGCTTAATTACAAAATACGATTTTATTGCTTGTCACTATCCCGACAAATGTGGCGATCCCACATGAACAACATTAAAATGGTTATGTCATAGAAGTAAATTTATGGTTTGTGGCAATCCCACAATACGGAATGGTTCTGATAAAGAACAACTGTAAATAAATTAAATAAAGAATTAATGTGACGGCCCCACAAGTAAAGGGCAATCAATGCTGCTCGGTAATCCCACATAAGCAGCAATGCTCCTTACTGTTTAACCTGTGGCGATCCCAGAAAATAAAATGTAAAACAAAGAAACTAAATAATGTTGGGAATAACAATCGGGTTCACTAGCTGCGACGATCTCGAATGAACCAACTGAAGCTGCGACAATCCCGTATTAGACAGGTGTCGGGTGATGGACCTAATTCTAAGCTAATTGTTTTGTGCATTTCGTGTTACAGTTTTCTCTTCCTGTGCGAGGACGCCCCGAAAACAGGATGGCCCCTAGTGTTGGTTTCGGAACTAAACTTCACCAAGGACAGCCGATCGGCAGTAGTTCAATCCGAGAACGCGGGAGAGATTGACCATTCTTTTTTCTTTAAATGTTATAACAAAGGAGCTAATAAAGTTGTTTGTTAAAATCATAATTATTGTTGTTTAAGATTTCCTGGTTGGAAGTTTTAAAAGTTAACACACATATAGAAAAAATTTCTTGTTTGTGTAGAATGACTGGTTTTTAATATTTTATCTTCTGAGAAATATTAGCAGTCAATTAATTAAAAAAAAATGCAAAAGATGCAAAAAATAAGTAAAAAAATGTAAAATCTTATCTTAAAATTTTTGATTTTTTTTTTGAGGTAGTTTTCCTTCACTAACTTTCTTTTATCATTTTCAATTACAGCTAATTATGTAAAAATATTTTCGTACTGAAGAAGACCAATTAATTGGTCGAAATATATCTACTTATTTTTTTGCATCTATAATCTATTTTTTTTATTATTAATTGACTACTAATATATCTCAGATAAAATGTTAACACACATATCTGAGTATTCTTTTTAAATAAAATATTGTTTATCTGTGTTTGTTCTGGTGCATTCATTTTATTGCTTTTACAATCTAAATTATTCGGTTCACTTCTGTTAGCTGTAGCAATTTAATTTACAAAATAATAGTTTGTAAACGTCATTTCCGAGATCACCCTATTTGTTATATCATGACCGCGACTAGCATGTAAACAAAACCACGTGACACATGGCCGTAGTAGGATCTCTGATTGGTTGCTTGCTTGCGCGGGCTGCATGCAACCAATCACAGATCCCATGTGTCACGTGGTTTTGTTTACATGCTAGTCGCGGTCTCCGGGAATGACGTTTAATTATAAATGTATGTTCCAGAATATCTTCTACGTTTGAAGAAAAACCAACATGTTCTATTCAGAACGCAAGTGCCTCTGAAATGATCAGATATATTATAGCGTTATATTTTATATTAATATAACGTTAGGGGGTTGTTAACAATAGTTTTTGAGCACCCGACGCTAAGAGTACGGTAACGCTAACACTAACGTCTTTGCTAAGCAAAACAATATGTTGCTTAGCAAAGGAGTAGTATGTTGCATAGCAAAGACGTTACCATAAGCGTTAACGTATAATCAATTCAGAAAACTACCGTGACGTTTAATGTGTCAAATGGAAAATTTAGTTGGCTAGTATAAAAATCACTATAAATTTTTTGAAAATGTGGCTTTGATTACTAATAACTAATAGAGATTTTTTTTGTTAGCCTACTGAATATTTCATTTAGTACATTAAATGTCACGGGAGTTTTCTGAATGTATTATACTCTAGCGTATAGTGTTCTAAATCTCCCTATAATGTGCCCTGTTTAACACTTTAGGCACACTTAGGGTAAAGTACAACAGTAGTATTTTTTGATCATACAGGGTGTTGAAATATCTGAGTATTAAAATATTTAATATGATTGTACATGCAACATACCCTTTAAACAACTTGATTAACCACATAAAGATGTTTACATATAACCTAAGTGTCTAACCAGACACAAAATGTTATCAACCCCCGTAACGTAACAGTATTTTAATATAAAAGATAAGTAGATGACCCGCAAGTCGTTTGTGCAGCGTGTATTTATTTTACTACACCCTGTATATACAATGCGATATAACAAGAGTATACGCATCAGAATTTCAACAGTCAGTCCGCGCATGCCTAAATGCGTACACTCTTGTCATATCGTATATACAGGGTGTAGTAAAATAAATACTTCTCCACTTTTCAAGTACTACTGACCGAAGATACAAGGCTCACCATTCCCGATTATATTTGTATGGATAACTAAATGATGTTATGCAGGATAAAATAATATTTTCAGAATAAAATATTAATCTGATGAAGTTTTATTACTGAAAAATTTAATAATAATCTATGACAAATATTAAAAAACATAAATGTAGGTACCTATACTGAATTGCACTTTTAAGTAGTAAGTTTAAAGTTACTGACAATATTTTTACTGTCAATAGTTGGGATTTTTTGATTAGGTGTTTTCCAATAACAATTGTGGTTTTACAGTACCTTTGTACTATTATTGTGATCATAATTTTCAAAAAAAAAAAGTACATGAACAATTCTACCAATATTTAAACAGGGTGTCTTTTAATACCCAAAACCATAGGTGGTACTTTACCAGTGAAAAATGACGAGATTAGATAAAATTATTCTTGAAAGCTGCACCCAGAAGAGTTGCAGTCCTTTAACATAGTTCGACTTAAACCTTATTTTAAATTTTAGATTTTAATGGTGTACTACAAATTTTGTTATTGTAATGGCAGTTCTTGTTTTTCATAATGCAAGTTTGAGGGGTTATTTTTATTTTTCTTTAGAGGGATATCTCGGCAACCTGATATCCCCAATTTATGACCAAGGAACTACAATCTTATTTAGTAAAGTATTAAATAGACATCCTGTATAATATTATGTGGACCATTATACAGGGTGTAACACAACGAAAAAATTTAACAAAACGAGATAAAAATTGTAGAAAATGTTATTTTAACATTTTCATTAATTTGTAACTTTAACAATTTTTATCTCGTTTTCTGTTGGACTTTTATTAAAAAAAATTTTAACAAATCGATTTCTTATTTAGAAGTGCACATATGGTTACAATTTTTCGCAGAAGTTGTGTTTTTTTTTTCATTAATTTGTAACTTTTAACAATTTTTATCTCGTTTTCTGTTGGACTTTTATTAAAAAAAAATTTTAACAAATCAATTTCTTATTTAAACGTGCATATATGGTTAAATTTTTTCAGATAAGTTGTGTTACACCCTGTATAGAATGTAGAGAATTTGATTACACACCACAGGGATTTTAATCCAAAAATCTTTAGGTTCATTCATTTTCCCCCTTATTATTTTAGAGCTAGTGTTCGAAGGTTTTTGCAAAGAAAAAAGTACTGAATCAGGACGTTCTATTTATTTCCATTTTAGTTCTATACAAAAAAAAAATTGAGCTGGATTTGAATTTCGCGCGATTTTAAGGGAATTTCTGCGTGATTGATGAATTACATGATTTCCAACACATTTTAGAAATGTAATTGATGATATGAAAGGAATGATCTCATGTAGTTGTGTAAAATTCACATTTAGTCACAGTTTATAAAAAAACATAAAAATGGGCAACATAACTGACAGTTCTAGAATTAAAAAAAAGGGCGCGAATTTCAAATTCAGACGTTTAATTTTTGCAATTTTTTCTTTCTGTAAAACTAAAATATAAAACGTACTGATTCAATATTTCTTTCTCTACAATAAACTTCAGAACAGTTTAGGTCTAAAATAATTACAGGGGAAAATAAATGGCCAAAAATATTTTTGCATTGAAAACCCTATTGTATGTAATAAAATTCCACACCCTGTATAATGATCAATACACTATAATCAATTCAGAATACTACTACGACGTTTAATGTGTCAAATGGAAAATTTAGTTGGCTAATATAAAAAATTAAAAGTCACTATAAATGTTTGAAAATGGGGCTTTGATTCTTCTTTGATTAGTGATTACTAATAATAGCTAATAGGGATTTTTTTGTTAACCAACTGAATTTTCCATTTAACACATTAAATGTCACGGGAGTTTTCTGAATGTATTATAATTAGGCATTAGACATCTGGTCACATGATATTCTTGGAGGTCAGCACAAATAAGCTAGGTCACAGTCGACCCTCTGCGGATTGGCGGAATGGTCACCTTATACGACTAGACGGTAGATTGTGTGGCCCTCAGGAAGGTCATGTGACCAAATATCATTGATATACCATATTAGATAAAAGTACAGTATAGAAAATTGAATCTGTCATATTATTTGTAAAATTCTTAGGCATACAAAAATGTGAAAAAGAGCATAAATCAAATTAGGGCATTATAATTAGTTTTGAATAAGCACTTACAAAAACAGAACATATTTTTGAGTATGTAATTAAAATTTGGCTATTATTGTATGATCACAATCGTCATTATTATTTTAACAAAATTTAACGCAAGCATAATAAATACCCAACTTTCAAATGCTTCTATAAAATGTAAACTTAAATTGAATAACTAGGTTCAAATTACTTATAACAGAAATAGTACAATGTTATTTAATTCAAAACCTAATTCTTATTTGTTTTATGAAAATGTGATGAAACATTTTTCTGAATATTCACAAGATGGCATTATCTAAACTGGGAGATACTTACTAAAAACGAAAATAAAAAAACAGCATAAGAAGGTATCACACTAATTTCTCTAACTCTCTGATTTGCATTAATAATTCATTTTTACGTTGTATTTTAGCCAGTTGTTCAGGTTCTGGTTTAGTAACTTGTCCGGTCTTAAGCTTTTCTTCTAGTTGCTCTACTTCACGCAGTCGTTTTTTAAGATTCTTTAAACGTTTGGCAGGATCTGCGGTTTGATTGTTTGATTCTGTGGCAGCAGGTTTTTGTACTGTAGCTTCTGATTTCACTATTTTTACTTCCACTTTTGTTTCGGCTTTTATACATTTAGACTGAGATTTTGTACTTCCAGTCAATTTCACTTGGTCAAGCTGTTTACTTATGTCTTCAATATCTACAATACAACGTTTAATGCATTCGACTGTTTGTTAAAATGCTAACTGATTAAAAATAGGGTTAGAGTCTGGGAATTAATTACAAATAGTACCTATGGTGTTCTTCACAGAATAAAAAAATTCATACAAAAACAATCTAATATTTCAAAGGGTAGTAACTACATACAAATGCATGCATTCATTCATAAAAACTCACTTTTTGTCTTCTTTTTATTTTTGGGTTTTTCTTTATCGTCAATAATAAATAGCCCAGGAATAGATTGATGAGCAACATGTCCCGAAGGTAAAGAAACAGTTGCAGGTTTTGTTGAATGACTTGCATACTGTTTACCTTTGCTTTCATACAATGGTACTTCTTCTTGTGGTACGTAACCTTCTTTAACTCTTCTTGCTTTCCTCCAAGTTCCATCAGGTCTCTGTGATGCTGGGATGATTGGCTCCCCTAACAGAAAATAATAATAACATATACTAAAAATGGTATGAAGTACAATACACATGCAAGTTCGGTACTAAAGGTAAGGGACCTTCTGAACTAATGCCGACATAACCTTAGATTGAAATATTTAAAAGAGAAACGCACCATTTTCGTCTCGAACGTTCGACGCATACATAATGTGTTTGACTTTTGTTCAACCGTACAGAGTTTTTTAAATGTAAATCATACTTTAATTTTGTTACAAACATTAAGTTCCTTGGATTGGACTTGTAACCACAGGCCACTGCTTGTAACCATGCCAAACCATGCGGTGTTGCCAACTTATGTTGCCAAAATGCCAACTCGGCCAACTTATATCGTTGAACCACGGCCAACTTCATAACCACGGCCAACTTCATTGTCATGAATAAAGTTGGCCGTGGTTAACAATGAAGTTTAGGTGAATTTCAATAATTTTCTTTGAAACCACGATAACATTCACATTTTTAAGAAATTTTTAGAGAAAAAACTACTCCAATTGACCCTGAAAACCATTTTTTGGTCATGCTTTTCTGGTGCGCGTAATACGAAATGTTCGATAATCCGATCGAATTATCGAATATTTCGTATTACTCGCTCCATCATATCTATGAATCCAAAATGCTATTTAAATTGACTGATGCCTGTAGGTAGTATATACTAATATACCACGACAAAATAAAAAAAATAAAGGTGAAGAATGTGGCACAAATATTTTCTTATAGAATTTCTTCTACTACTACCTAATATATGAGGACATTGGCGAACTTTGGTGAGTTCAGTTGTGTAATCTAGTTAATATAATGGTATAATAATAATAATCCTGTTACAGGTAATGGTTCTCTACCACAGTCTGCTGCCAACACTGCCGACTTTTTAATGTTCATGGACAAGCTATTTGATAGTGTGAATGGTTCTATATCCACAGATTGGGAAAATACACAGACCAGACCAGCCACCACGGAGTCATCATATCAGGTATAAAGCTATTATGTATTGGAATCTATTAAATTCTTTAATGGCACCCTAGAACATCTTCCACCATCAATAAAAAATTGGGTAGTATGTACCTACACTTCGTGGTCTAATATACTAATGAAAGAGGGTACTACATAGAGCGGAATTCGAATTTGTATGTGGTCGAAACCTAAATGAAGACCCCATCGACAGGATCCGGAATATAAATCTAACATACAAAATTTAGGTCTATCTGTTCTTTTAAAAGTTTGCTCGTGAACAACTTAATGTCATCACATTCACCTAGAGCAAACTGTGAGATAGACGAGAGTGAAGGGGCTCGAAACTGTTTAGAATCTTTTACTAATCAAGAATCAGTTATAAACCAGAACAGTATAGAAGGGGTTTTCTTCCTAGATGATGATGCGCCAAGCGAATTTCAGTTTACTTCGAAAAGTAGAAGAAGATAGGTACTTCATCTCAAAAATAACTACTCCTTTATTTCATAGTATCTCCTACAAATGATAGGTATGCTTAGCAGTATTATTTACTTCGGTTTAAGAAACTTCGGGGGCTGCAAGTTAAGAAATTCAAAGAAATGGGGTTTTATGGATTTAGGTTCAATATTCAATATTAGAAGATACAACGACGATGTATATCGTAAATTATTCAAGTATTTATTATACATTCGTAGGTACTATGATAGAAATATTTATATCTGAAAACGCGTGTAGATTCTTCCAACACTAACAAACAAACAAGTTTTAACACCCTTATTTTCTGTGAGAAGTGGTAGAAAGCAGTAGATACTTCGATTCAGTGTTAGACTCTTGGTATTAGGTAACTTCTGTTTAGCTGTGTTCTTCTCCAGTAGAGTAGGTACTAGATACTTTGTATATAAAAGGAAATGCTAGGTAGTAAATGCTTTGAGAGAACTATTACCAGGTAGGTACCTGCTACTTTTTATGCATATACCACTTATTGTAGGCACTTCTTTAATTAAATAAGTACAAACTGATGTTAATTTTTTTCATTAGGTAGTACTCGCCTATACGAAGTTATTTTGTACATTATTTAATGATAAACAGAATAATTGACATAAACTGAGCTATTTAACTGATTACTACCAATAAATTCACCACATCACCTTACATATTATGAAATTGACGCCAATCAAGGCCAACTGGCCAATTGTTACGTGGCGCCATCTACATGAAATGGTCTGAACTTTAAGATATTATCACCCTGACATGGAGCGAATCTCAACTAATGATTGTTAAAAATTCACAGTTTTGTACAAATCATGTTTCAATTGGAACCGATTGATTTGAAAGTTTGCTAGCAATTATTAAATGATTTGGGGACGGCAATAGGTATTTTCAAATAATTTTCTCAATTAAAATTTTTAATATTTATTTATTTCAATAATTTATTTGACTTATTAAACATCACAATTAACCTATCAAAATTGGTTATTGCCTTCAGCTAATATTATTCTTAAAAATAAAAAATATAATAAAATTATGGATATGATAATTAGTTTTTGAAATTTGTATAAAAGCGTGAACGCTCGTTTCAACTGTGCATCCCCTCCACTCTGCAGCACGCTCTTATAGTTATTAAAGGTGAGATTTTTATTTTTAAATAGGTACCAATTTAAAACTTGGCGATTTTTAAATAATGCATGCCATGATTTACAAATTAAAAATTGGTTTTGCTAAAACTATTTAAACTATTATTAATAACTAATATTTGTTTTATTGTAGAATGTAGAGCTGGTTGTGAATCCTATGGAGATAAAATAAGTTAAATGCAAGAGGGAAGTATGCACTGTAAAATGTTAAAATCTATCCTGTTAGGCCAGTTACTTCAAACTGGCAAAATTCTTTTTCATATACCTTAATACTTCTTCTGGGAGATCGTCTTCTGATGACATTTTCACAGGTTTTGAAAACACAAATTACACAATCACAACAAAGAATAATTTAAATCAAAAATTGAAGGGTAACAATGGGAACCGCGGCGTATTGATCGACGGTGGCGCGATCTATTTTAGTTTAGTTTAGTTATTTCAAATGTCATAAAATTAATTGGTTTTAAATATTCAAAATCTTTCGATTTAAAAGAATAGCTCACTTTCTTTAGGTGCCAATAACAGTGGTAATGAATGATTTTGGAACACTAGTTGCATTCAACTTTTTGTTTAGTATACCAAAGCCCATCACATGGCCAGATAATATATGGGGATTTCCAATTTCAAAAGTTCAGATTTACACAGGGATAAGAGAATCTCTAGACTTGGTCACTTCCTTTAGGTGCCAATAACAGTGGTAATGAATGCTTTTGGAACACTAGTTGCATTTAACTTTTTGTTTAGTACACCAAAGCCCATCACATGGCCAGATAATATATGGGGATTTCCAATTTCAAAAGTTCAAATTTACACAGGGATAAGAGAATCTCTAGACTAGCTCACTTCCTTTAGGTGCCAATAACAGTGGTAATGAATGATTTTGGAACACTAGTTGCATTTAACTTTTTGTTTAGTAGTAGTATAACAGACTAGTAGGACATTAAACGTTGAAGGCACCACGGGTATTATAAGAATAATCACGCCCTCGGTCGACGTACAACCCTCGGGCTGTACACCATCGACCTCGGGTCGTTATTATTCTTATAATACCCGAGATACCTTAATAACTATAAAGGTTTTTTAATTCGGCAACGCGGTCCAACTTAAACCTAAACGGACACTTAGGTACCGTGATATTTTATTTTTTTCTATAGCAGATGTTAAAGTGTGCTTTGTGCGACTAAAAATAGTTGATCAAGTATTACTTTAACCGCAAGGGTAGATAAAGTAACACTTTAACCGCAAGGATAGATAAAGTAGTTTAATTTTCTGGAAACTCCATGGAAACCGAATGGAAACCTTTGCTACTGAGATTTTCGGGTTTAATATAATCTAATTTTAAATTATTTTTTTTTACAAATTTTTCTTATTTTTTTAACATCTGCTATAGAAAAAAATAGAATTTTATACACGACGATAAAATTTAATTATCGACTCGCGACACTTTCCGCTTGTCGATAAAATATAATTTTATCGTCTTGTATAAAAAATAACTATTATTATTACATTCTATTAATCACTCCAGCTTTTAATGCATCGTTGCAACGACTTCAAAATTTATAAACAGCAACGATTTGCATTGTTAAAGCTAAATTATAATTAAACTAATTACCGAAATGATATCATTTATATTTCCTTACTTGGTTTACATGTTGAACTATGTGTCGTTCATACTATTTAAATGAATTTCTCAAGCTCAACCATAGTCGAAATAAATTACAAAGTTTGGGCATTAATAACTCCTTAACCAAAGGGTTACTATCACTACATTGATATTATAGAGTTTTTTACTTGTTTTTATACCCACTTTTATACCCATTTTTAATACCCACTGTATAGCAAATATAATGCAATTGACGACTATGTTTAATATAACGGTGATCTTTTTATACTAATTTTAATGATTATTAAATGATTCCAACATTTAAAATTTTACCAATATGTCTATTTGATTTCTTATTAGAGAACATACTTTCAATTTTACTTAAACTTAAAATACAAGGTGAGTAAAAAGCATGGAATAAATTCATTATCTCCCAAAATAATGTTTCTTTCTGGAAAACGCTCGCACAGGTATAGCGATTTAAATTATGGCGCATATTTTAACGTGTTTCAATTTTTTTGCGACAATCATTTTTTTGTGGTGACATCAGGCTAATTTTTTTTAAATGGCACCCGATAGGTACTTTTTTTGACGGATTTTGAGAGTGGACGTCATTCTGCATCCGAATAGGTAAGTTTCTGCGATGTTCATTATTTAAATTTGGTGGTGCCAAAAATTACTTTAACATTACCACAAAAAAATTACTGTCGCAAAAAAAATTGAAACGCGTCCGCCATAATTTAAATCGCTATACATGTGCTAGCGTTTTCTAGAAGAAACATTATTTTGGGAGATAATGAATGTATTCCAAACTTTTTACTCACCCGGTATAAAATTATTCAAATATTGCGCGTAACGCACCCTAGCGCCTTACGTGACAAAATCCATAACTACAAGATCAAGATGGCTTATTTGGTTTGTTCTAGTTTGTTCTGTGGCTTTGTTTGGTAAATGCGTTATTGCATTTTATTAAATATTATTTTTTTAATATTTTTATATGTAATAACTGCAGAATTTGTGATATATTCTTTTAAACAATTAAGGTAAGTACCTATACGATTGTGCAAAAAGTTATTTTAGAATGAAGTACCTAATATAAAGCTAACCTCTTGTTTTAGTCAGCCATGTGACTGGATATACATTTCTTCTAATCTTTTGAAGGACGGATTTTACAATGAGGACGTACCTAGCATATGAATAATTATTATTTCGATGTTTAATCAGAAA
The DNA here is from genome assembly GCA_963082805.1 of Hemicrepidius hirtus. Taxonomy (NCBI): domain Eukaryota; kingdom Metazoa; phylum Arthropoda; class Insecta; order Coleoptera; family Elateridae; genus Hemicrepidius; species Hemicrepidius hirtus. The sequence continues at coordinate 30,205,617 of OY720161.1, read as the reverse complement.
AATAAGACCTTAAAAGCATGATGAATTCCGATTGGAGGTAACGAGAGTGTGTTAAGACCGTTCAGTCATTTTTCTGGAGGTTTGTTAATACAAATTGGTAGCTGCTAATAGTATATTATGATACGAGTTTTATAAGACACATTGTGTAGCACGCAGGTGCCCTAAAAGAGTAAGTGCCACAAAATGCGTTATAAACGAGGTATCATACAGTATTTTATCTACTTTTCCACACTTTTAAGCCCGTATGACACGGTGTTAAATTTGAAACAAAATTTGCGTGAAAATTGACACGTAAATTTGATATCAAATTTAACGCCGTGTCATACACAAAATAATTTTGTAAATTTTCATGCAAATTTTTATGAAATTATTTTGAACATCCCTGAATATTTAAATCGTTTTGCTACCATTTCTGCAAGAATCAGTATTCGTCACCTGTTTGTCCCTATATTCGTCATAGCATTTTAAGTTTTTGTACTGGACAACCTATTCGTACAGTTGTATGACGAATACTGGTCCCCGTAGACTTCGACATTTTATTAGCACGGTCCTATAGTAATATAGTCACTGTGGTAAAGATAAGAATATTATTCGATTTTAAACTTAAATATGATTTGTCCCAGTAATCGTCAGTGATGACGGTAATTAGGACATGCTCACTTTTACGATGTACCAGGAAGGAATATAAATATTCTGTACACTGGACCTTGGCAAATGAATATGGGTAGGAATAAAATTTCGATATTTAAAGGTGTTTTGCAAAATAAAATATTTGAAATGTCCGTTAAAATATTACAAACGTCGAATTGCAATACTACTTGATATTCAAATAAGTTTTGCACGTTAAAGAAAATAAATGCATGATAAATTTCGCAGGGGTTTGCACAGTAAAAATAATAAATTCTCCATAAATGTTGCTCGATATATTAGGACATTCTGCTTGTTTTTTAATATACATTTTTTTCTAATTGTTTAGAATAATGCATTTTTTTAATATACAGTGAGCACCAAAAGTATGGAACATACCAAATAAAACCGAAATTAATGTTTTTTTCTAAAAATCCCGAAACACGTTAATTTTCATCTTTAAAAATACACATTGGAATGTCAAAATAATTTTCGGGCCTTCATTTGTTTGTAAGTGACGACGTCGTCAGTATTTTTTTTAAATGACAACATCTATCAATTGCTTAAATGACAGTATAAAAATGTTGATACCTTACATAAGAAAGTTTTCGAGAAATAAATTTAATTATAATTATATTAATATTTTTTATAATATTTAATTACTTATAAGAAATTAACATTTCTGTATGTTTGACAGCTTGTGGGTATTTGTTTAGATTACGGGCATTTGTTTCTTGTTACCTTTGATTCTCTTTTATAAATACTATAATACCATTAAACCATGTTTAGCATTTGTTAAGAATGTGTTTATTATAAAACATTAAATAATTTATTTCTCTAAAATTTTCTTATGTAAGGTATCAACATTTTTATACTGTCATTTAAGCAATTGAAGGATGTATCAAAAACGCGAAAAAAATGGGGGTATACTGATGACGTCATCACTGACAAACAAATGAAGGTCGGAAAATGATTTTGACATTCCAATGTGTATTTTTAAAGAAGAAATTGACGTGTTTCGGGATTTTTAGAAAAAAACATTTGTTTCGGTTTTATTTGGTATGTTCCATACTTTTGGTGCTCACTGTATAACCATTTTTATACATAACCATTCATATTCTAAAATAAATAACTAGGTATCTATTATTTTTATTGAGCGTTTTCTCTCGTTATTAACCGTTTGATATTTTTATCGAGCGTTTACCGTTTTTATTAAGGTTTTGTTACTTTTATGGAACGTTTATTTCTTTTTATTGAGCGTCTATTCTTTTTATCGAGAGTTTAGTCTTTTTATTGAGCATCTATTCTTTTTATCGAGCTTTTACTCTTTTTATCGAGCGTTTGCCCTTTTTTATCGAGCGTTTATTTCTTTTTATCGAGCGTTTACTTTGTGTATCGAGCGTTTATTCTTTTTATCGATCGTTTTAAGCGGCGTTTACATTACCAACAAGTGTAGGATAAATTGGCATACATGTATTATACTTGTATAATACTTTCTGAAATTTATCATAAACAAAGTCTTATACATTTTAAATACAAGTAGTAGATAATGTATAAAACATTACTTGTTCACATTGTATTGAAAAGTTGTGTACAAAATGGGTTCAAACGAAGAACTTATGTTTGTTTCTGCCGCGGCAAGTTATTTAATTTTCTAGTACGCAAGTGATAATAATGAAAGTCCCAAAAGAAGGGGAACGTAGCGTAGTGCATCTTTTTTTGCGTTTCGATCACAATACGCGTCGCATGAAGTATTCCATAATACTTCATTCTGCCTTGAAAATTCAAATAATTGAATTATGTTCTCTTTTGACCACTCCATTTGCGATAGAACACTATAGAAACCGAATAGAAACACTACACTATTTATATTATGTAGAAACACTATAAACCGCAGAAATCTGTCAAACAGGCCGCGCGCTTTGAAAATACGTACTGCGCAGCCGCAAGTCGTCAGACATGTATGTGTTTCCCATCCACTTCGGATCGGCCGTACCTGTATAATACACCAACAAATGCAGTTGCATACTTCTGAAAATCTACAGCTTATATTAAACATATCATATCTGAAATTTTTTTAAATACTTGTACGATACTTGTATATCCAGGACATGTACAGTCAGCGACAAATGTTTTCACCAGTATGATACCACTGAACACGTTTTTCTGAGAAATATGAGAGGTACCATAACGTCGTTCTTATTGTTTTATATAGGTATGTTGGTAACACTGTTAACAAGATGAAATGAAATATAGAAATGTGTTACATTTCTCAGTAAAGCGGGTTACAGTGATACAAGACGGGTGAAAACATTAGTCGCTGACTGTACGTAGTTAGAACCACCTTTTAAGGTACGGTCTATCTACAGCGTTTAGTCGAAGCGATTAAAGGTAGCGATTAATCGCGCAAATTGCTCATGTGCATTATGCATGTGTTTGGTCTAGCTTCAGCGACAAGTTGCAACAAGTCGCAGCGAGACGACGCGTCTACAAATCGAATTGCTTTGAAGGCAACCTAATCGCACGCGTTTAGTCAGTCGCAAGCGAATCTAGCATACTTAATTCTGTTTCTGGTTCTTGAACTTTCCATTATTTCCCTGCTAGTGAATATGGCAAGTAAAAGAAACATATTAAGATTTTCAAAAGAAGAAGACGAAAAAGTAATCAGCGAAATTTCTAAACACCGGCATTGTACGACGCTAAGCATAAATAATATAAAGATCAAAATCTTCTTCCTCTTCTTCTTCTTCTATCATAAACATAATTGCAGCGAACACTCTTCATAACTGTTTATTCAAACACACAGTGCATCACACATCAACTGAAACTGAAGAATCGTTTCCACTAATCGCCTTTAAAGAGACCATACCAACGACTAAACGCTACGCGTTTTATCGCTTACTTTTAATCGCTTCGACTAAACGCTGTAGATAGACCGTACCTACTTTTTATCTCGCGTGTATTTTTATCGAGCGTTTACTATTTTTATCGAGCGTTTATTATTTTACCGAGCATTTTCTATTTTTATCGAGTGTTTATTCTTTTTATCGAGAATTTATTCTTTTTATCGATCGTTTAGACTTTTTATCGCGCGTGTATTCTTTTTCTCGAGCGTTTACTATTTTTATCGAGCGTTTATTATTGTACCGAGCATTTTCTATTTTTATCGAGCGTTTTATAAAATACCCTGCAACTAGAATTTTGAATTGAACAAATGTATCGTGCATGGAAATTAATTACCGAGTGTATAATTTGTAGCGAAAGAATATTAAATGAAGAGTGGCGCAAAAATTTATTAGTTTAGTGCACACTTTCTATCACTGTTGTTTTCATGTTATAATTGTTTTGCATTATTTTTGTTGTTCCTATTAATACACGAATATTAATGCACAGTTCTTTTGTTGCAGATACCACATATCCAGAAGCCGGGATTGTACAAGCACATACTTTTCCATGAACGACTGGCTTAATTTTGTGTGTTCAAAACTGTTATTGGTTCAGTTGTTTGTGAACCATTTTTTAACCTACAGTAACAGAAAAATCTTGAACTTACTCAAGTACCACTGAAAAGAAGATATAAATTAAGATAAATTTGTGGTTCCTGAACAAGATTATGAACAGTGGGTCTTAAAGTTTCTTAAGTGATGTGCCAAAAAGAAGATATTGGATATATTCTTAGCTGTCGTATATGTCATATAAATTTACCTGATCCTTTTCGTATTCTTTATTCTTCTATATAGGAATTCCTTTTTTAGGTATAGGCTTTGTTTCTTTTAGTTTATAAAAATAATATATTTGGTGTTTTTCCACCATTATACATTTTTGAGAAAAACTTGGTAGACAAGAAAACTGTTTCCTTTGAATTATGGTCTTCTTTCGTATCCGCTGCTCAGACTTTCAAAATTCTGATTCTGAAAAGAAGGCTACCAAAAAAACATGTCATAACTTCCACTTCCGATTTCGAATTTTTTTGAAAACCTTATTTTGTCGATGAATTTTTGATATAGGGGCGAGTGGGGTATTAGCACCCGACTTTTTTCAAATTGTTCTATATTTTTTAAAAACCATAATAAGTAGTTGGAATTTGCGTTGTTCTAACAGGTAACCTCTTGTGTATGTCGACCTATCAATTAGAGCCAAATTTAACAACAACTTTTTGAAAATCCGTTTTGCAAAATTTTCTTTTGGCTGGTATTACCCCAACTCAATGGGGCAATAGCACTACTATATCGCTATTGCCCCAATACATTATGTTACGTTTTGTCAACTAAAAAAATACAAAAGCAAATGCATTATTTATTTAACAACAATACACGAAAAATATGGGGTTACAAGAATACAGAGTGCGCGCATAAAGTTAGGAATAATGGAAATAATTATTTTCCCGGCAAATTTAAAGAAAAACTGCTTGACACGTCAAATTGATTTATTTTAAAAGAAACATTTTGAGATAATTTTCATTTTTCTACCTCTTTCCGGTTTCAGGCAGTGACGTCTCGATATTTTTTTTAATGGCAACCCCCCTAGCCATTTTACAAATATTTCTGCGTTACTCCAACCATTTCCACTTGCGGCACCTTTACTACCTGGTGGCGTATTTTTCATAAGTGTCGTTCATTAATTTTCTAGGAAAAACTAGAAAAGGGGGGATATAACCTCCTACAGCATTGAAGCAGCAAATAAATTGTAACTAAATCCCCTCTTTCTGCGCTGGTTATTTTTCCAATTTGCTTAGTTCCTTTTTGTGAAATAATTTTCTAGGGTTTATGCACAGTATGCAAACCACTTTCATCGACGTTGTATATTTCTGTTGAAGAATACTTATGTTTTTCATACAAAATACCTAGGTTTTTAAAAAACCTATCTATCTTAAGTTTATTGAAACTTGCAACGCGATTTATGGAGGTAAAGTAAACGCAAACTATGAAGACCAGTTTCGGATTAGAACAAGCATACCTGTTACGTTACGACGTATTGTCTGTATGTACATCAGAAAGTCTGCGGTTCTCAAACAATTTTAAGTTACTAATTATGTAGTTAATTATTTAGTCCAATATCCAACTAATTTTGAAGTGGTAAATAAAACGCAGGTTTGAATATGTACAACAGGTACGATTATTTATTAAATTTTATCAAAAAACATGATAAATTGATTAAACGTATAAAAACAAATATATAAGAAATATAATGATTAATAGGTATAAACTACGAACATATTAATTTGTGTTAATATTCTAAACTATCAAAATCAATTTCATTGTCTTCATCATCATCGAAATTTATATTAATAACTAACTCTCTTACATTGTCTACAAGTATTTCACGTTCGTAATGTTCCCTTATTAATTTCTCACAATGATTTACCGAGTTTTTCCACATGTCTTGAGAAATCGATTGTATAGCTTTTTCCCGCCTCGCAAGGACTTTGTCGTCTCCGTATCCTTCGCTTCCCATATGATGGTGGTAGTAATTTTTTGCTATTCCCCATATGTGTTCAATTGGATTGTATTGACAGTGGTACGGCGGAAGTCTTAGCACTTGATGTCCTTTCGACTGCAATAAATTGTCAATAAAATACTTCTATTTTGGCATATTTACTTTTGCTAGTTGCAGCAAATGGCACTTGAGCGCGTATTTTGGCACCGCAATGTTTTTTTCTAGGAGCCAAGTTCTTAACCCAGATATGCCTGAAATTTTTTTGCTTCAAATTTCGATTTTTCTTGTCAAAAACTAATTCAGCATATAACAATATGTGAAAAAATATTTAAAAAAAATTCGATAGCTGGAGTTTTTGAAAAAACAGTGTCCTTTTAAAAGGACAGTAGGCAAACGACTGATATTTATTTTTGGACAGATTCATTTATTATATCAAAATTCTAAATACATATAACACAAGATGGCGTAAAAATATCAAACAAAGTATATAAAACAACTAGTCTCTGATATGATAGGGCTTGAAACAAGCAACATGAAGAGCGATGTTGCACTTTTCGCATTTAGTAGAAACCTTTTTATGGCAATGTCGACACCTAGTTTGTTTTTCTTGTGTTACTATCAAATGATCCATACGATCGTAACGAGAATCTGCGTTTTCTAATGGGGAAGGCTTTGAACGTTTCGAAAATTTTCTCTGGTTGCCTTCCAAAATTGAAATGGCTACCCTCCTTCTAAAAGTTAAATGATTAAAGGAACCGCCTTGCATCCTATGTATTTGACACGCATTGTGTTCACACAAATCTAGCATGTGAAATATGAGAGGCATGTACCATTTTTTACCACGTAGTGCTACTCTGTACAAACTTACGTTTTAGTCGGCTCGGTCAACGCCCCCATATTTCTGTTGTAAGTAAAAATGTTATGAGGTTGCTCCACCATAATCCTCTTCTTTTCTTTGACAGAGTAACGTTTGACGGAATGTGTAGGGTAAACAGGCAGACAATTGGAGGCCAATGAGACAATACTATTATCATGCCATTTCACTACCACGACTCCATCTTCATTTGATCTTAGATCAAATTCTCCCCTTTTCCTTTTTTTCATTTCATTTGAATTTATGAGGGGATATTTTAATGTCCTGTTGTCTCTAATAGTACCCGTTAGACGTAAATTTCTTCTTTTTATTTCAACACATAGAGAAATATTTGTGAAGAAATTATCACAAAATATACAGGGTGTCTCTAAACCTAGTACCATAAATTTACCAGCCGCTTCCTGACGCAAAAATAAGTCGAAAATGCCTATAAAATTTTGTCCTAAACCGCAGCATAAGGAAGTTGCACGTGTTTGAAATGGTGTTGAAAAAACAGAAAACAATTGCATTTTAAAAATGGTTTGAGATAAAAAATTGAAATTTTGCAGGAAGCCTAACCTATTAAAGATATCAACTTTCTACTATTTTTTTTTTGTAAATTAAGCAGGGGCGGCACGAATGGGGGTTACCACCTTTTTCTAGTAACCAGTTTTTCTTAACTTTTTGTTTTTTGCCATTTTAGTTTAGAGATTTGTATTCCCTGTTGCCTAATTAACAAAAAAGGTACTCTTGTTTCAACTCGCCTGGACTAACGGTTTCCTATAAAATGCAGATTTTCTGTTTGTCTGAATGTAAAATGCAGTGATTGTGATTTTAAATTGGTTAATTAATTAGTTTACAAAAAAAATAGTAGAAAGTTTATACCTTCAATAGGTTAGGTTCCCTGCAAAATTTCGTTTTTTTATCTCAAAAATGCAATTGTTTTCAAAGACGTGTAGCTTCCTTATGCTGCGGTTTAGGACAAAATTTTTATAGACTGTTCGACTTATTTTTGCGCCAGGAAGCGGCTGGTAAATTTATGGCACTATGTTTAGAGACACCCTATGATACGGCAAATGTTGTTCGTGAAGTGAAGTAATTACATCAGCATATTGCAGTATGACTGAAGGGCCTAACCCAAATTCCTTGTATTTGGGATCAATTTCACTTCTGGCTCCCTGATAAGGCTCGAACCATAAATGACATATCCCTCGCTGGTCGTTCCCGTCCATAACTTATACCCATACCTTATGGGCTTCCCCCTAATAAACTGTTTGCAACCATGATGTCCGTAGTACGGCACCATGGCTTCATCGACACTATGATTTTCACGTAGTGACGCATGTTCTTGAAATGCTTTATTCATTTTCTGAAATAGGGCTCTAACTTTAGTATACTTGTCAGATGGGTTCAAATTAGCTTTATCACAACAATGCAAGTTACTAAAAATATATTCAAAGCGATCCCTGGACAAAGCATTGGATACCAGATCGTTATGGCTGTCGGAGGAATTCTCCCAGAACATTCTACGCCGAAGTAGAGGCATATAACCGCTAAGCAAAAATATAGCAAAGAAATTTTTCATTTCCTCCTTTGTTATGTTACCAGTCTTATTTTTTGCAAACCATATAAGTTGGAGTAAGTGACAAACATATCAATCACGTCATCGCTCCAAAAAAATGAAAACATTTCGCCTGGCAGGTTAGAATTTTGTACATTTTGCACAAAGAGAAAGTGTACCTCTGTTATTGGTAAATCATGATGAGACCATGTAAAATTATTCTTTACACTTTGGCTTTCTGGGCGATTTTCGATTATTTGACTTCTTATTACTGACAATGGTAAATTATCTTCATCGTCCGACTCACTAGTATCTCTTTTACTGGGTGTCTCGTCGTGATATTGAGTGCTTTGACAGGAGTCAAAAAGTTCAGCTCCTGCTCGAAGTTGTGAACCTGGAAGATTACTTATGTTTACTGTGTCCTCGTCGCCCGAGTCCTCGTCTGTAACTGGTTCACAATAATTGACAGGAGGAATAATTGCCACAGCTACTTCGGATTACTCATCATTAGTTTGGTCATCTTCTAAAGATTGCAAAAGCACATGCAAAGTCAAACCTCTGAAAGAAAAGTTCATTTATGGGTATTTTTCAATAATCTTGAATATTTGAGGGAACTTACGTTTCAAAAACGAAGTTTAGGTTACGAACATTAATTTTTGATTTTTAAGTAACTTTATGTTTATACAGTGAAGTCCATTTATTATGCAATATAGGCATATTGCAAGTGAAATGGTGTGAGCACTTTACCATTGGAATATAGGCAACCCACTATACACTGCTAAGCACTCTTGCCCCTGCATTAATGAATGTCGAAACATACCTGTTAATTTCGAAATTAACAATCGTTTAGCCTTCTGTTTGGAAATGCAAGGTGGGCACTTCGAACATTTGTTATACTTATAATACTCGTAATTGCTTGCTGTTGATCCTATTTGTTTCATTTTCAATATTAAATAATCTTTTTTGAACTGAGAACATGTTTTATTTTGAGGTTAAACTTTCATGTGTTGCTGATTTCGGTTAGATCATAGATGGTTAGATAAAAAAACTAGCTAACTGTATAATGGGTTGCCTAATTCCAATGGTAAAGTGCGTACACCAATTAACTTGCAACATGCCTATATTGCATAATAAATGGACTTCACTGTATAATAATTCTTTAGAGCTGCTATGAAAATGGCCAAGTTGAAATTTTTTTATGGAGCAATATTTGCGAGGAGGTACTAAAGTTTAACATTTCCGTCACGCATCTACAAACAGGTATACATAATATGACACAGCCATACCTTAGCGTAAAATCGATTTATTTAACACACTTGACAGGCTTTATGTCAAGAAAAAATTGTTTTTCAATTGTTGTGTGTATGCCAATTACAGACAAGCTAAACTCTTGAATTGGAAAAATGCTCTAAAAAAACACGCTAAACTTTTGCATAAAAGTAAAACTGTCTATACGATATGTATAAAATTTACTTTAAATTAAAGTATTAATAATGCACAAGAGTTATCATGCTGAAAACTAGCACCTTAGAGGTCTATTTTTCTAACAGTGTCCAATACTTATGTCGGTGACGGTAATGTGAACATAGCGACGGTAATGTGAACAATGGTACGGTACAGTGAAAATTTATTTTGGTAAGGAAATAAAACTAATTATTACTAAACAGTATTATTATAAAATTATTTTGATTGCACACACGTATACAGAACATAGAAAACAAATTTAAAAATAACATATATTCTTTTGTAAGGTTTCAAAGATGACAAACAACAATATATCATTATTACTAAAATTAAACACATTTTTTTTATTCCAGTTCAGAATCATTCAGAATCTTATCTTTAAGGCAGTTTACTTTATCAGAATTTTCAATTTTAAAGCGCCTGGTTGAAACTTTCTTTGGAATGTCAAGTCTACATAAAATTTCTTGTTGATTAATAATTTGGATATCATCATGAGCGCTGCATAAATTTTATAGTTAGCATTTCATTATCGCAACCAATTACAGAGCCAGGATACCAAATATCGTCGAAAATAACTGCCACCCAGTCGTTCTCGTGGAATTCTTCTTCATTGTTCTCCAGATCATTTGCAGTTGACAATTCCGAATTGGTCGACACATCTAATAATGTAGTTAAGGATAAATTTTTTAGTATATTTAAAAACATAATTAGTGAACTGTTTTCAAAAAAGGATACTGTTCTTATCAGTGATACCTAAAAACTCAAATGTTCCTGGAGTAAGAGTATAATGCAGACAATCAGCTTCATTTCTGCACTCAATTCAAGATAACTCTCGCAAATGCAGTTTGCGTTTAATGGACGTTTGCCACACTAGTTGGTGTAGCTTCATTGTATTTGGCAAGGATGACAGTTTGTGATCTGTTAGTATCGTATCAACTGTAATCATTGACTTTTCTTCTACCAGAAAAATTTTACACTTTAGGCCTTCAAGGCACTGTAAAAATTCTTCTACGCATGACACATCTTTTCCGTGGGCCACATTTTGATCAGCTGTGCGTTTCACTAAACCCCCTACACCATCAGCTACACTTTTGCCGTGGCCGCTTTCACTGAAATTCCATGTACCATTTGAAAATCCAAATTCTTGACAAAAATGCTTAAACAGGAAAAAGTTACTTTTATTCCTGTACTGCGTCGTCGGCCCGTCGCTCACTACATGTAAAATTCTAACACCTCCTACACATTCTTTTATCAACTTAATAACTGGCTGAAGATGTGCCCAAATAGCACAGGCATCATGTCGTAAGCAGGCAGAAACCGAACAAAAAGTCTGACATAGTGTGGTCTTGTTATCAACATCTTTATAGTAAAATGCTCCTGTATGCAAGCTGAGCTGTCCTTTAGAGGCACCGAAGTGAACACTCTGAATCTCTCTGGAATATTTTAAATTATAATTTTCTGAAAAATCAATTACCAACATAACTTCATCTGAATTCATAGTTTCCCTTAAGGTTTTGCAGAAATTCATTTGGTGCCAAACACGGTAAGAATGAGGTAGTATTACAGGAATTTCATTTTCAAATTTCTTAATCAGTGTTTCAATCGTACAACGAACTCGTTGCTTGGAAATTAATTTCACGATAACCTCTTTTCCTTTTATAGTCCTCGTTTCTGTACTTCTTAACCATTGGTAATAAAATATGGTAGTGGAATTATCCAGATTTACCGACCCGTTAATCAGAGCTTTTGTTTTACATTCTAAACATGTTCTGTACATACACGCTTGTGAAGTAGTATGGCAACACAAACTTTCTGCCACCTCAGACATGGAATTGACTTTAATAATATTATATTGCTGTAACTACTGCACGATAAATTTAAAATTATCGTGTTTCACACATAAGCATGTGTCTCGGCTTGAAAATTGCGGTTTCACTATCCAGAATGGCTTCAGACGGTAAAATGTGGCAAAAGAAATTTTTGCTTTAGTTTGAGATACAAACTTTGTGTGCAATTTCCACAAACTTTCATTTAGCAATCTTTTCTGTTTCTTTATACCATCTCTCGTGATTGTTGTATTTTTCCCAGGTGTGATAATCGAGTTCTCGTCATCTGCAAGAAATTCTCTTACTGCTTGCTGGAGTTTTTTACCAACACTTCTTCTAGTAATTTTTTCTTGCATAATGTTATTTGTTGTTGAGCTCATTGCCTTTCTTTGAGAGTGAGCGCTTACAGGAGCCGCTGTCATTAACTTATACTTTTTAAAAAGAGGGCCAGAAACAATGTTAGCAAATGTTTGTTTGTTTGTTTTCTTTTAAGGTACTACATTTGCCTCTGTTCATTGCAATTTGAGTTGATAATACCTCCCCCAACAAAAGCTTTTGCTTTATTTGCTTTGTGTTACCAACATTTAAAATTTTCTGTACCTTAGTACCAGGTGATTCCTGTACTTTCAACTTTCAAATATCAGTTTTGCGTTTTAATCTATAATATCTTTTCTTGTATCGTTCAGCTTTTTTCTTGTTTTTTTCATTTTTGTTAACTTTTGCTAATTTTCGGGCAGTAATTGATCTTGATGCGAAAACCTTCTTTCTTCCCATTATCTTTTTATTAGATGGTTTGCTTTCTTGATCAATTATTTCTACATCAGGTAGGTTTGTTAATAATGCTCTTTGTCGTTTTCTTTCATAATATGTTTTATTGTTTTGCCTCCATTGTGCTCTTTGCTTTTTTTGATCACGACGACTTTTTTCAGATATAAGTTTTAGCTTTCCTTGTGCACTTCTTTTTCTGTATCGTTCTCTCTCCTTTTCCTTATCTCTTTCATGTGCATCTTCGTTTCTTCGTATTCTCTCTCTCTGACGCCTTTTTCTTTCAGTAGCATTTTGTCTCTGTCTTATTATCTCCACTTCAGTCTTTGATTTCTTTTTCTTAACTTTGGTCTCAGTTCTAACTAGATTATTTTCAACAGCCTTAATTTTAGGAGTGTTTTTGGATCGTTCTGATGGCGCTTTACTTTGAACGGCCATTTTAATTTGCTGTGGTAAATTTTCATTCTTAACAGATTTTCCAATTTTCTCTTTGCTAGTCAAAGATTTTATTTTTATATAATTTAGTGGTTTTGTTTTAGGTGCTGTAATATCTAAAAGTTGAGATTTTTTTTTATCTTTTGCCTTTCTTTCTCGGACAGCTTTTAAGATTTGCTTTCTCTACTCCCTTTTTCTCAACGCATCGTCTCGCATGTTTTTAAGTTTCGCTTTAAGAAGAAGATATTTTTGTTTTGAAGATTCAGAATTCTTTTTGTCTTTGTCAGTGGTTAAAGGTATGGACGCAACAAGTGAACTCTCATTCTTACGCTGTTGTTCCAGTGCGTAGTTTGTTGGTCCATTCTGTTACTGTTTTAACACTTTGCAGAAAAGTAAAATATCATATGTTATAAAAAAGTATATATTGTTGTAATACCTGTACACCCCTGTTGCTGCGTTAATAAATTGTTGATAAACCCAAGCTGCTCTTTGCGGTGCTAATAAAAAAAAATAAAACAAAGAACAAAAAGAACTCTTATCTCGGGGCTTTCGATACCTTGTCCTGCTCTGACAAGTATCTTCTGTGGGTCCACTATTTAGCATACACAAAAAAAAAACTTTCATACAACAAACAAACAATAAAAAAAAATGACAAAATTTTAAGCAACACAACAAAATTGAAATTTATTTACACAAGAAATGAACACAAATTAAATTAAAGTAATCAATAAATATCCTATCATCCCTAGGCTCAAAATTAAATTTAAATACTAAAAGAAAACTTATCTTATAATTGGTTCGGACTCTTATGTATGCCGTATTCAAATTTCCCGCGCTTCTTTCAATTTTCCGATATTCAACGAACAAATCCAATCTCGTACGAACAAATCCAATCTCGTATTCAATAATATTGATCACCAACAAGAACACTGCAAAATGGCTGATTCTCCAGTTGCAAACACAAATTAAAATTCGATAAACTCCAAATTTGTAATCTTTTGGATTCGCGGAAACGACACGCTCTTTCAAGGAATATTAACAGAGTGATCTTCTTTTTGTTTTGAGGCCTTATTTATAACCTCTGTCAACAAGTTTGTTTTTCTCCATGGTAACAGAAAAAAATTTTAAGGTAACATCAATTGTTTTATAATTTTATAAATTTTAAATGCCTTTCTGGCCTCTATTCTGCAAGATTCCTCAAAACTATACACATTTTTAGATTCCTCATAATTTTCCCTTTTAAATAATATCCTATTTGCTATGTTTTTAATACCATCTGCAAAACCCTTCAAATTTGTTAATTTTCCTTATTAAGGAAAACTTTTTCACTCAACTCATATCAATTTTCAGATTCCTCACCATTTTCTACACATTTTAAGTTCTTGTTTTTCACCAATAATCTTCACCAAAGTCCAAAATTAATATTTTACAAATTTTGGTAAACATAACCTCAACTTTACAGATTTTAGAATTGATTTTTGAAGAAAATCTTTTTCCATATAAAAGAAACATGAAGATAAACCGTTTCCAACTAAAGAGATAGCTACAACCCACATCACCAATACTGGGACAACCTATTGAACAAACCACCGTTTATCCGAGTATGATAAAATGCTTCGATATCAAAATTATCTAAATAAAAAAAACTTAAAATAAAAACATAGCCTTTCACAAATAGCTAAATTCATTCAGACAAAGAATTATCTTAAATACTAAACCAATTTTTACATAATCTTACATAACATTAATAAACATTTACTTTTAGTCGACCAAATGAAAGCATATCGGAACCAAATATGGCCCAAATTTTGAAAGATAGAAACGAACCACAGCTGATACCAAGACAATGCACTCAAAGAACCAAATATCCTGAGATAAGAGCCTTCAGAAACCGAAATAAAAATTATGAACAACCGAATTATAAAAAGAAATTTAAAATAATATTTGACAAATTTATTAAACGTAAGCTTAAGGTAGCTATCAACCTTTATTTAATTTAGACTAAGTAATCGTACAAGTCCCGAGTCAATATCACAACATTTTCCCCCCAAATTGTTGACAATAAAAATTACATGTCAAACCCTTGACCTTTAATTTTTCTTGAAACAATTTCTACCTTCAACTGAAAATACTACCACCTTGAAACCTCAAAAATTCAAAATTCTCCCTTGACAGAACTCTACCTATTTCTTTTTATTCCACGACTTGCAAATCTATCCTTTCCATTTATAATCCAACCTTATTACCATCCACCATACTCCTCTTTCCTATTTAACCTAAATTTTCCCCCTTTATTCCTTTTTTTATCTAGAACTTCTGGTTCCCAAATCTTCCTTATAATCTAACAATTTAATTCTATTTTAAAATTTTTCCTTATCTACAACTTGTTTACTCTTTTTAATCATTAATTAAAACCTATCTTCCCCACATTTCCTTTAAACTGCTTCTTAACCTAATTCCCTATTATTAAACTATTTAAACATTCTCTTCCTCTTGAACCCCTGTATACGGGTATATCATTTGTATGTGAAATTTACCACGTACCCTATCTTGATCTGCCCAGTCATAATTTTTGAGAACATTCAATAGACTCTGAAAATCTTTTATCCCATTTTCTGTGACCTTTCCTATGATTTCTTTCCCAAACTGCTTTGCTAGGTTCAAAATTATAGATGTTTCCTCAAGTAGTGGTTCTAATTGTTGAAATAACAAGTATTTTTCAATGGCATAAGTTTCCCTACTCTGATCTTTCCCCTTTTCAAACTTCCCATCTTTTATCTCCGCTTCCATCCTATACTGCACCTGCATGCTCCAGAATTGCTTAATGAACAACTCTTTAAATGTTTCGTAATTTGAAAACTTCTCCTCATTAATACTAAACCACTTTTCTGCCACCCCTTTCATTGTCCCTTTAATTAAATTTATTTCCACGTTTCTATCTACTTGACCTCCCATTTGATTCCTCAACGTTTCTATAACTGGTTGTAAATTTTTAATGAACAATTTTGGGTTATTCCCAAAGAACTTAGGAAGATTGTTACTCTCGTTATTTCCCTGCCACGGAACAACTATCCTACTAGGACCACTCTTTTCTACTTGATATTCTACCTTCCTTATCTCTTTCTCAATCCCCCCTAAACGTACTTCTATTTCCTTCCCCATTTCCTGGATTTCATTTTTATTATCTTTAATTTTGCCTTCAACCTCTACATTCTTTTCCAGCTGACTACCAAATTTTCTCTCTATTACTTCCATCTCTACCTCCATTAGATCAATTTTATTTTCCAATTCTTCTTGCCCCTTTTTAACTTGACTAATCTTTGTCTCTACATCTTCCTGTAACTCTACTTTATTCTCTTCAACCTTCTTTTCTAATCCCGCTAATCTAACCTGTTGTTTATCTATTTTCACCTCTAGGCACTCTTTTAATTTTTTATTCATCTCCTCAACTTTTAACTCCACTTTATCCTCCAATTGATAATATTGTCTCCCTAACTCTTCAAATCTATTATTCATTTCCCCCTTCATTTTTTTAATCTCCCCTTTCTGTTCATCAAATTTATTCTCTATTTTCTCACTCATCTTATTCATGATCTCAACTAAGTATCTCATATCAAATCCTGTCTTTTCTTTCTCCTTCCCACCTTCTCCTTCGTCCATACTTTCCCCACTTATTCCTGCTCTATCCATTCTTTCTCCTACTACACTTTCACCTTCTGCTGTAAACCCTATTACTTCCTGTTCTGCTTCCTCACTTTCCTTCTCTAATTCTAAGCTGTCTTTCTCAGCTACCCTTTCTTTACTTGTTTGCCTGGTTAAACGCTTATCCTTTCTATCTGCCATTTTCCCCTGTTTCCTAATTCCACCTATTAATTAGCTAGCTAAATCGGGCCCCACGTTGGTTAGCGACAATAAATGTTGTAATACCTGTACACCCCTGTTGCTGCGTTAATAAATTGTTGATAAACCCAAGCTGCTCTTTGCGGTGCTAATAAAAAAAAATAAAACAAAGAACAAAAAGAACTCTTATCTCGGGGCTTTCGATACCTTGTCCTGCTCTGACAAGTATCTTCTGTGGGTCCACTATTTAGCATACACAAAAAAAAAACTTTCATACAACAAACAAACAATAAAAAAAAATGACAAAATTTTAAGCAACACAACAAAATTGAAATTTATTTACACAAGAAATGAACACAAATTAAATTAAAGTAATCAATAAATATCCTATCATCCCTAGGCTCAAAATTAAATTTAAATACTAAAAGAAAACTTATCTTATAATTGGTTCGGACTCTTATGTATGCCGTATTCAAATTTCCCGCGCTTCTTTCAATTTTCCGATATTCAACGAACAAATCCAATCTCGTACGAACAAATCCAATCTCGTATTCAATAATATTGATCACCAACAAGAACACTGCAAAATGGCTGATTCTCCAGTTGCAAACACAAATTAAAATTCGATAAACTCCAAATTTGTAATCTTTTGGATTCGCGGAAACGACACGCTCTTTCAAGGAATATTAACAGAGTGATCTTCTTTTTGTTTTGAGGCCTTATTTATAACCTCTGTCAACAAGTTTGTTTTTCTCCATGGTAACAGAAAAAAATTTTAAGGTAACATCAATTGTTTTATAATTTTATAAATTTTAAATGCCTTTCTGGCCTCTATTCTGCAAGATTCCTCAAAACTATACACATTTTTAGATTCCTCATAATTTTCCCTTTTAAATAATATCCTATTTGCTATGTTTTTAATACCATCTGCAAAACCCTTCAAATTTGTTAATTTTCCTTATTAAGGAAAACTTTTTCACTCAACTCATATCAATTTTCAGATTCCTCACCATTTTCTACACATTTTAAGTTCTTGTTTTTCACCAATAATCTTCACCAAAGTCCAAAATTAATATTTTACAAATTTTGGTAAACATAACCTCAACTTTACAGATTTTAGAATTGATTTTTGAAGAAAATCTTTTTCCATATAAAAGAAACATGAAGATAAACCGTTTCCAACTAAAGAGATAGCTACAACCCACATCACCAATACTGGGACAACCTATTGAACAAACCACCGTTTATCCGAGTATGATAAAATGCTTCGATATAAAAATTATCTAAATAAAAAAAACTTAAAATAAAAACATAGCCTTTCACAAATAGCTAAATTCATTCAGACAAAGAATTATCTTAAATACTAAACCAATTTTTACATAATCTTACATAACATTAATAAACATTTACTTTTAGTCGACCAAATGAAAGCATATCGGAACCAAATATGGCCCAAATTTTGAAAGATAGAAACGAACCACAGCTGATACCAAGACAATGCACTCAAAGAACCAAATATCCTGAGATAAGAGCCTTCAGAAACCGAAATAAAAATTATGAACAACCGAATTATAAAAAGAAATTTAAAATAATATTTGACAAATTTATTAAACGTAAGCTTAAGGTAGCTATCAACCTTTATTTAATTTAGACTAAGTAATCGTACAAGTCCCGAGTCAATATCACAACAATATTTATTCATTTAAATGACAAACCAACGTAAACTTGACCAAAACATATATCTACAATACTCCTTCATATGCATATTCCCACTACTAACATTACCGTCACGTTTCCGTGTTTTCCGGTCGTGACGGTAATGAGAGTGACGGTAATGTGAAGGCGGCTATCTTCACTGCCGTGATTTTCTATATTACGTATTTTCGAAAAAGTGAGGTTATAGATGTGAATTCAAAAACATTAAAAACTACTTTTGAATATGATTGTTTCGGGTACAAATGATTTATTAAACAATATATTGGCCGTGAGGGAGATGTGAAGAGAAAAAATACTCTTAAAATTCTTACCTTTAAGCTGCTTTTATATACAACACAGAACGTAACTACCGTCGATTTTTGTATTACATGTCACCATAGAACAATAGAAGCACATAAACACCCGATTTTAAAGAGACCAAACTCTTCTTGCTAAAGAAGCGAACTAAAATACTGCTTGTGACGGTAATGTTACCCAGCACTGGTATCGGCACAATTCTTTTACATGGAATAAAAGCAACTATTGTGTTTATGATTTTGATTGCAGATTAGCGTAGTTTAGGAATTGTAGATTAATGTGGGTCTAAAGCATAACCGCTACAATTAAAAACAAGGTAACTATAAGAGACTGAGTTTCATATATGCGATGCGTGACGGAAATGTGATTAAAGGTAACTAATTTGAAATTTCACGACAAAAAGCGACTGTTATCAAACATTCTGATAAGTGACTTAATAATTGTAGGGTTACGCGGTTAGGTTGTAGAGAAATGCCGGTTAGATATAATATATTGACATTCTCAAGCGTCACTTTGTTGAAATCCATGATTATATAAATAATAAATATTAAATAAAATATCGATTTCAACGTTGAAATCGATATTTTATTTAATATTTATTATTTATATAGATATAATATATTTATTAAAGAACGTATTAATTATAAAAGGTGAACGTGACTGTATCAGAACCGAGTTAGGCAACGACTGACTGTACTGGCTGGACATGACTCGTCTCTGGTGACTTGTAGCAACTCCAGGACCGGCATGAGTTTGATAACACTCGGCTATCCTGACGGAACCGATCGTCCCCGAACGGTCGAAACGAATCAAACTGTAACAGAAGTAGAATTAACAACAGAACTACCTCAGCACCAGCAGATCGGGTGAATTTGAGATGCAAGAAGTTAGAATGCAACACCAGCAATTCGGGTGAATCTGATATCTAAGAAGTTAGAATGCAACACCAGCAATTCGGGTGAATCTGATATCTAAGAAGTTAGAAGTACAACACCATCATTTCGGGTGAACCTCGTATGTAGGAAGTTAGAAGTACAACACCAGCAATTCGGGTGAATCTCGTATGTAAGAAGTTAGAAGTACAACACCAGCAATTCGGGTGAATCTGGTATGTAGGAAGTTAGAAGTACAACACCAGCAATTCGGGTGAATCTCGTATGTAGGAAGTTAGAAGTACAACACCAGCAATTCGGGTGAATCTCGTATGTAGGAAGTTAGAAGTACAACACCAGCAATTCGTGTGAATCTCGTATGCAGGAAGTTAGAAGTACAACACCAGCAATTCGGGTGAATCTCGTATGTAGGAAGTTAGAAGTACAACACGTCTCACCTGAATACGAGCGTATTACACCTGGAAAGGTTTCATATGCTCCACACAGACGACAGCAGTGTATGGAATGCGTGATCGTGACGTGTGTCGATCTTCTTGAACTCTGTATCTGTCTTTTGGTAGACACTCGATTACTTTGAACGGCCCTTTGTATTTAGGAAGTAGTTTCTTGCTCTGGTTGTTGTTTGCAGGAATACTGGAAATTTATGTCAGTACGAGGTCACCGACTTTGTACTGTTTAGCTTCACGCCGTTTCTTATTGAATTGGTTGTCCTGTTTGTCTATGTTGCCATCTAGCCTTTGCTTTGCATCTGAACGAAGTTGGATTACATCGAGGGTAGCTTCGTCGCCTACCTGACGATCATTGTCTGCGTTGATGGTGATACCTAACATTAGTGCTGCAGGGGTACATTGTGTAATTTTGTGCTTAGTACTATTTAACCCTTGTTGCACGGCACCAATGTTGACGTCCCAGTTGTCAGGGGAAGTTTTCGCTCCCATTGTGGCCAAAGCATCTAGTACAGATCTATTAGTTCGCTCTACTTGACCATTTCCGCGTGCCATTCCAACAGCTGTATGAAATAGGCGAATACCCTTATTGCTGCAGTATTCCTTAAATGACTTCGAAGTAAACGCCGTTCCTGAATCGGAAATTATTCTCTTTGGGTTTCCAAAAATCGTGAAAATGTCGTCTAAGTGGGTAATCACCGAACTCGTCTTAGTATCAGGCACTGCTCGCAGAAATACGAATTTAGTAAACGCATCTGTTATAACCAGAAGGTATTTATTGAGTTTTTGGCTGGACACAAATGGGCCAAGATGGTCAATGTGCAGGGTGTGTAGTGGTCTTGCATGTTTGGGAATGGAATGTAAATAGCCCTGTTTCTTTCCGCCAGGTATTTTATGGTATAAACATTGTAAACAAGCATTTATATATTTGTGCACGAAACGTCGCATTTTGGGAACCAATATTTTTCCGTAATTCGCGATATTGTTTTGTCGAACGCAAAATGGCCAATGTCGTCGTGGTTGGCTTTGACCACTTGCCACCGACACTTTCTAGGCACCACCCATTTCCTACCATTAGGAGTAATCTTGTAAACTTTATTACCGCGAAGATCGTAATCATTAAAAATAGAGCGGTTATTATCGATATCTCCAGATAAAAGTATGTCCCTTATGCTTTGGATATTTTTGTCCTGAGTTTGTGCTTCTCTCAACCAATCGTCCTCTGTTATTAACAAGACGATTTCTTCTTTTCCATTTACTTCCGGGTTTCTACTCAAGGCATCAACATGTTGCAATTGTGTACCGGCTTTATGCTGGATGGTAAACGTATACTGCTGTAGTTCCAGCATCCACCGTGCTATGCGCGGAATAATTGTTTGTTTGGCCATAGCATTCTTTACAGAGTTACAGTCGGTTACTATGGCAAATTCAGTTCCTAAGAGATAATGTTTAAATCGTGCTAACGTTTTTACAATAGCTAACAACTCTAACTCAAAGGAATGGTAGTTTTTTTCTTCTTTGGTAGTCTGCTTGCTGTAATATGCAATTGGTTGTTCCCCAATGGTGGTGATCTGGATTAATATTCCCCCCAATCCATCTCTACTGGCGTCAGTGTATACGATGCTTTTGAGGGTAGGATTGAAGATTTGTAATACGGGGGCTGAGGAAATAATATTCTTCAAATCTTCCACTATTGCGGAGTGTTGTTGCAACCAACACCATGGAATATGTTTTTGTAATAATGCTGTTAATGGGCGTGTTTTTGTTGCGAAGCCTAGGATGAACTTCCGAAAGTACCCAACTAGGCCAAGGAACTGACGCAATTGATGTACACTCTTTGGAAGAGGAAAGTTTGTAACGGCTGTAACTTTGTCGGCATTTAAACTGATTTGGTTGTTTTCGATAGTGTACCCTAGATAACTTATTTTGCTTTGCAGAAATGTTGATTTAGTGAGGTTTATTGTTAACCCATGATTACGCAATACTACTAACACCTTTTGTAACATCGTCAGACCTTCGTGTAATGTACGAGATGGAATAATAATATCATCCAGATACGGAATTATTCCGTGAGGTCTTAAGTCTGCAAAAATTTCGTTCATTAATTTTTGGAACAATGCCGGAGCACCTGTTAAGCCAAACGGGACACAAACATATTCATATTGTCCTTCAGGAGTTATGAATGCTGTTTTACAGATAGACTGTGGATCTACTGGAATCTGATGATATCCGGATTTTAAATCTATACTGGAGAAAAATTTGTAACCACTCAAGGAGTCAATTAGCTCTTCTATTATCGGCATGGGAAATTTAGTTTTGATTGTAATTTTATTAAGGGCTCGATAGTCTATTACTAAACGTTTCTCCCCAGTTTTTTTTGTTACTAAAATTGCAGGGCTCGCATATTCTGATGTGCTTTTCCGATTGATATTAGCATCAAGAAGGTCATTTATTATTTTTCGAAGTATTCCTTTGTCTTTTTCTGCTAACCGATATGGGCGATGGGAAACAGGAATATTTGTAGTTGTGTTAATTTTTATAGAAACAGAGTGTGTTTTACCTAACTGCTTGTTAGGTGTGGAAAAGCAATCGTTAAAATCATGAAGAAGTTGCTTTAATTGAGTTGAGATTTTAGGAGGTATAATACCATGTGAAATGTTCAAGGGAAATTTAGAAATGCTGTTGGAGGCGAATGTTAGTTCGTTGTCGATGCGATAGTACATAATTTGCGGGTTTTCCGTATAATTTCGTCCAATAAGTACTTCCGTATCAGTAAGCGATGCTTCAATAACGTAAAATATTATGTTTAGTTTGCACTCTGCAATCTTTACCGTTGCAGTAGTTGATTCAGACACACTGGTAATTTTACCAAGAAACCCGGCTAAATTAATGGGCTCATCTAACTGTGTAATATGTAATTGAAACTGTGTTGCTAAGTGTTTCTCAATAAGGGAGCAGTCACTACCTAGATCGATGAATGCGTTGCAACGGTGTTGATTTATGTAAATGATCTTGAAAAATTTTTGAGATGCATGCGTTTTCAGCATTCGAACCTGCTCAGGCTTATGTTTTGCCTTCTTTTTATCACATACCGCTTCGATGTGCCCTAAAGTTGAACAATAATTGCAAATTTTATGTCTATGTGGACAATCAGTCCTATTATGATCTGAGCGACCGCATGATCTACATGCAAATTTAGTTTCGTGCTTATCTACCGCGCTTTTACGTTGATTTGAAACATAAGGAGTAAATTTGCTTGTACTTGGTAATGATTCCGAGGATTTTGTCACTTGATATGTTTTGTTTCGCAAATACGCAGCTAAAGTATTTGGATCGGCAATATTTGCAGCCTCAGCCGCTGACGTAATATTTTTATCGTTTATGGCGCCCAATACTAAGGATACTTTGTCTTCGTTGGAAAAGTTTGCTCGTAATTTGTCTATTTTAGCCATGTGTAAAAAATGAAATTCGTAAAGCGAACAATTGTTAACGGGTTTATGGTTTGCCAAGTTCATTAATAATGAATAGGCATTACGCTTACTTTGAAAAGTATTACATAATAATTGCTTCCAAGAATCCCACGAATATTCTGGCCAGCCCGCGTCATTTAAAATTAAACTGTCGTACCATATTTTAGCTGTACCTTGCAGTTTATTTATAGCTTGATAAATTGTTATATGAGGCTGCCAGCCGAAAAGATTTGCATTGTAATCAATAATTTCGAGCCAATCTTTTACAGAATCATGCAACGGATTGAATTGCGGTACCACCGAAGAAAGCGGAACATTGGTTTGTTTTTCAGTAGCAATAGTACAATCTAAGCTTACCCCTGCAGCTGGTGTAAGTGTATTTGCCTTACTACGGGACGAACCGTGGCGTGAATATTTTCTCAGGGATTCTCCAAGCGGGGGAGGTGTTCTTCCTTCTGGCGAATGCCGTGAAGAAACCCTCTTTCCCTGTAGTTTTCTAGAACGTGAAGTATGAACTGCTTGACGTAGCGAATGGGGTGAAGATGAGCCTAATTCTTCTGAACTACCCGAGCGATCCATGGCGTGAATTCGTTTTCACCACTTCTGATGTAGGGTTACGCGGTTAGGTTGTAGAGAAATGCCGGTTAGATATAATATATTTATTAAAGAACGTATTAATTATAAAAGGTGAACGTGACTGTATCAGAACCGAGTTAGGCAACGACTGACTGTACTGGCTGGACATGACTCGTCTCTGGTGACTTGTAGCAACTCCAGGACCGGCATGAGTTTGATAACATAATGTAGGCCACTGTAGTAAGAAAGAAAAAAAAATGGTACTTGAAGAAGACTCTGAACTTATTATATTCGGTAGGTACGTCATTATTAAAAGTTATTGAAAAATACCCTTATATGCCTACTGTCCTTCTAAACGAACGTTCGCAAATTTGAGATTATGAGATGGAATTCCAAAACAGATCATGCTTTGACATTTTTTAGCGACAAAAATGATTGCGACAACCTATTATTTTACTATAAAGTCAATATTCAAAATATTTTAGTAAAAATGGCTTACCCAACCAATTTGAAATCAATCGGCTGATCCATCGTGAATAAAAAACTTAATTGCAACCCGTAAACACCTGTTGACGATCAGCTGAGTGAATAATATTGCAGAACGAATATTCTTTTCTTGGCCATAAGTGGTGCCATATTCGAGAAAATTCTCCAACTTGCTTAATTCTCACGATAAAAATCTTTCTACGCAGTGTCCTTATAGAAGGACGGTAGGCATATCTGGTGTAACGATTCTGATTTTTTGTAGGTACTCTTGAATATTAACCACTTACCTCGGACTAGCTCACTTAGTTCAACCTATCTCAGGGCGATTCAGGTTAACGGTGTATTATGCTTACACTGATATTAGGTTCGAGTCCCCTTCACCCTACACCTACTGTATTCAAGAAACAAATACGCAAATAACTGGAAAACTATTGAATCTTTATTTATAAGTGACTTAACACGTATATAATTTTACCCTAGTTTCCCTACTCTAGCTACCTTAACTTATCTCTTATCTAATGGTACACAAATGCTTAATCCTACCTTAATCCTATTAATGTCCTGTTTTATACACGCGACCTGCAGAGTCGTGTTTTAACTTTATTCTCCGCCGATCCTCTTCTTCTGGATAGTCTTCGGTGCACCTTCTCACTTGTACGGCACAGAGATTATTAAACGTTTTAACTCTTTCAGTGTCCACACCAATTTTACACTACTGGATATTGTTAATTTCTTGGTTGTTTTTAAATCGCAGCATCCAAGCCACTCGCTCACTCTCAGCGGCTCTCACCCCTCTGTCCCTCGATACCTTTTTTGCTTGAAAATTTTCTCTGGTGATCTTCCGTCTTTCTTCTTGAGATGTTTTATCCCCTGGCTGACCGACACTGACCCCTGAGAGTATAGTGCGAGCCTGAGCTCGCACTATACTCTCTTAACCTAGACCCTTACAAAATAATAAACACAAGACTAGTACTAGTAGTAGTACTAGTATAGTAGTACTACCTGCTACTGCTATTTATAGAAACAGACCGATCTATTTCACTGGGTTAATTCATCCTTAGACCAGCTTGATGAGTGTAATTTTTCTTCTAGAGCAGAATGGTAGGATGCATTATCCATTACGATAACAGTGGGTTCTTCAAGGGAAGGCAATAAATAATCCGTGGTCCAATTTTTAAACAACTGGGCGTTCATGTTATCGTGGTAATCATCGGATTTGCTAGTTGCCGAAAATATTAACCCGGTACCGTTAAGAAATCCGTTTTTACCACCCGCATGTAAAACAATAAATCGTTTTCCATCACTAGCTTGATTTTTCTTGCAAGTAAGTGGACTTTCGTTTTGCCAAGAACTTCCCCCCCCTAAAAAAAAATCCAGGTTTCATCCAAATAGATGAAATTGTAAATATTTTCGTCAAGTAGGGTTTTGTATTTTCTGAGAAAATCATATCTCTGATGTACCACGTGACTTTGTTCACACAATCCCCTGCTAGGATCGTCTTTTTTATAACTGAATCCCATTGAGTGGAGCAATTTTCTTAGGCTTGTATCACAACCATCAAATAAGTTTTTTTCTTTTAAGATATTATTTAAACCAGCTATTGTTATGTGGGTGCGCTGTTTATACAAATCATAGATAACTGTCCGAATATCTTCTTTTACACCTTGAGGGAGTCCGTCCGTTTTGCGGTTTACCACTTCTCTCTTAAAAGTTGGGATCTCTTTTGCGCCTTTCTGTGCATCTATTATTCTACGAACGGATTTTTCACTAATTTGTAGAGCATCTGCTGTCCGTTTGACGTAATTCGTAAACGGAACAATAGGGCCCAAATTATCTTTTTCTAATTGCATAAACTGAAGCACATTCGAAACTAACTTACGACATTTACTGTCTAAAACAAAACGGCTCATGTTGAATCTGTTTAAAAATATCCAAGAGATCTTCACACGCCAACAATTCACCTTTAACTGCATGTTCTTACCTTCCTTATTCAAAATATGTTAACCGTAATTTATTTAGGAATTCCCTAATGACAATTCAAACATACACAAATTAGGCAGCCATTTCTTATTTCTTTTGTATGAATCATGGATATTTAGGCAATTACAGTTTTGCAAATACGTACATAATATAGTAGTAGTGCCTATTTAAAAAAAATATTGTTATCAAACTGCAGCCCAGTATTATTTGAACCATTTATGCAGGTTAAATGTACGTATATTGTTTGGTAACCCCTGGTTTTACCCCTGCCTGTTCTAGGCTATAAAACACAGAGGTTGTAGCGGGCGCTTTCTCTTTAGATACGTGCCGAACAAAGAAATCTTAATCCGAAACTGGTCTTCATAGTTTGCGTTTACTTTAGCTTCTGGTGTAGGAAGCGATAATCTTGGATGTTTCCTCATAAATCCATAATAGAAATCAAGGCCTGCCAGTTTTTGGTCTTTCTTAAAGGGATGACGTAATTTTAGTTTTTCGGCGTATTGGTAAGCTATTTCTCTGAATTCCGTTACCGTTAATCCAAAGAATAGTTTAGATAAATTTAAACAATATTGTTCCAACGCAATTGGGTTGGAACAATATTGTTTTCTAAACTATTCTTCCCCCTCCCTAAAAATCCTTTCCCGATCTACCAGTGGCGCAGCCAGAATTCTCTATTAGGGGGGGTTTTCAAAAAAATTAAGAAGAGTATTAGAAACGAGAATATATTAAAGAACCCAAAACATAACGTAAAAATATAAGCAACAAATAAAACCTGTCAGGTATAGTGAGTGAGTATGCTCAAACACAGCGTACATTTAAAAAATATAAACAACAACAAAAAACTTTACCTGAAGCAGTGGGTATACTCCTCAAATAGAAACAAGAAACAAAAAACACAGCAACATAATAAACGCAAATTAAATAAATCATTATTTATAATAAAACATTAAGACGGCGAGATTGGAGAGCTAAGACATCAAGAACTTCGTCTTCCAGAATAGGAATATCTGGATGTATATACATCATAGCTAGGCCGTTTAATCTGTTGTCGCCAGTAGAATTCCGCAAATATTTTTTTAGGAATTTTAGAGAAGAAAACGATCTTTCACAAGAACATGTGGTGACTGGTAAAGTTGCCATTATAATTAAAAGTTTATAAATTGTGGGAAACAAATTTTTATTGCATCTTTCCAAAGCCTCAATCGCACTTTGTGGCTTTTCTGTTTTATCTTTTATAAACTGGACCCAAAGTGTAACTTCTCCCATAGCACCAGAATCAACCAGTTCATAAAATTCCAAAAGCTGTTGGGTGGAATTAAAAATTTCTTGAATGTCTAAACTATTATT
The DNA here is from genome assembly GCA_963082805.1 of Hemicrepidius hirtus. NCBI lineage: Eukaryota > Metazoa > Arthropoda > Insecta > Coleoptera > Elateridae > Hemicrepidius > Hemicrepidius hirtus. Next base: position 30,177,599 of record OY720161.1, on the reverse strand, counting down.
GTTACGTAAAATTTTTTGAAAAGGTTCAGGAGTATTTTTGTGATTATTAAATTTTGCATCTATTGCCTGTATTGTTTGGTCGAGAAATGGAATATAAATAGCCCTTCGATAATATTCTGCCGGTGATGATCCAGGAACATTATTTCTATTAGTTTGCCGATTAGTGGTTCTAGGCTGTAAAATTGTAATATCAAACTCGTCACAAATCGTTTTGGTCTTCTGATAAATTTCTGCAAATGACTTCTCATCGTCTTCTCTCAGTTTCTTTAAAGATTTATTGACATTTTCAGCTGCCTCAAGAGCTAAACTCAGGTCCAAATTTGGGGTCTGTAAGTACTTGCTCAGTGATAAAGTCAACGAAAACACTGCTTTTATCACAAAAGTACACAAAAGAAAACTACTTTGACAAATTGCAGTTGAAAGTAATTGAGCGTCGGTTGCCGTTTTTTTATCGGTCCATGTCGCAATCTCAAATAAGGCATTTATTATTGGCTTTAGAAGAGACACGAATGCATTCACGGCGTCATGTCTCTGAATCCATCTGGTAGGACATAATCTTTTTAGTTTTTCTATTTTTGGTTTTTCTACTAATTTATTGATCTCATTTTCCAGCACACGTTGTCGTCTTGGAAAATTAAAAAAATTATAAATCATTTCGATAGTACCTAGACAGTTTCGTACTTCTGACACTGAATATCCATCAGAAAGTGCTAAATGAAAGCAGTGTGATGAACAATGAACATAAAGGGCTTTGGTATACTTCTGCCGAAAAATTGCTTGTGCTCCTCTTAGAGCACCACTCATTGCACTAGCTCCATCATATCCTTGGCCAACCAGAACCAGATCTTGTACATCTAGCCCTACTTCCATCATGGTATTGCAGATGGTATTTGCTAAACCAGCGCCTGTAACATCATAAACAGGAATAAACTGTAAAAATTCCACAAATCTGACACATAACGACATTTGAGTGGTACCACTTATGTCGGTGGTCTCGTCGCATAAAATTGAGAAATATTTTGCAGCATATATTTTGTCAACAAGTTTTTTTAATAAAATTGAATTGAACGACGATATTATTTCATTTTGTATTTGCCAGCTAATATAAGTTGCATTAGCACCTGCTGTGCTTAAGTGTTTAGCCAAAATGTGATCTCCTGTCTCTATTCGAAATTTGAGTAATGACCGAAAGTTGCCCTCTCCCTTAATTGGAGGTTCATTTATATTAAGAGGTCAAGAGTCATGGAGGCCTCGAAATGAGTTTCCTAATCTAGCAAGATGCATCGCTGTTTTAATTATGGGTTTAAGACTTTCCCGATTGCTAATTATTTGATCTTTTCGGTGTTTATCAATTTTTAAAACATTTTCAGATTTTCTCATGCTATCTAAAAAGTTAGCTGCTCGTTCAAGACAATTGTTATGATATACATGTTTTTCATGATTTCTGAATTCTTCTCTGGCATCTTTACAGTTGTTAAACGGAATTTTAACCAGTTTTCCGCCCTTACTAGCTTGTTGCCCAACAACAGTGGAAAATAACGAACAATACTTGCAGAACACAGAATCTAGAGAAAGGGAGTAAACTAGCCACCTCCACTCATCAAGCCATTTTATCTGGAATTTCAAGTTTCTAGGTCCTGATGATGGAAATTTAAAAGACAGATCCGGTGACCAAGGTTTATCTAAAAGTTTCTGCTTTGTAACATCATCGATTATTTTTCCTAAATACGATCCAAAATCAAGTAACCAAGTGCCTTCTTTAAGTCCTTTGTGTAACTGGCGCTCACCAATATTTTTAATTGTGGAAGGCTCGTTTTCATTTGTTTTATTATTAACTGAGCTAGTTAAGTCTAACGTAACCTGAAAGAAGACAATACCTTTGAATTTTACGATTTATTTGCCATATTTAACAAATAGTTACAGTATGATTGTTGCTCTGAAGAGAAAAATCCAGTTTACGTTTTTTTATTAAAAATTTATCCATTGTTGTTGTGATCCACAAAAATCATCTCGCAAGTCACACTAATCCTCACAATTTACTTTGCAATTCAGTAAATCACAAAACAAACACCGCTACCGCCTATACTATATGACCGTTTATTCATTTAGAGTAATGGTCGGCGGCGGCGTGTGGGTGTTGCGCTTTAAAAACAATTGGGTAACGTTGTTGTCAAGATGATTTTTTTTACCAAGATAAGATTAACATTTTTTACATCTAAATAGGTCTGGGGGGGGGGTTTAACCCCAAACCCCTCCCCTCGCTGCGCCACTGCGACCTACTGCTTTTGCGACAGCTGGAGTCCCCTATACATTTCTACTTCTATGTTTGACATGATCTTTAATGGTTGAAACAGGAACACTAAATTCCACCGAACCCTTGCATAGGTATACAATTCATTCACAACTGTTGAAATAGCGTGCTGCGAGTTTTCTACGGACCATTTTGCCCTCATACCTTTTTTGGCGTAGTGCCGCACAGTGGTTCAGGTTATATGGGGGTGCGGAAAAAGTTCGTTTTAGTTGAAATTTGGGTTTCTGGTGTCTTTGAGGCCACTGATTCCAAATATGATACCGGCTTTGTATCGATTTTGGCTAGTTTTTTTTACATAAATGGCAATGATTAAATTATAAAATATAAAAAATTTTATTTCGTATAATTTTTTCTTATACCAGAGGCTTAAAATAACAGTTTTAGTTGCAAAATTTTTATTTTCAAAAATTTTAATTATCCAAAAAACATTTTTGAAAACGTGGGACAAAGTCAAGTCATGGTTGGGGTGACTTTGTCTCACCATATCAAATACACCGAATTCAGCTTGCTTGTTGGTAGTGAGACAAAGTCACCCTATTGAATTTTTAATAGAATAATTTTCCATCAAAAATACATCATAAATACGTATGTTTCTGATTAGAAAAGGCCTTCAAAGAAAAGAAAACTGTGAGAATATTTTTTTTTTTATAATAAATGATGATGTACTACACAAATTATTATTAAAATAAAGGTCACAAACAGGTACCTTCGTACCTAATGGATTGAAAAAGCAATAAGTATGAGAAAAAGTTTTAAACGAAAATGTCCAACTCTGGAATGAAAAAATAATTCTTTCGTTTGGTAGAGATAGGTTTTGGTTGGTTTATTTTTTCTATTATACATTCCCAATCGTACTGCATTTTATCTTTTTTCTGTGGCCAACGCCAATTTTTTGACCCTTTTTCTAAATAGTCAATCGCCATTTATCTCAGTTATCAATCCAGGGCATTTATTCCGTCATAGAGAACGATTACGAAATCATTTACTGCACATAGCTGTGCTATATTTTCACGAGTGTTCTCATTTGTTTCTGGCGCGCTTACTTGTGAATCGTTTTGACAATAGTTTCTTTTGTATATAACATGGAAATTATAGTATGTTGTTTGAAAAAAGCATTTATTTCATTTATTACGTGTGTTTTTATATACTAATTATTATTGCTATGGTAAATATCAAGATGTTCATCATTACACAATGCAATGTTGCATGCAACACAAAAGTTGACTGTATATTTAATTTTGTGGTCATACATATTGTAACAAACCCGACATCTTTTTTTTTTGCTTAGATTTGGGCCAGCACATCCGAACATGCATTTTGGTTTTTTCGGATTTCTTTAGATTATGTTAATCGCGTATTTTTTCACATTTAGGATTATTTGCGGCTAATAAGCAGTCACATAATAGCAGAGTGAAATCTACTAGTGCCATTTTACGTTTTTTAGATACACAATATAGTACCCTGGCATTCAGTATCATACTTTGTATAATGTGAAAACCCAATTTCTTGAACCATGAATAGTTTTTTCGTGCAATATTGTAGGGTTCAATATCTTGGTCAATTGCATCTACTGCTCCCATATTTACATTGTAGTGCTCATTGTGGGCAGGCTTCTTATACGATATTTGTTTTTGATGGGTAGGTTCATACCTAGTCTTTTCTTGTACTTGTCCCATCAGCATAGTTAAGGCAAGAAATACGTACATTTCTTTCACAGTGACGTCTTTCCAATGTAAACCATGGATTTTTACCAAAAAATTATTGTTTTCTTCAAGGAACATAAGAGCCCTTTGGTTAGTCCAGTTACATAGATATTGTACAATTTGCGGAGATACGAATGCTTCAAAGCATTCTATAGGTGTTTTCAATTCGGCTAGATTTATTCCAGGGTGAATATCATATAGTAACTCTTTTTCATAAATAGCTGAAGACCTCTCATCTTGATAAGGATCACTAATAACTTTCCAATCGCCAAAATGCAGCGGCCCACTGTCATCATCTAAGTCTGAGCCAGAAAAATCCTCTTCTGAATCTTCAGTTTCATCACTCGCAGAATCATATTCAAAATATGGGTCTATGTCACTAAATTCATTTTCAGAGTCTGCTACGTCCATATTTTATAAGAAAGCGACCATCACACACAATAGCAAGCCTGACTGAAGAGGCAGCCATGCAGTGCAACTGTGCAACTATTCGTAAGTAAGTAAGCAAGGGCGGGACGTTTCCCCTTCCAAATTCTAGGAAGGCCATATACCAGAGCATGAAATTTCAATGCAATGTGAATCTACCTTCTAATTCATCGTATATACACTAAAATGTGCATGAATCAACATGTTGCACCATTGGTATTTTACCCCCGACATACGATGATACACCCGTTTGATTCCTGGTATTGAAGGGGTTAACCCTTTCAGTCCCACTTTTTCATTTTTGGAGATACAAAAATTTTGACATTAGATTTGAGTTAAGCACAATTTTTAATTATTTTTCAAAAAAAAATTTTTTTTAGTATCGCACTTCTAAGCCGAGATAAGAAATGGGTACAATTGTACACACCAAGTGTTGGGAAATGATTCAGATGGAAGTTCTTCTAAATATTAATTTTTATGCTTTATTTACTGAAATAGACACATAAACATAGTTACAAATCAAAAATACAAAAAAAATAAAATATTGAGTAATTTTTAGTGAATTATTTAGAGTGAAAATCGAGATAACAGTTTTTATCCTTCGACAAACATAAGTGAACCTGACATTTTTGGCACTTGATTCTAGATTTTGATGTACATTTCGGAAATTTGCATCGACTAGGCAGTTTTCCATCATCGTGAAGGGGAAGATGGTCCACACCATCAAATTGAATTTCTTCAAGGGGACGAGTTTCTCCACGACGTCTCTGAATAACAGGTTCACTTGGTGATGCAGATGTAGATGGACGACTCCTTTTCTTTTCTGGAATTTTTCGTCCACACATTAGAAGTCCGTCGACGACACGCTTTCGAAAATATAGAAGAGCTAAAATTCTTTTTGATGGTATACCCAACTCTTCAGCATCTTTTCTATACTATAAGTATGGTCGTCTTTGATATCCGCTACTCAGATTTTCAAAATTCGGCTTCTAAAAAAAAATGCTACCAAAAAAATATGTCTAACTTCCGCTTCCGGTTTCGGATTTTTTTGAAAAGCTTATTTTGTCGATGAATTTTCGATATACCCCGTCATTTCAAATTTCATCAAAATCGGTTCACTAGTTTTTGCGTTAGAGGCGTTACATACATGCCTTTTTGAACGTGTTACTTGTAGATAAACTGACATTTATTAAAGTTTCAACATTAAACAGTACTGTATACATCAAAATTGTATAAATGAGTAGATAAGACTCCAAAAGTGAAAGCGGGTTTCTTATCTTAATCCGAAATTGTTTAGCTGAAAGCAGTAATGACATCCTTCACTGCCTATCGCTGCTCCTGTTTTCAGGATATAGTTTTAAATTGATTAATAATTATTGTAACTCCTAGTGCTTGGTAATGGTTTAAGGCACTGCATATTTTAAAAAATCCTCTTAATGATAACAAAATACGAAACTTTTTATTCGCAATTATTGTATTTATTGTATTGTATTTATAACAAATTTATTGTCCTTGAAATAGAAACAAGTTTATTATAAAAACTCCTTTGTAACTTAGTTTTTAAATTTGAATTTGGCGCCAAGTGATTCGGTAGACATCGCATGTAGTCGGGGAGCTGTTGGTCGGCAGGCGTTCCGTTCCGATTGTTGGAAGTTTATTTTTATGAATAGGCAACTTGAACGAGATATAAAATATAAAACAAAGTAGTGGGAATTAATGACGATATGATTTGTAATGGTTTTGTATGGTTGACAACAATTAATATGATATAGGCTTTACAAAATAATTAATTGAAATTTGAATATTTATGACCTAAAACGACCACTAGCCGAAGATGTTACGAACGCCTCCGAACCCTGTGACGTCACGAAATCTCCCGTACGGCATCGACCTTGCATTGCTTGCATGGAGTTTCTTGTTCTGTGACTTGAAGAATTCATGTTGTGTTGTGTTAAAATTTAATTGTGAAATTCTACTAGGTACTACCATGGCAAATATTTTTGTTAGAGCACAAAGCGATAATTTACCGCACGTCGATTTATATATGATGATGCAGTTTATTGCTTCCAGTGATTGCTATAATGCAGTTGAAATAAAAAACGTTAAAGCACTTAAGTAAGTCTTATGTTTTGCTTCTTATTCTAATAATAATTGTAGTAGTTTTAACATTTTAATAAATTATTGTTTTGTTTCAGTTCCATGCGGAAAGATTACATAAATTCCGCTATAGGTTATGTTCAACTTCACCGCCAAGGAAATGTGTGCACAGTTAAGGGCCAGATTTGCCCAGAACACAAAATTAATAAGAAGAATTATTTTGTAGTTATGGAAGTAAATGAAAAAGATGAAGACGTTTTGCACGTAACATGTCAGGATTGCCCAGCGTCAGAAGGTGAGGATTTGATCATTTGGGCATTACTAGTCCAAGCAGCTATTACTTATGACACTATAGAAACTATTATGTTACAGGTGGTTGCAAGCATGCTCTTGCATTTTTAATGTGGGTGCACGACAAAAGCACACAACCTGCTCCAACTGATGTGGAGTGTTATTGGAAGAAACCGAAACTTTCTGGAGTTGGAAAGGATATAAAATTTGTAAATACCAAAGATTTCGGTACGAGCATTTCATTTAATGTACCTCGAGCCTCAACATTCCTTGACCAATTCGTTCAAGGATCGCTACAATCTAATCCGGAACCAAATTGCCAGTTAATGAAAGTTTATATAGAACCAGATAGCCTTCATCAACTTAGTATACACCACCTAATGTTGTCATTTATAAAGCAACAGAAGGAACCCGATTTTTTAGTGCATGCTTCTAAGTTAATGGAAATTGACAATTGCAAAGAAGCAGAAGAGGCTACAAAGGATCAAAGTCGATCTAATTTGTGGCATGAATTACGATATGGCCGCATTACAGCGTCAAAGCTTTATACTGCAGCCCATTGCCATAAGGAAGATAGTCTTTTTATAGAGCAAGTGATAGTCGCTTCAAAAATTCGACCTACTCTTGCGATGGAAAGAGGTCAGTTATTGGAAGGGGCGGTTTTAAAAGAACTGGGAATAAAATTGAACATGCGTTTTGAAGAGGTGGGTTTATTATTAAGTAATGAACACCCTGAGTTAGGCGCATCACCTGATGCAGTTTCTGAGGACTGTGTCATTGAAATTAAATGCCCTCAAAGTCAAAAAAGTTTAAAAAACTATATTTTAAAAAATAATAAAATAGCAGCAAGGCATAGAGCACAACTACAATTTCAAATGCTTATTTGGAACAAGACCAAGGGAATATTCTGTGTTGCCGATCCAAATTTTGAAGAAAACAAGAAAATTGTGGTGATTGAAGAGGTTTATGACGACGTATACATACAAGAAATTTTAACAAAAGCAAAGCAATTTTGGCGGGAACAAATTTTGCCTCGTTTAATTAATTCTGTCAAATAAAAATTATGTACAAAAAATTAAGTTTGACTTAGGGCCAGTTTACGTGGGAAGCACACTTGTATCATGTTTTGAATTCGGTACAGGATTATTATGTGTAAATAAAACCTATTCTATTCTAAAGTATGTTTGTGTATGATATAATAGATATTATTTTTTTATTAGCGAACTTTGTAAATTAATCAGCCCTGATACAATTGTCACTACATTGTCAAGATGTATTATTAACGCAGGCATGTGGCTTTAACATTTTAAATTCTCTAACACGTCGGATCATTCTCTCAATATGTATTCTTAAAGCTGCTATTCGCTTGGTTTCCATAACTTCTTCTTTTTTGCATTTGAAACCTACTCGAACAGTAGGTGGTCTGATTAATTTGCAGTTTAGTGGTTGTAAATGAACATCAATTCTCTTAAAACCGCGGTCAGCCATCACTGCACAACCATTTGGTACAACCTGCAGGTATCCACAATGTTCAACGATTACAACATCAGATGTACGACCTCCAAAACCCACAGATACATAATTAACCAAGCCATCTGGTGTCGAAGAAATTAAATATTTCATCGTATTTGCTTTTTTATACTCGGACCAAGTACAACTTTGCTTTATTGGGTCTGATGGCTTCTCAATTTCAATCTCGAAACAATCTATAATGCTTTGTACGTCACTATAACGGCCTCGAAATGCAATTGGAAGATTTCTCTTGATTACTGCAGGTGATGGCCAAACGATTAACTTCTTTATACATTGTGCTATAGGATCCACAGTCGTTTTAAAACATTTTGATGCTGCGCTTTCGGAAATGCCAAAATCATCGGCCAACTGCTGGAAAGGTAAATTTGTTCTAATTTTTTTTAAAGTTATGTAAATATGTTCGACAGTGGATTTTATATTGTTTAATAATAAATTTACTATAAAAAAACAATCTTCTGGAATACCCAAATAAAATTTACTTTTTTTTCTGATAATGTAGTTTGACCACTCTACAACTACTTTTTTATAATGCTCTTCTTCATAATCACCACCGTCCCACGAACTATTATTCTCCGAAAAGCTTACTGAAAACTCAGATATGGTTCTATCCGATCCATCACGTACATCGGATTGTGATGTCGATAAATCCAAACAATCATCAACTTCAAATGATGAGCTAATACTTGAAGATACATTAATTTTTAAAGGAGAGGTAGCGGTGCTTGTATATTTTACTTTTGTTCCTTTCATTAAATCGCACTGAATAGCTTTGCTTCTATATTGTGGCCTACACTGCACAGCGACAGTTCGAAAAACAGTAGTTGAATGATTTTGAAAATCAGTGACTACTGTTGTAGATGTAGATGGTTGTGACGGAAGGAGTAGATCACTTACTACAGATTCAGCTGCGGTTTCAACTATATTTATAGTATTCTGCGATAACTTGCATAACACATTTGCCACTTCTCTTTCTTCTGCATTGCATGTTTGGGATTGGGGTGCCTCTTTTATTAATATTTCTTCAACCAACTTACGCCTAGCTCTCTTGGCAGACGCAGGTCGTTCAGATTTTAAGGTTCTTTTCCTGTCCGGTTGACAATTAAATATATGGGGAACCACATTCGATTTTATATGTATTAAACCTCCTGCATAGTACTTAAACTTCATGTAGTTTTCGACGTCCTCTTCTAACTAAAATTTATACCGAATTAATTTCTAATCGCTTTTATTATCTATTTATTTAAAACACTTACATTGAAATGATCCTGACATATAAACCTTGTAGTGTTACTTGATAAATCATCTGGTTTTCTTCCAATTGCGATTAACCAATCTTTTCTTCGTTTCGCAAACTTACTGCTTGGTAATGTAATAAACACTTTATCTGGTGTTTTAATAGTTGTACTTGTACACTGAGGTACAATACAATATTTATAGTTTGGTTTTTGAACGCCCGCCATGATCATACCTACCGTAACTCGCGCACATGTCTTGAGAAGATCAGGGCAGGGTAAGATATCCTGACGTCAGCTCACGTGACTGCCTTAAAAGCTGACGTCATCAGCGTTTTCCCGGTCATTTAAAAATCTACATTTTTAATAATTTTTTTTGCAATAATTACAGATCCTAGTACAATTTTACTACGCGCTCTAGTTACGATAACAATCATAGAATATGTATGCGTAATAAAAAAAAAACGTGAAAGTTCCTTATTATGTAAAATTTTTGTTTACTTGGACGTTTTCACTGCATCAGTTTTAAAATACCCTGACAACCAGCTCCCACCCTTCCTATTTGATTTCACAATTTTAACAGCGTTACCAACATACATATGTAAAACAATAAAAGCGACGTTATGCAACCTGTTATACTTCTCAGTAAAGCGGGTTGTTAGTGGTATAAATGGTATTAGACTGGTGAAAACATTTGTCGCTGATAGTACATGCACGTGTACTCAGCTGTGTAGTGCCCGACACTGTTTGTACATGTCCGTGTACATCATCTTTATGGGCGATTTTTAGGTAAAAATAAGAACATTTATCAATAGATACATGTCACAAACGAAAGCTTATAGTTTATTTACCAAATTTTTAACAAATTTATGATATGTTATAGATAAAAATCTGATGAAATAAATAAAAATAACAGGCTTACCGAGACTAACCTTATGAACCTACACGGCACTGTCAACATTGTCAAGTATTATGAAAGATACTCGCTAGATGGCATGAAAATCTTTGAATATCGTTTAATAATGTGTACATGTGAGTGTAGAAATAGATTGAAACCCAATTAGGAGAAAAGGACATTAAAAATAAATTCTTAAATTCAATGTACACCACTATGTACACCAGGTCTGAAGGGGTTAAAATCTGAATGAATTCTCAAACTAGAACAAATAAGGAATGGAAAAATGTACTTACCAATCAAAACAAATAAGTAGAACTTTTTGTCAGTGCCAAAAGTTTTCACAGTACAAAAAACGTCACAAACTATCAACAACTTTTGATATACAGGGTAGCTATTAAAGATTGGACCAAAGCCATGGCGCTCAAACGCTTTGAGATTTTAATTTGAAATTTGGAACGCTACAATACCACATCACTTCGCATATTTTACAGTATAGAAAAATTTTCTTTGACTCATACTTTCGGAGCCCGGCCGCCATCTAGAATTTTCTTAAATGGTAATAGGGGTAATGCAATACATCATTACAAAGCTTGATTATTTTTCTTTCTAACCATGGTAAATTAATATGGGGTTACATAATAAAATAATGCAAAAAAATTAGAAAACAATTTGCCGTATGCTCAGACGGCTATTTATTGTATGCTTTAAATCGAGGTAGCTCTGCATTAACACAACGTCAAAATTAAACAAAAAACAAAATAAAACAAACAATGAAGAAACAAGGTGTCGCCCTTGGTTATCCAAATCGATTTCATAAAGAAATAGATTGTCGCAATCATAATAAGACTGTGCAGGAAAAAATGAAACCAAATATAAAAAAACAAGAATCAAACTTTACTGAATTAGAAATAATGAATATTAACCTTGACACTGAAGATTTAAACTAAAAACCCGGGCGAAAGATGATCCACTGATAAAATTAAATGTATTAATAAATGACAAGATAAATGTAAATGCTCTTTATGATTGTGGTTCAAATGTAACCCTTATTAATAAACGAATTGCTGAATTGCTGAAGTTGAAATTAATAAAAGATAAGAGTATTTTAAAAACAATCAGCGGATCAAATTTCACGTCAGCCCGGGCCTTGATTAAACTTAGAATTGGACAGATTACTGACTTTATAACGACCTATGTGGTTAAAAATGATAATTTCTCCTATGATCTTTTAATTGGTGTTGATGCTATTAAGACTTTTAAGTTGATACAAGATGAAAACTTGAAAATTTATCAACGTATTAATAATCACAGCATATTAGATCTAAAGGAAGATCGATCTATTTGTGATCAGATGATTTTAACTTCAGATGATGATACTGAAGTAAATTTAAATGAAAATTTAAATATAAATGAATTCAAAGCTAAATTAGATCACATTGAGAATGATGATAAAAAAAGAATTATTTTACAATTAATTGACAAGTACAAACACATGTTTGCTAAAGACAAATTTGATATAGGTAAAGTTCGATCAAAAGAAGCAGAGATTAAATTAATAAGAAATGAATATGTTACTTCTCGCCCGTATAAATGTACAATTCCAGATGATACTGAAATAAGAAATCAAATAAAGAATTTATTACAAGTGGGTATAATTGAAGAATCTGATTCACCTTTTGCTTCTCCTGTGACATTAGCCTACAAGAAAGATGATGGAAAGAAGTCTAGACTGTGTATAGATTTCAGAAAATTAAACAAATTAGTTGTCCCAGAATGTTTTCCTTTTCCTACAATTCAAGATGTGATTGAGAAAGTTTCTAACTGTGAGTATTTCACAGTTTTAGATATTAACTCGGCTTTCTGGTGCATTTCATTAAAGTTAGAGGATAGAGAAAAAACATCTTTTGTTACAAAATATGGGAAATTCATGTTCAGGGTGCTACCATTTGGACTAAAGAATGCTCCAGCAACTTTTCAAAGAATACTATCAAATATAATTAGAAGAAATAATATAGATGACTTTTGTATAAATTATATAGATGATATTTTAATTTTTTCTAAATCCTGGGACGAACATGTTGAACATATTAAGAAATTTTTGGAAGTGACAAATTCCGAAGGTTTAAAATTGAAACTATCTAAATGTATGTTTGCTGCAAAATCTGTAAAGTATCTGGGACATACAATTTCTAAAAATAAAGTTTCACCAGCTTAAGAGAATTTAGTCTCTATTCAGCATCTTCAGAGTCCTTCTGATAAGTCTGGTGTACGCAGTATTTTGGGTTCCATTAACTTTTACTTAAAATATATAGAAAATAGTTCCCAGAAACTCGAACCACTTCACCAATTATTAAGGAAGGATGTTAAATTTCAATGGACTGATGAATGTGAACAAGCTTTCACAATGGTCAAAGATTATTTATGTTCTAAACCTATTCTAGCTATATATGATTTTAATAAGCCAGTTTTTATAGAAACCGATGCTAGTTATAAAGGTCTTGGTGCCACACTCAAACAACCACAAGAAGACGGAATACTACACCCTGTTGCATATTTTTCAAGAAAACTTTCAAATCCGGAGAAACGTTATGATATCATACATTTAGAATGTAAAGCAATTAAGGAGGCAATAAAGTTTTGGCAATATTACCTTATTGGACGTCAGTTTACAGTTTGTAGTGATCACAAACCGTTAGAGAATCTAAAAACAAAGGCTAGAACAGATGAAATACTCGGAGATTTAATTCTTTACTTATCTCAGTTTAATTTTAATATAATATACAAAAAGGGAAAGGACAACATACTTGCAGATCTATTATCTAGAAATCCGGTCCTTGAATATTTTGAAAATGAAGATGTAATCACAGTAATTAATTTAATCGAGTTACCAGCGATATTGGATGATCAATCCAAACATATGTCTGACATGAAAGCAGAAAAAAATATTGAATTTAAACAGGGACTAATATTGAAGAGATTAAAAGAAAAATCAAGAATTTTTGTTTCTCCGACATTTGGGAAAGATATTATCGAGCTTGTTCATCAACATTATGGACATATAGGTCCAGCACAAATGCTCGCAACAATAAGACCACACTATTATTTTAAAGGACTTGATAAAGCTGTAGAAACCTTCTGTAAAAATTGTAAGGTATGTATAGAAAACAAAACTCGACGTATTCGTGCTATAGGGCTGCTCTCACAATTTGGTCCGGCCGAACGCCCGTTTCAGATCATGTCACTTGATAGTGTTGGTGGTTTCGGAGGAAATCGATCCTCCAAACGATACATGCATATTCTAGTTGATCATTTTACTAGATATGTTTGGATATCAACAACAAAGGGTCAGAATGCCCAAGATTTTATAAACCTAATAAATCCAATTTCAAAGAAACATAATATTTCGATTTTATTAGCAGACCAATATACAGGAATTAATTCTACTTGTACAATACTAGAGCCTGGTCAATGTTAGCACAAGAATGTGTAAATGAGTATAACGATACCATTCATAGTTCAACACAATTTGAACCATCATATTTATTATTTGGGAAAAAACCTACAATTTCACCTCTTCAGGAAAATTATCAGCAAATTCTTGAAGTAGACAGAAAAAAAGCATTTCAAAATTCGATAAAATCTTTTAAAATAAATAAAAAACGATTGGATAAGAATCGACAACAGTACAACTTCAATGTTGATGATATGGTCTATATTGAAAATGGCAGTAAACTAAATAGAAATAAGTTAGATCCAGTTCGAGTGGGACCATTTCCTATCGTTCGACAAATTTCTCCATCATTTTATGAAGTTGCAAGCGGAAAGAAAAAGAAAATTTCAAATTTTTTCCACTCAAGCAAACTTGTTCCTTTTCCCCACGCATAAAGCGTCCTCAAAGGGGGAGGTGTAAAGGTGGCTACCTTCAATGTTGTTTGTTACTATAGTAAATGTTTGACAAGATATAAATATTTGTATTTTGAATTAATATCTGTTAATATTAATATTTAATTACTTATTGTTTATTAACGTGTAATTTAATTCTCTTGTAAAGAATAAAATCACGTAAGTTGAAGAAACTAATTTACATATACATTTGGAATTACTTAAATTCCTTGAATCAAAGGGTTTCATCATTCTTCGTAATAATGGAAATGCCTATAAAAGAATATGGTATGCAACTATTTTGCATTGATAAACATTTATCTGTTGGAAAATTCAGTAGATTATCATCTATTGCCCTTTTTAGTGTAGATGCTCTCAAGACACCACCATCACTGATCCGCCCATTGACACCTGCAGATACATATAAAAATCTATAGTCTGCGGCTGCTACTGCCAGCAAGACTATACTATGAGTGTTTTTGTAGTTGTAGAAATATGAACCTGCGCTTCGAGGGGCTGTAAATTTTATGTGTTTTCCATCGAAGGCTCCCAAACATAATGGAAATTGCCATAATGTTTCAAATTCTTGTGCTACTGTCTCCCATTCTTCAACAGTTGCGGGCATCTGAAAATGTATCTTAAAGGTAACTGTATTTGAATAAGATATATGAGTACTTACTTTAACACACTGTGATTGTAATCTTTCATATATTGCCTTACAAACCTCTGGTACAAATAAACTTATAGTACTTTCATGAATTCGGCACGAGTACATTAAAGGCCTGACAGATTCTCCACTTGCCAAGAATCTCAGTGTGACAGCTAATCTACAAGTGTGTATTACTAATTAAATACTTGAAATAATTAGGTACGAATAAAAGAACACACCTTACACTTGCAGGTATGGTTTCACGAAATTTAGTATCTTTTTTCTGTATATCGTTTTCAACGAACAAAATTTCTATATGATTCTGGATCTTCAATTCTTAGTTCCTGGTTTAACATATGTATCATACCTCTACCCTGTAGTCTTCTCTGGAGCCATGGTCTTGACCACCATCTTCGCTTTTTTTTCCGTTTATTTTTAAAACTTTATTAAAATTGTAGTTGCACATGCACTCGCGGTTAACAACAGCAACTGGCAGGTATTATTATTCATATTATTGGAGGCTATTATTAATTCTGTTATACTGTTGTGATTGTGTTTACTTTGTTGAATTTGACAGCCGATTTGACGATTATTATTTCAGTTTGAAACTTTTGAAATGCGCAGAATCACATGCGAAATTTTTGTACAACTTTGTAAGACAGGTGTAAGAGCATTCTTAACACACAGGTTCTACTTTCGTCCAGTAATCTCATACAAGAAATTCACAAACTGTTTACATTATGCTATAAAATAGTATCCAATTTATTTGATTATATATGATAATATAAAACGGGCTTTAGGGGTAAGTTGGTCTAAAGAAATCGTCTCATTCGGGAAAAGAGTTGATAGGTATGATAATACTGGGGTTGGATCCCAAGTCGAGTCATACCTTGTAGCAGAAGGTTTCAGATTGAAAATGCCCTTACAAAACCGTTTTATTCTTGGACCTAAATCTGATTTTATTATATAATTGTGTTAAGATCTGTAAAATTATGGGTATGGACTCTGCCAGCGGGCAAAGTTTTCTTGTAATGCAAAGCTTCCACCGTTTCTTCCATGTAGAATCATATTGCTTCATAGTTGAGCCTGCATGGATGATACGAAAATCTTTATAGACTCTGGTGGTAGGCCCTTTCTGCTGAAGGCTCTCCTGATAAATCTCCCGCCACCAGGGTAAGTGTCCTCCAAAGAATCCTGTTAAGGGACGACAAAAGATTAATATTCGACCAGAGAATAAGCGGAGGTTTTTTCAATACAGACGAAAAGACTGGGTACCATGGTTGTGAATTCCACAAGGGGAACCACTACAATTCCTTCGGCTTTGTCTAAACAATTTTTTTGTAAAACCTTTGAAATTAAAACGAACGGTGGGAAGGCGTAGAAAAAGTATTTCCCCAATCTATAGTAAAGGCACAACCTACGTTAAAGTGGGACTAGCCCGGCTTAGCTACACTTGGCAACAGCGCGTGAGGTCTAGAACTCAGTAATGTTGTGTTGGTTCTGTCATAACCTTGGTTGTGTGAAACGTTGTTTTTGTCGTTTATGATATGTATTTGTGAATAAAATAGAGTACGGATTAATGACAGCGCAGGAGATACATTAGTTGTTAATTTGCGAACTTTTAACTGTGGAAATTGTGTTGGTTTCTACGGAAATTGTGTTAGACTCTGTTTTGAGGTTAGAATACGTTGGACGGATTATAATACTGAAATGCCTAGAAATTGTTGTGTGCCGAACTGTAAGTCTAATTATAATAGCACTTTAAAATCTACTGAATCTTATGTTTCGGTGTTCTTATTTCCCAAAGAAGAAATTTTGCGGTCAAAGTGGTTATCTTCTATTCCTCGTAAAGACTGGACACCATCAAAAAACTCTGTAGTGTGTATGAAGCATTTTAGGGAAAGTGACATTATTAGATATGAAAACGGAATATCCCCCAATGGGACACCTTGTAGTATTGTTAAAAGGTGTCCAAAATTAGTTGAAAATGCAGTTCCAACCGTTTTTCCTAATTCACCAGCCTACTTGTCTAAACTTGAAGTTGTTAAAAGGAAACGTCCTGAAGAACGACGACAAAAGGCTATTGAAAACCACACGCGATTAGTGACAATTTTTGAAGAATCCGATGTGATTCAAAATTTTTCAACTTTGAAGACTCAGTACTCTGAAAAACTACAACTGCCCGACTGCTAGAATATAATTTTTAAAGATTCAAAAATGTGGTTTTATAAATTAGATTTTGACAATAACATTTTGTCACTTAATACTCAAATTGTTATAAACGAACAAATGGAACTAGTTGTTGTTCATAAAGGAAGTTTATTAACATTCAATGATTTGAAATGGGTATTACCAGTTGATATGAAAGTATCTCGTTGGTCCCAGTTAGAGAATTTATTGACCCGTTTTAAGTTTGCTTTTGATTACCACCGTGATGAAGTTTTCAGTGAATCTTTGGAGATAGAAGTAGAAAATTATCTAGAAAAATGTTTGGAAGTTCTGGGGAAAGCGTTTTGTGTTGCAAGCAGTTGTGACTACGTTTACACACAAAATCTAGAGATAATCATGGACCAATTAAAACAAATTAGAAATAGGAAGAATAGGTATTCCTCGGGAACAATCATAATGGCCTTTATGTTGTATTGCCAGTCCCCTGTAACATACGAAGTAATAAGAAAATTTTATATTTTACCACATAAAAGATATTTGCAGTATTTATCTTCAAACCTAGATATCTCTCCGCAGCAAAATCTTAGCAATGAACATTATCTCTCTTCTATTTCAGCATCTTTGACAGCTAGAGAAAGAGTAGTAGTTTTATTGATAGATGAAATTTATATAACATCAAGATTAGATTATCGGGCCAAGAATATTATAGGATATGCCTCAAATTCAAATGAGCTAGCCAAAACTATTCTCGCATTTATGATTTGTTCTGCATTTGGCAATTTTTCGGAAATTGTAAAACTGCTACCTGTCCATAACATTACAGGTAATGAAATGATGCCAATAACCCTCACCATTATTGACTTAGTACAAAAGTGTGGCTTTGAAGTTTTATGTATCATTACAGATAACCACAGAATAAATCGAAATATGTTTAATAGGTTATCTAACAATGGCACACATTTTCCAAATCCCATTAATTCTGATAAAAAGATTTTTTTAACTTATGATTTTGTCCATGTTTTTAAAAATATCCGTAACAATTGGTTGAACTTAAAAAATTTAGATAACGCTTTTGTTTTTCCTTGTTTTGACACAGATGAAGTAAATGTTGCAAAATTTAAAGATTTTCGAGATGTGTATGATTCGGAAAAACATCTTGTTGTGAAGAAGGCTTTCAAACTCAATTATAAAACTGTATATCCCACTAATTTGGAAAGACAAAAGGTATATCTTGTTGACAACATATTTCATCACACTACAATAGCTGCCATGAAAGATCTCAAGTATTATAATACTGCTCATTTCATGGAAATAATTAGAAATTGGTGGGACATTGTCAATAACACAAGCACTTATAAAGGTATTACGAAACGAAATGAGTTTTCGAAGCCAATAACATCAGAACCAAATGATTGTAGAGTGCAGTTTTTGCGTAATTTTATAATTTGGTTAGATAAATGGCATAGTTTGGAAACAAATGGGCATCTCACTAAAGATACTTATGGGGCACTTCGTCAAAGTACCTCTGTTTTCTTGGAATTGGTAAACTATTGTTTCCAGAACTTCGAAATTTCATATATTTTGCCTGGTAAATTTACAACTGAGAAACTAGAGAAAAGGTTTGGAATCTATAGATTGTTATGTGGATGTAATTACAACGTGTCTTATGATGATGTAGTTCATGCAGAAAAAAAATTAGGCTAAAGCACATTTTCAAGAAATCTGGAAACTCCTTCTCCTTTGCCGAAATCCAGAAAAAATTTCAAAATCCCGACAATCTATGTGAAACTCAAGTGCACAATTTTGAGGACTCCTCTGTTGACATCAGTAAATTTATAGATATACTAAATACAGATTATCTGACTGATAGTGATGTAGATGAAGCAATTACAATTTATATTTCCGGCTATGCTTCTCATTCCATTTCAAAAAAGTTAAATTGTGAATTTTGCAAATCTGTTATTGTAGAAGATAAGGGAAGTTTTATAGGGAATGAATACTTTGATAATCTGCAAAGAGGCGGTCTCTCTCTTCCCACTACTTACGTTACTATAATTTTTATCCATCAGTTTGCCATATTTGACACTTTAATCAATGACAATAGTTTAGAGTTAGAATTCCTAAAAAGTTGCAATCAAAAGCAAATTTTATGTCAATTAACTTTGCTTAGTATCAAATCCGACGTTGTTTATGGTGAATTTTCACAGGTCTCCATTTGTGGTCAAAAGTACATCAATATACTCTATAAGTTACTTTCAGTATTTGCAAATGTGTTTTTGAACAATTATGTAAAACAGTGTAATAATATGCTAATACACAAAGCTGCTAGCAGCAAAAAAACAAGTACCAAGACATCTAAGTCGAAAAAAAGGAAATTAAATACATTCATTTAAATTGTATATGGTTTGTAAAAATCTAAATTCAATAAATTCTTTAACATAGTTTTTATTTGCTTTCTTTGTTGCTTATTTTATTTTCTCTACACTGTATTATATGTAATATTTGTTAGTGTACATTTTCTATTGCTACTGAAATTTTAAATGAAATTGCTGAAACAGTTATCTTGTACCACTGTACATGCAATAGTCACAACCGCGCGAATGAACCTCTCGAGACAGATCGAAGCGACGTTGTCAAGTTTCTCAGCACGGCTAGTCCCACTTTAACGTAGGTGTGGTAAAGGCGTCTACCGGGAGTCCGGGTCATTGTACCAAGATACGAAAGAATCTCACTTTTTATTAATTCTGCTAACAAACAAATCAATCTTAGGAACACCAAAACCCTGGTTATACTTTCAAAAGCTTCATCTGCTAAGGACCATTCCATTCTGAGGCTACCGTGCGTGATTCTTTGTCTGTTTCTCTGTTTTCTACCGACTTGATATAGGAGGCATAATCCCAAGTATTGCGATCTTCGCACCACCTTCATATCTGGCGGGCAATATCATTTAATTCGGGAAATTGAACACCCTCCATCCTGTTTACATAAGATATAGCGTAGGTATTATCCACCCTTAAAAGAATTTTGCAGCCTAATTCCGAGTTTGCCAAACATTTCAGTCGAAAGTAAATTATATAAATAATAAACATTAAATAAAATATCGATTTTAACGTTAAAATCGATATTTTATTTAATATTTATTATTAATATAATCATGGATTTTAACAAAGTAACGCTTGAAAATGTCAATAAACCAAAGTAAATTGCCAGTAATTCTAAAACATTTATATGCTTACATTTTTCTGCTTTGTTCCAGTGGCCATGAGCTCTTTTGTCGTCGCAAACCGCCCCCAGCCAGTGCATCGGTGAAAATAATCATTTTAAATTTAAATCGCCTTATAGGACAAATAGTATTCGTTATGTTTGTTAATCACCAATTGATATCTGCCACTATGCTCTCTGAGAGATCCATCTAGGATTTATAATTGGGACGCGCCAACGATGCTGCTGCCACATTGGTTAAATTTGAGGAACTAAAATAGTCGGGAAAAAGATGGAGTGTTTACATGTGGCAGGTATTAAAGTTAGAACAAAAAGTAATAATTACTGTTGTGTTCCACAATGCAACAGTTATTACTCTGCTGGAATATCTATGCTCCATTTTCTCAAAAATAAAAAATTATTACGTGCTTGGGAAATAGCTATAAAAACAAATAAAATCGTTACAACAAACATGTTGGTGTGCAAACATTTTGTAAAGGACGATTTTTTCTTATCTGGTAAGTACCTACTAGGTACATATTTTGCACTAGATTATAATTTTCTTATCTCAACACACTTTTCAGACTGCAAATCTAAAAGAAGACGCCTGAAGAAAACTTCGGTACCAACGCAAAATATACCAATAAGGCGAACGGATAAAGTAGATACAGTAAATAAGCAGCAGCTGAGGCAGGCTAGAGAAAATAGGACGATACAGAGGGAAGAAAAGGTTTTCCAGCAAAAAGTTCCTGTTACGATTAGAGATGAAACCAGCTGTGATTTAGAAGCCGCAACAACATTAGTGCAGTTATCCCAATCTGAAGCGTCAACGTCAAATATCCAAAAATACTTTGAAGAGAAATCCACTCAGGCAGATACATACCTTGAATTAACAAAATTTGACGTATCAAATATTGTCAACAACGACGATCGCATTAAGTTTTGCACGGGGGTTGCAAATGTTGCATTATACAATGTAATTGTCGCTGCAGTTGTTACCCTAGATGTATCTGCAAATTCATTCCCACACCATAAAAAAGTATTATTAACGTTGATGAAAATCAAGTTAGGATTGACATTTAGATTTTTATCAATACAATTTGACATATCAGAAACATCGGCACGAAGATATTTTCATAGTACATGTTATTTTTTAAATGTTCTTCTGAAAGCAGCTGTGAAATTTCCACCAAAGGAAAAAATTATGGCTAACATGTCACGCTGTTTTCACAAATATAGGAAAACACGAATTGTGCTAGATTGTACAGAAGTTAACATTGAAAAGAGTAAATGATTAAATTGTAGGTTACGAACCTACTCGTACTACAAAGGAAGTCATACGTGCAAGTTTTTAATTGGTGTTTCCCCATCAGGAATGATAACGTATGTCAGTGATGCATATGGGGGTCGAGCATCTGATAAAGCAATATTTAATAAAGAAAAATTAATTGAAAAATTTGATCCAGGTGATGCAATAATGGTGGATAAAGGATTCCTTATACAAGGTGAATGTGAACAAATTTTGTACAGCTTATAAGACCACCATTCTTGAGAAATAAACAACAGTTCTCTAAAGAAGAAGCTGAAAACACAGCTGACATTGCTAGGGCACGTGTGCATGTTGAAAGAACAATTCAAAGATTAAAAAACTTTGCTGTTTTTAGAAACAAAATTCCTTTATCACTTCTACCTTATATCGGTTACATTATGAGTATTGTTGCAGGATTAGTTAATTTCTCAGAACCTATTTTAAGTTTAGATAAATTTGAAGGCAGTATGTAGTTTTAAGAGCGATCGTAGAAGATTTATAATTTTGTTACACTTAAGTTTATAGTAAATCATTAATGTCCACAATCATGTTTGTAAATAAAATTTAAATGGAATTCAGTTAGCAATTTTTATTATTTTCACATATCACATGTAACATATGTTCATAAAAATTACATTTCAATTTATGCAACATTTTATATACAAACTCATAATCAAAATTTACATCTATTATTGCAGCTGAATTATCATACGGGCAATATACAGAGTGATGATAAAGTATCGCACAAAAATCATATTCTGGTTATTTAATGTTTTTGCGGAAAATCCTGAGACCCGTCGATTTTTGTTTTTAAATCTCCATTTAGACATATAATTTTCAACCCCCCACCCCTCAACCCCTAAGTGCTAGCAACCCCAACTTTAAAATTTTAAATAGAAAGATACCCTTTGTGATACCTCTTTTGATAGGTCTTTTTATTCTTAATATAAGCAAAAAAAGTTTTTCAAAATCGGTTGATAAATAACGGAGGTATTTAACAAAATGTAATCAAATGAAAATGTCAATATTCGACAAGAAACGGCTCAAACACGCCGTAAATGGTAACATTAAAAAGGGCACTTCCTGACCTAAAAGTGTGGTTTTGATCGCCCATTATTTCTACGCTGTGACGTCATAATTTTTTTTTAAATGTCAACCCCATTATTTACATTGATTACATTTTGTTAAATATCTCTGTTATTTTTCAACCGATTTTGAAAAACTTTTTTTTGTTATATTAAGAATAAAAAGACCTATCAAAAGAGGTATCACAAAGGGTATCTTTCCATTAAAATTTTTAAAGTTGGGGTTGCTATCACTTAGGGGCTGAGGGGTGGGGGGATTAAAATTACCTGCCTAAATGCCAATTTAAAAACAAAAATTGACGGGTCTCAGGATTTGTGCCATTATTTCTACGCTGTGACGTCATAATTTTTTGTTGAATGTCAACCCCATTTTTTACATTGATTACAGTTTGTTAAATATCTCCGTTATTTATCAATCGATTTTGAAAAACTTTTTTTAGTTATATTAAGAATAAAAAGACCTATAAAAAGAGGTATCACAAAGGGTATCTTTCTATTTAAATTTTTAAAGTTGGGGTTGCTAGCACTTAGGGGTTGAGGGGTAGGGGGTTGAAAATTATATATCTGAATGGCAATTTAAAAACAAAAATCGACGGGTCTCAGGATTTTCCGCAAAACCATTAACTAACCAGAATATGATTTTTGTGCGATACTTTATCATCACGCTGTATAAGAAAATGGCATTGTTCTAAATTGAGTATAGACATTCCCAACTGCACCTGGCCATAATATTTGTGATTATGTTTTAATGTTATTTGCCCATCCACAGTTTGGACATACTTTAAGGTAGGGATAACGTCAATCACAGTTGAAGTAGCACCTGGAGAGGAAATTGGCATCTATTCAATTTTGAAACATATAGGTATGCACTGCCCAGCAGTTGAAAGTGCAGGGTGAACTAATTGTTCTATTTCCCATTGTAATTTGTACTACTTGTCACTTTTGTTGCTTTTATGTTATTAAATTTCGAATTTAGAAGATCACTAAGCAACAATACTGAAAGATCGCTTCATACCATGTACATTTTGCCAAATTTGCATAAGAAGCGTCGTGCACATTCAACTGCTGGGTAGTGAAAATGAACAAGACCTGGTTTCTTTTAGTTGATATGAAAATAAGAAAAATCCTACCACAAGAAGTTTAGGAAGCCTACCTAAAGAAGCTTCCAAAACATTTTGTGGTATAGGGTTTTTTTTATTTTTTGTTTCCATATCAATCAAAAGAAATCCTAGTCTTGTTCATTTTCAATTAAGTTGGGTGTAGGTACACATCTCTAAACTTACCTAAAAAAGGGCATTTTATTTCTAACAAAGTGTGTGGCGATTGTTCATAAAGAATCATACCATGAGGTGAGAAACCTAGCCATGGTATATTGTGTGGTACAACTAGACCTGTTTTTATAATTTTATTTCCTGTAATGCTTGTGTACATTCCACGACCTTCTTCTTCATATTGGAGTCCGTGTCTTGTGTATTTGTTGGAGAAAGTTTTGGGGTAGAAATATTTTCCAGCTTTTGATTGCCAATTATTGCTATTCTTATATGTATAAATTTCATAACAGCGAGACCCTGTTATTCGAAACTGCCTTTCGGAATGCCACTCTTTTATATTATTTTTGGTTGATACTAAAATGTCTAATGAATCTCTACAAAATAATTTTTTAAATGTAAATTCACAACATGCATGGGAAAAAGAATTGGAAGCAAAATGCATCATAACGGTCGACTCGCAACAATGATTTAAAATGTCATTTGCAACAGCAGTGTCTTGAAATTGTAGATCATTAAGTTCGTGGATGCCATCACTATTCAAAAAACTTGTCCCCGATTCTTCATAAATTTGTTTTCCGAAATCTCTCCCGCAATTATTGTGCAGGGCAGATTCTGGGTTAGGAAAGGCTAGAAAAGTCTTGATAATACCTTGTCTTTTCTAAACAATTCATAGATATATGTAAAGTCAGCCTAATTATAATTCTATCGTTTTTAAATTGTATTAGGAGTGACGCATCCCTAATATTTCACAAGCTTTAAGTAGCGGTACGTATCATAGTATCAGGAAGTCTATCGAGTTATATTGCAGAAATAATCTGCGGCTTCATAACACGGGCAGTGCATACAATGGTTAGTCATTCCTACAATTTACGAACCATAGTTGTACTGTTTATAAAAATATTAATAAATATTGTTACAAAAATATTAATAAATGGTTCCTCCTTAGTCATGGCATCCAAAAGTAATTAATTTAAATAATAGTATAATTAAATGATACACCTTGGTGGCATTTTGCCAAAAAATCCTGTAAAAAGTTTTCCTCAACAGTAACCGTTGGAGCTGATGCTTCAGCTATGTGGCACATATCGTACAACCGAACAACTTCCATGGCTGCATTCCCATTCTTTCGCTTTCCACAAGCTTGCTCCCACTCCGTACAGCTGATCTCCGAAAGTTCATCGGTTCTAAAATACATAATTTACAAAAAAATAGTAATGCCTATCACATATTATAACAATAGGATCACATACCTGTTTATGTATAATAATACTGCCACTATATGTTCACATTTTCCTGCTGCCCCTGCTTTGCAGCTACATGTACATAACCACTGTCGAACATCTGTCAAAACAAAGAAATTTTATTAGTAGGTACATACCCTACATTTTTCTAAAACCTACTACCTACCTTCTTTTACTACAATTCGTATTTGATGTGGTTTATCATTAATTTTGGACGATTGTAAACAAAGCAACAAGAGCAGCCTCTTTCTTTCCACATAAAATTATATGTCCGGCTTTTAACACCTCTTCTCCTTCTTTTATAGGTCGAATGCCTACACCAACATACTCCAGAATAGCACATAAACTTACAATTGACATTTTAATTCCGATAAAAGACACAAAATACATATAAAATAACCACTAAACGTGCACTAAACCGTATCAAAACACTTTTATCCCGCTTACGCCGGCCATTTGCAAATTTAGCTGCGCCATCTACATTTGGTGGCGATTCCCATGTTCTGGGATGTATTAAGGGCTAAGAACCGTTCGAACCTCTTTGTGTAAACCCAACCATAACGGGTTGCTGGCCAAATAGAACACAGGGTACCAACTAGTTTTGCTAAATCCCTACATCGCTTGTTTGAGAGAAAAGAATGTAACATGCTTTTTCTGCGAGTCTGTTTGTCAAAAGGTAATGCCAAACTGAGTTAGAACAAACCCCAAAAAGGTACAAACTCTACTAGGCGTCACTCTACTTATTTGTTCATTTATAATGAACCCCAACCGCGAAAGCAAATTACTAGTTTCCTCGTAAGTTTCTCAAGCAGTCGGCATAAGAATTACCCATTTGCCAAAAATCATCCAAGTACACTACTGATACCAGACCTCTGGATCTGAGGTAAGTAACTACCGGGTTCATAATTTTTGTAAAAACCAGAGATGCTATACAAAGACCGAATAGGAGGCAGTTGAATTCATACAAGGTTTTATCAAGTAATAATAAGAATAATAAATCCATTTATTTGTAAGAAAAAAAAACTTACAAAAAGGCCTGGTAACAGTTTGTGGCCCAAACTGGTTTCATAGCAGGCCAGACGATTTAACATTTTTATCTCAATAATAATAGTGACCACATATGGAATTCGACGTAGAAAAAAAATTTGTTTTGTTTAAATGTATTAAAGGGTTTTCGTAGAACACACATGAATATTTTCAATTTTTTTTTACAAAATTTGAAGTTTTTAGGGCAGGTGGTACTTATAGGTACCGCCGGGAAGGCACTTTAAGGTAACGGTACTCTAAAGTACCGTCACTCAATAATTATCGTGATATATTATATCAAACATAACATTTATTTATTCAAAAAAAATTATAGGAAATACAAACAAGGTATTCCAAAATATGATAAGAAAATATACCTACATAAACTATTTATTCAAATTCGTGGTATTCTAAGAAACAGTTTTTCTTTTCATTACAACAGAGATACACTCCGCACATTTTGCATTTGGAAAAAGGTCGAGATTGTATACATTTGGACGGCGCGGCGGCGGTAGCGTAACATCGGTTTTCATACGATCCACGTAGTGACAAATTTGTCCGCTTCCCAAAATTTTTGTACTACAGAATTGTAAGTTTCAGCAGAATTGGTAGTAACATTATGCAGTAAACTGGACGCATTATTGGCCACCCGTTTATTGATTTGCATAATAGCTGCAAACAAACCACAACTTTCCAAACTGGGCACTAAGTTCTCCTAAAAAAATTATAATTTAGTATAATAACATAATTTGTAGTAATAGCCATTTGTCAATCACTACTTGACGGCTGCATTTACTTCCAGGTGGAGCGGTGTGTATATCACGGGAATGCGGTCGTTAGGCGAATACGAGAAAAGTAGTGTTTCACAGACATCAAAATATCTAAAAAAAATTTAATTTATTAATAAAATTTATTATATTCGCCTAAAAAATGTTATTTGCACCTCTGCCAAAAAGTGCTTTTTCGTTCTTGCCTGTTCTTTGGTTTCGGCGTTGCCTTTATTTGTTTATTTATTGCAATAAAATTTTGACAGTATATTGTACCATAATCTAACGTTATAAGAGACACTGTAAAAATGTTTCCGTAATGGGAAGCTGTCTTGTATTGTAACGGTTGTTACTAATATTATTAAATAAATAAAATAGATAGAGATATTTGGAGAGATATTAGAATGCGTTTATTAATTGAGATATAAAATGAGACACTGATATTACGTTACCCTGCCAACCCAAAACATTAATTCAAAGCCTCCCTTACACTACCCCCCCCCCCTCCAAAAAAAGAAAAGAAAAACTTTATTATTTTTGAGTAAGTAAAAAAACTTTGTATGAACAGTTAAGCTGAACATGCCAAGCTGCAAAAACTTACTATCTTTTCAGAAAACAATAAATTAACAAAATATAAATTGAACATAAAATTAATTTTCTTGACTATTCTTTGTTCTTCTTTCTTGTTTCTTCCAGTTGAACTCTTGTAGTGCAGAGCGTGTGATTGTGTACTAAAAAATAAAAAAAAAATCGGCAGAAAAAAATAATAAAAAATATAATAATAAAATAATTAAAAAATATAAAAATTAATAAAATAATAGAATAATTAAAAATATGCTGGTTTCAATCTATCCAATGAAACAATTCCTGTTTTCCCAAAGTTTTCCAAAGTCATATACTTATCTGTTCTGTTTAAAACTTTAAATGGTCCTAAATATGTTTGTTTAATCCCTAAAGTATGACTATCATTTCTAACATATACATATGTACAGTCAGCGACAAATGTTTTCACCAGTCTTGTACCACTGTAACCCGCTTTACTGAGGAATAAAACAAATTTCTATATTTCATTTCATCTTGTTAACAGTGTTACCAACATACCTATATAAAACAATAAGAACGACGTTATGGTACCTCTTATATTTCTCAGAAAAACGTGTTCAGTGGTACCATACTGGTGAAAACATTTGTCGCTGACTGTACATGAATGTAAATCAGTATTAACAAAAGTATCTCTATTAACAAATTGTTTTGTAAAAAAATATTTTGTCCCTTTCATCTTAGTTCTTAATTGATTAATGAAAACAGACGCATCACTAACAGCTTCAAAATCCTCAAAGAATTCCCCCGGTAAACTCAATTGTGATCCATATAGCATTTCAGCATGTGCAATTTTCACCTCTTCCTTAACAATATTTCTAATACTGAGTAGTATTCATGGTAATGCTTGTACCCAATTATAAATCCCAGTTGCTCTGATAGCTCGTTTAATTGTTCGATGTAGTCTTTCAACAATACCTTGACTTTGTGGATGTTGCAGACTTGTTTTAATATGTTTAATTCCCATATCTCTAATGAATTGATGCCATGTACTTGACAAAAACTGCGAACCATTATCTGTAACCACTATTTTTGGAACACCAAATCTACCAACTCAGACATTAATAAAATTCTCAATAATAGTATCTACAACCATATTTTTAATTGGAATTGCTTCTGGCCATCTTCAAAATCTATCCACTATTGTTAATAATATATAGCCTATAGCTATCAATATAAGGTAACGTAACTATATCTAAATGATTTTTTTCAAATCTATCATCTGGTTCTTCAATTGGTTGTAACGGTGTTTTAGTGTGTTTAAAAACTTTACTTTCTTGACAATTAGAACATGTTGTAACCCAAATCTTAATATCTTTTCTCATGTTTTCCCAAATAAATCTAGCACTAATTAACCTTTGTGTAGCTCGAATACCAGGATGCGACAATAAATGAAAATGTTGAAAAACTTTGAATCTAAATTCTTTAGGTACAGTCAGCGACAAATGTTTTCACCAGTATGATACCACTGAACACGTTTTTCTGAGAAATGTAAGAGGTACCATAACGTCGTTCTTATTGTTTTATATAGGTATGTTGGTAACACTTTTAACAAGATGAAATGAAATATAGAAATGTGTTGTATTTCTCAGTAAAGCGGGTTACAGTGGTACAAGACTGGTGAAAACATTTGTCGCTGACTGTACATATGGTCTTGGTTTATTAGTAATAACATCCACCCGTACTTTATTTAATTTTGTACGCATCTGAACAAATTTAAAATTAGCCTGTGTTCTAAGTTTTGCCAATTCTGAATCGTCTACTTGTTGTTTTGCTAATTCTTCATAATCTATCATTGGTAAATTAATCATGGCTACCCTAGCTAAGCAATCAGCTGGTACATTTTCTGAACCTTTAATATATCGTATATCTGTTGTGAAAGCTGAAATATATTCTAAATGTCTAAATTCCCGTGGTAAATAATTTTCTGCTGACTTTTTAATTGCTGAACAAATGGCTTTATGATCTGTATAAATATGAAACCTCCTATATTCTACAAAATATCTAAATTTCTTCACCGAAAAATAAATAGCCAAAAGTTCTCTCGAGAAAATGCTATATTTTTATTCTGTTTTCGTTAATTGTTTACTACAAAATGCTAGAAGTTTCCAAATTCCATTCTCTAGTTGTTGCAACACTCCTGCCACCATATCACAAGAACTATCAGAAGCAATACTAATTTCTGCATTTTTAGAAGGATGTACCAATAAAGTAGCTTTAACTAATGCTTTTTTAGCATTATTAAACGCTATCACTGATTCCTCATCCAATAAAACACGTTTAAGTGAAGCTTTACCTGATACAACTAACTTATGTAAAGGTGCTAATAGCTTTGAAGCATTCGGAAGAAATCTATGATAATATGAAATTAAACCTATAAAATTCCGTAATTGTTTTTGATTCTTTGGAACCGGAAAATTGTTTAAACAATCAATTTTACTTAATTGAGGTTGTATTCCCTCCCCCGAAACCCTATGCCCTAAATAATCTAATTCCTCTACCCCAAAAATGCACTTGCTAATATTTAGTAGAGTCCGAATTCGTTTAAACGTTTAAAAACTGATTCAACATGTTGCAAATCTTCACTCTCATTCTGATTAATATATCATCTAAGTAAAAAAAAATATTATACAACCCATGTAGCACTTTCTGGATAAATCTGGACCAAGAACTTGGTGCATTCTTCATTCCAAAATTCAACCTCGTGTATCGATAAGTTCCCAACGGTGTCGTGATTGTAGTTTTGTCTTTGTCATCCGGATGAATTGGAATATGAAAGTAAGCATTCGTTAAATCTAGTTTGCTGAAGATTTTCGCACCATGAAGCTTATTTGGAAAATCCAAAATGAAAGGAATTGGATATGTATCCTGTACAGTAACTTCATTTAATGCTCTGTAAACTCCACAAACTCTGTATTCATTTCCACCAGACTTAGCTACCATCGTAATTGGTGAACTCCAAGGTTCATCTGAAGGTTCAATTATACCAGCAGTTAATAATTCTTCCAGATGCTTCTCTAAAAAATCAAGTTGATTAATGTTCAACCGACGACACTTTGCCACAACTGGTTTTCCAACTGTATGTATTTTGTGCACTATTGAATGTTTTATAGGTGCACTTATATTAAAGCCTTTAGTTAACGATGAATAACGATCTAACAATTGTATATATTTATTTGAATGTATATTTTTAGTTGATAAAGGTTGTTGAATGATTTGTGTTTGTGAAGAAGTGATTGGTTGTTGAAGTGTTTGTGTTTGTAAAGAATTGATAGAAGATGATTGTTGAATTATTTGTGTTTGTGAAGATGTAATTGGTTGTTGAATTGTTTGTGTCTGTAGTAAAGGATGAGAAGATAAAGAATTATTAATTATGTTTGTTGGCAGCAAATTGATTATTATTGTTAATATGTTTGTTGTGTAAAGAAGAATTAACATAATTTGTGTCAGATCGATTTGCTAAACCACTATGAATTCCTGTTTTTAAGTCAAATTGTATAAATTGATTATCAAAACACTTTGGAATCACTTGACCAGCCGCACAATCTATCATCAAATTAAAATATTTTAAAAAATCAAAACCTAAAATCGGAATAGTGATGTTTGCAACAACAAAATTCCATGATTCCGACTTTTCAAGAAAATTAAAAGAAACTTTAATTGTTCTGTAACCAAATGTTTGAACTTGAGTTCCATTTGCTGCTTCCAACGGAATATAGCACTTCTGAAACCGATCATCGACATTGGTTCCAGAAAAATTAAATGGTAATAATGAATAATTGCTTCCAGTATCAACTAAAAATGAATTATGAGTAACAAAATCTTCATCCAAAATTAGTGAATTAAAACTTTGCAAATGGAAGCGATTTTGTAAAGCAATTAAAGGTTTTCTTTTTAAAGAACAAGGAGGATTGCATTTAAAATCTCTATCACCAAATCGATTATGGTAATAGCACAACACACCTCCATTATTTCGTTGTGAAATATTGGGATATGTATAATTTTGAAAATTTTTATGTGGAAGATTGTTATTTTGCATTGGTATTGAATGTGATAATGGTCTTTGTGTAGTCAAATTAGCACGTAATTGTTCTTTTAACTCACGAACCACCATTTACACTGTCAGTTTTAATTGAATTATAAATGTTAGCTAGTTTATTACAATATTCTCTTAAAGATAACGTTGTGTTTAAAAGCTTCGCATATCCTTTAAGACATATTGGCAATTTAGTAAAAATAATGCTTTTAAGATAACTGGTAAATCTAAACCACCAGAAACCTGCAAAACAGTTTGTAAAAGTTCATTACAAGAAGCATCAAATTTTAAAGCAGTCAATGCAACTAGTTTATCTTCATCAGATTTGTTAAATAAGCGAAAAAGTTCTTCACGTAAAACGTCAAAAGGTCTTCGTTGTGGTTTATTAATAATTAAATTAGAAATATTTGGTAAAATGTCTGCATGTAATCTTGAAATTAAAATATCAAATTTGATATTTGAATCTAAAATGTTATTTGTAATAAAATATCTGTCCACAACCGTTAAAAACAAAGTAACATTGTCTTGTATGTTAAAAGTAGGAAATAATATAGGATTTAAAGCCATTATTGACACTTATCTTTTCAAATATTATATTTATTTCCAATCCAATATTCAACCGCCAAATGCTAAGTCTGGGGAAACCATGAAACCATTAACCGTAACATTAACCATAACCATTTTTATTTCAAATCCACTTCGGATTCACGTCGGAGGGGTCACCAAATGTAACGGTTGTTACTAATATTATTAAATAAATAAAATAGATAGAGATATTTGGATAGATATTAGAATGCATTTATTGATTGAGATATAAAATGAGACACTGATATTACGTTACCCTGCCAACCCAAAACATTAATTCAAAGCCTCCCTTACAGTATGCCTGGGATCTACAATTTCTGGCAATAAAGCAGTCATATAAAATTGTTCTAATTACGGTACCATTTTTTCTTTCCAAAATTTATTATTAAGGTATATTTCTTCTACTGATATACCTAATGGTGTCCGAACTACAAAATAACACTTATTTCTTTTGGTTATGTTCAACTGCCCTTGAACTTGGTACATATAATTATCCGTATCTTTCAATTTTAATTTGCCACCCACTAGTTCACAATACTTGAAACATAAATCGATTAAAGTCCATCTTTTCTCAAAGTGGGAACCAATAAATTAGGAAAATGAAATAAATTAAACTCGTAGTCTGATCCCACGAATATTTAATGTGAAAAATGAAAAAACCATCAGCTAGTGTCAATCGTAATTGACATAGCGAGTTAAAAATAATTTGAATTGATTTCACATTTAATTTAAAAACAAACCGAAAACGTTTCACCAAAATTGAATTGAGACATTTTTCAAAAATAAATTAAAATGTTGCTCGGCATCTACAAATAAACCGCAGGACACAATTTCTAAATTAAATAGCGTCTGAAACTGGTCAATAGCCCTACGTTCGTTATCCATACCTTATCGCGTTGCTGCGCTACCAGAAAACTGATTATAAAGCATTGCTTTTACAGTATTTGCGCAAGATGTAGTAATGCGCAATTTGCAAATTTTTCCAAAATTGGAAGCAGTCACTCTTTTACATCGTTCTTCGTGCCAACGATTATTACTAGACTCTCCAGCAGTTGTTTCTTAAATGTTGCATATGTCTGATAATTTTTCTAAAAATTTTGTTTGGTTGTCTCAAATTGTTCAAGTGACATAGCTGGAACAGAGTCTGTTATTTAGCCCATAGTCAAGCATCTGCGCCCGGGGCAACATTTCTTCTATTTATTTCTGAGCTCATTTTTGCTTACGATAATTCATACGGGAATGGGACGTTTCTACGCCGCCGGTTCTTCGCTGCCAATTCATCGCCGCCGTTTCTACGCCGGGACGGTTCTACACTGGCCGTTTCTACGCCGGCCGTTTCTACGCTAGATTTTCGAAAAGAAATGGGTAATCTAAAAAGTTCCTTTTTTCTTAGGATTTTACAATTTTGTATATATAAGTTACAATCGCCGGGAGTATCTTAAGAATGTAATGGTTATGAGCACAGACCCTTTAGCACAAAGGAGGTGAAAAAATATCGCGACGTCGATGTACGTATTCGCAGAATTGTCTTAGATTATGGAAACAGTGAACCTCTAGATTATTTACGTGGCCTAGCACACAATTACGACCAAATGACTCTATTCCCTTTTGTATGTATATTATGTATTCTTTTAATGTTTTACGAATTAAACGGTAATAATGAATGGATTAAAATTTCTAATTATCTCCTTTGTGCTAATGGGTGTGTGCTAATAGCCATACATTCTTAAGATACTCCCGGCGAATGTAACTCACAAATACAAAATTGTTGATTCCTTAGAAAAAAGCAACTTTTCAGATAACCCATTTCTTTTCGAAAATCTGGCGTAGAAACGGCCGGCGTAGAAACGGCCAGTGTAGAACCGTCCCGGCGTAGAAACGGCGGCGATGAACTGGCGGCGAAGAACCGACGGTGTAGAATCGTCCTAGACCCTTGTATACAGTCAGGGTTCGGTGTTTGTAGTTTTTTTAACAGCTTCATGAAGTGCACCTATCGAATTGTGAGCTACAACGGCGGCATCACAACGGCCTTGATACGACCAGCGGGAAGAAAAATTCACGCTTTTTCCACCGACAAGTTTGGCTACGTGGGAATTATATAATTCGGCGCAATTATTTGTGATATCATGAATTAAACTCTTAGAATTACTTACAACCCGACGCGCCGTACCGCTGTCATAATATCAAGTAATCCACATTCTTTGAATTGTGGAATCATGTTTTTTTCATTTTCTTTACCTCCAGAATAAAAATATTTTATATAATTTTGCTTGATCTTCTAACGAAGATGTCATTAATTTATTGACATTTTCAAGCGTAACTGTTAAAATCCATAATTATAGAAATATAAATATCAAATAAATTATCGATTTTAACTGGAATAACAATATTTATTTTGCTTTATACGTATTTCGGCATCAATCTGCCATTGTCAAAAGCATTTATAAGATATTAAATAACAAATGCAAAATGATTTATACAGTAACTGCTTGATTT
The DNA here is from genome assembly GCA_963082805.1 of Hemicrepidius hirtus. NCBI lineage: Eukaryota > Metazoa > Arthropoda > Insecta > Coleoptera > Elateridae > Hemicrepidius > Hemicrepidius hirtus. The sequence continues at coordinate 30,142,791 of OY720161.1, read as the reverse complement.
TATTATTTTAACACTGCGTGAAGCAACTGGCCCCAGTCAACCCGTCGGAGGTCAGTCGCTTATCAGTGTTTTTAAAAAAGATATTTATTCCAAAATCTTCAGTAATGGAGAATCTAAGAGTTCAATTTGCTCATTCATTAAAGGTATGTTGTTGTTTGTGTGTTTATAAATTTCAAAAGCTTCCAAAATATTTAATTTATTTTTGTTACCAGAAAAGTGTAAAAATTTAATTGTATTATTAGATGTTAATGTGTGATTTTGTTCTAACAAATGTTTAGCATAATTTGATTTATGTGCATGTTTATATTTGTAACAACGGATATGTTCTTTTTGCCTAATACTGAAATTTCTAATTGTTTGACCTATATATACTGAATCACAATGTGAACAATTTAATTTATAAATACCTGATTTTAACAAATCATTAATTTTGTCTTTAGCATTGAAAAGAGAGTATAGAATATTTTTATTTGTTTTAAAAGTGACTTTATATTTATTTGTGTTATTTATAATTTTAGCACTCTTTTCTGAAATTTTCCCAAAATATGGAATTGAAACGTATTTTAGTGTTTTATCAGAGTTATTAATGGAATAAACTTTTTGAATAGCTAATTTATAATTTTTCTGTTTAATTAAAGTGTCAATAAGTGTTGTGTTATATCCATTGCTATATGCAATTTGTTTAATAATTGAAATTTCTCTATGAAAACTATTTTTATCTAAAGGAATTGTTAGAGCTCTGTTTACTAAAGATTGATATGCTGCTAATTTATGTGTATTATGATGACAAGAGTTATGTGGTATGGTAATATCAGTTTGTGTAGGTTTCCTATAAATTGAGTATTCGAGTATGTTTTCTGAATTAATTTTAAGTTTAAGTCTAAAAAGTTAATAGATCTGTTTTGTTCAATTTTGGAATAAATATCTTTTTTTTTTAAAACACTGATAAGCGACTGACCTCCGACGGGTTGACTGGCGCCAGTTGCTTCACGCAGTGTTGAAATAATAGAATCAAGCAGTTACTGTATTTTGCATTTGTTATTTAATATCTTATAAATGCTTTTGACAATGGCACTTTGATGCCGAAATACGTATAAAGCAAAATAAATATTGTTATTCCACTTAAAATCGATGTTTTATTTGATATTTATATTTCTATAAAATTATTTTTTTTGGACGCAACCGCCGTGATCACCTAGAATATGATTAGGCCCATTTAGTATATCTAACTCCAGTTCTCTTACTTTTTTCTGACGATGGCAAATTTTGAGTTTTTCGACATTCGATTGCTTTAGTTATTGCAGTTCTAAATCGCATAGCATTTTGCTGTACAACGCTTTTCAAGTTGTGGTTCGTTTTTGGTTTTATTTGGTTGATTTTATTTATATAATTAAGATAAGATTAATTAAGATATGATTTCTGCACTCAATTTTTTCTATGAATACTCACGGTCCATAGGGCATAGCTTCACACAATTTCTTATAGGGTAGCTATTAAAGGTTGAACCAAAGCCGTGGCGCTCAAACGCTTTGAAATTTTAATTTGAAATTTGCAACACTTCAATACGACATCACTTCGCATATTTTACAGTATAAATTTTTTTTTTGACTCATTACTTTCGGAGCCCGGCCGCCATCTTGAATTTTCTTAAATGGTTATAGGGGTAATGCAATACATCGTTACAAAGCTTGATTATTTTTCTTTCTAACCATAGTAAAATAATATGGGGTTACATTTGAAAATAATGCAAAACAATTAGAAAGAATTTGCCGTATGCTCAGACGGCTATTTATTGTATGCTTTAAATCTAGGTAGCTCTACATTAACACAACGTCAAAATTAAACAAAAAACAAAATAAACAAACAATGAAGAAACAAGGTACCTACTAAAATTAAACAAACAATTCTAAAAGTTGAAAAACAAATACCATATTGTGATTGTTAAAAGTATGGTATCAAAAAACTGCTTAAATTCACGAAGATGTTAAAACTGTTTTCTGCCACCATACCTAATCAGTTTCTGTCAACCAATCCACGTTTAACAAAATTCAGATTATTAAATTTCTACGAAAAGTATGACAATCTACCTACTGTCATCTGCTAAACAATTATTGATTGTGTTTTTATTTAATTTTGAAGCTCTGTTAAACAAAGCCGCCTAGAATTAAAGCATACAATAAATAGCCACCTGAGCGTAGGACTAATTGTTTTCTAATTTTTCTCCATTATTTTCTTATGTAACCCCATAATAATTTACCACAATTAGAAAGAGAAAACATTAAGCTTTCTATTGATGTATTGCGTTACCCCTATTACCATTTAAGAAAATTCAAGATGGCGACCGGGCTCCGAAAGTATGAGTCAAAGAAAATTTTACAGTACTATAAAATATGCGAAGTAATGTCGTATTGAAGTGTTCCAAATTTCAAATTAATATTTCAAAGCGTTTGAACGCTACGGCTTTGGTCCAATCTTTACCCAAGTAGCAGAGTCACGTCATATTGACGTGAATTTTTGGTCAACATTTACGTCATACATATTCACACGTCATAATAACGTAAAAGTGACGTGTAATGTCACAGCCCAATGACGTCATTTGAAAACGTCTAATTGACGTGATGTATAACTTAATCTGACGGCATTTGTAACGTCTTATTGACGTAATGTACGACTTAAATCTGACGTCATTTAAAAACGTCAAAATGGCGGAATTTAAAAGTAGCAAATTGTCATTTTAATTGGTTTATTAGCAAAAAAATGTTTACATAATATCATAAGATTAATTACACTAATTGAGTTGGCTGTGTAGATTAGGAGACAATTTCACAGGTTATCATTCTAATTATTAGAAAAGTTTTTGCTCACATGATACCTAATATACATAGTATAGGTACTACATTACACTACAAATACTAATACAAAAATAATAAAACGGTTATATGAAATACAAAATATGGGTATCAAAAATGCAATTTAGAATCATAAGGTATGAATTAAAGGAAATGCAACTGAATTGTTGCCTTTTGAATCTTGCGGGAAAACCATACACTTTGCAATAACATCTTTAATGTACACAGATAATAGATCTTCTGATAAATTTGTAACTGTAGAGATATTAAGATTCTCTGAACTGAATGGATAATTATAAAATGGCCTATAAGTCTGGAACTGTTTACCTATTATTATAGTAGTACTATGATAATTCAAATATAATATATTCTGGATTTGAATTACCTTATTATATTTGGTAAGGCAATAAGAATCAGCATTAGAATATGCATTCACAGAAAGTATAAACTCTTTCAGAACTATTTGTTTAAATTGCTTACAATGTACATGTTAAATTATTGGTCCCAAATTATGCTCGAACTTATGAAATATTTCATTTCTTGATAAATCATTTTCATAATGTCTACATACAAATGGAATTTCTTTCAAGGGTCTATAGATTTGCTGTAATGGTTTAGAAGGAGATTTGACCAATTTCTTTAATTCTCCTAAATAGTTTTCGAACGGGAAAGCAGAGAAATTGTCTAAACAACCAAATCGATCAACATCATCACTTATATGACATAAATAATGTACATTATATACATAAAAATCTTGGCTATAAAGATGTTCACAATGTTTTACAAATATATTTAAATATTTTGAAGGTAATTGAGTACCAAATTTTAAAATAGATTTTTAGAAATTAATATTGAAATAGCAACATGCAGTAATAAAAATTGTTCGTACACTGCAACATCAACAATGTCGAGCAATACCAAAGGTCCTAGGTAAAGCAAAAAAAGTTCTGAACTCTGATGCTTTCCATCGTGCCAATTCTGTTAATGATCTGGGCTTTCTGTTTATTTCTACTGGTATATAAGGTTTTAGTAAAACTAGCTTTTCAGATAAATTATTTCCAGAATAAATTTATCAACCGTCCAGACAGTCTAGTTTTTGTATTATTACCATTAACCCAATTATTAAGAAGCTTTCTCATATTCCCCAAACAAGTGTTATGCCTATAGTCAATTGGGAATTTTGTAACCGTCCCGATTCTTAATCTAAGTAAGGGTGATTCACCTAAATGGTGATCTTCATCAATTTGTAAGTTAAAAGACTGATCACTTCTTTTAGTAGCAGTTGTTCCTTTTAGTATAACTTTTCCATTTAGATACTCCCCAGATTCCATACATTTTTCACAACTAGAATACCCACTGTGGGATTTCACACATTTTAAAAACGCGCGAGCCGGCGCGTCTCATACAAAACTATGTACTATATCATTATAATTTTGATGATTAAATACAAATCCTTTTTTTTAGCCGAAAAGAAAGTTCATTTATGAAATCCTCTAAATACAAATCAAGCGGTTTGGGTTTAGCATCTCCACAAAAAACACCTATAACAAAAGGTGACATTTTAATATTTTTGTTTTTAATTAAACCTAGTATTGGCCATATTTGTATATTAGTACTACGAAACAAAGGCAAACCATCGATGTTGAATGAAATTTCAATGACATTATTTTCAAACGATATCTGTTCTATTAAAAAAGATCTCAACGTATTTTCTAAACTAAAATGACAGTATTCACCATTAGCTAAATTTTTACCGACAAATTTAACAGGAGTGTGTAATACACTAGTGTTCGACAATCCAACGGTAATTCTGGATGAATAGGTTTAAGAACATGTAATAGGTTAGTAATTGCTGAATGTGGAATACTCACATGGTCTGTTGCCCAATGGTGCAATCCATTAAGCAAATAAGTACTGACAGTTTTGGCACCATCAACTACTGTATTTTTATCATTAAAACTATTAAAATGTATTGAATCAATTGTAAAAGTTGCATCAAAACTAGACAGAATGGTTATGGTGTCAACATTATTATGCAAATTATGGGTTACATGTGCGTCTTCATTTATAAGAACATTAGGAATTGTAACGTTTGGACGTATCTGGGGTATATCAACATTCAAGTTCTCACCAACAAAATTTTCCATTACTCGAAACAAGCTTATCATTCTGGATGTCTACTCTGTTACGGTACTTTCCCTTATTTAGTACACGTAAGCAAAAAGTGCTGACGGCTGTCTCAATGGAGATTGGGATGGGTTATTAATTCGCGATATAAGGGCGGAACGATAACTTACACAGGGAGTGTTAAAAAGGGCGCCACCTATTTTTCTGATGGTCTTAAGACTTTGGAGGCAAAAATAGGAAAAGCCTCGGAGATGTGTAATCGCAGGCTTCGAGATAAACAGTCGGACTGCACCTGTTGGCCTACTGACGTACCTGTAACAGACAAGCAACTAGGGAGGGTTCGGGAGGAGGTCATTAAGTTACTTTTCAATCAAAATGCGTTACTTTTAAACGATTTAACTTTTAATTATTGACTTGCAATAAAAAAAGGGGTGACATAACATATTTACACAGAATCTCCCTCAATAATGAGGAGAGATGACTCAAACATATTTATACAAAACCTAAAAATAAACAAGTATGATAACACACATATGTATTAATAAATTGCGATAAACAATCAATGGGGGAATCGATTCAGCCCAGAGCGCACAAACTCGAGATCATCTTTACGGTAAGCTCTAGATTCTCGGGGTTGTCGCCCTGTACAGTAAAGACAAGTATAAGCTAGACTACAATTCGTAATTATTACAGAAGCAACTCTTCGGAACACAAAAGTAGCGTCTGCTACTTTATTAAAGTAGACGGGATTCTTTACGTTAATTTACGGTGATTCACCAGGGGAATCAAATGTTAAAAGCATAAACATGAATTTCAGTACCTGTTCGGTGTTGAGGTCGTCAGACGGTTTATCTCTTTGCACTTTAAGATTGCACAATAGAGGCCTTTCACTTTAAACACATTTTACTGGCGGTACGGGATGGGGTCCTTCACGGTGCTAGAGAGGTGGTCCTTGACGACGGGAACCGATGCGGTGACTGAGGAGTCGGTACGGGACTTTCTTGACGGGATGGAGAACTTCTCTCCTTGATCGGGAATATTCACTCTATTTGAACGGGATACATTCTCGTGCGATATAACTTATCGACTTCACAACCGGAACAACGATAGGATCTGATAGTTCACTTAAAAACCATCGGTAATTGAAACGTTAGCGGTATCAGACCAATCTTTAACTCAAAACGAGACGAGAGACGAAACAGAACTTTGTCTTCTAAATAAACGGTAATTTCTCCCCGAGACGATAAGCGGTAATTTTTCGAGACGATAAGCGGTACTTGATCGTTCTTTAGGTCAAGTCGAGACGACAGATTAAGAACGACTTAAGCTCCCTTTTCAGAGCAGAGCATGCGTGACTTGCATATCAGGGGGAATGACTTTGAAAAGCAGGCAGCCGATTGGCTGACTGGTTTACAAGGGGTGTATACTCGGGGTTTTAAGGCCAGGGGTAATATGATATCCTGTTGACTTGAAAAGTACAGACAGAAATCCTGGAAATGAAAAGCGTATTTCAGCATTCCATCACGTTTTAATGGCAAATGGGAAGGTTATCATGCGATCATCGGCGCAATGCGAGGGGTAGCCTGTTAACATGGACTAAGCCACATTCTTACAGGGTGACGTATTTTACTGGCCCCAAGGGATATAACACCCCCCTTACGTGAAGAGAATTTCCCCGAAATTCTCTTGAGGCAAGAGAATCCCGAAGGGGACAGTGACAACGAGACGGGACGAAACCGAGAGCGGTAACGAGACGGTAAACGATAAACGAAACGGTATCTCCTTACACAAGTGTAAATAAATCCTTGAAAGAAGATAAACTATAAATGGAGAAGCATTACTGTGATGCTATGAACACGAAACGATAAACGAGACTATAAACGGAACGGTAACGAGACGGTAAACGGAACGCTAAGCGAGAGCGATAGCGAGACGATAAACGAGACGGTAAGTGAGACGATAAACTTCCCAGAAAGGGAAAGGGAAACGGTAACGAGACGGTAAACGGAACGAGAAACGAAACGATAAACGAGACGATAAACGAGACGATAAGCGAGACGCTAAGCGAGAGCGATAGCGAGACGATAAACGAGACGGCAGACGGAACGATAAAATTCCCAAAAGGGAAACGATTCCGTAACTCGCCGCGGCGCCGGGGCCCAAGCCGACGACACGCGTCGAGCTGGAAAAAAACGAAAACTGGACAAAGCCCAGTCGGGAAGCGAGTCCTCATATTCGTTTATTAGAACGGAAATTCGGACGTGATGGATTTACGTCCCCTAGCGGGAGGTAGTGACGCAAAATAACGACACGGGACTCGAAAGAAGGATCGAGAAGTAGACGATGTGGTGGAATATCCACAAGAAATCCCCAAAAGGGAAAAGCGAGAAACCGCGACTCGCCACGGCGCCGGGTCCTACGCCGACGACCGCGACGAGACGGAAAAAAAAACAAAAAAAAAATAATCCCCGGAAGGGAAAAGACGGAAACCGCAACTCGCCACGGCGCCGGGTCCTACGCCGACGACTTCGACGAGACGGAGAAAAACAAAAAAACAACAACAGAAACAAAGTACTGAAATAACTGCTAATTGATCTATGCGACATAATAGAATATCCAGAAACTCGGTAGTATAGCGGTTATTCTCGACACGAACCGTGTAAATGGAGCTAAGGGTGGGGAATAAATACAGAGCTCGGAACGGGAAACGGAAACCACATCACTACCTCTAGAGCCTGGCGTTCCCTGGCCAGCTCTAAAGGGTCGGTACCGCTAAAAAGCGGCTATCGCTTCCGGCCAGCGGACGAAACCCAACCCAAGGAATAAAATCCAAAATCCCCTACCCTAGATGTTATTATACACGTAGACCCAACCCAACATCTAGGGGTCGGTGCCACTAAAAAATGGCTAACGCTTCCGGCCAGCGGACGGTGGTGCGTTCTACGGCAATCCTATAGCTTCCGACCAGCTGAAAATAGTATAAGGGGACCAGAGTGAAGCTCGCAAAAGTGGTCGCCAGGGGGTCAAAACATCACAACTCTAACGGAACTTCGCGATGGCCGCCTAAACTAGGACGACCAACGCCACCAAACATCATAAAAAAAACTCCTACAAACACGACGAAATTAAAAAAAACAACAAAACCATAACCGTGGGACGAAGAGCTCGGGACGGGTGACCGAGGTCCGCCCCGCAGACATCTCCGACCCACCCCACAACGGAAAGGATACACGACAGAGGTAGCAAAAAAAAAGGTGGGAGCGGGAGCCTTACCCGTAAGAATAAGAAGGGTAGCCGAAGCTACGAAAGAAAGGTGCCGGCAGTACATAAAATACTCACGGGCTAAAGAGAAAGAAGAAAAAGCGAAGAGATAGACAAAACGGGTAAAAGATTGTCAAAATCGGGTGAAATGTCATAATCGGGGGGGGAAGTCTTACACCCGTGAAGAGTACCGACCAACCTACCAAGGGCGACACGGGGTTGTGTTTGGAAAACACAAAAACAAACGCTCGAAGTCCCAAAGAAATTACACTGAAGAGGGTACGTTGAGCTTCACGCTATTCACCCATTGTAATTTTCCCACAACAAATAAAATCAGGGAACGAAAGAGCCTCCTAACTACTGGATGTCTAATCATCACTGGGATTAAGTTTTAAATCTTTCGCATGCCAAATGCCAGAAGCGTCAGATAATTCGTAAGTATTATACGAGACTTTACGATGAATTAAAAAGGGTCCTAAAAATTTAGGAGCCAGTTTAGCGGTAAAATGCTTGGCTGCATCGGAAAGGACGTAATTTTTACGCCACACGGTATCACCAACATCAAAGGTAGCGGGACGTCTACGTAAGTCATAGCGAGATTTGGCATTCTTATAGGCAATATCTAACCTTTTAACGATATCTTCGTAAATTTGGTGGAGCGCAGGGGCTCGGCGTAAAAGCGTTTCGCGATCAGGGGTCTGAATATTATCAGCGGTAGCGGCATCGTTAGCTTCACCGAAAAGATTTCCTTCCAAAATCATTTCACGACCAAAATTTGCGAAATAGGGAGACATCCCTATGGCTTCGTGAACCGCAGTGCGAATAGCGCAAGCTACTTTAGCTAAGTATCGATCCCAATTTCTATGGTTTTCCTTAACGTAAGAAGCGAGCATAGTTTTCAATACGCGATGAACACGTTCGACAGGGTTGGCTTGAGCGTGATAGTAAGCGTTAAAAAGGATCGTAGTCGAGAAGGACTTTACCAAGTTTGCAAACCCTTTACTACGAAACTGTACTCCATTATCGGTAAGTAAGTATTGGGGTGCTCCAAACGTCAGGAAAACACCCTCCTCAATTCTTTGAACAACTGCCGAAGCAGTAGCGGAACGTAACGGAAAGAACAACGTGAATTTCGTAAAGTAATCTACGACTGACAAGATATAAGAATATCCTTGGCTCGACCGAGGTAGTGGACCTACCAAATCAATCGATATCATTTGCCAAGGTTTCTTAACGATAGGGTGCCGAGACATGAAACCAACAGGCTTCTTTTGTTCGGGCTTATGGGCGATACAAACGGTACAGCGATTAACGTAACGAGCAACATCAGCTTTAAGTTTGGGCCAATAATATCGTCGAGCGATACGCGCAAAAGTTTTAAAAATTCCTAAATGACCAGCAATTGGTTCATCGTGATTCTGTTTTAGAATAGCGGAACGATTAAACTTCGGTACTACTTCTCTCCACTTATCTTCATCTTGCGCTAAATCAGGGTATCTAGGTGAAAGATATTTAAATAGCTTCCCTTCCTTTATTTTCCATAAAGGGTACGATAGGGGGTTTTGCTTTATATTATTGATTAGGCGGTTGTACCACCGATCGGTACGAGAATTAACCACAGGTTCTACCTTGGTAGCGGGAGCGGGATCTCCTACGGGATTTACAAGAACGTTATCGATAATCGGAACGGAACGCGATAAAGTATCGGGAACAACGTGATCTTTCCCCTTACGATGTATGATTTCGAAATCATATTGTTGGATCTTCACGGCCCATCTGGCCAAGCGACCACTAGGTTCCTTAAGGGAGTTTAACCACACGAGAGAATGGTGATCTGTAATCACCGTAAAGCGAGTTCCTTCTAAATAGGGACGCAATTTTTCAATTGCCCACAAAACCGCTAAACATTCACGCTCGGTAACGGAATAATTGCCCTCTGCTTTATTTAGCGACCGGCTAATATAGCAGATTACTTGTTCCTTATCATCAATAGTTTGCGTTAAAACAGATCCAATCCCAAAAGCTGAGGCGTCTGTTTGAACCACGAAAGGGACATTAAAATCGGGACACGACAAAATTGGAGCAGAAACCAATCGTTGCTTGATTGTCGAGAAAGCGACAGCGCGTTCTTCAGTCCATTCAAACTTCTGCTTTTTTCGTAAAAGCGCGGTAAGTGGCGCGATAATAGCTGAAAATTCTGGTATAAAACGTCGATACCAGCTTGCCATTCCTATAATTCTTCTAACTTCCGAGACGTTTTTAGGTTCCGGTATATTTACAATCGCCGTTACTTTATCTGGGTCCGCTAACAATCCTTGCGCGTTAACCACGTAACCCAAATATTTTAACTCGGGCTTACAAAAGTGACATTTATCACGGCCCAAAGTCAATCCTGCTTCTTCCAAGCGTTTAAGGACTTCAGCGAGAATTTCGATATGTTTTTCGAAAGTAGGCGTAGATATAACGACATCGTCGAGATACACGAAAACGAAAGGTTCCAATTCAGGACCTAAGACAAGATCAATCAGGCGTTGCCAAGTTGCGGGAGCGTTATGAAGTCCAAACGGCATTCGTTTAAAATGGAAAAGTCCACGATTCGGAATCGTAAAGGCGGTATATTGTCGAGAATCTTCTGCGACCGGGATCTGCCAATAAGCAGACTTAATATCGAGACTGGTTATAAAACGCGCATCACGAAGACGGTCCAAAATGGCCGAAACGTAAGGTAAAGGGTACGCATCCTTTTCTGTAACTTGATTTAATTTGCGAAAATCGACGCAAAAGCGGTACGAGGAATCCTTCTTCTTTATTAATAAAATAGGGCTAGACCAGGCGCTCTGAGAACGCTCTATCACATCCATTTCTAACATTTTATCTAATTCGGAGTCGATATGTTGTTGCATGACCGGTGAAACAGGATAATATCTTTGTTTAATCGGGCGAGAAGACGTAACGATACTATGCTTAACTTGCTTAGCGCATCCTAATGATTTAGGGTTTCTCGAAAAATGTTTTTGGATAACACGATCCAAATCGGTACGTTGCGAAACGGTAAGTTCTTTAGCCGATGATAAATTTTCAGACGAAGTCGAAACGGCAGCGAGAGTCGGTAAATTCTTCGAAGAAGACGAGACGGCAGCGACATAAGGTTTGGCAAATTTCCATTCACCGCGGAATAAATCTGGGACTATTCCCACTGATTTCCAAAAATCAATCCCTAGGATGCGGAACATCCGGTACAACTAAAACATCGATAGTCGATACGTGATCGCGTAACCGTATTGGTAGCGTAAGGGTGCCGAGACTGGGGACGGTATGTCCATTAGCGACGGAACAGGTTGGGCGAGAATCCGTATTCAACGTAAGTCCTAAAGGCGCTAAAATTTTCCAACCTTCCCCTCCTAAAATGGAGCGATTAGCTCCTGAATCTAATAATCCCAACATATCGTAACCCAAAATATTAATCGTGACGTGAGGGCGTTCGTCAGCGGTAGCGTTATCAAAAAAATAATCTAAAATAACTTTATTTCGAAAAAAAGTTTCTTCCTTCGTATCACTAGAAGTTTGTACAGGGTAGGTCGAATACGAGACGGGACGGGATAACATTACACGACCACTTAATGCTTCCTCGGTTCGTTTCCCGACGGAGCGCGTGAATTATTCGATTTACCACACTTGGGACAAGTGTTCACGGTAACTTCCGGTGTTCCGCAACGATAACAATAAAGTTTGGTGCGTGGTTTAGGGCACTGCCCCGCACGATGGTTCGAATCTCCACAATTCCAACATAAAAGTGGATTAACGTTAGATGACGCGGTAAATCGTTGATTAGCCCGGACGGGAATTTCCTGAGTATTAGAAATTGCATTATCTCTAATATTTGCAGTTGCAACGTCTAAAACCGGATTAGGTACATTTATTTCGACCGGAGCGGTATCTATATAAGCTAAATCCGTTTCGAGGTCATTCCTCTTACGTGAAGGCGGTACGAAATTCTCAACAGCGTAACGACGCTCTTCAATTTTTCTACCAAACTTGATAAGTTCCGGAATAGATTGAACTTCAACAAGTCCTAATTGCGTTTGAAAAAAAGGAGTTATATTCCGCATTAAAATGCGTAACTTCTTTTCTTCCGACAAAGGTTGCGATAAACGTGAAAATAAATTTTTCATAACGGCAACAAATATTCCAATGGATTCGTCAGCCCCCTGGGTACGCCTCTGGATTTCTTCAAGTAATCGGTCATCGTAATTGACTGGTTGGAATTCAAGGCGCAAAAGGGCCGCGAGTTCTTCCCAATTGTTAACTAACTCCACGTTAACGCGATACCATATCAGGGCTTTACCGGCAAATAGATCGCAGGCCTCCGCGAACAGCTGTGTGTCAGACACACTTCGTGCTCTTGATAATTCGTTGACCCGCTCTAAAAACGCATTTAATGATAATACACGAGCGTCGCCCGTAAAGGTCAAATTCCATTTTGCGACAGGGACGGACGGAACAACATTTTTGATTTTAGGCAATAACGGTGACGTGGAACGTGACGTAGAGACTAAGGGTACTACCGGGATAGCGCTAGTTGTCGGTACATCTGGGTCAAGGTTTATATTTACCCTTGATCGGTAACGAGATAATTCATAACGAGTAATTAAAACTGAAAGCTCGACCAGCAAAGCTTCTTTACGCGCGGAATGATCGTCAGCCGTAGGGATACTTGCATCCAAACGGGCTAGTCCGTGACTGAATTTTGTCGCAATAGCTTGAGCGGTATTCCTATCTGGTTGATCTATAAATCTGGCAAGAAGGGCTTGTATTTCCCCCCTAACTGTAAGTAATGCTGCGTAATCTTCTTCAAACGAGAAAGGGTGAGTCGCCGGGCGTTGGGGTGCCGAGCCGGCGGCCTCGTCTCTTAAAACTTGACGTAAAAGGGTTCGTAATTGCGTTGTAGTTTTCGGAAGGGGAGTGGAACCTCGTATACTTAATTCGTACTGGAGTTCCGCCTTCGATAAACGATCGATAATAAGTTTAAAACCCATTATGAATGTTAAAACAAACAACGAGATAATCGGGACCTAAATTAACCCAAAAGCACAACGATACAAGGGAAATAGCGAACATTTCACGACAAAAATCCCAAAGCGAGAATTTAAATCGAAACTTAAAATGCCCCACACGTTTAGGGCGCCAAAATTTGTTACGGTACTTTCCCTTATTTAGTACACGTAAGCAAAAAGTGCTGACGGCTGTCTCAATGGAGATTGGGGTGGGTTATTAATTCGCGATATAAGGGCGGAACGATAACTTACACAGGGAGTGTTAAAAAGGGCGCCACCTATTTTTCTGATGGTCTTAAGACTTTGGAGGCAAAAATAGGAAAAGCCTCGGAGATGTGTAATCGCAGGCTTCGAGATAAACAGTCGGACTGCACCTGTTGGCCTACTGACGTACCTGTAACAGACAAGCAACTAGGGAGGGTTCGGGAGGAGGTCATTAACGGCCGTTTGCACCAGTTCCCCTTAAATTATAAGTGTCGCTTAAAAGTTTAATTGTCATGGATACAATTGTCATTTTTTAGTTAAGGGGGTCTTTAAGTGACATTTAAGGTTTAAGGGGAACCTTAAATGTCGTCAATATGACGTGACTCTGCTACTTGGGTAATAGCTACCCTGTATACACTACTATCGCCATCTGCTACTAATTGTACACATTTGACACCGTAGATTTCCATTGACTTTTTAAACCCTTCGAAGATTATTGCAGACTCCATCCCGCAGATTCTTTATAAATATCGCACATTTGATTATGATGCTTTGCGTATGTCGCGCTAGATGGAACTGGTACATCCAATGCAGCTGAAAATTCACTTAGTTGTCAATATCCTGCACCAATAGATACTATCCCAGATACGGCAGCTAAATTTAAATTTTAATTGTCTTCTGATGGATTTTCTGTGAAAATTCTATCTTTCTATCTTATTACAGATATTACATTTAAATGTAGCTCCAAATCAAAAAAAGAACAACCCAACCCTTCGTGTTGTAAAGATTTTAACTCCTGTAAAAAGTGCCGAAGATCAATAATACGACGTCCACCAATTTCATATTCTTCCTTTGGCTCCCCCTCCAGTTCCACTGTTATATCAGAGAATGATTCAGACAAAGTTTCGTTGTCAGTTTCTGAAAAGTCCGAAACACCGTTTTCTGAATTGCCTTCATAGGAGTTTTTCGATATAACACTCATATCATTTTCATATGTTGTATGAGAGTCGTTGTGTTCCATTTCAAAGATTGCAACGGTTTTTTTTGGAATTCTGGCAATGAACTTGAACAAGTTTGAGTGTGTTGCTGAACTGTACTTGCAATATTGTTGTTGTCGGTTTTATTACATTTCATAGCAATTACTTTTTTCGCTCTTTGTCTTCTACTGTGTCGACGCTCATTCGTATGACAATGTTTCGTTTTATAAGAGACGTTATGACCCATTTTTGAAGAAATAACGAGAGAGGTGCGAAATATAATGAGAGAATATAAAATACGACAAAATATTAGAAAACGATCAGTAAAGACAGCGGACTAGCAACAATGTAACGAGCGAATATAAAATACGACAAAATATTAGAAAAAAATCAGTAAAGACAGCGGACTAGCAACAATGTAACAAGCGAATATAAAATACGACAAAATAGCAGAACAGAATTAACAGTGAAGACGGACTAGCAACAATGTAACGAGCGAATATAACAAAATATTAGAAAAAAATCAGTAAAGACAGCAGACTAGCAACAATGTAACGAGCGAATATAAGATACGACAAAATAGCAGAACAGAATCAACAGTCAAGACAGCGGACTAGCAAACACACAATAGTGTCGAACCAGACAACAAGTTAAAAAACCAAAAGATGAATCCTCTATGTTTATAGATTTAAATTTTTAGCGCAAAAAGTTATACGCTTAGGTATGGGTACACACAATCAATTAGAATATTGATGGTCTCAAATCAATACCTCGTATCTCCAAAACTTCAAGTTTACAGGAGGCGAAATAAACGTTATAGTTTTATCAGTAGTGCCACCATGTAATTGTAAAGCTAGTTATATATTTAAAAAAATGTGCCAAATTTATTAACGAAAGATTTTTTTATTATCAATAATAGGTTTTAAATTTTAAGGGACATACGTGGTATTGGAAGGAAATTACGTGGTATTGATAGTATTTCATTTATTGCAATATTTTTATAGTTGCTAAAAATATTGTTGTTAAATGCTAATTATAAGTAGATTAAAATATGTGATAAACAAAACAAAATTATATCATTTATAAATAAGGTAAATTATCGTAATATGTATCGTAATATAGTCTTGAGGTATCACTGCCTTTAATTGCTGCAAAAGGTCGTCCTTTCGTTTTTTTATTTTTAGTCTGGTTTGGTGTAGTCTGTTAAAGTTGTAGCTCTCCATTTGTTTTGGTCTATGTGGAAGTTCTTTGTACTCCTCATCAAATTTAGTTTGTAAGATATTACGCTCTTTGTTGAATACAACAAAGCACGTATATCAATATTACAGTTGCGTCCCCTGTCTTTTTACCTGGTCGTATGGATGTGTAAATCAGCTGATCGTTGAAATTTTTAAAGAAACCAAAACTAACAATTTTTACTTTATATGGCTCCGGGTCAGTTCTAGCTTCTGTCAGCCTGGCGTAATCGCTCGGCAAAAATCTTACGAATTTTTAGCCGGTTGAACAATGCATTAACCATGGTGCTATTTCGGTTCTGGTAGGTGCAACCATCTGAGTAAATTATAATTGGTTTGCCATCATTTAAATGTCGTTTAATGTAAACAATGAAAGAAGCAAAGGTGAAGGCTTGAAGATCTGATTGTGTTTCATCCAACCAGTAGCAAGTAGAGTGATTAGTTGAGAGGTTGTAAACAGTGAAATTGTGAGTACAAAACTTCAGTTTAAAATACAAAGAACTAGCCATTAATGAAGGGCAGACCTTGACAGCTTGCAGATCAATTGAGTACATTTTATTGCTTCTTCTTTGCCTTTGCCTTGTTCTTCTCTTTCCCTGTTCTTCACAGTCGTATGCCTGTCCCATTCGTCTTGATCCAAATTCTGTTCTTCATATTGACTGCAGATGTCACACTGATCTTTTTTTGGTTGATAGTGAGAAATATTCATTTTTTTGAAGCTGTAGTCAGCGAATTTGAGCACTTTGCCTCCTGATTCGCATTCTTGCAGTTTTCAACTTTGTATAGATCTGTAATATACTGGAAAGATTGTTCAAAATACATTTTCTGTGTATATTTTCGGCAATTAATAGTGGGATAGCAATTTGTTTAGGTTTTCCAAAAATGTTTTCATAAACTGGTTTGGAACCCGATCGAATAAAACTCCTGCATTGGTCTCCTTTTTCTCTCTTCTATGTCCGTTATCAATATTTCATTCTAGTGTGATATTACCCACAGTGCCTGATGACAGTTGTTCTGTGCGTTTACGTTTCTATAACTCCCTCTTTATTCTTGGACGTTGTTATTATTATACAAATACGTATTTTTCAATAGTAATTAAACATTGTTCAACAAAGTTTACAGTAAGTACAGTGTTTCCAATTAATTGATTTCATACATGACAGCAGGATGTTTATGATGACAGCTGGAGGATGTAAAGTTTGATATACTTATGGAAAATAGTTTTTTTTGGACAACCGTTCTCCATCTCCCGGTATAGTGTTTGTTGTGTGTGCCTTTATGATTGCATTATTTGTGAAATTGTCTTGTTTGGGTGCGGCAGCTGCTACTGCTGCGTATGCTCTTGGTGCGAATGCCTTCTTTTCTTTCTCAGTTTCTAGCACCTTTCTGAGTCTCCTGTTTTCTTCCTCTAGATTTTTTATTTTGTCTAATAATTCGGCTTGAGCTAAAACCCATTGTGTTACTTTTCCTTCGAGTTCTTCTAATTTTCCCTTTTTTAATCTACTGCTTTGGTCTAGTTCACTCTGGATGTACTTCATCATGTCTCGCTATCGTTGTTCAACTGACTGATCTTTTGTTTCTTTTTCACCCTCACTTCCGGTCCTGTCTCTTTCTAGATCGGAAAGAGGAGGATCGTCTCTACTTCCCCCTGTTGAGGGGGGGGGGGCGTATGCCCCACACACATGTCCTTGTTGCTACCCACGATATTTAAATCAGTCTTGGCCAGCGTGGATTTTTTTGCTGGAGTACCCCGACTTATAACCACGGACTCGTTGCCCGTCCCATACCGCGCGGAGGTGGTGATTGGTCTTTATATCTTATGTTATTCTCTTTCCTCTTACAGGTTTTCAGGTGACACTGAGGTATATACTCACAATGCTAACGCTCTGGTAATCATAACAATGTGTTCGCTCTTTACTATGGTACGGCAACACGTAACCATAGGCCCCAGGCTGCCTATAGGAACAGTGAAAAATTGAGAATCGCAATTTTGCTTGGATAAGGTTTCCAAATTATTCGAGAGGAATTTTCGAATTGGGAATTTCGCATCCGCCAAAATGTTTGTTATGTCGGCTTATATTTTTGCTACTTCCTCGACAGTATCAGTACCTGTTAATAAGTCGTCCATATAAAAATCGTTTTTTATAACAAAAGTTTTGTAAACACTTGGTTGCTAGGTACACTTTGTACAGCTGGGCCTATTAATTGAGTTTCGTTTATAGAAATCCCGGTTGCCGTTTTCGCGCTACCGTCGAACACGACTATTAATTTTGTAGTCAACGAGGACGATTTGAATACCGCGTGATGCGGAAGATAGTATTCTGGTAGATTATCTATTGAAATCAGTGACTGAAGAGTAGACAGAGTCGTCGTTTGCGAAAATTCGCGAATATTTAAAGTCTGTTTTTTTTTAAAGATCCACCAACCTTGCAATTTCTCTCGAAAGTATGTTTGGCAACGCTGCTGGTGAAATTTTTTAGTAATTTTTAAAGTAGGGTTAGGACTAATAATTTTAATGGTTAATTTTGACAAGTGCTTTTCACAAGAAGTATTTTCCTATATTTTGTTAATTATTGTTGATTTATGTGGATATATGCCGAGTTTATGTAAATTCGCTCGATTTAATAAGAAGTATTATAGTTTTATAATAATTAATATATAAATAATTCGAGGTAAGAATAGAAAAAATGTATTCAGGCAAATTAGAATAATTGGGATTATTTTCAGAATCAGATTAGGGCGGTTCAAACTCTGAATCATCATATGAGAGATATGGTTCAAAATTGAATCTGTATCCGAATCTTCACCTTGATATATTACGATTGGCGGTATATTTTGAACATATAAAGTTGTCCATTTGTCCTAAATTATTTATCAGCTGCCATAATTGAACTTTTGTACATGTAAGTTAAAATGGGACGCTACACTTATTAAATAATTTCCCATTGCAGTTTTGTTGAAATAATGTGTTGGAGGTTTCTCCAAACGGACAGAATGAAATGGGGCATTGTCAAAAATAATAACAGTTTTAAAACCATCAGATGGTAGAGCTGGAATTAATTGATTAATCCACTCTTTAAATAGCTGACTATTCATCGTTTTGTGATAATCCCGATCATTGTTTCTGGGTCTTAAAAGCAAACTACATCCAACTAAGAAACCTCAACACACCCAGGATGGAGCACTGTAAACCTGCTTTTCTTAATTTCTAATCTTTCTTGGGAAGTTTGTCAATAGTCCAAGATTTAGTAGCAGAATTATTTTGTAAATCGGGGTTTCATCAATAAAAATAAATCTTCTATTAGAGTACCTAGTCTTCTTTATGTTTTAATTAACATTTTAAATAATTTAAATTTGAAATGTGGTGATGCGCACGCATAAATTGACAGAACATTGTGATTGATCGTTGAATCAATGTTACCATATATTGACAAAAATTACTAAAAATTTCAATTTTATTTTTATACCAACTGAGAGCAAGAGGTGGTGGATCTTTAAAAAAAAAACGGACTTTAGTAGCTTCATATGCCCCATCGCTATAGGCGATTTACATTAACTGAAGCACCACCACACGGCTATTTCAGAACTTATAACGGCAGGCTAGACCTATGACGGAATAGTGCTTCTTATATTACTTCCACACTTGTTCTTTGTCGTTCCTCGTGTTCACATTGTAATCTCGTACGTATTGTGTTATTTGTGTGTTATTTAGTGCTTCTTAAAACTGCTTTTCTCAAAGGTAAGCTCCAGTATGTTAAAACGGTGCCCACATAAGGTTAATTCGTTTTAATTCCAGCAAAAACATCGTGTTCTTTAGATCTTCTCAAAACTGCTTTTTTCAAAGATAAGCGGATTTTTGTTGAAAAGGTGCCTACATAGTACGGCTAATTTGTTTTATTATAGCAAAAACATCGTCCCCAGCGTTTGTATTTATGTCTGGAAAAAGTGTAACATGTGGGAGAGAAAGACACTTGAGTTTTCACCGATTCCCAACAGCAGTTTCTGGTTATGTTTACCTAACAAATAAATATGGCATAAAAGAAAGAGTCCTGAATAAAACAGCGTGGGAAAAGGTTTTAGTAATGGGGCAGCCAGCAACAAGTAGTATGATCGTGTGTTCGCTGCATTTTAGAAAAGACAAGTTTATACTACCAGGTGAGTGGCAGCTGAACTGAATTTCAAATGTACACAAACTTAATATGTTTCTTGTTTATACAGATTTCGTTAATAAACTTCCTCGACTAAAGAAGGATGCTACACCCTCTGAAAATTTACCCCGGAAAAGCATCGTAAGAGCTGAACCTCGCAGCAGGTGCAGTAAGCGTAAACGTATAGGTGATGAAAATGAAGAAGTTCATGAAGCTGATGCCGATCTTCTTGATGTGCCACCCCCAACACGAACATTTCAAAATATACAAGAAGTGGAAAAGGTTGCAGTTTCCGGTTTGCTTCAACTGGTTAATGTGCCTCCTCAAACAACAACAAAACAAATGGGTGCCCAAGTTAGAAGTGGACATATAGCCATACCATTTATTAGTGCTATTGCAATGCTAAATTAAATTGTTTAACAGGTTTACATTCATTTAAACTGTTAAATACGATCCTGTTAGTGTATAACCGCCACTTTCCGGAGGTGCGAGTAAAAAAACTAACAGCAAAAGAACAGATTATTATATTTATTTATAAAACTAAAACCGGGCTTTATTTGGTGTCGTGTGCAGTGAAACGTGAAAAATTGTTTTTCACATGTTACGGTACATTCCCTTAATTTGTACACGTGAACAGAAAGTGCTGACGGCTATCTCAATGGAGATTGGGGTGGGTTATTAATTCGCGATATAAGGGCGGAACGTTAACTTACACAGGGAGTGTTTAAAAGGGCGCCACCTATTTTTCTGATGGTCCTAAGACTTTGGAGGCAAATATAGGAAAAGCCTCGGAGATGTGTAATCGCAGGCTTCGAGATAAACAGTCGGACTGCACCTGTTGGCCTACTAACGTACCTGTAACAGACAAGCAACTAGGGAGGGTTCGGGAGGAGGTCATTAAGTTACTTTTCAATCAAAATGCGTTACTTTTAAACGATTTAACTTTTAATTATTGACTTGCAATAAGAAAAGGGGTGACATAACATATTTACACAGAATCTCCCTCAATAATGAGGAGAGATGACTCAAACATATTTATACAAAACCTAAAAATAAACAAGTATGATAACACACATATGTATCAATAAATTGCGATAAACAATCAATGGGGGAATCGATTCAGCCCAGAGCGCACAAACTCGAGATCATATTTACGGTAAGCTCTAGATTCTCGGGGTTGCCGCCCTGTACAGTAAAGACAAGTATAAGCTAGACTACAATTCGTAATTAGGTATTACTGAAGCAACTCTTCGGAACACAAAAGTAGCGTCTGCTACTTTATTAAAGTAGACGGGATTCTTTACGTTAATTTACGGTGATTCACCAGAGGAATCAAATGTTAAAAGCATAAACATGAATTTCAGTACCTGTTCGGTGATGAGGTCGTCAGACGGTTTATCTCTTTGCACTTTAAGATTGCACAATAGAGGCCTTTCACTTTAAACACATTTTACTGACGGTACGGGATGGGGTCCTTCACGGTGCTAGATAGGTGGTCCTTGACGACGGGAACCGATGCGGTGACTGATGAGTCGGTACGGGACTTTCTTGACGGTATGGAGAACTTCTCTCCTTGATCGGGAATATTCACTCTATTTGAACGGGATACATTCTCGTGCGATAGAACTTATCGACTTCACAACCGGATCAACGATAGGATCTGATAGTTCACTTAAAAACAATCGGTAATTGAAACGTTAGCGGTATCAGACCAATCTTTAACTCAAAACGAGACGAGAGACGAAACAGAACTTTGTCTTCTAAATAAACGGTAATTTCTCCCCGAGACGATAAGCGGTAATTTTTCGAGACGATAAGCGGTACTTGATCGTTCTTTAGGTCCAGTCGGGACGACGGATTAAGAACGACTTAGGCTCTCTCTCCAGAGTAGAGCATGCGTGACTTTTAGTTTTAGGGGACTGACTTTGAAAAGCGGGCAGCCGGTTGGCTGACTGGTTTACAAGGGGTGTATACTCGGGGTTTTAAGGCCAGGGGTAATATGATATCCTGTTGACTTGAAAAGTACAGACAGAAATCCTGGAAATGAAAAGCGTATTTCAGCATTCCATCACGTTTAAATGGCAAATGGGAAGGTTATCAAGCGATCATCGAGCGCAATGCGAGGGGTAGCCTGTTAACATGGACTGGGCCACATTCTTACAGGGTGACGTATTGTACTGGCCCCAAAGGATATAACACCCCCCTTACGTGAAGAGAATTTCCCCGAAATTCTCTTGAGGCAAGAGAAATCCGAAGGGGACAGCGACAACGAGACGGGACGAAACCGAGAGCGGTAACGAGACGGTAAACGATAAACGAAACGGTATCTCCTTACACAGGTGTAAATAAATCCTTGAAAGAAGATAAACTATAAATGGAGAAGCATTACTGTGATGCTATGAACACGAAACGATAAACGAGACGATAAACGGAACGGCAACGAGACGGTAAACGGAACGCTAAGCGAGAGCGATAGCGAGACGATAAACGAGACGGTAAGCGAGACGTTAAAATTCCCAAAAGGGAAACGCTAACGAGGCGGTAAACGGAACGATAAACGAGACGATAAAATCCCCAAAAAGGGTAAAAGATTGTCAAAATCGGGTGAAATGTCATAATCGGGGGGGGGAAGTCTTACACCCGTGAAGAGTACCGACCAACCTACCAAGGGCGATACGGGGTTGTGTTTGGAAAACACAAAAACAAACGCTCGAAGTCCCAAAGAAATTACACTGAAGAGGGTACGTTGAGCTTCACGCTATTCACCCATTGTAATTTTCCCACAACAAATAAAATCAGGGAACGAAAGAGCCTCCTAACTACTGGATGTCTAATCATCACTGGGATTTGGTTTTAAGTCTTTCGCATGCCAAATGCCTTTACAAATGCCAGAAGCGTCAGATAATTCGTAAGTATTATACGAGACTTTACGATGAATTAAAAAGGGTCCTAAAAATTTAGGAGCCAGTTTAGCGGTAAAATGCTTGGCTGCATCGGAAAGGACGTAATTTTTACGCCACACGGTATCACCAACGTCAAAAGTAGCGGGACGTCTACGTAAGTCATAGCGAGATTTGGCATTCTTATAGGCAACATCTAACCTTTTAACGATATCTTCGTAAATTTGGTTGAGCGCAGGGGCTCGGCGTAAAAGTGTTTCGCGATCAGGGGTCTGAATATTATCAGCGGTAGCGGCATCGTTAGCTTCACCAAAAAGATTTCCTTCTAAAATCATTTCACGACCAAAATTTGCGAAATAGGGAGACATCCCTATTGCTTCGTGAACTGCAGTGCGAATAGCGCAAGCTACTTTAGCTAAGTATCGATCCCAATTTCTATGGTTTTCCTTAACGTAAGAAGCGAGCATAGTTTTCAATACGCGATGAACACGTTCGACAGGGTTGGCTTGAGCGTGATAGTAAGCGTTAAAAAGAATCGTAGTCGAGTAGGACTTTACCAAGTTTGCAAACTCTTTACTACGAAACTGTACTCCATTATCGGTAAGTAGGTATTGGGGTGCTCCAAACGTCAGGAAGACACCTTCCTCAATTCTTTGAACAACTGCTGAAGCAGTAGCGGAACGTAACGGAAAGAACAACGTGAATTTCGTAAAGTAATCGACGACTGACAAGATATAAGAATATCCTTGGCTCGACCGAGGTAACGGACCTACCAAATCAATCGATATCATTTGCCAAGGTTTCTTAACGATAGGGTGCCGAGACATAAAACCAACAGGCTTCTTTTGTTCGGGCTTATGAGCGATACAAACGGAACACCGATTAACGTAACGAGCAACATCAGCTTTAAGTTTGGGCCAATAATATCGTCGAGCGATACGCGCAAAAGTTTTAAAAATTCCTAAATGACCGGCAATTGGTTCATCATGATTCTGTTTTAGAATAGCGGAACGATTAAACTTCGGGACTACTTCTCTCCACTTATCTTCGTCTTGCGCTAAATCAGGGTATCTAGGTGAAAGATATTGAAATAGCTTTCCTTCCTTTATTTTCCATAAAGGGTACGATAGGGGGTTTTGCTTGACATTATTGATTAGGCGGTTGTACCACCGATCGGTACGAGAATTAACCACAGGTTGTACCTGGGTATCGGGAGCGGGATCTCCTACGGGACTTACAAGAACGTTATCGATAATCGGAACGGAACGCGACAAAGTATCGGGAACAACGTGATCTTTCCCCTTACGATGTATGATTTCAAAATCATATTGTTGGATCTTCACGGCCCATCTGGCCAAGCGACCACTAGGTTCCTTAAGGGAGTTTAACCACACGAGAGAATGGTGATCTGTAATCACCGTAAAGCGAGTTCCTTCTAAATAGGGACGCAATTTTTCAATTGCCCACAAAACCGCTAAACATTCACGCTCGGTAACGGATTAATTGCCCTCTGCTTTATTTAGCGACCGGCTAATATAGCAGATTACTTGTTCCTTATCATCAATAGTTTGCGTTAAAACAGATCCAATCCCAAAAGCTGAGGCGTCTGTTTGAACCACGAAAGGGACATTAAAATCGGGACACGATAAAATTGGAGCAGAAACCAATCGTTGCTTGATTGTCGAGAAAGCGACAGCGCGTTCTTCAGTCCATTCAAACTTCTGCTTTTTTCGTAAAAGCGCGGTAAGTGGCGCGATAATAGCGGAAAATTCTGGTATAAAACTTCGATACCAGCTTGCCATTCCAATAATTCTTCTAACTTCCGAAACGTTTTTAGGTTCCGGTATATTTACAATCGCTGTTACTTTATCTGGGTCCGCTAACAATCCTTGCGCGTTAACCACGTAACCCAAATATTTTAACTCGGGCTTACAAAAGTGACATTTATCACGGCCCAAAGTCAACCCTGCTTCTTCCAAGCGTTTAAGGACTTCAGCGAGAATTTCGAGATGCTTTTCGAAAGTAGGCGTACAAATAACGACATCGTCGAGATACACGAAAACAAAAGGCTCCAATTCAGGACCTAAGACCCGATCAATCAGGCGTTGCCATGTTGCGGGAGCGTTATGAAGTCCAAACGGCATTCGTTTAAAGTGGAAAAGTCCACGATTCGGAATCGTAAAGGCGGTATATTGTCGAGAATCTTCTGCGACCGGGATCTGCCAATAAGCAGACTTAATGTCGAGACTGGTTATGAAACGTGCATCACGAAGACGATCCAAAATGGCCGAAACGTAAGGTAAAGGGTACGCATCCTTTTCTGTAACTTGATTTAATTTACGAAAATCGACGCAAAAGCGGTATGAAGAATCCTTTTTCCTTATTAATAAAATAGGGCTAGACCAGGCGCTCTGAGAACGCTCTATCACATCCATTTCTAACATTTTATCTAATTCGGAGTCGATATGTTGTTGCATGACCGGTGAAACAGGATAATATCTTTGTTTAATTGGGCGAGAGGACGTAACGATACTATGCTCAACTTGTTTAGCGCATCCTAATGATTTAGGGTTTCTCGAAAAATGTTTTTGGATAACACGATCCAAATCGGTACGTTGCGAAACGGTAAGCTCTTTAGCCGATAATGAATTTTCGGACGAAGTCGAAACGGCAGCGAGAGTCGGTAAATTCTTCGAAGAAGACGAGACGGCAGCGACATAAGGTTTGGCAAATTTCCATTCACCGCGAAATAAATCTGGGACTATTCCAAAAATCAATCCCTAGGATCAATATATGCGGAACATCCGGTACAACTAAAACATCGATAGTCGATACGTGATCACGTAACCGTATCGGTAGCGTAAGGGTGCCGAGACTGGGTACTGTATGTCCATTAGCGACGGAACAGGTTGGGCGAGAATCCGTATTCAACGTAAGCCCTAAAGGCGCTAAAATTTTCCAACCTTCCCCTCCTAAAATGGAGCGATTAGCTCCGGAATCTAATAATCCTAACATATCGTAACCCAAAATATTAATCGTGACGTGAGGGCGTTCGTCAGCGGTAGCGTTATCAAAAAAATAATCTAAAATAACTTTATTTCGAAAAAAAGTTTCTTCCTTCCTATCACTACAAGTTTGTACAGGGTAGGTCGAATACGAGACGGGACGGGATAACATTACACGACCACTTAATGCTTCCTCGGTTCGTTTCCCGACGGAGCGCGTGAATTATTCGATTTACCACACTTGGGACAAGTGTTCACGGTAACTTCCGGTTTTCCGCAACGATAACAATAAAGTTTGGTGCGTGGTTTAGGGCACTGCCCCGCACGATGGTTCGAATCTCCACAATTCCAACATAAAAGTGGATTAGCGTTAGATGACGCGGTAAATCGTTGATTAGCCCGGACGGGAATTTCTTGAGTATTAGAAATGGCATTATCTCTAATATTCGCGGTTGCAACGTCTAAAACCGGATTAGGTACATTTATTTCGACCGGAGCGGTATCTATATAAGCTAAATCCGTTTCGAGGTCATTCCTCTTACGTGAAGGCGGTTCGAAATTCTCAACAGCGTAACGACGCTCTTCAATTTTTCTACCAAACTTGATAAGTTCCGGAATAGATTGAACTTCAACAAGTCCTAATTGCGTTTGAAAAAAAGGAGTTATATTCCGCATTAAAATGCGTAACTTCTTTTCTTCCGACAAAGGTTGCGATAAACGTGAAAATAAATTTTTCATCACGGCAACAAATATTCCAATGGATTCGTCAGCCCCCTGGATACGCCTCTGGATTTCTTCAAGTAATCGGTCATCGTAATTGACTGGTTGGAATTCAAGGCGCAAAAGGGCCGCGAGTTCTTCCCAATTGTTAACTAACTCCACGTTAGCGCGATACCATATTAGGGCTTTACCGGCAAATAGATCGCAGGCCTCCGCGAACAGCTGTGTGTCAGACACACTTCGTGCTCTTGATAATTCGTTGACCCGCTCTAAAAACGCATTCAACGACAAAACGCGGGCGTCGCCCGTAAAAGTCAAATTCCATTTTGCGACAGGGACGGACGGAACAACATTTTTGATTTTAGGCAATAACGGTGACGTGGAACGTGACGTAGAGACTAAGGGTACTACCGGAATAGCGCTAGTTGTCGGTACATCTGGGTTTATATTTACCCTTGATCGGTAACGAGATAATTCATAACGAGTAATTAAAACTGAAAGCTCGACCAGCAAAGCTTCTTTACGCGCGGAATGATCGTCAGCCGTAGGGATACTTGCATCCAAACGGGCTAGTCCGTGACTGAATTTTGTCTCAATAGCTTGAGCGGTATTCCTATCTGGTTGATCTGTAAATCTGGCAAGAAGGGCTTGTATTTCCCCCCTAACCGTAAGTAATGCTGCGTAATCTTCTTCAAACGAGAAAGGGCGAGTCACCGGGCGTTGGGGTGCCGAGCCGGCGGCCTCGTCTCTTAAGACTTGACGTAAAAGGGTTCGTAATTGCGTTGTATTTTTCGGAAGGGGAGTGGAACCTCGTATACTTAATTCGTACTGGAGTTCCACCTTCGATAAACGATCGATAATAAGTTTAAAACCCATTATGAATGTTAAAACAAACAACGAGATAATCGGGACCTAAATTAACCCAAAAACACAACGATACAAGGGAAACAGCGAAAATTTCACCACAAAAATCCCAAAGCGAGAATTTAAATCAAAACTCAAAAGGCCCACACGTTTAGGGCGCCAAATTTGTTACGGTACATTCCCTTAATTTGTACACGTGAACAGAAAGTGCTGACGGCTATCTCAATGGAGATTGGGGTGGGTTATTAATTCGCGATATAAGGGCGGAACGTTAACTTACACAGGGAGTGTTTAAAAGGGCGCCACCTATTTTTCTGATGGTCCTAAGACTTTGGAGGCAAAAATAGGAAAAGCCTCGGAGATGTGTAATCGCAGGCTTCGAGATAAACAGTCGGACTGCACCTGTTGGCCTACTAACGTACCTGTAACAGACAAGCAACTAGGGAGGGTTCGGGAGGAGGTCATTAAGTTACTTTTCAATCAAAATGCGTTACTTTTAAACGATTTAACTTTTAATTATTGACTTGCAATAAGAAAAGGGGTGACATAATATATTTACACAGAATCTCCCTCAATAATGAGGAGAGATGACTCAAACATATTTATACAAAACCTAAAAATAAACAAGTATGATAACACACATATGTATCAATAAATTGCGATAAACAATCAATGGGGGAATCGATTCAGCCCAGAGCGCACAAACTCGAGATCATATTTACGGTAAGCTCTAGATTCTCGGGGTTGCCGCCCTGTACAGTAAAGACAAGTATAAGCTAGACTACAATTCGTAATTAGGTATTACTGAAGCAACTCTTCGGAACACAAAAGTAGCGTCTGCTACTTTATTAAAGTAGACGGGATTCTTTACGTTAATTTACGGTGATTCACCAGAGGAATCAAATGTTAAAAGCATAAACATGAATTTCAGTACCTGTTCGGTGATGAGGTCGTCAGACGGTTTATCTCTTTGCACTTTAAGATTGCACAATAGAGGCCTTTCACTTTAAACACATTTTACTGACGGTACGGGATGGGGTCCTTCACGGTGCTAGATAGGTGGTCCTTGACGACGGGAACCGATGCGGTGACTGATGAGTCGGTACGGGACTTTCTTGACGGTATGGAGAACTTCTCTCCTTGATCGGGAATATTCACTCTATTTGAACGGGATACATTCTCGTGCGATAGAACTTATCGACTTCACAACCGGATCAACGATAGGATCTGATAGTTCACTTAAAAACAATCGGTAATTGAAACGTTAGCGGTATCAGACCAATCTTTAACTCAAAACGAGACGAGAGACGAAACAGAACTTTGTCTTCTAAATAAACGGTAATTTCTCCCCGAGACGATAAGCGGTAATTTTTCGAGACGATAAGCGATAAGCTTGATCGTTCTTTAGGTCCAGTCGGGACGACGGATTAAGAACGACTTAGGCTCTCTCTCCAGAGTAGAGCATGCGTGACTTTTAGTTTTAGGGGACTGACTTTGAAAAGCGGGCAGCCGGTTGGCTGACTGGTTTACAAGGGGTGTATACTCGGGGTTTTAAGGCCAGGGGTAATATGATATCCTGTTGACTTGAAAAGTACAGACAGAAATCCTGGAAATGAAAAGCGTATTTCAGCATTCCATCACGTTTAAATGGCAAATGGGAAGGTTATCAAGCGATCATCGAGCGCAATGCGAGGGGTAGCCTGTTAACATGGACTGGGCCACATTCTTACAGGGTGACGTATTGTACTGGCCCCAAAGGATATAACAAACAGCATATCAAAGTTGTCAGTTATTTTACAACCTGCTATTTATTGGCCAAGTCAAGTATAAATAAAAAAGAACATGCCCATATATTTCCAAAACTTTCAGAATGTAAGAGTAGTAGTAGATTGTACTGAACTGAGTGTTCAAAAAGCAAAGTGTTTGTGCCGTAGAATAACTACTTATTCACACTATAAAGGTGGCCAGACAGTTAAATTTATGACGGAAGTGACTCCTGTCGAGTTGATAAGTTTTATTAGCAGAGCGTATGGTAGAAGAGTATCGGACAAGGCCATCTTTGAGCAAAGTGGCCTTGTCGATAAATTAGAAATGGGTCAGGATGCAGTCATGGCGGACAAAGGAGTTTGTATAAATGATATTTTACAAACCCATTTTATAAAGATTATAAGACCCCCTTTTCTTAGAAAGAAAAAAAAACAACTCACAGAACAAGACCATGTTTAATCAGATGGCGCATCAATCGTCTTGATGTATACAAACATAACCTCAAAATTATGTTTGTATAAATCGTTTGAATTTGAATTACTTTAATGGCATCTGGCTATGTCTGTTTTCTCTATTATACCTATTATCTATGGTTTATATATCTGTTTATTTAACAAATTACGTGACGTAAGTACTAGTACTCGAACATACAGAACGAATACTTGATTTTTAACAAGGTTTGTTGTCATTTTAGTTACAATAATGGGTGTAAACTGTTGTGTTGCGCAGTGCAATGCAGTAAATAGTAAAAACAAGGAACTCAAATTTCACATTTGCCCTCGAGATAAATACTTAAGTAAGAAGTGGCAAGTAGCTATTAAATCTGGCAAAAAACACAACAAATATGCAAGAGTATGTCCCCCGTCATTTTTGCGAATCTGATTATAAGGTAACCAGTATGGGCCAGAGGAAAATATTAATTAAAGGAGCTATACCATCTCAGAACTTACCAGTAACAAGTTTAAAACCAAAACAAAAAATTGCCAGAATGACAAAAAATAGTTGCAAAGTTAGAATTTCTCCAGAGAATGTAAATAACCCAAACGCCGCAGAATTGTCATTAGAAACTGATTTAATAAATACAGATGTTTCAAGATATAAATATGTTCTAAGGGAGCCTGAGCCTGAAATACTAGAGAACTTACAGGAATCTGTTAGCACACAAACGATTTTGGCCAGTAGTCGCAACCAATTGATAACTTTTGAGTTATTGTCAGGAGAACAAGTGAAACATTTTACTGGTTTTTCCAAAGCACAATTTGTATGTATTTATGAAGTGTTTAAAATTGTTCGTTCGAATTCAGATCAGCGTAGTGAACTCAGTGCACGGTCTGAGTTATTAGTGACTCTTATGAAGTACAGGTGTATTTTTTTTATACTTCTATTAGTCATTTTTTGGGAAAACCAGATGGACGGTTAGCAAAATTGTTGATAACTGGTCGAAAGGAATTTATAATACTCTCTAAAGTGTATTGATTTTTGGGGTTTGAAGTATAATCAACATCCCAACGAGTATGATGTTGTTATTGACACTGTACAGAAATGTTTATAGAGAAAAGTTCAGATCCATTTATTCAGCAAGTTACTTACTCTCAATACAAATCAACAAATACTTTTAAAATTTTGGTAGGAGTTACAGAAGGAGGTGCGTTTATTTTTATATCTGAGGCTTTCGGAGACGCTATCTCTGATAGACAAATTTTTGAAGAATGTTGCATCATAGACAATCTGAAAGAAGGGAAGTATGTACTTGCAGACAGAGGTTTCGATATCTCCAATTTATTAGATAAGAAGAATATTTATGAAAATATACCGCCATTCAAAAGAGGACAAGCCCAACAAGTTGAGAAAGATGTTGCTCTAATAAGAGCTATCGCCAACCGAAGAATTTACGTTGAGCAGTTAATTGGTTTTGCAAAAAAAAAATACTAACTCCGAGACTACTTGCACATTTATGGCCATTAGCAAATCAAATTTTTTATAATTGTTTTATGTTATACAATTTTAAATATAGCACCGTTTTTAATACGCCTGAAAAAATTGTATCTCTTTCCAAAAATTGATATTTTGTAAACCCCCTACATATTTAACACGTTAACCGCCGTGGGACCGCCATCAAAATATCCACCATCGCCGCAGCGGGCATGGTTAGGGAATAGTAAGTCCTCGATTACTTTTTCTCTAAAATCTGTTATTGATGTTGTACCTCCATTTATCTTTTTGTATAAAAAATGCGCGTTCACCAGGGAAGTTCCCAAAACAACTTCTATGCAATCTTGAACCATCTTATTGTTTTACGAAGCGCTGTATTGTAACTTGCCATTTGATCAGACAAATCGATTGAACTTTTGCCGCTGTTATAATCAATAACAGCAACTGGTTTTTCAGTCGAACCTTTTCTTCGATTGACTGCTACAGTCTTGTTGGTATCCACGAGCATTTTCTTGGGCAAACGTTTCCCCTACCTTCAATTTTTTCGTTATAACTTCTTTCGGATTTCCTCTTCTATTTGATCGAAGTGGTCCTAAGAGATGTGTTTTCTTATCCAATAATTTATTGGCCAGCTCTAAGCTTGTATAATAATTGTCTGTGACTGCCAATCTGCCCGCATTCAGTCAGTAACTTTTTTGACAATGTCATAACAACATTTGTCGGATCCGAAGCTCCGGCGCACAGTGGTTCCAAATCGTCAAATCGAGGACATAGAAATCAAATTCAAATTTTTGGTTTGCAATATTTTTTTTCTTATAAAGCATCACTGACTGAACAACATTTTTAAATAAACTTTTTTTATATTATGACGTTAAGTGGGTCAATTAATTTTTTATCAATAATCAAAAAAGTCAGTCATTTTTTTGAGTTGAAATATTTTTTTTATGATAGAAGGTTGTTATACCTACAATATTTGCCAATACCACTTTTTTATATTTTGACGTTAAGATGGTGAAAAAAATTATTATCGGACATTAAAAACCAAATTTTTACCGTTTTTTGAGATTTTTTCGAAATGTTTTGCATTGCTAGGCCTGACACTATAACAGTATGTTAGAAGAGGGTGTTCTACATAACATAGGCGAAAAAGTATGCGAATATCTTTGCCTCTGCGGTAGTAATAGATCGCGGATCAATTTTTATCGATGAAATAAAAATCAGTCATTTTTTTGGGTTGAAATATTTTTTTTATGATAGTAGATAGTTATACCTATAATATTTTCCAATACCACTTTTTTATATTTTGACGTTAAGATGGTGAAAGAAATTATTATCGGACAGATAAAACCCAAATTTTACGTTTTTTTTACAACACAACAGAATAAATATACTTTATCCACAACCGGTGTATTATAAGGTCATAATTCCACTATTAAGAGACGTCTTATGATATTAATAAAACACATAGGTCTTATAATTAAAACAATGGTAAATCTATAGCAGACAAAAGTCAGTTCAAAATGTCAAAATAAAATTTTTCTAAAATATTACTTTAAAAACGCCACTCTCTGGTCTGGTTGTGCATAAAACGTTGTATTGCATACGTGTCTTAGTTGTATTTTATCCACGTAAGAAAATTAAATGCTCGAACTTCGTTCTCGCGTTTAAACATTCTTGCGTGGATAAAATACTACCTAAGACACTTATACAATAAATAACTATAACAAACAATTAATATAACTAAGAACTATGCTACACAACTCGATATTAATTATATACAATAGGTACCTATTACAATAAATTATAATAAAAATAAGTTATAGCTATACTACCTACAGCAAACTTTCATCTTCCACTAACAAATTTAGTGCCTCCGGAAATAATTCTAATTTTTTATTTTTTGTATATTTGGGTTTAATGTATGATATGAAGGGATCAGAACTTATTAATAAATTATGAAGCAGTCTTCATTCGTATTTACCCTTCCACTTTTCCTGGTGTGATTTTCTCGTATATTTCGAAAATCTTTATTTCTCGCTTCTGATGCTTCCTCTGAGAGCTTTCCGATTGGAAGAAATGAAAAATGGTCACAGATATCCGCACCGTGAACAAGCAACTTGTGAACACTTGCTGGCATGTAGTACCACGGGTAAAGGTTAATATATAATTCTACCGTTGTTTTACAGTATCTTCTAAATTTATCTATATTAATTTGTATCCCTGAAGATATTACTTGCAATATCACTGCGAACTTTTTTACTAAATTGACATCAATGCCAGTTATTTGAGCGGACTTTTCGTATACTTTGAAGAATCTACGGGCAGTATTACCGTCATTGGTTGTTCCGAATCCCTGCTTCACAATATCAATCAATAGACCCATTTGTTCTCGGAATTCAGTCTGCGTTGTTTCCTTTTTCTGTTGTCTTAACATTTTATTTAGATCACGTGCACTCGATTTTTCAAAATCTACATTGTAAGAAATATGAAGCAAACATTCCATACATCGTATCCACATATGTAATGAGGAAAGTCCGTATTTGTAGACATCTTTTCTCAAGGGTCGACTACAAATGTCGCCCAAATTATTCATCTGGATAGGTTTGGCTAAGCAGATATTACAAGTAGCCGATGTAGCTATCTTGCCATCTATCATCGTCATAATTAGTTCGTGTTCCACTTCAATTTCTCCGGATTTAGTTCGCACTAAGTTCGCTATTTCTTCATTCATGTCCGCTGTTTCGTTTTTTATTAGATTCTCCGTCTCTTTGGTGAATTCAAATTTGATCGGTCTACAGTAGTTCGTAGATGAAGGTCGCGGATTTTCCCATACAGAAACATTTCCAGCTACAAGTTTTAAGGGAACAAAACTTATCATAAATACCGAAGAATCATCCCAACCAGCAGCAGAAAACTTTTGTTTATAATTGGATTGTGAAGATGCCCCATCACAACCCCACTTGCTAATCAATTTATAATTAGTTGATTCATGATTCTGATTAGAACCTAACGTTTCTAGAATTCTATGTACAGTTAGGTCTAAAATGGCTTGAAGATTTACCTTAGCTCCAACCTCGGTTATCGTAATATCTTTTACCGGTGGGTAACACTTGTTTTTCTCTACTAGGAGTTTCTGATATGATGGCAAAATTTTTATATTACCGCCATCTAATAATGTATCCCTCAAAGAAATATATTGCCATTTTGGTAAGTGCAACGATGTTACAAGTGCTAATGTTTTATCTTCAGCTGACACAGCAGTTTTTTTCTTTTTAAACAAGAAATTACTCACATCATCAGTTGCTTCTGGGTTTTTCGTTATGTAGTCAATAATAGTCGCTAAATTTTTATTGCCATTTGATTTCAACTTTAATACTAAGGCAAAAATCAGTTCCTGTTCTGTATGTTCCAAAAGTGCAAGAGACCGCCTTTTCTTCTGTTTGTCGGTTAGGTCTTCAAAAGGTTTTCTTCCAGTAACTTCAGCGAGTGAACAATTTTCAGAGTCCATGTACTCTTGTAGAATCGAATTAAAATCAACGAATTTGCATTGAGGCCACTGAATATCTGATTGTAACCAATCATGATATGTTTTTAGAAACCGATTTTGAGTTCGACCAGCTGCAGTCCACTTATGCACTACATTCTTGGAAATGGCACGGCAAAATTCCTTAATAATATTTAGATCGTCTGGATCTACATCGATAGCAATGCGACTTATTATTGTTTCGCACAAATTGTTATAATTTTTGAGTTCGCCGGACTCTTAAAATAACGAAAAAATCAAAATTTTTAACAAGACCTTCCATTGCACAGCAGATAATTTCTTTCGATACAAAGGAAACGTACTATATAATTCGTATGATTATTATTGTATGTCATCACCTTCCATCCCCAACCACCCTTAAGCTTAATCACTTTTTGAAGACCCGTTAAATTATAAACACTCTTTCAATACATCATTATACTTGGTCGCTAATTACATGAAAAATATTTGTTTACTTTTATTCTATTAAGATATGTAATACAATTACAATATCAATGATAAGTAACATACATAATTCTGTATCTTTCTATATGATATAAAACTTCACTTTTGACATTTGTCCGTAGTATGCAAAACACCTACTTTACATATTGTAAAAATTCACTGCAGCCAATTTGAAACTCAAAAACCGTAAAATTTGGGTTTTATCTGTCCGATAATAATTTCTTTCACCATCTTAACGTCAAAATATAAAAAAGTGGTATTGGAAAATATTGTAGGTATAACCATCTACTATCATAAAAAAAAGTATTTCAACCCAAAAAATGACTTTGATTTTTATTTCATCGATAAAAATTGATCCGCGATCTATTACTACCGCAGAGGCAAAGATATTCGCATACTTTTTCGCCTATGTTATGTAGAACACCCTCTTCTAACATACTGTTATAGTGTCAACCCTAGCAATTCAAAACATTTCGAAAAAATCTCAGAAAACCGTAAAAATTTGGTTTTTAATGTCCGATAATAATTTTTTTCACCATCTTAACGTCAATATATAAAAAAGTGGTATGGGAAAATATTGTAGGTATAACAACCTTCTATTATAAAAAAAATATTTCAACTCAAAAAAATGACTGATTTTTTTGATTATTGATAAAAAATTAATTGACCCACGTAACGTCATAATATAAAAAAGTTTATTTAAAAAAACGATTTGACGATTTGGAACCACTGTGTGGCGTCCTGTTCCTTGCCACAATAGAGTTTTATGTTCCAAGTATAACCATTTGTTAGGTCCTGCTATGTACCTGTAACCGAGTTAAAATAGAACTTATGGAACATTTTTCAGAACTTTATGAATTATACTACCTTATTGAAACTGAATTAGATGAAATAATTATGGCTTTATCTTTTTCTCAATTAAGATTGTTTCACCTATCTATTATTTCATCACCAGAATTACTAAGACAATTAGAGAAAATTCCCACGAAATTAAGTAATGGTAATTTAGCTTTCACTCCAACCAGAGAACACTTACCTGCATTAATTTCTGAAATGGAAATTACTGCGTACCTTTCTGCAGATAGCGTAATTTTCGAACTTCAAGTTCCAATCGTTTCCGAACAAACATTCGAATTATATAAAGTCATACCTTTACCAATGTTCGATCCAGTAAATAAAATATATAAGCTACCACAACTGGTTACCACTTACTTGGCGATATCTCGAGAAAGTAGACAGTATATTATCTTACAAAATGAATGTGATATAAATAGTAACTTTTTAACTGTGTGTAAAAATGTGTTTCCAGTTATGTATAACAAAGACTCTCCTTGTGAAGTACATAAACTAATTGATATTAACACCATTAACGCATGTAACTTTGTACCATTAAAACTTTTAGATTATAATGTTTATGTATTAGGACATAACAGATGGTTAATTGTAACTAGTATTAATCCAATTACTGTTGATATTAATTGTAACAATTCTGTTCAAACCAGAGTACTTGGTAATGCTATACTTACCTTAGCACCTAATTGTAATGCCCACGTTGGTAACAATGCTCTATATGGTTCTCAGATAATGTCAATCAAACAAGATACTACTTTATACATACCAACAATGCCTTATGATGATGCAAATATTGATACAACAGCTATTGATAGTCAACCATCAATATCTCTTAAGCATTTAGACTTAACTAGCTTCCACACTAACTTAGTGGCAATTCATCATATAAATCAGAAAATAGCAAAATTAAATACTACACCGTTCATTAAAGAACCATTCAATAATTTCGCTATTAGTATAATACTAACCATTTTATGTATTGTTATATTTTTTATCTTTTATTGTAACAGGAAAAGAATTGTCTCTAGACTATGTTGCAAAAAACATATTACCTCAGTAACTATTACTCCACCGACATCTGAACGTAGAGTACACTTTTCTAAAGACGTTTCTTCTTCTGAACCTACCATAACCTTACTACCTTGATCCGATATCGATTGATTGTAATACCAAATCTATCTCGGAACTTGTGGAGGGAGGTGTTAGGTCCTGCTATGTACCTGTGTACCTATTTACCTCTTCTTAATTGCTAACTTCTTTTATATGAATTACTTCATCGTATCTTATCGATAACTTTTTAAATCCTTGCTAAATATTCTTTATAACTTATTTTGCAATAAGTTAATCATAATCACGTTATTGTATTTCACCATTTCGATAACAGTCATTTGCAAATTCTTCGAAATAAGAAGTAATGTATGTGTCCAGTCACGTACACCGTTTTTGATAACATTTTGTACAATTCTCGTTTCTGCGAAATTCAACACTGATTACTGCTCTGCACCAATCAGTGCACTAGCATCCCCTATTTACCATATTTGGTCATTCCTATTGACGTCTGTAATCATAACTTATAAAAGCTTGTAATGTACTAATATTGGGCAGTCTTGTCCAAGTAGCCGCTTCATACTTGTAAAATAAAAGTAATCAACTGTATTAAATTGTTTTATTTAATACTTTAAAATAAATCTTCAAAATAAAATTCAAAGTTTAAAATATAAAAATAAAAGTTATAAAACATTATCTGCACAGAGTTTGAATAATTTTACTCCGTATTTGTGAGTCTTTTGAGGCATGTACTGTTTCATAATGAGACGACCTCTGAAAGGGACAATTGTTTCGTCTATACAAAATACATGACCAGGAGTATATATATCTTGAAACTTTTGAACTAGTAATTTTATAAGAGGTTCTATTTTATAACCTCTGTCACCAGCAGGACATTCTTCGTTGTTGCTAAAATGCCAAACCTTCAAAAGGAGCACAAATCGGTTTCAGCTCATTACTGACGTAACAATGTTGTCAGCAAAAAGTTTTCTCTTAGACCAATAATGCTGGATAGTTGGCTTCTTTACCATTCCCATATATCCTAGTATTCCCAAAAAATTAATGCGGTGGCAAATTCTGGATTTATTCCACCTTCCTCGTCGCATAGAAATTGTAAATGGTTACCTAAAGGATCTTTTCATGTGACATTACACGTTTGAGTTCGAATATTGCCCGAGTCTTCTTCTTCGGACTCGATCGCGTCTTCACTTTCCTCTGTGTCAGTGGTTTGCTCTTCAATGTCGCTCATATTTTTATAGCTGTCTTTATTTATTTAAGGGCTTGAAGACTGACGTTTGTTTACAATTTTAGTATGCATGGATGGTAAGCTTGTGTCTGTACAGTTTCGTCGTCCGAATCTTTTTCTTCAAATATTTTAACCATCATATTGTCATTTTCTTCTGTGTTGTTTTCACTGCTGCTTTCTTCATTTATTATCTCTGAATTTTTAGTATGCATGAATGTGCGAGCTTGTGTGTGTGCAGTTTCATCGTCCGGCTCTTCACCATCAAATATCTCTTCCATCTTTTTCTTTACTTCGGAGTTTGAACATTGAGGCCTGTTTGAATTTTTAGTATGCATGGATGTGCGAGCTTGTGTCTGTGCAGTTTCATCGTCCGGCTCTCCATCATCAAATATCTCTTCTATCTTTTTCTTTACTTCGGAGCTTGAACATTGAGGCTTGTTTCTATTCCTTTTGGTATCTACGATAGGTTTATTTTTTGGGTCATTGTTTATGGAGGCGGCGTCAAAGCAACAATTATCGTCGGACATGGGCGAATAATTTGAATCCTTTATTGTGTCAGACGAACTATAAGGATCGTCATCCGATTCGGATAAATCTAAATATGAATTTTATTAATAAAAATATAAAGAAACATTTATAATATAACTTACCGTATGCTTGGGCCATTTTTTGGCCATTTGCATTATTCTTCTCGAACGTTCACTCATTATTTAGCTTTATATACAGATGCGAACTGTCACATCACTATCAAAAAACTGACAAGCAACGCTAGTAAGTAATAATTTACAAATACACATGCCCCAACGGATCACCTGATGGACCGTCAGCCGGGACCGCTGGACAATATTCGGACAAAGTGTTCTACAATTTGGGCAGTGGTCCATAGGGACCGCCAAAGTTTTTTTCAAAATTGAAGAAAATTAATGAAGAAAATTAGGCTGTATTAGCATAAATCGTATTCTAGTATAATAGAGATTACGAAAATTAAAAAAAAAAAACTTTGGCCCAGGAGGATTTTTTTTAAATATTTCCTGGCTGTTAACTTGTTAAAATAATAAAACTGTTAAAATTGTGTATTTTTTAATTATTTTATTTAATAATTTCAATCAGGACCTAATCGGTTTATTTTCAGTCCACTAGAAAAATCGAAAAGTTACAAATACATACTAAACATTAATTAATAGTTCCTGCTTTACATCAATTACTTCATGTATGAAAACTTTAGGTATTCGGGAGCATACACATTCTTGAAATACAAGGATCAGAACAAATCATTTTGATCATGAACCTCTGGTTTCTTTTTATTAATTCTATGTAAATACCTTTCTTTGTGTATACAGGCCAGGGTAGCTATTAAAGATTGGACCAAAACCGAAGCGCTCAAACGCTTTGAGATTTTAATTTGCAATTTGGAACACTTCAATGCGACATCACTTCGCATTATTTACAGTGTAGAAAAAAAAAATTTGGCTCATACTTTCGGACCCCGGCCGTCATCTTGAATTTTCTTAAATGGTACTAGGGGTAATGCAATTGATCATTACAAAGCTTGATTATTTTTGTTTCTAACTATGGTAAATTAATTTGAGGTTACACAATAAAATAATGCAACAAAATTAGAAAACAATTTGCCGTATGCTCAGACGGCTATTTATTGTATACTTTAAATCTAGGCAGCTCTGCATTAACACAACGTCAAAATTAAACAAAAACAAAATAAACAAACAATGCATAAACAAGGTAGCTACTAAAATTAAACAAACAATTCTAAAAGTTGAAAAATAAATACCATGTGATTGTTAAACCTATGGTATCAAAAAACTGCTTAAATTCACGAAGATGTTAAAACTGTTTTCTGTCACCATACCTAATCAGTTTCTGTCAACCAATCCATGTTTAACAAAATTCAGATTGTTAAATTTCTACGAAAAATATGACAATGTACTTGCTGCCATCTGCTAAACAATTATTGATTGTTTTTTTGTTTAATTATGCTCTGGTAAAGCAAAGCCACCTAGAATTAAAGCGTACAATAAATAGCCACGGCAATATGTTTTCTAATTTTTCTCCGTTATTTTCTAATGTAACCCCATAATAATTTACCACAGTTAGAAAGAGAAAACATTAAGCTTTCTAATGATGTATTGCGTTACCCCTATTACCATTTAAGAAAATTCAAGATTGCGAGCGGGCTCCGAAAGTCAAAGAAAATTTTTCATTACGATAAAATATGCGAAGTAATGTCGTATTGAAGTGTTCCAAATTTCAAATTAACATCTCAAAGCGTTTGAGCGCTACGACTTTGGTCCAATCTTTAATAGCTACCCTGTATAACAAAATCACAACGGTCTGTATTTGTAGCAAACATGCGTGCACTGCGCATTATAACTACTTTTTCTGTCTAAAAATGTAAGATTTCTACGCTTCACAAGGCACTTTGCAGTCGTTGGAGATGCATTTCTAATAGAATGAGGACATTTTATTTCCAAAACTAAATCTAATGGGAAACTAATCCCATCTGGACTGGCTGCAATAAAATTTATAGCATAATCAATCCATAGTCCACTATTTTTTTATGTCATTTCCAACGATGCTGCAATACAAAGATTTCGCTGCTTCTTCATGCTGTATTCCCCATATAATGCTTTTCACGTTATACAACTTTTTATTATACACTATGTTTCTAAGTGCAGGCCCCTTTGAAACATTTTTGCATCTTACTGTTCTCATAACATCACCCATAATGGAACTTGTTATACGACTACGTCTAAGATTTAGCCACAATTTGAATTTCGCCTGTTTCCTAGTTTTTTCCTCGAACTCCGATCGTTGGTTATAAGAAACCGAATTAATTTGTTGTAACAAAAATCTTTGGTGTAGAATCCATGTTCGTTAATGTAGCCATGGAATTTACTCTTCGATTCTCAAGAATGGCACTATTTACACCATAATAAATTAAATTGTTTTGTACAGCTGTTGTTAACTGGTCATTCCGTTCAAATGATGGAGTTAATACTTTATTAATATCATTCATAGACATATACGTTAAACCTCGTCCTTGTGCAGCAGGTTTATTCCATTGCATTTCTTCGCTTGTACAAGATATGTATTCTTTTGTTTTACCTGACAATGTGTTAAGTTATTTTCTCAAACATTTTTAACAGTTCAATTATGAAAGCTTACCCGTTACAGAGTAATATTCTAAAGAAAAACGCACAGCTCCAACGTGCTTGCAAGATGCACTCCCACACAACCAGCACCTGCAAGAACAGCTACACTCTGGAATTGTAATATTGTATGTGCTGTCTACATTAACGACAATAGGACCCTTTATAATCTAAATTTTTTTTCTGCTCTGCTACGCAGCGACCAATAAAATTTTATCTGTAGATGTAATCGCTACATTTTTTACAAACAGCTTCATTCACATGGTCAACAAATAAAATGTTCTAATAGCTATTAACTTATTGCAGAATGTATCCAACCCGCTTGGTTGTCTGTCGCTAATATTTTAAACAACACAATTTATAGTTTACAAAAAAGTATTTTCCAATTTTTTTTGTGGGTTGGATGGTTTCTGCAGAACTGGGTCCAATTATTGTACAATACCTGTCTTCCAATTCAGCCTTATTTCCGCATGTTTTAGCACCAATCTTTCTTAATTCTATTTTCAACTGCTTTATAGTAGTACTGCTGCTTGCAGACATTTCTAATGAAATTTAATATGAAAATACGTACACGGAAACAAGTTTATTTTGCTTTGTTCTAAGGTAATAGCGGTAAAAGAATGTGGTTTAACCAAGTTTAACGTTAAACGCTATGCTAAAAGGTAAACAAGAAAGTGAGGTTATCTTTTAATACATCAAACCGATAGCAAACCCTCTCGCGAAGGATTCCTAAACTAAAATACTACACTTGATCTATTGCTAAGGCACGTGTGCATATTGAAAGAACCAACCAACGAATAAAAGTGTTTGAAATATTTTGTAAACCGCTACGTTGGACACTTCTACCAAAAATTGAAGATATTTCCACTGTTGCATGTGCAATAGTAAATTTAACTGCGCCAATTTTAAGTAATGATAAGTTTTTGACTTAATCTACTGTCTCTGATTAATAAAGATTCAAATGACTTCAAGTTACTACACGAGCCGTAAGGCAAATGTAACAAATATGAGTGTCTTAAGAGCTATTAAGTTGCATACACTGTTTTTTCTACAACTAGTCATAATAATCACAAATAGGCACTTTATTTTCAAAATTTATTTAATTTTAAAACTGTCAGATCAAAGTATAGGAGTAGAAAAAAATAATATAAAGTTATACACTTTCGGAACATATTACATGTAACA
Source organism: Hemicrepidius hirtus (assembly GCA_963082805.1). NCBI lineage: Eukaryota > Metazoa > Arthropoda > Insecta > Coleoptera > Elateridae > Hemicrepidius > Hemicrepidius hirtus. The sequence goes on along the minus strand of OY720161.1, from coordinate 30,100,263 downwards.
TTTTGTGAAAATAATTGTAACGTAATTTTTCTAATAATAGTTAGTAAACATTTGATGAAATTTTACATTTCTAGTACAATACTTTTAATCAAAAGCTGAGTACCAAGGTACTTAAACATAGTTAGGTATGCTCCTAACGCACAATTCAGTTCCTAGATGCCCCTCGCGGGAGAGGGTGTAGCACGTCACAAGTAGACAAGCTAACAGGCTTACAGCGAAAGTACGCGTTTGACTGCTATTCCGTATATCGTAGTTCGCAAAATTCTTTACCCCTTTATTATAGTTTAAAGTTTTTTATATTTATTATAAGCATTTTATTATAGTTTACATATTTTACCATATTATATTTAACGCCTTGCAAAGTATGTTGAACGGATGTTCGTATTTTTATGTCACTGGATATGGGAAGAATTCTTTAACAAGTATTTTGGTAAAGGAGTAAACCATCGCAAAGGAATTAACAGTAAACTATTGAAAAAGTGTAAAAATAAAACAGGATATTATAGCAGTGTATATTCGCCAAAGAATATTTATACGAATAAACTTTTTGAATAGTAAAAGGGAAGAAGAAAAGCGCCAATTATACAAACGAAAATGGGAGGTCTTTTTCTAGGGCTTTTTGTTCCGGTGCTTTTTTTTCTAGGACTTCTTTTTCCGGGGCTTTTTTTCGGGGCTTTTTTTCCCGGGGCTTTTTTTCGGGGCTTTTTTTCCGGGCTTTTTTTACCTAGATTCAAGAATGAATATAATATTAAATTAACACTGATTACAAAAAGACTTAAAAAACAGTTGATTGGTGGGCATTCCGAGCAATACTTGAGATTATGTAGTGGTCTTTCTCATTTTTTTTGACAGTTTACAGTCATCCCTCTCCCGTTTTCGTTTGTATAACTGGCGCTTTTCTTCTTCCCTTTTACTATTCAAAAAGTTTATTCGTATAAATATTCTTTGGCGAATGAATCTAGGTAAAAAAAGCCGGGGAAAAAACCCCGGGAAAAAAGCCCCGGAAAAAAAGCCCTAGGAAAAAAACCACCGGAAGAAAAAGCCCTAGGAAAAAAACCCCGGAAGAAAAAGCCCCCTGAAAATTTTTTTGAAAGTTTGTTAAAACTATTGGGGCATAACATAAGGTTTCGTGAACAATAGATATTTATTTACCTACCTGTAATTTTTCGGTAATTTTATTAATATTGTTTTATTTAATGCACCGATTTTTATTTTGAATAAATTTATATAAGTAAATAGGTATGTATGATATAGTAAAATAAATAAATGTTCATTTAGAATCGTGTGAATTATAAAATTACTTCATGGTGGTTTTAAACTTCCCCCTCGATATCAAAGTTGAGACGTAGGGTTTTTTCTTCCAGGGGCTTTCTTTACCGGGGTTTTTTTTGCCGGAGCTTTTTCTTCCAGAGGCTTTTTTTACCGGGCTTATATTTTAGGGACTTTTTCCCGGGCTTTTTTTACAGCCACCCATATTCTTAATAGGTACTAATTTTCTTTACTTCTTGTGTCAATATATTTACGCATATCCAAAATTTGTTGTTGTTTTTTACATTAATGTAATTACTCACAGGAAACTTATGTACCTACTCTACAGAAATATTTCTTTTACACAAAATAATATATTACAAATATTGTATGCCTAATTGGTGATTTTCGCAAATTTATTGTTTAGTTTCTACATAAAAATATGTATGAAAACAATGTAGGTACTGAAACATATAATACATTAGGCCATGATTTCGTTTAGAGCAAGATATAGGATGATGGAAGCATTACTTTATGAGTTTATAAAAATTATAGTGGCAATATACCACTACATCCATTGCAGCGGTGACCGCCGGTTCTACTTGTGACGTCACGGTAACATTAACACAGCGCTTATGGGAAACCACCGAAGTAGCATACCTAACTATGTTTAAGTACCTTGGCTGAGTACAACAGAAAATCATAAACGGGCAAGTTTAATATTCCCATCCCAAGTTGTACTTGGCCATAGTACTGGTGTTTCTTTTTCAATTCTGTTAAGCCATTTGAAGACTGAAAATATTTACACGTTGTTAAAAAACTGGGTTATTTTTTCCTGCAAAATATACAAATTTAATAAAGGACATTAAAAACTTGTTTTTCTTCTTACCAGAATTTGGACATTTTATTTCCAACAGTTTCGATGACTTTCCATTTTCAAAGATGATACCATCTGGCGTGTAACTCAACCATGGTTGTTTGTTGCTAATGATTACTCCCGTCTCAAAGATAGAGTGGCCAGTCGGTTTACCATAGGCTTGCCTGGCTGCACTCTCATGATCTCTACCATGTGCAGTATATTTACTGGTAAAGGATTTTGGCCAAAAGTATTTTCTGGAGAACGTTTCCCAGTCGTTCACTGCATACGTATAAATGGCATAGCATCGTGAGCCAGTTATGCGAAACTGCCTTTCTTTATGCCACGCTTGCTTGTCGGACATTGTTGCAGTTGCAATATTAATAACATCTGCAGTTTTGAATCCGTTGTAAAATTCTTCACAACTGTCGCAGGCAAATGTAGGTATTTGTAACATGTCAAGCATATTGCTACTTGCACAATGCTTCAGCACTTCATGTAACTGCAATAATTCGTCTACATCGACCGTACTGAATAAATCATCAGAGATTTCTCTACGCCCACCACTACAAGCAATTATAAAAAAATAAAAACTATTTACCAGCCGTATTAAGCAAATAATAAGTAAAACTCTACATACCTGTGGAATCAACATACAGAAGTGGGTAAAAATTCGATGTACATACATCTATAAAATTTCTTTTTATTCTGCTTCAGATAACTGTTTCTTCTTTGGAGAAGATTTAATACTTTAATACCTTGTCTAATAAAGGAGCTGGTGCATACTGCTGCTGCCCTGTACGAGACGTGCAGTAGCATTTCAGGTCTGTTGAAGATAGGTGCGGTAAATCCGGTATATTTTCTCTAAAATAATTAAAATGATTTAACCTTTTATGTCAAAACATACATGAATATTGAATATACTTTACCTGGAGCACAAAAGTCAAACTGCAGCGATATGCTTACACTGGCCTGAATTGCCTGCTTTACAGGAGCATAAAAATTTAACAATTGTTACAGTACCAGCCTTGATCCTGAGTCGCGGTCAAATGTCCGCCGTCAAAATCCCGCCGGTCATATGTCCGCCGTCAAAATCCCGCCGGTCATTTACCCGCGAGGTGAAATGCCCGAGAGGTCAAAATCCCGCTGGTCAATTTCCCGCCTGTAAAAAATCCCGCCGGCCATATGCCCGCTAAATATACTATCCATTTTAAAAATTAAAAAGCCTTTAAACTTTGATTCTTCTAACTAAAAAACCGACAACCGACAGCAAAACACCTCTAAAAAACCTAACCTAACCTAACCAATAAAAATTACATTTGTGCAGTATCTCGTATGGTTTATTAACTATTATCAGTCAATGAAAGTGCACTCGAAGCTGCTTTGCAACACAAGCGGATAGCCCTCACGATTCCGTACCCACCAGCTGAGCGTATGTATACAGGGCTTTCATTTCAAAACTAGCAGTTTTGAAAGCCCAGCTCACCTTTTACAAAAACAGTTCTTCAATTTACCAAATAATATACAGTGTGTGGATAAAGTTTGGAACAAATTCAATATCTCCCGAAATATTATTTTTTCTGGAAAACGCTCGGACAGGTATAGCGATTTAAATTACGGTGCATATTTTAAGATGCTTCAAAAATTTTTGCGTTAGTCATTTTTTTGTAGTGACGTCATTGACTTTTTTTTAATGAAAACATGTATATTTGATTATCGCATTGGATAGACATTGTTTTTCTCTTTTTAAGCTTCTAATTTTTTTATACCCTTACATAAGAAAATTTTTGAGAAAATTGCTAAAAGAGATTTACGTCTTAGTAGGCTGATCTGGAACAGTGGGTGCAGCTCCAACTCAAAGCAATATTTTATTTAAGCTTAGTACTTTAACGTGAACAGAAATGTGAGTATAAAATTACACAAGATTATAAAAAAAGATAAATTAAATAAATTAAATTAATTAGAAATTGAAAAACAAATTTGACAGTTTTAAATGACACACAAGGAAATGATGAATAAATTGTTATAGTAGATGTTCTAATTGATATCCGTTTACAGCTTGACAGTGTCCAAGACGAAAAATAAACTCTTGTTGAACCCTGTTAATAACACCAGGCGTAATCTGTCTTATTTCATGCCGAATGCGTTCCTTCAAATCTTCCAAACTATTGGGTTTATTTAGATACACCTTAGTTTTTAAGTAACCCCACATGAAGTAATCAAATGGGGTCAAATCCGGAGATTTAGCAGGCCACTCCATTGATCCTCGTCGGCCAATCCATCGATTTGCAATCAAATTACCAGATGAAACTGTACACAATTAATTTGATTAAACGTCAAAATTTAAACAAAAGCAGACATAATACACTAGATTTTACAAAAAAAGGTGTTCACTTTAAAGTAATAAGCTTAAATAAACAATTGCTTTGAGTTGGAGCTGCACCCGCTGTTCCAGATCAGCCTACTGAGACGTAAAACTATTTTAGCAATTTTCTCAAAAAATTTCTTATGTAAGGGTATAAAAATATTAGAAGCTTAAAAGGAGAAAAACAATGTTTATCCAATGCGATAATCAAATATACATGTTTCCATTTAAAAAAAAGTCGATGACGTCACTACCAAAAAATGACTAACGCAAAAATTTTTTGAAGCATCTTAGAATATGCGACGTAATTTAAATCGCTATACCTGTCCGATCGTTTTCCAGAAAAAATAATATTTCTGGAGATATTGAATTTGTTCCAAACTTTATCCACACACTGTATAATAAACACCTAGGGCACGATGTTTTTGCTATAATAAAACAAACTAACCGTACTATGTATGCACCTCTTCAACAAAAATCCGCTTACCTTTGAAAAAAGCAGTTTTGAGCAGATCTAGAGATATGTTTTTGCTGGACTTAAAACTAGTTAACCTTATGTGGGCACTGTTTTAACACATAGGAGCTTACCTTTGAGAAAAGCAGATTTAAGAAGGACTAAATAACACACAAACAACACAACACGTACGAAATTACAATGTGAACACGAGGAACGACAAAGAACAAGCAACGGTCAAATGGAAGTACCGTGAAATCAGTCCTGCCATTAGCAGCCACATTGTTGACAACTGGTGGCGCCACCAACGGTAATGTAAATCGCCTATATATTCCGACATCAATTTTTTATAGTCGCAGTATGAATCGGGATTTTTTTAATAAGGCGTTTTCTAAACGCAAAAATCGTTTGGTCGCGTGAGTCTTTGAATCACCTAAATTTATTAAATTAGAATTAAAGGCGATTGATACGATAAACCTACCGTTTAGGTCTTGGGCGATAGTTTCCTTGATGCAATTCCCAAAATTTCTCGTCTGCAGAGAATTTGGAGGTTTCATGTTTTTGAACGATCTTTTCAACTTTCCAAAAGTGTTCAACTGATTTTTAGAGTGTCAGCGTATTTCGGGCTTTTTCTGTATCGGTATGTAATATTAAATTAGAGAATGCTATATTCTGCAGCTTTAATTTGTTAAAGAAATAGTTACCGGAAACTATCCTATAGCCCCGGTAGTGTAGCGTCTAGCATGCTAGGCTCCTACTCAGCGGGCCGGGTTTCAATTGCCGGTGCCGGCAACTTCTGGCCAAGGTTTTCTGCAGTTTTCCTTGGCTGTAACATGAATATGAGAGTTGTGCTATTCCATCTCTAAGTTGGCTGCAGACGCAAGCGGACCCGCTTAATAATAATAGCCCCTTCCTCCCACCCCAGACAAGCACTGCTTTCGGGGCCTGGCAACAGGACATGGGTAGAGTAGATTATTATTATTATATTATTATCCACCAGAATAAAGTTTTTTGTAAAGTTGGTCTATTCTTACCTCATGCTATTTGTCCCATAGATAAGAGATTGTAAAATAGAGACGCGCCAATTAAGATGTCTATAGGGGAGGATGCGTTAAAACTAGCATCCGCTAGTTTAATATGTTCCGGTATACTGCCCTCCTAAGCAAAACCCCCGTATCTACAAAAAAGTTAAAATGGAGAAAAAGCGTCGCGAAGTTGAACTTAACAGCCATAAGGGTCTATTCTGTAAGCAACGGTTAAAATTTAACGTGGTGTTAAAATTTTAACCAATTGCTAAGCTTAATTATGACAGCTAAAACTACCATTTAACCAATCAACGGCAATGGTTTAAAATTAGCGGTTGGTTACAATTTTAAAGCCACGTTAAATTTTAACAGCTGCATACAGAATAGACCCTTTAAGACGTTTGTCGGTATTTCGTGCCCAAATAGGTACTTTTAGACATTAAATAACTTCTAGAATTAACTGGAGAGAATAAAAATGCATAAAAATTAACCGTTCAATGTAAAAAAGCATTTGCGGTGTTTTTGCTTAGGATTGAATTACTATATTATTTGAATATAAAATTTATAAAAATGGTAAAACACCGTATCTACAACGTTTTTATTTACAAAAAAATATATACAGGGTGGTGATTATTTCGATGCTCAGCATTGGTATCTCGGGAACGGTAAACGATACCAGGTCGGTTAAAGTAGAGAAAGTTTGCGCCTTTTAATGATCTGAAAATAAATCCAAGATATTTTGATTGCTTCCTGATTTATCCCGAATTTGGTATTGAAGATAATATTTTTTTTCTGAAATCGCTATTTACAGTTTTTGCGTGATAAATCAGGAAGCAACCAAAGTATCCTAGATTTCTTTTCAGATTCTCAATCTTCATAAAAAGGTGCAAATTTTGTCTAATTTAACCGACTTCGTATCGTTTACCGTTCCCGAGATACCAATGGTGAGCATCGAAATAATCACCACCCTGTATATCAAATACAGTTGATAAAATTACAAACTAAACAATACTACAAAACTGGAGAACATATTATTATTTATGAAATTGGAATGTTTAACCAAAAACTTTTCCGGTTTGCTGGAAGGACGGTTTTTAAGTTGGTTAAAATGCTGTCTCGCTTTTCCGCTGGTATCCCACATGGTCCTTCATGAGGATTTGGACGTTTTATACCAGTTTTCTTCATGACCTTGTTGCACAAAAAATCTAGTTTTCACCATTCGTTTTCAAGAAACGAAACTTTATACAATAAATAATGGTGTCCTCGTTCGGCAACAACTTCTACCATGTCAGCTAAATATGGCCTTGGAACTGTCTTGTTTAGCTTCATTTGAGACGTGTGATCCTTCCAACTATAAAAATCAGTATGTTCCATTTTTTTTACATCAACCTCGCAATTATTGCTGTTTTGTACTGCATCCCCAAAATATTTGAAATCATACGTTTTGCCCTGCTTTTTCAGAGACAGTTCCACCTGGTGATGGAAACTGTCCGCTGACATAAACGTATGCCCCGGCTCAAAATATCTTAAAACAGTCTTATTTATAGAAACTTCTTCCGAGTTGATTATATATGCAAGAAAAGTAAATAATGCCCAATTTTTATTCTGGCTAGAGCAGTTATCTAGCCAGATAATAACGGTAGAAGCATCTCTTTAGTTTTTTTAAAACGCATAAAATGTGCTGATAAGCTGCTCCTTGTTACGGTCTGCAATGCCCTCATGCCAAATTGTTGCGAATGGTTTAAGTTTTGGTCTCGTTCCTAAAGGCACAAAACTTTCATGATACGCAACTATTCGTTTGGTGTAAAGCACAGTCTTAAATGTATCTACGCGTGGTAGCATAATTACTTTCTGAAAATCTGCAGAGAATTGTATTGATCCTTCCCTTCCTTCCATTTTTTTTCTTCATTTATAATTGTATCCTGCAGTCCTTCCTGAGGGACATTCTGAGACTCCTGCTGAGGTACATTCTGAGGTGCAACGTCCTGAGGTACATCATCGTGAGGTACATCATCCTGAGGTAAATCATCCCGAGGTTCATAATTCATTACTATCTGTAAATTTTCATCAGTCGTTTCCAAAACAAATTGACACTGTTCTAGAAGATCTTCAGTAATAATTACAGGTTTAATTTGACACGAGCGTGTAATGCGAATAAATGTCTGTTGTTCTGTGCCATCTTCTGCAGTTGCCGTAGATTTGAGGGAATTCCGTAGCTGAATTATTGGTGCTTGAAGTAGGCTGAATGTCATAAAATGTTTGAATGTTTTCAACAGGATTCAAAGACATATTTAGTTGATCTTCTGCTCCAATATCCAGGTTATTATTTATGTTATTGATATTATCATTTAATTCTATATCAGAATTACACCTGTTAAGTGCCATAGCTACAATTCTTTTAACTCTATCACTTACCATAATCGCTAACGATGATGTTTCTTTCCATTATTTTTTATTGCATAACGTTCTTACCGTAAGTACTCTTGTATCGTTAATTTGGATTCACAAATATTAACACAACCATGCCGCTTACACACTATGACGATACTAAACGAAATTAAGCGCGAATTTGTCAACCAACTTTAAGTAAAACCCCCGCATCTGCATGGGTGCTAAGCAAAAACCCTGTATCTACACGTGCCAAGTGTGCAGAAGCGGTGTTCTTGCTTGGGAACATGTAGATGCGGGGTATTTACTTAGTATCAGTTTAGAATTTTGTCAGATACGGGGATCAAAAATGTTAAAATTTCAATGTTACATTACAGATACGGGATTTTCGCTTGGCATGTGTAGAATGTGTAGAAAAAGTAGTCACGATACCAAAACACAAAAAATCTCATTTTCGACGAATTTGTCAAATACGGGGGTTTTGCTTAGGAGGGCAGTATACCTAAAGGCGCACATTTAAAGGTATTTAATGGGAAGTTTTTAGCTATTTTTTGTATGGTTACACATGAAGGATTCGTTTGATAATTAATTGTTATGCAAGGATGCGATATGAACTTTAGCCATAAAGTTCGAATTACATTCACTAGCATTAATTCCAATAATTTTTGTGCTTATTTCATCCCTGCGTATTTGCAGTTTATCTACCATTGTTTCGGTAATTAGATTAATGTGGCAACGAGAATCTAGCAATACCCTGATCCGGTACCATTTTTTATCATTGCCCATTACGTGAATTACCGCGGTAGGCGTTGTGCAGAATTAATATGAAAACACGATAATGTCCTTTGCATATTTGCAGTTACTGCATTTATATTAGATGACTCCGTGATAGTTAAGGCCGTTTGTACATTATTTGTTATTGCTTGACTAGTACTTCCGTTGTCGCTATTGTTTCGAAAAACATCCAAATGTAACAAAGTATCATTGGGCCAGAGTATATTTGGCAAGTGTAAGGAGAGTGACATGTATTTTGATTCGAGTGATGCAAACAATTTTTGCATGTTTTTAATTCGCCTGCGCTATCAATGGGTTGCTTTAAGGATGAAGCTATAAGATTAGGACAATTATTTAGTGAATGTATAAATAATAAATATTAAATAAAATATCGATTTTAACGGGAAATAATAACTATTTATTCGCTTTATACGTATTTCGGCATCAATGTGCCATTGTCAAAAGCATTTATAAAATATTTAATAACAAATGCATGCTTACCAGAAACGGTAGATAAAATTATTGAAGTGTGTTGCGTAATACACAAATTTTTGAGAATCACTTCTAATTCCACTTATACACCAGGTGGTTCTTTAGATGAAGAAGATATAAGTCGTGGTCATATTAGGCTAGATTCTTGGAGAAACGAAATTAAACCGTTGCCCTCAATAGGACCAGTGGGAAGTAATCATTCTTCAAGACTCGCAAGTGACATGCGAGATCGAATGTGTCACTACTTTATGGGGGAAGGTGCTGTCCCATGGCAGGAACGGATGATTTTTTGATTGTAGCTATAAATGTATTATTATAATAAAAGTATACTTACAATATTAAGATCACCCTGTGTTGGTCTTTTATTGTCCTCTAAACTACGTAAAAACCCATCCATTTCCGTAAACCATTTAAGAGTGGGGATATAAATTTCATCAGACCCCCCTCCCGACTTCATAGAGTCCCGTATTTTCTTCTTTTCCTGGGAATACGTTGATCTTAACGCACGTATTTTGTTTTTAATTTCGGGCATTCCAAATCCTTCGATTCCCATTATCTCCTGGATCTCTTTATAAGCTGCTTCCCGGGCTTGTTTATTCTTATAAATTGCAGCCCTTGTATCCCATAAGAAAGGTTTCTCGCGGTATTCTTGTACGAACTTTAAACTTGTCTCTTCATTCCACGAGACATTTTTAGGCCGACGTCAATGCACACAACCACACAGAAATCCTGTTCACGAGGTTTTGCACAATCTGCACTAATGCACTTTACTAAACCGACCTGTCTACACGTGTTAAATTCCGCATTTAGTTAATGCGAAACATAGGTGGGGGCATCCACTTGCGCAAGTAAATAGGAATTGTTTCTATTCACTTGACTAAACAGCTTACTAAACGAAGTACATGAGCAAGTACTAAATCAAGTGGTTTACACGATGCAAGTAACTAAATTTAGTAGCTTGCTTTAGTAACTTGCTTTAGCTACTTGACACGTGTAAACCCCCCTTAAGACTGTATTTCAAAATTTAGTTAAGTAATAAAACATCACTATTCATTTTGATCCAAATTAATAATTTAATTTCATCCGTCACATTTTAAAAACTAACAAATGAAAATCCTGGCATTCCATTATAATTTCATAAGTAACTTACGATTTTTATCTTACATTTTAGTTCACAATTTTTTAACGGATGTAAAAATATTTGGTGTCGAACAAAAAATATATATTTCGTTTGGTACCTACCAATTCTGATAAGTTAAAATGGGGGGGAGCAGGATACTGCAAAAATGTGGTTTTCTACGCTATTTCCCTATGTACGGCGCGCGTATGCAATAAATTTATGTATTTTATAAAACACAATTTTAAAAAAGCTGTTATGTGAGCTAAAATTAAAAAATACACTGTACCGTTTACAACTTGTAATCTAGGAACATATACGGTTATTACATGTTCCCTCCTCTTAACTTTGGTCTTCATACAAATATTAAATACACTTTCGCAACACAGTTGTAAGGAACGGGGACGAGTTGATTCCCGTTATCAGTAGATAATTACCTTACTCATAATATATATTTATTACAGGATTAAATATAAAATAAATAAAAAAAAAACAACCAAAACTTACATACAAAATTACAAAGAAAAACAAAATTGTAAATTACTAAAAATGTTGATGATGAACGATATATATTTATTATAGAATTATAAAGAATAAAAAATAACCAAATCACAAGTATTTTACTGCTTTAAATTGATGGGCTACTGATTTAATAAAATCCATAGTTTTTATTTTTCCTTCAGCGAGCTCGCGTATTCTATTTTCTAAAAATTTCTTCCTATTAATTTCTGCACGATCGTAAATCTTATTTCTTGATGAGTTTGAGCAAAAGTTAGGGCATTTTCTAAATCTGTACATGTTGAAATGCATAGTTGTAGAGATTGGATAGATTGGTCTAAAACAGAGTTAGTGGAAATAATTTCTTTGATATTTATTTTAGTGTCGAGAATAATTTTGTTTAGGTCTCTATTTAAAAGTTCTTGTTTTTTAGCGAGATTTTTTATGTCAATGGAAAACGTGTTAATCGTGCCATTTAATGTTTGTGTTTGTTCTTGTAATACGATTCTTTGGGTGTAGATTTAATTAACTTATCTGAGTTGATCGTATCTTTTGCCGTCTTCTGCATTAAGATATCCGATAAGAAATTTTATCAAATCGCCGAGTCCATCAGCGATTCCTCGTTTGAATCTATTTTTTACGAAAATTTCGGGAAGTGATTGGTCAATTAGTTTTGTCAGTTTTGTCTAAATATTGTTGTATCAACAATAGTTGGTTTTGATAGTTAATAGTGATATCTTGTGTGGTTATAAAATTTCTGTGTGGGAGTAAATATTGTTTATTATTTAATATGCTAATACTACTAAGCAGGTTAAGTTTAAGCGTTCTGTAATTATTTATAAAAAAATTTATCAGGGTCCATTTGCTTTCTTGTACAAGGGCTTTTCCTTTGACTAAAGGATATAGTCCGGGATTGGCTTGTAGCCAGCCGGTGAATTGTTACTTCACTGTGGAAGAAAGTCCAGGTGAGGACGAGGGAGGTGAACGTCCTATAAAGGCCATTAAGTCGTTAACGTGTCTCCTAATTGTTGAATTGTTAGGTACATTTCGTAAGTCATATGTGTCGTGTTCGTGAATCTTTTCAATAATATAGGGTCCTACGAAACGTGGTTCTTTTTTATTTTTAGCGTTTGTTTTGACATATACCTGATCGTTTATTTTGAAAGTGTATGATTTACGGGACTTATTAATTTTAATGTTGCGTTTTTCTTTGGTTTGATCTTGTTTATCGTGAAGGTCTTCATACAGATGTTTCATTTTTTCTTTATGATCGACAACATAATTTTCGTAAAAGGTTTTGTTATATTCAAGGTCAAAGGGATTTCGACTTTCCGTATAGCCAAATAATATTTCGAAAGGAGTATAATTCAAATTTGAATGAATGGAGTGATTGTAAGCTACAATACAATATTGAATTTTTTTTGTTTCAGGTATGTTTTCGAGTAATCGGTAATGTTCAAGAATAGTTGAGTGTAGTCGTTCTACTATTGAATTTGTTTGATGGTTATACGGGGTTGTTACATGTAATTTAATTTTATGTAGCTCTACGAAGTTTTTCAAGGGTTGTTTGTTGTTTTTCTCCATCAACGACTAAAGTGTCTGGAGTAGTGAAGGTTGTAATAAAGTAGAATAGTTGATCTGTTACATCTATGAGGTTGTTTGATTTTAAATGATAAGCTTGAGCGAATTTTGAAAATGCGTCCAATGACTGTAAGGTATTTTTATCCTCCTATTTGAAATATATCCATATGTACTGTGTGAAGTGGTCGGTTATGAGTGGGTGTTAAATTTAAAGGTTGTTTAATTGCATGTCTGTTGTATTTATATTTTTTGCAAATTTGGCAATTAAATAATAAATATTAAATAAAATATCGATTTCAACGGGAAATAACAAGATTTATTCGCTTTATACGTATTTCGGCATCAACGTGCCATTGTCAAAAGCAATATAAGATATTATAACAAATGCAAAATATAGTAACTCCTTGATTCTATTATTTTAACACTGCGTGAAGCAGCTGGCCCTAGTCAACCCGTCGGAGGTCAGTCGCTTATCACGTTGATGCCGAAATACGTATAAAGCGAATAAATCTTGTTATTTCCCGTTGAAATCGATATTTTATTTAATATTTATTATTTAATCATGGCTTTTAACAAAGTAACGCTTGAGAATGTCAATTAATTTGGCAATTATTTATAAAATTTTTAATGTCATTGGTAATTCCTTTCCAATAATATTTTCTTTTTAAATGTTCACTAGTTTCGGGAATTCCTCTATGGTTATTTTTACTTTCATTATAATTTCGAATTTGGTTGATTCTCTCGTCTTTGTCGAGAATGTATATGTCACTTGGTTCATACATCTATAAAATTTGGGGGTATTGTTACTTGAGATGGAAATAATATATTTAGAAAATTCGTTGTACAGGGTGTTAGTAGGGAAATAGCAATGGTAATTTGTTTTAGGCAAACTGTGTCCGATTAGTAATTCGTTAAATTTGTCGTCTTTGTTAAATTGATTGATATAAATTTGGATTAATCGATTTCCATCGATAGAGGTTAATTTTATTTGTTTTGGTAGAGGTGTTAATATAAATTCAATTTGGTTTAGAAAGTGTTGAAGTGGTTTTTCACTTATGGGTATTGAGGGTGTTGAATCTTCTTGTGTGTGTATTGTGTTTCCTTGTGAGTGATTATCATTGGGGGTTTCTTGAATTTGGATGTCTTGTGATGTGTCTTCATTATTTAGTAAATTAGGGTCGCTATTGGGGACGTCAAATAGTTCAGTAAGGTCAGGTGAGTTTGGTCTGTTAGGAATTATACTACAATTGTCGATGTTAGGTTCTGGGGTATTTATTCTATCAGTATTTTGTAAAATGTCCTCTATATTATTCATAATGTCATCTGTTATAGTTAGAGGATGAATTAGTATCCGAGAAAGGGCGTCCGCGCGACTTATTTGTTTTTCCAGGTAAATATTTAATTTCGAAATTGAATTCTTCTAATTTTAGAGACCATCTGGTTAATTTAGAATTTGGTTCTTTCAGGTTTCGTAACCAAACTAAAGGTCTATGGTCAGTGTATAGTGTAAATTTGACTCCAAAAAGGTATTGCCGAAATTGTTTGGTTGGCCAGACGATTGCCAAGAGTTCTCGTTCAATAGTTGAGTATTTGTGTTGATTTTCGTTAACCCGGCGTCCGACAGGTGAAATTTTCTCAGAAGTTCCAACACGTGGGGTTTCATACACCCCAACAATTTTTTTATTGTAAACTTTTTATTTATAAAATATAAACAAAATTTTCATTATAACATGACTTCTTATAGGGTTTAGTAATGTAAAAAAAATTCATTACACTCAAATACTATGAATAAGGAAAAAAAGTGATCATAACCTAAGACGCGATTTTTTACATATAAAAAAACATAAGATTCTTAAAAACTCAAAATTTATTGAAGTAAGCATCACAAAAATAAGAAAATATCATTTTTCTATTGGGTAAGGAACATACAAGTGAATAGTATATCAAGAATTTTTATAACCAGAAAGATAACAATTTACTCGCTATCTTCCCCCAGACAGTTTTCACAGAAAAAATTTGCGTGTTCAAGACATAAAAACGCATCGCATGATTTACATACATATTTCGTTTTCCTGTCTTGCTTTTGGGGACATATCTGACACCTTCCTGTTTGATTGGGTCTCATTTTCTTCTTTGGTGGTTCTGGCATCTCCCTCTAAAAGCTCGTATTTGACCCCTAAGTTGACGAGTCGGCGCCATCTTTTCCACGGTAGTCTTTAGCTGCTCGGGTTGTACAAACTTTCCCATCCCCGTCGCCTGCTTGCTCGTTGTCAGCGGTGTGAGCCGATTGCCCATCCTTGTTTCCCTCGTTGTCTTGCACAACATCGTCAACATCTTGCTCGTAATCAGGATAATCACTATTTACGCTAACGTTATCGTCTTCAGCCTTGCTCTCAGAATTTATTACTTCTTCATCACTTAGCGCGTCTTCCCATAAAACTTGCAATCGTTTCTGCTCCTTCTCATATTCCCCCATTTTCAAATAAATCTAAGATAAATACAAGCAGCGTTTGTTATATTATTTATGTATTTAATTCCCGCTCACCAAATCGTACCTTTGTAATAAGTAAATTTAACGCTGCATAAAAAACTCAACAGTTCCGACACGTGGGGTTTCACAAACCCCAACTGAATTTATAACCTCACTACGTCAGTACACTATCGAAGTTGGCACCAACTGATACGTAGCAGCGTCGTCTGCGTTGATATGTGTTCCTGCTGTCACACATAAAGTCTGTTCATCGTTAGTTCAGTCATTGTACGTACGAGTCATCGGAAACTGTAATGTACGGTTTAAATACTACCTACATGTGTCAAATCACATGTCAAATTCTAACTGACTTATTACTGACGTAGCTAACGTAAAAAGTGTGAATTTTGTAAGGAAAATAATGTTAAATTTTAACTTATATTTTACGTGGATTGTCGTAGAAATACTTGAAATTGAAATGTGTAAATATCCTGGAGACATAACCTCATAATCGTAATAACGAATTCAAACTTTTGCAGTAAAAATGAATAAAGTGCGATCGACTCTATGAGTAAGGAGCCTACTGCATTTGTTAGAACAACACAAAATTTTGCTGAACAACACAAGATTGAGTCCGCGAGACTATGAAATACATAGTAATACATGGAAGGAATTAGCAAGGGAACTAAATGAAAAACCTGGGGCTCAAAAGAATCTGTAGCAATTAAAAGATGTGATAAGTACCTAGTAATACTTTTTTTTTGTCAAGTATAAAAGGTTTTTGTATTCCAGGCTTTAAATGAATTTAAAAATCAATACACGTCGCAAAGCAAGATCAGTGTACGAGGAATTTGTGGGTACGAGTGGTGCCCAAAGACAAAACCAAATCTCATAGAACTGACGGAACATCTACTAGTTTTGTTATCAAAAATAGCAATGATTGGTGCACCTGGAGTGTCGGAAGCATGGCGTAGCGCAAATATGATAGTGATGTTAATAACGCCTATCATCAAGTAGTTGTGTCTTAATATTATACAATAAAATTGTATTTGTGAAATTTACAATGATGTTTATTAGATAGTGGATTGGATGTAGACCAATCAGATGCCTATCTATACTAATTCATCTTTCTTATTATCTGAGGTAGGTCCACCTAGAAATTTAAGTTAGTTGCAGTTATAAAAATAATACCCATCATATTTATGTTTTAGGTGATGGCTGTTGATTCTACACCAGCAGCACAGGTTGGTACCTACTAGTAGTAGTGCAGGAAATCCCCTTAAAAAAAATAGGATTGGAAACAAAACACAACCAAGGTTTGAGTCATTAGCCAAAAACCATGAGGACGGTTTAAACATGTTAGCATCTTCTAACAATAACATTGCAAGAGCTGCCAGGGAATTGACGAATGCTCTAAGAAAGAAACAAAGATCCTGTGCTGTATTTAAGTTGAAGTTTTAGTTTTTCTGTTTTAGTTTAGTTTAAAGAATATGATAAATGCCCAGTTTCTGGAAACAAATTTATGTCCTAATTTAAATTTAAATTTAAATCGTCAATAATAATATATGGAAATCATGATTACAATTTTAATATTTTCTTACTTTGCGGCTTTGATTATAAATTTGTAGAAAATTTCCTGTCTGTCCGCATTTTGCAATAGCTCGAAAACAGTGGTTTTATTATCTTTGGCAAAATAGTGTCTGTAATAAGTTGTTTGTGATCACAACATGAGAAGTGGGTCTTTAATGCTTCTGTTAGTAACGAAGCTGTAATTTTCATGGCGTTCCCTTCTGCAGGCAATTGTGGAATTATATAGTCACAAGCAGATCGATTAGATATTTATTAGGTATTGATTAGAGATTGATTAAGTATTGATAGGGCATTGATTGAATATTAATTAAGTATCTTTTATGCTAATGGAATGTTAACTACAATGTAAGATAATTTCATCATGTTGAAATAACTTGATGGTGACTCATTTGTTATTCCAAGTTAGTGAAGTAGGTCAATCCATATTTGGGCATGTAGAACAATAAGCAACATCCCTTCAGTATGCAATCACTAAATATAGACTTAAGGACATTGTAAATGGAATGCAATAGATAGGAGGGGAGCTAATACTATAAAAGGATTAACATGCCACAAGGAAACAACAACTAGTCAGTCAGTCGACATCAATATCAAGATCAAGTTCGTCCATACCAAGACAAACAGCTCCTAGCTGTGAGTCATCAGACTTGGTAACATCAATCCATACCAAGACCAAGAAGGCTACAGTCTTGTCAACATGGTTTCAACCCCAGCTACGCTCTATCTACTAATAGCTATGCTATTCATGTAAGCCCACCTGTGTGGTGTATCATTTAATATTAAGTCAATAATGTAACTTGTGCTTAAATATAACTATTAAAAGGTTGATGTGTTTCTATCCAGACCATGTCACTAAATTATAACGTGACATATTTTGGTGGAGGTGCCGTTTTCATTTTGAATCGTTATGCGAGTATTTTGATGTAATTTTGGGTAATCAATTCTGAAATTTCATTAATCATTTCAAAAATGGACTACGATTCCGTGTGCAATGTCTGGATCTGATCATGTCAACCTTGTAAAAAATAGAGAACACCTTGTAACAAAAAATTCTGCGAATTCTACTTCAATAACCGCGTCAATTCCAAGTTATACATCTAATTTTGACCCAAAATATAATAGTTCTACAGTACTAAATAGATCACATTCTTGTTCTGCATTTGAAGAAACACTTCAGTCATCTCCAGATAATATTTTTGCTCCTAGTACTAAAGTTGTAAGAAGTCCTCCAACTTCAGTATTAAATAGGTCACATTCTTATTCTGAATTTAAAGATATACTTCAATCATCTGCAGATAAAGTTTTTGGTCGTAGTGCTAGAATTTTACGATCTCCAACTACAGTGGCACAAAATTTTGATACAAACACTAAAGATAAGTTTTTAATAAAAATAAAAACAGATGGGTCAGACCAACAGCAAATAATAAATATTTCAGATTTATTTGATAATACAGAAATAAGTAGTTCAGAACCTGATGCGTCAGAAAATTCTCTCTTAATTATTAATGAAAATAATTCCAAAACAGTGCAAGAAAAAATTTTAATAAATAAAAATTTATTTCAATTAGATAAAAGTGTACCTGCTACTTCAACAACTGTTATTAATAATCAAACATCCGTAACAAATATTAAGATGGCAAATTCAACAATTATACAGGCGTTTGAAAGTCCAGTAAATCCGACTTTACCTAAATTCATAAGTCCAGAAACATTTGACCCCATTAAGAATAAAAATCCGGCTAAATTTTTAAAGAGTTATGAAAGAGCTGCTGCAGTAAATTCATGGGCAGACGGAAATAAGATATTTTTCTTTGGATCTTTTTTGTTAGGACCAGCGGCAATATGGTATGAAAAATTTCGAACTAATCCAATTCATCAAAATGATACGTGGGAAAATGTTAAAGCAAATTTCATAAAAGAATTTGCTGGGGCGGCTGTCAATCGCGAAGCAAAGTTTAAGCTACGAAATAAAAAACAGGGAGAATTTGAAGACATTAACAGCTTTTTCTACGAAATACTTGATATTTGTTATAACCTAGATGAAAATATGGCCGAATCAGAGATCATTGAATATTTTGAATGTGGGTTACATCCTTCATACCAATATCAATTTTTGGTACTTTCAGATGAAAATATGACTTTGGAAAAACTTAAAAAACTAGTGCTCAAAATCAGCGACGCAAAAAAGAGAGAGAGCATTTCAAAACTTGAAAGTACTGAAACTCCGGTTTTAAATATAAATACACCTGAAACTTCTAGAAATTATACTAGAAATAATATGAATTACAATCGTGATAATCAATTGAGTTACAATCGTGATAATCAATTGAATTACAATCGTGATAGTCAATTTAATTACAATCGTGGTAATCAGTTCAACCATAATGATAATAATAGAAAGGGACGATTTAATTCTTATCGCCCAACACGTACATTGGACGGTAGACCAATTTGCTTTCTTTGCAATAGAGCAGGACATACCAGCAGCGTTTGTATGACAAACCGAAATAATGAGTCAAATACTCCACGATATAACCAACC
This sequence comes from Hemicrepidius hirtus, assembly GCA_963082805.1. Lineage (NCBI taxonomy): Eukaryota > Metazoa > Arthropoda > Insecta > Coleoptera > Elateridae > Hemicrepidius > Hemicrepidius hirtus. The sequence continues at coordinate 30,080,864 of OY720161.1, read as the reverse complement.
CAGACAATTCAACAATAATGGGAATACTTGGCGTAGAACCAACAATCGTAACAGTTTTGTACAGCAAAATTCTTCGGGAAACGTGAGGGGACAGCAAAAGCACTGAGCCTACAAGCTGTCCTGCATTTTAACGAAAGGCTCCCTGATATTTATAATAAATTACAAGTTTTACTTATCTTAGGCTATATTCATGATAAAGAAGTCGAAATTATAATTGATACAGGTGCTGTCGAAAACGTAATTGATAAAAAATTTGTACATACAATAATACAACCTAGTTCCATTTCATTTTTAACAACGGTTGATAATCATAAACTATCCGTCATAGGATCGTCAATAATAAATTTATCCATTCAAAATTGGAAAACTACAGTTTCGGCATTAGTAATTGAATCTTCTCCAAAACCTTTAATTCTTGGAATGAAATTCTTGCTGGAAAACAAAAGCATAATTAATTTTCATGATCATACTATAACGTTTAATAATAATACAGTACAACCTATCACAATTGATATTCATAAATCTACTATCAGGGACCTTTGGCAACTCAATACAACTTCAATTAAAACTTTTAATAATTTTTTGGATAAAATTTCTAATCCTAATGAACAAAATACTAAATATAAATTAACTTTAACAAAAGATACTGAAATTTGGCCGAATGAAGTGAAAATTGTTAGTTTACAGCTACATAAAAATGGAAATTTTTCAAATAACCTTTATGAAATATGTTTGCAAGAAATCGTTTTAAGTCGATATAAATTAATTGTACAAGATATCAAACGGGGTAGCACAAAAATGTGGAAGCTAACATTACAATCAAATAATTTAAATAAAGTACGTTTATTTAAAGGTACTACGTTGGCATATTTTGAAATTATTAATGACTCAAAATTGTTAGCGACTCTTGATGTTTACGATAATTCAAAATGCATCAAACATGATATAAATCCTTCGTTAACAATAAATGAACAAAAAACAACTACAACAGTTAATAAATGAATATCAAGACATTTTTGCAACTAGCTTCTCAGAAATGGGCTCAACTAGTTTAGTGGAACACGAAATAATAGTTGAAGGCTCCGACCCAATTAAATCAAGACCATACAGAGTGTCTCATAAAGAAAGAGAAATAATTCAGGAACAGATAGATGAAATGCTCAAGTATAACATAATTCGTGAATCACAGAGTGATTGGGCATCGCCAATTGTTTTAGTCAAAAAGAAAGATAATTCTATCAGATTTTGTATAGATTATAGAAAACTGAATGCAGTTACGAAAAAACAAGTTTACCCATTACCAGTTATTTCCAACTCCAACAACAGTTAAGAAGGTACAGTCATTTCTTGGTATCTGTAATTACTACAGGAATCACATTGAAAATTTTGCCAGAATAGCTAAACCACTTTACGAAATCACTAAATCATCTGTTAAATTCTCTTGGACAGCAATGCAACAAGAGGCATTTGATACACTTAAAGAAAAATTAACAACTGCACCCATTTTACGTCATTATGATCCTCACGCAGAAACAGAGTTAAGAATAGATGCAAGTATTGAAGGACTTGGTGCCATTTTACTACAGAAATTTAACAATGAGTTCTTTCCAATTGCATTCATTTCCAGAGGCTTGACCAAAGCTGAAAAAAATTACTCGATTTCCGAATTAGAAGCCTTAACAGCTATTTGGAGTTTAACATATCTGAGACCTTACGTCTATGGAAAACATATTACCATAGTTACAGACCATCACTGCCTATGTTGGTTACGCAGTGCTAAAGGCATAAGCGGTCGGCTAGTACGCTGGTCGATACGACTTCAAGATTTTGATTATACAATCAAACACAAACGTGGAGTCTTAAATAGAGACGTTGATGCTTTATCCCGTAATCCATGTCAAGTAGCTTCAGAATTTGATGAACTTCAAGCAGATTACGTACCGACATTCATCATGGTACCAAATAATATCAGCAACCTACAACATCAAGATAAGAACTTAGCCAAACTTTTTATAGCATTAGAAAATATACAAGACACAACTTTAACAATTAGTGAACGTAAACGTGCTAAGTCATTTATATTAATAGATAGTGTCCTTTACAAGAAAAATGCTAGTTCAGAGGGTTCTCAATATCTTTTAATGGTACCAAATACCCTTAAATTCGAAATTTTATATAATAACCATGATGCTCCAATGGCAGGACATTTAGGCATTACAAAGACATATCACAAAATTAAAATGAATTACTATTGGGATGGATTGTTAAAAGACGTAAAGAAATATGTTTCAGGATGTCAATCTTGTCAAGCACGAAAAGGGAGTACGCAAAAACCCCCTGGTCAATTACAACCAATCACCATAGGTGTGCCATTTGAAAAAGTAGGAATAGATTTAGTAGGCCCCATTCATAGAAGTCAACGTGGTAAAACAACAATAGTTGTCGCTACAGACTATGCTACGCGTTACTGCGAAACACGGGCACTAGCAAGTGGTAAAAGTGAGGGAGTAGCACAGTTCATATTAGAGCAAATAATATGTAGGCACGGAAGCCCAAAATATTTAATTTCAGATCGCGGAAAAGTTTTTCAATCACAACTAGTTACAGAATTACTAAGACTAATGGGTACTAATTCACGGATGACTACTTCATATCACCCCGCTTGTAATGGATTAGTTGAACGTACTAATCATACAATCGTAGACATGCTTAGCGTGTATACAAATACTAAACAAACTGACTGGGATAGACATTTAGTTCATGTCACATGGGCTTATAATGTATCTCGTCAAGAAACAACTAAATTATCACCATTTATGTTAGTATATGGTAGGCAACCAAGATTACCAACAGATGTTCAATTAAACATACCGGTCGAAACTCTCGATGTTATACAAGCACGAGATCAAGCATTATTCGCAAGAAACCTAGCTGTTCAAAATATCAGAAGTCAACAAATTAAAGATAAAAATCGTTATGACTCGAAACATAGGTTACTAACTTTTGAAGTTGGACAAAAAGTAAAAGTCTTTACACCTATTCGGAAAATAGGAAAGACCGAAAAACTCTTATTGAGGTGGTTCGGTCCATATGAAATTATAGAAAGGAAGTCAGAAGTAGATTATCTAATTAAAAAAGGTACCGCACCTAAAGCTAAATGTGAGGTCGTGCACATTTCTCGGATGCTACCTTATGTTGATCCATGGGATGTGTCGGCAGAAAATGAATCTTCTTTGGAAAATTCAACTACTTCCTTTAACAGTAATAACACAGACAATTTCAATCCGGTTGGACCCTCGGATGAAGTTGAGACTTTAATTGCCGTATAGCTAAAAAAATAAAATAAAAGTCATACATGTATTAACTAAGTAATACATAAAGTAATTTTAAAAGTAATAGTAATAGCCTCATACCATGATTACCATTCTTCTTGAAGTTTCTCTGGTGGTAATAAGACAATTTAATATAAATGAATAAATATATTATGCAAAGCATAATAATGATCAGCTTTAACAAAGGTCAGGAATTTAATTCTCATTTAAATGAATATTTTCACATATTTTAGAAAAAAAGGGCCATTCCTGATTTACTTCGGTTAGAGAAAAGAGATTTTTCTCTGTATTTGTGTACTGTCATATTGATTATAGAGGCATAATCAAGTTTCTGATAAAGAGATGTCCGAAATCCTACGTAGGTAAATATGCTCCAATTTATTTGTCCAAAGGACTTAGTTGATTCCCCTATATTAGTTTGCTCCGGGAGTGTATTTTAATTGTTTTGAGACATCTAATCTCTTGTTCTTTTTATTAAAGTTACTGTTCTCCAGTATTGGAAAGTTTTCTAAGGCGCCAAAAGAAAATTAAGAAGTAATTTTGAAAATCAGACAAGGGGAAATCTAACGACCTTTTTTGTTGTAAAGCGCGCGTATTTTTAAAGGGGAAAGAGAAACTGGAACTTTCTACAGAATAGAAATGTTCAGGCGTTAGATAAGGCTGATCACTTTTTAATTCAAGTTTATTGCAAAAGTAATTAATTGAGAGGCATAATTTATATAACCTATTTTAATGAAATTGCATGCTTTGAATTGAAAGGAAATGGTGTTAAAAAGAAATAATGTTATAAAGATAACAAATGAAATGAATTAAAAAAAAAAAAGAAATTAAAATAATGTTATACAGATAACAAATAAACTCGAATAATACAAAATCTAAATAGAACATAAGTTCTATAAATTGCAATATAGACAGAATACAGGTCATTAACTGCAAATCTGCATGAGAAAATACATTTAATAGTGGATTGCTAGACAAACGTCGGTAAATGTAGACTACAATAGACTGCCTGTACGGATTTTTATGTTAACATTGATAACTTAGTTATTAATAAACTTACTTGCAGATGTAAATTGCGAATTTCTTGTTTGAAATATTAATCTCACTTTATGGAACCTTTTAAGACTGAATCCTTTCTCAAAGTTCAGGAATTTAGGGTATGCAAAATCCTTGTATAATTGTAATAGGATTTCTTTCTGAAACATCTATTCAAAAAATTAGTTCCAATAATCAATAATTAGTAATTTAAATAATAAGGGGAAAGTCGACTTAGAACTTTCAAGCTTAGATAAAAGACTAATAGTTGTCTTTTTAATTACAGAATTACTCCTTCTAACCAGGCTTTTGTACCTGAAGATGGATATAAAATTAGACAATTTCAATTTAATCCCGGCTTACATTACGAAAAGACAGGACAGATTCAGTTATTTAACAATCAGGTGACCATTGTTGCTTTTGTTAACATGAAAAATTATCATGATAAATTTGAATATTTAGAAAAATACTTCAGTAAAATTAAACATGTTTGTTCTCTTGAAAGTAACAGAGAAAAACGAGTATTAAACACCTCGAAATTATTAGACAGTGTCAGAATGTGCGATAATTTTATTCAAACTGCCACCACTGGTCTTACAAGAATTCGATTTGATCAAAATAATTTAGAAGAATTGGTAGGATTTGTTCAAGAACGAACAAAACGAAGTCCTTTTGATGGTGGTGGATCACTTTTAAAAATGCTATTTGGTACACTAGTGACGGTGAATTTTATAGTCAAAAAATCTCAGAATTTGAAGAACAAGGAAAAAATTTGGCCAAACTGATAAATGAACAGACTATTTTAATAAAATCAGCAATTTCAACCTTTAATGCAACCACAGCTGACTTATACTTTAATCAAAACTTGTTAGCCAAAAATCTCGAACATACAGAAGATCAGATTTATAATCTGACTAAATCAATATATTTTTTTGAATTCAAAAATATTATAAGTGACCACATTCAATTATTTTCTTTGCTATTTCATGAATACGAATTTGAAGTTAAAACCTTACTTGAAGCAGTCATGTTCGCTTCACAAGGAACATTGCACCCTGCAATTTTGCCTCCTAAGAAATTTATAAATGAACTTCAAGAACTGTCACATTTAATACCAAAAAATTTAGAATTCCCTGTTGCTCCTATTTCGGGTAACGCACATATTTTACTAAAGTTAATTAAATTAACAGTTTATTTTCAAAATTCTAACTTAGTTTATACCATAAAAATTCCTTTATCCAATAGAGTTCAGTATGAATTATTCAAACTATCTGCATTACCAGTTCACCTAAGTAACAATAAATACACTTTTATACAACCTTCTTCAAAATATGTGGCAATGACCCTTGAAAGACATCAATTTTTTACATTATCAAGCGAAGATTTTAAAGATTGTAAAAAAAATTTGGAACACAAAAATATCTTTGTAAACAAACACAACCATTATTGCTATCATCTCAAAGTGAGATTTGTGAAATTTTATTATTTAAAGGATCAAAACAAATACCAAACACCTGTGATCAACGTATAACTCAGTTATCACAATCAATTTGGTCACAAATGTCAGTAATAAATGGCTGGATATTCGTAATACCTGATTATGAAATTTTAACAATAGTTTGTGATGATTTTATTTCTAAGGACATAACGCTCAAAGGAGTCGGTGAGATTATATTATCCTCACGATGCTCAGGTCATACAAAAAATGTAATTTTATTACCGCATACTGAAATATTAAGCAAAGAACTCACGTTGGAATATGTTCCACCAATTAATTTGGACCTGAACCATTCTGTTTTTAAAAATTTTCAAAACGTAATACCACACATGAATCTTAGCTCAAATTATCGTTCTATAGCTAAAAATTTGGATGATCTAGGCTTATTAAGTGATAAGTTTGATGAAATAAACGAGTTAGCTACAAAAATTGTTAATAACAAACCAGTACACTCAAGAAATTTCTCAGACATTCAATATTTTCTTTTAAGTTTGATTATTCTAACAGTCCCTTACATTGTATTCAGACTTGTATTAAAATATGTAAAAGCCAAACAAACAAGAAGAGAACGCATGCATTTAGAAGAACTTGCAAGAGATTTTGATATGATTGATATTGAAAGGGGAAAACGTTTTCAAAACGCTCCTGAGTCACATGAACACAGTTCATTGTAATAAGATTTAATAAAGCTATGAAACAAGGAGTTTTCTATTACTAGATATGAGGTCAATCACTTATTAATTGAACCCCATATTTATTATATTAATATTAAAATATTTACTAATAAGTTTGATTCTATTTGTATCCACAATATAGCACCGCTTGCTTATGTACAATTACTAACATATCATTATCTAGAAATTAATTTGAAATTCTTATAGTATTGCTGTATTCTTTGTTCTTAGGGTGTGTTTTATGCAATGTAAGCAATTTTCAATACTTAGAAGATTTACGTTTTTTACGGTCTAAATTTATACTTCAGAAAAAGTAATTGCTACAATAGTTAAAGAAAATTACTTCAAGAACTTCTAACAATGAAAGTTGTAAATTATTTAAGTAAATTTTATACTTACTGTAAATTTTAAAGCTTATAATACTTGCACACACAAAAACTTCCAATAACTTGAAAATAGATGTCAGTCAGTTACTGAGTAACAATGACTGCGCATGTAGAGCGAATCGAGCAGATTATGATATACAGGAGGCGGCAAAAGCATTCATTTGCAACCCTTACTCAAATATCCTTATTTCTGAAAATGATAAAAACCAACACAAAAGAAAATACTGTAGGGTAGATTGCTAATCATTTATTAAGAATAATTGGAAATTAATTATTTTTTTAATAATAATATTTTAAACATAAAAAGAAGAAAAAAAAAGGGCCTCATTCTTCGGCTTGGCCAATTCCATTCCCTGGAGGTGGTCCCAACAAGTCCACTAGGTTTAGTGGTGGAGTGGTAGCTAGGGGCATTGCCCTTACCGGTGACGGCGGCGGTCCTGCAGGAGCAGTATATGGGGGTAGAGGATCCTCCTCGTCCAGATACTGGAATGTAAGACGTGCAAGCCCCGGTGCAATGCCGCGGACCCTGATTGCTACGAAATCATTGGGAACGTTGATTCCATAAACATAAAAGCGGTCGTAAGGGCAAACAATATAGATCTTTCCAGGTCCTAATTCGGTGGTGACCCAGGAAACCACTATCGTTAGCGGGTATGAACTATTGATATCTACCCCCTGAATTCGCCAACCTTCGAGCAGTTCTGAAAATAAATGAAAAAAAATATATATATATACATAAATTAATTAAAATTGAAAAAAAAAAAAATAAACTATTCTTCTTGGACTACCACTGGGTGATAGCCGCTCAATCAAATTAATTTGGTAATGACAAATTTTGTTTAACTTACGGACTGCAGGTAATAGACAAATGTCTATCGGTGACGACGTATGGGTGATTACTTGTGTTTCGTCGAAATTCATGATTGTTTTTAAAATACTTTTTCAACTCTATGCAATTAGAATCGTGAATGAAGTTCCCCCAGGACAACAAATGATTATATAGGACAATTTTGCTAACTCAGCAAAGATGAGACGTTTCACCCCCGCGCGAAACATCTCAGGTCTTGATACAATAGTATTTTCGAAAATAATAAGAAAACTGAATTTTTAGACCACAAAGGTATTTTTGAGATTGATAATGTGATTACACAGTTTAATTTGCATATTTCAAATAGTTTAAAATCATGTAATAGATGTAATTTACCTTTAATTAAGTATTTTTATGTTCACTTACCTTTTGAAAAAAAAAATTTTGTAATTTATAATTACCTATGTTGCGCCATCTCTGTAGAACTTATGATTCTTATACCTTAAGACACAAAGGAACACACAAATATACTTAACTTAAGTTATGTTCACAACCACTATTTACCGCATGTAGAATTATAGGTAGTACTTAACTACTTAAATAGAGAGTGTTTATAACTAGCTTTTATTATGGTTCTTATCACGATAGGTTTTTATGTATACTTTAAACATTTATCTATATAACATAAGATGTAACTTTGTTTAACTATTAACCATTGCTTGTACGCTTTATACACACATTGGGCTGATGTTTTGTGTTTAGTAACTGTTATGTATTTTAGGGTGTTCATCGATCTCCTTATGACTTTGTGAGTAAGGAGACCCCATACGCAACAATTGTTTGTAAGGGGAGGGAAATGTCACAAGCAGATCGATTAGATATTTATTAGGTATTGATTAGAGATTGATTAAGTATTGATAGGGCATTGATTGAATATTAATTAAGTATCTTTTATGCTAATGGAATGTTAACTACAATGTAAGATAATTTCATCATGTTGAAATAACTTGATGGTGACTCATTTGTTATTCCAAGTTAGTGAAGTAGGTCAATCCATATTTGGGTATGTAGAACAATAAGCAACATCCCTTCAGTATGCAATCACTAAATATAGACTTAAGGACATTGTAAATGGAATGCAATAGATAGGAGGGGAGCTAATACTATAAAAGGATTAACATGCCACAAGGAAACAACAACTAGTCAGTCAGTCGACATCAATATCAAGATCAAGTTCGTCCATACCAAGACAAACAGCTCCTAGCTGTGAGTCATCAGACTTGGTAACATCAATCCATACCAAGACCAAGAAGGCTACAGTCTTGTCAACATGGTTTCAACCCCAGCTACGCTCTATCTACTAATAGCTATGCTATTCATGTAAGCCCACCTGTGTGGTGTATCATTTAATATTAAGTCAATAATGTAACTTGTGCTTAAATATAACTATTAAAAGGTTGATGTGTTTCTATCCAGACCATGTCACTAAATTATAACGTGACAATATCCACTATAATGTTGGAGGTGTTATTTATTAACGAAATGAAAGATCGGCTTGGATAAATCAAAGATCCCTTATCTTGGAGATGGATCAACCCAAGAAGTGGTGTGTAACCATTAATACTTAAAATTTATCAAGACAGAACAGTTGATCTTCTCCTTCAGGGTGCGTACAATATACCCAGCGAACATAGCAACTGAAGCAGACATTATGCCATATCCCACATTGTTATCTTCTTCACATAAATCCTCAATTCTCTGTTTGATTGAATCTGATAGTTGTATTTGCAAGTTTTCGTTAGTTAACTGAACAGAATGTGTATTAGGAATACTAACATTGCTGATTAGTGATAAATCATTTGCAGAAATATTCGCTGAAGGTGCTGCTTTTATTATGCCTGATTTTAGTATTTGTTTAATGGCATAGTGAGCAGTTTTCGCATCTGTAGCATCATGTGATCGTCCTCTCATTCTAACATTGCTAAACATTGACTCAACTGCGTCGGAACTAAACGATCTGGTCAATACATAATAAAAGTTGCTTTCATGTAGCAAATACTATATATTTTATATAGCTTTTGACAATGGCACAATGATGCCGAAATACGTATAAAGCGAATAAATCTTGTTATTTCCCGTTGAAATCGATAGTTTATTTAATATTTATTATTTATATAAATACTTCACACATTCACTTGTGCTTTGCGCTGTAAAGATAAGTGCGTGCGCAGTTTCCTTACTCAATCCCTTCATTTATCTCGATTTATAGGTATTTTGTATATTTTCAATGTATTTTGGAAACGTTTCAGCCAACCATACAAGTCTTTCATCCGTAAAGCCCGTGTCACACGATCAGTTTATCGCATCAAATTTGTTTGTCAAACACTTTGTGTGACGTCATGGAAAAATGTTTGATGTACTTCATGGAACACCGTGGTCACACTATGCAACATATCTGTGTTGCAAAAAGCTGTCAAACGTCAGGTTATAGCAGCATAGTTCATTTGTAGGCGAATCGAAATTAATTTATAGAAGATAATGGATGATGAAATCATGACTCTGTCATTAAGGACTAGGTTTAGCTGCATATTTAAACAAAAAAAAGGAGAAAAAAGAAAGAAGTGTGTGGACCCGTAAGTGGTTGCAAAAGCGTGATTAAGATCGAGGGATATTATCAATGGTACCTACACAATGAACTGCAGCTGGAGGATAGCTGGAGTTTTAAAATTTATTTTTTAATTTTGATTTTCATATCATTCACTATAAATAATAAGTATAAGATAAGATTGACAAGTTATTTTAAAATTGTGTTATTAATGCCTGATGTATTTGAGCGTATTCCTTCTAATTCATTTGCAATTCGCTGAAGAGCATCGGTTCTTGCCAATTTATTGTGATAATTGGCATTTTTTACAATGTACAGGACCGTCTCCTTCTCGTAGGCATCTATCAAGGCCGAAATATGCTCCCGCGACAAAGACATTTTATTTATGATATCAATAAAACTTAATAAAAACACTGAACGCAACAATAACAATTTTTAAACACAAACGCTAAACTCAAAACGGAAATAATATTTGTACCTATCGGAATTAGTAGGTAGGATCTCATCAAAATGTTTGAAGGAAATAGAACCAGTTCTAGTTTTAGAGATGTTTGACAAACATGGTTACTGACGTCATAAAATACGTCACCGTTGATGTTTGACAAACAAATTTGATGCGATAAACTGATCGTGTGACACTAGCTTAATTTGTGTGTAAGGGGCACATTTTGGTTCTAATTGTTTGTAGTGCTGTGTTCTATCACTCACATCATGCAGCTTAAAGAACTGGTTAATGAATTCTAAATATTCGATAGTGGCATTTGCATCTCTGAAGTTTGTTGGCGAGTTGTTGAATTTAGCCAGATATTTAAGCGCTGCAATAACAGTAGGTGAAAATACTTGAACTGCTCGTAGCACGTTCATTTTTTCAAAGGTGTTTGGGTATAGATGTTTGCACGTTAAATATGGAATGGGTGGAGCTTTTCATTTGCTCGGTTTAACTTAGCACGCAAAGTTTCAATTTCATCCAGCAATAAAACCCTATCACTGCAACAAGCATCATTTTTACCACTTACTGTATCTAACAAATTGTGTGAAAATGGGTCATAAACCAATGAATGTGGTAAGATATCATAATCAAAGCGGAATGGATATGGTGATTCCGTACAGACACCATCAGACGTAACTGTTGCTGAACACAAATTGGAAGATTTGGTCGCCGAATCATAATTCATATCATTTGAAAATGTAGCGGGAGAGGAAGGTGGGGATACTGACTTTTCACCATTCAAAAGCAAAGTTGGAACAGCATTTGACTTTAATATTTTCCCCATAGCAACTGCGTTCAAGATGTTTTCCACACACATATAACTCGGTTGCAATATTTGTGCCTAAAGTTTGTTATATTATCATTATAGAACTGATGCGAATTAGCACAATTATAATTACCTGTAACATTAAATAATAATAATAATAATAATCTCTACACTACCCATATCCTGTTGCCAGGCCCCAGAAGCGCAATGCTTGTGCGGGGGGCGGAAGGGGCTATTATTATTAAGCGGGCCCGCTTGCGTCTGCAGCCGACTTAGAGATGGAATAGCACAACTCTCATATTCATGTTACAGGAACAGGAAAACTGCAGAAAACCTTGGCCAGAAGTTGCCGGCATGAATAAACAATCACATCGTCTAGATATACAAGGCATTGTATGGGTGTTAAACCGCTGAGGGCTGTATTAATCATTCGTTCAAAAGCAGCAGGTGCATTTTTTAAGCCAAAGGGCATACGTTTAAATTGGAAGTGCCCTTCTTCCGTTGAGGAAGCTGTTTTTTCTTTGTCTTTATTTTCATTTTCTATCTGGTGAAAACCAGAGGCCAAATAATATAAAGTGGAGAAATAATTTGCATGGCCTAAATGGTCTAAAACTGTTTCTATATTGGGCAGGGGAAATTGTATTTTCATTTAATTTGCGATAATCGATGACTATACGCCATTTTTTTGCCAGAAGCGTCTAATTTTTTGGTACTATCCAAATTGGGAAATTGTATGGACTTTCAGATGGTTCAATTATATTTTCTTGTAACATTTTGTCTATTTGATTTTTGACTTCTTCGCAGTGTACGTGAGGGTAACGGTACGTTTTAGTAAAAACTGGAATTTCATTTTTTGTCCTAATATGGCGTTTTATCAAATTTGTAGATGACAAGGGAATTTCTGGATGGTGGAAAATTTCTTAGAACACAGGTCTGTTAATAGGGTATTTTCTTCGGGATTTAAGTGATCTATACGTAAGTTTTCTTTTAGATTTTGTGAAAGTAATTGTTTCATTGTTTTTTGATTTTGCTGGAAGTTTTGCTCAAGATATTCAACATTGGGATTATTGATTTAGATACTGTTATCATTATCGTTTTTAATGTCTGTGTAATCGTCTAAATAGAGAGGGCTATTTATTGTTGAAAATTGGGGTTCGTCTGAGGTATTAATAATGGTGGTATAGAAATAATTGTTGTGTAGTCGAATTATAGCAGAAGGCATAGTTAAATGTTTTGTAAACTTTAATTTAGGTGCGATTTTGTTTCCGTTATTACCTACAGCTGGTAATTTAATTGTTTGTTCTGTCCGTGGGGGTACAGTAGTGCATATTAGTGTATTTTGATTAATTTTAGAAAAATTACATTGGTTTCTTTTTTGTATTTCTTTTTAGTTTGGGATTCGTGGAAGTAAAAAGGAATTGTTGTCTTTTCGGTTTGAATATGATTCCAACGGTAATCAATATTTGCAGGTAATATTGAAAGAAGGTCTGACACGATTAGACCGACATATTCTTGGTGAAAATTAAAAAGGTATACTAAAATGTTTTCCATTTTCTTTGAAAAGGTTGGGCAAAGGAACATCAGCTACGTAATTATGGTTTGTTTCGCCATGGGAAGTTATAATTTCAAATGGGTGTTCATGAATAGATTCAGAAACGTGTTCATAAGCAAATTCAGGGGAAAGAATAGTTTTCGAGCTGCCAGTATCCATTAAAAGTTTTTCGTTAGTTTTTGGAATGATAAAAAAGGTAAGGAAGATTTTGGGTTAATCGAAAAGGATTCTAATTATTCTCCGAGGCTTCTAGAGGAAAATTTACGTTATTTGTTTGTTCAGGGTCGTACTCAGGGAAATGATTATAATCTTCGTCGTTAAAATTTTCAGAGGGAATTTCGTTGGTATCCGGGTAATTATATGGTTCATATTGGGGATAGTCTTCCAAAGTTTCGTCTTGTAAATTTGTGTAATGAAGTTGATTTGTTTGTCGAACGTAACTATTTGGTCTAAAGTTAGGATTAAAATTGGGGTTAAAAGGTCTTGGGGGATTAGGTCTTTGAATTTGTTGTGAAGCAGGATGTTTGTTTATTGTACTAGTTTCCATGGGTTCTGGACGATTTTGAGGATGAAAATTCTTTGAGAAAATTTGGCTTGTTAGTTGTAAATAATTGAAAATTAATTCCTAATATTTTCTTAATAATAACTTTATCGAAATGTATTTCATCTTGTAGACGAAGATCGTTAGTGACCCACTTTCTTAAGTTCATTGAAGCGTCTTTAAAGATTTCTACCGCACTATCTTTTAACCCTTTTGCGAAGATTCGGTCATTGACACTTACAACAAGATCGTCTACGTAGAACCCCCTTTGTAGTATTATTACTACCTGCTCGTCTTTGTCCAAATTACTACGCAGATGATGTTGAATCACTACACTTAACAGGAAAGGACTGCAGGTAACTCCAAACGTAACTCGTTTCATACGGTAAATTTGCATCTTGCCCTCTTCATTATACCATAAAAAACGATGGGCGTCCCTATCGCGATGTCCAATTTCGATTTGAAGAAATGCCTTTTCGATGTCTGCGGTTAAACCTATCCCAATCCTAAAATTTAATAGGATGCTCAATAGATTTGGGTTTAAATTGGGCCCCTTTTCTAGCAGATCATTCAGGGACTTGCACCGTGGCGCATGTGCAGAAGCGTGGTACACAACCCTGAGCTTTGTGGTATCTTTATCCTCACGAAACACTGGCCGATGAGGCATGTAACATTCACGTTCGCTTATAGTACATGGATTGTTAACTACCTCCGCGTAATCGTTCTTTATTAAATCTAGAATTTCTATATTATATTCGTTAAGTCTGCCTGTAGTTTCTAACTTATATTTTAATCGTTCAGCCCGCACAGATGCACCTATAAAATAATTGTCAGTCACAATAGCGTCATCGTTTTTCCACGGTAAATTCACTATATAGCGTTTATCACACTTCATAATTGAAGTTGACGAAAAGTTGTTTACAAAATCAGTTAACTCACTTTCTTCACCCTTTATGCCTATAGACTCTAAATCCCATAGGCGTGTTAGCTGATCTTCGTTCGGGACAACTGATTCGTGCAATACCGTTTGCAGATTTTCTGATACGCGCATCGAATCGATAGGTATGGGACCATGTAGGGTATAGCCAAAATGTGTGTGCACTGCCACCAATCGTTCATTCAATCGTTTTCGTTTACCGGTAACAACAGCCCAGTAATTATCTGCCCCGATAAGAACACTTATGCCCCCGACAGGTGATGCGTTTGGCGGTATTTTGTCGGCTAGTTGAATGGTAGTCATCTGCTCCACGGCTTCATTTGGTACATTTGCGATATCCATGCAAATCTCGGGAACCTCCACTGCTTCCATTGAGACGGTCTTGTTAGTATACTGGCTTTTCAGTTTGATTAGCACCCTATTGCAAAGTCGAGCTGGCCCAGGTACCGTATTACCAAAGCCCGCGATGCTAATACGATGTTGCCCAACAACAGGTAAGTCGAGCCGCCTTGATACGTTTTCCTTAATAAACGTTAATTGGCTCCCGCCATCAATAATTATTCGTAACAACGTTTGGTTTGCATAAACACAAGCGGTCTGTAAAAGGACATTGACCCCGTTGCTTGCTAAGTTTGACAATGCCGTGGAGGTCGATGTACTTTGCTCCAGGGTGGGTTCGTTACCTGCTATTTCCGTTATATTGGGAATTGCGAGTTGTGACGTAATACGTTTTGACCATTCAGGGTCGCACATTGTCGTAGCATGCCGCCCTTTGCATTTCCTGCATTGTAAATATTTATTGCGACACTCCCTCGAATTATAGTTCCCTTTGGTGCATCGGTAACATCTTGAATTGCCCTTTAACAGCTCCCTTTTCTTTTCGAGCGTTAAAGCTGCATCACAAATTTCAGTTTTATGGCCTTTATTGCAGAAAAATCAACTGTAGCCCGGTTTTGCACTGGTATCGGTCGTCACCAAGCTTGTCGCGGTTCCTTTGAAACGTGCCCTTTTTTCATTTTCTGCCTTGTTCCCACCATCAACTATACTTCAGCCTGCTTTATATGCCTGTTCCAACGATTCCAGCTCTGTCCTCATAAACCGTAAAAGCTCTTTTAATTGCCGGTCGGTTTCTTCTTTCAGGACGCTTGGCCTGCCAGATGTCGAATTGCATGAAGCGTGGCTTTCGATGGATTTGGTTTTTTCCATGCGAAAGTATCCCAAACGCAATTCTGTGGGAAGTGATTTAATTAGGCTTGATTTTAACATTATATTGTAGTTTTCGGAGGGTACGTCCAAAATTCTGAACGCTCGCGTCGCGGATGTCACTAAATTATAATTTTTTCGTAGCGTAATAATGTCATTTCGCGACCGCACTTGCTCTAACTTCATTAAGCGTTCCACATATTGTTCGATTAAATGTTCGGTATTTCCATAGTGTTCCTTTAAAATATCCAAAGCCTCTTCGTAGAACGCTCCGGACGGTGGAAATCCTTCAATTGCTTCATTGGCTTCCCCCAATAAACACATCCGCAAATAGTTAAAGCGATCTCCATTCGTTAACTGGGAATTTTCATGGACTGCACCTTTAAACTGCTCCCAAAATGGAATCCAACCCTTCAGATTTCCGTCAAATTTTAGAAGTTCTTGTCGTTGTAGCTTTATTGTACTAGATGCTGCAGGAGATGTATGAAGTTGGGCTGCATTCACTGGCGTGTGAGATTGAACTGCATTATTTGCAATATCAGCCGTTCTGTTCAATCTCTCCAGTTGATATTCTAAACGCGCCATTAATGTCATCGCGTTTTCTTCGTATTCTGCCGTTTTTTGGTACTCTTCTTCTAAATTTTCAGTGAGAAAGGGTTCCACGAGACGATCAGCTTCCTTTAAATTTTCATGCGCAAGTTTTAGTTTTTGAATTGCTGTATGCAACTCTTCACCGTTGTACTCGCGATCTAGCATCGCGTTTATAGTGTTACAAGATTTTGTCACTTGCGATCTACACACGTTACGTTTCGCGCGTTCCATTTTTGAGCCAAAATAATCACCTACTAAATTTTATTTTTATACGTTGCGTTCACGTTCGCGTTAAAAGGTATCCCGTTTTCATTCCCGGGTTTCGGCACCAAATGTAAATAATTGAAAATACCAATATTTTCTGGATATCTTTATTAACGTGTTTCAAACTAGGAGGTAATATTACGACTGAAACTTAAAGCTACTGCAGGGTACGTAGACCCTCCGTCATCCCTACTACCCTAGCAGGTACTTTCGTTATTTTAAACATATTTAATAACTACAATTTTCCACATTAGTAATTTTGATTTTGGAAATAGCGTATGTCTAATTCATCTTTTACATATTGAAGAGCTATTTCAAGAGAATCGGGTGATCTACTACGAAAACTACCTAGGGGTTCCAAAAGTCCTCCTAGAAAAGTTTTAAGAGCTAACCCTTTTGCATTCAAAGTCTTGTATTTTTTAATTTCTGCTTGTTCATAACCTAATGAAACTTTAGAGTTTAAAATAGCTAATAATGATCTTAATCTGTTATAAACATCAATAGTGGATTCTTTTTGCATTTGTCTCATTCGAGTAAGATCAATACGGATATTAAGCTCCGATCGTTGGTCTCGAAAATTATTAATAAGGGTTTGTTTTAACATCACAAGAATTAGAAATTTGTCCGGTGATGACCTCCAAAGCGGGTCCTTTTAGTCTATTTCGTGCTGATGACAGCAAAAGTTTATTTACATAGGCACCAGGCTCGTTTCTTTGCCAAAATTGATTAAATATATCTTCTACAGATCTAATATTCTCAGATAATTCAGCAGGGTTTCCTTCATATCTGGGTATTTCATTTAATAGGCTAGTGTGAAAGCCAACAGGGTATCCAGAAAAAGGTTGCTGTTGATTAACTTGGGGTTGGGCTGCTGCTGCAGCTTGTGCATTTACTAGTTGTGGATTCATTTGATTAAAAATTAAACGAAGAAGTTGTAATCTAATTGGTCTAGTTATTACTAAAGGGTCTATATCTAAATCTTGGTCGTTTTCACTTTCAGACGACGACGTGTCTGTGTTTATCATGTAAAAATTTCTACTTGTTTATTTTTAAAAGAATTTTATTACGTTGGTATGAACCTACACAGGGGGTGGGAACCCTACCTATTACTCAAGAGTCAAGTTAGAAATTAAGTATCACTAATTGATACACCAACTATCTCGCTTCCCAAGAGTAACGTGAGTCTTAAAATTAATATATTAGTATAATTTACTTTATTTTAAAACTTGTTGCACTTTAATAAAAGAAAAGATTCTTACTCTATTTTCATATTTGAGAGTACGCAATGGATACTCTGTGATCACGATGATCAGTTGTCCTCGATGGACTGGTGACTCCAATAGTCAGGATAATACCGCAACCAGCGATGCTTTTCCTGGGGCGATGCTTGTCCCCGTGGATTGGCTTAGTTGAAATTGCAGGTGCACACGAAGGTTAATTTTGGGTGTAGCTGTTTATCGGTCTTCCTTCTTACCGATTAGGTAAAATGCAATTGTGCATACACAAGAAAAAGATAAAACTTATCTTTAATAAGAACAGCAGAATACAATACATAACTCTGCCGTGTTAACGAAAAACGCCTTATCTGATAGTGCAACGAATTTTCACAATGACGTAAAACGTTTTAACGTTCATAGCATCGAAGTTTTTTTAATGAAAATTTCCGAAATAAGAATATGTAACATACATTTTAATAGATTTTTAACTGATATGGTTTTATTATGATAATCATCGCCTTATATTTTAGAATGCACACAGGGCATTTTTGATTGCTCGAAATATTGAATAAAAACACCTTATGTAGCAATAAGGTGTTGTTGTTTAACAATCAGGTCTTGTATTAATTTGCGAAATGTCTTAACTTGCCTATATTTTAAGCTTAACTAATTTAATAGGTAATGTCTTTTGTTATTTAACATCTTGTATCGGTTTATGCTGTTATAAATTATGTACGTTAGTTTAAATAGTATTTTATTGCAAGAAAAATAAATACATCTCGTTTAAGAAAAACATAAATTAAAATAATTGCGAACATGAAAAATAATTGGAAAATTGAAACATTTAAAAACGATTTAGTCGTCAACAACTTCGGTTAAGTCTGCCACGTTGTCTGAAGATACTGCCAACTCTTGCCAAAACTTTCGGCGAGTTATCGGCATTATGGGACACAGTTGTTTTAAAATGATGTCTTTTTTTTCTGTTGTCACACCACGGCATTCGGTTCTTGGCATAGGCTCATTTAAATTTTTTAAATATTTTGCTGTTAGAAAATTGAGTTCTTTGTATGGCATTGAAAATCCATAAGAATACCATATATTAAAACTACCTCTTTCAACCTTTAACTTTACAATTTCACTTAAATATGGTCTAGGTGTGTATTTTTTAATGTTGGCTAACGAAGAATGATCCTTCCAGTCCTTAAAGTCGCCGATATCAATTTTTAGAGCTTCCACGTTTTTTACTTTTACTTGTTCAATTGCACTTTTAAAATCACCAAAGTCGTAAAGAATGTTTACCTTTTTCAGACGAAGAAACGTAGGAATTCAGAGATTGCTCCACTTGGTGGTGAAAACTATCCGCCGACATAAATGAATGTCCAGGTTCGAAGTAATGTATTTCTATTCTATTTGCTGCAATCTCCGAAGAATTAATAATTAAGCATTGCGCTTATGGGGCCTGGCAACAGGTTACGGGTAGAGTAGTTGTTATTATTATTATTATTATAATTCTTGTTTTGGCCTGCACAATTGTCAAGCCATAATTTAATATGTAACGCATCACGTTTTTTCAGCAAAAATTTGTGAAATGTGCTGCAAATGTCTTCTTTTCTTCGCCCCGCGATTCCTTCGTGCCATATAACAGCCATTGGACCTAAGGACTTTTGATTTTTTCCAACTGCCACGAAACTCTCGTTAAAAGCAATGATCCTTTGAGTGAATAAAACTTGTTTAAAAGTATCAATGCGTAGAAGCATAATCACTTTTTGGAGATCTGCCGACACACAAAGATTCGTTGGGCTAAATTCAGAGGACTCGGCATCTTGTCGATATTGTTGCTTCTTTGGCTTTCTCAATATGAGTATTCCATTTCTTACACGTGGCACAATTATTCATATCCATGTTAGTTTCGGAATGTTCATTGTTATGTTGCTTAAAGATCTCGCATTGCTCACATTCCTCATGACCAAGCTTCGTAAACGAAATATTCATTTCGTCTTTTACAAATGCTCGATAAGTGTAATAAGAGCACTCGATATTTTTATACTTATCTTCAAAATCTTTATGTGACAGTTATATCTGTTGCAGGATATTTACGATTAGGAACATGCTCCCTGCGATAATGTGAGATGCACTGGTGGAAGGATTCTACATGTTTTTTGAGCAAAGTTCTGTCGACGCATTTTCTATTGGAATGTTTTCCTCTGTTGTCACCCCTTGTTGAAATTGAAGTGTTTCCTAATGATAATGATGTTTTCAGAATTGTGTTGTTATTTTTGGTATACCCAAGAGTTGTTAAAAAGAATGTACGACAAACGGAAATCAGCGAACCATTTTTGTCTTTTAACAAAAAAGTATTGCTAGTATTTTTTTTCGACTTTTCGCTTTCAGAAATAGCAATAGTTCTTCGTTTTACTGCAACTGTTTCACCCTCTTATAAACAGATGTCTTTCATTCCACGATAGCTTCCAGTATTCTTCATTAAGTTCTTGTCGCCTTATCTGATCGAAGTTATTGAAGCACTTTTTTTTACATGTAGTTGTACATGGTGGTAGAACTTGATGACTTAAAATTAGTTTTTCTCTCATTTTTTGTTTTTTGGCGCTAACTGATTCAATTTTGCGTTTTCTTTTGCGTAAATCTCCCTTCTTGGTGAATTCTTCACCGTCTCTAACTTGCTCTTCGACATCTTCCCTAACTTCTTCTTCGACATTTCTTCGTACTTCTACATCTTCTATTTGTTCTTCTTCAGCATCTTTCGAAACCTCTTCTTCTAGATCATCTGTGGTTGTTTCTATATTAGAGTCTTCCTGAGGTGGATGAGGGTTTAAGTTGATACCAGTAATATGTTTATCGGCATCACCTAAGTTAGATTCGTCAGCAATATATTCAGTGGATACCCACATACTACATTTTTCTTGCAGGGGCGTTGTTACACGTATACAATTTTCGTTAATAATTGCTGTTCCGTTACTTGCATTTTCAATATTATAGGCATTATGGTTACTTATAATATATTGCACACGAAATTCTACATTCATAAGGTTCCTTCCTTCATCAGTGCATTCGAGTATTACGTTATTTAATGTTACCAAGTCGTCAGTAGAATTTCGATCAGCAATTGGATAGTCAAAAGTTTCCACCCCGCTTGCTAAAGTTCTTTCAATATTAATGTTGACATTGTCCTTTGTATTTTTTATTTCAGGATAATTGAAGGAATGGCTTTCTTTCTCCAAAACAAAAGCTTCTTCAGGCAAATTATTCTCAACACTACAAACGTCGTTTTTTACAGCGTCGAAATTGTTTTCAGAAAAAAAAATTGTTATGCTCAATTATAATGATATCTTGTGGATTCAAATTTTCTAAAAACTCTCTGTTTTTCTTATTACATTCCTGATATGTAACAACAGCTGTTTCTGCAACATTTTTCTCTTTTAGGGGAGAAATGTTGGAATCCATATTATTTTTGACGGCCATCTCTAATATTCTTTGGGTTCTTGATATCCTGTAAGATTAAATACGTATTTATTGAATTTTAAATTAAAGTGTTTTGTTGTTGCGTTCATTTTGTCTGTAATACTGAGATACAAAAATCTACAATGTATTTAATTCACTTTTCGGTAATATAAAATGCAAAATGCATTTTACGTGTGTTTCGGTCACGGTAGAGTGCCTGTGATGCCATAAATTATAACGCCATTATTTTAGTTATCACAGCAATTTTAAGGTATAATTTTGAATCTTTTAGTGATCAGATGTATTCCTTTGAATACGAGTTATAATTTAAACATAATAATATGATAACACTTACCTGTTGGCCATAATTACTTCGTAAACAATTAATTATTTCGCGGCACAAAACTTATTTTAATTTAGCAAAACTCTTAAATTAAAATTCCAACTAACACACAGCGATGGTATTCGTACGAAAAATTGAACTGATAATGCCTTATATGTAAATTAAAGATAAACCGCGCATGCTCGGTTTAGATAAGGCGTTTTAAAATCACACGTTGACACCAAACGCGGTAGTTGAGGTCTCTTCCTCTATATCTTAAGGCATTTTTCTTTAACAGTGATAGATAAGGCATTCTCTGCTAACAAAACCATCGGTTTTGTACTTGAGGTGAATATACCGGGTGAGTCAGACCAACCGTATCAGTCGTTTTTTCCGAAAACGGTTAATCGTAGAGAGTCGGGCCAAATTTTTTTATTACAAAAGCCTTCATGAAGAATCGAATGGTGACATTGGCATTCGCCGGAAAAATCGGCATCCTGAAGAGTTTGCTCCAGAATGTCGAGATCTCCAAAATTTCAAATAGCACTGGGGGTCAAAAGTAGTATCGTTGTAAAGGTCTTTAAAAAATAAGCAAGTTTTGTAGGAAAAATAATTTTATTACCCCCACCCCTTCAGAGGAATATTCGATTGAAGTTATTAAGTAATTGTACTGTTATTTAGGCAGGATGTAAACGGCCTATGCAACTACATACGTCCTAACAACAGAAATGCATGGAAAATCAGCAGTAGATGAACACGAGCTGACAAGAAGAAGAAGAAAACTGTTACTTAACTTTACATTTAAAAAATGTCTAAAATGTAAGTTTGACAATAGGTCACCCGATTGTACTCCACTGGATACAAGAGATGATATGAAGCTGAGAATTCGCAATGCCTGCCGGTCATTAAGTGGTAACGAAATATTGAGAGCCACTGATAATGTGACTAGAAGAGCTCGACAGTGTTTAGAAGTGGATTGACGACAGTTTGAGCAATTATTGTGATATTGTCAAACTTACATTTTAGATATTTTTTAAATCTAAGGTTAAATAACAGTGTTCTTCTTCTCTTCTTAGCCCGTGTTCATCCACTGCTGATTTTCCATGCATTTCTATTGTTAGGACGTATGTAGTTACTTACGCCGTTTACATCCTGCCTCAATAACAGTACAATTACTTAATAACTTCAATCGAATATTCCTCTGAGGGGTGGGGGTAATAAAATTATTTTTCCTACAAAACTTGCTTATTTTTTGAAGACCTTTTCAACGATACTACTTTTGACCCCCCGTGCTATTTGAAATTTTGGAGTTCTTGACATTCTGGACCAAACTCTTCAGGATGCCGATTTTTCCGGCGAATGCCAATGTCACCATTCGATTCTTCATGAAGGCTTTTGTAATAAAACTTTTAACTGTTTAACTGTTACTGTATCATATCCTACAATACAAAAAAATACGTAATCCTTATTAGTTGCTATTGTTTTTAATTCCCGCTGAAACCTTTGGTTCGCCATGCGAAACCACTCTTTAACGTTGGTTTCGAATTCGGCATCAGTACTGCTTCTGAAAAAACAAATTTTGTCTTCAAAGTTTTTGAGAATTTTGCAGCCATATTAATAATGAAGAAAAAATTATTAATTGATGTGAATCTTAAGTAAAAAATTAGCAATATTGGTTGTACAGGGTGTTAAATAAGTACGTCCGCAAACCTTAAGGGGCGATTCCTCGATAAAATCTACGATAAAAAGTTCATACAAACACGGGACCTAAACGGCTTCGTTTTCAAGATACAGGATGTTGAAGTTTAAACAAAAATTATTATTTTTTCAAAAATCTGGAAAACGCCTAGAGGTATTCTAATGAAACTTGGTGTAGGTTAATATTTCATAAAGTGGCATTGTTTGGTCAAAATAAATTTAATTTATTTCCACCAGTGGCGTGCATCGGGCCCACCTCAGTTTTTTAGCTTTATCCATTGAAACTACACAAAAGATGCCTCTCTTCTTTTTTGATAAAATAAACCTTTTTCGAGAAAAACGAAAACAGGACCTAAACGGCTCTTCGTTTTCAAAATACGGTTTAAACAAGTTTTAAAAAAATATTATTTAATAACAAACAATCTTACAATACTACAAAACTTAAATACACTACTACTACGGAAAGAACTAAAGAGCATTGTCTCACAGCAGATGCTGAATATGACAACCTCCGACCTCAATGCAGACATTTGTGCGCCTTAGCATCGACTGGCGGACTCGTTCGAAAATACCAGGAGTATTTCTAATAATGGCACATGACTCTTGTATCCGATTTCTTAAATCTTCCATATTCTGAATTCGAGTTTTGAACGCTAACGATTTTAGGTGTTCCCAAACGAAGAAATCCAAAGGATTCATATCGGGCGACCTAGGTGGCCACGATTGTGGTCCATTGCGTCCGAGTCACCGAGCAGCATAATTTTGGTCTAAATATTGACGTACAACTAAGCTAAAGTGCGGTGGCGCACCATCATGCATTAACTATAGCCGTCGTCGTTCTCTAAGTGGGACATCTTCCAAGAGTTCAGGTAGGACGTCTTCTAAAAACCGTCGATATTGGTCGCCATTAAGTCTAGGAGGAAGAAAATAAGTCCCAATTAAAAAATCCCCTACAATTCCAATCCAAACATTCACAGAAAACTGATTCTGGGAATTGTTTTCAATTATAGCCTGTGGGTTTTCTTCAGCCCATACGTGATTGTTGTGAAAGTTCATGATTGCATTTCGGGCAAAGCGTGCTTCATCCGTAAATAACACTTGGGATAAAAACCGTGGATTCGTGGCTATTTTATTTAGTAACCAAGTGTAAAAAGCTACTCGGTGAGCTAAATCCCTAGGCAAAAGAGCTTGTACACGTTGAATATGATAGGGATAAAGTTGTTGGTCTCTTAAAATTTGCCATACTGTTACATGGGTAATGTTTAGTAGGAGTGCAATTTTTCGGGTATTTGTTTCAGGATTTCTTTTAATTTCATTCAGGACAGTTTCCTCCATCCGAACCGTTCTTACTATTGCAGGTCTTCCATTGGAGTTAGTGGACTTCTTAAAACTGCCTGTTTCACAAAGTCGTGTGTGGATATTAATAAAAGTGTGTGGGTCAGGCACAGGACGTTGAGGAAATCTTTCGTGATACAGACGTCTTGCTGCGCGAGCGTTACCATAAGCCATTCCATACAGAAAGTGCATGTCAGCCATTTCCTTGTTGGTGAATATGACCATTTTAAACAAACGAATATTAAATAAATCTATTACTAAAACTGCAAATAAGCACCTGTTTGAAGAAATTTTAACAACTGTCAAGTTGTTCATAGTTTCAAACAAATGAATTACTATTGTTTATCAAGACTCTCTTTGTTATTTTTATGGAAGTTATTCTTATAATGAAGGAAATTGCTGTTACAGATTTTTCAGTTTTTCTCGAAAACGGTTTATTGTATCAAAAAAAGAAGAGAGGCATCTTTTGTGTAGTTTCAATGGATAAAGCTAAAAAACTTGTCGTATTGGCTAATAAACTGTGGAGTACCAGATGTTTTTAAATAAGGTAACTGAGGTGGCCCCGATGCACGCCACTGGTGGAAATTAATTAAATTTATTTTGACCAAACAATGCCACTTTATGAAATATTAACCTACACCAAGTTTCATTAGAATACCTCTAGGTGTTTTCCAGATTTTTGAAAAAATAATAATTTTTGTTTAAACTTCAACATTCTGTATCTTGAAAACGAAGCCGTTTAGGTCCAGTGTTTGTATGAACTTTTTATCTTAGATTTTATCAAGGAATCGCCCCTTAAAGTTTGCGGACGTACTTAATTAACACCATGTATACAGGGTGGATGACAAAATCCGCCCCGAGCCATACAGCTTTTAATTGCGATCGGATTGTTACGGTCGACATGCCAATCGAAATGGGTCATTAAATATTACGTTTTGATGTAGTTAGAAAATTTTCAGGGCATACTAGATTTTAGCTGCGATAGTCAACTTTTTATTTTTAAATCGGCACCTATGTATATTTTTTGTAATTCTGAATAAGCGTTTTTTTCCGAGTTCAACGATGTATAATAAGTCACCTTACCATCACCAAAAAGTAGTAAAAAAATGTGTTTAATATTACTCTCGTGACTACCAATTTCGCAATAGTTTTCAACAGTAGGCTTTGACTAACAAAATATTGACAACTGTCAAAACAATTTTCTAATGAAATTTTGATATAAACTGTTAGTACCAGTACGTTTACTATGAAATAGTGAACTTTTAAATGACAATTAGTTAGGAAGAAAATGTGTAATGAGGAAGTAGACATGTTGGAAGTACAATTTGTCGTATGAAACGTTTTTTTTTGTGTATTTTAAGTTAAGCATTAACTACGGAATATTCTGTACTACTTCAAGGTCCAGTGTAAATAGTTTCAGTTAACGTTAGCAGTTGTCAATATTTTGTTAGGCAAAGCCTACTATTGAAAACTAATTGTGAAATTAGCAGTCACAAGAGTAATTTTAAACAATTTTTTTACTACTTTTTGGTGATAGTAAGGTGATTTATTATACATCGTTGAACTCGGAAAAAAACGCTTATTCAGAATTACAAAAAATATACATAGGTGCCCATTTAAAAAGAAAAAGTTGACTATCCTTGCTAAAATCTAGTAGGCCCTGAAAATGTTCTAACTACATCAAAACGTAGTATTTAATGACCCATTTCGATAGGCATATCGACCGTAACAATCCGATCTCAATTAAAAGCTGTATAACTCGGGGCGGATTTCGTCATCCACCCTGTATACAGTGAAGTCCATTTATTATGCAATATAGGCATGTTGCAAGTTAATTGGTGTACCCACTTTAGCATGGGAATATAGGCAACCCATTATACAGTTAGCTAGTTTTTTTTTTATGTAACCATCTATGATGTAACCGAAATCAGCAACACATGAAAGTTTAACTGAGTTTAACCTCAAAATAAAACATTCCTGACAATTGAAAATTTAAATTCATCAGTAGGCAGGGGCAAGAGTGCTTAGCAGTGTATAATGGGTTGCCTATATTCCAATGCTAAAGTGGGTACACCAATTAACTTGCAACATGCCTATATTGCATAATAAATGGACTTCACTGTATATTTCGGCTTCTTAATAAGCCTTCTTCAGTACAAAGAAAAATTTTAAATATACACATTACGCACACCACAGCACTGTTTTTAACGTGTGCGTCATTCCACCACAATTTTTTTTTTAAATGTATTAATAATTTTTGTTAAATTTGAAAATGCCGTGTTCAACCATTCCGTCAGGTAAATTATTTTACTTTTTTTATAAATACATATTTTATTTTTGAGATACCTAATCTTTTTCACTTTCTCTCATTTTTCTTATAAAACTCTGTATTAATTTAAATTTGCTTTATCAATTTTCCGTTTATTGTGTTCAGATTTTACTACATACAGTGCTTCCCGAAAGTAACTGATAAATTCAATAAAATCGTTGAGAAAAATATTTCAAATAAATGCGCGGACACGTCGAGTTTTATTTTTAAATTATGATTTAGAGATGTAATTTTCAACCCCCCAGCCCCTAAGTGCTGCCAACTCCAACTTTAAAAATTCAAATAGCAAGGAATCCTTTCTGATACCTCATCTGATAGCTTTTTTATGCTGAATACAATAAAAAAAAGTTTTTCAAAATTTTAAATATACACATTACGCACACCACAGCACTGTTTTTAACGTGTGCGTCATTCCACCACAATTTTTTTTAATTGTATTAATAATTTTTGTTAAATTTGAAAATGCCGTGTTCAACCATTCCGTCAGCTAAATTATTTTACTTTTTATATAAATACATATTTTATTTTTGAGATACCTAATCTTTTTCACTTTCTCTCATTTTTCTTATAAAACTCTGTATTAATTTAAATTTGCTTTATCAATTTTCCGTTTATTGTGTTCAGATTTTACTACATACAGTGCTTCCCGAAAGTAACTGATAAATTCAATAAAATCGTTGAGAAAAATATTTCAAATAAATGCTCGGACACGTCGAGTTTTATTTTTAAATTATGATTTAGAGATGTAATTTTCAACCCCCCAGCCCCCAAGTGCTGCCAACTCCAACTTTAAAAATTCAAATAGCAAGGAATCCTTTCTGATACCTCATCTGATAGCTTTTTTATGCTGAATACAATAAAAAAAAGTTTTTCAAAATCGGTTGATAAATAACGGAGATATTTACCAAAATGTATTCAAATGAAAGTGCCAATGTTCGAGCAGGCGTTGGTACGCTTCTAGCAATTGGTGGTAAAAAACAATTGCAACTAGTTTGTAATTGAATGTAAACAAAATGTATTGACATTATTTGCTAGAGTGTGTGTTACTTATTATTAACGATTGAATTGAATAAGATAACAAAAATGAGATTTACTGAAGCCGAAAAAATCAAAGTTTTAATGATGATTGTGGTTGGAGATAGATAGATACATTTTGTTTACATTCAATTACAAACAAGTTGCAATTGTTTTCTATCACCCATTGCTATAGCCGTACCAACGCCTGCTCGAATATTGGGACTTTCATTTGAATACATTTTGGTGGGTGGGGTGTTAAAAATTACATCTCTAAATCATAATTTAAAAATAAAAATCGACGTGTCCGAGCATTTATTTGAAATATGTTTCTCAACGATTTTATTGAATTTATCCGTTACTTTCGGGAAGCACTGTATGTATTTTTTAAATATTTAAAATTTTTCTTTGTACTGGGGAAGGCTTATTAAGAAGCCGAAGTATATATACAACCAGCATTGCTAATTTTTCACTTAAGATTCACAAATGGCTGCAAAATTCTCAAAAACTTTGAAGTTTTAAACTTATACATTCAGCCAAATTTAAATGAAATATTTTATTAATAAATTTTTGAAGCACGTCAACGATGTCTCTACGGCCTCATTCCTACACCTTTCAGTAGCCCCATAATAATAAGCGCCGACAAACGGTGGTTGCCTTTGGCTCCTGTCCATGAACAAATCCTCCGAAGTGAGTCAGTGAAGAGGTTTGCTAGGCATTGAAATTGAATATTTTCCATAAAATCCTTCTCTTTTAAGTAAACCTCTTGCTCTGAAATTTGTCCAGCTTTGAACAAACAAATCATTTGCTTATAACATTTATAAGCGAGTTTCTATTCACCAATCATTTCGGATGTAAAATTCTAACAAACTTTATTAAATTTTTTATTTTAAATAAATATGTAATATAAATTAAGTTTTATTATTATTTGCTAGATGGTGACGTCGAGGGTGGAGAAGGCGTATCTGACGATACAGGTGAAGGAGGAGGTGCCTGGACTCCCTCTGGAGGTTCCTGGACTCCCTCTGGAGGTACCTGCACTCCCCCAATTTTTATATTATCTTAAATGTAATTATACTAATGCGCTGTATTTTATGTGTAAAATTTTGATTTAACAATACCTTTCTCGTATTTTAACTGTAAAAGTTACTTTTGATAGATACGACTTTTACGATTAACAATGTATTAGCAAAAATTTATATTTGCATAGGTTGAAAACTCCTATCTGGTGGGCCCGTGAAGTTGGCGAAACAAGGTATGGCGCAAATTCTAAAAAGTAGGTAAAAATTTTGCGCCTAATTTGCGCCTAATTGCGCCATCAGAACGAATTTTTTATCTCTTGTCATAAGCAAGTTAATTTACAAAAAATCATTTTTTCGCCAATTTCACGCTGGCGAAACAAAATTGAATTTTCGAATTTTTTCTTTTGCTAATATTTAGCGCCCCTGAAACTGTTTGCGTACTATAGACCCTAAGGAAGTTATAAACAAAACTGTGCCTGTTTCGCCAACTTCACGATGGCGAAACAAAATTGAATTAAACGTAATTGGTGTTAATCATGTCAGTATGCAACAAGAAAAATCTAAAACCATGTAATAGTACTTAAAACTAAAGGTTTTCTTTTGTAATAACATGTAAAGACCTATTATAAAATGTAATTCTACAACTATACAACAACAACATAACTTATAATATATTGAATTAATATACAGTGAGAACACTATTTTGAGTTCACCAATTTAGCCGTATTCGGGGCTACCTAGAATATCAAGAACCCTTTCATATTTACACTGTGTAAATAAGGCAATGCACATTAACGCAGAAGTCGTTAGTTACACACTTAGATTGAGACAGTTGATCGTCGAATTTCTCCCACGTCGCATCTAAACGTCGACAGAACGCCACATAGTGTCCAAGGGAGTTGATGTCTGCTATTTGACTACCAATATAGTGTACCACTCCTCGTAAGTAGTAGTTTCTCTCGAATACCAGGATAGTATATGGAATTTCGCTCAGTTTGCATGATGTATTATGAAACTCCAAGAAAAGGTTTTCCCCTACATTAAACGTCTCCAGTGTGTGTTCTGAACATTTTTCTGTGTTTTTTAGATGTTCACATTGCTGCTGGACAGTGGTTCCTGTTTCACAGATTTTGTCGATGGAATGTTGTAGCGCCTGTATGCCATTTGTTTGAATAATATCTATTGCAATTGGAAAAACAGGTACTGCTCTCGTACGCGGTGGCCTCTTACAATTTTTGGATGAACAGGATTTGGTTACAAAAGTGCTAGGCATATCTACCATAAATTTGTCTATTACAAATGTTATGTGGCATCCACAGGAAACGCATATAACCCCAGCAGCATTTCTGGTTTCGTTTTGGAAAATTTCTTGCAACAGTTCACCACGCATTCGATAGATACTTTTTAAGAGCGACCCGTGTTTTACAAACTCTTTTAACATGGTTCCAATTTTAACATCGGATACATAAACTGCATCTTTATAAGGTATGCTATCACAGAAAGCTGCGGCTATTATTTGAAAAAAAGAATCAAAAGCACATGTATTGGAAAATAGATATTGACTGTTATTGATTTTGTTTGGTTTGATAAGGCTGTTTCCATTTTTCAGCAATGCCAGCTTAATTTTTTTACCTGATGTCATTATGTCGGAATGTTCTATTTTTGATGTCATTAAAATGTGACTCAACAATTCCTGAAGATGCAGTCGTGTGCAGTGTATTGTAAAAAGGGGTCAAAATGCAACTCCATAACACAAACGTTTTCAAAAATTTAGTTAACGTTGGTTGAAGTGAAGGCAAATAATGGTAGTTTTCTTCGTTCCCTTCATCGCAGATATTCGACTCTGCTCGCTGCACAATGGTATTAATCCAGCTGGTAATTTTGTGCCCGTTTTCATCTACAGTGAAATTAAATCTTTCTTCACACATATCACTAGATTCGTCTGCTTCTATGTTAACAACATCGTGTGTTGCTATCATTTTCTTCAAAAACATTTTTCTGCTGTCTTGAGGCTTTGCGTCATTGTATTCGCTGTTACATACAATCAGCAGAGATTCTATTATATTTTCTGCTTGCTTTACTGAATCACTCTTTATAAGTAATGCAAGTGCTCTCATATAAAATTCTCTTAGTGGCCTAGCTTTCTGTCTTACACATTCCCAACTACTGATCAATTTCATAACATGTGCGTAATCTACTCTAATGAAAACGTTGGGTAAATTTTCAACTGACCCAAATAAACATTCAAACGAAATGTTTAAATAATATTTTAGATCTGGCATATTTGCAAATGACTTAGCCACGGCACCTAAAAGAGCGTAAGAGTGGTCTACCACTATAATTTTTGGTAACAATGCTCCAGCTAGTATCCATTCGTTTAACTACAGCTGAATGTAATTTTTGCTGTGTGCCTCCGAAACCCTTTGCAAAACTGGTATCTGACCATGAGTTGTGCCCAAATGTATTACGGCCGAGTATAAAAACATGTACGCGGATTTATTATTATATGGTCTTTTAAGTTTTTCAACAACGGTGCCTGTAGCGTCAATTGCAAGGGTGCAGGCTGAAATTTATCGGCAATAGTTGTTATAGATGGCAAGTTGTTCTGGAAGCCAATAATGCACGTAAAATTTGTCCATAGATATACCATGTATAGAGCCTAGGTACGGTTGTGTATATTTAAGCATTTCCAGGGATTTCACAGGACAAGGAGTTTTATGTAGGTGATTAAATTCTTATTGGTCCTGTTTACATTTTCTAAGAACGTCGAGTTAGTATAGAGTGTTCCGTTCATTATCCTCAACTTCCATTCCCAGAGCCACAGTTTGTTTTCGACGCCATATTATAGCTGGCATACCTCGCTCCATTTGCTTTGCAACTTCCCATTTTCGTTTTCCACTTAGTGGTCGTTTTGTCCTACCTGATAAAAATATAAGTTCTCATGGCGCCTATAGTTCATCCATTTTAAAGATAGAGTAAACGTAAACTATAAATAATTAATGAAATAATGTATTTGTAACAATTTCTTTCTGTAACATATCGCGTGGTTAGTTATAATATAATTATCACGTTCATGCGTATTCCTACTCCCCATTTTTATGGAACAAAATAGCAATGATTCTGAATTGAAGAAGATAATATTCCGCGATGATGCTTTTTTTGCACAAAAATATAAAATTTAAAAAAAGTGGGTATTTTAAAAATGTGAATAAATTCAGAATAAAAAACTCCTTGTCTATCCCACGAAAAATTGTATTTGTAAAATTGTTGTAAAGTTATTATCGTTTTCGCTATTTAAAATAGCATCATCAGATAGTTTTTTATTCTGAATTTATTCACCTTTTCCCACTTGGTGTTTAGCATGGATCTTCATCTCATTAAAAATGTGAGTTACTGCACTTGTCCAAACAAAAAAACAAGAGCGTAGCGACTCATATTTTTAAAATACTTACTGTTTTAAGTTTTATATTTTTATGCAAAAGAAGCGTTAAAAAATTATTTTTTAATATTAAACGACGCAGGATATTATCCTCTTTAATTTGGTATCATTAACTACCATTCTTTTCTGTAATAATGGGGAGCAGGAATACACATAAACGTGATAATCAAGTAAACGGCCTATTTTCAGGGATATAATATGAACAACACCCGGTACCTATAGCTAACATAATTATTACTGCACGTGACTACTATTTTTAATTTAAAACAAATTCATACCTGTGTGATAATTTTCGTTCACATCTGCGATACCTCCATTCAATGTAATACCCTTCATAATCGTCAGCATTATCTTCTGCAGTCAGTGTACCTGGACATTCCTTACAGTGCGCCTGAATATTTAAGAAATGTGTACCATGTTCGGTAATGAAATGTTTATCAAAGATCCAAGTCCTTCTGCACGTTTTGGCTGTACATCTTTCCATGTTTCATAGTTCAACTCGATTGAAAATTCATTATTTTTGTTGAACTCTTTGTAATCAGACTCACTGTCGCTCGCCAATTCAATAAGAGGAATCGGTTCAGAATACCCAATTTCTTTCCAGCAATCATTGTAATTTTTTTTTACATACGTGTATATACCGTTAGCGGAAATGGTACCACCTAAATTTTCACTTAATTTTTTCCATAACGCCGAGTTTTTTTTGATATGCATTTTATCACATCTTCAGAGTGTAATTTGAGCTGACTATGCATTACTTCTTTTGAATATTTTGGTTTTCGTCCAACCTAACGAATATAAGAGACAAAATTCCATCAGAAATAAAAAATGTAGTACTAATTATCTCTATCTCTTATTTTATTACCAGGAATTCGACAGTAAATAACCAGATCACGTTTTTTGAACCATTAAGCACGTTCATGATTAAAATAAAATATTTACCCAGTAAAATATTTGATATAAAAAAAAGAAACTTTAGTTTCTTCTAAACAATCCAAACTTCAGGGTCAAATAATCTACCAAGAATTTACTAAATATCTAAATATGCTATACAGATGTAAGCACTAAGCACCCACCAGCGGGGGTGAAATTTCAATGCAACGACACACAGTGGTTTTTGAGCGGAAAAAAGTCAGTTTATGTCATGTTAGATATACACATATTTTTTACAATATTTGCATTCTAAAATAGTTGGACTATAAAGCTTTATATAGTTTTTATGAAATTACTTTGAATTATAGAAACCTTATGACTCGAAAGTGAAACAATGGTCAACCTGCATAATTTTCTCTGAAAATGGTGCGTCGTCATAAGCGTTGTAAATAGGAAACTTATGACGAACTTGACGAACTTTATTTTTTATTTGATTATACAGTGTGTCCCAAATAGAGTAGTATTGCATGGCTATCTTTCTTATTAATAAAGATACAGATTCGGTTAAATGGGCAATGTTGTGCAGTTTTTCATGCTGGTTTAGATGCTGCTTAGAAAGCTCAAACATTCCGAACCCTTCAAAAGATATCCGCAAAAAACCGCAAAATCCATTTTTCGAAAAAGTCGATTATTTCGCTTATTATAAAAGTTACAGAGAATTGTTTTATACAAAAGTTACTTGATTCATTGAGATAGACAAAACTATGCTTGCAAAAAAAATATCGCGAAATCCGTTTTCGAGATATTGATAGCAACTTTCTTATTTTAAATGGGCGCTATCTTGGATTTTCAAATGAATAAATTGCATTTTTTTTTTCTGCATTCAACGATGTATAACAATCTATGTTAAAAATAAAAAATAACGGCATACGTAATAGTTTTTGTATTAAATAAAGTAAACCATGAAAACAAGTGAATTTAAAAAAAAACAACTTCGAACAAAATGTATTTACAGTTATTAACGATATTTACAATAAACGTTAAATCTACAATAGCTAATTTTAATCACGGTAAATGTTCAAAATGTTTGCCATTGTTAGTCAAACATAACTGGCATCTTTTTAAAATACTTGCAGTTACGTTACGTAATGTATTGCGATTAATACTATTAACGCTTCCTGTACAGATTCTTCCAATTCGTTAACATTGTTGTAATTAAAATTACTACCATACACTTTATTTTTTATCGTACCCCACAGAAAAAAGTCAAGAGGTGTTAGGTCCGCCGATCTGGGTGGCCATCTAATAGGTGTGTTAGTAGCTATCACTCGGTTATTAAATCGGTGATTTAATAACAAAGATGCCAGTTATGTTTGGCTAACAATGACCAACATTTTGAACATTCAATGTGATTAAAATTAGCTATTGTAGATTTAATGTGTATTGTAAATATCGTTAATAACTGTAAATACATTTTGTTCCAAGTTGTTTTTGTTAAAATTCACTTGTTTTCATGGCTTACTTTATTTAATACAAAAACTATTACGTATGCCGTTATTTTTTATTTTTAACATAGATTGTTATACATCGTTGAATGCAGAAAAAAAAATGCAATTTATTCATTTGAAAATCCAAGATGGCGCCCATTTAAAATAAGAAAGTTGCTATCAATATCTCGAAAACGGCTTTCGCGATATTTTATTGCAAACATAGTTTTGTTTATCCCAATGAATCAAGTAACTTTTGTAGAAAACAATTTTCTGTAACTTTTATAATAAGCGAAATAATCGACTTTTTCGAAAAATGGATTTTGCGGTTTTTTGCGGATATCTTTTGAAGGGTTCGGAATGTTTGATCTTTCTAAGCAGCATCTAAACCAGCATGAAAAATTGCACAACATTGCCCATTTAACCGAATCTGTATCTTCATTAATAAGAAAGATAGCCATGCAATACTACTCTATTTGGGACACACTGTATACAAATATATGTAAAGTATTATTAAGAAAATGTCGATGATCAAGTACTAATTTTAATATGGGTCGTACCTAAAGACAGTGTGGTGTTTTCGAGATAAATTAAAACTTCAATAGGTTATAAATTTTGATCGGCAGCGATCGGTATCCCAAGGTAAGGTATATATACTGCATTAAACTATTAGTTATCAAACCAAACAAATTCCAGCTGCGAAAATCTGCGAACTCAGTAGCTAAGCCCAGTTAACTATCAGATGGTATTATAAAAAATCCTTCTGGGAGTAACTGCATTATTATAAACGTACCAATTGAAAGTAAGCAATAGGTACGTATGTACATTTGCTATATTTTTCTTCTCCAGTAGCGTAACTACAGGTGCGTATGTGGATATTTCTGGAGGAAAAAATTGTACGCCACTGTTTTTTTTGTTTTTACACAATTTTCAAATTTCTCAATTAATTTACGGTTGAAGCAGTCTCTTGATATTTTTTCCTACCATTAACTGATTTCGTGCAATTGGAATCCAATTTTCACACAAATCTACTAAAATGTTGCTAACACGTCCGCCATATTGAATCCGCCATTTTGAATTATTCAATTTTGATATCATATTTGGAATCAGTAAACTTTAGAACACCTGATACCCAAATTTAATTCAAATATATTAAAGCATTGCTAAAACGTCCGCCATATTGAATCCGCCATTTTGAATTATTCAATTTTGAAATCAGATTTGGAATCGGTGGCCTCGAAGACACCGGAAACCCAAATTTCAACTAAAACGATTAAATACTTCTCGAGATAATGAGTTTTTTCCGCACCCCCATATAACCTGAACCACTGTGCGACGGTATGCCGCTAAAACCAGCCAATAAGAGCCAGCGCGCCAGTTTTCCAGCCAGTATACTTTGCATTATAGAAGCAATTAATTTTGGAACTTCGAAAAGAAAAAACCTCTGCTATATTACTTATAGTAGAGCTGTAATTTACAAACATACGGTTATTGGTGAATAATGCACGAAACCTGACCTAATAGGTACCTCTACTGGGAGACTCATTTTTGAAAGAACACCAAACAAATACGATTTGGTACGTTTTCAAGCCGCGGCCTGTTCAAAACCGCCAATAAGTTTTAGTGGCATAACAAGGGCGTTAAATGGGCGCTAAATATTGACAAAGGAAAATATTTGAAAATTCAATTTTGTTTCGCCATCGTGAAGTTGGCGAAACAGGCACAGTTTTGTTTATAACTTCCTTAGGGTCTATAGTACGCAAAAAGTTTTAGCGGCGCAAAAGAGCGCTAAATGGGCGCTAAATATTGGCAAAAGAAAATATTTGAAAATTCAATTTTGTTTCGCCAGCGCGCGTGAAGTTGGCGAAACAGGCACAGTTTTGTTTATAACTTCCTTAGGGTCTATAGTACGCAAAAAGTTTTAGCGGCGCAAAAGAGCGCTAAATGGGCGCTAAATATTGGCAAAGGAAAATATTTGAAAATTCAATTTTGTTTCGCCATCGTGAAGTTGGCGAAACAGGCACAGTTTTGTTTATAACTTCCTTAGGGTCTATAGTACGCAAAAAGTTTTAGCGGCGCAAAAGAGCGCTAAATGGGCGCTAAATATTGGCAAAGGAAAATATTTGAAAATTCAATTTTGTTTCGCCATCGTGAAGTTAGCGAAACAGGCACAGTTTTGTTTATAACTTCCTTAGGGTCTATAGTACGCAAAAAGTTTTAGCGGCGCAAAAGAGCGCTAAATGGGCGCTAAATATTGGCAAAGGAAAATATTTGAAAATTCAATTTTGTTTCGCCATCGTGAAGTTGGCGAAACAGGCACAGTTTTGTTTATAACTTCCTTAGGGTCTATAGTACGCAAAAAGTTTCAGGGGCGCAAAAGAGCGCTAAATGGGCGCTAAATATTGGCAAAAGAAAAAATTCGAAAATTCAATTTTGTTTCGCCAGCGTGAAATTGGCGAGAAAATGATTTTTTGTAAATTAACTTGCTTATGACAAGAGATACAAAATTCGTTCTGATCGCGCAATTAGGCGCAAATTAGGCGCAAAATTTTTACCTACTTTTTAGAATTTGCGCCATACCTTGTTTCGCCAACTTCATAGACCCCTATCTGGTTCTATTTCACAAGATACAACGACGTTACTGTTAGAACTTGTTTATTATTGCACTTTGGCATAAGAAACTTTTACACGACACTTTATTACACAATCACAATCGTTTTTAGAGGTTATTTCAACGTGACACCAGACTATTCTGTTAGGTATATTTGTCGTATCTACACAAAATTTGTAGATACGACTTGAGACGGACCTGCTCTGTTAAGCTTATTTGTCATATCTACAAATAATTTTGTAGATACGATTTTAAAGTGTAAAAGATAGATAGATAGATAGATAGATAGATGTATTTCCAAATAAAACCATTACAGTTGTAGGAATAATAATAATATAAATAATAATATAGATAAAAGAGTTAATAATATACAATTACAATATACATACAAACAAAAAAAAAATACTTAAACAGAGAACGACATATTAAAATACTCATCAACATTATAAAATGCGCAGTCTGACAAAAGTGACCGAATACTTTGTTTAAATAGTTTAAGTGTGGGCGCACTCCTCACACTATCGGGCAGTTTATTGTAAACTGCTAGACCTGAGTAAAAGAATGATTTCCTAAAAAGTTCTGAATTAGGTTTAGGCAATTGTAATTTAGTTGAAGTGCGAGTGTTGTAACTATGGATGCCTTTACGTGTGCTAATAAATGGCAGTTGTTTATAAACAAGTAACGAAGTTTCATAAATATATAAATTAAAAAGAGTCATAATTTTACTTTTAATGAAAAGTGGTTTATAAGAATCTGTGCTTCCCTTATTATTCAGTAGTCGGATGGCCCTTTTTTGAATTTTAAACAATTGATTTAAGGGAGTGAAATTAGAATTTCCCCAAAAAGGTATTCCATATCTTAGTATTGGTTCAAAAAGTGCAAAGTAGGCCTGACGACCAACAGAGGTACTTAATTCACTAGATAATACTTTTAGAGCATAACAAGCTGACGCAAGTTTAGAACAGATATCAGTAATATGTTGATCCCATTTGAGGTTGTTATCTATCGTGCCAGCAATTTATATTATTTATATCCGAAGTAATTATATTTTGTAATATACTGAAATTTGTATGTTCCCAAGAAACTGTCGTATCATCAGCAAATAAAGTAAAATTTCCCGCTGTACAGGTTGCTGTAATGTCATTAATATATAATAAAAATAGGGGTGGTCCAAGAATACTCCCTTGCGGGACACCACAAAGCATATCTATTAAGTTAGAACGTGATGAACTAGCCTTATTTTTCGTGGGGATAATTTCAACAAGTTGTTTTCTGTTACAGATATATGAGCGAAACCAATCATGTGGAACTCCTCTAAACCCATAATAGTAAAGCTTATCCAATAATATTTCGAAATTAACACAGTCAAATGCTTTTTTCAAATCACAAAATAGAGTGAGGTTTAATTTGTTGTCATTTATACAGTCATAAATAAAAGATAGAAAATGTAGGATAGCATCATTGGTATATTTTTATGTTGCCTGAAGCCAAATTGGGAGTTATTAAGAATTTTGTTTGAGTATTTATAAATTTATAAATTGCATGATACGATTGAAAACAAGTTTCTCTATGACTTTAGAAAATGATGATTGAAGAGCAATAGGTCGATAGTTTGAGATTTCGGTTACCTCACCGCTCTTAAATAAAGGTTTGATCAGCGAAATTTTAAGACATTCTGGAAAGACTCCTTTTTGAAACGATGTGTTAATGATTTTCACAAAAACATCCATTGCTTCGTTGGGCAGGTTTTGCAGAATAGTAGTAGGGATATTATCATAACCTGCGTATGATTTATTTTTAATATCGTTAATAATATCAATGAGTTCGAATCTATCAGTTGGTCCCAGGAAAAAAGAGGGATAGTTAGTTGATAAACAACCTTGTTTTTATCTGTTTTTATATTGCTTGATATATTATTTGCGAGATCTAAGGCAACTGATTCAAAATAAGAATTAAAGCTATTAGCAATAGTATGTGAATCATCGATTATACTGTTGTTAACCTGTAATGTAATATTATTAGTACGGTTTTTTGATCTCCCAGTAACCGTATTAATTATATTCCAAACCTGCTTAGTTTTATTAGTTGCATTATTAATTTGTCTGGAAAAATGAAGGGTTTTCGCAGCTTTTATTACTTTGCGTAGTGTGGAATTATATTTCGTTATAAAATTTAAAATCGATTCGTTTGTTGTAAATTTCTTAATATGATTGAGAAATCTTTCATTGGCACAGGAAACGCGAATTGCCTTTGTTATCCATGATTTTTTGCATTTATATTTTACATTTCTTAGAGGGAACGCTTCATTAAAGATGGAGATTATTTTATTAATAAAATTGTTAAAGTCAATGTTTGTGTCATTAAACGAAACCAACGCAGACCAATTATAAGACGAGCAGAGATTTCTGAATTGAGTGTAGTTTTTCTTACTGAAAATTCGTTTCTTAGTAGTTATCTTTGCAGAATCCGTAGAAATTTGAATTTGGAATTTTCCTAAAATAATTTCATGATCAGATAGACCTGCAATAGCCTGCATCTGCACATTGTGAAAATTGGAGCATACGTAATCGATTGTGGAGGAGTTAGAGGAACGCCGAGTAATGAAGTCGACATGCATTGTCAGATTGTGCATTTTCAAAATGTTATTAAGAGATGATGAATAATGACTCATAGATTGATAATTAATATTAAGATCACCTGTTAAAATTATACATGATTTCACAGAAAAATTATTTAAAAGAATATCAAGATTTTGCAAGAAAACGCTAATGTCGCCTTGAGATCTATATATGCATAAAACGTACGTATTTATTTCATGGCAATATGCACAAGAAAATTCGAAAGAAAATTCATTGAGTAAGTAATCGTATAATGTAACTGGTTTAAAAATCACTTTATTGGTACCGTATATAGCTGTGCCACCATGTATATGCTGTTTTCTACAAAAGTTTGATACAAGAATGTAATTATCTAGTGAGGGCATGATTTGCTTGTCTGTGATCCAATGTTCGGTTAAACAAATTAGTGATGGATAATTGAGTTCGTCCATTAACACATTTAATTCATTGACTTTAGGTTGTATACTTTGGATATTAATTAACACTATACGTAAAAGGTTTGAATTAATTTTATCGTCGTAAATTAAAAAGAATTGTTTGAATCACTACAATAAGACGTGCTATCACAATTTGATAAAATCGGGTACAAATTAGGTTCATGAGGTTTTCTGAATCTGTTGTGTTCCGATAAAGTAATAATTTCTCTGTCTCGAGATATTGAGCCGTCTTGGATTAAATACTCTTGAAGGCCATCGTCAGTTCGTGGCAGTGATGGATATAGGTTACATTTATTATCAATACTATTGCATTCAGATGTATTGACAATACCGTGGTTGTCTTCAGTTGGGGTAATCACGATTAAGTTTGATTCACAGATAAAATTCTTATAAGTGAATTTTTGTTGAATACACCCCTTGAATACGTTGATTAAAAAGCGACATAAAATTGTCTTGCCCTTATGGTTCATATGAATGCTATAATTCTGAAAATGATTGCGATTTAGGATCTTATTTACATCAATAAACGAAATCGTTTTATTATAATTCTTCGCGGCCTTGTAAAGTACCAGGTTTGCTTCATATGTCAAATGATTTAGTACAGGTTTATTATCAGTGTATGGGATGGAACATAAGCAAACATTGGTGTGCTTTAAACTACCAAGTGACTTATCTAAAAATTCCTTTTTGATTGCCGTTCCCTTGAGTACATCGTTGTTTCCTCCCATTATGATAACGAGGTCTTCTTTTGTCATACCAGAAGTTAATCTGTCAACGTTGGAGAGTACATCTTCTAATTTAGCATTAGGTTTACGGAAAGTTTGAACTGAATAATTAGGTGAAATCAAATCGTTGATAACGGATGAAAGATTACGCACATGACTATCACCCAATACTACAATGGGTTTGACATTGCTAATATTAGTAGTTATTTTACCAACATTTGCGAAGTTTTTTGTTCCTGAATGACTAAGCGTCTTGCAATTTTGTGATAGAGATGATTAGATGGAATTGGAGATATCTGATGTATCGATGCTAGTTGTATTTTCCACGTTGTTAACATCAGCATGGTTTTGTAATTTTTCGGAGCGTAGATTTGTAATTTTTCGGGATAACCTTTTGTAGCATTTGAATGCGCTACGAATGGTGCCTTCAAGATATTTAATTTTATTTTCTAATGATTGTATTTTACTGCTTGCCGAGTTAATCCATTTAAGTTTTTTCTTTCGATTTATAGGAATTTTATTCGGGCTTTTTTAAAAAACTTGATTAAAAAACTAGAATCTAATGCATCTCGCAGGGATTTTACTAATTTGTCCTTCTTTCCCTTTACGGGAAGATTACGTTTTTGTAATTCGTTTTTTAATTCTATGACCTTTAAGTCCATGATGCGTTTACTATTGTCCATTTTGACCTTCCATGCGCACACAGCACAAATGCAAGTTTTATATACTTTCACCCACCAAAATAACAATTGTAGTAAGAAGAGGTGTGCACTATCTACCTATCTACCACTATACATAAGAAACACCTATTATAAAACACTTACAACGGTAGATAATCACAAATTTCAGAGCGCCACAACGGCAGGACACGAATTGGGCACCGCTTACCTGGGCCTTAATTACACCACCTGAATTCGGCACCAGACCTCGGATTAAACATTTAAGTTACAACTGAACTGGGCACTTTAAATAAAATCAGGATTAAGTTATTTGTTGGTATATTAACAGAAAATACAGAAAGGCAGCATTACAATACAATATTCGCTACTTAAAATTCATTTTAAAACTATAGCCACCTTTAATAATTTATTCTAAAAGTTTTGAAATTTCCAGTTTGAATAAAATCACGTCAACTTTCATATCGAGGGGGAAGTTTAAAGCCAGTATTGAAGTAATTTTATAATTCCCCCCTTCTCTCCAGCAACCCCCCCTTTGAAATTTCAAATTTCCCCCTACCTTGTGATATATCATTTTACAGGTAAAAAAAATCTCTATCTAATCACATTATTTTATATTCCACCCCCTCAACCTCAACCACCCCCACTTCCTGAAATCGTTGACATTTCCAATTTGAAAAAAAAAGTTCATTTTTATATCGAATGGGAAGGTTAAAACGACTATTGAAATACTTTTACAAAATTTGTTCCACATTCAAAAAACAGAGTGTTAGATTTAAGACAAAGTAGAGCTATTAAATAATAATTAAAATTACGACGGTGGGTAAAAATTGAAAGATCAACAGAAAAACAATTTTACGAGATTATGTTAATGGTTTCATAATAAATTTTCAAAATGTGCTCCATTATTAGCTAAACAATAAACAATTTATTTTGAAACTCTTCGCGAACTTTCATAAATGTGTCTGGGTTAATCCGCCTACACGCCTGGATTACCCTATTTCTTAACTCTTGAAGATTCGCAGGTGAGTAGTGTAAACAACTCTTTTCAAATGACCCCAAAGAATGAAATCAAGCGGTGTCAGGTCTGGAGATCTTGCCGGCCATTCTATAGAACACCTTCTACCAATCCATTTTCCGGGAAATCGTTGGTTCAACCAGTTTCGGACAGTAATGCGTAATGTGGAGGGGTTCCGTATGCAAAGTTTGTTCGTCCAGCACCATTTGACTTTCTTCATTGATCTGATTTTCCAACGACTGAGTAATAAGTGGATCAATTGTATTTTCCAATAATTCCAGATACAATTCGCTATTCAGGTTTCCGTCAATAAAAAAAGGAAAGGTTGTGATTACAGTGATTTCAGAAAGGTGACAAATAAATATAATTTTCTCCATTATACAGGGTGTTTCTAAAATAGGGTTCCAAACTTCTACAGCGTGTAGTACTCATCAAAATAAGGCAAAAAGTTCTAATAAACATATGGCCTAAAACGCACCCCTAGGGAGTTACAGGCCCTTAAAGGGTTTTTCACCCTGTAACTTTTTTTTGTTAAACATTCTTTTAATTTTTACCATAAATTTAGAATTTTTGGACATTTTTATGTAAAAAAGGTCCTCTTTGTTTAAATCAATATCGGCAACCTTTTTCGAGTAATTTGAGTTTGAAGATTACCATTTTTTCAAATTATTAGGCCGAAGGATTTGAATATTAATAATTACTCGAAAAAGGTTGCCGATATTGATTTAAACAAAGAGTGCCTTTTTTACATAAAAATGTCCAAAAATTCTAAATTTATGGTAAAAATTAAAAGAATGTTTAACAAAAAAAAGTTACAGGGTGAAAAACCCTTGCCTCTCCCTGAAAGGGACGCCCATGAGT
The DNA here is from genome assembly GCA_963082805.1 of Hemicrepidius hirtus. NCBI lineage: Eukaryota > Metazoa > Arthropoda > Insecta > Coleoptera > Elateridae > Hemicrepidius > Hemicrepidius hirtus. Next base: position 30,037,043 of record OY720161.1, on the reverse strand, counting down.
TTAAAAATCAAAAATGTACTAGCACGTCTTATTCAGAATGAAAAACTAAGTAAATTCCCATAATTTTGTCTATTTGTCTGTTACCGTTCTTCAAACAATAGAAGAAAACCAATTTCATCTGAACCCCTTTAAGGGCCTGTAACTCTCTAGGGGTGCGTTTTAGGCCATATGTTTATTAGAACTTTTTGCCTTATTTTGATGAGTACTACACGCTGTAGAAGTTTGGAACCCTATTTTAGAAACACCCTGTATAGGGGTGAAGCGAAGTGTAAATCTTACCTGATTGGTTAATTTCAGAAATAATGAGGGTGTAGAAGAATTTATACTTATTCGTAAACAATTAAATTTGTTTTTATTGTTATACAATTATAATACTGTTCTCCTAAGTAACTTAAATTAAAAACAAGGGTTCATATCGGGTGATTAGGAAGTACAGTGCCCAGTTCATGTGTCATTAACAGGTAATCAACATACCAGAAGATTAGGGATTAGAAAAGTGCGCAATTCGTGCCGCCACAACATAGAGCTGTCGACCGACCCAAGAATAATCTACCGAGTTACGACATCTTCGCCTAATAAGGCAACCATTATTGTAGATATTATGACCTTTATAGTATACCTTCTTGCACAGTTTTCTATGCAGATACGTCTTTTTGCTTTAAGACCGTAGTACCTATCTCCAGTTACGCAAAGCTTCACCACCAGGGGCGTTTGTGTTCCGATCTCCTGTAAACAGGCAACCAAATATACTACGAGTGAAAAATTATTTTTGGCTACGGAGCTTTGACGTAGCACAAGTTAAAATTTTCTCCTAATCCTCTCGTTTACCTGCTTGGGGTTGTAAACACTGTAATTGTAAAAGAATGTAAATATTATTTCTTAGTTATTTTAATAATTTAACCAAGACTTTGGCGTATTCTACCAAACATACAAGCTTACAAATTAACAAAAAAAAAACAAAACTTTTAAAAGCGCGAAACCTAACATTTATTCTTTTATGAGATAATTGCAGCCATTTATAATATTCGTCGAAATTAAAAAAATGAAATTGAAAGAAATATATATATATATACATGGCGTAAATATTGGATGGTGTGGGCATATAGTATCGCAAGTTAGTGCAGTACGCGCATGATGTCACAGTCGAGCTCGAGCCAGCATATCTCGAGCTGTTCGCAGTTCTCCAAACCAAAATTACTTGATGATTTCCACCAGAAAAATATTTAGATGTCATTCAAAAATGACTTACAAAATTAAAATCAATATATAATCACGTGATTTACTTACTGAAATAATACTCCAAAGTAAATATGAAAATATTAATTAAAAAAGATATTTAGATACATTATTGCAATATACCCTAAAAAATAAAACAAAGGATACACTTTAATAATTATTTTAAAAAATATATTTGAATGAACGAAAAAGTCAAACAAATATAGAATAACGGCTTTTATAATTGTTTAAATTGGAAATTATATGGAAATTAGCAGCCAATAAAACATAAATCAGGAAAAAAAGAAACACAATAAAAAAAAATTGTATATTTGACGTTTCGCTTTTATAAAAGCTTCATCAGAAATAAAGAATTTAAATAAACAATATAAAATTAAAGTTTAGCATATTTAATGGTAAAAAATTTCAATTTTGTTTCTTACAGATCTTAATATAATTTTTAATATTACATTTTTTTGTGGGTATAGCATCAGGTTTAATGTTTCGCCTTCTCTTTGGCGAATAATTTAACATTTCCTGCTGCTTTGTATTTTGGAAGCAAGTAGGTTCAAAATGTACTGAACATATTGTTGCTAAAAAAGTAGATCAGATCGCATAATATATAAATTTATATACGGAAACGGACAATATTACCATTTTTAAAGTTTACTTTATCATCCCGCTTAGAATTATTTAACCAAATGCTCGACAATGATTGATCTTTTGGAAATGTGAAAAATCTAATTCCTGTTGTGTTCCTGTTACTATTGGAACAACCCGCGACTGCACAATACGACATTGTAAAAACTGCAACCTGAACTAAGTTGTCAGTCTAAAACCTAGGTACCTAAGTAGCTTTACTGAATTATGAATTAGTGTGGTGCATTGCATTAGTGCATTGTATGATGCAAATGCGCTCGCACGTGCTCGACTGCTACGTCACACGGGCACCGCCTACTTGCGCAAAGCCGGCCCACACCATTTAACCTACCGATAGTTCAAGCCTCCGCACAGCAATCATGACGTCACAGTCGAAGCAGCAAGACTCGGTTTGTGCTTGCATGTGCACAGGTACGAATAGTATTCAAACTGCATATTCACAGTTATTTAGCCACCTACTGTAATTTATTTTTTGTTTTTTTACAGTATTTATTTATCATTTATAAATTATGAGAAATTATTCAAATCAAATTTATTTTAGATTGCACATACATTGAAAAACAGTACATAGAGAGTAAAGAAAAAATGAATTTCTCACGGATAATCATTAATTCAGTTATTTTAATCTATTTAGTTACCATTACAATTTCTAAAGAAATCCAACTTAAGAATTCCCAGAATTGCTCTTGCAATCTAAGCAAAGCTTGTGTATTGAAGGGCAAGTCCAGATTTACTGTAATTGTATAAATACTGTGTCGTTGCGAAGTTTAATAATAACTAGTGATAGTTTAAATTTACATTCATTACATGCTTATTTTTGTTTTGTTTTAAGAGATGTTAAGTTGTTATATTGATACTATTAGGTTAATAGGTTTTATATTATAATAGGTATTGTAGTATTTAATTTTCTCTTAGGTGTTTTGGAGTCAATGTCATAACGGCCACCTCATATTTCCGCCGTTATGGTCATGGTCACAACGTCCACCTATAAGTTTTGGTCAAAACGCCCACCTTTGTCATATCGGCAACTCAGGTTCGTGGTCACAAAGGCCACCTTGCTCACAACGGCCACACTTGTTTATAATTTGTAACACCAAACAACGCTGGTCACAACGGCCACCCGATTCTGTGTTGTTAGCAACGGCCCACCCGTGTTTAGAATTGTATCACCAAACAACGCTAATCACAACGGCCACCTTGGTCACAACGGCCACCCGATTTTGCTGGTCATAACGGCCACCTTGGTCACAACTGCCACCTGATTCTGTTGAACACAGCGGCCACCTTGGTCACAACGGCCACCTACCTAATTAGATATTTCCTCCCCGTACTGAGCTAAATCATAGCTAAATCAAGGATAAATATGCATTGGCATTGGCATACACAAATGCATGTTTTACACTTTGATTTGTTAATATGCATATTTTGTAAACAGAAGTATTGGTAACATGAGGTTTTTTCTTTCTCTATATGCGCTTTCAAGTAATATAATATGTTATTAAGTACAGCTCTTACAACTTTTAAATTACGATATTTTAGAAACAATTTCTCAGAAGAAGCTGTTCATTAACTGGGGTAAGACGATTTAGCACGATCTTGGAAAATAAGGTCCAAAAAAGAAACATTTTAACCTTCCAATTCCAAATCTGAATGTTCCACATTTAAACGCGTTCCGCGAAACGGGGTGAACTAAAGGGGGATGATGATTTCGGACCCACCTATGCTACGACTATTACAATAAAAATTATAATGAAAAATAAAAACACCAGTTTTGTAATAATAAGTGTTTATTATTTATTAGAAGAAATTACTGTAAACTAAAGCTGTTTGTTGCGAGTAGTGGACTGTATTTTTTGGTTGGAAGGAAGGATGGTTGATGTTGTAATTAGGACTACTAGTGCTTTGTGCAGTCTCACACAAAGGTTAATTGTAGACTTGGATCACTAGTAAAGGTTTTAGGTATTGGTGGTTCAAACTAACGCCTACGCAGCCTCACGCAGGAAAAGTAATGGCTTGGACCCGTTAGCTGAACAGAAATCGGACACTCAAAAATGTAGCGTAAACGTTTATTGTCTATCTACATTAAATGAATGACACTGAATCTAAAATTAACTGTGTTTATATACAAAAGTTGAAACCTGACTCAGGTATAGGATAACAAAGGTCGTCACATGAACCTTATTCGCTTACTTGCAATGCTTGCAGTAAAAATGCCCTAGATTTTATACTAACTAAGTGCTTAAATATTACATTCCATTATGAAATTAGTTTAAATATTTCTAAATCAACAGATTGGGTAAGTGTAAAAATTATTAAAATTAAAGGTAAAATTTATATATGAAATAAATGTAAAATAAAATTTATGTTTGAAGTTCAAACACTGTTCGACCCCTTTAGAAAAACTGCTCGTTGCGGTGCTAACTACATGTTGTAAATCTAATACAATTTACTTTCACGACTGCCTGTACTATCTGATTTAAATAGAAAACATAAAACAAAAAGAAGTCTTATCTCGGGGCTTTCGACACCTTGTACTGCATCTACAAGTATCACCTGTGGGTCCACTATTTCGCACAAACCTTATATTCACACAAAACAAAAAAGTTTCATCTGATCAAAAAGATATTTTTAAAATGAAACCAAACAAACTTAAATTTCAGACAGCACACAAAAAAAAAACATTTATTTATCATTAAACAAAAACAAATTACATAAAACAACAATCAAACGCCCTATAATTCTAATCCCAAATTCAAAATTTCTTAAATTTAAACAATACAAACACTTATCTTAACATGTTGACAATGATGAAAGATGAAATTCAAACTTCCCGCGCTTCTTTGTACTTCCAGGATCTGCGCCGACAACTCCACTCTTTAAATCGATATCGATCATGTTCAACTGCTGCTTCAACGTTTGTGACAACACCACAAATTAAATACACAACTTTGTTTTTTGGAACTCGAGGAAAGGACAAGCTCTTTCAAATGGTTTTAGCTTTGTGATCGTTTTTTTGTTCCCAAACCTTATTTATCCGTTAAAAGTTTCTTTTCTCCATGGAAACACACATTTTTTAAGGTAACATATGAACATCTCATTTGTTTTGGAGTTTATTAAATTTTCAAATGAATTTCTGGCCTCTATCTTTCTATTTTTCTCTAAACTAATCGCATATCTGAACACCCCATAATTTTAACTTTTCAAAAAGATCCCATATGATATGATTTGAAAACCGTCTGTAAAAACTGTTAGTTTTCTTGATTTTCTTGCTCAAAGGAAAATTCGTACAGTAGTAATTCTAGTAGAAAATTCATGTTCCTCATAATTTTTTCTATAACTGGATGTTCTTTACCGTTCACGGCACTTCCAAAAAAATCCAAAAATCAATAAAATTACAATTTTACAAACATAACCTAAAAGCTTACAAATTTTTCAGATTTCGTTCATTTAAGAAAATATGATACAATCGAAAACAAACCTTATCTAATTGAAGATATCTAAATAAAAAAAAAACATCTACAATCCTGGGACAACATATTACATCGTTACGTTTGCCTCATTATCGTAAGATGCTCGATATCATTTTTTTACAATTAAAAAAAACTTAATATTACAGCAAATAGCCTTTCACAAATAGCTAAATTCATGTAGACAATGAATTAAATTAACTAATAAACAAATTTTACACCCTCGTTAGGTTATATACCGGGTGAGTCAGACCACCCGTATCAGTCGTTTTTTTCGAAAACGGTTAATCGTAGAGAGTCGGGCCAAATTTTTTTATTACAAAAGCCTGCATGAAGAATCGAATGGTGACATTGGCATTCGCCGGAAAAATCGGCATCCTGAAGAGTTTGCTCACAAGTTCTTTTAACACTAAAAATACAGCTTTGTAAGTTCCCGTTCTTCTATTGGGCATTAATGCAAAAGTACATGCGAAAGTCTATTTAAAAGCCCAAGTTAGTCAACATATTACAGTAGGTGATCGCATACTCACAATTCCATATTAGACTGCTAACATCGTCAGTAACTGACCGCTTTGAGGCTTGATCTTGAAAGTGCCATCGACATGAAATTATTTAGCTGTGGACAGGACGGTTTTTAGATCCTCGGCTAAAAAGAGTACCGACATGTTTGGAGCTTCCCGAACCACACCGCTACAAAATGGTTTGCCATCTTATTTATTTATTTATTTATTTATTTATTTATTTATTTATTTATTTATTTATTTATCAAACCAAATCTCTGATTAACTTCACATATTCTGCCGTATTCTTCCAAAGTAGCTGGAAACATTGGTTGAGCTTTTTTTCTTTGGCGTCCCATTGTGCAAGTTAGGCCTGGAAAGCTCAATTGTGCAGCAACACCAACAGGAGCTCTACGAAGAATTAATTCAGTTTCAATAAATAGAAAGTTTTGTTTACTTTGCACCTTCCTCTACATAAATCGTCCTAATTTCTTCGCTGGATGTTTTTGCTTGATTAACAATACTCTTTTTAACAGCAACGCTTCTTTTTTTCTACATTAGCTAGGTGATTGTGGATCTCGCCTAACTTTTTAAATATAGTGTCGTTGCAAGAAGCCCTTGCGGGGCATTCTTTTTCTACACAGACAAGATATATTATACCGCTTTTGTACGTTTTCTGGCGATAAAAAAACCGCGTTCGTTTTCACAAGTATAGCAGGTAGAACCCTGTCTGTACCCAGGAACTTTTTGGATTTCCATTTCTATAACATTAATTGTTTCTATTAGCACACCAACACTCAGAAAAGCTCAAGTTGTTTTTAGAACTATGTATTTTGAACCACTAATGTATACATCGTGAAAATAAAAGCAATTGTCGTACACTAATCTTACTACTTGTCAGCCAATGACCAAGGGCTGCTTGCTTATCAGCACCCCCCATTTAAACCAGCCAGAGGAAGAAAAGTTATTTGTATAATAACAACATATTTTTGCACCACAGAGGTGAAGGGGAAAATTCAAACAACTGATTACCTATCACCTGCGATCATGTGTTTGACGGTGTCTTGCCATTTGCGCCGTAGCCACTTGCGCCGACTCATTAAATCTTGCCATTTGCGCCGCTTAAATGTTTGTTTCAAGTAAAAGTTGCCATTTGCGCCGAATGCAATATCAGTATTTTAAGGCAAACCATTAGGGGGAGATTTTAGTAACTTAAAATAATTTTCTGTTATCATCATCATCAATATTGCACATACAGCTGACCGAAGTCTCTCCCAGGTATATTCTGCTATACCAGCCACTAAGAGCGACTCCCCGCAAGGTAGCGGGGCGTCGATCCAATAGCGTCGCAAGCAGCTTACCCCAAGCTTACCATACGCCAATAGGACGGGGTTTGGTGGGAAAAAGTGAGCGGCTGGGATGGGTGTGGTGTCACATAGCTTTAGTGTACCGGCAGCAATTCCCCACACGATACGGCTGTTGCAACACCGAGAGGTAGTTAGTAGGTTGTATCCCTAATGGGAGTTAGCGACACAGCCACACATGTTAGTTGTGTATAGATATAAATATAATATAATATAATATAATAATAGAATAATAAATATAATATATAATAAAATATAAATATCAAATAAAATATCGACTTTAACATATTTAATAACAAATATATAATAAAAAATAAATATAAATAAAAAATATTATAAAGAGTAGTTCGCAGTTTCTGCTCTTCCGTCCGTGAGATGGGTTTCCTGAAGGCAGGCTATATCTATACCTTGTGAGAATAGTGCCTCGTCTATTTGTTCTCTTTTTTCCCTGACCCTTGCTCCTCGAACATTCCAGGTTGCGATCGCTAGACTCCTTGGGTTATGCGGAAGGCGGGGTGGGGTTGCTGTTGGTGTGCACAGCGACAGGTTATATTGGCCCGGGAGAGCTGAAGTAACCCTCGGTTTACTTAGACAAAACCCTTAAACTGTAACTATAATCACTTAACACTTAACCCCTTCGCTACCAGATCGATTATGCAAAACTCCTCTGGTAAACCAGATTTTACACAATTTTCAATTAGCTGTATCTTGAGTTATGTTTCAATTAGCCATTCCAGATTTTTTGCAGTTCATTAGAGCAATATAGAAAAAATATGAAAACCTTATTCAAAATGGCGGTTGGCGGCCATATTTGATTTGCGTATAATCTGTTATTGTCGTTGATGGCGTCAAATTAGTTCAATTCTTTTTTCGTTCGTAACTAGGGTCATTACTCAAGTTACTATAATGACTTTCCGGCATTTTTAAAAAAGCTAGAAGTCCAAAATACTTATAGAACCCCACAGCGACACTAACAGCTGTAGAAAGACTGGCCGGCAAATGTAACGCATTGCTTGACCTTCGCCGAAAAAAAATTTTTCGCCTAAACCAGTATACTAAATAACAAATCCGCCCAGAAACCAGCTCTGAAACGGGTACTTAGTTAAGACAAGCGTGTTGCCTCATGTGGCTACATGGTTTGTACAAGGCGTATCCCATGTTGCCGCATGCGGCAACATGGTAGCGATGGGGTTAAAATAGAATTTTTAACAAGAAACCAACCCTCCAGTGCAGTGCCGATTTATCCATTAGGCAAGAAAGGCAGCTGCCTAGGGCGGCACTATTTTGGGGGCGGCAAAAAATACGAATTAATTTTAACAAAAAATGAATACAAGGAAACATTCAAAAACAAAAAATATAAATTTATTTGGTCGATTATATTTACTTATTAGATTCGTATAATTATGTAAACGGAGTGTACAGTTAGTTCAGTGCAAATGGTTTGTAGGAGGCGTTATTACCGCTGAATTTAATACTTTATAGGTATAAACTTTTTTCTATGTACAAGCGGATAGGTTTCACCATGGAGCACCCAACAGCTGAGCGTATGTATATATGTTATAGACAAAACGCGAAGTAAGACAAATCGCGTTTTGTCTAGATAAAACCAGAAATGTCTACTGGTAGTAGACAAAGTCCGAATATTTCATCACTTCGTGTTTTGTCCTGCCAACAAGCGTTTTGTCTGTGTTAAGTTAGACAGAAGACGTTCAGACCATTAAAATCTATACCCTAACCTCACTTTTACGGGTGATCGTGAAGACTTGATTTCAGATTGTATCTGTTGTAATTCACTAAACTTATCCTATGTTGTTCCTAAATACGTTCTGAATTAATAAATTAACAAAAACGTTCTATTATGAGTTCATAAATTTGACTATATCTTTTGTCTGAAGTTGCTTAGACAGAATGTGTTTGGTCCAGACAAAGATCGAAATAATAAAAATATGGATGCAGTTCACCTATTGTCTAAACGTCTTAGACATTTCGGATATTGTCTGGACAAAACGCGAATAGTCTACATTTCGTGTTTTGTCCATAACATATACACAAGTCCACTGGGTTTGTGAAAAATAAAAAATAATTCACAAACTGCAACTAACCTAAAGCAAAGACCTTGCAAAGACTGTGGGGCGCCCCCCCACCGACTTTAGGTTAGTTGCAATTTGAGAATTATTTTTCACAAACCCAGTGGACTTGTGTATACAGACTTATCTTAAACTTATCCGAAAAAATTTAACCATATATGCACTTTTAAATAAGAAATCGATTTGTTAAAAAAAAATTTAATAAAAGTCCAACAGAAAACGAGATAAAAATTGTTAAAATTACAAATTAATAAAAAAAAAAAGCTGAATCCGGAATTTCAATTTTTATTTATAATATAGGGGCGGCAGTGATCTTCGGCCTGCTTCTGCTTCCCTCGCTACGCTACCTGGGAGTACCTGTGGCACAGGTGTTTCAGGTATCACTCGTGTTGTTCGGGCACCTGCACGTCTTTGAACACACTTCCGACACACTTTTTGTTGTTTTCCGACGGTATGACTGACAGAAACCGTCAAAAACTCTTTAAAACACTCGGATCGTTTCACAACACGTCTGGTCTGGGTGAGAACCTGGGTGGATGTTCCTTAAAATAATTTTCTGTTATAGAATCCAAAATTTTCTTTTATTGGTTCTGCAGGTAAGTATTGGTAATTTCCGCAGCAAGTTATAGTTAAACCCTACAGGTGAATTCCGCACAAACCATTAAAATACCTAGGTACTTCAAGTCAGAATAATAAGAGCTAGACCAATATTACTTCAAACTCACACCTTTCAAACTCTAAATAAATGATTGAGTCAATTTTTTTGTGTGCAATTTTACAATCTTAAGAAAAAACAAACAATTGCCTGGCAGTGATATTTTATTACACGGAGCATTTGAAAGAGATAGAAAAAAGTTTAAAAAATTTGAAAATTTAAAAACAAACAGCAATAGTAATCATCAATAGCAATCATTTGATAGAGTTGATACAGGCTACTTACTTAATACTTCCATCGTTATTGATGATGAGAAAGTGCATTTCGATGTAATAGGTTTTTTTCTTGACAAAATAGTAGCAAATTGATGCATTAATGGTTTGCTTTCATATTAAGTTACTACACCTTGTTAGTCCAGATACTGCTTAATGACTGTTTATTATTACAGTGCAGTGGGATTAAGATACTTCGGCGCAAATGGCTATCTTTACCTAAAGATTTAATTTAAGGGGCGCAAATGGCAAGATTTAATGAGTCGGCGCAAGTGGCAACGGCGCAACTGGCTAGTAATCTGTTTGACGGCGATAATAAAAAGAAGTATGGGCATTTCGGGCATATGTAAATTGGGCCACGACTACCTGTCCTGCATAATGCGGTTGTTAATCTACATGTATTTTGGGCCATCTGCCATATGTAAACTGGGCCACGTAGATTCGGATGTCGTTAGCTGGGTGTATCTTAACGTGAGTATCTTAAAGTAAATTACCTGTAAGTAGGTAAGGCCCAGAGTAACAGCATTATGAGTTCGTACGTATATAAGTACCTACCTATATTTTTAAACAGGTCAAATATACCGGGTGTCTGCTTAAGGATGAGGACCGGCGATATCTACTGATCCGTTTATCGTAGAGCTTTGGGAAAAAAGTTTTTATGACAAAAGCTGCCAAGAGAAATTTACTGAAAATAATTTTAAGTCCGTAAATTGACCGGAAGGGGGCGCAACTATCAGGGTCAACTAGAAAATCGGGCATTTCAACCAAATTCTGACGGATAAGGTAGGTCGAAATTATATTTACTAAAATCTCTTGACAATTTCACACAATTTTGACCAGACATTTAGTACCCTAGCGCCCTTAATAAGGGCACGAGGAAGGAGGACATTTCTCCACAATAAAATGGCGATAACTTCGGTTTCCCTGAACCAAATCGAACAAACTTGAGCTCGTTGGAAAGAGCCTTTCAGATAATTCAGAATTCAGGTTTGATATAATTATTTTGTCCTTCGGACAAACCTTAATAGGCACTGTTTTAAAATTTGACACATTTATTGATTTTTCTTTAAATTTTTAAATGAGACGGTATGATTATTATAGCTCGACTAAATAGTGAATCAAATAAGGAAGACAATTGCGCAAACCGGATATCGATATCTTTTTCCAATCCAAAGTTATGGTCAAAATACGGGTTCAAGAGAAGGCCGGCACCTAAGAAAAACAAATAAAAACGCAGTTTCCATGGAAAGAAATAAAAAAAGATTTTAAAATTTATTGCAAACAATTAAAAGTAGTAGAAACACAAAACACAACGAAGAAACTGACAGAAAAAACGCAGGAATACGCATATAAAACTACGATAATGTGGCCATATTAATTTTTTTTTATAAATGTTCAAAATGTTGACCGTCATTTTCAACACAAAGGTGTAATCTCCGACCGGTAGAAAACACAGCCGCTTCAATTTCAGCCGTAGAAATGCTGTTTATAGCATTTTGAATCCTCTCGATCATATTTTCTCGGGTAGTTGGTCTGGTTTGAAAGACCAAGTCCTTTAATCGTCCCCATAAATAAAAATCAAGACAGGTTAGATCGGGAGATCTCGGTGGCCACGGAAATAAACTGCCTCTTCCAATCCATGGGTTAAGAAACTGTTCATCGAGATAAGTACGAACGTCCTGCGAAAAATGAGCAGGGCACCCATCATGCTGGTACCACATGTTAATTCTCGTCTCTAAGGATACATCTTCTAGAAGCTGCGGTAAATCGTGCATCAAGAACTGTAAATATCTACCACTATTAAGATTCCCATTGAAAATAAATGGTCCAATAATTTTTCCGTCAACAATACCACACCATACATTTACGCTCCAACGATTTTGATGGGCAACTGGCTGCATCCAGTGTGGATTGTTTTCAGACCAATAGTGCATATTATGCAGATTAACCCCCCCAGCACTATTAAAGGTAGCCTCATCGGTCCATAAAATTCTGGACAACAACTGAGGATCTGCTTCTACCATGTTCAGGAGCCAATGACAGTGATCTATCCTCTGATCGAAATCCGGATTCGCTAAGGCTTGGTGAAGGGCAACATGATAAGGATGCAACCTGTGATCCTTTAAAATTTTATGGACGCGCCACCTTGTTATTTGCAAGTCCCTTGAAATTTCTCTAACACGTAAATGGGGATCAGCTTCGATGTGCGCCAGAACATTGATAATATTCTCTTCATTTCGAATTCTACGACGTCTTACCGGTACTGGAATAGGTTGTACGCGCCCAGTTTCTCGCAAACGCAAAAACTTCTCTAGAATGGTGCCTTCTTTCTGGATACCTTAATGCATACTCTCTTGATGCTATTACTGCATTTTCAAAGGATTGAAAATAAACCGCAAGCATATCATAGGCTTCAGCGTTCGTATAAGGCATATTTCAAAAATAACTAACAAAATGAAAGAATTATACTTTAAACTGCAACTAAATATTCTCAAAAAGAAACTCGTGACATAATTGACAATACCATTATGTTTTCTTTTGTTTGTTTCCATGGAAACTGCGTTTTTATTTGTTTTTCTTAGGTGCCGGCCTCCTCTTGAACCCGTATTTTGACCATAACTTTGGATTGGAAAAAGATATCGATATCCGGTTTGCGCAATTGTCTTCCTTATTTGATTTACTATTTAGTCGAGCTATAATAATCATACAGTCTCATTTAAAAATTTAAAGAAAAATCAATAAATTTGTCAAATTTTAAAACAGCGCCTATTAATGTTTGTCCGAAGGACAAAATAATTATATCAAACCTGAATTCTGAATTATCTCGAAAGGCTCTTTCCAACGAGCTCAAGTTTGTTCGATTTGGTTCAGGGAAACCGAAGTTATCGCCATTTTATTGTGGAGAAATGCCCCCCTATACTTGGCTGTATATTAAAATATTAATTACTTAATCAATTTCTCTCCCTATTTTTATTTGAATTAAAAAGGCGGTTAGCTATCTAACGACTAAACATTCCTTTCAATTAGGAAGTTTCAGCTTCTCATTTACCCCTAACTCATATAATATGCGCGACTTAAATAAACTCAAATGTCGTTAGATTTCCTCTTGTTTTAAATTCTTAAAACTACTCCTTAATTTTCTTGTGGCGCCCTAGAAAACTTTCCAATACTGGAGGACAGTAATTTTAATTAAATAAACAAGAGACTAGGTGTCTCAAAAAATTGAGGTATACTTCCCGGCGAAAACAGGGGTTTCATAATGTCTCTGACATATATTATCAATAATTGGAAGTATTACCTACCTATATAGGATTTCAGACAATCTCTTTGCCAAAAACTTGATTATGCCTCTATAATCAATTTGACAGAACTCATATACCGAGAAAAATACATTTCTCTAAAATTAATGCTACAGGAAAGGGCCTTTTAATTCTAAAGTAAGTGAAAATATTATTTTCAGTTAAATGAGAATCAATTTCCTGAGCTCGGCGAAGCTAACCTTTGTATGACATTATTGGAATGTCATGTAATCATTTATTAGTAGAACTTGGAACAAATTCACCTGTTATCAGTAGAGAAGCTCGAAGACACGTGATAACAAAACTTTCTCTCTTTGAGGATAATAATATTTTTTTTTTTATCTTCTAATTTACTTTACTTTTTGTACTACCTACTAGTAATTACATTTATATTTTTTAGAGCTTATTCAATATTTGAACTCTCCTCTAATTCATCCGAGGGTCCAATCGGATTATTATCATTAATTGAATCATCTGTACTGTCACTGCTAGAGGACGTACCATCATCTGCTGGAGGAAACCAGCTATCTTTATAAGGTAACATTCTTGAAATATGGACAACTTCTTGCTTAGCATTTGATGCTTTACCTTTCTTAATTAAATAATCTACTTCAGACAATACAATATAATATGGTCCAAACCATCGTAATAAAAGTTTTTCGCTTTTACCCACCTTCCGTACAGGTGTAAAGACTTTCACTTTCTGGTTAATTTCAAATTTAGTTAATCTGTGTTTTGAGTCGTATCGACTTTTATCCTTTTCTTGTTGACTATTAATATTTTGAACTGCTAAATTCCTAGCAAATAATGCACGGTCGCGTGATTCTATAACATTGCTAGATTCAACAGGAATATTTAATTGAACATCCGTTGGTAACCGTGGTTGTCTACCATAAACTAACATGAATGGGGATAGTTTAGTCGTCTCTTGGCGAGATACATTATAAGCCCATGTAACATGGACGAGATGGTGATCCCAATCAGTTTGTTTCGTGTTTGTGTAAACACTAAGCATATCCACAATTGTATGATTGGTTCGTTCAACTAACCCGTTACAGGCTGGATGATATGCTGTTGTGAATCTGCTGTCGATACCCATAATTCTTAGTAATTCGGTTACTAGTTGGGATTGAAATACTTTTCCGCGATCTGAAATTATATATTTTGGACTCCCATGTCTACAAATAATTTGTTCTAATAAAAATTGTGTTACTGGTTCACTTTTACCGCTAGGTAAAGCTCTTGTTTCACAATAACGCGTTGCATAATCCGTAGCTACAACTATTGTTGTTTTTCCTCTTTGGCTTTTACGAAGAGGACCCACCAGGTCAATTCCTATTTTTTCAAATGGAACACCAATAGAAATTGGTTGTAATTGCCCAGGGGTTTTTTGTGTACTCCCTTTTCTTGCTTGACAGGATTGACATCCCGAAACATATTTCTTTACATCTTTCAAGAGACCATCCCAATAATAATTCATTTTTATTTTATGGTATGTTTTAGTAATACCCAAATGTCCTGCCATTGGAGCATCATGATTGTTGTATAAAATTTCGAATTTAAGAGTATTTGGTACTAATAAAAGATACTGAGAACCCTCCGAGCTAGGATTTTTCTTGTAGAGGACATTATTTATTAATGTAAATGACTTAGCTCGTCTACGTTCGCTAATTGTTAATGTTATATTTATATTTATAATGTTATTATTTATATATTTATATTTTCTAATGCTGTGAAAAGTTTATTTAATTTATTTTCTTGACGTTGTAGGATACCGATATCATCTGGTATTGTGACAAAAGTTGGAACATACTCCGCTTGAATCTCATCAAATTCAGTCGCGAATTGACAAGGATTACGAGACAAAGCGTCAACATCCTTATTCAAGACTCCACGTTTATGTTTAATTCTATAATCAAAATCTTGAAGTCGTATGGACCAACGTATGAGACGTCCACTTATACCTTTAGCGCTCCGTAACCAACAAAGTGCATGATGGTCTGTAACAATGGTTATGTGTTTACCGTAGACGTATGGTCGTAGGTAAGTTAAACTCCAAATAGCTGTTAGTGCCTCTAATTCGGAAATGGAATAATTTTTTTCAGCTTTGGTTAGGCTTCTTGAAATGAATGCAATTGGAAAAAATTCGTTATTAAATTTTTGTAGCAATATGGATCCGATTCCTTCACGACTTGCGTCTATCCGTAATTCTGTTTCAGCTTCCGGATTAAAATGATGTAGGATTGGTGCAGTTGTTAATTTATCCTTCAGCGTATCAAATGCATTTTGTTGTATTTCTTCCCAGGCAAATTTAACTGATGGTTTAGTAATTTCATACAGTGGTTTAGCTATTCTGGCATAATTCTCTATGTGCTTTCTATAATAATTACACATTCCTAGGAATGATTGTACTTTTTTAGCTGTTGTTGGTGTGGGAAATTTTGTTATAGCTGCTATTTTAGTATTGTCTGGTAAAATACCTTTTGCATTAACTGTATGACCTAAGATAGTTAATTCTGTTTGTGCATAACTGCATTTACTAGGTTTTAATGATAATTTATAATACCGTAATTTATCGAAAGCATGTTGTAAACGAACTAAATGTTCATCAAATGTTTTTGAAAAAATTATAATGTCATCCAGGTATATAAGTAATTCTTTAAATTTTAAATCTGAAAAAACTTTATCTGCCATGTTTTGAAATGTCCTAGGCGCATTTGTTAAGCCAAAACTCATTACATTAAATTCGTATAGTCCATCTGGTGAAATAAAAGCAGTTTTTTCCTTATCGCTTTCTTTTACATTAATTTGGAAGTATCCACTAAACATATCTAGGGATGAAAAATACTGATTAGATCCTAGATAGCTGATAATGTCGTCTATGACGGGGAGGGGATAACTAAATTTTTTCGTGACCCCATTTAATTTTCGGTAATCGATACAAAATCTAATAGAATTTTCTTTCTTTTTGACTAGGACTATTGGAGATGCCCATCCACTTTGTGATTCTCTAATTATGTTGTATTTAAGCATTTCGTTTATTTGGTCTTGAATAATTTGTCTCTCTTTATGTGACACTCTGTATGGTTTTGATTTAATTGGTTCAGAGTATTCAACTATTATTTCATGTTCTACTAAGTTAGTTTATCCCATTTCTGAGAAGTTAGTTGCAAAAATATCCTGGTATTCATTTATTAATTTTTGTAATTGTTCTCGTTGAGTCGTTGTTAACGCAGGATTTATGTTGTCTTTACTTTGGTTAGGGTTTTCACAAACATCAAGAGTTGCTACTAAATTCAAATCCTCAAGCATTTCAAGATATGCTAATGTAGTTCCTGCCAGTAAACGTATTTTATTTAAATTGTTGGATTGCACTGTAATCTTCCAATCCTTCTTATTGATCTGATCAATATTGTTGTGATATTGACTCGGGACTTGTACGATTACTTAGTCTAAATTAAATAAAGGTTGATAGCTACCTTAAGCTTACGTTTAATAAATTTGTCAAATTTTATTTTTATTTTTTTTTTTCAATAAATCGGTTATGTTCATAATAAATATTATTTCGGTTTCTGAAGGCTCTTATCTCAGGATATTTGGTTCTTTGTTTGTATTTGTCTTGGTATCAGCTGTGGTTCGTTTCTATCTTTCAAAATTTGGGCCATATTTGGTTCCGATATGCTTTCGTTTGGTCGACTAAAAGTAAATGTTTATTAATGTCATAAAATTATGTAATTATGTAAAAATGGGTTTAGTATTTAAGATAATTCTTTGTCTGAAGGAATTTAGCTATTTGTGAAAGGCTATGTTTTTATTTTAAGTTTTTTATTTATATAATTTGTTATCGAAGCATCTTACAATACTCGGATAAACGTTGGTTTGTTCAATAGGTTGTCCCAGTATTTGTGATGTGGGTTGTAGCTATCTCTTTAGTTAGAAACGGTTTATCTTCATGTTTCTTTTATATGGAAAATGATTTTCTTAAAAAATCGTTTATCTAAAAATTTAAGGTTTGAGGTTATGTTATCAAAATTTATAAATTATTAATTTTGGACTTTGGTGGAGTTTTTGGTGAAAAGCAAAGAACTTAAAGTGTGTAGAAAATGGTGAGGAATCTGAAAATTTATATGATTTGAGTGAAAAAGTTATCCTTTAATAAGGAAAATTAACAAATTTGAAGGGTTTTGCAGATGGTATTGAAAACATAGCAAATGGGATATCATTCAAAAGAGAAAATTATAAGGAATCTGAAAATGTGCGTAGTTTTGTGAAGTCTTGCAGTAGAAAGGCCAGAAAGGCATTTAAAATTATTATATTAAAAAAACAATTGATGTTCAAATGTTTCTACAGTAAAAATGTTTGTTACCATGGTGAAAAACAAACTTGTTGACAAAGGTGATAAATAGGCCTGGAAAAACAAAAAGGACTCACTCAGCTAAAGGTTCTTGAAAGAGCGTGTCGTTTCCTCGAGTCAGAAAATTATAAAGTTGAATTTTATGTTGTGTTTGCAACTGGAGAATCAGCCATCTTGCAGTGTATCTTGTTGGTGATCTATTATTGAATACGAGATTGGATTTGTTCGTACGAGATTGGATTTGTTCGTACGAGATTGGATTTGTTCGTTGCAGATCGGGAAATTGAAAGAAGCGCGGGAATTTTGAAGTACGCTATACACCAGAGTTCGAACCAATTATAAGATAAGTTTTTTTTTTAGTATTTAAATTTAATTTTGAGCCTAGGGATGATAGGGTGTTTAATTGTTTGTTTTTAATTTAAATTTTTTTTTGTGTGGCAGTAAATTTTAATGTTCCTTCTGTGTAAATAAATTTCAATTTTGTTTGTGTGTTGCTTAAAATTTTTGTCATTTCATTTTCTTGTTGTTTATCGTATGAAAGTTTTTTGTTGTGTTTATGCTAAATAGTGGACCCACAGAAGATACTTGTCAGAGCAGGACAAGGTATCGAAGGAGCCCGAGATAAGAGTTCTTTTGTTTGTTTATTTTTCTTGTAGATCTAACTCGTACAGGTAAAGTTGATCAATATTTACAGCATATTTTTTTTATTAGCACCGCTAAGAGCAGAGTTAGGATACAGAGTAATATTAGTCGCAACTAATTTATGCTTAGACAAGAGAATTTCTTGTAAACATATTTTATACGGATTACATGACAAATTGTCAACATTTTCTAATTGTAAGTCTAAAATGCTTACTGTGTTCGGTAGAATTTCTATGTCATTGATTAAACGTAATTTTCCTTTAACTTTTTGTTCATATGGTGCATCAATGTCGTCTAAAAAATTTCTAGATTTATAAAATAAATTTGAAGAATTTGTCCAAAGGTCCCTGATATTTGTTTTATGTATTTGAATTGTAATTGGTTGTACTGAAGTATTCTTTAATGTTATAGTGTGATTTTGAAAATTAATTATACTTTTATGTTCTAGTAAAAATTTCATTCCGAGGATCAATGGTCTGGGTGAAGATTCGATTACTAATGCCGAAATTGTTGTTGTGCCAATTTTGAATCGTTAAATTTACCAATGATGATCCTAAGGTTGACAATTTACGATTATCAACCGTTGATAAAAATGAAATAGGACTAGGCTGTATTACTGTATGTACAAAATTTTGACTTATTACGTTTTCTACGGCACCTGTATCTATTATAATTTCCACTTTCTCATTATTAATATATCCTACAATAAGTAAAACTTGTAATTTATTATGAACATCAGGGAGCCTTTGATCAATGTGTAGGACAGCTGTTAGGCTCAGTGCTTCCGCTGTCCTGTCCCGTTTCCCGAAGAATTAGGTTGCACGTAATTGTTACGGTTATATGCTCTACCCCTCGTATTTGTATTCGATGAGTAACGTGTTGGTTGATTTTGTCCCGAATGATTATATGTTGAACTATTTTGTCTTGCCATGCACATACTGATAGTATGTCCTGGTTTATTGCAGTGAAAACAAATAGGTCTCCCATCTGGAGTACGTGTTGAGCCAGTGGCGAAGTTAACCTTTCAATGTTGGGGGGGCTCAAGCCCCAGGACCAAGGACGGCTCAAGGTAATTTTGTCGGAAATGCGAGCGAAGCGAGCATAAGAATGCGCCGCAGGCGATTTTTTTTTCAAAAGTGGGCGTGGCCAATTTTTAACGTGTTGTACGATCATCTGAGAATTTGAATGGCAAATAAAAAAATTCAAAATGTTAAACTTTTTAGATATGAAATTGCAAATTTTGCGGTTGAAAAACAATAATCGAGAAAAAAACATTTCATTATTTCCAAATAAATTTCATTATTTCAAAAAATAAGGAGTACTATTTTTTAACGTATCACATGACTTATTATTATTAATTTATTACTAGTACTAGGAACGGAACCAGGATCACTTGTAATGAACCGTTTAAAAGCAGCCGCTTGTTTTTCGACTCCAGCAGCTATTTGTACCTTTCTTTTCCGATAAAAATTGTGTTGTGGTCTGTACATGTACTTGGTCAAGTTCATAATATTAAAGGAATGGGGCACGGGGGAGGTTGACACAAGCTGTCTCAAAGCTAGACAAAAACGTTCATTTTGGTTTTTCGAATTATTACAACTAGGTAGTATGTTTTAATATTATTCAGAAATTCTCCATTACCATTATCACGAATATGTAAACTAATTATTGTTGCATTAAATTTAAAAAGTACTTTTTAAAAAGCAAAATAATTTTTGACTCAAGTTTGGCGCCCCCCAGGGCTGGCGCCCTGGGCGGTCGCCCAGCCCTTGAGCCGCCCCTGTCCAGGACCTTGGGAATATAAAATTTTAGGATTAAAAAACAGAATTTAATCTTCAAAATTTTAATGAAACTAATTCTAAACAAACGAATACTTATTGTTTAAAAAAATGAATAATTCCTTACTATAGTGAAAGTCAAGGTGAGTTTGCAGTGTGCAAGGTATAGGGCAATGTTATTCTTATGGGAGCTTTCAGCTTTCTGGCAGCCACCCTAATTTAGCTCAGAAGTTCTCAAAAGTTGTATTTGACTTAAAAGTTCTAGATTTGTACGTTTACAAGGATAATCTTGTTAGACAACAATGGCAGGGTTAGCTTACGACTGCTGGTAAATATTTATTTCAAAACAGTTTTCTACAGAAATATAGCATCGTCGGCTTGCATAAGACGCTACACTGCAAACTCACCTAGACTTTCACTATAGGCGCGCGTCACATGTCACTACATCACAAAAGCTTTAATTTTCGGTTTCCTAACTTCAAAAACTCGTCTATTATTTGTTGATCTTCAATATTTTTTGCCATATCATTATTAATGTTAAGTAGTGAAAGGCTACTAAATCTATCTTGAGCCATTCGACTTCGTAACCATGTTTTGATGCGTCGCATGGTTGAAAAAGATCTTTCACAAGTAGTCGATCCAATGGGCAGTATCAGTGCTATTTGAAGCAGTCTGAATGTGTTTGGGAAAGTATTTTTTGTCACAATGGATTTTAGGTTTGACAACTTATCAGTATCACCGACTTTGTCCTCGAGGCAATTTTTGACCACATGCATCTCCGCTTTGAGTGAATCTTTTTCAATATTAAATAACTCCCTGTAATGTTCTACGAAAAACTGGCTTCCTACTGGATCCATTTCTAAAAATTTATCTGTTGAAATAGCCAGCCGTTGACTGGTTTCGGAAAATCTGATTTTCATATGATTTATGATACTGTCAAGCATGCGATAATGTGCATTGATCAGCCAGAAATTCCTTATTTCATTGAAGGTTGTTCCAGAACTAGTAGGAGCATCATCATTTTCATTCCGACCTATAGTCGACATTACAGCGTATTCACTCAAATTACTCGACATCGTCTTCTTTCTTTTGGAAGATCTTCCAGTATCTAAGTTAACCTCATTTTGTTGTGCTATTTTTTTAATATCTTGCCATAGTTCATTGAATGATGCCTCGTTTCTTTTCTTTTCCAGGGTTTTTATTGTTCCATTTATTATGTTTGTGGATGCGCCTAGTGTATTTTCCTTCCCCTGTAACTGCTTGCTCAAAATATTCACAATGGTCAAGATTTCAGTCAGCAGAACTAAATTCACTAGAAATGTGCCTGTTGTTATACTTGATAAAAGACCAATCGCCTCGACAACGTTTCTATTCGAATTTTCTTCGATTTCATTTTTTAGAGTCACAATAATTGAAGAATAATTATTTTTTACCGCTTGACAATTATTGCTCCTACAGCTCCATCTTGTGTCTGAAATTCTACTCAATTCAAGTGTTTTGATTCCCAATTCTCTTTGTACATCCATGAAGGCTTTATGGTTTGAAGGCTGGGAAAAGTGCACGAATAAAGATTCTAAGATATTGAAAAACTGTTTGACTCCCTGTATGTCACTACAAGTATCAACTACAGCCAAGTTGAGTCTATGGGCCATACAATGAATATAAATTGCTTCAGGATGTTTCTCCCTAATCTTTGCTTGCAAGCCGCCTTTCTTGCCCGACATGACACTTGCACCATCATAGGCTTGTGCAATTATTGGTATTTTTCCTAGACCGAGTTTATCAAGGAAATCTATTATCAAATTGCACAAACTTGATGAGTCACGGTGCTGGGAGCATTCTATGAATTCCAAAAACCGTTCTTCTATATCAAGTTTTTTTGTGTAACGCACACAAAATGATAATTGCTGCTCTTTGAAGCATCTCGCTTCGTCAACCATTATTGCATAGGCTCCACATTCTTTAATTTCACTAACTATTTTGGATTGTATAATGTTTCCAGCACCATTGATAATTTCGTTTTGTATATCTGAACTACTAAGATTAAAGTATTTGTTGTAAGACTGAAAAAATGTATTATTATGTCTTGAAATTAATTCACAGATTTCCTTGTAATTCCCTTTGTTTGTAGAGACATCGGATTCGTCGTGTCCCCTCAATGGTATTCCTTGTCGTGATAATGTTAGGATAATATCAGATATTATTCTGAAATAATCTCTATTTTTCTGAATTATTTCATGATATGATGAACATATTTTATCAACTACAGTTCCGTCCTTTTTAGATTGTAGAAAGAGGTAATACTTGCTGTTGTTCTTCATATGGTATTGACTTTCTGAGTGCTTCTTTAATTTTTCGCCCAGCTTTTTCCAATTTTTAAATCCATCAACTGTAAAAATCTGTTCGTAAGTTATTGTTTCACCAAAAAGTCTACAACAGTAACAGTATACTCCATCTCTCTGAATACTGTATTCCAGCCATGGATATAAGGTGAAATATTTTTCAGAAAACCCCCTCTTCTGCTGGCCAAAAGTGGTCAAGGGATATGTATCGAGTACCGGTTGTGACGGACTTGATTCTAGAGTACCTAAATCTGTTGGAACAATGATATTGGTAGTTTCTTGACGATTGATTGACTGATGGGGGAGTTCAGTCGAATTGATTGTACTAAAACTAGAAGAAGGTTGAGGTTCTGTCCAGGAGGAGGATCCTACAATAAAAAATGTCGAATAGTTTATGGGATGTTTTATTACAAAATAAGTCACCATGTATATTGAGATTTTATTTGAAAATACGGCAAATAAAAAAATCGATATATTAGTTATTTCAGAATCTCTCATGAAAAGCACGTGTTTAACTATAGTCAATTATATTTCAACAATAACATAGAGGGAATTTCTTTTACTTGTGCTATGAGGATGATGTTGTCAACTAATGTCATTGTTAGGCCTCATTCCTCTGTTCGTAAATAAATAGATATCAAATATTGGCATCAATAATACTATCTAACATTCTAATCCAACACAGAAATATACTGAGCGATAAAATCTTGGAATAAATAATAATAATAAGTACCTACCTAAATACCCTGACTAGGTAGCACATTTCGTTACAGTGTACTATTCTTATTAAAATACTAATAAACTATAAAAAGAAATGTATGCGCCTGACTTTTTTGACCTGCATTACATATGATGCTAGATGCTTCTGCTTATGTGCTTACCTTCGGACATTTTGTTTGTTGTTTCCACATTTTGGCCAGCTGGCGATGATTTTCGCTTGAAAAAGAATCTGATGTCTAAAGTAGCTTTCTTCATTTTTTTACTTCACGCATATACCGTATACAGACGATTACTCGGTAATTTCAGTCACAACACCAACACAGGTTAGCGATTTCAGTCGATCTCCGGTGTAATGGACACAGTGGACAGTGTTTTTGCACATCACGCGTTCATTGTTCGGCATCGTTCGTTCGTTCGGCCTCTGCTAGGATGGTTGATGAACACCATGGACGTCAGGTGGCAAGTTTGAGTTTTACGGTTTTGTACTTACAATTATTTATTTTAAACTTTTGTTAGGTTGAAAAATGTTTGGTGACGTGTACAAATGATAAATAGCGCCAAAAATTTTAGGGGGGCTAATTTGAAATTTAGGGGGGCTAAGCCCCCCCAAGCCCCCCCCTAACTTCGCCACTGGTGTTGACCGATAATTATGAAATTGTCCTCTTGTATAATTGTTACTGTTGCGTTGATTATTTTGATTGTAATTCGTTTTATGAAACGTTCTTGAAGTGCTTGCTGTATTCATATTTAAAACCGAAGTTTCCGTTTTTTCCAGCTTAGCTAAACTCTCACGTTTCTTAGCATCGCTGATTTTAAGCGCTAAGCGTTTAAGCTTTTCTAGAGTCATATTATCATCGGCTAGTACCGAAAATTGATATTGGTATGCTGGATGCAAACCACATTCGAAAAAATCAATTATTTCGGATTCAGGCATATTTTCATCTAAGTTATAGCACACGTCTAAGATTTCGTACAAGAAACTGATAATATCTTCATATTCACCTTGTTTTCGTGAACGCAATTTAAATTTAGTTTCGCGATTAACAGCGGCTCCGGCGTATTCTTTTAAAAAGGAAGTTTTGACGTCTTCCCATTTGAAATTTCTATGAGCGGGATCGGCGATAAGTATTTCATACCAAATTGCTGCAGGTCCCATCAAGAAAGATCCAAAAAAACAAATTTTATTTGCGTCTGCCCATGAATTTACAGCAGCAGCCCTTTCATAAGTTTTTAAAAATTTTGCTGGATTTTTATCCTTTACTGGGTTGTAAGTTTCAGGACTTATAAATTTTGGTAAAGTAGGGGTTGCTGGTGTTACAAACGCATCGGAAATTGTTACATTTGCCATTGTTGCGCTATTATTTTCAACTGTTCTAAATAAATTTTTATTCAATATTACCGGTTCTATAAAATTTGGAACTTGAGTTTCGTTCTCTGGTGAATTAGACCCTGAGGAATTTCCAAAGACTGTTTCTGGTGTTGATACTAAATCAATAATATGTTGCTGATCAGAAGCAACTACGTTTGACAAAGATTTTTCTTTGTTTTTATGTATATTTTGTAATTCTAAATTCTTAGACCTCGTAACCGGCGGTGATCTTAAAGTCATAAACCGTGATCGAAAAGTTTCAGTTGGGGGAGATTTAAGTGTATCTTCATATTCAAAAAATGAACTAGACTTATTAAATACCTCTGAACTAGTATATTTTGGTTTAAAATTTGCTATATGCTCTGGAAGAGCTGTTGATTTGACATGTTCAGATCCAGACATCATACAGGGACTTAAAGCCCATTTTGAAATATTTAATATAACTTAGAATAATATTTCAAAATGATAAACGGCAACTCCACCAAATGTCACGTGGTAAATTGTGACTAGTCTGGATTTAAACAGTCAGTGGTTTTAACATAATTATATTTAAACAAAGTTACAAAGTTAGCAAATGTGCACCATCAAGGTGAGCTTACATAAAAACAGCTAGTAGCGCCAAGTGAGCCATGGTTGGTTGAAGGGTTGTTCTTGTTCTGTAGTTTTCTAAGTTCTGTTTGAAGTTGACACCGGTCAGGCTGGTCTTGATGTAGTTATACGAAGGCCCAAGGGTCCACCAAGGACCCAACCATTTAGACTTGGTATTAGAGCTGGGTCGAAGAGTATAGATGTTGGCTGGTTGCTGAGTGTAAGTTGCACACTGAATTGAAAGGATAAGCGTTGTGTCTTTATACTAATTTCCCATATCCATATTTGGTTCTTGTCTCCATATTTGGTTCCTGTGTCCATATTTGGTTCTTGTGTCCATACTTGGACATGACCTCAAATGCACATATGCATCACCAGATCTTTCAGGAAACCTGATATGCTGACTCATCCGTATTGCAACATCTTATGCAAATATAACGTTAACTGGACACATGATATTGGCATACTTAGCGCTTGATACATGCTTGTTGGATAAATATTGATTTTACTGAAGTAATTACATTGGGTGTTATTATTATCTGAATAACCATTTTAGGAACTTCGTGACAATATACTCTACATTATATAGCAGGCATCTATGTTATATAATTAAATTTTATCGAAATAGTGTGAAACTATTTTAACAAAGTGGAATCTGCCTATTTTGCTAGTTTTATAGTCACATAACTTATTTTCTAAATATTTTTGCCTGCGCTTCGTTTCGGAACAAACATACTTATGTTTTGAGGCACTGCTGTTTATTTCAATATATATTTCACTTTGAAATTGTATTAGTTCTCTCACAAATATAAAAATTGATGGATGCGCGGTATAAAAATTTTGTTTAAAATGAGAGTAAAACGATTCACATGCGTTTGTTGTTCTAACCATAGAACCTGAGGCAGCGACCCAAACATTTGGTGTAAATTTCGCGTCTTCGCTAAAATAATTGTTAATAAGGTATTCCGCATACTGTGTTACTCTGGGATCTTCTGATTGAATGGGAACAAAGTCTTCAACGTAACACTCGCCAACGTCTTGTGGATCCAAAAACACCAACCCAAAGGAATACTGAAGCCATTCCCCGATTTCCGTCTTGTTCTTGTAATCGGATGCTAAACCCAATTCTTGGATTTTTCGCCACCAGGATTGTTTTAAATGAAAACGGCACCCTAGAATTTGTATATCACGCCATGCACTAAGGCAAGCAGTGTGTATGGCTACTTCGAAATCGATCACTACTTGGGTCGGTTTGAAAAGAAATCCTCGTTTTTCACATTCTTCAATTATAAATTGCAACATAGATGAATATGTAGTTGTCAATTTATTCGGTAAAACAGCAAATGCTAGCAGTATATAATGTCCATTTAAATAGCCGTGAATAGTAAATAATTGTAAGAAAAACTTTGGACAATATTCGAAAGTTCCGTCCATATATATTATTTCAGATTTACATAGACACTCTAAATTAGTTTTACACAATAAAATAGAAATGTTTAATTCCTTGTCATTCACCAATAAAAAACTTTCGCCGGTATTAGTTGTAGGTTGGAGTTTTTCTAATGTTTCCTGTACTTCGAGAGCAGTTTTTGGTAATACTGGAAGGATTTTACGCCGTTCTATACAGGGTGATTCAAAAATGGCGCATAAGCTCTTCAGTACGTTGCACAGTGGTTCAGGTTATATGGGCTTGCGGAAAAAACTCAATATCTCGAAAAGTACTTGCGCGATTTGAATGAAATTTGGTTTATGGAGGTTTTTAGGATCACCGAGTTTAAATCTGATTTCAAAATTGTATAATTCAAGATGGCGGATTCAATATGGCGGACGTCTTAGCAATAGTTTAATAAATTTGGTTGAAATTTTTATTACAGGTGTGTTAATAGTCACTGATACCAAATCTGATTTCAAGATTGTATAATTCAAAATGGCGGATTCAATATGGCGGACGTTTTAGCAATAGTTTAATACATTTGGTTGAAATTTTTATTACAGGTGTGTTAATAGTCACTGATACCAAATCTGATTTCAAGATTGTATAATTCAAAATGGCGGATTCAATATGGCGGACGTTTTACCACTAGATTACCAAAGATTTAAGACTTGGAAGCTGGTAACCTGAATGATGTGGGAAAAAAAACAATATAGTTTCATACTGATCTTTTTAATACTATAATATAAGAACAACATATAACTAATTATTAATAATATATCGTATAATAATAATAATACATGATAATAATACAGGGTGTGGTGCAAGCTTCAGGTAAAATTATTCCTTGGACACAAATAAGGCAAAAAGTTTATTGCAAAATAGTTTGTAGGCGCATGGCTACTCCCCACCATAACAATTTAAGAAATGTACATTTGGCAACCTTGTAGCCACCTACTATGATAAGTTGATCACTGATGACCACAATTATTATCTATCATTGCATCAAGGCACTCTGAAAGACGCTAAAGCTAACACTATTACATTACAACATTGCCAAATCTATTTTTTACGCATATTGAAAAATTGCATGATTTGAAATAATAAACATTATTATTTTCTTTTTACTTTTAAACGATCGATGGTAATAAATTTTAGTTATTATCACTGAATGTACGCGTCAAGTAACTTGATTTTGAAATAGCAGTTTTCTTTACTGTTTCAAATTTTGAACTTTGAGGGCTTCGGGTAAGTTCAGGAAGCGTTTGCCAGCTTTTTTGCAATAACCTTTTTGCCTTATTTTTGTTTTAAGGAATAACTTTACCTGAAGCTTGCACCACCATTTTTACACACCCTGTATATAATAATAATTAACACAGTAAACTTTTTGCTTCTTCACTAAATTCTAGTATCTTTTTGGGGGGTTCCTTCCTTAAACTAGAAATAAATGGATCCGAGCTGATTAAAAGCATATGCATTATGTCTTCATTTGTAGCCAATCGACTGCATTTGCGTGAATAGAATAATCTGAACCGTCTATAATCTTTATTTCGTGCCTCTTGTGCTTCCTCGGAAAGAAGCCCAATTGGGAGCACGGCAGCATCAATTATTTGTTCACCATGCAAGAGTATCTTGTGCACTGTAACTGGCATATAATACCAAGGATACTGTTCAACAAAACATCTAGCAGTTCCACGAGCATACTCCCCAAATTTGTTGGCATCTATTGCTGCACCAGATGTAATAACTTCCAAAATAACGTCGAAACGATTGATTAAATTCAAATTAACACCAGTAATTTCTGCGGTTGTTTCTGGATCTTGAAAGAAGCGCCTTGAAGTATTGCCATCATTAGATGTTCCAGCACCTTGTTTTACGAAATCCACTTTTAAACCAACTCTATTATGGAATGCTTGCTGAATCCTTTTTTTGGCGTCTTCTTTTTCATGTCGTGTTTGCTGGTTTGTAGACCATTTCTTAAATGTTAAATTGTATGCAATATGTAGAATACATTCCATAAATTTAATTCTGGCATGTAGGGGTGACATTCCAAGTTTATAAGCTTCTTCGTTGTGTTGTCTATTTTTTATAAACTCCAATTTATTCATTTCGCTTGGATTTGCTTTACAAATAAAACAAGCTGAACTAGACTTTGTTTCAGTTACAACTTGTGCCACTTTACCATCAATCATAGTAAATAGTAACTTATGACATATTTTAAATGTTTTTCCAAACAACACTACAGTGGTTTCTTGTAAATTCGAAATTTCTTCGTTAATATCTTGGACGACGCCACTGATTTTGGCTGGAGTTTCTTTTACATATTCAAACTGAATAGGACGACAGAATCTTGTCGACGAAGTTCTTGAGTTTTCCCAAAATTTAAATTCAGCTTCCTTCTGCGAATACATTTTCAGGGGGACCATAGAAACCATGAATAAATTACTATCACTTACATTATCATCTTCTGAAAAAACTTGGTTGTATTGCCGTTGACCCGAAGAACCATCACAACCCCATTTTGACAGTAATATAAAATCGGTGTCTTTAATGTTAGCAATTTCATCTTCATTTTTAGTTTCGAAGATTCTGGCTGTTGTATGATCGAGCAGGTTTTGTAGTGGAATACTACCACTACTTTCGGTAATTTTTAAGCCTTCGGGATAACACTTTTTTTTTTCTTCAAGTACTTTATAATACGGGGGAAGAACATCACATCCGAATTTCTCAAGTGCACTACGTATTATGTTGTACTGAAATTTCGAAAGCTGCGCATCCATCATGATTGCCAGTGCCTTTCTAATGTCCATCCATAATTGCAAACCTGTAGCACTTGATCGTAGTGTTTTATTAGCCAAAGATATTTGTTCCTCTGGGAAAATCTCTCGTAATTTTTGGACCTTATAACGTTTAGCTCGATCAGAACATTCTCCAAACTCTTTACATGGCCTTCCACCCGACAAACTGCGTCTCTTTGAGGTTTCTTGGTTGTTCTACATTCACCAGCTTTCTCTGAAACCTTGTTAGTCATCAGATTTGCATTGTGAAAGTATAATGTCAAAGTCTAATGTCAAAGTATTATAATAAACTGGCAGGTGATACCAGCATGCTAGCACGTGATGGTGGCATGTTTAGTTAACATTGATTTTATAAAGCTTATTCCAGGAATTCGTAATAAGTATTCAAAGCACTTCATGACAATATAATTAATTTTTACATAAACTTAAGTTGTAATAGTCTTAATTTAGTAAAAAAATAACAATCAAATAATTTAATATCGTTTATTTTCTATGAAAATAGGCGTTGCCATATGGCAACGCGAGTCATTACAAATGCACAAAAATGAATAAAACTTAACTGCTTGCATAAAGGAGGAAACTGTATTAGAAATTTTAAAATTTCGTTTGGTACTTTACATTACAATTTAAACAAAGCCCCACATTGCATTTTACGCACATGGTTCTCATAATTAAACTACAATCTTCTCCAGAACATCTCTTTTTCTTTTTGTCTGGAATATTTGCTAGAAAATGTCCCATGTTGTCGAATCTTATATCGTCAGACACCCTGTTAAACGATCTGCTTGAAGTGCTGCTGCGAGGCCGACCACCAGGTTTAGGAGGAGATTAC
The DNA here is from genome assembly GCA_963082805.1 of Hemicrepidius hirtus. Taxonomy (NCBI): domain Eukaryota; kingdom Metazoa; phylum Arthropoda; class Insecta; order Coleoptera; family Elateridae; genus Hemicrepidius; species Hemicrepidius hirtus. The sequence continues at coordinate 30,006,669 of OY720161.1, read as the reverse complement.
GTGCTCTGACTAGGTAGGTTTTTACAATGTCTCTTCTAAACTGCAGCTGGGACATATTGTTTCCCGATTTTTTATATAAAAACCAACAATTCTGTATTGTTACGTCAATCAACCAGGTAAAGAGGCATCACCACCACTTTTTTCCTCTTAGTGCTATGCGGTATCTGACTATATTCTCGTCCATAAGATCAGTACCTCCCACGGCTGCATTATATTTTGAAATTGCGTAGGGCCTCTGTAGGATTTTAATAGGTTTTGGGCAAATTTAATAAAACAAAGTTAGACGGTTTTATACAGCTTCTTTATTTTTCAGAGGTTTGGGGACGATTGATTGAACTCACTATGAGTCAGTTTGAGCTTGCTCGATATAAAGGCTACACAAATATACGTCTTAAGGAAAACATATCGTATTTTATAAACTAAACGGTACATAAGAAAGTATGACCTCATTAATATTACTCGGACATTTTTGTTATTCAATAATTCCTATATTTAGCTCCTTTATTCCAATACCCTCACTCAAAAAAGTAACGACAATAAAACTTTGCTATAAGAACTAATTAAACAACAGAAAAACAAATATATTAGATTATAATGTAGATATCATATGTATACTTAAATATATGTAAGTATATTAAAGTGACATATAGCCTACTTTAAACCAATACTAAACCTTATAGCTATTAATTTCGAAGCAGTTACCGTCTTCGTGAAAATGTCGGCCAACTGGTCTCCTGTGGACAAATATTTAACTATTATGTTACCTTGTTGTATTTGATCTCTAGTATAATGATATTTTATATCAATGTGTTTTGCTCTTTTGTGATGCGTGGGGTTATTTGCAATACTGATACAACTGGTATTATCTTCGAAAATAACTATCGGTTTTATTATGTCGATATTGATACTAGCTAATATACGAGTATAAATATATATAATAAATAAATAATATAATAAAACTAGCTAATGTGAGCCACAGAGATTCTCTTACACCCTCAAAAAGTGCTATATATTCGGCCTCTATTGAGGAGGCCGCTATAGAATTTTGACGTCTCGTGTTCCAACCGATTGTGCATTTTTCGAAATCCTGAAATAAATATCCAGTTGTGCTTTTCCTATCGATTTCATTGCTACCCCAATCTGCATCTACATAACCAACGAGCATATTGTGATATTCATTTCGTACATAAATTAGTTTTAATTCTAAACTACCTTTTACATACCTTAATACTCCGTTTCAGACATTTCCACAATTCGTTAGTATTTTTGCTTTGATATCTGCTTAAAATATTAACCGGAAAACAAAGATCAGGCCCTGTAGAGATCATAGCATACATTAAACACCCAATTAAATTTTTACAAGGTGCATTACAACACTCTTCTGAATTTAATGCGGTGTAATCTAATTTTAAAGGTAACGGTGTGTCTATGGATTTACAATCACTCATGCCAAATTTTTGTAACACATGTTTCAAATATACAGTTTGATTTAGTGATATTGACTCCTCATCTCTTTCAATTGTAATTCCTAGAAAAACTTTAATTTCATTCATATCACTCATTTTAAAACAACTATGTAAAAATTGTTTAAAATCAGACATTATCTTTTGATCGTATGTAACTATGACAATGTCATCGACATATAAAAGAACGTAAATATTATTTTTAATGTCTAGTAAATACAAACAATGATCAGCTAAAGAATTTTTAAAACCTCTTTGTTTCATTGTGACATCAAAACGTTCATACCAGCATCGTGATTATTGTTTTAATCCATATAGGGATTTATTTAATTTACAAACTTTATGAGTTGCTTCCTCAACTCCTTCCGGAATATCCATATAAATTTCTTCATGTAATATTCCGTTTAAGAAAGCTGTCTTTACATCCATTTGAGGGATTAAGAGTTTAAATTGATTTGTTAATGCCAAAAGAAAACGAAAATTGGAAATTCTAGCTACCGGCGCAAAAATTTCATCATAATCCAACTTAAATTGTTGGCTAAAACCACGAGCAACTAGTCTTGCTTTATATTTTGCGGGATTTCCTAATTCATCATTTTTCATGGTAAATACCCACTTACAACTTATTATATTTTTATTTATGGGCTTTGGCACAATCGTCCACGTATTATTTACACGAAGTGCATCAAGTTCATCCTTTATTGCCAGCTCCCACTGAGTTCTATTGTTATTTTCTTGAACTTCTTTGAAAGTTTTTGGTATAGGGTAAATAACAGGTTGTGCACTTAATATTACATATGCATTTAACTCGGGATCTTCAGTTTCTGTATAACTGGGTTGAGGACGTATTTTAAGCCTGCCACTTCGTGGATTAAATAATTTTGATTTACTATTTTCGGGAATTTGTATTTCGTCTGTGTTTAAATTACTGATTGCATCATCAGTAATCCGTACTTCAGAATTATTTATTATTTCTTTCGACAACTGTGGTCGAGAGACTCTGAAGTTTATTTCATCAACAATAACATCGCGTGCTATTGAACCGAACACTCGCAAATTATGTAATCTGGGCTTTTTATTATGCCACTGTTCAAACGGAGTTTGCGAACTTTTTATAGCTTTAGTGGGTGTTAAATTTATTATGTAGGTCGCTGTTAGAACCGGTTCACCACAAAACTGTTTATCTAAACCTGCCCTGTTTAACATTGCACTTGCTCGTTCAGTAATAGTTCGATTCATCCGTTCAGCAACGCCGTTTTGTTGCGGCGTATTGGGCACTGTTAAATGGAACATAATTCCCTTTTTTGAGCAAAACTTTTTATAATCATTGGAGAGATATTCTCCTCCATTATCACAGTAAAGATTTACTATTTTTAAATTAAAATGATTTTCACTCTTTACTACGAAATCTTGAAAAACATTTAATACGTCAGATTTAAAAGTTATCAAATATGTAACTGTATAATGCGTAAAACTATCTATAAAAGTCACAAAACAATTTTTATTTTGCATTGTGGGTGGTTGAATGGGCCCACATATATTAGTATGAATAACGAATAAGGGCCTATCAATATGGTCTTTATTTTTATTTTTATTAACAGTCGCACTCGGACCTTTACTGTGTACCTGGAGAATAGAGAACCGGGGGGTTAGTGGTTGACCCCAAGTTTTTTTGAACTTAGAACAGGTGGGTCAGTGTCTAACCCCAACGATTTGTACACAATGCGTATAGGGTAGTATTGCTTTTTAATTAAAATTCTTTGTGGATTGTTATCTTTTTATTAATACAAAATAACAAAAGACAATGTTATAGCAGGATATGGCCAAATAAAGCCAAAATATAAAAAAATGGGGTTACAAAGCAGGATTTAATCAGCACAATTTGTACATGTTCTAATTGTTGTATGTTGTTAAGTGGAAGTATGTCTAGGGCATACATACTTTACACACCTGGAACATGCCTTCATATATTTTCGATCAGTTGATCTGGGACAAATAAAGCATCTTCTTTTTCTGGGTAAATTGCGAGTAGCTTGGCGAGTGCCAACTCCAGCTGGTTCCCTACGAACAACGCTTCGTGTTGTAGGAGCTTCTTGTTGACATTCAAAACCAAATACCTTCAAAGCTTCCATTGAGTTTTTCTGCAATCCCTTATTTTTAGAACGGCTTGCCATAGTTTGAGTTGAGCAGCCACACCCTCATCTGATGAATATCTGGCATTGATGAGCAAATATGGCTTTACCTCGCTAATTAATGAAGTTACAAGAATATCAGATAACTCCGCTACGTGTATAGATCATGTGTTTATAAGAATAAAAAACCCTAATCAATTTATAACATCACAGTATCTATCTGATCTACACATATCTGATCATCATATGATAGGTGTTAATATTGCTTCTCCCAATAAAGAGGTGTTGTCTTCCCATGACAAAATAGTAAAAAGTAAAACTAGGATCAACCTTGACTGTTTTGTTAATCTAATAGCTGAAAGCGACTTCAGTGAAGTTTTCAATATAATATCAGTTGATGATGCATTTAATAAATTCATGAGTATACTTCAAGCATGTATTAAAAATAGCAGCGAGACAATTCACCCTCATAAAAAACGAAATGTTATGCTAAAACCTTGGATCAATAATTTTTTACTTGATAAAATTAAATATAAAAATGAACTTGGGAAGAAAGTATGTAAACATGGTAATAATGCAAATCTTAAACAATACTATATTAAGTATAAATCTGATTTGAATAATATAATAAAATCAACTAAGGAATCCTATTACTTAGCGAGATTTGAAAATGAAAGAAATAATCCAAGTGAGCAATGGAAAATTGTCAATGAGTTAATATTGGTGAATCGAATACGGCAGATAACTATTTAACAGAAATCAATCATCAAAATACTAAGTACTGCTCTTCGGTTGATATTGCAAATTGTTTTAACCAGTATTTTTTGGCTATTGTAGGAGAAATGAGAGCTGTTATGCCAAAGAGAATTAAGGAAAAGGTAGACTTACAAAGCACATTTAAAGTTAAGTCACCGTCACCATCTTTATTTATACATCCCGTTACTGAAGAAGAAATAATTGATTGTATTAATTTGCTTAAAAATACTAACTCTCCGGGCCCTGATAATGTCAGTTCATCGATGTTAAAATCAATTAAAGGCTATATTAGCCCAGTATTATCTTATATATTTAATCTCAGTTTTGCATATGGAATCTTTCCAGATAAGCTAAAAGAAGCCATTGTAATTCCAGTTTTTAAAAAAGGAGATAAAAGCGAATGTGAAAATTATAGGCCTATCTCACTGCTCTCGTCTTTTTCTAAGGTTTTAGAAAAGTTAATGTATAAGCGATTAACGAATTTCCTTGACATTCATGAAATCCTAAGTAATAACCAATTTGGCTTCAGGAAAGGTCTTAGTACGAAAGATGCTCTTATTCATTTTTTATCTGATGTATGTATTAACATTAACTTGGAACAAAAGGTATATGGCCTATTTTTAGATTTGCAAAAAGCATTTGATACCATTGACTATACATTGCTACTGGAAAAATTAGATAAATATGGTGTCAGGGGATCTGCAAACAATTGGTTTAAGAGTTATTTACATGGCAGAAGGCAATGGTATCCAGTCTGCGTTTGAACTTGTATGTTTTGGTGTCCCACAAGGGTCTGTTCTTGGAGCGCTGCTATTTATAATATATATTAACGATTTTTGTTAGGCCCAGTTTAAAGGGAAAGTTACGACTTATGCAGACGATACTGCATTATCCTACACAGGTTTTTCATTTGAAAATATTACTAATGACATTGAACATGACTTAATGCTTATAATAATAATAATAATAATAATAATGTGTCTTTATTGTTGCCTTCAAAAGTTTACAGAAACTAGTAAAAAAACATAAAAAAAGAAAAGAAAACAAAGGTAACAAAAGGCGAAGTTCAGTAGCTTCTTAATGAAGCGCCTGCTCTTCCACTTAACCTTTACTGAAAGTAAATTATATCTATAAAAAAAGTATGTCGACATATCATTAATTTGATTGACATGTTACTTAATTATTGGTTGTAATTAAAAAAAAAAAAAAAAAGGAAAGACTTTGGTAAAATTATTAATATTAAAATTGTATGCTGCATGTTAGGAGACATTGGTAATGTGCTGGTTAAGGTATGTGTTCATTATTATATATATCAGAGTACGGTCACTAATAAAAATGAGTGTAATTTTTTTTTAAACTTTGATTGAGAAAGATTTTTAAATTGTGATGGTAAGGAATTATAAAATTTAGCAATGTTGTATGAATAGGAACGCTGGTACATACTGGTTCTGTGAAGAGGGGGAGTAAGAAGTCCTTTACTCCTTATATTAATATTATGTACATCTGATCTGTATCTCACTTTATCAAATAAATATGGTGGTCTCTTAAATATAAGAATGGAATGGAAAAAAGAGCAGAGATGTTGAGTACGCCTATTTCGCATATTTAACCACTTCAGCTCTGATAACTTATGAGAAACATGGTCATTTCTTCTAAGACCAAAAATTAAACGTATGCAGCAATTTTGTATTCTCTGAATTCTAGTAGAGTCCACACTGTCCAGACAAGGGCCATACACAGTATCACAGAAGTTGAATTGAGACAGTACAAGAGCTTCCGCTAAAATAGTTTTAGTTTTTTTATTAAGTATGTGTCTGTTTAAAAAGATAAATTTTAAATTTAAGTAAGCTTTTTGAATACACATACTAACATGCTTTTTGAATCGCAAGTCAGAATCGATGTACAAACCTAAGTTGCGAGAAACTTCAGTGATAGTAAGTTGAGTACTCTTTACTTCTATTCTTAAATTATTAATTTGAGCTATACGAGACTTACGTCTTCCAAACAGCATAATTTGGGATTTTAAAGGATTAATAATGAGTGAATGCTTTTCTGCCATAGCCACCAAACTACTCAAATCCGTATTTATTAGTGTATTAGCCAAGAAAATGTCATTGGGACTGAAAGAATAATATAGTTGCGTGTCATCAGCGTAGAAATGGTAACAACAAGATTTTATATCACTGCCCAGACTTGAGGTATAAATTGTGTATAATAGTGGACCTAATATAGACCCTTGAGGAACACCACTAGCAACAGCACGAATGTCAGACACTTGACCTATCAGTTCCACAAGTTGACACCTATTTGCCAAGTAGCAATTTAAAAGTAGAATCGCGTCATTACCAAGTCCAATGTAATGGAGGATACCTAGCAGCATTTGGTGGTTTATCGTATCAAATGCTTTAGAGAAATCTAGTAGAACAAGAGCTGTTAATTTATTGTTGTCAGTAGCTGATAAAATATCATCTACAATATTTGCCAAAGCAGTCGCACAACTAAAACCTTTGCGAAAACCGGATTGTGTAGCAGGTATCAAAGAGTGAATATCTAAAAATTCTCGAAGTTGAGAATCCATCACCCTTTCCAATATTTTTGAAAGAGCCGGTAGAATGCTGATAGGCCTAAGATCTTTCAACTCTGTTGGATTTTTGTTTTTAGGCAAGGGCAGAATCTTTGCAGTTTTCCAGCATTCGGGAAAGACGTTAAATTCAAGGCAGAAGTTAACCATATGAGTGATGTAAGGAATGAGAAAAGGGCAGCCCAACTTAATTAATTGTATGCCAATATCGTCTATTCCCACAGAATTTGAACTAATCTTAGCAATTATTTTCGCCACCTCTAACTCAGATACAGTTGTGAAGGAGAAAACCTCGCTATCTTTAATTTTACGATTATTGTTATAATGGTCTATCAAATTCTGGTCCGGTTTAATGGAAATGGCATTTACTGAGTCTATAAAGTGGTCATTAATTCTGTTGGCATCTTGCAAGTGCAATGGAATTACGGGTTTTTGGGTTTTATTGTATATGTTGGAACCTTTTAAAACTTTCCAAAAATTATTTTTATTGTTCATACTCAAGCGATATTCTAAAAATGCCCTCTTTTCATTCCTTACAGCACTCGTGGTCAAATTACGCAAAGTCTTGTAATAATTCCAGTGTTGGAGGTTTTTTGATCGTTTAAATCTCGCCAACGCATTATCACGTAGCTTCTGCATTACTTTGATAACATCGGTTAACCAAGGAGAAGGTGGTTTGGAGAATTTAGCTGTTCTAAAGGGTGCATGAGAATTGATTACATTAAGTAAATTCTCGTTAAAAAAGGATAACTTTTCGTCAATACTGTTAAGATTCAATATAACATTCCATTGAACAGATTCCAAGCTTGTATTGAAACTTTCGAGATCAAAATTTTTAAAATCGCGATATGTACGAGTGCAAGTTGGTAGTGGTATGGACTCAACCAGAAATTCACAATAAACTAATGCGTGATCAGATAGACCATGTACCTCTTTAACACCAGAATTCCTGACCAAATTCTTATTTGAAACTATGATAACATCCAGTAGGGTTTGAGAATTCTTGGAGATGCGAGTAGGACTATTTATGAGTTGGTAAAGACCAAATGTATTAATCATATTTGTGAAGTGAGTTGATTTAGAGCTATTTAATTTAAGTAAGTCTATATTGAAATCACCCGTGCAAATTAAATTATCACATAAAGGGATGGAGTGGGTTAAAGATTTTTCAAGAGCGTTAAGGAAATCATTTACATTGACTCTTTCAGGTCTGTATGCAACACCAATTGCAATTTTACTCTTACCCACTTTGACTTGAATCCACAGCTGTTCAAAATCATCTGCCGCAGTATTCGAAATATTTAAGAGATCAAACTGTAATTCATTTTTTATATAGAACGCAACTCCACCACCACGCCTACCAATTCTATCTTTGTGAATTAAAACATAGCCATCCACCTTAACAGTATGATTGGCCTCACCAGCAGATAACCATGTCTCCGTAACTGCAAGAACATTATACTTATTTGTAAGAAGGTGATCCTTAAAAATATCAAAATTAGTATATAGCGATCTTACATTAACATGCGCAACCGAAAACTCACACATGTGAAAAAAAAAAGAAAAGAAAATAATACAATAATTCTATGAAATTCTGTTTACACTTGAGATGACAACAAGACAAAAGCACAAAAAAACGAAAAAAAAAAAAAAACAATGAATGTATGTTTTATGTGATTTATAGCAATTGCAAATTACTTAACCAAAATGCCTTGTAGTTCTTTGTTGAGTGTCGTGTCGTGTGAAAAATTTTAGTACAACTACATGATTTTTTGCACCTCCTCCTCATTTATCGTTGCATACTTTTTATTTTTGAACGAGATCCAAATCTTGCCATCCCTGGTCCATACATTTTCTCGTTTGAATTTTTCTTGCGCAGCTTTTAGCACCCGTAGCCGGGATGCTGTAAGATCTTCAGTAATGGTGATCCCCGTACCTTTCAATTTTTTCTTATTGATCATTACATTTTGTCGATCATGGTAATTAATGAATTTAACTATTAAATGACGTCCTTTATCGCCATTTCTTCCAATTCTGTGCGTACGATCTAAAGCGTTGCAATCAAGATTAATGCCCAGTTTATCTTTAAGTAAGTTAATTGTTAAATTATCCGTGTCTTCCTCCTTGCACTCCTTAATTCCAAAAACGCGAATATTGTTACGACGTGAGTATTGTTGTAAATTATCCACGTCTGTACTTAGGGATTTGTTTTCTTTAATGAGTTGATCATTTTGTAATTCCAGGGTGGATATCTTCTGTTCTAACTTTTTGATTTTATTTTTTATTTCTTCGAATGTTTCTTGAAGGTTAGTCTCAACAACCTTAGCTACACCGTCTGCAATCACTGATAAAAAGTCTTTATCTGACAACAAGGTTTTAATAGTTTTGTCAAGGATGCCTTGAATATCTTGTATTTGGGACTGTGTGAGAACCATTTCGGCAAATTAAACGCTAAAATAATGAAATAGAGCACACTAATATTAACTTCTATAGTTCCTTAATAGCGTATACAACCACTTTCAACTTATTTTCAATTATTTTAAATTTTAAATTAAGGTACACTATATATTTTGAAAACTTCACCGACACTCAGACACGCACTACTCGCTGTCGGCCATATTCAATATATATATATTATGGAGTATTGGTTCAATAGGAATTATATGTATTTAAATATTAATAAAACAAAGTATTTATTTTTCAACCTTGGTCAAAAAGAATTTCGAAACAGCACTATAAAATATCATAGCTCACATTGCAATCATCTCCCTAATTGTAATTGTGATGTTATTCACGAGGCAGAGTCTCTTAAATATCTTGGTGTTGTACTAGATCATAAATTAAATTGGAAGCTTCATATAAACAAATTAAAAATTGAATTAAATATATGTTTAAGAAAATTTTATTTCCTTCAAGTTATGTGTCCAACATGGCTATTAAAAATGTTATATAGTGCACTTGTTGAAAGTAAAATTCAATATGGGATTGAATGTTGGGGTGGAGGATATTTTGAAACTCTAAAACCTATTATTTATCAGCAAAAACATTTCATACGTCTTATTCTTAGAAAAAACAAAAGTGAACACTCCTTTCCTCTTTTTAAACAGCTTAATTTGCTACCACTACGCTACCTATATATATTTAAAGTTCTCAAGTTATTTTATAAAAATAGTGGAAACAGGACACCTGATGATTCAAGCTATTAAGAGAAATTGAGATCAAATTTAAATTTTAAAATACCCCAACCATTAAAAACAGCATTTAAATTAAAATTATGGTACCATATTTAATTTTCTTTTCAATATTGTCAGTCAGCGCCCATCCCTTTTCTACTGGAATACTTTTATTATATTTTATGTATTCTGCTTGAACTCTGCTCTTACTTTAAACTTGCATTGTGTTTTCTTTATTTGATGGAAGGTCCGACACAAGCGTTAGCTTCTGGACCCCCTACATTTCCAGAGAGATATAAATTTTTATTACCTACTTGATTTTGGTATTTTATTTTATTTTACTTTAGAATTTAGTATGCAGTATAGTTTAGTTGTTCTTATTTGTAATTCAATTGCTATTTTTATTTGTAAAATTATCTTTTCTCTGTGAAATAAAATTTATTATTATTATTATTATTATTATTATTATTATTATTATTATTTATTTGACATAGCTGTTTTACCAGTTCTTTTAGAAATACCTTTTGTCCTGGTTTGCGCTTTGGGTTTTCATGTGCCTACTGCTCGTTTGCTTTCAGAAAAATGATATAAGAGTTAAATGCAACAATATCTATCAAGTTAAAAAATATTGCCATAGGCCACCTTCTTGTACCACGTCGACAGCTATATCCTCTTACCCATTTGTCAAGCGTATCTACACCTGCTTTTGTAGAATTATAGTACAATCTAATCTATGGTTTATCGTCCTCTATTTTCATATCGTTGTGCTGCGTAGATAATACAGTTAAAACTTTATTTTTCTTGGGTACATAACTAACTAGCGTTTCTTTTTCTCTGAAGGCAAAGTGATTAGTACCTGGAGCTTTAATTTTCAGATCTGGTGGTCTTAGTTCAAGTGGAACATCCTTTCCGTTACTAAGTATGGTACCAACAACGGTTAGATTTTTTTCAAATAGTTCTACTGTTGTAGGAAGTGACGTAAATTTTCTATCCATTGTGATATTTCGGCCACTATTTTGCAACTTTGCTAATGCTACAAGCCGTTTTACAACTTCTGGACCACTGTTGTGATCCTTGGGTTGATTGGGATTTTTTCAAGTGTAAGGCTCTGCAGCAAAACAATAGTATTTTTCCGAGTCACATATGATATTGGCTTCAATTCCATATTTGCCAGGCTTTGTAGGAATGTATAAGCGGAATTTACATCTTCCATGAAAAGTTATAAGTTCTTCATCTATTACCAGCGACTCTGACGGAACCAAGAAGTTTGGAAATTTGCTTGTAACCCGATCCCATAACTCTCGAGCTGCTGCAAAGTTGTCAGATTCCTTTCGAACATTGCGAGTTGTTTGATCATCAAACCGAAGACATTTGTGTAATAGCATTGTAGCGGTTTGCGTACTCGTATTGGTGTGTACTGAATTAATCTGACTCCAATTGATTATTAAATATGTTTATTATATCAGAACAACTTATATACAACAGTTATATAAAAACCTTGTAAAGTGGGTAAAGGTACCCTTTATTAATAATGTTAAAGAAAAACTTTAATACATGTGAGGGAAATAATTCCAACAATGACGAAATTGTGATGGGTCTTCAGGTGCTTCAATTTCTTGAGATCTTCGGTAATTGGATCTAACAGTGAATCTTCGAGGGTCCAAGTTGGATAAGAAAAATGGAGAAATTCCAATGTAGCTGGTTGAAGATATCTTGAGAGGTTCAAGATGATAACCAACAGAAGAGGGAATTTCTAAAGGATCTTCCTTGGACAAAATAACTGATTCTTGAGTGTTGACAACCGAAGGTAAAGTTGAAGAAGTCTGTTGACTGGTGATGGAGGAAGTGGTGAAAAGGCTGTTGGAATTCTAGTATAATGTAGAATAGCTCGTAACGTGCTACGCTGTGTACTAGATTTGCTTGATACAGTTCTTTTCTTCATAACATCCAGAAAGCTTAAATAAATGTATTATTATGGGAAGACCTGAGGAAACCTCTAGGTTATGTTGAAAGTAGTTAGGTGAGTTCACTCCAACTAAACTCTGAATGTTTATCCAATTTGCTTCGCTTTATACAGTGTGTGGATAAAGTTTGGAACATATTCAATATCTCTCGAAATATTATTTTTTCTGGAAAACGCTCGGACAGGTATAGCGACTTACATTACGGCGCATATTTTAAGATGCTTCAAAATTTTTTTGCGTTAGTCATTTTTTTGTAGTGACGTCATCGACTTTTTTTTTAAATAGAAACATGTATATTTGATTGTCGCATTAGATAGACATTGTTTTTCTTTTTTTAAGCTTCTAATATTTTTATACCCTTACATAAGAAAATTTTTGAGAAAATTGCTAAAAAGTTTTATGTCTCAGTAGGCCGATCTGGAACAGCGGGTGCAGCTCCAACTCAAAGCAATTGTTTAATAATTAAACAATTGAACAATTATTCTTCAACAAGAGTTTATTTTTCGTCTTGGACAGTGTCGAGCTATAAACGGATATCAATTTGAACATCTACAATAACATTTAAAACTATCAACATTTTTTTTCAGTTTCTTATTAATTTAATTTATTAAATTTATCTTTTTTTATAATCTTATGTACTTTTATACTCACGTTTCTGTTGACTTAAAAGCAATAAGCTTAAATAAACAATTGCTATGAGTTGGAGCAGCACCCGCTGTTCCAGATCGGCCTACCTGTCCGAGCGTTTTCCAGAAAAAATTATATTTTGGGAGATATTGAATTTGTTCCAAACTTTATCCACACACTGTATACAAAACTCAGATAATTATAATTCTTTCATTGGTTGGTCTAAATTGATTTTCACCAATCACATTGCTGAAAATCTGTGTGGGAGGAATCTATTTGTACAACGACTGAGCTTGATTGCACTTCATAGTGACACTTGCATTGCAATACAAACACTATGTTTCTATGCAGGTCAGCAGTTTGGTTTCCAAGGTATCTCCATACAAATATTACCCTGGCATCGGACTGAAGCCCCGATAGCATATAACGGGAATTTGCAAATGTAGCCCTATAAATAGGTAAATTTTCTTTACTAAATAGTTCGGTAACTGGATCTCTATTTTGTTTATATGCACCAGCTGTAATCAAAAATCCCATACAGCCGAGAATTTCTTCCTTTACGAAATACCGTGACTTTTGAATAAATGAAGAATTTGGAAGACTTTCTTTTACAAGGCTCAGTTTTTGGTTCAATCGTATCGTCATCAAAAAACAGTCGAAATGATTCGGCAGCTGTTGCAGGTTTTATTCCTCTTTTTAGACCGGGAGCTTCTCTCATTATATTTGCTGGAATTTGCTTTCTACGAATGATAGGTTTGAATTTCCAAATAGTACCTGATGGAGCAACCATGTCAGAAGTGTGTTGAGATACTATAGCCTTGGGTCGCGAACGGTGTCTCACATTAGTAACTGTTTTGAAGAAGGAATAATTATAAATACAAAACAGGTAGATAAATTTTGGGAAGACTTACCAGTATTCTCATTTTGGACATTATCATCGATTATATTCTGGGCATCATCAACACTATCTGCCTCCGAAGACTCATCCTGTTGTGGCTGCTCTACAGCTAGTAATAAAACCAAAAAGGACAATCACGATAGGCACCATCAAAAATGTAAAACCTAAATAATAATTTTATGAATACAAAAACTTACAGTTTATCTCATCTTCATCCAAAATACTCATATTTTCATCATCAGGGTGGTCACGCTGTTCAACTGTTTCTGTAACAGATTCGTCTTCCGAACTTAGAAACTCATTAGTTATGATTTCCCTAACCAAATCATCGTCTTTATCATTATAAAGAGCTTCTAGTTCCCGATCAGTCAAATATATGTTACCACTCATTGCAAAATTATAAATAAAAACACCTAAATACACAACAGGAATTGGGATAACGTAAACAATACGTCTAACCCAAATACTGACCGATAACCAACTGACAAACCCCATCTGTATACGCCTTGTCGTTTCAAGTTGTACTACTATTCATTCTAAATTCATGCAGCGCTCAATTTTTTAATTTATTAATCATAATATATTATAGCTGCAATATTAATTTATATGTCTGTATGTTCATGAAACATTACTGATAAAACTCCTAAAAATTTATTGGTAAAGATTTACTATTTTGGAAAATACAGTAAAAAATTACAATGGGGTCAGGAGTTGAGCCCCCCCCCCGTTCCGAATGCGACTGTTAAAAGGAAGTCTCCCTTGCTTGCCATAAATACAAGGTTCACACAGTTCATTTGTAGGCCTGTCGTCGGTAAGGTCATCAACATCTTCAAAAAGCTATTGATATTTTATTTATTTAAATTTAGAATTACTAATATGACCAAGCCGATCATGCCATAATTTGAAATTATCAATTTTAGTAATGTTTATCTGTTTTTCTAGATTCAAATTTTGAGGAAAAGTAAATATTATTCCTACCAGACCATTAAATGGCTTACCTGATAGAATGGTTTCGTTATTACCATTTTCTACTCGGACTCCTTCCGTGTCGAAAATTATCCTCAAGCCCTTCTCCTGCATGCGGAGAACCGACAGCAAATTAGATGTGACATCCGGCGCGTACAGCACATCTACTATCGTTCCAGGTATTCCAAGGTTAATTATTACGCGAATGGTTCCTCGCTTGGTTGCCGTGATGGATACTCCACTTTTCGCTACGGCAATCTGCAGTGGAGGTGATAAACAATGCGAGCTTGTAAACACATCATCTCTGTTGACAATATGATCGACGCCCCCGAGTCCAACACGAAACATATTTGATTTGTTGGATTACGTGTCAAACTATTTGTCAAAAGATTTCCAAGCATGAAAGCGAATCCACTATTATTTTCATTCTTTGTTTGTACAGATGTTAAAGTACAAGTACGAGTTTCTTGCGACTTCATCCGTTTGTAATAGTAACAATACGTTTTTTCATGGTTGTTTCTACCGCAATGGTCACAGGTCCTTTTTAATGCTTTATTCGGATGTTTATATGATTTTTGTGGTTGCCCATAAGTTAATTGTCGAGTATTGTTTTGTTTGTTGTGTTTAAAATAACTATGGGATTTTGATTTCCAGGGTGGTGTTTTCTTTCAATTTGGTCGTTTAGTTGGTTTAAAACTACCAGCGGTTAAAACGTTTTTGAATTCAAAAATCGCTCCTCTGATCGCAGCTTCACTTCGTAGTCTAAAAGGCGGGTTTTAACAAAAGCTAACGTTAAGTTGTCTTCACCCAAAGTTTCAAGTGCAGTTGCGATTTCATCATATACACCAGGAAATGTTAGCAATAAGTGTGACATTTTGTCCATCTCATCTAATGCGGCACCTGCTGTTAATAAATCAGTAATAATTCCATCAAATTTGGTGATATGTTGTACCAAAGTCACTTCGCCTTGCAGCTTTAAAGTTAAAAGTTGTTTCCGCAAAGCCAGTTGTGTAGCTAAACTACGCCTTTCGTAAATTGCGTCCAAACTTTGGAAAATAGTCTTTGCATTTGCATTGTCTTGGGCAAAAATGAGGAACGAGTCACTCAAATATTCAACGATCGTGCTCCTCGCGGTAAAGTCCTTTTTACGCCATTCGTCCGTAATCACACCCGGAAGAATATTATCCACCACACTTAACACATCTAGTTCCGCCAGTAATAATCGCACTCGAAATTTCCATACGGTATATCTCGCACCATCAAAAGGTTGAATATTACGTTTATTTAGTTTAGTTTCCATTCTGGATTTTACGCAATCGCAGAACACTAATCACTTGCGAAAATCTGGGCCCATAACCTGTAGGATTTTGATAGGTTTTGGCCAATTTTAATAAAACAAAGTTAGACGGTTTTATACGGCTTCTTTATTGGTCAGAGGTTTGGGAACGATTGATTGAACTCACTATGAGTCAGTTTGAGCTTGCTCGATATAAAGGTTACACAAATATAAGTCCTAAGGAAAACATATCGTATTTTATAAACTAAACGGTACATAAGAAAGTATGACCTCATTAATATTAGTCGGACATTTTTGTTATTCAATAATTCCTATATTTAGCTCCGTTATTCCAATAGTCTCTCTATTTGAATAATTGTTTTGTTAGCATGTGAATAACGTTTTACTTGGGTTAAGGGCGAAACTCCACATGAAGTAGAAGCAACCGTAACAATGTTATTGTCAGCCCATCGCACTAGTAATATGCCGTTTTCCATCATCAGTAACGTCACCTCCTGGAGGTTCAATATAAATTTTTTCCAAATCTAACTCTTCATCATAGGCAATTTGCAAAGCCTCCTCGAGTGGCAAACCGCCTCTGTAATAACGAAATCCGTTTGAAAAATACATCACTTGATTGTCCTGGCGTTGCCATATAAAACATCCATTACACAAACTTGATCAATTAAAATGCTATCCTCAGATTCTACACTCCTTTAGTGAGATCATTGACTACGTAAGGCTACTAAAACTAATTATTGCAAGGTTTTTTAATACTTACATCAGCTTGAAGTTCATGTTGAAAGAGTAAATTCACAAACCCTTTAATAGATGGCTCTTTTCTCGGAGAAAAACAGCTTTACCGACATAAAATGATTAAATACTACACAGGTGATCCATTCTAAACCACCAAATGCTACCCTCTATATTGTTTTACTGTAACTTATTTTACAGTTACATTTGAAAATGCAATTCTTGTTGCCGTATGGCAACGCCAGTCCTTGAAAGGTTAAAAAAATTATATTTATTAAAAAATACACATATACAATATCCATAATATTATACAGTGAGCACCAAAGATATGGAACATACTAAATAAAACCGAAATGAATGTTTTTTTCTAAAAATCCCGAAACACGTCAATTTTCTTTTTTAAAAATACACATTGGAATGTCAAAATAATTTTCCGGCCTTCATTTGTTTGTAAGTGGTGACGTCATCCGTAATTTTTTTAAATGTCAACCCCCATTTTTTTTTCGCGTTTTTGATACATCTTTGAATTGCTGAAATGACAGTATAAAAATGTTGATACCTTACATAAGAAAATTTTCGAGAAATAAATTATTTAATGTTTAATAAACACATTCTTAACAAATGTTAAGCATGGTTTAATGGTATTAGTATTGATAAAAGAGCATCAAAGGTACCAAGAAACAAATGCCCGTAATCTAAACAAGTGCCTACAAATTGTCAAATATTCAGAAATGTTAATTGTCGTTTACTTGTAATTGTTAAATGAGCCATAACAGATTTATGAAGCTGATGTTAATTATTACAAGTAAACGACAATTAACATTTCTGAATATTTGACAATTGGGCATTTGATTAGACCACGGGCATTTGTTTCTTGGTACCTTTGATGCTCTTTTATCAATACTAATACCATTAAACCATGTTTAACATTTGTTAAGAATGTGTTTATTAAACATTAACTAATTCATTTCTCGAAAATTTTCTTATGTAAGGTATCAACATTTTTATACTGTCATTTAAGCAATTAAAAGATGTATCAAAAACGCGAAAAAAAATGGGGGTTGACATTTAAAAAAAATACTGATGACGTCATCACTTACAAACAAATGAAGGCCGGAAAATTATTTTCACATTCCAATGTGTATTTTTAAAAAATAAAATTGACGTGTTTCGGGATTTTTAGAAAAAAACATTCATTTCGGTTTTATTTGGTGTGTTCCATATGTTTGGTGCTCACTGTATAAAATAATTAAGTGTAAATTAGAATGTTTTATTTAAACAATTTAAATTTTTCGCGCTTTTGAATTTGCAA
Source organism: Hemicrepidius hirtus (assembly GCA_963082805.1). Taxonomy (NCBI): domain Eukaryota; kingdom Metazoa; phylum Arthropoda; class Insecta; order Coleoptera; family Elateridae; genus Hemicrepidius; species Hemicrepidius hirtus. Next base: position 29,988,768 of record OY720161.1, on the reverse strand, counting down.
AATCATTTATGATTGAATCAAAGTCCACTTCAGTAAATACATCATATTCAATAGAAAGTAAACTTAAACTACTAAGCCTATTTTGATTCATATTTGATCTTAAATTATTCTTAATAAGTTTTAGTTTACTGAAACTTCTTTCACTAGTAGTAACTGTTACGGGGAGACAAAGAAGTATCCGTAAAGAGGTTGTTATGTTTGGATATGATTCGCATAAATCCCATTTAACCATTCCCTCTATAATTTGAAGATAATGAAGAGTTTTTAAATTTTTAAAAATAGTTTGTGCCTGAACTTTAAAACATTCTAGCTCATTTTGCTTCCTCGTACTCTATGCATAAGTCGGCTGCTGCTTTTTTTAAGTCTGGAAGCGGCATTTCATTCAAAGGTTTTCCGGATAAAAATTCAAACAAGGATGTTATATTATACATATTTTGAAATCTATCACTTAATTGATTTATGATCACATCATTTACTTCGTAAAGGAGATATTGCAATTGGTCATTAGCTAAAAAATCTGCTCCTTCTTCTGCAGCCTTTTCACCTGATAATATTATCTTTCGACGTTTTCTTTCATTCTCTGGAAAAGGCTGTATATCAAGAATAGCACATTTTTCTTTGAATTCAATCAGTTTACTACCAAGTTCTTCGTTTCTAAATTGTTTGAAGACGTGCAATAAACTTTTTAATATTTCGGAATAACGCGATATATCCTGTGTTTTGTTTTGCAATTGATTATTTACGATATTTATTTTCCACAAAATTTTGTATCACATTATCAATGCAAAAATGAAATTAAAAGATTTCATGCTGGTAAGCAACAATTTTGCAGAAGCTACACCATCGCCATAAGAAGCATCTTCAGATATTTGCTGTAGCGGAAATAAAACATTATCAATTTCTGAATACAAAGCAGCTTTTTCTTTGGAGCACCGCCTCGTGTCGCTATGCCTTTTAAGGGTGATTTTTAACACTGTTGTCAATTTTTCCCATCTTTCAGTAGACAGGACGAAAAAATTGAATATTTTTTTAACTATACCAAAAAATTTATTGACATTCTCAAGCGTCACTTTGTTGAAATCCATGATTATATAAATAATAAATATTAAATGATGCCGAAATACGTATAAAGCGAATAAATCTTGATATTTCCCGTTGAAATCGATATTTTATTTAATATTTATTATTTATATACCAAAAAATGTTATCATTTCTACATTATTGCTGGTTGCATGGACACCTACTAAGTTGAGAGAATGACAGGCACATGGAACAAATTTGGCGAGATTATTTCTTCGTAGTATGTGTACACCATTATATTTTCCAGCCATATTGGCACATTTTCTTCGCTAATTTTGACAAATCTTATGATCTGACACAACTGCTCCTCCTTGTTGGAACAATCAGGAGTGCTGTCAAATATAATGCTATAGTATTTGGAAATTTTTATATCATCAATTATAGTTCGTCTCACTTTGCCGGCCAAAAGACTGATAAACTCGTTTTGGATATAAGGACTTAAATATGTAATTTGGCTTTTAATTTTGTTATTTAGAAATTGCTTCAAAGTCGCATCAAACTCACTAACTAATCCTATTAAGTTTAAAAAAATTCCGGAATTTTGGTCATGCTCCCTTAAAGTTAAATTGTTTTTAGCACAGAACATTATACATTTTAAAATAATTTTTAAAATGTAACGCCATTTGTTTATTTGTTCGTGAATCTGTTTTTGAAGTGCATCATCAATTATACCTCTACCAGTTTTAAAACCATTTTCCAAGTTATATAACACGTTATATGATCAATAGATTGCTCGTGGTTCATAATTCTTGGATAAGCTGTTTCCACTTTGAGAATTCAGCTTCTTGGTTTGCAAATAACGACGAGGATTTTCAAAACAAGATGCATGGAAAACAAAACAGTGGATTTTAATTTTCTGAATAAAAGAGCCACTTTATGAATTGCTTTTCACGATTGGGCAAAATTTTAAACATCCATTCCCTATGAAAAGTACGCCCATCACGACGGATAGTTACGCATATCTTTATGATCATGGCCATGAAATATTAACAAATTTTTGTAGCTTTCTGACAATAAATTCCACGAGGAAGGACAATTAAAATTTATAATGAAATTCTGCTCCCCTTTTTCTTCATTTTGGAAATTAGAAATCTCATCTGACGCAGAGTATGATGCTGTCTCTGTATGGCTGGGTCCCTTCTTCTTGTATATTTTTTTGTAACATTTAATTTTTTTCCTCTTCGAATTCATAAATTTTTTCTAGCCCTTGAATCGCGGAAGGAACTGCGATATCACTGACATCATTTATAAATGATTCGCTGGTAGTTTTATTTTGCTGCGATTCAGACTTAACAATATCGTTTGATATTGATTTTGTATTTCTAGAAGTAGACGCATGATTTTGTAGCCATGTATCTCATAATTTAGATTGTTGCTCTTCTGCTTTAAAACGTTTCTCCCTTTCCTTTTTATATTCCCAAACTGACTTTTTTTTAGGTGGCATATTTATTTTTAAGTGAAATAAATGATTATTTAATCTGTAAGCAGGAATTCACAAATTTGAATTTTTTTAAATTATTAAATATAGAAATATTATCGGATTCAGAAGGTTTTCAAAGGGAATGAGAGTAAGAATGTTATGTTTTTTTTGTTTTTTTTTTCGGATTTTTTTAGTTTCTTTATGTTGATTTAAAAAATTATTATTTCTTCAGTTTTTTAAGCGCTATTTTTCTAATTTTATATGCTTAAATCCGCGTTTTACTAATAAAATGATACAAATATTTCGAATTTGAATAAAATATTCTGGAACAAATATTTCGAATTTGAATAAAATATTCTGGAGAACATCATTATATTACATGCACCCACCCTAATAAATTTCATTAAACTCCCAAACACGTTAACCGTATTCCCCGTGTAAGTATTAAATAAATCATATACGCAAACTTACTTTTATTTAGTTGCAAGTTTTGTTTTCTTCACAACGTTAACACCATAACACAATATTGTACCTACTACAGGTAGCAGGCACACACCACAAATTAATAGCGTGTAGCACGAATTCTGATTGAGGACAGTAGAGTAATGAGTATTTGGAAGGATGCTTTCTTACAGGAATGTCTTGTCAAGGGTTTTTACTAGCCCCCTCCTCAAAAAATTGAGAGAAATTGTTCTTGGTCGGGGAATCCGAAAGTATTGTTTTATTACTATCTATGCCATACTAGGGTGGATTTTCCATGAACAGACTAAAGATTTAATCTAGGGATTTTCAACAAGCTATTGTGCACAGGATTGTGCAAGTTCAAGATTTAAAAATTGCAGGAAAAATATCTTTCTATACCACTGGTAAGTCCAGTTTCCCGCCAATGCACAATAGGCCATAAATAAGTTTTAAGGATGCTTCCAGGGTACTGGTCCCCCAGTAGGGGTACACACAGTGTACCTAGAGTATGCTATTTTGTTTTATTTAGTCGAGTGACGCATTGGCGACTACGACACGAAAATAATGCATACACAACTATACGACAAGTTCGTATGTACAAATAAAAGTATTGCAGTACAATTGAAAATAAATTGACAAAGAACAGTAGAAAGCGGGCAGCTGAATTCGCTTCGTGTTATCTATGAAGATATGCACAAGACGAGCTGGTTGAGCATGTCCGTTATGGCTTCTGTTGGAGATAGTTATTATTTCGGACTTTAACTTTAGTAGGGATATACGACCCTTCTGTCCTCTAACGGTCGCTTGTCTTGTGCGGAGGTGCGATGCTTTTTCAGGTAACAACCCTGGGTGCGTTGCGGTGGTCACTTTCAGTAAGGGAGGTGGTCTAATCTAGTGCTATGTGCTACAATCTTCATTTAATCACTAGTTCGCGCGTTTTATATTTCCGGTCGCTGAAATCGAAACTCAAGACATGTCCTAAAAGTTTTGCAGTTTTGCACCAATGCGTTTCGTCAATTGCAGGCCTGTGAGCTTAGCAGCTTCTACATGCAACAATTCATAAAAACCGAAGGCCGCTTGTTCAGTGGACGATTCCGTACGACTTCGACCGATTGCGTCTGCTGTCGCCTTGTCCAACGTACAATGTACCGCGAATAGTACCGGAATGTGATACGTATGAAAAAAAACCTCAATAAATAATTTTCGCGCCTTTCTCCAATAAGGCGCCTATGGCCGGGGTCATATCGGGGATAGGCTATTTACGCCTCTGATAATTTCTATGCAAGCATTCTATGGGACCAACAAATGTTTGTCCAACCCTCTTCTTCTCATTATTGACACCCAGGAGACTCCTTTTTGTTCTTCAGTTCAGTTACGGAATATGTGCCTCCTAAATTTTTCTCGATTCTTTTCCACGCGTCGTACACTAAATAACTGTTTTTGTGATTTTTATCGCACGCATTCCAAATACCGCGTTCTTGTTCAAAAATTCCAAAAATTGCATCACTTGTTCGTTAGACCACTCCTTAATATTATCAAACTTTTGTTGATTACTACTAGCACGTAGACTATGATTCGCGCTTTATTATTAAAACTAGTACGTGAAAATTTCGCTCCCTGTTGCATGTTTTATCATTGCCTGGGATTACCCGAGCATCGTAAGTGTGGCGCTGTTTTGCAAGTAGGCACGCAGCGAATACTTGTGCACTTTGATGTGGCATAAAATACCGACTTTTGATGGGAACAACCAAATGGAAGTACACCAAACTCGTAAAGCCAGTAAAGTCAATAAAAAGAGAAATATTTCGACTTTAAAGTAGAACTGAAGTTTCATATTTATGTACAGTCGGCGACAAATGTTTTCACCAGTATGATACCACTGAACACGTTTTTCTGAGAAACATAAGAGGTACCATAACGTCGCTCTTATTGTTTTATATAGGTATCTTGGTAACACTGTTAACAAGATGAAATGAAATATAGAAATGTGTTATATTTCTCAGTAAAGCGGGTTACAGTGGTACAAGACTGGTGAAAGCATTTGTCGCTGACAGTACATAAATTATTATATATAATAAATTATATAAATATATGAAATTAATATGATAATTATCATTAATAAATATGTTATATTACACTAATAAATTTGCTTTATTAATTTTATTGTTTTCTTGTGCATCAAAGTCAGATAAGGGTAGACCCACCTACAACCACTTGTGCGTTGTTGCCAAATTTAACAGCATGGCTTGTAAAGTGAAGGTGGCTGTGGAACTAGTTACTAGTTACTACTTATCAGCAGAAAGAAATACTTTCCAGAACTCCTTACTTTACGTAACATTTTGCATTTTTAATGTACTACCTTTTAGTACCTACATACAGGGTGATTCAAAAATGGCGCATAAGCTCTTCAGTACGTTGTTGGGAATAATAATTGAAGTGTAGGAAAAACAGTAAAAAAATTCTTAGCCGTCAATTTGCTGAGAAATGAAGAAGTTAAGTTGAGAACTCAACTTTGAATTCATGTGGATTTTGAAACTTCTCATCATTTCATATAAATAATTTAAGTATTTTTTCATAGTGGGTAATAAATAAAATGCTCATAATACCTCATTATCCTGAAATATTAGCTTTCAAAATTGATATTTTTGTACCAAGTTGTTTGAAAACAATATGTGGCAACCATGTTTGAAACTTTTAATAAGCTCACTATGTAAATGAAAGGAAATAAAAGCCACTCATATACTACATAGCTGCACCCGTGTTGCCAAATCTACAACTTACTTCTTCGTTGTTAACAACAAAAATGTAGCAGCTAAAATTTTTTTATGATTTTTCCACAGTTCAAATAACCGTCTCCTACAACGTACTGAAGAGCTTATGCGCCATTTTTGAATCACCCTGTATTTGCTTTAAAAATTCAAAATTCTTTTTAACAAATTTTGAGTTTACATGATTCTACTCTTTCTTTACACACTGTAGCACAAGAAAGAGAATTCCATAATTCATTTGGTACCTGACACACCGATAATTATGACTGATTCCCCCAAACTAGTTCGTGTGGAGAAAAGGAAGTGGGTCAACAGTCTACACCATGGGGAGACATCGCCCAAATGTCGTAAAAATAATACAATTTATAATTCTATCAAAATTATTTTGAATGAGGAGACAGCAATTGTTGACAAGTTAACAGACATCAATGCTACTTAACAAATTAGTTGAAATAGAAGAAAAGTGCCATAGGCTTGAAGTTGCGCATGGTTGCGGCGGTTCGAACGATATCTTGAGGGTATGCTGGTTAAAGTTGAAGATTGAAGAATGAAGTCGGCTGATGAATAAAGATGAATTAAAGGTGATGAATATAGATGAGTAAAGCTGTGCGAGGAACTAAAGTTGAATGATGTTTAGAGCTGAGTGATGAATAGAGATGTTTGCTGGCTACAGTTGATGGACTCAAGTGAAGTCTTGTCGGTTTTCTACGGGTTTTATACGCTTTAGCTAAGGGTGGTGCGATCCGGGTGCGTGGCGATTGGTCCTTGCTTCGCGCGCCATGGAGGCTGAGTGGGGTAGTGGCCGCGCTGTACCCAGCGGGTAGTAGCGTGTGTGTTCTAGATTTGGCTGTGTTCGTTTCGCGAGGATTTCGTTAATGATTTTCGCTTCGCCGGGTTCACAAACCCTTATCTAAGTTTTTGAATTAATTTTCTAGCGTACCTTTTACGTTTAATAATTTGGGAGTCTTATTCCCGTGTCTAGGACATGTTATTACTACATGACGGGGACCAGGAGGTGTTGCCTGCGGGTCCACCAGGTCAAAAAGGAAAAAAATTCCGATACCGTTGCCCTAGTCCTGGTGGATGGGTCAGCATCTACGACCAGTAAAATTCACCGTTCTCCCACTCTCTCTCCTACCCACTTTTCCACTTCTCCTTTACCCTTTCCACATACTGAAAAATCCCTTCCACACCGAGTAAACTATATATGTCGCAAACCGTCACCTTTTCCTTAGTTCTCGTTTAAACAACCGTACCAGCATCATGTCCGAATCCCTCATGGATGTAGAAACTTTCGACTTACTCCAAGAGTTGGAGTCCGCTATCCTCGACGAAGTAAACATACCGACAACCGAAGAGGACGATCCTCCGATGGAGCTTCACGCCAAAGCAGTCTTCGAAGAAGATGCCACCGAACCGAATTTAAACACCGAATCGAATTCAAACACCGAACCGAATTTAAACACCGAACCAAAATTAAACACCAAACCGAATTTAACCACCGAACCAAATTTAAACACCAAACCTAATTTAACTGCCGCACCGAATTTAACAACCGAACCGATCAACGACAAACAGAATATCTTCGTGTATCCTGATATATCCGAGACGTCCATAGCCTTTTCCAGCACCACCCGAGTTCCAGTATGGAAGGACAACCTTTGTTGGAGATGTGGAAGAATAGGACACCGTCGAACGCAGTGTACACGCTCTCCCATTCTGTTTTGTTCCCGTTGTGGACGCAAGGGTACGATGTCCCGAGCTTGCGTCTGTCCACTGTCCGTTGACACCGTAGTCAGTCGTGGAACACAATGCGACATATTCCACTAGGACACCACATCACCACCTTCAGGACCATTCCCCAGGCCGAACCACCGAGAAGAAACCGACGACGCGACGTGCAGAAAAGGATAAATCCTTTTCTTACCGAAGTAGGAGGGGAATGTAACGAAGTGTCGTGAAAATTAGTGAACTAAGTGAATTTAATGAATAGACAAATTTAGTTTCATATTAATTAGCCAAATTTATTGGTACATTTATTTTTTTTATTTAGTTGTTATATCTTAAAACCCGATATTTTTATTCTATTAATAATTTTCATTCCGTTATAGTCCAGGAGCTGGCTGTATATTAGAGGACTAATTTATATCAAGCTGGATTTTTTTTTATGTGCTGGTATGGTTATGTCTGCCAAATGTGGGTGGTCGGCAAAATAGGACCGCGGGACATAGAGCGCACAGAATTTTTCTATTTGGAATTATTTTCTGATCAAATTGACAAACTTCCATCGAGCTAATTCCTTGTTTGCTCGTTATTTAAGACATTCCGACAACAAAAAATTAACTGTCCGACAAAAAAATCGGAACTGGATCCGTGTCTGCCGTTTGGGGTTCGTAATTTTTTTTAAGACTTCGACTCATTACCATCAACCTGATTTTTTTTAAAATACCTATATAATAATTCAACAATCACAAAAATCACCTTGTCCGACAATTTGAGCGGGACAGAACTACTCTCTGACATCCTGGGTTCGTCAGTTGGCCAATTTTTTTTACTTATGACCATCTGTCGGACAATGGTACCAAATTGTCAGAAATTTGATATACTATCAATATTCATGCGTGTCCGACAAAAATATTGGGACATGTTGACTGTCTGCCAAAAGCAGTTTCATATCTTTACTATTACTGCTGAAAAAATGCTTGTAACGCCTCTATTCTCGCCAATTTTCAAGATATCAACTTGAAACTCGATATACACGTAAACTACAATCTTTTTAGCTTTTTAGCTATCGAGTTTGAAGATGATATTCCGAAAATTATTAAAACTGGAGACGGTACCGCGCGCACCCCTTTAAAATTTTCGCCGTTTAGCATGAGAACCATACTTGTTTTGGCTTTTTTCGTCAAGTTTCATCACATCAACTGGTAACTTTGTAAACGCGTTAATAACTATGTTTGTACCGTTTGTACCTAGTCATAGTTTAACGAGTTTGAAATTATTACCTACTTTTATATTGTTGTAAATAAATAAATACAATGAAATAAGTATATGGATTAGTACTTTAGTAATAAACGTATTTAACATGTCATACGAAAATATGTATAACTTTTTCATCAATTTTTTTAAACTTCTTCAATGTCTGTATCATCATCATCATTATCGCTTGTCCCATAAGTACAAAGCACTTCTTCATCGTCTTCTCCGTTGTCTGTCTCCGAATCTATAAAAAGAATAACATAGTTTTACAGGAATACGTTTATGAAATTTTATTCACACCTGAGTCGCAAGTTGTAATTATTTCGTCTATCGACGGATGCTGGTCGCCTTCAAACCAATAGAATTCGTAGCGATTATCAATTTCCACCCATCCACAGTCTTTGGGATCCAACAAGGTTGGCATTTTTAGGTGGGAATTGTTCCATATTGAAGCAATATAAAGCGATCGCAAAGTATGCTGGGTTAGTTCTCGTTCACACGGTGGCAAATTTGAAGCGTCATAGCGTGTTAATGACTTTTTTATTAATTTTTCGTTTGAGTTCTTTATTTTATAGGATTTTAAGAACAATTCAAACGTTCCTTCGTTGACACTGTTTTTTGTTTTAAGGCTGGTAGATTCGACAAACAAATTCTTCCAGCTTTTTAAACAAACCAGTTTGATGATCTAACTCCGGGGACGCGGTACCTAATGATGCAAACATTTCTTGAAACTCGTTGTTATCTTTAAGTAACGTTAAGGGTCGTTTTTTCCCTTTTCTATAAAATGACGGATTAAAGTCGCATCCCGTAAAAGCGTGGAAGGCAGGTAGTGCACTACAGAGCTTTTCGCCAAGATTTTCGTACAACTCATTAACATTTATGTACCGTTGGGTGTTTCCGGTACCAATGTGCATGTAAATTTCTGGGTGTGATTGTAAATGATGCATGTTGCCCAACATGATGGTTAAAATGTCTGTGTCTGAGCAACGTATTTGGACGCGAACATCTACCAGCAGCTTACAAATGTGGAAAACAATTTTGGTATCAGCCTCTTCCTGCATACAAGTTAAATCCATGTTAATGGTTTTACACATTTGACCATTGACGACTTGGAAAACATAGCACCTATCAAAACTGACCTTCACCGTTTTTCCTTCACAAAACTTGACAAACTCATGATCAGTCCAGTCGTCCAATAAAAACTGTATAAAATTTTGTTTAAAATGTCTGCTGCGTAATTGTTTAGAAAAGTCTTCGGAACGTTTGCCTTTGCTTGTAATATTGTACTGAGTATCGTTTTCTTCTCTTAAAGAGTGTTCATAATCTTTAATTGATGGGCTATTAAATTTATCAAAAATGAGATGAATTTCTCGTCCAACAGATGTAATATCTTTAAAAAAATTTATTGCTATGCTTCTGTATATTGTGGGAATTTGCTTCATTTGATGTAGAAAAAAGAATCCGTCTATTATATTTACATATGGAACTGGAGGATCTGGACAGTGTTGATGAATTTCTAGTTCTTGTTGGACAGATTTTGGAGTCTTGCAAATAGTACCGTCAAGGTGGCATAAGGAAAAGGGGATTGGTGTTAAAGGATAACACAACGCTTTTTCTATGTTGATTTCGTTTTGGTGAGATGCGTACAGCAATCTCCCGAAAATGTCTCGCTGTATTTTAACTTCTTGAATTTTTCCCGACACTTTAATTTTCTTTTTGTTTGTGGATTCGAAATTAATTATCTTATTACGGGTAATGGGTTTTTCGAAGTTGTTTTCATCGATATTACAATTTAAAATAAATTGCCGGCGTTGATCGTTGCCAGCTACTTCAACTGATGATAGGAAGTTGTATACACATTCTGGAACAGACTGCCCACTTGATATATTGTACAAATGATCACTTTGCAAAATACTTGAGAATGGATTTGTACATTCTTTGACGTTGCCGATGAAGTTACGAATATCTTTTAAACGCTTGTCAATTACAGATTCTTTGAGGTCATCTGTAATGTCCTCATTACTCTTTAAATCGCAAAGCTCCAATAGATGTGAGGATAATGCTGTTCTCAGAGAATGTGTGACAGCCCATTTTTGACGAGCAGAAAATGAATTTGTCAGGTTTATTACGCCTGTTCTTCGAGCTGCGTCAGCATTAATGGTTTGCTCAAGAGTTAAATCGATTGGAATTCTTGAAAACGGTTTTATTGTTCTTTTTATACCTATACAACCATGTTCAAATTCGTGTATTAATCCAGGGTGGGTCGTTTCTACATTCATTAAATTGTTATGGTACAGTACCAGATACCTTGAATAATTCGGCTGATTAAAGGCAAAAAACATATTTGTGATCTTTGGTAAAATATATTTGAAAAGTTCAAAATTTCCTTGCCGAATACATCTTTCCAAACAAAGATAATGGTCTATTAATTGTACATACATTAAATAAAACTGTGGCGTTTTCCCATGTTCTCCGTTTAATGTCGCTTCAGCAAAATTGTTGTAATCGCTAAGAAGTTCCTGTAACGCATTGTTTTCAACAACTGGACTTTCGCTCGTATGTTTTTGAAATTCTATTAAATAATCTTTAATATTTTTGTCAACTTCAATTATATTTTTCGATTGCAAGAAATTTTCGAAATGTAATATTTGAATCGCAGCTGAAATAAGAGGGTGTAATTTCCTACATCTATTAAAATGTGTCCCTGATAAGAATCCATTAACAGAACCATGCGCTAAGATTCCTGTATCAACTAGCATGTTTGTAATTCCGCAGCCACTTATAAATTTTCCCACAGCTTTAAAATAAGTCATCATTATGTGAAATTGACCTAAATGTATAAACAATCGTTCAAATTCGTCCTTTTCGGCTGATTGTATTTTAAATGCCATTTTTGCAATGGCCAAGTCGTAGGTTACGTGCATATACGTTTTTCCACATTCATCTGCAAGAGTAAGGCTTCTGCGCATTGTCTCTTTGACGACGTTCATATCTGTAGGGGACTCATTAATCTGCGTTAAATACTCTATTTTCTGCATATGCGATTCGTCCTTAAGGATTTTTGCGTTAAATCCAACCCACATTGGCGTATTCGATACGTTTAGCGCAAGTGACATTATCCACGTAAAATTAATATTTTTAATAATCGACAAATTTGCAGGGATCTGACAGCGGGATTCATCATCGTTTGGGATGAACTGGCAACGCATTTTATATTTTTTCGCGTCCCTTGGAAAGTCAGTTCCTATCGGCTCAAACATTCTTCTTTTTCTGAAATTGCCAAGGCTTACCACAGTATCAGCGTTACTTTCGTCATTAACGGTTGGAATAACTTCACCTTCTCTTGGAATGTCCTGGTAAACAATACCGACTGTATCATGCAGTGTATCTTTACCACTACTAGTGTCTACAAACCTATCGAAATTGTCCCAGGCTACCTCTATACCTAAGTTAAATGATCTGTGGATCGCACTTGGACATATTAATTTCCCCGTAGTGGTCGTATAAGCTGCCGATGTTTCTAATTCTTCTATTGCAGTGTAACTTATGCAATGCCCTTGCCTATGAAGAATATTAATCGCTTTTCTATTACCTGTCATACTTTTCATTACAATTCCAATATTAATATGCTTAGAAGGCTTAATTTTGCCATTTGATACCGCAAATATCGAATCTTGGCAAAATGACGAGGCAAGTCTTTGGGTACGTCGACTTTCCAAAGATGAGGTTCTGACTCCGCCGAGAACAGTTGTCCAAAATTGATTTAGCCAGTTTGGAATAACACACTCTCCTTTAATTAGAGCTTCTTCATTTATGGAATCTGGCAAAGGTTCTTTTTCTATATCTAGTAAATGTTTCCTGTACTTAAGCGCAAATATTTTGGCTTCTTCTTCGAAAACAATTCTTTCCACCACTTTATTTTCAACCTTTTCAACTTCAAATTGGCTTGAAACAACGAAGACAACTTTACCGATTTTTTTGAATTTTATTTGCCTTTTAAAATGTGATTGAATTTTTTTTTTAATCCATTTGGTACAAAATATATTTTCGCATTCTTTATCATCATAAAGTTCATTCAAAATCTCAACGTAATACGTCTGCAGGTACTTTAATGACACAATGCTCGACTGTTCTAAAAGTTCAGTACTGATATATTCCCATAATTTTTCTATAGCAATTTTGTTAAAATACCTTATATTATGCCAATTGGATCTGCCGCTATTACCATGTCTTTCATATGCACTTTCATAAGTTATCTTACAATAATTATGATACGCAACTTCGTCGTCAAGTTCGATGGAAAGGGCAATTTTTTGTAGCATTTTCAAGTCATTAAGTTCAGTAGCTAGAGTTCGGACTTTTGCCAAAAATGCATCAGCATGTTTAACTACTCGGCAAGATAACCATTTACCTTTATGCTTTTTTCGGCTTTTTTCGCAAAACAAACATTCATTTCCGGAATTCGAAACTGAAGAATCGCGGGACCCCGAGTCATTAACAACGCTACGATCAACCTCAATATTGATATGTGCTTTCGCAACATTATTAGTAAATAAATCTGAATCATTATTTGATTCGTCATCCTTACTACGATTGTCATCAATGATTTCTAAGAAGCCAACCTCTAAACAGTCGTCTAGGCAACTATCATTAAGGGTACTATCTATCACCACGTTAACATCTTCATCAACCCTACAAACCAACAATAATCCAACTTCATAAATATTTTCGTAAACAATATTTTATAGTTACTTTTTTATTATCTCAAATAATGTTTTTAACTACTTTATTCAACTGTACAATAAATTACGTTTTCAATATTAAAAATTTAATTTATTCAAAGAAGGAAAAATGAAGCATCCTCAACAAGCCGTATGTTGGATATTAGAGCTTCAATTTGAAACAATTTTGTTTTAATGCCTTTATAAGGAGCGAATGCTCGAAATGATTTTTTTGAACATACCCAAAAATAATGTGATAAGATTTAATATAATTTAATTTTTTTTTGTTAATCTACACACCTTTTTACATTACTAGATGAACTTCCAAATCCTTGTTCGTTGTCGGTATGCTTGAATGCAATATATATTGGCTTTGGCGTCGATATAACGGTCCTGGAAGTGAACGTCGGTGCAACTGACGCAGACGTATTCGTTTGAGATATAGATTCAATTGTTGAAGATGTGCTTCAATATACAGAGAGTCATAATTTAAAATGTAATACTTATTCGATGTATTTAATTTACTATTAAAATATTATCATACCTTGATCCATTAAATATTGTTTGCACATTATCCGTAACTGCGGTGATGTATTTCTTATTTACTAAGAACTCCTTATAGCATTGGGAGTGGTATCCCAAAGCAGTTTCTTCAATATTTTGTGGTAAAGTCACTTCACAATATTTAAAATTCAATTTCTTTCGTGCCTCTAAAAACGTCTTACACTTCTTTAAAACAACTGGAGTAAATGCTTTCAATTGTTCGTTGCGCTTGATGACACGGTGCGTACACAAAAAACACTTCATTATTCAAGAATTTGAAAAAATAATGCTCTCGTTACACAACGTCAGATGCGCCCGAGAAATGTTTTTGGCGAATGTTTCTTTTTGTTTTCATTTGTTAAATTTGGCGGCAAATTCAAATTTAACCAATGAAAACAAAATGGCATTCGCCAAAAAGCGCCCCCGTAACCACTCTTCACATTTAAAAATGTATATCTCAGCCGCATTTTATCGTGGGAAAATGAAATAAAAGCCAAAATGTGCACAATTTTCTTAGCTACAAATTTAATTTAAACATTTTCTTCTATTAGTAAAATATGTATATTTCTTCATTGAAAACATACTTTTTGCACCTCTTTCCACCCTTAAAAATGGCCTTGTCCCACCTTAAATATCGGACACATACACCAATGTGTTAGTATTAACATTTACAACTTTGTAAAAAAAAATGACCTTGATGTTTATCAGTCAAAAAAATTGGCCAACTGACGAACCCAGGATGTCAGAGAGTGGTTCTGTCCCGCTCAAATTGTCGGACAAGGTGATTTTTGTGATTGTTGAATTATTATATAGGTATTTTAAAAAAAATCAGGTTGATGGTAATGAGTCGAATGTCTTAAAAAAAATTACGAACCCCAAACGGCAGACACGGATCCAGTTCCGATTTTTTTGTCGGACAGTTAATTTTTTGTTGTCGGAATGTCTTAAATAACGAGCAAACAAGGAATTAGCTCGATGGAAGTTTGTCAATTTGATCAGAAAATAATTCCAAATAGAAAAATTCTGTGCGCTCTATGTCCCGCGGTCCTATTTTGCCGACCACCCACATTTGGCAGACATAACCATACCAGCACATAAAAAAAAATCCAGCTTGATATAAATTAGTCCTCTAATATACAGCCAGCCCCTGGACTATTAGTTTAAGAATGTTATGTTAAAATATTTAAGTTCATATATTTAGTTTACGCGCGACCTCGCCGAGACCGCAGAGATGCGGGCGAGCCTCTACCAGCGACCCAGCGCTGTCCGTGAGCGTCGTATTGAGCGTACCGTGGCCCCGATAGGATTTCCAAACCGTATAAAAGCAGAATTTTTGCCTAATTTTAGAGAGTTGAATTCAAATCTTGAAGTACAACAACCGAAGAAGAATCCACTTGAAGTCTCCGATCAATTTTAAACCCGCCGAATACAGGTAATAACCCTCCGAATTTTGGTAATGCCACATTAGGGTTGTATCTCCGAATATAAAGTTAGGGTTGAAATTTAGACTTTGTCTCCGATTCATTTAGTTGTTTTAGCTTTGTGTTATTTAGACTTGGAACTATAACTTTTACTTTGACGGTGTCAGAGTGGAAGTGTAGGACCTGGTGCTCTGGTATTTGGAACTTAACAGTCCAGGTTTCTGGCGGTGCTGTGACCTGGGCATTTGAGTTTTCGAATAGCAGAGAGTGTTAGGATTTCTGTTACCCGTCCGTGGAGGAACTTGTGCTTTCTTCTTTGACGGAGTCCGAGAAGAAACACAAAGTCCTGGTGGTGCTACAACAGGTACTTGGCTTCGGGCGGTGCTGTGGTCAAGATACCCAGGTCTTGGGGTAGTTACTAGTCCCCGTAGTTTTCCGTGTAGGGAATTGGTGTAACACAACAAACTCTTGGTGATCTTGGTTTCTGGCGGTGCTGTTGCCACGATACCCAGGACTTGGGGTGTTAGCCATTCGTAGTTTTTGGTATTTTGTTGTCTGCGCGTCGTGGCTTCGGGCGGTGCTGTGGTCACGTCGTCCGGGTGCAAAGTACTAGGAACTCCGTAGTCCGTCTCTAACAACCTGGTGCTGTTTTGGCTTCTGGCGGAGCTGTCGTCATTTCAGTCCAGGTTATTATTGACCGTTTGTCCCGTCCTGTAAAGCTTCCCCGTAGTTAGTTTTATTTTCCGTTCACCTAGGAGGCATTATTCAAACTTCCCCGAGAGTTATTTCTGACTACCGCCACCGCTACCGATTTTATTGTTATTGTTTACCGTTTGCACCGATAAAACTGTTTTCCGTTTATTCTACCTTTATTGTTATTTGATTTTCTTTTACTGTATACAGGGTGATTCAAAAATGGCGCATAAGCTCTTCAGTACGTTGTTGGGAATAATAATTGAAGTGTAGGAAAAATAGTAAAAAAATTCTTAGCCGCTAATTTGCTGAGAAATGAAGAAGTTAAGTTGAGAACTCAACTTTGAATTCATGTGGATTTTGAAACTTCTCATCATTTCATATAAATAATTTAAGTATTTTTAATAGTGGGTAATAAATAAAATGCTCATAACACCTCATTATCCTGAAATATTAGCTTTCAAAATTGATATTTTCCTATCAAGTTGTTTTAAAAAAATATGTGGCAACGATGTTTGAAACTTTTAATAAGCTCACTATGTAAATGAAACGAAATAAAAGCCACTCATATACTACATAGCTGCACCCGTGTTGCCAAATCTACAACTTACTTCTTCGTTGTTAACTACAAAAATGTAGCAGCTAAATTTTTTTTATGATTTTTCCACAGTTCAAATAACCGTCCCCTACAACGTACTGAAGAGCTTATGCGCCATTTTTGAATCACCCTGTATAATAATAAAAACTCTGTTTATTTACCGCAAGTTGCCTTCTCATTTAATCACCCTGTTGTATTCTTCACAACCTAGGTCTTCGCTCCTCCGACACCGACTACTGGAGAGAAGCCGTTAGAGAGAAAACTCTTTAAAATCTGGCGCCCGAGTAAAACCCGAAACCGAAAAAGCGTCACACCATATCAACCGACCCCATGGATGAGATGGCATAGCCTATTACCTGTACTATCTATTTGCAAATATCACAAATAACATGTTTTGAAGACTTCGTGAAACCAATACATTCTGAATGGCACCATTTACGGCACATTTGGCATTGAAGCCACCATTCTCTAGCCCTGGATCTATTGTAAAGTTCGTTGCAGTATATACATGTGGTATTTTCATCCTCTTCTTCAGATGCCGCGTGGTAGTCGCTATCAGATACTATCAAAACTCCTAATTTTCCCTTCTTACGGTTGGATCGGACTCGTAGCGTAGAAACCGGTAATGGTGATATGTGAGCTACAGTCACTTGTAAATTATTGGAGGTTGAAGCCTTGATGATACTTTCCCTTGCTTTAGCACCGTCGTGTACGATCAAGGGAGTTAAAGTCTTAGCCAAGGTACTTGTTTAAGTACCTTGGTCTTAGCTATTGTACATTTTTTTATTGATTTTCCTAACGTAAGACTTTCCCTGTTTAACGTCCGTTTGTTCAATAATTAACTCGGGTCGAGGTGAATCTATTTCCTTAATTTCTAATTTATTTTCGAATTTTGAATGCTTTTTTTAATTTAAGGGACAAAGTATGTGCGATCGGATTCATTTTAGCTAAGATTTTAATGTTGACGTTTTCCTAACGAGCGAACTAAATCAAACTATTTTGTACTTAGTCCGCAAATTCCAGCTGGACGTGAGTATAACCCATCGTTTACACAAGCAAGTATTACTGTCACTGTCACTGTCTTGACAATCAACTGGCACGTGTAAACCCTTACTTGCTCCTAATTGTCATAGGCATGAGAGTGTTGTCGTGACAATTGGAATGCCACCCACCGTTTACTCAAGCAAGTATTACTGTTCGTCACTGTCTTGACAATCAACTGGCACTTCTAAACCCTTACTTGCTCCTAATTGTCACAGGCATGACAGTCTTGTCGTGACAATTGGCATGCCATTGATGCGGACAGTTGTAGTGATGTTTTATTAATTCAAAATGGCGGAAACTAAAATACGCGAGCAACATCTAGTTAACTTTATTAAAAAATATCAAGAAAATGAATGTTTGTGGAACATTAAAAGTAATACGTATAAACGACTAGATTCAAAACAAAAATGCTACGAAAACCTGAGCAAAGAATTTAAAATGACCGTGGCAGATATAAAAAAGAAATTAAAAAGTTTAAGGGGGACCTACATAGCAGAAGAAAAAGTGTTGGAATATAAACGTAGTGGGTCGGCAGGTGAGGGGGGAACAGTATCAATCGAATTTAAAATGATATCATGAAATGTCTTTTTTGGACGATGTTATTGTTTTTAGAACAACCAACAATGTAGAAGACGTTGAGGTTAGTCAGTTAGTGTGTTTTAATTCTGTATTTTTGATTAGATTGTATAAGTGTAAAGTTGTCTTGTCTTATTTTGACAATGATTTGCTGTATTTTAAATAAACTAATGTTTTGGTAGGCGGCTGGATCTGAATCACAAACTACAGAAGCCGACGAAGAAATTGATGGAGAAAATGAACACGCCAGTCAAGACGATCCAGTACATATTCCGCAAACATTGGAGCAGGACAAAAACGCTCCCCCACATAAACGAAAAAAAAGTGGTTTCCCATAATTTAACAGATAAGTATACCACGGGATTAAAAGAGATTATCAAATCTACCAAAAATGAAAATGAACCAACAGTAGCAGATGAATATAAAAACTATAAAAATTTTGTTTAATCATCATTACGAAAATTATCAGAGATGCATGCTATCAATGCAATGTCCGAAATACAGTCAGTATTGACAAAATATAGATTGCAAAACATTGCTCCAATAAGAATTTTATCCAATGTTTTGGTCCCAAACGCTGCCGTTTCAGCAGAGCAATCGTAGTATTCCTCAAGAACTTCCGAATCATCATACTGCGCTTCGTCATCATTCAATAACTTTTTAGACAGCACGCTCTATGCAGATAGCTCTCCAGGTTCGCCCGATATTCAGAATTTAAATTTTGTTGCAGAAACATCATCATGTGGTATATTGAAGGAGGCATGGGAAAGTATTGGAGATTGAAATTGCAAATCTACTACAGGATTTCAATTAATTATATATTTACATTAACCAGTAATATATTGTAGTAATAAATATTGCTACTTCTGATTGTTTATATTTCATAAAAATAAATAGTTTGTACAATACGCATAGTAGGTAGACATAAATTATTTCACCTTGACACAGAGCTTCAGTTACGCGAGTTCATGCTGATTACTCAAAATAATTTTAAGCGGCTACTGCCCGAAAATAATGTTTATAAATATTATTAAGTATTAAAGTTTTGCTTTGAATTTTACTCCATTGAAAGGGTACATTACAACCTGTTACAAAATAACGAGCTATATGGTCCCGTATGCGACATGCAAATTTATATGAATTATTATTTGTTTGTACCGTTATGTTCATTACAGTTGCGGGCATTTCTTCAATTTGCGGCTCATTAATAAATCCTTTTTTTTTGTTTCCTTAGTAAAATAATTATGTAAAACACAAGTAGCTTTTATTACCCAATCTAGAGAATTTAAATTAATTTCAATTGGTTTATGGAAAATTCGAAATCTACTAGTAAGTCGACTAAAAGCGCCCTCCACAACCATACGTGCTCTACTAATTCTGTAATTGAATATTCTCTGTTCCTCGGTTAAATTTCCAGTTCTTGAATATGGCTTCATCAAATGTAAATCCAATGGAAAAGCATCATCAGCAATAATGAAATATGGAATTTTTTCTTTTAGTATTGACAAATTTTCACTTTCTGGTATATACAGTGTGTCCGCGTAAGTTGGCTACATATGGAAAACTTTGTTATTATTGATTTTATGAAAAACAGTTATTCTTCATAAAAAGTTCTGCATGTTCTACAACCGAAAATTCAACCATCAGATATTAAATTATATCAGTCGTATCATAATAATAATAATAATTATATCATTTTTGTTCAAGAGTAAAGTACCTTCATTTTTGATCATATCGAAAAAAATTTATAAGAAAAGATGTTATGGATTAAAAATAATTTTTAAATATTCATAATCCTTTATTTATAATTATTAAAAAATATTATTTTTACATTTTCTCTGCGATAACATTGAAAGTTTAAGTTTGAAGATTAATACATTATTAATTTAGGAGGCACTTGTCAGTGAACATCAAAACGTAATACTATTAGCGTATGGTAATATTTTGTTTAGATATTACTGTAAAGTTTTAATGTTGAAAGTATTTGTTTATGAAAAGGTAGAAATGGCAGCAACATTAAGTATGGAAGATAAAACTGAGATTGTGTTAATAGTGGGTGATAAGTATAAAACGTATCGAGAAGCTGTAGAAATATTTAATACCCGACATCCAGATAAAACTGTTCATTTTACAACAGTAAGAAAAATTGTTAATAAATTTAGGATTTATGGAGATGTACATAATAAATGTAGCAATAAACGTCCAAACAAAGCAGATAATAATGACATTGCATTAGAAGTAATGCTCTCGACAATTGAACATCCCAAATATTCTTTGCGACAAAGAGCATCTTTAATGACAAATGTTATAAAGAAAACTACAGTTGCAATGATCCTAAAGAAGAACAAATTTCAGCCATACAAACCAAAATTCGTTCATACGTTAAAACCAGGAGATTATGATAGACGATTTGAATTCTGTTGTGACATGCAGGGACACGTAGAAGATAACCAATTTATGTCAAGACAAATTATTTTTTCCGATGAAGCAACATTCTTATCAAATGGGACAGTTTCTAGCCAAAACTGCCGTTGGTGGAGTGATATTAATCCAAATTTTACATTGAAATCTCGGGTCCAGTATTCATTTAAGACAAACGTGTGGTGCGGAATTTATAAAAATCAAATAATTGGACCCTTTTTTTTCGACAAACCTTGAATGCGGATCGTTATTTGTGTTTTTTGAACGATAAAATAAGTGATTTTCTTCACAACCTTCCCTAATTGAACGTCAGCAGGTATGGTTCCAACAGGATGGTGCCCCATGTCACAGCAGGTTAGATGTACGTCAATACATTGAAAATATGTTTAATGGAAAAGTTATTCACCGTTATTCGGAAATTCCTTGGCCTCCGCGGTCTTCAGATTTAACCCCACTCGAATTTTTCTTGTGGGGTTACTTAAAGCAAAAGGTATATCTTCAAAAGCCCTTTCAAAATATTGACCATTTGGAGAGAATAGTTAGAGACGCGGTTCGTAGTATAACGCCCCGTATGATTAGGAGCGTCTTAAAAGAATTTGTTAATAGAACTGTTACATGTATGACCAGAGATGGACGATATGTGGAAGCATGAGTAAATTGAGAAAAAAGATTTTTCTATAGTATTGATTACAACATAATAAATTATACAAGTTAGTATTCGTTTAAATGCATAGTTACAGTATTACAAATTAGTGATTAATCATTTGAAAGGTCATTAGCGTTCAATAAAAATGAAGATTGTTTGTTTTGATAGAAGTAGATTTGTTAATGATTATTCATTTATTAAGATTTATTTTATCAAATTAATGAATTATTAAATGTAATGTATTAATCTTCAAACCTAAACTTTCAATGTTATCGCAGAGAAAATGTAAAAATAATATTTTTTAATTGTAAATAAACAATATTGAATATTTAAAAATTATTTTTATACCATAACATCTTTTCTTATAAATTTTTTTCGATATGGTCAAAAATGAAAGTACTTTACTCTTGAACAAAAATGATATAATTATTTTTATTATGATACGACTGATATAATTTAATATCTGATGGTTGAATTTTGGGTTGCAGAACTTTTTATGAAGAATAACTGTTTTTCATAAAATCAATAATAACAAAGTTTTACATATGTAGCCAACTTACGCGGACATACTGTATATCGTTTGCCTTTCTATCGATTCTTTTAAATACAAATTTCGAAATATACCCCCATCAGAAGCTCTTCCGTTACATCGACGAATATGAATTTACAATGCGCGTCAACCAAAGCCAACAAGGCAATGCTATGAAAACCTTTGTAGTTATAAAACATAGAACCTTCATTTGATGGTTTTTTGTTGCGGACATGCTTTCCATCGAAAGCACCAATTACGTGTGGAAACTGCCAAATTTCTTCAAAATCTTTGCTAATTTTCAGCCAATCATCAGTGGATTGAGGAAACTGCAAACAAAAGCCCCATTAGAAATTATAATGTCAGTTAATTACAGTGGTTAATTACAATACTTACCAGCATGTAGTTTTTTACTAGAGAAATATATACTGCCTTGCATACTGTTGGAATAAATAATGAGATAGCGGCTGGAGATATTCTTGATAAAAATTGCAATGATTTGTATGAATCACCTGTAGCCACAATTTGTAATGTTATCGCAAGTTTAACTTCACTACTACCTATTGCAGCGCTACAGCATGTATCGTTTTTTTTAATACTTTCATTAATCTAAAAAGATATTGTTATAATGATAGCTGTCAAAAAACAGTTAATGGAATTTACAATAACCTACTTTTTCATGTAGTTCTTCAAACTGTTCATGTGTCATGCAAAGAAAATTTTTATAATGCTTGTGATCTCCAGTTAATAAATCTTTCAATAAAATAGACTGAACATCGTACTTCAGTCTTTTTGATAAGAAAGGTTTTATCCAGTATTTTATAGCACCGACTGCTGTTAGTTGTTCTTCAGTTAACGCCATTTAAAAAATAATCGATATAACAGTGAGACTAAACGCATTTCTAAATCTGTCATGATTGTACAAATGTCAAGACAGTGCCAGTGACAGTAATACTTGTTTGTGTAAACAGTGGGTAAGCCTCTGGTACCCCGACTGTAAGGCGATATTTCGGCCCGTAGAAAGTAGAGGGGATAGTTAAGTTAAGTTTGTTTATTTGTTGTGTGGATTTGTACTTCGCAATAGTATGCTTTTGCATTTGAAGAATCAGCAAAAAGGGCGACGGCGTATGTGGCCTCCAAGAATTTTATTGGTCGTATAAAAAACATTAGTCAGTGTGTTTGTTACTGTCGTTTCAAAAACGTAGTTTCTCCAGGAATTATTTTTATTTATTTATTAAAACAATTTTCGTCACAAATGGCAGGAAGGGCTTCGCCCACAGTCGCCCCTGAAATTAAGCATGGGTAAATAAGTATGCTCTCTACTATCAGCAGGCATCAAAACAGCGCCACTTGTGGTTGTGGACGGAACTATATCAAAACCGGGAATTTTAAAACAGGTGATTTAGTTTCAGATTTGGTTTCATTGCTTTGGCCCGGGTTATTCATTGGAAGGTCAATAAAACCAATAATAATAGCGGTTCGCTGACAGCTTAATACGAAAAATGCATGATACAGAACTGGCTGATACACAACGTAAAATATTGTCACGAAGTGCCTAAAATAAGTATTACGGTAACAATAACAACCAATGTAATTACTTAGGTAAAATCAATATTTGTCCAACATGCAAGTATCACGCGCTAGGCATGCTAGTATCACGTGTCAGGTTGACATTATATTTGCATAAGATGTTGCAATACTGATGATTCAGCATATCAGGTTTCATGAGAGATCTGGTGATGCTCGTGTGCCCGAGGTCGTGCCCAAATATGGACACAGAAATGGGTATAAAAGTACAACGCTTCTCCATTCGATTCAGTGTAACTTACACTGTATCGTACATGTGAATGAAAAATGGCTAGAAATGAAATTACAGAAAGGTAAAGATACTTACTCCAACTATTTCAACATAGGTGGCAACCATTCATCTGTTCGTATACAAATGTTATGACTCGACTACACACATGCCCCAGATACACACATATTGTTGATGTTGTAAACCAATTTGCTGTAAAGTTGAGGCACTATTTCCGATATTTTGTGTAGCAGTAGGCTGATTTTCGTAAACAAAATTGTAAACTGTCGATTGAATTTTTATTCTTAAGAAGAGCTTACGTTGGGCTGTTAATGTTCTAATATGAGGCAATAGGCTTTCGAAGAAGCTCATATCCTCATCAATTTTGTTGTTAGACTGGTTTTCTAACAGTCTCAGCTTACTTTCTTTCAGTTTCACTAAAGTCTCGTCCAACTCGTCATGTACGTTTTGTCTTTTGCGCTTTTTTTCTTGACTAAAACGAGATGTAGAACTACGAGTGGATGTTCCTGAATGGGATTGAGGGTTTCTTTCTTCTGCAGATTTTATTTGTTCATCTTTCTCGACAAACTCAACATCTTCTTGCGTATTTATGGCTTCTATTACGTTGGAGTGTTGGCTATATTCGTCATCCAGAATTTTACTACCACCTTCATCTGGTAGATTTCCTCCACTGGATCTCGCCGTAAACTGGTCTCTCAAAAATTTAAGGATGTCAAAATATTGCCACGATGATTTTATTGGTGTTACGTATTCGTCGCCAGAATGTTTTACAACAGTTGTTTTTCTTAATTCTTTTGGAAACGTATCCCGCAGAATTTTCCACTTGTTTCTTACCATCGTTCCTAAAACGTGTAATTAGTTTAGAAAAATAATAATTATACACCACGTTGCTTGGATGTACAATATAATACAAGGCTTGTTCATTTTAGGTATTTAGCTACTGGAACATCTTTCAAAAGTTTGGGTTTTACTTTTCGTATGGGCGCTACGACAGTTTCAGCAATTGTAGCAAAAACAGTTAAACCAATATGGGAAATACTACAGCCAATTCATATGAAAGTTCCGACAGAAACTACGTTTAAAGAAATTGCAAAAGAATTCTACGACAAATGGAACTTCCCCAATTGTTTAGGAGCAATTGATGGAAAACACATGCGTGTAAAATGTCCTTCCCACTCGGGAACCATGTTTTACAATTACAAACATTTTTTTTCAATAGTTCTTCAAGCCGTTGCTGATGCAAATTATAAATTCATTACAATTGACGTGGGAGGATATGGCAAACAAAGCGATGGTGGAACTTTCCGCTCTTCCTCGTTTTTTCGTTTAATGGAAAGTGGCGGTCTTCAAATTCCTCCTAATAGTGTTTTACCGTCAACAAACATTATAGTACCCTACGTTTTTATCGGAGATGAAGCTTATCCGTTACTAAAAAACGTATTAAAACCGTATAACAGAAGAAATTTAGACGCGAATAATAATTTCTCCAGGTAGCAAGTGCGTTGCGGTAGGTTTTTTAGAAGGTCTGCAACAATATTTATGTAATATTTATTAAATGAGTTTGCGATAAGGGTAGGATCTTCGATAATTACATCGTCATCTTCTTATATAATATTTTCTTTTGATTTTGCTTCCTTAAATTTATATTCGTTTTTAATAATGTCCCAACTAGCACCGATTTTATCTTCAGATACACTTATTTTATTTAATGAAAATGTTCGCTTGGCTAGAGTGATTGTTCTTTTTAGAACACAACAGTATTTTTTAACGTAATCTAGAAATCCCGGGTCATCGCTATACCTTACGAATTCAAGTAATGCACGTTTGTTTTTACATGAATTACGGATGCCCCCTGTGATCCATTCATTATGCACATTAGTAGCACGTTTAGTTACGTTTTATAGGGGAACGCAACATTCACAGAAGTATTAACAATATCGTAAAACTTTTCTACTTTTAAGTTAACATCAGATTCACTAATCATACACTGCCAATTCGTCTCTTGTAACATATTCCTGAATTTTTGATTAGCTTTGGTGCCAAAACAACGTTTTTTTTTCATAAGTAATGTTATTGTTCTGAGCGGTTGAGTGATCCATTGATAGTTTTATAATTTGACAGTTATGGTCAGAGATACCGTAGTTTTTATTAACAGCTTCATAGGTATTAGTAGAGATTAGATTAATGAATATGTTATCAATTGCGTTTTGTGAATGTCGCGTTACCCGAGTGGGGGTCTGAATTGTGTGTATATAGCCGTACATACTGAATATATTTAGCAATTGATTTCTATATTGAGTATCGGTCAAAATATTAATATTAAAATCTGCACAAACAATAGCTGTAATTTTAAAATTTTGTATTTTTTCAAGTAACTGAATTAGATTTTCAAACAAAACTTCGCCCGTGGGTGTTCTGTATAACGCAACAACAATACATTTATCTAGTTTAGAAATACAGAATTCAAAATGAATATCAACGCTTTTTAGATCATCAAATTTAATTTCAGAAAAGGATAAGTTATTTCTCACCAATATAAGCGTACCACCATGAGCGTCATTCGTCCTTGCAGAAAATGCAGCTAAAGAATAGTCATCTGGTGTGATAATTTTATACTCATCTGGTTTAAGTCAGTGCTCAGACACACATACCGCATCAGCTGAGCCGATTTCGGTTTTAATGTCTAACAATTTATTTCTGATGGATTGAAAGTTTTGGTGTAAAATGATAACATGATCTTTTTCTTGTATAACGCTGTTGTTGTGATCTGCTACCTATTGATTTGGTCGGCTCGACTCCATTCCTCTTGGGGGCTGCTGCTGCTCCTCTTCGGATTGACGTGTATCCATAATGTTAATAATGTCCCGAGGACTGTTGATTTGATGCCTACCTAAATCACTGTATTGATAACTTTTGCCAGCAGTTTATTGTAATTAAGGTGCGCTCGGGCTCCCAGTTCTCTGGCAGCTTTTAGGTATGGCTTCAGTTCATTCGGTTCCTGCTTAATTTTTTCTGAAAAATCTTCGCTAATGGAAATGTTAGATCCCTTTAGCTTGACGCCATTCCGTATGAGGGAGTTTTTTGTCTTGTAATTCAGCAATTTTACCACTATCGGTCTATTTCTTTTATTATAGCTGTGGGCTCGCTCTATATCGTTGGTATTTAATTTTAGTTGAAAGTATTGCTGCACAACCTCGATCACTTTTTCCTCGGTTTTATTCCAGTCTTCATTATCGCTTTCTTTAACTCCAAAAATGATTATATTGTTCCGCCTGGACTGGTTTTCTAGATAATCCAGTTTCGTTTCTAGTTTAATAACGGTTTGTTTTAAACTAGAGTTTTCCTGTTTCAAATTTTCAATTTGTTTTGTAATATTTTCTAGGTTGGTGTTGGTTGTGTCTGTTTTTGTATCCAGCCTCGTAATGCCTGCCAGAATCTTATCTATGTAGCCCCGGTAGTGTAGCGACTAGCATGCTAGGCTCCTACTAAGCGGGCCGGGTTTCGATTCCCGGTGCCGGCAACTTCTGGCCAAGGTTTTCTGCAGTTTTCCTTGGCTGTAACATGAATATGAGAGTTGTGCTATTCCATCTCTAAGTCGGCTGCAGACGCAAGCGGGCCCGCTTAATAATAATAGCCCCTTCCTCCCACCCCACACAAGCACTGCTTTCGGGGCCTGGCAACAGGACATGGGTAGAGTAGATTATTATTATTATTATATTATTATCTAGTTTCGCCTCCATCTTGCACAATCGGTATTATGGTGTTTCCACATGTAACTACTAATTTTTAAATTAACTTTAAACTAACTAACTATGACTTATTAGTTTGCTTAGCGGAGCACTTAAAATACACGTCCGTCACCACGCCCGGACAGTACAGTACAGTAATAATTGACATGGAGGGAATATAAAATATATATTTTTAATATACTTACTAGTTGATATCATTTCTTTAGCTACAGCATCCCACAACTTGTCTAATACATAGCGATTATGATGTTGGGGATCCTTTTGATCCCAGAGTGGATTTTGAACAAAAACACTAGTTATAAATTGTTCAACATCCATTTTTCAATATAGACACATAGAGAAAATGGTCACAAAAACACACGAGCAAAGCAAATAAATCAAACTTGCTTGAACGCGTCGCTTTGCTCTTTATTAGCAGCGCTGCTGCATTGCTCGTTACTATGTGCTGGACAACCTATCATCATTTGTTTGTTTTCGTCGCTTTGCACTCCACGCTGCTTTGCTCGCCGCTCCACTATGTGCTTACCCTACGCTTACTGACGCGGAAAATGATCTGTCATTATTAGTATTTATTATTAAGCACGATAGTTGAATATTAATATTTTTTTTAAATGGAACTATTGGAGTTTGATATTAAAAATGAGGAGCATAAAGCTGCGGCAAGTATAAAGTATTCATTTATTTATTATTAATTAAGATCAGAACATGAAATCATTTAAATTAAATTAAATTAGTTTACATTTTAATTAGGTACATTTTTTATTTAGGAGTAAAGATATAATTATACTAATCTAACATCTTTTACTCAAATACCAAAATTCTTGCAGAAATCTTGAAAAATACATTCCCATTGATTATATCAGCCTTCTATAAATCGTTTCATACTTAGAGTGCAGTTAAGGTCTTATGGGGATCGGTGTTGTCAGATATATTCTCACGAAACCACCAAATACAGTAGGTGTGTAACGGCAACGCTGTGCAGTTTTGAGCCATTTGAAAAGCATTGCCCTATACCACGCTAACTGCGCTCTAAGTATGTAACGATTATTTGCACATTTATTATAAATTGTAGATACACCAAATAAGCTATTTTATATTGGTTTTAAATTAGAATAAAACGAATACTGCTTATTTCTTTGTATGTGTCTTTCCTAAAGCTATGTTGCTCTGTACACAGTAGGATAACGAATGTGATGCTGCTACTCTGCTGGGTTGGAGTGCTTCAAAATTTCCACTATCTTTTATGTTTTTGCTGTATGCATGCTCAGACAAACGAAGCCTTTTTGGAGGTCTGCCGCTGTGAATGGCATTTCTTCCCCCGAGTACTGTCTTAGGTCGTGCCACAGCAGTTGGTTGTACTCCAATATTGCGTCCTCCTTGTAAGTTTTTGCCTTTATTGATTTTAGGCATTCCGGCTCCATTATATTTACCGAAAGTACACAAGGCACTAATGAGAGAAGTGTCAGTTTTGCAGGAGTTAAAATTTTGGATAAACTTGTGAATCGGTTTAGCAAATTCCTGCAAGTTATTCTCGTACTTCTCCATTAAATTATCCAGTGCCGGTTTTATCAATTTTGGGGCCTGAAGCGGAACCCCGTTTAGGGCCCTACTTTTTACAGTGTTTTTGGACAACGTTTTTTTAAAATAAAATCATTGTACCTAGCTTAATATTAATACAATAATCGATAAGTAACAGTAATTGATTATAAGATATAAATTATGGTAGATATTTATAAAAAGAAATAACGTTAAAGAAATTTTTTTCGGGATTTGGTCCTTGCGAATTCGTCAATGAAATAGTCGTAATCAACTGTGTTCATAGTTTCGCGTTCGATATTTAAAATTGCTAAAGCATCTAAACGTTCTTTATCAATTGATGCTCTTAAATATGACTTTATGCGTTTTAAGCAAGAAAAAGATCGTTCCCCCGAAGCGTTGGAAATTGGAATCGTAAAGTATATTTCCATAATACTCAGTACATTCGGAAATGTCGATTTTAACTTCTGTTTCTACAAGAAGATTCAATTTTTCCTCGATATTTTCTTTATTTAGATTTTAGCATAATTGCAAAAATTGACTAATTTCGTCATCTAATTGGCCACATCTATGTCATACTGTCACGAAGTGCCTAAAATAATTAATAACAATGATTGATGTAATTACTTACACAAAATCAATGTAGTTCAACATGTTAGTATCACGTGCTAAGCATACTAGAATCACATGTCAGATAACATTATCTCTGCACATGAAGATAAGGTTCTGCTTACTCGAACATATCAAGTTTCATGATCCACATGCATCCAAGGTTATTACCTTATTTGGTAATGCAACTCTTCTAGTGGCTGTAATTAGATATGCAATTCTGATGACTAAGAATATCAGGTTTCATGTGGGATCGGATGATACGCTCGTGCCGAGGTCATACAACCATATATGGACATGCAAACTAGTATATAAGCACAATGTTTCTCCATCCAAGGCAGTGTGCTCCAGATACAACACAAGAACACTCTCCGTCAACAAGTATTCCAAGCCAGGCCTGGCTAGGGTGCAAGCCTTACCCAGAAGACTGAAGACTACAGAACAAGACTTCAACCAACCATGGTCCATTGGTCTCTTCTAACTGTACTTATGTAAGCTCACCTTGATGGTGCATATTATTCATCTTTGTAAACTTTAATTAAATATAGTTATGTAAAGTACTGACTTGTTTAAATCCAGACCAGTCACAATTTATAACGTGACATTTTGGTGGAGGTGCCGTTTATCATTTTGAAATGTTATATTAGGTGTTGTTGTGCATTTCAAAATGGGCGTTAAGTCCTTGTACGATGTCTGGATCTGAACAACTCAAAAAGAAAGGTAGTAAACCCCTTGTAACAGAAAATTCTGAATTATCGGAAAATACTTTAATATCTGCGCCAATTCCAAGTTATACATCTATTTTTGATCCAAAATATAATAGTTCTACAGTACTTAATAGATCACATTCTTGTTCTGCATTTGAAGATACACTTCAATCATCTCCAGATAATATTTTTGCTGCTAGTGCTAAGGTTGTACGAACTCCTCCAATTTCAGTACTAAATAGGTCACATTCTTATTCTGAATTTAAAGATATACTTCAATCATCTGCAGATAAAGTTTTTGGTCGTAGTACTAGAATTTTAAGGTCCCCAACTACAAAATCAGAAAATTTTGAGTCTGCAAATACAGACACCAAAGATAAATTTTTAGTAAAAATTAAAACAGACGGATCAGACCAACAGCAAATAATAAATATTTCAGATTTATTTGATAATACTGAAATAAGTAATTCAGATTCATCAGAGTCTAGTGCGCCAGAAAAATCTATCGTAATTATTAATGACAGTAATTCGAAACATTTGCAGGAACAAATTTTAGTAAATAAAAATTTATTTCAATTAGATAAAAGTATCCCTGCTACGTTAACAACTGTTGTTAATAATCAAACACCCGTAACAATTATCAAAATGGCAAATTCAACAATCACAGAGGCGTTTGAAACTCCGGTCAATCCAACCTTACCTAAATTTATTAGTCCAGAAACATTTGACCCCATTAAAAATAAAAATCCGGCCAAATTTTTAAAAACGTACGAAAGGGCAGCGGCTGTAAATTCATGGGCAGATGGAAATAAGATTTTTTTCTTCGGGTCTTTTTTGTTAGGACCAGCGGCAATATGGTATGAAAAATTTAGAACTAATCCAATTCATAAAAATAATACATGGGAAAATGTTAAAGCTAGTTTCCTAAAAGAATTTGCTGGAGAAGCCGTCAATCGTGAAGCAAAATTTAAGCTGCGAAGTAAGAAACAGGGAGAATTTGAAGATATTAACAGTTTTTTCTACGAAATACTTGATATTTGTTATAACCTAGATGAAAATATGGCTGAATCAGAAATCATTGAATATTTTGAATGTGGGTTACATCCTTCATACCAATATCAATTTTTAGTACTTTCAGATGAAAAAATGACTTTGGAAAAACTTAAGAAACTTGTACTCAAAATAAGCGACGCAAAAAAGAGAGAGAGTATTTCAAAACTTGAAAATACCGAAACTCCAGTTTTAAATATAAATACACCCGGATCTTCTAGAACGTATCACAGAAATATCCCAGTCAATTTGGTCACAAATGTCAGTAATAAATGGTTGGATATATGTAATTCCAAATGATGAGGTTTTAACACTCGTTTGCAATGATAATTTTTCTAAGGATATAACCATAAAAGGAATCGGTGAGATTACATTATCATCGCAGTGTTCAGGTCACACAAAAAATGTAATTTTATTGCCACATCGTGAATTATTAAGGAAAGAACTTACGATGGAATATGTTCCACCGTTTAATTTGGATTTTAACTATTCTGTTTTCAAAAATTTTCGTGACATTCTACCCCAAATGAATCTGAGCTCGAATTATCGCTCCATACCAAAAAATTTGGACGACTTAGGCTTACTAAGTGATAAATTTGATGAAATAAATGATTTAGCAACAAAAATTGTTAATAGCAAGTCAATAAACTCTAATGAAAATAGATTTTTTAACATTAAATATTTTCTTTTAAGTCTACTTATTTTGACAATACCCTACATTTTGTTAAGAGTTGGTCGAAAGTACCTAAAAGTTAGACAAACAAAACGAGAATGTGTACACTTGGCAGAATTGGCTAGAAATTTTGATATGATTGATATTGAAAGAAGAAAACCTAATCAAAATACTTCTGAATTACGCAGACATAGTTTGCTATAAAAGAAATTACTTATATTGGGCAAAGCGTTTACTGCTGAATTGTAGATATAAGATTAATTTAATGATATTTGAGTTTTAAAGTTTTGTTGAGTATCATCTATTTAAAAGAAATAATTTTAAGGCTCAAACCTAATATTTATGTTCCCAATAATCACTATTCATTGCTTTATTTTTTATAATCCCACAGATCTTCAGAACCAAAGAAAAATAATAACTTTATTCAGGCTGGAAGGAACTTTTGTAACGAATATTTAACTAATCCAAATATTGGCTAGCTAAAGAGTATTATTTATATGAAGGACAAGTATAAGAAACACACTACAATAGAAAGGTGTGGTTTTTATAATTTCAAAATAGCCTCTTTTCTGACAATTTAGGGTTTGTTTTTCTTTGGTATGGAAGAGTGCTTTAATTGCTTTAAGAAATATCAGTAGAATTTTCTACTTACCGTAGTTATTAGATTTACAATTACAGTGGAACGCTTCCCTCGCACAGGATCACGCAACTAAAAACTGCATGATTGCAAAACACTGCACTTTACTTGAAGTTGCATTGAAGGTCGTGTGCTAAGGGAGGCCACACACGGTTGTTAAGTAACAACGAATGTTTTATTTTTACAATATTGTAACCAATTTTAGAATGTTAGTTCCATAGTTTTTTATGCTTTCAGCTTTGTAATGCTTATAAACATTGTATTGATAAATTCATTATGCTTCAGAGTATACGATAGCACTTCGATAGATATTATTAACATAGTAACATTGCAACTTAGGAAACTTTGTATTTCAACTATATGATTACTATAGCACATTTTTATTGTAACCAATATTGTAACCACTTGGGGTGAGCTTTACGGATGTTATACAATCACTTCGTGACGTAAAATCTTTCTTTAAGCGATCATGCTTCTCGCTTAGTTAAGAGGGGGAGAAATGTCACGAAGTGCCTAAAATAATTAATAACAATGATTGATGTAATTACTTACACAAAATCAATGTAGTTCAACATGTTAGTATCACGTGCTAAGCATACTAGAATCACATGTCAGATAACATTATCTCTGCACATGAAGATAAGGTTCTGCTTACTCGAACATATCAAGTTTCATGATCCACATGCATCCAAGGTTATTACCTTATTTGGTAATGCAACTCTTCTAGTGGCTGTAATTAGATATGCAATTCTGATGACTAAGAATATCAGGTTTCATGTGGGATCGGATGATACGCTCGTGCCGAGGTCATACAACCATATATGGACATGCAAACTAGTATATAAGCACAATGTTTCTCCATCCAAGGCAGTGTGCTCCAGATACAACACAAGAACACTCTCCGTCAACAAGTATTCCAAGCCAGGCCTGGCTAGGGTGCAAGCCTTACCCAGAAGACTGAAGACTACAGAACAAGACTTCAACCAACCATGGTCCATTGGTCTCTTCTAACTGTACTTATGTAAGCTCACCTTGATGGTGCATATTATTCATCTTTGTAAACTTTAATTAAATATAGTTATGTAAAGTACTGACTTGTTTAAATCCAGACCAGTCACAATTTATAACGTGACAATACTTATACCTTTCCATTAATTTTTGTATTGATGCGTTTTTTCAACCGGTTCTACAGAAAAAAAAACATTGAAAATCGCCATATATTTTGGAATAATATTTTATTCGGCTGTGAAGTTCTTGACTAAGGTTGTCGCATATTGTGTAAAACACATTTACTTTAAATGCATCTTTTCCACGTGAAAACACTTCATGTTCAACAGTTTCCTCTGCAAATGTTTTTCGTTTTTTATTTCGTTGAATTGTGTCCTTATAACTTATATTATTTACTATCTGTATTGCCTCGTCTTCTATCAAATCAAATTGACCTCTAACTTGTATTATGAAAGATTCTAACGATTTTGAAAGGTCTACAGCACTTTTCATATTTAAATGTGGATTTTCTAAAGATTTACTAGGTAGGATTGATGCGTTGTAATAACTTATCCCACGTAATTGTTAAAATACAAAGTTCCAAAGATTGCATTTTTATATACAAGGCTTTAGTTTCGTTTCTGACAAGTTGTTTCTGATTTACATCCTTGCTTAAACACTCTAATGTTGATTTAATTACATTAACTTTAGTTTCAATACCAAAACAGCATCTGCCCGTGCAGACCATCTTGTATCACAGACTCTTTTTATGGAATTATTTTTAATATTTTGAAGTAAAACATGCCAGCGTTGGTTAGATGCAGAAAACAATGTATTGCCGTGACCTACCTCTTTCTACTATTTACAAAAACCAAGCTTTACCTTTCGGTACCTTCTCGCACCAGGTGACAAAATAATTAAATTCACTAGCAACTTTTAAATGAATAATAAAAAAATTTATGCAAACCTCTCTCTTCTTTATCTCAGGGTCGTTCTCTAAGGTTCTCGGCGATGTAGCTAATACTGAACTTTGATAAAAAAAAACTTTGGCAAACCGAAAAAAAAAACAAACTCCCTTCATAAGTTGTACCAGACATAAAATTCCTTTTATTTAACATAAAACTCTAAACACAATAAAACTAAAAATGATCTTTCTCACAGCATTCACACCAACACCTCCAAGATTGAACTCCTTATAACTAATTACAAAATCCCCCCAAATTTCAAATAATTCTTTTAAAACAAGAAACTTAGCTTTAATACGGCCCTGTATCTTTCTTCTTTCCTGCGCACTCTTCTGGATTCACTTGAAGTTTCCTGTAGTACTTGTAAACAATAGCAGACTTCCAGCTGAGAATAATATTCTTTTGGATTTAACGCACTAACTATTCTGCACTTCTTCACAGGTAATGATAAACCCTTTTTATTTATCAAATGTCACTTTTCTCTTGTCTAATTTGTAAAACAAAGCCAGACTCAAAATTTAACCTAACTTTTAAGGTTAAATTCACAATATGAATCTGCATCAACTACTAAATTAAATTAAAAACCCGTTTATAATTTCTTGCCGTATAAATTCATGGACACCTCTGTAATTATTGAGGACCCCATAGGAGGTACCTTTGCGGTCAATTTAAAATCATGAACAAGACAACTGCAATCTACTGGAACGTAGTCCACAATTGCAAAAACTTTATCAAGAGTGTAGTTCTTTTGTGCTACACTCATTCCAAAAGGAATACTTGAAGTTATATTATTGAATAATTTTTTCAGGTCTTCATCATCCTCTGGCAATGGATAGATTAAATCCTTGGGGCTTTTACTTGCTTCAACAAAATCAGGAGTTCAATCTCTCAGTTTGTAATACACTCTCCATGCATAAGACGGCTGGCAATTTCTTTTCAGCGGTATGACATCATCTATTAAAGCATCTCTGAAGCACATGCGCAGAAAACCGTTCTTGGTGTCGTCTTTCTCAATATCATGTACACACCCAATGAACGAAGGCAATTGGATGTTTTCAATATTTGGATATTTTGTTAAGAATTCTTCTCTAGCAGTCATCTTTTACGAGAACTGCGGACAACGGCGTACACGAGACACGACAAACGCAAAGGTTGAGTTCTTCGATCGTATTTAACTGCGCCTACGCGCAGGAGCATAGACGCAGAGTTCAATCTTTTCAACTCCACTTACACCCGAATTAAATTACTAAAATTCCAGGCCTAACTCAACCAAGAAGGAAGTTTGTCTCAATACAAAGAAAAATTTGACATGAAAAAAAAAACCATGTATAAGAAACTTAAAGAGGACCCAGACATAACAGATAGGTAACGTTGCTAAACGGAGTCCCCTTTTCTGAAAAATGTAACTTCGTCACCTGATACGAAGTACAACCGACCTGTTTTAAGAATATTTTATTTGATTTTATATAAATTAAGTTAACCTTCTAACCTATTTGTATCATAAATAATATCAACTAACTCTCCTAAACCTTTTTCTTATAAGCTTTGATTTTTAATCACAGCAGTATATACATTTTGCACAAACGAAAAATGATCTGTTGGTTGCAAACAAGATTCTGCAGCAAAATTTACAACTAAATTAAGGGAGTGGTTAGTGCATGGTATGTATACTGCATTTGGACATAAATTTAAAATACGGGCTTGTAGGTAGTCCTAAGTATTTTCCGGACATATTCGATGCGTTGTCATAATATTGTCCTCGACAATTTTCTATTTTGAGACCAAAATCGTTTAATGTGTCGCGGACAACCTTCTCAAGATATTGTGCAGTATGAGAAGCTATTTTAATAAAACTCAAAAACCGTTTGACTGCTTTTCCATTATCTACATATCTAATTACAAAAGTCAACTGATCAACATGCCCAATATCAGGAGTCGAGTCCAAAATAACAGAAGAGTACACGGCATTTTTTATCTGTTTTAAAAATATATTCTGCAGATGCTTGCCCATTAAAATTATAAATTCATCACAAATACTATGTGATAAATAGTTAACATTTCCTTTTCCCTTATTTCCACAGAGCTTTAAATGTTCTTTTAAACAGCTGTCGAATTCGGCAAGATAAGTAAGGCAGCTTAAAAAATTACTTTTTCGATTTGAATCTAAATTTTCATTGTCACTTCTAAATGCTAAATCTTGCCCAGCTAATAATTTTACAGTTGCAACAATTCTTCTTAAAACGTCCCTCCAATATTGTGCTTCTTGTTTATATTGTTTTTCCAGTTGACTGTCGATTCTGTCTAATAAAGATAATCTAGTAGCTAATGTACACATTGAACTAATAATAATAATAATAATAATAATTTATTCTCCAAAAAAAAAAACATATGTACAAAAAAAAAACTTGTACACAAAATACCCTCTTAAGGGCGTAGAGAATGAAGTAGTGTAGGTGGCCTTAAAATTAATATATAATACATAAAATAAAATAAAGAAATAAGGAAATTTATAATTCTTTTGCAATAATCTGAACAATATTCGTAGGCAATTTAAGTTAACTGAGTCAAGGAGGCATTCATAAATTCCGGAAGTGAGTAAAAGGTGTCCTTTGTAAGAAGTTGTTTTAGTTGCGTTTTAAAAATTCGTTTAGTTGCGGATTCTCTGATATCCACGGGTAGTTTATTGAAAATTTTTATTCCTTCGTAAATTGGGCCTTTTTGCAAATAGTTAGTTTGAACTTTTGGTAGTCTTAAGTCTCTGTTATTTCGCGTCTCGTAACTGTGAATGTCATTTGATCTTGTTAATTTGTCTTTAATATCGAAAATAAGTTGTGAAATCTTGTAAATGTATAGGTTGGTCACTGTGAATATTTTATGCTCCTTGAAATAATTTCTACAAGAGTCAGTATTTTTTAAATTGAATATTGTTCGAATTGCCCGTTTTTGCAGTTTGAAAGAAGGATCTATAAATTTACTGTTACCAAAAAACTCTATTCCGTACGATAATAGGCTATGAAAGTATGCATGGTATACTAGTTTTGCTGTTGAAATATTAGTTAAAGATCTAATTTTTTTGATAGCGAAATTTGCAGAGGACAGCTTTTTATTTAAATGTGTAATGTGTGTATGCCATTCGAGAGTGTTGTCGATGTATAGTCCAAGAAATTTGACCTTGTCAGCGTGTTTAATTAGTCCTATGTCCGTATTAAAATCTGTTTGTGATAAATGTGCTTTGTTAGCTTGAAATATAATATTAAAAGTTTTATTGATGTTAATTAGCAGTTTATTATCTGTCATCCAATTGTTGATTTGTCTCATTATAGTTGCGACGGTAAGTTCTATGTTTTCGTTATTTTTTTCCGTTATTGTGATTGTTGCGTCGTCTGCGAAAAGTGTAAATTTGGCGTCAATGTTGTAGGGTAGGTCATTTATGTATAACAAAAATAGAGTGGGAGATAGAATACCTCCTTGTGGTACTCCGCAAGTAACTTGTTCGTCTGTAGATGAGTTAGAAATCTTTTCGTTTTTGTCATTTTTATAGCAGATGTTTACGCATTGAGTTCGTTGAGATAGGTATGATTCAAACCATTTGTTTGCGTGTCCCCTAATACCATAAGTGTTTAATTTTTCTAATAATATTTTATGGTCCACGCAATCAAACGCTTTGGTTAGGTCAATAAAGATAGCCGCAACTTTCAGTTTGTTTGCCAATTTTGTATAAATATGTTCAACGGAGTCCATTATTGCTCTAGTTGTGTTTCTATTTGTCCTGAATCCGAATTGGCTGTCGGTAAAAAACTTATTTTGTAACATATAATTCTGTAGTCTATTATTAATTATTTTTTCAATTACTTTTGAGATACAAGGAAGAAGTGAAATGGGTCTATAGTTGATTTTGTTAGTTCTGTCTCCGTTCTTATATAATGGTTTAATGATACTTTTTTTTAATTTTTCTGGAAATTTAGCTTCTGAAAAGGAAGCATTAATTATATCTAGGAGAGGGTATTTTAGTGTATGAATAAATTGTTTTAATAAAATTGTTGGAATTTCATCTATGCCTGATGATAATTTGTTTTTTAATGAATTAACTACATTTTCAATTTCTACTAAACTGCAAGGTGCTATGAAAAAGTTGAAATTGTTTTTGTTAATGTTTGCTTTTTTTAGATTGATAATTGCGTTCTCATTGGTTGGGAAATTTGCCGTTAAGTTACTTGCTGCATTTGCAAAGTATTTGTTAAAGCATGACGCGACTTGAGAAGGATCTGAAATGATTTGGTTTTCTGACTTTAAAGAGATTGGTTCCAAATTATGTTCTTTCGGATGGTTATTACATTCTTCGTTTATTATTTTCCACGTCTCTTTAATTTTGTTTTCCGCCGTTAGAATTTTTGATTCGATACTGTAAGATTTTGCCGCTTTAATGACTTTTTTTAGTGTTTTTATATAACTATTAATATATTCCAAAATTTCTATATTCGGTCCTAGTTTCTTAATATCAACAAGATCCCGTTTTTTTTTGCATGATATTTTTATACCTTTTGTAATCCATGTATTAGTTTTAATGTGTGATACCCGGGTAAATTTAAGAGGAAAGGCTTGGTTAAAAATTTCGTTAAAGATTTCGTAGAAACTATCAAGTTTTTGGTCTGTACTGTCTTTTTCCGATATTATTGCCCAATCTATATTGCTGATCAATGAGTTAAATTTTTTTAAAGTTTTGTTGTTGAATTTTCGTCTAGATTCATATGAATATTTATTTATTGACTTTGTTTCGTCCTGTATTTGTACTAGTTGAGATAAATGGTCCGATAGTCCCGATTCCAAGTTTAGAGCTGTGAACAAGGTTTTAGTTTTGTTTAAGATTATATTGTCTAAAAGGGTGGCACAAGTGTTTGATATTCTTGTTGGAGTTTTAATTGATGGTTCAAGGTTGAACATATTTAAGATATATACAAATTCATTTTTTTGCTCAGATTCTTGCAGCAGATTTATATTAAAATCCCCACTTAAAATAATATCGGTGTGTTTTTTATTTAGCGAATCTAAGAGTTGAATGAGATACTCAAAAAATAAATTTATATCACCATCGGGTGACCTATACATAGTTACTACTGCCGATTTACAATTGCTAATAACTACATATTCGAAATGCCTTTCTATGGGTTTGGGCAAACTATTGCAAATAAATTCTGAAAAAAATTGTACATCGTTTCTTACATATATCATAACTCCGCCATGTTGGAAATTTTCTCTGCAAAATGACGTTAATATTTTATAGTTTTTTAAACCTGTTATTTTGACTTCTTCGGTGTGTAACCAGTGTTCCGAGAGACATATAATGTGTGGATTTTGATTTGTCACCTCTAAACCTTGTAAGAAAATTTCGAATTCAAGTATTTTATATTTGCTCTTTACTTTTTTCATGAGATTTTAATGTTCTAGACAAATTTCGCCAATCATTAAACCCCCTAGTTAAACCTATCGTTTGATTCAGAGGCGGACTTGTACCCTTTGCCGCCCTAGGCTACGTGAAGTGTGCCGCCTTTTTTCCGAACGCATAAAACGCAAAACTCATTTTATTACATTTTTCGTAATAGACACGTCCATTTATTGTGTGGAAGTGTAATTTGCAAGGAACAATAATAAAAGGGAACAATAATTGTTAGGTGCACAGTGCGCTCTTGCTTTGGTTATATTATTACCCGTCTTGATTTTTGAATAGCGAAATTATTTATTACATCTTCATAGTCTAGGGACTTTAATAGCTCTGACTCAATATTAAGCACAGCGAGCGCATCGAGCCTATCTTCAGTCATTTTGGAGCGCAAATAATTTTTTACCCTTCGCAACCACGAAAAGCTGCGTTCCCCAGAGCAGTTAGTAACCGCAGTGCAAACACACATG
This sequence comes from Hemicrepidius hirtus, assembly GCA_963082805.1. NCBI lineage: Eukaryota > Metazoa > Arthropoda > Insecta > Coleoptera > Elateridae > Hemicrepidius > Hemicrepidius hirtus. The sequence goes on along the minus strand of OY720161.1, from coordinate 29,948,231 downwards.
CGAAGCGCAATGTCGACATTTGGGTAAACAATTTGATAATCTTCCTCTCGAAGCCGCTTCAGCAATGTTAAAGCCGTGTCCCGTATTTTTTCTTTCTGCTGCTGATGGTGCCTGTTTCTGTTTATAATGCAGTGTTCTCGGAAATGAAGACATTCATCCTCAAAAGTTTGCTCTTCTAGATCAGAAGGGTAAATAGCCCTTAAGCAATTCGCTTCTTCGCGTATTTCAGCCTGGCTAAAGTCAGCCAGATTTGTAAGAAATGGAAACCTATCGTGGAACAGATGATATGCGTCGCGTCGCTTACGAAGCTCAGAGAGAAGGCTGTCTAAAATAACTAAAAAATGCCAAGTCTTGGGTCTTCTCGACCAGTCATGGAAACTTCTTCGGATGCAGTTTTGCCAGGAATAATCTTTTTTCTCTTCTTCCGCTTTATATCCTTTTCGTACTCCTGTATCTTAGACAAGCTCATTGCCGTTTTTTCAAAATCATTGAATTTTTCGTTTGTACGAATTTCCGAAAAGAGGCTAATTCAACAACTGTAAATATATCGATATCTACGCTTTGTAATTTCTTGTTTGTGACATTCAACCGGTTCATCACAAAACCCCAAGAAACAGTCATAAATGCCGTTTCCAATCGCCCGAGCTTCAATCGAAGGCCTTTAGCTTCGCATCTAGTTTTTGCCTTCTGTTGCTTGTCCTTTTCGATGGAAAGCAATGCACCCAAAATATCTTCCCACGATTTATACAAAGATTGGCACGCATCCGCGCGAGCTGACCAGCGAGTCGTCGATAATCCTTTTATAGTGGGTGCTACATCTGTTGTTTCTTCTTTAAAGATCCGTGTTAACTTAATTCACTGAGTTTAATTTGAAGATCGGCACGAAATTTCAGAAACTCACCTCTTTCGGGTAGGTTGTCTAAAATATACAGAAAGCCCCAGGTTTCTGAATACTCATTTAGCTGCTCAAATATTTCTTTCATTGATAATAAAGATGTATCTAGGAGAACGTTAAAAAATTCAACCTATAACTTCTTCTCTGGAGAAACGATGGGCTCATCTTGAGCAATTTCATCAAAATGCCGTTTCACACGTCTTATTCTTTTTATTGGTTTAAATGCTGGCTCAGTTTGTAGTTCCTCTGTCAAACCTTTGCTTCTTTAAAACCCTTCTGTCTGTATTCTTCTAAAAATGTAAAAAAATTTTTTAGCATTTCTGCGCAGTCGGCGATGTCCATGTCTTTGGCTTGCAATGACTTACTAGCCACATTTATTTAAAATAGGACGTCGTACCAAACAATTAATGAGACTAAAAAGCTAAAATCTTTTAATTGTTCTGCTAGTGTGATTGCCTCATGTATTATATCAGGATCACATCCTTATGTTTCAGATAAAGTAATCAAAGCATCATGAACATCACCAACTTGATATCGAACTGCTTTAACACTAGATATTTTTGCCTCCCAGCGTGTTCACTCAGTTTTTTTAAAGTTAATATTTGTACATGATCAGTTAAAATCTTCCATCGATTGACCGAAATTGAGAATAGTGTGAATAACCTTTGAAAGATACCGAACAACGTTACAGATTTCACTGAAGAGTGTGCATAGTACAAGATTTAAGCTGTGGCTGCCGCAAGGAACATACAAATCCTAAGGATTTATATTTAAAATCCTTTTTTGAACACCATTATTCTTTCCTTTCATATTCGATCCATTGTCATAAGGTCATAACTCTGACCTCTGCAATAAATTACTGAGTTCGAGTCCGTATTTAGTTAGCACCTCAATCAGAGCTTCCACAAGACCTAAACCAGTGGGGATGGGACGACAGGCCGTCGCCGATTGGCCGTCGCCGACTGACCGTCGCCGATTCGCCGTCGGGCAAACTCGCCGTCGACTAACTCGCCGTCGGTCAACTCGCCGTCAGCGGAAACAAAATAATTATTATTTTAGGTAACTGTAATCAGTTTATTCACAATCTCATTTCATCATTGGAATGGTGTAGTTAGGGAACTTATTAATGCCCAGTTTCTGGAAACAAAGTTATGAAACCCATAACTTGTGTATTCTATAAACAATCAATAAGGCAGTGCATGGCGTATCACGTGATCCTCGTGGAAGGCGCTAATTGGCCTATACGAAATTTGATCACGTGACCTAATGTCATTAGAGTCCCTTATTCGCTGTTTATGAAATACATAAGTTATGGGTTTCATAAATTTGTTTCCAGAAACCGGGAATAAGTAGTCTAACTTATTTGTTAATTATTGTAATTAGATAATGACCACCATTCCTTAAATTGAAACGTTCACCCTTGCCCTTATAGGGTTTGGAAGACGTACAAAGTTTATTTTTAAACCTGGGTACACTCTTGAGATTGTCCAAGGGTTCCTGTGGAAATCAGAAACAAACACCAACAACATAAACCTGTTAAATATATTTATTTAGTTCGAATATGTACAATGAAAATATATGAATGATTGTTCTGGGTTACTAATTAACAAAACAAATAATAATTAAACTGTAAATGAATTTGTTGAACACAGCTATAGGCAACGTAAACGGGGTGGGGTTGCTTTGCGGAACGTAATTATCTGGTGACGTTTTGCTTTAGAAATAGCGGAACGCTTAATAAACAGGAGTTTTAAATTATAAATAATTCAATACTACAGAATAATTAATTTACAAAGGACAACTAATGAGAGTAATTGCAAAGGGGTGCACGGAATTGTTTAAAAATGAAACTAAACTAATGAAGTATAACACGGTCAGTAAACTTTTATAAATATTTCAGGTTAAATATCCCAAAGATAATTAATTGATTGGTGGTGTTTTATTGTAGGGGCTGCTAGGACTGAGATTGACTTATAAAACAATTGAATTGCAATAAAACAATCGGGTCTGACTCTAAAGGTTCTAACAGGACGTGATTATATGTTAGCCGGGATGTTAGGAACTTATTCTTTTGGAACGGCAGGATGAGGTCGGATTGTTTTAAAGTATATAAAACTTCCCCAGTGGGCACTGGGTTCCAGTTTTATATATATAAAAAAAAGGCAGTAAGAGAAGTGAAGCTTCTAGGGATGTATAAAGTTTCCGCAATGGTCACTGGGTTCCAACTTTATATGAACAAGGGGCAGGAAGAGATAAATCAGGTATAAAGTTTCCCCAATGGACACTGGGTTGCGACTTTATATCGGAATGAACAGGGATATAGCGGAGGTCGGTTGAATCAGAGTAAACAATGCGGAATGCAAAAGGTCGGTCTTGCTTAGCAAAAATCGGTCAGAAAATTCAAGGGACAAAGCGGTCGGTTTAAATAAATTTCGGAAATCAGGGGTCAGGCGGTCGGTATAAAATTTAATAAGTTTCGGAAAAATCTAACGGAAAATATTAGAAGTGAGGCTTCTAACGGAATTCTCTCTAAATTTTAGCTGCTCCGCTGTTTATAAAGGCGGCCCAAAAGCCCCCTCTTTGGACTGAATGCTTTTGACAATGGCACATTCATGCCGAAATACTTATAACGCAAAATAAATATTGTTATTCCAGTTAAAATCGATATTTTATTTGATATTTATATTTCTATATCTATGTATTAGATTTAAATGTTATTAAAAAATAATAATTATTTTGTTTCCGCTGACGGCGAGTTGACCGACGGCGAGTTTGTCCGACAGCGAATCGGCGACGGACAATCGGCGACGGCCAGTCGGCGACGGCAGTTGTTCTAGACCCTAAACCAGTAGAATCATTAACAATAAAGAATCCTAGAAAGTGCTCTTTAATTTCTACTTTATCATCTGATAAGTCAACAAATCGAATTGTAAGAGATAGTTGTTCTTTCCGTCTGGAGTGCAATCAGCTATGATTGAGTAATATATGGCTTTCGAAACTCTTCGTAGAATTTAGCTATTCACTTTTTCAGCCATTAAATCTATTAAATCATTTTGAATTATTTTTCCGCAATAATGTATATTATTTGCCCCTAGATACATAGTAATATTCATTAATCGAAGAAGAACATTTTTCCAGCGCAAACTCTCTTTTTCAATCTTTTTTTGTTCTTGCTTATCTGGTTTCTCCGGTTTTCAATCTTATTTCAGTTTCTACTGATACTACACTTCTGATAATTTTTAATGTAAGAGGTGCTACTGTCATGAATTCCTACTGTTTGAGACAAATGTGTCCATTTACTGAATCCACCACAGACTAATTTGGAATTTGATTTATTGTCAAAAAGTTTGCAGCAAAAACAAAACACACAATCTTTAGAAACGGAGTAAACCAACCATCGACGACAAAAAGTCACCATTTCATAGTTTTGTACTATAATAAGAGCTTGAAAAATGTCGACCTCTCTCATCTTCAGGATATTTATCGATTATAACTTGTTTTGGTCCAATTTTAATTATTAATTATTTTTTAGTAACATTGTTTTAATTATATTAATATTATTATGATGAAATTGTTCTGATGATGCTCTGTCGATTAATCCGTATGAGCTATCCGACAGAGCTATCACCCTATCATCAGAACAATTTCATCATAATAATATTAGTATAATTAAAACAATGTTACTAAAAAATAATTATCCACTTCAATTTATAAACAAACATATTTCTCATAGAATAAATATTTTAAAAAATAAAAATATATATATACCCTTAATACCAATAATACAATAGATCTTTTCCCCAATTACTTAGGTTCAGAATTTAATAACTATCAATATAACAACGATAACAACTTCATTCCATACATTCCTAATTTATCTATGAAAATAGAAAAAATTAAAAAATATATATAATATTAAAACAGCTTTCAAAAATCATGAAAAAATACTTAAATTATTTATATGAAATGATGAGAAGTTTCAAAATCCACATGAATTCAAAGTTGAGTTCTCAACTATTATTAACAATTATTATTTCCTACAACGTACTGAAGAGCTTATGCGCCATTTTTGAATCACCCTGTATATTAAACCAATTATAAATTTAAGGTAAGAAAAAAAAATATTTTTTTGAGGTAAACTTTCCTTCACTAACTTTCCATATTTTTTTCTATTGTTTTTACAGATGTACCAATTTAATTGACTGCTACCTCTTCTCAGTATTATATTCAAAGACTTCGTGGGTAGTAACATAATAATTACATTTATTAACTTTCAAAGTACATGCACAGAACATTAAACGTGATTACCTTTTTCAAGGCTACATGCAGTTGCTTTTTATAACCTTACATACCAGACGAGTTCATACACACCCTTAGGGTGTGTTCACAAATACATAACACTCCTCCCTTGTTAGATTTAAGAACTAATACCTAAACGTACTGGTGCTTTCACGTTTCTGGCTGATCTGCGTAAGACCGGACTTACTGGCGCTGATTCGTTTTCTATTTTAACAGCGTTTCTATCCTCGTCATTCCCTCTATTCTCAACTACATTTTCATTGAGAGGTACCTTCAAAAATGTTTCTGCGTCACTAGCCCTTTCACATGTCTGCGGAGCCTCTGCTAGTGCTGTGGGGGTGGGGCTAGGTACAGTTATTGAAGGTTCTACTTTAGTATTACAAGGATCAACATACAAGTCGTTATTTATAAAAGCGCGCAACATATCTGCATGTACTAATTTTACAACATTATCCTTTAACTGTACAAGGTAAGTACAACTACTTAATATCTTGACTATGCGGGCCTCTAACCATTTACCATAACTACTATGACTATAAACATTCTTTACCAATACCTGTTCATTTACTTTGTACCCTATTCTTTTCTTTACAGCCTCATTGTTATTGCCTTCTTTATTGTTTACCTTCCCTTTCCCAAAGACTGACTTCAGTAAATCTAGCCTGGTTCGGGGTTTCACTCTAAATATCATCTCAGCTGGTGTTAAGTTCGTGACAGTACTTGGTGTATTTGGATATGTAAGTTGCTTTTTATAACCTAACATACCAGACGAGTTCACACACACCCTTAGGGTCTGTTCACAAATACATAACACTCAGAAGATAATTATTTAATATACAGATAATGTGATGGTGTAAAATTTGAAAATCATGGTACGTCATATTTAAAAATCGTAAAATTTTAAATCGATATTTCAAAATAATTATAGCACATTTAATTTTATTATTAGCGCCATTTGAAGTGCAATCATTTTACCTTTCAATTAATACCAGTACCATTCCTGTAAGTTGAATTGCCGAGCAGGAATCAGCAGAAATGTTCAATACAATGTTAAATCCCTATGTACACCTTTGAGACCGGCCACCCGGTATACCACTAGCTCATTTAAAATCGCACATATCATTGATTTGTTTTTATTTTTGACAGTAGTGGAAATGACGTTTACAAAATAAAATAATTTATTATTTTTATTATTTATTAATGTACGTTAGGTACTTAATTGTAATTTATTGTAATTAATAAAATTGATATTTTAATTTAATGTTTATATTTTCTTTTTTCTATGAGTTGAAGCAGCACCCGCTGTTCCAGATCGGCCTACTGAGCCGAAAAACTTTTTAGCAATTTTCTCAAAAAAATTCTTATGTAAGGGTATAAAAATATTAGAAGCTTAAAAAGAGAAAAACAATGTCTATCCAATGTGATAATCAAATATACATGTTTCTGTTTAAAAAAAAAGTCAAGGTCGTCACTACAAAAAAATGACTAACGCAAAAAATTTTTGAAGCATATTAAAATATGCGCCGTAATTTAAATCGCTATACCTGTCCGAGCGTTTTTCAGAAAAAATAATATTTTGGGAGATATTGAATTTGTTCCAAACTTTATCCACACACTGTATAATGAACGGTAGTTAGGTAGCGGTATAAGACAGAGATTAGACTGAGCGATCAGCGTCGGTTGTCCGCGAACGTCTTCGATCGATCAGTATCGGTTAGCAACGTTCTAAAAATGTAACATTAGACTGAGCGACCGGTGGCGGTCGGTGGCGGTAAAAAATTGTTTGTGGTCATTGCACTGAAGACTAGGAAAATACATCTTTTCTTTTAAATTCATTAAAAAATGTCCAGTTCAAGTGAAAAGGAACAAATGGTGACCGTTCTTTACTGTTATTGGTAGAAAAAACAAGGGCACTTTTAAAATGTTGGGTTACGAATTACTTTTGAACGTTCGTGACCGATCAAAATTCTAATTTCAAACTGTTCGTTGCATAGCGATCGAGGCCGTTCGTGAACGACCGATCAATGTAACTTTGCCCATTAGAATACTTGTGTTGGAAATTTGGTCGACGGTGACTGTTCGCGGACGACCGACGCTGATCGATCAGTCTAATCACTGTGTTAAACGGAGAGTTTACACCCTGTCAAAGTATATGAACGGTAAATGCAAAAAGCTAGATACGGAAGTTGGTTAGGATATTCTGGACTTGGGTATCCTGATCACAGCACCGCTTGAAGTCAAGATCGCCAACAGACAAAATATTTACATTTCAACAATTTAAATAAAACGGGCAGATTTCTAAATTAAACTAAATAACACTTCGTTACACAATTACAATTGTTGTTACATACTCCTTTAATAATGTTTTTATTCAGTTGTTATTCTGAAGCAAAAAGAAACTCAAAGCAAAAGACATTTGAAACATAGAAATGAGAGTTAAAAAAATTGAAAAAACGAAGGAAGCGCCATCTGAAATAAAGTATTATTATTATTGTGCAAATCGTGTGTCATGTGTATAATTTTACATCGAGCAACTGAGTACTGTAGGGCGATTGGCTTCCAAATATAAAAGTTTCTTTATTAAATACTTTACGACAGATTCTTATCCAGCAGGCATGTTCCGATCCAACCAACTATTTCTACATACAATTTTGTAAAGAACCAAAAATTTAAAATATTCAAAGCACATACAGTACCGATAAATATGGATGAAACACTTGGTAAATATAAGTGTGGTAATTTGTAGTTTTTATGTGTTATCTTTATTATTAGTGAACATTCACACTTACTGTTATGTACTCCTACACATTTCACATTGATTTTTGCTTGCATATTTCACGTAGCATAAAATTGTAATATTTATGCGATATTGTTTTTATATGCTGTACAGCATATTGTTCATCAAATGGAACAATGATGTTTATAAATGATTTTGATTTTGATGAATATATAATAAAATCATATTCCGGTAAATTTAATAAAGCCATGCCTAATTGTATCTTCGCAAAATAGTAATGCTTTCGTTTCAATGTAACACCTTTAATTGAAACTTCTAGATATTTTAAATTATCTATGAGGTGAACTGGCGACTTTTCAATACCTGCAATAAAATAATAATTTAACTAATAAAATATATGCGATCAATGCAATACAATATTACACCTTCAAATGGGCATTTAATTTCAAGAAGTTTCCACGGAGTTCCATCTTTAAACACAACGCCAGGAGAATATGCTAACCATGGGTTAGCACAGTACTGTACCAAGATGAATGGTTTCGTATTTGTTGTTTTTGTCTACTGATTTCTTTTCGTACATAATACTATGCCTAGTGTATTTACTAGAGAATAGTTTTGACCAAAAATAATCGTGAGCTTTCTTTTCCCACGTTGTTTTACTATATGTATATATTGAGTAACAACTAGAACCTGCAATATAATTTATATATCAGAATAATATAGTGTTTTCAAGGAATTTAATCTCACCAGTTAATCGCAATTGTCTTTTTTCCACTCATCCGTCCCTTGAGGAAGCATTGCAATTTCTGCAATATTACAGCATAGGGAACGGACAATGGTATCACAGTATTCTTTTAAATTAAACTGGCTTACATCTAAATTAAGATTATTTAGGAAACCGGATGATAAAGTTTCCTCCAAGAATGTTTGTAATTTTTGGGGAATCTCTTGACGAGTAATCGGTATATCTACACCTGGCTCTTGTAGAGCGACAGGACGCCTCTCCAAAAAAAGATAATAAATAGGCGGTATGTACATAGTTATTGAGTAACAATTAGAGAATGGTGTGGTTACAAGGAAGAAAACTTACTTGTGTTTCCATAAAGAAGAATTTGCCAATACGTTAGTAATGCGTTCCCAACACATTAGATGTTCAGCAGGGTTAACGGTCTTACATTTTTCACATGTAGTTTGTTCAAACAAGGAATATCCTTACATGGTATGGGCGCATATTTATTGTCGGAAGCATCAATTTGCTTATTCCAATAGCATTGGACATCGGTACTGGACAACTTCTCTAGAGCAAAAATATCATTTCTTAAATATAAAACTAAATTTTAAACCCTGGAGTATAAAGTTCCAATTACAAGGGCTTGATTTGCCACATATTAAATATTGCAATACAACCTTGAGCAGTGTAGTAAAACTGCTGCAACATGTTTACATCTGTTGGATAGTCCTGCTTTACACGTCCAGCTAAGTGTTTCAACTTCGGCGGATTTTGTGCTAAAGACAATGCTTCCTTTAATTTCATGTGGTGCTGCTTTCAGGCTACTCGTTTGGAGACATAAACCTAATATGTTTACCGATTGATCAGACTGCATCGAGATACCACATAATATTAAATGCTTGGCATGCAGCAGTTCTTCACCTTCTATAATACACCTGCTTTCTGCATTAACATTTAAGTAGGCAAATATATTTTTGAGAGGTAGAAATGTGGAAAGCTGGACTGCAGCTTCTGCCATCACTAAACCCTATAATAATGTGCTTAACATTTAATTTCATTCATTGCATTTGCAATAGTTTTGATGAAAACCTACTCAATGCTGTACTTACTTGAATATTATAATTTACCTAAATAAAAGTATTAAATTGGCTAAAAACTACTAAAACTTGAACAACAACTATATAACTAGTAGATAAATAACAAAGATAATATAAAAAACGTAAATAAATAAATGGAAACAGGAAATTGGAATAACGTAAATAACACAGAAGGTAAATCTAACCAACTTTCGATTACTCGTTTCGGGATCAGCTGTTCAAGCGACTACAGCGCCACCATCGTTAGTTCTTGAGCCCAATAGGTCTTCTGGTTAAAAGATGTATTTGAAGTATTTGTATCCTCAAATTGTGTTGAAGCACGTGTACTGCTTGTGGGACCCAAGAAGTGCTCAATGGAGGGCAATTCATTAGTTTATTATACCTTCATAGACAATTTGGCTCTCTTCTGAATCTTCTTCACCGCTTGACAAGAACTTCTTTAAGTTGCCAATTTCCCTTAGGTATTGGGTACGAATACCATGTATTTTTTTTCTGCACGTCATCGACCGTAATATTCGCACAAATTACTGGATATTTTAACAATAATTCATTTCTAATTTTACGGAATTAATCTATCCTTTTGGATTTATTCTTATACTCTTTTAGTGACGTTACATAAAGTACAGGGTCTGCTTCATACATGTTTATCAGATCTGTAGTGGATTCTCTACTCCATGTAAATGATTTATTTTTTAAACGGTATGGTAATGGTAAATCAGACATTATCCCATTCGTCACTACCTTTTTCTACACTCCATGTGTTCAACATCGTAACAATTGTTTTATTATACCGTTCACACTGTCCATTCGCCCTTGGAGTAGCAACAGCATTAAGTACGTGCTTTATGCTGTATGATTCACAAAACATACGAAAAGCTTGGGACGTGAACGCACTCCCGCGATCAGTAACAACACGAACTGGTACTCCAAAGATGCACATCACCCCCTGTAAGGCATGTATCACGGGTTTTACACCTTGGTTGATTTGACAGCTTCGATTATAGTAAACTTCGTAAACCCATCCACAATAACCAATATAAACTTTTTGCCGATTTTGCTGTTTCAAACGGACCAACATCGTCCAAATGGAATGTATGGAACGGTACCGCTGATTTCTCAACTGGATGCAGTTGGCCTTTTACCTTCCCCGTACAATTTTTGTAATACGCACAGTTCAAACATGCGCTAACATACTTTTTTATAAAACGTCTCATCTTGGGAAACCAGTAATTCAGCTGTATTCGTTGTAGCGTCTTTTCCATACGTAGGTGACCTGCGTTATCATGACACAACCGAACAATTTGCCATCTCGCTGCATTAGGTACTACACATAATGTCCTTTCATTGGGTAATCTTCTGTACACTTTGTCGTTTTTCAATAAGTATTCCTTGGAATACTGTTTCGTATCTAAATTCTTCACACATGCTGCTAAAACGTCCCGTATCTTAACCAATTGGTCGTCCTGCAATTGTGCTGCCAAAATCCAGTCTCCTTCCGTGAGTCTTGTTAAGGACTCCACAATTCTCGCATAGTCTTTTACGAACTTTCTAAAGTACCCTGATAGTCCCAGAAATTGCCGGATCTATTTCACAGTTTCCGGAGGTGGCATCTGCATAACAGCTTCGATCTTACGTTGCCCGGGTCGCACACCTTCTTCACTAATTTCCGGCCGAGATAATCTATCCTGGTGTAAAAACCGAACACTTACTAAGTTGTAATGTCAAATTATGTTTACGTAAGGCTTGTAACACTAAACGTGGTCGTTGCTAGCCTTCTTTGACAGTAGTTGAGGGAATTATTATATCATCCATGTACGGGAATGCAATTTTATTCTCTAACGGTCCCAGAACATTATTCATCAAACGCTGGAACACTGAAGGGGAATTGCGAAGACCAAAACGTATGCGTGAAAATTCGTAGCGTGAGTAAGGAGTTATGAAAGCAGTTTTCTCAATAGAGCCTGCTTCCACGGGTACTTCGTAAAACCCTGACGCCAAATCTAAGCCAGTAATCTACACACATTCTGTAATCGCCTGTCTTCTTCTTTACAAGCAGTATTGGGCTGGCATAGGCAGAATTTGATTCTCTGATAATATTGTGAACTAATAACTCCTCAATTATGCCACGTGGAATTTCCTTTTCCAGCAAAGGCATTCGATAAGGGTTATACGCAATAGGTTCATCCGTAATTAATTTTATTGTAATTTCTGCAGCATCAGTTTTCCCAAGGTTCGCTAAAGATGTTGAAATGCGATCACTAAACTCACTCGGCAATAAATGTTCACACTTGACCTTCTGACGGTCGGAAATATCACCAAAAAGTAAACTGTGATCGGAGTATCCTTGAATTTCCAAACATTCTAATCTATTTGTTGGTTTTTCTCTTAATTGCCTTACACACACTTCCATCCCAACTTTTAATAGCATTACGTCCGGCAAGTTTATGAAATAACGCCCAAGGATACAATCGAGGGGTGGATCACTGACTAAAATTATGTACACTTGTGTATTCCACAGTATGGAATACGGTGGAATACAAAAGAATACACCGGAATACACCGTATTACGCGGAATACGTCAGACTACAGCGAAATAGGTGAGACTACGGCGGAATACAATAGAATACTGACGGAATACAGCGGAATACACCGGCATACCAAGGGAATACACTGGATTTCAATCAAATAGTAGCGGAATAGTTATAAGTTTGAGTATCACTTTAAGATGTAAATAATTAGTACTTTAAAACAGAAAATTGAAAAATTTTCAAATTTATATTGCAAAGATTCATTTTCTCTCAAAGAGGTATTTTTGATATTGTGTTTAAATTTAATCGAATTTCATAGTAAAAAAAACAATATTACTTGTTTAGTATTTTTATTTATAAATTAATTTTTTTTTTATACACGGTGCAACAAAAAAGGTGTCTGTTATTTTGGAAGTGGGTAGTAGTACACACCAAAATGATGAAAAAGGTTCCTACCAACATAGGTTCCCAAATGACCCCCACCCCTACGTGTGGTTTCACTATTTTATGTGTATTATGCATCCTCAAAGTAGCGGATTCCTTTTTTGTTACACTCTGTATATTGTATTGTTCCCGTTACGGAATATACATTTTATAATATTTTGGTTAAATCAAACTTTTCTTTGGGGTTTCCTCGGGTTTTTCTTCTCTGCATACATTTTTTTGATTGTGTTTCTTACCGATCTAGTAATAGTAAACGGGCCACTACCTATTAAATTTACCGGTCCATAAATAATGTGAACGTTGTCCACTATTTGAATGTCGTCGGTTTTTGGCCATTCAAAATGATCCATTAACTCTTTCAAAAATTTCATTTTGTATCTGGTGCCAGCGAGAATATCGACGACACGACAGATATACCAAGTGTCGTCATAAAATTCACAATAATATTTTTCTTTTCCAACATTTACCAGGTTATCGCTTTCAGCACCTTCCTCAGTTGCATCATTATCACAAGAAATATCATCCTCGACGTCAAGGTCGTCATCGTCGTCAAGTAATAGGCTTGTTTCATTTTCTGTGTCGGTTTCTGAAATTCCCGTTTCTGAATCGTCAAGTTTAGTTTTCTTGATTTTCTTTTGGGTTCTTGTAGCTTTGCTTTTAGCAGTCTTATCTGTATTTGATTTTCTTTCCTTTATTGGCTTCTATCCGAACTTATTTTTTTTGCTTATCACCTAGTAACCAGCACAGTGAAAATTTCTTAACAACAGCTGTTTTTTTATTTTTCAAAGTAACTTTTACTAAATTGTCATCTACTGAAAGGTCGCTTGCTGTGAATGACTTTAAATTCAAACTATTGTGACAGTAATTTTCCAAAACTGACTTATCTGCTACTTCATGCACACTGCTTGTTGTATCCATATCATCCGAGATATCATTTATGTCTTCTTGAATTTGATTAGTAGCGTCTTCAAACTCATAGTAATTAGCTGAAGAATTTTTTAATACTGTTGTAGATTCATCGTGTTCAATTTCATTGTCTTCGATAGCCTCTTCATCAGGATTAATTAAATTGTTTTCCACTTTTACTAGCTGTATTTTTAAGAACTTCCACGCCTCATCAGGAATATGTGCAATACCTAAATTTTTTACTAGTTCTAAAGAATGCTGTAATGCCCAATTATATCCACAATTTCTTCTATATGCTTGTCCTGTAAGAAAGGAATATGTTCAGGTTGTGAATCTGATCCTAGTCATGAAGTGCTGGCTTTTCTTGGAAAAATGAATGTTGATGATAGATCGTTTGTTAAATTTTGCAGTTCCTGAATTTTATGAACTCTATTAATTACATCGAGTAAACTTTATTCACGACTGTGGAAAATGTAGATGTCATTGAACGAGTCGTACGGAATAACTGTTCGCAGGGTTGGCTACTGAAGTACCAGGGCAAAATTCATTTCCTTTTTAAATCTTTCGGGGTTATCCCTTAATGTTCGTACTATTTTTATTAACGTGTGCGCGTTTAATTCTATATTTAAGTAACAATTCAATGATATGATGTTGTCATTTATGGAATACAAAGAATGATCAGACAGCCAGTGTCTCCAGATTCTGAGGAAAAAAACGCTAGTCCAAAGTAAATATATTCTTTCGGACAGGGATATCTTCTTGTTAAGGAATGATTTTAATATATTTTGTATCATAACCAAATAAGCTTTTGTCCCAGCACTTTCCTTCACATTTTCTTGTAAACATGCTATTACTTCATTAGAAGTATTTTTTTCCATTGAAGAGAAATTCATTTTATCATCACCGTTAATGTCGTGTTGTGTCAAGAAATGTACGTCTTTAGGAAAATTGTTTATAAGAGTTTCCAAATGGGACACAGATACGAAAATGTCGCCAATAGGTAGTATAATTTCAGGTTTAAGGAGTCTAGTACGCATTTTAATTCCTATGTGAACTGTATCTTGTACGCAAAGATAATTGTTTGAACGTATATCCATTTGGAACCATTTCCAAAGCTACTCTTCTGAAGCGAGATTTGCCCGTGGAAGTTGCGAAAAGTACCGCATTGATTTAATAACCGTGTATCGCCGTCTGACGAAAATCCTAAAATTGTGATTCCCTGCTCTGAAGCTAGTTCTTGCATCTTTTTCCATCTGTTCACGACAGTGGAATAGTTGAATCTGTTGTCTGTGCCATACAATGATACACAGAAAGAAGGACTTCTTTCATTTAGAGGTTGGGCCAGTATCACTTAAACATAGCTTGCGATAGTTTCTTCTAAAAACTGTCTTTCTATTTCCGAAGCAGATGTAGCCTAAAATTACATGAATTATTACCGTTATAGCTAATAATTATTTATTTACTAATTTATTGACATTGTAATGTACCTACCTTCAAAATGTCTTTGCGTGGTAAACCATTAGTATCATACGGAAGAAGGAATCCCACGTTCCTGTTGGTTTTACTACAATATTCTACTCTCTCCGTTATTTTGGTTGCGTCTTCGCTAATCCAGACAACATTAGATAATCCTCTTTCTTGTAGAAATAATTTCAGTTCTTTGAATCTAAAATGCCTTCTTCAAAAGAACCTGTTTGTGCTTTTCTCAACTTTATTTGACAATCGCACAAACAACACTTTATGAAAGATACAGTTTCATTTGTATTTGGTTCTATTTTACAGTTAGATCTAATCTTGGTAATGCCTCAAATATTACTAACTTTTCTCCTTCTCCCACTTGCATGTTTTCTGTTCTTGATTTGATCCAATGTGTTAATAATTTAAGCAAATCTCTATTTTTCTGGTTCAAATCCGTTGACTTTATGTAACTTTCCTTACCATTTTTGCCGATGTTGAAGCAAGCTGATCTGGTATATTTTTACGTCGATTGTTATTCCGTTTTTTATTTAGGTCTTTCCGGATATTGGCATTGAATTCTTCACTGATCTTTGTAAGTAGTTTTTTGTGCCCAGGGATAATTTTGAATTCAGTTGGACAAACTTTTTGAAGTCCAAAATAGTCTCCATGTTGCGCAAAATTTTCAATATCTTTTATTTTGACATCAGAAATTTCAAATGCCATTTCGGAACTGTAGCCATATAGACAATAAATTTTTTAAATATGTTGGGAAAACAAAATTAAATCTTTCTTCCAACATTGAAAAAAATATAGATTCTCTATTCTCCATTGTATTTTTCGAGTAATTCTAAAATTTAAAAAAAACAATTCACTTTAGATCTGGTTGTATATACAATATTGTATTGATTAAGCAAGTAAACTGTTTATTATTTACTTCACTCATAAAATATTTCATAATCCAACATTTATGCATAATTCGTAGTATGCTCTATTGAACATAGTAGTACCTACTTTTAACTAACTTACCTTTATAGGGTGATGATTGGAACGACACTCTAAATAGGCATCAAATTAATGAATTATTGTTTGATGTGGAAACCCCGATACCAACATACAACACCTAACTGTTTAAAATACTCCTTCATAGACACTAACAAACACAGTTATCCACTTAGAACACGCCGAAGGAGTTAACTTTATGCTTGCTCGTAATACATACTTTGGGCGTTAACATGCGGAAAATTATAGGGGAATACTTACAAATATAGCGGAATACGACGGAATACAGCGGAATACTGCAGAATACAGAGGAATATATATGACGGAAGACGGTGGAATACAGAGGAATACGATGGGAATACAACGGAATACATAAACATTTGTACACCATAATATAGTAGTGGTCTACCCCTCGGATACAATCGTGCGTCATCTGATCGTCCTTCAAGACAAACACCCTCAACAAAGCACTTGGTTGACCGACACGCACGTGTACTTTTACGACTCCCACGCTGGTAACGCAATTTTTGTCAAAGCCGCGTAAAACGCAGTTATCGCAATCCTCAAATTTTACATTTAATTTATTAGCCACACTTTGTTTACTTATTGTGCAAGAGTTCCCGGTGTCAATTAAACACTTGAACCATTTGTTATTCAACATCACATTCATGACGTACGGGTTTTGCTTGGGGTTGGAGAAAGTCACAAGTTCCTGAACTTCTTGATTACGCTAGGGATGAACCTGCCAGGTTATCTTGCGAGTCGGTCCACCTCCTTGCTATTCCAACGAAACGGTTGGCAACTATTCTAATTGTGGTCAAATCGTCCGAATGATAGCATTCAGCCAACTCATCCACCCTACGAACCCAAGACTCGATCACTTGCTCCGCCTTTTAAGAATCAAACAGCGGAAATAGCTTATCGACTCTAGGGTGAGTCGCTAACCTTCATCTGCTCTACATGATGAAGACGTCTTTCTAACTTTGCCATTTTCTGTTTCCTGTTCTCACGTTGTTCGTCTTCACTTGACGTGTCAGATGTCGAGTCCGATTTGGACATCGCAATACCTTTTGCTTTCCTTTTTCAAGTCTACGATTTCTCGTCGTGGGCCCTCGAAGTAGATGGTTGTTCGTCGACAACCGGAGGTGTATAACTCCTACCTTGTGATTGCAACATATAGCACAACTTTCTTGCTGTAAACTTTTGCCTCTGTGGACACTAGCAGATGTAAAATGTAAAGTATTAATAAAAATTGTGAAGTTGGTTTAACACCATACGAGAAACGAAACATAATATATCCAAATCCAGAACCACCAAAATTATTCGGTTCAGTTAAAATACATAAACCTAACATTCCTATTAGACCTGTAGTTTCATACATACATGCACCAAACCACATGCTAGCTAAAACATTAAATAATATAATTAATAATTTAGGATGCACTCCAAAATATTCAGTTAAAAACACTTCTGAATTGATTAATAAATTAAGTAACATTAGCTTACCACCACTATGTAAAATACTTAGTTTTGATGTTACGAGTATGTTTTCACAAATACCCCACAGGAATGTATTTCTTTATTAGAAAATGTTTTAGTTAACAATAACATTGAATTAACAAAACGGATAGAGTTTATTCAATTATTTGAAATTTGTATTAATCAAAATTTTTATTTTTAATGATAAGATATATCTTCAGAAAGATGGATTACCAATGGGTAGTCCCATTTCACCACTATTGGCTAATATTTTTATGGAAAATATAGAAGATCAAATATTTGAATCAAATCTATCAAATAAAATTGTATTTTGGTTTCGTTATGTTGACGATATTTTAGCATGTTTTGATAGTTCTTTCGAATACATTGACGACTTTTTAATTTTTATTAATACTTTACATCAAAAAATTAAATTTACACTAGAAATTGAACAAAACAGATCTATTAACTTTTTAGACTTAAACATAAAAATCAATTCAGAAAACATACTCGAATATTCTATTTATAGGAAACCTACACAAACCGATATTACCATACCACATAACTCTTGTCATCATAATACACATAAATTAGCAGCATATCAATCTTTAGTACACAGAGCTCTAACAATTCCTTTAGATAAAAATAGTTTTAATAGAGATATTTCCATTATTAAAAAAATGCATATAGCAATGGATATAACACTACACTTATTGACACGTTAATTAAAAAGAAAAATTATAAATTCCAAATTTATTCCATTAATAACTCTGATTAAACATTAAAATACGTTTCAATTCCATATTTTGGTAAAATTTCAGAAAAGATTGCTAAAATTATAAATAACACAAATAAATATAAAGTAATTTTTAAAACAAATAAAAATATTCTATACTCTCTTTTCAATGCTAAAGACAAAATTAATGATTTGCTAAAATCAGGTATTTATAAGTTACATTCACAAATACATACACATACATTCACACTGTGATTCAGTATATATAGGTCAAACAATTAGAAATTTCAGTATTAGGCACAAAGAACATATTCGTTGTTACAAATATAAACATGCACATAAATCAAATTATGCTAAACATTTGTTAGAACAAAATCACACATTAACATCTAATAATACAATTAAATTTTTACACTTTTCTGATAAAAAAAATAAATTAAATATTTTAGCAGCTTTTGAAATTTATAAACACACAAAAAACAACATACACAATGAATGAGCAAATTGAACTCTTAGATTCTCCTTTACTGAAGATTTTGGAATAAATATCTTTTTAAAAACACTGATAAGCGACTGACCTCCGACTGGTTGACTGGGGCCAGTTGCTTCACGCAGTGTTAAAATGATAGAATCAAGCAGTTACTATATAAATCATATTGCATTTGTTATTAAATATATTATATGCTTTTGACAATGGCACATTGATGCCGAAATACGTATAAAGCGAATAAAGACTAGGAGGTAATTTATCTATAGTAACTTTCGTGGACATTTTAGACCTTACACAGTCAATTGTATTACATACTCCAATTGATGCATTTGAATACAGCAACATGACAAACTTTTGTAGATCCTCAAATTTGTTTCCATCAAAAGCCTCAGCGGATGTTGAGGATAATAGAGGATAGTTGGTCTCATAAGTTTTCCACTCACTTTTTTTCCCTATTCCTTTAAACTGACTAGTTACATCGTACCCAGTTAAATCGTGAAACAGGAGTAAGTTTTCTTTTACATCTTCATGTAATTTGATGGAATTTATGTATATTATCTTGTTAGGTGCTGTTTGCATGTACAGGTTAATATTTAGTTTGTCTAAAAAGTGTACTAACAAAACTAGTACATCAGTGTCTCTGCAAACAATTACACTCTCTGTATAGCCTTCCGCTTTAGCAGATAAAATATGCAGTAGCATCCTGGTATCCGCTTCTTCATGATTCGAAGATATAAGTTCTGACGACTGAGAAGACAGACTATTTACTGCATCAAAGCGAAGTAATTCACGAAAACCTCCAGATGTCACAAGATGTAAACCATTGCTTCTAACTTTTGTTACTGTATATGTCGACAAATAGTGAGTCAAATCCTGTTTGTTTTCCCACGAATGAACAAAATTTTCCCATTTCATAGGTAGGGGTACTTCGTCATCGTCAACGATTTTTCGAATTGGGTGATATCCTGCTCTTTTCTGTCTTGTGCAATTCTTCAAAAAAATTTGTTTTTAATAGTCGAAAACCAAATCTACACGTTTGTACTTCAGAAAATATTTACTAACTATGTTGTAAAAGAACGCCGCATACTCTCCGAATGCCTTTTGGTTTCCCGATGCTTTGTTCAATAGACATTGCATCTATAACTACACAAGATTTTCCTCTTTCAGGCTGGTGTTCGGTGTATATCTGTCCATGTTTTTGTAGAATTGCCCCTAGCGTACTTTTAGTCGCATGTGTAGATAGTTCTCCGTTTGTAAATAGCGACATTGGATAATCCGTCAATTCCTGGGAATATACATCTTCTAATGAAATGTTTCTGTGTTTTGATATTGCCAGTAATCGTTGAATCAATTGTTGGCCTTTCTTCATGGACTTGTATTTAACCTGTGGCGTGATGATTGTTTTGGGAACATGCTTAGAAAATGAGTGTATGCCTGATTTTTTCAAAGGTTTGTAAAAATCTGTCGATTTTGGTTATAACATCGTCAACAATTGCAATACTATTTTTTTTGCATTCAAAACTTGTTGCTTGTGATTATTTCCGACATCATTTGTTGTAATACAAACAAGATATAATGTTTGTCTTGAAAAAACTGCAAATCTACAAAACTGCTCCTTCAAATAAATAACATCTGTTTCGTCCTTTGCCAAGCGCTTGATCAATGGATATACGATTAAAGCTGTTAGTTGTGGTTTTAACAAAAAAGCATTTGTTGTTTGCATATTCATAAAATAGGTACTTCAGGAGCTGAGTTTTCCAAATTAATCATATTGTTACGCCCTGGGGGAACGGGTGCGTAACGCCAGCGAGTCCCTAATATAAATTAAGGAATCACCAGCCATCGGGATTATGGATGAGAACACAAAACGACTATTACTTTAACAACTAATTTTATTAAGATAAAATAAACCAAACGAACTTAGCATTATAAAATTAAAACTACTTATCTTACCCTAAGACCAGATTAATGAGACTCATTTTCGGCTCTGACTACTTGACTCGATCTAGCACTAAGACTCCTGGAGCGAAGACTCTGACTCTAACTAGCACTAATTAGAACTCTGACTAATTAGAACTAAGACTAATCCCCTAACTAAAGAACTAAACCTTTTATAATGCCCCACTCGTTCTTTCCCTGCAATCCTCCTTATCAGCACTTTGAAAATAAGTAGACTTGCTAACAACAAGGATTGCAGCAATTAACCATTGCAACTCTATTCAAATCTAGGACAATTAGGCCAATGTTATTATAAAGCATAACATTCCAATTGCGATTTGAATAACAATTATAATTTAACAAATACGAAATTATTTTGAAATGACCCAAATGTAACAATATCCAGGAAGTATACGGTGCCCAATCGTGTATAATTTTGATGATAGTATATTGCGAATCATGGAACCATATTGTAAAATCCCTCAAGTAGTCATTCCTCTTTCCAATCCTTTCGGTGTATATGAATGTAAGAAGCGTATTAACCATATCTAAATAAGACATCCAAAACTCGGCCGTTTCATTTTGAATACGTTTCAAAAAATTGGAAAATGATTGCGTCCGTCTTATTTCATTAATTGAAGAGCTGAGATGATAAAGGTGTTATGTCACCATACGTAGTTTTGAGTAAATTGCAATAATCCGTTTTGATCTGGAACTTTTTAGTTTAACTTTAGTTTTTAGATTGTGACTTGTATTAACTGGGTACATAGTCATTATTTTTATATCATTAAATTGTAATTTGAAACAAGTTTTGTCTTACGAAAAAATATTGAGTTTTATGGACATAACACCTTTATCCTCTAACTCTAATATTAAAGTAAGGTAACTTTTACATGCAAAAAGGGTGAAATACAGTAACCTTTGTTTATTATTTTTATGAAAATATACTAAAACTGATTTAAGAAAAATTTAACATGTCTGTATTCTGTATTCTTCGTCCACAAATTTGATTTGATCCCTTAAATTTTGTAGCTTATCAAGAGTTAAACCGCCTGATTTCTGTCGTAGTCTAGTTGGTTTACATCCACTTCTGTCGATATTTTGCGTACCTTTTTTCTGTAGATCAACCTGAAGAAAGGGTGTATACTCATTTAAGCATGTTTTATAATAATAGTAGCCGAATTCGTCCACTCTAATCCACTTAACATGATCGCGAAAATTTATTTTGTTATTTACAGTGTTCTTTAGCTTTTTATACAAATACAGTTTATTGGTGAGCTCTTCAAAGTTATAAAAAAAGTTTTCCATGTTAAGACAAATACTGTTTTTTGTGCTTGCAGACTTGATTATATTATATATAAATATAAATATATTATATTATAAAAATGGTTTGGTGTTTCCTAAGAACTTTCTCAATCCGACCAAAGTCCCGATCAGAATCGAGATAACTATGGCCTACTTCGGAAAACTTGTGATCTATTATTGTAAAGAAGCCATTTAAAATTAAATATTCATACAAGCCAAGAATCACAAAGTTCTTATTCTGCCCGGCACAAGAATCTGACCACACAATCAGTTGATTGATTTCTGGGTGTTCTTCCTTAAACAGTTTACAAAACCGATACAGACAACTTGCAATTTCATTGCTGCCTCTATTGGCTACATCCTCAGTCCATGTGAAGAAGTATGATTTCTGCTCCAAATAGGTAATACAATGTATGCCAAAATTGTATAACCACATCTGTCGCAAGTAAAACGCCTTCGATGTTGACAGTTTGGGTAAAGGCATGGTTTGCTGTAAATCCATGGTGATGTATGCTATATTATGTTTGTCAGAAAGTGGCTTTTGCCTGTCTATTTTTTGGGAGTCGAAAGCAAAGGTATAGTTGTCTTTGTGGTCAGCAGTATTTTCACCGGCATCGCAAACACTGCAAGTATCGCTTTTGGGATGTCCAAGTGAAAGGTTAAATCTGGTATCGAAAATATGACGATACATAGAAAGTTTGACCAAATATTTGTCGCCAAGTTTTTTCTCTTTACACTCATTTTTGTACAGTCAGCGACAAATGTTTTCACCAGTCTTGTACCACTGTAACCCGCTTTACTGAGAAATATAACACATTTCTATATTTGATTTCACTTGTTAACAGAGTTACCAACATACCTATATAAAACAATAAGAACGACGTTATGGTACCTCTTATATTTCTCAGAAAAACGTGTTTAGTGGTATCATACTGGTGAAAACACTTGTCGCTGACTGTACATTTGGTGCATCATCGTTACGTTCAATAATGGAGACAAAAACTTTTTGTTTTCATTTTTGTTGCGTGAATAGTGGCAGCTTTCCGCTGGAAACCTATTAATATGATTCAATATGCCCGCAACTACATCCTCCATAATTTTGTTTGGCCTATTTGTATGCAATCCTTGTTTACTTGGTGATGGAGCTGACTGGCCAGTTTTAAGCTTTTATTGTATGTTTTCTATCTTTTTTCTCCCAACTTGAAAAAGGGAACAAAAAGCGTCCTTACACACCGATATATTTTGTTATTCAAAAGTTATTGCATATGTAATTTCTTCGGTCGTTTTGTACTTGATTTTGCACGAATTCGATGCCGAGCAACTGGTTCTATTATAATGCTTTTAAATACAATACAACTCTTGCCATTATTATCTAAACTATAAAATTTGTTTAAAATAGTTTCCCTTGCTTCTAGATTAAATTTAGATCCACAGTGTGACCGGCATTTTTCTTTGCATAAGATTAAGTTTTTGTTTATCTCCTTTTTTTTGGCATGACTTTTCCAGTTTGCGAAACATATTCCAACCCTTTTTCTCTACGCACCGAATGTTTTTCGGCTCTTCGTTAGCAGTATTTTCGTTTTTAAAATTTTTAACTACACCTGCGTCATTTGCAATTTCAAATAGTACAGGAACTTCAGTTGATTCATTTTCGACTTCCGGATTTAGAGTATTTTTAGTATTTATTTCTTGGCAACATATATTTCTCTTTAGCATTTCTCTTCTCTCACAGAATGTTTTATCTTCAGTTTTTTTCATAATCATCAACATCTGAGTCTTCATCAATAGTATATTCTCTATTTGAAAGAACAAATTCGTCACTGGATGAAACACTTTCTTCCTCGTCGCTTTCTACAATATCTACAATTAAAAATAACTTTTGAAGTAAATATTTGTGGAACGTTAGTAGGTACTATACTAACGCTAAAGTAAAATAATCAAAAAGCTAACCTACAAAACCTTGCGAAGTAGATGGTTTTTGGCTACTGTCTTGTAGAGACTGTTCATTTGCTGTACAGTGTTGTTCAATGTTTACAGTAAATAAACTGCATGCTACTTGAGCATCTACAAGTACAATCAAAAATATTACTAAAAGATCATAGCACCTACACACTAAAATCAGACCTTCTTTTGCAGAATTCAACTTTTCTTTTGCAGAGTTCAACTTTTCTTTTGCAAGTAATAAGTTAAGAATTCGTTTGCCTCTACTCTCCATGATACCTAAACTTTAACACACACATAAACTCACTAACCAGTTAAAACTTTGTGGAGCTACAATGCATGCAACCACATATAAAACAACCTGAAAAGTGCCATGATGGTGCCATCTCACCCTGTAACACCACAGCAACCAACTGGGCGGTAGAATATATGTAGTGGATAAAGGTGTTATGTCCTATATAATGACTTAACACCTTTATCCACTAAAACGGTTAGTATCCTAGTGCGACATACCACCTTTATCAACTGGCAGTTTTGTTAAATATGCAATTTCAGATATTTTGTGTCAAAATACAAATTAATTAGTACCAGAGAGACTCAACAAGCAAATAAAACCATTTTTCTAAAAATGTGACAACACCTTTATCATCTCAGCTATTCAGTTGCTTTTAGCTTTATTCCGGAAATTTGACTAAAATCTCCATTCGTAATATTTATTGACAATTCGGAGATCATTTCCATCACCTCCTGAAAATCAGTGTCCTCATTAAGGGAAGTATCAGGGCAATTTGTGTATTCATCGATCAGAATTCTCCATAAAGATTCGTATACTAATTTATGACATCTTATAGCTCTATTCCAAAGTTTACCTTTCAGTATACTCTCACAAGTTGTACTGGAATATACGCCATAATATCTGAAAATCCGCTGCCTTTCCAACCTTTGGCCTATAACTTTGACAAAATTTAACATAATTTGAAACCCTCCCAATCTCACAACAAAATTTTCTCATTCATCCTTGTGCAACCACTGCAATTCCTTGGCTTTACAGTACAATGCCTGGTCAAACGTGATTACAGTATTTTTTACATTCAGATGCGAAGTGATATTTCGACATCTAAGCATGACTGTCCATAAAGTATCGTATTCTGAAACAATATGTGGGATAATAGGAAAATATCCTCCAAATGTGGGATTATCATCTGAATTGTCTGTTAGTTTATTAAAGCCAGTCCACTGGGGTATAATTTGAGAGTCAGAGTTTTGTATTCGACTTAAAATCCACACCAAATTATTTGTAGTAATGCCGTGTGATTTCGATTTCTCGGAAGATATTTGAACATATTTTTCGTTTCGTTCACACAGTGGCATAGGTTTTTTGGTCTTATTGGGATAGTGCGAATCTGAGACAGTGAAGTCCAAGGCGAACGGACGTGTTTTGTGGCTGCTAGTTGTACGTAAATAAATCTCTGTTTAAATATTAATTATTATAAGTTTTATATACAAATAACCCTTTAAAGTTCTGTTATCGTTGATAAGCTAATAAATATTTTCTTTTTAAATGCCCTACATTACTAAAAAGCCGTTAAAATCGCTAAATATCGCGCAAATAAAAAAGGAATTAGAAAAACGCAATGTAAATAGGACAGGAAATAAGTCTGTGTTAATAAATCACTTAAAAGGCATCTTAAACTCAAGCTATTTATGTGAATCTGAAATTAGCAGTGATGAGGCTGATAGCAGTGAAGAAGCTGTAAGCCAAGAAGAAGAGGTACTGTCTACGAAAGAATTTGTACCACAACAAAATGATAAGATTAAAAGTAATAAACGTAAAATAAATCAAAATAAAAATAAAACATTCTTTGCCCTTTTAAACTATGTGCAGCGATTGGAAAACCAAATTAAACACTTGGAAGTTTCTCTTACTAAATTAAGAAAACGGAAGAGTATATCTGTTAATAAAAAAGTGCAAAGTTCTGTTAATTCTGTTAATCCTGTGATACAAAATACGTCTATCAGGAGAGATACTTCTCCGGTGATAAAACTTGCTTCTTTGGATAAATCGACGACCACCAGTGAAATCTCGAAAAAAATTGCATCTCTTCCATCTAATAATATACCGTGCGTCCCTGGGAAGACGGAACATAGGAATCTCATAATGCTATTTTTTTAAAATGATCCACGAGTGTTTTGAAGCATTCGCCTTGAAACAATTACACGAATGTCACCGACCGTTAACGATTTTAATGCCGATCATGTATGATCGTCTCCAGATCAACATTTTTGTTTGTGTTTTAAATGTCAATTTACTAAAACCGTCAATCAACGCTAAAACCAAAGACAATTAAAGGTTATGTTCATGTTAATTTTTTTTAAATGGGGTCCTTCCTTAATTGAAGTACAGTTTAGAGCTGACAATCGGTAATCCCAGTTAAATTACATGTGAAATGTGGAAATTTAATTTAAAAGGATGATTTTGATGTATGAACCTAAGAATTTGATGCGACAATCAGCTTTATGATGGAAACATGCTACAATGCTAATTGCATAAGACTGTATTAAGATGAAATCAAAGAAAAAGCGAATATTAATATCAGTTAGAGTGTACGAATATGAAATATTTTTTTCTACGGCAATTTAATGTGATCAAATAATTGTTACATTAAAAGTATATGATTTTTAAGGAGCCGGATTCTTGCATACCACAAAGGAAAGTTTTCTAACACAGGTCCACAGCATTATTTTATGTACCTACTAGTATAATTTTCGTAATTTCATTTTCAGTTTCTAATAATGCGTAACTTGCGAAAAGCCTTAATTGTTCATCTAATCCATCATAATCTGAAAAAGATCTTAGAATCATAACGTCAACTGCAAACAAATTATTTTGTATTTATTACTACCTTTATAATGATACTTGGTCTCATTTAATTTAATTAAAACACTATCTAAATTTACATGAACCAATTTGAGCAAATAATTAATAATTTTATTTCTAACTGATTTTCAAGAGCGCGGCTGTCAATTCGTAGGTATTGTAAATAATTGTTGAATCGTTTGTTAGTATAACGCACGCACGTATTACATCTGTATTAGCAAGCGCGTTAAACGGCTGACATAACGACGTCGACGCTTCCACCAAATAGAAATTCAAAGCACTCGTGGATCATTTAAAAAAATTACCATTGTAAGATCCCTATGTTCCGTCTTCCCAGGGACACACGGTAGATAACAAAAAGAGCAGAATTTTGATATTAGCGGATAGTCATGGGTGTGACATGGTGCAGTATCCAACTTATCACTTTGGTTCTAAGTACGTAACTCAAAGTATTTTTAAACCAAAACGGTACTCTGTGTGATGTGGTGGTGAATATTAAACGGTTAACGGCTGATTTCGATATGGATGATTTTGTTGTGAAAATAATCCAAAATAATCTATGATACTATTTCTTGTAAAAATAAATTCTTTGTTACTGATTGTGTTTTAAAAAGCCTTGTATTTGTTAACAATTCTTGTAGTGTTGATGAGCAAAAAAGGTCTGTAGGTTCTAGATCTGCATTAGATATAAATAATGATTTAAGTAGTGTTAATAGAGAAAATGGGGATCCAATAAATGAATTGGGTGATACTACAGTAATGATTACTAGCCAGTTGCGCCGTTGCCACTTGCGCCGACTCATTAAATCTTGCCATTTGCGCCGCTTAAATTAAATCTTTAGGTAAAGATAGCCATTTGCGCCGAAGTATCTTAATCCCACTGCAATGTAATGATAAACAGTCATTAAGCAGTAGCTGGACTAACAAGGTGTAGTAACTTAATGTGAAAGCAAACCGTTAATGCCCCAATTTGCTATTTTGTCAACATAAAAACTTATTACATCGAAATGCACTTTCTCATCATCAATAACGATGGAAGTATTAAGTAAGTAGCCTGTATCAACTCCATCAAATGATTGCTATTGATGATTACTATTGCTGTTTGTTTTTAAATTTTCAAATTTTTTTAACTTTTTTCTATCTCTTTCAAATGATTCGTGTAATAAAATATTAAAATATCACTGCCAGGCAATTGTTTGTTTTTTCTTAAGATTGTAAAATTGCACACAAAAAAATTGACTCAATCATTTATTTAGAGTTTGAAAGGTGTGAGTTTGAAGTAATATTGGTCCAGCTCTTATTATTCGGACTTGAAGTACCTAGATATTTTAATTGTTTGTGCGGAATAAAATTCACCTGTAGGGTTTAAATAACTTGCTTCGGAAATTACCAATACCTGCAGAACCAATAAAAAAAATGTTGGCTTCTATAACAGAAAATTATTTTAAGTTACTAAAATCTCCCCTTAATGGTTTGCCTTAAGATGCTGATATTGCATTCGGCGCAAATGGCAACTTTTACTTGAAACAAACATTTAAGCGGCGCAAATGGCAAGATTTAATGAGTCGGCGCAAGTGGATACGGCGCAAATGGCAAGACACCAAAGTAATAAGTGTATTTAATGGCAATGCCGGCAACTTGTTAGAAAAACAAACTGATGATGTAAATTTTTTCACGGTAGTGGAAATAGGTGGTCCAGATACTCGCAAATAAAAACTAATGGTATCATTCATTTAAAAAAACTAAAAACTAATGTTATCATTCATTTAAATGCGCAAAGTTTTTTAGCACACAAGTGTGAATTTGTTAAGTTAGTAAATGATCTATGTCCATTTGTTTTATGTGTAACTGAAGCAAGGGTTACAGAGGAAATTACTGAGACTGAATTGAAAATTGTAAACTATAACTGTGTACGATGTAACTCGAACAGTCGGCATACTGGTGGTGTTCTCGTTTATGTAAGGGACGGAATTAGTTTCAATGTCTGCAACGTTTTAAGTAATGCAAAACAATTTTTGCTAATAGAAATAAAAGTACTATTATTTGAGAAGTTGTATACTGTATGCACTTTCTACAGATCACCTAACGGGAATAGTAGGGAATTTCTAGACTACTTTGAGTCTTTTTGTGATGATAAAATAGAACAAGAAATTATCATGGTAGGAGATTTTAATGTTAATTTATTGATAAACAATGGGTACTGCTCGAAATTAATAAATGTAATTCACAGTTCAGGAATGAAGCAGTTAATAAATAGTCCAACTAGGGTAACTCAAATGTCAAAAAGTTTAGTTGACTTAGTAATATCCAATCAGAGCAATCTGTGTACTGATGTATATACTAATCCCAAAATAACGGACCATGATATAATTGCAGTTCTCGTATGTACCGAAAGTAAACATACAGTACCTACTTTTACTTATAAAACTATTAGAAAATATGACAACGCAAAAATTACTTCAATAAATAACAAATTAACTGAATGCAATTGGTCATATGAATCTGTCGACGTAAGTGATTCGTATAAAGTTTTTCAAAATAATATTGTTAAAATTGTCAATGAAATATGTCCGCCAAAGCGTGTTATAGTTAAAAATAACAATATTCCCTGGTTTAATGAAAAAGTTATTAAAGCTAAAAATGAAAGAGATGAAGCCTATAAGAAGTATAGAGAATTAAAAAATCCGGATCAGTGGGTAACATATAAAAAACTTAGAAATCGTATGGTTGCTGTTCTAAAAACTGAAAAATGTAAATATTACCAAAATCAAATAGATAACTTTAGAAACCAACCGATAAAGATGTGGTCAACATTAAAAAATTTGCTGAATAGTAAACTGGTTAAAAATATATCGGAGCCCATCTTTCCTAGTACTTTTAATACAAATAAGTATAGTAATGTAGCATCTGCATTTAATGATTATTTTATATCTACATTGGATACTATTGTATCCAATAATGTATACGCAAATGAATGGAAGACTGACGGAATGCCTGATATTGCGTGTGCATTTAGTGAATTCAAAAGTATTACTATCCTTGAACTAAAAAAGATAATATTTGGCCTCAAAAATAAGGCAAGTAGTGAATGCCCGTTTACTAAAACAAATATTTCATACGATTGGGTATCCATTGCTCGACATAATTAATAAGTCCCTGCAGTACGGCGAATTTCCAGATTTGTTAAAAATTAGTACTATAGTTCCTATACCGAAAATTAACGGCACAAAGAAAGCAGAAGAATTTAGAGCAATCAATATTCTACCTATTATAGAAAAAATTATTGAAATTGTGGTGCACGATCAGTTATCAAATTATTTTGAACAGAACAATTTATTTCATATTAATCAGTCGGGTTTCAGGAAAAAACATTCATGTGAAACTGCCGTTCAATTTATAATTGACGGCTGGTTAAAAGAGTTGGATCAAAATAAAATCGTCATTGCACTTTTTCTAGATATGAAACGTGCTTTTGAAATAGTTGATAGGAAAATCTTAATTCAAAAGCTAAAATATTATGGGTTGGATGGGATAGTCTTTAAATGGTTTGATAATTATCTAAGTAATAGATTTCAAGTTACAAAATTCAATGACGTGATCTCCATGGCTAAAGAGATCGTGCATGGAGTACCACAGGGAAGTGTACTGGGTCCGCTTCTTTTCATTATTTTTATAAATGATATAAGCTTCAGCTTAACTAAAGTTAACATTAACTTATTTGCGGATGATACACTGCTGTATGTATCGGGCGAGCATATGCAATCGATGGTTGATATATTGAACAGCGAAATAAATTTATTAACAAACTGGTTAGCAGTAAATCGCCTTCATATTAATGTAACAAAAACTAAGGCCATGTATATAACCACCAAATCAATTCAAAAGCAAGTTAAGAATAACGTTCCGGATTTAATAATAAATAATGAAAAAATTGGGTGGGTAAACGATTTCAAGTACTTGGGCGTACTTTTTGACAATCATTTGAATTTTTCTAAACACTTTGAATACTTAGTAAAAAAAATTGGTAAAAAATTGGTTTTCTTTCGCGATTGTCGAAATGTTTATCAACAATCAGTAAAATTACAGTATACAACACCATTGTTAAACCTCATTTCCATTATTGTGGCACAATTTTATTTTTACTAAATGAAACTCAAATTAATAAATTGCAGACGTTGCAAAACAAAGCAATGCGGATTATTCTGAGATGTGATAAGTACACTCCAATCAATTTGATGTTAAAAACACTGAACTGGCTGTCAGTGAAGCAGTTAATTCATTTTAATGTTATGACTTTTATATATAAAGTTAAACATAATTTAGTGCCTAAATACCTAAGTGATAAGATTAATTATCATAGAGACACACACCAGTATCCAACTAGAATTAATTCTCATATCAGAGTTGCAAAGGCGAACAAAGCGTCTTTTCACGTATCCGTTTTTATAAAGGGTGTGAAATGCTTTAACACCTTACCGCCTGAAACACGAAATGCTAGGAGTGTAGCACAGTTTAAAAGGTTGTATTTACAGTCGATTGGGATTCAGTAGTTTTTAGTCTGTTTTTCTTTTCTTGCTTTGTATTTTATTATGTACTTGTATTATCTCTGTACTATGTTTGATTTTTTTTTGTTTTTTTTTGTTTTTGTTTTTGTACTAGTAGCCATAATAATGCTAAATAAATTTATTTACTTACTTACTTACTGACAGTGAACGAAAATGTTGAGGCAGAACAATTCGTTTTGTCACTTTTCTATTTAGCATAGTGGCCGAGGACTGGTTTTCTGGACATTGCTGAAAAGCTATCATTTGGGTTGCGTGAAATGTATTGCGACCATCTATAGTTTCTTATAACACATCTATGTTGTCAGCTGCAAATTGTATAAAATAATTCTTTTTAACGTTTTGTGGTATGAAAATGCTATCGTTTGCAAAATAATGATCTATTTCTATTTGGGCTATTGTATTTCTGATGGCTAGTACGTCTATATAACTAATGCTATGTCCACAACGATGTAACATGTCTACAAGCTTTTTTGACCTGGTGGTTTGATGAACACTAAGTTCTAGCATTACTTGTTTTGGGGGCTTTGTTTGCTTGTAACCGAAAGCAATATCTTGAGCTATGCTTAATATTCTGGTTTCTTTATCATCGTCAGAATAATCACATAAAAGCAAACCCAAGAAATTCAGTAGCGATACAGGAACACATTTTTTCATATTATCGATATTGGGAGCTGCTAAAATATCAGTATCTTCCATGTCTCGAAAGTCTTTTTTAATATCTGAGGCTACTAAATGAACTGCACTTAGAAATGAATCATTTTGTAGAAAAGGTCTAAATGCAAAGTGTGATTCTATAAGTATTTCAACTTCGTTATAAATATTGTTGTTGGATTTTGGGTTCATTAAAGTACCTTCATTGCTTTTATAAGATTTGACAAAATCGAAATCACCCTTAAAATAGAGTTTCAGTTTTCTCTGAAATTAGTGCGCATTCAAGTTACCACCCATTGAGACGTACCGGTTGTAGACTGTAGCGGAATTATATACTTTTCCTTTCGGTATCCCTTGCTTTACTTCCATCACAATTTTTTCCCAGGCCACACCCGATTCATCTATTTGACTTTCAGAACCACCTAAAGAAGCTTACTTTATCTTCGGATTTTCTATTATACCTACTTTTTCTATTCTACAGCAAAACAATTACTATGATATTTTACTTCAGCAGCAATTAGATCTAGTGTATTAATTTTTTAAAAAGGTCATAGTTAATAGTTGCTATAGCGTGAAGCTTATTAGTGAAATTTGTTGACAATATTTGGCTCACTGATTTACCCTTCTTGTGCTTTTGACAGAAAACACACAAGTTAACATTAAAGTTCGGCTTGTGAGATCGCAATTTTGTTTGTTTGTTTTCGCAGTCGCTAATTTCGGCCACATTTTCATTTACGATATGTCTATTCTGTACTTTTAATTTTATTGCTGTGGAAATATTTTTCAGGCTCGTTAACGAGGAGTAACAGTTTCTGTGCCACCTTAACTTACATGACTTATCTACTTTATCACTAAGCTCCCTCAAATCATTATTTTGAATTTGCACATCTAATCGCATTTTCACTGATCTTTGAATAGTTTCAATAGATTTTACACTTGAATCCTCCAGTTTCCCGCCTTTTTTGCACACTACACATTTGTTATATTCACGTGCCTGTTTCTTTGATTCTAATTTAAATTTATGTAATAATTCATCGTCTGTCGTAGAACATGCACTTGAAGATCTCTCCATGCTGCTGTCAATACCTCTCAAAAATTATAGATATAGAACAGTAATACAGTATTGAATGCAATATTACAACTCCACTAACTAGAGGCTTTCGGGACGCGGTGACGCAGAGCGGGGTCTATCACCCCTTGGGGGGGTGTTGGACACCGATATCGCCAGACGAATTTAGGGGGTCAAAATACACCCCAAATAGCACCCGAAAATGCCTTCGATACATTTTTACCTTTCAATGTACTGTAACGGATGTTACTATATTATATTATTAATTAAAGAAATAATGTTGGAGAGAAGTATTTATTATGAATATAAATTTTAGATCTTGTTTTTTATTTTATATTTGTTAACTTAGCAACCCAAAACATTAAGTCAAAGCCAACCCAACATATGAAATCATTACACTACCCCCCCCCTCCAAAAAAAGAAAAGAAAAACTTCATTTTTTGAGTAAGTAAAAAAACTTTGTAGGAACAGTTAAGCTGAACATACCAAGCTGCAAAAACTTACTATCTTTTCAGTATACAAAAATAAACATGGATACATAATGTTAAAAATTGATTTGAATGATACATCATAGTCTAAAATTAAATTCTATCGCAATGGCGTAGGTCTTCATCTTCATCCTTTTCGAAATCTTGATGATAGTGAAAACAAAAATATACAAAACTGAAAAAAACTCAAAAAGAAAATTAGAAACAAAAATTGTAAATTGTGTGTAGCAATGTATATTATGTATTGTAGCAATATAAATTTTAGATCTTGTTTTTATTTTATATTTGTTAACTTAGCAACCCAAAACATTAAATCAAAGCCAACCCAACATATGAAATCATTACACTACCCCCCCTCCAAAAAAAGAAACGAAAAACTTTATTTTTGGAGTAAGTAAAAAAACTTTGTAGGAACAGTTAAGCTGAACATACCAAGCTGCAAAAACTTACTATCTTTTCAGTATACAAAAATAAACATGGATACATAATGTTAAAAATTGATTTGAATGATACATCATAGTCTAAAATTAAATTCTATCGCAATGGCGTAGGTCTTCTTCTTCATCCTTTTCGAAATCTTGATGATAGTGAAAACAAAAATATACAAAACTGAAAAAAACTCAAAAAGAAAATTAGAAACAAAAATTGTAAATTGTGTGTAGCAATGTATTTGTAAGTAATTGATTAGAAGTGGAAATAGGTAAGTGCAGATTAAAAGTTTGTAAGATAGATTGTGCAGTTCAACCAAGATGAATTCCAGTTAAGAGTCAAATTTCATAAATTGATATTCAAAAACTTAGGAATCATCTGGAGAAGAGAAAATTAAATAGAATGTTAATATTTAATGGATGTGAATGTTGTATTATGAGTGATTGAGTAAATTGTAAGTACGAATATGAAGTTTGTAAGGTAGATTGTGTTGTTGAACAAAGATGAATTCCGGTTAAGAGTCAAATTACATAAATTGATAATCAAAACCTGAGGAATCATCTGTGCGACTTACACAATTAATTAAGAAAGAGATATGAGTAAAAGGTTTAATAGATACGTGTTATATGTTGGAATGTGTAATAATAAAAAAATAAAAAAAATTTTCGCCCCAATCATTCCCAAAACAAATAAAAACATTATTTCAAACAAAAAACCACTATCATCTGCCCCAATCGTACCATAAATGACAACCAAATCCATCCCATAACCCCTTTCATATTAATTAATGACTTTATCCCCATGTCAGCAAATGTGCATAATGCCTTTCCAAATCCATAGTGATAAGAGAGCGGATTTTATGCACAAAAAAATGACAAAATATATGCATATATATATGCACTTGAAATTTTCAAAATATGCAATAATATGAGGAAAATGCACTATTATATGTAAATATGCATATGCGTATAAAATATCGCTTTTGCATTTTTTGTTGTATAAACTAAACCAGTAATAAAACAAATAATGTGATATATTTAATATAAAAATTAAGTTACATACAAGACAAATTAGTATGTGTCAATAATGAAAGATACATAAATACTAGGTATAAACATATGTTTAAAACTACTGATTAAATTAGAACTGTATTATTTTAACTAATCAAACTATTTTACCAGCAAAACAATTAACAATTAAATGTTTCTCGATATTATCAGGCAGAAAATTATGACCTCTGTCGGACAATATATTCTTATACGTAGAGAAGCTTCTCTCTACGTCTACAGATGGTATGGGCGCATTCTTTAATGCACTTAAAATGGGTAAATCTAAATCGATGACAAGATCCTATGAGTTTTCGTCTGTTTTTTTTTCTAACACTTCATTAAACTTGTTTAAAATATTTTTACCAATATTTCCTAGAACAGAATTAATTAACTGGTGAAACTCATTCACTAATTGAACAGATTTATTTAGTGGCATTCTTTCCATCTGCAATTTTGTAACTGTTTCACTTACAAAATAATAGTTTGCTTTTATAAAAGCTAACTTATTAAATAATTTACCAATGGAAATTGATTTCGAATTGCTTCGGCTACTCTATTTATTCCGTGGGCCAAACATGTGACATGGATTAAATTTTCGTACAATACTTTTAATTGTTTACCAGCTTTTACCATATATGGTGCGGCATCAGATAGTAGCAAAATGATTTTGTTTGTTGGAACAATATCCGGAAGAAAAAAGTGCATTAATGCTTCATTTACAAATCTAACTATTGTTAAATGATTGGATTTATCTAGCACTTTGCAAGCAATTAAGTAAGAGTTACTGGGCTGTTCTTCACTTAAACAACCAATCATTAAGTTTGCAACATGTCGCCCGCAACTATCTGTTGTTTCGTCTACTACAAAGTAAAGATATTTATTTTTAATAATTTATTTTATATCCTTTATGGTTTCAAGATATATGTCATTGAGATATCTTTTTCTCAGTGTACTTTCATCTGGCAGTTTTCTTTTTGCAATTTTTTCTAAAAATGACTTAAAACTAGGATTTTGAAGCATTTTTAGGGGAATATTAGCTTTAACGAGAGCACTGCATAATTCAAAATTGAATTGCTCTTGTTCATTTCTTCTTGCTGTTTCACCAAGTAGAGATTCTCGCAAAAGTAGTTGAGACTGGTTGGTTTTCTTCATTTTATCCAACTTTCCCTTATGAAGAGCGGTGTCAATGTGCTGCGTAATTTGAGATTTTCGCTCGCATATTATCTAAAGCAAAGTGGCAAATTAAAAAAAATCGAGTCTCTAAAATGATTCAATTTGTTGTTACGACCGAAATGTTGTAAGTTGATTTTATAATATTTGCGTTTTTATAAAACGACTTTTAAAATTTAAATCAGCCAATTTCGTAAATGAATAAATTAACCGCTTCAATATAGATTTATTTCATTAGCCTAAATTCATTTCAGACCTTAATATCAGCATTTAACAAAATCAAAATTTAAATAATATCTAATGCCACTTACCACTTTTCCACAGGCTTTGCAAAACACATTATCGCCATCGATACAGAGCTCCTTAAATTTATTTATCCAAACTGGCACTAAGTTATTTTTCACTTTAGGCATCTTAATGCTATATAAAATATAATTATAGCCACAAAACTAAACACTCAATTCTAAACAACTGTTCACTGGTACCTTTCCCAAGAGAATGCTAAAATTTTGGCCAACAGAATATTTTCTTTATTATTTTAAATACAAGTATTTTACTATTACTTAAGGATCAGTTGGGAATTTTACGTAATGATTGAGAACATATTATTTAACAGACGTTTTCAAAAGCCATAAATCTGGCTAACATTGTACCACTACTGACCGTAAATCCTTTAAAAGGTTGTATATAAATAAGCACTGTTCTGGCACACTTCCTCCCATAAGAAACACATGTAAAACGAAATAGGCTGTTTTTCGGTTTTTGATACTGGTCTGGCCGTCCACAGATGGCGCTATCATTCCATCACTTTTATTCTCAAGGTGCATGAAAAAATACCACTTTTTGCGTAATTCGGTGTTAATTTAGCACTTTGATTCATATTTTGATTGATTGATCTAATTAATTTATGCAATTTGATTGACTGGATTAATTAAATTCTTATTTAATTCGTGGAATTTCGGAAATTAATTCATTCATTGATTAACCTGATTAATTTAATTGATACGTGTGTATACGTATGTGTATGTGTGTATGTGTAATAAATTTTTATTGATCTAATTAATTTTTATCGAGCCGCGGGGTTGATTCAAGGTTACGCCTCCTTTAGAAGTATGAAATACGAAACGTCTTTTTATGCAGGTCGAGACGTGTTTAACAGTTTAAAAACATGACGTCATCAACCTTCAATAAGTAAGAGTGAGATAACAGACATTTAAACAAAGAAGGATATAGTAATTAAAATAGAAATTTTGAAGTAGGTCTTAAAGATTACATGAAAAGTCCCTTTAGTGATTTGTATAGCTTAAAGGAATTTTTACCTAATTTCATACTTTTCGTACTTTGGTTGGCCTGTGATTTTAATTGATGCATTGAATCTTTATCCTTAGAGATTAGAAACTTTCTACACTTTGCTGTATTTAAATAATTACTCAAAAATGTTAAGATAAATATTTATCTTTCAGAGAATTAAATCAGGAAATAAAAAATTTAATTCATAAAACATTTTATTATAGGAAATACAAATACACTAGAATTATTATTTCTATCATATTTATCTCTAATCTAATAGTTAAATTAACAATGAATATTTTTTTCAAAAAATTAAAAATAATTTTCTTATAATATTAATTATCTTACAGATTGCCACAAAGGAAGTTGTTATCATTTACGTCACCACTGACATTTAAAATATGATTTTTTATGTAAAATTATAACATATGTAATATTACGACAAATACGTTCTTATATGACCTTCAATAGGATTACGACAAATAGGGCATTTTGATAGACGCATTATACAAGGGACGCATACACAGAAATGACCACAAGGGGTTAATGCTAATGTAACTGAATTAATCAAACAAACTTTACACAGGAACTGATTTGACCCTCGATCAACTATTTCCTGGGATGCAGAATTCAATGATTTTAATTCATTTTCCTGGGGTGCTGAATTCACTGATTCTAATTCATTTTCCTGAGGCGGATATTCACGCTCAGGATAGCTGTTGGGTCTATACTCAAAATAATTATCCCTCAATATGAATGGGCAATTAGGACTCCAACGTATATGATCCCCCATAGGAGTGTTACCTATAGTCCAATCGCGTAGTGCAACTCCGCAAAATGCACATTTAACAGCATCATGCATTCCCATGTAATAGAATCCTGCTTGAGCTAAATCATGAGGCTTAATAAACTTGCAGGGCCAATTTCTAAAGGAATTAAACCTATGCGTTTCAAGTTGCATGTACATGGCTAATGAGGTTTTATGAAATGTAAATTCTACTTATCCACCCCCCACCACTAAGAAAAACATAATAATTTATAATAATAACATGTGGTAATAAAGCAGCCAAATATAAAGATGCATATAATGTTGGATATTATTTAAAAGGAAAAGGTTAATTAAAATACAAAGAAAAAATATAATATAAAAATTTGAAGAATCGTTATATTATTGTGTACAGTAAATTATAATAAAAATTTGACGTTTCGCTAATTTTAATTAGCTTCATCAGAATAATAGTAGGAATTATATAATAGGTTATGACTATGGTTTAAAAGTGATTGGTTTTAAGTATAACATTATAATGTTAAATGTAAAATTGAAATAAATTGATTGATGATAAATTGTATTATTAATTAATATTAAAAAATGTTTTTATTAAAGTCGATTACTGATATTGGAGAAAAACATTATTGAATTAATATTTAGAACGGATTAAAAGCAATGAATGGAACATTGTGTTACATTTTTTACAATTAAAAATGTTAAAATAGTTGTACAAAATAAAGGTGTTAACCCATTAAGATTCGCACGAGGTATTCCTCGTACATAATAATTTATAAAACAAGTTTTTTTATTTCTATAATATTTCATTATATATAAATATGACATTTGTTATGGCGCATGAGCATACATTTAAATTATGATTAAAACATTTAGGCGGCCTAGGTTTAAGTTTGAATTGAGTTTCCTCAATAGAATGAACTTTATCACCCAGAAATTTTTTTAAGTAATTACATTTTTCAAGGCCTTTACAATATACTAGATTAACATTAGCAGTATGATGTTGTAAAATTTCAGGTAAATCGATTAGATCGGTGTATCCGTTGTCCCAATTCAATCCATGAAGATTTCTTTGAATCCAGGTAGCTTGACGTTGTAAATCCTTGTTAAGACATTGAAAAGGAAACGGAGGTTTAAACAGATAGTGCGCCAAGCACGTTCCATTATATATTGCCAGTTCCTTAGCGGTAAATTGAGGTGTATAAAATGCTTGAATATCGATTATGATAAACATGATTACAGGATCTGAACCAAGCCTTTGAAGGGTTCGTATTCGATGAGGGTATCATGCATAATGGCACAGTAAGCTACAGTGTCGACAATAAAACTCTTGCTTGCTTCTATTTCAAGTTTTATCGCAAGTAAAGCATTCTGTATACTTTCATTTTGTTTAGAGCAGTTGATTACAAATACAGGACATTCTTTAAATTGTTTGAAATCTAATATCGGTTCTGATACATTTTTATTCATATATTTTTGTTGAAAAGCAATATACTCTTCATAAGCTAACATATATTTATTTTTTGAGAAATCATTATGTTGATGCTCAAACGGGTATCGATTTGAATTGATGTATGCAGTAATGTCTGTAATATTAGCATGATCAAATCGGTTTGCTTCATGTTCTTTCTTATTACGTCTAGCAGTTTGAAAACCAATAAAAATCCATCTCGGTCTGCGCTCGCCTACAGTATTTTGAACTGACCAGATTACTAGATTGGAGGTCGTAGGTAATGCAGGATATTGGAACAAGCTTACTCCATGAAAACCTACTTTAATAGGTTTATGTTGATTTATATAATTATAAATATCCAATTTCGCTACGTCACTAGGAGTGATATGCGGCACTTTCCACTGAATTTTGGTTATTTTTATATCAACCTGAGTCTGTCCTGCATAACAATCTACGTCAGATTTTGATCGAATTAAAATTAATTCCTGTCGCATATTAATAATATCTCGACGGTATGATGATGCAAATCCTAGCACGTGATTTAATGGAATAATGGCGCAGAAAGTTTTCAAATCATGATCGATCTGAGTACCCGAACTGTTAGGATCCCACCCAGCACAACTCAAGCTTTTGGATTCACTAGGTGAATACTTGGGAATTCCAATTAAGGATGCAGTTATTCCTGGAGTCCGGCATGAGTCTATTATAGTTTCACCTAGTTGATATCGTATTTCTTCAAATAAGAATAATGGGGCATTTCCTGTTAATTCAAAATCCTTAGCGACATCTTTTTTTGTTAACGTTCCTTCAATATATATTTTACTATCATAAGTAGCAGTAATTAGCTCAGCCTTATCAATGATAAGACGTATTTCATCAGAATTATCAAAAGCATTTACAGTATATGGATGGTAAGTACGAGTAGAAGCGTCAACTACTAAATCAGTATAAGACACTTCGGCGAATACGTTTTTCAGGGATTGTTCTTCCTCCATGATTAATAACCTTGAGTCCTATTGATTCCAAAAAGCGTACTTCTTCAGCTGTTAACCTGCCGGTTTTCACAGGATTAATGGTTCCGGAATTGAATGTTATGGTGCTTTTATAGTAGTGATTGTTTAACCCCATGTTTGAGCTCCAAACGTATTGTAACGGCTTCAGAGCCGAAATCAATCAGGGTACCTGTTGATCGACCAATCTCAAGGTTAAATTGTCTATAGTATGAACGTTAACAGGGAGATATATTATAGTGGAGGGTTCTTTAATTAGTCTAAAACCTGGGGCTACACTAATGTCAAATTCAAAAATTGTATGTGAGTGAGCGCTATTACGGTATGCACCTGTAGTAATATTACATTCCACGTGAATATTAGTAGATTTAATGATCTG
Organism: Hemicrepidius hirtus; assembly: GCA_963082805.1. Taxonomy (NCBI): domain Eukaryota; kingdom Metazoa; phylum Arthropoda; class Insecta; order Coleoptera; family Elateridae; genus Hemicrepidius; species Hemicrepidius hirtus. The sequence goes on along the minus strand of OY720161.1, from coordinate 29,907,034 downwards.
AACATCCAAATCAGACTCATGTACCCCTGGCTCTAGTTTTTTCGGCGAGAAACCTAGCATACGTCCTATATTACCGGGTTGAGTGAAATCAATGGTAAATTCAGATATTATTTCACACTTTAACGTATTATTGTTTGCTATTAATTTAAAACGCGCTTTATCGCTAGTAATTTTAGATTTAATATAATCACTTATTTCAGTTATTTCATACGAACCTGTAGGGATCGTAATTTTTTGATTATTATAGTAAAAATTATTATTACCCTCGAATATGTTTCTGATTGAATTACATACGTAAAACCCCACCAACCCTAATTTATAATTATATTCGTGACTTAATTCTATAGGAGGGAAGTAATCTACTGATAGAACATTTCCTACACCCGTCAAGGTCAACGTCTGAGACATGATTAAAAGATAGGATACAAAACCATAATATTTATTAATTTTTATAAAGAAATCTTAAACATAAGAATCCGCGTATAGGCGTATTAAACTTCTGTTCACGTTCGTAATTATATTTAATGGTATATCCTCGAAAATACTTTAAGACTTCTAGGGGGGGTCTAAGATCACCATAACTATCGTAATACATAACCTCAGAATCCCGTTTCTTCCATGCACGCCAATGCGATCCCTTACCAAAACTATCATCCAAATTTATGATACCGCTTTCATTAAATTTAGGTTTAGCAGGTAGCGTATTTCTCATATACACACCTCTAAAATAGGGAACGTCTTTAGCAAATTTTATCAACTCTACATCAGTCAGGGGTCTCCGAGGCACTCTTATTGGTTTTTTGAATACGGCTTCAAATATAATGCACTTCCAGTTTTATATGGACGTAGGTATAAAGCATTACCCTTTTTACCTAGGGCTATTGACTCCATTGTTTTATTATGACGAGAGTTTTCTTCTAGTTGTTTTTTAGCATCCTTGGCACTGTTCACAGCTTTAACAATTCCCGAAGCTCCTCCTGCTAGTGCCCCTGCAGCACTGAGTCCGGCGAACAAAGGAATAAAGAATGGTAAAATTCCTCCTTGATTTGGTACCGGAATTATTCTAGGAACTTTAACATGCTTTTTTCCACCAATCTCTTTAATTATTTGTTTAGCCGCAACTAGAGCCGTTTTGGCCACATCATTAATAGGGATATGCGGTTCCACTGTTTTAATAGCGTTCGCTATGCCTGCTAAAAATCCTCCTTTAAATGCTAGCTTCTTTTTCTTAGCTTTCTTGTTTTTCTTTTTAAGACCCATTCCCATACCCATCTTCCTTTTAGCCTTCATTGTATTCGTTACAGCCCAAGCTGATATCCTTTCTCCAATGCCGGCGTCCTTAGAAATTGCCCGTTCCCAAGCACGTTCTTGTAATATTTCGTCTGCTCTGTGTCTACCTTCAATATCTTTATGCTGTGAGTAAACTATGTCGTGGTCTTTACATGCAGCATCTAAAGGATTGATTCCTGGATCACCTCTTGCAAGCCTTTTAGCTAATTTCGTTCCAGGACCGCAATACTGATATTGGGGTATATGAAGCTCAACGGGGAGCTTATTTATCAGAGAATTTACGAACCCTCCTCCGTCGCGTGTTACGACCATTTTGTCTGAACGCGATAGTGATTCCAGTATATATAGGGAAACCCATCCTGAAATGAATGATATGACGAAGTTCCTTAGACAGAGAGACTCATTAAAAGTGAGCAATCATGATTTCGATCGTAAATTATATAAAAAAACATGGTTCTTTATTACCAGGATCCATAAGAGGTATTATAGCTGGTAGCTCTAACTCCGGTAAAACAAATATTATGATAAGTCTACTAGAAGAACCTCATGGATTGAAATTTGAAAATGTATACGTTTATGGAAAAAGTCTTGAGCAAGAAAAGTATAAATATTTAGAGGAGATTTTAAAACCTATTAAAGGGCTGGGATATTATACGTACACAGGTGAAGTAATTTCTCCTAGCGAAGCAAAACCTGATTCAATAATGATATTCGATGACATTATCTGCGGTAACCAGGATTCAGTGCGTGAATATTTTTGTTTAGGTAGACATAAATCAGTAGACTGCTTCTATCTAAGTCAAACCTATTCCAAGATACCTAAACAGTTAATACGGGATAATACTAATTTTATTATATTGTTTAAACAAGATGTATTAAATTTAAAACATGTCTATGACGATCATGTCGGAACAGATATGTCTTTCGAAGAATTCAAAGCCGTATGTGCAGAATGTTGGAAAGAAAAATATGGATTTATTGTGATAGATACTGATTCTAATATTAATATGGGTAGATATCGTAAGGGGTTCGATTGTTATATAAGCATATAAACCCTACCGAGCAGTTCAAAAGCAGTTCAAGATCGGTTCAAAGCAGTTCAAAGCGGTTCAAAAGCAGCTCAAGATCGGTTCAAAGCAGTTCAAGATCGGTTCAAAGCAGTTCAAAAGCAGTTCAAGAGCGGTTCGAAGCGGTTCAAAAGCAGTTCAAGAGCGGTTCGAAGCGGTTCAAAGCAGTTCAAAAGCAGTCCAAGAGCGATTCGAAGCGGTTCAGAAGCAGTTCAAGAGAGGTTCGAAGCGGTTCAAAGCGGTTCAAAAGCAGTTCAAGAGCGGTTCGAAGCGGTTCGAAGCGGTTCAAAAGCAGTTCGAAGCGGTTCAAAAGCAGTGCAAGAGCGGTTCGAAGCGGTTCAAAGCGGTTCAAAAGCAGTTCAAGAGCGGTTCGAAGCGGTTCAAAAGCAGTTCAAGAGCGGTTCGAAGCGGTTCAAAGCGGTTCAAAAGCAGTTCAAGGGCGGTTCGAAGCGGTTCAAACGCAGTTCGAAGCGGTTCAAAAGCAGTTCAAGAGCGGTTCGAAGCGGTTCAAAAGCAGTTCAAGAGCGGTTCGAAGCGGTTCGAAGCGGTTCAAAAGCAGTTCAAGAGCGGTTCGAAGCGGTTCGAAGCGGTTCAAAGCGGTTCAAAAGCAGTTCAAGAGCGGTTCGAAGCGGTTCAAAAGCAGTTCAAGAGCGGTTCGAAGCGGTTCAAAAGCAGTTCAAGAGCGGTTCAAAGCAGTTCAAGATGGATGAATCAGATATAGAGTTAAAGAAAAAAATCATTCACGCCCGCAATTCGATAAAGCGCAAGTATGCTGAATTACGAAAAAGTAAATTGGCTACTAGAAGATTTATCGAAGAAACTTATAAACCCATAGTTAAACCTTTAAAAAAACTTGCCGATCCAAAGCCTCCAGAGCCTAAAGTTGAACCTAAAATTGAACTTAAGGCCGGACCCTCCAAAATACCTATTGCAATAAGTCGAGATGATGATGTGATCTCTGATGATGAATATGATGATGATGATGATGATGACAGTCCCTTAATTAATAAGTATATTAAGATGCTTATTGATGATACAACAAATAAAATGGATACTCAGTATGGGGTTCATGCTCATGATAATGGCGGTTGGAAAATAAGTAATTCACCTATTGAATTTAATTCAGATATCATTATTATTGATGAACATGAATTTGCTGGGACTGAGGGCCTCTATGAATTAATATTTATGAAAACCCCTAAAGATTATACAAGCGATGACTTGGATCAGTATAAGAAAATACTAATGCTAACCAGTGCGCATAAGAAAGGGTATGATCCATCAAGGCAAATTGCGGGGAATAAAAGTAATAAATAAAAAAAAATTATCTCACCCATGTTTAAGATTGTTGGCAGTGGATTAACTAAACAAGTCCTACCTACTGAATATGTATACTGGGATAATCCATCGGAATTAGTTCAGCGTTTAAGGTTGCTATATGCATCAAAATTAGCTGGTAATACTGCTCATGAAAACGAAATTTTGAATATTATTGAAGAACTTCGGGAAGCTAAAATTATTGCTTAAGTATATGGGGTATCCTTAGTGAGACATCAGTATCAAAATGAGTATTGACAAGTTCGGTCGCAGCGCTGACATTTCTAAAGAGGGTCGTAGAGGTGAAACTGGATTGGGATTCAAATTAACTAATGAAGGGCATTATGATATGCAATATAAAAGATTAACAAATTTATCTGATGCCATCCATGATTCTGATTGCGTCACCAAACGAAGTACGCTCACTCTAAATGAAGATTATTTTGATGCAGGAGATAAACGCATTGCATTCCTTTCCAACCCTAAAAATCCCTACGACTCATTAACTTTAAACTATTATTTATCAACAAAGTATACTTGTGATAATAAACAGTTGAAAAATTTAGCGGATCCCATTGATGTATACGACGCATCTAATAAAAATTATGTTAATTCAGCACTCAAACCTATTCAAGATAGATTAAATACTGAAGTTACCCGAATAAATAGCGAAATAAGAGTTTTACGGAATACTATAAAAAATAATAAAAAAGATTTAGTTGTTAAACAGACCAACCTAGGTGGCGCTCAAGTAGCAATACAGAATAAAATAGAACTTACTAGCGCTTTTCAATTGAAATTGAACCCGACTGATACTGTGATTCAGGATCAAATCAATAGCTAATTAATTAATATACTTGGGGACTTGAACTTTCTGTATCTAAAATTAAAACTAGAAAAACCTTCGCAACAACTACATGTCTAAAAGGGGTATCGTAAACGAGCTTCATAAACCTGCTGGAAGAAAATTTCCCAGGAAACATATAATTATTAAAGGTTTTGATGATTTATGGCAATCGGATTTAGCAGAGTTTATTCCCTATGCTAGGATATAAAGGATATAAATACATACTGTTTGTAATAGATTGCTATTCAAAATTTTTATGGGTTCGATCATTAAAATCAAAAAATGGTATTGAAGTTACGAAGGCTATGAAATCAATACTGGAAGACGGTCGTGCACCTAAATATCTTAATACCGATCAAGGAACCGAATTTTACAATAAGCATCATTCTAACTTAATGAAAAGCTATGGGATACATCACTACAGCACATACTCACCCATCAAGGCGGCGATAGTAGAGCGGGTTATTCGTACCATCAAAAATGCTCTTTATAAAGAATTTAGTTTCCGTTCGCAATACAAGTGGATTAATATTATTCAGGATGTAATTAAAAAATATAATCATCACCAACATCATACTATAGGAATGAAGCCTGTTGATGTAACTCCTAATACTAAACTAAGTGTATACGATCAAATCAAAATGATGGGTAAACAACGATTTAGTGTAGGAGATTATGTTAGAATTTCCAAGTTTAAAACCGTTTTTGCTAAAGGCTACACCCCCAACTGGAGTGCTGAAGTATTTAAGATCATTAAAGTTATAGTCGGTACTCCTGTAACTTACCTACTTGAAGATTTTAAAGGACAACCTATATCAGGACAGTTTTATCCTGAAGAACTGCAGAAAACTAAGTATCCCGATGTTTATCTTGTTGAAAAAGTATTAAACCGAGGTGATCAACTGTACGTTCGCTGGTTAGGATACGATAAATCTCATGATCAATGGATACCCAAGAGCTCAATAGAAAAAAATTAATTGTCTTTTTACCTGTAATTAAGATTTTTTAAATAAAAAAAAAAAAATAATAAATTTATGATCATATATTTTTTAATTCATTATAGAATAATGCCCCCACGGTAAAGTATCACTACAATTGGGTATAATATATCGCTTATTATCTAAAGGACTTAATGCTATCTTATTCTGCGTTATAGTGTATAAATTATGATGAATTGCCCTAATACTATTTTGCTTAACTAACATTTCTTGTCCAGTAAACAAACATTTCATATAGTCATTAAAAGTAACACTCTGTTTCACTACATATCCTTTAACACCCTTGACTTTTTTAACAGAATCCTTTCCTTCAACTCGAATACTATACATTTTAGATCTCAGTCCAATGAATTCAGTCATCACTTTACCATTATTTTCATCCTTCATAGGCCGGGAATTTTTTTATTTACAAGGGGGATTCCATAGGGATTATCTAATTCGTAATCACTGGTATCGAATCTATTAATATCGTCTTTAATACACTCATAAATGTTATCACACCTCACTTCATAAATTAAACTGTCTGTATCGGTATACATCACTTTACACTGATCATTAAATTTAGGCACCATATAGTCATAATGAAAATCGTATAACTTAGTTTTTGAAATATCTAACACACTCATTCCTATACAGTGTGTCCCAAATAGAGTAGTATTGCATGGCTATCTTTCTTATTAATAAAGATACAGATTCGGTTAAATGGGCAATGTTGTGCAGTTTTTCCTGCTGGTTTAGATGCTGCTTAGAAAGATCGAACATTCCGAACCCTTCAAAAGATATCCGCAAAAAACCACAAAATCCATTTTTCGAAAAAGTCGATTATTTCGCTTATTATAAAAGTTACAGAAAATTGTTTTATACAAAAGTTACTTGATTCATTAAGATAAACAAAAATATGTTTGCAAAAAAAATATCGCAAAAGCCGTTTTCGAGATATTGATAGCAACTTTCTTATTTTAAATGGGCGCCATCTTGGATTTTCAAATGAATAAATTGCATTTTTTTTTCTGCATTCAACGATGTATAACAATCTATGTTAAAAATAAAAAATAACGGCATACTTAATAGTTTTTGTATTAAATAAAGTAAGCCATGAAAACAAGTGAATTTTAACAAAAGAAACTTCGAACAAAATGTATTTGCAGTTATTAACGATATTTACAATAAACGTTAAATACATACTGTAAATACATTTTGTTCGAAGTTTTCTTTGTTAAAATTCACTTGTTTTCATGGCTTACTTTATTTAATACAAAAACTATTAAGTATGCCGTTATTTTTTATTTTTAACATAGATTGTTATACATCGTTGAATGCAGAAAAAAAAATGCAATTTATTCATTTGAAAATCCAAGATGGCGTCCATTTAAAATAAGAAAGTTGCTATCAATATCTCGAAAACGGCTTTTGCGATATTTTTTTTGCAAACATATTTTTGTTTATCTTAATGAATCAAGTAACTTTTGTATAAAACAATTTTCTGTAACTTTTATAATAAGCGAAATAATCGACTTTTTCGAAAAATGGATTTTGTGGTTTTTTGCGGATATCTTTTGAAGGGTTCGGAATGTTCGACCTTTCTAAGCAGCATCTAAACCAGCATGAAAAACTGCACAACATTGTCCATTTAACCGAATCTGTATCTTTATTAATAAGAAAGATAGCCATGCAATACTACTCTATTTGGGACACACTGTATACACAGGTTTGTTCATTTTCACTTCAAGTTTATTTAGTTCAATCAACACTAAATCTTCGTCAAGAATGACCCTGCTATGAAAATTTGGTTTGGCCACCATAATCTTCGCGCTGAATCGCCCATCCCACTTACAAACTAGTTTAACGATTTTTCTTTTTCGCACGTCCTCCACTGAAAATTTAAAAAAATACAAAATTAATAAATTATACTCTGGAAAAAGAGGACTTACATACTTGTCTTTCCAAAACAGCTGTTGTTCATTAGTTTGTAGGAGTTCTTTTCAAATTCATTGGAAGCCCTTTGACGCATCTGGGTGTTTAGTTCGCTGTACCCCCTCATCCACGCAGATTGCTTAAACTCTAGAACTCTATGTATTTTAGTCAGCTTTAATCCATATTTAAGAGCTTGTTTTAAAGCTCTATAATGAATTACATAGCGTTCCTTATTATACAGAGTGGTCAGCAATTTTTTTTGCTTAGATCCTGGGGGAGTCATATGCTGGCGGCATAACGGTAAATCTTTGTGGATATTATGCAGGGCTTCAGGGTATTCCAAGTCCACTTCTAACATATACCCTACTTCAGCATCATCCGGTACTTTAGTAACGTCAAGGTTTTTACTCCATTTGAATCCTCCGTATGGAAGACATTCAGACATGGCCCATCCATATAAATTATTTACATCATAATATTGCAGATATGACGTTGCTACATTGGGATTATAATCATCCATGAATCTGTTATTTGCTTTACAATACTGGTTACTGCATTGACTAACCCCTCCTCTGATACCCCTTTCTATGAACAACATCATATCTATATTAGTTATTAGTTCTAGCTCGATCTTAGTGAATTTTAGCATGGCGTCCCAGGTCACCCCAGGTGATGATACATAGTGGGCAGCATCCAGTCCATATGAATTGAAACAAGTCTTCCTAAAATTTTCAAATATATCCGCAAGTAATAAAACATCAGTTTTCATATACAAGTCTGAATATTCCCCTAAATTGGTGCACTCAAATGTATTCCAAACTTGTCGGGCATGCTCATAATCCTTTTGGAGTTGTTCCTCCCTTGCTTCAATTATTTTCTTACGTTCATCGGCGTCTAATTCATCTAATACCGCCATTGACATTTTATTTTCAAAGTGATGCTTTTCAGGAAATTTAGTTTCTTCAAGTTTTTCCCAGGAGGTTAGATAATCATAAGGAAGTATTCCTTTTCTAGTCAACAATTTAAATTTTTCATCATCCAAATTTGAAAACCCTTTTTTAACAATTGGCAGCTCGGGTAAGAATGATGCTAATGTATCCAGGCTATGCGGTAGAAACCGGAATGAATCGGTAAACCTCAATTTAATATCACTACCCTTTACAGTTTCCGTAAATGAAATGTATTTTTCTTTATTGATAGGTAACAATGTAATTCCGCCCTCTATTTCACGGGCTAAATCTTTTATAATAAAGTTAGCATCATACCCACTTAAATTGTGAAAAACAACAGGTATAGTAATTTTATCTTTAAAATTTAAGTTACATGAATTATGTGCGGCGCCCCGGAAGTCGGATAATATGTGGTCGTGGTCTCTGACGCGGATATCACCATCATTAAAGGGCTTCTCGCATATATGACACTCAGTAGCGTTTTGGAAATTTTGTTCTTGTTCAGGAGTAATAGTCATAGGCATCTGGTTCCAAAATACTGGTTCAACATCTTCAATAATTTGTTTCAACTCACCAATAAACCATTTTCTACAATCGTCACCTCTATAACTGCGATAATAGGATATTGAATCGTCGTATGAACACTTTAAATAATATCCTACGCTGTACGCTTCATGCTCTTGATATACTACCGTTTTCTTACCGGAAGGTTTATTTACAGGTTTAAGCAAACTCTCGAAATCGGCATACACTATGAATGGCACTGAAATTTGGTTCTCAATATTTTTAAATTTAAGTATTTTGTCTTCTTCCGTGAAAGGGAGTATCACTCTACATTCATTAATTTCTTTACAATCCAATTCATGTGTTTTAAGACGCTCATCATTATAAAAACATTGAAGACATCTGTCGCAAACTCGAAGCCTACATTGTTTATTCAGTTGTCTGCTAATAAGCCTACCAAGAATTTTGATCCAACAGAAACGATAATTGATTTTTTTAGCTTTATCATCCTCATCATAAATGTCTTGAATCATTAATAAATTAACATGGCGGTCTCGTTTGTTTTTTGTCACATGAACAGGCTGTACTTTAAAATTAGTCATTTTTCTTTCAAGTATATACACATTCACTGATATATTAGTTTGTTTTTCAAATTTTTTAACCTGATTTAGGTTCATGGGGAAGTTGATTCCATCCAAATTTAATACTGTTGAAGGTTCTGGATATCTTTGAACTCGTTGAGGATTTAAATTAACAGGATATAAAGCGGAAACTATTGCCCAAGCAAAGCATGCCTGGTCAGTATTCTTAACGTTTATTACCGCTTTCTTTTTCTGTATTTGTTCAGGCAAGGGAATGTAAGAAGAACCTCGAAGCGGTTCGTACCTGTTAATATTAACCATCAAGTTAATTATGGAATTTAGAGCCCACCCACTATCACGTTCTTGAAACTCTTCAAGCTGCACTATTATTGTATCTTGAACGTATTCTTGCCACCATTTGTCACCTTAAAATAATTTAATAAAATAAAAGGTATATTCCTTCGCTGCACTTATTGATCACCCTGATTAATTGGTGACATAGAAGTACCGCGGCTAACAAGTCGGTGATGGGGTGAGTAACTTTCAAAAACTATTATAATTGGGCGCCAGAATTCTTGAAAAGCCTAAATGGCAGCACGGTACAACAAAAGAGAAACCGTTTAGGGGGATTCACCCCAAACGTATACTTACTCAAAGGTAAACAATAAGGCATCAACAACAGACCACCAATAATAATAATAATAGACAACAAAATATTCAATCTAAACCATTACGTTTAATTATTCACAAATGTAACAAAATTCAGAAACCACTTTAATAATGTAGCAACAAATAAAAAAGAATAATGCGGAACGTACCTACCGATTTAGTCGATTAAAAATAAATCGAAAACCAAAAATAAAATAAAATAAAATAACAAGTAAATAAACGCAACCTATCCCCGATTAATTGAACTAACGCGAGCGAAGATAACCGGGTTGCAAGATCTCGCAAACGTTTTGGCTAAGGTCGCTATTAAACTTCTAACACGGAAGTCAAACGAACCCCCATAAAAAAATAATGATTCCCGTAATTCCGCAGAATCTTTCCCCTCAAATAATGAAAATCAAATTAACTACCAAATACATCAATAACAATTATATATATATATAAGATTTTAAAAAGAAAAGAATAAACACATTTTATCAATCGCTTAACAGTAATAAAAGATTATAACTATACTAATTTCCAAATATAATGCGACACCGCTGACTGACACAGGACCACAGCCAACATTCAAATCAATAATTAGCAACATATAACATAATCTCAATCTTGAGTTAATTGTCAAATTCGTTCTTGCTTTTGAAAGTTTCAAAAATTAAATAATCATGTAGCCTAACGTAAGGCAAAACTTGACAATATACTCGACAGTATAATTTATTTATGTCTCCATATATTATATCTTGGAACACAAAAGGAAACTACAATTATCACGTAATTATAACAAAATAACTAACATTGCATTACGCAGACAAACAATCTCAATTTTGACTACGTCTAGATATTGTACACACGATTATCACAATCACACGAAGAAAATGGTAGACAAAGTAACTGGATCACACTGACCTTATCCGTCGAGCAATGAAAATCTAATTTCTACCTACGAACATCCAACGGATTACCCTTTTGGATACTGTGAAGTTCGGTTACTTCTACCTCCAGTTATTGTTAATCATCATCCCAAATTAGTACAATCCCACAATCCAATATCGACATATAATTGAGGATAGTCGGAGCTTCCAATGGTACCTTCTCCAAGTAACTTGTAATTTTGGGTACAATATTTTTTTTTAAACCTTTTAGATATTATCAATACTTAAAAGAAATATCCGTATACTTAAAAGCCTATAAAAGAAATATTCAATAGTAAAATTCAATTCCCAAACAAAAGGAAAAAAGTAACTTACCACATTAAATGCGGCTAGCGAAATACTTCCGTAAGAAATGGCCAAATATGATCCTCCCAAAGGAGATTTGTATAAATACTCTTAACCAAACAGAATATCTTATACGAAAAGGTAAAGATGATTTAAAACTTTATCCGATAAAATAATCGACAGAAAATGTGCTTCAGTAAACCATCTTTTAGCAATCACAAACTGGAAGTGCCTTCAACACGAAGAATTCCACTCACAACCCAATTGATCAGGAACTCAAAAAATTCGTCAAAACGCGCAAAATTCAAATCTCAAGGAGAACCAAAATTCGACGTAAAGCAACCATCAACACATAAGTGATAGCCAAGTCAACTATCCTCAAGGATTAAATTATAATATAAAAATAAATTGTAACAACACCCCCCTTTCCAAAAAAAGAAAATTTAGTAGAAATTTTCAATAACTAAAACGGTAAACTGAAAAATTCAAGAACAACCCACCATAAGTTTGCTCATAGAAAAACAGACACAAAAGAATCGCAACATATTCGCAACTGTCGGAACATCATTCAGCATCATCATCCTCGTCATTTTCGGGCGGATGTGCTTTTAAATCCTTCACATGCCAAACTCCCGTCTTTCCGTCTTCATCAATTAATTCGTACGCTAACGGAGACAACTTTTTGCGTACGGTGAAAGGACCTAAATACTTCGGTGCTAATTTTGCGGTAAAGTGTCGAGCAGCATCCGATAACACATAATTCCTTCTCCATACTAACGAACCCACGATGTATTCCACAGGCCTTCTACGTAAGTCATAACGTTTCTTGGACCGTTGATGAGCTACCTCTAAGCGTTTACGAATTTCTTCAAAGATCTTGTTAAGTTCCTCCGTAGGTGGACGGAATTCTTTTTCACTATCGAAATTTGGATGCTGAAACCTTTCTCCCATTATTACGTGCTCACGTCCAAAATTTACAAGGAAAGGAGTAAATCCGGTAACTTCATGAGTTGAGGTACGAATGGCACAACCAACTTTAGGCAACAACTTATCCCACTGACGATGGTTATCCTTTACATAGGAAGCAAGCATGGTTTTTAAAACTCTATTCACTCGTTCAACAGGGTTTGCTTGTGCATGATACGCGGCATTAAACAAAATTTTTGTTTTATAAGTTTTACACATGTTTGTAAATTCGTGACTCCGGAATTGTACTCCATTGTCGCATAAAAGATATTGTGGCACTCCAAACATCAAAAATACATCTTCTTCTATCTTACATGTAACAGCCGAAGCTGTAGCTTTTCTTAACGCGAAAAATAAGGGAAATTTACTAAAATAATCAGTCACAGCTAGAATGTAACAATATCCTCTTGGACTACGTGGCAAAGGACCAACTAGATCCACACTAATCATTTGCCAAGGTTTTGTGACAGAAGGTCTCGATCCCATTAACCCTTGGGGTTTCCGTTGTTCCACTTTATATTGCAAACAAACTGAACACTTATTAATATAGCGTGTGACATCAGCCCGCATTTTTGGCCAATAATATAATTGCTTAAGCCTCTCATAAGTTTTAAAGATACCAGCATGGCCAGATGTTTCGCTATCATGATTCTCTCTGAGTATAATTTTTCTTTTATCTTTTGGTACCACGATTTTCCAAGCTTCGGTCTCGCGCAAGTTAGTTTTATGATCTGAAACGTATTTATATAGTTGATTGTCTTTTACTCTCCATTGTGAGTATCGTAAAGGATTGTTGTTAACCAACTCCAGCTTCTTAACATACCACTTATCAGTAATTTGTGGTTCGATTACTTCCACAGGATTAACTTCCGGCACAGTTCTGGAAAGGAGATCAGGGACGACGTGGTCCTTACCTTTGCGGTGTTTAATCTCGAAATTATATTGTTGCAAACGTACGGCCCATCTCGATAAACGACCGGTCGGATTCTTAAGATTATTCAGCCATAATAATGAATAATGATCGGTTACTACCGTAAATTTATATCCTTCTAAATAAGGTCTTAACTTTTCAAGTGCCCATAAAACTGCAAGACATTCTCTCTCAGTGGTAGTAAAATTTCTTTCGTGCTTGGCTAGAGACCTACTTAAATAACAAATGACATGTTCCCCATCGGAATGTTCTTGGGATAACACGGCGCCTATTCCGAAGGCTGATGCATCCGTTTGTACAGAAAAAGGAAGAGTAAAATCAGGGCAGCTGAGGATCGGAGCGGACACCAAACAGTCTTTTACTATACCGAAAGATTTTCCGCATTCTTCCGTCCAATTCCAATGTTTATTTTTACGTAAGAGTTCTGTCATTGGAGCGATAACGGAGGAAAAATTAGGAATAAATCTCCTATACCAAGATGCGGTACCTATAATCTTCCTAACTTCGGATACATTCTTGGGTGGAGGAATATTAAGAATGGCACTAACTTTATCTGGGTCTACATGTAGACCGTGTTGATTAACAATGTACCCTAAATACTTCAACTCGGGTCGGCAAAACTGACATTTTTCCTCTGATAAAGTTAATCCAGCTTTATATAGGCGTTGAAGGACCTCTTCTAACGTCTGAAGATGTTGTTCATAGGTTGGTGTACTGATTATTATATCGTCTAAATAAACAAAGACAAAGGGTTCCAGTTCTGGACCTAAAATTCTATCCATTAATCTTTGCCAGGTTGCAGGGCTATTGCTCAGGCCGAAAGGCATGCGTTTAAAATGAAATAAACCACGCCCTGGGATTGTAAATGCTGTATATTCCATCGAATCTGGCGCCATTTTGACTTGCCAGTAGGCTGATTTAACATCCAGTGAACTTAAATACCTAGCATCCCGTAATTTATCAAGGATGGAGGAAACATGAGGTAGTGGATAAGAATCTTTTCGGCTAACTTTATTTAATTGACGGTAATCTACACAAAAACGATATGACCCGTCTTTCTTTGGAACTAGTAGGATCGGTGACGCCCAAGGCGAAAAGGAGCGCTCTATGATATCTTCATCTAACATTTTCTGCAATTCCTTATCAATATGCGCTTGCACAGCGGGAGATACTCGATAGTATCTTTGCTTAATTGGTTCGGATTGGGTAACTATTTTATGCTGAACTAAATTAGTGCACCCTAGGTTCTTTCCCATAAGACTAAAATATTTCTGGGTTAAATTGTTAAGACTTTGTTGTTCTGAAGGACTCAACACTTCTTTCGAATGAATCGCGTTGATATCACAATAAGGTTCGGCGGTTTCGAACATCCAATTTCCTTTACGCAAATTTGGTATTATACCCATGGTGATCCAAAAATTCACCCCTAAAATTAACGTATGCGGTAACTCAGGAACCACATGAATGTCGATGGTTTTGATTCTATCTACTAATTTAATAGGTACATTTAAAATTCCAATTATTGTGCACTGTTGGTTATTGGCTACCTTACACGTTTTTAGAGCAGACGGATGTAGCGGTAAGGCCAAATCCTTTAAGAACTTCCATCCCTTTTGTCCTAAGAATGTGGAGTTTGCTCCCGAATCAAGTAACCCGTTAAGTTTTCTACCAAAAATTTCTACTTCAAGAAACGGGCGTTCGTCTTGTTGAGAATGTGAAAATATATAATCTAGCACAGAAGTAGTGTAATGTCGCTGTTGATTTGTATTTACAAAGGAGACCGTTTGAGTTTCAGCGGTCGAGCTCACGTTACGATCCATTAGTGGCTCGACTGGGCATTTCCCGAACAGCTAGGACAAGTGCGGACCGTGACATTGGGTTTTCCGCATTTAAAACAATGTTTCCTTGGTGGTCTACTACATTTACGCGACGTGTGACCACTTTGTTGACAGTTCCAGCAAGTAATAGCATCTAAAGTTGGTGTCATGGTAGCGGAATCTGAGGATACTACCTCGCTAGGTGGCTGAATTTCTACGGTCGCTACCTTAGATTGATATTTGGGCTTTCGATAAGCCAAATCGGGTTCTAAAGTTTGATAATATGGGGGCGGAGGACGAAATTGAGAAGTACGAGACTTCACATCTTCCATGACTCTACATAGTCGACTTAGTTCTGAAATAGAATCAATAGTATGCAACGCTAACTGGTTCTGTAAGTAAGGTTGTAAATTTCGAATGATCAGGTGTAACCTAGTGTATTCTGGAGGCACAGTGTCTAACCTGTCGAATAAATTTTCCATGACAGCAATATATACGGTTACCTTTTCTTCGGCTGCTTGGGTACGACGTCGTATCTCATCCATGAGCGAGAACTCGTAATCACATGGTAGAAATGCGAATTTTAGTTGCTTTACTAAATCGTCCCAGTCTTTAACTGAATATTTGACGGATCTAAACCAAATGAGTGCGTTGCCAGTAAATAATTCGGCTGCAGCTAAAAACACTTGTGATTTGGTGATACCGCGGGATACGCGTAACTCATCTAGCCTTTCTAAGAAGTTATGTAAACTACCTTCTCCATCATACTGGACATTCCATTTGTGAATGTAGACAGCAGTTTTGTTAGCGGGTTTTAGACCAGTATCTACTAAACTAGATCGTCCTAAAGTAGGTTCTTTAAAAGTAACGGCGCGGAGCCTATTCCTTAAGTCGGATATGGAATCCCTAACAGGTGTTTGTTTTGCATCTCTTTCGGTTAGCGCCCTAAGAGATTGATTTGGAGGAGTATGCGATGTGGTCGGTTGATTATCTTCCTCTATGTCAACTAATCTACCAATTGTCGGTGCTATTGTTTCTCCTATCCTATCTTGAACATTGGGTATTAATTCAATGGGCATGTCTATTAAACTAACGCTAGGTCGAGGGATACGATAACGCACTTCTTCACACGGTGTTGAGTGAGAAGCTGGCGGCTGATTCTGCTGGTTCCTTTCTGGGGCGTTATTTACAAACCTCCGATCTAGTTCTTCTACGAGCGCCAGGCACAACGCAAGGAGCTCTTTCTTTAGAGACATTAAACTCTCATCCGCCGGAAAACGTTCTACTCTACCAGTTACATGAAGTAAACGCGTATTAATTCGTTGATACTCGTTATGTCGATTATCTTGATCAAAATTATCGATTTGTTGCATTAACTCGTTTAATTTCAATTTGCACGTTGCAACTTCTAATTCGGAATCTACTCTGCCTAAAGTAGGTTCAAAAGGATAACCTTCCCTTTCTTCCCTTAACCTGCTTCGAAGAGCACTGCGCTTATCCGGAACAGTTCCACCTATTCCCATACCTCTAATTTGTAATTCGTGCGTCAGTTCATCTCCCAATAAACGATTAACATCCATTTTAAAATATACCCGATCAAATTTAACAAATTAATAAACAATATTAACAACTACAAGTAACTAGCTTATCCAAATTTGCTACACGTCGGGCCCCACGTTGGGCGCCAAATAAATCTGTCACCTTAAAATAATTTAATAAAATAAAAGGTATATTCCTTCGCTGCACTTATTGATCACCCTGATTAATTGGTGACATAGAAGTACCGCGGCTAACAAGTCGGTGATGGGGTGAGTAACTTTCAAAAACTATTATAATTGGGCGCCAGAATCCTTGAAAAGCCTAAATGGCAGCACGGTACAACAAAAGAGAAAACGTTTAGGGGGATTCACCCCAAACGTATACTTACTCAAAGGTAAACAATAAGGCATCAACAACAGACCACCAATAATAATAATAATAGACAACAAAATATTCAATCTAAACCATTACGTTTAATTATTCACAAATGTAACAAAATTCAGAAACCACTTTAATAATGTAGCAACAAATAAAAAAGAATAATGCGGAACGTACCTACCGATTTAGTCGATTAAAAATAAATCGAAAACCAAAAATAAAATAAAATAAAATAACAAGTAAATAAACGCAACCTATCCCCGATTAATTGAACTAACGCGAGCGAAGATAACCGGGTTGCAAGATCTCGCAAACGTTTTGGCTAAGGTCGCTATTAAACTTCTAACACGGAAGTCAAACGAACCCCCATAAAAAAATAATGATTCCCGTAATTCCGCAGAATCTTTCCCCTCAAATAATGAAAATCAAATTAACTACCAAATACATCAATAACAATTATATATATATATAAGATTTTAAAAAGAAAAGAATAAACACATTTTATCAATCGCTTAACAGTAATAAAAGATTATAACTATACTAATTTCCAAATATAATGCGACACCGCTGACTGACACAGGACCACAGCCAACATTCAAATCAATAATTAGCAACATATAACATAATCTCAATCTTGAGTTAATTGTCAAATTCGTTCTTGCTTTTGAAAGTTTCAAAAATTAAATAATCATGTAGCCTAACGTAAGGAAAAACTTGACAATATACTCGACAGTATAATTTATTTATGTCTCCATATATTATATCTTGGAACACAAAAGGAAACTACAATTATCACGTAATTATAACAAAATAACTAACATTGCATTACGCAGACAAACAATCTCAATTTTGACTACGTCTAGATATTGTACACACGATTATCACAATCACACGAAGAAAATGGTAGACAAAGTAACTGGATCACACTGACCTTATCCGTCGAGCAATGAAAATCTAATTTCTACCTACGAACATCCAACGGATTACCCTTTTGGATACTGTGAAGTTCGGTTACTTCTACCTCCAGTTATTGTTAATCATCATCCCAAATTAGTACAATCCCACAATCCAATATCGACATATAATTGAGGATAGTCGGAGCTTCCAATGGTACCTTCTCCAAGTAACTTGTAATTTTGGGTACAATATTTTTTTTTAAACCTTTTAGATATTATCAATACTTAAAAGAAATATCCGTATACTTAAAAGCCTATAAAAGAAATATTCAATAGTAAAATTCAATTCCCAAACAAAAGGAAAAAAGTAACTTACCACATTAAATGCGGCTAGCGAAATACTTCCGTAAGAAATGGCCAAATATGATCCTCCCAAAGGAGATTTGTATAAATACTCTTAACCAAACAGAATATCTTATACGAAAAGGTAAAGATGATTTAAAACTTTATCCGATAAAATAATCGACAGAAAATGTGCTTCAGTAAACCATCTTTTAGCAATCACAAACTGGAAGTGCCTTCAACACGAAGAATTCCACTCACAACCCAATTGATCAGGAACTCAAAAAATTCGTCAAAACGCGCAAAATTCAAATCTCAAGGAGAACCAAAATTCGACGTAAAGCAACCATCAACACATAAGTGATAGCCAAGTCAACTATCCTCAAGGATTAAATTATAATATAAAAATAAATTGTAACACATTCCTTGATATCGGTGGTCTGCATAATAACTTCATTACGCGTAGTAAAATGTTTTATTTCATGAACCACTTCATCACCCACATTTTTCATAAATTCACTACAAAAATCCACATTCACTTTTATAGTAGGATGTTCTTTTAACCCATTTTTAATTCTTGTTGTAAATATTGTTCCGGCATCTTCGAGAAAGGTTAACGGATCAACATGCTTCAAGTTAATAATTGCTCCTGTTCTCAATCGCCCTTTGAATGCAGAATTAACTTCTTCCCATCTCAAACGATCGCTTCTACGATCTCTTACATTGCCTCCGCCCTGATGTCTCCGCGCCTTCATCATTGTTCGATATGTTTTCATTATGCCTATATTCGACTCTAAATTATTCTTAGTTCCCACGCTGAATACACCTTTTTTAATTGCATTATTTAATAAACGAATATTTTTACCGCACCGTTTAATCCAATTTTCTAATTGTTGAGGATTGTTAGTAATCTCAACCATCGCTTGACGTATGACCTCAGTCATGTTGTTAGAAGTTGCAACAATATCAGCCATTATGTCTGGTAAAGAATGACACTGGTATCCGTACCCATTACAATAGCTTTTTATATAATTCCCTCCCACCCTTACTGATTGTAGGTTCGAAGATGACGTCATGTTTTTTAAACTGTTAAACATGTCTCGACCTGCATAAAAAAGACGTTTTGTATTTCATATTTCTAAAGGGGGCGTAACCTTGAATCAAGCTCGCAATTAATATTATAGGAAAACTATTTTTAATTTTTTGAAAAAAAAAATAAAGAAAGAAATAAAAAATATTTATTGTTAATTTAACTATTAGATTAGAGATAAATATGATAGGAATAATAATTCTAGTGTATTTGTATTTCCTACAATAAAAATGTTTTATGAATTGAGTTTTTTATTTCCTGATTTAATTCTCCGAAAGATAAATATTTATCTTAATATGTTCGAGGAATTATTTAAATACAGCAAAGTGTAGAAAGTTTCTAATCTCTTAGGATAAAAATTCAATGCGTCAATTAAAATCACAGACCAATCAAAGTACGAAAAGTATGAAATTAGGTAAAAATTCCTTTAAGATATTTAAGCTATACAAATCACTAAAGGGACTTTCCATATAATCGTTAAGACCTACTTCAAAATTTCTATTTTAATTACTATTTCCTTCTTTGTTTAAATGTCTGTTATCTCACTCTTACTCATTGAAGGTTGATGACGTCATGTTTTTAAACTGTTAAACATGTCTCGACCTGCATAAAAAGACGTTTTGTATTTCATATTTCTAAAGGAGGCGTAACCTTGAATCAACCCCGCGGCTCGATAAAAATAATTAGATCAATAAAAATTAATTACACATACACACATACACATACGTATACACACGTATCAATTAAATTAATCAGGTTAATCAATGAATGAATTAATTTCCGAAATTCCACGAATTAAATAACAATTTAATTAATCCAGTCAATCAAATTGCATAAATTAATTACATCAATCAATCAAAATATGAATCAAAGTGCTAAATTAACACCAAATTACGCAAAAAGTGGTATTTTTTCATGCACCTTGAGAATAAAAGTGATGGAATGATAGCGCCATCTGTGGACGGCCAGACCAGTATCAAAAACCGAAAAACAGCCTATTTCGTTTTACATGTGTTTCTTATGGGAGGAAGTGTGCCAGAACAGTGCTTATTTATATACTAAAGGTCCCTGCTGTAATCTTACAGCTTACAGTAATATTTCTTTCAAAATCCACATTTTATGAATTTACTAAGAAACTTACTAAGCCATGACTAGGTATGCTATGCAGGGGCGGAAAGAAAGGATAAAGATTGGAATTTCCCAAAACAAGAAACCCTAATCTTTTGCAACAAATAGAAAAAAAAAGAAATCTTGAAATTAATAAATTTAAAAAAAATTATATGCTAAATTATGCATAAAGTGACAAAATATGCACGAAATGACACAATATGCAGTACTTGCTTCAATATGCAAAATATGCAAAAATTAATCAGTGCCAGTTAATTACAATTAGTCCGATTCGCCTAGAAACTAAAGGAAATTGTTCAAAAATAGAAAATAAACGATATGCATTTTGCATAAAATCCGCTCACAGTCTGTGATTATTATCAGCCTGATAATAATCACAGATCACTGTTGGGAAACATGCTGCTATCCTTGGAATGGTAATTATGTCAGGATCTAGCTGAGTCCCTGCATCTCTGGTGATAACCTGAGTGAAGACTAAGTATGACTTTTTCTGATACTTGTCAAAAACAGACCCCCTAGTTGCAAAAACAAATATAAGGAATTTCATGTCTTTAAAGACATTTTCCTTATTTGTATAACGCTCAGTTTTTTCTACGCCATTGACCATCAGTTTCATGTCCCATCCATCGTCTTCAGCTGAAGCAACATATGCACGCCCATTCAACACAATTTTTTTGAGAATGTGCTTAATGTCAAAACCTTTAAAAGCAATAAACTCCCTCCATATGTCAAGCACTTGAGTGCTCATCGTTCCAAGAACATTTTTAGAGTCTTGATCCAGTGCGTCATTCAAAGTGGGGTCTTCTGTGAGCCAGGTGAAAATGTCAGCCCAAAGGCTGGGATGTTTGAATATCCCCTATCTGCTGCTGCCATTTCAAAAAGTCTTTGCCTAATAAAAACCCAAATTTGTCTCAAAGACTGGAAAGAGGGATTAACACTGATAATTAGCTGATCAATAGTGTGGAACTAATGTTGGCTGACACTGTGTTAGGGTGTGATTTCATATGTTGGGTTGGCTTTGATTTAATGTTTTGGGTTGCTAAGTTAACAAATATAAAATAAAAAAAAGATCTAAAATTTATATTCACAATAAATACTTCTATCAAAAAAAAAAAATAAAAATTAAAATCCAAATGTAACGGATGTAACTATATTATAGCTATACTATATTAATTAAAGAATAATGTTGGATAGAAGTATTTATTGTGATTGTGAATTATAAAATTTTAGATCTTGTTTTTATTATATTTGTTAACTTCGCAACCCAAAACAATAAATCAAAGCCAACCCAAAATATGAAATCATTACAGTACAGCGAACATCAAAATAAACGTTGATATTATCTCTACTATAATAGGAATGTTAGGTTTATGTATTTTAACTAAACCATATAATTTTGGTGGTTGTGGATTTGGATATATTATTGTTCATTTTTCGTATGGTGTTAAACTAACTTCACAATTTTTAATTGTTTGTTTTATTTGGGTTTGATAGTTATTTGTTGGATCTCTATTTAAAATTTCTAGATTAGAATCTGTTATAAAATCATTGACTTTTTGTAAATAATTATTTTTGTATAAAAATACTAGTGTTTCCCTTATCTGACCTAACAGAAATTAAATTATTTGCTCTTAACTTTTTCCTTAATTGATTTAATTGACAACGGCACATTGATGCCGAAATATGTATTAAGCAAATAAATCGTATTACTATTTCACGTTAAAATCGATATTTTATTTAATATTTATTATTTCTATATATACTATTCTTTTTTTTAAATTTAATAACTTAAAAAACAACTTAACTCACAACTTGATAGAAAATAAGCTTATAGTCAGTGCAAAAATTTTACTGCGAAAATACTGTAGTGCAATACTATTGTTAATTTTTATTTATTTTAAATTATCAGGCAATCTAAATACTTTGTTTTATTTTATTAATCAAACTTATCTTTCAAAATTTATAAATTTTAATTTTTCTCCTCAGCTAGCATAAACTAAAACTCTTTTATCTCAGAGTAGGTTCCAACAAATTATAATTCTTTTATTATTAAAATTTATACAAAAATACCATCAAGAAATTATTACAATTTCTTATATTCCTATCTTCCCTAACAGCCCTATGTTATAATAAAATTTCAAATATTTTATTGTCCAAACAAAAACAATTTCTTTTTCTCTTTCCTTATAAATAAAATATGTCACTCACGAACTATCCTTTTCCTATTCTTTATTCCACAATTTATCCTTCTTTCTTCTTATACCATATTATATTATAAAATTTTCCAATTTATTAATGATGATGTATTCCATTCCAAATTACTCAATAATATTTCCAATTTTATCAAATATAATTATATAAAAACCATTTAATTCCTTTTTATCTCCTTTATAAAAAAATTCTCTGTATTTTTCTTTATACTTTTTTCTTCTCAGTACTTGTTATTATTATTCTCCTTGGCAATATTCAAAAAATAAAAATTTTCCATGGATGGCAATATTTAAAGTTAAAGTATTCATAAAATTATATTCTTGTCAAACATTTAATTAAAAAATATTTAAAATTAATCTTGTTAGCTAATGTTTCTTATTTATGAATTAATTTAATTTTTTACCATTTCTTATTTCTAAATTTATTTAGCTATACTATTATTATTACATTTTCTTTTTTATTTAATATCTCGTTGGTATTTTATATTTTTCCCATTATTATTTTAGTCCCCTCAATAAATTTAATTTTATTATTTATTTATTATATTTTTATTTTAATTACATAAACAAAACAAAGTATATTTATTTTAATAAATTATTTGTCTCATATAACACTACAATACATTATTATAAAAATTGTGATATGGTTTTTTTATCAAATCTTTCATGAGTTTCTTAACTGCATCCCTTTTTGGTGCAGAAATCTTCTGGGGCGCGGAATAGCCTAAAGGAATTGCGTTTCCAATCAATTTTGTTACTTCTTTTACGTTTTTTAGTTACATGAATATCAAAATATCCCTATTGTTGGTGACTTACTTTGTACATCAAAATATTTTTCTGATTTTTCTCTACTCGAAATTCTTTAAGTTCGAGCCAATGAACTGTTACCATCTCCCTCATTTTGTTTATGTCCGGTAATTTGGAATTTGTGTGATATTGAATTTATGTTCATATTCTCCACCTTGTAAAGGTACAAACTCATTAAAAGTTTATTTTTATTCTAACACGCGCAATTGTCAGAATAAAATATGACATCGTGATCCTCGCATTTTTTTAAAATATCATAAATGCATGTACCAATTTCATTTGCCCCGCGTTTGTCCTCGCCTGCATGCCAAACATAGCACTTTCCTTCTAAAAAATCTTTATAAATCGTTTGTGTGGTTTTGTAATACGCGTTTTATAAATCAAACATTGTGTAGAGAAATGGACGATAATTTCGTACATTTGTTGATAGCTATTGAAGAAGAAGCAAATATTAATAGGTACCTAAGTGGATTATTGTATTTGATGTAAAACTTAAAGGTATAACTTTTAGAGAAAATTTGCGTATTGGTAATCGTCTTCTACCGGATAGAAGTCAGCTTTTTAATTTACCAGAAGAAAATTTTATTAAACTCTTCAGACTTTCGCCACACGTGCCTAGAAATTTGTGCGATATTTTAGCCCCACATTTGGACAGTGAAAGAGTCACCGCCATTCCATCGAAACCGAAAATTTTATCGGCACTCTTTTTTATGCCCATGGCTCTTACCAAAAGTCTGTGGGTACAAGTTATTTATTTGATCTAAGTCAATCAAGTGTTAGTCGGTGCATAAAGATTGTTTCAAATGCATTTTACGATCATTTGCTGCAAACCTGGATGAAGTTTCCTACCACTAAGCAGGAAAAACAAAGAATTAAACTTCGATTTTACGAAAAGTTTGAATTTAGCGGTGTAATCGGTGCTATTTATTGCACACATGTAGCCATAGTTGCTCCTCCTGTCGAAGAACAATTTCCTGGGCGTGTGTATATAAATCGCAAAAGTTATCGCAGTATTAACGTTCAACTAATATGCGATGCTGACCTTAATTTGTTGGGAGTTAATGCAAGATATCCGGGATCGGTCCATGATGCCGCTATCTGCTCCTTAGTTTTTTGGGGGCCACTGCCTCAGGAATTCAACAGCCCAACTAACTGATTCCATGCCTCTTCAACGGCATTGGGGTTAGTTGGATCATTTTTATTTGTTCTGAAGGCCACATTACCCTTTAGCATTTCCACATAAAGTGATTGCTGTACGGTTGTGACCTTTGCAGAACGCTTGCGATTATTGATTTCAGCGATCGCAGACATTTCAAAAAATTTAACTTAAGCCTTATTCAAACTGGTGCTGAACATAAATGTCAAATGCATTCTCCCGCGATGGCACTGGATGACACTACTATCGAAATGTTGTACTATTCTAGATAAAAACATTCGTTATTGCGTTACGATTGTTGTTCGAATCGACCGTGAACGATTTCGTTGAGGGGCGCGTACAGAATTTGGTTTCCAACGAAAATCGTTCAACTTCGGTCAACGATTTCGTTAGTAACGAAAATCGTTCACGTAACGAAGTAGGATACTGAATAGGGCTGTATATATGGTAAAGTTATACATGGATAATTTCGAATCATAATGTCACGTTATAATTTAGTGACTGGTCTGGATTCAAACACATCAACCCTTTAGTAATTATATTTAAGCAAAAGTTACATGATTGACTTAATATTTAACAATACACCACACAGGTGGGCTTACATGTATAGCGTAGTTATTAGTAGCTAGAATGTAGCCAAGGTTGAAGCCATGTTGACGAAGCTGCTTGTAGTCTTCTCTTGCTCTTGGTATGGATTGAAACTACCAAGTCTGACGACTTACAGCTAAGAGCTGTTTGTCTTAATGATGAATGAACTTGATCTTGCTACAGTTGTAGATCTATGACTAACTAGTAGTGTCTTCCTTGTGACATGCTAATCCTTTTATACTAATAATAATAATAATAATAACGTTTATTTAAACATACTTCAAAAATTACAGCATTTAGGTATACATGTTTGCATAAACTAAAGTAATACTGAAGCATAGCTTGTGCGTGAGATTTTCAATATAAATTTATAAATTGATTACCTACTATCTATTCTGCAATTGTCGTTTAGGAACTATTATTTTATTTTTCCTTTTAGATAAACCGTTTACATTTAGTCTTAATTATTACTAAATATCATAACCTAACTACCCTACTAGGTTGCACTATTACTTCATGAAATAATGCAAAAATACTGATTTTCTAGCCTAACTTAACAATGTATTGGTAACTACATATATTATTCCAGTCGATGGATCTAAAAAATTGCACTTTGGATTTTTTTGGGGATAAGATTGAAAAACCGCGGTCCACAAAATTCACAGATTTTTGACCGATTTTTTTAGTCGTCCTGGATAGTGTGTAGTGGTTTTTGCTTTTAATTCTGGTATTGTGTTGGTGGTCTATATCTTCCAATTTATGTTTATTTTTGAATTGATAGGTAACAACGCTTTTAAAATATAACAACCTAAGATCTAAAAATTTTGTTTCTGTATACAGTTGATTTGTAGGGTATATAAAAGGTTTGTTGAAAATGGTTTTTAGGAGTCTTTTTTGTAATGATTCGATAATTTTGAGGTACTTTTTAGCAGCAGCTCCCCATGCTGGTATCCCATATTGTAATAATGGATCTACAAGCGCGTAGTATACAGTTTTTAGCGTTTTTGTATCAATTACTTGTTTCAGGATTTTGAACTTAAATAGTAGACATCGAAGTTTCTTGGGCAATTTAACCTTCATAGTACCAAGGGTCACAAATCAACGGATAATACCAAGGGGGGGTGGTGCACTTGCACCCCATTGTTTTTTATTATAAAAATCACTATTATTGGCAAATAAATTTAATTCTCTGTTATTATACATATACAGTAAGGAACACAAATTTCTCTCAAAAACTAAATGTCAAATAATACTTTTTAATCCTTTTTTTTTTGCTTTACATATTAGTTTGCTTATTATAGCATGGATTACATAATATTGTTTTTATATTATGGCTGTGTTCAACACAAACAAATCTTTTGCATTCTCGGCAGGAACTGCGTGTTTTACGGTCACGCTTTCTGCTGCAACCGAAACATCTCCCCTGGTTTTTTTCATTTATTTCATTCACCACTGCTACTGGACGCTCCTGTCTCAGGTGAAATTCGGGAATAACCGTTTTTATCAAACTAAGAATTCTACTGCTCAACCCAACACAATTCTCACTTCTTCGGGTCACCAGTGGCACAATCAAATTTTTTCCTAAGTCAAGAAGAAAATGTCGTCTACGATCCAACTTCTGCTTTTTCCAATCAGGAAATTTTGTGGTTCACACTGCAAAAGCATTTATTGCTGCAATATCTAACATGTTTCAAAATATTACCATGGGCCAACGGTTACTTTTTCTTTTTGTTGTATATCCTTTTGCTAATTTATCAACAGTGTCGACACACCTTTTGTATCATTATAGTGAAGGATGATATGGGGCTTTTTGTGTTCGTTTTCTGATAATTTGTTATAGTGATGCTCCGTTGAAAGCAAAATTACTGCCCTGTTTTTATTGGGTACATACGATACAAGTGTATGGTTTTTGGTAAAACAAAACTGACTTGAGTACAGCTCTTTGCTAGGTACTGGCAATAATGCTTTTGGAATGTCAGTTTTATTTTTCCTCATACTTCCGCACAACGTTAGGTTTCTTTCAAGCAAACTATCAGCCAAAGGCATGCTAGTAAAAAAGTTGTCCGTGGTTATTCCGTAACCACCATTTAAGTGATTCACCAAATCAAGGATAACCCTTTTTCCTTGTTCCTGTTCTGGTCGGGCACCAACTTTGCCCAAATAGACCTGCAGGTTATGGACGTAAGCAAGATCGGAGTCAGCAAGAATCCAGTGTTTTAGGCCATACTTATCGGACTTGCTTTTCATGTATACCCTAAATGGAGCTTTCCCTCTGAAACCAACAAGCTGCTCGTCTACGCATAAATGAGAACTTGGATTGACATTTATTTTACATCTCTCAACAAATATGTCTATAATGTCTCGTATTGGAGCCAATTTATCTACGGCCTTGCGTTCTGCTCTGGTCTGAATATCATCGAACCTCAAGAAAGCCGTCAACAGCGAGAACCTAGTTCTGGACATGGAAGCAGGAAAAATTGGTCTGCAGTATGCTATATCTGTCTCCCATAGCATTGTGACCGGTTCTTTATTAGCCTTTAGTGCACCTTGAGTAAATAATAAACCCATATAAGCACATATTTCAATGCTATCCGTAAGCGCCCATTTGCGTTTCCTATCTGGGTGCCTCTTATTCCATTCATCGTAGACCAAATTTGCTTTGCGGTTTGTTTCATTCACAATTATTTCAACTATTTCGGTAGTTATGAATAACTTGAAAGCTTCGTCTATACTTGAAACGTTTTCACTACATTTGGTAAGCCCTGGTTTTTTTTGCAAAATGTTGCATGACGCTCTTCGGGATGATGTGAATGGTTTGGCAGACCACTTCATTCCAGATTTAGCCGTCAAGACGGTCTCCTCACTATCACTCACATCACTTTCACTGGAACTTGACGCTGACAGTTCGTTGGGCACGTGGTCGTTTTCTTCTACCTCATCTTCTGATTCTTCTTCCATCAAATCAATAGACATCGCTAAAAGTTCTTCGACTTCGTCGCTGTTCTCCGCATAGTATTCGAGCTCTTTCGTTGACAATGGAATTCGCCGTGACTACGTTGAAGCAGCAGGACGATTAGTAATAGGTTCCATTGAGGTTAGGTCTTTGGAAGTAAAACAGTCTGCAATTAAAATTTGTAATCTACTTTACTAAGTAGTAGTACTACTTACAAAAATAAGTATATATTGTAATATTTTTTTTATTCCAAGTGTGATTTTTTTTCAAATATGAACATTAGTAGAAGCTACAAGAAGCAGTACTAAACGATGTCCTAGAACGTGATGTGTCAGAAAAAATTATTCAAAACGCAATTGAATAAAAACGGATTATGGGGTGCACTTGCACCCCCCCCTTGGTACTATGAAGGTTAAGTATATGACTTTCTCATTTCAAATGTTGATCGATGTAAACTCCCAAGTATTTTATGTGGTCTACATGTTCAATGTTAATTTGATATTGAGATATTGAAAGGAGGCCGATTGTAATTATGACATGTAAAGGAGATGAATTTTGTTTTTTGTAGTTAACAGTAAGTAATTTAGAATCGAACCATTTTTTAATTATTTGCATTACCGTTTCAACTTTTTGTTTTACTTCTGTCCACGAATTTCCTTTATAGAGAATCGCAGTATCGTCAGAAAAAGCAAGGATTTTTCCTTTTGAAGGAAGTTCAAATAATAGCTCCCCTCTATCGATTACATTCCATTTTCAATGTCCTTAAGTCTATTTTTAGTGGTTACATACTGAAGTGATGTTACTTGTTTTTCTACATTACCAAATATGGATTGAACACCTACATTAACTTGGAATAACAAATGAGTCACCAAGTTATTTCAACATGATACAATTGCCTTACATTGTAGTTAACATTCTATTAGCATAAAAGACACTTAATCAATACCCAATCGATCTGCTTGTGACAATAATAAAAATCGGAAACTTGACTGTTTGGTAAGGAAAGTGCAGTTTGCAAATCAAATACTGCCGTGAAGCATTTAGCTTCTGGTGCACTTTTTTCATCCTTTTCTTTTTCCAATCTGCTGAGTCCTTTCTCTTTTAAGTTTCTAGAACAAATTTTACATATAAATCGTCCTCCTTCTGATCCACCATCCAATCTCGATAACGGATCTGCTATGTTGGTCTTTCCTGGTTTGTACTTCACATTAAATTTAAATTATTGTAATCTCAAAACCAAACTTTCTATGCGGGCACATGGCTTAGATGCTGGTGAAAACATTAATTTCAGCGGTTTGTGGTCTGTGATTAAGTCGAAATCTTTTCCCAAGAGGGGGTAACTTTTCACAAGCCCACACCATGTCGAATGCTTCCTTTTCTGTTTGTGAATACTTCTGTTTTGTTTCCGATACGATTACGGTTTGCGTATCTAATAACTTTTGGTTCTTTTTGTTGTGTCTGTATTAAAACGTCAGTAATTAAGCTGGTTTTCGCATTTGGATCATAGAATCCTAGTACCGAGGCTTTGCCTGTACTTCTTTTTAGATTTTTAAATGATTCTTATTGCTCCAAACCCCATTCAAACATGCCGTTTTTCTGTAATAACCGTCTTAATGGTTCACTTACTGTCGAATAATTTGGAATAAATCGTGCTGAAAAATTTATTAATCCCAAAAAGCTTCGTGTTTCTTCGACCATTTTATGTAGTCTAAACTCCTCTACTGCATCTCTAAAGCATCACGAATATCAATTCGACTAAACATTGTGCTACCGTTTAATTCGAATAGAGCTTCCTCGATTTTGGGTAGTGGGAATCTCTCTCTTATTATTGCCGTGTTTGCCCGCCTCATATCAATGCATAGTCTAATGTCCTCTCCTTTCTTTGGCGAACACCACAGAGTTGGCTTTTCTACTGGTCCAATAATGTCGTTCCTTAAGACATATTCTATTTTTGCTTCCACCGGTTTTCTTAAATTGTACGGAATACGCCTAGCTGGTTGTACTACCGGCCTTACACTGCTGTCAATAGGGATAACTAATTTCAACTTTTTCAATTCCCCAATCCTTCAAATATTTTCATAAAAGGTTTACATATATCTGGTATATCACTTACCATGTTTATTTCCGTTCCTAGTTTTAACAATTCTAGTTTTTCTACAGTCTCTTTATCCAATAAAGCAATGCCTTCACCCTTGAAAACATAAAACTCCACATTGTCCATAAATTTATCTTCAGTAACCCTTACGGTGGTTACAAATTTACCTAACATGGATAATGGTTCTTTTTGACCATAAGCATACAATTTTCTAGTCGTCTTCTCTGTTGTACAGTTCCTGTAACCTGCATAGTGGCCCACTTGTCCACACCTGTAGCACCCCTCGTTTTTCCTCGTACCTCCATTTGCTTTATTTTCCCTATTGCTTCTTGTCTGCAATCTGTTTATATCGCTAGTTATTGCCTCGCTTTTAGTGTCGATTGCGCTTGCTTGTCGTTCTGCAGCTTCCAACAATCCTGCGGTCTCGCCTACATCCTTCAGTGTTAATTTTCATTTTTCTAGTAGCTGTCTTCGTAACTTCCCTGATACACACTTTTCTATAATTTGAGCAACAATCTGGTCTTCCTCATTTGATCCAAAATTGCAATTTTTTGCTTGTTGTTTTAATCTCACCAGGAACTCGCAAACAATCTTTTTACTCAATATCCTGAAGACATCTCATCAGATTTTCCTCGACAGCTAATATCACTAAAACATATCTTATCAAAAGAAACCGCAGAAATAGAAAAGTTTTCGGTCATCGAATTCGCACAATTAACTATAAATCGCAGTAGCACACCTTATGACAGGTAATGACGCACTTGACGGCGAGGTGTCTAACATCATGCCGTCGGGGAAATAGCGGAATTATTTCCTTGCTCGTGAGAAAAAATTGGAATTGCATCTACTCCAAAAGTGCATCTACCCAACTCACCTTATATCTAAAAAACATTTAAAGTGTCATATGTGTAATTATTACCTTTTTATCGATATTACATACAATATAAATAATTATTATATGTCTACTTTATTTATTACCAATTATTAGGCAGTATTATAATTATGTATACTTACACCCTTCTAAATCTTGTTGGTTTTAACTACGGCCTGGATGTAAACTGAAACGACCCAACTCCCCTAGCTTATGTACAAGGTCGATTGAAATCTTTGGAAATAAAATTATTTGACGGGGCTTTGAAATGGGAACTGGGGTTGGTCAGAAGAACCCAAAATCTAGAGCTTGACCTAGAGGGTTCGGTCGGGAGTCTCTGGACACTACGAATGTTAAATAAGACTATAAATTTATTTCCAAAAATGTACCCCCTCCGAGCTAGAGTGAAAAGAAGGAAATTGAAAACAATGAGTTTCATTACATTTATTACAAAACTGATAAGTTTTGAACATTCACAAAAACTGCTTGAAATGACCACCATTTTCAATGCAAAGCTCACACCGACGGACGACAGACTGAACAGGTGCACGGCTGGTGTGGTCTACCGAGCTGCTTGAACAATACTTTCCCGGAGGGCTGCTTCATCATTGACGGGCTCCGCATAAACCTTCTCCTTCATTGTACCCCATACAAAAATGTCCAAAGGAGTCATGTCCGGAGAGCGCGGAGGCTAAGGACAGGGGTAGTCTCGACCGCGACCATTTTCCCGGAAAATGTCACTGTAGCTCGGAGGGGTTCCATTTCTGGAAATAAATTTATAAACGAAAAAAGTCTTATTTTAATCTGAAAATCAGCCCTGAACGTTTAGCGGTTTAACGATGCGTCACCCTGTATAAACTATGATTACGTATTTACATAATATTATGCAGTGTGGGTACTTTCAAACCCGAACATAGGAGACTTGCATTGTCACTAACCTTTATATAGATTCCTGCTCGCCATTTAAACCCACAAGAATGGTAATGGTATGAATAGAGCGACAAAAATACAGCGCATGCCATGGTAAAGTTATAAAATAATGGTATTTTGAAATAACATAGGTTGCTATGTCTGGCTTTGAAAGTACCCACTCGGTATATACACAATTTCTCTAATTACAATAAATTGTACCATTATCCAGCCCCACACAAGTATTATAGGCAGGGGAGGTTACATGACCCTCGTTTTGTTTTGAACCCCCTTGACGTGTTTGGTATAAAACAACGTCAGTAATATATTTATTAAGGTTTATTAGGTAAACTACGACTACTCAATACAAAGTAAAACAACTAAGTTCTGATATTGCTTAGCTGATGATGGGTTCACATACGCGCTCAGGTTCTGTTTGCACTCAACACTCCTCACATCCTCCCTTTTTTTGTTTTATAAGTTTAAACGATCTGGCGGTTTAATCAGACGTTCACTTCGTGAATACGTAGGGTTCTCTCTGGGGCACGATTCCGACTCAGGTTGCTCTGCGACAGGTGGTTGTATTTCGAGAGGCTTGGCTGTGGATGCTGGAGTTATCAGTCCTTTTTTCCTGTATTATAAGACATATTAGTTTCTACGTAATATGGATTTTTTATCTGGAAGGTGGCTTCCGTTTTCTTTAGATTCTGGCTTCTCTGCGAGAAGTTTTGCCTCTACTGTCTTGTCTTTGTTCTTTGTTCTTATCTGCATTCTTTCAATTTTGACGCGACTTTTCTTACTATTTTTGGCTTTAAGGCTCTTTCTGTGGAAGGAATGGTCCTTTTTTAGGTTTCTACTAAATAGGGATTGAGCTGGAGATCCCATTTCTTTTCTTGGTAAGTTTATGTGGTTTAATAACGCTAACCTGGTATCTTTTTTATCTTTTTTATCTTTTCCCCTTTTTTTTTTAATTGTCTTCATCGTTTGGACTGCTCTTTCTGCTAATCCGTTTCCTTGTGGATGGTATGGACTGCTAGTTTTGGTATCAAATTTCCACTCTAGTGAAAACTTTTTGAAAGCAGGCGGAGCATACTGCGGACCATTGTCCGAGTATACTAATCGTAGTATACCATGTATTGCAAAGTGCAGTTATAAAAAGGATCATTTTGAGATGCTAGCTTCAGCCTATTTTATTCTTCTTCAGAAACTGCTAGGATTCTGTTGTGTTCTCATTGAACAGTTTCGTCTGCTGGCATGTTATTAGCACAAAACCGACTTAGCGGATCTGCTAAAAACACTTTGGTGCCTCTAAGGCCCAATTGCACCGGTTACACTTAAATAATAAACGTGGCTTAAACGTTTTAATTGCCATGGATACAACTACCACTAAGAATTGTATCCATGGCAATTACACTTTTAAGTAACACTTATTATTTATGTGTAACCGCTGCAATTGGTCCTAAGATACATAACCTGAGGATCATAAGTTAATAATTTCAAACCTATTTTCTGGATTCTTAACGGTGCTGAATGGATTGGTTTTTTGAAGATTGATTCGAGAAATTGTTATTCATTATTTCGTTTTTGCTGTTGCTTTGTTAGTTTTTCGTGTTAATTTTTCTTTCTTGTTGAGTTCTTATAACATAACCGTTTCCCTGTTTATACCATGGAGTATACTTTGAATGAATATGCAGATATGTACTTGATGTTGATACGATACTGAAGCGTGTTTGAATAGTTAATCCAATCGTTGCTTAAAAATTTTTGATTAATCTGTACCATAAAGGCTAATTTATGCATTTAGGTGCTTATAAACAAGATTATGATTCTAAAATAAAATAAATAAACATTTACCATTGTGTATTTTGCAGGATTTCACCCTGAATCCAAATATGTAAAACTATACAGGGGATTTCATTTAAAATAACAAAGTTGACTATCGCTGCTAAGATCTAGTAGGCCTTGAGATTGTTCTAACTACATCAAAACGTAGTATTTAATGACCAAATGTTGTATCTTGTAGTTCATAGATATTTATCAATTTTAGTACACACAGTTAATAGTTATAGTTATTCTTTATTAGTCGTGGCTAATGTACCTACATTACATTTGATAGTGGATACTACATTTCTCCCTGCTTTATTTAATAGCTAATTATCATATTCATAGGGTAATTCCGGGATAGATGGCCCTGGTTTTTTTAAATCATTAAAAAACGTGGAAAGTAGAGTAGCTGTGCGGCTTCTGGATCAAAAGGTGTCGATGCGCAGGATTTCTGCGTGTAGGATTTTGATAGGTTTTGGGTAAATTTAATAAAACAAAGTTAGACGGTTTTTTTTTTACGGATGAAGTTTCTCTCTCTCTGTCGGCTATAGATATTTATTTTAAGAAAGTTTAATATGATTTTTCATACGGTAAAGGAATGAATGAGAAATAAGAGATGTGTGTTACGAGAAAATATTTTTTTATTTCATTTTTATACATTAATAAACTAACATTAATCATATTATTACATTTTATTTATTTGTTTTACAGTTTGATTACATTTTATTGCTATGAATTGTTTTTCTAATTGCTTTTCTAGAATAGGTTTGAGCATAATGTTCATTTCCTCAATTCGTTTTTGAAAACTACATCTATCTAAGGCATAGCTTCGCCAATTGGGTTCATCATCATCATTATTTTCAAGTGGAATGAAATAATTTATTTGAATAAAAGGATGGAACCGTCTGTTGAGGTTACTCTTTAGGCTTTTCTTGAACATTTTGCAGCACCATCATTTCATTGAGTGTTGTTACGTAATCTTGTAGTTGTAGATGCTCCAACGTGACAGTAAGGTTTCTTAACTCGCTGTATAAAGCAATATGAGTTTTAAGCTGATGTAGTTTAGCAAGCCACAAATCTAGCTGATGCAGGTATTCACTTCGTAGGTATTCAATATCATGTCTTACACCCCTATTCTGTAAAATTCCGTTCACGAACGGTTCGTTAGCTAACGGCAATCGTTGGCGACTCTCGTATCGACGATTTGAACGATCCGCCTACAAAAGCTATTCTGTAAACGGTCTCGTTCACGACTTTAAGGGGGCTTTGGAGAGCTTCGGCTTATAAGGAGTGAGCTCAGATTTCTGAAGTGCGCCTTACTTGTTTTTAAATAGGCAACTGGTAAAACATACACCACTTACCGAAATGTAGGAACGACCGGAACGCAGGTAGAAGGATTATCGACAAACGCAAAAATCCTTTTCTAAATACCCTAAAAATAGGTACAACGAAAATTCGTGTATATCCATTAATTTTTGGTAAATTTCCCTGTGACAGTTTTATTCGTAGGTAGTTTAGATTTCAAAAAAAATTGTAAATAGAAATTAGAAATTATTGGATTGTTTATGAACCTAATCAATATTTTAATTTCAAATTTGATGCATACCATTGTCGCCATTCTCCTATGCCTAAATCTAGGTAAAAAAATCCCGGAAAAAAAAGCCCCGAGAAAAAATCTCGTTGCGTAGCAATCTTGATTTGGCTACAAAAACAGTTTACGCATGCGCTAATATCGCCCGCCAAACAAATTCTTTGGATTTGCCTGCAGTTGCAATTTACTATTAAACGGCATTAACGCAACCTCAAGTGAAGTATTTCCTGCTTATCAATGTGCCATGGAAGATAAAAAGAAAAGGTCTTTAAAAACAACAAGACAATAATATATGTTGTATTCAGAGGTACTAGAATCTAATGAATGTTTCCGAACAAATAAATTTTCCCCAGAACATCCAAATGCTATCGAGTTAATTTGTATGCAAATGAAAAACATTAATATATCCAAATATGTGGCT
Organism: Hemicrepidius hirtus; assembly: GCA_963082805.1. Lineage (NCBI taxonomy): Eukaryota > Metazoa > Arthropoda > Insecta > Coleoptera > Elateridae > Hemicrepidius > Hemicrepidius hirtus. The sequence continues at coordinate 29,871,171 of OY720161.1, read as the reverse complement.
GGTGTCCACTCTCAAAAGTAAAACATAATTTTACTATATAGGTCCATCAATAAATATTATCGTAATAAAGTAATAGTTTAAATCCAACCTAACTACCGATGATATTCACAAATGCGGTCGAATCATAAATTCAGGACATCGTATTTACAAATTGTAAGTTTGAAATTTGAAACCTTTAAAATAGAAATACCATTATGAATATTCAATACGCAATCATTTTATTTTTCAATTGATACCATTCCTGTAAGTAAGCAAGTAAGCAATTGAAAGGAATCACTAGTATCTCTTAAACCTATATTTATATTTTTCGCTACTCGTCTGTAATAAGAATGTTAATAATAAATACAATAACCCTACTTTCTTTTTAATAGTAATTTTACAGACTTGCCTTCTTTCCAATTCATCTACAATTATCTGTGAATTATTATGAGCCATGATCAACTCGAAAAAAAGGATAATTATTAGAAAAACTAATATTTTATAAACGGACAAATACTTAAAATAACGCAATCAAAGACGGGCCCGTTAGCTGAACGCAAAGAACGCAGACGCCGTTCACGAACGGGAGATTTTTACCGATACAACTACTGGTGATCGACGGTTGAAAGTTACAGAATAACTTTAGAGCGAAAAACCGGTCACACAGCAGCAACCGTTGGCGAACGAGTCGCTAACGAATCGTTAAGGCTTACAGATAGGGGTGTTAAACTAGGAGTATAAGGATGAAGGCTCCCGCTCTGTTCTAACGGATCTGACATGAATACAGTGAGAAGCAAACTGTGTTTGCCTTATATACCTCTCCATTTAAAAATTATCATAAAAAATCTCATGCAAGTGCACACATGTTTTATTTTAGAATTAATTACACCACATGTGTATACATATGACGAAATATTGCTGATGATAAATAGTATTTCTAGAAGCGTCTTATTTTAGATCGGTTACATCTGTTGACTAATATCGATCATTATGACAGCTGCAGCTCTTTCGTTAGCTATAACGGCATTGTTATTTTATTCTGTAGATGGTAATAATGAAAAACAGATGGTTATTAAATATTTGCATGATTATGGATATCCTGAACATAGTCAAGGGTTTTCAAATTTAAATGATGTGCAAATTAATACAGCTTTATCATTATTTCAGCAAAATTACGGTTTAACTGTGAATGGTAAAATTGATGAAGAAACAATTACATTAATGAATAAACCAAGATGCGGTGTAGCAGACAACGTTAATGAATTTAAACTTGCTTCTAGTAAATGGATGAAAAAAACTTTAAAGTGATATTTCCCTAAGACTAATGTACATGTTTTAAATACCGTGTGCCCCTGGGAAGACGGAACATAGGGATCTTATAATGCTAACTTTTTAAAATGATCCACGAGTGCTTTAAAAAATTTTCCTTGTACAAATTACACGAATGTCACCGATCGTTAACGATTTCCATGCCGACCATGTATGATCGTCTCCAGATCAAAATTTTTGTTTATGTTTTAAATGTCAATTGAAGAGTGGAAGTTACAAAGGGGCTAAGTGCCAAAATTATGGTTTCGAGATATTTAAAGAAAACGTAATAAAACACAAACAACTATTTTTAATGTAGATTTATTTGACATACTAATTTAATAACAAACGCAAAACTAATTCTAATAATAACAACCGAAATATTATTAAAGATAACGAAAACAAAAATTTTTTTTTCAATAAAAAGTTAGAAGGTGATATGTGCCATTACAATATTCCGAAGAAGGTGGTAGCAAAATAATATTATATCTGCAGAATTTTGCTTTCTGATGGGCCTTGTTCTTCTGCCGGGTCTTCTGATGATGTACCTTCTTCAGCTGGGCCTGCTTCTGCCAGTTCCTCCAGGTGTAACAGCTTTTTATAAAATTGCTGGTGTTCTGGATTATAGAGATACGGTATCATAGAACGTAGACTCTTTTTCTTATTCTCAGAAACGTTATTTACTGGCTCCAATTTGTCCAGTTCAGTTTTCTTAATGTTATTTAAGGTTTTACCCTTTTTCAAAATATTTGTCTATTGTCTCGGTCCACGGTGCTAAGTCAGAGAAGGACACTTTTGACTTCACCATTGTAGGATTCCCTTTTTCAACTCTTATTATAACAGCTTTACTGATTTGCAACTTAGAAGTATTTAAAAGTTGATCTGCAGTCTTTTTGATATTCCAAAATCTCATTTTTAGAAACCTAGACCAGCACAACACAAATATTAGTCATATAGCATAAATGGCACTTAACACCTTTGTACGGCAATAGGCCTGGTAAATACCAACAGCGCCATCTTCCAAATACTGTATGAAGTTCTGCATTCATCATGGCACTTACTGCTTTTGTCACAGCATGCAGCATGGCACATAGCACCTTTCTATGGCAAAAACTCAAATTGTTAAAATTTGGCACTTACCCCCTTTGTAACTTCCACTCTTCAATTTACTAAAACCAAAGACAATGAATGGTTATGTTCATGTTAATTTTTTTAAATGAGGTCCTGCCTTAAATTAAGTACAGTTTAGAGCTGACAACCAGTAATGCCAGTTAAATTACATGTGAAATGTGAAAATTTACTTTAATAGGATGATCTTGATGTATTAACCAAAGCATTTGATGCGACAATCAGCTTTATGATGAAACGTTACAATGCTAATTGAATAAGACTGTGTTAAGATCAAATCAAAGAAAAAGCGAATTAATATCAGTTAGTGTGTACGAATATGAAATCTTTATTTCTACGGCAATTTAATGTGATCAAATAATAGTTACATTAAAAGTATTTGATTTTAAGGAGTCGGATTCTTATTTGTAGTCGCAGTTAGTCGTCGCAAGAATGTAACTAAAAGAATGTATACTTAATGATGTGTAAAATAATAATTTTATTAATGTTAACACAACAATAATACAATAATAGGGGTGGAGGTATAATTCTTGCATACCACAAAGGAAAGTTTTCTAAGACAGGTCCACAGCGACAGCATTATTTTATGTACCTACTAGTATAATTTTCGTAATTTCATTTTCAGTTTCTAATAATGCGTAACTTGCAAAAAGTCTTAATTGTTCACCTAATCCATCATAATCTGAAAAATATCTTAGAACCATAACGTCAACTGCAAACAAATTATTTTGTATTTATTACCTTTATAATGATACTCAGTCTCATTTAATTTATTAAAACACTTTCTACATTTACATGAACCAATTTGAGCAAATAATTAATAATTTTATTTCTAACCGACTTTCAAGAGCATGAGCTGTCAATTCGTATTGTAAATAAATTGTTGAATCGTTTGTTAGTATAACTCACGCGCGTATTATATCTGTATTAGCAAGCGCGTTAAACAGCTGACATAACAACGTCGACGCTTCCACCAAATAGAAATTCAAAGCACTCGTGGATCATTTTAAAAAAATATTATTGTAAGATCCCTATGTTCCGTCTTCCCAGGGACACACGGTATAACTATTAAGGTATTTAAAGTTTGGGAAAAGCATTCAGGATTAAATTTTATTCATGATATTCAGAACCCTGATATTGTAATAGGATTTAAACAAAAAGAGCATAGTTATACGATTAAGAAAGGTCTTTGTCCGTTTTTACTTGACGGTCCTGGTCATGTACTTGCTCATGCTGGAAACCCTCCAACAATTGATTCTGATGTGGTTGAAGTGCATTTAGATCAGGAAGAAGATTGGTATGTGGATGGGTTAGATATTCCTCCTGCTAACAAGTATAGCACGTTTCATATACTACTTCATGAAATCGGTCATGTTTTAGGAATTCAACATTCTAATATTGCTGATTCAGTAATGTATGCTTACTACTTTGGAGAACATAAAACAGATTTACATTATGATGATATTCAAGCTATACAAAGTTTATACGGTCCTCCGTTACAACATTCATCTCCCCCACCAACTTTAGCAGTACAAACAACAACAACTAAGATCACATCTAAACCATCACCTACAGCAGGTAGAAGTACTCCAGCAGTACAATCAACTACAATTAGGGTAGCTTCTAGGTCATCTCCTACAGCACATTCAAAACAAAGAAGAACTCCTCCAAATTTATGTAATGTTGATGTAAATACGTTATTAATTATAAATAAGCGATTATATATTTTTTTATAAAACTTGGGTTTGGATATCATCTTTAAATTCCGATCATGAAGTTTATGAAGGTCCTTTGTATATACCTGATTGGCTTCCATTTACCCTGTAACAACCGACAGTGGGAAACAACCCGTTGCCTATTAACCTGTTGTGACTTCTTTCGCTAAAATGGGGTGAATTGATGTTGGTATCGTTCCACTACGAGACGATTCTGGAAGACATGGGAAATCGCAGACGACAAATTTCGAGTTTTTTGATGATTGCGATTATCTGCAGACGTTGTTAACGCAATTTCGGTCTCTTCAAATATTTGAGTCCCTGTATTTTCACCCCTGTTGCATTCAGTGATGTAGTGACTTCGATAACAGTCCACAAAGCCTGCGACGTAGTCTTCCGTTGCGGGGTCTTTTAAAAATCGGTTAACTTTATCGAATAGCAACGGAATTTGCTCCAGTAAAATCTCGACAGAGACGGCGTAGGACTGTCTCCATTGAGGGTGGTTTACGAAACACTCCATTTCCGTAGAACTGTTTTAATTAATGTATAAAAATGAAATAAAAAAATATTTTCTCGTAGCACACATCTCTTATTTCTCATTCATTCCTTTACCCTATGAAAAATCATATTAAACTTTCTTAAAATAAATATCTATAGCCGACAGAGAGAGAGAGAGAAAGAGGGAGAGATAATCTTCATCCGGCACGATAACCCCCCACCCAACAAACACCATGCAGACAAATCTAACACAACCCTGATCCAGCACAATGACCCCCACATACTACACACAGAAAACCATGACCTTCAACCGGCACGATGACCCCCCAACCTGCAAAAAGTCAATCACACAACCCTGAACCAAGACAATGACCCCCCCCACCCACAAACATTCCCTCGCATCCATCCCACACAATAACCCTACACTAACACCCACACACAACATCTGCCGCACACGTGCACAACATCTGGAGCACCATCTACCCAACACCTGCACCCCACGCAACTGTACCACAAATCCACTAAATCACACCTGCGCAGAAATCCTGCGCACCGACACCTTTTGATCCAGAACCCCCACAGCTACTCTACTGTGAAGAACAATATGTTTATAAAAATATTTAATGCTTAACCCTAAGTAAAAGTACACTTTTACAACATATTTTAAACTAAACTTAATAGAAAAATAAACGTAAGCAGAAAGAAGAAATTAAAAAATGAGACTATGGCCATCTCTCCCAGGTCTATAGGGAGTGATGTCCATAGGTATCCCAGTTAAATAGCCAGTGAAAATCATTAGTGTTGTTTTCCTTTTTTAAAGGTATTGTCAAGTTTTCCACATTTTTGGCAAAAGTCGCCATACGACGTTTTGTGTTCTAGCAGCCTTCCCCCAGCTTGCACTTAGTAACTCTCCAAATTGATACCGAGTGATGCGTCGCCCAACATGATTTTTAAGCCACAACCGACACGACTCATAAAAATGCGACTTTAATGACTTGAAAAAGCTTCTATTTAATGGCCGGAGAAAATGGGTAGTATGGCTGGGTAAGCACAATATAATTATTGCGTTTGACTCTATGAATTCCAACATTTCGACAGAATGAACATGTGACGTATGCCCATCAAGTATTAATGGTACCTTTCCAAACGGTTTCCTCGGGACAAAATGGTCACGCAACCATTGAAGAAAAATACTCGCGTTGATGTAGGCGGATTTTTGTGACATAAATAACACCGATGCTGGTGACAGACCATCTTCCCATTCTTTCTTTTTGTTTCTACCTTTCATTATTACAGCAGGTGGTATCAAGTTCCCTTCAACATTGCAACAAACTACCAACGTGATTGTTTCACCCTTTTCTGTAGATGTTATTGTCAAAACCGCTTTTGAACCCTTTTTGCAAGTACTTCGCCTGATCTACTGTTCAACTAAAGGCCAGTTTCATCAATATTAAAAATATTTGCAGGCTTGCCAAATAAGCAGCTTTCTTCCAACGTTGTTTCAAGCAAACTAAAATATTCTTCCACTTCATTTCGATTCATTGCCGTTGTTCTTGCTATGGACACACCTTATTTACACACCAGATTTACGAATATTGACTTCAGAATGTCGGCTTAAAAACAAACTAAGCCAGTCATAGCCAGCTTTTTCGGTCTGACTGTTGAACCTGTGTTTTATGTTTAACTGTTGGGCGAATTGATACGCGATTGTTCTCAGGTCGTCTCTGGTTAACAGAAAAGCTCGTTTTTGCATGTTCAAAATATGTCGCGATAGTCGATCTTCATGTTGTTTCCCAAAGATACAGCTGGGACCCATATTTTCCTTTTCATAGTTTCCAGTTTTAATTCGATGCTCCAGGGTTTTACGTGGTATTTTAAATTCAACAGAAGCTCGTCGAACAGACGTATTTTCATTAACAATACTTTTAAATGCATTTGTCAAATCTGTTTGTGACCAGTTACCACGTGTGGTTATAGCTTTTCTTGTGGATTTGTTTGGCATCTGCAAATAAAAAGTTATTTGTGACCTGACAGTATTTTATTAGTGTTACATTTAATTTGTACTGTGGCCTTCACTCCCGGAAAAATGTGGGCCATCTTACCGTTCGTCCGGGAGAGATGGCTAACCCAATATTCAAATTATTTTTACACTCAATAATAATTCCACCTTTACTGGCATGTTTTACTCCCGATATTTCTATTGACGTGGGATCGATGTGCTGCTTGATTTCTTCCTTAGTTTCCAGAGATTTTTGGCCTTCATTTTTCGGTTTTATCACTAAAACTGGTTCGTGTTTTCTTATTTTAGCTTTATCTGCATAAGTTGATTTGATTTGATCCTGTGTGTTTATCATTTTTTGTAGTCCGGCATCAAATTCCTTGGTCTGATCAAGCACTGCATTCGACAGCGTTTCCATTGCATTATTTTGCTCACCGATCTGTTTGTTGCTACTATCCATTTTCTCTACCCATGCATCTATAGATACTTTCAGCGCGGTCTAGGACATTAGGGAGCCGCCGGCGCCGTTAGGGCGCGCCCGTTACGGCGCGGCCGTTTGGCGCGGGACGTAAGGGCGCGAGGACAATCGGGCGCGGGCCATTAGGGCGCGGGACACTAGGGCGCGAAAGCTGTCTAATATTTTCAACGTGACTCTTCTTGGCGAAATAATTCATTCTGATTGCACATACTACTTATATAAAGCAATGTAAAGGAGTAGTGACATCTAAGTGTAAGTGTGAAGAGGGAAATAAATTACAAACCCTGTAATTTTAGATTTACTTTTAAATGATGTGGCATTTTAATATATTGCTATGTTATTCCTTATAAAGTCCCACAAAATGAGTATAAAGTAAAAACACCTTACAAAACTATTCTCCTATTTCATTCAATAACTTAATCCCAACCCTCATTTAATTATCCCCTGTCATTTGAGATACTATATAAATCATATTATACCTTCCACTCTATTTAGTGTTTATATTAATCGACGATTTCCCTCCCACTTTATTTTATTCGACGTTTTATCTCATTATTCTTATTCAACATAACTCAGTTATCCTTTATTACTTTTAAACTGCAACATCTTTTAATTTCAACATTTACTAACACATAAATTGTATCAACTCACATGCCCTACTCTATATTGTTCTTAAATTCCTGATAAAGGCAACTTTACTTCCTCACACCCAATCTGATTTCCATTCTTATCTTTTCAACACAATTTACTCTTCCTTTCCTGCTCTTTTTATTAAATGTTCTAAATCAAACAAAACCCATTAGCAACGCAATCGTTTCTACTATAATTCTCCCTAATTACTTAAATTATTTAACTATAATTCTATATATTTATTTTTTTTATAACAACATCCTTGTTTATTTTTCTATATGAATTAATGAACAACCTTATCATACCTATCTTACCTATTTTACTAAACGTTTCTATGCTAATATTTACAACAACTTCACTATCCTTTTATTTTTGATTCTAATCTACCTCATTCTGGTATCCCGTTATAAGGATATATCATTTGTACATGAAATCTTCCCCGTATCCTATCGGTATTTGGAAATGTTAATTCATATGTATCCCCAAATCGTCTATTTATTTTAAAAGGCCCTGAAAACGGCGCTAAAAACTTTTCAGTTATTCCCTCATGTCTTGAGATCGATCTGGCAGATATTGACTTGTCCAATTCAAGATAAGTGTCATCATAGCTGATCTATAAAGATCTTGTCTCTTGCTTGTCTTAAGCCTCATAGCTTTCTCGCGGGATATAGTGAAATCATCTTTGAAACTAGAAGATGGTTTCCCTAATCCCTTATCAGCTTGAAGAGAGGAAGAAACTATCTTTGGAATGCTTGGTCTATAACTTGACATTAAACGCATTACTAGAAACAGATGATATTTCCAATTCTTGTTTCTTTGTTTGGGCCTCAATCTCTCTCATTACTTCCTCTGGATCAAATCCCTCATCTCTTAGTCTCTTAAAATATTTCCACTTCACCTCTCCTATTTTTTGGGCAGGTCTAACCTTCTTGGGTTTTTCTAATATTTCTTTTGGGACTACAGGAGGCTCACTTATCTTAACTGGAAGAATCGGTTTTACAGCTGGCTTAACTGCTTCCTGTTTTTCTACAGGTGATCTCTGTTGAGTCATTTAAGGGGTTAAGTCAATATGTTTCTTTATCCCCAAGCTTGTGATAGATTTTTCAATAGAAGTGATATGTTTATCAATTCCATTTAATTTTATATCTACCACTTTTCTATGCTTATCATCTTCTGAATATAATCTCCTTAGAGACTCAACAAGACCTTCTTGATCCTTTTTAACAGAGTCTAAATCTGAATCCAATTTTAAGAAATGTTCTCCAATCATGGCCATCCAACTCATCTGATAACTAAGAATAGAGAATATGTCTAAACCAGCTCCATTGAAAGCTGATTCCTTGATGGGGTATGACAAAAAGAAGTTGGGATCTTTCTCTATTCCTTTTTTTCTGCAAATTAGTCTCAATACTGGCCATTTCTCTGACCATCTCCTTGAGCTCTTTATTAGAGGTGTATAGTTCCTCTTTTGTTGATGTTAAATGCATTTTGGGAGGAATGAACATTTTGTCTTGTTCTTTAACAAATGCATCCAAATGCATCCAAATCTTTCTCATAATCAGGATGATCTATTGTTGGTGATAAATCACGTGGAGGAGTCACAGTTTATCTTGTATACTTGACCTCACTTGTATTATCCTTGTCAGATGTATGGTAACGAAATTTACTTTTCCTTGGCCAATAAGATTTTCCTCTTGATCCTCTCACATTACTCTTGCTCACAAGGTTAGTCTCTCTTGATTGCTTATGTTGAATAAGCTTCTCTGCCACTTTTGGTATTGCTCCTGTAGATTGTGGAATAAATTCAGCAACGTTGGCGGATAACTTTCCTGTGGATTTTATGGGCAAGTTAGGAAGAGAAGAGGTAGTGGTATCATCAATTCCTGCCTTTTTTCTAGTTTCCACCGGTAACCTAGTAGATGGTAATTCTAGCTGAGAAAGATCTTTCCTAGGATTCCTTTGTGGTTTTTTCCCTCCAAGAGCAATGTTTAAAAATTGGTCTATCATACCAGTTTTTTCAACAACTAGTTTATCCTCTTTTGAAGTTGCTTTTAATACTGGAGGTATGTTAATATTTATAGGGGCTTGAAGTAAACCCTGTCTTCCAGATTCTGACTCATCAGAACCAGATATATTCACAGATCTAAAACCTGGAACAGGAACATCATCAAATGGCAATGAAAACTGAGGAAGTGGAAATTGAGGTGCACCTGTCAAATTAGATGTCTTATCTAATAGTTCCTCAAGGTGCTCTTGTGGAATTGGTAATTCTGGGTCAATTCCATCATTTCCAATGAGTTCAGAAAGGTGATTTCCACTCTCTTCTTCCAAACCTAGATTTTCTTGACTCATGCTTGTAAATTGATTTTCAAGTTGATCTTCAAAATCTGATTCATCGGATAAGGAATCAATACTATCTATTTCTCTGACTCTCTTCTCCTCTTTTAGATTCTCAATCTCTCTTGATGAATTTATAATATTCACTATCAGATTCAGATATTGATTTACTTTGTGAGAACTTCTGTTGGTCTAAAATTCTCCGTAACAAGTTCTTTCCTGCTACAAAAGAATCTCGAGATAACTCAGATGTATCTGTAAGAAGATTATCTTCTAATTCAAAATCTTTAGTCTTGTTAGATGGATAACTTTTAGATGACATTATCCGTAACGAGATCCCACGTTGGGCGCCAAAAATACATGCTATGTTATTCCTTATAAAGCCCCACAAAATGAGTATAAAGTAAAAACACCTTACAAAATTTGATAATTTAAATAGCTCAGCTCAGTCGATGCACAAACTTACTCTTATCTCAGGGTACCTTCCTCGACACTTCTCAAACCGTGGCTACACTAAATAGCTGGGATAATTACACAAAAAAATTTCTTTTACAAAGCTGCCCAATTACAGCATCCAGGAAATCAAACAACTCGTGAAATTCAAAATTGCCAGAGAACAATGAAATTTAATTTTAAACACAAACAAATCAAATTCCGCCAAAACGAAACAATGACACACAAAAAAATATTACTTGCTAATTAAAATTAAAACATACAACAACAAAAAAAAAACTCTATCAAGCCCTTGCTTAAATGTCTTTTAACCACCCCAATGAAATCCCCTTTAAATAATTTGTTCAAAAATTCGTCAGTTATCTTGTTGGAAAACTTTTTAACCTTCTCCTGTATATGTTTATCCTTGAACTACTTCTACCAACTTATAACTTCAGCTTCAGACACAAAACGTAACCAACACTTCAAAATGGCTGTATACACATTTCTTTCTTAAACTTCCAGATTTAAACTGGTGTGGAGTCGACGTTTGCCAATTTTCGACTGACTTTCTTCTGCCCGATTTTTCCATTTATAGGTGAGCTGCATTTGTTCAAAATTGTGCTTGGTTTCCAAGGTGATATAAAACAATATGACGTCACTCTCGTTATTTTGTTCATTATTCCATAATTCAATTGTTTTATGTAAATTTATAAAAACCTTTTATTGCCTTTATCTTCCTTATTCAATCTTGCATGTTACTTTCGTCTCCAGCATTGTCTTCCTTGTAAAATTCCTCACATTTTTATATGTAATTTGTCCATCTTTCAAAATATGATGTCAATTTCATTTTTATATTCTTAAATTTCTTTTTACTTAAAACTCATGCCCAATTTCCAATAATTACATGTGGTTCAGCATAAACTTCTCCATCCTTCCATGTATTTAGCTCTGGTACCACTTTTCTTGTTATATACAAATTTCACCCAAAATCACTTTGTCATCTTCAATTTTAATGTTCTTTTTTGTTTTAGACGAATCGAAGGTTTTAACACAACCCCACAGTTTATTTAGTTACCCCCTTTTAAAACTAGCTATATCCCCTTGTGAACCCCAATCCCATGGACTTGATAGACTGTACAAATTTTATTATCGACTATCGTTAAACAACTAAAAGTAAAACGTAACGCACTAAACTTACTTATACAATTATACAGATTAAAACAATTATTAAAAATTATACACACTTATTTGTCTTTCCTTTTTAACCAATGCTAACTTCGCTAGTTAACCCAATTGCAACTGATTCGGACACGCGTTGATTAGCAGCAACCCAAAGCGTCCACACAAATATATATAAACCGCGAACTTAAATATACAAGAGCGACCGGAATAAGTCCAAAAAAAAATGCAATCGTAAATAAGATATAACGACACAAGTATTAACCCCCACATTTACCTGTAAATCTTTGAATAACTCCTGATAAGGCACATTTAATTAAAACTCCAAAATAAAACCTAGCTCCTTATCAGAAGTTACCGTCAATACTTTTGAAACCTCACTTTAATCAATGTTAAATACTTTAAGTAATTTGGAATAATTAAATTATCTTTGCAATTGTTTGAAACTGACTTAATTAACTTCCAAGACAGTTAATGTTTACATGAACTTGATTATATGATCATTAATTTACAAAGTTGATTCAATTAATGGATGATATTAAACATTAATTATTTATTTTATAGTCGATTAATTAACGCAGCACTGCAAATGATTATGGAACAGTGTATACGACCTTATTAATCTTCAAAGGTTATTTTCCATTTCCTTTATTGGCTGAATCCTTGTGGAAAAATGCATCCAGATAACATCAAGGTATTCAATGGGTTTGTGGAAATTTTCTTGTGACGTTTATTCTTGTAACCTCGCCTTCTAGGTAATGTTGATAGCAAACAAAAGCCAAAAAGGAGGGGGAAAAAAACGAAAAAGAAAACGTAAAAGCCCTAAAACAATTCAGAAGGAATTAGTTACAGAACTAAATAGCAAAAGTTGACTACTTACTTAGATGTTGGGCGGCTTTATTAGATAACGTAACTAGTGAAAGTCGTATCAAAACCGACAAAACGTCGCGTTAGTTTCTAAGCTTCTAACAAATAATCCAAAATCTTCGCTTCCAAAACTTTTAATGGAGAATATCTTCAAACGAATCCCAATATACAGGGTGTTTCTTAAATGGCGGACACGGAGCACAGTACTACATCCCCCTCCAGATACCAATTGGAAAAATATAATACAATAATGCCCGTTCTTCGCTAGTTTCAGAGTTATTCTCAGTCAAAGATTGAGATTCAATTCCTTTATGCTTTGGAAAAACGGGAAAATTTTAACCGTTCCGCATTGCTCATCAATCAAATATTAAATCTTAATAAATTTGGAATTTTTTATACGTTGTATTCCTTCCTCCGAAGACATTCTTTCTGATAAATATGCATTGTAGCTATGAGGTTATTACCTAGGAAACTTGTTCATACTGCCTTACTAAAACACCAAACGTTTAAAACAAAGTCCGTGCAAGCATGCGCAATGTTGGCAAATTTAAAATTTTTAAAATGCGAATAACTCGGAAACTAAATACATTAGGACAAAATCGCCTTTACTTTTTCAACTCAGTTTTAAGATGAGAATCGCGTAGTGCTCTCCGTGTCCGCCATTTAAGAAACACCCTGTATATTAAAATACTTGGTAACCAAAAACGTGGTTTCAAATTTTGGAAGACACTCAGCAACTTCTCACTTACACGAATTTGCAGAAAGTGACTGAGTAACCCAGAGGGAATACTAAGCTAGCAAAGTCTACGCGCAAACGTTAGGAGATAAGAATTCCCAAAACGACTTAAGTGGCCTAACTCACAGGGTTGAAACAGCAAATCCTAAATAAAGACCATAGACTTAGCAAAAGTGGAGAAGCATAGTAATGAATTTAATTAAATGTAATATTTTTTGACTGGAAAGTTGTAGTTAAAAAATGTTTTACGGGAATAAAACAGCCATTTATGTTAAAGTATTAAACGATAAAAAAAGTATATATATTTCGATCAAAGTTAGATCTTCTTCAGTACTAGGTACATAATAATGTTATGAAATGATGATATAAAAGAATTTTAACATTCTGTAAAAAAAATATTATAAATTAGTGAACAATTATTTCCTCAATAAATTTTTCAAGGTCTTACCTGGTAAAAAAGATATATTTGAAAAAAAGAATTAAAATTAAATTCTATTTGTGGTGGAATTGAGCACACCACAAACTTATTGTTACTTCATTTTAATGAAGTGAAATGGTAACATTTCAATTAAAAATAATTAAAAATCTATTTAACTTGTTAGTCGTTTCACATCGAGGTATCAAGTTGAAATGAATAAAAGCAATATGGCTGAAAAGATAAGCAACAAAATGGAAGTATTTGGTGAAAGTGAGAATTCTCACTGGGTCAGCAATTATTCATGGCAACAATCCTTAAAAGGCTAAAAATCAAAACTTTCAGCATTCGATTCGTCTTCTAAAAACATACAAACTGCAATTCATACCCGCTCTAAATAGATTGGATATGAATTACAGAAGTAGTAATCAGAAGACGAAAAGAATATATGAAAGAAAAAACTAAAAAATTAGTGAAAGTGAAAACTCTCATGAGGTCAAAGAAAAATTACAAATGTAACATTGGATTGGTTGAATTATATCGTCAACATATCTGTTGTAAAAAGACACATCATTAATATTCCATAAGATATTTTCTTCTATTAATTGTAATTGTAAAATAAGGAATATTAATGATGTGTCTTTTTACAACAGATATGTTGACGATATAATAATTGGTGCAAATAAAAATAAAATTAACTACATTCTTGAAACATTTAATAATATACACAATAGATTAAAATTTACAATAGAACTAGAAAATAACAAAAACTCAATAAATTTCTTAGATATGACTTTAATTAGAAACACAAATGGTACAATTCTTACTAATTGGTATAGGAAACCTGTTAAAACTGATAGATATCTTAACTTTTTTTCATCCACTACAATTCAATATAAAACAAGCTTAATTTATGGTCTGATAGACACAGCCATACTTTCATCTCCAAATTTTCATCGTAAAAATATCATTTTAATTAAAAAAATTTTGCAAAAAAATAACTACCCTATTGATTTTATAAATAAACATATTAATAACAGAGTCAATAAAATAAAATATAAAAAAAACAATAATAACAATAGCTCCATAGATCTCTATCCCAACTTTTTAGGTAATGAATTTAATAATTATCAATTTGCCCTTAATCATAATAGAGTTTCTTTACCTTTCATTCCTAAATTATCCTTTCAAATTGAAAAAACCTTAAAACCTTTTAAAATTAAACCCGTTTATAAAAATCACAATACAATAAGCCATAACTTTTTCAATAACTTAAAAGACAAAATCGATATCAACCTAGAATCAAATATTATTTATCAAATAAATTGTAATAACTGTAATAATAATTATATTGGTCAAACTAAACAGAATTAAAAAAAAATAATTAATCAACACAAAAACTCAATCAAAACAAAGATTTTAACACCTAATCAACCTAACACCGCTCTATCTGATCATGCTGTCCAAAACTATCATAACTTTAATTTTAACTCACCTAAAATCCTTCACAGAGAAAATAACTTACAAAAAAGACTTATTTATGAAATGATTGAGATAAAAAAAAGTCCTACTTCTATTAATTACAAAACAGATATTGATAAACTAAGCTCTATTTACCTTAATTTTTTTTAATTGGGTTTTCCCCCTATCACGTATTCTTTTCGTCTTCTAATTACTGCTTTTGTATTTCATATCCAATCTTTTTAGAGCGAGTGTGAAATGCAGTTGTATGTTTTTGGAAGACGAATCGAATATTTGAATTTTTCTAGTTTGTTTAGTATATTGAATATTTTGCTCGATTGTTACATTTGTAATTTTTCTTTGACCTCATGAGAGTTTTCACTTTCACTAATTTTTTAGTTTTTTCTTTCATGTATTCTTTTCGTCTTCTGATTACTGCTTCTGTAATACATATCCAATCTATTTAGAGCGGGTATGAATTGCAGTTTGTATGTTTTTAGAAGACGAATCGAATGCTGAAAGTTTTGATTTTTAGCCTTTTAAGGATTGTTGCCATGAATAATTGCTGACCCAGTGAGAATTCTCACTTTCACCAAATACTTCCATTTTGTTGCTTATCTTTTCAGTCATATTGCTTTTATTCATTTCAACTTGATACCTCGATGTGAAACGACTAACAAGTTAAATAGATTTTTAATTATTTTTAATTGAAATGTTACCATTTCACTTCATTAAAATGAAGTAACAATAAGTTTGTGGTGTGCTCAATTCCACCACAAATAGAATTTAATTTTAATTCCTTTTTTCAAATATATCTTTTTTACCAGGTAAGACCTTGAAAAATTTATTGAGGAAATAATTGTTCACTAATTTATAATATTTTTTTTACAGAATGTTAAAATTCTTTTATATCATCATTTCATAACATTATTATGTACCTAGTACTGAAGAAGATCTAACTTTGATCGAAATATATATACTTTTTTTTATCGTTTAATACTTTAACATAAATGGCTGTTTTATTCCCGTAAAACATTTTTTAATAGTAATGAATAAAATCTAGTAATCTCTGTTGGGAAAAAGAAACGTTACAACAGCACAAACTAAAATTCAAAATCGTGCAACATGACACGAAGCCAGGTGAGATTATATATAGTGACCTGTGTGGGCCAATGTCAACCCCAACAATTAATGGAGCGAATTACTTTGTGTTATTCAAAGATGATTGTTCGGGATATCGCGTAGTGTTCTTTATAAAACACAAAACGATCGCTTTAGATTGTTTTAAAACATTTGTGTATTTATCGAGAAACAAATTTGGTAATGTGGTAAAAGCATTGCATGTTGACAATGGTACAGAGTATATTGATATAAATTTTAAAGAATTTGTGCAGAGTAGATTAATTGCGCTAGAAAGGGCAGCTCCGTATACGCCTGAACAAAATGCAAAAGCAGAACGAGATAAGAACCATCGTGGAGAGTGCTCGTTCAATGCTCTACGATAAAGATTTGCCTAAAGAACTGTGAGGGGAAGCAGTAAACGCAGCAGTTTACATTTTGAACAGAACGCCCAACAAATATGTAGTCCAGATACATCTGGAGTGGTAAGAAACCTATTTTAACACATATAAGGACTTTTGGCTGTGATGTATATGTTCACACTCCAAAACAAAAACGGGTAAAGTAAGCAGTTAATTATGGTTGGATATGATGGAAATTCTACCAATTATCGTTTGTTTGATGAACAAACAAAACGAATAACTATTTCTAGGGATGTTGTTTTTAATGAACAATTAAAAGAATCTTCAATAAGAAACAACACAGTTAAAATCCATGTTGATTTTCAAGAAATAAATGATTTATTACAGGAACAGGAACCAGAACAAGGTGAAGATGTGGAAAAAAAATCAGAAGAAGATAAATCCACAAGTACAAATAAATTAAGAAATAGAGGCAGCATAAAATTTCCAAACAAGTATAATAATTATCAAGTTAATTTTGTAGAAATAGATGTACCTACCAAACACTTATGAAGAAGCGATGTCAAGTCAAGAAGTTACAAATTGGCAAGAGTTTGCAGGTTTAAAACTAAATAATACTTGGGAATTGGTTCAGAAACCTAAAAATAAAAACGTAATTGATTGTAAATGGTTTTATAAAGTTAAAAGAGATCCTGATGGCAGAAATGATTGTTTCAAATCTAGAGGTAGACTATGTGCAAGAGGTTTCTCTCAAATTGAAGGGATAGATTATAATGAAACGTTTGCTCCTACAACACGTTATGACACTATTAGAATTTTACTTTCAATAGCAGCCAAAGAAAATTTTAGTCTCATTCAATTTGACATTAAACTGCATTCCTATATGCAGAGTTGGAAGAAGAAATATACATGAAACAACCTTCAGGTACAGTAATCAATTCTGATTTAGTGTGTAAATTGAAGAAATCACTTTAGGGTTTGAAGCAAGTACCAAGGTGCTGGAACAAGACATTTGAAAAGTTCTTACAATCTTTTGGTCTTAAGCAATGTAATGTAGATCAGTGTATTTATGTTGGAAAGTTGATGATCTTGTTATGTTATTATTGTACGTAGATAATCGGTTAATAATGACGAAGAGTAGCCAGGTGCTATATGAAATCATGTAAAATGAAAAGTGTATTTGAAGTAACCGTAAGTGAACCAAATTGCTATGTAAGATTAAAAATCAAAATTAATAGGGAAAAAGAATAATAGATCAATTTTCATACACATAAGTAACTATATTCGTAGAATGCTGAAAAGATTTAATTTAGAAGATGCAAAATCAAATACGGTACCAGCTGATCCTCATACGATATTGTCATCAGCTGAATGTGAAAATGACTTGAAAGATATTCCATATCGGGAAGCAATAGGTTCTCTAATGTTTGGAGCAATTACAGCTCGTTCTGACATCATGTACGCAGTGAATATAGTTAGCAGATTTCAGAATAGTCCGAGTTTAGCACATTGGAGTGATGTTAAACGCATCTTGAAGTATTTAAATGCGACTCAAGAATTAAGAATTCGATACTATTACGACAATGAAAAGCTAATTAGTTATTCTGATGCAGATTATGCAACTGATATACTCGTAGACACTAAAAGATCAACTACAAGTTATGTCTTTAAGATGTGTGGTGGAGCCATTACTTGTGTAACAAGGCTACGGAGCAGTAGGCGAAGATTAAAGAAGTTAAATGGCTTCTGTCTTCGCCGAGGTCAGTCGTTCGCGTTTGGCTCCGTATCTCTTCGACACTCCCACCCTAACCGAATTTCAAGACTTCGCATCCATTTAGAGTGGGGAACTTATCGCTCCCCTATAAAACCGTCTCGCAGCCCATTTTCGAGGAGAATTTTCTGACATCTCTCAGAGAATTTGAGATAGATTTCCGAACCAGGTTCAAAGCTAATTTGCTAGGAAATTAATTTTGAACTCTGTTCCGTATTCAAAATTCACTTCCGGTTGTTCTTAAAACAAACCCCGTTTCTTTTGGACCATTGTAGATTCAACTGACCAAAACATTAATACGAGTGTTCTCGGTTCACAAAGTAATACTCTGTTGAAATTAAAGTAAATTCATTTTGGGATTAATTACCCCGTTCACTTTGAGTTGATTCTTCATTAACCCCTTGTTTCGCCGCTGGAGGACTTGGAGTTGCATTTTCCGATTTCTAACTTTTTGTAGCTTCAAACTATTATCACCGTTAAATAACATAGACAATTGACCTCCAGTATTTTAAACCAATCAGAACGCTTTATTTTGATGACGTTAACCAATCACTATCTAGTGTAACCGGCAATCATCCTAGTAGGGTGATTGCCGCGGCAATTACACGACTAGGTTGTGTTTTGTTTACTTTTCGTATCTCGATTTTAAAAATAAATTCATGTTAAATAGTTCTTTCTGTCAATTGTCTAGTTGAATACCACTCGTGAATGATTTTTCGTAGACAATTATCAACGTTGATATCACTCCTGCTTGTTGCTTTAAGACAATCGGCCCGCGTCTTTCGGACTTGGGCCGATTGTCAACGCAACAAGTAGTCGTGGTATCAACTGTTATAATTGCCGGCAAAATCATGATCACTAGTGGTATTATACAGAGTGATGATAAAGTATCGCACAAAAATCATATTTTGGTTATTTAATGTTTTTGCGGAAAATCCTGAGACCCGTCGATTTTTGTTTTTAAATCTCCATTTAGACATATAATTTTCAACCCCCCACCCCTCAACCCCTAAGTGCTAGCAACCCCAACTTTAAAATTTTAAATAGAAAGATACCCTTTGTGATACCTCTTTTGATAGGTCTTTTTATTCTTAATATAAGCAAAAAAAGTTTTTCAAAATCGGTTGATAAATAACGTAGATATTTAACAAAATGTAATCAAATGGAAATGTCAATATTCGACAAGAAACGGCTCAAACACGCCGTAAATAGTAACATTAAAAAGGGCACTTCCTGACCTAAAAGTGTGGTTTTGATCGCCCATTATTTCTACGCTGTGACGTCATAATTTTTTTTTAAATGTCAACCCCATTATTTACATTGATTACATTTTGTTAAATATCTCTGTTATTTTTCAACCGATTTTGAAAAACTTTTTTTTGTTATATTAAGAATAAAAAGACCTATCAAAAGAGGTATCACAAAGGGTATCTTTCCATTAAAATTTTTAAAGTTGGGGTTGCTATCACTTAGGGGTTGAGGGGTGGGGGGATTAAAATTACCTGCCTAAATGCCAATTTAAAAACAAAAATTGACGGGTCTCAGGATTTGTGCCATTATTTCTACGCTGTGACGTCATAATTTTTTGTTGAATGTCAACCCCATTTTTTACATTGATTACATTTTGTTAAATATCTCCGTTATTTATCAATCGATTTTGAAAAATTTTTTTTAGTTATATTAAGAATAGAAAGACCTATACAAAGAGGTATCACAAAGGGTATCTTTCTATTTAAATTTTTAAAGTTGGGGTTGCTAGCACTTAGGGGTTGAGGCGTGGGGGGTTGAAAATTATATGTCTGAATGGCAATTTAAAAACAAAAATCGACGGGTCTCAGGATTTTCCGCTAAACCATTAAATAACCAGAATATGATTTTTGTGCGATACTTTATCATCACTCTGTATATGAAAACCGTTTACGTACAAAACAATTATCATTCAATACCTACTGTAATAGTTATATTTGATATGGTATTGTAAAATAAAATGGCAAAACAATACTAATCATTAAAAATCTATTAGGAAATACAATAACAGGTATATTTCAGGATTATCTTTCATTAGTTCCCAAATAAACGTTAAATAATTTCGTGATTATTGATCTACTCTGCTTTCCAAGCGTTGCCGAACAATATATATCAGTTTTAATTTCGCTGCAAGCAAAAAGTATCAGGAAATTTAATTCAACACCTACTAACTCTGAACAAGCGTGACATGACAATACATGCCTTACTGTCCTAAACCAATTGACTTCATAAATTTGGTGAGTACTTGTTTACTCATTTGCAGTGTTTAGTCCAGGTGGGTAGTATTAGTAGCGGCTCGCGAAAAAAGTTGGGGACGGGGCACAGCAAGAAACGATGAAGTGAGCAAAATAGCGCCGCAGGCGAAATTTTTCTTTGGAAGTGGACGTGGCTTATTCGAAGCATTTTAAGAGCATCTGGCAAATTTTGAGATCAAATTTAAAAATCTGAAAATGTCAAAACTTTTTATAATGAAAGTTTGTGATAACCAATCAATATAATTAAAAAAAATCGTGCAATGTTCACTTTTAGAGTTTTTATTTTAATTTTGTATAGGTAAAAATAAGCAAATGTAGTGTAAATTGTTCAAGTATACTCACAGTTTTAAATTGATTGACGTCCATTCTCCAAGTGGGAACCGAAGTAATAAAAAATTGAGAAAGAAAACACCAAGTCTGATCCCACGAAATATTATTGAAATTGAAAAATTGTTAAATTATAAATTATTAACGTTTTCGCCAGATCAACTCTGGCATCCTCAGATAAAACTACAATTAACGAAAAAATGGAAATTACAACTATGTCTTAAGTTAACAAAAAATTGAACTTACCCACTAGGTCACAATGTAAAATAACCAATTAAAAAAGCTGAACATTAAACAGCGCGTAGTAAAAATTAATCAAATAGTGAATGAAATCGGTGAAAATCAGAAAAACATTACAATAACATACAGCACAAACTATGATTTTACAAAAAATTCAAAACTACATAGCTAACTCTTGAATTTAAATTTCAAAAAACCCATCCCTAATAAAAGGGTCATGGGAGAAACAGAGTAAAACTCTAAAGAATTAAATTGAAGCTTTCGCAACTACATACGAAAGTGAAATGACGGTTCTTATTAAAACAAATCACAATATATGAAACTCAAAAATTATAAAATTTACCAACTTTCAAAATTATACAAGCGACCTCTATACTGGCATTAAGAAAATAATATCAAAACAAATAATTAGGTTATGTTAAACATAACCAAATTAGGATTAAAGGTAATAACTTCATTAAGAACTAAGTTTCTATTATTTTTACAAGCTTTATGAATTTCAAACATTTCAAGTAAATCAATTTTTATACTCTTGTCACAAACATGAAGAATCTTAATGTCTGAATTAATATTAAAATTATGATTTTCCGAGGTTACATGGGCAGCGAATGACGATTTGATACTAAGGTTGGGGTCTAAGTTAACTTGATTGGATTTAATTAATTTACTATGTTCTAGAGATCTAGTATTAAATGATCGACCTGTTTGACCGATATAGAACTTCGGACAACTATTGCAATTTAATTGATAAATACCGGATCTATTGAGTAATTCAATAGGGTCTTTAGTATGAACCAAGAAATTTCTCATAGAAAATTCAACTGAAAACAAAATCTTAATATTATGAGATTTAAATAAATTAGCTATCTGATAAGAAACAAGACCATAAAATGGGACAGAAAAATAAGTAGGGTTATTATCTATAGCAATATTTAAATTAGTGGAAGTTTTAATGATATGAGCTTTATGTATTTTAGTAAACAAATTATTGATGATGTGTGAAGGATAGCCATTATTCATAGCAATCTGTTGAATAGTTTTAAGTTCAGTCTGGAAGTCTGAATTATTAAGAGGAAAATTAAAAAGTCTATTAAAGAAAAATCGAAATGCGGCAAGCTTATGGCAAAGAGGTTGGTTAGATGTGTAAGGGATGACGTGATCAGTGGTGGTAGGTTTTCTATAAATATTGAAATTAATATTATTATTATTACGAGAGATAAGTATATCTAAAAAGGGTAACTTATTATTAGATTCTATTTCATAAGTGAATTTGATATTCGGGTGGAAATGATTTAAAATGTCAAGGCAATTATTAACATCTTGAAGAGAACCTTTAAAAATTAGAAAAATATCATCAACATACCTACGCCAAAACAAAATATGATTACTTAAAGTGTCGTTTTTAAAGATGAAATTATTTTCTAGATTACACATAAAAAGGTTAGCCATAAGGGGAGATAAATTAGAACCCATAGGAAGTCCAAGTTCTTGGAAATAAATAGATTTATTGAAGGTAAAAAAGTTCTGGTTAAAACAGATTTTAAGCAGTTTTAAAATCGTAGCTGCTTGTATATCATTGAAATCTGAATTGGAAATTAAATCTGAAATAATATCAAAACATTCGTTTGTAGGTATGCTAGGAAAAAGATTAGTGACGTCAAAGGAAACAAGAATACAATCTTGACTTAAATTAAAATCCCGAAGGGAATGAATAAGTTCAGTAGAATTCTTAACGGAATAAATATTATTAAATTAAACTGTAGAAGAAATTATTTTATTCAAAAAGGGGGCAAGTCTAGAGAAAGGAGTGTTAGAAAAGGAGCAAACTGGACGAATGGGAACGTTGTCTTTATGGATTTTAGGAAGACCATATAACCTTGGAAGTTTTGGATTCATTATTAACAAACTTTTATAATTAGTACCTAGCCACTGAAGTGTAAATCTGGATTCATAGATAGCTGCACGAACTTTACTAATAAATTCAGACGGTTGGGTGTTGTAATCCTGAAATCATCTGTATTAAGAAAATCAAGAACTTTATCAACATAGTTAGGTCTATTGAGGATAACTAAACAATTACCTTTATCTGCTTTAGTACATATAATATCATTTTGTTTTAATTTAAGTTTCAAAGACTTGATTTCATGATTAAAACCACCATTACCAGTAGAAAAATTGTGGATATGACTGTTCTTAATAATGTTACTACATGTGATTTTTTGTAATAAGAACCGCCATTTCACTTTCGTATGTAGTTGCGAAAGCTTCAATTTACTTCTTTAGAGTTTTACTCTGTTTCTCCCATGACCCTTTTATTAGGGATGGGTTTTTTGAAATTTAAATTCAAGAGTTAGCTATGTAATTTTGAATTTTTTGTAAAATCATAGTTTGTGCTGTATTTTATTGTAATGTTTTTCTGATTTTCACCGATTATTATACACGCTGTTTAATGTTCAGCTTTTTTAATTGGTTATTTTACATTGTGATCTAGTGGTAAGTTCAATTTTTTGTTAACTTAAGACATAGTTGTAATTTCCATTTTTTCCTTAATTGTAGTTTTATCTGAGGATGCCAGAGTTGCTCTGGCGAAAACGTTAATAATTTATAATTTAACAATTTTTCAATTTCCATAATATTTCGTGGGATCAGACTTGGTGTTTTCTTTTTCAATTTTTTACTCGCAGTTTTATTATGCATAGGTATGTATACCCCGTGATTATTCATTATGTTCGGCGATTCTTTAAAAGAAACATGTTAATTAGTGTAGATTAAGTAGTTTATTTACCATTTATTGTTTAGACTTACTTCTAACTGCAATTTTACAATTTACTTATTTGTGCAGTGCAAAAACTGAGATTCGTTCAGAATTCCGAGATATGAATTCGTTCATAAATGTTTCTAAGTCGAGCTTATCAACTGCATCTGGGTAAGAGTGTAAGATGGCTATATGATTCAATCGATTTTGCAACATCGTCGAACGCAAGTAATTTTTGACACGTCGTAAAACAGAAAAGCTCCTCTCGTTAGAGCAAGATGACCCTGGAATAGTCATAAGTAATCGAATAAAGCGCAAATATTCAGGAACAACTCCCATACACCAATCATTTTCGCACATGAATTCCACAACATCTTTCAAAGTTGCCGGATTGGGAT
Source organism: Hemicrepidius hirtus (assembly GCA_963082805.1). NCBI lineage: Eukaryota > Metazoa > Arthropoda > Insecta > Coleoptera > Elateridae > Hemicrepidius > Hemicrepidius hirtus. The sequence goes on along the minus strand of OY720161.1, from coordinate 29,846,752 downwards.
TCTTTCCTTTTCGTTTTAGAATATTTAAAGCCATACCCTTATCAGATCACTTACTAATCTGAATTCATCAAAATCTCCGTTATAAAACGTGATATTTTTTTTCACATCCACTATTTCACCGACGATGAAACTTTCTAAAGTTTTAAAAAATTTAACTGAGTCAGTATCAAATCGACTTTTCAAAGAGGAAATGACTTGATGAAATACTTCACAATATACCTTCCGATAATAGTTTTTTTGGGGTATTGAAAACATGATTTTCGATATTGTTATTCTCGCTTAGGGATTTTGGGTTTTCGCAGCAAATTTGGTTCTTCAATGCCGAATTCTTCGGTATACTTGGTACTATTCAGCCAAATTGATTCAAACTTAGAATCGCGGGAGGCGTCTAACGAAAAAGTGGCAGCTTCTATTTTCCGATATGAATCTACTACACAAAACTCCGTTTTTTGAAGATCTTTGTTAAGAATTTCAATTCGATCAAAAATCTCAACCATCGTATTCAAAAGAAATAAAAACTGAAATGATTCCATGCGCTCTAAAAATCGCGAGGCTTTGGCAACGACGGTTCTGTCGACTTCTTGATCTTCAATCAGCTCTTAGAAAAATGTCATCAACGTTTTATAGTTGGCTAAGACTGTTTTCAAAGATTTTATTCGCACAACCCATCTGTAAAAATATAATAATGATTTGCAAATAAAATCTGGAATGTAATTAAAAATCTTACCTTGTTGGGCAATACGCTGCATGGGCGGGAACGCCTTTCTCACTCTCTTCTGATTCAGCAGCTTGCAGGTCCTGGAATTTCGCGACTGGTTTCGGTGAATCCCGTACGAAGTTTATCATATCTTTCACTTCTCCGATGAATTTCCTTGCTGCCAACACTTTTTCAATTCCATCTTGAACAACGAGGTTGAGATTGTGAGCATTGCAGTGGACAAAAAGTGCGCGGGACTCTTCTTCTTAAATCCGTTGTTGAAATCCCGAGATTTTCCCCGAAACATTTGAAGTTCCATCATAGCATTGGCCTCTAAGCTTTGGAAGCGGTAAATCGAAACGAACAAGAACATCCTTGACGATGTCAAATAATGTTTTTGCTTTCGTATTTGCTGTCGAATGAAACCCCATGAGATCTTCTGAAGCAATGAGATCTGCAGAGACGACCCGAAAATAAATCCAGAACTCATCCAGAACTATAGCAAAATATTTTGAACTTCAGCATCCTGTACACAACTTCAGCATCCTGTACACTTCGAACTTCAGCATCCTGTACACTTCGAACTTCAGCATCCTGTACACTTTGAACTTCAGCATCCTGTACGTTTCTTTGCACAGTTTCTATAGGATTTTCATTTTCAAAATGATTAGATTCATTTTGTTGTGTCAATTTAATTGATTCCAAAACTGAAAAATCAGAAATGCCTGTTAATACTTCAGCGTTTGGCAAAGGTCGATGTGTTATGGTCTGCGTTGCCAATCTATCTCATTTACCAGTTGATAGTAGTAATGTTTCAAAACAAGCACTGGTATCTTTATTTTTGCCTTCTTCATTGAATGAATTGGGTACTATACTTTCATTCGTATTACTGTTTTACCGTCTTTTTAAAGCTTTCCACATCATATTTAGGGAAAATACCCCCTTTCTTAAATTCATTCTTAATAATCTCTGGATTGACTTCTGCCCATCATCACCTAACAAAATTGTGAATACCTTCTTGGGCAATTTTTCACCCTGATGTTGTCTCTGCCACTTAAGATTTCCCATATCATCTTGAATGAGCTAAATACCGCGAAGTTCGACGGCTGCAGCAAATGGTTAGTATGGGCTGGCAATTTAAGAATATGTATTGCTGTGATGTGAACCAAGCCCAATTTAATTTAATAAAAGTTAACGTCACTTATTTTTTTTTGAAAATTTAAATTATGGCGGTTTTTTAAATTTTGATTATAAATAAAAATAAATGTAAATATTTGAGATACGAAATTTAAAAATTGTGACAAAAACTAAATTATTTTAAAAATGATAATAATGTTTAGATTAATTAAAGTATAAATTGTTAGATTATAAATTTTAAATTTTGTATTAGATTATAAGTTATCTAATTTTCGGTAATTTAGAAAAATATTGAAAAAGTTGAGGAAAATTAGTGGGGTTATGAAATTTTAAGTGTATCAAGGAAGTTTGTTTTAAAAAAGAAGAAGATAAAAGAAGACGATAGATGGTTGCCATGGAGATGAAAAAAGTAAACAAGAGGAGAAAAAAACGTTTGAAAGTAAAAGGACGTGTTTTGATGAGCTAGTAAAAGAAAAAGTTTAAATTGGAAGTAAAGAGGTTGAAAATACGTTTTTGAAGTGAAAATACGTATTGAGCGAGAAAATACAATAAAAATATTAAAGTGGAAGAAAAGGAATTTATCAAATAACATTTTGAAGAGATGGATGTTTCTTTGTAATTTGTTGGAGGAAACATATTGAAAGAAAAGGAGATTGGAAATAATATTGTGAAGAAAAGATACATATTTTGTTGAGATAAGGGAAGAAAGTATTGGAATTGGACGAGAAGAAAATTAAAAATGATGTATTGAAGAATAACAGATAAGTGGTTTAAATTATAGACAGAAAGAGTAATTTTAAATAAGAATTAGTTTAAGGGGGGTTGTAGGGTTGATAGGTTGTGTTTAGATTAATCGTAATAGATATAATAATATTTAATTGTAAATAAAATGATTTGGTTTCTTGTCAAAGGTTATTTAATTTTTTTTAAAGCAGGCAAAATCAGAAACCCACGTAATTAAGATAAGAGTAGAGCAAAGTAAGAATATAAAATTTATTGTAAATTTGACTTGAAGTAACGCAGAACAGTATAGTATATTTTCTTTTCGGGCAGTCTCAATTAGTATACTGTCTATATGAGAGACGTGTTCATCATATATGATCAGAATGGGGCGTTTGTAACCAAGATATGGTACAAGAGTCTTTATGAAGTAGTTTCTAAAAATTTCCAATATTATCCACCTTTGCGACTTGCTAAAAACACCATCCCTGTTTGCTGGGTAACCATGTGCTCCAAACGTTAGTTCCTTTAAATGTAAGTAACGGGGGTAGTTTTCACCAGCTGCATTAGCTCCAGCTAAAGCCGTGACATTTTCTTTGGCTGAACCGGCTGTAATTCTAGATGAAGGTTTTCCTTTTGCTCTAATTACTTTAATTCGGGAAGGATCGGAACACACGGAGGTTTCGTCTAAATTTTAAATACGTTCTGGCCTCTCAGCTATGCCTAATTCATCTAGAGTATTTTGCAAGAGATTAAAATACGCATTTATTAAAAAAGGATCAGTTGACTTCTTTCTACAATATTCCAATGTTTGTGGTTTCTTTGCAAATAGTGAGTGGCGTTTCTTAAATGATATTAACCAATCGATCATTCTTAAATGAATTGGGTGTCTTACAACATCGCTTACTTCAGAAGTGGAGAAACCATAGCCCCATTTTTCCATTGTTTTAATATTTTGAGCCAACTTACATTCTAGGGCACATGGGAGAGTGATTGGCCGACCATGTGATTTACTTTTGACGCCACGAAGTCCTTTTATTCGACTGTATAGGGTAATGTATTGTATACTCTATATTCTCTACTATCCTTTGCAATATTCAAAGTGCCTTTAAGAATTTCATTGACTGCTTTTACGACAGACTCCTCTCCATACGGAGCCCTCTTCTCATCTCTCTACTGCTCTTCTGTCTTCACTTTGCTTTCTAAAGGACTACGTGAAAGTGCATCTGCTACAACTAACTCTTTACCTGGTACAGGGGAATGTATGGTATACTATATTCTCTTTTAGCCTTTGCAATAGTCAAAGTGCCTTTCTGAATTACATTGACTGCTTTCACGACAGACTCCTCTCCATACGGAGCCCTCTTCGATTTTTTAACATAGGTTCTAACTATTTTTCTCGATACTTATTTCTTTACACTTAACCTTAAAGAAAAACAAAGGGGTAAGTGTAAATATTTTCTTTTGTACTTGCCCCAAACCAGTAGTTTTATGGGGCAAGTGTAAATTGCACGTGAAATAAAAAACCATAAATAATGATTGAAAAACTAAATTAGTTCATTAAATGGAGCCTCTTTCCTTCTACGATGCCGAAATTTAGGTTAAAAGTTTGAAAATACTCACTTATTTGCCGCATTAGAAAAAGTCACGTCCGATTAACGCACTAGCCGTTTAGAGGTTACGTTAGTCGGTAATGAAGGGTTTCATTAAATAAGTTATCATATCAGAACAAACAGATACTCGGAAGCATTGGGAGTTGCCCAACACTAACATTATCAACCTTTTTCAATGTTGGACCCAAGTAGAAGCCGAGTTTACACTTATCCCGGTTATACACTTGCCCCAGTCGACCCTATTCGAGTATGTTTACTGAATTGATTTTTATGTTTAAGTCTAAAGAGTTAATAATTTAAGTTAAAAATTTTATTTCTAGTTGGCCTGCTTACACACTGATTGCTACTTTTAGTTTCATATCCAATAGCTACTGTAGGATTAATTCCCGATGCAGTAGACAATGCTTCTTCTCGCACTTCACTTTGATCTACATTTATATTCACTTCCACCGCATCACTTGTAATCTTACTTTCAACAATTCTTTCTTGTAATGATTCACCATTCTGGATTTCAGCTTCTTTGTGAGTGTTAGTATGGAGCATTAATTAAATGCCAACGATTACGTCTAAAAATACCACGATTTGTTTTGACTAAAGATGATCTAGGTTCATCACTGCGACCCACTACCGTTCCATACACTCGCAGATCTGTAACCCAAACTGGATCACCTGACATAAATTCTTTTAAATCTTTAGCCCCATGCCTTTTATTATAATTTATTCTCTGTTTTTCCTTCCTTCTCTCTTCTCGTTCAATGGAAAGTTGAGAATTTACAATTTCTGATAATTTACTTGGTACAATAGGCAGGTGTGTTCTCAACTTTCGCGACATCAACAATTCTGCAGGACTAAAACCGTTTTCCAAAGGTGTTGTTCCATATGCCAACAGAGCAAGATCAATGTCTGCATTTTTCTTTATTAAATTTTTTGCAATTTTAACTGCTGCTTCAATACACCCGTTTGATTGAGAGAAGTAAGGACTGTTAGTTACAATTTGAAAATTATATTCGTTAGCGAATAACTGAAATTCACTTCTAAACTATAGAAATATAAATATCAAATAAAATATCGATTTTAACTGGAATAACAATATTTATTTTGCTTTATACTTATTTCGTCATCAATGTGCCATTGTTAAAAGCATATAAGCACATTGATGCCGAAATAAGTATAAAGCATAAATATTGTTATTCCAGTTAAAATCGATATTTTATTTGATATTTATATTTCTATAATTATGGATTTTAACAAAGTAAAGCTTGAAAATGTCAATAAATCACTTCTAAACTGCTCTCCATTTATCAGACCTTACCACTTCTGGGATGCCATATCGCGAAAACAGTTCTTTCAGTTTGGATATAATTCGGTGTGCAGTTAGATTGGATAATTGAAATATACAGGGTAGCTATTAAAGATTGGACCAAAGTCGTGGAGCTCAAACGCTTTGAGATATTGATTTGAAATTTGGAACACAATACGACATTATTTCGCATATTTTACAGTCCAGACAATTTTTTTTGACTCATACTTTCGGACCTCGGCCGCCATCTTCAATTTTCTTAAATGGTAATAGGGGCAACGCAATGCATCATTAGAAAGCTCAATTGTTTCTCTTTCTAACCATGGTAAATTGATATGGGGTTACGTAAGAAAATAATGGAGAAAAATTAGAAAACAATTTGCATGAATAAACTAGGTACCTACCTACTAAAATTAGACAAACAATTCTAATAGTTAAATAATAAATACCCTGTGATTGTTAAAACTATGGTAGTATCAAAAAACTGCTTAAGTTAACGAAGATGTTCAAACTGTTGTCCCATTTACTTGTTGACAGTAATGCACGCGCTTTATAAAATTTCCTAAAAAAAATCGCAAGGAATTGTGAGGGATGGCAGCTATTTCAGCATGAATCAGATTTTTTAATTCCGCAATACTGTCAGGTCTGCTAATGTATACGCAACTCTTTAAATGACCCCATAAAAAAAGTCAAGAGGACTCAAATCGGAATATCGTGCGGACCACCCTTTATTCCTTTCCTTCCAATCCATCTTTGGGGAAACACCATGTTTAAGTAAGTCTGTACTACAATTCCATAGTGGGGAGACGCGCCGTCCCAGCTAACAGAGTGACGTCATAATAACGTGTTATTTTCGTCAGCAATTACGTCACTTTGACTTAGCTAATGACGACAATTTATCGTAATAATGACGTGAATATGTCACAGCCCCAGGACGTCATATAATGACGTCACATAACGTCATAAGATGACGTCAGAAGACGTATTAGAAGACCGTCAGTAGACGTCGTAAGATGACGTCACGAGACGTATTAAAAAACCGTCACGAGACGTATTAAAAAACCGTCACTAGACGTCGTAAGATGACGTCACGAGACGTATTAAAAAACCGTCATTAGACGTCCTAAGATGACGTCACGAGACGTATTAAAAGACCGTCACTAGACGTCATAAAACGTCCTAAGATGACGCTACACGATGTCGTAAAAACCATTAGAAGGAACACTAAGGAAAAATAAAAACAGTAGTACCTATACAAGCAAAGTACAATTTTATTAATGACATATACTACATATAAGCATAATATAAGTATTAAATAATCAAATATTAAATATTAAGGGTCGATTTTACAATACTGGTATAAACCTGGAACAAACTATTCCCCCGACAACTACCATGGTTACATTTGTTACAAAAATTGTAACCCTGGTAATTGTCTGAGGAATAGCTTATTCCAGGTTTATACCAGTATTGTAAAATCGGCCCTAAATAATATAGTCGGGGCACACTAAAGGTGCATCTACGTTAGCAATTCATATATACGAAAAACTAATGAAACTAATTAGTAGTATTCAAATTAATCAGCATAATCAAGCAGGTCGTTACAGTTATACAGGAGTATATGCTTTTGTCAATATGTGGGTTTTTTTTTTCAAAATATTAATATTTTTTATTTTTATTCCCGTCTGTTTTAGATGGTTGAAAATTAAATAGTATACAAACCACAGTGGAAAGTTTCATTTCTATCTGGAGCATTTTAGCTCTCGATAGAAATGAAACTCTTTCCACCTGGGTATGTAATATATACTATTATTTTTTGCACGAATAATATGAATACAACTAATCAATAAAAATAATAACTGTAAAATAACATTCTATGGACTCATAAAAAGCATACTTTTAATACGTAATTCGCAAAAAAAATTACAGTTGTATACTGTTTCAAGATTGGTACCACAAAATTACCAGAAAATGCGATTGATGACGTAGATGCACCTTTAGCGTGCCCCGACTATTATACACATATTCTTATACTACAATGTGTGAGACAATGGAAATGAGATAAATAAGTCTCTTTCAAAAGGAAAAATAATACATTTTGCTGCAACCTCTGTTAAGGGGTAATTATAATAATCTTTTGATAGTTCTTTAACTTTAAAAATAAACAGATCTTTTGAATCAAATGGGTATTTATATAATGAATCATAAATAATAAATTTTTTGCCAATAATCATGGTAACACCATTGCAAACACTTATAATATTGTGTACTTGCACAACTTCTGACTTAATTAGACAATATGAATCAGCTGACGAATGGAAATGAGTCGATAACATAAAATTTTTAAAAAAGATTTTTTTAAATTGTTTTGAGTTAAGGTTTTGTTGAAGAAGTGGCCCTAGATTGTGTTGTAGTTCATGAACAACATTTTTTGTTTTCTTGATAAATTCATATGAAGAATTTACAGCTTCATTTTCTTTTATGCGGTTAGAAATTTGTTCTAGAGGTTTGTTTGGTGATTTTAACATGTGTTTTAATTTTCCTAAATAACTCTCAAATGGGAAAGCAGAAAAATTGTCCAAAGGCCCATAAATTTTTACATCTTCAGTTAAATGTGTCAACAGGTGCACATTGTACACTAAAAATTCTTTACCATAGATAATCTGACTATGTTCAATAAATACATTGAGTAAATGTGAGGCCAAGTGGCAACCCAAATTGGATATGTGGTTTTCTGAACTTAGAATAACAATTGCACAATGCAGTAATAAAAAATGTTCGTATACTGCAATATCAACAACATTGTGTAGAACAAGTGGTCCAAGGTAAAATAAAAAGAGTCTATATTCTGTAGCTTTAAATCGTGCCAACTCTGATAGTCCTCGGGGTTTCCGGTTAATTTCAACAGGAATACATTGCTTTAATGCCACCATTTTTTCAGACAATAATTGAACTATTTTACTTTGCAATCTGACATTTAAATTTCCACCGACCCAACAATTAAGCAATTTGCGCATGACTCCGAGTAAAACTAAGTGCATATAATCAATGGGAAAATGCGATACTAGACCAATGTTTAATTTCAATAATGGTGAAACAGCTAAATGATGGTCTTCGTCATCCTGCGACACAAAAGATGCATCCGTTCTCTTAGGTGCAGACAAGCCGCTGAATACCACCCGCCCATTTACATATTCACCATGCTCCATACATTTATCGCATGATGAATAGCCGCTATGAGACTTGACACATTTTAAGTACGCCCGTGCTGGTGCATCACAAATAAAACTATGAACCGTGACCTGATATCGGGTTCCCTTAAATTCAAAACCACATTGCAAGAGTGGAGAGAGTTCATTTATAAAATCTTCTAAAAACAAATTCAATGGTTTGGGTTTAGAAACACCACAAAATATACCAATAGGAAAAGGAGCGCATGAAAAATTTTTAATAAGCCCCAGTATGGGCCAAAACTGCATACTAGAGCTCCGAAATAAGGGCAGTCCATCTACATTAAAAGATAGATTAACAGTATGATTATCAAATTTCTTATTTTCTGTTAAATATTGCTTTATAACTCTTAAAATTCCAAAGTGAGAATAGTGGCCATTTTCAAGTTTTTTACTCTTGAAATGTACAGGGGTTTTTAAAAGGGTTCTACAATCTAAGGGTAATTCTGGGTGTATGGGAGCTAAAAGATGGAGTAAATTTGTTATTGCAGAATGCGGAACATTACTGTGTTCTTGTGCCCATTGACGCAATATTAAGCGAACCCTATTAGGTGAATCCACATTTTCTTCAGAATCATTGGAAAAACCCCCGTCTTCAAGAATATCAGAGTTTTCAAGAAAGTTATTATTAAAAGCATCTAACGATGTAGTAACCTCATCATCAGTCAAATTTAGTTGATGGTTTTCATTAACAAAAGTAGCACTTTGCTGTTCATATGTATGTGAAACTAAAGAATTATTTACAATATTATTATCTATAGCAGCACTATTTTGACTGGAGTGTTCAACATCAACTACATTAATATCACTAGAAATATTATTCATTACAGTTGCTACTCTGCGGTATAACTGTCGCTTTCCAACATACATTTTTTGTCTATGCTTTAGTCTTGCGCTACTCATGATGTACTCTAAATTATTGGAAAAAACTATTTACAGATAATGTACAGCCTAAACAGCTCCTACCTTCTCTCGTGGATTAATTCTAAACACTATATACATATTATTGAATTTTGGCATCATTCGTTCGCTCCTTCCTCGCTCTCTGTGGGGCATGTTTTAACCAAGTCTTTATGTTATCATTAATTTCGTTCTCCAATGTACTGGGTGAGACAGATTGAACAGCTCCTAAAATATTATTTATTAAATCATTTATTGAAACAAATTAAGTTTAAAGACTTACGCAATACAACAGTCTTCAAGTTTAATGCAGAAAAGGCCTTTTTTTGATTTCGAGTACCCAAAAAGCTAAATTCTGTAGCCAAGGTGTTCGTCATTAAATTCTTCAAAATAGTATTTGTTTTCGATGTTACATCTCTTCCCCCCAAAGTTGAAAAATAAGAAGACTGCAATTAGAAAGATTAATTAAATGAATATTATTATATTGTTTGCTTCTCACCACAGCCGTCAAGTTTTCTTTCTTGGTTAAATACTCTTCGATTTTTATAACATCACTAGCATCTCTCAATGGCAAATCAGCTGGTAGGTCTTCAGGTAGTTGAAAAATTGGCGATGAAACCGAGTTTCGATTATTTTGCAGTAATTTTATTATTTGGCTGTTTTGTTCCTTTAAATAAACCATAAACGCCAGAACTTTTTTCATAAACTCTGAAATATCATATTAATGTAACAGGTAATTATTACGTTTGGACAATAATATTACCATTTTCCCCTGGTTTACTGGTAGTGTCATTTGAAGCAGTAGTGATATGGCTTACATTGCTGGAACTCGGCATGCCACTATCATGTACAACATGGAAAACTTCTGATGATGTTATTTCTACAAATTAAGAGATAATATAGTACACTATGTATTAATAGGTACCTGCATTAATTGAACTTCCTACCTTTATTTAAGTTATTTAAATTTATTCTTGGGGGTCTTTGCAATAAACTTAGTGGAGTGTCATCGTCACTCGCTGAGTCTTCGAAAAGTCTCTGTGGAGGTTTACGTATCCTTTTTGTTGGTGAAGTACCGTCATCTACATCACTTTGTAAATCTGATGTGATTTCTGCTCGTTTAAGTTTTTTTGATGCTTTAGTAAAATCATCTAAAAAGAGAATCTTATACAAAAATTACTTTAGTGAGCACAATGTACTTACCAGTCTCAAAAAAAGTACGTGAAATAGTATATAATTCCCAAGAATTTTCATCAGGTGTATCACCTCTTTTAAGAGCTTTTTCATACAGGGCCTGATTTTTATATGGTGGCCAAAACACTTGCCGCTTTCGAGGAGTTAACCATTTGCTGCTCACTACAGCCAAACCGCTATCATCAGAAAATTCTACTCCTATAAAGGCCATACTATTACTGGATTGGGTCGGTGATAATTTTATAACTACGACAATACGAACAAAATTATATTATATGCATTTGCTTTTTACCGGGAAAACTAGAAAATCTAACCTCAACATACTTTACCGATGCAGCTTTAAAATTACATATTCCACTGATATATTACTTTTCAAATTTGTATTTATGAACTTACTTTAAGTAATCCTAATCACAATTCCACTTTTACGATCAATTATCAACACTTTTGGCGGGATACCGAAAACGTACTTTTCAGAATGATAGGTACGAAAAAGTAAACGGATTCACGAATCTAGACCATTCAAGGCATACGCATGATTATCTTAGTAATCCTAATCACAATTCCACTTTTACGATCAATTATCAGCACTTTTGGCGGGATATCAAAAACGTGGTTCAGAACGTTACGATAAAGCAAATGGATGCACGAGATCCATGAAAGCATCATGGAAGACAAGATTCCAGACGCACGCGAAACTTAAGTTTCAAGAGGCAACACTCGTCGTTCTGTCCGAAGACGGCCGAAGCCTAATTGCCAGCGCTCTGCAGTATGCCGCTAAATTTGAAATTGAATGAAATGTAAACCAGTCCCTAATAAAGATAATATTATAATAATGTTAATGTTTATACTATATCCTAATATTTTGAATTTTAATATGTGTTGTAAGAGGAATTGTAAATCCGTGTGACATAAAAATAGAATTATACCCAATCATAATCGTTTTTATTAAACAAAGACACAGAAAGTAACGGATTTTTCCAGAAAATGTTCTTTGAATTTTCGGTTATACTTACTAAACAAATGCGAAAGGTTCTGGTTCACTCCTTATCTGACTTTGGTATAATTGGTGCTTAGGTGTGTCACTAGTGTGTGACTAGTTTTGGACGTCAAAATTACGTTAGCTAATGACGTCATAAAATTGGTTACACACATGACGTCATTATTACGTCATATTCATACCAAATGACGTCCTAGACGAGAAATCACCAATTATTGACGTCATATTCACGTGACCATGTTTACTGGGGTCCTGCTGAATGTTTTCGTTGATTGCATTTGAATCAATATGATTTGGAAAAAGCTCCATAATTCGAGGAATAATATTTTCTTGTAGAAGTTGGAGGTATTTAGGAGAAGTTAAATCTGCTTTAATAAAAAAAGGTCCAATAATGCTGTTACCGACGCGACGATACCAGCCCATACGTTAACTTTCTGTGGTCTCTGTGTGTGAACTTCTTCCATCCAATGTGGGTTAGTGTCAGACCAGTACCTACAATTGTGCATGTTTACAAAGCCATGCAAATGAAAAGTAGCTTCATCGGAGAACACAACTGAGTTTGCAAAATTTTCATTTTCCGCGATAACTTCCATCATCCAATCGCAAAATTGCAGTCTTCGGTCAAAATCGTCTTCCACCAGTTCCTGCACTAAATGTACTAAGGCTGGAACTTATTTTTTTTAAATATGTAACGAGGCGACTGGCTAGTAGGTGAAAATTAGGAAGCAGTTTAATGACTTCTGTTTTCACTGAGGTCAGTCGTCTTCGTTTCACTCCGTGTCAATCCGACACTCCCGCCCTGACCGATTTTCAATCCGCCCAGTTTCGCCCCGAGTGGGGAGCCCTGGGCTCTGCTATAAATTCAGAGCACAGCTCAATTTTAGACACTTTTATAGTCAATTATTTTCCGAAATAAATTTGACTTAGCTTTCTGTTTCAGACGTATACAAGTTGAACAAGGACCAATTAGCCATCGAGCTTCGGAACCGAGGACTCGAAACAGGAGGCAAGGTAGAGGAACTACGGGCCCGGTTATCCCTGCATCTCAAGCTCGCAGGTGCCACTTCGCCAGCTCCCACAGAAACCAAAGGCCTCCCTCCGTACATTCAACAGCTGCAACCTCCACCACGGACTGTACCTCTTCCAACACACGCTCCAGCACCGACCACACTTCCGATGGTCTGCGATGTGGTAAGAAAATGGGGGGTAAAGTTCGATGGGGAAACCGACCCCATATCATTCCTGGAGAGAGTTCAGGAGCTGACGGAATGCTATCAACTACAGCGGGACTCCCTATTACAGACCCTTCCGGAACTTCTAAAAGGTAAAACTTTGTTATGGTATAGGAACAACAAAGACACCTGGCGTACCTGGAGGGAATTCGAAGTCCAGTTTCGAGCCCAGTATCTGCCAGCTAGGTTCACCATACGACTAGAGGAGGAAATCCGTAGGAGGACTCAGGGCAGCAGGGAGACCACCTCCGAGTACATCACCGCGATCCAAACACTGATGCGCCGACATGGAGGTTTCAGCTCAGGGAGTGCCCTGGAAAGAATATTTGAAAACTTACGTCCTGAGTTCAAAATGTATGTGCGAAGGAGAGACTTCACCTGCCTATCCGAGCTTCTCCAAATGGCAACCGAATTTGAAGACTTGAAGCTAGAAGAAGCAGCTTTTCGCCCACCACCGGTCCTCGCACAGGCGTACATAGCAGAAACAGCATACACGGATAGGAAATCGAAGGGTGAGAAAATGATTCCTGAAATGGCCCCTTTGACCACACCCAGATTCCCTACCAGAAACAATTTTACAAATAAGCAAAGGGTATTCCTACCCAACCCGAATACCAATTTACCTCCTCCCGTACAATTTAATAAGCCTCCCAATAGGCCGACAACATTGAGGGACCGGATCTGCTGGCGCTGTGGAGAAGCGGGACACTGGAGAACAGGCTGCCGTAACCCACCGAAACTCTTCTGCTCCTGGTGTGGCCAGCAAGGCGTCCGCTCAGACCACCAGGGATGTAGAAAGACACCGTCGGGAAACGCAAGGGGCCATCGGGACTAAGTGGACCATCCCGACAGGCCCTGGGGAGCGTGTCCTATTTGCCCAACAAATCCGAATGGAAAACCTGGCTCCAAGTGGTAAAAATATTTTGTACCAGAGAAACAACGTCCCCGGCACCTCTTGCTTCCATGGAAACCAGACTGTTTGCGGATCTCCAGGTATGTGGCGACGTATTCAAGGCCCTGATCGACACCGGGGCCACTCGCTCATATATAGGTCCGAGGTTGGGGACACTCCTACAGGAAAAAGGGTATAAACTCGAAACATCTAATCACACCACTGTACAATTGGCCGATGGTAGCCTTACAACTACTTCAGGCCAATTAACATTCCCCGCCACCATGGGGACTTTAATTTCAGTTTCCACTTGGGAGTACCTACCATCGTTAACTACGGAAGCGATAATAGGTTTGGATATACTCACCAAATGGCAGTGCATAATAGACCCGGACGACCAGACATTGCAATGCCATGGGGAAACCATCCCACTACAGGCGCTGGGAAGCACATTCGACGTAGGAGGCCTCCAAGCCCTAACCGAACCGCAACTCCAGCAGTTAAACAGGTTCCTGGAGCAACAACTACCACAGTTCGATTCCATCAAGGGACCTACAAACAAAACGCAACACATTATCAAACTAAAACCAGGTACAGAACCTATAAAACAGAGGTACTATCCCCGCAACCCGATTATGCAAGAGATAATTAATGAAGAGGTATACCGGATGCTCCAGGAGGGCATTATTGAGCCATCAACCAGTGCCTGGAGCTCCCCGGTGGTATTGGTTAAGAAAGCTTCGGGTAAGCACCGTTTTTGTATCGATTTCAGAAAGGTCAACAATGCAACGGTTCCCGATGCCTACCCACTCCCGTTCATCCAGGGGATCCTGGACAAATTGAGAGGAGCTCGGTTTCTATCCACAATAGACCTTCGTCAGGGTTACTGGCAGGTTCCCCTGTCATTGGAGAGCCGACCAATTACAGCATTTACCGTCCCCGGGCTTGGACTCTTCCAATTCAAAGTGATGCCTTTCGGGCTACATGCAGCTCCAGCGACTTTCCAGCGGCTATTGGACTCGATAATTGGGCCAGAACTAGAACCAAACGCGTTCTGCTACCTGGATGATATTATCATAGTCAGCAGCACCTTTGAGGAGCATCTCCAACATTTACAGACGGTCTTCAGTCGTTTGCGGACCGCAGGATTACAGTTACAACCAGAAAAATGTATATTTTGTAGGTCAGAACTCCGGTACCTTGGACATGTAGTAAACCGCCATGGAATCCAAACCGACCCAGAGAAAGTGGAAGCCATCCTCCAGGTGGAACAACCCAAGACAGTCAAGGCCATCCGCAGGTTCTTGGGAATGGCTTCCTGGTATAGGAAATTCATTCCCAAGTTCTCAGAAACCGCAGCACCGTTAACGCTTCTTCTACAAAAGAATCAGAAGTATATTTGGGGCGAAGAACAAACAGATGCCTTCAACAGGTTAAAACAAGCACTTACCTCTGCACCAATCCTTGCCTGTCCTGATTTCCAGATCCCTTTCTGCTTACAGACAGATGCCAGTAATACGGGTTTGGGTGCCGTCCTTACCCAGGTCCAGGAGGGCGACGAAAGAGTCATCGCCTACGCCAGCCGCACACTGTCCGCTGCAGAGAAAAATTATTCAACCGTGGAATTGGAATGTCTCTGCATGGTATGGGCAATAAAGAAGTTAAAAGGTTACCTTGAAGGCTACCACTTCACGGTGCTCAGCGACCAACGAAGTCTGAAGTGGCTACATTCCGTTCCCCAGCCGACCGGTCGATTGATGCGCTGGACTCTCGAGCTCCAGCAGTACGACTTCGACATACAGTATCGGAAAGGGTCACTCAACAGGGTTGCAGACGCCTTGTCCAGGGCAAGGGAAGAGGAAGAGCTACAAAAGCCTACGCTAAGTGCCACAAATGCAGCGGAACAGGAACCAGTATGTAAGTGGTATAACAAACTAAAATCAGTTGTATTATCAGAACCAGAAGACTACTCGTCATACAAAATACAAGAAGGAAAATTGTTCAAATGCTTTCCAAATACCAGTACCGCACTAACCGAAGGTTTTCATCCTCTATGGAGGCTGTGTGTCCCGACTCCACAAAGGAACGCCGTCCTCAAGGAGTGCCACGACGACACAGGACACCTGGGGATACAGAAGACGATACACCGCATTCACCAGCACTATTTCTGGCCAGGTATCAACCGAGACGTGGTAAAATATATCCGGTCCTGCAGGTTGTGCCAGGAATTCAAAAAATCCCAGGAACACCCAGCCGGTAAAATGTGTTGGTCCCGGGTCGAAGGTCCATGGGAGATCGTAAGCACAGATCTCATTGGGCCATTGACGAGATCATCTAAAGGTAATATTTATTTATTAGTATTTATGGACAGGTTTACAAAATGGGTCGAAGTGCACCCATTAAGGAAAGCTACAGCAAACACGGTGATAAAGGCGTTCCAAGAGAAGATTATCTACCGATTTGGGACTCCGAAAATCCTTGTTTCGGATAACGGCCCACAATTTGCAAATAAACTGTTTCAGGCATTAGCAAAAGAGTACAACATAAAGCATCAACTCACCCCTCCGTATACACCCCAGGCAAACCCAGTCGAGCGAGTCAACAAAGTCATCGGCACCATGCTGGCTCAAATGTCGAAAGGGAACCAGAAGGCATGGGACATCAGTCTACCGGAGTTGATGTTTGCCATCAATACCGCTCGCCACGACTCAACCGGTTTCTCTCCAGCGATGCTCAACTATGGCCGCGAGATGCTGCCTCCAGGTTCGCTAAGAGACCGAGCTGACCCAGAAGATGGCCCAGAACCTCCGGATTACCCTCAATTTCATCAACAGCTCCAAAAGCTAAAACAAATTCATACATTGGTAAGAGAGAATATGGGAAAAGCGTTCGCCAAACAAAGTCACCATTACAATTTACGGCGACGAGATTGGCGACCGCAGGTAGGGGACTATGTTTACAGGAAAGAATACGTACTGTCCGATGCTGCAAAAGGATTTTGCACAAAACTAGCTCCGAAGTTTGCAGGACCATTCCGGGTCAGCAAGGCCATTTCCCCGGTGATGTTCCAGCTGCAGGAGGCCCAAGGAAGACGTGGGGCTGGAACAGTCCACGTCAAGGATCTTAAGCCAGCTGACGAGCCACCCCCACCACAAGTGGCCATAATGGTGGGAAAACCGGAAGTGGGGAGACCAGAAGGGGGGATTACCTCCCACACAGCAATAAAAGAACAGCAACAGGTACCTGAAAATCAGTTTTGTTATAGTCAGAAAACGATCAACATGGCTCCAACAAAGCAACCGACCCGCAAGTCCAAGAGCCGCTCGAAGGGGATTAGGAAGATCCGTCCGTGGAACCCGGCCCAGTACCTGCCACCGAGGCCAGTCATTCAGTCTCCCGATGGCATCGTGGCCCGTATCAGCACCAGGGGTATTGGGCCGGCGACTATTCACATCCCGTCACCAGCCGACCCCAAGTACTCACCAGGTCTGCCAGACTACCGAAGTCCTGTTCCAGCAGTCCAAGAAGGCAACCTGGTGAAGAAGCTGCGGAACCTCTTCGGGGATTCTCCTAAAACGCCACCGCCAGCCACGGGGAGAGACGGCCTCTACTACTCTCCCATGCCTGTAACTCCGGACCTCGATAAGCCACCGCTGACTCCCGGAACACCACCATCATGTTTGGAGAGGAAGAAGAAGGAAGCCCTGGACGTTCCGCAGGAGCTTCTCCAAGATCTTTTCCCCACCAATCCCGGTTCCGGGTCAGTCAGCGGAATCCAAACAGTGGGGATCCAGTCGTTGGAGGTCACTACCCCAGCGGCAGTTCAGGAGCCAACGGTAACAACCCGAATCCCTGACCTTCCTTCTGCTTCTTTTGTACAGGTCCAAAAGAAGAAGACCAGGAGGAGCAAGAAGAGCCACAAGAGGGTCCGAGTATTTTTGGACTCTGGATGCTTCGTGAGGGTCCGAAAAGACAAACTGGACAGCATCCAGTTGTCACCGATCTCATCAGCACCAGGTTCATCCGCTATGGTGACCAGTCCCTCGGCATAGTCTTCAACAGGCCTGCAACGTGTATATAGTTTTGTAAATATTTTTGTGTACATACCGTTTACTAACTGTCCCATTTAATTTTTTTTTTTTTTTTCATTTAACCCCGTTTATTTTTCTTTTCCCCCGGGAAGGGAGGAATGTAACGAGGCGACTGGCTAGTAGGTGAAAATTAGGAAGCAGTTTAATGGCTTCTGTTTTCACTGAGGTCAGTCGTCTTCGTTTCACTCCGTGTCAATCCGACACTCCCGCCCTGACCGATTTTCAATCCGCCCAGTTTCGCCCCGAGTGGGGAGCCCTGGGCTCTGCTATAAATTCAGAGCACAGCTCAATTTTAGACACTTTTATAGTCAATTATTTTCCGAAATAAATTTGACTTAGTTGCCGAGAATTATTTAGAACTTGTCTAAATAATTTGACTCCGTTCAACCCGTTTTAAAAGTTCGATTCATTCCGAGACCCAGATTAAAAATTGACCTGAATATTTTCAGCTCTTAAAGCAAACAGAGTAGTGGCTAATAATTACAGTGATCTGTGGTGTACAAACGATAGCTGGTATATTTCAATTTTATTTAATTTCCTGACCAATTGATTGTTTAATTATAACCCGCCTTGTCTCTCCGAGAATTTGTAAACGTTGCATGTGTATGATCCTAGGGTCGTAACATAGCACTTTACTTATTCAAACTAATTATCCAGACGTGCATGTGCTAAACGTTGCATTCTGGTATATCATTAGCTTTTTGTATTAGTTTGATGTCAGTAGTAAGATCACGTGCAAACGTAGCTCTGCTTTTGTCATCCTATTACTACTTAAAACTAGTGAATTAAACAATCAATTGTTTTGCTAGTTAATATCCTGTATAAAGTTAATTACATACCAGAGTAGTTGGTACATCCCTGAGATCACGTGAATTTAAACACTACCCGAATCAATCATCGATTGACACTCAATTGTTTTATTTTCATACGCAATCCAATTTTACAGTAAATTGATTGCTTACCAGATTATTTTGTCCATCCCTGACCGAATTCTTTTGTTTATCACTGGAATTAAATTCCATATTAAAACTTTCTTTGATATCACTTACCCGTTATACCAGAAGACTCCTGAAGGGGTCGAAGCCCCCATAACACTTTATTTCACATTTGATTCCACTATACCCGTTTCGCCATTGAAAATCCTTCGTGGCCATTACCGCTTCGTTCGGCCTGCGCAATCCCGGTTTAGTCCAAGTTGCGCACTGGACTTAGTCCCGTTTACACAGACCCCAATTTCAAAGAACCATTCACACCCGGAAATATTAACTTACTTATATTTAACCTGAATTTTATAATTAAATTATTTATGCTTTATTTTCATGTACATAAATTGTAAATACTTAATATTGTTCCTGAATAAATTGTTCATAAGGTTTATCTCCAGTTATTTATTTAACCCCTTTTATAAAGGACCCTGGATTTTCCCGCTAAGCTACCCTAGTGCAAAAATAAATACTGTACGTTCAAGGGGGAACGTTACAAATATGGTTTGCAACGATCGTCTGCACATGTTGTGGTTTAACGCCAGTTGTTGCACAGACGTTTTTGGTTGCTGAAGCACATCCAATATTACGTCTACAGAATTCTCATTATTTGTAGCAGTTCTTGTACGACCAGGTGTAGAACGATTCTTTACAGTTCCACA
Source organism: Hemicrepidius hirtus (assembly GCA_963082805.1). NCBI lineage: Eukaryota > Metazoa > Arthropoda > Insecta > Coleoptera > Elateridae > Hemicrepidius > Hemicrepidius hirtus. The sequence continues at coordinate 29,827,101 of OY720161.1, read as the reverse complement.
TTCCTTAAATCTTTGTAATCGGATTGTGATCGGGATGCGCTGTATTAAATAAATGACGAACTTCGTGGGATCGTTTTCTGTCACCATACCCAATCATCACCAGAATTCCTATACCTTCAGTCAACCAATCCATCATTTAAAAAAATCAAATTGTTGAGTTTCTAAGAAAAGTATGACAGTTTTGAAGCTAAGCACTGCCTTAGAGCTCACGAGCTGTTTTCTTATCGGGTGCTCTGGTTTCCGTGTACCTTGATGGCCCCAATATTTCCAGCTGAATTCTGGAAAGGCCGCACGTGCTGTAGCTTCCAAAACGGCGATCTCGGAGGTGTTCTTTTCACTTTCCCCTTTTTATTTTCTTATACAGCCACAACCTACGTTAAAGTGGGACTAGCCCGGCTTAGCTACACTTGGCAACAGCGCGTGAGGTCTAGAACTTAGTAATGTTGTGTTGGTTCTGTCATAACCTTGGTTGTGTGAAACGTTGTTTTTGTCGTTTATGATATGTATTTGTGAATAAAATAGAGTACGGATTAATGACAGCGCAGGAGATACATTAGTTGTTAATTTGCGAACTTTTAACTGTGGAAATTGTGTTGGTTTCTACGGAAATTGTGTTAGACTCTGTTTTGAGGTTAGAATACGTTGGACTGATTATAATACTGAAATGCCTAGAAATTGTTGTGTGCCGAACTGTAAGTCTAATTATAATAGCACTTTAAAATCTACTGAATCTTATGTTTCGGTGTTCTTATTTCCCAAAGAAGAAATTTTGCGGTCAAAGTGGTTATCTTCTATTCCTCGTAAAGACTGGACACCATCAAAAAACTCTGTAGTGTGTATGAAACATTTTAGGGAAAGTGACATTATTAGATATGAAAACGGAATATCCCCCAATGGGACACCTTGTAGTATTGTTAAAAGGTGTCCAAAATTAGTTGAAAATGCAGTTCCAACTCTTTTTCCTAATTTACCAGCCTACTTGTCTAAACCTGAAGTTGTTAAAAGGAAACATCCTGAAGAACGACGACGAAAGGCTATTGAAAACCACACGCGATTAGTGACAATTTTTGAAGAATCCGATGTGATTCAACATTTTTCAACTTTGAAGACTCAGTACTCTGAAAAACTACAACTGCCCGACTGCTGGAATATAATTTTTAAAGATTCAAAAATGTGGTTTTATAAATTAGATTTTGACATTAACATTTTGTCACTTAATACTCAAATTGTTATAAACGAACAAATGGAACTAGTTGTTGTTCATAAAGGAAGTTTATTAACATTCAATGATTTGAAATGGGTATTACCAGTTGATATGAAAGTATCTCGTTGGTCCCAGTTAGAGAATTTATTGGCCCGTTTTAAGTTTGCTTTTGATTACCACCGTGATGAAGTTTTCAGTGAATCTTTGGAGATAGAAGTAGAAAATTATCTAGAAAAATGTTTGGAAGTTCTGGGGAAAGCGTTTTGTGTTGCAAGCAGTTGTGACTACGTTTACACACAAAATCTAGAGATAATCATGGACCAATTAAAACAAATTAGAAATAGGAAGAATAGGTATTCCTCGGGAACAATCATAATGGCCTTTATGTTGTATTGCCAGTCCCCTGTAACATACGAAGTAATAAGAAAATTTTATATTTTACCACATAAACGATATTTGCAGTATTTATCTTCAAACCTAGATATCTCTCCGCAGCAAAATCTTAGCAATGAACATTATCTCTCTTCTATTTCAGCATCTTTGACAGCTAGAGAAAGAGTAGTAGTTTTATTGATAGATGAAATTTATATAACATCAAGATTAGATTATAGGGCCAAGAATATTATAGGATATGCCTCAAATTCAAATGAGCTAGCCAAAACTATTCTCGCATTTATGATTTGTTCTGCATTTGGCAATTTTTCGGAAATTGTAAAACTGCTACCTGTCCATAACATTACAGGTAATGAAATGATGCCAATAACCCTCACCATTATTGACTTAGTACAAAAGTGTGGCTTTGAAGTTTTATGTATCATTACAGATAACCACAGAATAAATCGAAATATGTTTAATAGGTTATCTAACAATGGCACACATTTTCCAAATCCCATTAATTCTGATAAAAAGATTTTTTTAACTTATGATTTTGTCCATGTTTTTAAAAATATCCGTAACAATTGGTTGAACTTAAAAAATTTAGATAACGCTTTTGTTTTTCCTTGTTTTGACACAGATGAAGTAAATGTTGCAAAATTTAAAGATTTGCGAGATGTGTATGATTCGGAAAAACATCTTGTTGTGAAGAAGGCTTTCAAACTCAATTATAAAACTGTATATCCCACTAATTTGGAAAGACAAAAGGTATATCTTGTTGACAACATATTTCATCACACTACAATAGCTGCCATGAAAGATCTCAAGTATTATAATACTGCTCATTTCATGGAAATAATTAGAAATTGGTGGGACATTGTCAATAACACAAGCACTTATAAAGGTATTACGAAACGAAATGAGTTTTCGAAGCCAATAACATCAGAACCAAATGATTGTAGAGTGCAGTTTTTGCGTAATTTTATAATTTGGTTAGATAAATGGCATAGTTTGGAAACAAATGGGCATCTCACTAAAGATACTTATGGGGCACTTCGTCAAAGTACCTCTGTTTTCTTGGAATTGGTAAACTATTGTTTCCAGAACTTCGAAATTTCATATATTTTGCCTGGTAAATTTACAACAGAGAAACTAGAGAAAAGGTTTGGAATCTATAGATTGTTATGTGGATGTAATTACAACGTGTCTTATGATGATGTAGTTCATGCAGAAAAAAAATTAGGCTAAAGCACATTTTCAAGAAATCTGGAAACTCCTCCTTTGCCGAAATCCAGAAAAAATTTCAAAATCCCGACAGTCTATGTGAAACTCAAGTGCACAATTTTGAGGACTCCTCTGTTGACATCAGTAAATTTATAGATATACTAAATACAGATTATCTGACTGATAGTGATGTAGATGAAGCAATTACAATTTATATTTCCGGCTATGCTTCTCATTCCATTTCAAAAAAGTTAAATTGTGAATTTTGCAAATCTGTTATTGTAGAAGATAAGGGAAGTTTTATAGGGAATGAATACTTTGATAATCTGCAAAGAGGCGGTCTCTCTCTTCCCACTACTTATGTTACTATAATTTTTATCCATCAGTTTGCCATATTTGACACTTTAATCAATGACAATAGTTTAGAGTTAGAATTCCTAAAAAGTTGCAATCAAAAGCAAATTTTATGTCAATTAACTTTGCTTAGTATCAAATCCGACGTTGTTTATGGTGAATTTTCACAGATCTGCATTTGTGGTCAAAAGTACATCAATATACTCTATAAGTTACTTTCAGTATTTCCAAATGTGTTTATGAACAATTATGTAAAACAGTGTAATAATATGCTAATACACAAAGCTGCTAGCAGCAAAAAAACAAGTACCAAGACATCTAAGTCGAAAAAAAGGAAATTAAATACATTCAATTAAATTGTATATGGTTTGTAAAAATCTAAATTCAATAAATTCTTTAACATAGTTAGTTTTTATTTGCTTTCTTTGTTGCTTATTTTATTTTCTCTACACTGTATTATATGTAATATTTGTTAGTGTACATTTTCTATTGCTACTGAAATTTTAAATGAAATTGCTGAAACAGTTATCTTGTACCACTGTACATGCAATAGTCACAACCGCGCGAGTGAACCTCTCGAGACAGATCGAAGCGACGTTGTCAAGGTTCTCAGCACGGCTACCGTAGCCCCTCTTTAGAAGTGGGTGCCACTGCAGCTCCCTCTTTAGAAGTGGATGCGACTGCAACGTCTTCTTTGGGAGTGAAATTTATTTCAGAATATGGTCGGTCTGTGAGGTAAGAACTTAAAAAATCCTGTTCAGTAAAAATACAGGAGTTAATGGCCATATGCCAGTACAAGCAAAACCCTTTTGTATGTTAATCGGATTAAATGCATGGGGAAATGCAGTTCCAACAAGACCAGGAATCTTATAAATTGAAATAGTCTCTCCAGGATGAGTGCGCATAAAATCATCAGCCACTTTGTTATGGAATGCCTTGAAAGGACCAAATACACTCCTGTCGGTCGAGGGGCTGCAGTCTTGGAGTAATATGGGATGGCAAGTTCAGTAGCGTTATTCCGTTATCCTTGACAATCTGCAGACTTTTTGGAGTTATGTGCGACTCGTGTTTATCAAGGATGATTAGAGATGGGTGGTCCGCAGACAACTTTCTGAATTTTATGAAGTGGGTCAAAATATTTTCAAAATTTGCTCCAGTCATCCATCTACTCTAGTGGGCGCACTCTGAACCGGGGGGAGCACCAAGTCTCATTAAATCAGTAACCCTTTTTTTTGGAAAAATGAACAAAGGCGGCACTGCTGTCCCAATGGCACTTTCAGCACAGCAAAGTGTCACTAGAGTTCCCCTTTCTGCTGATGTAACTTTAGAAACCTGCTTCTCCCCCTTACTGTCGATTATCTTTCCAGGTCTCTGGACGATGGTCACACCTGTCAACACATTTTTCATTTCATTTCAATTAATTTATTTGTCGTTTGATACATGTTAATTGTATATAGACATAGTCAAAATAATCAATACGTTATTACATTACTACATCAAGTACAAGTAAACAATTTATATTCAACTATAATTAATTACAAATTAATTACAAATAAAATTTAAATACAATTAATTTCCGCAGTTTGTGTCCAAATAGTGTCATTTAAGATTTCTCTGTGACAATAATATGCTTTTTTTATCAGTAGGTCCGAAATATTTCTTTTAAAAGTCCTGTAATCAACTGTTTTGTAAGTGTTTGGCAACTTATTATAAGTGTTTATCGCCATGTATTCCGGACTCTTCTCATACAGGGCTGTTTTGTGCATAGCTATTTCCAATGTGAAATTTTGTCTCGTGTTATAATTGTGGTAATCTTGTAATTTTTTTAATTTGCACAGATGTTGTTTGGCGTATAATAGTAGCACGTATATACAGGGTGTTTGCAGTCTTATAATTTTATTTTTAAGGGGTGATTAACCACCTTAAAAGAAGGTGATTAAACCTAAAAGTCCTTAACAAAAGTTGCATCATAAGAGAGATATGATTTTTTAAAACAATTTTTAACAATTAACTTTTTTATTTTATTTACAACAGTTGTTCGAAGTTATCGCCCTGTTGTTGAACACAAAGTCTCGCTCGACGTATCCATGAATCGTCATAACTTGCAAGCCCTAGGTCTTGCCGTCGAATTGTCGTCGCAGCTGCTTCAACACGGTTACGAAGATCTTCCAAGTCAAGTATTTCATTGGTGTATACCATACTCTTCATAAGGCCCCATAAATAAAAATCTAGGGGTGTCAAATCGGGTGACCGTGGAGGCCACGGAACAGGACCACCTCGACCAATCCATTTGTTTTCAAATGCAATGTTCAAATGCTGCCGAACTAAACGATTAAAATGGAGGGGTGCGCCATCTTGTAAAAACCACATTTGTCGACGTACATCCAAAGGAACCTCTTCTAAAAGTTCTTGCAAATGATTTTGCAAAAATAATAAATAGTCATTTCCTGTTAATCGATGTGGAAGCACAAAAGGGCCAACAAGTTGGCCGTTGACCAGTCCAGCCCAAACGTTTATCGAAAATCTGTGCTGGAAATGATTGCGACGAACAGCATGTGGATTTTCGGCCGCCCAGAGATGACTATTATGACAGTTATTTATGCCGTTGCGTGTAAAAGTTGCTTCATCAGTCGCTAATACAAAGGAGGAAAAATTTTGATTTTCAGCATGTTTTCGTAGAAACCATCTGCAAAATTGCACACGTAGAGGATGATCTTGAGGTTGCAAAGCTTGCACTTTTTGGAAATGGAAAGGGTACAACTGATTCTCCCGCAGTGTTCGCCAGACAATCTGATTTGAGACACCTACTTGGCGAGATATTCTTCGAGTACTAGTAGAAGGATCTTCTTCAGCTAGGTTTAATACTTCTTCTTCGGCATCCAAACTTCGTCGATGCCGGCCAGGTCCACCACCACGTCCTTGACGTGGTTGAATTGCGCCATTTTCTCTTGAACGGAGTACTAGGGCAGTAAATGTTTGTGGAATAGGCGTTACTCTGTTAGGAAACCGCTCATAGTACAATCGGCTTGCAGCGACAGAATTTTGGTGTGCTTCCCCATAAATTAACAACATGTCGACGTATTCATTATTAGTGCGATGAGCCATTCGTGATTACTTTCTTTAGCAAAATTATAACAACAATTTAAGGAAAACCAACAGTGTAGTGACAACAGATGAAATAGCTTCACAGATGGGAAAAATTACTGGCAACAGCCTACTTAATAACAAATTCGTGGATATAGTTGTAAATAAAATAAAAAGTTAATTGTTAAAAATTGTTTAAAAAAACCTATCTCTCTTATGATGCAACTTTTGTTAAGGACTTTTAGGTTTAATCACCTTCTTTTGAGGTGGTTAATCACCCCTTAAAAATAAAATTAAAAGACCGCAAACACCCTGTATAAATTGCCGGTACCGTCATTATACCCTGTTTGATAAATAATTGTTTGCAACTATTTCTCGCATGTACAGTCAGCGACAAATGTTTTCACCAGTATGATACCACTGAACACGTTTTTCTGAGAAATATAAGAGGTACCATAACGTCGTTCTTATTGTTTTATACAGGTATCTTGGTAACACTGTTAACAAGATGAAATGAAATATACAGCTCGACCAAGCTTACAATGTTGAAAGGGGGCGTGTCCGGCGCTGGTATAGTTTTTCAAAGTACAGTCAAAATAAAAACATTTAGACGGCAAATTTAAATAATTGTATATATTTTTCATTCGAAGAATTCCACGACCTTCTGAATGATATTTCTGGCTTCAAAACATTCTGACAAACACTGAAATTATTAAAATTTCAAAAGTCAATTGAATTTTTTCAGTGAATGTACTTTTGAGTTTAATTGTTTGCTATTGGTTGACGTATTGTCGCGCCTTGTCTTTCAAAATTTAGTTGACATATTTTCCGGGGCATTTGTAAGCTTGGTGGAGCTTTATAAATGTGTCATATTTCTCAGTAAAGCGGGTTACAGTGGTACAAGACTGGTGAAAACATTTGTCGCTGACTGTACACATCAACTTTGTAAATAGTCTCTGGGCCATAAGCGTGCTTTTCAAATACCTTTGACAAATTTCCAAAGAATTCCTTTACGGTTGTGTCATTAAAAGCGGTTGCTGTTCCTAAACTGGTCGCTTGTGGGGTTCGCAAAGATAATCCTGGGCAACAGCAAATTCATAAACAAACTTCCTAGTCTGACATGGTGTTAAACCGTAGTTCAGTTTGCTGGATTGAATCAAATAATTTGCAAGATCATTTTCTTGTTCCATTGAAAAAAGTTGTCTCCCCACCCCACCAGATCTTACTTTATTAACATACCGTCCCAAGATTTTTCTATCCAAATTCTCGCCCTTCTCTATTACTTGTTTGACTGCAGCTTTCATTCTTTCAGGGGACACCTTGCATCTAGAATTTTTACCAGATTTCCATTTAAACGGCATTCTGAAAAGAATAATCAAAAAAATCTTTAGAAATGCATTCAAACTGATATATTAATCTAAAGATAATTAACCAACAAACAATTTAAATTAACCGAATTGTTTATTATAAATATAATTAATTTGACTTACCTGCAGCCTTAGCATTAATATTAAAAATACACAATTTTTTCTATGTAATCAAACACCAACTACTACGACGTCTGTCACTGGAATGATTTCCCATTATGCAGGATTCATTTTAGAGGTGTGTCGACTATGCACCACTAGGTTGCAGCACATTTCAATAATTTAAAGATGTGAAACTTAGGGTTGCTAAAAATGGTTTCTTATTAATGGAACACCCTGTATATTTTTATGAATTTCGAAATTTCCTAAATTATGAATATTATAAAGGCTGTCTGGAGGGCATTCTCATGTAAACTATACTGTTGCAAGTAATGGCCACCTTTGTATGTTTAGCAGCCTCTTCCACTCAATAATACCTACTACATGTACACAATTAAAAGTATAATATAAAGTTTTAGAGTTAAAACTGTGTAAAGAGGTACCTCACTTACGCTTCATGTCTGTTAATATTCTATTATATTTAATTAAACGGGGTTACCAAACTCGTAAATTTCGGGTATTTAATGGAAATGTGGGAATGCATTTGAACTAAATCTAAAGAACATAAAGAAGAAATGAATCAAATTAAAAACAAATATAAAGAAATTGAGAACTTAATCCTAGAAATGCATTCTTTGGAAGAAAATGAAATATACATATAGATATTTGCAGTTTATATCCAACAGTACAATGTTATGATGATTATCCAGTTGGACATTCTATTAAAATATTCAAACCTTCTACATATGATCCAAAATGGTGTGGATTAATAAAATGTGCAATTTTACCACCAAAACGTTTGTATCACCCCGTTTTACCTGTTAAAAACAAAACCAAATCTGGTGCAGAAAAGTTAGCATTTCCATTACGTCAATTGTGTGCAAAATTAAATAATCAAAAAGATATATGCACTCATGCAGAATCTTAAAGAATTATCAGAGGAATCTGGCGTACAAACGAGGTAGAAAAATCAATTGAAAAAAGGTTAGAAAATAATAACTCTTGACGAAGTTTGGCATTTTACAAAAAAATCATAAAATTTGTTTAAAGGATATGTAAAAGCATTTATGAAAATTAAACTAGAAACAAGTCCTTGGGAAAACGATTTTGAATCACAAGAAGAATACAGCAAAGCTGTAAAAGAAATTTTAGGTATAGAATTGAGTAAAATAGAAAATAATCCTGGAAAGAGAACTATTGCAAAAATATTCTTAAATTCCTTATGGCGTTAATTTGGTCAGAGACAAAATATGGGGGCAACAGAATATGTTACAGATGTTAAAAGATTTTATGAAATTTTATTAGATGACAGACTTGATAATATACATATAAATGAATTAAATGGAAATATGTTACAAATTGATTACTAGTATAAAATTACTACGTAGCAATTTTTTTCAATACCGATATACCGTGAATTTATTTTAACATGCAATATGGTCTTGTCGTATCCATAACGATTTTGGAACATTCATTGTTACCCAATAGTTTCTAACGACACCCCAGTCAACGTGTAAATGAGTTTATTTTAAAATGCAATATAGGAACAATAATTTTATTGAAAAATAAAGCTCACAAAATAACAACGAGGTAGGTACAAATTAATTTATAATAAATTTTCAAAAATTCCACCATTAACAATTAAACAATGACTTAATCTATTATAAAAATTGTTCAAAACGTTATTTATTTGCTGGGGCGTTATGTCTCTGGAAGTATTTGTAATTCTATCCTTCAACTCCTCCAAATTGTTAATCCTTTATCCATTAAAGACTTTCGTTTATAAATATCCCCAATAGAAATAATCATTTGGGGCGAGGTCAGGGGACCTTGCCGGTCACTCTATTTCTCCACCTCGTCCGATCCATCGATGTGGCAACGTTTGATTCAAAAAAAAATTTGTAGTTCGGGCGTTATGACTAGGTGCTCCATCATGTTGATACCAAACATGCCTAACTTCGAGATTAACAGCATTTAAGGCAGGCAAGATTTGTTGCTGAAGTAAATTCAAATAAGTCTGAGCATTTATATTGCCTTCAATAAAAAATGGGCCAATTATATTCGTTACAATAATGCCCGCCCACACGTTAATCTTAAGTGGTCTTTGCGTTCTTGTACTATAATATCGATGAAGATTATGTCTACTCCAGTATCTTGTATTTTGCCAATTCACTTCACCGTGTAAATAAAAAGTGGCTTCATCCGTGAAAAGAATCTCTTGCAAAAAATTTGGATCATCATTTATTTTTTCCAGCATAACTTCACAAAAAGTATTTCTTGTTTCTTCATCTCTAGCAATTAACTCTTGGTGATTTTGATAATGGTATGATTTAAAATGTTCTTTTTTTAACAATTGGTAAACCGCACTTCTGCTTACATGAGTAAGTTGCGCTATTTCCCTGGTAGATAAAGTATCATTTTCTTCCACAATCTCTAGTATTTCTACCCTTTTTTCTTCTGTGAGAACTCTAGTGGTTCTATTTCTTTTTGAACGATTTGCTTGGACACATCCGCTTCGATTGAATTTCTCAACTATTCTTAAAACGGTACTTGGACTTGGTATAGGACGGTCAGGAAATGTAGCATGAAATAGTTCACATACTTGCTTTAAACTATATTCTTTGTACCAGTTGATGAACATAATCCTTTCTTCCGTAGAATACATTACTTTAGTAAGTGACGTGTTGCATTTTAAAATAAACGCATTTACACATACTGTCATTTGTATCTACGGAAACCTTTCAGGATTCGTTTATAAACACAAAATAGAAAGTGATTGTTGTTGTCAATGGAAACTAATGTACATATGTTGCACGTTAAAATCAATTCACGGTATTCATAGCTGCTTTTACAAGTGAAAATACAAGACTAAGATTGTACGAAATGTTAAGACATATTAGGAAAAAGTGTAGTATATTATGATACAGATAGCTTTGTATATATAGATGATGGCAAAAACACAGTTAAAACAGGCTGTCTATTGACAGATTGGACCGATGAATTAGGTAAAGAGCTATGTATTGTTGACTAGGTATCAACAGGTCCAAAGAGTTATTGTTATAAGACTAATACAGGTAACTAGTCGTTGTTTATTCTCCAAATTAATTGTTACATCATCTACATCGGAATCAAATGTTACGATATCTTCGGGCCGAATAACTTCCGGACTTGCCGTTGGACGGGCAAAATCGTTATTGCCAGCCTTTGACATATTATAATTGTTGCAACGAATTGGTTTCTGGCACCTTGGATGCGAACATTTCCGAACAATTCCATTTTTTTCACCTTTTTTTTTAATCGGTATTCCCGACAACGTTCAATTTGCAACTGACGGAACTCGTACATCATGGCCGTTAATATCCATGAGCTAGGGGAGCTAGGCCGTTACAAAATAAACATTTATACCAGCATTCTTCCTTGACGCCAATAAGCACACTTTGTGCAATTATAAGCCCACGTATCTGTGCGTATTATGCACTGTGGGAAATGAATTACATTCATTCTCATTGACAAGCATGATGAACAATAGCAATAAAAACTTCCCCATGAGAACTGAATTATAGGAAAATTAACAAGATAAAATATAAAAGAAGATAAAGAAATTTTTATAGGAAATTGCAATTCCAATTTTTTAATGTTTGTATGACTATAAAACTATAACCAAGTTCTACTGGAATGGAAACAAATAGAAATAGAAAAAAAAAAAACTTAGCTCAGTTCTACTGGAATGGAAAGAAATAGAAATAGAAAGAAAAAAAACTTAGCTCTAAAACATTTTCTTAATCTTGAGCTGCCCGTTCGTCCCCCAAGGATATCCTTGACATGATTGCCTTCACTGGTAATCCTCCTATGAAAGACGATAAATTCTCCATATTTTCCAGCTCGATTTTATAAGATGCTGGTTGATCAATTTCTTCTTCATTTTCCGTGTTAAGCTTGAGCGAAATTATAGTTTCTTCATTGACCTCTGTGGGTTCTACTTCTAAACTTACTTCTTCTTTTTCTCCTCTTTATCTTCATCTTATACATACTTATGACTTTATATGTATATATTGTAGTGGATATCTTCACCTGGATGTGGCGGTTTATGTCTTCTAACGAGTCCTGTACAGTTGTGATGTTCATATGAGGAATGTTCAAAGTCCATCGATGGTTCAAGCACTCTGAAATATTGTGATATGTCGGGGGATAAACTTCGTGATCTGGTTTCATGGTGAAGGATTTTAGGTTGGACGATATTGCAGGGATGGTATGGATTATCCTTGCTTCTTTGGGTAGTTGTGACTTACAAGGGTAACGCTTTGGGATAAGGATGTTGGATTCTAATGCTAGTTCGCAGTTACAAGAAAGATATAATTTAGTAGCACCTGAATCTGCATGTGAGGAATTCGACAATGCTGTAATTATTGTGGAATATTTAATAAAAGCTTTTGGTGGAGAATGTGCTATAATATATTATGTTTCTTCAGTAATTTCGGTAATGACTAGCGCTGTTGATTGTAGACACGACATTGGACAGTGTCTGGCCAGTTCTTCAACAGTGGCACCCAAATAAAGCTTCATGCCACAGGTTGGTCCGTTAGTATCGTCGGAACTGAAACTTTTTGTCTTTCCAGAGTCTTTGTGTAAAAGTACCCATATTTAACTGCCGGATGGCGACTAAAATGCCGATTAATTTTGCTAATTGCCGTATTTTACATGTCTTTAACTTTATGACGTTGATGATCATCTTTCTGACCTTACTGTATTTATCTATTGGTAAAGAAAGTGTTAAATTTTTGGAGTCAAATATAAAACCTAAGTATTTTATGTTAGTTTTTGGTATCAGGTCACTTTTCGTATTATTAATTACCAATCCTAATTTAATTAGCAAGGAGACAACAGTCTCCGCATTTACCGCGGCTGCTTCCCGGTTTTCCCCCATAACTAAAAAATCATCAATATAGTAAATACAAACAATACCCGGAGCTCTCAAAACCTGCGCTACTGGTTTTAGTATTTTTGTAAAAACAAAGGGAGCTGTCGAGATGCCAAAAGGCATACAGGTGAACTGATACTTTTTGGTATTGCGTTACCTCGAGGGAGCTTGACAGGTGTTTTTTAGGTAACCTATACTGACGAGGTCTCGATACAAACGGTATTTTATAACCCTTAATGCATTGTAACACAAACGAATCCCCGGTAGTATAGGATTGAGGATACAATTGTTTTAATCTTCCAGCAAAGGAGTTTACCTCTATTGACGATGATGGAAATATTTGGCTCGTGTCTTGTTGCGCCATTTCCGTGACCTGTCTGATGCTCGGGTAGGTCTGTCGTTGTACGCCCCCCCCTCTCTTCCTGATGGGAGAGGTATTTTTGTCCTACAGAGTGGTGCGCTGAGAACTTCCTTTTCGGCAGAGGGCGTATTGAGTTTAAACGTTGAGATGGTGTAAGACTGATTTACATAATCTGATTATGTAGGTAAGTCAAAATTACAGCAGCAATTTATCAGATTGTGTTTAATGTAAACACCACCACAATAAGCTCAGCGGTACTCCAAACGTGGGCGTTAATTTATAAGAACTTTAAGCCGTTGTAACTTTCTTGTTATTCGATTTTGATCAAAAGTTTATTGTAAAAAAAACTATATTTTGGTCTCTTCTAATTGTCCTTTCAGTTTCCTCCGTACGTTAGAAATTACCCTGTATATTAGCTAATAGTGGTGAAATGGGACTACCCATTGGCAACCCATGTTCTGAAGATAAATTAATAAAAATAAATACATATTAAGCAAATAAATATTATTATTTCCCTTTAAAATCGATATTTTATTTAATATTTATTATGTTTATAATAGCAGCTTACTTTATGTACCTAGATAGTTTATCATTTCCATGAGCAGTAGTTAAAAATGATAACAGCAGTGTAAATCGAGAAAATATATCACCACATAAACTATTTAATTCTTGATCAGCTTTAATGGAATTGTAACCGTGGAAGCCAGTTTTTACATTTTGTGTTAATTCTAGTTGCAAAGGAGCTGACAATACATTCTCTGAAATGGTTCATCAGCTAGCTGCCACTCTGTTTCTAAGCTTCGTATTCTAGACTGCTCGTCTGCTTGACAATTGTCAGAAGATTTTATGTAAGATGAAAACAACCATATCCTCCTAACCTAACACCATTTCCAAATCTTCCTAGCTACATCGTTTAGTAATGGGTATTTTATACCACCCATTCTATTTATGTAAGCTAATGCTGTCGTATTGTCTACTCGTACTAAAATTTCACAACTATTGTACTCTGGTGCAAAACATTTTAGTCCAAATAAAATTGTCAATAATTCTAAATAATTAATATGTATTATTCGTTCCTCTACGTTCCAGAACCCTCTAGTTGTGTTACCTTGACAGTATACTCCCAACCCCGAAAGTGAAGCATCGGTAAACAGTTCGAGTTTAAAGGCAAATTGTTTAAATGACCGAAAGGATACATTGATGTTTTTAATCCACCAATTTATCTCCCTCTTAACATCCTGTGACATCACCATTTTTTGAGAAAAGTCACCCTCTACCTCTAATAAGGCTTAAAACTTTGCACGTTCTAGTTTTTTACAATATACCCAACCGTACTCGACTGCTGGGCATGCAGCATTTAGGATTCCTAGAAAACTTGCAAATTTTTTGATTTGCCATTCAGATTTTTGCATGGCAGACAGTAGATGATTTTTTATCGTAACCCGCTTTTCCAGGGGAAGCTCCAAACACAGCTTTTGAGAATTTAAAATAAAACCCAGAAACTTACAATGTTTGCTTGGTTGAAGATTACTCTTCTTATGATTTAACACAAAGTCCAGAAAGTTTAGGGAGTAGACCGTGCTTTCTACAGTCAGCTTACAGTTTTGAAAATAACTTGCTAAGCAAAGTATGTCATCAATATATGCCACTACAAGGTGCCCCTCCGATCGAAGGATGGATAAGACCGGTTTTAGAATTTTTGTAAACACGTAGGGACTGGTACAGAGACCAAACGGTAGACAAGTAAATTCATATAAACAGCCCTAAAAGCAGAATCTTAACCATTTAGTGTCACTCTCTGCAATAGGTACTAAAAAATAGGCATCTTGTAAATCGACTGTTGCCATAAAACTATGCGATGTGATTAATCTAATAGCTGTACGCACATCTTCCATTTTGAAATGCTCTGAAATGATATGTTCATTCAACTTTTTTAAATTCAAAATAAACCTAGTAGAACCATCTGGTTCAGGGACCAAAAAGTATGTGGATAAATATTGGCCAGCAGTGGGAAGACATGTTCTTACAGCACCAGATGCCAACAATTTATTGATAACTGTTTTTAAATTTGCAAGCTCCTCAGTAGACCAGTAAGGTTCTACGGGAGTGTGCTTCTGTAATGCAAAAAAAGGGATATTATATCCACTGATACATTGTAAAATAAAAGGGTCAGATGTGACCCTTTCCCAATGTTTATAAAATAATTTTAATCTGTCAGCTATATTTACCTCTAATTTTTCCTCTGTGAATATGGCTGCCGCCTGCTCTGGTTTTGTGTGTGAATTTTTTCTGGCCTGGCCCTTGGAGACTGCCTCTGTGAGGGAAACCTGGAGTTCAGCCCCACCGGACGAGCAGCCCGAACTGGTGCTGGTGCCGGTGGGGGCTTGGAGTTTAAATTATGCCTTTTATTAGAAAAGGCCTGTTTTGTTGAACGGGCTGGTTTCAATTCAATTCCTGTCTTTTCTACAGCCTTAGCCTCTCTGAGGTGGTCTGCTAATGGTCCACTATGGTTTTGGCGACCGGGTCAAGAACAGGAGTTATGTAGGATTTCCTAGCTACTGAATTTTTATGATAGGTCCACCAGCAATTTTCCAGAATCACTAAGGAGCTCAAGCAATAGTAGGTGGTGGTGCTCCCCGTATTTTACCTCTAAAACCTGGGTAATGGCTAAACCTAAAAATATAAAATTAAATTTATTATTAAACTTGCTACTACAGATTACATTCAAAAAGTATCAAAATTGATATACGAATTAACCGTTTGGACAGTTCTAAGACCGATCTCAGGTGTAATAACCAGAAAACTAACCAAGTAGTTACTGCAATAAATGAAAATATTTGTTTGTGTTTTCAATTCCCTTCAAATTTCCTCCACGCAGCACTATATTTCTTAGAAATGAAAAAACCAGGTACAGCGAGAGCAAAGTTGCAGATTATTATCTACAATTATTAGTTAATCCCAA
Organism: Hemicrepidius hirtus; assembly: GCA_963082805.1. Classification (NCBI taxonomy): domain Eukaryota; kingdom Metazoa; phylum Arthropoda; class Insecta; order Coleoptera; family Elateridae; genus Hemicrepidius; species Hemicrepidius hirtus. Next base: position 29,811,153 of record OY720161.1, on the reverse strand, counting down.
ATATCCTTCTGCGGCATCCTCTACTCAACGTTTAACCATAAACACAGCAAGTAGGCTTAACATTTGACATCCCTCTACTTCTAGGCAAAAGCCTTGGACCGTACCACCTACTCAATAATATTATTGTATAAATACTTTTTAAATAGTTAAATATTTTCTCCTTCTAAGTGCGTGGAATTCTTAAGACAAGCTCTTTAAAATACTTTCTTAGTTCGTATCGTATTTATATGTTTATAATTTACAACCCGCTTTAAACTTTACCGAAAACTGTGCACTTGTACAGTATTATACAAAAACAAACATCTGTTCGACTGTTCTTATCTTACTTATTTGCCAAAAATGACGCAGCGCACATTGGCATTAGTAGGGGAAGTGTGGCTTTGATGGCATCCTTAACTTTTTATGCTTATAACATCGTTAATAATGGAAATTTTACTAAATTCAGCACATTTCCGTGGGTTAAAGATTAGGGTAGGCAAATCCAAAAAATTCAAAAAACTTCAAAATTTCAAACAGCACTTTATTCAGATTAGTATATTAGGGAACACGTGTATTATTTTTTATATACAAGATCAATACGTCTTTCTTTCATAGCCGCAAAATGATCGATTATTTTATCATACCACCAATTGCTTTGTTCCAGTTCGGAAACTAAATCTTTTTCAATGGCTATTGCACTTAATGCTGAAAATCAGTCTTGATTTATTAAATTGCGCCAATAAGTTTTAATTCGCTCTAATGCAGAAAAGCTCCTTTCTACAGAGGTAATCACCAACAGACAAATAATAAGCGGACGTGTTTACTTAAAAGAAATACAATTCCCATCAGTAGTTCCTTGTCCAAAGGCGAGCCTCCGCCAGCACAGAATCCCGATACACCCCCACTAAGGAACTAAATGTTATCTTCATTGCATTTGCTTTATTGTGTTTCTCAAACTGTCAGATTGACGTTTGAGCAATATGCACACTGTTATATAATGTATCGTAGATTGCTAGTTTGTAGTTTTGTTTAGTATAGTTACGACTATAAATAAAGATATAACATGGCGCTGCGAGAAAAACGAAAAGAAAATATAGAAGAATAAAGAATATAGAGAAAATTGAAGAAATTCATTTAATTTAATACGAAATAAATAATAATAATAATAAAATTATAAATCAACCAATTGTTGAAAATTAAAACTGAATTACCAATTAATTCAAAAATTTATATAAACCAACATGGAAAATTATCACGGCGTTCCACCTATGAGTTTTAATGGAAATCTTGCTCAGAATTGGAAATTATGGAGTCAGAAATTTAATAATTATTTGATTGCTAGTGAAACAAATTTGAAAGATGAAAAAATCCAGTGTGCCAACCTTTTGCATTTTATTGGGGAAGATGCATTACAAATATATAATTCTTTTACTTTTATTTCAAAAGAAAAAGATAAATTAATTCCATTAATGAATAAATTTGAAGCCCATTTTATACCGAAGACCAATGTACATATGAGCGTTATAAATTTTTTAACAGCAAGCAAGGGTTACAAACAATAGAGAAATTCACCACTGAACTAAAAAATCAAGCAAAAATGTGTAATTTAAAAGATATGGAAGAAGATTTAATAATTTCAGTTCTCATATCTGGAATAAATGATTCCATTTTAAGAGAAAAATTATTGGAAAAGCAAGAAATAAGTTTGACAAAAGTTGCCGAGTTCTGTCAAATTTGGGAAAATTCAAAACTTCAAAGTCGAGAAATGCGACAAGATCAAGCTATTCTAGCAGTTCAAAGGAAGACACCTGTAAACACCAACATCGGATCAATGGGTACAATTAAAAATAAAGTTAAGTTTCAAAATAATTTTGAAAAAAGAAAACCAAGCAATTCGGTAAGTGTCAGTGCGAAATTAATAAATAATTGTTATAATTGTGGACATACACATCCAATTAGACAATGCCCAGCATTTGGAGAAATATGTTACAAATGCAATAAGAAAAATCATTTCTCTAATAAATGCCCAATGCAAAATAGAAATGTTAATTATAATAATTATCGTAAGAAAATTAATATTGTTAATGTAGAATCAGAAGAGAACGAAAATGAATTAGAATGTCTTGATATTGATACAATTAAGATTAGAAAAAAAATTAAAGCTTGGTACGTAGATTTAAATATAAATGAACAAAATGTTTCTTTCAAAGTAGATACAGGTGCTGATACGAATATAATAAATTTAGATATATTCAAAAAATTAAATCTAGAATATAATCTTATTACCAATTGTAATGATGCACTATTTGATTATAGTGACAATTTTATTCCAATTTTAGGTGCTATCACACTTAAGTGCAAATTTAAAGATAAATATTATTATATTTATTTTCATATTACTGCATATAGCAAAAATGCAATTATAGGTTTAGAAACTAGTGAAAAACTTAAATTAATTAATAGAATTCAAACAGTTGAGACAATTTCTAATGTTAATTCTAGCTATGTCAGTATATTAGAAAATTATAATGATGTTTTTAATGGTATTGATAAAATTAGCGATCCGTATGATATTGAATTAATTGAAGGAGCGAAACCTGTTTCGCATCCAATACGAAATGTCCCATTTGCCCTCCAAGATAAATTTAAAGAGACTTTAACACAATTCGAAAAATTGACATTATAGAGCGTGTCCAAGGAAGAACTGAAGACCAATTGAAATCACGTGTAATAAATGAAGAACAATTACATAGACAAATGCAAACTAGAAACAAGAAAATGAAGCAGTATTTTGATACATACATATAATAGAAATGCTATAAGAAATGGTGAAACGATTTGCTATCAAGATAAACTAAAAACTAATTGGAAATATGGAATAGTAAAAGAAAATTGTAACAATCGTGAAATTTTAATACAACGACCAAATGGTACAATGATAAAACGAAATACGAAATATATAAAACCCGTTCGGAAAAAAGGGGTAATAGTGAATTAAATAAAAATAACGATCCTAATATACCAAGTATCACAAATTTAGCTATAAACATAAATAATAATAAAAATAAACAAATAAAAATAAGTGAAGATGAAATTGTAAATAAAGAGATAGTGACTAAGAGTGGACGTATAAAAAGACCTCCAAAATATCATTGACTCTTTGTATTCATCATACTTTTACAACAATGTAGCTTAAAAAGGGAGATGTTATATAATGTATCGTAGATTACTAGTTTGTAGTTTTGTTTAGTATAGTTACGACTATAAATAAAGATATAACACACACAATAAAAAAAACAACAATAATCATGTGCTTAAATAGAAACTTATAGGACGAAAAAAACGTTTTTATTTTTTGCAGGAATAATATGAATACAACTAATTAATAAAAATAATAACTATAAAATAACATTCTATGGGCTTATAAAGCATACTTTTAATACGTAATTCGCAAAAAAATATTACAGTTTTATACTGTTTCAAGATTGGTACTACAAAATTACCAGAAAATGCGATTGATGACGTAGATGCACCTTTAGCGTGCCCCGACTATAGTAGCATTAGGATTTACTAGGAATCGAGAGGAAATGCAATTCCTATCAGTCCAAAGGCGAGCCTCCGCTTGAGAGAATCCCGCTACACCCCCAACACTACTAGTAGTGTACGATCTCAATATTAGAAAGTTATGCAGACTTACTAAGAGTGACAGGCTGGTAAACTAGCCATAGCTAGGCGAGCCTTTCGGTGATGGAATCATGCACGCTTTCGGTATCGGATATCGGTTATTTAAATTCTACTAGTTATTTTGTTCTTAATAATAAAAAATGTATAAAGTAGTATGCCTTTTCTACACATATTTGTATATTTCAAATTACGTATTATTTGAACATTTTTAGGTAGTCACTACCTACCCTGCCTAATAGGACGGACCGCCACTGTAATGGCACCATATTTTAGCGACACCCTGTATATCCTTATTCTCTAAATCTAAAAGGTAACAAAGGTACCAAATCTGTTACGCTGGTTGCTTACTCTACTACTTTTTCCTAATACATGTCCCTCTTTAACAATTTAACCTGTTCTCCATTTCCCTGTTGTAAACATCCTTGCACGCGCGCGAAAGGGCTTCTATAGATTCCGCCCCTGTAATAAGATCATCTACATAAAAATCTTGTAGAATATTTTTGCTAGAGCAGGGTTCGTTTCTTTACATTTATGTGCTAGTTCATGAAGGCACCTGATAGCTATAGCGCGTTTCACCCTGACTATGCAGTGTACAGAGATAGGGCTATAGTATTGCCATATTTTCCCAGCAAGTCGCTTAAAACTGAACACGAAGACGTCAATCATAATAAATCCGCATTTTGTATTGCAATTATTTGTTAATACCTTGTTGAAGTAAACCCTTTTTGTCGCTTCTGCTTACACGAAAATTTGAAATTTCTTTGAGTATACCTGAGTGCGGTCTACAAGCCGCAACGCAGCAGACGAAGTTTGCCTTTAAATAACATTGTCCTATGTTCTCTGTACTGCATAGTCAGGAACGTAGTATAGGAAGGAAGCAGCCGAGGTGCCGTAAGTGGCAGTGTTTAATTCATACGTTTTTAAGGTTTGCAGAGGGTCGGGCCTCTATACAATCTGTTGAAATTTTTGTTGGGTTGGTTCAATGAGAACTAAGCGGTACATTTTTGCTATGTCCGCTGACGCTACATACATGTGTCTTCTGAATCTCAAGACAATTTAGAACAGGTCTTGTTGGATCACGGGCCCTACGATCTGTAAATTGTTAAGAGATAAACCGCTTGTTGTGGGAGCAGAACCATCAAAGACTACGCGAAGCAGTGGTTAAGCTTTCGGCACGAGTTACGCCGTAATGCGGCATATAATATGCTAAATGTAACGTATTGCTTTCATGTGTATTATTATCAACGACTTCTGTCATATGCCCTAATTTTTCGTACTCCATAAAATTTTTATAATCCTCCCGCAAATTTGGATTCGATAGCAACCTCTTTTCCAGTGAATAAAATCTTTTGCAAGCGCGCCTCTTACATTCCCCTAATTTTTTGACCGAATCTTTCCATGGAATGGAAACCACGAATCTCCCTTCGCTCGTGAGCCTAGCGGTTTCTTTAAACAATGTTTCACACGAGTATTCCTCTGCGGATAAGGCCACGATTGGAGGACATTCTTCGATTTCCCAAAAGCGTTCCAGCTGATCTTGAATTTCGAGCGTTTTTGCAAAACTACAAGATATCGGACTTTGTTGCCGTGAACTGATTGGACCCGATATTACCCAGCCAAATCGGGTTTTTTGTCAGATAGGCATGTTTCGACCTAAATTGATTTGCCCTACACTAATTAAATTCCAGAACCAATCTGCTCCAATTACTATATTGATTTTTCCGGGGTTGCAGAATGTAGGGTCAGCTAGTTTTATGTTTGGTGGAATGGTAATTTCGCTTGTGTCTACGCAACGATTCGGTAAATCCCCTGTGATTTCTGGTAGAACGTTGCACATAATATTTACACTGTAGGCATTTCGAAAGGATTGCATTTTCACATTGCATTTATATTGAATTTTCGAAACTGCATTATTTAAAACCGTTACTGATACGTTAGCGCTCTCAGTGACCAAATTTAGGCGCTTACATAAATCTAATGTAATGAAACTTGACTGCGAACCCAGAGTCCAGCAGTGCTCGAACACCGTGGTTTTGATGGTATGAATCCGTTACCTTGACGTATGCTGTAGACAAAAGGACTTGTTTACCCAAAGTGTTGTGTTTGTTAGTAAGTAAGTTATAACAAAGACATGATTTAGAGCTTTAGTCACTTTATTATACACACTAGAGAGTTTTAGAGCTAGAGTGCGCTAGCGCTGACGGTAACGTCTTTGCTAGGCAACATACTCCTTTGATAAGCAACATATTGTTATGCTTAGCAAGGACGTTAGTGTTAGCGTTACCGTCGGTACTCTTAGCGTACGGTGCTCAAAAACTCTCTATTGTTTACAAGTTCACGTTGACGTGGTCAGTTGTTAAGTGGTCGCCCTTACATCTCTGGGTAGTTTGGCCCTTTCAACTACCCTTCCCCCTTTCCCTAAGGGCTAATATACCTCACCCCCCTATGTAAAAACTCATTAACTTATTAACTTATAATATAATAATGGTTACATATCCTTATTCCCTAAAAGGTAACTAAGGTACCAAATCTGTTAGGCTGGTTCCTTACTCTTACTGCTTTTTATTAATACTTGTCCCTCATTCACTAATTTAACCTGTTCTTCATTTCCCTGTTGTAAACTACTTAGACTTAATCTACTATTTACATTCTCAATAATGCCGCGCCTAACCTCACTGTCGTCGATTCCGACCGCCTTCGGTATTTTTTTATAAGAAATTATTTGATTTTCATGCCGTTTCCAAACTCTATTGCTGTTATCAAGTTTTCACAGATAAGTTACTTGGCCTAATTGTTTTATAATTGTGGCCGGTGCCCAATCTTTCTTATTTAATTTTCGGTAATCCCGTACCATCACCGTTTCTACAGTTGTAAACTTTCGTTTGTTGGGATTATCTTCCGTCGGTTGACTCTCTTGTACATCAGGTTTTTTTAAATCCAACCTAGTTCGAAGCGCTCGTCCGAACATTAAGTTCGCTGGGGTTTCTTGCGTGGTACAATGCGAAATCTTCCTGTAAACCATTAAAAATCCACTAGACAAGGTATTTGTCGCAACGTTTCTGTTCCGGGCCTCCACGAATGCCGCCTGCATCGCTCGCTTGAAAGTTCTTACGGAATTTTCCGCCGCCCCGTCAGATGCCGGAAAAAATGGTGGTGATGTAACATGCTTGACTTTATTTTTGCCTAACAACTGTTTAAAATCGGCCGAAGTTAACTGTGGTCCATTGTCGTTGACTATTAACTTTGGTATTCCAAACCGAGCAAAAGTCTCCCTTAAACGCGCAATGGTTTCCGTTGAGGTTATTTTACCCATTTCAAAAAATTCCACCCATTTAGAGTACGCATCCGTTATTATTAAATGATATTGGGACCTTATTGGGCTCAAAAAATCTATATGCACTCTTTGCCACGGCTAACGCTTGTGGCCATTGTGTGGTGACCGTTTGTTTTGGATCGCTCCGGGTTCTCAGGCATGGCACGCATGATGTACCTACTGACTCTTTCGATGTCCGCCTCTATTCGGGGCCACCACATTTACGATATTGCTACCCAAGTAGCACGCAATATTGGTACAATATATGCTAGAAATTGTTGCAATAATGGTGCTACATTGTTACGGTACATTCCCTAATTTTGTACACGTGAACAGAAAAGTGCTGACGGCTATCTTAGTGGAGATTGGGGTGGGTGGTTAATTCGCGATATAAGGGCGGAACGTTAACTTACACAGGGAGTGTTAAAAGGGGCGCCACCTATTTTTCTGATGGTCTTAAGACTTTGGAGGCAAAAATAGGAAAAGCCTCGGAGATGTGCATATCGCAGGCTTCGAGATAAACAGTCGGACTGCACCTGTTGGCCTACTAACGTACCTGTAACAGACAAGCAACTGGGGAGGGTTCGGGAGGAGGTCATGAAATTACTCTTCAATCAAAATGCGTTACTTTTTAACGATTTAACTTTTAATTATTGACTTGCAATAAGAAAAGGGGTGACATAACATATTTACACAGAATCTCCCTCAATAATGAGGAGAGATGAATCAAAAACATATTTATACAAAACCTAGAAATAAACAAGTATGATAACACACATAAGTATTAATAAATTGCGATAAACAATCAATGGGGGGAATCGATTCAGCCCAGAGCGCACAAACTCGAGATCTTATTTACGGTAAGCTCTAGATTCTCGAGGTCGCCGCCCTGTACAGTAAAGACAGTATCAGCTAGACTACAATCCGTAATTATTACCGAAGCAACTCTTCGGAACACAAAAGTATTGTCTTCTACTTTATTAAAGTAGACGGGATTCTCTACGTTAATTTACGGTGATTCACAAGGGGAATCAAATGTTAAAGGTATAAACATGAATTCAGTACCTGTTCGGTGATGAGGTCGTCAGACGGTTTATCTCTTTGCACTTTAAGATTGCACAATAGAGGCCTTTCACTTTAAACACATTTTACTGGCGGTACGGGATGGGGTCCTTCACGGTGCTAGAGAGGTGGTCCTTGACGACGGGAACCGATGCGGTGACTGAAGAGTCGGTACGGGAATTTCGTGACGGGTTGGAGAACTTCTCTCCTTGATCGGGAATATTCACTCTATTTGAACGGGATACATTCTCGTGCGATATAACTTATCGACTTCACAACCGGAACAACGATAGGATCTGATAGTTCACTTAAAAACAATCGGTAGTCGAAACGTTAGCGGTATCAGACCAATCTTTAACTCAAAACGAGACGAAACGGAACTTTGTCTTCTAAATAAACGGTAATTTCTCCCCGAGACGATAAGCGGTAATTGGTCGTTCTTTAGGTCAAGTCGGGTTGACAGATCGGGAACGACTTAGGCTCTCTTGCGGACGTAGAGCATGCGTGACTTTTAGTTTTAGGGGACTGACTTTGAAAAGCGGGCAGCCGATTGGCTAACTGGTTTACAAGGGGTGGATACTCGTGATTTTGAGGCCAGGGGGTAATATGATCTCTTGTTGACTTGAAAAGTACAGACAGAAATCCTGGAAATGAAAAGCGTATTTCAGCATTCCAACACGTTTAAATGGCAAGTGGCAAGGTTATCATGCGCTCACCGAGCGCAATGCGAGGGGTAGCCTGTTAACATGGACTAAGCCACATTCTTACAGGGTGACGTATTGTACTGGCCCCAAAGGATATAACAACATTTCCAACAAATATTGCGCTAATATAGTAATGTGAACATTCTCCTTTATTGGTCCAAAATTGCTCAAAATATTGCCCACATATTGCTTACTCATATTGCACCACTATTGTTCAGCAATATTCCCAATTATTGCTTAATAGTATTGCACCAATATTGTGTAGTAATATTCCCAATGATTGCTTACTAATATTGCGCCACTATTGTTCAGCAATAATCTCAATTACTGCTTAATAATATTGCACCAATATTGTATAGTAATATTCCCAATTATTGCTTACTAATATTGCACCACTATTGTTCAGCAATATTCTCAATTACTGCTTAATAATATTGCACCAATATAGTATAGTAATATTCCCAATTATTGCTTACTAATATTCCACCACTATTGTTCAGCAATATTGCCAATTATTGCTTAATAGTATTGCACCAATACTGTTTAGTAATATTCCCAAATATTGCTTAATAGTATTGTTCAAATATTGCTTAACACTATTATAGCTTATATTATATTGATAAACAATATTTGAGCAACATTATTAAAAACAATTTTCACAATGTTATTAAGCAATTATCTGGAATATTATTAAACAATATTGGTGCAATGTGTTAAGCAAGATATTGATCAGTATTAGACAATGAACAATTTATTACTATCGGATTATGCTAAGAAATATGAAAATAAATACACATGCATACTTATTTTTTGTACCAATCGATGGTTACGAAGTCGGGAAAATTATAACTAACCTAAAAAATACCGCAGCGACAGGAGTTGATGGTATACCTACAAAATTGTTAAAAAGTGCAAAGGAACTGCTAGCCTTCCCTATTGCCGACGTAATAAACTGCTGTTTCTCACAAGGTTATTTCCCCGAAGAATTTAAAACGGCAAAAATCATTCCCCTACACAAAAAGAACAGCAAAAATGATAAAACTAATTTCCGGCCTATCTCTATCCTTCCTTCTCTTTCAAAAATTTTTGAAACGGCTTTAAAAAATTCCCTACTAAATTTTTTCGAAAGAAATAATACCCTAAATGAAAATCAACATGGGTTTAGGTCCAACAAATCCACAACATCAGCAATAGAAAGCGTACTTAATTTCATTCTAACTAACTTAAATTCAAGTAAATTTTTAGCTAGCATAAACCTTGATTTGTCCAAAGCTTTCGATCTTATTGATCCTGATATCTTACTAAACAAGTTAGAATATTACGGCGTCCGTGGAAATATGTATAAGCTAATACAATCGTATTTAAAAAATCGAAATGCTGTGGTAGAAATTACCCATGTTTGCGAAACTGGTGAAGTAAAAACATACGTTTCTTATCCTAATAAAATAGCATACGGAGTCCCACAGGGTTCGGTATTGGGCCCCCTTCTTTTCATCATCTTTGTAAATGACCTACCCTCTTTTTCAAACTTTAATATTACTATGTTTGCGGATGACACCAACGTCTTAATATCCAACTCGTCGCTGAACGGAATTATTGATAACGTAAAATCTTCTCTCGATGAAGTTCTTAAATGGTTCACAGCCAATAAACTAATCTTGAACATATCCAAAACGAACTTAATGGTTTTTCCTCAGCATATAAAATCGAATATCCCAGATATAAACATCATACATAAATACATCCTAACTCCGTCAGCTAACTGCAGCTTATTAGGTATTGTACTGGACAATAAATTCTCGTGGTCCTGTCACATAGAAAAACTTATAAACAAACTAAACAAAACTATCTTCGTGCTACGTAAAATGGTAAAGATTTCGAATCCTGAAACCCTAAAGATAATTTATTATAGCTGTTTTGAAAGCCATCTTAGATATGGTATACTCTTTTGGGGTCATTCAAGTCTCACCGGAAAGCTTTTTAAACTTCAAAAGAAAGCTCTCCGTATAATTGAAAATTTAAACCATAGACAAACATGTAGACCATCGTTTCAATCTCTTGGCATTATGACCCTAGTAAATTTATATATTTTTGAAGTATTACTATATACCTTCAAAACTAAAGATTCTGCAAACACCAACTCCGAATTTCATACCTATAACACTCGGGGCAGTCATTTGTTGAGACCTGATTTTCCATCGATAAACCTTTATAAAAATTCATATATATACAATGGTATTAAACTTTTTAACCGTTTGCCGGAAAATATTAAAACTATCAATTCTCTACGGATTTATAAAAAAACTCTAAAAAACTATTTTATTGAGAATGTGTTCTATACACTTGATGAATATTTGACGTGATACTTCCTGGTGCTGAACTACAGTTTTTTAAATTTCTTTTATAAATAATAAACACTATGTTTTTCTGTGTTTTCCAAGTATTAATAACTGAAATTAATAACTGAAAATAATATTGTGTAATGTTAGCATATCAATATAAAATTGTAAAATTGTCATGTTATTGTATGAATGTTTGTACTATTTATTTTTTATTTTTATTTTAATTTTTATGTATTGTACGCCACAGGCAATTTTACTCAATATACTCAATACTCAATACTCAATACTCAAAACACGAATTTATATTCCGTTTATATAATGGATATCCATTTCTTAGTAGGTACCTATGTTTTTATTCTTGTAGAACACTTGAACGTTACAGAAGAGTAAGGCTGATTTAATATAAGGGCTTCTAAAGGGTGTTGCGTAATAACTCTGTCATATTAATGTGTACAAGGTCTTTCTGGTTTTGTGAGACATGTAATTTACTGTTTTATTCAATTTGTGTAAATACACCCAAGTTATAGGTTGATGGGGTTTATAATATAAAAAACTTCCTGTATGGAATAGTAAGAAATATTTTAATTAGAATTAAGTTTAGTTTAGATATACAAGGTGCTGAAAAAATTGTATTAACTCAATGGTACACTGTGAAGGGACACTTGTTGAACATGGGAAAATAATTTTAAAAAATCTTTTAAGTTTTATTAATCAAGATATGGAGGTATTATAAATAATAAATATTAAACAAAATATCGATTTTAACGGGAAATAACAATATTTATTTGCTCTGTACGTATTTCGGCATCAATGTGCCATTGTCAAAAGCATACTATATAACGATGGCTAAACTGCAAAACCTCGTATGTGACTTTTGTGTAATTTTACAGGGGAGCCAAAAAAACTTTATTATTTGTAGAAATTATCAAATGTTATGCAATTATTTAGTTTTTAATACATAACACAGCGAAACATATATTTTAAAACAGGGTACCCGACGACTTCGTTTATTTTGGTTTATTTATGTCAGATACATGGTTTTGAAATTATAGTTTAAATATTTATTGCAGATACAAGTTTTTGAACACATAATAAAACGCATACATTGGTAATAATATTTATTGTTATTACTACAGAAACTCAAATAGGTTGCTTAAAAATTAAGGAATAACGAAACAAACTATATAAACCTTGTTTGAAGCAATGCTCTCAATGCGGAATAGCGTCATAGTAAGCTCTTGCGTGCATCGGAAGAATTGTCTTTAGTACCTGGAGATGATTGAATTTTTTTTGTTTGATCTTCAGTCTGTTTTTGTATAACAACGAAGTTTCCAAATTTTCAAATTTGATTTTCTGTGGCAGTTCCGTAAAATCATCTCCAAAAGAAAGTTTGTACTGTATTGTATTCTGCGGGGTGTACTTATAGCACACAACATCAACAATTTGGGGGTCACCACGTCTAGCACCTGGCCGAAGAGATTTAACAAAATTAAGCGAAGAATATTCTTTGAAGAAGTTTTGTTCCAGATAAACTACATCATATGGAAAGGATGGTCTTGCTTCCTTACAGACACCAATGTAGTCGGAAGGCAGGTAAATTTCACGATTTTTCAATTTTTTTTCGATACATGCATGCGCACTATCCACTTCCATCTGGGAGTGACCGCTGACAAGGTACTTCTGACTTATAGTGATTTTCAGATCAAATGCCAATTGTAACAATCCATTTGCCAGTGGAGCACTTCTGTTCTGATAACAACACCCGTCGCTCCATAATATTACCTTCTTAATGTTGGGATTCTCCTGTATAACACCCTTCAGGTAATCGCAAATAATTGACACAAAAATTGGCCTCCAGACCACCCTCAGATTCGTCCCACAAATAACATTTTACAGTTTTAGATCCTAAATTATAAAATGTGAAATTGTGTATACATAACTTCGTTTTAAAATAAGTCTTCTTCGAATTAATAAACGGGGCTAACTTTACTCCTTGAACATCCATTGTTATTACAGTCAATTCGTTGTTGTTTTCCTGATCTTTTTTATCTTTTACTTTTTTCATTGCTTGCCATTTCCTTTCTGTCTTGATGTTCCCTATACTTGAAATGCTTTTGTTCTTATACTCTAGGCAGACGTCGCACAGGTCTTTTTTGGGAATATACAAACTTAAACTTAGAGCCTCAAAGTGAAAATTAAATTTTGTGATAGATAATGGACTCGTTTCTTGACCTTGACACTCGTCTTTGTAAACTTTGTATAAATCAATTTTGGATCTAAAAATCGGCTCTAGGAACAATTTTGTAGACTGGGCTCGGCAGTAATGAGATGGCATTTTTGGAAGTTTTCCGAAAAAATTAATAAGAAAATTTCTACGAACCACGTTTGCGTTTTCGTTCCTTCTTTTATTGGGTTTTTTCTTTTCAGTGGACAATTCATGAATTCCTGTGCCGTCGCCTGAAGTTGTCCAGTTTCTAACAGTCCATTCTCCTAGACCTACTGTATGTAAAAACATTTTCTTGCAAACTCTACGTGTTACGTTTTTCAGTTTTAGATGGTATGTCAAGGTATTGTTTCTACGCGAATCTTCTACAGTTTTTCGTGCTGTTGAGGAATTCCGAACAAGTGAAGCAACGTAAGCTTTTCTCGTGTCCCAATTCATTCGTTTCCAGAATTTTTCAAAAATTTGTAGTCTGTCCTGTTCTTTAATTTCATTACACAACATCACATTAGATTTCCTACACTTATTAGACACACAAGTGTTTTTAATAACTCTCTTACTCCGATTTTCAGATAACTTCAATTTTCCTTCAGAATTCTTCTTGTATGCTTTATATTCTTCCCCTTTTATACGACTGGCTTTAATGCTTTCTCTTACCCATTTACCTTTCTCTGCTTGTCTGGCTCGTTTTCTTTGATTACCTGCAAGTTCCTTTATTTCAGGTTCATTTTCTTGAAGCGTATGATCTTGCACTTCTTCATCACTGTGTTCACCTTCTTCTTCCTGATTGTCGCTATCTATTGTTTGATTGTCATTATCAAAAATATATGTAGGGTCTTGTAAGTCGGAACCAGAATCGCTTTTTTCGTCGCTTTCCATTTTATCACAGTCATTTCCTTTGTGCACTTGGTATTTGCAAGCATTTTCAACAGCTTCAACCTCCTGATTTTCCTCATTGGTTTTATCAGATCTGGGGTTTTCAATTGTCAAAGAGTCGGATATTATGCTGACCTGGTCTACTATTAATACAGGCAACTCATTTATATCTGTTTCTTCAGGGCTCTCAGTTTGCCTTGTGGTTGCTGTACTATCTACATCTACCTGCTCGTCAAAAAACTTATCTAGATCTTCTTCTAACTCTTGTGTTGTCAGTGGTCTTTTCCATTCGTACACTTGTGGGTTCATGATTAGTATTTTTATTGTTCTGCACCCGATCCTACAATCTGCACAAATAAATTGGAGTAAAATACCTAGGGGACACAGTTATACTACTGAAAAGGATAACCTCAAATAGTTTTAAGATCACAAAATCTAATTGCAAATTATTGTAGTAGGTAATATTAGGTACATTTTAGTTGCCGCATATTACAACAGTTATTACCTTCGATTTTGTAGATTTGCGTTACTTTAACACTTCAGAAAGAATAATAATTTAAATAAACACTCCGCAACTTACAACTGAATATAGAAAATAATAATTCTGCACAAAATGGTGCACATACGAGGTTTTGTTGTACATTTGAGAAGTAACTCAGATACGAGGTTTTGTATATTCGAAATTCAAGGTTATGCATTGGTCTTGGAGATACGAGGTTTTGCAATGACATGTATCATAACCGCACACTCATAATGGCGCGAAAAAGCCATTTTCAAAAAATATGTAGATATGTGCTTTTGCAGTTTAGGCATCGATAAGATATTTAATAAAAAATTATTTTTTATTAAATATCTTATACAGGGTGTTTCTTAAATGGCGGACACGGAGAGCACTACGCGATTCTCATCTTAAAACTGAGTTGAAAAAGTATAGACGATTTTGTCCTAATGTATTTAGTTTCCGAGTTATTCGCATTTTAAAAATTTTAAATTTGACAACATTGCGCATGCTTGCACGGATTTTGTTTTAAACATTTGGTGTTTTAATAAGGCAGTATGAACAAGCTTCCTAGGTAATAACCTCATAGCTACAATGCACTGTTGCAACATATTGAAAAAAAGTTTAACAACAAATATTTATCAGAAAGAATGTCTTCGGAGGAAGGAATACAACGTATAAAAAATTCCAAATTTATTAAGATTTAATATTTGATTGATGAACAATGCGGAACGGTTAAAATTTACCCGTTTTTCCAAAGCATAAAGGAATTGAATCTCAATCTTTGACTGAGGATAACTCTGAAACTAGCGAAGAACGGGCATTATTGTATTATATTTTTCCAATTGTTATCTGGAGGGGAATGTAGTACTGTGCTCCGTGTCCGCGATTTAAGAAACACCTTGTATATGCTTTTGACAATGGCACATTGATGCCGAAATACGTATACAGCAAATAAATATTGTTATTTCCCGTTAAAATCGATATTCTATTTAATATTTATTGTTTATATAATCATGGATTTTAACAAAGTAACGCTTGAGAATGTCAATAAATATGGAGGTATTATTTATTTATGAAAATTAGTTGAACTGGCAACATGGTTTATTAATAAAAAGAAATAGTACAGTATTTAAGTCTTAGGACCAGTTGTATAAAGTGGTTGAACTCCCAGTTCAGCTGATTCATGATCAATCGTCATGGATACCAATTGTTATAACAATCATATCCATGACAATTGATCGTGGATCAGCTGAACTGGAAGTTCAACAACTTGATACAACTGGGCCTTAGGGCCGGCTGTATCGACGAAGTTCAACTCCCCGTTCAGCTGAACCACGATCAATTGTTATGGATACGATTGTTACAATAATTGTATCCATGACAATTGATCGTGGTTCAGCTGAACTTCGAATTAAACTACGTCCTACAACCTGCCCTTAGAAACAATGTAACAAACAAATAACAATGTTGCCAAATGGAGTTAGTGTTTGTTGCTATAAATTTTTCACATTTTTGAATTAATAATTTTCGATATTTTCTTCGCTGACGGCCTAAATTATCTACAACTTTCATCATTTACGTAATTAACTTGAAAAATAAAGGTATAACTTTTGTTAATATAAAATAACAAGTAAGTTAAAACTTGAAAAATATGCTACATATAATTCTTTTACTATTTTTCACATACTCAGGAAGTATCCGCTAACAACGCACCAATGAGTTAATGCACCATTTTTCTAGCACCCTATATAATACATGAATACATCTATACATTATATGTTTTATCAACTTAATTTTTTTTTGTCCTCTCTTTCTCCCACCTTCCCAATCCCCACATGAAGCCAACGTAGCACCTATGCCGATGTTTAAATCTTTGTCAGTTATGTCTGTATGTTTCATTCTTATTGCATCTGCAATTTAAATATCTTTTACTAAAAAATGTTTTAATAGCGAATTAAAATTGCCATCAATTTGATTGGCGGCTCTATTTAATTAAATTGTATTTAAAATAAGCAAGTAAACTTACCAAAAATGATTTTGTAAAGATTCAGTTGCATTAAATTGTTTTTCCTTTGTTACCCTTAAGGGAAAATGTTTTTGCAATGTTCTTAGAAAGTAGCTTCTTGAATATGGCATTAACCATATTTCTCGGGGAAGTTCCTCCCACAAGGATACAAATTTTTATCTGAAAAACATAATAATTACAATAATTCATCATATTAATAAGGAATAAATATTGTTTGTTATACTAAATCGTTTCTGTCGTTTTCATTTTGTACCATTTCTTCAACATTATGCAGTTCAATTTCGCTGTCTATAGGTAAATTAAATTTATTTTGATTGATAACCACTGAGAAACTAGTATTAATATCTTTTGCTGTTAGCAGTTTAGTTTCAAGGTTTTCTTGCCTCTTTTTAATCATTTTTAATTCGTATTTTATGTCCCATAGATGTTTCAATACAGCTTGCTCAAATCCTTTATTTACCAGAGAGATGTCAGCGGGAACATTATTAGTTTCATCATTGATACAATTAATATTTTCATTATCTTAAAGAACAACATTAATACAGATAAATGCATTTTTATTTTGTCTAAATTATAGTTATAGATATATGTATGAAAAGGAAATTCTATATGACCACTACTAAAAGAAAAAAATTCTTTGTTCTTGTAAAATTTGACTATAAAAATATCAAATAGTATCTTTTTAGCGTTTTTAGTGATGTATTAGGATTTGCACATCAGGTTGTAACACTTTGCAATTTTGAATATGATATAGTATTTTATTTATTTATTTAAACAATTTATCACCAATAAAAAGCCTGTACTTTAGTAGTGGTTGTAGAAAAACCGTAATAACTAAGACAGGTTGCTAACCTTCACACACTACAAACCTAGTATTATGCTACTGTAAGTTCCTTGATATCTTATGGCTTACTGTGCTGGGGAAACTGCTCGTCTGTAAATAGGCTATTTATATTACAAAAAAGAATTTTGCGAAGTATGCTGAAGCTTTCCCCCGACACTTCATGCAGACCTTATTTTATAAATCAAAGAATATTTACGATATACAACATCTATATCTATCAAGCAGTGAGCTATGTGAAACGCAACCTTCAGAAGCAAACTACTTGCGGTGACAAAAGTGGCTACCTCACTAGAAATGCTGATGATATCCATATCCCCCGATACAGATTGGAGCAAATTAACAAAGGTCCTTTCATAACCTCCATCCGCCTTTACAATCACCTACCTCCACCTTTAAAAGACATACAGGATCTCAAATTATTTAAAACCCATGTCAAAAAGTTTTTAACACGCAATAGTTTTTATTCGCTCACTGAATATTTAAATTTAAATTTTAGCTGATCTGTTTACATTTTCTAATGTTGTAGCTACTGTAGTAGTGCATGTATTTATTTATTTGTTTTTTTTTTGTTTTTTTTTTGTCTTTTTTTGTATTATTTTATTTTGTGTATACTTCTGTTAACTGTTTACATATGACAATATCTAGTACTTGTATATCAAGTGTTACAGATTCAAATAAATTTCAATTTCAATTTCAATTTCAACTTGCTAACCATTTTCCCTAATCAAATAGTATCTTTTTAGCGTTTTTAGTGATGTATTAGGATTTGCACATCAGGTTGTAACACTTTGCAATTTTTAATATGATATAGTATTTTATTTATTTATTAAAACAATTTATCACCTATAAAAAGCCTATACTTTAGTAGTGGTTGTAGAAAAACCGTAATAACTTGCTAACCATTTTCCCTAATGTTTGAGCTAGATGATACTTGAATGATTGGTTTGTCAAATACTACATTATTTTCGTCTTCATCTTCAAAATTGCTTGTCACCATTGCGTTTTTATTATCCTTTCTGCTTCTTCCAGACTATAAGCTGTAACTTTAAACTGCGCTCTGCATTCAATGTACTTATATTTATAATTCGGGGGTTCAGATTTATCAACTATTTCGCTTAGTTTCTTTCGAGAAATTACTTTCTCTGGAAACAAGTACAATGTTTTTTCAGTTTACAGCCCAACTTGATGGTATGTAATCACATGTATCTTTATCATCAATCCAAAATACAATGTCCCAAGATTTCGTAAAGGCCCTATGAAGATAAACAATCATATTAAATATTCAATATTTCACATACTTATACTTTTGTACCTGATATAGATACATACAAAATATACTACTTTGTCTCCCCCTCCCACTTTCGGTTTGCTTTCCATTATAATTTACCAAACTATTCGGTACCATACGACTATGTTCCACGTTGGCATTGAAAAGAAGCAAATTAAATTACTCATGCAAAAGAGCTACAGCAATCGTATCCTTCTCATCGTTGAATATCCAACACTTACATATTACTTTTTCAATATGTATAGTGAATATATAAGTGCCTAACCTACACACTTTAAAAAAATTAACTAGTTTTGACTCAAGTGGCTTTTCAAAGTAATTTTGTTGCACATTAAAAATTCTGATTCTTAACAAGTGTCCAGACATTATTTCTTCAACTTGAGCAATACTATTATTTGGTTTAATCATAATAAAGCCATTTTTTCCGTCGCTCTTAATTTTATTGATCAATGGTACCTGTTTCAGTAAAGGTGGATTGAATAAGTTTTTGGATCGAAATGTACTAAAATTTTATCTGAAGCGATGATGTTTTTTATTTCCCTAAAGGATTTGTCACATTCCCGGCCCCATGTAAATTCGACCTCGTTTTTTAACAGCCTATAAATTGGGCTCATAATCTCCGATAATCTTGGTGCAAATTTTCCATAGTAATTTAGTGATCCCGCGAAAGATTTTACTTGTTTCGTATTAGTCGGTGTTGGTGCATCTAATATTGCCAATACCTTATCTAGGGATTTCTTTATACCGTCTTTGTTTATTATGTACCCTAAGTAACATATTTCCGGCGGGAAAAATAAACATTTTTCAAGTTTTACTTTTAACCCTGCATCTGAGAGCTTTCGAAAAACCTTTCTTAAATTACTCATGTGCTCTGATTAGCTCTTGCTGTTACTATGAAATCGTCTAAAAAGTTCCAAACTCCAGGAATTCCCTGTAACAATAATTGTTATTGGGGTGGCGTTCGGCTTAAGGTTAATAATATTTTTTCATGTTTATACAGCTCTAGTTTACCATCAAACAACCCAGAAAAATTCTTTTATTAAATCTTCCAGCCGATCTACCAGTATTAGCTTTACCTCAGGCTCATTGGTTTCTAATTCAGCCAAACCTAAATTAAACGTTTTCAACCAATTCCTCCCTAATAAAGCCGCACAACCTCCCTCTATTACGTACATGTCTATAATTTTGATTTCGTTTTGATATTTGACTTTTGTCTGGAAATACCCTAAAGGTTTACTTTTAGTACATGTAAATTCCTTCTTGAAAATTCGTCTTGAAAGATGCGCAATAATCCTAATCTGCTTTGATGTGGAACAAACCAGCGAATTATTTTGGTTTTGTCTGGTAAAACTTCTTGATGCAACAACATTCCGTCCTTTTCGAGGTATAGACTAGGATCTAATTTACCATCACGCCACAAAGATAACATTTGTTGAGTCTCAGCGTTACCCTTTTGGGCCATACGTAACCAATCGTCTCACACGTCGTTCGTTAACTGGATTACGACTAAGATAATAATCTACGTGAGGTAACGAGCGATATTCGAGGCGGAAATTGAATTCTTGCATAGACCACCATCTAGCCACTCTGGAGAGTAACGATTTTTTTTGGGCGTAGACTTGACAGCATTACAATCGGTTACTATAACAAAAGCAATCCCTAAAAGATACACTATGAAATATTTTAAGGAGTTCATAAGAGTGATATTTTCCAGAGCCTTCAACAAAGCCCTTTGGAACACAGCAGGTGAATTGGCCATGCCAAAAAGGTAAATAGTCGTAGTGTCCGTCGGGGGTGACAAACGCGGTTTTCTCGATTGAATCAAGACTAACGGGGATCTGATAACACCCTGACGCTAAATCTACCGAACTGAAATATTTTCCTTTGCCCAGGCGGTCGATTTGATCTTGGATGAAAGGCAACGGATAACGATCTTTGACCGTGTGGGCATTTAACTCCCTGTAATCTACTATCATTCTACACTATTCTACCCATCTTTTTTTTACAAGAGGAATCGAGCTGGCGTAAGGCGACTCACTTTGGCGTATGATGTCATTGTCGAGCAATTCTTGAACAATTTTCCGAACAACGGCACGTTCAGTCATTGACAGACGTATTGGTGATCTATTTCGATGTGATTGTCGCCCAACCGTCCAAAGTCTCGGGGGCAATACCCTTTAAAGTAATAGTACATGATTTAAATTTGTTAACAAATAAATGAGGACATTGTTCCGAAAAAAGCGATACATCTTATCCGGTATCGACGAGGCCTTGAAATGTGTGCATATTTACGACTACGTTTGTCGGAATAACCGTTGTGTTAGTTGCGCAAAAATTAACTTTGCGCCTTTGTTCTATTGCATTTTTTGTAAAACAATTGTCTTCCGAATGCCCACCTTTTCCATAAAAGGAACACACTTTTGCACCTGACCTACTAGTTCCCGGAACAGGCTCGAAACTCTGACTCCCGTGTTGCTTTGCCTGTGGGAAACGACAATATTTCCGAAAATGACCTAATTTGCCGCAATTATGGCACTTTACATTATCAATGTTACGCTCGCCAAATTTCTGTTTCTTAAATGGCTGTGATTCGTCTTTACATTAGTACGAATCTCGCTGGCGCTTTGGAAAAACCGTTAAGTAGGCTAACAACTAGGTTATTGTTTTGCAATCTCTCGCTAATGCAGAATTACGAACCTGAGATTCCCTAATTCCATGAACGACCAATTCTACCAGATCTACTTCCCGCCATATAACGCGCAAATTTCTCAACAAAGAGAGACCTTTTTATGCACATACGAATCATAAGTAGGGGAGACCGGTGTCGATTGTAACAAGTGTCGAAAGTTACAAACCATATATCGGCACCATCTTTGACAATTGAGTGAAACGCTTTGGCATACTAAATTAAAAAGTGTTATTTTTCTTAGGCAGCTAGCTCGAATAAATGCCACGTGTTCACGACGTGATTAATGGGCAAACGTTAATAAACCGATCAAAAAGTAAATAATCGTAGTGGCATAAATTGAGTCTAAAATCCTATCAGTGCTTTGCTTCGAAGTATTTCAAGGTAAGGGTCAGTTTGTGTGTTGTTTGTCCTGTAATCTTCCATAGATAGCTTATAAAATATCTTCTCGATAAATAAGGAAAAATAAACAATGCAGTTTGAGGTTATGGGGTGTCGATTGTAACACATCCCGCGGTGTCGATTGTAACATGTTACAATTGACACCCGTTCATGCCCTATTTTTTAATAAAATTATCTTATTTCCAGTTTAATTAAAAATGCTTAAACCCAGACCAAGAAAGACCGAAAGGGGATTGATACCTAAAATAATTTATAATGAAGCAGCAAGAAAAGTGATTGATAACAACCAAGCTGTTAGAAAAGTGACTAGGTACTATGGCATGTGACATTAAGTCGTTATGTAATCTCCCTGCGTAACAGTTTACAGCTTAAGGTAGTATTACAATGCCTATAATAAAGTGTTTACTGCGGAACAAGAGTTACAACTTGTAAAATATTGTGAACACACTGTAGATTAATATTTCGGACTTACAACAAAGGAAAGTCATAATTTTGAACTCCAAAACATTTACAACATCGACGAAACTGATGTGTCTATCGTTCAAAAACCAACGAAGGTAATAGCTAAAAAGGGAACAAAGCAAGTGGGATCCATATCATCTCAAGAACGCGAAACACTCGTTACTCTATTTGTAGCTGTAAACGCAGTTGGTAACGCAGTTCCCCCAACGTTTGTATTCCCCCGTATCCATTTTAAAAGATCATTTTATTAGAGAAGGGTCAATTGGAAGAGGGAGCGGAAATAAGTCCGGATGGATGCAAGAAAAAGAATTTCTTGGTTTTATGAAACATTTCGTGAAACATGCCAAACCCAGCGAAACTAATAAGGTTCTTATTTTATTAAGTAACAATTCATCACACGTTTCAATTTTCTTAATAGACTATTGCAGAGCTAATTTCCAGCCCTTGGATCGAGGAGTGTGTGGCCCTTTTAAAAAGAACTTCAACAATGCTGCAGATCAGTGGATGAAAAACAATCCAGGAAAACGCATGACCGTCAATTTACCGGCGATTGTAAAAGCATCGCTTCCTTTGGCCACAACGCCAAATAACATTCTTGCTGGGTTTTCATGCACTGGCGCATGGCCCTTTAACCGGGAGATTTTTAGGGATAGTGATTTTGCTCCATCCACTGTAACCGACAAACCACTAGATAATGAGAATTGAACTGCAGAAACTAATATGCCTGACACCCAAAATCGATTACAAGCACACGAAAGTCCAAGACTATCAATAATCAGACATACCAGTCCATCACAAAGTTAACTAGGACCATCCACGGCCACTACTCCGGCAAAATCCCTATCAGTTTCTCAAAATAATTCAATAACTTTAATTACACCTTAGTTTTTGAAACCACTACCAAAAGCAGATTTCACGAAACCCAGTAAAACACAGTAAAGGAGGAAGAGTGAAACGAAAGACGGCAATACTAACGGATACCCCAGAAAAGCTATTAATTGAAGAAGAAGATTTAAAGAAGAAAGTCCCAATGAAGTACAGTTTTGGTCAAGTTCAAAATGTGAAGAAAAATTGACGAAATCGAAAACACAGAAAAATAAGAGCAATATAACTAAAAACATAACAACCCCTAAAGACTACTCTTCAGGTTCCTCTGACGAAGAAACCCTCTGTTTGGTATGTTGTGGCCCATATTCTTCGAGCACAGAAGATTGGTTGCAATGCCGAGAATGTAAAAAGTGGGCATATTTAAATTGAACAAATAAAAGTCCATTTTATGTTTGCATAAACTGCGACTCTGACGACGACTAATTATTGATCTAAGTAAATAGAGCAAAATACTTCAGTTCCGGCATATTGTGTTTACTTTTAAGTTATATTATTAAGCTGGTATATTTTGTACTATATCTGACGTAAGAAATAAACATGCATTTTTCATTATTTATTGCTTCTTTTGTCGTGCTTTGTTTTTTAAAATCACTGTAAATACCTGTTACAATTGACATTAGCCCTGTTACTATTGGCGCCACTTGGGTGGCAATTGTAACGCTTGTAGTGGCCGTCTAAAAGGCATCCAAATTTTATATTTGTGGTATTTGGGCAATTATAAAATACAAAATAATTTCCTCTAAGGCATTATCATAACAGTAAATTAAAAATTTCAAAAAATTACAGTAACAGAAAAAAATAAAATCTAAATTTTGTTACAATTGACACCTGTCCCTCCTATTACATAAACTACTATCGTCATTAGAAGCCTCACTAAGTAAACGCCCTAAATTACGTCGCGGTGGGAAAGCGTCGGAAAATCTCTTTTAAAAGAAACCCAATCTCTTACGTCTGACGACCAACCAGCAAACCATTTTCGTGCAGTCTGGATTATGTAGCGCCCTATTCTCACCAAAACGTCAACATCGGACCAGTCAAGTTCACCCTTAATCGCCTCCACTTGCTATAACCGTTTGACGGCCTCATCGGTGTCTGGGTGAAAAATGGGGAAATCCACCTGGTCCGGCGGCGTTGCTTTGTTGAACTTCATAGTTTTCACTAAGTCTTCCAGCAACTTTTCCATTTTGACAGACTTTCACTTTAACACATGCAACCATTGAGGTGGATCTAGGCACGATACCACGTCTGATGTTAATCATGAAAGATAATTATTTAAGTAAACGTTTATTATTCCAAAGAAACGACTATTAAGCATGCAATAACTAAAATGAATGTGGCCGTGTGATCCAGGCAGCGTTCTATACTTGAATGAATGTTCTGCTGACGGGTAACGACATGACTCATATACATACATGCTTACAACCTTCGAGGTGGTCTTGAATTACAATAATAACAATAATATTGCAATATATATTTTTTGTTACATTACTGCAAAAACTTTTTTTTTAAATAAAAATTTACCTTAACAAAATAAAAATAATTTTTACACCATCAATATAGTTTTGGCTTCTAGTAGGGTCTTCAAATATTTCATAACGTAATAACTTTTGTATTAAGGCAATCTAACGGTATTGGCAATTATTAAAATGCCATTATCTCAAAACGAAAAATGTAGAGTTATGTTACTATTGCATTGAGGGTGCTATGTGTTCTCCTTCCATTGTTGCTATTTTTAATTTTGTCATTGGCAACGGAAATACAATCCACACAACACCAAGGACTTTGAAGTCCTGACGAAGCATGCATCCTTCTGGAATCGTTATACTTAACTGAGTTTACGTTAAACTCCGGATGGGCAGATTGACATTGACGATTATAGAAACTTAACATAAAATCCACAAATATCGTCTCAGTAAAGTTATATTTCTTTAATACCTCAGCGTTTCCTTTTGCAAAGGCAGCGTATTTTTCCTTTCTTGTTTTCAAACTTTCATACTGTCGAAACCATTTTGACTCAAATTCCCAAATAAAACTCTGAATATTAAGAGCGTTAAGGGTCTATTCTGTAAGCACTTGTTAAAATTTAACCTGGCGTTAAAATTTTAACTAGCCGCTAAGTTCAAATTGGTATTCTGTAAAGTCAAGTGTGCTAAATTATTAGCGTAGATCGGTTAAATTATATTTTTAGCGGTCATGATTTAACACCTACCCAAATAGTACCTGTTAAAATTATATCACCGTGTTTTTTATAATTTTAGACTTCGAAACTAATTTTAATGGCTCTGTTATCGGTGTAAATTTTTTTAACAATAGGTATTATATCTATACATTTTCAAAATTCAAAAGGTTTATTCAGTTCATTTTTAAAGTAGCACAAGTCTTTACCACAATCCCACGAAAATTTAAATTGTGAGCAGCAAATGGGCCATCTTTACTCCACATTTCAAGGAAAATATAAAATTTCAAGGGTGCTTTCGCAACTAAAAATGAAAGTGAGTGAAAACAAAAAGAATGTTAAACATGGTCAAAACGGCCAGAAAAGGAAGAAAACCGACGTAGATTGTTTTTCTTGTTAGAAAAAGGGACATTTTGCGTGGGAGTGCCCAAACCAAAAGGAAAAGCAAACATCGCAAGAGGCATCAACAAGTTGTGCGTATGTTTTGACGGACAACATGCGGTAGTTTTGAACAGAGGGATAGTGCGGCATCTATCTATTGAATTAAAAAATTAAATATCAGTGATGTTTGGGTTACCGACAGTGGAGTGTCGGGTCATACCCCTTACCGACGTGAACGGTTCACGAAGTTCACGCAATCTGTAGGCGTGTGATGCTAGGCGATGATGGTGTCTGTAAAGTATCAGGGAGTGGAATCGTGTAAGTTAGAAAGAATGTAAACAAGAAATGGCTTACGTCCGTTATCGTTAATGTACTAATGTACTGAAATTCAGATAGAAGTTATTTTCTGTGAGGGTGGTTACATCAAAGGGTTTCGAAGTTACATTCACCGGTCAGAAAGTAATTTTTGCGAAAGGAGATTGTTACTCAAGGTATAAAACAAGAGAATAGTATCTACAGAATGTTGTTTCTCACTATGAAAAATGGTTGCGTAAATATTGAAGCAAATGTCTCTACAACAAATTTAAAGGTTTGGCATGAGAGATTCGGCCATGTAAATAAAATAATACTCGTGATACTCGTAATACGTGAAATGGTTAAAAGCGGACACGTAAGTGGGGTGAAGTTTTCGGACGTCGATGACTTTTTCTGTGATGCGTGTCAGCTGAGGAAATCTCATCGACTGCCTTTCAAGTAGTCGATCTAAAAAGAAAAAGACTGGCTTGTGGGAGAATTTGTTCATTCTGATGTGTGCGGACCCATGTCAGTGGAGTCCATAAAACTTTCTAGAAAATGTCCCTTTTCGCGAAGCAGTCGAATCGTTAATGTTTCTTGCAATTTTATTGGGTCCGGATCTCGCGTACTCTGTGAATAATGTAAGCAAACATTTGAATAAGCATGACGCAAGTCATTGGCAAGTGGTCAAAAGAATCATGAAATATTTGTATAGTTCTCTCGATACGGACATTTTGTATCAAGCGGTCGGAAATGCATCAAAATTAATGGGTTTTGCAGATTCTGATTACGGTGGCGATGTTGAGACGCGAAGATCTGCTTCCGTTAAACATTTTAAGCATACATTACAGGAAATTCTAGATTTTAAGCTGTTAGCTATATATCCACCTATACTTCCCGAAAGTAACAGATAAATTCAATAAAATCGTTGAGAAGAATATTTCAAATAAATGCTCGGACACGTCGATATTTATTTTTAAATTATCATTTAGAGATGTAATTTTCAACCCCCCACCCCCCAACCCCTAAGCGCTGCCAACTCCAACTTTAAAAATTCAAATACCAAAGAACCCTTTCTGATACCTCATCTGATAGCTTTTTTTATGTTGAATACAATAAAAAAAAGGTTTTCAAAATCGGTTGATAAATAACGGAGATATTTACCAAAATGTATTCAAATGAAAGTGCCAATATTCGAGCAGGCGGTGGTAAAAAACAATTGCAACTTGTTTGTAATTGAATGTAAACAAAATGTATTGACATTACTTAGTGGAGTGTGTGTTACTTATTATTAACGATTGAAAAATAAGATAACAAAAATGAGATTTACTGAAGCCGAAAGAATCGAAGTTTTAATGATGATTGGGGTTGGAGACCAATTACAAACAAGTTGCAATTGTTTTTTACCACCCACTGCTAGAGCCGTACCAACGCCTGCTCGAATATTGGCACTTGCATTTGAATACATTTTGGTAAATATTTTATCGTTACCGTTATTTATCAACCGATTTTGAAAAACTTTTTTTTATTGTATTCAGCATAAAAAAGGCTATCAGATGAGGTATCAGAAAGGGTTCTTTGCTATTTGAATTTTTAAAGTTGGGTAGGCAGCGCTTAGGGGATGGGGGTGGGGGGTTGAAAATTACATCTCTAAATGATAATTTAAAAATAAAAATCGACGTTCCGAGCATTTATTTGAAATATTCGTCTCAACGATTTTATTGAATTTATCCGTTACTTTCGGGAAGCACTGTATAAATCAACACCATATATTCACTTTTTGAAATTTCCACAGCGTCTGTATGTCTGTCTATATCTCCAAATGTCCGGTTAATGTATTCATCGTCATAATCGAAAAAATGTATTTCATTTCATCTGAGAACAAGGTTTTTATCTGAAATTCTCCACTTCTAGCGGACTTCAGTTTTAATAAACTTACAAGTTTTATTTTCTTTTTAGGCTCCAAAATTTGTGCTACAGATACATGGTAATTTCCCCTGCTCATTTGTCTGTATTATCCGAATCTAGGTTCTAACGGATCGATCTGAAATTTTCCCAATACAACATAGTGGAATTTCAGTTCTTTTAATAAATAATTACACATTGATATGATAATTTCACATGTGTGTAAAAGTGCATGATGTCTCTGTTTCGTTAATTTTCCATGACACTTACCCGTATTTTTAATTTCCATGGTATCCCATTTCTTTAACCACAAGACGATATTCTTTAAAAACAGTAAATTTTTGTCATCCGATGTACGTATAGGATCGCAAAATGGATCTCTCAGATGTTTTCCTTTCCATTGACTTTGACAATTCATAACTTTCCACCAAGAGGCTACAATTTCCAAAAATATAATTGTGCCCATCAGCTTGTATGTTTAAATCATTTTGTAATGTTCTTAAAGCAGATATATTTTTCTCATCGAAGAATCTGGTACAGAGTAGTACATTTTGCCTTTGTATATCGACAGGGTTTAAAACGTTTTTGGTTAAGTTCGGGGCCATTTTTATTATTTTCGACTGTTCACAATAATACAGCGATCGTAGATGGCTAACTTGAGCAAAAATTTGTTTTTCTGCATATTCTGCTTCAACTGCAGTGACATTTTCGTTTATTTTGTAAGGCGGGATACAAAGACTTTGCTCGCAGTCGGTTTGATTAATTCAATTGTTTCTTAGATTCTTTAGTAAGTGGACGCTGTGAAATAATAAAAAAAATGGCGTATTGGTAGTTTTATTCATAAATATACTTTGCATTTCACCACCACAAAGTAAATCACATGCCTTCTTATTTACTTTGTTGTTGTCTGAAATCAGCGTTAACATTATCGTACATATCCAGCTTGAGTTAGTTGTTCAACAGCCCCGGTAGTGTAGCGACTAGCATGCTAGGCTCCTACTCAGCGGGCCGGGTTTCGATTCCCGGTGCCGGCAACTTCTGGCCAAGGTTTTCTGCAGTTTTCCTTGGCTGTAACATGAATATGAGAGTTGTGCTATTCCATCTCTAAGTCGGCTGCAGACGCAAGCGGGCCCGCTTAATAATAATAGCCCCTTCCTCCCTCCCGCACAAGCATTGCGCTTATGGGGCCTGGCAACAGGTTATGGGTAGTGTAGAGATTATTATTATTATTATATTATAATAATTAGGTCTTTGAGGTACTGTGCGGTCAGGTTCTGAACAGGAAATAAACCGACGACGTCTTTATTATTTGACAAAATCGATGTAATGATAAACGTTTCAACAGTATATGCTTTTTTATTAATGTCGGTAGCACTCAATCCTTCCAATTTTCCATTTTTATATACAACTTCTGGTTTAACGTATATTTCGTCTAGAACAATATTAACTAGTTTTTCTTTGTCTTTTAGTAAATTAAGTTTTTCAGATAGATAATGAGCTTTGTTAATTCCGGAACTAGCTAAATTGGCGCAGCGGCAAATGCGTTTGAAATAAGACATATGCGGTAAAGTTAGTTATCCTAATTGCGTAGAAATACATATGCCGAAGGAAAGGAGTAAAAGAACGTGCAAGACCATATGAGCATTTCAGATTTATATTTGTGATTTTCTTCCCGTAAAACCAGATGCTGTTCTGTCAAAAACGATTTATTTACATGCTACGTTCCTGTTTGAACTTGTAGCCATATTGCAACATTCTTTTAAAATTACTAAAGCGTTATTTATTTTTCAATCGAAACCGTCCACTGATTCATTTTCCATCGATAATAGTTCAATTAGTTGGCGTAGTTTTGGCCAAGTATCACACAACAGCGATTTTCATTGAATATTTTCATATTGATTTTTATCGACAATGACAGTTTTCCGATATATTTCAACTGACAGATCACTTCTTATTTTTAGAGAGCTAATAATACTTGGACATCCTTCTTCCATACCAACAATATTTAAAAACAAACAAATGTTGTATTTTCTATTACCATAAACTTAATTGTCTTATTTTACTTTTATACTTAGATATTAAATTAGTGACATCCAAATTTTTTTGTCTTTCCATCTGTTTTTGTCTACTTTTTTCGATGTTAATTCTTTTTTCTATTAGCCGCGTTTCTTTCTTAAAATAGGAGCATTTACAGAGTTGTATTTTGGCTGGTTTAGAAATATGGTAGGACGTGCATTAATCTAGAAGTTTTGGATTTTTCCTATGTACAACTGTACCGTCTGTTTCTTGTTTCTTGTTTTATTACACATTTTGCATCAAAGTGTTTGATACAAACTACGGAATTTTTATTTGGCTGAAAATTTGGCCTATGTATTGATCTAACCCATGTCTGTTTAAGGATCTCATCTTAAGGAAACTGAAAAACTGAATTGTAAGCGCCTTCACCATCACAGTTGCTACTACACTCTGGAACGCAGCATTTTCTGGGCATTCTATCCAATTATTTAAATGTTTTTGAATTTACCAAGGAACCTTATAATTATTTTGTATACGTGAATTGCAATAAAAAAATATAGTCGCAATTACAAGTTCTAACAAAGTAATAAACGAAATTTCTGAAAGAACACTACACTTTATCAATCTCTCAACCACTACTACCATAGCAGAACCCGGCAGTTTAAGTCTCCGATCCCCCCCACTTATCCCCACTATCATCTATAACGCCGAGTGTCCGGCCCGTTAGTTATCACGATGGCCCCGGGAAAACACCCGCAATAGTTTATACGTGTCTGTACCAATTAAACTTAATAACGTTGCTGCCCGTTTTTTAACCACATCGTCATCCTTAATATAATTTGCGTCAAAATATTGTTCAAGTTGTTCTTGATATTAATTAAATCATCGTGATTAGGATTACACTGAACAACCTTACCTATTAAAGCTAAAGGCATCTTTAATAACTCTATTTTGAATATTTTAACCGCACTTTAGCGTACTGACTTAACACTTTAACTTAATTTACCACTTTTTTCCTCGTCGCCACTTTTATGTTTGTTAGTAAGTTATAACAAAGACATGATTTAGAGTTTTAGTCACGTTGACGTGGTCAGTTGTTAAGGGCTCGCCCTTACATCTCTGGGTAGCTGGGCCCTTACCACTTTGCCTAAAGGATAGTATACCTCAATCG
Source organism: Hemicrepidius hirtus (assembly GCA_963082805.1). NCBI lineage: Eukaryota > Metazoa > Arthropoda > Insecta > Coleoptera > Elateridae > Hemicrepidius > Hemicrepidius hirtus. The sequence goes on along the minus strand of OY720161.1, from coordinate 29,779,931 downwards.
TGACCATGAATATAGTTCATTACAATATAAACAATTAACATCATCATCGTTATCATTATCATTAAGTGTAAAATATTATAACTTTCATCGTCCGCGCATGCAGCTACTAAATTTTTCTTTACTTTTCGTGCAGATGCTGCTCGCACCGTCTGTTGCTTTTGCTTCGAGATTTCCTTTTTCTGGGTTTTTGCATTGCCAATCCAGATGCATGTGGCAGAAGAGAAATATCTAAAATTTGTACAGCTAATTTTGCTGTTGATGTTGCAAAATTATCTGCTACTTCACCTAAAGCAGTTGTTGTAGGAACGGCTTCGTAAGCATTAACAACTTGAATACTAGAATCTGCTTCATTGGCAGTAGCAGCTTCTCTGTAACAGGGCTGCCACAATGATTTAATGACTTTTAAAACCGGAAAATAATGACCTAATAATGACTGAAAAGTATGCAGTTTTGATAAAACTTTTATACAAATTTGAAAAATTTAAGTTTTTCTCAGTGGCATTTCAACGATAATGAACCTAATGGGTTGGTGGGTATACGTATTATAATATTATATGTTCAAATATAGGAGACAATAAAAAACATTTTATTCTTATTAATAATAGGATAAATAGGAACATAAAATTAAATAATTCATTTCAAAACTATTAACGAAAAATCATAAACTAAACATTAACTTCTTTTTGTTAGAGGAAATAAAACAATAAAACATTTCTAGTTACAATTGTGGAAATATTAGAGTGAAAAGTTAAGTTTCAATTTTTTGTGTTTTTGTTGCTATAAAATTAGAAATTAAACCAGGTTTCCTTTTCTATACTTGTTTTTCTAATTTCATTGTTTCTTCCACAGCTGCTCTATTTTTCTTTACTATGTTTTCATACGTTACTATAAGAGTCTGAGCCACTTTTGCTTGAACAATACCCCCTTTATCTAAAGCATTCTTAAGTTTAATGGTAGATTCCTGTAAGAGCGTCTCTGAAACCAATCCCTGTTCCTTTTCCTGTCTCCGCCTATTCTCAATATTTTTTTCAAGTTCCACAATTATTTTGAGCATCTTTAGCATTCTGTAGCGTTCCTTTTCTTTTTCAGTTTGTATTTGTTCTAGCCTTCCCCTTTCCTTTTCATGTAAAGCCTGCTGTTTCTGTTCTTCTAAGTACATCTAATAGTTTCTACGTGCTGACTGTACTTTTATAATTAAATCTTTCGTGATGGAAAATAAGGGAGGGTTACGTTTATATTTTTCCATGCTATCACTAATATTCAGTCTTGCACGAGGGGCAAACCACGGCCATAAATTTTGTACACCATATTTCCCTTAATAAAGATTTCCTAAGAATTCCTTAAGTTCCTAAAGATTTCCTTGGAATTCCTTGGATTTCCTTGTAATGTCTTGGATTTCCTTGGAATTCCCCGGAATTCCTTGGAATTCCTCAAGATTTCTTTGTAATTTCTCAAGATTTCCTTAAGATATCTTTGAATTTCTGTAGTATTTTATAGGAATTATTTGTTTTATGGTTTTCAGATCTCAATTAACCATACAGAGTATTTCGTTATTAAGATATTTAAATGAAACTTCAGATTTTTATTGCAACTGAAAGAAATGTTATTGTTTACAACTTCTTTGGTTTAAAGAAGAGCTACTCTGATACGTAATACATACTGAATGATACATAATATATAATTAGTAAATTAGTAATTAAGAAATAACTATTGAATTTCTTATTGAAATTTACGGAAATTTATAATACTTAATTTTTGTTTTGTTTGGAAAATTCTTTAAATTTTTTATTAATAATGGCCGTTTCAGCTCTACTAATTCGAAACGGCCCTGAACCTAATAAATTTACTGGTCCATAAAGTATGTATTCTGTACGAACTATTTGTTGATCCACTGTTGTTGGCCAAACATATTCACTTAAAAATTGCTTTAAAAATTTTATTTTTACTTTATTTTGCAGAATTTCAATAACCCTTCCTAGGTACCAATTGACATCATAAAAAATTGCGTAGTAGTTTTCTAGAATTGGGGTTATATTAGATCGAAATTTCTCATCATCAGCGTCGTCGTTAGAAAAACCCTCAGTATCTGTACTGTCATCTAAAATACACTGAGATTCATCTGTGGAAGTTTCAGTTAGATTATCGTCACTCAGGCTCAATTTTCTTTCTCTTTTTGGACAAACATGTTTTACCACTTGTGGCGGAATTTATTGTTGTAATACTTTACAACCCCTGTTGTTTCGGACTCTGATGTATTACGTAATTCAAAATTCCCGCGCTTCTTTTCAAACTCTCGAACTGCAACGAAGAACTCCCAATCTCCAACTCGATAATAGATCACCAACAAGATACACTGCAAGATGGCTGATTCTCCAGTTGCAAACACAACATAAAATTCAACTTTATAATTTTCTGACTCTAGGAAACGACACGCTCTTTCAATAAGTTTTAGCTGAGTGAGTCCATTTTGTTTTGTGATGCCTATTTATCACCTCTGTCAACAAATTTCCCTCTCTCTTTAAAATATTATAAAACAATTTCGAATCGAAATTATATTTTTTTAATTACTTTTCAAACACTAATTACTTCATGGCGCGTTCATTGTTCTAAAAACTTTTATCATATTCAAATTCTTCATGATTTTTCCTTTAATTTGATATGCCATTTGGCTATATCGTGTATTTCAACTTTTATTCTACTTGCTGCTGTTTACTTTAAAAATTCAAATTTTTCTAACTTCTTTTCTTCACACTACCTGTTTCTTGTATCAATTATCTTCTTTAGACCCTAAGCTTTCCTCTACTATCTATCTTTACTCTGTAATTTATCTTTTTACATTCTAATTCTCTAAATTTAACTTTCAAATTTCGTTATCGTAGGATTTCAATGACAAACTCAATTTTTTCTTATTTCAGGTAATTTTTAGCTGAAGGCACCTCAAAACACTTACCAAATCTAGCTAAATCAACTTACAATTAAATATTTACACCTGTATCTACAATTTCTATAAACCAAATCAAGAAAAACATAAATTTACAACATCGGACCAGTTATCGTAAAACTGTATCACCCATTAACATCAACAAATTAACACATAGAAATAATATTGCTGCAAATCTAGCTATGAAATCAACTTTACCATATCCTTTTTATAATATTTTAACTTTTTACCTAGTTAATAAATTGTTTACTAACCATTTACAAATGAAAATCAGCTTCCGAAGCTTATAACTAACATATTCACATATAATTTGTAGTTTAACTTTGAATTTAAATATTCATAATTGACTCTAGTATGAAATATCAAACTCAAACAATTTTATACCAAGCCAATTTTTTACCAAACTTTAATTAAATAATCATTTGATGTGACATAACACAGCATTTTATTTGTATCTAAAGGCGTAACAAAGTTTTCTAAAATCCAAGACTTGCTTAATGATAAAGTACTGGTTACCGATATATCGTAAAACGGGGTGAACTTGACCAGTTTTCAGGTTCAATTCACTATATCTTCGTAACCGTCAATAATTGTTTACTTTTTTGCATACTAGGACATAGGTATAGAGGCTCTGTAGCAGTAATTCTTAATTACTTATTTTTTTACGTTAGTTGTATTTAAAAAAAATTGAAAATCCCTTCTAGTCAAGTTCACCCCGACCGGGGCGAACTTGGCCGCCTATTCTATTTTGCTGGTGAAACAACTCTGTCTCGCAATGAGGTGAACTTGACCACCGACAAACATTTTAATAACTTCTACAAGTTGATGCCGAAATATGTATAAAGCGAATAAATCTTGTTATTTCCCGTTGAAATCGATATTTTATTTAATATTTATTACTTAATGGATTTTAACAAAGTAACGCTTGAGAATGTCAATAAATATATTTATATTAACAAAATAAGCCAGATATACTAGACATACTATATACTATAGACATAATGTTTATTACGAATGTCTCGCCGCCGGAAAATTATTTGGATCCATGACGTCATTAAGTAGTGTAATACTATGACGCTAGATGGCGATTGTACTTTAAAGTGGCTTAATTCAAAAAGTGGCGGAAAATTGACATGAAAATAGAACTATAGGCATAGGCTAATAACGCCTGTTATTAGCCTATCCTATAGCTATTATTTATCATTATATTTAACGTAAGCAGTATTTTACAAAAGTTGGAATGTTTCCTTATTGTTTAGAAAATAGGGAGAAATTAATCATATTTTAATACAAATTTATTTACTTTATTTAGATTTTAGTTTTGATAATTACAAAACAAGTAGATATATTTCTGAAACACTTCTATAATAATTATGTAATACATAAATAAGAAATGTATCTTATTTTACATTTCAGATGGACAAGCAGAAATTACATACAGTGTGTCCACGGTTTGAGTGCATATAAGGTGTAAATGACAATTTTTTTTAGAGTTGGATCTTCATGTTCTGAGGATCGCTCCTGCTTAGTCTCAAACTAAGATATTGAAAAAATGAGCCAAATCAATTAATATACAGGGTGTTTTTTTGGCCGAAATCTAAAAATTAGGCAAGAGTAAACTGTCTTTATTTTAGCAGATATAACAAAAATGTATTAGAAAAAGTTGTTTAGAATTAAAAGCTATTGAAGATTTTCAATTTTTATACAAATCAGCCTACTTTGATTTTTTTCATCAACATGAGATTTTTTATTTGTGGTTTTAATGACCCATGCATGAAGAGTAATTAAACGAAGTACTTGAAAAACAAATAATTATTTATTAAAAAAATACTAAACCTTATTTGTTACAAACATGAGTTCAAAAGTATTGGATTAGATGAAAAAACAAAGTAGGCTGATTTGTATAAAAGTTGAAAATCTTCAATAACTTTTTCTAATACATTTTTGATATATCTGTTAAAATAAAGACAGTTTAATCTTGACTAATTTTTAGATTTCGGCCAAAAAACACCCTGTATATTACTAATTGATTTGGCTCATTTTTTCAATATCTTAGTTTGAGACTAAGCAGGAGCGATCCTCAGAACATGAAGATCCAACTCTAAAAAAAATTGTCATTTACACCTTATATGCACTCAATCCGGGGACACACTGTATAAATAAAAGGTTAGAAACAACTGCTTAGTCAAAGACATGCATTTAGATTTCCATGGCCAACCCTTATCTGAAATTTTGTTAAACACAATAAATTATGATCTTCGAACATACATTCTTGCTCCTTTATTGCACTTGTTCCTTGTTGTGTTTTTTAACACAAAACAAATAAAAAGATTACTGAATAATATAACCTAACAGTTGAGACGTCATAAACAGTATGACGTCATGGATCCAAATAATTTTCCTGCGGCGAGACACTCGTTGTTTATTTAGTATTTTTCATAATGCAACATACAATACAAACGTCTAAAACTATCATATTAAACACTTATACAAAATTAAATAATTCATATTGAAATTTAAAATTAAAAATGCCGCGTCGACCAACATCAGGTGCTAAATGCATCTCAACTACATCTTCTCGATTAATAATATCGGCATCATCTTTCTCAGGCCAGATAAATTTATTTGTTCCGCACTTTTTCAGATATTTTATTTCCGTAGTATCCTCCTCTAAAACACCTGTTATCTGACCAATAAAATGTTTGACGGTTTTCTTTCCTGCAAACTTCACTACAACCCACTTGCCCACTTTTATTTCAGCAGAAATATTCCCATCGGGGTTTTCTTTGTCCTGAATGTTTTCCTCGCTGATGTTCCATTCGGAAGCTTCATCTGCTGCGCTGATGTGGGAACTAAAGGGAGCTAAATAAATATTTATTCTGTGTAAAATATTTAAGTAACCAATCGAACCGTATTATATTGTAAGGTGACACATAGGGCATATTTAAAAAAATATTGTAATTGATTATGTGAAAAGATAGTTAATCTGTAAATGTCATAAAGATTTTTCGCCTTTTTGGTCATGTTCACCCCGGCGGTCAAGATCACCCCGTTTTACGGTATATGGTTTAGGAATGGTGTATAAGTAACTTGATATATCTAAAAAGTCATGTTTATTTTCAGAAGCTAACGTAAGTTCTAAATTTTTTTTTTTTTTTATATTTACGCTTCGACCGCTAGAGGGTCATTAGCGAAACTAGATTAATACATAGGTAGATGCTACGTTGTTATATACATTTTTAGATTTTGTTACATATATTTATATCATTTAAGTATTCAAGTAACCTATTGATAATATTTAAGCTTCCATTTAGCAGTAGATTTAATGTAGGCGGTAGTTGGTGTTTTTTCCTTTGTGCGGTGTATACAGGACATTCAATTAGTATGTGTTTAACCGTAAGTTCTGTGTCACAAGAATTGCACTTTGGTTTATCAGTTTTTGCAAACAGATATTCATGGCTTATTCTCGTATGCCCGATTCGTAGTCTGTTTATTATTAGCTGTTTCTTCCTGTTGCTGGGTAGCACTAGTGGGGTATCAACCTTTGGCTTAATTTCTTGTAGTTTGTTTACTGATGTGGACCATTTCTGCTGCCATGAATGAGTTATTGACTGTTTAATGTAGGCCTGTATGTCCATATGAGCGACTACATTTTCTGATGTTTCGGCACCGGTAGTAATCGCCGCTTGTGCTAACTTGTCGGCCTCTTCATTGCCTATAATCCCTATATGTGATGGTACATATAGTAGCTGAACATTCCTGGCTGGTATTTCATATAATATATCTTGAATGGACTGGACCATTGGATTTTTCGTGTAGAGTTGCCGTATCGCTATTATTGAGCTTAATGAATCTGAGCATATTACGTATTGTCCTGGATGTTGTCTAATATATAGTAGGGCTTTTTTTATGGCATATAGTTCTGCAGTGAAGATGGAACACTCCCGTGGTAATTTGTATTGCAGTTCATTGCTTGGCGTTTTGTTGAAATTCACTTTTTATTAATAATGGGTTTATATTTTTTTTATTAAAAGAGGATAGATGGACATTTATTTTGGGCAGTTGCAGTAACCATGGAGGATGATGGTTATTTTGAATTTGAAGGATATTGGAAAAATTAAGGTTTAATTCTGTTTTATATTTGTTTAGGTTGTAGTAAAAAGGATAGAAGATGTTTTTCTTTCGAATGTATGCAGCTGTGTATCTTTGAGAGAAGACATTTTCAAAGGCTGGATTGCTTCTATTTGCTGCAATTTTTGTTGCGTAATTTAGGGATTTCTGTTGTATTTGGTATTCTAGCGGCTTTTCTCCTACTAGGCATAGTAGACTTTCTATAGGACTTGTTTTGAGGGCTCCTGTTATTATCCTTAGTGCACTATTTTCCAGGGTTTCAAGTTTCTTCTTTAATGGCTTGCTACAGTTGGAGTATGCTATGATACCATAATTTATTTTTGATTGTATTAAGCTTTTGTATATGTTTAGGAGTATTTGTGCGTCTGCACCCCAATGATGATAAGCTAGTGATTTAAGTAGTGAAATAGCTTTTGCGCTTTCAGTAATCACTTTATTTCTGTGTGATTTCCATGTCATTCTTTTATCGAATGTTAAACCGAGGAACTTTACTTCATCAACTGCCTGTAGGGCGATCTCTCCTAGTTTTAGTATAGGTGTGTGTTAAGTTCTAAATTGTCTTCTATATTATACCAGGTGCACAGGCAACCAACACCCCCTTTTCTATTTTTCTCTATCGTTTGAGCTTCATAAAGTGAATATTGCTGGGTTTTACTCTTTCCTTTCAGGTAACTGAATGCCAATATTCGCCCAACGCGGATAGTATTGTAGTTTCTTGTGTTTTGAGAGAGTTGAATACTATTGTCAACGGTAGAAAAAATACACCAATCTCCGACATTTATACATACTCTTTGTTCTGGTAAATTCATGAGTTTTGTATTTTTACGGAATTATGATACATTTAATTTATTCATTACTCTTTGAACGCGGTCACTACTTAATTTGGAGCTGTTCTCGTTAACAATCCAGTTTAATGAAGTTTTCTTCACCGTCATTATTTTTTCTCCAAGTTTTAGTTTTACAAATGGACCGTTTGAAATAAACTCCCTTAATTCGTTTGTTTGAGTATCACTATAATCCTTTAAATTAAATGTTTGATTAAAAAATCCTTCTCTTAATAATTCAGTCAAATCCGATTTCAAATCTGAAGAGAAGCTTAGATTTATTTTTTCTGGTGACATATCTTCAGCACTGTTGCCATTCATTTCTATACACAGGTAGCTGTTTGATGTTATAAAATTGTTTCCAACTGTGTATTCTTGTTCTTTAAGCCACAGTCGCCACATTCTTAAAAAAAATATGCTGTACCAAATGAAACGTATTCGGTCTCGGATATCAATCGTTGTATTTAAATAGGATTTCAAAACATAATTTACTACTAAAAGATATGCCTGAGTTCCTTCGCTTCCGGGAACGTGTTGTTTTAAGAATTCAATAACTATTGGGTCGGATATTTTTTCAACAGCCCGAAAATGCATTTTATCTTCGGGTTTAATGTCACTCATACTTAGGAAATGTTGATCTTTCGTTAAATTATCAATTAATACCTTTAAATGACTTGCAGAAATTACAAAGTTGCCAACAGGTAGAACTATGGATGGTTTTAATAAACGAGTGCGAAGTTTTGTGCCAATATGCACTGTGTCTTGGATACAAACGTTTTTACAACAACTGTCAATATGAAAGCATTCCCAGGTTCTATTTGTACTGTGACGGAAGTTACAATAATTATTATAAAATTAAAGAATTATGTTGGAGAGAAGTATTTGATTGTGAATTATAAATTTTAGATCTTGTTTTTTTATTTTATATTTGTTAACTTAGCAACCCAACACATTAAATCAAAGCCAACCCAACATATGAAATCATTACAGTACCTACATTTTTAGCAAACGGAAGCTGTATAACATATCTCATCGACTTCAGTAAACGAGTATCCCCGTCAGATGAAAAACCCAATATTTGTTAATCTGTTACTACCGACTGCTTAGCGTCTGATACATGTTCTCTGGCTCTACGCCGCCTCGATGTTCGGGAATATTTTTCGTGGGCCCACTTCGAGGTCCGTTTGCTCTGTGGTGTCGGGGACACTGGAATTTCTAACGGAGAGTCATCCGCCCCGGCAATGACTCTCTGACTGGAAAATCCTGTGGCAATGAACGATTGATTTTTGTATTTGTACCTGAACTTCTTAGTATTTTTTTCGCAGGCTCATAATCTGCATTATTTGAGGTTGAGGAACTAGCTCGTATCGCTGTTGACGATGCCAAATTAGATATTGGGATTGGCATACTAGTAGGTACATATTTGAATTATCACTGTTGCCATCGATGATGCAATCTAAGTCTACCTCAACTTCAGCTTTAGCTGAGTTTTCGTCTGTTGACTTTTGTGATAAGTTTTCGTAGGGGTTTTCAGAATTTGCATTAAAAATTTCTGTTGATGCTGAAGCTGAAGTTTCTCTTTCAGATCCTAACTCTTGCACTTCGTCGTCTTGTTCGTTAGTTTTAAAGAAGCTCTTTATTCGTCTTTGACTATTAATTTCTATATCAGCGGCGCTACTCTCCAAGACATGTTTATTAAAATGTTTATGGAAGTTTGCTGCAACCCACCTAGCTGGTGCATTGTCCGATTTAGAATATTTGTAAATTTTAATATTATTTGAACAAATACAACATGTTACGAACGAGTGCATGTCACTATTCTGATCAATAACACACTTTGAGGAAATTTTATTTATTTCAAGTTTTTTTTTCAAGTCACTGGTTAAATTTTTCGTAGCATTTTTGACCCAATGTTTTAATAATACAACCATAGCTTTATTTCCGTCAGTTAAATTTTGCGAACTATCATTGTTGCTATTAGCAATAGCTGTATTCTTGTTTATGCTCCCTGTACTGTTACTCGCTTCAACATTCGTCATTTGTCTTGATTTTGGCATAGTTTTTGAACAAGATGGTGGTATAGTTCGGGATTTTTTAATTGATGCAGATATTTTTAAAAGCAGTTTTTTATCCCCTGGCATGATTTTAAAAACAGATGGGTTGTTTTTAAATAGCCCTAAATATTTACACCAGTCAGATTTATCTATAATTTTGTGTAAGTCTTCCCTCGAAAATCTTTCTATTTCTTGAATATCACTATCAGAAATATCACCTAAAGTTAATTCATTAGCGTAGCCCATAACCTCCAGCAAATTCTTAAGATATTTAGGAAATTTTACATTGTTATTATTTGCACACTTTTCAATAAAAGTTTCTTGATTTTCTCCCATTTTGCATTTGCTGCTATAAACTACTCTTTAATTTCTATTGCACTTTTATTCTAGATCATCTATTGCACCGTTATTGCACACATAATAAAAACACCGATAGAAAACTTTACTGATCACCTCCCTAAAAGATAAGCAAGGCTGCATGGTATATTTTCCAGTATTTTCTTGGTGCACATCTGTTCAGTATAGGCGGAAAGACGGTTGCGAATTATACCGTTTACGCGCGAGTTCTAACGATCTTCCCTATGCACCCTAATGCTTAACAAGCAGTGGTGCAAATGCCAGTTTATTTTATATAATTTCAGCTATTTTTTTAGAGATCTGCTTGGATATCCTCTGGATTTCCGTGGAATTCCCAGGAATTCCTAAGAATTCCTAATATTTCTTCGGAATTCCTAACAATTCCCCAAGATTTCCCACACCGTGTACACCAGAATTCCTTCGCGGTTACCCCCTCGGTCTTGCATTTAACATTCTCAAAGACATTGAAGCTTTGTCTTCACTAAGAACCCTCCTCGATTGGGAAAACCCACTCTCAACATCAGCACTACCATGTGATAATGAGACTTGCTTTCACAATTGTTTTACATTGGGATATTTAAAATTACTGTTAATTTTCAAATTAAATATTCCATTCCAGAAAACTTCAATTCTGACAGGTTGGTCTGGTGCCTTATAATTACATACATAGTCATATTACATAATTTTAACAAACGACATTCATCAGAAAAAATTGTTGTATCAACATCAACACGAAGTTTTAGTGTTGAAAACACTTATACGGAGGCAAGTTATAGGTTCTCGCGTCACGAAATATCGTCACGCGGGATCTAAGCAGGGTGCGAGCATGCGGAGTTGGTTGCGTTGTCGGACAACACGCGCTGTTCTGTAAGCGGTTGCGCAGAAGCGTTAATTCTGTCCTTAAAAAATATCCGAAAATATTTTTGTTGTGAATACCTTCACTGGAAAAGAAAACAAAACCAAAAAATACAAAATGTTCAGAACGTAATAATAATCTATTTTTACCAAATGTTTCTTCTGCTGATATTCTGTAATATTATATTATAATATACACACTTATATATTCGTTTCTGATTTATTCTCATAAAATTATATATTTTGATTGCGCAATTAAACACTTGGGTAATCGAGCTGCAGAACAGCTTATACGCATCTTCGCAAAATTGTGCCAAGCTGAGGGTTTTGCCCCCAAAATAAGGGACTTTTAAAATTTTACCATTGAATTCCATATGTAGCGTAATTCAATTCGACACCCTGTATAGGTATTCACTAAGTTTATTAGTTTAGCCAAGTAAGCAACATTTATACCGAGTGGTTGGTTATATCCCCGCACATGAGCCGTTTACATTGCTTATCAATCACGTTTATGCGAATTCCTGCTCCCCATTTTTATGGAACAAATTGGAAATGGTACCAAATTAAAGAGAATAATATTCCGCGTCGTTCAATTTTAAGAATTCTTTGTATAATAAATAATATAAAAATAAATATATAAAATTTAAATACCTACATATGAAAGTACATTCGAAAAATATGAGTATTTTTTGTTTTGACAAGTGCAGCACCTCCTATTTTTTAAATAGCTACATTTTTAAATTTTATATTGTTATGTTGAAGAAATAGTACACAAAGAATTTTTAACGCGGAATATTATTCTCTTTAGTTTACTACCATTACCAATTTTTTCCATAACAGTTAGGGGCAGGAATTCGGATAAACGTGATTATGCAATGTATACTTCTTATTCAGATACCAACCACTCGGTATACTAGTCTGTTATAATAGTCTGTTTGGTATTTGTATTGTTAACGTTATAATAAACCATTATAAACCAAAACAATGTTCATTATACAGAATGTATAAAAATGGTGGTGAAAGCTTTAGGTAAAGTTATTCCTTAGACAAAACTAAGACAAAAAGCTGATATCAAAAAAACTGGCAAACGCTTCCTGAACTTACAGTCGTCAAAGTTCAAAATTGGTAACAGTAAAGAATGCTGCTCTTTCAAAATAGTTAGTTGATGAGTATATTCAGTGATAATAGCTAAAATTTTTTACCATTGATCGTTTAACTTAACTTCAATTTAATTGTCGACTGTAATCGCTGTTTTTACGATTATGAAACATTATTGAAACATCAACAAAGTATATCAACTATAAATGTAAATATCCAGCAACAGTCAATGAGGTGCTTATTACCAAGTTAGAATATATAAAACATAAATGGCAAGAATGGGAGAAGAAGAAAAAATAATAAAATAATAAATAGTGTCCTAATAAATTTAGAATAAATGCTGTCTAAATTTAACCTATAGCTCCATAGTACAGCCTTAATATTAAAAATGTAACTAAAATAAATTCAAGCTACCGCAGTAATATTTTGTTTTCCCAAAAGAACAAGTTTTCAGGCCGAAGAAATAATATGTTCGTTAAACTTGTGTTTTTCTAATGATCGCTGTAAGATTTTCACATCTGAATATCCCGTTTTCCATCATGTTGTCTCACTAGCATTACAGAAAACAACACAAGACCACCAAAATATATATTTTTTAATAATTCATTGTTTCCCTTAGCCAATCGCCAATCGTATACCACGAATTATAAGCCGTATTTGGTGTATCGAAATTAATTAAAGTTTTGCTCAAAACTATTGTTTAAAACACGAACTTGCATCTCTCCGTCGTAGCCTAAATGTGTAGCTGCCGTTCAACTTGAAAAATTTTATTATTGATTACTTAGATACAAAATCAAAATTAGTTTCCTTTTTAGTGCGATATCCTGCATTACCCGAAACCTGCACCACAATTTTTACACACTCTGTATATTCGATTACCGTATTAAATATACATCGTGTTTGTTTTCAACACCCTACGATGGTTGCAAGAATTGCGAGATCTGTGCATTTTTGTGCCAGCTTTACAATTGAATTGTGGCTGCCGTTTTTAATGTTAGATGGCTGCAAACACCTACAATGTCTAAGAAAACGTCCATAAGTACTTAATAATAAAAATAATAATAGGCCTTTATTTCCCATCAAAAGAAGAAAACAATAATAATTTTTACAAGTAGGAAATCACAAGGTGCAAGTTCAAGCGCAGTGCTTGCTCTTCCACTTGAACCTTGAAATAAAAGAAAACAAAAATAATAAACAAAATAAAATTAACTTAAACCTAAACTAAAACTAATTCTGCAAGTGCATGGCGTAGCTCGCAAAAGTAAAAAAATAAAAAATAGCAGATATCAATCTAGTGAAGTGGGCACTCGTATATTAGGTTATTAATTTCTTTTCTGTTGGTTAAAGAGTACATGATATAGATGCTTTTTAAAAGACTTAACTGTGTATGCTTTTATATATTCAGGTAATAAATTATAAATATTTGAAATTTGAAATCGAAAACCACGTTCGAAGAGAGCTGTTTTGTGGTAGGGTGGCGTTATTATGTGTTTAAATCTAATATTAATATTAAGTATGTCTTCCCTGAAGGAGATTCGTTTGTACAAATAAATTGGAATTTTTTCAGTAACAATTTTATGAAATAATGTAGCGGTCGATAGTTTTCGTCTGTTCATCATAGAGAGCCAACCGACCTCAATTAGCTTATGCGAGATGTGATCAAATTTTTGAATGTCAAATATTAATCGCAAACGAGCATTCTGAACCCTTTGAATTCGATTAGCGGAATCCTGAGTTATGCAAGAACCATAAATCTCAGCACAATACGTAAAATGAGAGAGAACAATACTTTCACAGAGAGTTGTTTTAATTTTGGCCGGTAGGTAATGTCAGTGTGGATAAATCAGTTTCATGTTTATATATTCTTTTTTAATATAATTAGTTATTTGAGAATTAAATCGAAAAGTGTTGTCTATGATTAAACCAAGATTACGAGCTTCATTAACTACAGGGATTATAGCACCAGCGACTGAAAATTTAACCTGATCTTTCAACAAGTCTAAAGATTTCTTGTTGCCAAATAATAATACAACAGATTTCATGGGATTCAGTTTTAAGGAATGTTTCTCTGAGATATTAGCAATGCTTGTTAGATCTTGATTTATATTGGATAATGCACGTTTGCTGTCGGTTATGTTGAAAGAATAATAAATTTGGGTGTAGTCAGCGTACATATGCATATTACAAGTTTTTACGTATTTAAAGAAGATATGTGTGTAAATAATGAACAGAAGTGGTCCTAGGTTAGAACCTTGGGGAACGCCCCTACTAGTAGGTCTGGAATCAGAAATGCCGCTAGGCATCCTGCATCCTATCAGATAAATAGTTGGAAAGCAGTGTAACAGAGTTGTTAGAGAGCCCAATATATTTTAGAATAGATGCCAGTACGAAATGATCAATTGTGTCAAAAGCTTTACTAAAGTCAAGTAAGACCAAAACAGACATATCGCCCCGGTCCCTAGCAGTAATTAAATCATCAGTAACATTAAGTAAGGCAGTTGTGCAGCTATGTCGTGGGCGGAAACCAGATTGCGATAAAGGAATGATATTGTAGCTATCTAGATGCTGTCTAAGTTGAGTATTAATTACCTTTTCCATGATTTTTGACATGGCAGATAGTATACTGATTGGACGTAAGTCTTTGAAGGCAGTGGGATTTGTTATCTTTGGAATAGGTATAACGATAGCATTTTTCCAGCAGGTAGGAAACGTATTGGTAAGTAGGCAGTGATTTATTATATGCGTAATGAAAGGCAAGATTACTGTACAACTGCATTTTATTATTTCTAAACTAATATTATCTGATCCCGTGCAGTTGCTTTTTAAACAATTTAATATCTGCGCTACTATAGATTCATCGACAGGTTTGAAGTTAAAATGTGGCATGGTTTCGCTGAATTTACTACTATTATAATAATCAATGAGCTCAGCACTATGGTCACTTGCACTAGGAATTTCATCAAGAAAAAAGTCGTTAATTTTATTTGGATGAGAAAAATTGTATGGCAAAGTGTTGTTTTCTGATTTTGTTAAATTTAGTGACCGTAACTCATTCCATTGTTGTTGTTGTGTTTGTTTATAGTGGCAAGTAAGTTAGAGTTTAAGTAGTTGACTTTTTGTCGTCCGTATTCTCCATATAAAACAGATTATGAAAAGGTATGGCTGCTAATTCTTTAATGTAAAGTTCTTGATCAAAATATTTAAAACAACGGTATGATCTAAATATTGCCCTAGATTGTGGTTTCTGCATAGACAAATGACAGAAAGTCATATCATGATCAGATAGATGTAGGCCACGAACCCCCGATTCAGAAATGCAGTCAACTTCTGAGGTTAAGATAACGTCCAAGAGTGTGGCTGAATTTTTCGTCAAGCGGGTGGGTTCCGTAATAATTTGTTGAACATTTACTGAATCAATCATATTGCTAAAGTATATGCAGTCATAGGCTGTAGTAGTGAGTAAGTCGATGTTTACGTCGCCAAGACAAAGAATTTGATCTGAGACAGACATACACAATGTAAGAGATTCCTCTAGCTTGTCGCAAAATATTTTATAATTAACAGTGGGCGGCTTATAAACTACACCAACAGCAAGTGTGCTATTGAACAACTTCACGCTTATCCAAACTTGTTCAATAGAATCATTAGTTTCTATAATCTTAGTCTTTAAACATGAACGCAAGTAAAAACAAACCCCACCTCCACGTTCTTCACCACGATCACGACGAAAAAGTTTATAACCATCAATTTTTAAATAATTGTTACTAACCTCCTGCGTTAACCAGCTCTCAGATAAAGCTAATATGTCATAGTTTGACTCCAATAGGTAGCATCTGATATCCGAAAATTTAGGTATGAGTGATTGAATATTTAAATGTGCCACCTTCAGTAAACGTGATACCATCTTACAACCGTTTAGTATTACAGAGACAAAGGTAATCTAAAAAAAAAGATTGAAAATCTTTTATAACTTTGTCAGCCGATATAGCAGACATTCTTTTGGCTTCAACTAAACATTGTAATGCTATTTCAAGTCTGGCTAATGCCACGTCTTTTTCTGAAATTACAATAGTGTTTAGACAAGATATTCCCCTGACCATTCTATAAGACAATGGACATTTTAAGAACATTTTTTTTACAAAATTCAACCAAACTGATCAAGCAACCTTTTTTAAATACCTTAATATCTATTTCCTTTACCACTATTGCCTTTGTTGCTTCTTTTAACACCATTTTAGTAGCAAATCCTATGCTCACATTTTTTAATTGTTTTTGGTTATTAATATCGTCTACCTTAATTCTAGCTAAAGAAGTTGCCGTTTTGTTTTTATCCAGTACTTCTTTTTTTATAAACCGGGTCATAATATTTCGAAGCACTTCATGTAATGAATCATACAACAGCGGTGCCATGGGTTTGTCGGATTGAAAGGTGGTTAAAAAAGATTTCAAGTCTCCTGCCAGAGTTTGGAAAAAAGCTAACTTTGCAGGTAACAATTTATCTTCAATTGCGTTTTCCACAATTTGATAACTATTGCATCTGGGTTCTTTTTATTTGCTTTTGTACACAGTATATACTTCCTAATATTTAGTAGGACTTTTAATGCCCTTTCCGCAACACTTCTCCAGCCATCTAATGGCACAAAACTTGAGTGGAAACATATTTGAATTTGTGTATTTCACATAATCCGGTTTTCTTGCTGGAACATTTTTGAATAGATTGTATATAGCACGTAGAAATTTAACCAACTCCCATTCAGTTTTCATGATAGCAGTTTTAAAACAATTAATAATAATAATAATAATAATAATAATAATAGCTGTACTTTATTCAACAGGACAACGTCCCAATTACAGAACAAAGAAAAGAAATTACAAAAGTAATACAATAATAAGTGAAAAAATGAAAAAGAAAAACTAGACAAACTATGACTATCCATATTAATGACAATAATTATAATAGAGACATGATTCAATATAAAAACAAAATTATAGATATATGTATTAATTAAAAAAAAGAAAAAGAAATACTATACCTATTACAAAAATCTTATTATGAAATGGGTGAGTCAGCCAAAAAATCCGATAACATTTTTTTAAATTGATGAATGTTCAAGTGAAAAATATCAATCTCGGTATTCAAGCAATTAAATTTGCGGCATATGGAAACAATTGGTGAATTCATTTGATAATTAGTGGTGGAATTTTTATATAAAAAGGATTCTTTGTAACGAGTTAAAAACTTTGGTACATGTAGATTAAGTTGAAGAAGCAACTGCGACTATTTATTATTTTATATAAAAACATTATTTGCTGGAATGACCTCCTGGTCTCCAAGGTGACATACTTAAATTCTTTTAACAAGTCTACATAACGAAGCTCATGTGGATATCCACGTACTCGAAAAAAGACGTATTTCAGAAATTTTTTTTGAATTCTTTCAATTCCGGATTTTTGATATTCGTAGTGAGGGTTCCAGACTACTGCACAGTATTCAAGTTTAGATCTAATAAGGCTATTAAATAAATTGGAAAGAGCAAGGGGATTAGTAAAATTGAAAGTGTTTCTAATAATGAAACCAAGTTTTTTATAAGATGAAAGAATAAGCATATCAATGTGATCTGAGAAAGATAGTTTATGGCTGAAAATAACACCAAGATCTTTGAATATGCTCACGCGAGGAATAGTTGTAGTGTGCATCAAATAATCGTAGGGTAACTGGAACAGTTTGCGAGAGTAGGTCATCACGTTGCATTTGCTGATATTGAAAAATAATTTATTATTTATGGACCAGTTATAGATTGCATGTATATCCATTTGCAGTTCTGTACAATCCTTAACACTGCCTATCCT
The DNA here is from genome assembly GCA_963082805.1 of Hemicrepidius hirtus. NCBI lineage: Eukaryota > Metazoa > Arthropoda > Insecta > Coleoptera > Elateridae > Hemicrepidius > Hemicrepidius hirtus. The sequence continues at coordinate 29,761,821 of OY720161.1, read as the reverse complement.
TTTAAACATCTTGAGATCATCAGCGTATAAAAGAAATTGAGAGTACTTGATCTCAGCAGATATATCATTGATAAATATCAGAAAAAGTAAAGGTCCCAAAATTGACCCTTGTGGGACCCCAGAGGTTGCAAGAAAATAGTCAGAAACAAAGTTGTTGCAGCAAATATACTGCTTTCGATTATCTAAATATGACGAAATTAGTTTTATTAGATTATTATCACATCCAAAGTCGGCTAACTTTGCCAGTAATAAATTGTGATCAACCTTATCGAAAACCTTGGAAAAGTAAATGTAGATTACATCGATTTGACTTTTATCTTCTAGGGCATCAGAAACATATTGAGTAAAGAGACACAAATTAGAGGCCGTCGAACGTTTTTGCATAAAACCATGCTGATATGGCGATAATTGACACGAAACCGTCGATAAACATTATTGTGAATTATGGACTCAAACACTTTAGCAAAAACGGACATAATAGATATAGGGCGGTAATTTTCAATACTATTTTTCTTGCCAGATTTGAAAATGGGACAAATCTTCGAAATCTTCCAGCTGCTGGGAAAAGAACATGTCCGTAGAGATAATTTAAAAATCTTTAATAACGGTGAAATAAAAAACTCTGAGCATCCTTTCACAATATACGTGGGAATGTTATCTGGGCCCACAGACCTAGATTTTTTTAGGTTCGCTATCGCAACTTCAACCTCTTTGAAAGTAATATTATTTAATGAAACAGAGAAATTAGATAAGCTAATTTGAGGTTCAGACCCAACCGAGGAAGGATCCTTAGTCGAAAAGACACTACCGAAGTATTTGACAAAACCATGAGATACAGCCTCACCTGTGTTTAGTATCTCTTCATTTGAGAACATTGGAATCGGCGTACCCGAGACGTTATCCTTGCTTTTAATGTAAGACCAAAAACTTTTCGGATCAGTAATAATGTTTTGCTCAGATTGTTTGATATATTCGTTATAAGAAATTTTAATTTTTGATTTAATTTCTAATCTGAGACGTTTATATTCGTTTTCATAATTTACCGCACCCCATTTAGTGTAAAGCTTTCTATGTTTTTCTTTTGATTTAATCAGTTTGATCAATTCACCATTGTACCAGCTCGGAAAATTTATTTTACCTCTAGTGCCCTTGGGCACCGTTTGATCGAATATGTTGTTGATTGTTTCATAAAATTTAGTTAGCGCCTCGTCCACCACTGAAATATTATTAAGGAAAGTCCAGTTGGTATTTCGGAAGAGTTCATACATAGTTACAAAATCAGCCTTCTTAAAATTATAATAAGTATTTTTATTCGATTTGACAATTTTGCTATTTGGAATAATAGTTTGAATAACGACATTTAAAGAGGGGTGATGTTTGTCTTCTGGAACCATATTAAATAATTCCCTAGAGACCTTGACTGACATGTTCGATAGCACTAAATCTAAAATACGACCATTACTATTACCAAGAAAGTTAAATTGCTCAAGGTTGACAACAGCTGTAAAATTGATAAAATTCTTACACATTTGAGAAGCATTTACAAAATCAAATTTATTTAAGTAATACTGACTAACATCAGGTAAGTTAAAATCACCAATTAATACTAACTGAGAATCAAAAATAAATGGTAAGGAAAAAAAGCAGTCCCAGATTAAATTATAATCACGAGCATTTGTTGCAGGTGGTATATAAATAAGTAGTACGTAAAAATTGGTGAGATCAACTAACGATATTTTTACACACAAAAGATCTACACTTGCAACCGCACATATTACAGGAATTTCTTCACACCTGAGATTATGGGAAACACCAAGCAAAACGCCACCACCACTTTTCTTAGCAGTAGCTACCAAGTTTCTATCTTTTCGGTGAAGAGTAAAATATTTAGAATCAAACAGTTCACAATAGTGTATATTGACATCTAGATTAGTTTCGGTGCAAGCAATGATGGAATAGTCAGTAGAACACGATTCCATAAAAAAGTTATGAGTTTTGGATTTAAGACCACGCACATTTTGATAATACAGCGATATATCTTTTTTGATAGAATTTAAACTTTTGTGCGCAACTTTGATTTCTTGATTCTATACACGTGGCAAATCGTCTTCACATCTAATCTTAATAGGCGGCGAGTTATCATCCCGCTTCATGTGAACAATTCCCTTGCTTGTCCATAAGTATTTGAAATGGAATTCTCGTTTTGCAAGACCCGCTTTCCAAAGCAGATTTTTATTTAAAGGAGTCAAATTTTCGTTAAAGATTTTTCCAGAGCCAGTATTAGGAACCACGTCGTTATTACATATATTGGAGTTTTTCTTTTTTGACATAAACAAATCTCTTGTTGTTCTCCTGGCAAACTGCACTATCACAGGTGCTGGTTTTGATGAATTTTTATTTGGCAAGCGGTGGATTGCCTCAACTTCGTTGTTATTATAATTGGTAACGCCCACCGTTGTGCACCGTATGGAGCCCACAGCTGCCAAGTTCAATAATACTGGGTTTATCACCACTATTTAACTCAATTTTGATGTCATTAATTAATTTAAAATTAACATTAGCTCCGTCCATCGATATTTGTAGTAAAATTTGCAATTAAATTCATCCAAATATTTTTTGAGTCCGTTTAAAAAGTCTATTGCAATGGTGTGTCCTAAAAAGCTAGATCCCAAGTAACGGTTACAAACTATATTTTTATTTTCATCCCAAAATCGAATATTCAAATCCATTTCTTCTGATTGACTGATTTTATTAAAAGATTCATCGAATGAAACGACAGATAACCGATTAGATTTTTTTATAGTATCTTTTAACTCATTATGAAAGTATGGTGCTAGACCATATCTTATTACATACGCAATTTTATGTCTATGTAGTTTTACATTTTTTGCAACATTACTGTCATTGAACATCGTGGGGAAAAGGTCTACACATTGCTCTGCTGAACGGTTCGTCAAGTGATATAACACAACTGCCATACACCAAATTATTTCCGTTTCAGTTGTTTCGTCTTTTTCAAAATATTTTCTGAGTATGCTACTCTGTGGTATGTACATGGAAGTATTCATTTCACTTGTAGGTACTACATTGTCCGGAAGTGTAGCACTCACCTGAAAATGAAAGTATTTTTAATACAAACCATCTTTACTCAACTAGTAAATAAAAGGGCGACCGCTAAAATGGTATTTTTAAATATGAAGATAATTTTATTTTAAATATGTACCAATATAAACCAGTTCTTTACTTTAATTCCTAGGATTGGATCGGCGCTGTTGCTGAAAATTTACTTTGGACAAGCTATAAAATAATATAACCAACCAACTCCGTACTACTATATTAATTCTGCCGGTTTTGCAACATCCCTTTTTGATACAATTTTAGCTATCACATTAGGTAATAGTAGCGGTTGATTTTGAAAACTAACATAATATTTAATATGAACTTTTACATAATAATTATAATAATAATATGAACTGAGCGGGCACCCTGATATAAATGGAAAAGACAGCAAATTCAAAATAATTTTAAAATTTGAATAAGATGAATTACCTATATTTAAAGAAAGCTTACCATCATTGCATTTGAATTCACATACCTTGTTGCAGTCGCAGCTATCTTGTCAAGGGCGTTAATATTAGTTGCAGATGTAGATTTTGCATTGTATGCTAAAAATGCAGGAATAGTTGTAGTGCTCTCCTTGCATTTTACTTGTTTTATATGTTTCACTCCTCTTTCATGGGTCACTATCGCTTGCTTTCCCATGTTGCTCAGATTTATCACTCTTTGACATAAAGTACATTTTGCTTCACACAAATTTTCTCCTGGTTTTAACCAAGAACTCCAACTAGGATGTAGTATGGGATCTAACCAGTCATTTTGAAATTTGGTCTGGTATGACGTCATCGTATTGTCACTACTACACTTCAAAACTTATTATTTTTAACTCTGATTATTATCAAGCACCAACAAACTAACACGTCTTAAAACAGGAAGCTGCAGCACATGGATGCAATGAAGGAACTAATAATCAGGTAGTACCGGTTTAAACCAGCTTAAACCAGATTAAAGTATTATGATGAAATTTTAAAAGTATATGTGGGAGCATAAGGGCCGGGGAAGTCCCGAATACCATCGCGGACGGCGGGGAACACGTACAAGGTGGAGGGCAGTTGATAATAGGTGGTCCTTCTTGCTATTATAATTATGTTAATCAGTCTTGTATCTCGTTAATAAATATCAGTTAGAGGTTATAGTGCCTAACTTAATACTCCAAACCCTCTAACATATATGATTTATTTTTAGTCAAATACTTTCAAATAAAATATTGATTTTAACGGGAATAACAATATTTATTTGCAAATAAATATTATTCCCGTTAAAATCGATATTTTATTTGATATTTATATTTCTATAATTATGGATTTTAACAAAGTAACGCTTGAAAATGTCAATAAATACTTTCCAGCAGCAGAAGTTTTAAAATCGTTACTACTACCTGGAAAACCAAGTTTAGCTGTACTTATTGGACACAAATTTAATACCCCTTGTAAAGGATTTCCCAGGTAATACAGTTTTATAATCCGTAAAACATATTTTTGTAGTTGTTGCATAAAAGATGGAACCAGTAGATAAAAATGCAGGTATTGCAAAATAAAATTTTAAAGTAAAAGGTCAAATTACAATTTTAAAAGAAAAAAATCCCTGTTTTTCACAGATTTAGACTAAATTCCCTGGTTTTTCCCGGTTTTTTCAAAAACATGTAATTTGCTGATTTTTCCAGGTTTTCCAGGTTTTCCAGAAAGTATCCACCCTGATCTGTTTTCTATGTGTAGGAATATACAGGGTGATTTCTAACGTACGGAGGAAATTGAAAGGGCAAGTAGAGGGGACCAAAACATAGTTTTTTTTACAATAAACTTTTGATCAAAATGGAATAACAAGAAAGTTACAACAGTTTAAAGTTCTTATAAACTTGAGGACTTTTTTAATGAAATACGGTAATTAATTACGTTTTGAATTGAACTTTTGTAGATTTGTAAGTTAATTAAACAAAATTTAGTAAAAAGTTTTATCAGACGAAAGTTATGGCTATTTAAAGTCTTCTTTAAAATATTCAGTTATAGGTGCTCGTTTATTGACAACCGCTGATTTACATAACCTGATCATGTAGGTAAGTCAAAATTACAGGAGCAATTTATCAGATTGTGTGAAAAGTGTTTCTGATGAAAAAGCGAATACAATAAGCTCAGCGGTACTCAAAACGTGGGCGTTAAATTATAAGAACTTTAAATTGCTGTAACTTTCTTGTTATTCGATTTTATTGTAAAAAATACTATGTTTTGGTCCCCTCTACACTGCACATCTTCACCGAACTCATCGATTCCTTTTAAAAAGGCGTTATCTAGAAAAACTCTTTTATTTACATTTGGCCCATCAGATGATAACATTAAAATATTCCTTTTGTTAAGGGCGTTTCCCAAAATAGCTTTTTGTTTATATTATTTAATAAAACTTCTGCTGTAGTAGTGCCAATAAGAAATGTTTGTAAGTATCTTGTGACTATTAATTCATGTTCCTGAGACCAATACCTAATTCTTATTTACAATTCTTTTTGTGACTCGTAGTTGGTAGTTTCGTCATAGGCTATGGTGTAATAAGAATCTGCTAAATCTAATATTTTCAATTCATAGCCCACAATTCAAAAGGCCTCAAGGCATCAGTAATGTAATAAGACAATTTTGTTCAATTGAGTGTGAATTTATCTGAAATTTCACATGGAAACATTGAACGACAAATATCATTGCTGCCATCAGCAGATGAAGCAGGCATGTTATTTATTACACTTTTAAGCGTCCACAATATTTCAGCTTTGGTGACATTGTCCTTTATGCTGTAAGTACATATACCTGCCAGTGTTTTATTATTATTATTTTCCTCGTTACCATCCTATGCACCCTGAACCACATGCAGTTTAAGTTGCGTTTGGTCTAATTTTGTTTGTACGTTTTTCTTATGAACATTAATTAGTCTTGACATGCTGATTAATTGCTTGAATACCACAAGTTGACACATTTACAGACTTTGCACAAATTATGCAGAAAGCAACATGGTCACTTTCCTTTCAATACCACACCTTCATTTTGTAGCCAAGTAAGTCTTCTTGTTCCATGCAGCTTTCCAAACCTTTACAGTATCGTCCCATTCTTTCAGCTAAAAAATGATAAATAACACCCAATTGTAAATTTACCTTAAACCACAATAAATCGAAGCTAATCACTGCACTGCCAGTGCTAAATTTAATTGTTGCTTGTAAGGTAGACATCATTTAAAGAAAACTGACTTACCTGAGCGGTTTGAAAATTAGGTAAAAATACCGCCAAAACCCGTAGATCTGCACTTTTACGAAATCACCGTTAGTTGATTAATTATTTGTTGACAGGTAGCTAGCACGTGCTCAACATGTATTCTGAACTCAACGCTTTCCCTCCTCCCCACCTTCAGCACCACAGTATATACCTTATAACATAGACTAATAACTCCTTAGACCTCTCAACATAATGCAGCCGTGGTTTTCGTAAATATTGTACCTCAGTGGTAGGCTAGATGTCGATAGTTGTTGATAGCTTAAATTTGCTCATAAAAGTATTGAGTACCAAAAGAACAACAAATGCATAACTTAGCAGGTCCACACCAATTTCTCCCAGCGGCCGCAGGTACACAATTTATCGTTTTAAACCTGTTTCCATCCCTTAGAAAAACATAAAAAAACGACAAAAACTATTAAGAACAAATCATCGCATAACTTTTATTTTATTATTATATTCTATAAACCGCCCAGCTTGTAGAAACAGCAAAGATTTTGAATTTTAAAAATTAAATTATACGTAAACCAATTTGCGAAATGTTCTAATTTCGATTTGATTACTTATTGTAATTGTTCACAAATGTGTTATTCATACTATATAAATGCATTTCTCAGCCATAACCAATTAAATTATAAACCTTCAGCATTAATAATTCCTTAACCAAAGGGTTAACACTGATAAATTCAAAATTAGTAGAATTAGAATTTTTCGCTTGACTTTCGACGTATTTAAAAGCTGTATTACATTAGACAATTTCTTGCGCAAGAAATTGAGCAATTTTTGGAACAATCTAAATTATTAATAATAATTTGGAGATTAAGCAGCCAGAAATAAGACGACGAATTAATGTTGAAAAATTTTTAATGACGACGTTTCGCTATTTTGAATAGCTTCTTCAGGTCAATGCGACAAAAAATTAATACATTTTACAAATAATATGACTATTGAGCAGTTAAAAAGAATACGAGATGTAAAAAGCTGAAAAGAAAAATGACAATAAACATTTTTTTAATTATTTTTTTTTTTTTTATATACAGGGTGATTCAAAAATGGCGCATAAGCTCTTCAGTACGTTGTTGGGAATAATAATTGAAGTGTAGGAAAAATAGTAAAAAAATTCTTAGCCGCTAATTTGCTGAGAAATGAAGAAGTTAAGTTGAGAACTCAACTTTGAATTCATGTGGATTTTGAAACTTCTCATCATTTCATATAAATAATTTAAGTATTTTTAATAGTGGGTAATAAATAAAATGCTCATAACACCTCATTATCCTGAAATATTAGCTTTCAAAATTGATATTTTCCTATCAAGTTGTTTGAAAAAAATATGTGGCAACGATGTTTGAAACTTTTAATAAGCTCACTATGTAAATGAAAGGAAATAAAAGCCACTCATATACTACATAGCTGCACCCGTGTTGCCAAATCTACAACTTACTTCTTCGTTGTTAACTACAAAAATGTAGCAGCTAAATTTTTTTTATGATTTTTCCACAGTTCAAATAACCGTCCCCTACAACGTACTGAAGAGCTTATGCGCCATTTTTGAATCACCCTGTATATAGATTGGGTGAAAAAATAAGTTTCAAATTACCTTTCATATCTTCAGTCAAAATATTTTTTTTAATTAAACATCATTAATAGCGATGAAACACTTTAAAAAATGCACAAAACAGTAAAAATATTGTAATAAAACTGATTTAAAATAATAGCGTATAGAAGATTACATGCGAGAACGAACAAGGAAATTAAAACCAGAAACAGTTTCCATCTTTGAAACGCAAGAATACCAACTATTCAAATATTTTTAGTAAAAATTTCCAATAAATTTAAGGTCAAAGATATACAATAACTAGTGAAATAAATGTATAGGTGAACCAAAAACAAGGTATAATTAAATAGGAACCTACGTAAAAAGGTAAAAAATAAAAAAGAAACTAACGTTAAAAAATGACGGCTTGAAAATAATTAAATAAAACAAAATAAAACATATATATTTTTTATTTTTTGGAATTATTTGAATAAGTTATTATACGTGTGATGCAAATTATCAACATCAGTTTTATAATTGATAGCTTGAGGACTTTTTTTAATTGTTATACTTTCTAAGATTAGTCTCTTTTTTAAATGTGGCTCAGAATGAATAATTTTAGTATTTTTAAAATCAAAATTATGAAAATTATCAACTGCGTGGTCTGAAAGGGCGGTATTGGGTTTGTTAGGTGTTAAAATTTTTTTGTTTATTGATTGTTTATGTTGACTAATTCTTTGTTTTAAATATTGTTTCGTTTGTCCTATGTATACTGAATTGCAATTTTGACAAGGAATTGAATAAACTATGTTCGATTTTAAAACTGGTGTTCATACACCGCTACCAAATATAAACATAGTGTTATAACAAATCTTGTAGATAGAGCTATAATATTATCTGATGAACAATTCCATAGTCAAAATTTAAAAGTGGTTAAAGAAATCCTTTTAGATAATAATTTTCCAGAACATTTAATTGACAAACAAATTACCAGAAGACTCAAAACAATCCAAAATAGAAAAACTCTGATGTTTAATCCAAATATACCACCCCCTAATATAAACAACTCAAAAATTTTAAACCAAACAACTCAGAATAAAAATTATACAACAGTACCATTCATACCCTTTCTTTCTTTAAAATTAGAAAAAACCCTTAATCAATTTAATATCAAAACTGCTTTTACAAATAATAATACAATCGGAAAAAACCTATTCACTAACTTAAAAGATAATATTTCACCAGTTTTAAAATCGAACATAGTTTATTCAATTCCTTGTCAAAATTGCAATTCAGTATACATAGGACAAACGAAACAATATTTAAAACAAAGAATTAGTCAACATAAACAATCGATAAACAAAAAAATTTTAACACCTAACAAACCCAATACCGCCCTTTCAGACCACGCAGTTGATAATTTTCATAATTTTGATTTTAAAAATACTAAAATTATTCATTCTGAGCCACATTTAAAAAAGAGACTAATCTTAGAAAGTATAACAATTAAAAAAAGTCCTCAAGCTGCAGGAATGCCTTCGGGAACTCCTCAGCGCCTTGGTTGAGGTAAGATGCCGGCATCCATGCCTGGATAACCGGCTTCTTGGTCTTCGGGCACTTCGGCTTGGGCGGTTCCTTTTTGATTGCAGGCGTCATGATGTTGCTGGTGGTCAAGACTGACGCTCCTGTGCTCTGCAACCGCTTATATACCTAATTTTGGGAAATTGCCCCTCCATGAATCCTTTGGATGCATCAGTCAGGATATGCACCCAACGGTACACTAGCTCGCCTAGTGCTGGAGTATGCCTTCTTCTCAGGTCATAATGGTGGCTTTGGTGAGTAAATGCTTTTGCCAGGTTATTTTTTGCTATTTGAATTATGTGTGTCAAATTTTCTAGTTATCTATGATACTCACCTGGACTGGTTCCTTCTTCTAGGGTGCGTTCTGGATCTGTTTCCGCTCGAATGGCCTGGGGAGGAAGAAGTTCTCTTCCAAAATTTAGCATTGCTGGAGTAAATCCTGTGGATTCATGTCGAGAAGTGTTCAATGAAAATATTAGTTCTGGTAACGTTGAATCCCACAATTTTTGATTGCCTCTTGCACATTGGGCTATCTTGGTACCAATTACCTTATTCATTCTCTCCACCGGGTTTGCCTGTGGAGTGTATGGCGGAGTAAATCTGTGCTGGACCCAAATGCTGTGGCTAGTTCAGCAAATACTTTATTTGCATATTGTGGGTCATTGTCGGACACGATGGTTCTGGGGGTCCCAAATTTATATAAAATCTTTTCTATAATGGTTTCGGCTGTGGCTTTTCGCTATGGCTGTAATTCTGCCCATTTCGAAAATCTATCTTGGAAAACTACGATATATACGTTGCCGTTGGATGATCTGGTTAGCGGGCCTATGAAATCTGTGCTGACTACGTCCCAAGGACCATCTACTTTTTATAGAAACAATTTCCCTGCGGGTAATTGTGTTGACCCTTTATATTTCTGGAAGGTCTCGCATGTTCTCACGTGATTCTTAATCTCTTTGTACATTCCTGGCCAAAAATAATGTTGCATTACCCGGCTGATTGTTTTAGCTACTCCTAAGTGACCAGCGGTGGGAGCATCGTGACATTCTTCGAGAACATTCTGTCTCCTGGGTTTTGGTATGCACATCCTCCAAGGAGATCGAAGCTCCTCTGTGATGGCTGTGTCGGTGCTTGGACACTTCTTGAACAGCTGTTGGCCCTCAATTTTAAAATTAGTGTACTGGTCAGGATTCTTCTGGACTTTTTCCAGGAGATTATGGTACCAGTTACACCTGTCTGGATTGGGTACTGTATTACAGCTAATTCGGGTGTGGGAGCCTGTGGGTCTTCTTGTGCTCTGTAAAGGGCATCTGCTACCTGGTTCAGCTCTCCCTTTCTATACTCTATTTCGAAGTTGAAATGCTGTAATTCAAGTGACCTTCTGGCGAGTCTTCCTGTGGGCTTTGGCATTTTCTGCAGCCATTGTAGGCTTCTGTGGTCGCTTATTACCTTGAATTTGTAGCCTTCAATGTATCCCTTTAGTTTAGTAATCGCCCAAACTACTGCTAAACACTCTAGTTCTACCACAGAGTAGTTTATCTCTTCCTCGTTGAGAGTTCGGCTGACGTATGCTATTACCTTTTCTACTCCCCCTTGCTCCTGAACTAGAACTCCGCCGACCCTGTCATGCTCGCATCGGTTTGCAAAACAAATGGAATTATTATAGATTATAAATTTAGATTTATTTAGTAAAAAAATTACTAATATTACTATCGTAATGTTAAAATTTAGGTGGTACTACTATTACTAATAATGTTGTTTAACATACTCACTTAAATGTTTCTTAAAACTAAACAAATTTGTAGCCTCTTTGGCTTCTGGTGGAAGATTGTTGTATATTTTTATGCCTTTATAATATAAACAATTTTGTGTATTAGATTTAGTTAATTTGGGTAATCTGTAGTCCAAACGAGATCTGGTATCATAGTTATGAATATCAGAATTTTGCTGTAACTTATCTGACATATATTTTGGTAGCGAATTGTGCACCATTTTATAGATCAATACCAGGGTGTTAAAGTAAATGCGTTGTTTAATACTTAACCATTGTAATGCCTGTAACATAAAATTTATGCTAGTGCGTTTTGAACACCTTAAAATAATTCTCATAGCTCTATTTTGCTGTTTTTACAGTTTTTGTAGGTCACCGTCTTGGCATAGAAATAAAATGCTTGCACAGTAATCAAAGTGAGGAGCAATAATGGTTTTGTAAACTAGTATCTGAGCCTGAATACTAAGCTTATTTGATATCCTTCCTAAAAAACTTATCTTTTTTGCAACTTTCTATAATAAAATCTACATTACTTCGGAAACTTAGCCTACCGTCTATAATTACTCCTAAATATTTCATTTGGTCTACTTGCTCTAATTCTAAGTTCTCTATTTTTATTTTAACTGATCTTGATTCTGGGGTACTTCTGCTTGACACAACAATACATTTTGTTTTTGAGATGTTCAATTGAAGTTTATTAATTTGAAGCCATTTTGAGTCTCAAGGTCACTGTTAATTTTGCTAACCGCATCTGTATACTATCTTCCGATACCGAAACTAATGTATCATCAGCAAATAAATTTAGTGAACTATATTTGACATTTAATACTAGATCGTTAATATACAATAGAAACAGCAAAGGTCCCAAAACAGACCCTTGGGACACCCCTAATGTATTTAAAACTGCCGTCGATTCCACCCCACTAAATTCAGTGCTTTGAGATCGCGAATTCAGATAACTTTCAAACCATCTTTTCTCATGGATTCCGTATGCCTCTAGTTTTATTATTAGTCTACTCCTGTCAATAGTTTCGAAAGCACGTTTATAATCTAAGAACACTGCTACAACACTTTTGTTTTGGTCAATTTCACTTTTCCAATTTGCTAGAACAAGATTCAGTGCTGTCTCACAAGAGTGTTTATTTCTAAATCCTGATTGACTAACATTTATAATATTATTTAATTCAAGAAATACTTGCAGTTGATCTTTCACAATGATTTATAAAATCTGCTCATTCATATACCGGTAGCATATTTATCGGCCGAAATTCTTCACATTTTTTGGTTAGTGGTACTTTTTGAATTGGAACAATTTTCGATTTTTTCCATGAATCCGGAAATATCCCACTCCTCATAGATTCATTTATTAGATTCACAAACGTATTCCCTATTATTGGTAACGCGTCGTTAATAATACCAATGGAGACTCCATCTGTACTACCTTTCCTTCTTATATTAGCTATTGTTTTTCTCAAATCTGCTAAGGTTATTTCCGTGAATTTGAAAACGTTTGGTATTTCTGGAATTTGAACTTCTTCGAAAGCTATATTTGGTATTGTGGCATTTATATCCATAATACTTTCAACAAAATACTGGTTAAATCTGTGGGCTATTTCGTTTGCGTCCGTGAATGCTTGATTCCCAAATATAACCTGTTTTGGTGTAATATTTTTTGTATCTTGTTTAACGATGCTTTTGATTATTTTCCACATGTTTTTCGAGTTTCCGTGACTTTCTTTAGTTTTGTTTTCATAATATGTGTTTTTTTTTGTTTTTATCATATTAGACTATTTATTTCTTATAAATTTGTAATTTGTCCAATCATTTTGATTTGCTGTCACTTTCGCTACTTTGTACAATCTATCTCTCTCATTTTGCAAGTCTCTTAGGTCAGCCGAATACCATGGGTTATTTACCTTTGGTGATTTAACTATTTTGTACGTAACTAGGTCATTTACTGCATTTTGTAATGCTCGTACCATTTCTATTGCAGTGTTATTCACACCATTAGTTTGCACATTCCACTGGTTGTTTGGTAATAATAGACCTTTTAGATTTTCCTGTGAATAATTTGCATAATTTTTTTTACGCACAACACTGTTTACAGGGACTTCTTTATTTTTGTTCAAAGTCAGTTGAATAATGCTGTGGTCCGATATTTTAGGGGAATCTAGGACATCAACTTGCAAATCTGTAATATTCGATATTGCCAAATCTATTAAGGTGTTAGAATTATCTGTTATACGTGTATAATTTCGAACCATCTGTTTCATTCCTAGGCTGCCTACTGTTTCCATAAGCTTTTTTGCATAAAAACTATCCTTAGATACATCAATATTAAAATCTCCCACAACTACGCACTTTTTATGAGCACCCAGAGACTATTCACACCATGTTTCAAAATTAGTTATAAATTCGCCGTCGCTAGAACTTGGGGAGTGGTATAGGACAGGATAAATCCCTTGATTAAATCCTTTCCTAATGTCTATGGAGAGCAACCAGAAATTTTGGTTGAATGCAAAGTTTGATAATATCTTAAACTCGACACTATTTTTTAATAATATAACCACACCTCCAGTGTGCTTTCGGAGTTGCATCTAATAGTAACATATCCATCGAAACTTACTTCCCCATCTAGTATATCCTCTGTAATACGAGCTTCACTTAATAATACTATTTTTGGGCGCTTATTAACCAATAGTACTTCTAATTCTTCAATATTTTTTAACATACTCTGGATATTTATCGGGAAGTTCGGGCAGGTCAGGATCGGTGGTGTAGTTAATGCATGTTTTAGGGTATTTAATGCGTCTTCTTGCATATCTCCCCACTTAAATTTTTTGGTTTTTCTTTAGGAGCTCCGTCATGGGTGCTGCTAACAGGGAAAACCGTGGAATAAACCTTCGATACCAAGAAGCCATTCCCAGGAATCTACGGACGACTTTTTGATTTTATTGGTCTGGGCATGCTTGCTATGGCTTCCACCTTTTCTGGATCGGTATGTATTCCTGTGCGATTTAGTACGTGACCTAATTATTTTAGTTCAGTTTTACAAAAGATACATTTTTCTGGTTGAAGTTGGAGGCCACTTTGTCTCAGTCTCTGGAATACTTCTTCGAGGTTGGTGAGGTGTTCTTCGAAGCTATTACCTACAATTATTATATCAGCGAGGTAACAAAACACCCTGGGCACTAACTCTGGACCTATAATGCTGTCCAGTAACCATTGGAACGTGGCAGGAGCCGAGTGCAAGCTGAACGGCATGACTTTGAACTGGAACAATCCCCTTCCTGGTACTGTGAAAGCTGTAATTGCTCGACTGTCTTTACTCAACGGTACTTGCCAATATCCTTGTTTTAAATCCAGGGTACTTATGTATTTTGCACCTTTTAATTTATCTAGTATGTTTTGAATGTATGGTAATGGATATGCATCTGTTTCTCTTGCCTGGTCTACTTTTCTGAAGTCTATACAGAACCTGTATTTTCCAGATGCTTTACGTACCAACATTACTGGTGAACTCCATGAAGATGTTGATTTCTCGATCTCCTTATCTTCTAGCATTTTATCCACTTCTTCATTGATGATTAGCTGCATCATCGGATTCCGAGGTTAATACCTCTGTTTGGTAGGATCCATTCCTTCTTTGAGTTTGATGTGGTGTTCCACCATCCTGATCGGGCCTTTAATATTCTGAAACATACCTAATTCCTTCTCTAAAAACTTGTTTAGTGTTTCTAGCTGTTCGGCGGTTAATGACTGGATACCTCCTAGACTTGGAATGCCTTGCTCTAGTGTATCGGTCTGGACTGGAATCCCACGGATTATTAATTTGTTCTCGGAAGGAAGTATCACCGCATTCAGTGCCTTTAACAGGTCCATACCTATTATGCTATCGGTTGTGAGGTTTGCTAGCAAACTCCAGGTCCATGGAAATTTGAAAGATCCTATTTGAGCTGTTACCCTGTATTTACCTTCAGCTGGAATTATTTTTCCATTTGCCAATTGTACTCCATTTGGAGGATTGGTATGCCTTTATTAATTAAATACTAATGTACCTTATCTGTAATATATGATTCAGCTGCTCCAGTACCAATCAAGGACTGGAATACTTTACCCATAATGTTTATTTCCACCAATATTCGTGGATCGCTGTTTACCGTAGCTACTTGGTTATTTGGGGTTAGTACTGGTTTGTAAAATGTT
Organism: Hemicrepidius hirtus; assembly: GCA_963082805.1. NCBI lineage: Eukaryota > Metazoa > Arthropoda > Insecta > Coleoptera > Elateridae > Hemicrepidius > Hemicrepidius hirtus. The sequence continues at coordinate 29,746,367 of OY720161.1, read as the reverse complement.
TTGATATGCTGTAGCCACTCATGCCATTCTTTATTCTTGCGTTTTGTTGAGACGTTTGTTGCCGCTATTTGCTGGAGAGGTCTCACTTCTCTTGCCGGCGTGATTCGTTTCCCGGACGCTCACAATTACAATCTCTGGACATGATTCCATCTTTGCCGCACCAAGAGCAAAATATGCGGGATGTTCCTCGACATTGTGGTATTCGATGTCCTCTCTTTCCGCATCTCCAACATACCTCTTTTCTTGAGTATCCTGCTGGGGTTGCTGGTGTAGCTGGTGAGTATGCCTTTTTACTTTCTTGTAGAAGTGTTAACGTCCTAGTTATAGGCTGTCTTCCTGGTATTGAAGATTGATCCCTCACTGCTGGTTTTTCTGTTGCATGAGAAAATATTCTGGGCTCTTCTATTTGGGGTTTTTGGACGAAACTCATCGGAAAATTTATGACGGAATCTTTTTCTTTCATCTTTATCGGAGTATATGCCGTTTCTTGAACATATGCTTTCGAAGATGCTGGTGGAGGACGGAAGAAATGCGTGGCATTTTGTAGTGCTTCAAAATCATTGCACAAGCGGATCAGTTCAGTTAAGGTATTAAACTCTTGTCTTTTTACATACATTTTGTATTCTGGACGTAAATTTTCATATATTCGTACTAGTTGTTGCTGTGGCTGGACCTACCCTAAGCGTCTCAATAACGTTTGGATTGCGGTAACATATTCTGCTATTTTTTCCTTCTGGCCCTGCGTTCTGGTTCTAATTTCGTCTAACCAGAAATTAAATCTTGGAGGAAGATATTGTGCTTTGAAGCTGTCGGTGAACTCTTTCCAGGTTGTCCAAGTGATCTGGTTATTTCTGTACCATAACGGTACCTTACCTTTTAGTAGCTCCGGCAATGCCAGTAAACTGTCGACATGTTGGAACTTGTAGCATTGTTTTAACTCGTCTAATCTTTCCAGGAATGACACTGGGTCGGTGTTGCCATCAAATTTTAATCCCCACTTACGGACTGTATCGCATATTTGTGTTCTGGGTGGAAGTCCTGCTGGTTGTGATACCGCGGTAGGTTGTCGTGGTACAACACGAGGTTGTTGTAGTATCTCGGCTGGTTCTTGTATACCCCCCTGCTGGCTTGTTTTCCGTATTTCAGGCCTTGGAACTGCTCCTACTGGAAGGGTAAATGTTTCTGGTACACTTACCTGACCTTCTCCTGTTTGCAGGAAATCGATCATCCTCTTTCGCTGCACTAGTAGCTTCCGTCCTGTCTCCAGTTGGTATTTTCTGAGTACCTTTGCTATCTCTTCCTTCTGCATTTGATAGACCCAGCTGAACCGCGGATTATCCTCCTGTTCTTTGTGAATCGGCATTTTGCTAAATTAAAATATAGTTATATAAATAATAAATATTAAATAAAATATCTATTTAAACGGGAAATAATAACTATTTGATCGCTTTATACGTATTTCGGCATCAATGTGCCATTGTCAAAAGCATAATATAAGATATTTAATAACAAATGCATTTATATAGTAACTACTTGATTCTATTATTTTAACACTTCGTGAAGCAACTGGCCCCAGTCAACCCGTGGGAGGTCAGTCGCTTATTAGTGTTTTTTAAAAAGATAGATAGATTCACAGAGCAGCGGCGGCGGTGGCGGTTTTTTGTTGACGCAGGACGCATTTCTGTGAAAGAAACAACCTAAAATATAACCTAAAAATAGATAATGTTACAACACACTGTTTACTGTATTATTGGTGCCAAAGAAGAAAATCTTACCATTGTAAGCCTAATAAAAGGTAAGTATTTAAGTGCTATATAATAACTCAATTTATATTAACGTGCAATTTAATTTAGGGCCAGTTTTACAATCGCAGTATAAACATGGATATCTATACTCGGCATATCTTATCCTGCTCTTTATTCCAAGTATAACCAGCAACGCGTTTTAGAAGTCAGGTTGGGTGTCGGTATAGCTATACCCGGTATAACAGAAAACATCGTAAGGCCGGTTTTACAATGCTAGTATATACCTGGAATAAGTTATACTCCCAACAACTGCCATGGTTACAACTGTGAAAAGGACTATAACCATGGTAACTTTCGTCTGCTATTTCGTTTTCTTGTTTTCTACATTTTAAATAAAAACAGCTTTTTTCAAAGCATCATGAATAATATGTAACTAGTATTTTGATTCTAGTAAATTATTTAAAATACACACTGAAAACTAATTAACCAAAAAAACCGCGAAAAGAACTCCAACTCATCAAATTGTTCATAATAATCCCTTCTACAAGAGAAACATGTATATGTTTTTGTTTTGTTTTGGGTTTTTACCCAACCACAATCTCGTAAAAATCACACATTCAATTAATTAACTCACCTATTTCTAAATATTTTTGGACGTCTAAGTCTAGGAATGTTATCTATAATATCGTTCTCATCACAGTCAAAAATAGGCACATTCAAGTTTTGAATAAAAATAAACACTGGAAAACAAAGATACCATAGACGATGACAAAGATTAGTCGCGCGAAATGCCAAACAAATATATTCTATTCATTCTATCATAGAATGTCAGTATAATCAAATACCGAGTATATCTGCTCGATATTTACGGAATAAGATATCCTGTCGTGTCTACCGTCGCTTATCCTATTCGCCCGCAATTCTGTGCTTGTAAAACGCATGTTTAAGACTTGTTCGTAGTATTGTAAAACCGGGCCTTAAGGAAATACAATGGAAGAATTTGGGTTAGACCTATATTTGAACAGTCTATTCGAAGATCTCAGGGAGCTCACGATAACTTCCTGGTTAAAATGAAGTTGACTGACAGAAATAAATATTTTAACTTTCTTAGGATGAGCTCCGATACTTTTGATAAATTGTTAAATTATGTTCAGCCAGTAATTAATAAGCCACATATAGGGTGAGAACCATTACCACCTTTTTTGCGTTTGTAGTTGTGTTTAAGATATCTTGCATCCGGGGATTCGATGATTTCTTTATCATACTGATTTCGAGTTGGAGTTAGCACTACGTCATGTATTATAAGAGAAACTTGTGAAGCAATATGGACAGTCCTTCGAGACGTTGTATTTCAAAAACCTACTAATAAATTCTGCCCAACTACTACAGAAGGTTTTCAGAACCTGTGAAATTTTCCTAATTATGTGGGGGCAATTGATGGTAAACATGTTGTAATTCAAGCACCACAACATTCAGGATCAAGTTATTATAATTATAAAGGCTCACATTCAGTCGTTATTTTGGCAACTTGTGATGCAAATTATAATTTCACAACATTTGAAACTGGATTTAAGGGTCGGCAAGGTGATGGTGGAATTTTTAGCAAATCAGTTTTAGGGAAAGCACTGGCCATGAATGCTTTGGATATTCCTCCACCAACAGAAATAAGTAGAGGAGGAAGAGTTCTACCATTTGTGTTTGTAGGCGATGAAGCGTTTCCTCTTTCCACACACCCAATGAGACCTTTTCCAGGCAGAGATGATTTACCATTGGAACGACAAGTTTACAATTGAATTGCTAATTGCAGAAAGGTAAGTAATACGTAATGCACTGTTTTGAGAAAAACGGGAAAAACACCAGTAACCTTAAATTTTTCCCGAAAACCTTCTTATTTTTATTGATTTCTATGAGGATTGCTAAAATAAAGTAAATAAAAAATGATAAAAATGAATGTTTATGCTATTAACAATAAAAAACTAATACTCAATTATCGATTCCATTGTCTGTCGGCCATTCAAAAATGTCGTTATAAAAGGGCATGTCCTCGTCGGCGATATATGCTCTTAATTGCTTCAAATTCTCCATTTTTTAAATATTAATCGGGAGTTTCTCGATATACGCTGGGTTTTCAGGTAGTTGACTAATGTTGTTCTTACCTAAATGGAAAGAGTGCGTTTCCAAACCTCCAATGTATGTTTTGGTGGTTACTTTTCCCTTAGTATATTTAAAATAGTGAAACTTGGGAATTGTAAAGTCTTGTTTTTGTTCTCGTTTCACGGAGCGTCCGTGCGACTCTACTGATAAGCAGTTTTTTTTATATGACTGTTGCCACCAGGACTTGAAGTCCTTTATGTTTTCTGTTTTCACACTTTCAATGTCAAATTTATTATTATTATCATGATCTTTAATAATGCTTATGTACTGAGCAGGGGTATATATTCTGTCTGTTTTTTATGGCTCGCTTAATCAGAGCGAAATCCCGATCACAGGGCAGGAACGAATGCCCTCGGATTGGAAAATATTGGCATATTTTTTTAAATCTTCCACTGTCCACTAAGTTACATAAAAACCTTACGACAGTATGGTTCTTATTCTGTCCCGGGCAATTGTCACTGAAAATGTGCAACTCGTCGACGTTTTTGGCAATGTTTTCTTGTATGTAATTAAGCAAAAAAGTGCACACTTCATTTGGGGATTTTTTGGCCGAACCTTCAATGATATGTGTACAATTTGGACTTGTTACTTTTGATATCATGAATTCCAAAAATGTTTACCTACAGCTGCCTGAAGTAGAATATTTCCTGTACTGGAATGTTGGGAAGGGGCAAATTCGCCATATAATCAAAACAGATAGCTGAAACATTATCCTTTTCGGCGCAGACTTCACGCATATACTTTAATCATTAATGCATTATAAAATTTTTTGGACCTTCTTTTGTGTATCATTAATTCCGCAGCAATTACACGTTTTGAGTTATCATTAAGGGCACTTTTGAGTTTAGTTCCTAGTTCCTCACACTTCGAGCAGGTATCAACTTGGGTCTTCCAAATTTGTACGAAAAGTTTTCTCGGAAATATTGCCAGTAAAAATAGTAGCTAACATTAATATCGGGATTCTCTTTTTTAAACAGCTTGTACATAGTTTTAATGTTTAATCTGGCATCCAAATAATGAACTTCATTTCCAGAATAGTGCGAGGTTTTTGTAGGAAAACGTTTTATGTGTTCACTTATTTGAAAGCAGATTTCTCCTGAATAAGCATTTCCACTTTTACCTTTTCCTCTCTTATCTACAGGAGATAACCCTTCACTTAAAAGTTTGCAGAGTCTGTACACACTTTTTGTAGTTATCCCATACAAACTGATGAAAGCTTTATTGCAAACCTCAATTGTGTCAGATCCCACTAACGCAAAATATTTATAAACATTAGCTTTCGGTTGCTTATTTTCAACTTTTTTAACCCTTTTCGGAATTGAACATTGAACTAAACCTTGTAAATATATGTCTTGCTCATTTTTTGAATTGAATTGGCAAAATTTATTTATAATTTGTGACCTTCCTAATTCGTTAATATTTGTGAAACATTTACGTTTGCATCTGAAAAAGAGACAATTATTGAAATATCCAACGACTAGTCTGATGTTGCGTAATCTAGTTTAGTTCTAACAAGATAAACTAAGAAAACGGTGAGCTGTTGTGTAAAAATCGACTTACTTGCATGCCTCGCCAGTTCTTCTAGGTCCTACAACATTTCCTTTCCAGTTAACGTGTTCTGTACCTTGTACTTTAGCTGTACGAATTCGGTTTCTCTTGTAATTTTCAGTATTACGTACACCCTTTTTTCGTTTTTGGGGCAAAGTTATCTCATTGTTGGAATCACTTTCCGTATCAGATGGATTAGAACTCATTTTCACTCACTCGAAAACACAACTAATAAAACCACAACTAAATTGTGACAGTCGATAATTTGCGAATAAAGCCACCAGACCAGAGTGCGTTACTAGACGAATTCGTTTGTTTGGAGCAAAAACGACAGTTCTGCTGCACTACTTACCTTTCTGCACAAATCGTTTTAAACCTATTGCTAAAACGCAGTATTAGGATAGCGCCAGAGCTTCCGTTTCTGCACCAAACGATGAAACGACGTCCAAAATACACGATTACGCAAACAACTTGAAAATGCCAAAATTGTCAGAACTTACCTTTCTGCAATTAGCGATTCAATTATAGACTGAGTCAAGCAAGAAGAACTATAGAAAATACTTTTGGTATCTGGGTTGCCCGATGAAAACCAATAATTGCCAGTCCAGAAATGGTAGATGCTATTATAAAAGCAACAGTATGCTTGCATAACTTCATTAAAGAAGAAGAATCTATTAATGACGAACAAAAATACTTTTCATCTTCTTTAATAGGTAGATGTAGAGATAAATAATGGCGAAATTGAACCAGGTGAATGGAGGAATCTTCCATGTTCTGCGATTACAGAAATCTCGTCGGTTGGAAATAGAAATTTCTCAAACAATGCTAGGGAGTACCGTGAATCCTTTGTCGAATACCTAATAGAAGAGGGAATAGTGGAGTGGCAGTGGGAAAGAATAAACAGATAACACAATACATGTAAAATAAGTAATCACAGATTTATTTTGTTAGTATTACTGTTAATAACTACTAATGAACAAATAAACAAATTATTTTCAAATATTTTAAAGTATTACTTAAAGCATATTGTACATCATATTCTAACTCTGTCTCTTGCAATTGTTTTAAAAAATCAATCTCTAGTTTATTTCTTGCTGCTCTAGGTAACCTTTTCAGCCCTGCAGCAAGACGCAACGCAAAGTGGTCCGTCTCGTCAAATGCTACCCGATTGACATTACTCAACTGCTCCATACACTGGACAAATCTCTCATCATTTAGTTTGTTGAGTGTTTCCTGAAATTCATAACGTAAAACAACATCCCAAATGTTACGTTATACAGTGCTTCCCGAAAGTAACGGATAAATTCAATAAAATCGTTGAGAAAAATATTTCAAGTAAATGCTCGGACACGTCGATTTTTATTTTTAAATTATCATTTAGAGACGTAATTTTCAGTTATATTTTATATAATTATATTAATATAATAATTAGACAAAATAACACAGGCCGTGCAGAAACAATTAAATTTTAACGTAACTGTTCAAACTGTCCTCCATTTTCGGCTAAACACTGTTCAAATCCTAATCTAACATTTTGAAATACCTCTCGTGGAATAGACCTATATTCGTGATTTATTCTTTGCCATAGATCTTGAATATTTTCTGGCTGAGTTTTGTAAACGGTTGACTTTAAATGTCCCCAAAGAAAAAATCTAGGGGCGTTAAGTCAGGGGACCGTGGTGGCCACTCTATCGGTCCTATTCTACCGATCCATTTATTCGGTTAATTGTCGTTTAACCACTGCCTGACCGGTAAAACATTATGCGGAAGAGCGCCATCTTGTTGAAAACGAAGCTCCTCTTCTGCTAGAAGTAAGTTTCCTTCTTCATCACGTTGATTTTCTAGAGCCTCTATTATTAAAGGGTCGATTATATTTTTTAGTATATTCAAATAAATATTGCCATTTAAGTTCTCTGCTATAAATACAGAACCAATTATAGCATCTCCCAATATACCAGCCCACACATTTATTTTTTGCGGCCATTGAGAATGGCCCTCTCTAAAGATGTGCGGATTTTCATTGTTCCAATAGCGCCAGTTATGTTTATTTGCAAATCCACTAAGGTAAAAGGTACATTCATCACTAAAGCAAATGTTTTTTAATACATTTGGATTCATGTTTATCATAGCTGTCATTGTTTCGCAAAATTCAATTCGTCTATCAAAGTCTTCTTCCGATAATTCATGATAAATCTGCATCTTATACGGATGAAATTTGTTAAGTTTCATAACTTTCTGAACTGCACCATATGAAATTCCAGTTATGGCAGAAACGCGGCGAAGGGAATTATTTGGATTTATTGCAAAATGTCCTAAAACTTCGATTTGCGCTGCTTCATGTACAACTCTAGGCTGATATCTTTTTTTTATTTGCAACAGACCCACTTTCTCTAAATTTTCCAACCAACTCCAAAACATACTTGTGTGAAACATGCTTGTCCCGATGATTTTCGTTGAAAGTAGCAATGGTTCTTCGGGCACACTGATTTTCGACACCGTAAATAAAAATAATTTCGATTCTTTCAGCTAACGTGTAAACCATTTTTTAAATTTCACAAAAATCTCCAACCGCAAAGTAAAACAGACACAAACACTGTAATCACTGTAATATTAAATTTGCACAAAAGTCAAAACATCATTTAATTGTTTCTGCACAGCCTGCTATTTTGTCTAATTTTTATATTTCTTTAAATTTCTCAAAAACAAATCTATATCCAGTTGAATAATGCTGTGGTCCGATATTTTAGGGGAATCTAGGACATCAACTTGTAAATCTGTAATATTCGATATTGCCAAATCTATTAAGGTGTTAGAATTATCTGTTATACGTGTATAATTTCGAACCATCTGTTTCATTCCTAGGCTGCCTACTGTTTCCATAAGCTTTTTTGCATAAAAACTATCCTTAGATACATCAATATTAAAATCTCCCACAACTACGCACTTTTTATGAGCACCCAGAGACTATTCACACCATGTTTCAAAATTAGTTATAAATTCGCCGTCGCTAGAACTTGGGGAGTGGTATAGGACAGGATAAATCCCTTGATTAAATCCTTTCCTAATGTCTATGGAGAGCAACCAGAAATTTTGGTTGAATGCAAAGTTTGATAATATCTTAAACTCGACACTATTTTTTAATAATATAACCACACCTCCAGTGTGTCGGCTTTCGGAGTTGCATCTAATAGTAACATATCCATCGAAACTTACTTCCCCATCTAGTATATCCTCTGTAATACGAGCTTCACTTAATAATACTATTTTTGGGCGCTTATTAACCAATAGTACTTCTAATTCTTCAATATTTTTTAACATACTCTGGATATTTATCGGGAAGTTCGGGCAGGTCAGGATCGGTGGTGTAGTTAATGCATGTTTTAGGGTATTTAATGCGTCTTCTTGCATATCTCCCCACTTAAATTTTTTGGTTTTTCTTTAGGAGCTCCGTCATGGGTGCTGCTAACAGGGAAAACCGTGGAATAAACCTTCGATACCAAGAAGCCATTCCCAGGAATCTACGGACGACTTTTTGATTTTATTGGTCTGGGCATGCTTGCTATGGCTTCCACCTTTTCTGGATCGGTATGTATTCCTGTGCGATTTAGTACGTGACCTAATTATTTTAGTTCAGTTTTACAAAAGATACATTTTTCTGGTTGAAGTTGGAGGCCACTTTGTCTCAGTCTCTGGAATACTTCTTCGAGGTTGGTGAGGTGTTCTTCGAAGCTATTACCTACAATTATTATATCAGCGAGGTAACAAAACACCCTGGGCACTAACTCTGGACCTATAATGCTGTCCAGTAACCATTGGAACGTGGCAGGAGCCGAGTGCAAGCTGAACGGCATGACTTTGAACTGGAACAATCCCCTTCCTGGTACTGTGAAAGCTGTAATTGCTCGACTGTCTTTACTCAACGGTACTTGCCAATATCCTTGTTTTAAATCCAGGGTACTTATGTATTTTGCACCTTTTAATTTATCTAGTATGTTTTGAATGTATGGTAATGGATATGCATCTGTTTCTCTTGCCTGGTCTACTTTTCTGAAGTCTATACAGAACCTGTATTTTCCAGGGTAGCTATTCTTGAAAAACGTGAACGCGTGTTTCACCTGTGAAGTGGGCGGAGTTCACCCTAAAACTAAAACTATGTATTCTTGAATTCTGGGAACGCTCACATACCGCCAAAAATGAGTGAACTTGCATCGCCTAGTAAATTTTCGGGGAATCAAATTGTTCACGCCGTGAAAGTTGGATTCTATAACCTCGCATTTTTGACTTTTGTTCATTTCTGTGGTTTTATTCAAGTCGATTCAGTGTTGTGTTTTCCACTTGATGAAAATTAACATGGATGTAGTTAATTTGCTTGTTGCAAATGAGATTTTGAGAAACCTCAACGAAGCTGAACAAGGTTAAGCGGGAACGTCAAGTTTTACAAATGAAAGATCCTTTCACCTTAACAGATATTGCATTTGTAAAAAAATTCAGGGTAAACAAAGATTTTGCCCGAGACATAATTTATTGAAGTCGTTACCCCATTTATGCAAGCCTGAAGATGTTTAGGAATTACCATCGAGCGCAAGGTTCTTATTGCTCTTCAATTTTTGGTTTTTGGTTCATACCAAGAAATTACTAGTAGCAATAGTTATGTAGCTGTAAGCCAAGCGTCAGTAAGTCGAGCTTCGAATAAATTTTATTCTCCTATCAATGTTGCAGAATGAAATATTTGAACAGTGGGTACATTTTCATTTTTGTTTTCAAACCCTACGTGCTTGTAGCTTCACGACGACTATGCGCCCTTCTCATTGGTTAAAAATATCAGACACAACTGACAACGCCGCTAGGATCACATCACGTTTACTAAACGTTCACAATAGTTGTAGAATAGCGTTTTTTCGCGTTAGCGAAGTGAACGTGATGTGAACGTTTCCTTCGCCCGAAAAATGTTCACGTTCCCTATAATTACAGAATAGCCACCCTGATGCTTTACGTACCAACATTACTGGTGAACTCCATGAAGATGTTGATTTCTCGATCTCCTTATCTTCTAGCATTTTATCCACTTCTTCATTGATGATTAGCTGCATCATCGGATTCCGAGGTTAATACCTCTGTTTGGTAGGATCCATTCCTTCTTTGAGTTTGAATGTGGTGTTCCACCATCCTGATCGGGCCTTTAATATTCTGAAACATACCTAATTCCTTCTCTAAAAACTTGTTTAGTGTTTCTAGCTGTTCGGCGGTTAATGACTGGATACCTCCTAGACTTGGAATGCCTTGCTCTAGTGTATCGGTCTGGACTGGAATCCCACGGATTATTAATTTGTTCTCGGAAGGAAGTATCACCGCATTCAGTGCCTTTAACAGGTCCATACCTATTATGCTATCGGTTGTGAGGTTTGCTAGCAAACTCCAGGTCCATGGAAATTTGAAAGATCCTATTTGAGCTGTTACCCTGTATTTACCTTCAGCTGGAATTATTTTTCCATTTGCCAATTGTACTCCATTTGGAGGATTGGTATGCCTTTATTAATTAAATACTAATGTACCTTATCTGTAATATATGATTCAGCTGCTCCAGTACCAATCAAGGACTGGAATACTTTACCCATAATGTTTATTTCCACCAATATTCGTGGATCGCTGTTTACCGTAGCTACTTGGTTATTTGGGGTTAGTACTGGTTTGTAAAATGTTTTGATATGCTGTAGCCACTCATGCCATTCTTTATTCTTGCGTTTTGTTGAGACGTTTGTTGCCGCTATTTGCTGGAGAGGTCTCACTTCTCTTGCCGGCGTGATTCGTTTCCCGGACGCTCACAATTACAATCTCTGGACATGATTCCATCTTTGCCGCACCAAGAGCAAAATATGCGGGATGTTCCTCGACATTGTGGTATTCGATGTCCTCTCTTTCCGCATCTCCAACATACCTCTTTTCTTGAGTATCCTGCTGGGGTTGCTGGTGTAGCTGGTGAGTTTGCCTTTTTACTTTCTTGTAGAAGTGTTAACGTCCTAGTTATAGGCTGTCTTCCTGGTATTGAAGATTGATCCCTCACTGCTGGTTTTTCTGTTGCATGAGAAAATATTCTGGGCTCTTCTATTTGGGGTTTTTGGACGAAACTCATCGGAAAATTTATGACGGAATCTTTTTCTTTCATCTTTATCGGAGTATATGCCGTTTCTTGAACATATGCTTTCGAAGATGCTGGTGGAGGACGGAAGAAATGCGTGGCATTTTGTAGTGCTTCAAAATCATTGCACAAGCGGATCAGTTCAGTTAAGGTATTAAACTCTTGTCTTTTTACATACATTTTGTATTCTGGACGTAAATTTTCATATATTCGTACTAGTTGTTGCTGTGGCTGGACCTACCCTAAGCGTCTCAATAACGTTTGGATTGCGGTAACATATTCTGCTATTTTTTCCTTCTGGCCCTGCGTTCTGGTTCTAATTTCGTCTAACCAGAAATTAAATCTTGGAGGAAGATATTGTGCTTTGAAGCTGTCGGTGAACTCTTTCCAGGTTGTCCAAGTGATCTGGTTATTTCTGTACCATAACGGTACCTTACCTTTTAGTAGCTCCGGCAATGCCAGTAAACTGTCGACATGTTGGAACTTGTAGCATTGTTTTAACTCGTCTAATCTTTCCAGGAATGACACTGGGTCGGTGGTGCCATCAAATTTTAATCCCCACTTACGGACTGTATCGCATATTTGTGTTCTGGGTGGAAGTCCTGCTGGTTGTGATACCGCGGTAGGTTGTCGTGGTACAACACGAGGTTGTTGTAGTATCTCGGCTGGTTCTTGTATACCCCCCTGCTGGCTTGTTTTCCGTATTTCAGGCCTTGGAACTGCTCCTACTGGAAGGGTAAATGTTTCTGGTACACTTACCTGACCTTCTCCTGTTTGCAGGAAATCGATCATCCTCTTTCGCTGCACTAGTAGCTTCCGTCCTGTCTCCAGTTGGTATTTTCTGAGTACCTTTGCTATCTCTTCCTTCTGCATTTGATAGACCCAGCTGAACCGCGGATTATCCTCCTGTTCTTTGTGAATCGGCATTTTGCTAAATTAAAATATAGTTATATAAATAATAAATATTAAATAAAATATCTATTTAAACGGGAAATAATAACTATTTGATCGCTTTATACGTATTTCGGCATCAATGTGCCATTGTCAAAAGCATAATATAAGATATTTAATAACAAATGCATTTATATAGTAACTACTTGATTCTATTATTTTAACACTTCGTGAAGCAACTGGCCCCAGTCAACCCGTGGGAGGTCAGTCGCTTATTAGTGTTTTTTAAAAAGATAGATAGATTCACAGAGCAGCGGCGGCGGTGGCGGTTTTTTGTTGACGCAGGACGCATTTCTGTGAAAGAAACAACCTAAAATATAACCTAAAAATAGATAATGTTACAACACACTGTTTACTGTATTATTGGTGCCAAAGAAGAAAATCTTACCATTGTAAGCCTAATAAAAGGTAAGTATTTAAGTGCTATATAATAACTCAATTTATATTAACGTGCAATTTAATTTAGGGCCAGTTTTACAATCGCAGTATAAACATGGATATCTATACTCGGCATATCTTATCCTGCTCTTTATTCCAAGTATAACCAGCAACGCGTTTTAGAAGTCAGGTTGGGTGTCGGTATAGCTATACCCGGTATAACAGAAAACATCGTTAAGGCCGGTTTTACAATGCTAGTATATACCTGGAATAAGTTATACTCCCAACAACTGCCATGGTTACAACTGTGAAAAGGACTATAACCATGGTAACTTTCGTCTGCTATTTCGTTTTCTTGTTTTCTACATTTTAAATAAAAACAGCTTTTTTCAAAGCATCATGAATAATATGTAACTAGTATTTTGATTCTAGTAAATTATTTAAAATACACACTGAAAACTAATTAACCAAAAAAACCGCGAAAAGAACTCCAACTCATCAAATTGTTCATAATAATCCCTTCTACAAGAGAAACATGTATATGTTTTTGTTTTGTTTTGGGTTTTTACCCAACCACAATCTCGTAAAAATCACACATTCAATTAATTAACTCACCTATTTCTAAATATTTTTGGACGTCTAAGTCTAGGAATGTTATCTATAATATCGTTCTCATCACAGTCAAAAATAGGCACATTCAAGTTTTGAATAAAAATAAACACTGGAAAATAAAGATACCATAGACGATGACAAAGATTAGTCGCGCGAAATGCCAAACAAATATATTCTATTCATTCTATCATAGAATGTCAGTATAATCAAATACCGAGTATATCTGCTCGATATTTACGGAATAAGATATCCTGTCGTGTCTACCGTCGCTTATCCTATTCGCCCGCAATTCTGTGCTTGTAAAACGCATGTTTAAGACTTGTTCGTAGTATTGTAAAACCGGGCCTTAAGGAAATACAATGGAAGAATTTGGGTTAGACCTATATTTGAACAGTCTATTCGAAGATCTCAGGGAGCTCACGATAACTTCCTGGTTAAAATGAAGTTGACTGACAGAAATAAATATTTTAACTTTCTTAGGATGAGCTCCGATACTTTTGATAAATTGTTAAATTATGTTCAGCCAGTAATTAATAAGCCACATATAGGGTGAGAACCATTACCACCTTTTTTGCGTTTGTAGTTGTGTTTAAGATATCTTGCATCCGGGGATTCGATGATTTCTTTATCATACTGATTTCGAGTTGGAGTTAGCACTACGTCATGTATTATAAGAGAAACTTGTGAAGCAATATGGACAGTCCTTCGAGACGTTGTATTTCAAAAACCTACTAATAAATTCTGCCCAACTACTACAGAAGGTTTTCAGAACCTGTGAAATTTTCCTAATTATGTGGGGGCAATTGATGGTAAACATGTTGTAATTCAAGCACCACAACATTCAGGATCAAGTTATTATAATTATAAAGGCTCACATTCAGTCGTTATTTTGGCAACTTGTGATGCAAATTATAATTTCACAACATTTGAAACTGGATTTAAGGGTCGGCAAGGTGATGGTGGAATTTTTAGCAAATCAGTTTTAGGGAAAGCACTGGCCATGAATGCTTTGGATATTCCTCCACCAACAGAAATAAGTAGAGGAGGAAGAGTTCTACCATTTGTGTTTGTAGGCGATGAAGCGTTTCCTCTTTCCACACACCCAATGAGACCTTTTCCAGGCAGAGATGATTTACCATTGGAACGACAAGTTTACAATTGAATTGCTAATTGCAGAAAGGTAAGTAATACGTAATGCACTGTTTTGAGAAAAACGGGAAAAACACCAGTAACCTTAAATTTTTCCCGAAAACCTTCTTATTTTTATTGATTTCTATGAGGATTGCTAAAATAAAGTAAATAAAAAATGATAAAAATGAATGTTTATGCTATTAACAATAAAAAACTAATACTCAATTATCGATTCCATTGTCTGTCGGCCATTCAAAAATGTCGTTATAAAAGGGCATGTCCTCGTCGGCGATATATGCTCTTAATTGCTTCAAATTCTCCATTTTTTAAATATTAATCGGGAGTTTCTCGATATACGCTGGGTTTTCAGGTAGTTGACTAATGTTGTTCTTACCTAAATGGAAAGAGTGCGTTTCCAAACCTCCAATGTATGTTTTGGTGGTTACTTTTCCCTTAGTATATTTAAAATAGTGAAACTTGGGAATTGTAAAGTCTTGTTTTTGTTCTCGTTTCACGGAGCGTCCGTGCGACTCTACTGATAAGCAGTTTTTTTTATATGACTGTTGCCACCAGGACTTGAAGTCCTTTATGTTTTCTGTTTTCACACTTTCAATGTCAAATTTATTATTATTATCATGATCTTTAATAATGCTTATGTACTGAGCAGGGGTATATATTCTGTCTGTTTTTTATGGCTCGCTTAATCAGAGCGAAATCCCGATCACAGGGCAGGAACGAATGCCCTCGGATTGGAAAATATTGGCATATTTTTTTAAATCTTCCACTGTCCACTAAGTTACATAAAAACCTTACGACAGTATGGTTCTTATTCTGTCCCGGGCAATTGTCACTGAAAATGTGCAACTCGTCGACGTTTTTGGCAATGTTTTCTTGTATGTAATTAAGCAAAAAAGTGCACACTTCATTTGGGGATTTTTTGGCCGAACCTTCAATGATATGTGTACAATTTGGACTTGTTACTTTTGATATCATGAATTCCAAAAATGTTTACCTACAGCTGCCTGAAGTAGAATATTTCCTGTACTGGAATGTTGGGAAGGGGCAAATTCGCCATATAATCAAAACAGATAGCTGAAACATTATCCTTTTCGGCGCAGACTTCACGCATATACTTTAATCATTAATGCATTATAAAATTTTTTGGACCTTCTTTTGTGTATCATTAATTCCGCAGCAATTACACGTTTTGAGTTATCATTAAGGGCACTTTTGAGTTTAGTTCCTAGTTCCTCACACTTCGAGCAGGTATCAACTTGGGTCTTCCAAATTTGTACGAAAAGTTTTCTCGGAAATATTGCCAGTAAAAATAGTAGCTAACATTAATATCGGGATTCTCTTTTTTAAACAGCTTGTACATAGTTTTAATGTTTAATCTGGCATCCAAATAATGAACTTCATTTCCAGAATAGTGCGAGGTTTTTGTAGGAAAACGTTTTATGTGTTCACTTATTTGAAAGCAGATTTCTCCTGAATAAGCATTTCCACTTTTACCTTTTCCTCTCTTATCTACAGGAGATAACCCTTCACTTAAAAGTTTGCAGAGTCTGTACACACTTTTTGTAGTTATCCCATACAAACTGATGAAAGCTTTATTGCAAACCTCAATTGTGTCAGATCCCACTAACGCAAAATATTTATAAACATTAGCTTTCGGTTGCTTATTTTCAACTTTTTTAACCCTTTTCGGAATTGAACATTGAACTAAACCTTGTAAATATATGTCTTGCTCATTTTTTGAATTGAATTGGCAAAATTTATTTATAATTTGTGACCTTCCTAATTCGTTAATATTTGTGAAACATTTACGTTTGCATCTGAAAAAGAGACAATTATTGAAATATCCAACGACTAGTCTGATGTTGCGTAATCTAGTTTAGTTCTAACAAGATAAACTAAGAAAACGGTGAGCTGTTGTGTAAAAATCGACTTACTTGCATGCCTCGCCAGTTCTTCTAGGTCCTACAACATTTCCTTTCCAGTTAACGTGTTCTGTACCTTGTACTTTAGCTGTACGAATTCGGTTTCTCTTGTAATTTTCAGTATTACGTACACCCTTTTTTCGTTTTTGGGGCAAAGTTATCTCATTGTTGGAATCACTTTCCGTATCAGATGGATTAGAACTCATTTTCACTCACTCGAAAACACAACTAATAAAACCACAACTAAATTGTGACAGTCGATAATTTGCGAATAAAGCCACCAGACCAGAGTGCGTTACTAGACGAATTCGTTTGTTTGGAGCAAAAACGACAGTTCTGCTGCACTACTTACCTTTCTGCACAAATCGTTTTAAACCTATTGCTAAAACGCAGTATTAGGATAGCGCCAGAGCTTCCGTTTCTGCACCAAACGATGAAACGACGTCCAAAATACACGATTACGCAAACAACTTGAAAATGCCAAAATTGTCAGAACTTACCTTTCTGCAATTAGCGATTCAATTATAGACTGAGTCAAGCAAGAAGAACTATAGAAAATACTTTTGGTATCTGGGTTGCCCGATGAAAACCAATAATTGCCAGTCCAGAAATGGTAGATGCTATTATAAAAGCAACAGTATGCTTGCATAACTTCATTAAAGAAGAAGAATCTATTAATGACGAACAAAAATACTTTTCATCTTCTTTAATAGGTAGATGTAGAGATAAATAATGGCGAAATTGAACCAGGTGAATGGAGGAATCTTCCATGTTCTGCGATTACAGAAATCTCGTCGGTTGGAAATAGAAATTTCTCAAACAATGCTAGGGAGTACCGTGAATCCTTTGTCGAATACCTAATAGAAGAGGGAATAGTGGAGTGGCAGTGGGAAAGAATAAACAGATAACACAATACATGTAAAATAAGTAATCACAGATTTATTTTGTTAGTATTACTGTTAATAACTACTAATGAACAAATAAACAAATTATTTTCAAATATTTTAAAGTATTACTTAAAGCATATTGTACATCATATTCTAACTCTGTCTCTTGCAATTGTTTTAAAAAATCAATCTCTAGTTTATTTCTTGCTGCTCTAGGTAACCTTTTCAGCCCTGCAGCAAGACGCAACGCAAAGTGGTCCGTCTCGTCAAATGCTACCCGATTGACATTACTCAACTGCTCCATACACTGGACAAATCTCTCATCATTTAGTTTGTTGAGTGTTTCCTGAAATTCATAACGTAAAACAACATCCCAAATGTTACGTTATACAGTGCTTCCCGAAAGTAACGGATAAATTCAATAAAATCGTTGAGAAAAATATTTCAAGTAAATGCTCGGACACGTCGATTTTTATTTTTAAATTATCATTTAGAGACGTAATTTTCAGTTATATTTTATATAATTATATTAATATAATAATTAGACAAAATAACACAGGCCGTGCAGAAACAATTAAATTTTAACGTAACTGTTCAAACTGTCCTCCATTTTCGGCTAAAAACTGTTCAAATCCTAATCTAACATTTTGAAATACCTCTCGTGGAATAGACCTATATTCGTGATTTATTCTTTGCCATAGATCTTGAATATTTTCTGGCTGAGTTTTGTAAACGGTTGACTTTAAATGTCCCCAAAGAAAAAATCTAGGGGCGTTAAGTCAGGGGACCGTGGTGGCCACTCTATCGGTCCTATTCTACCGATCCATTTATTCGGTTAATTGTCGTTTAACCACTGCCTGACCGGTAAAACATTATGCGGAAGAGCGCCATCTTGTTGAAAACGAAGCTCCTCTTCTGCTAGAAGTAAGTTTCCTTCTTCATCACGTTGATTTTCTAGAGCCTCTATTATTAAAGGGTCGATTATATTTTTTAGTATATTCAAATAAATATTGCCATTTAAGTTCTCTGCTATAAATACAGAACCAATTATAGCATCTCCCAATATACCAGCCCACACATTTATTTTTTGCGGCCATTGAGAATGGCCCTCTCTAAAGATGTGCGGATTTTCATTGTTCCAATAGCGCCAGTTATGTTTGTTTGCAAATCCACTAAGGTAAAAGGTACATTCATCACTAAAGCAAATGTTTTTTAATACATTTGGATTCATGTTTATCATAGCTGTCATTGTTTCGCAAAATTCAATTCGTCTATCAAAGTCTTCTTCCGATAATTCATGATAAATCTGCATCTTATACGGATGAAATTTGTTAAGTTTCATAACTTTCTGAACTGCACCATATGAAATTCCAGTTATGGCAGAAACGCGGCGAAGGGAATTATTTGGATTTATTGCAAAATGTCCTAAAACTTCGATTTGCGCTGCTTCATGTACAACTCTAGGCTGATATCTTTTTTTTATTTGCAACAGACCCACTTTCTCTAAATTTTCCAACCAACTCCAAAACATACTTGTGTGAAACATGCTCGTCCCGATGATTTTCGTTGAAAGTAGCAATGGTTCTTCGGGCACACTGATTTTCGACACCGTAAATAAAAATAATTTCGATTCTTTCAGCTAACGTGTAAACCATTTTTTAAATTTCACAAAAATCTCCAACCGCAAAGTAAAACAGACACAAACACTGTAATCACTGTAATATTAAATTTGCACAAAAGTCAAAACATCATTTAATTGTTTCTGCACAGCCTGCTATTTTGTCTAATTTTTATATTTCTTTAAATTTCTCAAAAACAAATCTATCGATTTTAATTTAAACGAACATCAACAATTATTATTGTCAAACACTTTGACAAGTACTGACAATAAAAACATCCAGTAATGCATTATGACAACAGCCTGCTATGCGTTTTAAAAGCTCCCTTTTGTTTTAATAAACTTAAACACTTTTCCCTTAATATCTCAAAAACGAATCAACTGATTTTAAAAACCAAAACGTCAAAATGTAGGTAATACAAAGGGTTTTCAAATGAGGTATCACATAATTCCCCTTGCCATTTAAAATTTTTGAGGAGGAGGCTCTGGAAGGTGGGGGGATAAAACGTGTTATGTAATTTTTATGTAAAAATATGTCCCCCTCATTAATATTGTTGACGTGTCTCGGCGATTTCTTTAGAAAACCTTGTGCACCGAGATATTGGGGGTGGATCGTTTTCAAATGATCACCCTGTATATTAATTTGATAATAATCTTCTATAATAGGTTGATTCACGTTTGGTTTATTTCTCTGATATTTGATAATTCGAGGTTTCGTCATTTCAATTTGTAATTCGTTTAAAATATTTACTGCATCATTATAAATTGTTTTAAACGATGTGGCAGCATTTTTCCTGTTATTTGATAAAACATCAATAGTGTTATTTATCAAGTTATTAGCGTAAGATTTTGATTTTGTTTGTAATAACCTATTCAAAGTTACCGTATTGTTAAAATATCGGACAAAGAGCATAGCGTAACTGAAAATTGTTGTACAAATCGAATTCTTTAGCAATTCAGCTTTATTAGAAGATCCTCTATCTTCCCATTGCGAGATTAATTCCAATGACTCCACAATGTTTAAAAAGCATGGTTTAAATTTTATTAAAGAATCATGTCATTTGGAGCATCTAGTATCACATAGACTAATTAAGGATGAATTATTCACAGCCTTTATCACATGGTGTCTCTTGGACGAGGCATTAAAAAATGAAATTACTTCTTTAATGGTACCAATGGCATTACGAGTAGCTTGTTGTACTTGCATACATTTTGATATGGAAATTTAAAGCATGGTTGAAACATGGTGTTCTAAAGGCGTTGGACAACCTTGACTGCAATGTAGACACAACACCCTTCAATTCTCCCATCATAACGGAACATCCATCTGTTCCAATTCCGATACAATTTTTAAAACTTAAATCAATGAATTCCACAAAATCTTCATTAATTTCCGAGCAATCAGATTTCATATATCTTATTACAAGAGACATTTGTGAAATATGTATAATATCAGTGGTTTCATCGAACATTATGCTGAAATATGTTGCTAGCTTAACCTGTGTTAAAATAATATCTTTAACTTCTGCTCCACATAAAGCAATTAACTCATTTTGTTGCTTGACTGTTTTCCAAATGATTTTTTAAAGGTATGTCACCAGCTGCAATTCGAATACGTAGAATTTCACGAAAATTACCCTCGTTTGTAATAGATTTCGTATTTAACAGAGAACCAGCGTCACGATGACCTCGTAAGGGAATATTTTGTTTCCTCAAAAACATTGTACTTTCGATTATTCGTTTTAATCTATTTCTATTTTCTTCAATTTGTCGCAGTCTTTCAATATTTAATTTATTTCTTATATCTCGTGATGAGGTATTGAATGATTTTATAAAATTTTCCGCATAAACAATTGAATTTTTATGGTACTTAGTATTTTCATGACTTATCAAAACACCATCTTTACCTCATAATTTAGAATATTGGGATACTGGCTGAGATACTAATTTTTGCAATGTTACCAAATTGTGCAAAAAAGAAGCAATATTTGCAAAAGATTCCGTTTATGTTTAGAAAACATTAACCAATTAAATTGTCTAAAATGTTTTTCAGACAAGTAATATTTAACATCTTTTCCCCCGTTTTTATGTACAGAATAGGGTAACACAAAAGTATCATTTGGTTTCCATTTACAATTTAAAATTCTAAATTTATCAATTTCAACATTAACATTACTAAATTTACCTATATCAATGTAAATTTCAATGTTACTAGATGTACATGTTGTATGCTCTTCTTCTTGTGTTTACCTTTTCTCATGCTGGGAACAACCTAATGAAGATCCTGAAGATTCTCCTCCGTATCCGGTAAATGTCTATGTAGATGGATGATTTTAATTGACTGTTGACATTGATCTCTGTTTGTTTTTAATTTTTTAATTTTCTGAACAAATGAATCCAACTTGGATAATTTTCGTTTTCGATTATCTATTTTTATTTATTCATTTAATTAACCAAAAATAAAAATCAAGAATAAATTAATTTAAAAGAATGCGTACATTATACCTAAAATCCAAAAACTTACCTTATGTATAATTGATTAAATTATAATAAATTGGTATTTAGTCAGTAACCACTAATAATTTACGATTTATATGCGACGTGCAAACAGTTTCGGTTTCTATCTTTTACTTAATTACATTTAAAACCAAGTAAGACAAGAAATATTATATATTTAACTAAGAAAGTAAGAAATGCGATTCGCGCTCTCTTAATGTAACAGGTAAGGGTAACACAATGTATATGTAACGATTAAATTAACGATACCAAAGTCCAAGGAGGCCGAATAGTATCAACGTATGTCGAGTATTATTAGAAAAGGGAACCCGTGCAACGGAAGAAAGTCATCACTTGTCTTATCTGCTCGCAAGAGCCCACTAACTATTGCTATTCAGGCAAACCCCACAGAGGCACAAGTCAGTCATGTAACCGATGATTTATTAGCTGATGACGAGTCGTAGATACAACCGGCCAATTTTTAATTATTTGATCTTATAATTTAAAAAGTGGAACGTTCTTCTATCCCACTAATGCTATAAATAAGTACTGTTAGGGAGTCCGAGAATTGGTCCGCTTCTGCTGTGTGGGCGTCTGGAGTCCGCGCAACTGGAATCGGGCATTCATTCATAGTATGGCAACGAAGAACGCGGGAGAGTTTGCGATACCCAGTGTGGAACCCTTTCAAGTATTACGTGTAAAGTTGATCGAATAAAATCTTAAGTTGTTCAGATTGAAATTAGTCGTTAACAGTACCTATTATTTTTTATTTAATAATAAAACGGGAATACCTAATCTGCAGAATAAAATTTTATTGCGAACGAAAAATTCTTAGGGGGGTAATTACCCAATTACCCCCCCCCCCTCGGTACCGCCCCTGCAACAGCTGTTACATTCCCCTTTCTGCACTAACTGTAGCACCTATTTGCTTTTTCCCTTTTTGAGCTAGTATTTTAGGAGGCTGGTGGGTAGTTTGGACCCCTGTTTCATCAAGATTATAAATATCTGATGGACTACAATTATATTTTTCCATTTCATTCATCAAAATATCAAAAAATCTGTTGACATTGGTCCTGTTGAATGATTGCGGTCTTGCAGCAGAAGTTGGTTCCGATGCCCTGAGAGAAATTTCTGGGTGTCTCTGTAAAAAAAAATGACCATAACAATTTCATGTAAAAGGAACGGTCGATGTGCAAAATGATCCCTAGGGATCATTTTTTGTCAGCCTTTGGGGATCGTCTTGCAATTAACCTCGCATATAAAAACTAATTAAACAGTTAATTATAAAATGCAAAAATTACTGCAACTACATCCAAAATTACTCGACCAAACAGCACCCTTTTGTTCACCGCCACTTTTTTTAAGAATGTGCAATGTTTTCATAAATATACAGTAACTTTAATATCACCAGTTTTTGTAAACACAAGTACTACCAAGCGCATGGCCCACTCATTTCGCAATTTATCAAGTAAAAAGTGCGCGAACTGATTTTTTCACCAAAATAGTCATGTGTCGACAAAATATAGAACTTACAATCATGGAGGCAACCGTACTGTTGCTAACATGGTTGCCTGTTCTATTGGCCAAGATTTACGAAAGGGATCGTTTTGCGAGAGGGATCATTTTGAACACATCTCCCCTAATAGCACGTATTACCGGGCATCGTGAATAATAGACAGAGATAAAGCAATAAAGATAAATATTCAAATTTTCGAAGTTTGAAAGAGTCTAACTACGAATTTCAACTAACTCGAGAAGGGCGGATGTAATAAGTGACGTTTAATAAGTCAAATGGAAAATTTACTTGGCTAATATTATTGTTTTTCCACTACTTGATTTAAGGCCGGTATTACAATCTCAGTTTAAACCCGAGATCAGCTAAACCAATCTTAATTGGCATGGTTATGATTCATGTAACAATTGTATCCATGGCGATTAAGCTTGGTTTAGCTGAATTTCGGGTTTAAACTGAGATTGTAATACCGGCCTTAGAAGGTACCATTATTTAGTTTGTTTTCAGCGCAAATAGTTGATTTATTTCACTCTAGTATAGGTTCTTATTAATTTTAATTATAATTATTTGTTAAAAATGAGAAATAACTATGTTTTAGATAAATATCAAATTTTACACAAATGTCAGTTGAATGTTTTCAGGCAAGGCTACTTAATTTTTGTGGATATTTAGAAATGTAATTTTATTTTTTATTAACGTAAAAACGATTAATTATATAAGGAATAAAGGTGCTAGTAGTGGAAAAAATAGTATAGTATAAACCACGGTAGAGAAAACTTATCAACTCGGCTAAGAAAAATGTCTTCTCTACCTTGGTTTATAATACACGGTGCTTCAAAAATGGCGCATAAGCTCTTCAGTACGTTGTTTGGAATAATAATTGAAGTGTAGGAAAAATAGTAAAAAAATTCTTAGCCGCTAATTTGCTGAGAAATGAAGAAGTTAAGTTGAGAACTCACCTTTGAATTCATGTGGATTTTGAAATTTCTCATCATTTCATATAAATAATTTAAGTATTTTTTCATAGTGGGTAATTAATAAAATGCTCATAACACCTCATTATCCTGAAATATTAGCTTTCAAAATTGATATTTTTGTATCAAGTTGTTTGAAAAAAATATGTGGCAACGATGTTTGAAACTTTTAATCACAGAGTTCTATATATAGGGCTAGAGACCGTACCTGCGCCTGCCAAGTGAAGCCACCTCCGCATCTGGCAACCATTTCTCCGGTAGGCAAAAAGTACTTACCTGCATAAGCCGATTCAGTGATAAAGTGTAAGTTTCTGTAAGTGCCACGTGTTTTAACGTACTGAATCGACGTAAAAGTGGTGTTAATAAGATGCCTACATCATGTATAGCAATAGGTTGTACAAACCGACATTCAAAGGGATGTAATATACAGTTTTTCCGGTTAGTATAATATCTAGAAAGTTTCGCGGTGTAACTACAAATACTTGTACCTATTTATACGGGCAAAACCAAATATCCTTCATTATATTTCTACTTATTCTTAAAGAAAATATTAAATAGGTAAATGTGTCATCTATGTTCTAGTTTTCCATTCCAAAATTTGGAAAAATTAGCGCTATGGGAAAAAGCTGTCAGGCGAGATAATTGGAGACCTAGCAAAAATTCTAGAATTTGTAGTGACCATTTCAGTTCACACGATTTTGTACCAGGATACATAATTCCAAAATTGAAGGATAATGCCGTTCCATCAATTTTTAAAAGTTTTCCTTCATATTATAAATCAATTTCAAATGCCCCACGAAGAGCGCTCAAAAGAAAGTACATAGAAATTGAAACGCCCACTGTACACAATGATGTAGATGCAAATTTGTCTACTGAGATGGAAAATGAGTCAAATCTGAAAACTTTGTCTGCTAAATCTTTAAAAGTATATAAAACCAATACACGAAAGAAAATTAGGTCATTGCAGCAGAAGATACGGCGCAAAAATAAAACTATTACAACGTTAAAAAACTTGATTACCAAATTAAAAAATGATGGTTTGTTGGAAAATGATCCTGCATCCATATTAGAACACAATTTTAATGGAGTAACCCTAGATATATTTCAAAATGAAGTAAAGAATCTTCAGAGAAAACCCAAAGGAAATCGATACAGCAAAGAAATGAAAAGATTCGCATTAACTTGACACTATTATTCCCCTAGAGCTTATGAGTTTTGTCGGTAGGCACTTAATCGTGTTTTTTCATATTTGTTTCTAAAAATTGTTATATTCTTCAGATCTATTTTAAAACTTCCACATCCCGCTTCAATTAGTAATTGGATGTCATCAACAAATATTGAACCTGGCTTTATAAAAGAAGTATTTAATCTTTTGTCAACGTTTTCACCTGAAGAAAGAGACTGCAATTTGGTTTTTGATGCAATGCCTATCAGAAAGCAAGTGGTATGGGATGAAAAATTAGGAAAGTACAGTGGATTTTGTGATTTTGGAAACGGCTATAATATCGAAGATTCAGAGACTCCTGCCACTGAAAGCTTGGCATTTATGCTAGTTAGTTTAAGAGGAAAATGGAAATGGCCTATTGGTTATTTTTTCATAGCCAAACTTAACTCTACCATTCAAGCAGAGTTGATCAAAACCGCAATAACACTAGCAAGTGAAGCTGGTTTGAATGTTAGAAGCGTTACTTGTGACGGAGCTTTTGTTAACTTTGACACAATGGTGAAATTAGGGTGTGCCATATACAATAAGAATTATAGTAACATGCAATGCAGCTTCAAACATCCATGCCGAGATGAAGTAGTATATTTTATTCCAGATGCATGTCACATGCTTAAATTAGCTAGAAATGCTCTGGGCACATATAATACCTTTCAATCACCAGAAGGGGAAATTAAGTGGAGTTTCATTTCTGAATTGGTGACATTGCAACGTAAAATTTCTTTGAAAATAGCTAATAAACTGTCATCATCCCATATGGAATGGCAAAAGAATTCTATGAAAGTCAAATTAGCAGCACAAACCTTTAGCTCACCAGTAGCAGATGCACTGGAATTTTTAAGAACATTGAATCTGCCTGATTTTATTAACTGTACGGCAACCATTTCATTCATTAGAACAATAGACAGCTTATTTGACTTTTTAAATTCTCGCAATCCGTTTGGAGTAGGGTATAAAAAACCACTATATTTACGTGATCTAGATTGGACCGAAACAGCTATGAAAAAACACATCGACTATTTGTTTACATTGACATTAAAAGACGGTAGGTACAATATAGTTTTAACACAATAATTACGCTTTATAACAATATACTTATCTCTCATTGAACTCTAGGAACTGCGCTACACCTGTCGAGGAGAAAAACGTTTATAATCGGTTTAAGCATTAGTGTTAAATCCATATTTGCTATAGCTCGACAGCTCTTAATAAACAATTATTATAAATACCTGTTAACATATAGATTTAGTCAAGACCATATTGAGTTGCTTTTCGCTAGAATTAGGAGACGACATGGATGCAATAATACCCCGAATGTTATTCAATTTAAAAGTGCAGTGAAAGAAATATTGCATAAAAATTCTATTCAAGCATCATCTGCAGCTAACTGTGTAGCGTTAGACCAAGACGAATGTGGATCCAATTTTGAATTAAAATGGACTAAAAGAAGATCTCCTATTACTACAGATGTTGAGGTAATATTATATATACGCCTTAATTAAAGTCGTTTTCTACTTATTTAAAAATACTTAACAGTTTCATGTGTGATAAGGAGTTTTGCATTTATGCACCAATGGAACGAAACTCGCAACTTTTACAGCAATGTAGCACTCGTATTTTTGCAGGAAATTGATGAAGATCAAACGTCAACTTTGGAGACGGGACAGCTAGAACTTTTAAATAATCCGAAAATGATAACACTCAAAGAAAACATATTGTATTATATATGTGGATATATTGTGAGAAAGTTAACAAAAAATTCGGAATGTTCAAGTTGTATTGATTTTTTATTGGCAGTACAATTAGAGCACAATTCCACGGAATATAATAAAATGGTTGATGTGAAAAATAGATGTGGATTAATATCCGCGTCAGAGTCGGTATTTAAAATTGTTTTAGAAACTGAGAGACAATAACAGTTCATGCTACAAAACTGAATCAAAAAAACTTGAATTTGATTATTGCAAATAAAGTAAATCGTGTTCTAGCCTTCGACAATAGGATATTCCCAAATTTAACGTGTGGCAATGTAGATCTAATGGATAAACCACATAAACTTCAGTTAATTCAACAAATTTGTAAACAATATTTGACCATAAGATTGCATTCATTCGGAAAGTTTTATTCTAAAGAGGTAATCGGCAATGTAAGTAAAAGGCATCAACTGTCAAAATTAATATTATTTTCTGGAATGTAAGAAATATTTATCATTTTCCTAAAAATCAAAATTTAATTTAAAGATTATGGTTATTAACAAATTGTTTAGAACTAGTAGGTAGGTACCTGCTTATTATGTTATTTTTAAAATAAATGCTCATGTATTTTTCGATGTTTTATTTGTCTTGCGTCTAAACGTATAGTATTAATCCTTTAAATTATTTTTGGGTTTTCTTTTGTATGTAAATATTCACAAATAGAATATTTCGTTAACACCTATTGACTTAAATGTTTCCCATTGAATAAGTAGCGTAAATTTCCAAGCAAGTGCAACAATAAACAATTTTAACAATTTACAACATTTTATAACTGTACGATTTTTGTATCCTAGTAAATTATTCGAACGTAAATCAACGTCAATTTATTAATGTTTAATAGTTTACGAAGTTGCCGCGTCCCTTAAATTTCTCAATAATTTGATCGAAAGCAAAAAAACGAGGTTTTGAATTACCTATTTATGCTTATGCGAATGCGCGCAATGCATTTCTTGCCTACCGTAGAAATGGCGACGCGACAGCGGAGTGGCTTCACTCTCATATAGCGGACAGCACTGAAGTGCGGTCTCTAGCCCTATATATAGAACTCTGTGCTTTTAATAAGCTCACTATGTAAATGAAAGGAAATAAAAGCCACTCATATACTACATAGCTGCACCCGTGTTGCCAAATCTACAACTTACTTCTTCGCTGTTAACTATAAAAATGTAGCAGCTAAAATTTTTTTATGATTTTTCCACAGTTCAAATAACCGTCCCCTACAACGTACTGAAGAGCTTATGCGCCATTTTTTAATCACCCTGTATACTATTATGAACTCAAAATGTTTCTCATTGTGAATTATATTCTGCACAATTGGCCACTACAATATCATGGCTTCGTCGAAATAATCAGCCAACAGAAACTGACATACTTTAACGTTTTTTGATAGTGGAAGATAAACTTTAGAACACTGTCGACGACTTTCCTTGTCCTTACTCCCATATCTTCTCTTAATATCTACCCTTTTAACTCAAAATCCTAAAAAATTCTTTTGTTCTTGGGCATCACGCATGTTGTAGTAGTTATTAAATATTATAAAGCGCTGTTCTTCTGTAAATATTGAAGAGCAATTATTTTGGCACTTGCCACTTTAACATGGATTTGGCTTCAGCTCTTTCTCTTTTCTAATTGTTTTATTGCGCTGTACATATGCCTTCCCACTCAATTTCAGTTTTCGGTTTATTTCTCTGGTGCTTTCTTTCAACACTTTCTTAATTCCTTCTTCGCCCACTACATCGTTTTCATTATTTTTTACAATAATTTCATTTTGATTATTCGAATTACCCAAGTGATTTGCATTGACAATACTCATCATCAGATTCTATCGAATCTTCTTTTTGGTCATTATTTCCTATATCAACAACAAAACCAATTTCATCGTTTGTAAGCATTTCATGTTCAGTTAACATAAGCGATTGATCTTGTAAATTTTCATTTCTTACCAAATACAAGTATTGCGAAGGTTCTGCGCGTTATAGTTTGTTTCACTGTAGCTTATTTGTGATAAATTTTCTGGAACAGTGAATATTTTCTGCCTCGGTTAGGGCACTAAGTAGTTCATCATCGGGAATCATTATTAGTTGACCATCAGTGTTATCTGCAACACAACTATCTAGATCACCCTGAGAATTTTTAACTGATGATACACTTTCAGTATTGGAGATATTTTCAGTCACAATGCCGCATTTTGGTTGGTTTTCATCCCTTGAAGGGTTCTTTTGATTTACAATGGTAATTATTGTTTCGTCAACTTTTTCTAAATTTACAGGTGGCAGTTTCAGTAATGCTAATATTTGTTTTCCACGTGACATTTTTCTGTAAATTATTAAAACTTGCGATAAAAATGGCCAGTAATACGTTTAAAATTTGAAATAGTAGGTAATTAAAAATTTGTAAATATAACCTAACATTGTGTAGTAGGGGAGAGAGAGGCACATTGATGCAGTTTTTCCTTTGCAATTTTTTGTAAAGTTAATATCGAACTTTTTCTACATTTAAATTTACGGATAGGTAGACCGACAATTTAGCTTGTACTTCTGAATTATAAATGAACTTTATTAAATAACACAGAGTGGTAAAAAAATATATACGCACCACCTGCAAATGAATTAATCTGCCCCACCATTGAGGCACTTTGATTCACGCATGGGGCACTTTGATACAATCGTAACTTATAACTAGAAAAAACTGAAATAATGTAATAACATGAGTGGCAATGCTATTATGATAGACATTACCAAATACTAACATAAGTATGACTATTTAATAATAATATTGAGTGAATTCAGATCAATCGGAAAATAAAATAACGAATTATTGTGTCTTGCAGTAGTTCCGGCAGTAGGCTTGGGAAGTTTTAACACCACATCCTCACGAGTTACACAACTCACATCGTCTATTTGAGGAAAAACGAATTTCTTATTTTGCTTTCGCAAAAATTTGACTTCCATGCCTTCTTCTAAGATATTTTCTATTCGACCAACATAATGCGTGATGGGTTTTTTCGTACAGAACTTTACCAAAATGAAGTCGCCCTGGTTAAGTTCTTCATTATCTTCGAGGAAATGAACTTCTTCATCAGAAAGATCGTCCAAAGAATCCGATTGGGCCGAATCATATTCATCACCACCACTTTCGGAATCGGACTCAATTACTGCTTTCGATTTAACTTTTCTGGTAGCCTTTTGTTTAGACGGCAATTCCTTCTTGTCATCCAGGTTCAAAACTTTGGTTGCTAGTTTTTGTTTCTTAGAATTTACAAGTTCCATGATTCTATCCTTCTCGGGGGTGCTTGTATAAATCCTTGACTTGCCTCTCTTCCTAACATTTTTTGTAGATGTTTTTGGCTTTTCCTTGGGAAAGGGCCTAACGACTTCTGGAGTTACCACTTCCAATGGAGCTCGAATCGCACTCAATTCTTTTTCTCTGGCATCCTTGTAACGTTGCTACCGTTCTACCAAGTTAGGGCGTTGTCCAATCGCCAAAAGCAGTACATTTAGTGCTTGTAGTCCAACGTAGATGTCGCTGGTTTAGTTGTGATGTCATTAAAACACGAACGCGCAGGCGAAAACTTAAAATGTTGACGTTTGTCACCGTTTTCACCTCACAGCTCTGTGATTCACATGTGATTCACCCGTCATTTTTGTTGAATTTAGTAATTATTCTAACATGCATTTCATATTTATGTCTGTTTAGTTAGCTCTGATTATTTTCTGATGTGTTAATGTTTTGTTTTATGTAAACAAGTTTTTATAGTTGGTTTAGTTCTACTTTAGTACTAAATAATTAAATACATAAGTTGACAGTCAGGTGTTTTGTGGTTCTCTAATAAAAGTGTTTTTCCTGTTGTAACTAATAGGTACTTTAATATAATAATCTAATAATTTTCCACATGTTCTGAGTTTTTAATTTATTGTGTCTGTAACTGTTTTTAAACTTGTAACTGCTCAAATTGTTCATTGGGCAAGAAATCGTAAGCAGCGTTTTTAGTTCCAAAATTGCCAGTAAAGGAGAATCTAAGAGCTCAATTTGCTCATTCATTAAAGGTATATTGTTTTTTGTGTGTTTATAAATTTCAAAAGCTTCCAAAATATTTAATTTTTGTTTGTTATCAGAAAAGTGTAAAAATTTAATTGTATTATTAGATGTCGATGTGTGATTTTGTTCTAATAAATGTTGACTAATTATTACAGTGCATTTTTTCTAGTTTTGAAAATATTAACTCAATTTTAACCTGCCCTGACCTACCTTAACCTATTTAAACTTCCCGCCACGCCGCGCCATTACTGTATAGTGCGTGTAGTCTAACGTAGATGGCGCTGTCGGAGATAGTTTTCTAAAGTTTAACGTTAACCTTGGCCATCTTCCTAGCACAGTGGCCTGTGTAGCTATCTTCCCAAGATTCAAGACCGCAGCTGACGTCACACCGCCCCACTTCAGTTTCCACCTCTTCAACATCACGACCGCGCAGCATTCGGTCCACAGAGGGGGCTTTTGGGCCGCCTTTATAAACAGCGGAGCAGCCAAAATTTAGAGAATTCCGGAATTTAGAGAAGCCTCACTTCTGATATTTTTGCTGTAGATTTTTCCGAACCGATTCAAATTTATACCGACCGCTTTACCCTTGATTTCCGACATTTAATTTAACCGACCGCTTTGCCCCTTGATTTGTCTGACCGATTTTTACTAAACAAGACCGACCTTTGCATTCCTTATTGTTTTACTCCGATTCAACCGACCTCCGCTATATCCCTGTTAATTCTGATCTAAAGCTGGAACCCAGTGCAAATTGGGGAAGTTTTATATAACCCTTTAAGCCGCATTTATCTCTTCCTGCCCCTTGTTCATATAAAGTTGGAACCCAGTGCAAATTGGGGAAACTTTATATATAAAACTGGAACCCAGTGCAAATTGGGGAAGTTTTATACACTGCAAAACAATTCAACCTTTACCTGCCGTTCCCAAAAGAATACTTTCCTAGCATCCCGGTTAACAGATAATCACGTCCTGTTAGAACCTTTAGAGTCAGACTTGATTGTTTTATTGTAATTCAATTCTTCTATAATTCAATCTGTCCTAGCATCCCCTACAATAAAACACCAATCAATTATTTATCATTGAGAAATTTAACCTCAAATTTTATAAAAATTTACTGACCGTGATATACTTCATTTATATTGTTTAATTGCTTTTGAAATTTCCGTGGACCCCTTTGCAATTATTCTCATTAGTTTTGTGTCGGTTTTCCTTAGTAAAGGAATTATTTCGTAGCACAGAATTATTTTTAGTTCAAAATACCTATTTGAGGCGTTCCGCTGTTTACGAACTAAAAAGTCACGTTCCGCCAAGCAACTCCGTTTACAGGGCATATAGTTGTGTTCAGTAAATTCATTTTCCAGTTTAATTATTATTTGTTTTGTTAATTATCAACCCAGAACAATCATTCGTTTATTTTATTGTACATATTAGAACTAAATAAATATATTTAACAGGTATATGTTGTTGGTGTTTGTTTCTGATTTCCACAGGAACCCTTGGACAAGCTCAAGAGTGTATCCAGGTTTAAAAATAAATTTTTGTACGTCTTCCAAACCCCATAAGGGAAAGGTTGAACGTTTCATCCTTGTTTGGTGTGACAGGAGTCTCACCTTCTGCTTCAAGGTTTGAGACTTCGTTTTCAGCAATATTGTCGACACTGTTGTGGTCACTATTGGCAGAAGTACCGGGGATGGCCTGGTCAATCACATTTTCTTGAATATACTGGGATCAATGATATTGTCAGGAATACTGCGGTCAGTAACGTAGCTGGAGAGAAAGTCCTCGTCAGAAAAGGCCAACTGATTAACTGGCCACAGGCCAGGTTTTTCAAAACCCTTCAAATTATTTCTTGGAGTGAATGCATTCATATATGCCTTATTCGCCAGTGCAGGAATGTCATAGATTGTTATTGTTTTGCCAGCGTTAGTTAGCATCCAGTCATTAAACGCCGTCTTACAATGTGCCTTGAAGGAGCCATAAACCGTTACGTCCAATGGCTGGAGTTTATGGGACGTATGCGGCGGGAAAGAAAGTACCGTTCTCCTGTGCAAATAGTATGGCCTCAAGAGAACATTGCGATTCGTGGTTATCCAACAAGACTAGAATAGGTTGTTGAGGTGCGGAATTTGTATGTTTTTGAATATGTTTTAAAACATCTAAAAATAACGTCCCAGTCATCCAACCAGTCTTGGATGCCAATCCAAGTGAGACAACTGGCGCTCCATTCAAGAAGTGGTCCTTATACCTTATCCTTGGAAATAGGAATACCGGGGGAATTGTAGTCCCAACAGCTGTTATTATGCCGCAGAATGTTACCAACTGGCCTCTCTCCGCGGACACCGCCTGCCCCACTTGTTTTTTACCTGTTTCAGCGATAATTCTGGGTGTTTCTAAAACTGTCGTTATTCCCGTTTCATCCACGTTTAAAATTTTATCAGGTGTAAATTTATATTTATCCAACACTTTGATGTAGTTTGTAATAAACTCTGTCACATTATGTTTATTAAACGCTGTAGCTCTTCCCAAGCTAGTATTTTCCGGTTTACGGAGACTAAGTCTTGGGTGGCGTTTGATGAAATTTTGAATCCAAAAGAGTCCAGCCATTTTATTAATACTCCAGCTTTGGGGGACTTGACAATTTGGTAGCTTAGTACTATATTCGTATGCCAATAATC
Source organism: Hemicrepidius hirtus (assembly GCA_963082805.1). Classification (NCBI taxonomy): domain Eukaryota; kingdom Metazoa; phylum Arthropoda; class Insecta; order Coleoptera; family Elateridae; genus Hemicrepidius; species Hemicrepidius hirtus. Next base: position 29,712,595 of record OY720161.1, on the reverse strand, counting down.
TGTCTTGACGGTAAGTTAGACCATATTGTATTCTGGAATATTTGACAAAATACTTTTGTAGTTGATCCTCTTGTTCAGTCGTAAAAATTTGAGCGCTTGTATATTTTGACTGATATTTGTTTCCCACAGTCCCGAAATCCTCTTCAAAGGCCGAATCAGAATCTGACCTGTCAGCTAGCTCATCATCATAAAGTCGTTTGTGTTTTTCTATTCTATGCTGCAAGGTACTAGCTTTTATATTGTGGTCTAAGGCCGCTTCTCTGATTGATTTCTTCTTTTGTATTACTTCTTTTACCGCTGTTTTTATATCATTCTCATTGATAAAAACTCGCTGCGTCTTTCTAATATACGTACGAACCATCTTCTTGCCTAAAATTTAGATAAACCAATCATGCAAATTAAAAAAAAACAAAGTTCTAGTTGAGGCACGAAATAAGTATCAATGTGCCCCTGCAAGGGAGGCACATTCATATAAGTATCAATGTGCCCCCCCTGCTAGTGCATCAATCTACCTCAACAGCTACTTTTCTACTTTTGAGCGGTGTAAACCGATAACCTAAAATATTTTAGGTTAATTTCTTGCAAATAATAAAGTAACCACTGGACACCAACTCTTGGCAAAATATTAGCTTAAATGGAATTATTTGTCGATGTAAAGTTACAATTCTAAAGCAAGCGAAATATTTACCTGTGTATAGCCGAAATTAAGAAAAAAATCCTTCGTCCACAAAAGCGTCACCACAACTTTGAAACTTTGTTGACTGTAGGGGCCTACTGTTTCCATCCAGTGAGTAAAATATGAACTAAATCTTTCAATCGTGGCGCAAAATTTGAACGTTGAATCAATGTGCCCCATGAATCAATGTGCCTCTCTCTCCCCTACGCACAATAAAGCTCCACCAAGCTTACAAATTCCCCGGAAAATATGTCAAATAAATTTTGAAAGAGTGGGCGTGACAATACGTCAACCAATAGCAAACAATTATACTCAAAAGTACATTCACTGAAAAAATTCAATTGACGGTTGAAATTTTAAAAAATTCAGTGTTTGTCAGATTGTTTTGACGTTTAAAATCTATTAAGTATAAATGCTAAATCGAGCAAGATAATTCATTCTGAAACCAGAAATATCATTCGGAAGGTCATGGAATTCTTCGAATGAAAAGTATTTGCAATTATTTAAATTTGTCGCGTAAATGTTTTTATTTTGACTGTACTTTGAAAAACTATAACAGCGCCGGACACGCCCCCTTTCAACTTTGTAAGCTTGGTCGAGCTGTATTACTAAAATCCCCGTCGTGCATAAACCATAAATCACGTCTTGTTTGCAGGTCGACATCTAGTAGCAGTGGTAATTGATTAATTAAAAAATTAAGGTATGCTTCTCCATTTAATTGCATCGGTAAGACGTAAGGACCTATTAAATGGTCACCTATGACACCTACTTGTGCCTACGAATAGCATGGGGATTTTCGTCAGCCCACACGTGTGCGTTGTGTAAGTTAATAATACCGTTCCTGGTAAAACAACACTCTTCCGTCATCAAAATTTTGAAAGGAAAACAGGGATTTTGTGCGGTTTGCTGCACCAGCCACTGACAAAAGTTAACCCTTTCATCACTTAAAGCTTGAACGCGTTGTATGTGGTAGGGATACAAAAGGTTTTCTCTCAAAATTTTCCAAACGGTATCGTGGCTAACACCTACAGTACGCGCTATTTTCCTGGTGCTCAAAGAAGGGTTTTCTTCTACGGAATGTATTATCTAAATTTCTTACTTGTCGCGGTCGTCCAACTTACCTAGCACGGATCCAGTTTCTCGAAGCCTTTGAGCTACAGCAATAAAAGTTTCCCTATGGGGCAAGGGGGCACATAATAGTATAAGGTAGTCATATAGCTAAAATGTACGATTGATGAGAATTTCGCGAACTTCCACTGCGTTTTGTAAATTAGATGCCTGTCTCTCCACTTTTTCTTTCTTCCTTTTCTCATTCACGGTTAACATTAAAGATGTGAATTAAAATTGTAAAAAAATTAAAATTTGCATATAAATATTAATAATTAAAAGAGAGCACCTAAGAATAATTATCGCTTTAAACATTTAATATGCATACAAATTATTCTTGTACCCTTTACTTGTATATGGGCCATGAACACTACTAACTTGTCAACCCTGTTAGTAATAAACGCTGTAATCTGTAATATTCCAATTACCATTAATACTATCCCAAGAAAGAGCCTTAATTATGTTTTTTTTTTTCTATAATTTATTATCGGACTCGTTACGCTCGTCCACTAACCTTTTTCCGAGTTGTATAAAAGATTCGATTCTCAATTAAAGCTAACCCAGGATCAATTATCATGGATATTATTCTTAATAAAAACAATCCATAATAATGGATTGTGGTTCAGCTGAACTGGGAGTCAACTATTATACCACTGGGTCTTACAGATGTAGTACAAAAAGTTCCATTTCTGCTCCTACATTTTTTGTAATATTCTAGTGACTTTACATTTTAGTTACGGTACAGTAATTGCAATGACATGCAGAAATAAATGTATTTATAGCACCTAGAAATTATTTCAAGAAATATTAAACTTGAATTAACAAGTTATTCACTTATTTCTTGAAAAAAAGTTTTTTTCACTGTTAATTATGAATGATGCAAATGAATGTGCAGGAAAGTACAAAACTTAAACAAATTATTCAATTACATAAATGTTTGCGTTTTGTATGGGTAAGGGAATGAATGGGCAAGTTTTTGAAAGAATTTACTGGCAGATTCATTCGGCATACACCACACATTTTTAAAATATGGATTAGGTAATTCCTTTTCTAAGAGGCAAACCAAAACCTTTTTAAAGCCAAAATTTTTCGATTTTAATGTACAAAGAGCTATTTATGTACACACAATAAAATAAACAGGGTGTTCAAGATACGGAACACTTGCATGGGGATCTCGTAAATGGTAAGAGATAGAGATTCGGTTAAATGAGAAAAAATATTCAGCGTATTGAGGACTAGGTACTACGATCACCATTCAAATTGCATAAATTTTGCGCAGATTTCAATAAAAATTCAGATTCTCTATTATAAGTCCCCTGTTTTTCAAAATAAAACCAATATTATTATATTACTTTTTTACCGAAAAATTTAATATCCACATAAAAAATAAAAATATAACTCGTCCACGTTAAAGAAACAAAACTTTATTTACTATAAACTTCTTTATATTTTATTAAACATTTTGCATTTGAGGGAAAAACCTTAGTACTTTACGAAATTTCTAACAAATAGGTGGTGCGTCTTTTTGTAAATGTGCTCATTAAACTAGATATTAAGTACAGTAGGAATTTATTATTATTGTACTTTCCCACGCCTTTCCTGTTTAATTACGGAAACGCAAAATCTTGCTGCTCTTAAGTAACACTTAAGGGTATGGATAATATCCCATACAAAGGTTGCAATAAAACACTGTTAGCGATGAACACTTCTATTTAATAAATCCAACATTACTACTTACTACAAAGGGTCGCTTAACCTAACCTTCTTAACTTCCCACTTCTTTTGTACCAACTCACTAGACTCAGAAGTGTTAAAATACCTGTTATATTCTACACTCCCCCTCAATTCTGAGAATCCTAGAAGTATATACCAAGAATAAAGGATCAAGCTTTTACATTACTATTTAATCTCAATAACATTTAGGCTATCTCTAAAGTGTTTGAATTTTGTACTATAGTAAATTCCAAAACTTTATGTACTTCAAGGTCGTACAACTGAAGTGTACAACTACGTACGAATACCTTCCGTTCTCTCCTACTAGTGGCCCGTTACCTATTCGAGTTTAATCGTATGTCCGTAAAACAGGTTCAACTACCGTCTCTTTCTGGCTCACGGGCTAAAGAGAAACGAAAGTAACTAGTAGATACCGCGACGCTCGCTTCTTTTCAAAATGAGAACTGTCAAATTGACAATTACAGCGGCGTAACATGAATTATACATCTTAATAAGTGTAGCAATCATTAAAAATTGTAAATTGAGGGTAAAGCGAAAAACTTAGAACATTAAAAGGAACGAAAAAATATATATCTCCTGCACTGATCTGGACCAGCTACATCGGCGCACGTCATGTCCATAACTTAGTTCGTATGACCTTGAAGTACATACAGTTTTAAAATTTACTATAGCCAATGATTTCGTAAATAAATCTGCAGCTTGCTGTTTATCGGTAGGTATATATTTCAGAATAATTTTTCCCTGAATTTTACAATCTCTTAGGAAATGATGCTCGACATCAATCTGTTTGCTTCTTTTTGTTTCTAAAGTAGAAGCCATTTTAATACACGACTGATTGTCTTCATATACCTATGTAAATAGGATAACCATTGTAATTAAAACTTTCAAATAAGACATGTGGTAAAAATAAACTCTCACTAACACAGTAAGATAGGGCCACATACTCTGCCTCAGTACTAGATAAAGCGAGATAAAGCAACTATGTTTTGCTTCTTACTCTTCCAACAAATTATATTATTATTTAGTTTCAAAAAAAAACCTGAAATACTTTTACGATCAGACATATCATTTGCAAAATCAGAGTCTACAAATGCACTAAGTTGAATATTTGAATTATCATTTTTAACAAATTTTAATCCATAGTTTTCAGTTTCTTTCAGATATCTTAAAATATTTTTCAAATAATTCAAATGTTCAGTATTGTAACTATTTTGAAATTGACTAAAATAGGTAATTGAAAAACTTAAGTCAGGTCGTGAACCCAACATAATGTACATCATACAACCTATCAATTCTTTGTAAGGAATATTTTCACTACATTTACTTTCTCCAATATCCAATCTTAATTTAGGTTGCATCGGTATGTCCGATGGTTTACAATTGTACATGCTAAACTTTTGCAAGACCTTTTTAATTAAAGATTTCTGTGAAATATAAAGAATATCATTATTCTTTTCAATCTCTAAACCTAAAAAATTAGTGTACTTATTCTTAAACTCTTTCATTTTGAACAATTTGGACAACTCTATTCTAACAAAATTTAAATCTTCAATTGATTTTGAGAAAAGTATTATATCATCTATATATAACAAAAGGTAAACATCTTTCTTAAAATATAGGCATGGATCCTTTTTCGATCTCTGAAATCCCATATTTATAAGAGTTTCATTTATAAGCGAGTTCCAACATTTTGATGCATTTTTGAGACCATAGAGACCCCTTTTAAGTTTACATATTAAATTTGAATTTAAATTTTTAAGTCCCTCAGGGGTTTCCATGTACACAGGATTTTCCAGTATTCCATTAAGGAATGCACATTTTACATCTAATTGTTGCATAACTAAATCTAACTCTAAATACAACGATAACAATAATCTTAATGTTACCATCCTAGCTACTGGAGTATTAACGTCTTCAGACACCGCACTTTGCTTGAAACCACGAGCCACTAACCGAGCTTTCTTTACAATGTTCCCGTCCACTAACTTTTCACTAAATACCCATTTAGAATCAATGATTTCTACACCAACAGGTCGCTGCACTAATTCCCACGTTTCATTTTCTTCTAAAGAATCAAGTTCTTCTTGAACAGTCTTTTCCCATTCACTACCACAAGAAGTTGCTTCAGTATAATTTTCCGGTAATTCTGACAGAAGATTTCCAGCCGATAGAGCTGCAAACAGACTGTCTTCATCAATATCATTACAATAATAATCTTCAAGATACTTTGGTTTCTTCCCAATTCTTTTGTCTAATTTTGGTATCTCATCGCTATTGTTTCTTGTAATGTTTTCTTCTGTGTTTCCTTCATTTGTATTCTCTCTTTCTCCATTTTCTATTGTTTCTTCTGAATTTTCAATCATTAATTTTAGATCATTATTTTCATTCTTTTCATCAAATATGACGTTTCTTGCATGAATAACTTTTCCATTGTTTTCATCCCACAATCTGTATCCATTATCTGAGTAGCCAATCATAATTAACTTTTGACAATGAGGATCTAATTTTGATTTTCTAATTTCCTTGGGTACTAAATTGTAAGCAGTACAACCAAAAAGTTTTATTTTTTTCATATTAGGCTTTTCGTTAAACCACATTTCTGCAGGTGTTCTTCCATTTAATAATGTCCTCGTTTCAATTCTATTAATTATATAAATTGAAGTTCTTACTGCCTCACCCCAAAGTTCCTTCATTAAATTTCCATCAAATATTAGACATCTTGCTTTTTCCATGATAGTTTGGTTAAATTTCTCAGCAACCCCGTTTTGCTCCGGATTGTACGCTACTGTACTAAGTATATTGAATTTTAATACCATGCTTGATACAAAATTTATGAAATGTATTTGATGTATACTCTCCATCATTATCACATCGAAACTTTTCTATTTTTAGATTAAATTTAGCTTCCACCATGTATACATATTCCTTAAATTTTTCTATAAAATCATTCCTTTTCTCCAAGAGATAACAGTTACTAAAATGTGAATAATGATCGATAAATGTAACAAAATATCTCTTACCATCATAAGTTGGAGGGTTTATTGGTCCACAAATGTCACTTGATATTATTTCAAGGATACGTTTGGCTTTTCTTTCTTCTTTTATTTCCAAAAATGGCATGCGAGTTTGTTTTCCTTTAATACATGTCTCGCATAAACCTGGTACTGCATATCTTGAGGAATGTCCCATTTTCCTATGAAATAGTATTTGATCTTCTTCGCTTGTGATATTAGCTGTATTTTTACTGCAATCTAATTGCAGGGTTATAATGTATAAATTTCCCTGTAATTGTCCTTCTAATATTACTTCATTATTTCTCATAATCACAACTTTCTTTTCTTTAAATAGTACTTCCAGTCCATATTCCTCTAATTTTCTAACCGATAACAAATTATAAGCTAAATTTCTACAAGCCCAAGCATTCTTTATTCTTATTCTTCTTCCAGATTCACTCTGTAAACAAATATCTCCTTCTCTTTCTGCTGTGATCGACTCTCCTTGTTTTGCTACATTAATTTTACGGCACACATTCTTTTTTTTATTTATTAAAAATTCAGCTAATCTAGAGTTTAGCAAATGGTTTGTTGCTCCACTGTCTACAACTAGGTTTATTTTTAAAAAGTTACCTGAATCATTATTGGAGGCACTACTAGCAACGTCTACTAATTTTACTTCTTCCGATAAAGTTAAAAATCCTATTTCGCCTTCATCTTCAGCTACGTTCAAGTTTCCAGCTGTAGTATTTGCTCTACCCCTTGCATTTCCACCACCACGGTTGAAGTTTCTTGGACATTCAGCACGTTTATGACCAACGATATTGCACAAATGACATTTGTATGGAAAATTTGAATTACCACTATAACTAGTATTTGGACGATTTGAAAAGCTTCCACGATTACCATTATTAATTCCATAATTTCCATAAAAGCTTCCACGATTACCATTATTAATTCCATAATTTCCATAACCGTAACCTCTACCTGAAAAAGAGCTTTGTTTGTTCCAGTTTCCTCTCTTATAGCCACTGAAAGCCACATTTGGTACATTGGTATTGTCCATATTTTTGTTCTGTCTACCTTCTTCCATTAATAGTTTGTTTTTAACAAAATCTAGTGTTATACTTTTTTGACAAAACATAATGTCTATTGCAGTTGATTGAAAAGATTCGGGCATAGACGAGAGAAGTTGCAAGACGAGTTCATTTTCTTCTATTTTTCCTCCTGCTCCTTTTAACTCACTTACTATCTGTTCGAATTCAAGGAAAAAATAATTTAACATGTTACCGTCCCTGTATTTTAAATTTCTTAGTTTATTCTGCAAGTTAACTTGAATCGATAATTCCCTTCTTAGCATATGTTTGATTTAAGCTTTCCATTATTTCCTTTGCATTTTTCTTTGTTTTGATATTTTCCAATATATTGTCTGATAAACATTGAACAATAATAGTCCTTGCCTTTACATCATCCCCTTTGAATGTAGTAGATTCTGCTGATGTTGGTTCCGGTTCTTCCTTCGTTAAAACATCCAATACCCCTTCCATCCAATTTCCAATTTTCATTGAAAGGTTTTACGTAAAAGAGTGCTTGTTTGTCAGCCATCCTTATTTCCTTATATTTAAAAAAAAAATTCTAATTAACCTTCAAATAATACGTGTAAAATTTCCAGCACTATTTGCACCAATTCCACTTCCCAATTTCCAGTTATTATTAGTCAACCTCTGGGCCCATAACCTATGGATATATATCCCATACAAAGGTTGCAATAAAACACTGTTAGCGATGAACACTTCTATAATATTTAAAAATCCAACATTAGTAATGTTTTGAGTCCCTTTGTAGTAATGTAACATTACTACTTACTACAAAGGGACGCTTAAGGCCGCTACAGACGCTCCGTCTTACCTTAATACTTGCCTGCACAGTTCTAAGTCTCAAGGTAAGACGTTACGTGTGGATAGCAAGTCTTAAGACTTTTCGTGCGTGTACAGTTGTGGCGCGGCTCGAAGGAATTCAGGGTTTGCTTGAAATTTTGCGCGCGAGCCTACCGGTCTACGAGCAAGACGGAACGTGTGGACGAACGAAAGTCTTCAGTTCTAGCCAAGACAGTGACGTTTTCCGTTTTTGCAGCCAGGGGTGATTAATTAATATTTTATTTTCGTGATCGTTAATTCTAATATTAGAAGATGTAAATTTTTCGTGGCAATATCGATCAATAGTGAGAAATATAAATTCGAACCCAAGACCTTTGGTTTTCTAGACCAACGCTCTAACCAACTGAGCTATTTCGGGTTCTAACCTTATTTCATTTAACAAATTTATGTACGAGAGTCGAGCCCTCTTTAAAAGCCACAATTTTGCCCATTTTGATCTAGGTTTACTTTTCTTTCTTAAAGTTAAGGCTAAAGGAATCTCTACTAAAAGATCGTCACTGTGATTATTTGACATGATCCCACTACCACGGAGCTTCAAAACTGAGAAAAAGTATGAACTGAACAAAACTTTATTTTAAATACCTGCAAACTAATTAAGGAATGCGAGGAACTATACTGCTACATATGAACAAGCTTATTAAAGCTATAATTAATGTAGTTATAACTATGTAACACAAATACAGCTTTTCCTGCTGCGTTTCATGCTCCTTCCTTAGGATCTCAGGTAAATACCTTCTCCTTGCGTTTGTCAGTCAATGCGAGACTTGCTCTAGGGTGAGGTTTACCTCCTCCGCTAGAGCAAGCTTTACAGCCCGACTAGGATGAGCGTTATATCGGTTGTCATGAAGAATTTTTATGGTTTCTAGTGGAAATCGGACCCTGAGTGGGGGGGGGGGAGCCGGGAGGTCTTCCTCAGACTGTGAATCGGACTCACGTTCTGAAACAATCCATAAAACAATTTAAAAAATATCATTAAATATGACAGATGTATTTTTAAAACCTAATAATTTAAGTAAATAATATTTATATGTCGGACCTTCATTGCGTCGCAAATCCATATCCTCACAATTTCTGTCAATATTTAAAAATCGCTTGATTTAAATTTCGCCCATAAAATTATTTTATATTTATGACAGTTCAAAAAAATTAAGAAGAGTATTAAAAAACGAGAATATTTTTTACCAATATAAGGTTAACATTCTTTAGATCTAAATAGGTCTGGGGGGGGGGTTAACCCCTAAAACCCCCCCTCGCTGCGCCAGTAAAAATTTACTCTTAGCACAGGTGTGAGATGGCATAGGTATTCATAGGTATGCCGTCTTAGCCTGATACCATGTATGCTATCTCAACCTACTTCGCTCAATCTACTTTAAACATGTTTAAAAAAATATAAACTTTACAAAACGCATAAACCACGTACGTTACAAGAATCACAACATCCCACATGTACTAAATGTTTAAGGACTTACCAAATTCTATGCGCCGTTCCAGTAACACGTCAATGTAGAAATGAGGGATTTTTTTTAATTGCACTTTCTCAACAATTACGCAAATTCACACTTGACGAGTCTCAAGGGGCACTAACACTGATTCAGCTTCTTATCACATACCGGCTCCGTGGAAGAATGATGCTGATTGTGCGATATAGGGCTTACTTTGCGAAATATTGCTACTATGCCATCTCATCCAGCATACCGTCTTAGACACACTTCCCTATAATTACTATACTTACCTAATACAGATAAAACAAGTTGAGATTTCACAAATAACCCCATACCGGCGGATTTTATTATACATGAAGGGGAAAGATTATTTGCTTTTCTCTTTCAACAGATATTTTCATAATTCAAGATTTTTCGGTTGTCTGTACCAATCATTTTCTTAATGAGTGTTATATTGTTCCTGCGAAAAGAAGTTGTTTGAAGAAAGATGCTGTACCATCAATATTTGTAAGAATAGGAGTTTATTGAAAAGGTATACATTTTTTAATATAACACTTTTTTTATATTTTAAAGAGTTCTGAATATGATAATGATGCTGTGCCTGATGCAGATGTATCTATAGAAAGCAATTCCAAGTCTTTTTGATGTTTTTAAAAATTATGGCAAAGGTACTCCAAGATGGTCCGAATTATCAAGTAAGGATGTGCACAGCATGGAGGTTTTGTTCACCAAAGGGTTATCGCTTTTGTCATAACAATCTTCTGAAAATACCTGCTAAAACGACGATTTCTAGGTATCTCGGTACATAAATATAATGGCCCTACCGAATTGATCAAACAACGTTTACTTGCCGAAATTGCACAGTTTAAACATCCCATTGAAAGAGTTTGTTCGGTAATTGTTGATGATATGGCGATTAAGGAGAAAATGCATTTTAGCAGACCAGAAGATTGTATTTACGGTTTGAACACTTGTAAATCTAATTTTATTGGAAATAAGGTCATCTTAGCAAACAAAATGCTATGTTTTGTGATACACGGTCTGTCGACGCAATATACAATTCCTGCTGGATATTACTTCCATTCTTCTGTGTCAACTGAAGAGTTCCATTCATTAACAATGGATGTTTTAAACATGTTAACAGAATGTGGGTTCCTCGTATTACGTATTGTAACAGATAACTTCTCATCAAATGTTGCTCTATTCAAAAAGTTTGGAAATGGATCCCTTCAAAATGATATAGATCACCCACTACTGCTAAATATGCCGTTATTTCTCAGCTTTGAATTTTTCCACGCACTCAAAAATGCTAGAAACTTATTTTTAGATCATGATATGAGTTCTTCAAAAGGTGTGATTTCTTCAGATTATTTAAAGAGGCTATATTACCTACAAGAAGGTATTTCTATAAAACCAGTTAGATATTTGACTAAAAAACATCTTTACCCAAGCAATCTTGAAAAGATGAACGTATTACGTGCTATTCAAGTCTTCTCTCCCATAGTCACGACTGCTTTGCAATATTTAAAGGAACCTGGTGATCGGCGATTTTATAATGTTAATCCCACTATCCTGTATATGCAGAATATGTATAAATTCTTCCAAATTCACAATGTCTCAAGCCGCCATTGTGGACATTAATGATTTACTATAAACTTAAGTGTAACAAAAATATAAATCTTCTACCATCGCTCTTAAAACTACATACTGCCTTCAAATTTATCTAAACTTAAAATAGGTTCTGAGAAATTAACTAATCCTGCAACAATATTCATAATGTAACCGATATAAGGTAGAAGTGATAAAGGAATTTTGTTTCTAAAAACCGCAAAGTTTTTTAATCTTTGAATTGTTCTTTCAACATGCACACGTGCCCTAGCAATGTCAGCTGTTTTTTTAGCTTCTTCTTTAGAGAACTGTTGGTTATTTCTCAAGAATGGTGGTCTTATAAGCTGTACAAAATGTTCTTCACATTCACCTTGTATGAGGAATCCTTTATCCACCATTTAGTTAAAACATAACATCAGCTTGTCAAGCTGAAATTATTAAAATTATAATAATTTTTGATCCATTGCATCACCTGGTTCAAATTTTTCAATTAATTTTTCTTTATTAAATATTGCATTATTAGATGCTCGACCCCCATATGCATCACTGACATACGTTATCATTCCTGATGGGGAAACACCAATTAAAAACTTGCACGTATGACTTCCTTTGTAGTACGAGTAGGTTCGTAACCTACAATTTAAACATTTACTCTTTTCAATGTTAACTTCTGTACAATCTAGCACAATTCGTGTTTTCCTATATTTGTGAAAACAGCGTGGCATGTTAGCAATAATTTTTTCCTTTTGTGGAAATTTCACGGCTGCTTTCAGAAGAACATTTAAAAAATAACATGTACTATTAAAATATCTTCGTGCCGATGTTTCTGATATGTCAAATAGTATTGATAAAAATCTAAATGTCAATCCTAATTTAATTTTCATCAACGTTAATAATACCTTTTTATGGTGTGGGAATGAATTTGCAGATACATCTAGGGTAACAACTGCAGCGACGATTACATTGTATAATGCAACATTTGCAACCCCTGTGCAAAACTTAATGCGACAGTCGTTGTTGACAATATTTGATACGTCAAATTTTGTTAATTCAAAGTATCTGCCTGAGTGGATTTCTCTTCAAAGTATTTTTGGATATTTGACGTTGACGCTTCAGATTGGGATAACTGCATTAATGTTGTTGCGGCTTCTAAATCACAGCTGGTGTCATCTCTAACCGTAACAGGAACTTTTTGCTGGAAAACCTTTTCTTCCCTCTGTATCCTCCTAATTTCTCTAGCCTGCCTCAGCTGCTGCTTATTTACTGTATCTACTATATCCGTTCGCCTTATTGGTAGATTTTGCGTTGGTACCGAAGTTTTCTTCAGGCGTCTTCTTTTAGATTTTGCAGTCTGAAAAGTGTGTTGAGATAAGAAAATTATAATATAGTGCAAAATATCTACCTAGTAGGTACTTACTAGATAAGAAAAAATCGTCCTTTACAAAATGTTTGCTGCACACCAACATGTTTGTTGTAACGATTTTATTTGTTTGTATAGCTATTTTCCAAGCACGTAATAATTTTTTATTTTTTGGAAAATGGTGCATAGATATTCCAGCAGAGTAATAACTATTGCACCGTGGAACAGAACAGTAATTATTACTTTTTGTTCTAACTTTAATACCTGCCACATGTAAACACTCTTTATCCAATCTTTAACCAATGTGGCAGCAGCATCGTTGGCGCGTGCCAATGGACCATTACATTAAGTAGTAATAATTCCATTATTTTATTAGAATGGTAGAGCTATAGAATAATTTGGCGGTAAAATCATGTTCATAACCTCTTTATTGAGCTGGGGTTGCAAAATCATCCATTATTTATTTACCCAATTTAGAAAATTGACATGCAAAAAACTGTTCATGCTAATGTTGGACGTAGGGATTTCAAATACAAACACAGGCACCCATGAACACCTTGAAACTACTTTATTCAACGGTAACATGCAAAAAGGGTTAACATAATATACTTTAAAATGACATTGTAATTACACAACTGCTTGCAAGCAATGCTACCGAACAACTCAACTTAACTACTCAATCCCACGCCTCTAACAATCCGCGAACACCAGCACCTTGTTTATCAACCACAATGTTTTTATTCCTCGGCCCCTGCAAAGTCATAACTCAGAAATACAACACTTCCAACGGCCGGTGACATCACCCTCTGGAATGTGCTGATCCTGACCCCCGTGTCCCTTACACTCGTCCATCCTGACTAAAGTTCGTCCTCGAACTTAGGGCCATTGTCTTACTCCGATTCGTCGGATTGCCTAGACAACAGAAAGAGGTGTATTAATTTCAACGGAATGCAATGGGCAACGACAATTTAAAGAATTCTACTGTTGAAGCAGTACAAGTGTGAGACACCAGGGCATAATAACTAATAACACATCATCTGATACGGTGATCATCAGGCTTCCGACGACATACTGGTCGGGCGGGCTTCTGATAGAATGACTATCAGGATTAACAGCTCTTCCGGCTACCACTTAGCGTAATGGACTTCCAACAGGAACAAATTCCGTACCGTTGGGCTTCTGACAGGAGTACTGTCAGGCCTCTGAGAGAACGCTCAGGCTTCTGGTATGTCACCAGGCTACATATTGGGCTTCCAATGGTACTAGGCTTTATACCAGGATATCTTACGGTGGAACATACGTTTTGACAACACACATAATACGTACGAAAAGGGTTGGCAGTCATTGGCGTTTAAGACAATCCATGGTTTCAAAGAATCAACCGCCACAACCAGATGTGTCTTTCTTTTGCCAGATCGAAGGTCTTCAGTTACATAGCGATCATTTGGTAAAACCTTTGCAATCTTAAATGGTCCCTTAAACTTAGGAAATAGCTTTCGCGAGTCACCAGTTGGGGAAAAGCTGGTAATTTTGACCATAACCAGGTCACCAGGGCTGTATTGCGGTGCGTCTTTACGTTTCTTATCAAAAGCCGCCTTAAACTGCGCGCTACGTTCTTGTAATCTAGTTCCAACTTTTGCGCGTAGAGACTTTAAGTTTTCTGTTTCTAAGCTTTTCTCAAACTGTGCTGACAATTTGGCATCCGCGATTGGCCGCGGGTTCACAACTATTAACAACTTAAATGGGGTTACTCCGGTAGTTTTGTTCACTGTATTATTCATATTAAATTGGATTTTTTTCAAATGTTCATCCCATGTTGTGTCACCCGTATCATTGGCACATATTGTTTTATTAAATCTTTCGCATTGACCGTTCGCTCGTGGTGTGGCGCCCGTATTTAACACATGCTTGATGCCATATTCTGTGCAAAAGGTGTTCATGGCAGCTGAGGTAAATGCAGTACCTCTGTCAGTAATTAGTCTATGGGGCACCCCAAAAATGTAAATGAACGTTTCCAATGCTTTTATTACATACTTTACTTTGGTGCTTTTGACCGGCTCAATGAAAATAAACTTTGTAAATCCATCCACTATAACTAAAATATGGGTATTTTGATGCTTTGACTTGACAAATGGACCGACATGGTCCATATGGATTGTTGCGAAGGGTACGGTGGCTTTGGGTATTGGATGAAGGAGGCCAGGTTTCCGCCCAGATACGCCTTTGCTATACAAGCTGTTTAAACAGGAGTTTACGTACTTTTGTACAAAACGAGACATATGTTCGAACCAGAAGTTTCTCCTAATTTTTTCTAATGTATTTTGAAAACCAAAATGACCACCGTCATCATGATGTAACCGACAGATCAGCCATCTGCAGGACTTTGGAACAACCCACTTTATGGTACCATCGACAATACGATATAACACGTCCTTTTTAAGTTTATAGTTATTAAAATAGTTTTTGTTCTCACGACTTTTTGTGTACGTAAAATTGTAATCAGGCTTTGGATTTTATCATCACTTGATTGGACTGCCACTATCCAGTCCGCCTCGGTTAAATTGATTACCGAGTCAACATAGGTTGGTATAGAGTTGCGACTTAAACAGTCTACATGATTCATCTTGGTTCCAGGCCGATATTGAATCTCAAATGTAAAATCTTGGATCTCGAGCCACCATCGTGCGATGCGTGGAATTAAATCCTTTTTAGTTACTGTTGTACGAATCGCTGCGCAGTCTGTCAAAACTGTAAACTCAAGTCCTAGCAAATATATGCGGAAGTGGCGCAAGGAGAAAACAACAGCCATGGTCTCTAATTCGTACGAATGGTATTTACTTTGTTCGTAAGTACATTGTTTACTAAAATACGCCACGGGATGGTAGACACCATTGTGTTGTTGTAACAAAATGCCTGCTACGCCGCGCCGGTACTAGAGGCATCCGTGTGTAGCTGTGTGGGCAAGCTGTCATCAAAAATTTTCAAGATCGGTTTATTGGACAAGGCTTGCTTAAGCGAGTTGATCGCGTCGGTTTGTTCAGAACCCCAAGACCACACTGTGTGTTTTTTCAGTAGTTTTGTCAACGGTTGCGCAATGAACGCGTAATTGCGTATGTATTTACGAAAATACCCGGATAGACCTAATATTTGACGGAGCTGCTTTTTATTTGTGGACATTGCTATTTTGGACACTGCCAAAATTTTATTGGAATCGGGACTAACGCCCTCTTTGGAAACTTCGCGACCGAAATATTTGATTGTAGTTTCCAAGAACCTACATTTCTTTAATTGTAAGGTGAGGTTATATTTTTGCAGTAGTTGTAGCACCTTTTCTAATTTGCACAGCCCTTCCTTCTTTGTAGTTGACGGTATCAACACATCATCTAAATAGGAAAATGCAGTTCCGGGATCAAGCTCGGTTAGAATTTTAGACATCATTCGCTGAAATACAAACGGCGCATTGCACAAGCCAAAACTCATCCTCAAGTACTCGTATTTGCCTTCCGGAGTTATAAACGCCGTTTTGTCAACAGACTCGGCGGCCATCGGAATTTGATAGTATCCGGAAAAGAAATCCAGACTCGTGAAATAGTTGTAATTTAACAGCTTGTCTATTTGGTCATCTATGACTGGTAAAGGAAATTTTTCCTTAATTGTGATATTATTTAGCTTACGAAAATCAGTACATAATCGTAGATCGCCATTTTGTTTAGGAACTAGTATAACTGGACTGGCATAAGCGGACACCGATTCCCGAATTATGTTATGCTTAAGTAGGTCATTAATAATTTCTTGTAGCTTTTGAAGTTGACTGATAGGCAGTCTGTATGGATTATAAACTACTGGGTTAGAACTGGAGGGTTTTATTGTCATTTCACAGCATGTTGTTTTACCGATTTCGGCAAGATTTGTGGCCACGCACGCGCGATACTTATTGAGCATTGACAACACCTCAGCTTGTTTTTTGTTTACCCTAACCATCTCACCACTGATGGGAGCCAAAATTGTACTCCCGGCGCATATGTTGGAGCAAGTTAAGAATTTAATATCTGGTCCATTCTTATAGAACATGACGTGTGGTTGTGCTAGAAAATCATTACCAATTAACACGTCTGCAGGCCACATATAATCGGGGACTATTAAGATTGTAACTTTAGCACACACAGAGTCAATGGTTACACTACAAGAAATAGCAGAATCAGCCTCATAGCAGTCTCCCGAAAAATATCTTAATAATCGCGGTTTGAATGTACTAATAGCCACGGACTGTCCGGCTGCTGCACTTTGTCTAATCAGGGAACACTCGCTACCAGTATCAATAACTCCCACTAGTTTAGTTGTATTTATATTCATGTCTTGGAAGTATAAGTTAACGTATTGTTGGCAAACGATGTTTACTGACTTATTACTGCTTTCTTTTCGCTTTTTCCGGCATTCGGACTGTATATGACCCTTTTTGTGACAGAAGTCACACACTTTCACATTGCTTTTGCGAAAGTTGAAGTCAGTGAATCGATTTTGTGGGCAACTAATGTTTTTATGTCCCGGTTCGTTGCATTGATAACAACGAATCGGGGAAGGATCTGCTTTACGGGTTTGTGAATGTGGGGGCGATTGCACTATATGCTGATCACAACTCCGCAAGTATGTCTTCAAATCGTCTAAGCTATCATAATTATTGGACAATGCCATTCGTCGAATTTCCTTTCGCGAAATGCCATGTACAATTATGTTAATTTGATCTTTTACAGGGATGTCCCAATTTAACTTTTGTAGTTTGCTTAACTTTGTGGTATAATACTTTATTAACGTCTTTTCGTTAAATGAATTAAAACTGGCTGCTTCCTGAAAAAGCTTACCAGTCATAGACGAATCTATATCAAACGTTTCTTTCAATGCGTTTTTTAAAACTGACCATTTTCCAAGGAAGTTATCGGTACTAAGGTACCACTCACGGGCCCGGCCAACGAGCTTTGAGACGACGAACGCGAATGTTGTTATTTCATCCCAACGGGAAAATACGATTTTTCATCCACAAGTCTAACCCACTTATTAACTTGAACGTTTCGCTTACCGGGGTCGAAATCCGGAATATTGTTCCAATTAAATGATTCAGCACCTACCTGTGCCCCAGTACAAGTACTTAGCTGATTCTGAAGCAGGTCAACCCGTTGCTCCAGTGACAAGGGCGGTGTGTAGGAACGGCCTCCCGACTCGATCTGCTGTCCGCAATATTCCCTATCTGTAACATTCACGGCACACTTGCATAGCGGTTCCCGCTTCTTGAAGATGACGGCGTAACAGCTGCATCGACGCTATTTCTTCCATTATCCATTATAAATCCGGCACTTCTGACAATTGTTGGACGTAGGGATTTAAATACAAACACAGGCACCGATTAACACTTTAAAACTACTTTATTCATCGGTAACATGCAAAAAGGGTTAACATAATATACTTTAAAATGACATTGTAATTACACAACTGCTTGCAAGCAACTTAACTACTCAATCCCACGCCTCTAACAATCCGCGAACACCAGCACCTTGTTTATCAACCACAATGTTTTTATTCCTCGGCGCCTGCAAAGTCATAACTCAGAAATAGAACACTTCTAACGGCCGGTGACATCACCCTCTGGAATGTGCTGATCCTGAGCCCCGTGTCCCTTACACTAAATAAAAGATTTTATCAAATACTTACATATATATTTTCAAAATTATTATTACACTCAAATTTAGATAAAAACTCAGGATTGTAAAATATCACATGTACACGTAAGAAGCTACACAACGATATAGATCTACCAAATCGATAAAGTAACTAGCATATTTGTAATTTCCCACTATGTACCATTTCCCACTATGGACCACTTTCCCCTACCCTACTTCTTAACAATATTATTATGAAAAACTATAAAATTGTACTTCTCATCAAAAACACATTTTATAAAGACAAACATTTGTAACCAACTGGTGGGAGAATTGGTAACTATGTTGTGAATATATTTAAAATTTGGGGGGAAAAATCACATTTAGGTTATTTATTATGGCGTTCTTAATATAAAGAGCATAAAATTAAAGTGGCCAAAACCGGGGTGGGGTGTTTACCTTACCTGTTCTTGCTTTACTTTGTTTTTTATACAAGTGATTTTAGTTCTCCAAGCATGCCATGTGAAATAAAATAAAATTTCAGTACAACGTAGTACATATGATTTGTTAAATGTAATTGTTAATTATATAAATAATAAATATTAAATAAAATATCGATTTCAACGGGAAATATCAAGATTTATTCGCTTTATACGTATTTCGGCATCATTGTGCCATTGTCAAAAGCTATTATAAAATATTATAACAAATGCAAAAATATAGTAACTCCTTGATTCTATTATTTTAACACTGCGTGAAGCAGCTGGCCCCAGTCAACCCGTCGGAGGTCAGTCGCTTATCAGTGTTTTAAAAAGATATTTATTCCAAAATCTTCAGTAAAGGAGAATCCAAGAGATCAATTTGCTCATTCATTAAAGGTATGTTGTTTTTGTGTGTTTATAAATTTCAAAAGCTTCTAAAATGTTTAATTTATTTTTGTTATCAGAAAAGTGTAAAAATTTAATTGTATTATTAGATGTTAATGTGTGATTTTGTTCTAACAAATGTTTAGCAAAATTTGATTTATGTGCATGTTTTGTTAATTATTTTCATTACTGAAGAAGACAGTTTAAACTACTGAAATATAAGCATATAATTTTTAATTTTATGAATTTTTGTTTATGATTTAAATGGCTGCCTTATTTCTCAAATAACATCACATTTATTTTATTCAGCCGATACTTTCTAAAATTAAATTAAATGTTATCATTTATTCTACAATTCTAATTTTGTAATTTGTACCGTGCCTTAAAAAACTCATTTGGGGTAGGCTGTTATTGATTCTAATTTGAAAATATAAACTTTATTTATAAAATTTATTGATAGATATATTTTCCCTTAAAAAGGTTATGCAGGGTGTTTCGCGAGGAAATGGAAATAGTGGGAGGTGGTGTTTTGAAAGCTTATTGTAAATTAATGCTATTTGTTTATTTATGAACTTATTTGGCTTCCTAGACATGTCCTTAAAATATTTCCATTTCCTAGCGAAACAGCCTGTATAATTTATTGACGTTTTCAAGCGTTACTTTGTCAAAATCCATAATTATAGAATTAATAAATATTAAATAAAATATCGATTTCAACTTGAAATAATAAGATTTATTTGTTGACTGCATCAATGTGCCATTGTCAAACTCATATAAGATATATAATAATAAATAATAGGTATTTATTATTAAATATCTTATATGCTTATATTTTATGTAATATTCATTATTTCTATATCCTGTATAATAACTCTATTACTGGTTGCATGTGGACAACTTTATAATAATTAATAAGTTCACAGCCTACCTTAAATGACTTTTTTAAGGCAGGTACATACCTATAATGATATAATAAATACCTAAATATAAATAAAAAATAATAATTATTATTATATTAATAAGTTGTTAACAGAAACAGACGATTCTGAATAATAATAATTATTCAGAATCATTTGCTTCTGTTTACAATTTGATTATTTCTAGTTTTACATTTTTTTGGCACGCTTATTGTGTACATACTTTAGCATGCATGACACAGCCAAAAACCTCATCTTCATCGGTCTCGTTATTGGATTTCTCAAAATACTTTGAAATTCCCACTATAGCCGATTGCATTATGTCATTATCGACATGGACACGTTTTCGATTGCGGCTTGGGGTTAACTTACTGCTACTACTAACAGCACTACTACTGGGATCGATGGTGACTCCAACTCTTGGTCGCTTTCGATAAATTCGGTAGCTTCCGTGATTATAACGTTGGGTGGGTCCCATGCATTCTTTGAACAACCTGGCTCGGAGGTAGTCGGGTAGTTTCCGGTTCTTCTATTATGTAAATGTAGTATACTGTGCATTTGATAGCATTTTCAATAGCTTACCTTCTGCTTGCTATATGACTGGACAAAAAATCCAGAGCACTCAAAAGATGCCACTGCACCCGGTGGGATGCTCCTGTTCCCGAACGGTCTTCTAGCTTCTCTTGTCGCTTTTCTTTCGCATAGCGATTGCGAAGAACGACCCATCGTTGTTCACACCCTTTTGCTAAAAATATAATTAGCTATTATAGCAATTTGTGGAAAAAGAGCTTGTTGCTACAATCTGCTTACTGATAATTCCTACGGACTTCCAAGAATTGTCTCGGGCCACTTTATTTTTAAAATCTTTATTTGATTTATCGTACAAGTTGCCAAACTGCTGTACTAAACCTACAAGCGTTGTATCATCGCACTCGGCTGCATACCCTCACATTTTTTCTTGTAGGTATCACACACAAACACAATTCACAAAAAAGTTTTTAAAACAACTTGTTCGAAAAGAAGCAAGGTTATGTTCTATGGTTATGTTACGTATTTACGTTTATGACGCACGTTGCCATTGGCAACCGATGCGCGCGCAGCAATTTAACGTAGATTTAATTTAAGAAGTTGAAAGTTACGAACTTCTTAAATTAAATCCTTAAGGTGGCGATATACCAGCGACGGGGACGGTTGAGCTCTGTTTATAATGGGTCAAGCGATTGCTGCCGCATAGTGGTGAATAGTACTACTAAAATACAATGGCAGTCACTCCTACCCATTGATATGTTTCTACAATTTAGTCAACTATTCTAACACTTTTTTATACTCTCGTCTACAGACAAGTTGCATTTAGTTTTTTATCTTCACTGTTATTTCCTTTGCGTATTACCTGATTTATATCGTGCGATTATAAAACTGAATTTTTGGACATTTTTATTGATTTTTAATTAACCTTATTTACTGTCTATTAAATTTAGACTAGGTAAGAGAAAATAAAATAAAATTATATTGTAGAATCCGTAAATTTTTGGTTTATAATAATTTTTCCACAAAAACTAGGAAAAGTTAAATCAAAAAAGACATATTTTTGTGTTGTTTTTTCGCTTTTATTCACTATGGAACCAACAGAAACAGGTCCTGGAACTATTCTTATTTCATTTTTATGTAAGTTAACAAGTTAGGTGACTATGGATGTTTGCAAGTTGATTATTTCGCTTTTGGATACGCATACATAAGTCCATAGAAACTTGTGCATAATATGTTTCTTCCCTTTCTTTACGAATCTTGGTTGTTCTAGTGTAGGCAATTTCGTACTTAATATTTTTTCTGGTTATTTTAGAGTAAATAAAGAACAACTTGAGGTCGAAGTAGAAAAGTATGTTCTTGACTATCTTCTTAAACAAGTGATGAAACTTCAAAATACCCACTGTAAGAGCTGCACTGAGCGAAGATCAGGCCTTGTTAGTTCTTTTATTTATAAATGTAACATGTGCAAGACGGAAGTTTCATTTGAGACCGAAAAACCTCGAAAAAAAATCTGTAATTAACACTTCTGAAGTTTGGGGAACCTTAGCTACTGGCAGCACGCGCCCATTTAACTGACTTATTAAGTGTTATGGATATACCCGCTATTTCAGAAAATACATTTTTTGCAACTCAGAGATCGTTAGGATATGCAAGTTTATCAATATTTTATTAATTTACAAATAGTTCAGTATTAGTTTTGTAGCTGTGGAAGGAATTCTTATGGCAAATTATGGAAGATGCTGGTAAACAAGAAAGAAATTTGGCAATAAAGAAGGGTGAAGTTGATACTGATGGTGTACCGTTTATAACAGTTCTGTTGGATTGAGGTTGGTCCAAAAGAAGTTACGCGTTACGGACACAGCTACAATGCAGCTTCTGGAGTGGCAAGTGTAAGTACTACACTACGGTCCGTGACTTGACAAACGATGGTTGTATATTTCAGGCTGTTATAATTGGTAGACAAACAGGAAAATTACTTTTCTTAGGAGTGCGAAATAAATTGTGTTCGGTATGTGCCAGTGCCGAGAATAAAAGTATTTCTGCCCCGACACACACATGCTTCAAAAACTGGTCGGGTGCTTCTATTACCATGGAAGCTGATATTATTGTGGAAGGGTTTATCAGCAGTCTATTATTTCATAACTTAAAGTACAAAACTTTTATTGCTGATGGCGATTCTACTGTTTACGCTAAAATTAGAGAAAATGGCATGCAGGTACAGTCAGCGACAAATGTTTTCACCAGTATGATACCACTGAACACGTTTTTCTGAGAAATATAAGAGGTACCATAACGTCGCGTCGTTCTTATTGTTTTATATAGGTATGTTGGTAACACTGTTAACAAGATGAAATGAAATATAGAAATGTGTTATATTTCTCAGTAAAGCGGGTTACAGTGGTACAAGACTGGTGAAAACATTTGTCGCTGACTGTACACATTTAATTTTATTAGCAAGGTAAGTTGGGGTAAGTGCACCAGGTTTTTATGGAAGTTGACTTTCAATGCTAAACTGCAGAGTGGAAAAAGCCAAGATCAAAATCGTTTTGTTACTGATAGTAACTGCATCAATGTGGAATCTGTCTGTGGAGTGAGCACCAAACATATGGAACATTCAAAATAAAACCGAAATGAATGTTTTTTTCTAAAAATCCCGAAACACGCCAATTTTGTTTTTTAAAAATACACATTGGAATGTCAAAATAATTTTCCGGCCTTCATTTGTTTGTAAGTGATGACGTCATCAGTATTTTTTTTAAATGCCAACCCCCATTTTCGTGGTTCTTGTTTCTTGGTACCTTTGATTCTCTTTTGTCAATACTAATACCATTAAACCATGTTTAACATTTGTTAAGAATGTGTTTATTAAACATTAAATAATTTATTTCTCGAAAATTTTCTTATGTAAGGTATCAACATTTTTATACTGTCATTTAAGCAATTGAAAGATGTATCAAAAACGCGGAAAAAAAATGGGGGTTGACATTTAAAAAAAATACTGATGACGTCATAACTTACAAACAAATGAAGGTCGGAAAATGATTTTGACATTCCAATGTGTATTTTTAAAGAAGAAAATTGACGTGTTTCGGGATTTTTAGAAAAAAACATTTATTTCGGTTTTATTTGGTATGTTCCATATGTTTGGTGCTCACGGTATATACCGTAGGACTAAAGTACTTCTTCATCCCTCTGGTGATTTACTGCCCTCGCTCGCTGCGCTCGTTCAGGTATTAAACTTTCACCCTCGGGGATTAAAAGTTGTACTTTAGTCCTTTGGTATATAACATACTATTATAGTATTACTGTTTTATTAAATTGTAATGAGAAAATTAAGTAACACAATAACAAAAACTTATCCAGAATATAAGTAAATAGAAATAAATACAAAAAAAGAATACACAATGACGATGGTTTGAAATTTTTTTCAGACCGCATTATATCAATGTTTAAAAAAACTGAAGTTTTAGGATTAAGACTGCTAAATCCTTTTAAAATCTCACAATTATCCATAAATCTACTATCTATTTTATTTGTGTGCCATACCGAAAAAAATGTTTTACTTTAAAGTCATTTTTATTAGCCACTGTTACATTTTCAATGCTTTCATTATCGAATATCAAATATTTAGATTTTTGTGGAAGTTTTCTAATTCTTTTTTCACTGTGAGTAACTTCTATACCATTATCAGTAGCGTATTTAACGGCCTCCATGTACATTTTTTCAAATTCTGTGTTATTTCTATAGTCTAAAAGTATTTGTTTTGTAGAAGACATTAAATCTATGCTTTTTATAATATCAGTATCTTCACCTTGTAAATAATCTGACACCTTTTATAAAATATCAAAAAACAATACCAAGTTAAAAACAAACGTAAAATTGATATTATTTAACACTCCTTTCGCTTCAGTTGAACGTACATTAATTTAAGAGGTACTTTCTGCTTTTTGGCAGAACTTAATTCACAGGCACCACTGGGTCCAGGTTTGTTGGAATCACTATCACGATTTCGTTTTTGGACAAAACAATTGCCCAAAAAATTCGCGAATACTTTTCAACATCGCATGTAATTTCAACTATACGAGTACTATAATTGGTAAATAACTGAACTGATTTAGTTTCTGTATACTAATGTTATGTCAAGTTTTATTTTTTCAAAAACGTAGAAGGGGAAAGGGTTCTGTTTAAGTTTCGTCAGGAAATCAGTATCAAAACAAGCATACTGTGTTTCAAATTACTGTTGCATACATAATAAAGTTCAATTTGACTAGTTCAATAGGCTGGAGTTTCTGAGAATTTATATTACAGATACCATACAATTTACGTGCCATAAATATCAATAATTACAAATTGTAGTCTCGACCATGGTCTCGACGATCTGCCGCGATCTGCTCATTCAATGAAATTTGGTATTTTTAGCATACAATTTTCTATAGATACCTGGGTGGGCGGTAGGGTGGCAGACTAAATTATAACATGGGCTCCTGCCCATCTCAGCCCACCCCTGGCGTCGCCACTGTTCCTCTATGATGTTATCGATTACTTCGTGGTTGTTGAGATCCTCTTGTAGCTTATTTACTTTATTATTGTTCATTACTTCATTAATGTCTGGTTCTTCTGTTTCCTCTTTGTTATGGATTTGCGATATTTCTGTTGTTAGTGGTTTTTGGTTCATTCCAAATTAAGGTTCTTCTATTAGTTTTTCAGAAATTGACACGTCACTGTTGGACGCAGTTTCCTCTATGAAGTTATCGATTACTTCGTGGTTGTGAATGTCCTCTTCCAGCTTATTTACTTCATTATTCTTATTATCATTGATCATAAATTCTTCGTATTCGGGAAAAGCGATTTCCATGTAACTATCGGGATTGAATAAAAGATACTCCTGTTCTGGAAGCATAACTTCGTCAACTTCATTTGATAGATTCAGATATTCTACGTGATTTGCCAATGCTGTTTCCACTGCATTATCTTTCTTGAACTGCAACCAAACTTCATACAGCATTTCAGCCTTAATGTTGTTAGGTCTTTTCTGAATTTTATCACATTCTCGAAATTCATCTAAAAGCTGCGGTTCAATTTTCGATTCTAAATGTAATACGTACCCATTATTGTCATAATTTGGAATATCTGTTAGATTTACAGCAACAGGAACCATTTCAATATTCTTAAGGGTACATTTGGAATAATTAACATTATCCGGATTGAACGGGTATATACCGCAACTTCGGAAACCGTTGGAAATCGTAGATCGAAAAGATGTATGGCTTATTATTGATTGCAATAATTTAGGTACTTCGAATTTTTTTAAATCGTGTTCTTCTTCGAACCGCCACTTCTTCACTTCCTTTTTCCATTCTTTTTCAAAGGAAAAAATAAAACGACATCAAGCGGCTGTAGGATGTATGTGGTGTTGGGGTATACACAAACGATTATCATACTCTTTTCTCTACAGACTATGCTTAGTTGGTAACTGAGGTGTGAGGAGTGACCATCAAGAAACACGATAACAGGTAACGTATACTCTTTTTTCAACAAATGTGGATAAAATACATTTGTGTAATAATCAAAGAATGTCTCCGAAGTCATCCCCAACCATTAATACGTACCCATTATTGTCATAATTTAGAATATCTGTTAGATTTACATCAACAGGAACCATTTCAATATTCTTAAGGGTACATTTGGAATAATTAACATTATCCGGATTGAACGGGTATATACCGCAACTTCGGAAACCGTTGGAAATCGTAGATCGAAAAGATGTATGGCTTATTATTGATTGCAATAATTTAGGCACTTCGAATTTTTTTAAATCGTGTCCTTGTTCGAACCGCCACTTCTTCACTTCCTTCTTCCATTCTTTTTTCAAAGGAAAAAATAAAGCGACATCAAGCGGCTGTAGGATGTGCGTGGTGTTGGGGTATAGACAAACGATTATTATACTATTTTCTCTACAGAATTTGCTTAGTTGGTAACTGAGGTGTGAGGAGTGACCATCAAGAAACACGATAACAGGTAACGTATACTCTTTTTTCAACAAAAAAGGATAAAATACATTTGTGTAATACTCAAAGAATGTCTCCGAAGTCATTCATCCATTCTTTGATTTACCCAAACCCCATTCAGAAGGAGCCTCTTTGGCAAGATTTGCCGGAAGTCTGTCGTATTTACAAATTGTAAGGGATGGCGCAAAATCTCCCAGTGCATTAACAGTGATCAAAGTAATTAAATGATTAAGATCCATTGGAACACAAAATGGGTTAGGGATGAAATAAAACGAAGGTTACGAACGTGTGTTTAAACCTTCGTTTTAAGTGATCAAAGTAGTTATATTTTTTTATCACTGTTGGAAGACGTTTGATAAACGTGTTCCCCCTTTTCCGCTATTACATAACCTCCAGTGGGATTTAGTAAGAAAGCAGTTTCATTCATATTCCACACTCTGTATGGATCTTTAAGAATATGAACTTCATCGCCAAGTAGAGTTGAGGTCTCCTGGAACCAATTTCGAATAATGGACGCACGAGCTTTATTGATGTATTCTACCTGTTTTACGGACAGTTTTTTTGTCTTTTAAGGAATGAACGGTACCATTTGATTCCGGGAGTATTGTTCTTAAATGTTGTTTTTAACGCTTTTTCTTTTATTATATTCTGAACCGAGAACGTTAAAGCATCCTTGTCCACCCGAAAACCCATACATGCCGAAGTTTTGATCCAGTTGCATAATTCCTTCTCTATATCAACCCCGAGAACACATTCTGGTCCAATTTTTTCCGATGTTTCCGGAGCAGTATCATCAATTTTATGCCGTAGTTCGTGGTACATTTAAAGTTTTGCTTGCAGTTAAAACGGACATACCTGCCCTGATTGCCTTCAAGGCGTTTTTGACTGCATTTGCACTGTATGAAAACAAAGTTCTGGTTTTCACTTTGGATTGGCTGCTTTTATGAATAGAATTTTTCGGTGTTTTGGCGATAACTTTCTTCATTATATCTGAAAGAGACCCATCATTTTGTTTTATCCTTTTTTTTTCGAAAATAACAGTTAGATACCTAGAAGATACGTAGGTATATGATTTTTGAACTAAGGTGGCCAGAACTGAAAAATCACATTTCAGTTGTGGCCACAAAAATTGCCAAATCTAGGAAAATACATAAGTTGAAGATACCACTTCTGGCCACCAAGATTTAACTAAATATCCGTTGCTTAACCTACAGATTTACTTCAGAACAACGTAGTTTGATGCATATACCTAAAAAGGGGGTGTAGTTGGTTACTTTTCAAAACTGCTAGGGCAAGAATGCTAAACCTTATCATACTTACCCTACTTTCTTAACATATTCACTAAGAAATGGCGACCGAGCAGTTGATTAAAATTCACGTTCTGGCCACAACTGGGACTTTAACTGTAGTGTAGATATTGCTCGCTAGGTGGATTATGTAACAACGTAAGTTTAGGCGGGAAACTTTAAATTTGGCAAAATTCTTCTCTAGAGCTTAATTACGTCTCATTTAATGATGGAATGGCCACAACAGGGTAAGTGGCCACAACCGGTAACTCTACCTTATGCGCTTTTGAACTTGTGTTTTAAATTCTTTAAATCACAATAGCCGTCGTTTGACCATACAGTTGCGGATTTTTTGAAAAGTACGCCGGGTCAACCAAACAATTTTTATAAATTTTCTTTATATGAAGGCACACAACCATCGACTAGTTTGAAACCAACTATAGTTTTGAGTGAACGATTATGGGGTTTAGAATTGTTTTAATTAATTATTTTCGGTGTAGGCCTTCCACTAGCCATGATTTCTTGTTTTTCATTCTATATTCGCGTCTAAAACGGTCGGCTGCTCCTAGGAAAAACACAGTAAGTGTAAAATTATAAAATGTTGAGAAACAGCAAAACACTTTGCGGGCTTAGCCGCAAGAGATGTTTTAATATATTGAAATGTTTTTTACTTATCAAAGGAATAAATAAGAGTAGGATTATTGGTACTAATGTAATAATTGACAATTCTTAACATTTAGCGAGTTTTAGCACATACTGTGTTTTGAAATAGTGTAAGTAACGTAATTTAAAAATTAAAACGCAGTAAGTGAAAACAGTTACTAATATTTTTATTGTTTATTTGCTTATACATAATTACACGGCCATTTATATTATGTCACTGACGTCCTCTTCTTCAGTTAAATCTTTAACGCTGTCATTTTCAGGCATGCTTTCCCAAAACAAACGTCTGTTGCTGGGCATCAGTGGTCATAAAACTTCCAATATCGTCTCCTTCTTCTTCTTTAATATCCCACGTGGATTGGAAAACAATTTAGGCCGCGTAGTGATATCAAACTTCTTCTACAGGAAGTCAACTTCAATAAAATCCTCATCAAAATCATTTTTATATTTGATATTTCTGCTGCCCGCTGTAAAGTTAACTTCTACAACTGAATTTAGAACGAGGTCTTTAAGTGGATCATCTTGTTTTCTCGCTGATCTCTTCTTCTTTTCCCAATTATGGAAGGCATTAACTTCCAAAACCCGAACGTTTTTGCGGGAGTTCTCTACTGCCTTTTTTAAGTCGCCAAAGTCGTACACGTCTCTTATTTTGGCGATGTGTTTCTCAATATTGCCGTGTTTGCCGTCTGCACTCATATGAGTATGTCCTTTTGTTAGGTAACGAATTGTGATGCTGTTGGGTCCACCTGTACTTTCATTAACAATAATTACAAATGCCGTATAAAGAATCCAATTCTTATTTTGCGTCGTACAATTGTCAGTCCAAAATATGAAGTCCTTTGCGTCTCTCTCTTCCTCAATTACCCTCAAAATTGAATCTACAATATTTTGCCCATTTCGGCCAGCCATGGCTTCATGCCACATTGAACAATAATTTTTGGTTTTTGCATCTTTTTTAAGAGATGCAAAGGTTTCATTGAACACCACAAGCCGACTCGTAAAATAGCTTTCTTTTGCGGCCGGCATATTAGGAAGCAATATTACCTTTTGAAGATCCATAGAATATATCCGTGTGGTATCATTGTCGGGAATGAGTGCATCTGATTTATATTTATTGGTACCTTTGGCAGCTTTAAGTTTGTGCAAATTCCATTGCTCAATAATATCCCTAGGTAGGTCGTCATTTGAAGTTTTGACCTCAGTGTCTTGCACTTTAAATATGCCGCATTCTTCGCAGATATCTGATTGAGGCATGCACAACGAAATATGCATATCTTTCATTGTGAGCCTGTATATTTCAATTTTACAGACTCCAGGATATTTTCGAGTAAAGTCTTCAAACATAGACTTAAGTGTCAGTTCTCGGGGTAAGTATCTCATGTTGGGCGCATTATGCCTACGATAATGAGTGACACATGGATGATAACTATCTATGTGTTTTTTTATCAGGTCTCGGTCACATTTGGGCTTTCGCTGGCATTATTTCCGTTGTTAACCGCCGAGGAGCTAGAATAATATATACATAACTTTACTGTTTCAGATGAAGGGAATTAATTCAAATAGAAAATTAATGAACGTTAACTAATCACATGGCAGCCGTTTGTCACCATGTTATTCGAAATTCTATACAATGTCAAACATAGGTTAGATGTCAAACTTAACCTCAAAATTATTATTCATTACTTTTCCTAGACAATACAATAAAATTATGTTTACCTTGCTTCAGGTGTGCACATAGCAACCATCCGCTTTCCTCGAGAAGTAAGAATAACACATGCATTCACATTAGACATTTTGGAATCACAAAACACTATAACAATTCACTGTAATAAATAAACAACAAGCACTTCAACACGGTATTTTGTTTTGCTAATACAAAAGTCAACCAGGCAAAAACACAGTATCTACCAGGTACTGTGTTTTAGTTTGGTTATTTTTTCCTTCCGCATTTGCAGTACCTACTGGAAAACACAGTATGTACCAGATACTGTGTTAATGCATAGATATAAACTCATACTGTGTTTTTCATTGGGACATATAGAAAAAATGCACAGATCTCGCAATTCTTGCAACCATCGGAGGGTGTTGAAAACAAACACGATGTATATTTAATAGGGTAATCGAATATACAGAGTGTGTAAAAATTGTGGTGCAGGTTTCAGGTAATGCAAGATATCGCACTAAAAAGGAAACTAATTTTGTTTTCGTATGTAAGTAATCAATAATAAAATTTTTCAAGTTGAACGGCAGCTACACATTTAGGATACGACGGAGAGATGCAAGTTCGTGTTTTAAACAATAGTTTTGAGCAAAACTTTAAACGAATTGTAAGTCGTATTTGGTTTATCGACATTAATAATTAATTAATGTCCGTAAACCAAATACGGTTTACAATTCGTGGTATACGATTGGCGATTGGCTAAGGGAAACGATAAATTATTAAAAAAAATAATATTTTGATGGTTTTGTGTTATTTTCTGTAATGCTAGTGAGACAACATGATGGAAAACGGGATATTCACGATCATTAGAAAAACACAAGTGTAACGAACACATTTCTTCAGCCTGAAAACTTGTTCTTTTGAGAAAACAAAATATTACTGCGGTACCTTGACTTTATTTTAGTTACATTTTTAATATTAAGGCTGTACTTTGAAGCTATAGGTTAAATTTAGACAGCATTTATTCTAAATTTATTAGGACACTATTTATTATTTTATTATTTTGTCTTCTTCTCCCATTCTTGCCATTTATGTTTATATTATATATTCTAACTTGGTAATAAGCACCTCATTGACTGTTGCTGGACATTTACATTTATAGTTGATATAATTTGTTGATGTTTAAATATTTCACAATCGTAAAAACAGCGATTACAATCGACAATTAAATTGAAGTTAAGTTAAACGATCAATGGTAAAAAACTTTAGCTATTATCACTGAATGTACTCATCAAGTAACTATATTTTGAAAGAGGAGCATTCTTTATTGTTACCAATTTTGAACTTTGACGACTGTAAGTTCAGGAAGCGTTTGCCAGCTTTTTTGATATCAGCTTTTTGTCTTAGTTTTGTCCAAGGAATAACTTTACCTGAAGCTTGCACCACCATTTTTATACATTCTGTATAATAAACATGGTTTTGGTTTATAATGGTTTATTATAACGTTAACAATACAAATACCAAACAGACCATTATAGCAGACAAGTATACCGAGTGGTTGGTATCTGAACAGGAAGTATACATTGCACATATCACGTTTATCCGAATTCCTGCTCCTAATTGTTATGAAAAAAATTGGTAATGGTAGTAAACTAAAGAGAATAATATTCCGGGTTAAAAATTCTTTGTGTACTATTTCTTTAACATAACAAATATAAAATTTAAAAATGTCGCTATTCAAAAAATAAGAGTTGCTGCACTTGTCAAAACAAAAAATACTCATATTTTTCGAATGTACCTTCATATTTAAATTTTATATATTTATTTTTATATCATTTATTATACAAAGAATTCTTAAAATTGAACGACGCGGAATATTATTCTCTGTAATTTGGTACCATTACCAATTTTTTCCATAAAAATGGCGAGGAGGAATTCGCATAGATGTGATAAACAATGTAAACGGCTTATGTACAGGGATATGACCAACCACTCGGTATAAATGTTGCTTACTGCGCTAAAGTAATAAATTAAGAGAATATACAGGGCGTAGAATTGAATTATGCGACATAGAGGGAATTGAATTGTAAAATGTTAAAAGTCCCTTATTTTTAAAATTGAACTATACACGGAATATCATTCTCTTTAATTTGGTATACCAATACCAATTTATTCCATAAAAATGGGGAGCTGCGCGGAATATCATTCTCTTTCATTTGGTACCATTACCAATTTGTTCCATAAAAATGGGGAGCAGGAATTCGCATAAACGTCATAAGCAATGCAAACGGCCTAGGTATGTGCAGGGATATGACCAACCACTCGGTATAAATGTTGCTTACTTGGCTAAACTAATAAACTAAGTGAATATACAGGGTGTCGAATTGAATCACGCTACATAGGAATTCAATGGTAAAATTTTAAAAGTCCCATATTTCGGGGGCAAAACCCTCAGCTTGGCACAATTTTAAGAAGATGCTTATAAGCTGTTGTGTGTTTAATTGCGCAATCAAAATATATAATTTTAAAATGAGAATAAATCAGGAACGAATTAATGCTTTAAGACAAAATCACTTAAGACTTTTACGACAGCTAGTACAATATAAGTGTTCATATTATAATATAATATTACAGAATATCAGCAGAAGAAACATTTGGTAAAAATAGATTATTATTACGTTCTGAACATTTTGTATTTTTTGGTTCTGTTTTCTATTCACAACAAAAATATTTTTTAATTTTTTTAAGGACAGAATTAACGCTTCTGCGCAACCGCTTACAGAACAACGCGTGCTGTCCGACAACGCAACCAACTCCGCATGCTCGCACCCTGCTTAGATCCCGCGTGACGATATTTCGTGACGCGAGAACCTATAACTCGCCTCCGTATAAGTGTTTTCAACACTAATAAAGAGTAGATACTGTGTTTGTTCCTGGTCAAAACAGCATTTCTAGAAGAGATAGACACACCGTTGTCAGCTAAAAAGATGCGCAAAAACACAGTATATGCATATGTACACATAACTCATTTTTGAATAAATTGTTGGTTACTGTGTTTTTCCTTGGAGCAGCCGCGGTGTTTCCAGAAGTGAAACAACAATATCATAATGCGCTTCCATGGCTGGAGGCTGAAAATTCACTTTCCTCACGGACAGAGTAGTATTATAAAAACTATGAGTAAGACAAAGCAATAACACTCGTCAGCAGAACATAGGTGTCCAATCGCGGGCACTAGAACTTTGCTACAGTCCATTGCCTGGCTTTATGTCCCTAAGTGGGTTTTCATAATGGCCGTAAGCATAAGAAATACATAATTTATAAGAATCACATAAAGTTGGATACTATGTTTTCTAATGCAGTTGTTCACAATGCAAATTTTTTTATGTTATGTTTACGGGTATACATAATTTTCCATAAGGACTACATAAAAAAGTTGGATTATTTTAAATTTTTACTAATAACCCTGTATTAAAACAAACCACACCAGCTTATTCTACATCAAAAACTGCTGTGAGAAAGTTTTTTCAGAAATCAATTATCTTTAATAACAAAAACGTTATGGGTTGTCAAAAAAATCGACTCAATTCGAGAAACGCCCCCTAGTGGCCAAACGGTTTGAGATAGCAAAATTATGTTTGCGCGTGACTTTTTCATAAAATTTGGGCCCAGGAGACGCGGGTCAAAATTGTTGTATCTCTGACAGAAACATGAGTTTCCATAAGAAAGCGTCTAGTTTGGCCCACCCTGTACGTTACTGTTAAATAAAAATTCCATCTGTATTACATCCTCTTGCCACCGATAGCCACTGTACCACAGTAGTTGAAGTTTGGTAAAATGGTATTATACACTGTTTTTATTGTTGTACCTAGTCGTTAAATAGCCACTGACTCGTTTTAAAACTCCAATCTTTTTGACTATTTTTTTACATATGTAATCAATGTAATCCTTGAAATTAAGTTTACTGTAGTGTTTGGGGGTTTTACAGTTGGTAATACAAGTAGACTTGCCGGAAGTGGTAACGAGTAGTTAGGTCGTCGGTGACCACCACCGCGGTAACTTGTGTTTAGTAGCCATATTCTATCTAATGTTAGTATTTAGTGTATAATCGTGTATTAAGTGGAAGTAATAAATTAGCTATATAACATTTACGGTCTACCATAATTCCTAATTATTTAATCTTATCTACTAATTCTACATTACTGTTACTGATATTGAACCTTAGACCACTACTTCTAAATTTCTCATGTCTTATCAGTAGCTAGCACCATAGCTTTAGTCTTATTTACATTAAGTTTTAATTTATTTACAGCTAACCATTCTTCAACTTCCAACATTTCCTTATTAACTTTGTTTACTAAATCTATGTGGTTCTCGGTCTCATAATATATTATGGTATCATCTGTAAATAGGTGGAACTTTTTGAAAATATCAGCAACAACATTAATATAGAGCGCAAACAATAAGGGACCTGATATGCTACTTTCTGGTACTTCTACGTCTTCATCAGACTTACTACTGCCACAACGAACCCTCTACTTTCTATTACACAGGTAGCTCTGAAACCACCGCATTGCAGTATTTGATATACCATATGCACCAAGCTTTGCAATCAATCGTGCCCTGTCTATTGTTTCGAAAGCTCTTTGCAAATCTAAAAATACAATACCTACCTACTGTCTTTCCCTGATCTATTGCTTCCTTCCACTCATTCAAGATATATTGAAATGCGCTTTCACAACTATATCCATCTCGAAAACTTGACTGATAATTTGTTAAAATTTTGTTCGCTATAACAAAATCCCTCAATTGGGTATACACTACTCGCTCTATTACCTTTTCTATGGCTGGAAGCATATTAATTGGCCTAAATTCTTCCACCTTTGTGGTATCGCTTACTTTTCTAACAGGAACTACTGTTCATGTCTTTAATTTTTCAGGTACTTTCCCTATTTCTAAAGAGCTATTAATTAAATTAATTAATGTATCAGTTAATACGCTAAAATTATCCGTAATTATAAACATGTCTAAATTATCAGGACTATTTTTATTTTTAAAAATAAACATGATTTTTCTTAACTCGCTCCTTTCTATTACGGCAAGATTTTGTAATTCGGATTCTTGTACATTAACATTAAATTGGTTTTTTGCTAGGAGGTATTGCATCAGTGGCGGCGCTAGATTTTTGTTGGTGGGTAGGCAGACCTAAGCAATTAACAAAAACGCTGGGGCAAATGATAAAATGCTACTGGGTACACGCGAGCTGACTTGGAAAAATGGTGGTTAAAATATTTTTAAGCATGTAGCACCGTAAATTAAAAAATATTGAAATTATCGTTATTAATAAAAATATAAAAAGCTTTTTGTAGTATTACGTCCATCAAATTAGCAACTGTTTTATTAATTGTAATGAGAAAATTAAGTAACATAACTTATCATTGATCCAGAATATAAGTAATAGAAATAAATACAAAAAAAAAGAATAGAATTAACACAATGACAATGGTTTTGAATTTTTTTAAAGGCCGCATTATATCAATGTTTAAAAAAACTGAACTTTTAGGATTAAGACTGCTAAATCCTTTTAAAATCTTACAATTATCAACAAGTCTCCTATCTATTTTATTTGTGTCCAATACCGAAAAAAATGTTTTACTTTAAAGTCATTTTTATTAGCCACTGTTACATTTTCAATGTTTTCATTATGGAATAATATGAAATTTTTAAATTTTTGTTTTCTAATTATTTTTTCACTGTGAGTAACTTCTATACCATTATCAGCAGCGTATTTAACAGCCTCCATGTACATTTTTTCAAATTCTGTGTTATTTCTATAGTCTAAAAGTATTTGTTTTGTAGAAGACATTAAATCTATGCTTTTTATAATATCAGTATCTTCACCTTGTAAATAATCTGACACCTTTTTTAAAATTTCACAAAACAATACCAAGTTAAAAACAAACGTAAAATTGATATTATTTAACACTCCTTTTGCTTCAGTTGAACGTACATTAATTTAAGAGATACTTTCTGTTTTTTGGCAGAACTTAATTCACAGGCACCACTGGGTCCAGGGTTGCTGGAATCACTATCACGATTTCGCTTTTGAACAAAAAAATCACGAATACTTTTCTACATTATTCCGCTTGTAATGTCAACTATACTATAATTGGTAAATAACTGAACTGATTTAGTTTTTGTATACTAATGTTATGTCAAGTTTTATTTTTTCAAGAATGTAGAAGGGGAAAGGGTTCTGTCTGGGTTTCGTCAGGATGTCAATATCAAAACAAGCATGCTGTGTTAAATTACTGTTGCGTACATAATAACAATTTTACTAGTTCAACAGGCTGGAGTTTCTGAGAATTTATATTATACAATACAATTTACGTGCCATAAATCAATAATTACAAATTGTAGTCTCGACCGTGGTCTCGACTCTCGACGATCTGCTGCGATCTGGCCATTCAATGGAATTTGGTATTTTGAGCATAGAATTTTCTATAGATACCAGGGTGGGCGATAGGGTGGCAGACTAAATTGTAACATGGACTACTGCCCACCCCTAGCGCCGCCACTGTCTTGAACAGCTTTAATGGAATTTTAACCGTGGAAGCCAGAACATTTTTGATATCGCTTTCATCACCTACACACTTATCGGAAACTTGCTTGTTAAAGATTCTATGTTCCTTTGGTATATTGACTTGACACGCTACACTACCATTATTAAAATCTGATTCCAAAAGAAGGTTGCGATCTATGGTTTCAAAGTTTACTCGATTTAAGCTTCTGCAGGTGAATGTTGCATAGTTCTTCCTACATCAACTGCACCAGAGTTATTTTCCAAATATTCAGCAGAGCTACACTTTTGTTTTTTATTTGCTTCCACTTCGTTTTGTTAACAGGATAAATCTCGTTTTTTTTTTCACCTGCCAAATCTGCCTGCTTTCTACAATCACGATGTTCCCTGATTGTGGTACTCCTATAAACAAATTATTCAACAATAAATTATTTATAAATTCTCTAACACATATAAAACTATTGTAAGAGTATGAAACAAAAAAATACAGTGTTTTCAGAACATAAGAAAATAAAATTTAAGTGGAGAATAACTTGCTAAATTGCTATACATTTATAACAACAAATGTGTTAAATCGTTACTTTTCTGACTTTAATAGCCGCAAACCTGTCAATAATATTTGAAAATTCAATTTTATCCAAAATTTCTGATTCGATTGAAAAGAGGTATAAATTACTGTTTTTATCATCACTTAATAAACTTGTATATACAGGGTGTTAATACTAAGTCGTTACACCCGAAAATGGCAGTTAGAACTCATTAAAACAAACAACTTTTTCTAGTTCCAATTTTTGATTTGGGGCCTCTATTCGTAGTTATTGGATTTCTTTTGTTTTTTTAACAATCGTAATAACTCCTTCATTTCAGGGAATATTTCAAAAAACCAAAGGTTTTCAAAATGAGCTTACGGTTCTCTACAACATTTGTATTTACAGTTATTTTATATTTTTTTAAATAACAAAATGGCGGCCGATCAAAAATTTCAAATCACAATATTTTGATAACCACCCCATAGATTTTTGAAAATATATTTTTTTTTAAATCGTCAAACTATCTATTACAACATTTGTCTAAAACATTTTCTTCTATCTATGCAAAAAAGAGGTCTTTAATTAAATTACAGAAGAGCATCGACGAATTAAAAACAATTTAGATCGAAGTAGCTTTTTGCTATTAAAAAATAAAACAAAAGAGCAATTAGATTAGTGCACAAAACTGAACGAGATACCTTTTAAAATGAATAATTATCAAAACACTGAACTTCGTGACATGTTTTTGGTTTTTGGGGAGGCAAGGCGCAATCCACAGGAAGCTCGAAGAATCTATCGGAGAAATACCGAAATCGCCATAAACCAAGTAGTCAAATTTTTAGAAAAATTTGCAGATGTTTATCAGAGTCTGGTTGTTTTGATCCAACAATTAGTGAGAATGCTAACAGATTTCGTCGAATTATTGCACTTGAAGATGCTGTCCTTGATATGGTTGAACATGACCACTGTAATTTTTGCTGTAATTTAACCGTAATTTATCTAAAATATGGCTACTTGGTTGATGGCGATTTGGGTATCTTCTCCGATAGATTCTTCGGGTTTCCTGTGCATTGCGCCTTGCCTCCCCGAAAACCAAAAGCATGTCACGAAGCTCAGTGTCTTGATAATTATTCATTTTAAAACTTATCTCGTTCAATTTTGTGCACAAATCTAATTGTTCTTTTGTTTTATTTTTTAATGGCAGAAAGCTACTTCGATCTAAATTGTTTTTAATTCGTCGATACTTTACACATGCTCTTCTGTAATTTAATTAAAAATCTCTTTTTTGTGTAGATAGAAGAAAATGTTTTAGACAAATGTTCTAATAGATAGTTTGACGATTTACAAAAAAAAATATTTTCAAAAATCTATGGGGTGGTTATTAAAATATTGTGATTTGAAATTTTTTATTGACCGCCATTTTGTTATTTGAAAAAATATAAAATAACTGTAAATACAAATGTTGTAGAGAACCGTAAGCTTATTTTGAAAACCTTTCGTTTTTTGAAATATTCCTTGAAATGAAGAAGATATTACGATTGTTAGAAAAACAAAAGAAATGCAATAACTACGAATAGAGGCCCCAAATCAAAAATTGGAACTGAAAAAAGTTATTTGTTTTAATGAGTTCTAACTGCCATTTTCGGGTGTAACGACTTAGTATTAACACCCTGTATATAGTTTTTAACTCTCTTTTCAGTTGAAAACGATCTTTCTGCGGAACAGTTAGTTGTTGGAATGTTCTTTATTATTAATTTCATTATTTTATGCGCTAGTTCGCCTAATTCAGGCAAGTGAATCACTTTTCCATACGCCTTCTTCACATTTCCATACGCCTTGTTCCGTTTCTCGAGCATTTCTATAATAGCCATTTGCGTATGTGCGACGACTCTTATTTGGGAATTGAAGATTCCCGATGTTCCATCAATGGGTCCTGGGATAGTCCGCAGCGTGGCCAAGCTACTCAGCCTGATGGTCGCGGGCTGGATGATAAAGACTCCTCAGACAGTGGACCTAGGAGGAGCCTGTTGGGCGCCAAAATATCCTAAATAGGCCGTAGATACAGAAATGGGAAGAGCTTGGGATATTTTCAAACTCCCCTTAGAATACCCAGTAAAACACCAATATAATGCGGTAACTAAAGATTTTTAATAATCATAAGTGATAAATTCAGGTTAACCTTAATAATACCACAAATGGATGAAATTATAAATGGTTAATACACAAAAAAGAAAACCCGCCTTGTTATGTAACACTCTCCAAAAATTTGGTATAAAACTCTCCCCAAATAACTAAACGTATAAAAGCAATACAAACACGCACCGCTGATTAAGGGAATCTCAAAAATAAAGGAGATATCCCAAAACAAAGGATATACGCCAAAATTCACGTTATCGTAAATATATTATATAACCGAAATAAAACCTATAACGTAGTGCACTGCGCAATAGAACCTTATGAGCCGCAAACTCGCTCCTACATATGCGTAAACAAAACCAAAACGGAGATTCCTGCGAATCAGCGTAACTCGTCCAATAAAAATAATTGGATAATATGAAAATTAAAACAAATGAGAAGGTTACACTCAAAGGGAGCCTCTCACAAAATAGTACAACTTTATAGGTATCTACTATAGTGCAAATTAAAATTAAATACTTGACGTTAACGATGGCAAAGTAACAATATAGTATCTATGTAACTATTGAATTCTGAGTAACAAAAAAAAAAAAAATATATGTACTGATAAAAATAAATATATAAGGTACACAAGTTCTTGTTTTTATTACGTCTGAAAAACTGGTAAAAACTAAAGGTCTGACCTTCGTGGAGATATCTAAAGGTGTTTGGGTTCCGTAAAAAATGTTCCTCGCTCAAGAAGGGATCCGATGGAGCTGGCGGAATAGTAATATCATTTTGAAGGAGGTCCCAGATACTCTGATACGGACTTCGTACCCCACTAATCCAGTAATCCAAATTTCCCGTAGCTTTAATCCAAGTGTGATCCAGAATCGTAATAACCAGGTAGTAATCGTCACTCAAAAATCCAACAGCTTGCCAGTAACTTACAAACTAACAGGTCCAAAAACAAGATGGCCGCTAATAGATAACGGACAAAAACGTAGGTAAAGACGTAACTAGTAGAGAAACGTAGAAAACAAATTCGTAGCTCGCAGGAAAAAGTCCTGAAAAAGGAACAAAACTAACTATCTAAATCATGCCAAGAAATAACCGCTAGAGAACTTACTCAGATCTTGGTTGACTTCAACCCAATGAAAACCAAATTGCAGCAAAAGCAAAATGGGGGCTTTGATAAGAGACAGTACGAGGCCTTAGAAAATCTATCGAAAGCGTCGGACAAAAACCATTCGATACCAGCGTCACGATAACTCACAGATAGGTACTCACTGATATCGTAATTAAAACGCCCCTGGCAGATAATTGAATACGAAATATTTTCAATCTATAAAACCTCACCAGGAAGATAGTTTACTTTCAACCGTCAACGTACAAACTCAAAAACGAAGTCCTGCAAGACGAAAGGAAAATTTTTATCCCACTGCTTAAACCAAAAAAAAACGCGTCTCTCGAACACCTGGCCCAAAGGCACCAATCACCAAAAAGCGCCATAGGCGGAACCTAAAGGTATAGCCTCCAACAAACTTAAACATCAGAAAAATATTAAAGAGAGAGCAAAGAGGTAGAACTAATCTCCAAAAACACTTAACCCAACAATAAACTAACGCATACTAGAAAGTACAAGCATTAATAATTACGAAAATAACCGACCGCCATGTAAAGAACTCACCACACTCAAAATAAATCTCCTGTACGCTACTGAATACGGATAGAGCGATCGAATGCTGTCAATAATCTAGGCCTCTGACGGAATACCAGGCAACTATACACCACAACAATGAAAATCTAGACTAACCTGAAAAACTTTCTGGGATTAATTAACTAGTAATAAATTGTAAGTACAACTTTACCCAATACTAAAAATATTAATTAAAATGCGTTTAGGATCACCACACCAGAATGTGAAACTTATAGGATGATTGAGAAGAATATAGAACTGAAACCAAAAACTACCAAATTGTGCTAAGGGAGCTCCAGGTTAATTAAATCCTACAAAAGGGTAGCAAGTAGAAAATAAACGTTACATATGGCATTATTATTTGACAACCAGTTGAAAATGTTGGGAATGTTCCTTAATAATTCCGCTGTTTTTTTTCTTTTTCTTTATTTAGCTTAGCTCTTTGAGCCCCACTTAATTTTTTGTTAAAATTATTAACTATACCTAAATAACAATAAGTATTTAAAGAATATTTGTAAAAAAAAACGTTGCAGAACGGAAGACGAAATGTACCGGTCAGTAAGGTGCAGTATGTGACACAATCAAAAACACTACCAAAATTGCAGTGTGTGCAGCCCGCAGTGCAGGCTTCGACAATACCTGAATGATTGACTTGTATTGCCAAGATCATGTTACTACAATCTACAACTAGAATTAACACCATTTTTTAACTTCTGACTAAAAATTTGAAACTGATATTTTTCGCGCATCAAAACTTGTGGTGGCGACTTTGAATTGTAAATTTTTGGCGCCTGAGGCTTTAGCCTTTCTAGCCTATTGGGTAAAACGTCACTGACTTGATAGTTTGCATAAAATCTAATACTTTCCGCAAAATTGCATAGCACCAAAGTACACTTAATACGCCCACAAAAAGAACTGAACGCAGCCAGCTGTCTTTACCTTTTACAAAATGAAATTACTGAACACAGCTATAATTCAAGTAAACAAATGTAACAAGCCAAGCCAAGCCAACTAATTATTTAATTATTATAACTTGAAACAGAAACAAAATTCGTTTTTAATTTAGCGGCAAACGAAATCGAACAGGTAAAAAACATTTACAAATGAGTCACCAAACAAGGTAAGTAACACTTTTAATTTATCTTAATCGATATCAATTCATGAATTATTCAACATAACCTCATAATTTATAACAAAAGAAAATATATAAACCTATATTTATAGGTACTCCAAGTGTCTTGATGATGCCAACATAGATAATACAGGCTTTATATAGGCAACTGTCTTATATAATTTTCTACCCAAGTTAGCGCCATTTGTGAAGATCGAAGCAGGACTTTTGAGCGCCGCCCAATTGGGCGCCAGGACTGTTGGGCGCCCGCCGTTTGGGCGCCGAACGTTAGGGCGCCAATTCATTTTTAAAATTACATGGGGCCCAGGTTAGTTGCTCTTAGCAGGTAATACATAAAATAACTTAACACGTAATGGGGGTGGTCGTTTCAGTCTGTATACATGGTACCGAGGTCTG
Source organism: Hemicrepidius hirtus (assembly GCA_963082805.1). NCBI lineage: Eukaryota > Metazoa > Arthropoda > Insecta > Coleoptera > Elateridae > Hemicrepidius > Hemicrepidius hirtus. The sequence continues at coordinate 29,669,710 of OY720161.1, read as the reverse complement.
TGTACTTGGCGACTTAGTCTGTGTTCAGGTTAGTTGCTCTTAGCAGGTAATATATATAAGAAGTTGTACGAAATAGTGGTACTCGTTGCAGTCTGTGTACATGGTACCAAGGTCTGTGTACATGGCACCTTAGTCTGTGTTCAAGTTAGTTGCTCTTAGCAGGTAATATATATGTATAAGAACGTGCTTACCGCTAATCTACAGAAATTGGCGCCCAAAAGTCCGTCGCCCAAACGGCGGCGCCCAATCGGCAGCGCCCAAATGTCGCGTACCGGTGAAGATGTTCTCCGCTTCCATAGCCAACTTAATTCCTATGAAGCTAGTTTTACCGCTATCACAAATTTTGATAAAATAAATAAAATACAGGGGTAGTAGTATTAAAAAGTTTTTATTTAGCAAAAATTAAAAATACAAGGATACTATACGCTGGGTGTCCACTTGTAAAATTGAACATTTAGCATTGTCACATAGTGGATTCAATTGTAGGTATTTTGGAATTATTTGTATGCAATAAATAATACATCAATAAATATTAAAGTAATAATTAATAGTTTAAATAGTTTTATTGATTTATTGACATTTTCAAGCGTTACTTTGTTAAAATCCATGATTATGGAATATAAATATTAAATAAAATATCGATTTTATTTAATATTTATTATTTCTATAGTTTTATTGATGTTTTCAAGCGTTACTTTGTTACAATTCATAATTATAGAAATAATATCAATATTTTATTTAATACTTATCTATTATTTCTATAAATAGTTTTAGTTACCAAATCTTTTTCTAAATTTAATCGAATTTGAAAATAGGCGTGTGCCTATTTAAAAATTTCAATTTTCAAATTAGCATTTTAAAATAAAAATCGTATCTTTAAACTTGAATTGCCTTATTAGTATCATTTGATGGTCAATAATTTTAGACGTTTTCAAGCTTTACTTTGTTGAAATCCATAGTTACAAAAATAAGATACGTATAAAACAAATAAATCCAATTATTTACAGTTGAAATTGATATTTTACTTAATATTTGTTATTTTTCTTGTTATTTCATTTAATTCATATTAATACCAATTTATGTTAATTCAAAATTAATTGAGTGTGCACCAAAAATCTGTTGTTCCAATTGAAATGTATTTGTAGATGCTAGTCAAATTATTATTTATTATTAATTATCATTACAACGAAATAGATGTTATTTGAATTTTCGTTTTTTAGCATCGTATTCACGAGCTTCGGAAAACATAACGTCGTTTAGAATTTTTCTATCTTCCTTACCCGCTAAACAGCGATTAATTCCTTCTGCCCAGAATTGCAAAATGTTCTATCACACTACTTTTTAGCAAATTTGAGTGCTCACATTCATTTTTCAAATTAAAATTTACTTGACTCTTTAAACCCCAATTGCACCAGTTACTTAAAAGTTTAATTGCGATGGATACAATTCTTAGTGACAATCGTATCCATGGCAATTAAATTTTTAAGCGACGCTTATTGTTTAATAACTGGTGCAAGTGGGCCTTATCTTTAAGTAGGTAGATTAAAAATTTATCCATTGTGCATATGTGTAGGAGCATGGTTATCGTAATATTATAAATTTGTGATATGGCATCGATAAATGAGGGAGTACAATATTTTAATTTATTTGGTATGCTGTGGCGATATTCTCTTTCATTAATGAGATCGTGCCACTCTGATTTGTGTTGACTAATTACATTATTTTTGCAAATAATGCAGAAATTTATAAATTTAATTTTTTTGGCAATAAAACCACTTACATACCCTAATATAATTTTTTGTGCCTCTGGTCGGCATCACCGAGTTTCTGCATCGCGAAATCTGCCAGAAACAGAGGTTTCTCCGGCCTAGGCCGGCAAAAAGTAGCAATTGAAGGTTATTGGTTGGCAGCATCGGCTCAATCTGTCAAAGTCAAATTTGTGCATCGCGGTCGGAGGCGATCAAACAAATAAATTAGCAGAATTTTACAAATACGATTACCTATTTGAGCCACTGTGGTGATTTGAATATAATCTTTAATATGCGCCGGTGTATCCATTATTAAATCAAAGATAATGAAATTTATAAATAAACGTCAATGGAAATTGTAAGAAAATAAATGAATTAAGTTTAATGAATACCAAGAAACAAGGAATCTTGATTTTAAAATCAAAAAAAATTCCTAATACTAAATATTAAATGTAAATTTAATTTATTTACATAAAGCTGGTATGACACGATCAAATGTCGTCAAATAATTCACATCAAATGTCATCAAAGGTTGATTTGTATAAAATTTAGAAAAACTGAGGTATAATCATTCTAAGAGTATATTTTGCCAACTTGTAAACATTAAAAACAATTTAATTTGTGTGGAAGAGGTTAATATAATAATACCTTTGATGGCTAAATGATAAAAATTGTTGCATGCAACAAATTTTTGTGGGCGTTCCCATCAAAGAAAACGTTTCCTTTCTGTGATCAAAGGTCGTAATTACACGCAACATTTGAAGCACTTTGACGCTAATATTTGATGACATTTGATCGTGTCATACCAGCTTGAGACACGGGATTGGAAGGTATTTGTATGCTGGTCAATCTAGCCATACCAGTTACTGTACATTCAAAATTACTTTCCACAGCACCTTGCAAAACAAATTATTTAATCGAACTAATAATGTACAGTCAGCGACAAATGTTTTCACCAGTATGATACCACTGAACACGTTTTTCTGAGATATATAAGAGGTACCATAACGTCGTGTTATTGTTTTATATAGGTATCTTGGTAACACTGTTAACAAGATGAAATGAAATATAGAAATGTGTTATATTTCTCAGTAAAGCGGGTTACAGTGGTACAAGACTGGTGAAAACATTTGTCGCTGACTGTACGTGAAATTTTCATTTTCACAATTTGCAGTGAAGGAATGAGTTACGAAATTATTTAGCAGTAATGTGTTAAAATGATTTTTGAATGTATTAACCGTAGGATTAACATTACGACCACCATGCTGCCTCATTTGCCCAAAAACGTTTTCTACCGGATCTTGATTAATGTTTCTGGGGCGGAAAAACGACACCTTATGTTTAATTAACTGAATATGCAGTTCCTCCAATCCAGCCAATGTATAGCCCCAATTGGTTAGAGAAGGGGTTTTTTCTTTAGATCCCCCAGCTTGAAAGTACATTTTTGACAAACATGCCTAGCTTCTCGCCAAAATTGCAGGTGGCCAGATGTAGCTGATACAGCACATTTCAGATACAGCTTTTCCACTACATGGATAAAGTGTACTACCATTAACGCTGTCAAATAATTTATCAAAAAAAAGTATGATCGTCGCTGTGTCCATAGCCGATGCATCCAATTGCAGATCATTTGCTGTACAACCTGCAAACAATTAAATCTAATTTAAAAACAGCCAGCGAAATTGTGAGATGCAATCAACAAACATGAATCTATAATGATTACAGTAAATTTTAGTATACTTTTAAATAATTACCTTTGCGTGCCATTAGAGCCATGACAGTAGCTACTTTGTGGCTAAGGATTTGCGCTGCATACGATACTTTCATTTTTTTTATTTTTTGAGGATTCACATGACTTTCTGTTAACCTTGGCATTGCTCTAAGTTCCCGCGAAATGGTATCCATCTCGTATACTTGTTTTATGTATGGCCATTTGGCAACACATATTTTCTCGTTTTTTGGCGACACCAAATGTTTAGTCAACAAATTATTTCGTATGCCCTTTAATAAATGAGGTGGGTTATATATATATGAACAATTTGCTGATTGTTTATTCTAAACACTTTTTTCATTTTAAAATATTCCCTCTCTTCGGATTGGATGGTGTGAGTATTTAAATAATTAATTATAATATAAGCAATTGGCTGTTTCCAACTTTTTGTAATGCCTTTCAGCATAAATACTTGCGCATGGTTAGCCTATTTATAATTTAAACCATCCCCATAATCTACGAAACCATCAAATTGCGTTGTGGCTTTATTTATATTCACGTGTGGCTCCAAACTTATCTAATCATCAAACATCAGGGTACATACCCTGTCTCTTGGTTTCAGCCTTGCTACATTAGATTTTAAATTTTCAAAAAAAGTGGGTATTTATTCCTACATTATTCCATCATCGTTTTTCTTGTAGGCAGAGAAAATATCTTAGATAGGGTTTTATATGCCTTACCACTTTGCCTATGCAAAACAAGTCCTAAAACCTTATCATCAAAGGTATACCTTTTGCCTTTGGGAGACTTGGTACAAAGACGAAATTGCGATCTTAGAAAATTTGCAACAGTTGATTGCAATGGTGCCGTAACTACCTCTACAATTTCCTCTTTATTCATTGGATAGCGAACTTTAAATAAATTTCGCTTGCGTCGCAAAGATTGGGGAGATTTTGTTAGAATTTTTGTCCTTTCATATAGTCTTCTGGCTTTTGGTGTTAACTGTGCTGATCTGGTAACAGCAACATCCACCAGTGTAGATAGTATTAAGCTAGGGTTACACGATACCAGTAACTCGTACGAGTTACTAAAACCTAGTACTAAAACCCAGTATTTCATAGATTAGTAGAATTTACACGACATTCCAGTAATTCATTCAAGTAACTAAAACCGAGTACTAAACGTAAGTGTTTTTTGCGTTTACATGAACCAATTTCCGTGTTTATTTTAGTAGAAATGTACATGATGATGCGTCGTCAGCAAAGTGTTGTGCTCCTTAAAAAACTATTCAAAATCTGTTTAACAACTATGTGTGCAGAGTTGGTTAACATTTTAGAAGAGCTAGTAGTATACCCAAAAAAAAGTGTGGATAAGGAAGTGGCTTGAACGAAGAAAAGAACTTGCTGTTGAAGGTGTTGCTGAATATAGGAATTGTATGAGAATGTCTCCACATGTTTTACAATACTTCTCCAAAAAATAACGCCCACCATACAACGATGTGACACCACAATGAAAATGGCTATACCTGCTAAAACAAAATTGGAAATCACATTGTCATATTTTGCCACTGGAAATAGTTATCCAAATCTGTCGCAGCAATTTCGTGTTTCACGACCTACTATTTCAAAATTTATTCCAGAATTGTGTGATGTTATTTATGAAGCTCTCAAAGACTTTATGAAGGTAAGAAATTATAACATTTTATTTATTTTAATAATTACATTATATTTATGGAACATACTTACAAACTAAATTTCGGTGTTCTCTCCATTCAACGCATTCAAAGCTCGCGAAAGAATGCTTTCTCCGTCGTCGTTATCTTGATAACCACTACCACTACTTTCTTGACACAGATTATTAATTGACAGTGAACTGTAGGAAGGGGTTGAAAATCCGCTAGTGGAAGTGGGAGTTATTACAACCATGTTGGGCTGGATATTAGCAAGCCTGCATCGAGTCAAGACTGCTTGTATTTCGCTTTGAGCCGAAATGGCATGCGCTAGTTTTTTAACTGAACTTCAATGCTCTGTCCGAAAATGTGGAACTCATCTTCTGTTGGTTCCAAATTTTGAAAGGATGTTGCCAAAGACGTCAAATTTTGAATACATGATGATACTTCCTTCAGTTTGGATTTTGCTGTTTTCTGGCGTTTAGGGGTGGGTTGAGACGTTTCATTCTCGTCATCGTCCTTTCTTTCCTCTTGGGAACGTTCTAGCTGTGCCTCGTGTGGGATGCATCGTCTTTAACTATTTCTTGTTGTGCATCCTAAAAATTACAATACATGTTAATAATGCATTTCTTGCAGGTACCCCAGACAACGAAGGAATGGAAAACGATAGAAAGCGACTTTAACACAAGGTGGAATTTTCCGGGGTTCTATGGTGCTATTGATGGGAAACATGTTATGGTTCGGCCCCCCCGTAATTCTGGCAGCGAATATTTCAATTATATAGAACACAACAGTATTATATATTATATAATGGCGGTTGTTGACGGAAATTATTGTTTTCGATACATTGACGTTGGCTGTAATGGGAAAGCATCAGATGGAGGAGTCTTTGCCCAATGTAGCATGTTCCAAGCTTTAGAAAATGGTATCTACTGAAGCCATTTTCAAAAACTGATTTAAGCATTGGACAAAAAATATTTTATTACAGGTTATCGCGAGCTAGACGCATTGTGGAGAATGCGTTCGGCATATTAGTCAGTCGATTTTGAGTTTTTGAAAAACCAATAGCATGCCAACTTCCAACCGTTGATAAAATTGTACGAACTTGCTGTGTTTTGCATAACTGGCTAAAGACTACTTCTACTTCATATTTACCCAAAGGATCAGTTGATGAAGAAGATATTGACCATTCCTGGATCTTGGAGGTCTGAAATAGTGGGTTTACCACAAGCTGTACGTTAACGAAGCAAGCGATCGTTGCAATTTGCACGGAATTTGAGAGATAAATATGTCCAATATTTTATGACAGAGCAGTTTCGTGGCAGGATAGAATGGTTTTTTAAATTTAATATTACAATAGCCAATAATAATAACTTTGTAATCAACAAGTAATAATAATAATTTATTGACATTCTCAAGCGTCACTTTGTTGAAATCCATGATTATATAAATAATAAATATTAAATAAAATATCGATTTCAACGGGAAATAACAAGATTTATTCGCTTTATACGTATTTCGGCATCATTGTGCCATTGTCAAAAGCTATATAAAATATAACAAATGCAAAATATAGTAACTCCTTGATTCTATTATTTTAACACTGCGTGAAGCAGCTTGCCCCAGTCAACCCGTCGGAGGTCAGTCGCTTATCAGTGTTTTAAAAATATATTTATTCCAAAATCTTCAGTAAAGGAGAATCTAAGAGATCAATTTGCTCATTCATTAAAGGTATGTTGTTGTTTTTTGTGTTTATAAATTTCAAAAGCTTCTAAAATGTTTAATTTATTTTTGTTATCAGAAAAGTGTAAAAATTTAATTGTATTATTAGATGTTAATGTGTGATTTTGTTCTAACAAAAATAAATCTTGTTATTTCCCGTTGAAATCGATATTTTATTTAATATTTATTATTTATATAATAATAATAATAATACATAAAAATACAAGCTCACCAAATTCGAATGAGTTTCTCTCTTCTTATTCACTTTTTGTATAAATGCATGCATTGTGGCGAACCAGCTTATTTTAGGTGTACAGAGCTCATCCGACCCCATTCCAGAATGTTCTGATTTTTTTTATTTTTGTTAGTTCCTGTACGTAGGCGGATCTCAGGTTCTTGATTTTAAATTTCACGTCCAACGCATTAAAATCTGGAATATCCATTTCGTCTACTATACGTGCTATCGCTGCGTCTCGAGCTTGTTTATTTCTATAAATAAGCAATTGTGTATTCCACAAACATTCATTGTCTCGGTATAATTCGACAAATTTCTGGGTAGTGTCTTCTGTCCATTTAGCTGCCGCACTATTAATTTATAGCAGTAATAAATTAACTGCGAGAATTCAATAATTACCTTTTTAAAATCGCCTGCACGTATGCCTTCGATACACTATACTGCTATACTGCTTACTAAAAACATCTGTTTCCACGCGTTTAGTGTTCAAGAGGGCGATAGTGGGGGTAGCTACTCGGTCCAGTAAATAGGATTGTTTCCTATTCACTACCCTCGCCTGTACACTAAACTCTGTACTGGAATTTAGTACTAAACTGTATGTTTACACGAATATCTTAGTACTCGGTTTTAGTAACTCGTACGATTTATTGGCACCGTGTAACTGAGCCTTTACCCCAGTTTTATCTGAAAATAATGTGAGTGATAAATTAATATTGCATAAATGCTAACGAAACAATTTAGTTATGACTTTGTAATTACGATTTGCAACTAAAAAATACTATTAACTTAGAAAACCGACTCTGTAAAATATTTAAATTTGGAAAGTAATTAAGTAATGTGAATTTACAATAAGAATTTTTTGTTTGTAGATAAGTAGGTACTAATCATTAAATCTAAGGCGGAATTAGCTATACTTTCTGTACTACATCTTAAAATAAGTGTAAAATTTGCTAATAATGTACCCCTACCTAAACATGAATAATATACTTACTATTATCAACAGAATCATGTTCTAAAACAGCATTTGCTTGATCGCCAAGACAGGTTTCAGGTTGATCTAATTGATATGGTCCAACATCATCGTTTTTACTATGACCTGGTTGGGCCAATGCAGGTTGTTGTAAGTAAGTATAACTAATTTAGCCACGAACATCTGAAAAGTACACGTTTGAAAACAATTTTTAAAAAATAATGCTGATAACAGCAACATTGTATATCAAATACGAATGTACAGTTTGAAATACTAACCTCTAGTTGTAACATTTCTAGAAGTCGGAAGTAATAACTTAGGGACTATCCGCTTTTTCAAACACATATTTGAAGCTTGGTCTTCCTCTTTAAAAGGAGTATGACATACTCGACATATGCGACGTGTAAAGAAGGTCTGGGTTCAAAGGTTCCAATGTTGGATTCCCACAGGCTCTAACCCATTGATGAAAAATATCCATATCTTTCTGGGGATTTGGAAAACGATGTCTATGGGAAGTTTTATCTGGGCAGTCTAGCACATTTTCTGTATCTATTCATCTTGAAATTTAAAAACAAATATAAAAATTGTTTGAAGTTAATGTTTAAATTTTTATAATAAAATAATATAATTATTCTTACCTTAAATCAATAGAAACTGCAGTACTAAACTGAATAATAACTAAATAATAATCACTAATTCTCACTGCTACCAGATATTTGAATAATTAAGCGCAATTAAACGATTTCAACAAATTTAAAACTTTGAATTGTTTAAATTCTGACAGTACCGCGACAAAATTCGGAGTCTGCGTATTGATGTAAACAGAAATGAAAACAAAAGTTACTATTGTCTGTACCAGTACCAGACTTCAAGTTCAGTGTTGGCAGCGTAGGGCAATGTAATTCTTATGGGAAAATCTTGCACGGCGTTGCCACTTGTGGTTACCCTGGGGCTTGTTGACGATCAACCCAACTGAGAAGTAGGTTTGGCAATGCCGGCCTCCATAAGACTAACATTGAATTTGAAGTCTGGTACAGACAATAGATATATATTGAAAAATCTTGAAAATAAAGTTACTAACTTACAGTAGCGCCATCTATTGAAATGTTCTCCCTTCTGTTTCTGTCTTGCGTACATAACTTGTTTCCGCCCATTTAAGATAACAGGTCGTAGATGCCAATGCTTACACCGTTACTGGTGAAAACAGCAATAAAATTGTAGGTATAAGTAATTTAAAATAAGTAACAAATGGGAGCGTCCTGACCTTTCGATTCCTGAACTACTTCATTCTTACTAAAGGGTGGGTGAGAAGGCTCGCAGATGTTAGTCGGCAGCTGTCCTTTTCGGCTTAAATAGAGCCTCAAGTAGGTCCAGCAAAGGCAGGTGAATATAGGTACTGTTAACAACAAATTTCAATGTGTACAACTTAGGTTTTATTTCAATCAACTTTACAGGTAATACTTGAAAGAGCTCCACATTGGGTATTGCAAAGTCTCCTGCGTTCTTTGTTGCCATATCATGAATGAATGCCCGATTCTAGTTGCGCGGACTCCAGACGCCCACATAGTAGAAGCGGACCAATTCTCTGACTCCCTAACATTCGGTCGTCCTGCTTATGGCACGTCCCGAACCTGAAACTCAAAATTAATTACAATATCCTTTCCTATTATTAGCGGCAGAAGTCAACTCGCTACCATATTCATTTATCTAAAGTATCGCTTGTTAGACTCACGCAATGCTCAGAGCTTCCACCAAGTTAACCAAGGACACAGAGTTTCCACAGACTCACACAAGTTCGAAACAGACTCACGCAAGCTGGGTCGGAGCGAGCCAGAGTCTCAGAGTTTCCACGAGTCACAACGATTGGCAACCACAGTGGACTCACACAAGTCTCAGGTCGATCAACGAAGAAGCTCAGACTTTCTGTTTCCCACAGCGAATTCAGAGTTTCCGTGGACTCACGCAAGACCTTGAAACATGTGGGCTCACCCAAGACTGACCAGGAGTTTCTAACACCATGTACTTCCTGCTTTGAGAACAAACAGGGTACTCAAAGGCCACCAACCATGCCACTCCGCTACGCTCACAGGCACCCACGGCATATCGTCCGGCAGCATTCAGAGGGCATATTCGGCATGCTATCAATTATACCAATATAAAATTTGACCAAAACCAATAACAGTGAATAACGCATTCACACCCTATCAACCATACTACTCTTAACAACTCAATCTCATACCAAGATTCTTATTGACTTACTGTACTTGTCATCCGGTTTGACTACGGAATGGTTTCGTTTGGTCGCTGGCCACCACTCCTTTGGACCATCTGCGATCCTTCGACAGAGATTTCACAGCATAACGATCATTGGCCAAACAATGTATTACAGCTACAGGTCCAATGTACCTCTGCACTAATTTTCCACTCTTAATTCCCTTGACCATAGGTGTTCGCACCACCATAACCATATCTTCTACTTTGAATTGTCGCGCCTTCAACCGGTTCTTATCATGTCGCGCTTTCATTTCCCTCACATTCTTTTCGCACCTTACTCTAGCCTTTTCCCGTAACAACGAAAATCGCGCCTGCCTGTCTACCTGATTATTTTCCGCCAAAGTAACCTCTAACTCTAAATGTGATCTGTAGCCGTAAAGAAGATCGGTTGGCACTTTGCGGGTCGTAGCAGTCACGGTGCCGTTTATACCCAACTGTACTTCTGGTATCTTTGTTTCCCATGTTTCGTAGTCATCACCTACAGCAGTCATCATTGCATTTAAAATAGTACCATTGAATCTTTCTACTTGACCATTGCTTCGTGGGGAAGCAATCGCATTTAAAACGTGCTTAATTACTTTTGTCTTGCAGTATTCGGTTAAAACCCGGCTAGTAAAGCCTTTTCCTCGGTCTGTGATTATTCTTTCAGGAACACCGAATGTTTTAATCAGCAAATCTACTGTTCGATAAACTATAACGGGTCAGAATAGGAATTTTCAAGCTTCGTTAAAAAATGCTAATAAATCAGTTGTGTTTACACAACCAGCAGCACGTGCACTTGACCCTATAACATTGTCGTTTACAGTCGCGACGATGGCATCAGCTATAACATGGACTGGTAAATCGCAGAACTGGCCCAATCGTAGTTTAGAGTAATAAAATGAAATTAAATCTCGACCTTGTTTTCTTTCGTCATTTATGAATTCCTTTAATTTCGCAGCGATGCCAATACCGGCGGGAAAAACGAGCGTCAGTTTTTGCTTCCATTCTATCCAGCTTTCACCTATCTCTGTCGGACATTCGTTCCATGATTTTGCATTACCTGTTAATCGTCCAGTCATTCAAAATATACGCGCGTGATCATCCCAATCATATAAATCGCCGATCGCATCGATTCTTTGTAACCAACGCGTGCTCGTCATTCCCTCCGCAGCGCCATTAAATTCAGCAACACCACTTATCTGTCCCGTATAGCGAGATTAGTCACGCCGTCGCGGTGGAGGCGAGCTTCCCCTGAACGACGCGTCTCGCAAGAACTTCTCCAGATCTCGAATGCGCTCCTCAGCGCTGCTTTACATAGTAGTAGCGATGGAATTATTAGATTCCTGGCTTGGACTACGACGACGTTTTTTATCCTTGCGAATTTTGCTACAACCACGGCCCATGATAATTATTGATTTACAGGTATGACAAGACAAGGCGACCGATCAGAGTTTTATAATTGATAAGGCTAGAGTACTCACCCGAATATCTTAAGGACACACACAAAGAGGTATTACACACTAATTACAACAATTGCGCAACAATTACGCGATATGTCTTATCACGTAAAACACCACAGCGCTCGGGTTTAAAATCGCACTTCTGATCATGTTAACGACTAATTTCAATGTGTACAATTTAGGTTTTATTAATCAACTTTACACGTAATACTTGAAAAAGTATTGGGTATCGCAAAATCCCCCGCGTTCTTCGTTGCCATATCATGAATGAATGCCCGATTCTAGTTGCTCGGACTCCAGACCCCCACACAGTAGAAGCGGACCAATTCTCGGACTCCCTAACAGTACTTTCTCCAATAATATAAAGAAAGTTAAGTCCGTAAGGACGATGTGTGGGTGACTTGACGATGGAGCTTCCTTTACAAACGAAGACAATACAAAGGCAGACCCCGAACATGATGAATATAATAAATGGAAATATACATACATACATACATCCAATATGAATTATGCTATTCTTAGGTAAGTAAATCGATTCTGATTAGATTTTATTTAGCTGCCGGAAACAATTTCTTAGGTAACTTGATTTAATTTGTTGTTCTTACTACGAATCGGTAATTATTTCTTTTCTCGGGAAGAAATAAAGTATTAAAGTGGTACTTTTTCGAATTCAGCAAGTTGGGTTCCATTAAAAAAAATATCCGATGACGTCATCACGCGAAAACAAATGAACTTCGGAAATGCGCAGGTATAGAAACAGCTGTGACGTTATTATCACGTCACACGTGCGACCCTGTAGCGACGCGATTGGTTAACACTTCATTTTGTTTTGGTGGGGTCTTGTTTTAGTTTCTTGTCAGTGGTGTGCATATTTATCTGTGTTTCTGATAATTTATTATAATACGCTTTTTACAAAATGGAAAAACGGGAGCGTTGAAGCAAATTCACTGAAACAACTCTTGGGAACTGTCTTATATTATAAAATTCCTCAGTGTTTGTCTACTCTCCTCTGGATTTTAAGGCATATTTATAAAATCTGCACACCTGTTGGCAGTCCTTTCGGTAATTTTTGGAATTATACGACATACAGTCGATTTGTGCACGTTTACATGATCAGCAGCTGTTTGTTGATAGCATCCTGTTGCATAAAATCTTAATGCTAGTAGTAACTGATTTATTGCTGAGACGGTGAAATTTCTATTAGAGATAGGTTCCAATTCGTGAATACGAAAATCTTGGACCATTTGCTGCACAACATTTTTTGAAAACCGTGTAACGAAGTTACTAATTTTTAAGTTATTTTCCATAGTAAATGCAGTATTAAAATACTTAAGTTTACCTGTATTTATTTAATTTAACATTTTTAAGTATTTTTATTAGGACTGATATATTTAGTTAATCATTTCCGGTGTTAGTACACCAGTTAATTAATTTTAGTTAACCCGGTTTAATTGTTATTTGTATTTATTTACCTGTTTTCATTGTAAATTGTAAATTTATTTGGCCGTGCAATCTGATAGCGCTCGACCGTAGCTAGAGCGGCCGATCCGCGGCGTGACCCCACTTTCACTTTTGATTTTCCCACTTTCGCCGGGGCCGCGTATCTCTCAACTCCGTTTTCAAAATTTTGAACTCGCCGGCTATAAAAGGCGAATTCTGAGTCCAGAATAATAAGTTCTTGATGTCTTCTGCTCCAGTACAACAGTCAACTCCAGCTTCGAGGATCATTTCCAGGTGAGCTAATACTCTTTAAAGTGTTTGGTGCCAAGTTTAGTTTCAAGTTAGGATTTTTCTAAGTGTTTGGTAAAGACTTAGACGATTTAAATTTTAAAATTATTTTTTCTAAGTTCCGAATTGGACTTAGCCGTTTAAATTTTTGTTTTGGTTTTGTACTAAGTCCCAGTTTGGACTTAGCCGCCGAGTTGTTTATTTGCTTGGTTTATTTTTACTTGGAGTGGCTGACCCGTACAGTAGCGCATATCCCTGTGTACTCGTCACCTACTTCTGGGTAGAATTAACTAGAGCTGTGTAGCTTATTGACCTGGGGCATTTGACTAGTTTGCGAGATTCAGTTCTGCGACTAGACATCTTCTCCGGTGATCTAAGTGAAACCCTCCGTGTTTGTTTCTCCCTGGTCTGTTTATTAGCTTGGTTTATTTTTACTTGGAGTGGCTGACCCGTACAGTAGCGCATATCCCTGTATACTCGTCACCTACTTCTGGGTAGAATTAAATAGAGCTGTGTAGCTTATTGACCTGGGGCATTTGGCTAGTTTGCGAGATTCGGTTCTGCGACTAGACATCTTCTCCGGTGATCTAAGTGAAACCCTCCGTGTTTGTTTCTCCCCGGCCTGTTTATTTGCTTAGGTTTATTTTTACTTGGAGTGGCTGACCCGTACAGTAGCGCATATCCCTGTGTACTCGTCACCTACTTCTGGGTGGAATTAAATAAAGCCTGCCCTCCCTGTTCCGACCCTGTTTTCATTTAATTGTTTAGAATATCTTTTTGTTTAGTTTAGTTTTGAGTACCGTTTCAGTAGAGGTGGCATCCTACAATTTTAATAGAGATTATAGCTCTGGTAATTATAAAGTCGATTGTTTTATTTTCCGCTTGCTATAACCGCTTGTACCAAAACATTGCTTTGCCCCGCTTTTATTCGCACGCTATTTCACGCACCGCTTGTGGCTGGCTTGCAAAACCGTATTTTAGGTAATAGTTGATTTGTACAAATTGTAATATATTGTTTATGTAATATAAACTCTTTCTATAACGTTTGGTGTATGATTTGTTTGCGTGTGCATGTTCTGCTTCTAAAAGCTTTCAGTTTTCCACGTGGAAGAAGAATCGACCCCTGGACATTTACTTTCTTCACTGAAGCTACCCAGGTCTTCGTTTCACCAGGTATACAACGAAGCCGCTGGAGAGAAAACTCCTTAATAAAATCTGGCGCCCGAGACTCCCGCAGAATTGTTGTGTTTAAGCAGACAAACAATTCCGCCCCAAACCCGGCATACCCCTCATTCACCCGAAGCGTCGCCAAATTTGACGCCCGAACCGAAAGAGCGTCGCAACCGATACCTGGCTTTGAGATCAATATCATCATACATTTCGAAAGGATGATTTCTAGGACGGTACAATTTGGGTCATGGCAACATATCAATTCCAACAATTCATAATCGAATGATGAGGGTGTTGTTATCGATGAAGTAATTGCCATTATAAATCACAACTATTCACCCTAAATATATTGCTATGATACCCTCACCTATATAGCACATATAATAATATGCTGTAATAAAAACACAAAATAAAAAAAAATGTTGGGCGCCACTATTCTTTTCTTCGAATAGGATTTTATTAAATTACAAAAATTATTTATACAAAGAAAAATTAATGTTTATTGTGCTATTTCCAATGCGTGACATACTTATATCACCAGCTAGTGAATTTAACTTTCCAGTTTAAAAAATGCTCCAATTACATCTGTGAATGTGGTGAAAAGGACTACACCAAAATTAATACTTTAATCTCAGATGGGGTAAAACCTTTTAAAAATAATCCTTCTCCTGTCAATCAATGGCTTCTTGCAAGATTCTACCTGAATACAAGCTAATGCAATACCAATTGTGCGACAACCACGTGCTCAATTACGTAAAACTTGCGCTTAACATGTGAAAATGCC
Source organism: Hemicrepidius hirtus (assembly GCA_963082805.1). Classification (NCBI taxonomy): domain Eukaryota; kingdom Metazoa; phylum Arthropoda; class Insecta; order Coleoptera; family Elateridae; genus Hemicrepidius; species Hemicrepidius hirtus. The sequence continues at coordinate 29,654,257 of OY720161.1, read as the reverse complement.
CTAAAATTATTTATTTGAAGATAAAAGTAATGTATTTTTTTAACAAGAATCATTAGAAGAAAGTATAGATTACAATTACTCATTACTTGTGGAATAAAGTAATTCATTGAAATTACTTATTACTCAAAAAGTAATTTAATTGTAATTCATTACTTCCAACCACCACTGATAATGACTACTACATACTTTATGCTATTATATGCACTTTTTTCGTATTTTGGTAGGCTTTACACGTTCCCAATGTTTGTTAATGGACGCAAGTGAAATAGAAATTATTACTTAATGAATTTTTTAAATTTCAGAAAAAAAATTGTTAATTGAATAGCGGATCTAATGCTGAAAGATCTATAAAAATATATAGTATTTAAATGTTACTTAAATTTTAGAATTCCTAGAATTTCTTTAAGAGGTAAAAATATTTTTGAATGGGTGCAAGATTTAGCAGATGTTTTTAAAACAAAAGTTTTTGCATTAATAGATATTAATTTTGAAACTCAACTGTTGCTAAATGTAATTTAAAACAAATTTTAGTTTTTTTTTTTATAAAGTAATGCATTACTTTGGTGAAGTAATGTGTAATTATAATGCATTCCTGTTTAAAAGTAATGTTCCAACCACTGGCGCCACTCATTTAAAAGACAACGTAGGGGATCAGGATTACCACCCCCACTCGTTTTTCAAACTAATTGATCAGAAATTACAAAATGCGAAAGAAGCTATAAATGATCTAGATACTTTTCGAAGATCTTCGATCTTGATCTAGATCCATATTTGGGCTTGGATCTTTGATCTGGATTTAGATCCTATTTTAAAATGTATCTGTATCTAGATCCCTATTTAACGGATCTTACCCAACACTGCCCACCACCACACGCAGACAAAAACCCACCTACCCACACACACACCCACAGACAGAGTTTTTTCTAAACCACTTTTTTGAGTTCCCGGAGGTCCAAAACACGCATTTCCGCGAAAATCTCAATTTCGAAAATTTTCATGATATCAATACTTCCCCTTACCAGTGGTGGTATGGGAAAGTAAAAATTGAAATCTATGAAAAATATTAACGTTTTCGCCAAAACTCTGCAGACATCTTCAGATAAACACTGCAATTAAGGGAAACATATAAAAATACAAATATGACTTAAGTACATTACCAAAAAATTTAAACTTTCCAACTAAGTCACAATGTACAATTAAACCGTAAAATGGTGAATAAAGGCTGAACATTAATCAGAATGATAAAATTATTAGTTAATTAAACAAATTGAAGTAGGAAATCAGAATTAACAAAAACCGAATTTACATCACATTTATAAAAAGCACAAAACGACGATAAAATAAAAAAAATATGAAATTTAATTAAAAATGCAAAAGTATCATAAAGTCAATGATCTTTTCCATTTTTTATTCAATCGATCGCTTATAGTCAACAAAACCTTTAGTAACGTGGGTTGCAACTTTCGTGCTTTCGCTAACGTCGCGTCGCTGCAGGCACTTGCATGGGTTCTTATGGGTTACTATTATCATATTATCTATGGTTGTTATCAATTGTTTTAAAGTAGGTATCGACATGCGTAGTGCGATTAGAAAGAGATAACTAGCTCCGTATGTCGTAACTATACGACACGTTACTGAACTAGCGATCCTGGTGTCGGCATCCAGGAACTACACAAGAAAGTCGGCAAGCGTATTGTGCAAGGTACTTAAACATAGTTAGGTATGCTACTTCGGTGGTTTCCCATAAGCGCTGTGTTAATGTTGGCGTGACGTCACAAGTAGAAGCGGCGGTCACCGCTGCAATGGATGTAGTGGTATATTGCCACTATAATTTTTATAAACTCATAAAGTAATGCTTCCATCATCCTATATCTTGCTCTAAACGAAATCATGGCCTATGTATTATATGTTTCAGTACCTACATTGTTTTCATACATATTTTTATGTAGAAACTAAACAATAAATTTGCGAAAATCACCAATTAGGCATACAATATTTGTAATATATTATTTTGTGTAAAAGAAATATTTCTGTAGAGTAGGTACATAAGTTTCCTGTGAGTAATTACATTAATGTAAAAAACAACAACAAATTTTGGATATGCGTAAATATATTGACACAAGAAGCAAAGAAAATTAGTACCTATTAAGAATATGGGTGGCTGTAAAAAAAGCCCGGGAAAAAGTCCCTAAAATATAAGCCCGGTAAAAAAAGCCTCTGGAAGAAAAAGCTCCGGCAAAAAAAACCCCGGTAAAGAAAGCCCCTGGAAGAAAAAACCCGACGTCTCAACTTTGATATCGAGGGGGAAGTTTAAAACCACCATGAAGTAATTTTATAATTCACACGATTCTAAACCAACATTTTTTTATTTTACTATATCATACATACCTATTTACTTATATAAATTTATTCAAAATAAAAATCGGTGCATTAAATAAAACAATATTAATAAAATTACCGAAAAATTACAGGTAGGTAAATAAATATCTATTGTTCACGAAACCTTATGTTATGCCCCAATAGTTTTAACAAACTTTCAAAAAAATTTTCAGGGGGCTTTTTCTTCCGGGGTTTTTTCCTAGGGCTTTTTCTTCCGGTGGTTTTTTTCCTAGGGCTTTTTTTCCGGGGCTTTTTTCCCGGGGTTTTTTTCCCCGGCTTTTTTTACCTAGATTCATTCGCCAAAGAATATTTATAGGAATAAACTTTTTGAATTGTAAAAGGGAAGAAGAAAAGCGCCAGTTATACAAACGAAAACGGGAGAGGGATGACTGTAAACTGTCAAAAAAAATGAGAAAGACCACTACATAATCTCAAGTATTGCTCGGAATGCCCACCAATCAACTGTTTTTTAAGTCTTTTTGTAATCAGTGTTAATTTAATATTATATTCATTCTTGAATCTAGGTAAAAAAAGCCCCGAAAAAAAGCCCCTGGAAAAAAAGCCCCGAAAAAAAGCCCCGGAAAAAGAAGTCCTAGAAAAAAAAGCACCGGAAGAAAAAGCCCTAGAAAAAGACCTCCCATTTTCGTTTGTATAATTGGCGCTTTTCTTCTTCCCTTTTACTATTCAAAAAGTTTATTCGTATAAATATTCTTTGGCGAATATACACTGCTATAATATCCTGTTTTATTTTTAAACTTTTTCAATAGTTTACTGTTAATTCCTTTGCGATGGTTTACTCCTTTACCAAAATACTTGTTAAAGAATTCTTCCCATATCCAGTGACATAAAAATACGAACATCCGTTCAACATGCTTTGCAAGGCGTTAAATATAATATGGTAAAATATGTAAACTATAATAAAATGCTTATAATAAATATAAAAAACTTTAAACTATAATAAAGGGGTAAAGAATTTTGCGAACTACGATATACGGAATAGCAGTCAAACGCGTACTTTCGCTGTAAGCCTGTTAGCTTGTCTACTTGTGACGTGCTACACCCTCTCCCGCGAGGGGCATCTAGGAACTGAATTGTGCGTTAGGAGCATACCTAACTATGTTTAAGTACCTTGGTATTGTGTCTCTATAGCGAAGCTATTTACTTTATGATAACAGTTTAGTTTTCTTTTCTGCTAAAGTTTTTCTTTTTGAAATATTGTCAGGAGATGTTAGTTCTTCAGCGAGCTGTCGACTACGTGTTCGAATTGCATCAACTTTTGAAGTACTGGGAACTGGGCAGATGGTGTCTAACATTTTCCCGGGTGTTACATTTGTGTTCGAGCCATTCTCAGGGTTTGTAGTATTCTCTGGGTCAGGCTTAGGGTTCACGTCATTTTCCGCGTTCGCGCCGTTCTCAGTTTCATTGAGAAAGGCGTATTCCGGTATCACCTCAGGATTGAAGGGATCGATACCTGTAGCGCGAAAAGCCGATGTTGCATTAGCCACTTTGGCAGATTTTGACCACCCTGCTGCTAATAATTTACCAAACTGCAGTTTGTTAATGGCTCTTGTTGGATTCGCCCGAAGAAATGAATTGCAGGCGGCATAATAGTAACTTTTAAAAGCTTTAAAAAATGCACGATCAAGTGGCTGTAGAAACTGAATCGTGTGACTAGGAAGGCAGAGCAGTATAATATCATTAGTTTCAGCGTATTCAAGAACTTCTATTGAACTACAGTGCGACGCATGCCCATCCAAAATTAGAACCATTGGCCCTTGTGGCTTGTGCGGAACAAAATGTGTCTGCAGCCAGTTTAGAAAAATTGTTGTATTTATGTAGGCCGACTTTTGTGATATATAAACCACACTTCCAGGTGGCATCCCATCTTCATATTCCCTCTTTTTATTTTTCCCTTTCAATATGGTTGCTGGTGGTAAAAAGGTACCTTCCCCATTACAAGAAGATATCACTGTAATGGTTTCGCCCTTTTTTCCAGAGGTCACTGCCGCTATATTCTTAGATCCTTTGCCGGCTATAACGTGTCCTGGTCGGTTATTTAACTGTACTCCAGACCACCCATATCAGTCGTTTTTTTCGAAAACGGTTAATCGTAGAGAGTCGGGCCAAATTTTTTTATTACAAAAGCCTTCATGAAGAATCGAATGGTGAGATTGGCATTCGCCAGAAAAATCGACATCCTGTAGAGTTTGCTCCAGAATGTCGAGAACTCCAAAATTTCAAATAGCACGGGGGGTCAAAAGTAGTATCGTTGAAAAGGTCTTTAAAAAATAAGCAAGTTTTGTAGGAAACATAATTTTATTACCCCCAACCCTTCTGAGGAATATTCGATTGAAGTTATTAAGTAATTGTACTGTTATTTAGGTAGGATGTAAACGGCCTAAGTAACTACATACGTCCTAACAATAGAAATGCATGGAAAATCAGCAGTGGATGAACACGGGCTGACAAGAAGAAGAAAACTGTTATTTAACTTTACATTTAAAAAATGTCTAAAATGTAAGTTTGACAATAGATCACCCGCTTTTTGATTTAATTTAGTAGTTGATCCAGAATTGCACGTTGATATTCATACTGTGAATTTAACCTAAAAAGTTAGGTTAAATTTTGAGTCTGGTTTTGTTTTACAAATTAGACAAGAGAGAAGTGACATTTGATAAATAAAAAGGGTTAACAAGAGTTATCATTACCTGTGACGAAGTGCAGAATAGTTAAAGTGCGTTAAATCCAAAAGAATATTATTCTCAGCTGGAAGTCTGCCATTGTTTACAAGTACTAAAGGAAACTTCAGGTGAATCCAGAAGAGTGCGCAGGAAGAAAGAAAGATACAGGGCCGTATTAAAGTTAAGTTTGTTGTTTTAAATGAATTGTTTGTAATTTGGGGGAATTTTGTAATTAGTTATAAAGAGTTCAATCTTGGAGGTGTTGGTGTGAATGTTGTGAGAAAGATCATTTTTAGTTTTATTGTGTTTAGAGTTTTGTGTTAAATAAAAGAAATTTTATGTCTGGTACAACTTATGAAGGGAGTTAGTTTTTTTCTGTGTGCCAAAGTTTTTTTTATCAAAGTTCTGTATTAGCTACATCGCCGAGAACCTTAGAGAACGACCCTGAGTTAAAGAAGAGAGTTTTTGCATATAATTTTTTGTATTATTCATTTAAAAGTTGATAGTGAATTTAATTGTTTTGTCACCTAGTGCGAGAAGGTTCCGAAAGGTAAAAAGCTTGGTTTATGTAGAAAGAGAGAGAGGTAGGTCACGGCAATATGAAACATGGCTAAAAATACTCAAGATACACCACACGATATTGTATCGACTGCATCTTTTGGAGTTAGCCAGGCTCCAGCAGCTACTATTCCAGCACTGAGCAGCATGAAGAGAACAATTCGGAATGTGCGGACCCGGCATGAAGCTGCCCCAGCTTTGCCTGTCAACCGAAGGGACATTGTTTTTCCAGAACAATACAGAAAAATGGGGAAGAATTTTTGATGTATGATTGAGGACCAAATGACGATCGGATACTGATTTTTTGTTCATGGCTAAATCTTCAAGTGCTCACTCAAGCTGACCACTGGTACGCTGACGGTACGTTTAAAACTATGCCGCATCTGTTCTACCAACTAGTCACACTACATGGATTAAAGAAACATGGATTCCTTTGGTTTATGCATTATTACCGGATAAATCCCAAGAAACGTACCTTCGTTTGTTACAGGAGCTAAAAGAATTTCTGCCGGGAGTTTCGCCACAGACAATACTTACTGACTTTGAAACTGGGATGATAAGTGCATTAGCACAGCATTAGCACAGTTCCCACAATCTAGACATCGTGGGTGCTTCTTTCATTTCTCACAGTGCATTTTTAGGAAAATTCAAACGGAAGGTTTTAAGGGGAGGTATGAAACGGACACAGATTTTGCTTTGAAATTGCGATTATTACTCGCGATAGCATTTGTCCCAATGGCGGACGTTGTGGACGCTTTTGAAGCATTGGTGAAGGAAGACGTCTACCGCCAGAAGTCCTGCCAATTATTGATTATTTTGAGGATACCTGGATAGGCCGCCCCCAAAGACGCCGAGAGTACCGTTTACCAAGATTTCCTCACAATCTATGGATTTGTTTTGATGGGGTGGTAGAAAATTTCTTTCGGTCTACTGTTTTCGGTAAAATTTTCTAGACCAATCTTAAACACATAGTAACGTGATATACAAAGTAACTGTAAACGGAACAAAAAAATACAAATTCTGAAATTTGTGAAAGGGTCTAAGTTCATAATAGAAGCAAATTCAAAAGGTTCAAAGTCCAATGTGCATGATATCCTATCTATCCAGAACTTTGACTGGTGCATGCTTGAGGCTGTTGGTAATTGCTCAAGAGTGATTTATAGTAATCTTGGTACTCGTCAGGTAAGTATGGAATCATATCTTTTAGATTTTGTAGCTTGTCTTTGTTGATTTTCTTTTGAGAAGTCAGATTAGAAATCCCGAGTTAGATATTTTCAGGATAGACGCGTTTGCTATATTCGTTTCGTGGTATTAAGGTAACTGTCAGCAACAGCATGAAGGTTTTTAAAGTTTTCTGGTTGCATTCTTAACATGTTGCAAATGCCGTGTGTCTTTTATCATCCTTTCTATGCAGGACGGAGTAAAGCATTTTTCCACTCTCTTCCTCTTTTCAATCAGAGCAAAATCTGTGTCACAGGGCATATATATGAATGTCCGGAGACTAGCCCAAAAGTTAACTTTTACAGACATATTTTGGATAACTCGTCAGCCTACCCAAAAGTTAACTTTTACAAACATCTTTTGGGTAACTCGTCAGCGTACCCAAAAGTTAACCACTGTGTTTCACCTTTATGCAATCCCGAGCGGATATCATCTTTTAAATATGAGCAAACGATAACTATGTAGATTGTACAAAAGTATATATTTAAAAGACATCCAAAAGTTGAACTGAGAAACTGACTAAAACTCAACTACTTATCATGCTCAAAAGCTAACTTGACAGTGTATCTATAAGGCAACCCTAGCGGATATCCAAACAATGGTATTAAAGATTGAATTAAGGTTAACCAAAAGCTACGTTTTTATCTAAAGAACGCGTAAATAAAAATGCTATGTATTATACAAATAATGTATTTAGCAGTTATATTTTCCAAATAAGTGTTTAACAGTTATGATAAAATTACTGATATACATTGACGTGATACGGGCAACTAAACTTGTAATTTTATTAACAAATTTAATTAAAAATGCAAAAGTATCATAAAGTCAATGATCTTTTCCATTTTTTTTTCAATCGATCGCTTATAGTCAACAAAACCTTTAGTAACGTGGGTTGCAACTTTCGTGCTTTCGCTAACGTCGCGTCGCTGCAGGCACTTGCATGGGTTCTTATGGGTTACTATTATCATATTATCTATGGTTGTTATCAATTGTTTTAAAGTAGGTATCGACATGCGTAGTGCGATTAGAAAGAGATAACTAGCTCCGTATGTCGTAACTATACGACACGTTACTGAACTAGCGATCCTGGTGTCGGCATCCAGGAACTACACAAGAAAGTCGGCAAGCGTATTGTGCAAGGTACTTAAACATAGTTAGGTATGCTACTTCGGTGGTTTCCCATAAGCGCTGTGTTAATGTTGGCGTGACGTCACAAGTAGAAGCGGCGGTCACCGCTGCAATGGATGTAGTGGTATATTGCCACTATAATTTTTATAAACTCATAAAGTAATGCTTCCATCATCCTATATCTTGCTCTAAACGAAATCATGGCCTATGTATTATATGTTTCAGTACCTACATTGTTTTCATACATATTTTTATGTAGAAACTAAACAATAAATTTGCGAAAATCACCAATTAGGCATACAATATTTGTAATATATTATTTTGTGTAAAAGAAATATTTCTGTAGAGTAGGTACATAAGTTTCCTGTGAGTAATTACATTAATGTAAAAAACAACAACAAATTTTGGATATGCGTAAATATATTGACACAAGAAGCAAAGAAAATTAGTACCTATTAAGAATATGGGTGGCTGTAAAAAAAGCCCGGGAAAAAGTCCCTAAAATATAAGCCCGGTAAAAAAAGCCTCTGGAAGAAAAAGCTCCGGCAAAAAAAACCCCGGTAAAGAAAGCCCCTGGAAGAAAAAACCCGACGTCTCAACTTTGATATCGAGGGGGAAGTTTAAAACCACCATGAAGTAATTTTATAATTCACACGATTCTAAACCAACATTTTTTTATTTTACTATATCATACATACCTATTTACTTATATAAATTTATTCAAAATAAAAATCGGTGCATTAAATAAAACAATATTAATAAAATTACCGAAAAATTACAGGTAGGTAAATAAATATCTATTGTTCACGAAACCTTATGTTATGCCCCAATAGTTTTAACAAACTTTCAAAAAAATTTTCAGGGGGCTTTTTCTTCCGGGGTTTTTTCCTAGGGCTTTTTCTTCCGGTGGTTTTTTTCCTAGGGCTTTTTTTCCGGGGCTTTTTTCCCGGGGTTTTTTTCCCCGGCTTTTTTTACCTAGATTCATTCGCCAAAGAATATTTATAGGAATAAACTTTTTGAATTGTAAAAGGGAAGAAGAAAAGCGCCAGTTATACAAACGAAAACGGGAGAGGGATGACTGTAAACTGTCAAAAAAAATGAGAAAGACCACTACATAATCTCAAGTATTGCTCGGAATGCCCACCAATCAACTGTTTTTTAAGTCTTTTTGTAATCAGTGTTAATTTAATATTATATTCATTCTTGAATCTAGGTAAAAAAAGCCCCGAAAAAAAGCCCCGGGAAAAAAAGCCCCGAAAAAAAGCCCCGGAAAAAGAAGTCCTAGAAAAAAAAGCACCGGAAGAAAAAGCCCTAGAAAAAGACCTCCCATTTTCGTTTGTATAATTGGCGCTTTTCTTCTTCCCTTTTACTATTCAAAAAGTTTATTCGTATAAATATTCTTTGGCGAATATACACTGCTATAATATCCTGTTTTATTTTTAAACTTTTTCAATAGTTTACTGTTAATTCCTTTGCGATGGTTTACTCCTTTACCAAAATACTTGTTAAAGAATTCTTCCCATATCCAGTGACATAAAAATACGAACATCCGTTCAACATGCTTTGCAAGGCGTTAAATATAATATGGTAAAATATGTAAACTATAATAAAATGCTTATAATAAATATAAAAAACTTTAAACTATAATAAAGGGGTAAAGAATTTTGCGAACTACGATATACGGAATAGCAGTCAAACGCGTACTTTCGCTGTAAGCCTGTTAGCTTGTCTACTTGTGACGTGCTACACCCTCTCCCGCGAGGGGCATCTAGGAACTGAATTGTGCGTTAGGAGCATACTTAACTATGTTTAAGTACCTTGGTATTGTGTCTCTATAGCGAAGCTATTTACTTTATGATAACAGTTTAGTTTTCTTTTCTGCTAAAGTTTTTCTTTTTGAAATATTGTCAGGAGATGTTAGTTCTTCAGCGAGCTGTCGACTACGTGTTCGAATTGCATCAACTTTTGAAGTACTGGGAACTGGGCAGATGGTGTCTAACATTTTCCCGGGTGTTACATTTGTGTTCGAGCCATTCTCAGGGTTTGTAGTATTCTCTGGGTCAGGCTTAGGGTTCACGTCATTTTCCGCGTTCGCGCCGTTCTCAGTTTCATTGAGAAAGGCGTATTCCGGTATCACCTCAGGATTGAAGGGATCGATACCTGTAGCGCGAAAAGCCGATGTTGCATTAGCCACTTTGGCAGATTTTGACCACCCTGCTGCTAATAATTTACCAAACTGCAGTTTGTTAATGGCTCTTGTTGGATTCGCCCGAAGAAATGAATTGCAGGCGGCATAATAGTAACTTTTAAAAGCTTTAAAAAATGCACGATCAAGTGGCTGTAGAAACTGAATCGTGTGACTAGGAAGGCAGAGCAGTATAATATCATTAGTTTCAGCGTATTCAAGAACTTCTATTGAACTACAGTGCGACGCATGCCCATCCAAAATTAGAACCATTGGCCCTTGTGGCTTGTGCGGAACAAAATGTGTCTGCAGCCAGTTTAGAAAAATTGTTGTATTTATGTAGGCCGACTTTTGTGATATATAAACCACACTTCCAGGTGGCATCCCATCTTCATATTCCCTCTTTTTATTTTTCCCTTTCAATATGGTTGCTGGTGGTAAAAAGGTACCTTCCCCATTACAAGAAGATATCACTGTAATGGTTTCGCCCTTTTTTCCAGAGGTCACTGCCGCTATATTCTTAGATCCTTTGCCGGCTATAACGTGTCCTGGTCGGTTATTTAACTGTACTCCAGACCACCCATATCAGTCGTTTTTTTCGAAAACGGTTAATCGTAGAGAGTCGGGCCAAATTTTTTTATTACAAAAGCCTTCATGAAGAATCGAATGGTGAGATTGGCATTCGCCAGAAAAATCGACATCCTGTAGAGTTTGCTCCAGAATGTCGAGAACTCCAAAATTTCAAATAGCACGGGGGGTCAAAAGTAGTATCGTTGAAAAGGTCTTTAAAAAATAAGCAAGTTTTGTAGGAAACATAATTTTATTACCCCCACCCCTTCTGAGGAATATTCGATTGAAGTTATTAAGTAATTGTACTGTTATTTAGGTAGGATGTAAACGGCCTAAGTAACTACATACGTCCTAACAATAGAAATGCATGGAAAATCAGCAGTGGATGAACACGGGCTGACAAGAAGAAGAAAACTGTTATTTAACTTTACATTTAAAAAATGTCTAAAATGTAAGTTTGACAATAGATCACCCGCTTTTTGATTTAATTTAGTAGTTGATCCAGAATTGCACGTTGATATTCATACTGTGAATTTAACCTAAAAAGTTAGGTTAAATTTTGAGTCTGGTTTTGTTTTACAAATTAGACAAGAGAGAAGTGACATTTGATAAATAAAAAGGGTTAACAAGAGTTATCATTACCTGTGACGAAGTGCAGAATAGTTAAAGTGCGTTAAATCCAAAAGAATATTATTCTCAGCTGGAAGTCTGCCATTGTTTACAAGTACTAAAGGAAACTTCAGGTGAATCCAGAAGAGTGCGCAGGAAGAAAGAAAGATACAGGGCCGTATTAAAGCTAAGTTTGTTGTTTTAAATGAATTGTTTGTAATTTGGGGGAATTTTGTAATTAGTTATAAAGAGTTCAATCTTGGAGGTGTTGGTGTGAATGTTGTGAGAAAGATCATTTTTAGTTTTATTGTGTTTAGAGTTTTGTGTTAAATAAAAGAAATTTTATGTCTGGTACAACTTATGAAGGGAGTTAGTTTTTTTCTGTGTGCCAAAGTTTTTTTTATCAAAGTTCTGTATTAGCTACATCGCCGAGAACCTTAGAGAACGACCCTGAGTTAAAGAAGAGAGTTTTTGCATATAATTTTTTGTATTATTCATTTAAAAGTTGATAGTGAATTTAATTGTTTTGTCACCTAGTGCGAGAAGGTTCCGAAAGGTAAAAAGCTTGGTTTATGTAGAAAGAGAGAGAGGTAGGTCACGGCAATATGAAACATGGCTAAAAATACTCAAGATACACCACACGATATTGTATCGACTGCATCTTTTGGAGTTAGCCAGGCTCCAGCAGCTACTATTCCAGCACTGAGCAGCATGAAGAGAACAATTCGGAATGTGCGGACCCGGCATGAAGCTGCCCCAGCTTTGCCTGTCAACCGAAGGGACATTGTTTTTCCAGAACAATACAGAAAAATGGGGAAGAATTTTTGATGTATGATTGAGGACCAAATGACGATCGGATACTGATTTTTTGTACATGGCTAAATCTTCAAGTGCTCACTCAAGCTGACCACTGGTACGCTGACGGTACGTTTAAAACTATGCCGCATCTGTTCTACCAACTAGTCACACTACATGGATTAAAGAAACATGGATTCCTTTGGTTTATGCATTATTACCGGATAAATCCCAAGAAACGTACCTTCGTTTGTTACAGGAGCTAAAAGAATTTCTGCCGGGAGTTTCGCCACAGACAATACTTACTGACTTTGAAACTGGGATGATAAGTGCATTAGCACAGCATTAGCACAGTTCCCACAATCTAGACATCGTGGGTGCTTCTTTCATTTCTCACAGTGCGTTAAATCCAAAAGAATATTATTCTCAGCTGGAAGTCTGCCATTGTTTACAAGTACTAAAGGAAACTTCAGGTGAATCCAGAAGAGTGCGCAGGAAGAAAGAAAGATACAGGGCCGTATTAAAGTTAAGTTTGTTGTTTTAAATGAATTGTTTGTAATTTGGGGGAATTTTGTAATTAGTTATAAAGAGTTCAATCTTGGAGGTGTTGGTGTGAATGTTGTGAGAAAGATCATTTTTAGTTTTATTGTGTTTAGAGTTTTGTGTTAAATAAAAGAAATTTTATGTCTGGTACAACTTATGAAGGGAGTTAGTTTTTTTCTGTGTGCCAAAGTTTTTTTTATCAAAGTTCTGTATTAGCTACATCGCCGAGAACCTTAGAGAACGACCCTGAGTTAAAGAAGAGAGTTTTTGCATATAATTTTTTGTATTATTCATTTAAAAGTTGATAGTGAATTTAATTGTTTTGTCACCTAGTGCGAGAAGGTTCCGAAAGGTAAAAAGCTTGGTTTATGTAGAAAGAGAGAGAGGTAGGTCACGGCAATATGAAACATGGCTAAAAATACTCAAGATACACCACACGATATTGTATCGACTGCATCTTTTGGAGTTAGCCAGGCTCCAGCAGCTACTATTCCAGCACTGAGCAGCATGAAGAGAACAATTCGGAATGTGCGGACCCGGCATGAAGCTGCCCCAGCTTTGCCTGTCAACCGAAGGGACATTGTTTTTCCAGAACAATACAGAAAAATGGGGAAGAATTTTTGATGTATGATTGAGGACCAAATGACGATCGGATACTGATTTTTTGTTCATGGCTAAATCTTCAAGTGCTCACTCAAGCTGACCACTGGTACGCTGACGGTACGTTTAAAACTATGCCGCATCTGTTCTACCAACTAGTCACACTACATGGATTAAAGAAACATGGATTCCTTTGGTTTATGCATTATTACCGGATAAATCCCAAGAAACGTACCTTCGTTTGTTACAGGAGCTAAAAGAATTTCTGCCGGGAGTTTCGCCACAGACAATACTTACTGACTTTGAAACTGGGATGATAAGTGCATTAGCACAGCATTAGCACAGTTCCCACAATCTAGACATCGTGGGTGCTTCTTTCATTTCTCACAGTGCATTTTTAGGAAAATTCAAACGGAAGGTTTTAAGGGGAGGTATGAAACGGACACAGATTTTGCTTTGAAATTGCGATTATTACTCGCGATAGCATTTGTCCCAATGGCGGACGTTGTGGACGCTTTTGAAGCATTGGTGAAGGAAGACGTCTACCGCCAGAAGTCCTGCCAATTATTGATTATTTTGAGGATACCTGGATAGGCCGCCCCCAAAGACGCCGAGAGTACCGTTTACCAAGATTTCCTCACAATCTATGGATTTGTTTTGATGGGGTGGTAGAAAATTTCTTTCGGTCTACTGTTTTCGGTAAAATTTTCTAGACCAATCTTAAACACATAGTAACGTGATATACAAAGTAACTGTAAACGGAACAAAAAAATACAAATTCTGAAATTTGTGAAAGGGTCTAAGTTCATAATAGAAGCAAATTCAAAAGGTTCAAAGTCCAATGTGCATGATATCCTATCTATCCAGAACTTTGACTGGTGCATGCTTGAGGCTGTTGGTAATTGCTCAAGAGTGATTTATAGTAATCTTGGTACTCGTCAGGTAAGTATGGAATCATATCTTTTAGATTTTGTAGCTTGTCTTTGTTGATTTTCTTTTGAGAAGTCAGATTAGAAATCCCGAGTTAGATATTTTCAGGATAGACGCGTTTGCTATATTCGTTTCGTGGTATTAAGGTAACTGTCAGCAACAGCATGAAGGTTTTTAAAGTTTTCTGGTTGCATTCTTAACATGTTGCAAATGCCGTGTGTCTTTTATCATCCTTTCTATGCAGGACGGAGTAAAGCATTTTTCCACTCTCTTCCTCTTTTCAATCAGAGCAAAATCTGTGTCACAGGGCATATATATGAATGTCCGGAGACTAGCCCAAAAGTTAACTTTTACAGACATATTTTGGATAACTCGTCAGCCTACCCAAAAGTTAACTTTTACAAACATCTTTTGGGTAACTCGTCAGCGTACCCAAAAGTTAACCACTGTGTTTCACCTTTATGCAATCCCGAGCGGATATCATCTTTTAAATATGAGCAAACGATAACTATGTAGATTGTACAAAAGTATATATTTAAAAGACATCCAAAAGTTGAACTGAGAAACTGACTAAAACTCAACTACTTATCATGCTCAAAAGCTAACTTGACAGTGTATCTATAAGGCAATCCTAGCGGATATCCAAACAATGGTATTAAAGATTGAATTAAGGTTAACCAAAAGCTACGTTTTTATCTAAAGAACGCGTAAATAAAAATGCTATGTATTATACAAATAATGTATTTAGCAGTTATATTTTCCAAATAAGTGTTTAACAGTTATGATAAAATTACTGATATACATTGACGTGATACGGGCAACTAAACTTGTAATTTTATTAACAAAAATTATGTTGATCTGCTATAACACCACAGTCTTACCTTAATCTCGCACCAGGTGACACAAATAATAGTAAGTCAGGAGTTTTGTGCGGAAGGTTTTCTTCATATTGCGGAACTTTTTGTCCACTATAAGGTCTGTCAATCCTGTGTACCCATGTTTATCGAACTCTTTCACAATTTCCATCTTTTTTTTTGCTTTGGATCCCTAAAGCCCATCACCCGCTCTCTATATAAATGAACCAGCTACGTTGTTGACCTTTTAGTCCACTGAAATTCTTGCTGTTGAGATGCTGTAATAATAGACAATTATGTAAAATTATGTTAATTTGCTTATTATTCATAAATATTTACCTTGTGCTTCTGAAACTCCTACAATTTCAGTTGCATCTGCCTGTTGCACAAAATAATCGGTCGCGAAATTTTCATCTGGAAAAAACGATAGTTTTTATTAAAAATCACATGTTTAGAAATTTGCCATAACTTCGACTTTTACCTATTATAAATTATTTCGTTAATGAAAACGATAGTACATCATCTAACGCAGAGGTCGGCACCCTAAACGTTGTCCCGTGTCACATTTTCGTATTTCGTCAGTTAGCACATGTTGGCGTGTCACTGCTGTAAATGAAAATTAAAAACAACGTCTGAATTTTGCGTTTATTGTATATAATTACAGTATACATACACCATTTTAAAACCCTTAAGTTACATACTTTAATAAACCTAACACTAGTAAAACAATTAGATAAAAAGGAAACGCAAAAGTTACAATTTATTAATAACATCAGAAATTTCTTGACATTTTCAAGCGTTACTTTGTTAAAATCCATGATTATATAAATAATAAATATTAAATAAAATATCGATTTTAACGTTAAAATTGATATTTTATTTAATATTTATTATTTATATAACATCAGAAATGTTCGGTTCGAAATTGGTTAATTTTAATTTCACGCATGCTTCTGAATTTTTCTCACTCAAACGACTGCGAATAGGGCTCAATATATTTTGTAAATGTGAAAATATTTGTTCACAAATATAACTGGTGCCAAATGGGGTTAAAAGAGCAAATGCAACTTTTTTCATAAATTCGATTTTTTTTGGCAAAGAATCCCAACAAGAGGCTATTAGTGAAGTGCAATTTACCTTTTCCTCATCTAATTCTGCCCGCAATTTTTTTAATTTGTCAGTCCACAATTCTGAAGATTTAAACTGGAGCAGTTCCATTTCCATCGATTCTACATTTAGAAATTCAAAATATTCCAAATTAATATCTGCCTCGGTCATTTCTTCTGGTTTTATCAAATATGCAAAAATAGGGCCGTGGCGTTGTAAGTCTTGAAATCTAGTTTGAAATTCGTCCTTTAAATGCTGAACGTACGTCAGCATGGCGTTGGTATTCAAATTAAACTTTTCTCGAAGTACCAAAGACTTTAATGTAGGAAAGTACCTAAAGTTTTTGGTATCTACGTCTTTGTAATACACGTCGAGTTTATAACAAAATGTTTTCCAATCTTCGAATAAATTGAGAACTGTTAGTTGACAGCCTTGTAGTTTTTTATTAAAAACATTTAATATGTCGGTTATATCTACCGAAAAGCATAGATTTATTAAAAAGTCATCATTATTTAATTGTGGAAAATCAGAGAACTTGTCTATTTTCTGAAGAAATATACAAGTTGCATCGTAACAATCGAAAAACCTGCGCAAAACTTGGCCCTTACTTAACCATATTCTGATTCTAATTCTTCTAATAAATTCTTAAATTGTCTATGTGTAAGAAATGAACGCGAAATTATTCTAGTTACAATTTTAATAACTGTATTCATAACAGAATTTAATATTTCCTGCGATATCTTAGAACACAAACTCTCCTGATGCACGACACAGTGAAACGTTAATAAAGGTCTTTCAAGTTCTTTACTTAATAAATTTACAAACCCATTATTGCCACCTACCATACTAGGTGCGCCATCATCACTTGTCACAGAGAACAGTTTCGATTTTAAGTTAAGATGTCCCATTTCGTGAAAATTTGTAATTTTTTTAAGTTCAGCAGTAGATTGTTTTGGACAGTTCTGGGACACTCCCCCCACTCCTAACCTTGAATCCAAGGTCAAGGTCAACTCTCAAGGTCAAGGTCAGATCTCAAGGTCAAGGTCAGATCTCAAGGTCAATGTTCAAGGTCATTGTCCTTGAATATTAACCAAGGTCACTCCCTTAGACCAAGGCCGAACGCAAGACTAGAGCTAGTAATTGAAACAGTGTAACATTTAATAATTTTATTTAGAAATGGTATACATTTATTAATACAGTATTTATTCACACAGTATTACATTTGAACATGTCGAGTATCCTCAAAAAATATCAATTTTCTTGCATGTGTTGTTCGCATGAAAATCAAGATTATCAAAATCTCCAGTAATTTCTAGGTGTGTACGATTCAAGTATTTTGAGTTCTTCAAAGCAGCGTTCTTGATAAAAGTTTTGTCGAACCACTCATCGAATCGGGTATCACAATTTACTTTGGTATGTGGAATATCAATACTTTTAATTCCTTTGCTAATACAGCTGACAGGCCCTTTAATTTGCAAACGCTGATCACAAGAGTTGTCTAGCATCACTAGAAAGTTATTAATAATTTGCGGTTTAACTTGTAGCATACAACAATTGTAGCAGTAACCTAAAGAAGCTACACCATCTAATACGTACTCAACAGTTAAAGTTGGGTGCAACATGTTTACAGCTCAAGATAAATTTTCAACTGCAGCAAAGTAGTTGTAACATCGTTTATATAGTTAGGGAAACACAGAATTAAAGTTTCTTAATATAAGTTTTATTACATTTAAACAAAGTAATACAAACAATAGGATTATTTAAAACAATGTCTAGAAATGTGCGAAAGCAGTGTGTTTATACCAAGTTGAACGTTCCGACCTGAGTCAGTATTTCCAGCAACATCTTCGCCCCTTTGAGTGTGTTCGTTCGATTGCAATTTGTTTTCTAGTAGTTTTAGAAGATAATCAATTCCATTCAAGTTGGCAGCTAATTCGAAACCGTTCAGAGTGTTGAAAACCTCATCCAGCAAACCCTTAGCAATTTTAAATTCATTCATTAAATTAGCAAACTTGCAGCTTTGAGACCATCGGAGGTGTTAAGTTAGAGGATCATCCGCAGATTCCCACTCATAAATTCGAATTCCGCAGGAGTAGCATTGAACGTCGTCAACACCTTCACAAGCACGAAAGAAACCTGCACTGGCAAGGGATTCAGGAGATTGAGTCCTGATCCAATTTGTTCGAAATGTTTTTAAACGTTCCAAATACGATTGGTAATATTGACCGTTAACTTCGAAACACATGTTGGTTGTAGATGTCGAGAACAACTGACTAACAGGAAGCTGCTAGTCCGTGTTTATATAGTAGAAGTCGAATGGGCGGAGTCATATTGGTTGAGGTTAAGTGTGGTTGGTTCAGGTATTACTGGTCAGACCAGAAATACGCAATATGACCCAAATACGGATCGATACATCGAACCATAAATTTTAGTATTGGGTCCACAACCTGTTTCCTGTAGCAGTGGTGAAGCGATCCGTTGATAGGGAACGGTCGGCTGGTAAATTTCACCACGTCCTGGAGGAGCTCTCCGTGACTCATTGTCGTGCAGTGAATTGTTGCAACCGCATATAGTTGGCGATCCTCTGTCGGTGTTGATGGTGGACTTGGTGGTGCATCAGCCGGAAACACGCCTCCGACAAACTCTCGAAACATATTATAAAAGTAGTATTGGTCTTCCAGAGGAAGAACTTCATTAAAGTCGTTGTATACGAATGCCGCCATGGTAGGAAACTGATTGGTGCCACTTTCAAAATTCGATTAAATAGTGAATGTTGAACCTTGAACGGTAGCGGAACTGGTAATTTCAAGGTGAACAAGTAGACTGTCAAAAAGACCTTGAAGAGTTCCCCCACCCACTACAACCCCACTCTCACCCCCACCCTTCCCCAACCCCACCCCGCGAACTCATGTAACCTTGAAATATGTGTATATATGAATAGTTTTGAATCTACGGAGGTTAGTTCAAAATCGTCAGTGTGTAATAAGCCGTAACGTAAGAAACAAAAGTGCTATGGATAATTTATTACAGTGTATCGAAAATGCTGCGAATCAAGTGAAGCATAAATCTGCTGAAGCGTCTGTGATAAGCAGTGCAAAGTATTGTCCAGTACTACTACGACGTCGAAGCTATCCTCTCAATAAATCGAGGAGTAAATTCGTCGTTGTTGGTTTGTCTGGCTACACACCGTTTACACCTGTTATACAGTTGCATGGTGTTAAACATGATTTGGTAACATTAGACGAGACTGAATTGAAAATTCTGTTTGAAAATCGCGGAGCAATAGCAAATTATTTCGCAAAAGATGTTCAACTACAGTCATTGAATTTAAGCGGTTCAAAGAAAATTAACTTTCAAACAGTGGGTCCAGTCAAAGTAATATGTGTTAAGGACCTCACTGAAGGTGGTGGTGAAATTTATCTTGGAGTCGAGTCGTTGTTGGAATTGTGGAGTTTACAGCATTTAATTGGTTATGGCGCTGAAATGCTGAAAACATTGGAATTTTCAACATTTTATACAAGTATTATAAAAAGTGTCGCTCAAATATCAGGAGACGTAAAACAAAACATTGAAAGTATTTTGTTAAATCTGAATATCAAATCAGAAAACGTTGAGTGCATGATTGAAATGCTAAAATATTGCGAGGATATAATAAGATGCGATATTGAACTTGAACAATATTTACAAGTACAGACGCAATAATTAAATATGTGGATGGCTTATGCAGAGGCTTCCAGGCCAACGGCCACGGACTTACGTACATCAATAATCAGAGCTGAAAGTGAGTTTAGCGACTTAGTGTTCTATTACGAACACGAAAGTGTGTATAACTTTTGGAGCTACTGTAGCAGTGGACTAGAAGAACTTGCAAAATCGGCCAAATTGTATGAACGTGCTGCATCCCTTTGTCGCGAATTTCTAGACGGTGAAATTTCTGTAACGAACTTGATTGCACAACTGGACCGTATGAAGTTGGACACGGAAGAAATTAAGAAATTTAAGACTTTGGAAGATCGTAATGATGGTGGTAAAATTTGATATGACTAGAAACAAAGTGTATGATATGGTTGCATGGAGATATGCCTATGAAGCTGCTAGAAAAGGAACGTGGCAAATTGCAGCGTTAGATCGTAGCAGATTTAAAAGAAGAATTGTAGAAACGGCTACGGTCCTGGAGGAGGTTTTGAATGTGAATCATAGGACTCTCATATATATTGAACGTTTTTTATAACTTTATTAACAGTATTAACTGTGTTAACTTAACTATTACTAGCTTTTAGATAATAATGTACAATAAATGTATTAATCTTCTAGTATGTGCGTATGGGAAATAAATATATCTCTTAACTAATTTTATTTGAAATTTATTAAATGAAACTATTTCGTAAATAAAAAGATTTATTGAAAAACTATTGCATTACATAGTGTTGGTATAAATGATAAACGTTGGATAAAGCACAGTAACAAAGCGTTTTCAAATGATACATGCAGGCTGGTTTAGATGCGGTTAAAGCGGCTGTTCTTCAATTTCAATGATGTTTTTGCAGGTATATGCTCTTAAAAATTTAGCCTTCTCATTCCCTTTTATATAAATGACATCAGCATCTCGAACAAGTCGCTGAAAGATTTTTGGAAAAAGGAAGACTGGTGTATGTCCATCATCCCAATTAATACAATGGTGGTTATTCATCAACCAAGTAGCTTGCTGCTGAAACTGGTGGGGTAGTGTTGAGAAGGAAAATGGGGATTTAAAGATGTGATGTGAAACAGTCTTTCCATCATACGCAGCTAATTCTTTTGTAGTAAATTCTTTGTCAGACGTCTTGAAACCTTGAACATCCACTATAACAAACATATTGATGCTTCAGTACTAGAAGCGACACTGCTTCTTCGAAGGTGTCCGACCAACTGGAGTACTAATCATTTAAAGTTGTTTAACCGCTTTCGTCAGAGCATTATACGAAAAAACGCGATCATGCAACACCAAGCAATACGCTGTTGTATCGTCGGCTACGTTGGTGGCTGTTTCAAATTCTAATCTAAACACCACTGCATTCGCCTGAATGTAGTCTTTTTGATTTGAGCAATCTACAACAATAAGAGGAGCTACTTTCTTGAAGTCCGGTAGAGATAGTATAGGCTCATCGTGTTTCTTGTAATATGTTGATTGGAAGTGGGAATACATGTCGTATAGGGTTGCATAATGATTATTAGCGATATCGATATTCAAATTATCATATGGATATCTTTCGGTGTTCAAGTATACTCTAATATTTTTGATATTGCAATGATCGAATGAACTCGAAACTTTATTTAATTGTCCAGATCGAGCCGTTTGGAAACCAAGTATAACTTGTCGAGGTGTTTGCAATTTTGTGCTGGTTGCGATAGCATGAGAATGGAGAGTATTGGTATGCACACCAGAGATTACATGAAGTTGCCAACTGCGA
The DNA here is from genome assembly GCA_963082805.1 of Hemicrepidius hirtus. Taxonomy (NCBI): domain Eukaryota; kingdom Metazoa; phylum Arthropoda; class Insecta; order Coleoptera; family Elateridae; genus Hemicrepidius; species Hemicrepidius hirtus. Next base: position 29,632,647 of record OY720161.1, on the reverse strand, counting down.
AACGCAACTTGTGTGTCGATGTTCTTATCAATGTATTTGGTTAAAGCCAGTTCCTGCGCAAGGCCTGCTGTAATATGGGGAACTTTCCAATAAATTTTGTCAATCTGAACTTTGATTGCATCAGTCGCCACGGCGTTGGCAAGATAAACAGCATCGTCATCAGTATTACTTCGGATTAATACCAATTCTTGTCGGATATTCAATACAACCTTATTATAATCTTCAGCGAACCCCAACAAGGTTCTGAGAGGGATGCAGACATTAAAATTACCGGAGGCATCCGTTATAGAACTTGAGCTATCAGGCAACCATCCGGCGTTTAGAAGTTTTTTAACATCTTCGGATGTATTGGAAACATAACCTTTCATAGTAGTTGTTATACCAGGCTTAGTTACAGAATCAATAACAACACCGTTCATTTCATATCGAATTTCGCTAAATAAGTGTGCGATACCATTATTTACAAATTTCGCGGTTGTAGGACCTCCCGCTGCTTTAAGTAGTTTTCCTTCTATGTACAAGTGGCTTAATCCGGGTAGAGTAGACATATCTTCTTGTATAGGTATTCGAATTTCATCATTATTGTTAAAACTGGTTGTGTACGGCTGATGGGTGTGGATTTGATTACTAACAATGGAATTGTCGACAAACACCTTTTCACCAATATTCAAAATACTCATTGTAGCAACTGATAACCCAACGACTTGAGGAATGCTTTATTCTTGTTTGTTAACAGGTCGGAAGTCGATCTCTTACTGACCTTGGAGCACTTGGAAGGGGGCTTGTTATATCCTTTTTGAATCGGCTGCAAAGGATTGCAACCGTAACCGTGCGAATGGAATATGAAACCCATTACACCTTCTTCAAATGTAAACCTACAGTTATGGTTTCTGAATTGAAACTGACCGGTCGATCGTCCTGATCAAGTATTTTAATTGTAATGTTCGTAATGGTTTTAGTACTGATAGGTAGATAAATAACTGGATTTGGAGACTCGACGATTTTGTAGCCAACCGGGACAGTAGGAAAGAATTGATGAATTGTATGGCTTGGTTTTCCATTGTTATAAGACCCCACAGAAATATTACAATGTATTAATATGGTATTAACTTGCATTATTTTGGTTATGTGTTCAGATTCAACCACTTTATTTTTTGAATATATTTTTTTGTCGAATCCTAGTATATCCCTTATAGAGTTGTCATATTCGAAGTCTATTTCATGAGAGGCCTTAATCTGGGTTTTCATAGTGCTTGCATGTCCTCGCAGGTCCACGTATTCCCTGTCGCCAACATTACGATTTAATTGCGACTGTATGTATTGGTTGATGCCATTAAGTTCATAAGCACCTTTCGGAAATACAATATCTGGTCTACCGACGAGTCTAAATACATTTTTTGGCTCCACAATATTAGGAATGCTATTGTACGATTCAAAACTTAGTAATCCCAGAACATATTCTTGTTCAGATTCCAAAAAAATTGGAGGATCAAAATCGACGCTTAACACCGACGTATTTCCGGAAAGTGTGAAAATGGTAGACATTGCGATGCGTTGTATGCAAGAAACAACAGTACACTGACGTTGTAAAAATCATCTTGCACAGCTATATAAAAATTGCAAGCATAAATGTCCGCAATTGTATGAATTTAACTTTTGATATCGTTCAAAGTTGTATGTAATCTTATTCCTGCTACCGTCGCTGCGGAAATATTTTATTAATTCCGGTGGTGGTTTTAAATTCCCTATACTATCAAAGTATTCCACGTTGAAACTTCGCTTCACGTAGGCGATCCAATGCGTACCAGCACCTATTTTATCGTCTAGGTTAACTACGCCCGATTCGTTTTCATAAATCGTCTGAGGTAAATCGTCACGCATGTAAACCCCTCGAAAATTGGGAATCCGTAATATCTTAGCATATTTCTCCAAATTCACGTTGGTAAGCGCTCGGCGCGGTAGCTTGACATTTAGTTTTTTGGCTGGTACGGATTTAAATACAGTCCAAATCCTTTTTTATACGGACCCAAATGCAAACCCTTTCCCACCGTTACAGCTTCCATCGCTCTGTTGTGACGCTCCTTTTCTTTCAAATCCTTTGCAGCGGCTTTGGCGTCACCGACTGCTTTCGCCACTGCTGCAGCACCGCCTCCCAAGGATCCAAGAGCGCTTAAAGCGGCAAATATGGGGATAAGCGGTAAAATACCACCCGTCTTAGGAATTTTCAAAATTCTACTTCTGGACTGGGCGATTTTTTTGTTTTTAATACCGCTTAAAGCTGTATTTACAACATTCATTAAATTACCGGTGTTACGACCTTTAATTAGTTTGCGAGCCCGATTAACAGCACCCGCAAAGCTTAACACTTTTGGCGAACGTCTCTTCTTACGCAAAGAACCCATCCCCAGCTTCGTTTTACCCTTCATAATGCCTGCAATAGCTAGCGCAGCTGCTTTTTCTCCAATTCCAGCGTCTTTTGAACGAACGCGACCACAAGCCTTCGTTCTATCAGCCTCGTGTCGGGTCTGAAGATCTTGATGTTGAGAATATACAATGTCGTGCTCCTTACAGGCTTCGTCCAACGAATTAATACCTCGATCTCCTCGAGCAAGTCTTTTTTTTAAGCGAGTTCCAGGACCGCAATAGTTATACCCGGGAATGTGTAATTCTACAGGCAATTTGTTTATAAGAGTGTTCACTAGTCCAGAACCTTTCTTGTCAACAGCTCGACGTCGAATACCGACGCTACGTTCGTAAACCAACATTTTAAGCAACTGCGACAGATATTCGAGCGTACCGTATTATATATATATATATACAGAGTGATGATAAAGTATCGCACAAAAATCATATTCTGGTTATTTAATGTTTTTGCGGAAAATCCTGAGACCCGTCGATTTTTGTTTTTAAATCTCCATTTAGACATATAATTTTCAACCCCCCACCCCTCAACCCCTAAGTGCTAGCAACCCCAACTTTAAAATTTTAAATAGAAAGATACCCTTTGTGATACCTCTTTTGATAGGTCTTTTTATTCTTAATATAAGCAAAAAAAGTTTTTCAAAATCGGTTGATAAATAACGGAGTTATTTAACAAAATGTAATCAAATGAAAATGTCAGTATTCGACAAGAAACGGCTCAAACACGCCGTAAATGGTAACATTAAAAAGGGCACTTCCTGACCTAAAAGTGTGGTTTTGATCGCCCATTATTTCTACGCTGTGACGTCATAATTTTTTTTTAAATGTCAACCCCATTATTTACATTGATTACATTTTGTTAAATATCTCTGTTATTTTTCAACCGATTTTGAAAAACTTTTTTTGGTGATATTAAGAATAAAACGACCTATCAAAAGAGGTATCACAAAGGGTATCTTTCCATTAAAATTTTTAAAGTTGGGGTTGCTATCACTTAGGGGCTGAGGGGTGGGGGGATTAAAATTACCTGCCTAAATGCCAATTTAAAAACAAAAATTGACGGGTCTCAGAATTTGTGCCATTATTTCTACGCTGTGACGTCAAAATTTTTTGTTGAATATCAACCCCATTTTTTACATTGATTACATTTCGTTAAATATCTCCGTTATTTATCAATCGATTTTGAAAAACTTTTTTTAGTTATATTAAGAATAAAGAGGCCTATAAAAAGAGGTATCACAAAGGGTATCTTTCTATTTAAATTTTTAAAGTTGGGGTTGCTAGCACTTAGGGGTTGAGGGGTGGGGGGTTGAAAATTATATGTCTGAATGGCAATTTAAAATCAAAAATCGACGGGTCTCAGGATTTTCCGCAAAACCATTAAATAACCAGAATATGATTTTTGTGCAATACTTTATCATCACTCTGTATATATATATAATTTAAATCACATTCGCCAATACTTTAGTGTTTTGGTTACGCACATTTAAGAAAGGTGTCGAGAATGAAAAAATTTAAAATTGAAAAGCAAAATCACTCTTTGCCAATCGTAAATCATGATCAAACTTCATTGACGACGAACTATCAGAAACATGGTATTTTACTAGGAGGTGGGTGTAAGCGTGGACTTATCGTTGGTAGATCTAACTGTGGGAAAACGAACGTAATGATTAGTTTACTAGAACATTCCAACGGGTTGAGATTTGAAAATGTTTATTTATATTCGAAATCATTGAATCAACCGAAATATAATTATTTAAGGAAACTACTGCAACCAATACGGGAAATCGGTTTTTATGAATACGAAGACGGCTTAGAGATATTGAAACCTCAGGAAGCCAAACCCAATTCTGTAATTATTTTCGACGATGTGGCATGCGAAAACCAAAGTGTAATTAGAGATTACTTTTGTTTTGGACGCCATGCAAACATAGATTGCTTCTACTTATGCCAAACCTATTCCTCTATTCCAAAACAACTTATTAGAGACAACGCCAATCTTATTATAGTATTTCAACAAGATAAGACCAACCTAAAACACATACACGATGATCACGTTAACGTTGACATGCGCTTTGAAGATTTTAAGGACTTATGTTCACATTGTTGGAACGATCCATACGGTTTTCTAGTCATCGATAAGGATTCGGATGTAAACGGGGGTCGGTACAGGAAAGGAACACTTTCAAGGTTTAGCTAGACAATACATCGAAGACTTGATACGGGACACGGAGGGAAAATTCGATGTTCAGTATGGTGTTCGATTCGATATTGAAGCAGATAAATTTCATATAGGAAATAAAATTCTTGACTTCGACGGGGAAGACATGTTTATAATGGACGGCGGTCGTAAGGTTACATATAAAGGAACTCCTGGGTTCTACGAATTGATGTTTAAAAAGGCTCCTATAGGCTATACTACAAAGGATCATGATCAGTATAAAGACATCGTTAATCGGTCTGCTGCCAACCGTAAAAATTACAACGACAGCGAGCAAATAAGTGGTAATACCGGTCCAAAGTATCTAAATATTATTCGCAGTATAAGTACCCCCAAATCAACTCGGTTAGGTAAAGGAGTTCTAAACGTAAATAGCAGAAAGGTTGGATTTGTACCTTGGAAAAATCCGAATACTCTTGTAGAGAGAATGCAGATCTTGATAGCCTCGCAGGCTGCAGGACATACAGGACATAACAACGAAATTGTTAGCATCGTGAACGCTTTAAGGCGCGCAAAAGTTATTAAATAAGGTCAATAAATAGGCAAATGTTCAATAGCCACACCATACCCGCGTTAGCTCAGTTCGCGTTATCATGCCGATAGATAAGTTTGGAAGGCATATGCATCAACATCATCCTACCGATGTAAATCCGAAAATATATCTGGTGGAAGATGGCGAGGCTCTTAAACAGGAGATATCTGCAGAGACTGCAACTAAGATAGGGGATATGAAATCGGCTCTAAAGTATGATACCATCTTTTATGTAGTGGCTGTTAAAACTGATAGCAAAGGTCGGTTCGTAATTATTAACAGACTACCATCTGCACAAATAATATCAGTTGCTTGCACCCCATCTCTCGCGAAAATATACCTAAATGGTGTGTTGCTGGCGCCTGAGACGCTCGGTACACTAAATCCAGGCGATAAAATATCGGCTACATACCAACCCAATAAGAATACCTTGTTGAGTTTAGAATTTCTCATGAGAGTTCCGATACGGGATCATTAATAACGAGTTTTGTAGTAGAAGCTTCTAATTAAAGATGAACGTTAAGGAAGACGTTGTAGCGGAACTGCACAAACCGGCTAGAAAAAATTTCAAACGGAGACGTGTGATCATCAAGGGTCTAAACGATTTGTTTCAAGCCGATTTGGTTGAAATGATACCATACCAAAAAGTCAACAGAGGATTCAGATACATTTTAGTTGTTATCAATGCATTTTCCAAATATGTTTGGGCATACCCCGTCAAACGAAAGACCGGTCTAGCCGTTGCTACCGCGATGAAGAAAGCGCTTTCAACTACAAGTTCTAAACCGAAAAATCTACAAACAGATATGGGTAAAGAATTCTACAACAAAGAATTCCAAACCCTGATGAAGCAATTCAACATTAACCATTATAGTAGTTATTCAAATTTAAAAAGCAGTATCGTCGAACGCTGCAACCGCACTTTAAAAAATATGATGTGGAAGCAGTTCAGCTTGCAAGGAACGTATAAGTGGTTGGATCTTTTACCAAAAATTGTAAAACGATATAATTCCACAAAACACTCAACCATCGGAATGAAACCGGAAGATGTTAATGCAAGTAATGCCGATGAAATTTTGAAAAGGGTCTACAGTCATATGAAAACGGTTGACCCGAAGAACATCAACTTTTCTGTGGGAGACCGCGTTAGAGTTAGTAAACACAGGACCGCATTTGCCAAAGGATACACACCAAATTGGAGCAACGAAATTTTTAAAATCGTAAAAGTTCGACTTACAAACCCTGCAAGCTACATTTTGGAAGATGACGATGGCGAGGAAGTAAAAGGAGCTTTTTATGGGTTGGAACTGCAGAAAACAAAACAAAAAGGAAAAGAGGAAATCAGCTTCTGGTCAAGTGGTTAGGTTTCGATAATAGACACAATTCGTGGATATCAAAAAATGCTATTGTATAAAATGTACAAGTTTTATTCATGAATAAAATTTATATCACAATTGTAACTAAAATATATAAATAAAATACTTTTTCAACAATTATTGTTTATTTATATTCTTATCATTATAGCGTATGGTTTGCTTTCTGTAAGCAACTACCACAAATCATATAAATATTTACAGGTCAAATAAGCACATATTATGTACACACTATCTATACTTATAAATACACGTAAACTAAAAATCATATTAACAACTATTGTACAAGAAAGTTTCGGGATCGTATACCGTAGGACTTTTGCTGCAAAGTAATAACCAGTACCGCTACGACTGATGAAAAAATGGTTAATTTTGATCCCGATCGGAAGCCTCCAATAAATCAATCAAAACATTTAATCTGTCATCAACGTCTAGACCTGGTGTCGGAATAGCCAAGTGACCCCACGCCAGAGTTTTCGTGGTATTGGGAATAAGGTAACGTTTATCATCAAACGCTGACAACCCAACCTTATTTATCAGCTCGGTGTACATAGTGTGTTTACGGGATCTAAATACAAAAAACTTGCAAAATACCTCACTCCGCCTGTTCTCAGCCACTTCTTGAAACAGGTCAGCGGTGAGATACTTTGCAACTGCACTCTTGGGAACACCCTTTGCCTTCCGATCGGCACCACTTTCGAGGTTCACACAGTATGATTTTGCACCTGCACCATAAAAACTCTGTATAGGGAAACCGCCATATTCGTCTTTCATCTTACCGACGACAGACACATTCTTGGGCATTCCATGGAGAGCGTTCTTAAATTTAGAAGTGTCAAATTTGTCAAGATGCTGTTTCGTCGTCATAAAAATTGTCTGTATAAATTTCAAGTACGAAGGAGTCAGTATCGGTGTACAGCAAGGAAACGTTATTGCCATAGGTATTTTTCAGAAAACTGTAATAAAAATCGTACATAACGGTTTTTGAAATGTCTGAAACACAAAAACCTGCATAGCTAGGTTTGTCGTAGTAAACCGAAGTTCTGTTCAACTCAACAGCAACTAAATTTTCACAAAACACGGTTTTATCTTTAAAATTTGGTCTAGCAATTAAACTTTCGGCACCAATTCTGTTACCAATCTTCTCCCAATGACTGACTAGTCTGACATTAACCCTCTTATCCACGTTCTCGATCGTCTTACCGAACACGCTGTTGTTAAGCGCCTTAAAAAAATCTTTCTGAAATTCGTTCGTAGACCGGTTTCTTAATTTAGTATTTAAATCAATATAGGAACGCAACCAAGGGGTCTGTACAAATTTGAGTACTCTATGAACTTTGTCCAAAATCAAACCGGCTTCTAAACACTGTTTTAAATTTCTGTAGTGGATTACATACTTAAATTTGTGTTGTAAATTTGGAATTAATTTCACGTTTTTCAATTTACCGTTAGGCGGCGCGATAAGTTCGGGACAAAAGGGTAAATCATTGTGGAGATGATGCAGATTTAGGGGATATCGCAGGTCCACTTCCAGCGCATACCCAGTGTCGGATTCGTCCGAAGCGTGTAAAACATTTAACGTTTCAATTTCTTCGACCCCTAACCAACTAAAATCGTGTTGCGGTAAATATTGACGCATGGCATAGCCATACAGATTTGTTGCATCTAAATACATGATAAAAGAATTGGGTTTGGCGGGATCATAATTCTCCACGAATCTATTATTAGCTACAGCCTTTCTACCTATACACGTACTGACTCCACCGCGGATACCTTTTCTGAAAAAGTGCAGCATATCCATATCAGTCAACAGTTCTAACTCTATGCCCGTGTATTTCAACATGGCATCCCAGCTTAGTCCAGGCGAGGTGTAATAATGGGCCGGATCTAAACTGTAATGTCTCAAACATAGAGCTCGAAAATTTTCAAACACGTCTGCCAAAATTAACACGTCCGATTTTAGATAAACGTCAGAGTAGTCTCCCAAAGTTTTACAGTCGAAAGTCGTCCACACTTCCACAGCGCGATCGTAATCAGCTGCACTAATGCCCGTACCATGTAACGAATCTAAAAATTGATCGATAGTGGGTAGTGCGGTTTGATCTAATTTTGAAAAAGAGTCGATATGTGAGTAGGGGAACACACCTTTCTGCCTCATAAGGTCGAATTTGACGCCATCACCGAATTCCCTTTTAATCTCGATACACTGATCGGAAGATAGATTCTTAGCCAACTGCGATAGCGAACAATTCATAAATCGGTAGCTGTCTAGGAATCTCATACTCAAATAAATTTTCTTGCCAAACGATACATACTTTTCTTTATTCATCGGAATAACGTCAATTTCTTCATTATTTAAAGCAAGCTGCTTAACGAAAAGGTGTGAATTGTAATTTAAATTATGAAAAAAGATCGGTACGAACGTTGGAACATTGAAATTTAGATTACAAATCGAATGTGCAGCTCCCCGGTAGTCTCCAGTAAGGTGACAGTGGTCCTTAACTTTGTCCTCAAGTCGATCGAAAGCTAAGTCGCAAATATGACATGTAACGGCATCTTCGTAATTTTGAATTTCGGAGGGATTTAAAATTTTCATCGGTATCACACGCTTTAAATGGTTGTCATAAATCAAGTGCACATCCCTTTCCAGACGCTCCATGAATTCTGCTACGGCATTTCTACCGCGATAAATTTCGAATTTGGACAAATTATCATCGTATGAACATTTAACAAAGTATGCGAAAGAATGAGGCTGGTGTACACAAGCGGTGACCGTGAATCCCTTTCCAGGATGCGGTTCTACGGTATCCACGGTTTCAAAACGGTTTCAAAATCTGCATAAACGACAAAGGGAACTGTCATTTGTTTTTGATAATTTTGAAATTTCAGAACGTTCTGGGGAACCTGCTTCCCCAGTTTGTCAGTAATTAGGTCGGTCGACGGTAATTTCGTGTAAACGTGATTACAGTCAAAAGTCTGATGTTTAACCAACTGGGCTTCGGTACGGAAATAATGGAGACAACCGTCGCAAAAATGTTTAGCGCCATCCCTAGCAGTTATCTGCTGGGATACCAATCTCGACAAATCTTTTATCCAACAGTAATGACTATTACCCACCGAGTCAGTAGCAAGCAATAAATTTACATGACAGCGTCTTTTTCTGTCGGTGTAATACAAAGGTCCCACAGTTTCGTACTTCATACCATTCTTTGTCAGAACCGCTTCAAGACCGTAAACATTAATCGAAATTTGGGGATTATATCTTTCAAATTTGGAAATATCGGATAATCTGACCGGAAATTCGATGTCGTTGAAGACTAGGAACTCCCGGCAGTCGGGATAAGAACTGACTCGATTGGGTCGACCGGTAGGCTCACTAATAGCCGCGGTGACAGCCCAGCCGAAGCAGAACTCATCGTCATTTTGAACGTTCACAACCGCTTTCTTGTACTGTATCGGTTTCGGAAGCTCGAAGTATGACGAAGCTCGAAGGGGGTTGTATTTATTAACGTTCACGTGTAGATACAATAACTCCTTCAAAGCCCAGCCTGTAACAGACAAGTAGTAAACATTAGTCCTGTGCAGGGGGAGGGGGTTGCAAATCATTACCAGAGTCGCGCTCCTGAAACTCGGACGTCTTCTCATCCAGTATTGCAGTAAACTTATCATATAAACGATTAAGATCGGTGCCAAACGTTGCAACTTCATTTGCAGTGTTAAAGGATTTTATATCTTCTAATTCTTTCGCTTCCAAAATAAAATATCCAAATAATTCAAAATTTACTTTAACACTCTTAAACTTGACAATCTGCCTTTCCAGCAGCGGTATAATTTTATCTTTAATTTCATTCATAAACTCGGTAACATTTAGATGATAATTTACCGAAGTGATTTTGTAGCTGACAATACGGGACTGGAAGGCGGTTTGGTAGGTCGACACTCCTTCCCCCAACGGTACGAAACCAGCGCGACTGCAGTGTCTCCGGCTTCGAAGATGTCCGACGTAGCCGTTTCGAGACACGTTCTCATCGCAGACGTCGCAGTATCGGTTGGGAGTCGGTCTCAGTTCTAGAACACAAACGAATTAGCATCGCCGATGGAGTTCTAGAAAGGGGTACGAACCTATGGAGTCTTTAGTTTTCGGTCGTTTGGCTGGCGAAGGCTCGACACCTGCAGGATCCATCGAAGGCTCCACACAACTGCCTAAAACAAGCGAACCACTCTTATATACTCAACACCTCCAAAAAACCTTCAAGTATAGTACCGTTTTGCGATGGTCGACCTAACTGTTGGCAGCTGTCTCTTCGATGGCGATGCAAATTGTCGAGCCTGGTGAACCTCGAACCGCACGTGTCGCACAGGAACATCTCGACTCGACTAGGATCTGAGAAGCTACTATCTGCACAAACAAGGATTACGAAAATCGTTCGCGGCCCTTAGTAGCCTTCCCAGAGCTTATCTAAAAGTCGGAGAACACTTCCAGCTGGCACGACGTGGACGTTGGGAAACCAGCCACAAAAGGAAGGATACAAGGACTGGGCAGGCGTGGGTAGCAAGAAATTTAGGGCGTTGCCAGAGAGAGCTGTCTGAGCAACAGCGACTTCGCATCTATAACGCGCATGAACCTGAACTTGAGCAGTATGGTGTTTAACCGCAGTTGTTCAACTTTCTTGAAGTTGTCGGTGGACATCCATCTGTCAGCTGGTGCGGTCCTGAACTTCTACAGCTGGAACATTTTCCCAATCTTCGAAAACATTCTCAAATTCAGGACGCAACAGTCCGGCAGGTTTAAGCAAAACATTTTGTAAGATTTTAACAACAGGTTTACTTTCTTGGGGCAATTCTTTACATACCAGACTGACATCGCTGCCGGACTGTGTACATGCACACAACTTAACTTTCTTCGGTTGCAACTTTTTCAGGCTGAGTCTCGAGAACCGCGAAACTCGAGAACCTACACCTGGAGCACTGCATCCTATCACGACACCTTCACAAACACCACAACTTCCGGCACTAGAACCGGTATACATCACGAACAAAGAGCTGAAGACGAACTGACGCTGTCGAAGGGGGTGGTTTGTACTTAAGCACATAAACCGGTTAACCTTGGCCTTGAACCCCGCCCCTTTCGGGAAGGGGGTGGCCTTGACCTTGAGGGTAGTATTTTTTGAGGCCGTTTTTCGACATATATTCAAGGTAATTTTGTCTAGTTTTGGGCTCCACCGACGTCGCTGAGCCCAGCTCAGCGAGTACAAAGATTTCTCTATCCCCATCGATGAGGAACACTTTTCAAAATTTGACCTGAACGGAGCGAAGCGAAGCGGAGCGAGTATCAAGCTTCCTCCATCCCTATCGATGTGGAGCACTTCAAAATTTGACCTTGAAAAATTTTTTTGATGACATCACATGAAAAACCTCGGAACCTCGGAACTATCCCAGATAATTTTTCTAGACAGTCTATACCAAATACTTTTTTACTTAACCAGTTTCTTTTACAAAGGAATGCACTACCTTAACACCCCTCCAGACCCGTAACCACAGCTAAAAGTCAGTCGACTACAACCATCGTCGCAGTTATGTTGTTTTTCGGTAAACGTGACGGTGCACGACTCCAAGTGTCATTAGTGTCGTGTACTCTGAGGGAATATCGCTCAAACAATTTGGACAACTGTGATAGGCAAAGACACTTCACGCCTTCGTGGGAATTGGCAGAACTCATCATCCAGCACTTGGAGGGTCCCACACTGGGAGAGGGTTATACCCTCTTCCATTCGCAACCGTTTGGAGGTATTTTTACCAACCGGGCCGGTGAAGAATCGTTTTACGAGCTTCACCAGGTTGCAGGTTTAGTAGAATACTCCAACCGGTTTTGCACGTTAGGGGCCTTCAGAAGGACAGTGCTGCAGCGTTGAGCGTTGGTGTGGAGTGGAGTGGAGTGTTTTTTTAGTTTAGTTTAATATTTAGTTTAATATTTAGTTTAATATTTAGTTTAGTTTAATATTTAGTTTAAGGAATATTGTACAGTTTTTAATATACAGGGTGTTAATACTAAGTCGTTACACCCGAAAATGGCAGTTAGAACTCATTAAAACAAACAACTTTTTTTAGTTCCAATTTTTGATTTGGGGCCTCTATTCGTGGTTATTGGATTTCTTTTGTTTTTTTAACAATCGTAATAACTCCTTCATTTCAGGAAATATTTCAAAAAACGAAAGGTTTCAAAATGAGCTTACGGTTCTCTACAACATTTGTATTTAAAGTTATTTTATATTTTTTCAAATAACAAAATGGCGGCCGATCAAAAATTTCAAATCTCAATATTTTGATAACCACCCCATAGATTTTTGAAAATATATTTTTCTTAAAATCGTCAAACTATCTATTACAACATTTGTCTAAAACATTTTCTTCTATCTATGCAAAAAAGTGGCCTTTAATTAAATTACAGAAGAGCATGTGTAAAGTATCGACGAATTAAAAACAATTTAGATCGAAGTAGCTTTCCGCCATTAAAAAATAAAACAAAAGAACAATTAGATAAGTGCACAAAACTGAACGAGATACGTTTTAAAATGAATAATTATCAAGACACTGAACTTCGTGACATGCTTTTGGTTTTCGAGGAGGCAAGGCGCAATGCACAGGAAGCCCGAAGAATCTATCGGAAAAGATACCCAAATCGCCATCAACCAAGTAGCCAAATTTTAGATAAATTACGGTTAAATTACAGCAAAAATTACAGTGGTCAACTGGTCATGTTCAACCATATCAAGGACAGCATCTTCAAGTGCAATAGTTCGACGAAATCTGTTAGCATTCTCACTAATTGTTGGATCAAAACAACCAGACTCTGGTAAACATCTGCAAATTTTTCTAAAAATTGAGCTACTTGGTTGATGGCGATTTGGGTATCTTCTCCGATAGATTCTTCGAGCTTCCTGTGCATTGCCTCTTGCCTCCCCAAAAACCAAAAGCATGTCACGAAGTTCAATGTTTTGATAATTATTCATTTTAAAACGTATCTCGTTCAGTTTTGTGCACTTATCTAATTGTTCTTTTGTTTTATTTTTTAATGGCGGAAAGCTACTTCGATCTAAATTGTTTTTAATTCGTCGATACTTTACACATGCTCTTCTGTAATTTAATTAAAGACCTCTTTTTTTGCAAGATAGAAGAAAATGTTTTAGACAAATGTTGTAATAGATAGTTTGACGATTTAAGAAAAAAATTATTTTCAAAAATCTAAGGGGTGGTTATCAAAATATTGAGATTTGTAATTTTTGATCGGCCGCCATTTTGTTATTTGAAAAAATATAAAATAACTGTAAATACAAATGTTGTAGAGAACCGTAAGCTCATTTTGAAAACCTTCCGTTTTTTAAAATATACCCTGAAATGAAGGAGTTATTACGATAAAAAAAAAACAAAAGAAATCCAATAACTACGAATAGAGGCCCCAAATCAAAAATTGGAACTAAAAAAAGTTGTTTGTTTCAATGAGTTCTCACTGCCATTTTCGGGTGTAACGACTTAGTATTAACACCCTGTATATTTATCATTGCTATTGTCCTTTTTTTATTTGTTGCATTTATTTTGTAGGAATACTGTAACTCCATAATATTTTTTCTACAAATTTAATTACAAGTGAAACAATTCCAAATTTAATTAAAACTACAGCTATATAATAAACATAATTTATTTATTATGCTTACAACTGCACATCAATACCTTCTACACCAAGCTTTTGAAGATATTTTAGAAACTGCAAGTCATCTCTAGCCCCACCACCATTACAATTTGAAAACAAGGTATTGTATGCTGTAGCACCATCAAGCACGCAATTATCAATAATTGCGTTGTAGAAGTGCATGTTATCCAATTTCGCAAACGGTAGGTAGCAGTTTTGTAATACACAATCACTTTCGTCGACCACTGCACAAGCCATGTTTAGAAATGGTCTATCGTTATCGTCGTACCTTGTACATACACTAACACAATCTTTACACTTTTTAAAGATATAATCACTACTTGCGATATAACCCTTTGCCAGCCATTTCCGTATAAATTTATCAGATAGAAAATATTCTTGAATCCCCTTCTCCATTGTATTCCAGAAACACAAAAAATTATATTCGCTCCAATCAGGTCTAACGATCCTGCATAAACTAATTGTGTAGGTTTTCGCTCGCCTTCTGATGTTGTTATTAGTTCAAATAATGCTTCTTTGTTACCCTCATTTAAACGACGAATGTTAGCTCGATTTGCAGGATTTTTTTTCAACAACTTGCTATCGTACCACTGCGGTTTTAAGTTACTCTTCGACATTTTTAACACTTTACCCCATACTGTTTACGCGCAAACTTTTATATAGTATTCCCCACCATCACGTTCTGAGTCTGCGCATTGTTTACAACTCCCCACCTTACTATACGAGTCCTTGAAAATCAGCCAGTTTGCTACAAACACTCCTACAGTCAACATGTTGTTTCTGTACGTTCCAGACGAAGCTGTTTATTGGATTCATGATGATGCTGAAAGTCGATACCATAAGACTGGGGAAATACCAACTATAAATCCAGAACTGAGCTTCCCATTCCCCGAACCGCTTCATCCGCTAAATAGCGCATTATCCGATTTTTTTGGAGCGCAATATGGCGTCTTCCACTATAGTGCATCAGTTATTTATACAATCGACCCCTTGCATATAATTTCCCAAGATCGTTATCCAGCTCTACACAATTTAGTTTTGAGGGTTGTAGTTTTCAAGAGACTTCATGATTTATCAATCGTGAGTACTAGCGAAGAAAGTGATTCGGAGGGATCTGAAGATTCCGAAAATGAAAAAATGCCTCTCGTTCGCAGGAGATTGTCATTCGAGCACAACCTGCGGTAGCGTCAACATAGTTCCGGTAAAGTTGTTAGTGGCTTTGGCTGCCGTTTACGATGGGTTTCTCTATGTACTACAACCGCCAAATTCCATTTCCGCATCTATAACCTATGATCGTAATATGAGTAACGCTACTTGGTATAAAATGAACAACTCCGTCTTGGCTGAAATCCCTGTATTTAAAATACCTGTGAGAAATTTTACTGAAAATGGTTTATTAACTTTCAAGATAAAATTCCAAGCACCTACATACGCCGTAACTTCCAATTGGCAAACTATTAAGATAAGTGATGATGTGTTTAAGAACTGTACTGGCTTTAACAATTCCTGTTGGGTATCTGTAATTATTCTAGGAACTGTACTATTAATCATAGCGGCATTATGTATTGCATATTTTGTCATATATTGGTCAATGATGTCTTATAATCTTAGATAGTGTGTTAATGATAATTTTTTCGTTTCTGTGAAATACTGTATTAATAAATGTATACCATTTCTAAATAAAATTATTAAATGTTACACTGTTTCAATTACTAGCTCTAGTCTTGCGTTCGGGCTTGGTCTAAGGGAGTGACCTTGGTTAATATTCAAGGACAATGACCTTGAACATTGACCTTGAGATCTGACCTTGAGATCTGACCTTGACCTTGAGAGTTGACCTTGACCGTGGATTCAAGGTTAGGAGTGGGGGGAGTGTCCCAGAACTGTCCAAAACAATCTACAGCCAGTATATCAACTCCCTTAATTGTAGACAACATTGGAGCAAGGACACAGAGTTCTTCCTTAATTGCTTTATAGTTTGGATCGTACACCGGAACAACAATAGCTAACCTGGCAATATCGTTGACATCAGTTGACATTCAATAAAATAGTTTTCAACTGGTTATCTACATTGTTTGTTAAATCTGTTAGGCGACGCCGACGCTGTACCGTTCTTGCTGATAAAGGCAAATCATTAATGCGTTGCATCACTGCATTTCGATCTTTATCAGAATAATCTGAAAATAACCGCAACTGCAGAAAAGGCCTCTTTCAAAAATATACCGTCTGTAAAGGGTTTTCCATGTTTAGCTAAACTCAAACAGGCTACATAAGACGCTCTTAAAGTGTAATTTGTGAAACGAGCAAAACTTCGAAAGTTATTTTTTTGACTTGTGTAGTTATTCACTTTTGTTTTTATGTAAGCATATCTATCATCACTGCTCAAATGATTTAAGTTCCCGTGGTGTCTTGTAGAATAATGTCGTTTAATGCTGGATATTCGCATCACAATAGTATCTAAGCATAAACAACACATAACCCGAGTAGGATCTGTAGTTGTAATTATAAATCCATACTCTCTTGTCCCCTCATCATTAAAAAAAATTTAACCCCTTTCGGTGGTGGTTGCGCCATTGCAAACAAACTCAAACACCCTCTTCAACACTTTTCAACTCGCTGCTGTGTAAAAACTTCTGATATTCCCGGATTTTCCGAAAGAGATGGACACGGACGCAGCAGTCGCGCTCGCCAATATGCTGACCGGTCAGACGAATGATTGATTACTCATCGTTCTTAGCATTTTCTTAGCGCACAAAATCTGCTGTACGCGTGTTTTTAACAATTGCCTGGCGTGTCATTTGTTGACACGTGACTTGCCGACCCGTGATCGAGCGATTCAGAAAATGAAGATGAAATAGAAGAAGAGGATTTACAAACACTGTATGCCGTTTTTGTAATTGGTGAAACGCGCGGTGAAATGATTTCAACTGAAAAAATTACGGATTATGTGGAACGCGTAATTCCTGGTTACACGAAATATCAATTTAAAGAACATTTTTGGTAACTAAAAATGCAAAATTCTTAATTCGTTTATAGTAAGAAACTTTTGCAGGATGTTCCCAGAAACATTTAGTATGTTCTTCTCAGTTATCGGACCTGGGCTTAATGCAACAAATTCTACAAGCCACAGAAACCCAATTTCAGCTGAAAAACAACTCCTTATTGCTCTGTGTGTGATCAGTGTGTGTTAAATTTGAAGTTGGGAAAGCAACTGCCTTTCGGGCTTGAACACGTGTTAGCTATGCTCTCCACTGTATTGCACCGCGCTTTATACAGTGGCCAAAAGAGCAGCATGCTGTTGAGGTTATGGAAAGATTTGAAGCAATACGTGGCTTTCCAAATGTGATAGGCCATTGATGGGACGCATATTAAAATTCGAGCTCCAAAAGAAGATTCTCTTTCATATATTGTCACGAGGTTCCTAAAATGGTTATTCAGATAATAATAACACCCAATGTAATTACTTCTGTAAAATCAATATTTATCCAACATGCATGTATCACGCGCTAAGTATGCCAATATCATGTGTCCAGTTAACGTTATATTTGCATAAGATGTTGCAATACTGATGAATCAGCATATCAGGTTTCCTGAAAGATCTGGTGATGCACATGTGCATTTGAGGTCATGTCCAAGTATGGACACAAGAACCAAATATGGACACAGGAACTAAATATAGACACAGGAACCAAATATGGATATAGGAAATTAGTATAAAGACACAACGCTTATCCTTTCAATTCAGTGCGAGTGCAACTTACACTCAGCAACCAGCCAGCATCTAGACTCTTCGACCCAGCTCTAATACCAAGTCTAAATGGTTGGGTCCTTGGTGGACCCTTGGGCCTTCGTACAACTACAACAAGACCAGCCTGACCGGTGTCAACTTTATGCAGAACAACCCTTCAACCAACCATGGTTCACTTGGCGCTACTAACTGTTTTTATGTAAGCCCACCTTGATGGTGCATATTTGTTAACTTTGTAACTTTGCTTAAATATAATTATGTTAAAACTACTGACTGTTTAAATCCAGACTAGTCACAAATTACAACGTGACATTTGGTAGCGGGGTAAGAGAAAGGGAGACCACTCTATTATACTACAAGCGGTGTGCGATTCAAGAAGTGTTTTTACACACTGCTATGCGGGTCAAGTGCGATCTGTTCATGATGCCAGAGTTTTCAGGAATTCACCATTGGCACGCTTTGTTGAAATGCCTGAAGAGTATTTCCCAAATAATTCCCACATTATCGGGGATGCTGCATACCCTATCCAATCTCATATAATGGATCTTCCTTTGCATGTTGTTGAATATTGTCACGAAGCGTTTAAGATAATTATTGAAGTAATTAAAGTGATTGAAGTTATTACCTACATAAAATCAATGTTATTGCAACATGTTAAGTTTAATATTATAATTACACATAATGCTGTAATTTCCTCAATGTTAAGTATACTAGAAGGTCAACCTCACTCTTTATTACTCCACGTGGACTCTGACTTTTCATGTCCATATTTGGAAATACGAATACTCTATTTGGTAATGCAACTCTTCTAGTCCACGTTGACTGAAGGTCATAAGTGTAATTAGACATATAATTCTGCTGACTAAGGATATTAGGTTTTATGAGGGATTTTGATGGTCCTCGTGTGTCGAGGTTATAACCATATATGGACTTACAAACTAGTATAAAAGCAGAACGTTTCTCCATTCAATTCAGTGTAAGTTACACTCAGCAACTGGCCAACATCTAGACTCTTCGGCTCAGCTTTAATTCCAACTGGTTGGGTCCTTGTTGGACCCTTGGGCTTTCGTACAACTACATCAAGGCAGACCTGACTGGTGTCAACTCTAAGCAGAACTTTGAAGACTACAACCATGGTCTACTTGACGCTACTAGCTACATTTGTGTAAGCTCACCTTAATGGTGTATTTTTGTTCACTTTGTAACTTTTATTTAAATATAATTTATGTTAAACTACTGACTTGTTTAAATCCAGACTAGTCACAAATTATAACGTGACATTTTGGTGGAGTGCCGTTTATTATTTTGAAATGCTTTATTAGATTGTATTAAACATTTCAAAATGGGCTTTAAGTCCCTGTACGATGTCTGGATCTGAACATGTCAAGCATAAAACAAGTAGGAAACCCTTTGTACTTAAAAAGAAAACTGAATCTGATCAATCAACAATTCTTCCGGAGCATATAGCAAATTTTAAACCTAAATATACTGGTTCAGAGGTATTTAATAAGTCTAGCTCATTTTTTGAATATGAAGATACACTTAAAGCTCCTCCAACTGAAGTTTTTCGTTCACGGGTAATGACTTTAAGATCACCACCGGTTACAAGGTCAAAAATTTAGAATTGCGAAATACAGACAAGAAAACACCGTTAGTAAACAAAGTTGATTCCGGTGAGCAAAATATTATTGATTTAGTAGCAACACCAAAAACAATCTTTGGAAGTTCCTCAGGGTCTAATTCGCCAGAAAACGAAACCCAAGTTCCAAAATCTATAGATCCAGTGATCTTAAATAAAAATTTATTTAAATCAGTTGAAAATAACATTACAACAATGGCAAATGTAACAATTTCTGATGCATTTGTAACACCATCAACCCCAACTTTACCCAAATTCATAAGTCCCGAAACTTTTAATCCTGTAAAGGATAAAAATCCAGCTAAATTTTTAGAAACATATGAAAGGGCTGCTGCTGTAAACTCTTGGGCAGACGCAAATAAAATTTGTTTCTTTGGGTCTTTTTTGATGGGACCTGCAGCAATCTGGTACGAGAAATTTATTGCCGATCCCACTCATAGAAATTTTAAATGGGAAGATGTTAAAGCTTACTTCTTAAAAGAATACGCCGGAGCTGCTGTGAATCGCGAAACCAAATTTAAATTGCGATCACGAAAACAAGGTGAATTCGAAGATATTAACAGTTTCTTTTATGAAATCTTAGACGTGTGTTATAATTTGGATGAAAACATGCCCGAATCTGAAATAATTGATTATTTCGAATGTGGTTTACATCCCTCATACCAATATCAATTTTCGGTACTAGCTGATGATAATATGAATGTAGAAAAGCTTAAACGGTTGGTGCTAAAAATCAGCGACGCCAAGAAACGCGAAAGTTGGAAAAAACAGAAACTCCCGTTTTAAATATTAATACAACAAGTGCTTCAAGAACTTTTAATAAAACAAGTTACAATCAAGGTTAGGAGTCCGGTCTGAACCGCGCTAGTGTGTGTATCGTTTCGCTCCGAGCTCCGCTCCAGCCTTATCGTACCGGCGGCGTAGTGTTCACCTTGCGACATATTATTGACACATTATATTAATAAATAGCCCATTATTGGGCAATCTTATTCATCCCATAATTTTACCCTTCCCCTCTAGCTCCATTATGAATCCATCCCAACCAACCACAATGTTTTCCAGCGTGGCAAAAAGTACAACAATCCGTTTTCCGACTAAAGACCAAGCAATCATCATCAATGCAATCGAGGGCATACCTCAACTAGACCATGTTATCGCTGTCGGTTCAATCGTCAAACCACACAAAATAAAGTATATATCACGAATGTCCAATAATAGAATAGGAATTTTTCTCACAAACAAAGAACTTGTTGAATTCGTAGTTGATAACCACCCCAAAATTAAAGTCAAAGGTATTGAGACTGAAATACGTAAACTGATAAACACTGCCAAACGACTGATAATCTCCAATGCTTGCCCGACTATTCCTCACCACGTCATTGAAACAGCCCTCACAGCCAACGGACTCAAACTGGTATCACAACTAACATTCCTTCGCGCGGGCCTATCAGACCCACAATATCAACACGTTTTAAGTTCCAGGCGACAAATATACACAGCCCCAGATACCCCTATCCCAGAAACACTAATAATTACGCACGATAACACGAACTACCGTATATTCATAACATCCGACGGTATTGCGTGCCATATATGCAAACAAAATGGTCACATGGCTAATCATTGCCCACAAAAAAGGAAAGAGCTATTAGACGAAGATAATCTAGTAGCCCTTTACGGAAAAACCCCACTGTCAGAACAATCCTCGCCCTCTCCCACCGAAATTACTAATACAATCCCATCATCGAGCATAACCAAATCAGAACAAAAACAAAACACCTTCCAAAATAACCATACGGAAACTACCACCAGCACCCCAACGACTGAATCTTCCTCTTTCATTACACCAACACCACCCGCAAAACCAATACTAAAAAAAAGGAAGAAATCAACATCTTCGCAAGAAAGTTCACTAGACTATCTAGACGAATGTCTGGAACCTATTAAAGAGGTATTCGATAACCCTCCACATCACTTCCCCTTATCCTTCGAAAAATTTAAATCTTTCCTAGAAAATACACAGGGAGCCCCAAGGATCATGAATATAGCCATAAATTACACTGACAACCTTAAAGCATTAGCCGAAATGATCACATCTCTCCATCCACACGCAACCAAAAACCTTAAAAACAGGCTCACTAGAATCAAAAACAGACTTAACCGCGAAATATCAGAGGCAACTGGCGACGAAACAATGTATTCCTCGTCCACAGACGAGCAAGAATTAATTCATAATGATAATTCAATGGAACATTAATAGCTACTTTACTCAATTGGAACATCTGAAGCTACTTATCAAGGAGTTTACACCAACAATCTTATGCCTACAAGAAACTAATTTTAAACCTAACTATTGCGCTACTTTAAAAGGGTACACCACTTTCCACAAAAACCGCACAGCACAAAATATAGCCCGCGGGGGAGTCGCTACATTTATAAACAATAACCTGACATCTTTTGAAATCCCCCTGACCTCAGTCCATGAAGTGGTCGCAGTTCAAACTTACCTTCCACACCCAATTACCATCTGTAATATATATCTTCCTAACAGTACACCTATCGACCCTACTGAACTTAGCCAAATAATATCCCAACTTCCTCCCCCTTTTATCCTCGTCGGTGATTTTAATGCTCATAATACCCTATGGGAAGCTGCTTTACGAATAAAAGAGGACGAATCATTGAAAAAATGATAGATACGCACAACCTAGTCCATCTAAACAACGGGAAACCAACACATATAGACCCCGCTTCAGGAAAATTCTCCTCGATCGACCTTTCTTTATCATCCCCCCAAATCGCACCTCAACTAAAATGGGATACTCTCCCCTTCCCGTATAGCAGTGACCATTTTCCCATTACTATTGAACTACCAACCCCAATCCTACCGAATAACACTCCCGCATACGAACCAAAATGGAAATTTAAAGAGGCAAATTGGGTATTATTCCGTGAGACCATAGATACCCATATAGAAACAATAGACTACAGCGATAACATTGACATTAACGGCACAAATTTCAATAAAATGATTTATAATGCAGCGGAAAAATCCATTAACAAAACCAAACCCCCAACACGACACCCCCCACCCCGTGGTGGAATAAAGAATGCGGAACCGCAATCAAAGCTAGCAAAACGGTCTTCTACAAATACAAAAGAAGTAAGTTACAGGAAGACTTCATAGAATTTAAAAAACTTAGATCCAAAGCACGTCGAATAATTAAAGAATCTAGACAAAGATCGTGGACCTCATACGTTAATTCATTAACACCGACCTCCGCCCCAGCCGAAGTATGGTCCAAAATAAGAAGAATCAAAGGCATCCCCCATTCTAATAGACCCTTATCGTTAATAATAAACAACAATATTATTACCAACACAAAAGAAATCGCCAACACAATAGGAGAAGTCTTCTACCACAATTGCAGTAACAAATCCTACGACGAAGAGTTCCTTAAACACAAGCACGAGGTAGAAAACTCTAAGCTGCTAAATATACCATCCGATAACAACCCTATGGATGAACCTATACTCATGGATGAACTAACTAGTGCCTTAGGTAATATTAAACAAACCTCTAGCCCTGGACCCGACGGGATATCATATAATTTCCTTCAGAACCTGTCGACCAAAGGCAAAACTCGACTACTCAGAATCTACAATGATATATGGATGAAGCATGGGTTCCCGAACGAATGGAAACAAGCCTTTATAGTTCCAATACTAAAACCGGCAAAGGATAAGAGAGACCCGCAAAGTTACCGACCAATATCACTAACAAATGTGATAAAAAATTTTAATCTGGGATCGCAGCCAATGAATAAATAAACTAATTTATAGTGTGTTGAACAATAAATTGTTTATTCAAATTACGAAGACATAAAAAAAAAAATCTACGTTTCGCCACATGATTTGAGGCTTCTTCAGAAAAATTAATTATACAATATAGATATGGAAAAAACGAAAATTGACAATCTCATTTTTCAAGAAACAAACTTAAAAACATTTAGCAACTTTAATATATATCTAAAAAGTTGCTAAATGTTTTTAAGTTTGTTTCTTGAAAAATGAGATTGTCAATTTTCGTTTTTTCCATATCTATATTGTATAATTAATTATTCTGAAGAAGCCTCGAATCATGTGGCGAAACGTAATTTTTTTCTTTTTTTTTATGTCTTCGTAATTTGGATAAACAATTTATTGTTCAACACACTATAAATTAGTTTATTTATTCATTAGCTGCGATCCCAGATTAAAATTTTTTATCACATGCAACTTTTCAGCCGTTAAAAAAAAATTTTTGAAAGTTTTTGTTTCTGTATAAACATTTACTTTCAAATTTCAACATCACTAACAAACTGCATGTGTAAGGTTATAGAGAGTGTTCAAGCCCCTTTCTAGCTTTATTTCTAGGTTCTAGGAAATTAGTATTTATAACTGACGTTAAGCTGGGTCAGAAATATTTACCTAAGTTACCACTTAAGGCAGCTACGTCCTTTTGTAATTTTATTTCTTTGTCTGGCAATGCCGTTGTATTTTTCCTAATATTGTCAGGAAAAATACTTATTTTAGGAGGACCCAACGGTCTTCAGTTGGTATTTACACCTCAAAGAACAACCAGCACTTATTGCAGGGTTCATTGTAAATATAATTAAAGTTGTTTATTAAATGCGTTGTGTTTAATTAATGCAATTATTAGTACCAATTCAATATGCTGGCACATCAGTGCACCTGAGCTTTATTTATTAAAGCCCAATAAAAACAGAGAGAATAGTGAATCAAAGATTAGTTTGGTATTTGGAACGCAATAACCTGTTATCAAATCGTCAAAGTGGATTTAGAAGAAACTGTAGCACAATGGATCCCATAGTCAGCCTAGACACAGAAATCCATCAAGCCTTTAACAGCACTCACCAAGTTATCGCAAGCAGTTTTGACATTGAAAAGGCCTATGACCTTACCTGGCACACGAAGATAATAAATGTTATGCACCAACTAGGTTTAACTGGGAACATAATGGAATTCAGAAAACTCTTCTTGAGCGAAAGGTTCTTCAGAGTGAAACTCCAAAATTCTTACTCCAAAATTTTCAAACAAGAAAATGGCGTACCCCAGGGTTCCATATTAAGTGTCACGCTCTTCCTATTGGCTATCAACGACATAACTAATACCATACACAAACCGGTTAAACTTTCACTATATGCTGACGATCTAATAATATACTGCAGCGGCAAGAATCTCAATACTACCGCAAAGTTGCTACAAGAATCCATAAATAATCTACTAAACTGGTCCAAACTATCGGGATTCAAATTCTCGCTATCCAAAACCCAGGCTATCATCTTCTCCAAAAACAGGAAACAACAACCAAAACCCGATCTTTTCCTCAAATCCCATAAAATTGAATACCAAAACACCATTAGATACCTCGGAATGACTCTCGACTCTAAGATGACTTGGGTACCACATATAAAACACCTTAAAGACGAATGTCTCAATCGACTGAAAATACTTAAAGTATTAAGCAACTGCTCCTGGGGTGCACATAAATCAACGCTAATATCTATCTATAAATCCTTAATACGGTCTAAACTGGATTATGGCTCCATTTTGTATGGAACTGCCAATAAAAACATACTCAAAACTCTCGACTCCATCCACAACTCAGCCCTAAGATTGGCCATTGGTGCCTTTCGTACAAGCCCAATTAAGAGTATCCTATGTGAATTCGGCGAACTACCTTTACAATACAGAAGAAAACAATTAACTCTAAACTATGCCTGCTCATCAGCCTCTAACCCTAATAACCCTAATTTCCCAAACTCGCTAAATCCGAAATCTACCTCACCCCAACAGAAAGACACCCTCTCACTATACAGCAGATCTATCCAAATACTCACCACAATCAATCAAAACATTCCAACAGTAACCCATAATACCATTAGTAATCTACCGCCGTGGACTTTAGTGAAACCCGATGTAGTGAGTGATATGTGTCAATTTTCTAAAGAGGAAACCAATCCAATTCTTCTTCGCCAGTCATTCCAGGAAATAATCTACAAATACCACCAACATCTCCAAATCACAGACGCTTCCAAATGTAACGCGGGGGTAGGCTCAGCTGTAGTCTCTCCTTCTATCACAAGAATGTTTCACCTCCCACCGGAAACTAGTATATTTAGTGGCTAGCTTTACGCTATCCTAAAGGCAGTGGAACTTATTAAGGACATAACATCACATAATTCCTTCCTGATAATAACAGACTCCCTAAGTTCTCTACATGAAATCCAGCATAAAGAAACTAGAAATAAATTAGCCTCGCAGATTGTAGAACAACTTACAATACTTCAACTTCAACATAAAAAGACTGTACTGCTAGTATGGGTTCCCTCCCATGTAGGGATTACGGGCAACGAAAAAGTGGACCTTGCAGCCAAGGAAGTTTGAACTCCCCCAGTTCATTCCCAAATAAAGAAGTCTGCAAGAACGACCTTAAATCGGCATATATAGCTAACAAATGGCAACTTGAATGGAGCTCCTCGAACTGCAAACTACTACTGCACAAACCAAACATTAAACCAGGTATAGATCACCCCTACTTGAAACGTCGACATCAAGTAATCCTTACTCGACTAAGAATCGGACACAGTAGGCTAAGCCATTCATACCTATTGGAAAAAACGAACCAACCAATGTGCCCCCAATGTGCAGTACCTCTCTCTGTCGAACACCTACTTACAGACTGTCATTTGAGCAAACTAGAGAAACACTTCATATGCCAGATCATATAGTGGAAATACTCAAAGACCCCTACAAAGTGATAATGTTCCTACAAAACACCGGGCTCCTCTCAAAATATAGTTCTCCGGAAATTATGTAATCTATTATTTTGTAACTAGTTTAGCTAAGATAATACATTAGAATTTATTTAAGTTGCTAATAACCTATGTAGTTGAAGCAATAAACTTAATAAAAAAAAAATCAAGGTTAAATAATAAATATTAAATAAAATATCGATTTCAACGGGAAATAATAAGATTTATTCGCTTTATACGTATTTCGGCATCAACGTGCCATTGTCTAAAGCAATATAAGATATTATAACAAATGCAAAATATAGTAACTCCTTGATTCCATTATTTTAACAATGCGTGAAGCAGCTGGCCCCAGTCAACCCGTCGGAGGTCAGTCGCTTATCAGTGTTTTAAAAAGATATTTATTCCAAAATCTTCAGTAAAGGAGAATCTAAGAGATCAATTTGCTCATTCATTAAAGGTATGTTGTTTTTTGTGTGTTTATAAATTTCAAAAGCTTCTAAAATATTTAATTTATTTTTGTTATCAGAAAAGTGTAAAAATTTAATTGTATTATTAGATGTTAATGTGTGATTTTGTTCTAACAAATGTTTAGCAAAATTTGATTTATGTGCATGTTTATATTTGTAACAACGGATATGTTCTTTTTGCATAATACTGAAATTTCTAATTGTTTGACCTATACAGGGTGTCGCTAAAATATGGTGCCATAGCTTAACTACAGATTCCGGGGATCAAAATAAGACGATTTAATGCAACTTACCTCTATCCAAAATTGCTTCGTTAAAGCGCTATCGAACGCCAAAGATCTTCAAAAAATTTCTTTTTTTTAAATAACAAAAGATTGTTTTTAGCGATTAGGATGAAATTTGGGATGTGATTCTTTACTGGAAAAAGGTGTTTTTTGACATCACTTTTTTGTTCAGGAGTGTTGCGTAAGTGGTCAGAGGTTGATCATCCATAGGTAAAAAAGCTCATATTTTTTTAACAGTTCGGCCAATAGTTTTCAAATTTTTTTTACGGAGCGACATTCTTATTTCAAATATATTTTGTTTCTTGTTGGATTTCGGTATCTCCCATAGTTTAGGCTGAAAAAAAATATTTTGATTGACTGCAGTGCATTTCTTAAAACGATGTAGTAATCTAGTTGTCCCGTATGTTGAGAAATAAATGACGAAGAGACAATTTTTTGCGTAGAATCAACTTTTGCATCCGGGACAATGGTGGTCACATTGAGCATTTGCTGTAAATCTATTAATTTACCGGTGCTACAAAATAAGCTGAACCATATTGGTTGAGAAATGGTTCAGATTATTTTGCGCCACCCTTTACATACTTGTTAGTAATAAACTTTATATCAAATTGTCTCTTCGTGATTTATTTCTCAACATACGGGACAACTAGATTACTACATCTGTTTTAAGAAATGCACTGCAGCCAATCAAAATAATTTTTTCAGCCAAACTATGCGAGATACCGAAATCGAACAAGAGACAAAAAATATTTGAAATAAGAATGTCTCTCTGTAAACAAATTTTGAAAACTATTGCGCGAACTGTTAAAAAGGATATGAGCTTCTTTGACTGTGGATGATCAACCTTTGACCACTTACGCGACCCTCCTGAACAAAAAAATGATGTCAAAAAACACCTTTTTCCAGTAAAGAATCACATCCCAAATTTCATCCTAATCGCTAAAAACAATCTTTTGTTATTTAAAAAAATAGAAATTTTTTTAAGATCTTTGGCGTTCGATAGCGCTTTAACGAAGCAATTTCGGATAGAGGTAAGTTGCGTTAAATCGTCTTATTTTGTTCCCCGGAATCTGTGGTTAAGCTATGGCACCATATTTTAGAGACACCCTGTATATGTATACTGAATCACAATGTGAACAATTTAATTTATAAATACCTGATTTTAGCAAATCATTAATTTTGTCTTTAGCATTGAAAAGAGAGTATAGAATATTTTTATTTGTTTTAAAAGTGACTTTATATTTATTTGTGTTATTTATAATTTTACCAATCTTTTCTGAAATTTTACCAAAATATGGAATTGAAACGTATTTTAGTGTTTTATCAGAGTTATTAATGGAATAAACTTTTTGAATAGCTAATTTATAATTTTTCTTTTTAATTAAAGTGTCAATAAGTGTTGTGTTATATCCATTGCTATATGCAATTTGTTTAATAATTGAAATTTCTCTATTAAAACTATTTTTATCTAAAGGAATTGTTAGAGCTCTGTGTACTAAAGATTGATATGCTGTTATATCCCTTGGAGCCAGTGCAACACGTCACCCTTTAAGAATGTGGCTCAGTCCATGTTACAGGCCCTTTCTTTACATCCGGCGAACTGCGCTTTGGCCTTCCCATTTCACATTAAAACGTGATGGAATGCTGAAATATGCTTTCACTTCCAGGATTTTTGCCTGTTCCTTCGTTGATCAACAGAAGATCATGTTACCCCTGGCCTCAACGCCACGAGTGCCAACCCTCGGTAGACCGGTCAGCCAATCGGTTGCCCGCTTTTCAAAACCATTCCCTCTAAAATGCAAAGTCACGCATGCTCGGCTTGCGAAAGGAAAGTCAGTCAAGCTTGATCTCCCGTCACGACATGCTCTAAAGAAGAGCTAATACCGCTTACCGTCTCGGAAAATTACCGTCTCTCGTCTCGTTTTGAGCTAAAGAATGATCTGGTACCGCTACCGTTCGTTTACCGATTTTAAGTGAACTATCAGATCCTATCGTCAATAAAGTACTCGCGAATTCATCTAACTCGCAGGGTACTCGAGATTCGGTTGTTATATCGATAAGTTACCTCGTACGGCTCCCGTTCCGAGAATGTATCACGTTCCAGTAAAGTAAATATCACCGATCAAGTAGATAAGAAGAACTCCAATTCGTCAAGAAATTCTCGTACCGGCTCATCAGTCACCTGCACCGGTTCCCGTCGTTGAGGACCACCTCTTTAAGCACCGTCAAGGAATCCCGTCCTGTATCGCCATTAAGAGGTGTTGAAAGTGAAAAGGCCTCTATTGTGTAATATTAAAGTGCAAAGAGATAAACCGTCTGACGACCTCATCACCGAACAGGTACTGAAATTAATGTTTATGCTTTTAACAATTGATCCCACCTGTGAATTAACGTAAAGCTTGAGACTTAAGTAAAGTCATCATCCCCTTTTGGGTCACCGTAGAAACTTTTACCTCTGGTGAATTAACTTAAAGAATTCCGTCTATTTAAATAAAGTAGCAAACGCTACTTTTGTGTTCCGAAGTTTTGCTTCTGTTGTTATTACAAAGTTTAGTCTAGCTTATAATTGTCTTTAATGTACAGGGCGGCAACCCCGAGGATCTAGTGCTTACCGTAAATACGATCTCGTGGTTGTGCGGTCTGGGTCGAATCGATTCCCCCCATCGCATCGTTGGTTTATTGCAATTTATTAGTACATATTTTATGTGCATATGTGTGTTATCATTCTTGTTTATTTATAGGTTCTGTATAAATATGTTTGTGTCATCTCTCCTCATTATTGAGGAAGATTCTGTGTAAATATGTTATGTCACCCCTTTTCTCATTGCAAGTCAATAATTAAACGTTAAATAGTTAAAAGTAACGTATTTTGATTGGAGAGTAACTTAATGACCTCCTCCCAAACCCTCCCTAGTCGCTTGTCTGTTACAGGTACGTTAGTAGGTCAACAGGTGCAGTCCGACTGTTTATCTCGAGGCCTGCGATTACACACCTCCGAGGATTTTCCTATTTTTCACTCTCAACGCCTTAGGGCTTATAAAATAGGTGGCACCCTTTTTAACACTCCTTGAGTAAGTTATCGTTCCGCCCTTAAGAACCCCCTTAAATCGCGAATTAATAACCCACCCCAATCTCCATTGAGACAGCCGTTAGCATTTATTGTTTGCGTGTACAAAATAAGAGAATGTACCGTAACAATGCTGCCAATTTATGTGTATTATGATGACAATGGGTATGACATGTGGTATGGTAATATCAGTTTGTGTAGGTTTCCTATAAATTGAGTATTCGAGTATGTTTTCTGAATTAATTTTTATGTTTAAGTCTAAAAAGTTAATAGATCTGTTTTTTTCAATTTCTAGTGTCAATTTAATTTTTTGGTGTAAAGTATTAATAAAAATTAAAAAGTCGTCAATGTATTCGAAAGAACTATCAAAACATGCCAAAATATCGTCAACATAACGAAACCAAAATACAATTTTATTTGATAGATTTGATTCAAATATTTGATCTTCTATATTTTCCATAAAAATATTAGCTAATAGTGGTGAAATGGGACTACCCATTGGTAACCCATCTTTCTGAAGATAAATTTTATCATTAAAAATGAAATAATTTTGATTAATACAAAGTTCAAATAATTGAATCAACTCTATCCTTTTTGTTAATTCAATGTTATTGTTAACTAAAACATTTTCTAATAAAGGAATACATTCCTGTGGGGGTATTTGTGAAAACATACTCGTAACATCAAAACTAACTATTTTACATAGTGGTGGTTACTTAATTTATTAATCAATTCAGAAGTGTTTTTAACTGAATATTTTGGAGTGTATCCTAAATTATTAATTATATTATTTAATGTTTTAGCTAGCATGTGGTTTGGTGCATGTAGGTATGAAACTACAGGTCTAATAGGAATGTTAGGTTTATGTATTTTAACTAAACCGTATAATTTTGGTGGTTGTGGATTTGGATATATAATGTTGTTTCTCGTATGGTGTTAAAGTAATTTCACAATTTTTAATTGTTTGTTTGTTTTCTTTAAATAAAATATACATTCAGAGAAAGAACATTGATTTTCAAGAGACCAAGATTTAGATTTCATTCAACATCGGAATAATTGTTAACTTCCTCCTCAACCTGACCGTGTCTTAGTACCATCAAAGCTCTATTGATTTCATCAGCTTCTTCCATTGTAAAATCAACTCCTTCTTTATTTATAATCAAAGAAGCAATGAGACTTTTTGAGATAGTAACAATGCTAGTTGGATAGGTCAAGAGAGTAGTTGGTAATCTACGCAACAGTAACAATTACAGAAGAGGACAATTTAATAACTATCGGTCAACACGCACTCCAGATGGGAGACCGATTTGTTTTCATTGCAATAAACCAGGACATACTATCAGTATGTGCATGGCAAGACAAAATACTTCAACATATACTACCAATTCGCGCCAAATTCAACCAACCCGTTACGCATCGAATACAAATACGTGGGGTAGAACAAATAACCGTAACAACTACGTTCAACCTAATTCTTTGGGAAACGGAACAGAACAGCGCAAGCACTGAGCCTACCAGTTGTCCTACATATTGATCAAAGGCTCCCTGATGTACATAATAAATTACAAGTTTTACTTATTATATATATATTAATAACGAACAAGTGGAAATTATAGTAGATACAGGTGCAGTAGAAAATGTAATAAGTAAAAATTGTGTACATACAGTAATACAGACTAGTCCCATTTCATTTTTATCAACGGTGGATAATCATAAATTATCTATCTTGGGATCATCATTGGTAAATTTAACCATTCAAAATTGGAAAACAACAATTTCGGCATTAGTAATTGAATCTTCACCTAGACCATTGATCCTTGGTATGAAATTTTTACTGGAACACAAAAGTATAATTAATTTTCGAAATCATACTATTACATTTAATAATACTTCAGTACAACCAATTACAATTAAAATGCATAAAACAAATATCAGGGACCTTTGGACAAATTTATTTTGTAAATCTAGAATCTTTTTAGATGACATTAATATACAATATGAACAAAATAGTAGGAGATAATTTCGTTTAATCAACGATATAGAAATTTTACCAAACACAGTAACAACTGTGAACTTACAATTAAACAATACCGACAATTTATTATATAATTCCTATAAAATATGTTTAAAAGAAATTCTTTTGTCTACGCATAAACTATTCTTAACTAATATTGACCAAATAAATGCAAAAGATTGGAAAATTACAATGCATTCCAACAATTTAACTAAAGTACGTTTACTGGCAGGAACTACATTAGCATATCTCGAAATGCTTGAAAATCTAAATTTAGTAGCGACTCTTGATGTGTGTGAAAACCCTAATCAAAGTAAACATAACATAAATCCAACGTTAACAACGACTCAACGAGAACAATTACAAAAATTAATAGATGAATATTAGGATATATTTGCAAATAACTTCTCAGAAATGGGATCTACTAACTTAGTAGAACATGAGATAATAGTTGAAAATTCAGAACCAATCAAATCAAGACCATACAGAGTGTCCCATAAAGAGAGACAAATTATTCAGGATCAAATAGATGAAATGCTTAAATATAACATAATTAGAGAATCACAAAGTGGATGCATCTCCGATAGTCCTAGTCAAAAAGAAAGATAATTGTATTAGATTTTGTATCGATTACCGAACATTAAACGGGGTCACGAAAAAATTTAGTTACCCCCTCCCCGTCATAGATGACATTCTCAGTTATCTAGGATGTAATCATTATTTTTCATCTCTTAGATATGTTTAGTGGATACTTCCAAATTAATGTAAAAGAAAGCGATAAGGAAAAAACTGCTTTTATTTCACCAGATGGATTATACGAATTTAATGTAATGAGTTTTGGCTTAACAAATGCGCCTAGAACATTTCAAAACATGGCAGATAAGGTTTTTGCGGATTTAAAATTTAAAGAATTACTTATATACCTGGATGACATTATAATTTTTTCAAAAACATTTGAAGAACATTTGGTTCGTTTACAACATGCTTTCGAAAAATTACGTTTTCATAAATTGTCATTAAAACCTAGTAAATGCAGTTATGCACAAACAGAATTAACTATTCTAGGTCATACAGTAAATGAAAAAGGCATTTTACCAGATAATACAAAAATAGCAGCCATAACAAAATTTCCCACACCAACAACAGCTAAAAAGTACAATCATTTCTCGGAGTGTGTAATTATTACAGAAAACATATAGAAAACTATGCCAGAATAGCTAAACCACTATATGAAGTTACTAAACCATCTGTTAAATTTGTCTGGGAAGAAATTCAACAAAACGCATTTGATACACTTAAGGATAAATTAACAACTGCACCAATCCTACATCATTTTAATCCGGAGGCTGAAACAGAATTACGAATAGACGCAAGCCGTGACGGCATCGGATCGATACTACTACAAAAATTTAATAATGAATTTTTTCCAATTGCAATTGCATTCGTTTCTAGAAGTCTAACCAAGGCTGAAAAAAATTATTCCATTTCTGAATTAAAAGCACTAACAGCTATTTGGAGTTTAACTTACCTACGACCATACGTCTACGGTAAACATATAACCATTGTTACCGACCATCATGCACTTTGTTGGTTACGGAGCGCCAAGGGTATGAGCGGACGTCTCATACGATGGTCCATACGACCTCAAGACTTTGATTATACGATTAAACACAAACGTGGAGTCTTGAATAAGGATGTTGACGCTTTGTCTCGTAATCCTTGTCAATTTGCTACTGAGTTTGATGAGATTCAAGCAGAGTATGTTCCAACTTTTATCACAATACCGGATGATATCGGTAATCTACAACGTCAAGATAAAAAATTAAATAAACTTTTTACAGCATTCGAAAATATACATGATACAACGTTAACAATTAGTGAGCGGAGACGAGCTAAGTCATTTACATTAATAAATAATGTCCTTTACAAGAAAAATACTAGCTCAGAGGGTTCTCAGTATCTTTTATTAGTACCAAATACTCTTAAATTCGAAATTTTATATAATAATCATGATGCTCCAATGACAGGACATTTAGGCATTACTAAAACTTATCATAAAATCAAAATGAATTATTATTGGGATGGTATTTTAAAAGATGTAAGGAAATATGTTTCCGGGTGTCAATCCTGTCAAGCAAGAAAAGGGAGTACTCAAAAACCTCCTGGTCAACTACAGCCAATTTCCCTTGGTGTACCATTTGAGAAGATAGGAATAGATCTGGTTAGGTCCACTTCGTAGAAGCCAAAGAGGTAAAACAACAATAGTTGTAGCTACGGATTATGCAACACGTTATTGTGAAACAAGAGCATTACCAAGCGGTAAAAGTGAGCCAGTAGCACAATTTCTATTACAACAAATTATTTGCAGACATGGGAGTCCAAAATATATAATTTCAGATCGCGGAAAAGTATTTCAATCCCAATTAGTAACAGAATTACTAAGAATTATGGGTATTGACAGTAGATTCACCACAGCGTATCACCCAGCCTGTAACGGGTTAGTTGAACGGACCAACCATACAACCGTAGACATGCTAAGTGTTTACACAAACACACAACAAACGGATTGGGATCACCACCTAGTTCATGTTACATGGGCTTATAATGTATCTCGTCAAGAGACGACTAAACTTTCCCCATTCAGGTTAGTTTGCCACGTTTTTTTTTTTTTGTGTAGGTATATTATATGAAATAATCTTAACGATTGTCGATGCTGGTCCGGGGAACGCAAGCATATAAGGTGCCAGCTAACTCAGTCTGGTCTGGGTTTAAATGGACCAGTCTAAAACGGAAAATATTATGGGCGCCAAAGACTTTATGGCTGCACACCTTAGGGGAATAACTTCAACTCAGAAAGTCTTAAAGGGGAGTCAAAATTAAATGCTCAGGGTTAGAGGAAAATTCATATATAAAACAGCCCAAGTCGAATAAAAAAAAATGAAAAGCGAGATTTAATTGTTCTCAAAAATAATTGTAAAACTTGTAGTAAATTTACTAACAATATATATTACTCTGTATCCTAACTCTCTGCTCTTAGCGGTGCTAATAAAAAAAATATGCTGTAAATATTGATCAACTTTACCTGTACGAGTTAGATCTACAAGAAAAATAAACAAACAAAAGAACTCTTATCTCGGACTCCTTCGATACCTTGTCCTGCTCTGACAAGTATCTTCTGTGGGTCCACTATTTAGCATAAACACAACAAAAAACTTTCATACGATAAACAACAAAAAAATTATTGTTGAAATTATTGTTAAACCTACTTCCCATATTATTATAATTAAATCTACTATTATTAGTAAATCTACTACCCCTATTTGTGTTATTTCTATTATAATTACCCTGGTATGTATTATTTATACTGTTCCTATTATGATTGTTGATATCCCCATTTCTATTGTAATTATCATTTCCTATATGAATCCTATTTCCTGTAAAAGATTTGTTTGTCCTCTCCCTGTTTCTACTTTCATCCCCACTGTCATATGCCTTTAATATCTTAATAAATTTATCAAGATCATTTATATCGTCTATGTCCACTTTCTGTGCGATATCTACTCCCATTTGACCTGCTAATATTCCTATGATTTCTCTATCTTCCCTTACTCCATCTAAATGTCTGAACAAATTAATTCTCTTCAGAACATACCTTTCTCTACTAATCCCTGCTTTTGCCTCGTATCTTTCTTGATACAATTGCGTCCTCATCCTTTCCTTCTCCTTCATTCCCCAAAATGTTTTCAAAAACCCTGTTTTAAATTCCTCAAATGAACCATACTCATTCTCTTTGATTTTATACCATTCCGCCGCTTCTCCACGCATTGAAGCTTTTATAATTGACATTTCTAGCATGTTATTATATTGTCACGAAGTTCCTAAAATAATTATTAAGATAATAATAATAACCAATGTAATTACTTCGATAAAATCAATACTAGTCCAACATGCATGTATCACGCGCCAAGCATGATAGTATAACATGTCAGGGTTACATTCTATTTGCGTAAGATGTTGCAATACTGATGAGTCAGCATATCAGGTTTCATGAGAAATCTAGAGGATGCACGTGTGTTCCGAAGTCATGCCCAAATATGGATACATGACCCAAATAGGGACACGGGAATTAGTATAAAAGCACAACATTTCTACATTCGATTCAGTGTGCAATTTACACTCAGCAACCAGCCAACATCTAGACTCTCCGACCCAGCTTTAATACCAAGTCTAAATGGTTGGGTCCTTGGTGGACCCTTGGGCCTTCGTATAACTACATCAAGACCAGCCTGACCGGTGTCAACTTCAAACAGAACTTAGAAAACTACAGAACAAGAACAACCCTTCAACCAACCATGGCTCACTTGGCGCTACTAGCTGTTTTTATGTAAGCTCACCTTGATGGTGCATATTTGCTAACTTTGTAACTTTATTTAAATATAATTATGTTAAAACTACTGACTTGTTTAACTCCAGACTAGTCACAAATTACCACGTGACATTTGGTGGAGTTGCCGTTTATCATTTTGAAATATTATTCTAAGTTATATTAAGTATTTCAAGCACGATGTCTGGATCTGAACATGTCAAACATAAATCAAGTAGGAATCCCTTTGTACTTAAAAAGAAAATTGAATCTGATCAATCAACTTCAACAGCTCTTCCAGAGCATATAGCAAATTTTAAACCAAAATATACTAGTTCAGAGGTATTTAATAAGTCTAGTTCATTTTTTGAATATGAAGATACACTTAAATCTCCCCCCACTGAAATTTTTCGATCACGGGCTATGACTTTAAGATCACCGCCGGTTACGAGGTCTAAGAATTTAGAATTACAAAATATAGATAAACACAACAAAGAAAAATCTTTGTCAAACGTAGTTGATTCTGATCAGCAACATATTATTGATTTAGTGTCAACACCAGAAACAGTCTTTGGAAATTCCTCAGAGTCTAATTCACCAGAGAACGAAACTCAAGTTCCAAATTTTATAGAACCGGTAATATTGAATAAAAATTTATTTAGAACAGTTGAAAATAATAGCGCAACAATGGCAAATGTAACAATTTCCGATGCGTTTGTAACACCAGCAACCCCTACTTTACCAAAATTTATAAGTCCTGAAACTTACAACCCAGTTAAGGATAAAAATCCAGCAAAATTTTTAAAAACTTATGAAAGAGCTGCTGCTGTAAATTCATGGGCAGACGCAAATAAAATTTGTTTTTTTGGGTCTTTTTTGATGGGACCTGCAGCAATTTGGTATGAAAAATTTATCGCCGATCCCGCTCATAGAAATTTTAAATGGGAAGACGTCAAAACCTCCTTTTTAAAAGAATACGCCGGAGCCGCTGTTAATCGCGAAACTAAATTTAAATTGCGTTCACGAAAACAAGGGGAATATGAAGATATTAACAGTTTCCTCTACGAAATCTTAGACGTGTGCTATAACTTAGATGAAAATATGCCTGAATCAGAAATAATTGATTTTTTCGAATGTGGTTTGCATCCAGCATACCAATATCAATTTTCGGTACGATGCTAAGAAACGTGAGAGTTTGGCTAAGCTGGAAAAAACGGAAACTCCGGTTTTAAATATGAATACAGCAAGCACTTCAAGAACATTTCATAAAACGAATTACAATCAAAATAATCAACGCAACAGTAACAATTATACAAGAGGACAATTTCATAATTATCGGTCAACACGTACTCCAGATGGGAGACCAATTTGTTTTCACTGTAATAAACCAGGACATACTATCAGTATGTGCATGGCAAGACAAAATACTTCGACATATAATCAGTCGCGGCAAAATCAACCAACACGTTACTCTTTAAATACAAATACGAGGGGTAGAGCATATAACCGTAACAATTACGTGGAACCTAATTCTTCGGGAAACGGGACAGGACAGCGCAAGCACTGAGCCTAACAGCTGTCCTACACATTGATCAAAGGCTCCCTGATGTTTATAATAAATTACAAGTTTTACTTATTGTAGGATATATTAATAATGAGAAAGTGGAAATTATAATAGATACAGGTGCCGTAGAAAACGTAATAAGTCAAAATTTTGTACATACAGTAATACAGCCTAGTCCTATTTCATTTTTATCAACGGTTGATAATCATAAATTGTCAATCTTAGGATCATCATTGGTAAATTTAACGATTCAAAATTGGCAAACAACAATTTCGGCATTAGTAATCGAATCTTCACCCAGACCATTGATCCTCGGAATAAAATTTTTACTAGAACATAAAAGTATAATTAATTTTCAAAATCACACTATAACATTAAAGAGTACTTCAATACAACCAATTACAATTCAAATACATAAAACAAATATCAGGGACCTTTGGACAAATTCTTCAAATTTATTTTATAAATCTAGAAATTTTTTAGACGAGATTGAGGCACCATATGAAGAAAAAGTTAAGGGAAAATTACGCTTAATCAATGACATAGAAATTCTACCAAACACAGTAAGCACTTTAGACTTACAATTAGAAAATGTTGACAATTTGTCATGTAATCCGTATAAAATATGTTTTCAAGAAACTCTCTTGTCTAAGCATAAATTAGTTGCGACTAATATTGATCAGATCAATGAGAAGGATTGGAAGATTACAGTGCAATCCAATAATTTAAATAAAATACGTTTACTGGCAGGAACTACATTAGCATATCTTGAAATGCTTGAGGATTTGAATTTATTAGCAACTCTTGATGTTTGTGAAAACCCTAACCAAGGCAAAGATAACATAAATCCTGCGTTAACAACAACTCAACGAGAACAATTACAAAAATTAATAAATGAATATCAGGATATTTTTGCAACTAACTTCTCAGAAATGGGATCAACCAATTTAGTAGAACATGAAATAATAGTTGAAAACTCTGAACCAATTAAATCAAAACCATACAGAGTGTCCCATAAAGAAAGACAAATTATTCAGGACCAAATAAACGAAATGCTTAAATATAACATAATTAGAGAATCACAAAGTGGATGGGCATCTCCAATAGTCCTAGTCAAAAAGAAAGATAATTCTATTAGATTTTGTATCGATTACCGAAAATTAAATGGGGTCACGAAAAAATTTAGTTATCCCCTCCCCGTCATAGACGACATTATCAGTTATCTAGGATCTAATCATTATTTTTCATCCCTAGATATGTTTAGTGGATACTTCCAAATTAATGTAAAAGAAAGCGATAAGGAAAAAACTGCTTTTATTTCACCCGATGGATTATATGAATTTAATGTAATGAGTTTTGGCTTAACAAATGCGCCTAGGACATTTCAAAACATGGCAGATAAAGTTTTTGCAGATCTAAAATTTAAAGAATTACTTATATACCTGGATGACATTATAATTTTTTCAAAAACATTTGATGAACATTTAGTTCGTTTACAACATGCTTTCGATAAATTACGGTATTATAAATTATCATTAAAGCCTAGTAAATGCAGTTACGCACAAACAGAATTAACTATCCTAGGTCATACAGTTAATGCGAAAGGTATTTTGCCAGACAATACTAAAATAACAGCTATAACAAAATTTCCCACACCAACAACAGCTAAAAAAGTACAATCATTCCTAGGAATGTGTAATTATTATAGAAAACACATAGAGAATTATGCCAGAATAGCTAAACCACTGTATGAAATTACTAAACCATCAGTTAAATTTGCCTGGGAAGAAATACAACAAAATGCATTTGATACGCTGAAGGATAAATTAACAACTGCACCAATCCTACATCATTTTAATCCGGAAGCTGAAACAGAATTACGGATAGACGCAAGTCGTGAAGGAATCGGATCCATATTGCTACAAAAATTTAATAACGAATTCTTTCCTATTGCATTCATTTCAAGAAGCCTAACCAAAGCTGAAAAAAATTATTCCATTTCCGAATTAGAGGCACTAACAGCTATTTGGAGTTTAACTTACCTACGACCATACGTCTACGGTAAACACATAACCATTATCACAGACCATCATGCACTTTGTTGGTTACGGAGCGCTAAAGGTATAAGTGGACGTCTCATACGTTGGTCCATACGACTTCAAGATTTTGATTATACAATTAAACATAAACGTGGAGTCTTGAATAAGGATGTTGACGCTTTGTCTCGTAATCCTTGTCAATTCGCGACTGAATTTGATGAGATTCAAGCGGAGTATGTTCCAACTTTTGTCACAATACCAGAAGATATCGGTAACCTACAACGTCAAGATAATAAATTAAATAAACTTTTCACAGCATTAGAAAATATAAATGATACAACGTTAACAATTAGCGAACGTAGACGAGCTAAGTCATTTACATTAATAAATAATGTCCTCTACAAGAAAAATCCTAGCTCAGAAGGTTCTCAGTATCTTTTATTAGTACCAAATACTCTTAAATTCGAAATTTTATATAACAATCATGATGCTCCAATGGCAGGACATTTAGGGATTACTAAAACATACCATAAAATAAAAATGAATTATTATTGGGATGGTCTCTTGAAAGACGTAAAGAAATATGTTTCGGGATGTCAATCCTGTCAAGCAAGAAAAGGGAGTACACAAAAAACCCCTGGTCAATTACAACCAATTTCCATTGGTGTTCCATTTGAAAAAATAGGAATTGACCTGGTAGGTCCACTTCGTAAAAGCCAAAGAGGAAAAACAACAATAGTTGTAGCTACGGATTATGCAACGCGTTATTGTGAAACAAGAGCTTTACCTAGCGGTAAAAGTGAACCAGTAGCACAATTTTTATTAGAACAAATTATTTGCAGACAAGGGAGTCCAAAATATACAGGGTTATTCAAATTCGAGGCTCACCATTGGGATCTCGGAAACCGTAAGAGATACGAAGACGGTTAAATTGGGGCAAAGTTGCGCTATATAGTGCTGATCAATAATTAAAAAAGAAATTTAACCTAGCTACCTTAGTTTTTTTATTATGGCCAAAAAACAGAAAAATGGCAATTTCGTTTTTTGGGCATAAGTTGGTTGTTATTAAAATTTTTTCAAATCTGTTAAAACTTTCTTTAAGCAACTTTTTAGCTGCAATACCGTAGTGGTATCAAAATTTGTCTACCCCGTTTCGGTTTTACGGAATCATCCTCAGGTTTGTTTTTTCATATGGGCGGCATATTGGATTTTTACAGCATCGGATAGAGTTTTTGATGGTGATTTCAACGATGTATGACATGATGACTTTTGACTGCCGAAAACTGATGTTATTTACAGAAATAGTAAATTTAAATAGATTGCCATGGAGAAACTATAATTATGAAGAGGTTATTCAAATTCGAGGCTCACCATTGCACAATACTGATAAATACTTATCTACCGTTTCTGTTATAACATTGTAGTATAAGTAATACATAGGAATTAGTTATATGATTAGAGAAGATGTTCAAACTGGAGGCCGTTCTCACGTATACAAAGATTTGCTCTTTTCTAATATTGTTTACAGCTCTTTGAATATCTCTGCCTCGAATTGTAGCAAATGCATGTAAGATGTTTCTTCTCAATTCCTCCCTATTGTTAATCCTGGTCTTATAGATTTTATTTTTGAGGTTTCCCCACAAAAAGAAATCTAAAGGGGACAAATCAGGGGATCGAGCAGGCCATTCCACAACTCCACGGTTGCCTCCATTGATTATGGAAATCCTGATTCAGAAAATTTCGCACTGGAATAGTGTTATGGGGAGGTGCTCTGTCTTGTTGCATCCATAGCCGTCTTAACCGTAATAAAGGGATGTCTTCTAAATAGTCCATAAACTGAGTCCTCAAAAAATTAAGATACCGTTCTCCATTTAATGTTTCCTCATAAAAAAATGGACCAAGGATGCGATCACCCAATATTCCTGTCCAAACATTCAAATGAAAACGAGTCTGATTGTTAATTTCTCGGTAACGCCTCGGATTATCTACAGACCAATAATGTTCATTCTTACGGTTGAACATACCTACATTGGTAAATCTACATTCGTCGGACCAAATAATATGATTTAAAAATGTGGCATCGTTGATAATTTGCTGAATTAACCAATTACAATAGTTTAATCGTCGAACATTATCGCCAGGGTGAAGTGTTTGGGAAACATGAATTTTGAAAGCCTTATATCGGTTCTGCCGTAAAACTCTCCAAACTGTTGTTTGGGGCAGATTTAAATTGGTCGCTATTTCATTAGTCGATAATGTTGGATCATGATTTATCTAAAATATTAATTAGATACGTCGAATTACTACTAACAGTAAGCGAATTAAACAGATATACAAACCTGTTGCAAGATATTAAAAGAATCCTCCTCATCTACTCTATCACCATAACGTTGACGATCTTCTTGAAAAGAACCATATTCCGCAAGATTTCTGTCAAGTTTTAGAAAAAGTGACCTGTGAGGTTGCAGTCTCTCAAGATAGGCTTGTAAATAATTATTGCTTGCAACAACAGAGTTACCACGAGCAACATAAAACATTCGTAACATGTCTCGTTTTTCAGCATTTGAAAAAACCATTTCAATAAAGGGACAAAACGTTTTAACAAGAACTATTAAATCAACAATTGTTGTTATTGTGTTGTTTTTGTTTGTTTTTCCGTGGCAATCTATTTAAATTTACTATTTCTGTAAGTAACATCAGTTTTCGGCAGTCAAAAGTCATCATGTCATACATCGTTGAAATCACCATCAAAAACTCTATCCGATGCTGTAAAAATCCAATATGCCGCCCATAAGAAAAAACAAACCTGAGGATGATTCCGTAAAACCGAAACGGGGTAGACAAATTTTGATACCACTACGGTATTGCAGCTAAAAAGTTGCTTAAAGAAAGTTTTAACAGATTTGAAAAAATTTTAATAACAACCAACTTATGCCCAAAAAACGAAATT
This sequence comes from Hemicrepidius hirtus, assembly GCA_963082805.1. Lineage (NCBI taxonomy): Eukaryota > Metazoa > Arthropoda > Insecta > Coleoptera > Elateridae > Hemicrepidius > Hemicrepidius hirtus. The sequence goes on along the minus strand of OY720161.1, from coordinate 29,589,436 downwards.
GCCATTTTTCTGTTTTTTGGCCATAATAAAAAAACTAAGGTAGATAGGTTAAATTTCTTTTTTAATTATTGATCAGCACTATATAGCGCAACTTTGCCCCAATTTAACCGTCTTCGTATCTCTTACGGTTTCCGAGATCCCAATGGTGAGCCTCGAATTTGAATAACCCTGTATAATTTCAGATCGCGGAAAAGTATTTCAATCCCAACTAGTAACCGAATTACTAAGAATTATGGGTATCGACAGCAGATTCACAACAGCATATCATCCAGCCTGTAACGGGTTAGTTGAACGAACAAATCATACAATCGTGGATATGCTTAGTGTTTACACAAACACGAAACAAACTGATTGGGACCACCATCTCGTCCATGTTACTTGGGCTTATAATGTATCTCGCCAAGAGACGACTAAACTATCCCCATTCATGTTAGTTTATGGTAGACAACCACGGTTACCAACGGATGTTCAATTAAATATTCCTGTTGAATCTAGCAATGTTATAGAATCACGCGACCGTGCATTATTCGCTAGGAACTTAGCAGTTCAAAATATTAAAAGTCAACAAGAAAAGGATAAAAGTCGATACGACTCAAAACACAGATTAACTAAATTTGAAATTAACCAGAAAGTGAAAGTCTTTACACCTATACGGAAGGTGGGTAAAAGCGAAAAACTTTTATTACGATGGTTTGGACCATATTATATTGTAAAACAATTGTCTGAAGTAGATTATTTAATTAAGAAAGGTAAAGCATCGAATGCAAAGCAAGAAGTTGTCCATATTTCAAGAATTTTACCTTATAAGATAGCTGGTCTCCTCCAGCAGAAGATGGTACGTCCTCTGGCAGTGACAGTACAGATGATTCAATTAATGATAATAATCCGATTGGACCCTCGGATGGATTAGAGGAGAGTTCAAATATTGAATAAGCTCTAAAAAATAAAATATAATTGTAATTACTAGAAGGTAATGCAAAAAAGTAAAGTAAATTAGAAGAGAAAAAAAAAATATTATTAGCCTCAAAGAGAGAAAGTTTTGTTATCACGTGTCTTCGAGCTTCTCTACTGATAACAGGTGAATTTGTTCCAAGTTATAAATGATTACATGACATTCCAATAATGTCATACAAAGGTTAGCTTCGCCGAGCTCAGGAAATTAATTCTCATTTAACTGAAAATAATGTTTTCACTTACTTTAGAATTAAAAGGGCCTTTCCTGTAGCATTAATTTAAGAGAAATGGATTTTTCTCGGTATATGAGTTCTGTCAAATTGATTGTAGAGGCAAATCAAGTTTTGGCAAAGAGGTTGTCTGAAATCCTACGTAGGTAAGTTACTTCCAGTTAATGATAACGTGTCAAAGACATTGTTAAACCCCTGTTTTCGCCGGGAAGTATACTTCAATTTTTTGAGACACCTAGTCTCTTGTTTATTTCATTAAAATTACTGTCCTCCAGTATTGGAAAGTTTTCTGGGGCGCGCCAAGAAAATTAAGGAGTAGTTTTAAGAATTTAAAATAAGAGGAAATCTAACGACATTTGAGTTTATTTAAGTCGCGCATATTATATGAGTTAGGGGTAAATGAGAAGCTGAAACTTCCTAATTGAAAGGAATGTTTAGTCGTTAGATAGCTAACCGCCTTTTTAATTCACATAAAAATAGGGAGAGAAATTGATTAAGTAATTAATATTTTAATATACAGCCAAGTATAATTATGAATTAAAAAGAATAATTTTTGTACGCTAAAGTACGTTGGATAAAAAAGATAAGAGACAAACTTGGAACGTTGCAGAATATACAAACTGCAACATTTATATTGCAAGCCTAATGATCAGACCATAATGCATAAAAGGCTATGTGTTTATACTAAAACGCTTATGGAAGTAGGCCACAAGACGCCACAAGACGTCACACGAGCACCTGCAGGAAGTGCAATTGATAACAGTTATTAATAACTTACTTACAAGAGATGCATTCAAGTCTCATGGGTAAAAGCTCATCTAGACTGGCAGAATCTGTTGAAGGTTAAATCCTCATCTTTCGAAATAACATTTAATGTCAATGTTAATAAAATAGTGGAAATTATCTAAAACATATAATCAGAAATTAACTATAAGAATTTTAACAATTTCTTATTTTAATTGTTACAGAGCTCAAGCTGTAGCACAACTTGTGGAATATAACGTAACACAATTTAAATACAATCCTGGATTACACTACGAAAAAACTGGGCAAATTCAATTATTTAACAATGAAGTGACCATTGTAGTTTATGCTAGCATGAAAAATTATCATGATAAATTTGAATACTTAGAAAAGTACTTCAGTAAAATTACACATATCTGTTCCCTTGAAAGTACAAGAGAAAAACGAGTTTTTAATACCTCTAAATTATTAGACAGTGTCAGAATGTGCGATGATTTTGTTGAAACGGCCACCACTGGTCTTACAAGAATTCGATTTGATCAAAATAATTTAGAAGAATTGGTAGGATTTGTACAAGAAAGAACAAAACGAAGTCCTTTTGACGGTGGTGGATCACTTTTAAAAATGCTATTTGGTACACTAGATAATAGTGACGGTGAATTTTATAGTCAAAAAATCTTAGAATTTGAAGAACAAGGAAAAAATTTGGCCAAAATAATTAATGAACAAACTATTTTAATAAAATCAGCAATTTCAACTCTTAATGCAACCACAGCTGACTTATACTTTAATCAGGAATTATTAGCCAACAAACTGCAAAATACAGAAGATCATATTTATAATGTGACTAAATCAATATATTTCTTTGAGTTCAAAAATATTATAAGTGAACACATCCAATTATTTTCTTTGTTATTTCATGAATACAAATTTGAAGTTAAAACTTTACTTGAAGCAGTCATGTTCGCTTCACAAGGAACATTACACCCTGCAATTTTGCCTCCCCACAAATTTATAAATGAACATATTTTGCAAAAGTTAATTAAAGTAACAGTTTACTTTCAAAATTCTAACCTAGTTTATACCATAAAAATTCCTTTATCAAATAGAATTCGGTATGAATTATTTAAACTTTCTGCATTACCAGTTCACCTAGCTGACAATAAATACATTTTCATTCAACCTTCTGCAAACTATGTGGCAATAACCCTTGACAGACGTCAATTTTTTACATTATCAAGCATAGATTTTAAAGATTGCAAAAAATTTAGAACACAAAAATATCTTTGTGAACAAAAGCAACCATTATTACTATCCTCTCAAAGTGAACTTTGCGAAATTTTATTATTTAAAGGGCCAAAGCAAATACCAAACACCTGCGATCAACGTATCACAGAGTTATCACAACCACTTTGGTCACAAATGTCAGTAATAAATGGGTGGATATTCGTAATACCTGATTATGAAGTTCTAACGATTGTTTGTGGTGATTCTTTTTCTAAAGACATAACGTTAAAAGGAATTGGCGAGATTATATTATCATCACGGTGTTCAGGTCATACAAAAAATGTAATTTTATTATCGCATAATGAATTATTGAGCAAAGAGCTTACGTTGGACTATGTTCCACCTATTAACTTGACTCTTGACCAGTCCGTTTTTACAAATTTTCAAAATGTTATACCACACATGAATCTCAGTTTAAATTATCGCTCAATACCAAAAAACTTGGACGATTTAAGCCTTCTAAGTGATAGATTTGAAGAGATAAACGAATTAGCAACAAAAATTGTTAATAAAAAATCAATAAACTTCAATACAAGACGTTTTTCAAACATGAAATATTTTCTATTAAGTTTAATTATTTTAACAGTTCCCTACATATTCCTTAGAATTTTACAAAAATACGTAAAAAGCAGACAAATAGGAAGAGACCGTGTTAATTTACAAGAATTTGCTAGAAATTTTGAAATGATTGAAAGGGGAAGACCTATTCAAAATACTCCTGACTTACGCAGACATAGTTTATTATAAAATAAAAGAAATTATATTGTACAAAGCGTTTACTGCTGAATTATAGATATAAGACTAATTTAATGTTATTTGAGTTTTAAAGTTTTGCACAATTACCTAAAAATGGAATTGATCGTAATCATCACTTTAAAAGGAATGATTTTAAGGCTCAAACCTCATATTTATGTTTCAAATAATAATTATTCCTTGCTTTACAAAAATGTAATCACGCAAATCTTCAGAACCAAAGAAAACTTGTATTTTCTTCAGGTCTGAACTTTTGTACCAAGTGTTTAACTAATCAAAATATTAGCTGGCTACAAAAAGTATAATTTATATAGAGGACAATTAATGTAAGAAACACACTACAATACAAGGGTGTGGTTTTTATAATTTTAAAATAAGCTCTTTTATGGCAAGTTAAAGTTTACTTTTCTTTGTCATGGCAGTGTAAATTTCCTTATTTAATGTTTTCAGTAAAATTGTTTACTTACCGTAATTATTAAGCTTATAATGGAGCACTAGAACACTTCACACGCACAAGTTTCAACTACTGAATATTTGCATGTGCACAAAAACTGTTCTCTAATTGAAACTGCATCGAAGGTCATGTGCTAAGGAAGACTACACACGCTTATGAACTTAAAATGTTTGCAAACATTACCTTACAACCAACACTATTTCACTTTTTGCTTTTACTGATTTTTTTTTATTGCTTATCCTGAAAATGTGAGAGAAATACTGAACAAAAAGAGGTAGTAGGATATCTTTCTACGTGTTTATTGTATTTTCGCATTTTTTCTTACAAAAAAAATATATAATAATAAAAAAAAAATTTTTTTTTAAAACATTTGTGGTGGTACAAACTTTAAGAATTATCCGCCTTGCAAATCAGCAAGGATTTCCTCCAAAATATCGTCGGGCACCACGTCAGGGAGCTGGGGGCATGGAGGCGCTTCCACAGGAGCTTCCACAGGAGCTTCCACAGGAGCTTCCACCGGAGCTTCCACCGGCACATCCACTGGCGCTACCGCATTTTCTGGTACCTCGGGATGCTCCTCGGGGACCACGTCACCTGGGAGGTCCACGTCATCGGGGTATGGATAGAATAATTCAATCCGGGTAAACCCTTCCCCGATGTCGTGAACCACCATGGTCACGAAGTCTGATGGAACATTGATGCCATAAAGTTGCCAGGTGTGGCGACGACCAATTACATATACACGGCCATGGCCCAACTCCGAATCGACGGAAGACAAGATGATGGTGAGAGGGTAACCCTCTCTCACCACCACCTCCTGCAACCTAATCCCCTCGAATAACTCTGAAAAACCATAGAGAAAAAAGTGTTACTTTCCTGTTTTATAATTCGGTTCTGCATAAATCAATAAATTATTAAATACAGCACTAATAACGAAAATCATATAAACCAAATAGGTAACATTATTATTTTCAAAATTCTTTACTTACGCACAGCAGGGAGCAGGCTAGGGTCTATTACAGACGCTTCAAAACTTGCACGGCCTCAAAATTCATTTTTATTGTATATTTTAATTACCTAGATGATAATTCAAAGTACAAATGACTTCTTCAGGAGGCGTCAATTGGTTTTATAGAGTAAATGTGCAAGTTCAGCAAAATGCAAAAGATAAAAAGTCCCTCCTACACCTACGACATAAACAGTATACCATTTTCTCAATTTTCAATACTTATTTGAGTCATAATGACAAATTTGGATACCGCACTTGGTTGTAAAGCGAATGTTTGATTTTCTTGATAATTATAACTAATTTTAAACTAACAGTTAGTTAAAGAATTATTAAGTTTACTTACTTTTTCAAATATTTTTAAATATTAAATGTATACCACGCCACCTACACATCACTTAACGAACTTAAGTTTTAGCGTATATGATAATAATTAGACAGCTGCATATTTTTAACAGTGTACTATACTTACTTACAATTACGACCTCTGTTGGCACTTATAGAGCTTTGATTAGCTTATCACAATCACCATGGAATGTACCCTGTCAGCTACTTATATACAAGGTGACCAATAGTTGTAATGTATAGTATGTATACGAAATATTAGTAGTATTATAGCTTACGAATCTTTGCATATAACCTTTATAATAACATATTTTATTGAAACAATTACTTTTGTGTTATATAGGGACTGTATAATACTATATTTTATGCTTATATATTCAATGTTTATGCTATACTACTATCGCAACTTGTAGTAGTACATACACCATGTTTATTTAAAACTTTAATTATTGTAATATTTTTGTCAATGTGTCCATTAAGAGTGAGTGTTACAGATCTTGTTCGGTCACTTCGTGACGTATGACTCTTTCCTTAAGCGATCATGCTTCTCGCTTGATTTCAAGGGGGAGAAATGTCACGAAGTTCCTAAAATAATTATAAGATAATAATAATAACCAATGTAATTACTTCGATAAAATCAATACTAGTCCAACATGCATGTATCACGCGCCAAGCATGATAGTATAACATGTCAGGGTTACATTCTATTTGCGTAAGATGTTGCAATACTGATGAGTCAACATATCAGGTTTCATGAGAAATCTAGACGATGCACGTGTGTTCCGAAGTCATGCCCAAATATGGATACATGACCCAAATAGGGACACGGGAATTAGTATAAAAGCACAACATTTCTACATTCGATTCAGTGTGCAATTTACACTCAGCAACCAGCCAACATCTAGACTCTCCGACCCAGCTCTAATACCAAGTCTAAATGGTTGGGTCCTTGGTGGACCCTTGGGCCTTCGTATAACTACATCAAGACCAGCCTGACCGGTGTCAACTTCAAACAGAACTTAGAAAACTACAGAACAAGAACAACCCTTCAACCAACCATGGCTCACTTGGCGCTACTAGCTGTTTTTATGTAAGCTCACCTTGCTGGTGCATATTTGCTAACTTTGTAACTTTATTTAAATATAATTATGTTAAAACTACTGACTTGTTTAAATCCAGACTAGTCACAAATTACCACGTGACAATATCTTAATCCTAACTGGTTCCAATTCTGCCACAAATACCTTTCTAAATCATTAATGAATTCTTTTGGGTGGGTATCCTTTGTTGTATTGAATTTTGGGCTTTCCCTCTCAATCACCCCTGGGTTTATGTATTGCCCCTCTCCTACACTCCTACTTCCATCGATTTCTTGTACCCCTCTTAACTTATTCCCCCTTTGTACGTTTTCATTAGTTCCCCTTTCTTTATCTAATTTCTTAATTTGTTCTTTGCTAATTTTACTTATTTTATCTGTTAATTCCCCTTTAATCTGCTTCGTCTCTTCCTCTACCATTTTCAAGATCTCTCCTTAGAGCTTCCCATTCTTTTCCTACATTCTCTTTAATTGTTTCATCCCTTTCTATAAATTGTCTGAATTGATTATCCCTTTTTTCAAATTCTTTTTTAATTGCTCCTCTCTCTAATTCTGCATCCTCACACTTCTTATTGATCCTACCTATTTCTGAATTACATTCTTGTATACCCTCTTCTACCTTCTTAATTTCTCTTTGACACCTATTCTTTTCAACTTTTATTTCCTCGTCTATTTCTGTAATTCTATCACTTAGTACCCTATTTACTTGTTTTAATTTTTCACCCATGACCTGATTATTTATTTTGATCCTATGCTCAAAATTTTCCCACATTTCCTTTTCATGTTTATCCCGCTTCTCACTTTCTAATCTTATAAGTTCCTGAGTTTTCTCACTTTCTAATCTTAATTCCTGTCTAATTTCCTTTTTAAGTTCTTGACTATCCCTTTTTATCATTTCATATAACATATGTAAGTCCATTTCTAGCCTTTTCTCTCCCCCTTCTGTCGTAGTTTCTTTACTGACTTCTTTAACCCCTACTGATCCTTGTTCTACCTCCTCAACGTTTCCTACTTCTACAGTCGTACCTTCCACTGTAAATCCTATCATTGCTAATTGTTCTACTTCTTCCTGTCCAGTATCCCCCTTTGCCCTATCTTTACTCGTTTGCCTCTGTATCCTAACTCTCTGCTCTTAGCTGTGCTAATAAAAAAAATATGCTGTAAATATTGATCAACTTTACCTGTACGAGTTAGATCTACAAGAAAAATAAACAAACAAAAGAACTCTTATCTCGGGCTCCTTCGATACCTTGTCCTGCTCTGACAAGTATCTTCTGTGGGTCCACTATTTAGCATAAACACAACAAAAAACTTTCATACGATAAACAACAAAAAAATGAAATGACAAAATTTTAAGCAACACACAAACAAAATTGAAATTTATTTACACACAAAGAAATTAATATTTACTGACACACAAAAAGAAATTAAATTAAAAAAAAAACCAACAATTAAACACCCTATCTTCCCTAGGCTCAAAATTAAATTTAAATACAAAAAAAAAACTTATCTTAAAAGGATGACCATGAACGACGAATTACAAACTTCCCGTGCTTCTTCGTATTTCAAGAACCTGCGCCGACAAATCCACTCTTAAATCCATATCGATACCAAACGACACTTTCTAAACAACAATGGCTGCTTCAATGCTTGTCACAACACAAATAAACTCCAACTTTGTAATTTTCTCAACTCCAGGAAACGACACGCTCTTTCAACAAGTTATAGCTGAGTGAGTCCTTTTTGTTTTGTCAGGCCTATTTATCACCTTTGTCAACAAGTTTGTTTTTCACCATGGTAACAAACATTTTTACTGTAGAAACATTAGAACATCAAGTGTTTTTATAATATAATAATTTTAAATGCCTTTCTGGCCTTTATACTGTAAGATTTCTCGAAACTAAGCACATTTTCCGATTCCTTAAAATTTTCCCTTTTAAATGATATATCATTTGCTATGTTTTCAATACCATTTGCAAAACTTTTCAAATTTGTTAATTTTCCTTATTAAGGAAAACTTTTTCACTCAACTCATATCAATTTTCAGATTCCTCACCATTTTCTACACACTTTAAGTTCTTTGCTTTTCACCAAAAACTTCTCCAAAGTCCAAAATTAATAATTTATAAATTTTGATAACATAACCTCAAACCTTAAATTTTTAGATAAACGATTTTTTTTAAGAAAATCATTTTCCATATAAAAGAAACATGAAGATAAACCGTTTCTAACTAAGGAGATAGCTACAACCCACATCACGAATACTGGGACAACCTATTGAACAAACCAACGTTTATCCGAGTATTGTAAGATGCTTCGATAACAAATTATATAAATAAAAAAACTTAAAATAAAAACATAGCCTTTCACAAATAGCTAAATTCATTCAGACAAAGAATTATCTTAAATACTAAACCCATTTTTACATAATTACATAATTTTATGACATTAATAAACATTTACTTTTAGTCGACCAAACGAAAGCATATCGGAACCAAATATGGCCCAAATTTTGAAAGATAGAAACGAACCACAGCTGATACCAAGACAAATACAAACAAAGAACCAAATATCCTGAGATAAGAGCCTTCAGAAACCGAAATAATATTTATTATGAACATAACCGATTTATTGAAAAGAAAAATTAAAATAAAATTTGACAAATTTATTAAACGTAAGCTTAAGGTAGCTATCAACCTTTATATTAATTTAGCATAGGAACTCGTACAAGTCCCGAGTCAATATCACAACAATATATAATATCAATTATTCAAAGTATTACTTAACGATAGATATAAATGCTAAGGTAGCATAATGCGTACCGGATTTTAAAAAGGAAATGAAAATAATATACTCAAATGAGAATTTTGAAAATAAAAAAAAATTACCGCGAAACCCGAGTAAGCTATCGTATTCCGACAAGATCTTGTTAGGGGATAACCACTCGCGATACCTTATAATAAATATACGGATTAATACTAGAAACGCTACGCAAAATCCTGACCCAAAAATTAATTATGCTAAGTAACAATAAAATTTTATAGTTATAATCAATTTAAATGAAAATTTAATTAATTGTATAAAATAAAACTAATATATATACAGGGTGTTTCTTAAATGACGGACACGGAGAGCACTACGCGATTCTCATCTTAAAACTGAGTTGAAAAAGTATAGGCAATTTTGTCCTAATGTATTTAGTTTCCGAGTTATTCGCATTTTAAAAATTTTAAATTTGACAACATTGCGCATGCTTGCACGGACTTTGTTTTAAACGTTTGGTGTTTTAATAAGGCAGTATGAACAAGTTTCCTAGGTAATACCCTAATAGCTACAATGCACTGTTGCAACATATTGAAAAAAGGTTAATAACAGTTATTTATCAGAAACAATGTCTTCGGAGGAAGGAATGCAACGTATAAAAAATTCCAAATTTATTCTTCTTTTTAAAGAACAAACGAAGATATCCAAATCTTGAAGAGGTAATTAAAGAAAGATTAAATAACTGACCTTCTCAGCGTCTTGTCGAAATATTAAATTCACCTTACGTGGACCTCTAGAACCTTTTCCCAGCTAGATGAACGATAAGATTCTTGACTAACAATGACTTAGATCCAGGGGTAAAATGTGGAAAATGAATTTTGTTAATACACGATGAAAGAAGGAAAGCAGAATGAAAGAAGCCTAAAATAATTATGGAGAAATTAGTGGACCATTTTAAAACATGAGGTATGACTTACCGCAGATGTAATGTCGGCTTAAAGTTGACCAAGTGAAATGTTCTTCAAATCCTAGTAAACTAGATGATTTTGCTCTGAACTACAATATCAACCACGACTAATCGCTTCAATTTCAGGGCAAAAATGAACGAGATGATGTCTTACGATCCGAATAAACGAAGATAAATTTTTAAGACCACCTTGCTTGAACAGTTCACATTGGGAAGTGTTGAAAAATGTCCAAGACAGGAAAAAGTAGAAAAACTATATATGCTATAGGAAATCTAACTGTTTAAAATGCTTTTCCCCCGTTACTATCTCGTAACTAATCAAAATATATTCCTAGGCAACCAAATTTGCACTAATATACTTTAAACTAAAAATAAAACTGTTACCAAGTTTACGGTAGACAACCACGGTTACCAACAGATGTTCAATTAAATATACCGGTTGAATCTAGCAATGTTATAGAATCACGCGACCGTGCATTATTCGCCAGGAACTTAGCAATTCAAAATATAAAAGGTCAACAAGAAAAAGATAAAAAAGTTACGACTCAAAACATACATTAACTAACTTTGAAATTAACCAGAAAGTAAAAGTCTTTACACCTGTACGAAAGGTGGGTAAAAGTGAAAAACTTTTATTACGATGGTTTGGACCATATTATATTGTAAAACAACTATCTGAAGTCGATTATTTAATTAAGAAAGGTAAAGCATCAAATGCTAAAACAGAAGTTGTTCAGATTTCAAGAATTTTACCTTATAAAGACAGTTGGTCTGCTCCAGCAGATGATCGTACGTCCTCTAGCAGTGACAGTACAGATGATTCAAATAATGACAGTAATCCGATTGGACTCTCGGATGAATTAGAAAAGAGCCAGAATATTGAATAAGCTCTAAAAAATAAATTATAAATGTAATTACTATAAGGTAATACATAAAGTAATTTAGTAGAAGAAAAAATGATGTTACGAGCCTCAAAGAGAGAAATTTTGGTTATCACGTGTCTTCGAGCTTCTCTAGTGATAACAGGTCAATTTATTCCAAGTTATACTAATAAATGATTACATGGCATTCCAATAACGTCATACAAAGGTTAGCTTCGTGCCGGACTCGGGAAATTAATTCTCATTTAACTGAAAATAATCTTTTCACTTACTTTAGAATTAAAAGGGCCTTTCCTGTAGCATTAATTTTAGAGAAATGAATTTTTCTCTGTATATGAGTTCTGTCAAATTGATTATAGAGGCATAATCAAGTTTTGGCAAAAAGGTTGTCTGAAATCCTATATAGGTAAGTAATACTTCTGTTTTTTGATAACAAATGTCAGAGACATTGTTAGACCCCTGTTTTCGCCGGGAAGTATACAATTTTTTTGAGACACCTAGTCTTTTGTTTACTTTGTTAAAACTACTGTCCTCCAGTATTGGAAAGTTTTCTGGGGCGCCACAAGAAAATTAAGAGGTAGTTTTAAGAATTTAAGACAAGAGGAAATCTAACGACATTTGAGTTTATTTAAGTCGCGCATATATGAGTTAGGGGTTAATGAGAAGCTGAAACTTCCTAATTGAAAGGAATGTTTAGTCGTTAGATAGCTAACCGCCTTTTTAGTTCAGATAAAGAGAGGGAGAAAAAATTAATGAATTAATTAATAACAATATTTTCAAATACATCTTGAATTAAAAAGAATATTTTTGTACGCTAAGTGAAATGAATAAAAAATAAGAGATAACTTGGAATGTTGCAAGACATAATAATTGCTACACTTATATTTACTGCAAGGTTAAGGTCATAAAACAATGCATAAAATAAATGTGATCAATGCTAAAACGCTAATAAAACTAGAGTAAATGAGCACCTACAGGAAGTGCTACTGATAAGAATAATTATTAATAACTTACTTACAGAAAATATATTTTCAAACTTCATGGTCAAAATGCTCATCTAGACTGGAATTTATTGAAGGTTAATCCTCATCTTTAGAAATAAAATTCATGTTAATAAAACAGAATGGCAATTATCTAAAACATACAATAGGAAAATTACTAGAAAATTTTTTAAATAATAATTTTAATTTTTCTTTAAAAAAAAAAGTACAAATCCAAATTTTAACAAATTCCTATTGTTACAGAGCTCAAGCTGTAGCACAGCTTGCAGAATATAACATAACACAGTTTATATACAACCCAGGATTACATTACGAAAAAACCGGACAAATTCTGTTATTTAATAATCAAGTGACTATTGTTGCTTTTGTTAATATAATAATAATAATAATAATAATCTTTATTTTCCTTTTTGACAACACAATAATTGTATAGGAAATGGTCATAATAACTAACTTAAGATACAAACAAATTAACAGTTACTAACAAATAAAATAGTCACACACATTATACAGACACTTTCCCACCAGATATGTCTTTAAATTGAATTTAAATTCTTTGGTTTTTTCGTAATTTTTAATATTTGTAGGTAACAGATTATAAGCTCTGGGACCTATGTAATTTGGTGATTCCATGGTTTTGTTTAGCCTAGCTTGAGGTATATAGAAATCATCCTTATGCCTGGTAGTTCTACAATGTACATCACTATTTAAAATAAACTTACATTTGTTTTTATGAACATAGACACACAGTTCGAAAATATACAAAGCGGGTAAGGTTAAAATACCATAACTTGAAAATATAGTTTTACATGTCTCTCTTTGGGAGATTCCAGCAATACATCGTAAAATGCGTTTTTGCATTACAAAAACTTGTCGTGATAGGGTGGAATTACCCCAAAGACAGACACCAAATCTTAGTCGCGACTCAACTTGTGCATAATATAAATTAATAAGCTGTTTTGAAGTAAGGACGGATTTTATATTGCGGAATAAAAAAGAAATGGTGCCCATCTTTGAGATAAGACTTTCACATTGAGACTTCCAATTAAGACGTTCGTCTATAGTCACACCTAAGAATTTAACATCCTCGACGCTGTTTGATGTTCTAGCAGCGTTGTTAATATTTACAGTAAGTGGGTCGCAAACTTTGTTTTTACTGTGAAATCGTATTAATTGAGTTTCTCGGCATTAAAATACAGGTAATGCTCATTGAAGTATGAAACCAATTTTTCAAAGACCGAATTACAGCTGTCTTTTAGTGCAGTAAATGATGAGCGATCCGGGATTATCAGTGATAAATCATCTGCATACATAGTAAAGTAGTGACCAGGTAATACTGTGTCGTGATCATTTACATATAATATGAAAAATTATCACGAAAAATTTAATTATTTAAATAACTACTTTAAGAAAATTCAACATATCTGTTCTCTTGAACACCAACGGGAAGAAAAATGGTTTAACACCACGAAAATTTTAGACAGTGTAAGAATGTGTGACAACTTTGTTCAAACAGCTACCGTTGGTCTTACACGAATTCAGTTTGAACAAAATAATTTAGAAGAATTGGTAGGATTTTCTCAAATACGAACAAAACGAAGTCCTTTTGACGGTGTTGGATCATTTTTAAAAATGCTATTTGGTGCACTAGATAGTAGTGATGGTGAATTTTACAATCAAAAAATCACACAGTTTGAAGTACAAGGAAAAAATTTAGCCAAATTAATAAACGAACAAACTATTCTAATAAAATCAGCAATTTCAACCTTTAGTACAACCACAGCTGACTTATACTTTAATCAAAATTTGTTAGCCAAAAATCTCCTACGTACAGAAGATCAAATTTATAATCTGACTAGATCAATATATTTCTTTGAATTTAAAAATATTATAAGTGAACTCATTCAATTATTTTCTTTGTTATTTCATGAATACGAGTTTGAAGTTAAAACTTTACTTGAAGCAGTCTTATTTGCTTCACAAGAATTTGGAATTTCCTGTTGCCCCTCTACCACAAAACGCCCACATTTTACTAAAATTAATTGAATTAACAGTGTATTTTCAAAATACAAACCTAAACTACACAATAAAAATCCCTTTGACGAATAGAGTTCAATATGACTTATTTAAACTATCTGCATTACCAGTTCACTTAAGTGACAACAAATATATTTTTATTCAACCTTCTTCAAAATATATGGCAATAACCCTTGAAACACATCAATTTTTGACATTATCAACTGAAAACTTTAAAGATTGCAAAAAATTTGGAAAACAAAAATATCTTTGTGAACAAAAACAACCATTATTACTATCCTCTCAAAGTGAAATCTGTGAAATTTTGTTGTTTAAAGGATCAAAGCAGATACCAAAAACTTGTGATCAGCGTATCACGGAGTTATCACTGCACTTTGGTCACAAATGTCAATAATAAATAGCTGGATATTTGTAATACCTGATTATGAAATTCTAACGATTGTTTGCGGTGATTCTTTTTCTAAAGATATAACGCTAAAAGGAATTGGTGAAATTATATTATCCTCGCGTTGTACAGGTCATACAAAAATGCAATTTTATTAACGCATAGTGAAATATTAAGCAAAGAGCTTACGTTGGAATACGTTCCACCTATTAATTTGGATCTTAACCAATCTGTTTTTCAAAATTTCTAAACGTCATACCACAAATGAATCTAAGCTCAAATTATCGTTCCATACCTAAAAATTTGGATGATTTAAGTTTGCTAAGTGATAGGTTTGATGAAATAAATGAATTAGCAACAAAAATTATTAATAACAAACCAATAAATTCTAAAGCTCGTTTGTAACATTCAATTATTTAGTACAAGTTTCAGTAATTTTTTTAGGAACTAAAAATTTGACCGATTCATACAACCATTTCATCAATTTTTTCATCCTTAAAAAAATGGAATGAAAAGTGTCCTATTTTGTTTACTATAAATATTTACTGTCATCTGCAACTGTCATTGCTGCCATTAGCAATAGAAATAACGTTAATAGCTGCAGCAGCCACAACCAATATGTCTGTTAAATTCTCATCCATTTCAAAAGCGATTCTGAATAGTTTAGATTCAAGACAATATTACTGTCAATCTGTCAATTTTTCAGTTCCTAAAAAAATGACTGAAGCTTGTACTAAATAATTGAATGTTACAAACGGGCTTAATACAAATTTTTTTTCAAACATGCAATATTTTTTATTAAGTCTAATCATTCTGACAGTTCCATACATTTTATTGAGAATTTTAAGAAAATACTTAAATGCCAGACAAACCAAACGAGACCAAGATAATTTAAAAGAATTTGCTAGAAATTTTGAAATGATGAAAAGACCTATTCAAAATACCCCTGAATTACGCAGACATAGTTTGTTATAAAAACAAATTATATTGTACAAAGCGTTTGCTACCGAATTATAGAGGCGAGATTCCCTAAATGTTACTTAAACTTAAAAGTTTTCTTTTTATGTAAAATCACATAAATATGGGGTTAATTGAAATCATTTATTTAAAAATTTATATACGGATAATAATTACCTAATTACTTATTAATTTTTATTACCACAAATTTCTGATCCTAAGAAAAAAGAATAATTTTTTTTCGGGTCTGAATTTTTGTAACGAGTGTTTAAGCTAGTCCAAATATTAGCTAGCTAAAATATGATTTATATAAAGGGTAAATAGCATAAGAATCGCACTAACATTTGAAGGGTGTGGTTTTTATCATCTTAAAATAAGCTCTTTTGTGACAATTAAAACTTTATTTTTTTTGTCATAGTAGGGTGAATTTATTTATTTAATGTTAGATGTAAAAATGATTACTTACCGTACTTTTTAAGTTTACATTAGGGCATTAGAACACTTTGCGTGCACAAGTTTAAGCAACTAACAAAATAGCTGCATGTGCACAAAACTGTTCTCTAGTTGAACTTGCATTGAAGATCGTATGCTAAGAAGGCAGAACACACACGTTTGTTGAAAAGTATTCAAAACATTACCTTACTACCAACACTTAATCTTTTATTTGCTTTGAATGTTTTTGCTTATCCTGAAAATATAGAAAACTGCTGTACAAAAAGGCAATATGGTAAATTCATAAGTTCATTTATTAAAAAAAAAAAGATTATAATATATGATTAATAATACTACTATAATATTAATTATAAATTAAAAAATAATTTAAAAAGAAAGTAAGTAAAAAGTTTCATCCCCCAGCTGCGCTAAAATCTCCCCCAAGATGTCGTCGGACAAAAGAGGGGGAGAATCAGGAGCTGGAGGGAAATCTGCTGAAGGTTCTTCTGTAGGTCCTTCTGAAGGTCCTGCTGCGGGTCCGGGAGAAGGTCCAGGTGAGGTTCCTGGGCTGATCTCGTCACCGGATGGCACGTCGTCATGGGGGCAACGGGTAAAAAATTTCAATTTTTGTCCACCCGGTCCCCGCATCGCGAACAATCACGGTGGCGAAATCAGCAGGAACATTTAAACCGTATATAGAGAAATTTTGATTATGTTGCCCAATTATATACACGCGTCCCTGCCCCAGCTCGGTTACTACCCATGAGATTATCATGGTCAGGGGGTAACGCTCCCTGACCATGATCTCTTGTAGTCGCCATCCCTCGAACAGTTCTGAAAGTAAAAAATAAAAACAACCTATTACTTTAATGTTTTCTATCAGGTGTATTACAGCAGACATTATAATAATGAAAAAAAGTAGTAACATATTTATTATCAAATAAATTAAATTATTATTTTTATAATTTCTTTACTTACGGACTGCTGGGAGCAAGCTGGAGTCGATCGGAGACGCGGTATGTGTGACGATCTGAGTTTGTTCAAAATTCATGATAATAGAAAAATGATATAATAGAAAAAAAAATAAAAAACAAACGAATTCAAGTACAAATGACTTCTCCATGAATCAACAAATGGTTTTATAGAATAAATTTGCAAATTCAGCAAAAGATAACAATTTCCCCCTACATATAAAAAAATGTGCAGTACCTTTTTCTAAATTTTCAGTAATTAATTGCCTAGTAGTTGACAAATGGGTTGTAAGAGGAATGTTTAATTTTGAATACTGTACCAAAAATTTAAAATTTAAAATTAGAAAAAATTATTTAGTCAAAAGAAAAATATTTTTCTATATTTACTTACCTTTTAAAATATTTATACATAATAATGTATACTATGCCACCTACACATCACTTTCTGAACTTATATTTTAGCGTATATGATAGCAATTAGATAGCATCATATTGTTAACAGTGTACTACTATACTTACTTACATTTACCACCTCTGTTGGTATATGTAAAGCTTTCCTGAGCTTATCACTACCGCTACGAAAGATACAGCGTTAGCTAATTATATACATGGTGACCAATGATTGTAATGTACAGTATGTATACACAATATTATTCACATTATAATTTTTGCAATTATTATTACAAACCTATTAATAACCAATACTTTCATGCTATTTATTGTATGTATAACTAGTACTAGTTTGTTTTGTATAATCCATGTTTATATTATCACTATACCTACTACTCAGTAATCTACGAAACTTATTGTAGTATACCATGTTTATTTAGAATTATTGCTTGTATAATCGACTTGTCTATGTAACCATTAAGAGTGAGCATTAAGGATAATGTATCAACTCTTCGTGATGTCAGAATTCTTCCTTAAGCGATCATAGCTTCTCGCTTGATTAAGAGGGGGAGAAATGTCACGAAGCGTTTAAGATAATTATTGAAGTAATCAAAGTGATTGAAGTTATTACCTACATAAAATCAATGTTATTACAACATGTTAAGTTTAATATTATAATTACACATAATGCTGTAATTTCCTCAATGTTAAGTATACTAGAAGGTCAACCTCACTCTTTATTACTCCACGTGGACTCTGACTTTTCATGTCCATATTTGGAAATTAAATACCTTATTTGGTAATGCAACTCTTCTAGTCCACGTTGACTGAAGACCATACGTGTAATTAGACATATAATTCTGCTGACTAAGGATATTAGGTTTTATGAGGGATTTTGATGGTCCTCGTGTGTCGAAGTTATACCCATATATGGACTTACAAACTAGTATAAAAGCAGAACGTTTCTCCATTCAATTCAGTGTAAGTTACACTCAGCAACTGGCCAACATCTAGACTCTTCGACTCAGCTTTAATTCCAACTGGTTGGGTCCTTGTTGGACCCTTGGGCTTTCGTACAACTACATCAAGGCAGACCTGACTGGTGTCAACTCTAAGCAGAACTTTGAAGACTACAACCATGGTCTACTTGACGCTACTAGCTACATTTGTGTAAGCACCATTAAGGTGTATTTTTGTTCACTTTATAACTTTTATTTAAATATAATTTATGTTAAACTACTGACTTGTTTAAATCCAGACTAGTCACAAATTATAGCGTGACAATATAATTAACGTAAGAAGACAACAGTGTTTTTAATAACTACCCCGAACAATTTCGAGACAACCGACATTTGTCAAACCGACAGAAAAACTTTAATTTTTGTTTATCGTCTACAAGAATGGCTATTGAACATTCATTTGGTCTATTGAAAGTACGGTTTCGAATATTATTAGATTGCCTGCCATTGACTGATATGAAAAAAATTCCCGAATTTATTATTGCTTGTTGTGTACTTCACAATATTTGCCTTCTGCAAGATGATATAATACCAATTGTGATATATCCAGAAAACATAGAGCGAAGACTCATTGAAAGTATTCTTGAAAATCAGGAAAATGCTAAAAGAAGTAACATAATGAACTTGTTAAGAATTAGGAACGAAAATTAATTATGACAAAACTAGCTGAACCACACCATAGTTTTTGTATAAATACAGTAATATAGTGGATTAAATTTTATTTAAAATATAAACTTATAAAGTTAGACTAAGTATTACTTTTCCATCATGGATTTTAATAATTCAACCGTAGTTTTTTTGCACCTGTATTTTTTTGCCTTCCTTCTTTTCTGTAGTTGTACTGCTCTTGTTTTCTCTTCTCCTCTGCAATTTTTTCCTCTTGGTTTTTAACTTTATTCGCTCTGAGCTTGGTTATGTACTCTTCAAGAAGAACTTCTGCCCGTCTCTTTTTCCCAGTTGCTAAAATCATCATTGTTATACAAGACTTATCATTCTTTTTTCAAATTACATATCAGGTAAAGTATGATACAGTAAAGTAACAGAATAAATTCAGCTTACGTGTACGATTGGCACTCTATGCGTTTTCTGAATAAGCAGTCGAAGTCGAAGGTTGAGGGTTGGCTGGACCATCGCTACTGGCAATAGCTGGTGGTGAAGTCCAGGTTTTTTATTGAATATGGAATCCATTATCTGTATAGCAACATTAATTTATAATACACATACTGATAAACACAAGTAAATAGCTACATATTTTGTGCACATCTTTTTCCTGTTAAAACATTTAAATAATACATATATCCCAAATTATATTTAACAAAGAAGTTTTTCCACCACCCGAAAATATTGTTTTCACCTACCTACTTGATATATTATTTTCTGGTTCTGGTTCATCATCTTTATCTGGGGGTTGTGAGGAGTTATTGGATTTATTATTTTCAGTCACGTTTGTACTAATAAGATGCCGAAGAAATGTTTTGTCTGGTGGAATATTGTATGAAAAACAAATTGCAAGTAGGATCAAGTGTTCAATAATTAAGTTGCACAACTTTTGAGTCTGCTGAATGCGCCCAATTTTTTTTGGATTTTGTATAAATTCTTCAATAAATAATAATAATAATATATATTACAACGACCTAGCCCCCTTGCTTATTGAGGTGGTCGTAGCAAAATTTATTTGTGCCAGGGAGTAGCTCGGAGTACCCAGGGTTCGTTGGATTTTGAAAAAAATGAAACCTAAGAATCTAAATAACACATTTATTTACAGGAATATTTACACGAGGGTTGAACACTTGTTCAAGGTGGCTGAAATTAACAAAATGAACGGTTTATATACAGTGTGTCCCAAATAGAGTAGTATTGCATGGGTATCTTTGTTATTAATTAAGATACAGATTCGGTTAAATGGGCAATGTTGTGCAGTTTTTCATGCTGGTTTAGATGTTGCATAGAAAGATCAAACATTCAGAACCCTTCAAAAGATATCCGCAAAAAACCACAAAATCCATTTTTCGAAAAAGTCGATTATTTCGCTTATTATAAAAGTTACAAAAAATTGTTTTATACAAAAGTTACTTGATTCATTAAGATAAACAAAAATATGTTTGCAAAAAAATATCGAAAAAGCCGTTTTCGAGATATTGATAGCAACTTTCTTATTTAAAATGGGCGCCATCTTGGATTTTCAAATGAATAAATTGAATTTTTTTTCTGCATTCAACGATGTATAACAATCTATGTTTAATATAAAAAATAACGACATACTTAATAGTTTTTGTATTAAATAAAGTAAGCCATGAAAGCAAGTGAATTTTAACAAAAAAAACTTCGAACAAAATGTATTAACAGTTATTAACGATATTTACAATAAACGTTAAATCTACAATAGCTAATTTTAATCACAGTAAATGTTCAAAATGTTGGTCATTGTTAGCCAAATATAACTGGCATCTTTGTTATTAAATCACCGATTTAATAACAGAGTGATAGCTACTAACACACCAATTAGATGGCCACGCAGTTCGGCAGACCGAACACCTCTTGACTTTTTTCTGTGGGGTACTATAAAAAATAAAGTGTATGGTAGTAATTTTAATTACAACGATGTTAACGAATTGAAACAATCTGTACAAGAAGCGTTAAATAGTATTAATCGCCATACATCACATAAAGTAACTGCAAGTATTTTAAAAAGATGCCAGTTATGTTTGGCCAACATTTTGAACATTTACTGTGATTAAAATTAGCTATTAGATTTAACGTTTATTGTAAATATCGTTAATAACTGTAAATACATTTTGTTCGAAGTTTTTTTTTGTTAAAATTCACTTGTTTTCATGGCTTACTTTATTTAATACAAAAACTGTTAAGTATGCCGTTATTTTTTATTTTTAACATAGATTGTTGTACATCGTAGACTGCAGAAAAAAAATGCAATTTATTCATTTGAAAATCCAAGATGGCGCCCATTTAAAATAAGAAAGTTGCTATCAATTTCTGTAAAACATTTAAAAATCATGGCACGTCATATTTAAAAAACGTAAAATTTTAAATTGTTATTTTAAAATAAATTTAACACATTTAATTTTATGATTAACGCCATTTGAAGCGCAATCATTTTACCTTTCAATTAATACCATTACCATTCCTGTAAGTTGAATTGGCGAGCAGGAATCAGCAGAAACGTTCAATGCAATGTTAAATCCCTATGTACACCTTTGAGACCGGCCACCCGGTATATTGGTCACTTTGAAATACAAAGATAACTTGTGACAAGTCCGACATATACAAATATAAATACAAATACTACAGAATAATAATATCCAATATCATGCAAATACAGAGTTATACAGCAAAATTACATAAAAAAGTATAAAAGTATATAAACAGTATACAAACAACAATATTTAATATGCAAGCAATTAAGTGTATTCAATTGCAGGAGTTTCTATGAATTCAGAGACAGTATAAAAGGCGTGTTCTAATAAAAAATTCTTTATTATTTTTTTAAAGTGAATTGCAATTAATTTCTTCCATCGCCTGGGCAAAATGTTATATAATTTATAGTTTAGAGAATTTTTTATAGATTATTCCAGTTTGAGTCTGGGTAATTTGATTAGATCAGCGTTTCTAGTATTGTATGGATGGCAATCCGAATGCTTTATATTTTTGTTGTGACTTTTGTGTATTTCAATTAAACTATTATAAATAAAAACACAAGGAAGTGTGGTTATATGCAGGCCAATGAGGAGCGGCTTGTAGTGCTCTCTGTAATAATAAATTATTAAAAACGGTGTTGCGGGGGTGATTTAAATAAATAAATCTTCCCCTAATAAATATATGTAATAAGGAGGAGGAGGTGAGGGGTTATTAATAGTAATCAAACTACTTAATTATACCCCTAGTAAAAATTAAGAACAGTTGCCAAAAGCAAAATGTCTTTATTTAATAAGGATAAAAGTAAGGTTGAAACACACAAGTTGTACACAATTCAAAATATAGTATAAAAGTCTTAAAAGATATAAGATGTCCCAAAACGATCCCCAAGGGATGCAGATAGATATCAAACGACGATTGAATTGAAGATGCCCTCTTGCTGGTGGACTGGAGTACTTAAGTATCTGTCACTTTCACATTGATAGGGAGTGTTGCGCCTCGCGCCATCTAGGCGACGGGTAGCGCAAGTATTAGCACGGTAGCTGCACTGTTCTATTGAAGTACAGATTCCATTTAGCTTAATTAAACTTATTATGCTACAGGGCGCGAATTTAGCCGTTATTCCTTTGGCAGCATTGCTGAGTGGATGGGTGTCTACCCATACCAAGTCTCCCGGCTGGAACGGCGGAACATCTCGTCTTCCCAGGCCTGCATTTTTCTTGGCATGATCTTGTGCTCCCTCTTGGTTTTCCCTTGCCTGTCTAAGGGTGTTTGTCATCCGTAGGAGGTAGGGGGTAATCGAAGGAATGAATGTATCTGATTCGATTATGGCCTTCTGGTCCCTTGTGACGTCTTCGGTTGTCCTTAGCTCTCGTCCAAATGTCAGGTGGGCTGCTGTGTAGCCGGTACTTTGGCATAGAGCTGTGTTCATTGCAAATCTTACTGTCTGGCCAGTTGTCATGGGTTCGCTGCAGTAGGATAGCTAGTTGTGTTTTTAGGTCCCTGTTTATCCTTTCCACAGGGTTCGCCTGTGGATGGTAAGCCGGAGTGAGGCTCTTTTGGATATTGAAACAGTGTGTCACGTGCTGAATGATTCCGCTCACAAACTGCGTCCCGTTGTCGCTTCGGATGCGTCGTGGTGTTCCATATCGCAGGAAGACTTCGTTAACGAGAGTTTTTGCACAGGTTTCGGCGTCTGCTACTTTTAGTGCGAACAATGCAACCCATCTGGACATAACGTCCTCTGTGATGAAGATCCACCGTTCCCCGGTGGGTGCTTCTGGGAGTGGGCCGAATAAATCAATAGCCAGAGTCTCAAACCTCTGTGATGGGGCAGGTGTTTGTAGCAAACCCGCTGGTTTTTGGTTGTTGCTTTAAACTTTTGGCACTGGATACATTGTTTGATGTGTTCGGATATTTGCTTTCTCATGCCTACCCAAAAGTATCGGGAAGCAATGCGATTGAAGGTTCTTTCTTCTCCATAGTGGCCGGCAGTTGGAGAATCGTGATATTCCTTCAGGATGATATTACGTTCGTGAGCTGGGACCGCTAGTTGTGCTTCTTCAGTTTCTATCTCTGGCGCATATCGGCATAATATGCCTGTTGATATTAGGTAACCTCGATTGGTCCATCTGGTGAAATCTACTGGTGAGGATTCTGGTTGCTCGAAGCACTTTATTATTTTTTCTAGCTCTGGGTCTCGGAGTTGTTCTTCTCGAATCTCATGTCCAGACCTTGTCGGGATGTCGATTGAAACCATACACACGACACATTGTTCTTCAGGGATTTGTAGGCACGGTGGGCGCGACAGGGTGTCTGCCACCACGTTAATTTTCCCCGAGGTGTATGCTCAGACGGCTATTTATTGTATGCTTTAAATCTAGGTAGCTCTGCATTAACACAACGTTAAATTAAACAAAAAACAAAATAAACAAATAATGAAGAAACAAGGTACCTACTAAAATTAAACAAACAATTCTAAAAGTTGAAAAACAAATACCATATTGTGATTGTTAAAAGTATGGTATCAAAAAACTGCTTAAATTCACGAAGATGTTAAAACTGTTTTCTGTCACTATACCTAATCAGTTTCTGTCAACCAATCCATGTTTAACAAAATTCAGATTGTCTAATTTCTACGAAAAGTATGACAATGTACCTACTGTCATCTGCTAAACAATTATTGATTGTTGTTTTGTTTAATTTTGAAGCTCTGTTAAAGCAAAGCCACCTAGAATTAAACCATACCATAAATAGCCACCTGAGCGTACGACAAATTGTTTTCTAATTTTCCTCCCATTATTTTCTTATGTAACCCCATAATAATTTACCACAATTAGAAAGAGAAAACATTAAGCTTTCTAATGATGTATTGCACCACCCCTATTACCATTTAAGAAAATTCAAGATGGCGACCGGGCTCCGAAACTATGTGTCAAAGAACATTTTTCAGTACTACAAAATATGCGAAGTAATGTCGTATGTGAAGTGAAGTGTTCCAAATTTCAAATTAATATCTCAAAGCGTTTGGGCGCTACGACTTTGGTCCAATCTTTAATAGCTACCCTGTATGTCTGGAGATATTTGTTTTTGGCTCATTTATTCATACTACTCTGAGCAAGGTCATCGCCTAATTGTAAAAGAAATAAGCGACGTCGCGAGCGGTTTTTATTTTGCCAGTCGGGGTATTTTTCGATATTTAGTACAAATGAATTTAGAGCTCCAATATCGACCATATTCATAAAAAGTCGAAATGGCCAACGAGCTGTTTTTCTCGCACATGAATATTCTCGTATAAGTTTATCTGCATTATCGACCGCCCCTTTCGTTTTATTGTAATCTAAAATCATATATGGTTTATTTTGACTTTCGGGACAAACTTTCTCATCATCATGTTGACTTGAAAGAAGGTGAACCATTTTATTTCTCTTAGGAACGTATGAAACAATTGTAAGATCTTCAGTAAAAGCAAACATTGATGATTCTATAGGTCTTGGGGTTTTACTAAGCTGTGGAGGTGTGTCTGGCTTGTTCTTCCTAAGTGTTCCCAGAAGAGTCAATTTTTTTTTCAACAAGTCATTTCCAAGTGGAACGCTAGTAAAAAATTTATCTGTTGTAATACCGCGCCAGCTCCCTTTGTATGGTTCTGTCAAATCGGACACTACACGGTGCCCCTGATTCTTTTCAGCTTTTCCAGTCGCAAGGTTTCCATTGTATACTTGAAGATTACACAGATACGTTGTTTTTACATCAGCGGCCGCCCAAATTTTTATACCGTACCGACCTGGTTTTGATTTTATATATTGTCTAAAGGGACACTTACCCCTAAAACACACTAACTGTTCGTCAACTGTAATGTTCTCGTAGGGCTGAAAAGCCTTTTTGCAATTTTCCACAAACATGCTCGAAATATCACTAATGGCCGCCAGTTTGTCCAGTTTTTTTCTCTCTTCTCGAGTAGGCTTGTCGTCAAAACGCAGAAAGCAACATATTTGCTCAAACCTATTTCTGGGCATGGCAGCTGTAAAAAATTATCGACGAATTGAAGTGTCAGTAGTCTATATTTCTCGAGTAGATTGCTTCCTGCATCTTAGTGCTCCAGCTTTGAGCAGAATGCCTATAAAACAGTCTAGTTCACCTGATTCAAGAAGAGTCCACTTCTTTGGTTTGTGTGGATAGGTTTTATTCCATTCATTATAATATCTTGCGGATTCCTCGTTATAAAGCGACAAATCAAATCTTTCATTTCCGTTGTGAAAAACAAGTTAAAAAACTCTAGGTGTGTACTTGCCTTTTCACTGTATTTGCTAAGACCTGGACGTGCATTTATAATATTTCTACTCCGTCTTTTTGTTCTAACAAATGGCCGAGTTTTCCACTTTAGACCAGATTTTGCGGTGTATACTGGTATGCTCTAACCTGGAACTGCTGCTTGAGGCTCAGCATCTTGATCAAAATCTGGAATCATATCTTGAGGCTCAGCATCTTGATCAAAATCTGGAATCATATCTTGAGGCTCAGCATCTTGATCAAAATCTGGAATCATATCTTGAGGCTCAGCATCTTGATCAAAATCTGGAATCATATCTTGAGGCTCAGGTTCTTGATCAGAATCTTCTTCGCTCTCCACTTCTAGGTTGTTTTCTGTGTCCGAAACAGTTTCTTTGATATCTTCATCGGATTCATTTACATTTTCATACTCTTGTTCTGAGTCCGAAGCATCAAAATCTAAATTTTCTATCAATTCTTCCAGCTCCCGTTGCGACAGTGGTTTATGCCTTTGGATATAGTCCATTATAAGCAATATCTTCAAAAAGAAAAATTATTCTAAATAAAAAGTTGTTGATCCTTAATACCCAGCCGGGGTCCCTGAGGGACCCCACCTACCTAAAAACGTTATAAAACGACACTGTCACCTCGGCGACTGAAGGCAAATTAACACGTGTTTAGGCGTCTGTTTTCAAGCACATACCTAGAAGCGCTGTTGCCATTTTTTTTATTTCGGAAATATTAGGGAAAATAATGGACTGGGGTCCCGCGAGGACCCCACTTGGGCATTCAAGGGTTAAGAAACCGCATCAGTGACCATCATCGTCCAAACCCTTCTAGTGGCATTTCCTACATTATTATCACCAACCGCCGACAAATGCTTACCCTAAAACATAACAAAATTGCAACTCTTACCATAATTACGTAAATATTCCATTAAATAAAGTGTTTACCAAAGCATTAGCTTTCTGTGGAATTTTTGAGTATTCCTCTAAAAGGAGAAACTCTTCCAGAGTCGCTGTTGGTAGTTTTGGCAGATTCAAGGTTGCCTCACAATCACCAACTGATCGCTGATCGCGTATTATTTCTTTATTTTTTGTTATGTCGCTTTTTAAGCGAGCCACTTCATCTACCAGTTTTTCCAAAATTGGATGAAGGCTGCTGAGACAATCTTCAACAGAAATAATGAAAATAAAATATAATTTAAAATCTACCTGCCATAAGCAATCAAAACATATCAATAATAAATCTACCTGTATCACTTAGATATTCTAAACTGAACTACTAAGCCCCAATTGCACCGGTTACACTTAAATATAAGCGTCGCTTAAAAGATTAATTCCCATGGATACAAATTGTTACAAGAATTGTGTCCATGGCAATTGATTTTTTAAACCACGCTTATTATTTAAGTGTAACCGGTGCAGTTGGGCCTAAATTGTTTAAGCCATGACAGTTAAATAATTATAAATATAATACATTTTCTAATAGGCAGTGTTATTCACTGTTCACTATCCATATGAACCCGTTATTTACTGCCTATCATCACATAGGTACTGATATAAACTTTTTATAACGAAATGCTTATGAGTTTCTATTTAGAAAAGCGGAATTTTTCAAAAGAAATTATTTAGCAATAAAATGGGGAAACGTACCACATTCCTTTCTTACTGTTGGTGCCCGCTCGTCATGTGCTGAGGAGTTTGGTTCTTGATTCAGATTACCTACAGGAGTTAATGTAGTATCAAGTTCATCTGGAACTATACATATAAAACACGGGATGGGACGGTTCGGCGCGAAGCAGTTTCGGCGCCGGCCGTTTCGGCGCCAAGCAGTTTCGGCGCCAGAATGTATTTTCATGTACAACTTATTTAACTATCGCGACCGATTGGCAAACAGGGATCTAAGTGTGTCTTGTTAACATCGGCAAATTTGAAAACAAAAATGGATAGCAGGTAAGCTGAGGGATTTTGATTCCTCATAAAAGAAAACAAAAAATGGTTAGCAGGTAAGCTGAGGGATGTTCATTCCTCATAAAAGAAAACAAAAAATGGTTAGCAGGTAAGCTGAGGGATTTTCATTCCTCATAAAAGAAAACAAAAAATGGTTAGCAGGTAAGCTGAGGGATGTTCATTCCTCATAAAAGAAAACAAAAAATGGTTAGCAGGTAAGCTGAGGGATGTTCATTCCTCATAAAAGAAAACAAAAAATGGTTAGCAGGTAAGCTGAGGGATGTTCATTCCTCATAAAAGGAAACGGTAGCGTTTCGGCTGGTTCCGGAGATTCTTACGTTTACCGGCGTCGTTTGCCGTTGTGATCAAAGCTGAAATTTGCCGTTGTGAACAAGTTTGCTAAGATGGCAGATTTTTGCCGATATGATCATTTGCCGATGTTAACAAGACACACTTAGATCCCTGTTTGCCAATCGGTCGCGATAGTTAAATAAGTTGTACATGAAAATACATTCTGGCGCCGAAACTGCTTGGCGCCGAAACGGCCGCGCCGAAACGGCCGAGCCGAATCGGCCGCGCCGAAATGTCCTAGACCGATCCGGAAATATTACTTCCGGGGTGCGATTATTACCATTACCACAGTATCTAATAGTCCCGTTATGGTCTCGAAAAACCTTTGCAGGAAATTTGCTCAAGTGCTTTTTGAATCAGCGCACTGTTAAATTAAGGGTCTTTTTTAAGAGACGCTTTGAACCACTAGCATTCCTTGTCTGCAATCCAACCCTACGGTACAGCGGATATGCTGTTTTCATTTAGAAAATGCACAACTACAAATAGAGCCATCAAAATCAAACCTATTAATGTGTATACCTAAATATTAATTGACATGTAACCTAAAAATAAGAAAGGCACATACTTGAGACCATTTACGCCACCACGTTCAGCATAATGTTCGTAGGAAATGAGTATTATGAGGGAGTAGTATTAATAGTAAATATTGCTATAACATTAGTTATATAAAGTCATACAAATAATTACCTTAATAAATAAAAATGCTCCGGCTATCTGAAATAATTTTAACTCTTACCTCGGGTGTGGATTCTGTTAACTTATCTTCTATTATATTTTTAATAATAAATAAAATCAATAAAATAGTTTTTTAAATAAAAGTCGTATTAATCGTTACCAACAAAAAAATTTAATTAATTAAAAATGAAATTGATATTGAATTTTCTTTAAAGATTGACAGACAAATTGATTTACACAATTAAAAAAAATAACATTACCCCTAATTGAATACAAACAATAATAATTAAATCTGATAACTTTCTCTATCTTCCCTACTAAAATTTTAAAAATTAAGACTTAGCTGGTACTTGAAGTTTTCAGCCACCCTGTATATTTCTTTTCTCAACACGCAGACTCCAACTTCCAAATCTTCACATGACTTTACATTCCCAGATCGGCCATTTTCTTTCAAGATGTTTTATTTGTTTCACGACTTGGCATTTTGAGGTTAGTTCTTCTATAATTTGGATATAGATTTTACTTTAATGATATTGACCAAGTGACGCCGTCTTTCCAGGTACTCCTATATATAACCTTCGTTTTGTTGTCATGGTAACTGTCAACAAACTACCATCTCTCTTCCTTGAATTTGTTAAAACAAAACACTATCTATATTATTTCAAATGTCATTTCTTTTTTTAATTGTATCTTCCTGGAGCGTTAATTAATCTTAAAATGAATATCATATTCACACTCCTTGAATTTTTTTCTATCTTCTTTTATAGAAGCGAAATCGGATAATTGCTGGGTGTACCATAAACAACCCTGGTGTGTTTGAGAGAGTTCGGCACTCTATGACGAGAAGATTGAATGCTCGTATCCAGGCTGGAGGAAGTCATTTCGAACATTTGTTGATTGAGCAACTTTACATGACTTTTTGATAATAAAAATATGTTGATACTGTCGCAAATTTTGTTCACCCTGTATCTTCGAAACAAAGGTGTTTTTCAAAAATCATCATAGGACAAAATATTCTTATAATAGGCCAAGGAATAACCCCTTGAATTTTTGCCGCATGTTTACCTAACACCCTGTCCGTCTTTCGAAGCTAAGCATGGGGATCTCGGTTAGCTTAAGAGGTACGAAGTCGGTTAAATGGAGGCAAAGTTGCGTATTTTAATGCTGATAAATAATCTGAAAAGAAATTTGACCTACGACGTTTAGTTTAGAAAATATCTAAAAAAAATCAAAATTCCCGATTTTTGTTTTTCGCTGATAAAATGAAAACAAGTGAAGCTACGAATTTTTAATTCAGACATTTTTAAGACACTTTTTTACGGGGAATCTAAATATGCGATTGTTTTTCTCATATCGTTTAAAATAGCCAACAGTCGACTGTCAACTTTTGTTTTTCTTATGGACGCCATATTGGATTTTTGCATTTTTGAATGTAACTTTTTTTTCTGATTTCAACTATGTATGACACATAATACTTTAGCTTGTGTTTTTACCTACAATTTCAAGTTATTCATTTTTACGCAGAGTGCCATGCGGAAACAAAAGCGACAAGTTTGTTTTAAAGAAAATTCTGATTACGAATTTAATTTTAAGTCATAAGGTTAGTGCTTTGGCTAATTTTTTGAAAGAAATGCGAGTTTTAAAAGAAGAATAATGGGATATAACAAAATTGATTATCAACTATTATGATTTATATTGAAACAATAGAATAAAAATAAAAAAGCAGAAAATTATAGCAAATACTAAAAACTAAAACTTTAATCGAAAACACAACGGGATAGTAAGAAATATTTAAGTATTGTTTTTCTTTGAACAGAGATATGTAATCCCTTAGGTCCGCTTTTTCAGTTCGTGTTTCTGCCTGGATTTACAAAAGGTGCCATATTCGCTTAGATTTCGATGAAGAAGCAAGACATAACTAGGACCTGGCTGGTTTCTCTCTGGAGTTCGTTGCAGATACGTTTCGGAAGTAATTTCTACATTCCGATGTGAAGAATAATAAATTTCCAACATATCACGTTGTTCTTCATTAGAATTTTTCATTTTCTCTCAGAAAATTACGTACCTGTCTCAAAATTAGGGGAAGTACAACGTAACGACTTAAGCAATGTACTAGGAACTGTTAAAATTTTCTTTAAAACAAAATTGTCGCTTTTGTTTCCATGGTACTCTGCGTAAAAACGGATAACTT
The DNA here is from genome assembly GCA_963082805.1 of Hemicrepidius hirtus. Classification (NCBI taxonomy): domain Eukaryota; kingdom Metazoa; phylum Arthropoda; class Insecta; order Coleoptera; family Elateridae; genus Hemicrepidius; species Hemicrepidius hirtus. The sequence continues at coordinate 29,558,173 of OY720161.1, read as the reverse complement.
GAAATTGTAGGTAAAAACACAAGCTAAAGTATTATGTGTCATACATAGTTGAAATCAGAAAAAAAAGTTACATTCAAAAATGCAAAAATCCAATATGGCGTCCATAAGAAAAACAAAAGTTGACAGTCGATTGTTGGCTATTTTACACGATATGAGAAAAACAATCGCATATTTAGATTCCCCATAAAAAAGTGTCTTAAAGATGTCTTAATTAAAAATTCGTAGCTTCACTTGTTTTCATTTTATCAGCGAAAAACAAAAATCGGGAATTTTGATTTTTTTTAGATATTTTCTAAATTAAACTTCGTAGGTCAAATTTCTTTTGAGATTATTGATCAGCATTAAAATACGCAACTTTGCCTCCATTTAACCGACTTCGTATCTCTTAAGCTAACCGAGATCCCCATGCTTAGCTTCGAAAGACGGACACCCTGTATAGAAACACTAACTAAAATACATATACAGAGCGATGTCAAACTATAGTGCAATTTAATGTAACAGAGGAAAAGCGACATATGTATTATTACACAAGCTCACGGCAGATTTTTTCTGTTATATCATTTGCAGGCCACATATCGCATGCCTCAGATAATATTGTTCCAATGTAGCAATTCCTAATAGACACGACTCAACTGGATCTGTGTAATAGTCATCTACTTTCTTGAATTTGTTACCTACTATCACTTCAGAATTATTGGAAGTACCAATATATTTTACAAAAACATAGGACCCGTCCCGAACTCGAACACATTTATTGCATTTAGAATTTGCAATAACAACGTATCCTTTTACAGTCAATACTTTGTGACTGTTACTAAAGTTATAAATATCATGACTTCCAATTACAGGGTATTTCCATTATAGGTGGACCGTAATCACTGATATCACTTATTGAACTACAATTTAATTCATGGACCCTATTTGAAATCTGTTGTGATGGATTATTGGATTTTTTAACAAGGTTCTTTGTAGTTTGCATATAATTTTCAATGAAAAGGCGCTAAATGAATCAATGATGCCAAATGTGTCAACATCGTCTGATAAATGTATCAAGTTGTGTACATTGTAAGAAATTTGTTGTCTTCCGTACAACAAACCAAACTTTTCTACACTACACTAACAAGGTAACAACGATGGGTCCTGCATATAACAAAAATCGACGAAATTCGATAGCTTTCCACCGGCCACCTCATTAAGAGATCTAGGTTTTCTGCAAAATTCTCTGGGAACAAACCTTTTGATAAGTTCTACCTTTTGTGAAACAATTTCAACTTTCCTCGACTGCCAACGAAATATATGACTACCCTTGAACCACAGCTTCAACATTTTTTTCATTACACCTAAGCATATAAGGTGCATGTAGTTAAGTGGGAAATTCGTAACCATTCCTATACCCAAGTCTGTTAAAATGGAAGTACCTTTATGATGCTCCTCTTGTAGGGTAAAGGAGGGCAAGATGGCCCCTCTAAAGTTTTTAATTTGAAAAAAATCAAATGTATTTTTTTAAGTTTAATCAGAAAAACGGCTTGCTAGTGTCATAATCTAACATACAATACTGTTTAATTCAACATTTGCTTAATATTTTAGGAAATATAGAACTAACTATAAAACATAAAAAACATTAAATTCTTTGCACTGGTGGGTAAAATGGTCCCTTAATTGGGGTAAAATGGCCCCTCGCTTTTTTAAGCATTCTGATTGCAAATATCGCATATGAAGTCAGTTTTACTGTCTGAAATTCCTGCACACATATCATGTGTCCATTTCTAACAGGAATAACACATTGACCATTTCTAGAGGCGCTAAACATTTCTTCACAATAGAGGCATGGTACATCGTCATCTGACGTTCCTTTTCGTTTTTTCCCATTTTCTTTAACCTCTGTAGACGCAGTTGCCTTTTTATTTTTCTTAACATGTCTACTCGACTGTTTTTTTTTCGAAATCATCGTCAAACAGTGACTTTGTTATTTGCTTTACTTGTGATTTTGCAACACCTTTTCTCAGAGTAGCTTTTTCTTTGGTCAATATGTAATTTGGAGTTGACGTCAGAATGGTCGCACCCTGAGATGGTCTAGAACTCCGTGTTTGTGGTGGAGCAATGGGAGGTGGACTGATATCAAATGGTGTAAAGCAAGGCGCGGAAATATGGCACTTCGATATCTCGGTATCACCAACATCATGCTCATGGCTAGAATCATGGTTGCCAATGCTGACTTCATCTGATGAGCGACCACTTGGTTGCCATTCGTCCTCTGTTTCATCAAATGATGTTGAGTCCTTTCGTCGGCGCCGATTTTCTATTGTGCGGCGAAGATTGGAGGGACCTGGAATTGGTTCGAAAGATCCCACATCCTCCTAAATTACCATTCGTCTTGGTGTCCATAGCTGCCGTTTCTCCATGAACAATGGAAGTCACTGATACACCTGGTTCTGGTTGTGATTTCATTTCTTCTTGGTTTTCGGTATTTTCCATTGGTGGTGGCAGCAGGTTGAAAAGCCCAATCCGGAAAAATATTTGGGTTGAATGGCCAAATACCCGCTTTTTCAAAACCACTTGGGGCATTGTTCATTGTTGTAGAGCGCCGATAGGCTTTACCGAACAAGTAGCTTCCGTTGTATAACGTTACAATTTTTTCAGGATTGTTTTTCATCCACAAACGCACTTCCTCATTATAGGCAGACATTAGCGAAGCAAATACAGCCACATCCAGTGGCTGCATTTTGTGTGTACAGTGTGGTGGCAGGCATAAGAGTATAATTTCATGTAATGTAATGTAATGTAATGTAATGTAATGTAATGTAATGTAATGTAATGTATATATTTCCATTTATCATATTCAGGTACTACATGATGTTGGAAAGACAATAAAATATATATACTAATTAAAACATCAACAATAAAACAGTTAGTAAGTACTACAATATAAAAAGGATAACTCATAATACATTAAAAAAAAAAACTTTAAAAAGTTAAGTTAAAAAGTTAAAAATATTACAAACGACACCTATGTAATTAACTATCTAAAAACTGCAGTTAAAAAATTCGGTAATATTATAAAATGCATAACCTAACAGGAACTTTTTTAATTTACATTTGAAGAGTTTCAAGGGCACTATATTTTTCAAATGAACAGGAAGGTGATTATATACTTTAAATCCCGTATAGAGAATAGATTTTTTAAATATTTCGTTATTTGGTTTAACTAGGTCTAAATTTGAACAGCTTCTAGTGCAATATTCGTGTATATCCTGACGTTTATTAATAAAACGGAGATTTTTAAAAATTAAGATACATGTTTCGAAGATGTATAAATTTGCAAGAATCATTATTTTGTTTTTAATGAATAGAGGTTTGCATGACTGCCTTAAAGGAGTCTTATTTAGAATTCGTATGGCTTTTTTTTGTATTTTGAAGATACTGTCGATATCTGCAATATTTGCGTTTCCCCAAAAAGGTAACCCATATCTTAACACTGATTCAAAAATTGCAAAATAAATTTGGCGACAAATTAACAAGTTAATTTCACTTGACAAAACCTTTAGTACGTAGCAATTGCATGACAATTTTTTTCGGATATATTCGATGTGTTTGCACCATTTTAAGTTTTGGTCTATGACAATGCCTAAGAATTTCGCATGATCAACGAATGCTAACTCACTGTTTCCAATTTGTATTATCGGTGGAGTATCATTTAATTTGATTGACATTAATTTTGTTTTTTGCATGTTTAATGACAATTTATTTTTTGCAAACCAACTGTTAATATTAATAATATCTCCTATTACCACTTTACTTAATGCATTTTGATCTGAATGAGACCAGGATAGGGTTGTATCATCTGCAAAAAGGGTAAGTTTACCAGTTGCATATGATACAATGTCGTTCACATAAACTAGAAATAACTGGAGGCCTAGAACACTGCCTTGCGGCACACCGCATAAGACGGGTTTCATACTAGATTGGAATTTAACCATAGTGTTGTTGGTTGCTTGTTTTATTTCAACAAGCTGTTTGCGATTATTAAAATATGATCGAAACCAAGCTTGGGAGACGCCTCTAAAGCCGTAGTTTTCGAGTTTGTTAAATAAAATTTCGTGGTCAACACAGTCAAAAGCTTTTGATAGGTCGCAGAAAAGATTTATATTGTTTTGATTGTTATTAACGTAGGTGTAAGTATATGACAGAAAATTAAAAATTGCATCATTGATGTTTTTCTTTTTAGTGAAACCAAATTGACAACTGTTTAATATATTATGAGCATCAATGAAAGCAGTCATTCGTTTATATACCAGGGACTCTATTATTTTAGCGAAAGATGATTGCAGTGCTGTGGGCCTGTAATTCGTAATGTCGGTTGCGTCTCCCCCTTTGTGTAAGGGTTTTATAAGTGAGATTTTTAAATAATCTGGATACACTCCCTCGGTAAAAGATAAGTTAATTATATCTGTGAAAATTTTTAACACTATATCGGGTAAGTTTTGAATTACTAAAACGGATATTTCATCATAGCCAGCGGATGTCTTATTTTTTAGATCATTAATGGTCTGTTTTACTTCAGATATGTCAGTAGGGTGCAAATAGAAAGTAGGATAATATTTTTTATTTATATCTGTATCTTTCAAGGTTGGGTCTGTATATAGATGCAATTTTTTTTGTATTGTTAAAGCTAATGATTGAAAGTAAGTGTTAAAAGAATTCGCTATTTCAATGGGATTGACGATGGTACAATTATTTTTTGTTTTCAGTTTAATGGCATTTTCTGATTTTTTATTCCGACCAGTAACCGTATTTACAATTTGCCATACTTTTTTACTTTTATTTGGTGCAGTAGATATTTGCGATGAATAAAATTTATATTTGGCAAGTTTTATTGTACTTCGAAGAATTCGATTGTATCTATTAATATAATTCAAGATGTTCTGATCTACCGTAAACTTTTTAATATAATTGAAGCATCGTTTATTATTACATGCAACTCGAATTCCTTTACTAATCCAGCCTTTTATGCAGTTATCTTTTATTCGCTTATTCGGGAATGCTGTATTAAAGTGTATTGCTATTTTATTCATAAACTTATGAAAACTATGGTTTGGGTTATTGGAATTATTTTCTGGTGCTACGTCAGACCAGTCACAGGAGGTGCATTCATAACGGAACCGCGAAAGATTACTTTTGTTGTAAGTTCGTCTCATTTTATATTTTGGTTTGGAAGATATGATTTTACTACAGTCAAAAATGCTTAGAATTGCTTCATGATCTGCTAAACCAGGCATTACGTCTATATTTACATTGTCCAAATTTGAACAAATATAATCAATAATTGAAGGTGTCGTTGAAAATCTGGTGATGTTTTTAATGTGCATGGTTAGGTTATGCATTCGTAATAAATCTTTCAGTCTCAGTGAATCACTAGTGTCCAAATTGTAATCTATATTAAAATCGCCAGAAAGAATAATATTGGATTTGTATCGAAGCCTATTTAGTAAACAATCTAAATGATCAAAGAATACACTGATATCTCCTGTTGGAGATCTATATACACATATAATAAAAGAATCTAAATCTACAAAATAAACACAAGAAAATTCAAAATCAAGTTCAACAATAAGGTCATCATAAATTGAGATAGGATCGCAATAAAATCTATCGTTGCAGTAAATAGCAGTACCACCATGAATTTGCTTTTTTCGTTGAAACACAGAAATTAAATTATATTTAGGTATCTCCGGCATTACTTGATTTTCTACCACCCAATGCTCAGTAACACACATTAAATGCGGAAGATTTAACTCATTTGCAAATGCTGTTAACTCATCAACTCTACATCGAAGACTGTTAATATTAATAAGCAGCAGGTTAATATTAGTATTTTTAGTATTTTTATTTGTAACACTATCGTCGAGTATTAAAAAGACTCGTTGATCGGGATTGATGATATAACACTATAAGATAAATTTGAATGTACAACGTTTACACTGTTATGAGTAACATTAATTTCATTAATTTCTAACTTTCCGGCGTTCGGGGTTATTGCTATTAGGTTTTCATAATTTATATAGCGTGCTCGATCGTAGTTGGTATTCAGGAATAATTGTTCGTCCATACCTCCTATTATGCCACAATTAATCACCTCACATAGCTTACCACACAATTTCTTTTTACCATTTTTGTTCATGTGTAAACCGTGCTTAGTATAGTCACTCTTGTTTAAAAAAGAATTTACATCAACAAAAGATATGTTATTGTTAATATTTAATGTTAACAGTTCATTGTATATAATACTATTATACTCATATATAAATTTATTTAAAACAACCCGACGATCCCAATATGGTATTGCAAGAATTATAATATTTGTATTTATTAAACCTCGGATTCTGGATAACGTTTCCTTACCGATTTTTTTCCCTAATAACGCATTATTTTTTCCGGCAATTACTATCACATAGTCTGATTTTGTAAAGTTACCACATAGTTTATTTAAATTTTCGACTACGTTTTCAAACATTGCATTTGGTTTAAAAATACAGGAAATTTCAAAAGATTCATTTTTAAATCTGTCTTTAAACGTTTCAGATAAAATAGGTGCCAGACTGCGCCCGTGGCTATCAGCTAGCATTAAAATTTTTGAAGAATTTTTACTTAGAAAATATTTATCACTGCTACGTTTATTATTATGGTCACATTTAATTACTGTCTCCCCCTTTAGTTTTTCCGTAATTTTATCATCACAAGTAGTATTTGACTTCTTTTCTACACGATGCTCGCTAATATTCGTATTTGGTACACTTGTGTGTGTAGGATTAATATTTTTATTGTTTGTATTTCTTACCCTGATCGGTAGTGGCGGTGGCTGTTTATTGGTAGGAGTAAACCTTGGTTTGCTATTATTGCGCTGTTTTGTTTGATCCACATCATTCACAATATTTTTATGTTTATATATAGGTGGGTGCCCATACAAAACCTCGAACCATTCATCTGAAAAGGATAGATCTGCATTGTTCTCATTATCCCCACCAAGATCCGTCCTTGAGATTTTCTTTTTGTTTTTGTTTTTGTTATATATTTTTTTTGTAATGTTTTTTGTTATTATTGCTTATGTTTATATCTTCTGTTTGAGTTTCTTGAGGCACGTTGTTGGTTTTTCTTTGTTTTGTAGTTGCCAGCAATTGCTGTAGGTTTTTTATTTTCGCTTCCCGTTCTTTTATGATAATGTTCATATTATTGTCCATAGTTTGAGCTTCTTCCATAAAACTATCATATTCTGTTTTAAGTTTAGTTATGTATTTGTCTTTTAGTACATTATCACTTAAAAGTTCGCCAATTCGTTTATTATTGCTCATAATTTCTTCTTTTAAAAATTCCACTTTTCTGTTTGTCACACTGTGTTCACTGTCGCAGCATACAATTTTATGTCCTTGTATGAAGTACTTAGTTTTTAGTTTCGATAAGCAACTCTTATGATACACACTATAACATTTTACACAAATATAATTACTAAAGATTCTATTTTTACAACATTTAAAGCTAAAATCCACAGAGCACTTTGCAGACAGACTAACCTCGTCCGCCATTTTGTGTAATTTAACACCCTGTATGTTGTCTACAATATTCTATAGCTTCAACACTCTTATGGCTTGCATGCCCATCAAGAATGAGAAGCACCTTATTCTCAGAATCACTGCGGGCATGCTTCTGAAAGTATTTTAGAAATAGAAGAAACAGGTCAGTTTTCATATAACCAGACTCATTTTGTAAGGCCAATGTACCAAATGGGACACCAGAAAATAGCAACTCATTTCTTCTTTTGCGTGGAAAAATGATAGCTGGTGGTATAAAGTAACCTGCTACATTCACAGTGACGTTTTGTCCACGTTCTGCGCTTGTGAGCGCTCCAACTTGTTTTCGGCCCCTATGGGCTACAACTTTTGAAAGCTTGCTTGGTACCCTCTGGATTCCACTTTCGTCCATGTTATAGATTCGCGCTGGATCAGTAATATTATGTTTTTGTGTGCATGTATCTAATGCTACGAAAAACTTAGCTAGAGCTTCCTTATTGAATCCACGTGCTCTTGTCGCAGAGGTTGCCCGAAATGAAAGCTCTGGGTAACGACGAAGAAAACTTACAAACCAAGTTGATCCCGCAGATTGTTTCTTTTTGCTGAATCGGCTAGAGATTCCATTTTTTTCAGCTAGTTGGAAGGCCATTTCGCAAATATCTTTTTTTGTTCGTCCAAATAATCTATCTATAATCTTCCATTTCTAAGGCATAATCCCTGAGGGAATCCTCAATATTTTTTGGTAGGGTTGTCACAAACCTTCCTAAAATTTTTGAGGCTCCGATAGCTATTTGATTTTTGCCCTTAGCTCTACGTTTCAATGTTGACAGAGGTAGATTATACATCCGCGCAGCAGTTTTATAGGGCATCCATTTGTGATTTCTTGCAGGGCGGTTGTCATCACATCCTTTTCCCAGTTTTGCCGACCTGTCTTTCGAACGTATTTTCGAACCATTATGTGAGACTATAAAAGTTAAAAAAAAGTCTGGTAGGTATTTACCAAGTTGTATTACAAACAAAATGAGAATATGATTAAATTACGAGCATGAGGTAAAATGACCCCGGGGACCATTTTGCCTCATGCTTTTGGGTTCATTTAATCTCAATTGCACAACAATTTTCGCCATCGTCAAAAAACACACGGTAATTGAAGAAACTGTAAATATCTTTACAACCACCGATGGTCAGAGAGTTAAGCTATTGAAAGAATGTCATAATTCTGCACCTACCTTAATAATTCCAAAAAAAAAAACACTAAATCTTCATCAGTAGTAAATAACAGTCATTTGCACTGAATTTCACAACCCACGATTGCGCAGTTAACTGATGTCCGATGTTAATGCGTTTTAGCATAGATGCCTCTGTAGGTAAGTTTAACTCAGTTCTCTGTTCAAATACCCGCTTAATTCAAATACATTGAAAATTTCAGTAGGGGCCATTTTAACTTGGGGTGTCATTTTATCCACATTTCCCTAATTTATTAACAAAATCTGCGTAATTTTGCCTTGGTATCCAAGTATGCAACTCTATGAAGAAGATATGTACCCTCTTGGCAGCATTTTCCACAACCAAAATGGACATTGTGTCCATTAATCATAGTTATATATGCTTTACCAGGTGCGTCACATACAAAAACCCTAATTTTTACATTACATAATATCCCCTTGATTATTATTCCATCATTTAAAATTATTTTTGTTTCTTCTACAAATTCTTTTAAATACTCGTTAGGAGACTTAGGTTTATTACAACCATGATAAATACCAGCTATAAAATGTGAATTTGTAATTTCGTGCAAATTAACTAAAATTGGCCTTAACTGTGCATTTGTACTTTTGGTGAAAGGTAGTCCATCTACATTTACATTTAATGAAACCGTGTTAGGTACAGTAACAAGTTTATTTAATATCCTCGTAATATTTTTGTTTACTCCAAAATGAACATAATATCCGGGGTCTACTTTCTTAACTTCCACTAGTCTTGGCGTGTTTAAAAGAGCCCTAGCATCTTGTGGCAGGATATTCGAAAAACAATGGTGTCTATTTAAAATTTTAAGCAAGTCAGATACTGCGTGATTTATATTAAAATCAAGAGCCCATTGCCTAATGCTATCTTTTGTGTCTAAAGTTAAGACAGAGATTAGACTGAGCGTTCAGCCTCGATCGTCCGCGAACGTTTTTGGTCGTTGCACTGACAGTAGATAAATAAACTTTTACTTTTAAATTCTTCAAAAATGTCAAGCTCAAGTGACGAGGAAGAAATGATGACCGCACTTTACTTTTATTGGAAGAAAAAACAAATTTAAAAAAAAAGAAGTGTTTGGGTAAGAGAACTGTACCTGCATCATGAACAAGAGGGTGGATATTTCCTTGTAAAAGAGAAATTAATCAGAGACCCAATAAAATTTCAAAATTACTATCGTATGTCTATAAGTTGTTTTCAAAGATTGAGTTTATTCATTCAGCCGTATTTTAAAATTGGCCATACCAATTTCCGCATGTCAATAGGATGGGAACGTTTGAACAGATTTAAAATAAGTCCTATGGAAATATCTATAATTGTTAATTCGACTTTTAAAATTATAATAGAAGAATATACAGGGTGGAATGCGAAATTGGAAACGCCTTTTTTCTCGGAATTTATTATAGATACCGAAAAATTGTTTAAATAAAGATTTTAGTACTTTTAAGAAGCTAACTAAATCTGTATAAATTTGTTTAAAAAAAAGTTTAATTCTCGTAAATATTGCCATATTTGTACTTTTTTAAATGGAATACCCTGTATAGTATTGCACCACTTAATAGAAAATAATTTTTGCTTTAAAAAAGTTTAAGGGTTCTTACCTTCTAAACTTAATAGTTTTTGAGATATTAGTTAAAATATTTAAATGTTTCTTCTCAAAATAAAGTCTGCGTTGAAAACAAAATTACTGTTTAAAATAATGTACAAAATAAACAATTAAGTTATTATCATAGTAGCTGACAAACAAATACAAAATAAATGTTATCGAACTACAAAAAATGTTCAAAATTGTCACCGTTTTCTCGTACGCATAAATAAAGCCTTTTTACTAAATTTTCTTTTACATTATTTGTATTTAATTCAACAACAGCTTGTCTTATTCTGTTTTAAGTTCGTCAAGTGTAGCAACGGGCATTGCATAAACTTTATTTTTGATAGCTCCCCATAGAAAAAAAATCTAGGCGATAGATCAGGAGATCTTGCGGGCCATAATGTAAGGCCTCTGTTGCCAATCCAGGAATTTTGAAATTCTTGATTCAAATACGCAGTTACATCCAATGTGCGGAGGTGCACCATCTTGCTGAAATATCATTCTGCGTCTAACTAGTAATGAAATATCATCCAAATAATATTTATATTATTTATATTAATATGCCGTTATATAAATATTGACCCAAAATAGTGTTAAGTATTTATAATACCGCACCATACATTAATTGAAAAGCGTAGTTGAAAATTTGAAATAAATATTTCACGATGATTTTTTTCTACTGATTGCCAATAATGTGAATTATGTCTATTTAGTATACCATTGTTAGAGAAATTTGATTCATCTGATTATAAAATATTATTTAAAAAATTAGGATCTGCAATATTTTCCAGTATTAGGTAATTACAAACTTGTAATCGTCTTACATCATCGCCAGGATGAAGATTATGAATTTTGTGTATTTTATAAGCTTTGTATTTATGCTTCTTCAAAATTTTAAGAACCTTCGTATATGTGGTATTTAATTCCAATGCAGCTTCTCTAATTGAATTTTTCGGGTAAATATTGAAATATGCCAATACATCAACTTCTAAATTTTCATTTATCTCACGTGTTTCGTAATTCCTTAATACTGATCCAGTCCTTCGCAGCTTTCTTTAATTATATAAAATAATTTAAACAAATACGAATGGTTTGGATAAAAGCGATCCGGATATTGTTGTCTGTATAATTGCAGGGCTTGTCTTGAATTATTATTCGATAAATAAAAACATTTTATCATATCTAACTTCTCATTAATTGAATAATCTGCCATTATTGACACAAAGTAATAACTGTATGTATGAAACACATTTTTTTAGCACAAACACAATGCAAAGTAACTCAACTGTCAACAAACACAATTTTTTTTAGCGTAAATACAATACAAAACAACTCAACTGTTAACAAATTTTGTTTTCAAGGCACACGTTATTTTGAGAAGAAACATTTAAATATTTTAATTAATATATCAAAAACTATCAAGTTTAGAAGGTAAGAACCCTTAAACTTTTTTAAAGCAAAAATTAGTTTCTATTAAGTGGTGCAATAATATACAAGGCATTCCATTTAAAAAAAGTACAAATATGGCAGTATCTACGAAAATTAAACTTTTTGTTTACCAAATCTATACAGATTTAGTTAGCTTCTTCAAAGTACTAAAGAGGTGAAATTGTAGGTTTTTTCCCAAATAATAAATATGATGGTTCAAATTGTGTTGAACTATGAATGGTATCGTTATACTCATTTACACATTCTTGTGCTAACATTGACCAGGCTCTAGTATTGTTATCACTGTTTATTTTGCATCTAAGGCGATTTACAAGTGTTTGATTCAGTCGTTCGTTAAGACCATTTGATTCTGGATGATCGATGCATGTAAAAACAATCTGAATTCCATTTTTATCTAAATAATTTTTAAAACAAGTAGAATTAATTCCTGTATATTGGTCTGCTAATAAAATCGAAATATTATGTTTCTTTGAAATTGGATTTATTAGGTTTATAAAATCTTGGGCATTCTGACCCTTTGTTGTTGATATCCAAACATATCTAGTAAAATGATCAACTAGAATATGCATGTATCGTTTGGAGGATCGATTTCCTCCGAAACCACCAACACTATCAAGTGACATGATCTGAAACGGGCGTTCGGCCGGACCAAATTGTGAGAGCAGCCCTATAGCACGAATACGTCGAGTTTTGTTTTCTATACATACCTTACAATTTTTACAGAAGGTTTCTACAGCTTTATCAAGTCCTTTAAAATAATAGTGTGGTCTTATTGTTGCGAGCATTTGTGCTGGACCTATATGTCCATAATGTTGATGAACAAGCTCGATAATATCTTTCCCAACATGTATATTTGATTATTGCATTGGATATACATTGTTTTTCTCTTTTTAAGCTTCCAATTTATTTATACCCTTACATAAGAAAATTTTTGAGAAAATTGCTAAAATAGTTTTACTTCTCAGTAGGCCGATCTGGAACAGCGGGTGCAGCTCCAACTCAAAGCAATTGTTTATTTAAGCTTAGTACTTTAACGTGAACAGAAATGTGAGTATAAAAGTACATAAGATTATAAAAAAAGATAAATTAAATACCTTAAATTAACAAGAAATTGAAAAAAAATTGATAGTTTTAAATGACACAGAAAGAAATGATGAATAAATTGTTATAGTAGATGTTCAAATTGATATCCGTTTACAGCTCGACAGTGTCCAAGACGAAAAATAAACTCTTGTTGAACCCTGTTAATAGCATCAGGCGTAATCTGTCTTATTTCATGCCGAATGCGTTCGTTCAAATCTTCCAAACTATTGAGTTTAATCAGATACACCTTATTATAGTATCCCCACATGAAGTAATCAAGTGTGGTCAAATCCAGAGATCTAGCAGGCCACTCCATTGGTCCTCGTCGGCCAATCCATCGATTTGCAATCAAATTACCAGTTGAAACTGTACACAATTAATTTGATTAAACGTCAAAATTTAAACAAAAGCAGACATAATACACTAGATTTTACAAAAAAATCGTATGTACTTTTATACTCACATTTCTGTTCACGTTAAAGTACTAAGCCTAAATAAACAATTGCTTTGAGTTGGAGCTGCACCCGCTGTTCCAGATCGGTCTACCGAGACGTAAAACTATTTTTCTCAAACAAGGTTATAAAAATATTAGAAACTTAAAAAGAGAAAAACAATGTTTATCCAATGCGATAATCAAATATACATGTTTCCATTTAAAAAAAAGTCGATAACGTCACTACCAAAAAATTTTTGAAGCATCTTAAAGTATGCACCGTAATGTAAATCGCTATACCTATCCTAGCATTTTCCAGAAAAAATAATATTTCAGGAGATATTCAATTTATTCCAAACTTTATCCACACAGTGTATAGAAGCACCTAGTTCTGAACTGTGGAATAGAATTGCTGCAGGTTTTAAGAAAAACCAATTTTTTCCAAATTGTATTGGGACGGTAGATGGGAAACACATCAGAATTAAAAAACCAAACAATGCTGGGTCTCTATATTTTAACTATAAACATTTCCATTCAATAGTGTTGCTTAGTGTAGTGGATTCAGATTATAAATTTGTTATTGTGGATATTGGCTCAATGGGTAGAAATAGTGATGCTGGAATTTTTGACGCCAGTACATTTGGCGAACAATTTAAAAGTGGGCTCTTAAAATTACCACCACCAGCGCCTATAGAAGAAAATGGTCCTGCAATGCATTTTGTGTTTGTAGGTGATAAAGCCTTCAGGCTAACGGAGAACTTCTCTGAAGCCTTACCCAAGTAGACAATTAGACAGACAAAAACGGATTTTCAATTACAGACTTTCTTTTGCCCGAGGTATTGTGGAATGCACATTTGGAACATTGGTCTCGAAATTTAGAATTTTCGAAAGTGTGATTAATAGCTAACCAGACAAAGTAGATAACATTGTTATGGCCGCTATTTTGTTATACAGTATGATAAGACAAGAAGACCAAATAAAACTTTGCAAGAAGGAAATCCAGTTCCTTCCTAAACAATTTGGTGCATTTACTGAATTTAATCAAGAACCAAATGAGTATCTTAGAGCATCTGTAAATCAGTCTATACGAGCAGCTCGACGTGTAAGAGACTATTTCTGCAGTTATTTTAATTAAAATTCAAAGATTTTGAACGATATATCCAGTACCGACAGTGAAGACTAACTATACCAACTCAATTTTTTACATTTATATGTCTTTTTAAGGTCAATTCCATATTACACTTAAAATTTAGGTATGTTAAAGCCGTAGTACACGATTATAAATTACATGTATTTCTACATGTATTTTTACATGCAATATTGCTGCAATAAAACCAGTTTTAAATTGCAAGGTCGTATACCGACTGGCAAAATCTCTAGAAGTTACTAGAAATACACGTATACGACCTTATAATTTAAAACCGGTTTTATTGCCGCAATATTGCATGTAAAAATACATGTAGAAATACATGTAATTTATGATCGTGTACTATGGCTTTTATGTATTTGTAAATGAAAATTTAAAAAATGTTAAAGTTATCATTTTACACATGGTTACTAGGAGTTACAGCACACTCTTCAACTATAAAATAATAAATAAATGAGCAATACATGTTCTAACTATGAAATGAATATTAGCCATTTTAAAAATTATTCCTGTGTCTGTAATTCTTCTAATAATTTTGTAACGTTTTTATTTTAATTTCTGTTTGAGCAGATTGCTAAGTGAGCTGGCATCCTCCAGTAAACTCTGAAGAAACAATTGCATTGAAGATATTTTATCGTTAGTACCTTGATGCTTATTTCGAAGTTTTTAAGAATTTTGCAGCCATTTTAGTAATGAAAGAAAAATTATTAATAAGTGTGAATCTTAAGTAAAAAATTAGCAAAGTTGGTTGTATATACAGGGCTTTCATTTCAAAACTAGCCACCTTTAATAACTTTTGAAGTTTTGAAATTTCCAGTTTGAATAAAAACACGTCAACTTTGATATCGAGGGGGAAGTTTAAAACCGCCATTGAAGTAATTTTATAATTCACCCCCCCCCCACTCCAGCAACCCCCACTTTGAAATTTCAAATGGAACCATCTACTTTGTGATATATCATTTTACAAGTAATTAAATTCTCTATCTAACCATACTATTTTTTATTGCACCCCATCACCCCCTCAACCCCCCTTTTCTGAAATTATTGACATTTCCGGTTTGAAAAAAAAACACGTCAATTTTTATATCGAATGGGAAGTTTAAAACCACTATTGAAATAATTTTATAATTTCCCCCTTCACTCCAGCACCCCCCTTTGAAATTTCAAATTTCCCCCAACCTTGTGATATATCATTTTACAGGTAAAAAATTCTCTATCTAATCACATTATTTTATATTGCAACCCCTCAACCTCAACAACCTCCTCTTTCTGAAATCATTGACATTTGCAATTAAAAAAAATTTCATATTTATATTGAATGGGAAGGTTAAAATGACTATTTAGCATTTCAATATATTTAAAAATCAAAAATTTTAAAATTGATTATTTTTTCATTATTTTATTTATTTATTTTCTTTTTTTGAATTTATTATACTGATGAAAAAGGAAATAGGTACACTTTATATTTCTCCACTTCAATCAATCGCAATTTACATCCTTACCAACGAGAGCAGTTATAAATTGCGGAAGAGAGAAGGGAGAAATTAAAAGTGCAGTCCTATCATTTAATTGAAAAAGTTGTAATAGACAGAGTTAAGTTGTTCAATACCTGTTTTATAGTTAATAGCTCTTGGATTTTTTTATATTTCTATCATCTCGTATAGGAGACGTTTTTGCAAATTAACTTCTCTATGTAATATTTTTGGGGAAGTGAAATTAAAATTGGGAAAATTGTCGACTGCATTATCAGATAAGCAGTATTTGGTTTATTGGGGGTTGCAATTTTTGTTTTGATTGAGTTTTTATGTTGGTTAATTTTCTTTTTTTAAATTTGTTTGGTTTAATCAATATAGTTAGAGTTACAATTAGTGCGATCAATTTGATAGATTAAGTTCGATTCAGTGGTAATTTTATCTTTTAAATTTTTAAAGAAGTGTTTACCTATTGTATTATGATTTTTATAAGCAATTTGTAGGTTATATTTTTTTAAGTTTTTTCTAGTTGTAAAGATAGGTTAGGAACGTATGGTAAGTGCTGTGTTTCTTACTTGGTTCGGTTCCACTAACAAATAACAACGCAAAGACTAATGACAAGACTCTTTATTGTAATCCACTTAATTGCACAGATATTACATTGACGCCATACTTGTTCACCGCTAAACCCTGCCGTTCATATTACCGGCTACAACGACATCTGCTGCATTTCTTCCAGTTCTTTTCCTACTTGCTCTTTTATGGCATATGGTACCCTGTAGGATTTATGGAACACAGGAATGGAATCCTCTATTAAGACTAAGTGTGCTACAACATTATTAATGCATTGAGACCTATTCTTACTAAACACATGCTTAAACTTTAATTTCTAAAATTTCGACTATCTTCTACTTTTTTTAATACCAAACTATTTCTCCAATTTGGTACTAGCACATCTAACCACGATCGTCTCAACAGTGGGCGATAAGCTTGTTTACTATTAGCTATAAGTTTATAAACTTTTCTACGGCATTCTTACAACTAACATTTACATTTTTCTGAGCAACTACTTGTAGCCGATCACCTGACACAGTTTTTAATTTTAATGAACTTTCATTATAAGTAATGTTACCAAAAAGTTCTTTGCCTCTGACATGACAGTAACAGTTGCACTTCGACTTCCATGGTGACTTCTTTGTTTTCTATTTTGATAATATTTGTTAAGGACTGACTGACAGTATTTACCGACTCTATTCCTGAAATTAACTGACACTTTTCTCACTTACTAACCTCTACCTGGAATTCATTTTGTATTTCACTGATTGACCCGATGGACAACTCACATTCTTCTTCATCTTCAGGTTGCTCAACTTGATGGGCTTCTCTGTACCTACATACTCTTGATGTGTGACCTTGCTTCTTACAGATGAAACATTCCTATTGTGCCGCTGGACATGTTGAGGCATTATGGTGACGACCACAACGGTAACAACTCTTATAATTGACCGACTGACTTATTGATTTTGATTTCGACTGGGTGGACACTGACTGGTTTGTTGACGTACTGGCTTTCGGGTTATTCGTAAGAACACGACCTCTGACTGATTGACTTTTATTTCCTACTTTATGAACACTTTCTTCTTCTGTTTGCAACGTTTTAACTTTTAGGTTAGCTAATTCATACCCAAGCGCTATACTGCAGGCTTTTGCGAAGGTTAACCCTTCTTCGGACAAGAGACGTTTTTGTATGTTTTCTGAGATTAGACCACATACTAGCCTGTCTCGTAGTGCTCGCTCTAAAAATTGGTTAAAATTACATGTTCTTGCTAAAGTTTTATTCTCGACAATGAACTCGGACACCGACTGGTTTATTTTCTGATTACATTTATGAAAATTAAAGGTTTCTGCAATTTCTAATCTAGCTGGTGCATAATGCTCTAACAACAGCTTTTTAGCTTCGACATAGCTTAACGAACTTGGTAAATTTGGAACAGCAAGACTTTTTAAGGTGCTATACTATAATTCCGATCCTCCTAACGTAATTAGCATGGATACCTTTAACTTCGTTTCCACAATATTTACTTCAAAAAGATGTTCGATTCTTTCCATGTATGTGTGAAATTCTTCTTTATTTTTACTAAATGATTCTATATTACCAATAAGCGCCATTTTTTTTATACTTCGTTCACGAACCACGTGCAGACCAACTTTTCTTGCGTTATTTTTTTTATTGACTCAAATTCCACTTCTCGTCGCCAAACCCCTGTGTTTCTTACTTGGTTGGGTTCCACTAACAAATAACAACGGAATGAGTAATGCTCTTTATTGTAATCCACAGATATTACATTGACATCGATTATCTACTTATACAACAGTAAGGAGATATAATTATAAGATTTGGGAAATTGGTTATTATTAAATTCATTCCCCAAAACAATTGGGGAGAGATGTATTGAAGAGTTAATATTTTTATTTCTATTATTTAAAATTTTAATTCGTTTGTTGATGTGGTTCTTAATAAATTGAAGAGGATAATTATTTTTGATTAGCATAAATTATATGAGATTAATATTTTTATGGTGAAATTTTGTTGATGATAATTTGATTGCCCTGTCAACAAGTCCGTAAATTAAACTTTGTTTATATTTAATTGAAATAAAAGAATTATAATTTAAGTATCTATTAGTTTTTGACATTTTTTCGGAACCAATCTTTGTCAATAGAACCATCTTGATTCCGAAACAAAAATTGATGGAATTAGAATTATTTTCTAGTTCTATTGTGAATTTTAATCTAGGGTATACATTATTGAAAGAGTTAAAATTATTGTTAATTTGGTTTTTTCCGCTATGATGATAATGTCGTCAACGTACCGTTTGTAAAAAATAATTTATCTTTTAAAATCTTTGAATAAATCTTCTTCTATTTTTTGTAGAAAAAGATCTGCAGTTGTACTAGAAATCGGTTGACCCATTGCCACACCGAAGTTTTGTTTGTAAATTTGGTTATGTTGAAAAAAGTTGGAATTAATGATCTTTTTAACTGCTTGAATAAATTCTGATTTTGATATTGTGGTATATTCTTGAATTTTTTGCCAGTAGTATTCTATTGTGTCAATAGCTAAGTCAGTAGGAATGTTGGTGTAAAGAGAAACAACATCTAGAGAGAAGATAATGTCATTTGAAGGAACAATAATTATATTATTGATATCTGATTTGACAGTCCAAGAGTCTTTAACTCTCTATTTATTTTTTTCTGTGATATTAATTAGGATATTTGAAAGAAATTTGGATAGATTATATTGAGGGCTCATATATGAAGCTACTATTGGTCGAGGAGGAATTATGGGTTTCTGGAGTTTAGGCAAACCATAAATTTTTGGAATTAACCTATGTGTGAAATAAGTTTTTTGTGATGCTTATGTTTCTCAATTTTCCTTTGGTTTTCCTCAGTCACTGTTTTCAAATAGTCCCTAAAATCATCGTCTATGCCTTTATTGGGATTACGATCTTTCTTTTTACGTTTTGGTGTCTTTGCTAGAAGTAGTGTGCCATTTTATGCATCTTCTATTTCTTATAGATCATACAAACACCAAATATTAATATTGTAATTACCTGTTCCCTTAAGTTTTATGCCTATACGCGCCCATGTTTCTTCAGTAATTTCACGATTGCTGTAATCAGCAGATGACTGATCATACAGATGAGGATTCTTTTGCACTAAATTAATTAAGTTGTCCACCAGATCAGCAGCCCGTACATTATCGATGTCTGTAATAAAAAGATATTTCCATATAAGCCAAATATTATAAACACTAAATGCAAATAACAGAAAAATTTCACAAATATTTATAATTAACTTGTAATTTAACCTACCCATTACAGGTTTTATGTTAAATTTCCAAGTATCATGCATTTTACATATTTTAACATAAAAAAATAATTATTTTAAATACCTACTTACTGTTCTCTTGGGTGTTTTGACTATCCTGTGTTGACATTTTAATTTCCCACATTTTCAAAAAGTTGGGTTACGTTACTTTTAGCACATGCGCACTCTACTACGAACGTTCGTGACCGACCAAAATTTAGAACTGGTTCTAATTTCAAACCGTTCGTTGCATAGCAATCGAGGTCGTTCGTGAACGATCGAAAAATGTAACGTCGCCCATAAAAATACTAGTGTTGGAAATTTGGTTGACGGTGACTGTTCGCGAACGATCGACACTGAACGCTCAGTCTAATCTCTGTCTAACTGTGTACTATTGTCGCTATGCCTGCTATTAGGAAACTCTACATTTATAGTTTTAATTTCAGTTCAGTTTCTACTTTGCTTGTATCTATCAGTGTCTTTTAGCTAATTGTCAGTTCCGATTTCCACTTTACAATGACCAATATTCGATTTTTTGTCAAAAGACAAACTGCATCACACGAGTGTCCAAACGGTATGAACGTAGGGGAGAGTTGGACAAAACCTGGTATCAGTCAAAAACCTGGCTGTAGTTAGTGGCACTTGAGAGTAGCAAAAGTTTATTGTATGTTGAAATATTCCCAAATAACTGAACTTTGATCTACGATTGTCAATTTTTATTAATATTCCTTAATTATTTTTTTTATATTTTATTTGAAAAATTGCAAAATACCCGATTTTGTCCAACCGGTATGATAAAACCGGGTAGTAATGTAAATACCATGTGAATAGGCAAATAACAAAAAAAATTATTTATTGATAACACTTGACAAAAAATCAAAAAGTTATGAACAGAAGTCGCAAATAAATACATCATCTGTGTCATCACATGCACTACAGGCTTCATGAGCCCATTTGTTGCACGACACACATTTTATCCACATTTATTTTATCTTCGACTTAGAGTTTGAAAATAGTTAGTTGCAATAGAGCGGTCTAGGACATTTCGGCGCGGCCGATTCGGCGCCGCCGTTTCGGCGCGGTCGTTTCGGCGCCAAGCAGTTTCGGCGCCGGCCGTTTCGGCGCCAAGCAGTTTCGGCGCCAGAATGTATTTTCATGTACAACTTATTTAACTATCGCGACCGATTGGCAAACAGGGATCTAAGTGTGTCTTGTTAACATCGGCAAATGATCATATCGGCAAAAATCTGCCATCTTAGCAAACTTGTTCACTACGGCAAATTTCAGCTTTGATCACAACGGCAAACGACGCCGGTAAACGTAAGAATTTCCGGAACCAGCCGAAACGCTACCGTTTCCTTTTATGATGAATGAAAATCCCTCAGCTTACCTGCTAACCATTTTTTGTTTTTTTTTTATGAGGAAGGAAAATCTCTCAGCTTACCTGCTAACCATTTTTTGTTTTCTTTTATGAGGAATGAACATCCCTCAGCTTACCTGCTAACCATTTTTTGTTTTCTTCTATTATCGTTGGATGACTTTCTGGATGCCTTAGGGATTGGAAAAACCTCTTTTGGAGACACTGAGACCTTACAAATTGATTTTGAAGACGTTGCTCGTGAAATGTCACATTTAGTGGTGGCTTGTTTAGGAGATAGACAGGCTGAGACTGAAAAACTACAACTTGGTTTCGGAGAAGTAGCTTGTGGGGTTGATGGAGTAATATATTTTTTCGTAGTCTGATTGGCAGTGTGGGCGGTTAAAGAGCTAGAGCTTGGTTGGCGCGAATTCGCACGTGGAGCTAACGGGGCCATCAGTTTTGTTGCGGTCTGCTTTGTAGATGAAGTAGAATTTTTATCGAGTTTGTCGCGTGAATCCTTGTCCAAATTGGTTGTTGTAGATACATTTTCTTGTCTATTTAGTTCTCGCTCTGTAGTTTCTAACGGAGCAAACATCCACGCGGGAAAAACTTCCAGTCTTCCTGAATCCATTTATTACAGTCTACATAATTGCCGATTTTACAAAAGCCTCTCCAAAGAGTTCTCCTTCTTCATAAATAGCAACACGTCTTCCAGGATGCTGGCGCATCCATTTTCTTACTTCTTCTCCATAATAAGCGTTTAACGGGCCCATAAATGACACGTCGAGGGGTTGTAATCGGTGAGTACAATGCGGTGGAAAGCATATCATAACCACATGATTTTCTCTAGCCAGATTTATTAACTCCAAGCTTTTTGTATGCGTAGCGTGTCCGTCAAGAAGCAATAGAACAGGACTTTCTGCTGTAGGGTGAGTAAACTCGACAAACCTTTTAAACCACTTAATAAAAATATCCGTTTGAATCCATCCACTTGCGTGGAATTCAGCAAATGTTCCAGAAGGTGCGTGGTCTAGAAGCTGTGGGTTTAGAAGCTTTCTAGGAAAAATCAGCATTGTAGGCATATAGGAACCACTTGCGCTCATGCAGATTTCTGAGGTAACCAAAGTTCCTCTTTCGGCGGAAACAAGCGCTCCAATTTGTCGTTTTCCTCTTATGGAAATAACTTTAGACTGCTTATTGGGGACAGTTGTAATTCCCGTTTCATCAACATTCCATATGCGTTCAGGAAGAAACTTGTATTGGTCATAAACTTCTGTTAACATACTAAAAAACTTTTCCACTACTGCTCGATTAAATCCGATAGCTCGTCCAATTGAAGTTGCTTCCGGAGTCCTCAATCGAAGATTTGGATGTCGTGACACAAACGAATAAAGCCAAGATTTACCAGCCATTTTCTTTTCATTGTTAAAATTGTGGTTGATGTTATTTCGTACGGCTAGTTCATAAGCAAGAATTCGTAGTTCACATAAAGTAAATCCGAATAATCTGCTTTCCATTTGTAAAATATGCGAAACTAGTTCATCCTCTTGGGCGGCGCTAAACACAGGTTTGTACAGACCCAGACGTAAATGGAAATAGTAAGATTAATTAACGTATTTTTAATTTCAAAAAATAAAACTGAATTAAGATAAAGGTAAGCCGTACCTTTCTTACTAGCTTCTTCAACAGAGTTACCATTTCTAGCTTTTTTCACACGATCTTCTAAAGTTGATTGAGGAACTTCAAAACTTTGAGCGGCTTTTTTATATCCCATCCTATGTTCTAGCACTTCAATTATTGCATTTTGCATACTTTCTTGATCCCATGACTGACGAGTTGTTTTTCTTTTATAATGCGACATGTTAGTAGACGTAGTTAACTATTAAAAGCAAAAAAAAAAATCAAAAGGTCTGATAAAATCGGGAACCCGGTTTAGTAGCCACCTGGACTACCCGGTTGTATAGGACTCGTAAACGAAACATTAAATGTTATGTCAAATGTTTAGGTTATGAGATAACATTCAAAACTGTTGACCAAATTAGAGCTAATATATTAACTTGCATGTAATAAATTTCAAAATTGCCCTAATTAGTCAGCAGATGAAAAAAAAAGACTGTAAACTTACCTATAGAGTCGAGTTTGGTGCACCGAAAAACACTTAATGTCTTACTGCTACGGCACATGTGACTCAAGTGACGTAGAATAGTAGATTGTTTTATTAGGATGAAAAGTGTCACTTTTTTTGACGAGTAAATTTTGCA
This sequence comes from Hemicrepidius hirtus, assembly GCA_963082805.1. NCBI lineage: Eukaryota > Metazoa > Arthropoda > Insecta > Coleoptera > Elateridae > Hemicrepidius > Hemicrepidius hirtus. Next base: position 29,534,703 of record OY720161.1, on the reverse strand, counting down.
TTTGTGAGGCGGAGCGTAGCGTAGCCGAACGGATGCGATATTGCGAGTCAAAAGAAGTCACCACTTTTAATCCGAATGAAACATACTATTTTTTTCGCAACCGGAACAACCGGATTCAAAATAATAAAATTAAGATGCGAGGAACTAGAGAACACTACTACTACTAAAATCAAGTCTTCTTAGCTTTTGTTTTCAATTTTATTTACTACAACAAATTTTTAAATTGGTGTAACGAGAAAACCGTAAAATCGTACACGGAAAGCGTACTATTAGCGTACTTTTCCTAATTGTCTACTAAAATGAAGGCTTCTACTCTTTGGACGCAATATTCAATGTTGAAGGCAACATTAAGTTTAAAAAATGGGGTAATAATAATACTGTTCAAATGTCTATGACAAGATGTGTCAAAGTAAAGTGTCAAAACGTTGTTTGTGAGGTGTGTTACGTTTTTCCTGCGTTCGTGTACTTTAATACGAACAAATTTATAGAAATGAAGAATAATCATTTCCGAGGCTTTAATAAGTAACTACAAGGAGCTAAAAATTAGCAATTAGTAATTACGTTTTATGCAATTATATTGGTATTATTAATATTAATAATAATTTTTTAAGTGGATTGCTGCGTTCAACGGTTTGGTACTTTTTTCATTGAACGGAATTTTGCGCATTATATAGAGGTCGTGGGCGATATTGAAGATGTAGATGATGCTCCTAGCCCTACAGATTCACAACCAGGAACCGTGTCAGAATAATCTTAAACTGCATGAGTGATTTTTATGACAGCCTGACACATAAAATGTAAATATCCATATATTAACTAGCGTATTACAGAGAAACTATTAAAGATATGAAAAAAATGTATTGTGCCTTTTTTATAGACAATTTAATGAGCTTTATTTTTTATAATAACCTTCAACACTATAGGATTAATGATTACCGTCCAACATGTCGGATCGAGCCCTGCAGATAGCGATCCGGACTTTTAGTATGTTCAATAGTATGTCAAGATAAAGGTCTCCACCAATTTATAGCTTTTTACCGATTATTTTTTTCTGTTTTGCTAATTTGACTGGGCTATTATTGACATCCTTATGACCTGTGTTTATCACAAACGAGAAGCGAAACATATAAATATAGGGGTTTGAGAGATACCAGTGATCCCTTTCAATTGCCTGAAGAAACATTTCGAAAGTATTACAGGTTAAGTCGGGAAGCTGCTTTTGAACTATCTACCGTAATTGAAGTATTTATGGGAGTTGCACGAAGGAATACAAAAATACCAAACGTGGTGAAAGTATGTAAAATGATTAGCTCAATTTCTCTTATAATGAGTTAAAAAATATTACATTACATTTTCAGTTTGTAACTGCTTTGCATTTGTTTGCACACGGCAGTTATCAAAAACCAATAGGGAAAGATCACCACTGTGGGTTAGCGCAAGCCTCAGTTAGCCGATACTTAAAAGAAGTCGTTGACATAATAAATGAACGGGATCTCCAAACGCACATTCACTTTCCAAATAACTTACAGGAAATTGTTCAGAGTTGATATTTCTAACTTTTGAAATAATGCAGATATTTACAGTTATACTTTTTTCAGTTTTTTTGAAAAATTCAATTTCCCGTGCATTGTAGGATGTATAGACTGCAACCACGTTGCAATTACACCACCACCAGCAATTGATCCTCTACAGTCGGCTCATGTTTTTATGAACCGAAAAGGCTATTATAGCTTAAATTGCCAAATAGTAGTATTAGGTTCAAGCATTTTTACAATTACATATTATAATGTAAATTTATGTTTAGATTTGCGATTCCAATTTAAAAAATTTAGCAATTAATGCCAGATATCCAGGTTTTGTCCATGACTCGGCTATCTGGATGGTTAGCAATATTAACACTTTCCTGCTACAAAATTATACTAACAATTAGAATAGAACAACTTGGTTGTTGGGGAATTCGGGGTATCCATTACAACATTTTTTATTAACGCCTATAGTGGGAGCTGATGTAAAACGTTATACTCGTACACATTGCAGTGTCAGAAACACGGTTGAACGGTGCATTGGAGTATTAAAGGCATCTTTTCAATGCCTGCACAAAGATAGAGTGCTGCATTATAAGCCAATTGTAGCTGCCAAAATTACTTACGCTTGTGCAGCTTTATATAACATAATGCGCACGAGAAATATAGGGGACCCCAATATTCATATTGAATATGGTATTAGTAACAAAACCGATTCTAATTTTGTGATAATTGCACATTTTATGTGTAGAAGATGAAATTTCTAAGTCGGCTGCAGACGCAAGCGGGCCCGCTTAATAATAATAGCCCCTTCCTCCCCCCCGCACAAGCATTGCGCTTCTGGGGCCTGGCAACAGGATATGGGTAGTGTAGAGATTATTATTATTATTATTATTATTATAAATCAATGAGGGAAGACAACTCGAGCAACAAGAGCTCCTAGTTGAAGGACGGACTATTAGAAATAACTTGATAGCAAATATATTCGCGTAAATAAACCAGTAAATATTTTATTTTAACTGTTTTCCATTAATGCATTTATATTACAACTAGGATATTTTAATTTTAATTTAAATATTTCTAATTTAACCAATTTAGGGGAAAGGGATGTAAGTTGACGAACCTAAGGATTTTTGGGACATAAAGTTGTTATTTATGAAAAATATGGTATAAATCATAGTGAATATTTAATTTATTCATATCCAAAACGATTGGCAAGGAAATATTTATTAAAACAAATATTTCAACATAAAAAATAAAATAAAATAAACAACCGATTCATCTTACCACCCATTGCTGATAAGTTGACGAATTACTGTGGGTAAGTTGACTAATATTTTGAATTATGAAAAAATTCTAATCCTGATATTAAAAATATGTTTATTTGGGATAACAAACTCAACTAAACAAAGCAGGAACGTAATATGTTTCTAAATAATCTAATAATAGTTAACAAAACGAAACAAAAAAAACAATCTATTTGATTGAAACATTTAGAATTAAAGTCACAAGTCAACCAAACTAAAGAAGAACGTAACCTGTTTTTAACTTTACAAAAGAGTGTACTAATAATTAACAAAACTAAATAAAAAAGCAATCTAAATAATTGAAAAATTAAGCGCAAAAGTCACAAATACATGTTTTACGTTTGGCTTCTTGAGGATTTAAAATCGTACATTGTGCATGCGTCCAGCGTTTACATTTTGAGCAATTGAACCAAAGTTCTTTATCTTTACCCACGTCACTGCAAATTATGTAAAGCTTATCATCTTGTTCGAATTCTACATCCATATCATCGTCAGTGGCCAATATATTCTACATCGTCTGAGGATTGATCAGATGAAGTGGAAAATACTTTGCGTTTGACATTTTTAACTTTTGGTGTTATTTTTGTCTTTATCTTCTTTATGTCCAGGCTCTTAGCGTTTTTTTTTGTGTTGCTTAGCCTCTTCTCGAAGTTTTTTCTTTTTCTATTTTTTCATCGTGTTTTTCTTGTAATGCATCCTTAACGGGGGTGCTTGAAATTACCAATGAGGGCAACGTTTTCTCGGACGGCTTTCTTGTCTTCCCCGAGGGAAGGGTGGAAGACCAAAACCTTGTCTAGCAATAGTTGGTTTTGAAGTTGATGCAATTTCTGTTTTCGTAGGCTGGAATATGGCCGCTGCATTTTTATCTCGAGATTGTTCTTGAGTTTTTGTTTCCACGATCAAAGCCGTTTCTAAGTTTTTATCCGTTGCTTTTTCTTCTATTCCAGTTGTTTTTTCTTCTATTTCAGTTGTTTTTGCTGTCTCAAAATCCAAGTCTGTAAATATATCGGCATCGAATGGTTCTATACCAGTTGCGCGAAATCCGCTTTTTGCATTGTCCACCGAAGCAACTTTAAGATAGGCTGAACTAAAAATACCTGCAATGTCATATAAGGCAATTACTTTGCCAGGGTTATTAGTCAAAAAATTTTCACATGCTCTACTGTAAGCGGTCTTTAGTGGCCCGTACACTGACACATCCAGGGGCTGTAGGCGGTGGCTAGTGTGTGCCGGAAATCCAACTAACGTAATAAAATTTTCTCTGCATAAATTCACAGCTTCCAAAGTAAGATGACTCGCATGATTGTCCATAAGTAACAGAATTTTATTGTTTTCACTAGGTCTTGTGTAGCGAATGAAATGTTTCAAATATTTAATAAAGTTGTCCCCAGTCATCCAGCCGGATTCATGGGCTACACCGACAAAAGTCACTAGGAGCGTTTTTCATATAACTTGGTTGCATCCTAACCCTAGGAAAAATTAGAAAGGGCGGCACAAAGTTCCCGCTCTTATTCATACTACATACAGCCGTCACATTGGTCCCTCCGCTCAGCGGATGAAATTTTTATGACCCTATCCTTTCCTTTTGGAGTCAGTATTTTAGGGTTTTTGGTGGCCACAGTCGAAACACCTGTTTCGTCTACATTGTATATTTGGTTTGGCTGAAATGAATATATTGTCTTGTTTCACGCAGAACATTGAAAAACTGGGAAACACTTTCTTCATTAAAAGCCATAAGTCTAGCGATTGATGTGGACTCGGGAGTCCGGACTCGGGAGTCCTAAGGGATACTTTAAATTTCTTCATAAACCATTCAACAAAATGCCGCTCAGCTATTTTCTTTTCTTGGCTAAATCTATGATTTATTTCACGTTTTTCAGCAAAATCAAACACTAACATATCAAATTGTTTTTTAGTTAAGCCAAAAGCCCGCTGTTTGAACTTCAAACATAAATTTTATTTTACATTTATTTCATATATAAATTTTACCTTTAATGTTAATAATTTTTACACTTACCCAATTTGTTGATTTAGAAATAATTAAACTAGTTTCATAATGGAATGTAATATTTAAGCACTTAGTATAAAATCTAGAGCATTTTTACTGCAAGCATTGCAAGTAAGCGAATAAGGTTTATGTGACGACCTTTGTTATCCTATACCTGAGTCAGGTTTCAACTTTTGTATATAAACACAGTTAATTTTAGATTAAGGGTCATTCATTTAATGTAGATAGACAATAGTATATTACGCAACAAGTTTAGAAAAGTGATGTTTTACTAAACGAGTATGTGTTGTTTGAGTACGAGTGAGCGTAGCGAGCGAGTAACTTAAAAATGCATACGAGTTGAGTGAAAACACTTTTCTAACGAGATTGCGTATACTATTTTTTCGCATTTTATGTGAAAATTTAATTTTCTTAATTTTTAATGAAAGTGACTTTTGAGAACTTTCAAAATTAAGGGCCATTGAAAACAAAAAATAATAGTAGGTAGGTTGCTCCACTAACATAGTAACGTAAACAATCCATAGAGACAAGTAAACAAACAAAAATATTTGAAAAAATTTCACGAAAAAAGATGGAATTACCCGAATTTAATCAAGAATTTAATTTGTCTGGTGCAGAATATGTTATAAACACAGCGAAAGAAGCTTCTTCTGGTTTGTTGCCGCAAAAATCGAAGGAACGTTACAAAAAAAATTACAGTCAATTTTGTGAATGGAGAAAGAAGAAAGAAGTGGAAGGAGTGTACGAACATATAATGTATTAGCTTACTTTTTTGAAAAGGTAAGGGACAAAAAATACCTTCTAAATTTGTTACCTATTTGAATATTTTATTGTAGGCTAAGAATTTGAAGGCGTCTAGTTTATGGTCGATGTATTCGATGGTTAAGAGTACTGTTCAGATTAATGAAAATGTGGATATTTCAACATACAAAAAATTAATTTCGTTTTTGAAGCGTCAAAATGACCATTATGAACCCAAAAAGTCGAAAGTTTTGACAATGGAAAACGTTTTGACGTTTCTAAATATGGCATCCGACGACACTTTTCTATTAGTAAAAGTTGTTTTAATCTTCGGTCTCAATGGTGCCTGCAGACGAGCAGAATTATGTTCACTGAAAGCGAAGGATATAGAAGATACGGGGTCAATTGTGGTTGTAACGCTCAATGACACAAAAACTAAGAAGAAACGTATTTTCACAATAACATCTGATTGCAATGGAGTTGAATATTATAGAAAGTACGCCAGTTTAAGGCCTAACGGCCGGTTTTATAATAAACTACTTAAAGTAACTTTAGTTAAAGGTAGCTTTACCGTAAAATGTACTTTAGGAACAAGTTAAAGTGTACGGGTTTAATAATCAAATCAGTCAACAACTTTAGTTAAAGTGAGAATTGGAAAGGTTGGCAATCTCTAAAATACCAATTTGCATAATAGCGCATGCGGATTGTGCAGTGTTTGGATGCTGTCAAGGTAACTGTCAAAACCGCGTTAAAATCAGTTTTAAAAAATGGTGGTAAATGATAAGAGAAATCGTTCGAGCAACTTCACAACCGAAGAAGAATTGCATCTAGTACAATAAATACAAAAAGTAAAACACATTTTAGAATGCAAAACAAGTAATGTGATTAGCCCAACACAAAAAGTAAGTAAATAGTAAAATATTTCAGTAGGTTTTTATAAGCTTCATCACTTATTATTGTGATAATTTTATTTCATCTTCGATTTCTGCTAACAGTCTTTCTACCGTTGGTTTCTTCAAACGAAACCTGTCATATTAAAACTCGGTGTCATTATAAGGATTTCACTATAATTTCTCCTTTCTTTATACACTTTTCTTCTAAAAACTACTACTTCTTCGTCGGAAGAACTTGAACTTGAGGAGAACATCACTAATAAAATCAACTCTGTTATTAGGTTAGATTACGGGCTGATTCTTGCCTAAAGTTCACTTAAAGTATGTGTAAAGGATCCGACTTATGGCTTTAAGTTTAAAGCCACTTTAAAGATAAAGTAACTTGAAAAATGATTATAGAACACAAATTTTCGTTAAAGCCGACTTTAACTTTTAAAGTTACTTTAAAAATGATTATAAAACCGGCCGTAAAACAGTTAGTCACGACAGGTTTTTCTTATTTTACAAAGACGGTAAATGTTCTGTCCAGCCAGTAGGCATCAATAGTTTTGCCAAAATGCCGAAGAGTATCGCGGAATATTTGAAACTTCCCGACAGCAGCAGTTATACCGGGCATTGTTTACGACGGACGTCTGCCACCCTCCTTGCTGATAGTGGAGCAGATATCCAAATGTTAAAAAGACATGGGGGATGGCATTCGACCAGCGTCGCGGAAGGCTACATAGAAGAAAGCGTCTTAAATAAGGCCAGAATATCCAAACAAATTTTTTGTGGTGCAGAACCTTCATCTTCTTTATGTGAAGCTCAGACATTTTTGTTTCCTGCAACGCAATCAGTACCTGCTCCAGTGAACGTCCAATCAAGTTCTGTTACATTTTCAAATTTAAGTAATTGTAGTTTTAATATTTATACAGACAAAAAATAAATAATTTCGTTTTGTCAAGAGTGTTTTTATGCAAAATCCGTTGCTATGCAGTAATGGTTGCTATGGTGTAAAATACCAATTTACTAAATGATTTTGAATTTAACAATATGGCCGATTACTAAACAAAATGCGAAAATAAACGTTTACGCTACATTTTTGAGTGTCTGATTTCTGTTCAGCTAACGGGTCCAAGCCATTACTTTTCCTGCGTGAGGCTGCGTAGGCGTTAGTTTGAACCACCAATACCTAAAACCTTTACTAGTGATCCAAGTCTACAATTAATCTTTGTGTGAGACTGCACAAAGCACTAGTAGTCCTAATTACAACAACAACCACTTTTCCTTCCAACCAAAAAATACAGTCCACTATTCGCAACACCCGCTGATCAATCTCTGTAACATAATTATACAAATCTTGCAACTGTTCATCAGAGAAAGTATGCTTATATCGTCCGGCATTCGATGGAAATACCTAAAAGTCATAAATTTTGCTAAAATATAAACCTAATTAAGAGTAAATTAGTTTAACCTTATCAGGATATTTTCTTAAATATCTGCGAAGCGTTGACTCTGGAAGTTTGTATTTCTTTGTAGTGGCATTAACGGAAACACCATCGTTTTGAACTTCGTTCATAGCATTTTTCATATCCTCTTTGCTCCATGTTTGCCTTGTAGTTTTTCTAACATAAACTCGACCCATCTTGCAACCTAGACCACCAACCAATATTTCATTAATTAAAATATTACGTTCACGTGTTGAAGGTAAGATGACGAAGTTCGTCATCTTAGCTACTTTGTTGTTCGTCAACTTACCCCCAAACGACTTTCGTACATTTAAAAAAAATATTTTTATCATCTTATGCGAATCAGTAATATTTGACCACATCACATTTAGAAGATCGTTTTCCCAAATCCCAAGACCTATTAACAACTGTCTAATACTTACCACAAATGTTATTCCTTATTTCGGAACCTTCGCGAATTATAACAAAGAGCACGAATATCACTCATCGGCGTCTAACCTCAGACTGAACCGCTTGGGCGCGAAAATACCGAAGCTACCACATTGCACAAGTCAGTAGGTATCCAGTGTTGCAATTTTTTGATTTTAAAACGATTAGTTTAGTAGAAATGTACAATTCGTCATCTTACCTAGTTAGTCATCTTAGGGCTCTTTCCCCTACTTAAATTATTGTCTATATTTGATAAAATATTGACGGTGTTATTGTCCTTCTCTTTGTTTGCTGTAATAATGTCTTTAAAAGAAGTATATAAAGTGTTATTTTTTCTAATTTTGGGACTCTGTTGTGGGATTTCCAGTGGAATCTTTCTTTTATTTCGAGCACTTTCTACTTTACTTGAAGTGCTGGGTAATTCCAAGGTAATGTGTTGATTGTCCACTTGCATTGGTTTTGTTAATAATAAAAAGCAACATGAATAGCTACATATATTTAAATACGTTTTGTGTATGTACTTTCAAAGAAGTGTTAAAAGAAACATTTAAACTAAGGTACTTTATAATCTTTTGAAGAATGCACTATTAATCTGTATGAGGATTTTCCTGGGTAGAAGAATTACTCTTACAATTTAACAATGCATACCATTCATGGGAAGTCCTATTTCTGGCAGTTCCTGTATTCCATCCACGGTTACTGCTCCCAGAAGACTTATTAATTTTTCCTCAGTCTCCTTTAAGGTTTTTCTTGGAGCCCACCCCCGGTTAAAGTAGCAGAAACTTTTAACTGCCTTGCCCGTTTCCTGACTGCACCTTTCCAGTCGGTAAATATCTAAGTAACGTAACAGGATTATAAGAAATATGTATACCTACCGAATGTCCACCTTCAAACGCCAACATACAGACTTAACCTTGTATTGAATGTTTTTGCTAATGCTTCCTCACTAATTTCAACTTCTAGGAAAGCTAATTACTTTTACTGCATATTGAATGATATTAATAATGGAATTTCTATTTTTAAATACTAATTTTAAACTACTTTTTATTGACGCATAGTAAATTATGTTCCTCTTTAAGATTGGACACCAGGATCATATTATTTGGATCAGTTAATGATTTTCATGATCTGTTATAACAAAATTATTTTTGCATGCAAAAGGAATGATTTACTCTAAACTTTCTCGTCTTCTAAAACTCCACTTTCATGCCTTTTAAGGCTCTACTTTACCTAAAAGAAATTTCGTTTTCAAGTATAACAAGTTGCATACTTTTGAAAGAATATTTTTAAGCAATAGCTCTTAGGGGACAGCTCTCCAATGGGTATTACCTAGATACTAATTTAAGCTGGTTAAGATATTCTTTGTTAATAGTTAGTTAGGCGAAGGTCTCGGGTTTTGAGCAGGTAGATCGTTTAGTTGATTTCGCATTGAATTATCTCTGTTTACAAATGTACCACAAATTGTCATATCCAAAATTGCAAGCATGAAAGACGAAAACATATTTACTACTATTTATAATAACTTGCTTTTTGTTCTCTTCACTAAATGGTAGATACCAAATGGTACCCATACTTTTGAATTTTACAGTAGCAATTTAGAGTGGTTTAAAGATTAATTGCAACAGTAAGAGTAATTTGAAAAGCGATAATTATTTTAACTCTTATCTTTCACTCCAATCTAGGAAAAAATAGTCGTGGTAAAAAAAACCGTGGATAAAAAAGCCGGCGGAAAAAATAATATACTAAATTAGAAGAAATGATATGATTTTGAACTTTGTAACGTTTTAAAACTGACCTTTTTCCATCCTGCAGTGTGTTTTTGTGGACCTCCAACGCTATTCAAAGCATTTGTTAATTTTTGCCACGTGTCCTCAATCGCATTTGGATGTTCTGGGGAAAATTTAATTGTTCGAAAACATTCAACAACTAAATTAAACGGAAAGAAAGTGTTTACTGTAATTGACATGAGTTCGGGATTTTGGCAAATAAAACTAGACAAAATCAGTTCAGATTTATGCACATTTAACACTCCATTTGGCAGGTACAAGTTTCTAAGAATGCCTTTTGGAATAAAATCAGCCCCAGAAGTGTTTCAGCGCAGAGTTTTACAAATATTAGGAAGTATACAAGGAGTACAAGCAGTGTTTGGTGTTCTAATTATAGCTGGTGAAACAGAGGAAGAACATGACAAGATATTATTAAATGTTTTGGAAACGGCAAAACGAAATAATGTGACCTTCAATAAAAACAAATTGCAATTAAGGGTGAAAGCGGTAAAATACATGGGTAATATTGTGAGTGAGGACGGGTTCCAACCAGACCCAGAGAAGGTCACAGCCATTGTTGAAATGGAGGACCCTAAGAGTAAAGAAGAACTGAAAAGGTTCCTAGGAGTAGTGAACTATTTGTCAAAGTTCATACCTAAGTATTCTGAAATTACAGCATCATTAAGACAACTTTTAAAAAAGGACATTGAATGGACTTGGCAAGATAGTCATAAAACAACATTTAAATTATTAAAATCAAAGTTATGCAAAGCCCCAGTATTAAGATATTATGATGAAAAATTACCAATTGTACTGCAAACGGATGCATCAAAAGATGGATTGGGAGCTTGCATAACGCAAGACTCCCAACCCAACGCCGGCTGAAAAAAACTTTCCCCAAGTACAAAAAGAGTTAGCCATCGTATATGAAACGGAAAAGTACCATCAGTATGTCTATGGAAGAAGAATTACTGTGTAAACAGATCATCAACCACTGGTGGCAGTGGCGAAACTACAATTCATGCCCCCCCCCCGCAAGATGTCTGATTGGGCCCCCTGTAAACTTAATTGTAAGGCAAAACTAAGAGCACTTATTAGTACGATTTTTTTTCTGAATTAAATGGAACAAATAGGAAATTAAGTCCGGAAAAGATAATAATGGTAATAGGTATAGGCAACATGTATTTATAAAAAAATAGGAATACATTATAATCAAATAAACTATAAATATTAACGACGCGACGCGACGTACCGTAAGGTAAATCCAACATAAATCACAAGAATTTTTTCTTCCTCCCTTTTAATTCTGCAAAATCCTTTATTACGTCTGTGACGTCCATATTTTCGGCAACTTCAGCCTCTATGACCAAAAGCGAAAGATGCTGCAATCTTTCTTGTGTCATCCTGTTTCTTAAATAATTTTTAATTATTTTAAGTTTCGAAAACTTCTCTCGGCGCTGGCTACAGTAACAGGCAAAGTTAACAAAAGTAATAACACGCTAATAACTTGAGTAAAACTAGAAGATAATGAGCTGCAATCGATTAATAAAAATTCAGCGAATTGTTTTATAGATTCTGAATTTTTTAAATAATTATTGATATAGCTGCTATTTCTTAAAGTAATAAGTTCTACACAAAAAGAAGCAGAAATGTCTTTTTTATAAAATTCTTGTAACCTAATAGCATTTTTTTAAATATCTTTTTCATCTAAACTGCAAAAAAGTTTTGGATTTAAAAAATTAAACATATTTCCTATATCGATCATAGACTGAAATCTAGTTTGCAGTTGAGTTGAGTAGTAAGTATCTATAGCTTTATAGAAAATATTTATTTTATAACTTTCTTCTTCGTTACTTAAACGATGATCTACGCACAATACGTCAAAATGTTTTTTTATCGTAGGTTGACGTTTACTTTTAACACTCCATTACACCCGTCAAATATTTTACACGATCACACGCGTGCCGGGGAAACCCTCACGTGTTAATAACTTCAGGTTTGGTGCTTTCAATTGACACAATTCATGAAATCAATTACTTGTAGGGCATTTTTATTAACTCAAACTAGTACAAGTAAAAAAGTGTAATAATAATACATATTATGGAAGAACCAAAGAAAGTAGACATACTAACTTAAAACATTTAAATTACCACAACTGTTGGCTTTTAATTTGAAGATTCCCCTTCACTTACTGGGTAAGTGCAGTCTGTACATCTTGTGACAGTGTGCTCCCTGCAGATCGATTTATTGCACTGAATACACCTAGTCTTTGACTTGCGCTTTTTCCTAGGAGGACAGTATGCGCATTTTATATCTTCATTTTCTATTAATCTTGGATGTCGTGCAGGTTTCGGAATTTCATAAATCTCATGTAATCTTGATTTCATGGTATTAGGAATATGTGCGTCTAACGCCCTTCGCTTCGCATAGTCATACATTAACGATTTCGCCAATATTGTCAGGTAGTTGGTTCGTGGTAGCGTTTCAAGTGTATTCGCTTTGTAGATGATATAGCTATTTATAGCACCAATATTCATCATACCGAAAAATATTGTAAGTGGCCACCTATTCGAAATTCGCGACACCGAATAGTTTTTTGCAATGCATCACTCATATCTACTCCAATTTTTGTTTTGTTGTAGAATGTAATTATGCTCGGTTTATATTCTACACCTGATTCCGAATCAACAGAATCGTCATTGTGCATAGTAGACAAAAGAAGCACATGTTTAGCTCTTTTTGGTTTATAAGACACGATTGGAGAGTTAATAGAGAAACCAAATATGGAACTTTTTATTGGTTTCTTATGTTCGCAATAAAAAGCGGTGGAAGTTCCCTTTTATTTTTCTTTAGTGTTCCTACAAGCGTAAGTCCCATTTTTAAAAGTTCTTGAGAAAGTGGAATCGAAGTAAAGAAATTGTCGCAGGTGACATTTCTTCCAGTTTTTATTAAGTGGTTTGTCATTCCTTTTACAATTTTTCCTACTCTGTTATCCACACGGTATGGACCTTCGTTTTGCATACCAACATATACCTCCAAATTTGTTGTATAAAATGTTTTGGCATCCGAGCAAGCCCACATTTTTAAACCGGAACTATCTGGCTTATTAGGCATATAAACCCTAAAACTGCAGCGCCCTCTAAATTCCAACAGCATTTCGTCTACGGTTACATACTTACTTACGCTATAATTATTTTTGCAACGATTTACAAATTCGTCAAATATATCACGAATATACGTCAGTTTATCTATTTCCTTTCGTTGCTTCCTGTTTATATCAGAAACATCATCGAAACGTAGCATCTGTAGTAAAAACTTAAACCTATTCACTCCCATTGTTAAACGAAATATTTCTATTCATGTTCCATATACCCAACAGATTTTGGTGTTTTGAATGGTGGACACCCAACAGGTATAATAACGCAAAAACGGCTTTTATTTCTTGTATATCTGTTTCCTTTGCATCACGACTACGAGCATAATTTTGTTGTACTAGACGTATTTTTATATTAGTACAGTCCACTATTTTTTCGATCATTGTATCAGGAAAAAACAATTGCCACCCATCTTTTATATCAGAAACACCTTTTGCTTCTTTGATGGGACTTGGAAGTTTTGTAAGAATGTTACATTGTTTAGTTCGGCTTGTAATGTTAATTTGAGGATGCTTTGCCCATTCTGTGACTCCGCCTTTTCCTAAATATATTGGACCCACTGTCTCAACCATTTCATTGTCACATTCTGTACTTTGCTCAGATTCAGTATTGTCAATCACATAATTGTTAGTAATGATCTCTTGATCAATATCACTGTAATCTGAATTGTCATCTGCAGGAAGAAGAGCATCTACTTCTTCTTCAGTTACTGATTCCCATAAATCTAATAAACGTTGCTGCTCTATCTCATAGTCCATACCTACAAATATAGAAAAAAAGTAAGTATATATAAACAAATATACTAAAAAAATGAACTTACTAATATATTTAAGAAGAAGAAGTTTTAACCAAATCTGTAACGTGTAGCCACGCAACGCGGCGAAACCCCGCAAACTTTAATAACGGGGTCACAGGCGACGCGGCGAAAGCCCGCACTATGAGAAATATGCAATAATAATAATGCAGTCACACGACTAACCTTACAGTCAACTCACTACTGCATTCTAAGAAGGTACTAGGCCGGACACCCCCACATAATTCCAAACAACAAAATTACACCAACAACAACATAAATGACGGTTAAAGCCCGCCGTCGCGTGTGATGGAGTGATAAATTTGGGAATTATGCCCCATTTTCGCGCTATTTCAGCAGCTTCTAATTTTAGAATTTTGTAATTAAGTCGACTTTCTTGTACTGTATTTAATGTTTGTTTTATTAAATTATTCGCTTGAATTATAGTGACGTTAATATTTTGCAGCAATTTAGAAGAAATATTGATCTCGGTTAATGTTTTGTCTAAAAAAACACATAAAAATATGAAATCAAAGTTTTCTACGGAACACAATATACGTTTTGCTTCATCGCGCTCATCTTTCTTTTTAGTTTTGACAATATCTTTAAAACGCAGTTTTATAGCTGAGAGAGACACTATTCTAGAAGATCATCGTGTAGGATTTAATTTTTTTAATAATACCGCGGATTCCCCAGTAAAAGAAGATAAAAGGTCCCATCGATTGATGCTTAAACCAAAAAAGTTATATGTCTGTTGTAAAAAATGCATTTATCTCTTCAACACCTCTGACAGCATCGTTAATGACCAAGTTCACATTGTGAGGAGCACAGTGAATATACAAAGCTGTACTTTCTATATTTTTAATTGTTTGTTGAACTCCAGTATAAATGCGTTTCATAACACTTGCCCCGTCATACCCTTGTCCTCTACATTTACTTATATCTATATGTAAATTGCTTAATGAGTTAACAATTGTGTTCGATAAACCTGCAGCTGATTGGTCATTCACATTAGTGAATTAATTACAATTTGTTTTGCTTTTCCTGTTTCGTCCCTTTCAATAGAACAATATCTAATTATTTGACTTAACTGATCTACTTTGGTTATATCTTGAGTTGTGTCCATAATTATCGAAAAAAACTGTGCCGTGTTTATATTATTGAACAGGGTATTTTTTAATTTATTGCCTAAGCAGCTTATAATTTCGTTTCGGATTGTAGGACTAAATATTTTATAGTACCCTTTGGTTTCGATAATATTTGTTGTAAAAAAGGGTTATATTTTCCTAATAAATTAACTGTTGACAAAAAATTTCCGTTATAAATATTAGAAAAATTTTCGCGGTGGCCTCTGAAAGAAAATGATTAACCTTTGCCCACTTACGTGACACTCCTGAACAAAAAAATGATGTCAAAAAACACCTTTCTCCAGTAAAGAATCACATCCCAAATTTCATCCTAATCGCTAAAAACAATCTTTTGTTATTTATAAAAATAACCCTGTATGCTATGATGATGGAATACCGAAATACACCATTAAAGACATTAGGGAAATCTCCAGCGCAACTTATGCTAAATAGATCCTTGAGAACAAAATTACCGGTAAAATTGAGGGACCTTCAACCCAAAATTGAGAGTAACGTCGTAAAGAATAAAGTGTGGTAATGAAAAAAGGAAGAGAATGGAAACCACCCGTAATTGCTAATACACATGAAACTCCTAGATCATATATTATTCAAACAGAATCACACAATATCGCAGAAACAGAAAGGACATACGATCATCCTTAAATACCGCACCTACCTATAATCCTGTTCCTCCGATGTAATATTAAAACCAATCCAATTTCAAGTCCTCGTAGTAATGGTAATATTAACAATAATTACCCTATGGACAACAATAATAATTCAAATATAGAGAATGTCCATGATTCTAATGTAGGTAGGCCAGTTAGGGCCGGTTTTATAAAGTCTGGTTGACCGACGCGACGGTTATCTCAACCACGATTAATTGTCATAGATACGATTATTTTTAAGAATTGTATCCTTGACAATTGCTTGTGGTTGAACCAACCGTCGGTCACCTAGAATTTATAAAACCGGCCCTTAGAATTACCAGTAAAGTATAAGGACTATAAAATGTAAATAAGAAAGGGAGAGTTCGTATATTAGTATTAAGTATTTATTTGTTATCATAGTAGGTGGATGGATTGTTTTTAGAGAATAAACAATATGGCTGAGATGTCATATACTTATGTATCAAAGATTCTAATAATAATTAAATGTTTTACATAACATATTAAATAAATATTCTATAAAGATATAACAAATATATTCTATGTTCAATGCTGCGTGGTTGGCTTAGTCTAACCTCGATGCAATCAATAATAACTCCACAAGTAGAAAAGCTTTAGGCATTATATTTCGTATAACATTTCTACTTGGCCAGTACACGTTGTTTTTGGTTTTTTGCACAATTTCGCTATGAAGATCCCCAAAAATTCTAGATGATGTTGAAAAGTGTACACCAAAGTGTACGATAAGAAATGCCTAACTTTAGTTTCAGTAAAAATAATAGCAGCTTATTGCAGTGGCGGCTCGTGCGTTTAGAAGTAGGTGCAGCCCTTAAAATTAAACAAACACCCCATCTTCATTCAATATGTCGATTTTTTGTTAATTTTTTGTATACTTGCATTCTTATAACGAGCATCGCAATATATAACATCAAGGTCATTCTCTAACCTGTGGGTATCTTTTATAATTAAAGGGTAACAATTTTTTAAATTTTCAACTGCCTGTTTTGGAAATTTTTTTGAATATTTTTCAAATTTCGCTGAATCCAATCGGCAAGGCAAATAAATTTAAGTTTTTCTGCATCTTGGAATTTGGTATCAATCTCTATTAAAACCGTATCCAGTATTTCAAAATCCATTTAAAAATTTTTAAAAGCTTCTTTTTTTTAATTGGTTGCGGTCTTTCGCACTGTAAAACATCTTTTTTGTGTTCATCTTTCCACAATGAGAATGTAACTTAAAATAAAACACAAATTATATCTATAACAGGTTCCATTTCATATAAATAATAATTGTACAAAGTAAAAATTATTTAATACTGAATTTCTAAAATACGGTACAGCTAGGATCCCCTGCGTGCAGTTTCGGCAGTACCTATGACGTCACCAGTCATTGATAACCAAAGCAAACGTGCAGTTGCCATGGTAACGTATATATACTTTTACCATGCTAATGCATCAAGTGCAGCCAGAAAGCGATTGGCAAACTCGGCTGTACTGAGCTGGTAGCGCACGCATTAGACAGTTTTGTGCGATGCTCGGCGACGTTTAAAGGCTTTTATAATTATGTGTTAATTATTTTCAACATTTTGACAAGAATTTCCATGCTAGGTACAGCATGATTCTTCCGATTTATATTAAAATAAATTACTTCACGCAATGTAACATGACAATGTATTTGCGAAAATGATGGTACAGCCGGGCTGTACCGGCTGCACCTGAATAGCCGCCACTGGCTTATTGACATTCTCAAGCGTTACTTTGTTAAAATCCATAATTATAGAAATAATAAATATTAAATAAAATATCGATTTTAACGGGAAATAATAATATTTATTTGCTTAATACTTATTTCGGCATCAAAGTGCCATTTTCAAAAGCATAATATAAGATGTTTAAAAACAAATGAATAATGATTTATATGGCAACTACTTGATTCCATTTACGACATCTTCTATTCCAAAATTGCCGAATCTTCTATGTAGGTCTCCGCCCCCGACGATACCTCCACCCACCAGTGCGCTTGAGTGTGATCAGATCAGCACCAAAATTTGTCAACATTGTAGCTGCGGAACGACGAAAACAATGGCCAGTATACATTTCTGGATTTGGTAATGCCAGGAGATTCGGTATCTTATACATTGTATTTATTCCTACAGATTGGATGGTAAACTTTTTGTGCCTGCAGCTTATGAAAAACTTCTTGTGAGGCACGTGTTTAGGTCGTAAGGCGACGTATTTTCTTACCATTTTCAACACGCTTACTCCAATATCCTTGTCGGTAATGCAAAACGACCTATCGTTTTTGGTTTTGGTATCAATAAGTGAAACGATCATAGATATATTCAACCAATTTTCAAATTAAAATTATTAAAATCAACATCAAAGACGACTGCATTTCATCTTCTGTGTTTTTTTGGATCGTGTAATACTCTTACAACATCCGAGTCATCTATTTCGTCAACTTCCTCCTCCTCCGGCCAAATAAATTTACCTCGATTATATTTGGTGAATTTTACAATCCAACCAATATTACTATCTTTGGATTTATCTGTAATCTGAAAATAATTTTACTGAATATTATAATCAAAATATGAATGCTATTATACCTGTCCAACGTAATATCTAATAGTTTTCTTTGATGCATATTTAGCAATGACCCATTTCCCAACCTTTGACTCCTCAAAATAATTGTCATCGTTGCCACTTTCAATATTTAAAATACTATCATCAGTTTCCATATAAACAGGGTCCTCATCTGCTTCAGACTCTGTTGGTTTGTTCAGTTTCTTTTTTTCTTAGCAATGAATCTGTTCTCTCTTTAGCTAGCGTGGTGGTTAGGACTTCCGATCCTGTTACAATTTGTCTCTTAGTTTGTTTAGGAGGTTGGAATGGTTGTCTAAGAGTTTCAGCAATAAGATTTTCAAATGAGATTCGAGAAGTGTGTTAATAATCTTATAAAACTTTTATTTTATTGATTATAATAGGAGATTCTTCTCCTCTCTAACAGTAAATATAACTTGATGTTATAACTTTAAACAGTAAAATCTTGAACATATAAAATTGTAAGACCTTTTGACATCTTGTGTTTTTATACACAAATTTGGTAACTAACATAAAAAATAAACAAAAAATAAAGTCAATATCCCCCGCCTTGCAACGCATAAATAATGTGAATTATAACAATAACATTAAAATAAAACAACTTAACACCCTTTCTCTGCGGTAGGATCTGGTAGAACACTGTTACCTCCAAGGAATTATTATAATATAGTTAGTTAAATTGGACCGTGGTCTGGGGTAAAAAGGAATAATTTATTACTTCCTCCAGCTCAGTCGGTGATGGGATGGGTTCCCAATTTAGTGGTCCAGATCTTAGTTGTAAGGGCGCCAGGAACATACCACAAGGAAACAACCGTACTACCCTGTAACGTTCCAATTACAGTAGTACCCTAAAGTAACCCACAAAAGTCCAAGCTAGGTAATAATAATAATACCACATAAACGCTATCAGAAATGAATTTATTAAAAGTTTTTAACCATTGAAGGTCGGTCGTTTGTTTAAATATAATTAGGCAACCTTGTAACTGGTCTTATCCACAGATATGACAAAAATAAATAAATATCATGACTTGTATGGCCATTATACGAAACAAAAGGCCAAAACAAAATAAAGTATTTAATTAACAAAAACAGATTACCGTCAGACCGAAAGTAAAGCGCAAATGCAAATAAAAATAATACAAAAACGAATTTAAAAGCAATTAGATTTAAACTAGGATAGGAAATTATGCGGAAGCTAACTTTTAATCTTTTTACCAAAACAACAACGTTAAATAAACAAAACCTAGTACTCTCAACCCGAAGTTAAACGCGTGGCGAACATCCTAGGTTGCGAGATCTCACAAGATTAGGTATATAAGCGCAATAACACCGCAAACAATTGTAATCGCAACGTACCCAAAAAGAAACGTGCAAAACAATTCCGCAGAATCTCTCCTATAAATAAACAATGACCCAAAAGCAAAAAGAAATGCGCAAATAATCTAAAATTAGTTCAAACTACTAAATCACTAAAATACCGTGACGCGGTATTAGTTACTTCTTAAACGAAAACAAAACAGCTGATAAATGATTCCAAAAATACCACTCAATAACATAATCAATGGCATACACAGCGGTAGTAAATTACTTAACAAAATTGTAAAACTTTAAACAACCAAATATACAAAATAATCAAGCTAGCATGTAGGTAATTATAACAATAATAATTCAATAGGTCTGTTCGTTTGCTTTACTCCAACCTGTTCCGAGCACGTTTGTATGACGTCACCAGTTCATGCCCAGTTCAACTTCGAGCGCTGTTTTTCAACTTGCAAACGAACGCTTTTAGTGCAGGGTTATGTGCTTTTACCGCCAAATTTAAAAAATATTGTTTTATGATTATTATTTCTAAAAAGTTTTTTCTGGTTTTACTGTTTGTTAAGTGTTTTTTTACATAAAATTAAGACTTGGAAAACATCATATTGTTTAAATGTCATAATAATTGTGAATTTACAATAATTGGAGGTTCCAGTTCTACAATACATAATTTACAAAGATCTTCTTCAATTTCGTCCTCACTAGAGCTAATACATACAGTGAGCAATAAATCGTCGTCCAATAATTCATTTAATAAAATATTTTCAACGGAACTTGGGTCCATTTTAATGTTTGCTTTTGAGAAGACATCGAAGTAAACAAAACCAACCAGAATTTTTAGGTTATGTTACGCGATCGAAATACCCCCACCAACACTGTTCCTAATTTGCACTTCTTACTCCTGCTTCGCAGGTAGTGCAAGAAGTTCACGTTCGGTTCATGCTCGGAACAGCAAACGAACACGGTACAGTTTGTTCAGTTCATGCAAACGAACACGTTTATTTGCACTAACTTGCACTAACTCGTTCGGTGCAAGCAAACGAACAGACCTATAGAATTGATACAATAAATTAAGTACGCTGTTTAGCTTTAACAGACAAACATCTGAAAGTAGAATGTACTGAAGTTGTACTGTAATCCAGCGACTCCACCTCCAATACGATGAAAAGAGACTGACCTGGTGACCGATGAGCTTCCACGTAGGGTTAACCTTGTGAATTACCTCTACGTACAACGGTTTCGGTCCAATACATAAATTCCGGTTCTCAGGTTTGCCAAGCAATATATATAAATTCCAGTTCACCCTTGACGTACTGACTTCAATGGATGGCAATGGTACGACTTATATTTTAGTTAGGAATGAACGGAGTCGTTAGTATCAACTTCCAAGCAAAATAGGCTATTGGCGAGGATGCTAGCCCGCTATTAACAGCCTAAATTCGGAGGATGAAATGAATCCCCAGAAGACCAAAGAATATTATAAAAACTTACCGCTTACACGCGGCTGGCGAAATTCCCACACGAAACCGCAATAATCCTCACAACGAGAAAACGGAATTAATCTTCACAACAAAACAGTAAAAATTCCAAAAATAACTTCCAATAAACTAGGATTGGATGGATAAATCCGAATACAAAATTCGAGTCCTCAACGGACAAATTCCACACAACCTTATGGCTTCGATACAGGAAATAGAATGCCCAATTTCAGCTCTTCAGCTGAGTCTAGCAGATCCTCGCAGGAATCAAAGAAGTTTTTGAGATAACAAACCCCTGCCAAATTTGAAATTTAGGAACACAGAGAGAGTCAAGTTCTGAAAGGAAAGCAACCTGCAACGCCCCGAAGCTAAAAGTGAAGAAGACAGCTTAGGGGCGAAATCGACCGTAACAACACATAATTTATTTACTGCACGTTTAATTACTGAATTTGCAGTTTTGATTTCTGCAACGCGTGCGATGCCATCGTCGCCTCGATGTAGTTGCAAAACACGTCTCAACTTCCATTTCAACGGGGGTTGGTTGTCTTCCCGAAGGATGACCAAACGTCCCTCACTTAATAAAGTAGGAAAATTCTGCATCCATTTTGTCCTAGTCTGCAGTTCTGTCACATATTCTTTATTCCAACGCGACCAAAAGTGTTGCGTTAACTGCTGCAATCGTTGAAATTTCGATAACCTATTTTCATTTACTTCTCGCATTTCTTTGTCTGGTAGGACAACTAGCTCGACCAATCAGGAAATGACTATGTTAATAATCTTATAAAATTTTTTTTTTATTGATTATAATAGGAGATTCTTCTCCTCTCTAACAGTACATATAACTTGATGTAATAACTTTAAACAGTAAAATCTTGAACATATAAAATTGTAAGACCTTTTGACATCTTGTGTTTTTATACACAAATTTGGTAACTAACATAAAAAATAAACAAACAATAAAGTCGATATCCCAACAAAGTGCATGATGCAGAAGCACCTGGATTAGCATCATCCAGAGTAATTGTTCTCATAGGATCATGTTCTGGGGATGGAAGTACTTGCTACAGTGCTATTATGCGTGGGAGGTATATTATTTGAATTTAGACTAGAAATTGAACCATCTAAATTAGCATGCTGGTTCAACTTCCAACGGCGTAAAGCATTTGGTTCATATTTATCTTCCGATATTACCTCGTTATTAAAGGGGTAAATGCCTGCTTTCTTAAATCCACTGATGATAACATCAACTTTTAGATCTCGCCAACTTTCGCCAACCATTGTTGAGAACTGAACTTTTGGTATTTTTTTACCTACGTTAGTCCGCTGCCAACAAGCTAATTTCCTGTCCCAAGCATCCTTCATTAGTTTAAATAGGGATAGATCCAATGATTGAAGCAGATGACTAGTATGAGGCGGTAGTTTCAAAATAGTTATTTGCTCTTCTATAGCCAAATTAATAACGTCTATTGTTACATGGGTACTGTGCCCATCGTAAATTAACAATACGGGTCTTTCATTTCCTATAGCTGGAATTAATGTTGTTTTAAAATAATTTAAAAATATATTGTATAACGTAGAGAAATAAATAGCAGCCAATTAAAATCAAGTTAATAATTAAAACAAAAACATATTAGCTGAAGTGATGTAGGTAAATATATTTCGGCAATTTAAATTGCCTTCTTCAGTACAAGATGCTAGATTAACTACATTAAAAAAAAACGTGATGAGTGATTTATATAAACTGTAAAAAAAAACATAAAGGAGAATGATAGAAAAAATTTCCTTCAAAAAATAAATATTTAGTATAAATTATCCCATTAACAGCCATAATTGAGGAGGTAGTGGAATTAAACACACCACAAACAATGTAAAAACATAATTTTTTTAATTATTAAAATAAAATTTTAAAACGACCGACGTGTATTTTATGCGAGGAGTTTACCAGGGATGTTCAAAATAATTTCGTAAAAAATTGCATGAAAATTTACAAAATTATTTTGTGTATGACACGGCGTTAAATTTAACATCAAATTTACGTGTCAATTTACACGCAAATTTTGTTTCAAATTTAACACCGTGTCATACGGGCTCTACCAAAAATTTTTTTTTTTAAGGAAGTAATATAAAAAAGGAAAAACAAATCATAAATTAGCGGAATGTAAAATCATAATTGGACTGAAACATTTTCATTTTCATTTTAGTATAAATGATCCAAGATAACATTTATCTTGGATCGAAAATCGTCCTCAGGGAAGGGCGCTCCTCGGGGACGGTGGCGGTGGAGTAGCCCTCTAGTAGGCCGAGTCACTCCTGCTGCTCGGCTGTTGGGGTACCCTCCGGGAGGGATAGTAGCCCTGGGTTTCTCCGGGGTTCTGGCTCGGCGGCGGCGGAGGCGGCTTTTGGCGTTGTCGGGGTTTCCGGGGAATAACCCGGGCGGCACTCTCTTACTTGCAAAAGAAATGACATGCGGTTGATTGCCCACATGTCGATTAACTTATCCTTGATGTTGATTTCTCGAACTTCTTGTTAGGTGTTCCCAAACGAACACTTGTTTGCCTGTGACCTGCATCTTATTATAAGGAATTTGCTCAGATTTTCGGCCTCCTCAGGTTTCATGTGACGAAAAAGGTGTCTTTCGAAACAGGAATTTTGCTGTGGTGAAAAGTGGTTATCGAGAGTATTGATTAGGGTCTTGAATACGTCATTGTTGGTTTCGGGGTCGTGGTCTACAATAGCCCCTGACAATCCGAATGCAATTTCCTGTAATGCAGGATGCGAGATGCGAGATGCAATAACTTATTCTTTTTTTTTCACTACATCTGTAATCTCTTCGGGATCTAAATATAACTTCACTGATCGTACCCACTTTCTCCATTCAACGGCTAGTAGGGCCTTGTCTATGGAGTCAGAGGCAAAATGTTTGATTGACGATTGGTCCATTTCACGATCCACCCTCGTTTTTTTGGTACTATAACGAATAATCACACTTATTTACTCAACAAATTATAAATTAATGAATAAACGAAAAGATATAGGTACTTCTTGGAGCAAATTGAAAATATTTTCAGTAATAAAGTACCTACAAATTTCAACTTTCAACTTTACTGTATTTGTCATGGGTTAATTTCGGTAGAATTTAATCCATCCACGCATGTTCTTTGGTAGAATTGAATCCACCCTTGGTAGAACTGAATCCACCCTCCCACTGGCCTCAGACGATTTAACTCGCTCTTGCTGTAAAATTTAATCCACTCTAACTTGGTAGAATTTAATCCACCCTTTGCAGTAGAATTGAATCCACTCAACTTGGTAGAATTTAATCCACCCTTTGTAGTAGAATTATCTCCTTTTTTCTTAGTAAAGTAAGCTAAGATTTACCTCGTCGCCAGTTGTGGTAACCTAGATCTCTGTTAGTTCAATAAAATACACTTCTTCACTAAACACTTTTATTTCCCATAAATCATAAACACTTTACCTACATATTAACTTGTAGTCTACCTGACAGCAGAACTAAGACTGCCTCACAAATTCATTTACAAGTATTTCTATGACTAACCCTTACATATTAAGCTCTTGTGTAATTCACATTACAGGTGTATCGGGCCGTCTCCACAGACAATATGTTGTTTGTTGGCAAATTTTAAAATGCCCTTAATACAGGCAGAATGATAAATAAATTCATGTCAACATTATTTAAATTATTTTTTATTTAGGTAGTAATACATGTATCATAATAATGTAGTTTTATTCACAAATACAAACAAAGATTTGCGACATGCAATTATGTATTTAATTTTAATGTGTTTTGATTATTTTCTTCATTTACATAAAACAGAATTTGAAACAACATTGTTTATAAATAGATTATGTAATTTGTAAAACATATTCATGCATAATTCTATATCGAAATTAATTATGTACATACACAACATTTGACCTTGGACTTGAAAGTAGTAATTTCAGGATTTCTTCAGAGATACTTGATTATTAACGCAAGTTAAATATGCACTTTGAACAGCAAGTCCTTCTTCTAAAGATTTCCAACTAGGACATTTGATCTCTAACACCCCATTAGGGCTGTTTAATGGGGTTTTATCTACAACATGGGCATCTAGTGATGCTCCAAGATGAGGTGGATTTGAATTTATTACCAATCCGGAACTAATAATCTCGACCGTATTTCCTTTTTGAAGAGAGTACTGTCTTCTGGCAGTATCTTCGTACGTAACTCCATGTTTAACTGCATGAAGGTGTCCTATATCTGTACCATGTAATATACGCGAAATAAATAAATTGTCACACGTTTTCTTCTGTGAAATAGTTCACCGAAATGTGAAGCGGTGAATCTCTTCTGTGTTTCTTCATGCCAGTACGGACTAAAATATATTTGTGGTGACGGAAGTTATTATTGGGAACGGAAGGTAAATACTAGCACTAACAGGGTTATTATTAATGACAGAAGTAGTAGGAAGTTGAAAGTTTCGCAATTGCCATGCCAAAACGGAGCCTTCGGAGACAGATATGTTGTACGCCAGCGTTATTGGATTTTCACAACTGGTTTCTCGAAGCAAATATGCAAACGATATTGATTCTTTGACATCCCAGAACTATTTTGCTGTACCCACCAAGAATCTAGGTGACATTTGGCAGGATTACTTGCAAGCATTGTATAAGGTACACAAACCTGGAGGTCTTTTTTTAACGCTGTTATTCGGACAAGAAAATGCCATGTTCATTAAAGCTTCTGGAGCTATGGCCTCTCCCCGTGGTTTATTCCATTGTTGCGGAAGACTAGTACATGTGTAGTCTTGGGGCACTTCAGGATAACCCTGTAATACTAAATGTTGAAGTGTAAAACAAAGTGCTACTATATGATCACAGGACCTAGAAGCCCTGAAAACAATTTTTGTTTTAGTTATTATCCCAATATCTAAAAATCTGAAAGATCTCACCTGTGAAGCTTCACAGGTACAATTAGCATCAACCATTGTGTTATTATTTTGCAGGATAACACACAAACGATGCGGTTCATCGTTTTTCTTTTGGGATTTATAACACTTGGCTTTTATTTCATCACGTCCCATCATTGTCGAAATCCAAATATCGTGAACATAACCTTCACTGAAAAACCGACATCCCTTCGTTTTATTGCGTTGTAGAAACCCGTTTTGTCGTAAAAATGTCTCAGCCACTTCAAATTTATAGTTGTCGATCGATTTAAGTGATATAGTAAACATTTCACCTCACAAAGTCAAATTCAATTTAAGGCAAATTGCTACAAAGTAGGTACATAGAACACGCGTATGCAGGTTTTGGCGCGCTTCACAAACACCAGATATGCGCAGTGCCACTGCGCGGATATGTCTATCTCTGTTAATTGAAAAGGTGTATTGACAGAACCTGCATGGTATTGAAGAATATCGACCAGTACTGCAAGTATAGACACATATTGTAAAGTATTGACAGGGACTGTGAAGTATGACTGACTGTCATACTGTGCATTTTACAGCATGGATGAATATTTTAATACCTATGTCGTTTTCTACTTAAGTATCGTTTATTTGTCCTTTTTTTTTATATTCAACAATGTTATTGTCTTATTGTGTGGATTTTCTAGACTGTAACCTGTATTGTATTTGTATTGTTCCTATACAAACTGAAATAGTTATTTTTTCGGAATAAATACTTATCTATAGGGGGGGGGTGCAGGAAGGTATTGCCAAGATCAGAATTATAAGAAAAGAAAATTGCTACTTTATTTAGCGTAGACTTTTACACTAGTTTTTGCATTAAGTATCTAGCGAATTAAAAAGACTAAATTTAATATTTTCAATTCCTTGAATTGTTTATTGATAATATTTTTTTCATTTCGGTTCAGTTTGAAAGGCCCGTTCCCTGCCAGATGTAATGGCCCGTAAATTATAAATTGTTTATCAACAATTTGAACATCCTCTCTACTTGGCCATACGTACTCATCTACATCTTTTTTAGGAATTTTATTTTACAATTGCTGTCGCTGCAGGTTAGGACCCTCCCAATGTACCACTGCTGGTTAAAGTAGATTGCGTAATATTCCTCATACCTAATATCAATGTTAGATAAGTAAAGTAAAATGATAGTCCATGACTCCTAGTGGGTTTTCAATATTATTGAGGGAAAAATAGAAAAACACCCAGTCTGACCCACAGTAATATTGACGAAAAGTTAAGGTTTAACGTTTTCGAAGCTTTACGGCTTCATCTTCAGAACAACAAAAATTACATCGACTATAAGAGAAGAAACAAGTGTTATAAAGTATAATACTTACAAATAATATAACTTACCAATAAGAAAAAATTAATACATGAGGTTACATCTTAATCAAAATTATTTATAAAAGGCAAAAAATAACTCAAAGAGTTTAAAAACCCAACAACATACCAAAAGTAACATGTATGTATGTATTTAAGGACAGAAAGCCCTTAAAGCAAATAAGGGTCATTAAGAACAGTTAAAATTTAAAACGTAAGAAACTAATCAAACCATCATGGATTTCACAAAATGGCAAAGATGACAATATAAAACCAAAATTGAATAAACGTGAAATAACATAATGCCATCTATGAACAGAATGTAAAATTAAAAGCTAAATACAAAAAGATTACTATATTAAAATAGGTTACAATTTAAAAATATATAGTTAGGGTTGAAATTAGTGACCTCATTAAAAAGGTAACATTAATATTCTTAGAGGCTTTAACAATTTCACAAATTTCTAGATAATTAAGTTCTAAGCCTTTGTTACAAAAATGTAGAATTTTGAAGTCTTTAGTTAAGTCAAAGTTATGATTACAATTTAGAATATGTGAGGCAAATGAGGATTTGTTGTGGACAAGATCTAAATTATTATTATTAATTAATTTATTATGTTCCTTAATACGAGTTCTTATCGAACGACCAGACTGACCAATATATGAACTCTGGCAAGTATTACATATAAGATTATAAATTCCAGCTCTATCAAGTGGTTCGACAAGATCCTTGTTACGAACAAACAAATTATGGAGAGAAATGTCAGCAGAAAAGGATATTTTAATATTATGAAAATTAAAGATTCTAGAGATCTTGTCAGATATAGGGCCAATATAAGGAAGACAGAAAAATTTTGGTTTAAGCTCATGACTTAAATCAAGATGAGTAGAAGAACGGATTTTAAATTTCTTAAAATATTTATGAAATAAACCATTTATAATACTGGAAGGGAAACCATTATTGAAGGCTAATTGGTGAATAATGTTAAGCTCCGCTTCAAAATCATCATGATTGGCGGTTAAAAAGAAATCTAAAGGAAGCAAGTTTATGGGATATGGGATGATTGGAAGTAAAATGGATTAAATGGTCAGTAGTGGTGGGTTTTCTATAAATACTAAACGAGAGATTATTAAGATAATGGGAAACAAGAATATCAAGAAAGGGTAATTGGTGGTTGAGTTCAATTTCAGAGGTAAACTTGATTTTGGGGTGGAAACTATTCAACGTATCAAGGCAAGGAGCCAGATCTTCATCAGTACCCTCGAAGATAACAAAAACGTCATCCACATAACGTTTCCAAAAAATTAAATGTTTCTTTAAAATATCATTCTTAAACACAAGATTCTCTTCGAAATTACTCATGAATATCTGGGCCATAAGAGGGGAAAGGTTAGAGCCCATAGGCAGACCAGAAGATTGAACATAATAATTATTCTTAAACAAGAAAAATTTTTGATCAAAGCAAATTTTTAAGAGATTCAAAATCAGGTTTGATTGAAGATCGGATAAAGAAGATTCAAAAAGAAGGTTGGAGACTATATCAAAGCATTCGGAAACTGGAATATTGGGAAACAAATTAGTGACATCGAAAGAGACTAGGAACCAAGGGGAGTTCTGAGGCAATTGAAAAGTTTTAAGGGAATCTATGAGTTGAAGGGAGTTGTTAATGGAAAAGGATTGGTTAAAAGTGATAGTTGAGGCAAGGAACTTGTTGAGAAAAGGGGCAAGTCTGGAAACAGGAGTATTAACAAAAGAGCAAACAGGTCTAATGGGAATACCAACTTTGTGGATTTTTGGGAGACCGTAAAGACGAGGGGATTGGGGGTTCATAACAAGAAGGTTAAAATAATTGATATTTAAAGACTTCAAAATAACACGAGATACATAAACAATTGATCTCACCTTAGCAACAAAAGATTTTAAAGGATTACTACGTATAATGGAAAAATCGTCAGAATCAAGAAACTCAAGCACTTTCCTGTTATAATCGACCTTATCGAGTATAATTACACAATTACCTTTGTCCGCTTTAGTAACGACCAAATCATTATCTTTAATTTTAGAAGTTATGGATTTAATAACAGGAGAGCGACTATCGTTCAAGACCTGAGGGTGAAATTTCGATTTTATAGTGTTAGTACATTCAGCTCTAATCATGTCGGGATTAGGAAAATTAGTTCTTTGAATTATCAATTCCTGTTTCCAGACTTGCCCCTTTTCTCAACAAGTTCCTTGCCTCAACTATCACTTTTAACCAATCCTTTTCCATTAACAACTCCCTTCAACTCATAGATTCCCTTAAAACTTTTCAATTGCCTCAGAACTCCCCTTGGTTCCTAGTCTCTTTCGATGTCACTAATTTGTTTCCCAATATTTCAGTTTCCGAATGCTTTGATATAGTCTCCAACCTTCTTTTTGAATCTTCTTTATCCGATCTTCAATCAAACCTGATTTTGAATCTCTTAAAAATTTGCTTTGATCAAAAATTTTTCTTGTTTAAGAATAATTATTATGTTCAATCTTCTGGTCTGCCTATGGGCTCTAACCTTTCCCCTCTTATGGCCCAGATATTCATGAATAATTTCGAAGAGAATCTTGTGTTTAAGAATGATATTTTAAAGTAATTTTTTGGAAACGTTATGTGGATGACGTTTTTGTTATCTTCGAGGGTACTGATGAAGATCTGGCTCCTTGCCTTGATACGTTGAATAGTTTCCACCCCAAAATCAAGTTTACCTCTGAAATTGAACTCAACCACCAATTACCCTTTCTTGATATTCTTGTTTCCCATTATCTTAATAATCTCTCGTTTAGTATTTATAGAAAACCCACCACTACTGACCATTTAATCCATTTTACTTCCAATCATCCCATATCCCATAAACTTGCTTCCTTTAGATTTCTTTTTAACCGCCTTTTTTATTTTCCTTTGAATCATAATGATTTTGAAGCGGAGCTTAACGTTATTCACCAATTAGCCTTCAATAATGGTTTCCCTTCCAGTATTATAAATGGTTTATTTCATAAATATTTTAAGAAATTTAAAATCCGTTCTTCTACTCATCTTGATTTAAGTCATGAGCTTAAACCAAAATTTTTCTGTCTTCCTTATATTGGCCCTATATCTGACAAGATCTCTAGAATCTTTAATTTTCATAATATTAAAATATCCTTTTCTGCTGACATTTCTCTCCATAATTTGTTTGTTCGTAATAAGGATCTTGTCGAACCACTTGATAGAGCTGGAATTTATAATCTTATATGTAATACTTGCCAGAGTTCATATATTGGTCAGTCTGGTCGTTCGATAAGAACTCGTATTGAGGAACATAATAAATTAATTAATAATAATAATTTAGATCTTGTCCACAACAAATCCTCATTTGCCTCACATATTCTAAATTGTAATCATAACTTTGACTTAACTAAAGACTTCAAAATTCTACATTTTTGTAACAACGGATTAGAACTTAATTATCTAGAAATTTTTGAAATTGTTAAAGCCTCTAAGAATATTAATGTTACCTTGTTAAATGAGGTCACTAATTTCAACCCTAACTATATATTTTTAAATTGTAACCTATTTTAATATAGTAATCTTTTTGTATTTAGCTTTTAATTTTACGTTCTGTTCATAGATGACATTATGTTATTTCACGTTTATTCAATTTTGGTTTTATATTGTCATCTTTGCCATTTTGTGAAATCCACGATGGTTTGATTAGTTTCTTACGTTTTAAATTTTAACTTTTTTTACAGACCCTTATTTGCTATAAGGGCTTTCTGTCCTTAAATACATACATACATGTTACTTTTGGTATGTTGTTGGGTTTTTAAACTCTTTGAGTTATTTTTTGCCTTTTATAAATAATTTTGATTAAGATGTAACCTCATGTATTAATTTTTTCTTATTGGTAAGTTATATTATTTGTAAGTATTATACTTTATAACACTTGTTTCTTCTCTTATAGTCGATGTAATTTTTGTTGTTCTGAAGATGAAGCCGTAAAGCTTCGAAAACGTTAAACCTTAACTTTTCGTCAATATATTTTTACTGTGGGTCAGACTGGGTGTTTTTCTATTTTTCCCTCAACAATCAATGTTAGATGTAGAAGTTTGCACTTCGCCGCTTTCGGAAAACGTCTCGGTCAGTGTGTCGCTTATACATCGTCCTCTGAATTTTCTGGTCCTGTCGAAATATCTGTGGTCATTTCCTTTTCTTGTTTCTTATTTTTGTTTTGCGAATATTTGCAGGCCCATTCGTATTCCTTTGCTTTGAAGCAGAACCCATGTTTCTGACACGCAATGTTCTGTCACTCGACATGTGACTTTTTTCCGAAAAAAGTCAACAGAGAGACGACTTTCTAACAGTTACTTACTTGTCCTTGTTTATTGAAATGCTTAAATACGGACTATTTTTAGGAACATTAGTTTTATCTTAATCTTTTAATATCAATGTTTTTATGTTTGACAATACTGATAAGTCGTTTTTCATTGCCTCACTTTCGGGATCAGAATCAAAGGGTTCATCAAATTCTTCACTTTCTTCATCTGTCTGATCCGAATGCAACTCTTCTGATACAGCATCTATATTTCTATATTTCTTGAAAAGCCAGCTCTGCATCTTCCAAAACCATGCCCACCTTTATGCGCTCCTGCATTACATCTTTACGGGCCTTTTCAAGAATATCATTTATTTCAAAATGTGAAGGAAAATTCCGATCGCTTGACGCATTCCCAGCTCCTAACCGTGAAGATTCTTCCGGAGGTTATGTAAAAGTTGTATCTAAAACAGTAAATATCAATAATATAATACATTGAAATAATGACCAACCAAGATCTGAACTGATTTCATTTAATTTTTGGATTCGATTTAGTCTTCTTAAAACTTGTGATTCACTCTTTAACCTGATTTGGTAAAACGCTGAATTCGCATCTAGCTTTGAAAAATGCTTTAATCTCTTCAATTTCGCTAATGTACTTTCTACTTTTGATATAGGATAATAAGAACGCAGCACATTTCTATTTAATTTTGTAAAATCACAACAAATCCTCACCGTATTCCCTTTAGGCACTATTACAAAAGGAACTGCCCATTCTGTATATTCTTCTACTGGTTCTATAATTTTTAACCTAATTAACCGTTTCAATTTTACTTCCAACTTATCCAATAGCGGTAATGGTACCACCCTGAGCACCAATTGAGCAAAAGGTTGTACATTATATTTTACCTTAATCTCCAACTCATCTTTAAATTCCTCTATCTCATCAAAAATACCTCTGAACTTATTTTCTATTTCCAAAATAGACGCACGATAGATTTAACTTGACTTCCATTTAAAGAATCTAATTCCTTATGTTCATTATTTCCAAACTGCAAGATTCTCAATCCTATAATACCTGGACGACCCAAAATCGATACTTTAACATCCTGCATAACATAAACCTTATGTTTATTCTCTTTCTGATTATGAACTAATGTATACATCATCTTACCTAACGTTTTTAAACTACGACCATCTGGACCTGATATTTTTGCTTTTGACGTTTGCAATTTAGTACTTAATTCATTCGAATTTAATAAATGATCTGGAATGCAATTTATATCAGCTCCAGTGTCAACTAGAAATGACTGCTTTATTCAATTATTTTATACATACTCCTACTAACCATGCTCCATTCCCGACAGTGTTATGTATAGAAGTT
The DNA here is from genome assembly GCA_963082805.1 of Hemicrepidius hirtus. Taxonomy (NCBI): domain Eukaryota; kingdom Metazoa; phylum Arthropoda; class Insecta; order Coleoptera; family Elateridae; genus Hemicrepidius; species Hemicrepidius hirtus. Next base: position 29,501,453 of record OY720161.1, on the reverse strand, counting down.
ACAAGTCCCATGAACTACAATGGTTCTTCCTGCTCGGCATCCTCTTCAGCAATTGTTTATTTAATTGTTTAATTGTTTAATTAAGAATAAGAATACGATTTATTAAAACTCAAGATTTACAGATTACGTCATTCACAAAAAATACACAATATCATATACAATATAATATGAACATGAGGTTATAAAACGTTAGTCTTTGTACATACGCATATAATTGGAAAATTCCATAATGTTGTAGAATGCGTTTTTATATAGTATGTCTTTAATTTTTCGTTTAAATTTTGGTTTTGGCAGTTCTTTTATTTTGTTTGGTAGAAGATTGTATAATTAGATTCCTAAGTTTGAATGACTGGTGGTGTTCAGTCTCCGAAACGGAACAATTATCTTGTCTTTTTGTCGGGTATCATGCCCATGAAGGTCACCCGTGTATTCAAAATCCGCACTTTTGTCTTTAGTTTCACAGATAACACTTAATATATAACAAGAAGGTAGTGTTAATATTTTTAGGTTAATGAAAAACGGTACACAGTGTTCAGTTTGTTGTGCTCCCGCAAGCACCCGCACTGCTTTTTTCTGGCAGGTGAAAACTTTTTTCGCGTGACTTGAGTGTCCCCAGGCTTCAATGGCATATGTCATCGCGGAGTGGAATAGTGCGAAATATGCCGTTCTGGCCGCTTCGACGTTTACTACAGTTTTGATTCTTCTTATTGCAAACAAATTTTTACTCAGTTTTGAACACAGATGGTCAGTGTGTGGCTTCCAGGTTAAATATTTGTCCATAATAAGTCCTAAATATGTAGCTGTTTCCTGGAAGTTGTGTTAGAATGTGCGATTGGTTGTGAAAATTATTTTCGTGGTTTTGCTTTTATTTAGTAGTAGTTTATTTGCCGTAAACCAGTTTTCTCCCTTTGATAGGGCTGTTTCTGTTTTTATCTGAAGGTTATGCGGCTGCATGTCAGATAACGAGAATACAGTATCGTCTGCAAAGAGTATGATAGAAAATTCCATAAGGTAAGTCGTTTACGAAAATGATAAAGAATACGGGCCTCAGTAAGCTACCTTGCGGAATTACAGTTTCTATGGTGGCTGTTTGGCTGGATACTCGATCCCATGTTACGAACTGTTTCCGGTTTTGCAGTTACGAGGCTATGAGCTTCAACGGGATTCCTCTGAAACCGTATATTTCCAACTTTTTCAGAAATACATAGCTACGCTACAATATTTTTTGTCTTCTAACGCATCGTGAATATATGTCAGTAATTTTAAGATCGAATCAGTTGTATTTATTTGTTTGCGAAAGCCGAATTGTTGCGGCGATAAGTAATTGTGGGATGCAAAAAACTTGGTTATCCTGACGGCAATAATTGCCTTGAAAATTTTTGAGAAGACTGGAAGTATGGAGATGGGACGATAGTTGGTGACAAGTGCAGTATTGCCCTTTTTGTGGATTGGTACAATCCTTCCAATTTTCAGATTGTCAGGGAAGATCCCTGAACTCAGTGATGAGTTTACGATGTCAGAGAGTGGATTTTTTATTTGGGACACAACTTCTTTTATCAATTTGGTGTTTATGTCAAAAACGTCCAATGTTGGTTTCGATTTTAAGTTTCGTACAACTTCCGTTATTTCTTCGGGGGTGGTTGGGTTTAGGAATATTGATTTCCCGTTGGTAACAATTCCGGACAAATACTTTTCCAAATTGTTTGATTGAGGTAAATTTTTTGTTGTATCTTTACCTGTCCTGTCCTGTGCTGTTGGAGTAATGTACGAAGGTAAGTTTCCCTTCCCTCGACCTCGGCCGCTTTCTCTATTTATTATAGACCATATAGCTTTCTGTTTGCTACTTGAGTTAGCAATTGTATTGGTGTTTGAGGTTTTTCTTGCTGTCTCCATGTGAGTTAAGTACAATTTTTTATGCTCGTCATATTTAGCCTTGATCTGTTCATTACCAGTTATTTTATACATGCTATACAGTGTGTGGATAAAGTTTGGAACAAATTCAGTATCTTCCGAAATATTAGTTTTTCTGGAAATCGCTCGGACAGGTATAGCGATTTACATTACGGCGCATATTTTAAGATGCTTCAAAAATTTTTTGTGTCAGTCATTTTTTTATAGTAACGTCATCGACTTTTTTTTAAATGGAAACATGTATATTTGATTATCGCATTGGATAGACATTGTTTTTTCCCTTTTTAAGCTTCTAATATTTTTATACCCTTACATAAGAATATTGCTAAAACAGTTTTACGTCTCAGTAGGCCGATCTGGAACAGCGGTGCAGCTCCAACTCAAAGCAATTGTTTATTTAAGCTTATTACTTTAAAGTGAACAGAAATGTGAGTATAAAAGTACATAAGATTATAAAAAAAGATAAATTAAATAAATTAAATTAACAATAAATTGAAAAAAAATGTTGATAGCTTTAAATGACACACAAAGAAATTATGGATAAATTGTTATAGTAGATGTTCAAATTCATATCCGTTTACAGCTCGACAGTGTCCAAGACGAAAAATAAACTCTTATTGAACAATTAAACAATTGCTTCGAGTTGGAGCTGCACCCGCTGTTCCAGATCGGCCTACTGAGACGTAAAACTATTTTAGTAATTTTCTCAAAAATTTTCTTATGTAATGGTATAAAAATATTAGAAGCTTAAAAAGAGAAAAACAATGTCTATCCAATGCGACAATCAAATATACATGTTTCTATTTAAAAAAATGTCGATGACGTCACTACAAAAAATGACTAACGCAAAAAAATTTGAAGCATCTTAAAATATGCGCCGTAATGCAAATCGCTATACCTGTCCGAGCGTTTTCCAGAAAAAATAATATTTCGGGAGATATTGAATATGTTCCAAACTTCATCCACACACTGTATAGCATATCCGTTACTTCCTTTAATTTGTCTATATGATCATCTTGGATGATCAATTGTACATAATATACACGGTGTCTCTTGAAATTTTGAATACGAGTAATGTAGGCACAGTGATTTTGTTCTTCTCGATTATTATAATAGATTGCCATGGTTGTTTATTACCAATTAGAAATTACTATTTATTTCCCGTTGCTTAGTGATTTAAAATATTTGACTCGACTCTGTAAATAGTGAGCGTGGTAACTAAGCGCCAAGGAATGCATTCTAATGTCCGTATTCAAAATTTCAGGGAACAACGTGTATATTTACATTTGATTAACGACCTTAAAATTTTATACCATGAGAAAACCTTTAAGATCCTTCTGATCTTGAATAGGTTACTCATCTGTTCTCAAAACTAATATTCTTAATTTAATGTTTTAAAGTACTAAAAAGTATAAAATAAATAAAATAAACTCTACTAAAGTAGTAAACATTTCAATAAAAATTAAACTTAAGATCTATTCAATAGCAAAGTTAAATAAAGTATGAAACTTAGCTCGTAAAAGCCAGAAAAAAAAACGTAATTGTTGTTGAGTAATATCATAAAGAAAACTGTAGAAATATATATGAAAGTAAATATACAGGGCGTAACACAACTTATCCGAAAAAATTTTAATAAAAGTCTAACAGAAAACGAGATAAAAATTGTTAAAGTTACAAATTAATGAAAAAAAAAACACAACTTATCCGAAAAAAATTAAACCTTTAAGGCCCGGTTTTACAATACTAGTATATACTGAGTATTAGGCTATTCTCCGAACAAGTCTTAGAAATGCGTTTTACAAGCACGGAATTGCGGGCGAATAGGATAAACGGTGGTTTAAACGACAGGATATCTTATTCCGTCAATATCGAGCAGATATACTAAGTATTTGGCTATTCTGACATTCTATTGGTCGGTAATAGTATGAATAGAATATGTGTTTGGCATTTCGCGCGACAAATCTTTGTCATCTTCTGTGGGAGTTACTTTGTTTTCCAGTGTTTCTTTTTATTAAAAATTTCGATGGATGTGCCTAATTTTGACTCTGATGAGAACGATAAGATAGATAACATTCCTAGACTTAGACGTCTAAAAATGTTTAGAAATAGGTGAGTAGTAATTAATTTGAATGTGTGATTTTTACGAGATTGTGGTTGGGTAAAAACTACAACATATACATGTTTCTCTTGTAGAAAGGATTATTTTAAACAATTTGATGACTTGGAGTTCTTTTCGCGGTTTCGTTTGCAAAAAGGTACATGCCGGATACTGCTAGCAACAACCGAGCATTTCTTACAATCTCCAACGAATAGAAACAATGTAGTATCTCCATCTACAAAATTACTGTTAACCTTACGGTTTTATGCGACAGGAAGCATGCTCCTTGTAATGGGGGATTTTGTTGGAGTTAGCAAATCATCTGTTTGTGTTGCAGTAAAACAAGTTACGGAAGCTATTGCTAGATTGCATCGTACTTATATTTGTTTTCCTGCAACAGAAGCTGATCGACAGGAATCCAAACTAAATTTTTATGCTATAGCAAGATTTCCGAATGTAATTGGGGCAATAGGTATGTAAAAATATCACAAGTGAATGAATTTTTATTATTATTATTATTATTATTATTATTATCATAGACTGCACGCATGTCCGGATACAATCACCAGGTGGTGGCGAAGCCGAAAGATTTAGAAATCGGAAAGCATTTTTCTCCTGGAACGTGCAACCTGTCTGCGATGCAAGTTTGCGTATCCTGGACATTATTGCAAAGTGGCCGGGTTCTGCACACGATCAGACCATTTTCAACAACAGTAGACTGAAAGCCAGATTGGAGGCAAATTCATTTGGAAATTCAATATTATTAGGCGATAGTGGTTATGCCCTAACTAATTATTTAATTACACCTCTTGGAAATCCGCATACACCTGCTGAAAATCTTTTCAACGAATCCCAAATTCGCAATTGTGTGGAAAGATCATATGGAGTATGGAAGCGACGTTTTCTAATTTTATCACAAGGTAGCTATTTAGTTCCTGTCATTTCTATAATAAATAAATGGAGTAAGATGGTAAATTCCTGATTTTCTTTTTAGGAATGAGAATTTCTTTAGAAGGGTCGCAAACGGTTACTGTGGCAACAGCGGTCCTACATAACCTTGCCATAATAGAAAATGATGGTGAACCTCCAGAAGAAATAGCATCAATTGCAAACAATGTTGAGGTACAAGAACATGCTCATGATGGAGGAAATGAAAATCAAAGAACAAGGCTTTCTCTAATAAATAATCATTTTGCAAATTTGCTATAATAATTTAAAAATACAGAAATGTTTTATTAAATTTGTTTTTTATTTTTCAGTTCTTCTTTTAATATTTGGATTTCTAATTCATGCTTTTCAGCTAATCGCTATTCCTTTTTTTCAGCATCTTCCTTCATAAGCTTCATTTGAAAGTTGATGAAGTGCATTTTTTTCTGGGCTAAGTCCTCATATACTGAAGAAGTCGAAGTTGGACCAATTCTCCTTTTTAAACGTAAAATTTCTCCTACGCTACCTCGTTTCCTCTTCTTCGTTACATCTAAAACAAGCAAAACATTAATGGTGTATATTAGCAGTAGTATAATTACTTACTTTCAACATTTGGAGTTTTTTCAAAAAGTTCAGCAGTTGCACATTCTACTTGTGCCGTAGAAGTTGAAGCTTTCAGTGCCTCATGCAGAGGTTCCCTCAATTGCATGGGGTTCCAAGTAGTCCAGTCTTGATATATCTGCAATTAACATGTGCTTACAATAAATAATGTAAAAGAGTAGGCATATTTTACACACCATGTCTTGTTCCGACACTTCCACAATATCGGCCTGCATAATATCTGTGGCAGTAGGTATCCCTTCACTGTCTGAGTCAAATTTAGAATTGACCCCTGTACCACTAACTCCTATAATGGCTAGTACCCTACTGCCTATCCCGCTTAAGGGTTTCACGTCTGTAGATCCACCACCAGTTTTATATAAACTGCACTTTGCAGCTGCAGAGTCCTTCTTTGTAGTCTTTTTTAAAGACTCCCACTTGCTTCGAAGCATTTTGCTGCTCCTACCTGTACCACAAACAGCATTAAAAGCTGCTTCGAGGTTCGTCCATTCTCTCTCTTTAACGGAACTTGTAACGTGATCCGTCTTTTTACATTCTAGAATATAGAAACATTCAAAAGTATTCATTTACGACAGGCACATGTTATACATAATACCCAAAATGCCCTTCTTTTCCTCGACCAAACTTACCAGCTGCTCTATTTCATTATAATTGAAATTGCTGCACCTCTTGCTTCCCATTTTTTTTTTAAAAGTAGGCAAATCGGACAAAATAAACGGTAACAAATTTTTTTTGGTTAATTAAAGTTTTCACTGTGTATTTTAAATTTTACTAGAACCAAAATACTGCTCACACATTCACAATGGTTTGAAAAAAGCTGTTTTTATTTAAAATGTAGAAAACAAGAAAACGGAATAACAGACGACAGTTACCATGGTTACAGTCCTGTTTACAATTGTAACCATGGCAATTGTCGGGAGTATAACTTATTCCAGGTATATACTAGTATTATAAAACCAGCCCTAGCGATGTTTTCTGTTATACCGGGTATAGCTATACCGACACCGAACATGACTTTTAAAACGCGTCGCTGGTTATACTTGGAATAAACAGCAGGATAAGATATACCGAGTATAGATATACCCTTGTTTATACTACGATTGTAAAACCGGGCCTAAATAAGAAATTGATTTGTTAAAATTTTTTTACTAAAAGTCCAACAGAAAACGAGATAAAAATTGTTAAAGTTACAAATTAATGAAAATGTTAAAATAACATTTTCTACAATTTTTATCTCGTTTTGTGTTGGACTTTTATTAAAAAAATTTTTTAACAAATTGATTTCTTATGTAAAAGTGCATGTATGGTTTTTCGGATAAGTTTTGTTTTTTTTTTCATTAATTTGTAACTTTAACAATTTTTATCTCGTTTTCTGTTGGACTTTTATTAAAAAAAATTTTAACAAATCGATTTCTTGTTTAAAAGTGCATATATGGTTAATTTTTTTCGGATAAGTTGTGTTACACCCTGTATATAGAAACATCAAAATATAAATTCGATTTACTTGAAAAGGTCTGCTATGTGTTTTCTGGGGGACTCTCTCATTCATTTTTTGATTAACATTTTTACCTTCTTGTAATTTTGTTCCTTCTTTATTGTTATTGGTACTATGTTGTGGCATTTGGAACCAATATAACTGTAGCAACGTTGTCCTTTTCTCGTGTGCCTTCTTTCAATGTTTGTATTCAGGTTAGTTTTAGCTCTAGTTCTCGCCGGGCCCTTTAGCATGTCAACCTCTCTGTTCCTAATCATAAGTAGAATGCTGTTCTGACAGAAGATCTGTTTCAGGTCAAGTTGGTTTATACTCTCGTGCAGCAAATTTGTTGGGCAAGTTTGGGGTTTATGTAATATAATTTTTATTATTTTTCTATTTAAAATTTCTGCATGCTGTATGACGTTTTGATAGGCTCCGCCCCAAGTTATTATTCCATATTTCAAAGTTGACATAAATAAAGAGTCATACACCATTTTTATTTGTTTTATATTTAATATGTTATAGAGTTCTTTAAAAATATAATAAAAAATCTTACTTTTTCAATAACTTTCTGTATGTGTACGTCCCATCGTAGATGCCTGTCTATTATTATCCCTAGGTATTTATGACTATTTACTCCACTTATTGTCATACACTTTCACACTTATTTTTATCTACACAGTTTCTTTGATGCACTGTTATATAGTTTAACTGTGGCATACTTCATACATCCCAAACGCGATGAACTTAGTTTTTTTCAGTATTTATTGTTAGTATATTTCCGGTTAACCATTCACAAATTATCCGCATATTAACACTTTATACTCAATGTCTTGCCACGTGCTCGCTTTAAAAATTACCACTGTGTCGTCAGCATATGAAATTATCATGGCATCGATATCCAGTTTACCCAGGTCATTGATATATAAAGTGAAAAGTAATGGTCCCAGAATTGTCCCTTGTGGCCCTCCACATTCTACATTCCCATCCTCACTAATAGTTTCTCCTATCTTAACCCGCTGTGTTCGTCCCGTTAGGTAACTCGTTAATACATCTTGCACTATATCCCTCATTCCCATTTTATCTAATTTTTCTAATAGTAATTTATGGTTTATTGTGTCGAAAGCCTTGCAAAGGTCAATAAATACTCCTACAGCTGCTCTGCCGTTGTCCAAAGAACTGTATAATTTTTTGCGACCATATCTATAGCATCTTCTGTTGATCTACTATCTCTGAAACCGTATTGGTAGTCATATAATAATCCTATTTTCCAATGTAGTTTGTAATTCTAACTTTTAAACATTTTTCTATAACTGTTGCCAGATTAGATATGAGTGATATTGGTCTATAATTGCCCAATTCTGTTTTCGCACCGGTTTTATGTACAGGTATTACTGTGGCAGTCTTGAGATGTGTAGGCCAGATTGCTTGTGTAAAGATTAGATTAGCAACATGTGCTAGAGGTTTGGTGATGTATTCCACAATTTCTTTGAGTATTTTCGGTGAAAGTTTATCCGGTCCAGCTGATTTGTTCGAATTTAGCGAAAGCATGTTGTTTTTTATTTCATTTTCTGCTACGGCTGTTAGAAAGAGAGAGGAGGTCTCGGTTACGGATGATGTAATTTTTGTGTGCTTTTGGTTTTGTTGCATTGTATGTGCTAGTTCTTTCCCAATATTTGTAAAAAAAGAATTAAACTGGTTTTTGCGATCGCTTCTTCATTTTCTATCATTTCTCCCTGAACTTGTATTTTTTGAATGTGAGTTGTAGTGTTATCCTTTCTTTTGTTAATACACGTTTTGATTGTGTTCCACATATCCTGTTGCACTTTTTGCTTCTCTTACCTTGTTCCTGTAATAATGTTGTTTGTTTTTTTTTATTAGTTGGTTTAAGTAGTTTCTACAGGGTGGTGACTTGAGCAACGCAACATAGGGATTTCAATGGTAAATTCTTAATGTTTAATTATTGGCTCCCCTAATTATTTTAGAGCAAAAGTGTGTTGAGGTTTTTTGTAGAGAAAACAATTCTGCATCTGTTCATACTATTATTTATAATTTTCCATTTTCCGGAAGCGTAGAAATAGAAGAAATTAAAAATGATCTTTTTAAACAAATGTCATTACGGTTTGAAGTTTATAACCGATTATTAAAATCTATTATTTTTAAAAGGTATTCAACGAAAGAAAAAGTAGAAATGATAAAGTGCCTTGTTTAGCGTAAAATATGTTCCTATTACCATTGAATATAGTAGTAGGTCAGAATGCTTATACCAGCGCCCAACTTTGAGAATGTTCCACGGCCGTTATTTTCCAGTGGGCGCCACCGTAGCGGCCGTTTAAAGTTACGCCAAACATTTTCGATAGGTGTCGCCCCTAAAATTTAGTAATTACAAAAATATACAATTTACAATAACAACTGTCACCGCTATCCATCTACAGAGGGCGCCTTTGCGGAATGGCATTACACTGAATATTTCGTATTTATACAAATGAACCATAATTTAATTATAGCAACCCAAAAGTTAATGTATGACGTTTGTTCAGAAACCGGGAAATCAAAAACATAATAAATCCTATCTGCAGTGCCTTGGAATGACAATCTATTGTTCATCAGAATGCCGCTTGTACTGTCAACGTTTATTTTATACGAAAAAAACTGGAAATCATAAAATGCGATTATTTAGGAAATGGTAACAATAAGATATCACTGAACGGCAGTTGTCAACTCCATTTCAAGGCACTAGAGATTTTCGTCAAAACAGCTTTACCACTGGTGTTACCTATTTTTTCATTACTCAGCCTTGAAAAACTAAAAATTAAAAATGAATGCATGAGAAAACGCAGAATTTTTTCTCTACAAAAAAGCTATAGGTAGTATGGCCCTTTTTTCTAAAGCTGCAATTAAGTACATAGTAAAACTATTTTTCCTTTATTAATTATAATTTGTTTCAGTTTAGTAGCTTAGCTTTCTCATTACTAGAGCCCGGAAATTTATGAAATTTCATATTCTTCAAAAATGCTTAGATTGTTCCGAAATTTAGAATTTTCACCTCTGGTAGTAGATATAGATACATTTAATTAGTGCAATAAAATTTTTCATATTTCATCATGTTTTGGTTGTTCTTTTATATTTACGAAAAATTTTCATATTTTATAAAAATCTTCATATTTAGTTCATATTTTTATAAAGATTCCTATATTTATTTCATATTTTCTTTAATTTTTAAAATAACTTTCGTAAAAGTAATATTAAAAAAGTTCTTGAGAATATTTTTGGAAAGCATCATCTAAAGTAGTTGGTAATGTTTCTAAATCCTGTAGCATTTCTCGGTATAATCTGTCCAAGGTAGGGTTTAAGTGGCTCTCGGATTAGCTACAAAAAATAAGAACATATACCTACTAAGAACAATCCTTTGATTGTTCTCTTATTGTAAGAAGATCAATAGCAACATAAATTAGTTTTTAGCAAAGAAAAAGAAATTTCAGAAATTAAACCTGATCATATTTCGAATTTTTAATTTGCGCCAGTAACATCCTGTGATTTCAAAAATATATTGACCGATAAAAGACAAGGGCTTCTGCCTGAAAATCTAGAGAAATTGTTAGTGATTTATTGTAACAACAAATTGTAAAAATAAACATGTTTTTCAGTGTATTTTCTAATTTTTATGTTATTTTTGAAAGTAGCATAAAAGTTTCATATTTTGCATATTACCTACTCAATGTTTATTCATATTTTAGCAATTCCTGCTTCATAGTTTATGTCATAATTTGATATTTTTTTGCATAACATTTCGGGCTTTACCTACTAATTACAATTCTTTTGATAAGAGCAGCTCCGCTTCAGTAGATTGCGTAAATGTTCGTAAGAGAAGACATTTTTATAAACGTTTTATTTCTCTTCAACTTGTATTTCAGTGGGTGTTCTTTGAAATGAAGAATTAGGTACATAAAGTATGTTTCTCCTACTAATATAATAAATAAAGCTAAAGTTCATTAAATGTTGGTAACTTTGCATTAACCAGTTCATTTTATTAAGGTAAACACAATAAAATGGGAAAATGTATTTCCTTATTGTCATCTGCACTTTTACCCAGACAGTAAAATAAATAAGGAAACATTTTTAACTCTTGAGCGGCCGGTGTAATTTGTGCCTAAGTGTAGGTACCTTACCAAATATGGACTTGTAATATGCGCGGGCTATACAGGGTGTTTTTAAACTACAGTCATTAATTTCTGGAGGCCATTCTACGTCAGAAAATATGAAATAAAGTTCCTATAAACATGGGTCCGGAAATGCTTCCTAAAGCCTAAAGGAGCTGGAGCCCTGTGAAAATACTATTCAAAAGTTGCTTTTTATTTAATATCTCAGAAAGTGTTCGAGATACATCGATCAACTTTGGCATGCGAGTTAGTGTTAACAGGGCTATTATAACGTGCTAACAACCAAAACGAAAATCTGCCAGGGACGTGCAGAAATACGGGGGAGGGCGACCCCTGTCCCCCCCATTTTTTTATTAGCAACTATTCCGAATTTCTTAAATTAGGAATCTATTATTTAGACAAAATTACATAAAAAAGGTCTTGTTAGAAACCCGTAGAAGCAACCGTGTCCGAGAAAAATTATGTGCATGAAAATTTTTGTTTTTTCATGCATATAATTTTTGAAGCAATTTTCTTCGGACATGGTTGCTCCTACGGGTTTCTAAGAAGAGGACCTTTTTTCATATTTTCTGACGTACGCACTGTTCCGGGATACTGCTTCATGGTAGTTTTTTTAACATTCCGCATTTCCTATATTTGTATGTCTGCATTATCATTCAATCACAATTTCTGCTGCTTTTCATTATTTCGACGAAGCCATGATTATTAAAGTGACCAGTTGTGCAGAATATAATTCACAATGAGAAACATTTTGAGTGCATCATAGTATATTATACACCAAGGTAGAGAAGACATTTTTCTCAGCCGAGCTGATAAGTGTTCTCTACCGTCGTTTATATACTATTTTTTCCACTACTAGCACATTTATTCCTGTTATAATTAATCGTCTTTAAGTTATTTAATAAAATAAAAAAAATTGTGCAATTTATTTATTGTTTATTAACTCATTATTGGAATAAGTATAGTGATATACCTATTATACTAGTAATTATTAATATTATTAAATTATATTATAAACCTGAAACATTTTAATTCACATTATGGTATATGCACACTTCTTATTCTTACTCAATAGGCACCTTCACCAATTCTTAGAATGTATCCAGAAACTTGTTTTCTTGATCCATCCTTTCACGATGTCGCCTTCCAACATTTGACACAATGTTATTATGTTTCTTCATGTACCTATGTGGATTAATATTTTCTTTTCTTGAAAGCAGGTTCTTCAGATGTTGAACTGTTTTCCGATTCCTGAAGCTGCTCGGGTGCTGAAATTTCAGGCTTTTGTATATAATTTTATGCATTAGATATAAGTATTCCCATTTTTTTCTTTTTCTACCACTAGTGGAATTGCGTTCTTTAATATCTTTACAAGTGTTATTCTTCAATCCTTTCCATTTGGTATCACATTATTGCCATGTAACATTAGAAGTACCAGTGCAGTTGATTTTCTGAGCAATTTTTGACCAAACATATTTTTCTGAGCTTCTTCATGTTCTTCAACTAGTTGTATTCACAAAACAGTGCGATCATTTTTGTCCAAATTATTTTTTTGTCTTCGGCGCACACACGCTCTCAGCCTTTCGTTCTTTTAATATGTTATCTAAAATAGTTGTTGTATATACCTACTGCATCTAAAATATACAATAAGAAATGTGCTGGTTATGATCCAACGCTAACAGTAATAATTATAATTTAATAATACATACCTTCACGACCTCCTCTTTCAGTATTTTGTTAGTTTCTGCATCTTGTAACTCCACAATTATTGTTTCAAGATATACTCTTGGAGTGGGGCCTTGCATACACCAAATATAATACAGGCATAAATTTTAAATATTATGACTGCGAAATGTTATAACCTAACTTGACATGATTGGAAACCACGTGACCAAAATCCGCAGTTGCTCGATCGGCTCTCATTCGGATATTTCCGAACGGCAAACGCAGTTAATAAATGCCGGTATCTACGGTATCCATGTACGTCATTGCACTCTGTTGAGCGAAAGTTGTAACAAGGAAAAAATTCCACAGATTAAAACCCTTGTTGACAAATGATTAATGCATCCGAAAAAATCTGAATATTATATTACTGCCCCATCTACCGGCCCTTTTACAGATGACAAAACTAGGCACAATCTTTACCATTGGAATAAACATTCTGACCTACTACTATATTCAATGCTATTACCTACTCGTTGTATTGCTTTAAAAAGAAAAAAAATGTAATGAGACAGAAATGTCAGTGCGTTTGTTTGATTTTATAATTCCATGGCATCAGTGATTTTTAAAAAAAAACTTTTTTTAATTTCTTCTATTTCTACGCTTCCGGAAAATGGAAAATTGTAAATAATAGTATGAAAAGATGAGGAATTTATTTCTCTACAAAAAACCTAAACACACTTTTGCTCTAAAATAATTAGGGGAGCCAATAATTGAACATTAAGAATTTTCCATTGAAATCCCTATGTTGCGTCGCTCAAGTCAGCACCCGGTATAACCTTTGTACCTATTTTGTAGTAGGGTATTGTTTGGATTTCTTCTTGGTTCATGAAAAAGTTTGTCCCTTTTGTTTATTGACTCTATGATTCCCATTGTGATCCACGGGGTACGTTTCTTTATTATTCTTCGGTTTTATGTTACTGTGATTTTATTTATATCATCTTTGAGCGTTTGAACAAATAACATAAGGCTCTCATTTACTTCATTGCTGTGCAAGGTGCTAGTCAATTGTTCCAGCTCTATGCTTCTCTTCAGTTCTTTAATATTTGTGACGCTAGCAGATTTTGAACTGTTTCTCTTCTCCCCCACTTCTTGTTGTTTGCTCAGTATAGCAGGATAATGATCCGTCATCGCCGATTGTAGAACCATTGCTCTTAAATGTTTTAATTCCAATCTTGTCTTAATGTATAACATGTTTTACTTCACGCCTGCACTCTTGTGTATTTGTTTATTAACTCGCTAAGAACGTTTTGGTAATATTCTGAAATGACATTTATGTTCAAACTATCTATGTTGATGTCCCCTAGAAATATTTGATTTGGTTCATTTTGGTATTCCCTATTTAATGAAGTTAACCCTTTTATTCCTATTAAATTGTTGCCGATTCTGATACTGTCCACAGACTCTCTTCCAGTGACCCTTTTTTCCACAGCGTAAACATTTTGCTTGTCGACCCGTTCTGCTGAGTTTGCAGTTCTGCTTGTTTAGCTGACTAGATAGCATCACTAAGAGTTAAATTCGCTTGCAACTGTAACCTATCGCTGGTTCTTGTATGCCTCATTCCTACTAGAATGCGATCAAAGATTAGCTCTTCCTTTAAACTACCATAGTTAAATTGATTTTCTCCTCGCAGAATAAACATAGTCTTCCGATTTGGTACACTGCTTCCTTTACTGCGTCTCCAGGAGGTGAACCAATTTCATGTTTTTCTTTTGTATAATACAATTTTTATTAATAAAATACCAAGTGATCTGATAAAGAAATGTTACTTTTCGGCAAATATCTAAAGAAAGCATTGTCCAAAATTCCTCAAATTTTGTCATCTCCTGCAGTTTAAAATTTAATGTATAGCTTTAATTAAAATACTGTACCAAAGTCCTAAAAATCAATGAAAATGTATAAATGATTAAAGGCAAACGAATGCATAATTTGAAAACTGTCCCCTAAGCAGGTCCGGTTCTATGAGTTTTGGCGCCCTGGGCAAAAGTATCAAATTGCCGCCCCTTTTAGCAAAACCGAATTAATTCTGTACTGTTTTTTATAATGATTTTTAAAGAAAATGTTTATTCCCGAAGCAAATATGTTGAAAAAAATACTAAAACAGGAGTAATAATGACACAAATGAAGCTGTTCAGAAATGTATTTAAAAATACAAAGTCTTAACATGGTTAAATAAACTCACTACTATTTTAATACTCTCTACATAAAGATATCGATTCGTATAGATTATCTCATGAAATTAAAAAAAAAGTTAAAAAAGCTGCTTTCTTCTGACTTTTACCTCACAAAACTGTTTTATTATTTCGGATATATCAATTTTATTACTTAATTCATATTCAATAGCTAAAATTGAAAGGTCACATAATCTGGTTTGGGACATGGTTCCCCTAAGAAAATTTTTAATAAGTTTCAGTTTTGAAAAACTTTGCTCACCGCTGGCAACGGTCACTGGTAGAGTCAACAAGATTCTCAATGCCACTTTTAAATTGGGTGCACCTTTCAGCTCTGTAAATAGTTTAAGAATTTCGAGGGGACTTCGTTTTTTATTTAAAATTGAACAAATAAATGATATTTCGTCAGTTAGCTCAAGTCCGTTAAGGTCTGAGGAGTCTCTATCCGTAAGTATAACCCGAAGATCGTTACAATGTTTAGTAATGTGATGTTTATCTAAATCTTTAAGACTGAATATGTCATACAGAAAATAAAATAGCTAGTATGCTCCTCAAGCATGGAAAATCGTTGTTCCAGAGAACTTAGTGCTGTATCTACTAGGTGAAAATAGATTTCTATTTTGAATTTTTCTTTTGGGTCCTGAATTGGTACATCGATGCTCTCATAACTAAATTGCCTCTTCTGCTTTCTTAACCGTGCTCTTGGCGCCGAAGTAAAACTGGATTCTACTTCAATCTCAGAGGCAAGTCCCGCGTTTCCACTAGTACTCGATTAAACGCCTCATCAGATTTTTGAAAAAAGTTTAAGAATTTTTTAACAGGTCTATTGCAGTACTGATGGTAAACTCTTTGGTCTGCATCAATTTACTAATTGGGTTTATATGGTTTAAAACCTCGTACCATATGACCACTGAACACAAACTTGTACTGTTTAATTATTTATTAACCCCAATGCGCTTCATCTCTGATCATAGCATCGATGTTTCCGTCTTGATAGATGGTTAGTAAGGCATCATAGATTTGCCCATTTTATGTCACTTAATGTTTTGAGGGTAAGTCGTTCTACATATTTTAGTAAAATTCCCCAACGAAATGTTGAAGCAGCGAAAAACAGGTACAACTTTTGAACAATGTTGAAAAAATTGGCAGCTTCAAGAGACGATTTTGCCATGTCGTTTACAACCAAGTTGAGTGAATGTGCACTGCAGGGTACGTAAAATGCTCGTGGATTGATATTTCTAATTCTCATTTGTACACCCGCTTGATTCCCCTTCATATTTGACCCATTGTCGTACCCTTGGCCGCTCATGCCTGTTAATGGTAAATCTGTATCTTTTAAAATGTCTAGCAACATGTGTGCCAAATTTTCACCTGTCGATCGTTCTATAATCACGAATCCCAAAAAGATTTCCTTTATGTCAACAGAGGATGTGGCATCATCAATGACAACGTACCTAATAATAATTGTCATTTGCTCAATTTTACTAACATCAGGCGTACAATCTAGAATAGAGAGTTTAGTATGATTCGTCAAAGAAAGTAGACGTGCTCAGGTTACTCCCAAGCGGATTTAAATTGTTAACTGTATTTTGAGAGTACAATTGGCTGTGTAGTTTTTTTTTTAATTATTGTGATCGTATTATCATATATGATGCCGCATACCAGGCAGGATAAGGACAAAGAAAAACTTTTAAAAGATACGGTTAGTTCCATTATTAAGACCTTGCTCGAAAATGAAGATTTCTTAAATGTTTTAAAATCTAAAATGAACTCAATTGTGTAGGAAGCTGTTGATAAAGTGATAAGTGACTATGATCAACGATTTAATGAACAACTAGCTAGCCTCCAAAAAAGCAATGAAGATCTGCAAATGGAAAAACAAGAATTGATCATTTAGAACAATGCTCTCGCAGGAACTGTCTACGTATCTTTGGAATTCCAGGAACCCCAGGTGAAAATACAGATCAGGTAGTCATGGATTTGTTCAAAAATGATATGAAGTTAAATATTAATCTCGATAACATTGATCGAGCACATCGAACTGGGCCGCCGTTATCACCCCGTTCGACTGCACAAGGCGATAGACCCACGAAGAAATCCCGTCCGATAATTGTAAAATTCGAGAGTTATCGTCAAAGAAGAATGGTGTGGCAAGATAAAAAGAAGCTGAAGGGCACAGGCATCACAATACGTGAGGACTTATCACCTGAGAAATTAGAATTATGGAAAAAAGTTGCATCCAAATTCAACTACCGCAATGTTTGGACATCAGACGGTATTATTCTTATTAATTATAATAACAAGTACCATAATATATTTAAATCTGCTGATCTAGAAAACATCTCGATTTGATTGTATGTATTGATTGTCTATATAGTAGCATGCTTGGGAGTATTACATTGAGAATACATTCTCTTTATTGTTTTTGTTGTCTTTTTCATTTCAAAAATAAGTTTATTTTATAATATATTTCTTTCAGCTCTGTATTTGTTGTTTTTCCCTTAATTATTATGAATAAATTAAAAATGGCACATTTAAATGTCAGATCCTTAGTTGCACACTTTGATGAAGTCAGAACTATTGTTCTAACAAATGAATTTGATATATTTGCGATGTCAGAAACATGGTTAAACGATACCATTTCAACTGATAACGTAAACATTAATGATTGTATTCTTATACGTCGTGATAGGCTGACTCCGTGTGGTGGAGTGGGAGTTTATGTCAAATCCTCAATCCGTCATACAATTCTAATACTACTAATTCAATAGAACAATTGTGGTTAAAAATACAGATATGCAGTGAATATTGCCCTCGCGGTAACATACAATCCGTCAAAGATAGGCTATAAGAACTTTGTCGATGTATTTGAATCCACATTCACAGAAATATTTCCTAATGTCAACAACGTTTTTGGTGCAGGTGATTTCAATGCAGATTTGCTAGACTATGACTCTACGGAGGCGCGATATATTGTCTCTCTTGATAGCATAGGATTGAAACAATTGATACAAGATCCCACCAGAACTAAAACTAAATCCAGTCTTATTGATTACTTGCTAACAACGAATGACACTCTAATAAATAATGTAGGGGTTGTAAGTGTTCCAGAGGTGAGCCATCACGAGTTAGTTTATTGTCATATAGACTCTCCAGCAGTACAACAAAAAATGTGTTTTAAAACAGTTCGAGATTTCAGGAATTTCAATTACAATAAATTTAACAATACCTTACAGTCTATACTGTGGAATAATATTTATGATCTCAATGATGTTGATAGTACAATAGACTTTTTGAGTCAAAATATAATGTTGCTGCTTGTTATCCATGCTCCGTTTGTTACTCACAGAATTACCAAAAACTATGCACCTTGGTTAACTGAAAATTTGCAAAATATAATGAAAATTGGAGACAAAGCATTAAATCAATTTAAAAGAAGTAAATCTACTAGGGATTGGGAGTATTACAAATAACTACGAAACATAGTAAATTCAACAATCCAGAATCATGGAAAAAGGCTGTTGTTAGGCCCTTGCCAAAGACGACTAACCCCAAAGTAATGAATGACATCAGACCAATTAGCATTTTACCAACTTTCCCAAAAATTCTTGAAAAGCTAATGGAATTACAGCTGCATGAACACCTGAGCCAATACAGTGTAATTCCTACAGTCCAATCTGGATTCAGAGCTGGAAATAGCTTCTGTACTGCTATACTCAATGTCATTGATGATATTTTATCAGCATATGATAAAAATAACCTTACATGTCTAATTCTACTCGACTATTCAAAAGCATTCGATACTCTAAATCATAAACTTCTACTGTCTATTATGCATTATATTGGTCTATCGCTACCTGCTGTAAGCATGTTATCAAATTACTTATCCAGTAGAAATCTTACATTTAAATTATGCACATCTGTTCGGAATGTAATTTTAATGCATAAGTACTTGGGCGCTTTATTCAGCAAAATGATATGGTATAAACATTCACAGTGTAAGTAGCGTCATTTAGTAATCTTTATATGCATTCATAATCATAGAGATTGATATTTTTTTATTCTTATTTAACATTACATGTAAAAGTATGTGCAAACGTATAATAATACTTAAGTACATACCAGGTGTCGTTGCGAAAGATGAAACATTGGCGTCTTACAGATTTATCATTGTCCCCCTTCACCCCAATTTTCTTCCTCTTGCACCTCCTCTGGAGAACCACTCGACGGCGGAGTTAACAAATTGACTGGCTCGCTTGCAAACTCTTCTAACAGGGCAAAAACTGCATTCACCGTGTGCTGTGAACTAAATTGAAGAATCATGGATTCTTCATGTAAATTTAGAATTATATTTGTCCCCTCGCGATTGTACCCCTGTAGCTCTTCCAACATTATTTTAAAACTAAATTTGGTGCTGCCACGCCAGAAACATTCCAGAAACCGTTCTTCTATATTAATTGTAAAAAACCTGGCAGCTGTACGCCGAGGTCTCCTAAGTATATATACTGAAAACTATTAGCCATTGTTGTGGTTCTGGTTCTTCTAGAAGACGTCGTTTGGCCATGTTTAGCCACTTTATCTCATTTAATTTGTGACTTATACGCCCATACTTTCCAATGCCGAATATTAACTGCAGGCATGAATTTTGAAGCTTTTGTATTCTAATATTGTCATAGTAGCTGAAACATGTGCCATACACGGCATCGCTATAATCAAGATACCTAGCATAGTTTTTATTTTTTGTTTCAATATGTGTCTGTTCTGATAAATTAACTTCAAGTTAGAGTACCCTATTCGCAATCTATTAGAAATATGCTGCGAAAGTCGCAGTTCTGGATCCAAATATAGCCCCAAATTCCTTGACCCTTCTGAAATTGGAATAACAGTTTGCCCCAGCATTATAGTGACGGCATTAAATATGTTTCTATCTTTTTTCTTGCCGAATAACAGTACAGTAGATTTTCTTGGATTTATAATGAGACAATGCCGCTGTGAATAATTTACTAGATTGTTCAAGTCGTAATTGACAGCAACAACTGCTTGTTGAGTCTCATCAGGAGCAAATGATAGGTATAGCTGGGTGGCATCAGCATAAAAATGTTTTTGACAAGAGAGTAAGCAAGATTCCAGGTTGAAAGTGTATATGACAAATAATAGGGGGCCCAGGATGGATCCCTGAGGTACCCCAGATGTGACTTGTATAAATGATGACATACTATCAGCGTATTTTACAGCCTGCTGTTAGAGGAACTCTCACAACACCACAGCATAACACTGTAACAGTTCAGTTAAATAAGAATGAAGAAAAGTAATTAAATTGCAAGTGAAGCCAAAATTGTGGAGTTTATGAGAAAGTATAACATGATTTACAGTATCGAAAGCCTTTGCGAAGTCCGTGAAAATGACATCCACCTGACCCTTTTTTTCTAGAGTGTCAGAGATAAATTGAGTGAATATACTTAAATTTGTTACAGTTGAACGTTTTGTCACAAATCCGTGTTGGTCTATAGAAAGATGCGAGTTAATTTGTTGCCTAATGTTTTTATTTAGTATCGATTCAAACACTTTAGCAAATATATTTAATAGAGATATGCGTCTATAGTTTGATATTTCCATTACCCTTTATATAAATGGGAATAATTTTAGAGCGCTTCCATTCTGTAGGAAAGGTGTTCGATTTCAAGCCTAAATTAAATAAAGTACACAAAGGATCCGCCAAGTATTCAACACACCCTTTAACAATATAGCTAGGTACATTATCAGGACCAGTAGATCGAGTATTTTTAAGTTGCCTGATAGCAGATACAACGTCCTCTAAGGATATCATATTTATATCAATCATCGAAGCAACATTTTCAAGATACGTTTCGTTGTAATTAACATTTAGATCATTAACATACTGACTACAGAAATAATCGGCAAAACCGTTAACAATGTCTAACCCATTTTCTAATGTAGTCCCATCTGTATTTATAATTGCTGCAGGAATGCCCCCGGATGCACTTTTATTTCTAACAAAGTTCCAGAAATGATTGGGATCGTGTTGTATATTTGTTTCCAAGTTTTCCATATATGTCTTGTATGCAACATCTATAAGCGTTTTTGTTTCCGATCGTAGTACTTTATAACGTTGTTTAAAGATTTGATTATTAGTATCACGGAACAATTTTCTATTTATATTTTTAAGATTGATTTTTTGTATTATTGTTCTGTTAAACCAAACTGGATATTTACGAATACGTTTTTGAATTTTGGGAATAGTGCGATCTAAAATTTTATTTATAATTTCATAGAATTTTTCGACAGCTTCATCTATATTACAATAAGTTTTGAGAATACTCCAATCTGTGTTTCTCATTAACTCCGTCAATAAATCAAAGTTGCCGCGTTTAAAATCAAATACATACTCACTATTTATCCTGGCAAATTTTTCTTTACTTGTTTCAATCATAAGTTCACAGAGTAATGGTGGATGATGTGCATCCGGTGACACAAGCCCACTAGGTTCATTGAAGACTTTTATATTTTTATAAGATACAACTAAGTCTAATAATCTACCGTTTACATTTGTTACATGGTTAAACTGATTACAATTTAAAAATTTAATAAAATTTATTAATGACATTGTTTTAGGAAGTAGGTTGATTTTAGCATTATTCAGAAAAAATTTGTAATAATCAGGGCAATTAAAATCCCCTATAAGTATACAATTTTCATTAAAAATAAACGATAAGCTGCTCAGAAAATCAAATAATTTTTCATAATCCTCTCTCGAAGCATCGGAAATATATAAAGCAATAAAATAAATACAGGTTTTAACATTTAAAGTAACCTTGACGCATAAAAGATCACAATACTTGGCACATCAAAAACAAACGGAATTTGTTCCGTTTGAAATTTAGTGTTAATACCAACAATCACTCCTCCACCTCTAGTTTTACCTGATAAATCGGTGTTTCGATCCTGTCTAAAAACTACATATTTATCACCGAAAAGTTCATTGCTGTTCACGGTATCTTTGAGCCAGGACTCAGTTATTACTATAACGTCATAATTATTGGACACTACATTTAAATAAAACTCATTTACTTTAGAATTTAACCCCCGTGCGTTTTGATAAAATAACTGAAAAGAGTAATCATGTTGTTCACCTACACCAAAAGATTTAACACTTGAGCTGGTAGATCTCTAACAGCTGGGCAAAGCATTAATTTTGTCTTTAGCATTGAAAAGAGAGTATAGAATATTTTTATTTGTTTTAAAAATGACTTTATATTTATTTGTGTTATTTATAATTTTAGCAATCTTTTCTGAAATTTTACCAAAATATGAACACACAAAAAACAACGTACCTTTAATGAATGAGCAAATTGAGCTCTTAGATTCTCCTTTACTGAAGATTTTGGAATAAATATCTTTTTAAAAACACTGATAAGCGACTGACCTCCGACGGGTTGACTGGGGCCAGCTGCTTCACGCAGTGTTAAAATAATAGAATCAAGGAGTTACTATATTTTGCATTTGTTATAATATTTTATATAGCTTTTGACAATGGCACTTTGATGCCGAAATACGTATAAAGCGAATAAATCTTGTTATTTCCCGTTGAAATCGATATTTTATTTAATATTTATTATTTATATAATCATGGATTTCAACAAAGTGACGCTTGAGAATGTCAATAAATTAATCTAATTTTGTTAATTGTAGGTACCATCAGGTGAAGGCTTTTTTAAAGCAGCATTCCGTCGGACATAAACCTAAGAAATCCAAAGTTTTTACAAAAGAAGATCTTGAAAATTTCTTGGATCGTGCTCCTGACGAGGAGTATTTATTACTAATAGTATATTAAGTATTAAGAACGGTAAGGGATGTTTACCGATTAACGACAACTTTTTGGGGAGGAGCGAAGCGACGACCCCAATTATTGTCGGAGACCGGTAACCCTTAACGTTCGACATGCTTATAACGTTTTTTGCATGACTGCAATAAAAAAAATAATTTTTATTTATTTTATTTGCCAGCTCAACAAAATACATTGTTATGCATAGCATTGCTGTAATAGGTACAACTTAACTTAGGGACATAACTTAAGATAATACGTAACACCTCGAGTCCTAATCATGTCTTCAGTTAGTTGGTTTCATCGTCGTCGGTACCATATAGGTCTTGGGGTAGTCTACGCTGCAGTCTTGTATGAATATGTTTCTTTCCCAACCTATAGTGAACAGCTCCTTCGCAGTTGCGGATGTTATCTAAATTTTTTTTTGTAGTTTTTCCCAAAAAGTCCAGAATAGTTGGAATTTTGAGCTCTTCGTGAAGTTGTTCATTTCTAACGTACCAAGGTGAGTTAACTGCTATTCGCAACATCTTGTTTTGTAAGGTCTGTATCTTGTTGATGTTACTTTTGGATGCATTGCTCCAGATGACGGAAGCGTACATTGCCAGGGGTCGAATTAGCGATTTGTAAATCAGCATTAAACAGTCGATTTTTAGAGTCTATTTGCGATTAATCAAGGGATATAACTTCCTCAATCTTGCATAACACAAGTTGAGCTTCTGATTGATGTGAAATTTCCAGGTTAAACGTGTATCTAAGTGGACACCTAAATATCGTACAGTTTCTGTTTTCCACTCAAAACTTCTATTGTTTATCACAATATTGCTGGAATTCCTGATTCTTTTTAAGGAAAATATTTTTGCTTCGCACTTCGTGGGATTTAGAGTAATGTTCCATCTTGTAACCCATTTGCTTACTTCATCGACGGCTAATTGCAATTGTGCTATTGATTCCTTTCGTTTCCAGTTTTGAGCTATGATTACTGTATCGTCTGCGTATATCCCCAAGGTTTCACGTGTTAGCGGTATATCTCTTACAAATATGTTGAATAGCACCGGGCCCAGTACACTCCCTTGCGGTACTCCAGCGTTGATAGGTTTAATATCTGAGAGTGTTGCATTTATTCGCACTGCGAAAGTTCTGTTATCCAGAAATGAGTAGATAACCGCTTTTAAGTAGGCTGATATTGGTAGTTGGACTAATTTATACTTTAGGCCTTCGAGTAAAAAAAAATTAAAATAGTTATATTTCAAAATGATAAAAGTACCTACGTATATAACTTTATTTTTTTATAAATTGACTGACAGCCACGGTAACCATAGTTAGGGTAAGCGGTACAGTGATTGGTCCGTTAAGCATTTTTTATAGTGATTTAATTTATAAAATTTGAAAATGCCTTTTTATTGAAATGTTACGGTAACCATTACGAACAAAAATGTTTAAATATTTCAAATCTTGAGTAGGAATTTCGTTATTATTACAGAAAGAAACTTTTTTTGAACATTTAATTAGTACACTGCATAATTTACAGTTATTGGCCCTTTGAATACAGTAATTGGCAGTGCAGGTTACAGTGATTGGCATAATCCCTTATGTTGGTAAAAGAAACGTTAGTTAGGTAGGTAGGTAGGTATACCTATTGTACTTCTTCAATATTTATTATATTTACCGACCTATGAACTTCAGAAAAACTAATAAATCGTTTTTACAAGGTATTATATTGCGCAACTTCTACAGAAATAAATTTCATTTGAATTTACATTTGGTTGTTGCTTTGTTAAGCAATGAATATGAAATGATCTGACACATTTATAACATTTGATACCGCTACGAATCTTTGTCAGATTACTCGCACAAATGAAACGTAATCCACTTAGAATTTTCTTATTTTTCACAAAAATACTCAGATCATTAAATATTTCATCTGAACAGATTTTGGTATCAATCAGCGGATTTGTAGAATTACATTCGCTAGTTTTTACAGGTTTTTGAAATTCTGCTGGTGGAATTGAAACGCACGAAATAATATTAACTTTGCCCTTTGCCTTGCCTTTTTTTTCAACTCTCGTTTTTTTGGACTGAATAGAAAGTTCTTTAGCAATCTTCTTTGCTTCCCTTTCACGTTTTCTGTTTTCTTTGGCTTTTGTTTCATTCAACCTATAGCTTCTTCTTTCTCTGCCGTTTTTTGTTTCCATTCTCTTGCTGTAAGTACAAATGGCATCCTTTCAGTTTTTCTTTTCCCTTTTCGTTCTGGAGTAATTGGCCAATGTAAATAGTGTCGCAGACTGTCTCCTTTATTTTCAGTTAAAACCTTCGTTTCAGAGATACCTGAGGGATTTGGAACTGAAGGAACAAATTCTTCTACACACATGATTTGAATTGCATCAAGATCGTCCACGTTGTTTCCTTTTTTCTTAATTATGATTTTATCATCCAAAAGAACGGGAGATTTTGAACTTGAGACGTGACTTATATCTGCACCATTTCTGTTTTGTGAATTAAGACTTCATGCTGTTCCGAAGCAACTGGCAATTTTGAAGGTAACGAGTTAATTCCTCTACGAGAACTTCTTCAATTGGATTTTCATCTATAATAATAGGCATATTAAGAATATCAAAACCATCTATTACAGTGTTAGTTTGTACTAATGGATAATCTCCGCAGTTTATAGTAGGAGACAAATTTGAGTATTTCTGCTTAATAGGTGTGTTATTATTTTCTTCAGAGAAGTCAATTTTATTGATTTGATCTTGAGTGTTTTTGGTATTGCTCTCTTGAAACGTTTTCCAGAGTTGGTATAATATAACGTTGTCGTGGTCATCTTCTAATAAATTGTCTATCTGCTTAAAAGTTTGTATTCTTTTCTCCCCCACAATCTTTTGAAATGTTTCATAGCTCAACATAGATGTCTTAAACTTGTCTTCTTCGTTATTGTCGGAGTTTCCAGTGGTTTTGCCTAAGCACTTAGTGAAATCTATCGCCTCAACATTCCACGGAAATAATCCGTATGCTCAAAATCCATTAATGATTATTTCAGGTTTAACCGAGATTTCTATAACAAATTTTAATAGAGATGCAAAGCGGACTTTCGTTAATTCTTCCGTGGGATTTTCTCTTCTCCAACGTAGTACGCCCTTGCGCCATCCATCTTTAAGGGGTTTGAAAGTAGAAACATCACACGGTTGTAATAACCGAGTAGCGTTTGTGTACAGAAAAACTAGTATTATATCCAATGTAGTACAAAGATCGCTAAGTCTCTTATCCAAATGGGTCTGGTGTCCATCCACAAACAAAATTACAGCAAACTGAATATTTAATTTCTTAACATTTGGATAAAATATCTTGCTAACGTATTCATAAAAAAATTCTTTTTTCATCCAACCACTGTCGCTGCACGCTACGCCCCAGTTGGAAGGTACTGAATCAGATATTTCTCTTGGGAGTCGTTTATAAGGGTAAATTATTTGCGGAGGAGTGCTATCTCCTTTTGCATTGAAGGTAAACATTACGGTAAGCGCACTTTTTGCCTTTCCACTATCAACCTCATATACATTTCTGGTTCCCTTGGGAGCCAAAACCTTTTTGTTTTCTGGACAGAGCAAGAAATTGGTCTCATCCCCATTGAATACCCGTTCTGGGTGATTTAGGATATCCTCATGTCCCTTTTCTCGTAGATAGTTATAAATTTGCTCGAACCATTTCCTTATATCTTTTTCACCTATATTTGCGGAAGCAGCTGTCACGGCTTCAGATTTTCTTACTGAAATGTCAGGATGCCGTTTCATAAACGCCTTGTACCACCCTTAACCAGGGTAGTTACCTTTAAAGGGATTTGGGCGAGGTTTTTCGTCTAAAAATAGTTTTAACGGACGCTTGAACATCCTCTTTTCGACGCGGAACGACAATTGTAGGGAGGGGGGGTAGTGTAATGGTTTCATGGGTTGGCTTTGATTTAATGTTTTATGTTTCCTTAGTTATCTTATTATAAAAATAAATAGTTTCAATTTTATATTTAACAGAATAAACATCGCTCTCCATCAAAGATCTTTTATTTATATAATATTTAAATATAATATTAGTAACATCCGTTACATTTGGTGACCCCTCGACGTTAAAAAAATATGGAAATGGTTTTATGGTTAAACTCTCAACTGCCAGGCTTAGCTATATTTTGAACTTCACATTTGGATCTTTTAAACAAGATAAGTGAAATGGCAACAAATGCTTTATTATTCCCTAATTTTAATATAAAAGACAATGTAACTTTATTTTTGACACTTGTTGATAGATATTTTACTGTAAATCAAATTTTAGATTCAAACATCAAATTTGACATTTTAATTTCGCGACTAGATGCAGACATTTTAATAATAATAATAATAATAATAATAATAATAATGGCTTTATTAGTGTAAGTACAAGAAAAGAAAATAATCAATTAAATCAATTAATTACAGTTAATACAGGTACATTACACTAATTGGCGGAGTTCAGACTTTGTCTGCTTTTCAACTCAACCACGGAAACTTAAGTAGTGATAATAAAAAACAAAGAAAAAGGAAGAAAAAAAAAACAATAAAAAATAAGTAGGTATAACTAAAAATAATCATAATAATTATACAGGGTGATTCAAAAATGGCGCATAAGCTCTTCAGTACGTTGTAGGGGACGGTTATTTGAACTGTGGAAAAATCATAAAAAAAATTTAGCTGCTACATTTTTGTAGTTAACAACGAAGAAGTAAGTTGTAGATTTGGCAACACGGGTGCAGCTATGTAGTATATGAGTGGCTTTTATTTCGTTTCATTTACATAGTGAGCTTATTAAAAGTTTCAAACATCGTTGCCACATATTTTTTTAAAACAACTTGATAGGAAAATATCAATTTTGAAAGCTAATATTTCAGGATAATGAGGTGTTATGAGCATTTTATTTATTACCCACTATTAAAAATACTTAAATTATTTATATGAAATGATGAGAAGTTTCAAAATCCACATGAATTCAAAGTTGAGTTCTCAACTTAACTTCTTCATTTCTCAGCAAATTAGCGGCTAAGAATTTTTTTACTATTTTTCCTACACTTCAATTATTATTCCCAACAACGTACTGAAGAGCTTATGCGCCATTTTTGAATCACCCTGTATATACAGGGTGTTAATACTAAGTCGTTACACCCGAAAATGGCAGTTAGAACTCATTAAAACAAACAACTTTTTTTAGTTCCAATTTTTGAATTGGGGCCTCTATTCGTAGTTATTGGATTTCTTTTGTTTTTTTAACAATCGTAATAACTCCTTCATTTCGGGGAATATTTCAAAAAACGAAAGGTTTTCAAAATGAGCTTACGGTTCTCTACAACATTTGTATTTACAGTTATTTTATATTTTTTCAAATAACAAAATGGCGGCCGATCAAAAATTTCAAAACTCAATATTTTGATAACCAACCCATAGATTTTTCTAAATAATTTTTTTTCTAAATCGTCAAACTATCTATTACAACATTTGTCTAAAACATTTTCTTCTATCTATGCAAACAAGAGGTCTTTAATTAAATTACAGAAAAGCATGTGTAAAGTATCGACGAATTAAAAACAATTTAGATCGAAGTAGCTTTCGCCATTAAAAAATAAAACAAAAGAACAATTAGATAAGTGCACAAAACTGAACGAGATAAGTTTTAAAATGAATAATTATCAAAATACTGAACTTCGTAACGTGCTTTTGGTTTTTAATTCGTCGATACTTTACACATGCTCTTCTGTAATTTAATTAAAGACCTATTTTTTGCGTAGATAGAAGAAAATGTTTTAGACAAATGTTGTAATAGATAGTTTGACGATTTAGAAAAAAAAATATTTTCAAAAATCTATGGGGTGGTTATCAAAATATTGAGTTTTGAAATTTTTGATCGGCCGCCATTTTGTTATTTGAAAAAATATAAAATAACTGTAAATACAAATGTTGTAGAGAACCGTAAGCTCATTTCGAAAACCTTCCGTTTTTTGAAATATTCCTTGAAATGAAGGAGTTATTACGATTGTTAAAAAAACAAAAGAAATCCAATAACTACGAATAGAGGCCCCAATTCAAAAATTGGAACTAAAAAAAGTTGTTTGTTTTAATGAGTTCTAACTGCCATTTTCGGGTGTAACGACTTAGTATTAACACCCTGTATATATGAAAATAAAAATAATGACAATAATAATAATAAATTGTGATTTTAGCTTATTAGTCAATAGCAAAATAACAGTAAATACTATCTATTTAAGTAGGAATTTATGCATAACTAAAATACAGAGGAACAAGACAAAGAGGAATATGTATATTATATGTTATGTAATAGTTAAAAATTCTGACATTGTTTCTGGAGCAGGACCCGATGATACTGACTTTTGAACTTGGATACTGATGTGGCCTTAAACTCATGAGGAATATAATTATTATACATTTTAGCAATATTGAACGAAAAAGATCTCTGGAATAATGCTGATCTATGGAAGGGGGTAGTTAGTAAATCTTTTCTTATTATATTGATATTGTGTACATCAGTTCTAAACCGAATTTTATTATAAAGGTAATTTGGGGTTTTAGTAACAATAACCTTGTGAAATAGTACTGCAGCATGTAGACTCCTTCTATTTAACATATTAAGCCAGTTTAATTCTATTAACTTGTGACTAATATGATCAAATTTCTTGATGCCGAAAATGAATCTTAGGCAACCATTCTGAATTCTCTGAATTCTTGTCTGATCAAAAAGATCTATACAAGGCCCATACACAACATCACAATAATTGAACTGCGACAGAACTAGAGACTCGCATAACATAATTTTCATTCTTTTATTCAAGATTGTTCTATTTTGAAACAATGATTTTAAATTACCAAACGCTTTACTAATTATCGAAGTTACATGATTTTTAAATCGTAAATCTACATTAAGATTAAGACCAAGATTCTTTGTAGAGGTACTGACAGGTATTTTGTTGTTATTAATAGTGATATTAAGCTGCTTTAAATAAAGATCACGCATTTTACTTGTACCAAAGAACAATACCGATGATTTATTCGGATTTAATTTTAAGTGATGAGCTTCAGATAGGAGTGCCAGTCTATTAAGATCAGAACTTATGAGATTGTTAGCAGATATTATATCGTTGGGGTCGAATGAGCATAGTATTTGTGTGTCATCTGCGTATTGGTAAGATCTAGAGTAATGTAGGGCTTCACCAAGATTGCTAGTGTATATTGTAAATAGAAGAGGTCCCAGAATCGATCCCTGTGGGACACCACAGTTAACAGCAAGAGCATCCGATACTTGGCCGTTTACAAAAACTCGCTGAGATCTATTACTCAAATAGTTTTTAATAAGTAGTATTGCGCCATCATCGAACCCCGAAAAATGTAGGATACTTAACAGAATTTCATGGTCTATGGTATCAAAAGCTTTTAACAAAAATTTCTAATTTAATTATAAATAAACCAACACGAGGACCTTTTGAAATTTTATACGAAGAATTGATTAAATTACTAAATAAATCCAATGAAAATAGAATCATAGCGCTAACGTCATTAAAATTCACGGACACATGTAATAATCTATTACAAAGTGCTTTAGAGATTTCTTGTGGACTAGATTTATCAGACAGTTACATTAAAAGCTTTATATTTACAAAGTTACCAATATCCCTTAAAGGGTATGCTAAACTTTTAAAATCAACATTATCTTTAAAGGAATATTGTGATAAGTTGGATGAAATTTACGATGCAACTAAACCTGAAAATGATTATGAAAATCCTGTTAATCAAAACACTAAATATGATATTCTTTTTAACGAAATTCGTGAGTTAAAACAACAATTGCGTACTATCTCTACTACTCCTATACAAAATCAGTCATCACATTCAGCATCACCACAAAATTATAATTTTCAAGAAGGTATTATTAATCGTCAAAATTATACACATCCATATATTCCACAAGGAAATAATACAAGTGTGTTGTGTTATTATCACAATCGATTTGGTGATAGAGCTTTCAAATGTAATCCTCCTTGTTCATTTAAAAAAAACCTTTAATTGCTTTGCAAAATCGCTTCCATTTGCAAAGTTTTAATTGGTTAATTTTAGTTAAAGATTGTATTACAAACAATTCATTTTTAGTTGATACTGGAAGCAATTATTCATTATTACCATTTAATTTTTCTGGAATCAGTTTTGGTGATGGGTTTCATAACTGCTGTATTCCATTAGAGGCAGCAAATGGAACTCAGGTTCCAACATTTGGTTATAGAACAATTAAAGTTTCTTTTAATTTTCTAAAAAAATCTGAATTATGGAATTTTGTTATAGCAAATATCACCATTCCGATTTTAGGTTTAGACTTCTTAAAACATTTCAATTTGATGGTGGATTGCGTGGCTGGTCAGGTGATTCCTAAGTATTTTGACAATCAATTTATGAAATTTGACTCGAAAACTAGAATTCATCATAGTTTGGCTACTCAATATAACACAAATTATGGAAATTCTTCATCTACTTCACTTAATTCACATGTTAACAATAAATCTTCTAGCAATTTTAATTCAATTGATTCTTCAAACACACTTCCAATAAACTTACTTATTAATTCTTCGCAATCTTCTCCCAATGTCTCACAAACAATTCAACAAACATCTCCTTCTAATCTTTCTTTACAACAGCAAACAATTCAACAACCAATTTCTTTAACTTCTACTCAAACTACACATTCAATTAAATATACGCAATTGTTAAATCGTTATTCCGCGTTAACTAAAGACTTTAACATTAATGCACCAATTAAACATTCGGTAGTTCACAGAATACAGACAATTGGAAATCCAGTGGTGTCAAAGTGTTGTCGATTAAACATTAATCAACTTGAATTTTTAGAAAAACATCTGGAAGAATTGTTAAATGCTGGAATAATTGAACCTGCAGATGGAGCTTGGTGTTCGCCAATTACAATGGTAGCTAAGCCTGGTGGGGTTGATTACAGAGTTTGTGGAGACTATAGAGCGTTAAATGCAGTTACTGTACGCGATACCTATCCGATTCCTTTTATTTTGGATTTTCCAAATAAACTACATGGAGCTAAGATCTTTAGCAAATTGGATTTGACAAAGGCATATTTTCACATTCCAATTCATCAGGATGACAGGGACAAAACTACAATTAGAACACCGTTGGGAGCCTACCGGTATACAAGATTGAATTTTGGACTGAAAAATGCACCGAGTTCTTGGTCCAGATTTATTCAGAAAGTGCTACATGGGTTGTATAACGTATTTTTTTACTTAGATGATATATTAATTTTTAGTCAGAATGAAAGGAAACATTTGCAACATGTAGAATCAGTTTTTAAACGTTTAGATGAATTTGGGCTCTTACTCAATGTTAATAAGAGCATTTTTGGAGTAAGGGAATTGGATTATTTAGGGTATAGGGTCTCGGGGGAGGGCATACAACCTCAAATTAGTAAAACAATTTTCCGGTTCCAAAGAATCAAAAACAATTACGGAATTTTATAGGGTTAATTTCATATTATCACAGATTTCTTCCGAATGCTTCAGAATTATTAGCACCTTTACATAAATTAGTTATTCCTGGAAAAGCTTCACTTAAACCTGTTTTATTGGATGCAGAGTTGATGCTAGCGTTTAATAATGCAAAAGAAGCATTAATTAGAGCTACCTTACTGGTACATCCTTCAAAAACTGCAGAGATTAGTGTGGCTACCGATAGTTCTTGTGATACAATTGCAGGAGTGTTACAACAATTAGAAAATGGAATTTGGAAACCTTTAGCAATTTGTAGTAGACAATTATCAAAAACAGAACAAAAATATAGCATATTTTCGAGGGAACTTTTGGCTATTTATTTTGCGGTGAAGAAATTCAGATATTTTTTAGAATATAAAACATTTCATATTTATACGGATTATAAAGCTATTTGCTCAGCAATCAAGAAGTCTGCAGAAAATTATTTACCAAGGGAATTTAGGCATTTAGAATATATTTCAGCTTTTACAACAGATATACGATACATTAAAGGATCAGACAATATACCAGCCGATTCATTAACGAGGGTAGCCATGATAAATTTTCCAACAATAGATTATGAAGAGTTATCAGAACAACAAGTAGTAGATGATTCAGAATTAATAAAACTTAGAACACAGCCTAATTTTAAATTCGTGCAAATGCGAACACCGTTAAATAAAGTGCTATGGGTTGATGTTATTACTAAAAAAACAAGACCATATGTACCGAAAGAACTTAGATTCAAAGTTTTTCAACATTTTCATTTATTATCACATCCTGGAATTCGAGCTACACAAAGATTGATCTGTAATAGATTTAATTGGGAAAATATGAGAAAAAATATTAAAAATTGGGTTACATGTTCTAATTGTCAAGAAAGTAAAATCTTTAAACATACTAAAACACCATTACAACCAATTGAAGAACCAGATAACAGATTTGAAAAAATTCATTTAGATATAGTTACTTTACCTTACAATGAAGGATATAGATATTTATTAACAATAATAGATAGATTTTCTAGATGGCCAGAAGCAATTCCAATTAAAAATGCAGTAGTAGATACTGTTATTGATAATTTTATTAATGTCTGGATTAGTAGATTTGGTATTCCAAAAATAATTGTTACAGATAATGGTTCACAATTTTTGTCAAGTACATGGAATGAATTTATTAAAGATGTTTTAATATGTTAATGTTATAATGGTAATATGTTAATATGTTTGATCCCTAAAACATATTAAAACAAGTGTGCAACATCCACAAAGTCAAGGTGTTGTTGAAAGACTACATCGCACAATAAAACAGGCTATCAAGACAACTGGGATTAATAATTGGGTACAATCATTGCCATGGGTACTTCTTAGTATTAGGACTATTGTTAAGGAAGAAGTGAATACATCACCTGCTGAAATGTTGTATGGAACGGAATTATGTTTACCCGGGGAATTTTTTGAAAACTTTGAAGCTGTTAGTGATACATCTAATTTCGCTGATCAATTACGATGTAAAATGAAAGGGGCAAAATATTTTTTTACAAAACAATTTAACAATAAGGGAACTTTTATTAACAACAATTTATATTCATGTCGGTATGTGTATGTTCGGAATGACAGTCATGATTTGGGTATTAAAAAAACGTATTTAGGACCATTTAAGGTTTTAGAAAGGACAGATAAATACATGATTTTAAAAAATTTTGGGAAAAATGGGGTTGTCTCATTGGATAGGTTGAAACCAGCTTTCTTTTAATAATTTTTATTTTTATTTTTTTATTAATTTTGTTTTTAATTTTTCCTTTTTTTGAGTTTTTTTCCCAGTTTTATTATTTTTTGAATTGGATTCAAGATTGGAAGCAACGAACATCAGCAAGAAGCAAAGAAACAAAGAAAAAAATAAACTTAATTGATTATACTTATGTTCAATTTTATATTTGTAATTGTTTTCTGAAAAGATGGTCAAGTGTTTTGCAGCTTGGAATGTTCAGCATCACTGTTCATCCAAAGTTTTCACTTACCCAAAGATTTTTTTCTTTTCTTTTTTTGGAGGGGGGGTAGTGTAATGGTTTCATGGGTTGGCTCTCCATCAAAGATCTTTTATTTATATAATATTTATATATAATATTAGTAACATCCGTTACAGTACAAAACAACAAATACATTTGGCGCCTAAATTTTGTACTGCCAACGTAGGAATATGAAAACTTACCAACATATACACAATAGTTCCCTGTTTCACTACCAGCCGTGATAAAGTCCTTGTTTTATTTCAAATTCTTATTATTTAAGGTTAAAATCGCGGAGGCCAATCACTGTGCAGGGTCCAACAACTGTACCGCTTACCCTATCCTTACCCTATCATGTCTACAATATAATGAATTATACTACTCACTGTTCCAGAACGGTAAGTGAATTACTTACTGTTTTATTACGCATAGCAACCAGTAAATGCAGCTTACTGGCATAGAATCTAGTAAGTAAACAAAAAAGACCGATCGTGCAAAAAGGTATGTAGGCATAAAAATATTTAAATTTAATAATTAATAATGGTGTCGTATTGTCTAGGTTGTTTGTAAATGGGAATTGCTGGAGGATGCAGAATTGGCGAATTGGTGACTATGTCTGTTGACGACGTTGATGACAGGGGTACTGTATTGGTTGTGAAAATCCCAGATTCGAAGACATACAAGGAGCGGGTCTTTACTATTGTTAATGGTAACAACAGTGTCCATCTGATAGATTATTATTAATTATTATTATTATTATTAATTGCCTTTATTGTTGCAAACAAAGATAATATGCATAGTAAACACTACAAAAAAAATAAAAAAATTACAAATTAAATGAATGCAACAAATGGCGGGGTTCAGATAATCACCAACAAGATGATATCTGTTCTTCCACCCAACCTTGGCATATAAATTATAAAGTAAGGAAGTCTTGATAGCCTTCACCTTTTCCTGTGCACTGCTGAAACAACTGTCGACTCTAATAGTACCTACTGGTTGTTGAATAAAGTACGAAAGTAGTGACTCTTAAATTTACTTACAGTATAAGCTTTCAGAACTGATGGTAAAGAATTATAGGTATTTACAATACAGTAAGAAAAAGACCTCTCAAAGATAGTAGTTCTATAGGCAGGTATTGATAAAAGTCCTTTATTTCTTATGTTAATATTATGTACATCTGTTCTGAAGCGAATTTTATTGTACTGTAATGATTTCATATATTGGGTTGGCTTTGATTTAATGTTTTGGGTTGCTAAGTTAACAAATAGAATAATAAAAAACAAGTTCTAAAATTTAGATTAAAATAAATACTTCTCTCCAAAATGATTCTTTAATTTAAAAATAATAAAATATAAGTAACAACCGTTACATTTGGTGACCCCGACGTGATCACCAAATGTAACGGATGTTACTTTAATATATTTAAATAAATATAAATTAAAGATGTATTTTGGAGAGCAGTATTTAGAATATGTTTATTGTTTTTAATACAAAATAGAACTGATTATAAAATAAATATTCATTACCATCCCAACCCAAAACATTAAATCAAAGCCAACCCATGAAACCATTACACTACCCCCCCTCCAAAAGAGGGGGTTTTGGGTTGCTAAGTTAACAAATAGAATAATAAAAAACAAGTTCTAAAATTTAGATTAAAATAAATACTTCTCTCCAAAATGATTCTTTAATTTAAAAATAATAAAATATAAGTAACAACCGTTACAGTACAGATACAATGGAACTCTATTGATTAGTATCTTTTGCGAAAAAGAAGCAAAATGTAGTTTTCGGCGGTTCTTCATATTGAGCCATTTGGTTTCCTTTAATTTATGCGAGACATGATCGTATTTACGTAAGCCATAAATTAGTCTTAAACAAGAGTTTTTAACTCGTTGGATTCTTCTAACATCACTGCCATCAATACAGGGGCCATAAATCGTATCAGCAAAATTAAAAAAAGATAACACAAGAGCATCACATAGAATTATTTTAGCATTTAAAGTCAAAGAGTGCCTGTTGATATATAAGATTTTTAAATTGCAGTAAGCTTTCTGTATACACTTGTTAACATGACCTTTAAACCTGAGGTCAGCATCGATAATTAACCCCAAGTGTTTACATGATTTTAACATAGGTAGTGTAGACCCGAGGACACTAATATTAACCAAGGG
Organism: Hemicrepidius hirtus; assembly: GCA_963082805.1. Classification (NCBI taxonomy): domain Eukaryota; kingdom Metazoa; phylum Arthropoda; class Insecta; order Coleoptera; family Elateridae; genus Hemicrepidius; species Hemicrepidius hirtus. The sequence continues at coordinate 29,464,779 of OY720161.1, read as the reverse complement.
TGAAATAGACTCTCTTAAGTGTGATTTACCAAAGAGCATTTACATTAGATTTTGAAGGATTAATTTGCAGCGAGTGCTTAGAGGAGGTGGTAATTAGATTAGACAGGTCGGTGTTGATTACTTCATTGGCTTCTTGGACTTTAGAAGAGTCGAAGGAAAAATATAGCTGCGTATCGTCCGCGTAAAAGTGATATTTCCAGAACTTAATATGACTGGAAAAATTTGCTGTGTAGATTAGAAAAAGTAATGGACCTAAAATAGAACCTTGAGGTACGCCAGCTTCCACCATCCTACCACCAGACAATACATCATGAACTTTAACTTGTTGAATTCTATTATAGAGATAACTGTTAATAAACTGGGTAGCTTGTTCACTGAATCCAAAATAGTGTAGTATCGCTAAGAGAAGCTTATGATCAATCATATCGAACGCTTTAGTGTAGTCGAGGAGCACCAAAATAGTAACCATATTTCTATCCGTAGCTGTCAAAATATCATCTACTATACACGATAGAGCTGTACTGCAACTATGTCCCTTTCTAAAACCCGATTGAACTGAGGGTAGTATGTTATTATCTTCTAAGTATTGCCTAACCTGTCTCTCCATTATTTTTTCAAGCAACTTGGACAGTGCAGAAAGTATACTGATAGGTCTTAGGTCTTTAAATGAACAAGGAGAATCAACTTTTGGAAGCGGTAATACATAGGCTACTTTCCAGCAGGTTGGAAAGTAAAAATTTTCCAGACAACAGTTTACTATATGTAATAGATGAGGAATTAGATATGGACAACATAGCTTGATCATTGTAATACTAATATTGTCAGCTCCTACAGAATTAGAGACAATGGTTGATAGCGTGTTTATCATGTCTTCTTCCGAAGCAAGCGAGAAATTAAATGTATTAACTACGTCACTTTTGACGTTAGTGCTGTAACAATTTAGAATATCCTGGTCAGGCTGTTCTTTGTAAAACCGTATCGATAAAATAGTTATTTATGTCATCAGGATTCGACAACTGGGCAGGCAAATCACGACATTTTTTTGCCTTGTTGTAAATGTTCATATCCTTCAGTGTTTTCCACACGTTGTTAATGTTATTATTAACGGCTAATTGAAAATACACACGCTTAGATCTTCTTATCTCACTTGTTATGAAATTACGTAAATTTTTGTAGTCGTTCCAATGATCAGGATTGTTAGTTTTCTTAAACTTACCAAGGGACTTGTTACGGAATTTTATGTAAGCTTTAATGTTCTCTGACAGCCATGGGGCGTTTGGCTTAGTAATACGAGCAGTTTTAGTGGGCGCATGAATGTTGAATAAACCGATAAGATTGTTATTCAAAAAATTAAGTTTTGCGTCAATATCCCTCATACAAAACATTTGATTCCACGGGATCGACTCCAGATCCTGCAGGAAAGTTACCATGTTTAGGTTATTCAAGTCCCTATATGTTTTGAATAGCACACGCGAACTATTCGGTTCCAGTAGTAATTTACAATAAATTAAAGAATGATCGGATATATTATGCATCTCTCTGACTCCACTATCTTTGATGTATTTCGAAAATATCTATGATTGAATCTAGAAAAAGTATCACATAAGCGGTTGTTTCTGTGCTATAGAAATCACAAGTGTACCGTACAGCCTGTGGGTTTGAACACCTTTTCGAAGATGCCACTGAAAATCGCGCAGTTCCTTGGTCTCCTGGATGCTGCACAATCTACGGGCCATAGCTATAGGCGCTCCTCTGCAACTTTACTGGCAAATGCTGTCGCTGATTTGACTGTACTAAAAAAACTAAAAATCGCTAAAAATATACATAGTGTTCCATGTTAAATAAAAAAGTTTAGGTCACTCCCGCTCACCGGAAGTCGAAATTTACACATCTATGCATAATCTAGCAAGTCATTATACGCCAATTTAGTATGTGTATAAAATTTCGTTGATTTGTTAATAAACAAAAACGCTATTAGGAGATTACCTAACTTAAGTTACATCCAGTATATTATTCAATGTTATGGGACAAAGTTAAATTTAAAAAATATATACGCAAATTGCACATTCAGTAAGTATTAAACGCATTTCAACTAAATCAATTGTTAATTAAACATTTTATGGTAAAATAATTTCTTCAGGTTCAACTTATTTTAACTTTTACATAATAATAATAATAAAAAAATAAACTTATATTTATACAAAGAGTTGCAGATGCGAAGAAAACTGTTTCAGAAGTTTACTAAACAATGTCCATTACCCATATATTTGAGTTTAAGATATTGTTGAACTTGCTTCTAAAAACTAGGAAATTTTCGTAAGATGTTGGCAGTTGCAACAATCCTGTGCAAGTGTGTGCAATAGGTGCTCTTGCTATTCCTTACGAGTGGATAAATTCAACTTGTGTATTTTGAATCATCAAGTCTGACCCAGCACAGAATCTTAGGAACAGTGATTGCATTTTTTCATCCGACTCTTTAATAAATCTTTTTAAATGCCCATATATTGTATTTTTTTCTGGTGTTAAGTTGTCTTCACATACTTTCAACTTGGAAAGTATATTTTTGACGGTCGGGCTTAATTCTTTATAAATCGTCTCTAATTTAAAGTCCTGAGATATTTTACGTAATTCCTGGGAGAAACATTGAGCAACAAATGCTAGTTTTTGGATAATTTCTTTATGTGCTATATCTGTTAATAATTCGCTGAAATTCTCTTTGGTGGGTATCCATTTAGAATCATAGCTCCCCACAAAATCCAACAGATCGGTCAACGCTGTCTAAATCTTGTAGGGCATTTTTTAAAGTATCTGCTTCAGTTTCACTCAGGTACTAAAGAAAGTTATTTAAATCTTCAACGTCGTCTATGTTTTGCTCAAAACAATGTTTTATGAAAACTGGAGCAATTTTTATTGGAAAATAATGTTCATTGCTCCAACCTTGGACAAGAAACTTCGAAATTGCTCTCCATTCCGTTTCTCCAAAATCATGTCGTAAGTAAGGTATTTTGTAATTTGTGTCAGTGGTGCATCTCTCATAAAATTCCTCCCAAAATCTGCAATTGCGTCGGGTAATACACCCCCTAAGTCTTTGGCAGATTCGGGTACTCCGTTAGGAAGTATCATCTCAAATTTTATGGTTTTAAAATCATAGTAATCGTGCGTTTTTAATGCTTGAATGCACTCCTCGAAAACTTTTCCCCTGTGTATGACTAATCTATTTTCACCTTTAGCAACACTTCTTTCTACAATTGGTGATGCTGGCAATTTAAATGTGACTTCTGGCAGTTTAGCCGGAAGATTGGGGTAGGTTCCAAGATTGAGGAAGGTGTTGTCTAAATTGTAAGGTTCAGTTTCTTCAGCAAACACCCCAGTTTCACTTAAAATAGGGAAATCAAAATTTACCGTCCTAGTTTCGGCCTCCTAGAAAGATATTTTTATACATTAACGAAATAATTAATAGGCAGATCCATGCAAAAAAATGAATAAAAAACAGACTAAACAAATAATGAAAGGGACAAATTAGAAGCAAAAATTCAGGACCTAGAATATAGATTAGAATTACAAGACAGAGATAAAAGGAAGAACAGTATAGTGATAACGGGAATAAAAGTAGATACCACAGATAGAGCAGAAATTAAAGAGGGGGCTGCAGCTTTCATACAGGAAACGTTGAATCTGAGGGTAGAAATCACAGATGCCCACGTAATTAATAAGGAGAAGTGTGTAGTAACAGTCAAGAACTGGGAGGAGAAACAAAATATTTTTAAAAATTGTTACAAACTGAAGAACAAAAATATATACATAGACAAAGATATGACGGTAATGGAAAGAAAGATTCAGAAGGAGATTAGGGACAAGGCAAAAGAAGAAGAAAAACAGGGAAAGAAAGTTAAAGTGGGATACCAAAAGCTATGGGTAAACGAAAAGTTGTATAAATGGGATAGAAAACAGGAGAAAATGGTGCAGGAAGAGGAAAAGGGGCGTCCAAAAAACTAACAAAAGCAACGCAGGACGGAGAAAAAAGAACGACGACAATGGCAATGAAAATGGATAAAGAACCACAGAAGGAAGAAGGGAAGAACAAAGAAAATAGATCAAAAAGTGAATATAGAATAGGCACATGGAATTTACGGGGAACAAATTACGAAGGAGCGTTTAGGAGTTTGGAGCAGGAATTACAGAGATACGAAATACAGATAGCAGCAGTGCAGGAAACAAAGCAAAAAGGAATTTACATACTCGAATTACAAAACTACATATTATTCCACAGCGGGGGAGATACAAAAATTTATGGAACAGCCTTCCTAGTGAACAAGGATATCAAAAACAAAGTGCTAAAATTTGAAGCATTATCGGAAAAGATGTGCTATATTCGAATACAAGTAAATAAAAGAAAAATTAGTGTAATAAATATACACGCACCCACGGAGGAGAAAGAAGAAGAGATAAAAGAAAATTTTTACGAAAGACTGGAGAGAGAGTATAACAAATTACCAAAAGAAGATATTAAAATAGTTATAGGGGACTGCAATGCAAAAATAGGCAAAGAAGAGGGGTACCAACCCATAATAGGAAAATACAGTAAGCATAACGAGACTAATGATAATGGCCTAAGATTAATAAACTTTGCGGCAAGCAGAACTATGACAATTATGAGCACATACTTCCAACATAAAAAAATACACTTGGGCACATGGAGGATACCAGGACGAAGAGAAACAAACCAGATAGACCACTTCCTTATAGATGACAAAGAAGCAAAGATAGTGAAGAATATAAGAAGCCAAAGAGGGGCAGAAATGGACTCGGACCATTATCTAGTAGTAATTAAAACCGAGCTAAAAGAAGAAACAAAAAGACCAAAAGAAAATAAAGGAGGGAAAAGGGAGAAGATAGATGTGGACGGTTTGGAACACGGAAGACAGCAGAGATTATACCAACAGGAAATTAAAACGAGATTAAGCATGGCAAAAGAAGCAACAACGATAGAAAGTAAATGGGCAAATATCGAGGAAACAGTGAAGGGGGCAGCAGCGAAAGTATTGGGAAAGAAGAAAGAGAAAAAACATCAGACATGGTTCAATGAAGAATGCAGAGAAGTCGTGAGGAAGAAGAGGGAAGCTTGGCTGCAGATGCTGCAAGGTGACAAAGAGGAGAGGGAGAAAAAATACAGAGAACAAAGGGTGGAGGCAAAGAGGATACTAAGAAGACAAAAAAGAAAATACCAAGACGACAAATTGAAAGAAATGGAAGAAAAGTACAAAAGGAAGGAAATAAGGAACTTCTGCCAAGAGGCAAAAAGAGTAAAAAAAGGTTTCCAAATAAAAACAATATATATAAAAAGTGAAGAAGGGAGATTACTAGGGGAGATTGGAGAAATTCTGGAAAGGTGGAAAGAGCACTTCGAGAAAGTATTAAACCAAAGAACAGGACAAGAAGATGAAAGAGAGGAGGAAAGTGAAGAGGAGGAAAGTAAAAGTAATGAAGAAAAAAAGGAACCAACACCAACCATTGAGGAAGTAACCAAGTACTTGCAAATGCAAAAAAATAAGAAATCGCCTGGAAGAAATGAGATATATGCAGAACTTACAAAATATGGAGGAAAAGAGCTAGAATCAGAAATATGGAAGATGATAAAATTAGTCTGGGAAACGGAAGAACTACCAAGGGTATGAAGAATGCCATAATCGTACCGATTCACAAAAAAGGGGATAAGGCAGAGTGTATGAACTACAGGGGTATTGCATTACTGGATACCATATACAAGGTCTTTGCGATGATAATGAAAGCGAGATTGGAAAAATATGCGGAAAATGAGATTGGAGAATACCAAAGTGGCTTCCGAAAATACAGATCAGTCATAGACCAGATAGCCACAATGAAGGAAATACAAATGATGGGCTACGAACATAAAATAGAGATGTACGCAATCTTTATCGATTTTAAGCAGGCTTACGATAGCATAAACCGAAAGGAGATGTTAAAGATACTTAAAGACTGCAACGTGGATAAGAAGTTAAGAAGACTAATAAAGGAAACACTTACCAGCACAGAGAATACAGTGAGGTATAACGGACAATTATCCAGGACGTTCAAAACAGAAACAGGACTAAGACAAGGAGATCCGCTCTCAACAACTTTATTTAATATGGTACTGGAAGCAGTTGTTAGAAAAACCAGACTGAATAGAAGCGGGTCCATCAAAACGAGGAGTCACCAAGTACTAGCATATGCCGAAGACGTCACAATAGTAGCAAGAACAGAGAAGGAGATTCAAGAAATTGTAAAAAATTTGGAATACGAAGCAGGCAAAGTGGGTTTGAGGATAAACACAGAGAAAACTAAAATAATGAGGCTATGCGGTAAGGAGGAAAATGCAGGAATGGGTGATCTAGTGATAAAGACCAAAAGTGAGAAGCTAATAACAATAGAAAGAGTGCGGGAATTTACGTTTCTAGGAACCGTAATTACAGAAGCCTTAGATTATAATAAAGAGGTAAAGGTTAGAACGGTGAAAGCGAGCAGAAGTGCAGGGGCGTTAACAAGTGTGCTGAGATCGAAACTAGTGTCGCGAAAGGCAAAGTTAAGACTTTATAAATCAGTAATACGGCCTATGGCAACATATGCGTGCGAGACGTGGACACTGAGTACGGCAGACCAAAATATGCTAAGTAGGTGGGAAAGGGGAATGTTGAGAAAGATTTTCGGGGGAATACAAACAGAAGGTGGCTGGAGAATGCGGACAAATGAGGAGGTGCAGAGGATGTATAAGGATGTAGGAATAGTAGACTACATAAAAGCCCAGAGATTGAGATGGATGGGACATGTATGGAGGTTTCCAGAAGGAAGAAGTACGAAGATTGTGTTGGATGGAACGAGACAGGAGACGAGAAGGAGAGGAAGGCCAAGAGTAAGATGGAAGGAAGCAGTGATGGAGGATTTGGAAAATAAGGGGATAACAGATTGGAGGGATAAAATCACGGACAGGAAGCACTGGAAACAAGTCATTAAGCAATGGGCCTAAATGGCCTGTCAAAGCTTGCTATTATTATTATTAATGTTCATTGCTCCAACCTTGGACAAGAAACTTCGAAATTGCTCTCCATTCCGTTTCTCCAAAATCATGTCGTAAGTAAGGTATTTTGTAATTTGTGCCAGTGGTGCATCTCTCATAAAATTCCTCCCAAAATTCTGCAATTGCGTCGGATAATACACCCCCTAAGTCTTTGGCAGATTCGGGTACTCCGTTAGGAAGTATCATCTCAAGTTTTATGGTTTTAAAATCATAGTAATCGTGCGTTTTTAATGCTTGAATGCACTCCTCGAAAACTTTTCCCCTGTGTATGACTAATCTATTTTCACCTTTAGCAACACTTCTTTCTACAATTGGTGATGCTGGCAATTTAAATGTGACTTCTGGCAGTTTAGCCGGAAGATTGGGGTAGGTTCCAAGATTGAGGAAGGTGTTGTCTAAATTGTAAGGTTCAGTTTCTTCAGCAAACACCCCAGTTTCACTTAAAATAGGGAAATCAAAATTTACCGTCCTAGTTTCGGCCTCCTAGAAAGATATTTTTATACATTAACGAAATAATTAATAGGCAGATCCATGCAAAAAAATAAATAAAAAACAGACTAAACAAATTACAATATTTAAAATAAAATTTTAGTAGGTACTACGCAACAAAGTAGTCTTAAGCAGACAGACGCATTATCTTATAGCGAATTCCAATCGCTACACTAGCCTGCACTAGTGTACACTGGTGTAGTGTGCTCGAATTTCAATTGACATATCGTGGTTGCACCAGACAAATATAAGCTGGTAGTTTTTACATGTGTTAACCATATGTGACTTGAATGTGCCTATATTTAAATTTCCAACTAAATTTTAAAACCAGTGCAGTGCAGTCACGTGATTACACAATTCGAGCACACAACACTAGTGTACACTAGTGCAGCGATTGGAATTCGCTATTAGTTTGAAAGCGGATATTGTATCTCATTGAATGACATAAGATAATTGGCAATAGGTCTGATGCCGTCGTTTCCAGGTTGTTCTGAGTCGCTTAATGAAGTTGGATGAAAATCATCAGAAGATAAGCTATTGGTTGTTACTGTTGCAGGTATGTATTCATCATCACAGCTTTCAACCGGAACAATTCCAGTTTTATATTTAGTAGCAAAGGAAATTCTAAGTTTTGTCAACGCTGGAATTTCATACAATTTTCCAACCGTTAAATCTAATTCAACAGCGTTATTTTTAAAATCGAACAACTGGCAGTCAAAATTGTACAAAGGTCCTTTTTTTGAAAGTCCTTCAGGGAAAAACAACTCTTCTGCTTTACTTAAAATTTCCCTGCATGTACTACTTGTTAGTACAGCGATTTTCCGCGTTCCACCCCCAAGTGTACTAAGTTGTTCCTGTCGTTTTTCTTACGCATTTTTTCTTTAAATTTCTCGATCAAGCTTTGCTTTTTCGAAACACCAAGTCGTATGGAGAACCCTCAAAAGGTATAAATACCGTCCATATAAAATTCACATCACTCAAAGTCGACATCCTGGAGGTGGTGAACGAAGGGTGGCATTTTGTAGATTTTTGATAAACCAAATACAGGAGTATCCAAGGGATTACATATCTTTGTTCAAAGAAAAACAATACTTAAATATTTCTTACTATCCCGTTGTGTTTTCGATTAAAGTTTTAGTTTTCAGTATTTGCTATAATTTTCTGTTTGCTTTAATTTTTATTCTATTGTTTCAACATAAATCATAATAGTTGATAACAAATTTTGTTATATCCCATTATTCTTCTTTTAAAACTAGCATTTCTTTCATTAAATTAGCCAAACCTATAACCTTATGACTAAAAATTAAATTCGTAACAGAATTATCTTTAAAACAAACTTGTCGCTTTTGTTTCCATGGCACTCTGCGAAAAAATGGATAACTTGAAATTCTAGGTAAAAACACAAGCTAGAGTATTATGTGTCATACAATATGGCGTCCATAAAGAAAAACAAAAGTTGACAGTCGATTTTTGGCTATTTTAAACGATATGAGAAAAACAATCGCATATTTAGATTCCCCGTAAAAATGTGTCTTAAAGGTGTCTTAATTAAAAATTTGTAGCTTGACTTGTTTTCATTTTATCAACGAAAAACAAAATTCGGGAATTTTGATTTTTTTTTTAGATATTTTCTAAACTAAACGTCGTAGGTCAAATTTCTTTTCAGATTATTCATCAGCATTAAAATACGCAACTTTGCCTCCATTTAACTGACTTCGTATCTCTTAAGCTAACCGAGATCCCCATGCTTAGCTTCAACAAACGGACACCTGTAGAGCCGAAATGCTAACGGTCACCCATTATAATATACGCAATGGAGAAACTCCAGTAGCTTGTACCTACCTTAAAAAACGTTTAACTGCACTTAAACAATCGCGTCGGTGACCGTGTCAACAATATGCTAAAATATACAGATCTGGGAATTTAGTTAAATTTCCAGTTTGAAGTGGGAATTTAGTCAAATTGTCAGTTCTAAGTGGGAATGTAGTTAAATTCCCCGATCAAACCAGATCAAACTGGGAATTTAAGAAAAAAAAAGTATCATGAACCTTCTGCGCCTTCGTATTAGCTAAACTAAATTAAAATTAAGTAATTTACAAATCAAGTTTCTGTGATATTTTAACCATTCTTCCAGCTCTAGTGCAGTATGCGCTGTTGCTACCTGTACTTAGGTTATTTTATCTGCATTGTCTACATTTTCCGCCTCGTTTAAATATCCAAGCAATTCAATGTTGTTTCTGATGCATTTCTTAATGAATTTTGAATTTCTGAATATTGAAGTGCCATCCTCCTTTACAATTAAATACTTTCTAATACCCATTCTCTTTCTTATTTTTCCTTCTGACCATTGCGATTTTGGTGTAAATTGATATAAAATTTTCTCACCATTTTCAAAAGTTATAGGATTTTTTGTTCCTATGTCATAGTACATTTTGCTCTTTTCTTTAGATTTTTCAAGTTGCTTATTGAAACTGTTATAATTTATTAACTTTGGTTTTAAGTGTTGGCACTTGATGGCAAATTATCTCTTAGGCGTCTAGACATTATAAGTTCTGCCGGACTGTATTCACTATTCATTTCAGGGGTATTTCGGTAAATTAGTAATGCTAACGCTAGGTCTTCATTTTCGTGTGAGCATTTCTTTATTATGTTTTTTACCGTTTGTATTGTTCTTTCTGCCATACCATTTGACTGTTGATAGTACGGAGAAGATGTGGTATGTATGAAATTTCACTCTTCTGCAAAAATTTTGAATTATTTACTAGAAAACTGAGGTCCATTATCTGAATTGACAATTTTTGGAATCCCATGTCTTGAAAACATCCATTTTAATTTATTAATTACATTTTCAACTGTGGTATCTCTTCCCAGTTTTTCTATTTCTACGTATTTTGAATAGTAGTCAACGCCAAGAATATATTGTTCGTTATTAATTTCAAATAAGTCTATCACAATTTTTTGGTATAGTGATTTCGGTATCTCGTAACTTATTAAGGATTCTTTACGATTTGATTTTCGAAATTGTTGGCATGTTTTGCAATTACCTACAGCATTCTCTATTTCATGATTCATGCTAGGCCAGTACACCGAACAATTTGCCCTATCGATGCATTTGTTTACTCCCAAATGGCCTTTGTGAATATTAGTTAGTACTTCTTTTCACATTAATTTTGGAATAATAATTTTATGTGTTTTGTAAATTAATTCATCTATGATGGTTAGATCATAACTAAATTTTTTATATCATCTTGTATTTTCAGGTATACTTTTTATATGTTTAGGCTAGCTCTCTTTAATATATTGTTTTATTTGCTAATAATCTTGATCATTGTCTGCAACATTTTTCAATAATTGTAATTTTTTATCTGTTATTTTTATATCACTTTTTACCAAACATATATGAGCCTCTAGATCCAAATTATCATTATAGGGTTGTTCTAAATTTGCACGTGACAAAGTGTCTGCTATGATCAAATCCTTGCCCGGTTTGTAAGTTAAATTTATGTCATACTTTTGAATAAATAACATCATTTGTTGTAATCTTGCTGGACAATCACTTAACTTGTTCTTAAAAATAGCTAAAAGTTGTTTGTGATCCGTCTCTACTGTAAACCTTCTCCCGTAAACGTATTGTGAAAATTTAGTTATACCACAACAAATCCCTAACAGCTCTTTCTCAATTTGAGCATAACGTTTTTGAGTTTCAGTCATAGCGTAGGAAGCGTATGCACAAGGTTTGTTGTTCTGTAGAAGCACCGCTTCTGAACCTGATTTCGAGGCGTTAACTGAGATGGTCACGTCCTACTCAGGATTAAAATAATTTAATGTTACATCTTTAATTCTTCTTCTTCTTTTAATTTTTTGAAGAATATTTCCTGTGTTTCCTCCCATAGAAATATGTTGTTATTTTTTATCAAATTCCTTAATGGTTGAGTTTTATCTGATAAATTACTGATAAACTTACCTACGTAAGTGACCATGCCTAGAAATCTTTGGATATCTAATTTGTTTTTAGGTGTAGGCATGTCCCTTATAGCTTTAATTTTTTCATCATCAATTTTTATGCCCTCCTCTGTGAATCTGTACCCTAAATATTTTACTTCATTCGTGTTAAATTTCATTTTTTTAGATTGAATTTTATATTACTTCTTTTTGCCACTTTAAAAACGTTTCGAAGTCTTTTGTCATGTTCGGTTTGATCTTTACCCCATACTAAAATGTCGCCGATATATACCTCAACTCCCTCTATATTGAAAATATTTTTGAATCTTTCCTGGAAAACTTCACTAGCACTTTTTATCCCATATGGCATCCTCAGAAACTGAAATCTTCCGAAAGGTGTGCCAAATGTACACAACTTACTGCTTTCCTTGTCTAGTGGAATATTCCAAAAACCGTGTGTAGCGTCTAGTGTACTGAATACTTTTGCACCATTTAAATTTGACGTTACCTACCTCATCTAACGTAGGAATTTTGAAAAATTCTTTTTTAATAGCATTATTTAAATCTTGGGGGTCAAGACAGATTCTTAGAGAATGGTACTTTACGCACAGGATGGACTACAGGTTTTGCATTTTCCTCAATTTTTATATGGTACGGTTTACCTATGTTACCTATACCTTGGAAGAGTTCTTTAAATTCATTTATAATTTCTTTATTTAACGTATTTCTTTGATTGTTTTCATTTGTATTATTGTTATTACTTATTATTTGAATTCGCTTAATTAAATTTAATTTTATACAATCGTCTCGACCAAGTATAGGTTCATAGATTCCCTTAATTATGTTAAAATCTAAATTAAATATTTTCCTACTATATTCCACGTTTCTGTTAATTTTGCCAATTACTGCTAAATTATCTCCAGAATATGAAGAAAGTCTTGTGTTTGTTAGTTTCATTTCATTTAAATTTATTTGTGTTTTATTTATTTCATTCAATGGTACTACTGATTCATCAGCACCTGAATCAATTTTAAATTTAATTATTTTACCAGTAATTGTCAAGTTTACATACCATAAATTTTTATTACATTGTTTTGTGATTGCATCAATTGATACCATTTGAGAATTTTTCTCTTCGATGTTTAAATTATTAATTTGAATCTACATTTAGAAGCAAAGTGATTCCAATTTTTACATATGTGGAAAAGCAGTTCCCCAATATTTGTAAAGGGGTAGGCAATCTAACAAACATAGAAGTAAAACTGCACATAGATGAAAGTGTGCAGTCAGTTGCACAAAAATTTCGACGGATCCCTATTAACCTCCGTCAAAAGGTAGAAGATGAATTATTCAGGCTAGAAGAACTGGGCATAATTGAAAAAGCAGAAGGTCCTACACCTTGAGTCTCACCAATCGTAGTTGTGCCTAAACCTAGAAACCCTGATGTAATTCGCATGTGTGTTGACAACACAGCAGCTGAAATTTTTCAAAACATTGTTACGGTACATTCCCTTATTTTGTACACGTGAACAATAAATGCTGACGGCTGTCTCAATGGAGATTGGGGTGGGTTATTAATTCGCGATATAAAGGCGGAACGTTAACTTACACAGGGAGTGTTGAAAAGGGCGCCACCTATTTTTCTGATGGTCCTAAGACTTTGGAGGTAAAAATAGGAAAATCCTCTGGTGTGTTTGTCGGCGTCGAGGTAAACAGTCTGACCCGTTCTGGATCCTGAAACAGAAAGTACCTAGGGCGGGTTTGGGAGGAGGTCGTGAATTTACTCTTTGAAATAAAGAAACGGAATTGCTTAACAACTTGACTTTTAATAATTAAACGTAAATAACTGAAGAGGGTAACACAAATATACAGAGTGATGATAAAGTATCGCACAAAAATCATATTCTGGTTATGTAATGGTTTTGCGGAAAATCCTGAGACCCGTCGATTTTTGTTTTTAAATTGCCATTCAGACATATAATTTTCAACCCCCCACCCCTCAACCCCTAAGTGCTAGCAACCCCAACTTTAAAAATTTAAATAGAAAGATACCCTTTGTGATACCTCTTTTTATAGGTCTTTTTATTCTTAATATAACTAAAAAAAGTTTTTCAAAATCGATTGATAAATAACGGAGATATTTAACAAACTGTAATCAATGTAAAAAATGGGGTTGACATTCAACAAAAAATTATGACGTCACAGCGTAGAAATAATGGCACACATCCTGAGACCCGTCAATTTTTGTTTTTAAATTGGCATTTAGGCAGGTAATTTTAATTCCCCCACCCCTCAGCCTCTAAGTGATAGCAACCCCAACTTTAAAAATTTTAATGGAAAGATACCCTTTGTGATACCTCTTTTGATAGGTCTTTTTATTCTTAATATAACAAAAAAAAGTTTTTCAAAATCGGTTGAAAAATAACAGAGATATTTAACAAAATGTAATCAATGTAAATAATGGGGTTGACATTTAAAAAAAAATTATGACGTCACAGCGTAGAAATAATGGGCGATCAAAACCACACTTTTAGGTCAGGAAGTGCCCATTTTAATGTTACCATTTACGGCGTGTTTGAGCCGTTTCTTGTCGAATATTGACATTTTCATTTGATTACATTTTGTTAAATATCTCCGTTATTTATCAACCGATTTTGAAAAACTTTTTTTGCTTATATTAAGAATAAAAAGACCTATCAAAAGAGGTATCACAAAGGGTATCTTTCTATTTAAAATTTTAAAGTTGGGGTTGCTAGCACTTAGGGGTTGAGGGGTGGGGGGTTGAAAATTATATGTCTAAATGGAGATTTAAAAACAAAAATCGACGGGTCTCAGGATTTTCCGCAAAAACATTAAATAACCAGAATATGATTTTTGTGCGATACTTTATCATCACTCTGTATATACATAAAATATTCACAGTTTATAATACAAGAACATAATAAATCGAAGCAAACAGTCTTGAACTTGCCAAGACAATGGGGAATCGATTCGCCCAGGACCTACGAGTCAGAGTTCTTATTTAACGTAAAGGAAGCTAGAACCTCGGAGTCGCAGCCCTGTGCAAGATAATATAATTCGAGACTAAGTTAATAACTGTAATTATTATTAAAGAACACAAATAACTTCTACTAACTTAACTGAAGAGCTTTAGGAGCTTGACTGCATAGCTTTAAGAGCTAAACTCTTAAATGATTGTTCGAAACGAAAGTCTACGTTAAAATTAAATTCAATTGCAAGCATTGAGACGGAATTATTGCAATATTGAAGTCTGGGCGGTAATAGTGGATACATATGTAACAATAAGTTCAGTACGTTATTTTCGATGCGGCTGTCAGATGGTTTACCTTTAGCACTATAACTTTAACACCAGGGGCCTTGTCACTTTCACCTTTTTACTGGCGGTGCGGGATGGGGTCCTTCACGGTGCTAGAGAGGTGGCCCTTGACGGCGGGAACCGGTGCGGTGACTGAGGAGTCGGTACGGGAATTTCTTGACGGATTGGAGGACTTCTTTCCTCGATTACTCGTTAGATGATAATCACTTTACTTGAAAATGATGCATTTCCGGAGCGGGAGCCGTATGAAATAACTTAACGTTAGCACGACCGAATCTCGAGCAACTTGCGAGTTCAATGAGGTCGCAAACACTTTATTTACGGTAAAATCTGATAGTTCACTTAAAGACAATCGGTAAACGAAACGTTAGCGGTATCAGAATATTCTTTAGCTCCAATCGTAACGGGAGATGAAGCAGAGCTTCATTTTCTTAACGAACGGTAATTTTTCGAGACGATAAGCGGTACTTGATCGTTCTTTAGGTCAAGTCGGGACGACAGATTCAGAACCACTTAAGCTCTCCCCCCAGAGCAGAGCATGCGTGACTTGCATATTAGTGGGGAATTGGTTTGAAAAGCGGGCAGCCGATTGGTTGACTGGTTTACAAGGGGTGGACACTCGTGGTATCGCTGTTAAGGGTAATATGATATCCTGTTGACTTGAAAAGTACAGACAGAAATCCTGGAAATGAAAAGCGTATTTCAGCATTCCATCACGTTTAAATGGGAAGTGGCAAGGTTAACATGCAGTCATCAGACGAAATGCAAGGGGTAGCCTGTAACATGGACTGAGCCACATTCTTACAGGGTGACGTATTTTGCTGGCCCCAAGGGATATAACAACATAATAAGGCAAGTATTAACTGATATACCCGGAACTATTAACATTAGCGATTATATACTAGTATATGGAAAAACACAACAATAACATGAGAGTAAACGACAAAAAACTAACAATCAATAAAACTAAATGCACACTCAATGTAAGCAAAATCAATTTTTTTGGTCATATATTCTCCAAAGATGGTATATCACCAGATACTGAAAAGGTAAGCTCATTTTTAAATCTGAAATCCCCGCAAAACCCAAAAGAAGTGAGAAGTCTGTTAGGTATGCTTAATTATGTAGGAAATATTTTACCAAATTTAGCAAATAGCACAAAGATTCTGAGAGATCTAGTAGTAAAAGAGAATACTTGGACATGGCAAGAGAAACATGAAAAATCTTTTAATTACCTCAAGCAACAATTAAGTGATGCAACCAAACTAGCTTATTTTGATTTAAATAAAGAAACTCATGTTTTTGTAGATTCAGGTCCTTTTGGACTAGGATCAATTTTGTCCCAGCGAAAACGCGATAACATTGCAATTATAGCGTATGCAAGCAAAACATTATCACAGGTAGAACAAAGATACAGTCAAATCGAGAAAGAAATGCTAGCAGCCACCTTGACGATAAAACATTTTCACATCTACTTATATGGAACGGATTTCATTCTGCATACTGATCATAAACCATTAGTCAGTATATTACAAAACCCTCATTCAGCACCCAGTACTAGAATTGAACGTAACACCGTACTAGCCTGAGGCAAACGGAATGGCTAAAGGTTTGTAAAAACGTTTAAAAGTCTTTAAAATGTGCTCAACTGGAAACAAATAAGTTCAACCCTCAAATCAACCAATTTTTGTTGAACTACAGAAGCACACCGCATTCCACTACACAAAAATCTCCATTCGAACTTATCTTCAAATACCCTGTAAACAATTATTTACCGATGATCTCCGAACCAACAAAAGAAATTACTCTAGAAGAAATTGACGAAACAAACAAAAGCAAACAAAAACAATATGCTGACAAGAGAAGAAGAGTTTCATTTCACAAATTTAAAATAGGAGATTCAGTTTTGTGCAAACAATTTAAAGAAAACAGTTTAACATCGTTTTATGATCCACGTCCCTACACACTAGTCGATGTGCATGGAATCAAAATAAAAGCAATGATAGGAAACAAAGTTATAGAACGAAATTCGTCTTTCTTTAAACTTTACTTGTCAAATACAACAATTTCACCTAATCTCAACACCGCCTTCCTTCCTTAAGCTAATGTAAAACCTAACACAATTCCTGGGAACAAGAATGATTATGAAATCAACCCCTATCAAACAATACAAGATAATATAGATCCAGGCACCGTTTTACATGATAGTACAGAAGGCATCATTCCAAATGATGAAGAAACTTTCAAGTAACCTGAAACCTCGCGACGACCAATTCGAACAAGACGCCCACCCCAGTACCTATTTAAAAGACTTTGTAGTTTAATAAACCATAGAAAATTTAAGTATTTAGTTAACAATTTTTGAATTAAGTTTTCGCATTATGTATTTTATTTTATTTATGAGTACATTTTTTATTTAAAACATAGGAGGAATGTAATGTAGTAATATAGTGTAATAAAGTTGGTAACTAGGACTGGAAGAGGAAGTTAGACTTTAGAGAGAGGGGAGTTTAGAAGTGTAATTTGGAAGGCTTTCATATTTTGTGTCAATTAGTGTTTATCAATACATAATTTTAAAACAACAACAGTACATTTAAATAGATATCAAACAACAACAGTACAGATATTGCTACTGAAAAGTGCACACTTACCACTTGTTTGCAGTATGTAACACTCATTTTCTACATCTATTACCTCAGCAGCTATTTCCACAGAGACGTTATCCATTACACCCACAAAATATCCCTCGTACACCCATAAAACAATAAACCAAGGTTCGTTCGTTGCACTACCGCGTTTTGTAGGTTAGATACAACGATACAACGCACTATTAGTTTACTCTAAAGTACTCCTCCTTTGCATCAGGAGTAAAATAAAGCTACTCCCAGCCACTTGGAGCAAGTTACCCAGCACAAACGAACAATTTCAGAGCACTTGCTCTATAGGCGGGTTGCAGATTTACATGTACCGCCCCCAAACGATCAAACTGTAAGTTTTGGATGGTAAACAAACGTTTTGGGGTTATGAATACAATGTTATCCTTATATAACTTTTGATTTATTTGGCTGCAAATAATTGTGAAAAAGTGCTAAAAGTTATAAGAGTTATCATGGAGAGAAGGTCCTTGTACACAGGAAATGTGTGTTGTGCTGTAGGCTGCCATAATTCCTATGTAAATAGTAATAAAACCGTCAAAAATTTTCGCTCCCCTGGCAGACCCCATTAAGTAAAACATTGAAAGCTATGAATAAGCAAATAGCAATAGCAATAAATACGAAGAAATTGGTAAAATTCATTAATAAACATTTAAATAACTATCTGACACTATACAGGCTTCCTAAAACATAGCACTTCACACTACAAAATTCTGACACATTTACAAACTTTATACAAGTACCGTAATTTCCCCTAACAATGGGCCAGTTTTAGTATATTTTGGGAGATAACTTTTGAACAAACAACCGAATTTAATTTATTATTTTTTTAAGGTAGGTTACGATACACGCCATTAATTCACTTTGTTAGTGATTCCACAACTCACTCAAAAAAATAGTTATGAATTTTGAAAAGGTGGTACAAAGTTGTATTCCGAGTTGCCCAACTTTGGACCAGCCCAGTTTTCCTGTCTAGATGATACAGTAGACCATAATTAAGGCTGTGGAGCCCAACAATGAACCATAAAAAACATAGAGAAAACATGGAAACTTCTACAAACAAGATTTTTTTATAATAAAAAAACAATTTAACATGTTTTCTAATTCTGGTACAGAGTACAATAATCTTGTCTTAGAAAGTAGCTTGGGATTTGATATTTTCATAACGATTTCATATTTATTATACTGATGAACATCTTTTGCGTCTGACCACATCATTATTGATACTGCCGCCTTTGAAGAGTTGCTCGCCAATTTGTCAAAATATGAGTGTATACCGTTGTCATCGACTGCCGCCCGACGTCTTTTAGTGTTACTGCAGAGACGTTTGGATAGAAGTCCATTGCGTCATGCCAAAAAACCTTCGTCCCAACGTTTTCCCTGTAAGTTCTCCTTCAATATTGCAATTATTTGACACTTATATACTAAGGTACAACGTATAAAACAGGTACATAGCAAAATAATCTACTATCTACTTATCCTAACCTATCCTATCTTGTATTACCAATTTGGCTTTTCTTTTGAAAGTATTTGCACTAGGGGAATTTCGAACATCGGCAGGAAGCTGGTTGTACAACCTCAAGCCGTGGTAAGAAACTGAATTTAGTGATGACCTTTTACTTACAGCATCCACGTAAAACGCTCCACCTTGCCGTGTGTTGTGATCATGAATCGCTTCAACCCTAACCAGCTTGTTTCTCAAAATACCAAGGCACTAAATTTGAATTAATTTTGTAAACAAACACCAATACTTGCAGCCCAATTTGCGCTTGGACCTTCAACCATTCCAATGTATCTAACATCGTGTGACCCTTTTTTCGGTTTCGGGTTTTACTCGGGCGCCAGATTTTAAAGAGTTTTCTCTCTTAACGGCTTCTCTCCAGTAGTCGGTGTCGGGGGAGCGAAGACCTAGGTAACTTCAGTGAAGAATACAACAGGGTGATTAATTGAGAAGGCAACTTACGGTAAATAAACAGAGATTTATTATTATGTACAGTAACAGAACATCAAATAACAATAAAGTCAATACGGTAGATACAAACGGAAAACAGTTTTATCGGTGCAAACGGTAAAAAATAAATAAAATATGTAGCGGTGACGGTAGTCGGAAATAACTCTCTGAGAAGTTTGAATAATGCCTCCTATGTGAACGGAAAATAAAACTAACTACGGGGAAGCTTTACAGGACGGGACAAAAGGTCAATAATAACCTGGACTGAAATGACGACAGCTCCGCCAGAAGCCAAAACAGCACCAGGTTGTTAGTGACGGACTACGGAGTTCTTAGTAATTTGCACGTGGACGACCGACGTGACCACAGCACCGCCCGAAGCCACGACGCGCAGACAACAAAATACCAAAAACCAGGAATGGTTAACACCCCAAGTCCTGGGTATCGTGGCAACAGCACCGCCCGAAACCAAGATCACCAAGAGTTTGTTGTGTTACACCAATTCCCTACGCGGAAAATTACGGGCACTAGTAACTACCCCAAGACCTGGGTGCCTTGACCACAGCACCGCCCGAAGCCAAGATCACCAAGTACCTGTTGTAGCACCACCAGGACTTTGTGTTTCTTCTCGGACTCCGTCAAAGAAGAAAGCACAAGTTCCTCCACGGACGGGTAACGGAAATCCTAACTCTCTCTCTGGTATTTAGAAACTCAAATGCCCAGGTCACAGCACCGCCAGAAACCTGGACTGTTAAGCCTTAAATATCAGAGCACCAGGTCCTATACTTCCACTCTGACACCGTCAAAGCTATAGTTCCAAAAGCTAAAACAACTAAATGAATCGGAGACAAAGTCTAAATTTTCAACCCTAACTTTATATTCGGAGATACAACCCTAATGTGGCATTACCAAAATTCGGAGACTTCAACTGGATTTTTCTTCGGCTGTTGGATTTCATTGTTTGAATTCAACTCCCTTAAATTAAGCAAAAATTCTGATTTTATACGGTCCGGAAATCCTATCGGCGCGGCGGCGCGGCACGCTCAATGCGACGCTCACGGACAGCGCTGGGTCGCTGGTAGGGGCTCGCCCGCATCTCTGCGGTCTCGGCGAGGTCGCGCGTAAACTAAATATCCGGACCCAAATACCTCAACACAACACCACTAAACCAACAGAATGAAAATTAAAATAATCATTTAACCATGTTTCATTAACTTAAATAATGATTTTTAAAATATAACAACAAAATAAAAATATATGTACCAATAACTTTGGCTAATTAATATAAAACTAAACTTGTCTATTTACAGAATTCACTAATTCACTTAATTTTCACGACACTTCGTTACAATCGTCTCAATACTTGTGTATCTACTGCATTTCAAAATTAACCTCATACATTTATTTTGCAGCTTTTGTAGTCGGTTAATGCTCTCTTTATAAAACAGGTACATAATCGTGGCACAGTACATAAAATGTGGCATTATTATAGTTCTATATATCTGGAGCGCTGTGAACCTTGAAATATCAATATTAATTCTTCCCAGCATCCCTATTTTTTGTACAATCTTTTTACAAGTATATTCAGCATGTTCCCTAAAATTTAGTCTGCTATCAATCACCACCCCTAAGTACTTAAATTTGTCGACACCACCAATGTTCTCACCCATTATAATTTTGTGATCCCCGTTTTTAAATTTAAGTTCTCCCACCCTATTTGAAATAACCATATATTTATAGCGTTTTCCAATCACTGCATCAGTGCGCACTAAGTTCGATTTCGGTGCGTTTGCGCGTTCCAATGCTAGTTTTAGGGCGCATGGGAGCAAGATATCGCATTCCACTGACTGCATGGTTTCTGTTTCAGACATGAACTTTTATATGAATGCATCAACGAAGACACGTTACCAGAAGAACATACAGTGCGCGCATAAAGTTTGGAATAATGGAAATCATTCTTTTCCCGGCAAATTTAAAGAAAAACGGTTTGACACGTCAAATTGATTTATTTTGGAAGAAACATTTTGAGATAATTTTCATTTTTCTACCGCTGTCCGGTTTCAAGCAGTGACGTCATCGATATTTTTTTTAAATGGCAACCCCCTATTGTTTTGGCAGATTTGGATAGATAATGAAATCCTGTATTCAAAAATATCAACATTTATGGTATCTAATCGACCTGCCTGTTCAGAAATTAACGTTGATAATGATTCTTCTGGTAATTCCGTTGGTGGGCTCTTTTGATGTTGTGGGTTGACTGCTTCTGACGTCCACCTTGTCGGGTAAGTTGAGCACCCTGCGTCTGACGAGGTGGACCACGGTAGTTTAAAGCAGTGGAGGCTTCTGTTGTGGCGGACGTGTGCGAGGTTGAGTCTTTTTTATAGGTCTCAATTGCATTTTCAGCTCCTCTGACGTTTTTTCCAGGGCCTTAGCTGCTTTTATGCGCTCGGAAAGATTGTTTCCAAATAACCACCCGTCCACAGAAGCTTCTGTTAGGGTTTCAGTCAATTCCTTATTAAGCAGTCCTTTTAATAACCCCCAACGAGCTTGAGACTGGTCGTAATGAATATCGGCCAGAAGACAAGCGGCAGCACTTGTCCAAGCGAAAATTGGTTCGTCATTTTTCCCCTTCGATAAAAGGGCACCTAGTATTTTTCCTAGAGCAGACATTGCAGCGCAAACTCTTTTTTGCACGCTAGCTAGGCGCGCATCTCTGGCATATGAAGCTTCCGTCACTGACGCCTTCACCTCTAGGTTAAGTTTTGGGGCTTCCATTAGAGTACAGTTAGAGAACGGCGGAAATTCCACAATCAGTTTACTACGACAGTCAGTGGAGAGGCCAGTTTTTAATATAGTACTCCAAATCGCTGCAATGTCTTTATGTACCACATCTCCCGATTTTGATACCGACTTGGCGTCATAACCGAGTATCTTTAATGTTTCTTCATCCAGTTCGGGAGGATCTTCTTCTTCCAAAGGAACACCTGTAGGAATCTCATGTGCCTCCCCCTCTGACGGTACAACACCTACAAGGATAACATCCTTAATAAGTACGAAAGAAACAATAGTTCGATTGAGAACCACTGGCTCTTTAGAATAGAAGAGGCTCTCTTATGTAATAATAACTGAACGTACTACGTTCTCTGCAACGAAACGTACCACGTTTGTGCAGGATCATAGGAATTTGTTAGGTTAAGTGTACACTGTATTCCGAGATCTTAAACAAAATAAATATTATATAAGCATACTCACTGTTATAAAATCCCTGGACAATCGAAACATCATCGGGGTTTTCAGAATTCTGGGCGGAGTTCCGGTTGGCTTCTCTTTTAGTAGCACGGGCCTCTAATAATCTCCGTAACATTTTAATTTTCCGTTGAACTTCGTAATCGGAATCGTCGGAAGAATCTGACGACGAGGAATACCTCATTTTCTTGTATTTCGGCATAATTAATCGCTTTTCTTACAACATAAACCAAAAGCGTACGTAAATTGGTGACGTACAATAGAGTAATGAAGTATGCTGGGAGAGGTAAGTGATGCCAATCTCATAGGGAGCGCCAAATTTGAATTTGGCTGTGAATTGTGCGTAATTGGTGTGAGAATAGGGGTACTACATTTAGTGATAATTTCAGGCGAGATGGTACACATAATTAAGATTGGAACTTCACTTAGCTAAGTTCGTTTAATCTTAAAATTAAAAAGAAATGAAATTTGTAATAGTTTAAAATAAACGCATAATTATATCGTCGTTATACAGGGTGCCAATTTTAAGTTGTCCACCATTGGTAACTTTCTTACTTTTGGAGATGGAAAGTTGGTTAAATGAGGAAAGATTCAGTATTTTTTATGCTCATTTAGAATGTGAAATTTTATTTTTTATGGCACTTGGTTTAGCGAGAAATGTATTTTTTGAAATTTTTCAATTGGAAATAATTTTGGCTTTAAAAAAGTATAGCACATATGTACAGTTAAAATTACTCATAACATTTGGTTATAGTAGAAGGCGGTGACACCATAAAATCAGATTTTACTTACTTGCAATTGAAATAAATGTGTAGAAGGCCTTTATACACCTTCTTGAAAATAAAAACTCATAATTTAAATTTAACGCTGCTCTTTACTCTTTACGGTTTTTTTGCATGAGCGGCCATTACATTCATCTTCTCGTACATATAAAGACTAGGTACTCTAATATAAGATTTATTTTTATCAATGAAACCCCGACTTACAAAAACGATTCTGCTACTTGGACTATTGACAACCTTCCCAAGAAAGATTAGAAATTAAGGAAAGCAGGTTTACAGTGCTCCATCCTGGGTGTGTTGAAGTTTCTTAGATGGATGTAGTTTGCTTTTTAAGACCCAGAAACAATGCTCGGGATTATCACAAAACGATGAATAGTCGTTTATTTAAAGAGTGGATTAATCAATCAGCTCTACCATCTGATGGTTTTAAAACTGTTATTATTTTTGAAAATGCCTCATGTCATTCTTTCTGTTTGGAGAGACCTCCAATACATTATTCCAACAAAACTACAATGGGAAATTATTTAATAAACTGTAACGTTCCATTTTAACTTACATGTACAAAAGTTCAATTATGGCAGCTGATAAATAATTTAGGACAAATGGACAACTTTATGTTCAAAATAAACCGCCAATCGTAATATATCAAGGTGAAGATTCGGATACAGATTCAATTTTGAACCATATCTCTCATATGATGATTCAGAATTTGCACGCACCGCCCGCCCACCGAATCTGATTCTGAACATAATCCCAATTATTCTAATGACTGAATACATTTTTTCTATTCTTACCTCGAATTATTTATATATTAATTATTATAAAACTATAATACTTCTTATTAAATCGAGCAAATTTACATAAACTCAGCAATATATAACATAAATCAACAATATTTAACAAAATATATGAAAATACTTCTTATGAAAAGCACTTGTCAAAATTAACCATTAAATTTATTAGTCCTAACCCTACTTTAAAAATTACTAAAAAATTTCACCAGCAACGTTGCCAAACATACTTTCGAGAGAAATTGCAAAGTTAAAAAGAAACAGACTTTACTTCCAACATAACATATTCTCATAAGCAACAAAAATCTTAATAGAACTAATGTTCATTTAACCTAAAACCTACAGTTCGGCCAACATGACATATGATCGCCTCGATCAACTGGGGGTTTTACAAAACTTTTACAAAACTATTACACAACACAAAAATGTAAAATCGAAACAAAATTAAATATATACCTAACCTAAGGTACAGAAGGTTCGTTTTCCGACCATAATCGCAACTTGGCAGATTCAAAAGTGCCTTCAAACGGTAATTGCGTCACTTGGAACCCCTCTATATCCTTTACAATATATCTATCATTCGGCAAACATTTGGCTACCTTATACGGTCCCTTATACTTTGGTATTAACTTTCTGTTGAAACCGGGTGTAGTATCGGTATTCACTAAAACAACATAATCATCTACCTCAAATTTCTTTGCTGGCTTATACCTTTTAATATAATATGACTCATTATAACCCTGTACTTTAATAATTTGGTTATTTGCTTTATCTCTCGCTACTTCAATTGGTTCAGCATTATCAGGTAATATGGTTTCTAATAAAACCCCCAGATTATCAAAAACTTGACCCCTCTGATCAACACCAAATAACAATCTACTCGGAGTGTTTCCGGTTGCCCTACTCATAGTGTTATTAATTGAAAACTCCACAGTATCAAGAACTTCATCCCAACTATCTTGGTTATCGGTTAATTTAGCTATTGCAGGTGTAATCACTTTATTTATCCGTTCAACCTGACCATTACCCTGGGTGTTCCTGTAGCTATTAAAATGCGTTTAATATCTTTTTCCTTCAAAAATTCAACAAAAGCATGTAAACGCGGTTCCTCTATCTGAAATGATACCTATACCCAATGTAGTCTGAACCATTTACGAATCATCACATAGTACTACTTCTTCAGGCACATCTGAATCAGATGAATCAGGCTGTCTTTGCTTTTTCACTGTTAATCTCGTAACAGGTTCTAACTGTCGCTTCACCTGTTTTGGTGGTGGAAAAGTTTTATTATTAGTTGTTAGCTCTTTTAAATAAGGGGAAGAAGTTATAACAGCTGTTTTTCCACGTCGTCTAGTACCTCTGGTGGTTAACTTCGGAATAACTTTCGGTAAGGGTAAAATGTTCTGTGGAGTTACAACATCATTCTGTTTTGAGGGCGGAGTGTGTTCACCGACATTATTGTTTGAGGAACATCCAGGTTGAATATTTTCTGCAAATATCTCTTGCTGTTCAATTGGTTCCGGTGCTCGTGGAGGATTCTCGTCGGGAATTTCACGGTCTGTAAGTTCTGCTGGAGCAAACATGTCGTCAGTAAATTTCTGTGGATCGTAAGGAGAGATTCCACATTGTTTAAAACCATTTTACGCGTTAGTCAACGTAGCAGCTCTTGTGAATGCCTTTCCGAATATTGCTGGTACATCTTTCAATTCTATAAGCTTATTTGGTTTATTCCTTTGCCAAGTCCTCAGTTCCTGAGTATAGTAGGTACTGAGCGGAAACATAAACGCCACCTCCAAGGGCTGTAGCCGATGAGACGTATGTGGGGGAATAACCAATATACCGTGTGTCCCTGGGAAGACGGAACATAGGGATCTTATAATGCTAATTTTTTAAAATGATCCACGAGTGCTTTGAAGCATTCGTCTTGAAACAATTACACGAATCTCACCGATCGTTAACGATTTCCATGCCGATCATGTATGATCGTCTCCAGATCAAATTTTTGTTTGTGTTTTAAATGTCAATTTACTAAAACCAAAGACAATTAAAGGTTATGTTCATGTTAATTTTTTTTTAAATGGGGTCCTACCTTACCTGAAGTACAGTTTAGAGCTGACAATCAGTAATCCCAGTTAAATTACATGTGAAATATGAAAATTTACGTTAATAGGATGATCTTGATGTATGAACCGAAGAATTTGATGCGATAATCAGCTTTATGATGAAACATGCTACAATGCTAATTGCATAAGACTGTATTAAGATGAAATCAAAGAAAGAGCGAATATTAATATCAGTTAATGTGTACGAATATGAAATCTTTATTTCTACGGCAATTTAATGTGATCAAATAATTGTTACATTAAACGTATTTGATTTTTAAGGAGCCGGATTCTTGCATACCACAAAGGAAAGTTTTCTAACACAGGTCCACAGCATTATTTTATGTAGGTACCTGCTAGTATAATTTTCGTAATTTCATTTTCAGTTTCTAATAATGCGTAACTTGCGAAAAGCCTTAATTGTTCACCTAATCCATCATAATCTGAAAAAGATCTTAGAACCATAACGTCAACTGCAAACAAATTATTTTGTATTTATTACCTTTAAAATGATACTCAGTCTCATTTAATTTAATTAAAACACTATCTAAATTTACATGAACTAATTTGAGTAAATAATTAATAATTTTATTTCTAACTGATTTTCAAAAGCGCGGCTGTCAATTCGTAGGTATTGTAAATAATTGTTGAATCGTTTGTTAGTATAACGCACGCACGTATTACACCTGTATTAGCAAGCGCGTTGAACAGCTGACATAACGACGTCGACGCTACCACCAAATAGAAATTCAAAGCACTCGTGGATCATTTTAAAATATTACCATTGTAAGATCCCTATGTTCCGTCTTCCCAGGGACACACGGTATGAGCGTGAGCTTGTCTTGCAGCTTCAATAAGATTAACATTTTTAAGATGAGTTGCGTGTCCATCTAATATTAGTAAGACCGGACTATCTTCACTTGGATGCGAATGTTTAATAAAGTGCGGAAACCATTCATCACTAAAAAATGTTAGATTGCATCCATCCACTGTTGTGATAAGCTACCACTGATTCGGAGGGCAAACCAATTTCGTACAGGCAGTTTCTTTTGACACGAGGAATTACTAATAGTGGAGGTATGTAGTGTCCGGTTGCGCTAACGCATATTTCGGCTGTCACAAGTTGTCCCCGTTCTGCAGAACTGTAGGCTCCAACCTGCTTTTTGCCTCTTAATGAAAACACTTTCATTGTTTTGTTGGATACTGCAGTGATGCCTGTTTCATCGCAATTATATATTCTACTGGGAGGAAAGGCATATTTCTCCAATAGTGTGCCCAATAGATTAAAAAACGACTCCACTGAAACTTTATTAAATCCGGCAGCTCTTGCTGCTGATGTGTTTTCTGGACTTCTAAGGGATATTTTAGGGTGACGTTTTAAAAAGCCATAGACCCAGTTTTTTCCCGCTAAACATTTATCCCGATTAAAGTGATTTGTTATGCCATTTGGTGTGCATAGTGAAATGCTAAATGACGAAGATCTAGGAATGTTATTCAAAAAAAAACTTTTTCCATGTCTAACATGTGAGCTACTAGAGCCCTTTCTTGTTCTTCGTTAAAAACTGTTGTAAATCTTGTCTAAGTTTTTTATTTGATTATCAATTTATTAAAATATTATTATTAAATAAAAAACTTAGACAAGAGCGTTCAGTTTTAAATTTTCATGTCAGAAATGTCATTCTGTGGATGTGGCTACAGTACCAATTTAAAATAATTCAATTTCACAGCCTGCCCTAATTGGTTTTTTTATTGATCTCTCGTTATTTAACGTTTAATAAACATACATGTAGGCGCCTGCATCAGAAAATTTATTAAATGCACATGGAGATCTACACAACTTCAGTACTCACCACAAAATTGTACACCTGGAGGTGCTAAAAATGAAAAATAATTTATAATTTATCACCACGGTCACAACCATACACAGCTTCACGTCTGACAGCCAGTAACCATTAGTGCCAACCTATTACACTCACAATTCCCGGTTGGCGCGAATTACGAACGTGAGTATTCAAATATTTCACTTTGCCCCATCATTTTACTTTAAGTAAAATCGTGTTGAAATTATGACTATGAGTGATTCCGAGGTATAACTAGATGAGACTTATGGCATTTTGTAGAGGACATTTTTTCACATAGGAAATGGATATCTACAACTTTTTTTAGTAGTACCGAATTTTGAAAATGCACCTTAAAGCTGCTGAACGTCAATTCGAAAATCTACGTTTCTCCTAACATTTATCGCTGTATTAATTCAACTAGATAATGTATGATTTTGATTTTTTGTACAGATGTACTAGGAACCTGAGCGCTTGCAACGGTAATTTGGAAATTTTCAAAAATTTGAAAATGTTTGAAAAAATAAGTTATTAATACAGAAACATCAAAAATGCGCATCTAAAACTTTACTACGCGGTCAACTACATTAACCATTGACAATTACTACACACATATATCGAGTCAAATGTAGTCAGGATAATCAAAAAGTTAAAAAAAAAAGATTAAGTCGCTAACTTCAATATTTAATGAAATATGAATTTTATGTGATGGGCCAGAAATTGAACGCTTACGCTGGGTTGGCTTAACCGTGTCGTTCGGGGAGCCCCGGCAGGCATGAACGGAGTAGCATTCACGTGCATAAGAAAACCTAGAAATAAATAAATAAGTACTAGGTAATAATAGAAAAGATAAAGTGAGAACATTTGCCGACATCAAAAAAAACATTCACTGTTTCCAAAAAAGTATATCGGAACGGAAGTTATGTTCAGGAGAATTGTAGCAGCGGCCAGGTTTCAATCTCTAAAAGTCTTAAACTTAAGCGATATCTTGTCTTTTGAATTAACTTCGGTTTCATCGTCTCTATTTCATGAGGATGAAAGTATGCTAAAAGCCATAAAGTCGGATTTAGTGTCAAAATTAGAACCACATGGAATAGTTGTTTCTGCACAAAGTGTGGATTCAGCTGTAATAGACGGCTTGGTACTCTTTCAAGAACTAAATGTAGAAGCTTTCTCCACTTTTAATGAACTCACATTAATTGTTCTCAAGCATATTCTTTCACTGGGTCGAAAATATGAAGCACTCAGGATAACAGTGGTCTTTGATAGATACGATAGTTCAGTAAAATCTTTAGAACGAAACAGAAGGGCCGATTGTACAGATGAATATACCTATGAAGTTTCTGGGAGTAAGAAAGTTGTGAAGTTTCGAATTTTTTTAAAACTGTCTGAAAATAAGCGATCTCTATAAAAATGTATGTGTAATTTTCCCCTTGAACATGCTGCTGATCAATTACAAGATAACGAAATCTTGATCATCGCTGGGGGTTTTGATAATCCAGATCTATGTTTTTCTGTAAATAGGGATAGTATACGCGAGTTACAAGATTTAAAATCTAACCACGATGAGGCAGATACTAGATTGATCCTCCATTGATTAGATTAGATTAGATTTAGATTTATTTAGTAAAAATTTACTAATATTACAATCGTAATGTTAAAAATTTAGGTGGTACTACTATTACTAATAATGTTGTTTAACATACTCACTTAAATTTTTCTTAAAGCTAAACAAATTTGTAGCCTCTTTGGCTTCTGGTGGAAGATTGTTGTATATTTTTATGCCTTTATAATATAAACAATTTTGTGTACTAGATTTACTTAATTTGGGTAATCTGTAGTCCAAACGAGATCTGGTATCATAGTTATGAATATCAGAATTTTGCTGTAACTTATCTGACATATATTTTGGTGCACCATTTTATAGATCAATACCAGGGTGTTAAAGTAAATGCGTTGTTTAATACTTAACCATTGTAATGCCTGTAACATAAAATTTATGCTAGTGCGTTTTGAACACCTTAAAATAATTCTCATAGCTCTATATTGCTGTTTTTGCAGTTTTTGTAGGTCACCGTCCTGGCATAGAAATAAAATGCTTGCACAGTAATCAAAGTGAGGAGCAATGATGGTTTTGTAAACTAGTATCTGAGCCTGAATACTAAGCTTATTTGATATCCTTCCTAAAAAACTTATCTTTTTTGCAACTTTCTTAATAATAAAATCTACATTACTTCGGAAACTTAGCCTACTGTCTATAATTACTCCTAAATATTTTATTTCGTCTACTTGCTCTAATTCTAAGTTCTCTAGTTTTATTTTAACTGATCTTGATTCTGGGGTACTTCTGCTTCACACAACAATACATTTTGTTTTTGAGATGTTCAATTTAAGTTTATTAATTTGGAGCCATTTTGAGATAGTCTCAAGGTCACTGTTAATTTTGCTAACCGCATCTGTAATACTATCTTCCGATACCGAAACTAATGTATCATCAGCAAATAAATTTAGTGAACTATATTTCATTTAATACTAGATCGTTAATATACAATAGAAACAGCAAAGGTCCCAAAACAGACCCTTGGGGCACCCCTAATGTATTTAAAACTGCCGTCGATTCTACACCACTAAATTCAGTGCTTTGAGATCGCGAATTCAGATTTCAAACCATTTTTTCTCATTTCCACGGATTCCGTATGCCTCTAGTTTTATTATTAATCTACTCCTGTCAATAGTTTCGAAAGCACGTTTATAATGTAAGAACACTGCTACGACCCTTTTGTTTTGGTCAATTTCACTTTTCCAATTTGCTAGAACAAGATTCAGTGCTGTCTCACAAGAGTGTTTATTTCTAAATCCCGATTGACTAACACTTATAATATTATTTAATTCAAGAAATACTCGCAGTTGATCTTTCACAATTATTTCTAAAATCTGCTCATATACCGGTAGCATATTTATCGGCCGAAATTCTTCACATTTTTTGGTTAGTGGTACTTTTTGAATTGGAACAATTTTCGATTTTTTCCATGAATCCGGAAATATCCCACTCCTCATAGATTCATTTATTAGATTCACAAACGTATTCCCTATTATTGGTAACGCGTCGTTAATAATACCAATGGAGACTCCATCTGTGCTCCCTTTCCTTCTTATATTAGCTATTGTTTTTCTCAAATCTGCTAAGGTTATTTCCCTGAATTTGAAAACGTTAGGTATTTCTGGAATTTGAACTTCTTTGAAAGCAATATTTGGTATTGTGGCATTTATATCCATATAATACTTTCAACAAAATACTGATTAAATCTGTGGGCTATTTCGTTTGCGTCCGTGAATGCTTGATTCCCAAATATAACCTGTTTTGGTGTAATATTTTTTGTATCTTGTTTAACGATGCTTTTGATTATTTTCCACATGTTTTTCGAGTTTCCGTGACTTTCTTCAATTTTGTTTTCATAATATGTGTTTTTTTTTGTTTTTATCATATAAAGCCCGTATGACACGGTGATAAATTTTAACAAAATTTGCGTGTAAATTGACACGTAAATTTGATGTCAAATTTAACGCCGTGTCATACACAAAATTATTTTGTAAATTTTCATGCAAATTTTTATGAAAATATTTTGAACATCCCTGGTAAACTGCCTTGCCTACTATCTTTTCCCTATCGCAAGAGTCTTTCAAGACTACGTAGAAGTGTCTAATTTGTTTGTGAGATATTTTTATGATGGACAGTAGTGATGAAGAAATTTATGCAGCAGCTACTACTGTACTAGCAGCTGCCATGTCATTGGTCATGAAGGAAAAAAAACGCACTATCTGGAGCAGAGCGTGGTTGTTGAGGAGGGAAGAGGGCAAAGGTGTTTTAAACATGTTGAATAATGAATTGTTAGTGGAAGATTCATCATCTTACACAAACTTTCTACGTGTACCACATAATTTATTCCAAAAATTACTGAATGCCGTTGAGGCGGATATATCACGCACCGACACATTAATGCGTAAGAGCATTTCAGCTTTAAGCAGGTGAGGTAAAACAGTATTATTTGTATGGACAACATAATAATTATTACGTATGTGTAGACTACAGATCACCTTACGCTTTTTGGCAACTGGTGAATCTTTCCGATCCCTCATGTATACTACTCCTGTACATGAAAGTACAATTTCACGGTTTGTTCCCGAAGTCTGCGAAGCCATATACCGAAATCTAAAAGATGTATACTTAAAAGTAAGAATTTTTAAACCTAAAAATATTATTGTCCTACATACTGTTGCACTCTATAGGTACCAAGCACTTAAGAAGAGTGGACCAACATTGCAGATTTGTTCTACAAAATATGGGATTTCCCTAATTGTTTAGGGGCTCTGGATGGGCGTCACATTAAATTTAGAGCCCCCCGATCAACAGGATCATATTATCATAATTACAAAGGAGACTTTAGCATTCTGCTGTTAGGTTTGGCAGATGCGGAATATAAATTTACCTATGTAAATGTTGGCGTTAATGGCCGAATCAGCGATGGTGGTGTGCTACAAAGAAGTTTGTTGTGGGAGGCTATTAATGACAACAGCCTACATTTTCCGAGCGCTAAAAGCTTTACCTGGACGACAAGAAATAATGCCATTTGTAATAGTGGCCGATGATGCATTTCCGCTGTCCACAAGAATAATGAAACCTTACCCTGAAAGAGGCCTTACACATGCTACTAGAATATATAATTATAGACTTTCCAGAGCACGCCGCATAATAGAGAATGCTTTTGGAATATTAGCAAATAGATTTAGGGTACTGCTATACCATGTTAACTTATTGCGGGAAAAAGTAGAAATGATTACTTTATGTTGTGTGGTGTTACACAACTTTATATTAAAAGAACATAAAACATCACATCATGACAGAACCTTCACCGACATGATGATTGGAAATAATTTACAACAGATTCCCATGCAAGGTAACAACAGAAATACTAGTTCAGATGCCCATACAATTCGAGATGAATTCAGGGAATTTTTTAACACCACTGGTACAAGAGATTGGCAGGAAGCTCAGATTGCCAAAAATAACATGTAAATATAATACGTTTTGTCATAAAGTAAATAGCTATTTACTTTATGGTTTTGTTGTAATTTTAGACTAGCTCCTAGCAAGCTCCAGGAGATAAATAATTACAGCTCCCGCGCATGGTCAGTTGAACCTAATCAGCTGTTGTGAGACTTAATTCTTGAGGAATACTTAACACATCCAATAAACTAAACTTGAAAATTAACACTGCAATATATTTATATTTATCCAGCTTACAATATTATTTTAAATTATTTTTAATAACTTTAAAATAGTGTAGGGTTAATTTATTGACATTCTCAAGCGTTACTTTGTTAAAATCCATGATTATATAAATAATAAATATTAAATAAAATATCGATTTTAACGGGTTAAATTTACAAGTGCCGATTGTGTTCAACTACGCATGCGCGGTAACTGGGATTATTAATCCCCCGGTGCTTGCTAGGAGCTAGTTAATTTTATTATAAATTTGTTTAAATAAATTGTACATTTCTTTTTTTTGCTTTGCTTTCTTGAATGCCCTGGAAAAGTAGGTTTGTAACGGCTTCTTCAACATCGTCTGCTACATCAGGGTCCATCTGTTTTAATTTGGAAGCAACAAATTCCGCGAACATGTCGAAATTGTGTTTGTGGACTTGTGCCACCTGTTGTGCCTTCATTTTCTGTCTATCGTGGATTGCCGAGGACATCATCTTTACGGCTGCTGCACTCTCTTCCATCACTTTATCAGAAAGATCGGTTCTCCCTCTTTTCTTGGAGGCACTACCACCTGCAATGGAAGATACGCTCCCACTCAAAGCGATGCTCCCATTCGAAGCGACGTTCCCATTCGAAGCGACGCTCGCATTCAAAGCGATACTCCCGCTCTTTCGAATTGTGGGTACACTGCTACCTAGTTGCACCAATTCCAATGTTTCATCATCGTTATCATCTACCTGTTAAAAGACCAATATTTATAAAGACGAGATTACTTAATTTAATTATTTAACCTCTTGTGTTATGTGATCTTCATCCGATTCCTTGTCATCCTGGCTTATTATAGGTACGGTTTCTCCATCTGAAGCTATCCCAATGCTATCAGTAGCTTGTCGCGACGTTGAATGGTCCAATATAAAAAACATGTCGTCATAGTACCAGATTGTTGGTTTGTAAATCTTTAAATTTAAGAAAAATGTATGTGAAAATAGAGAAAGTAATAAATAAAGTGACATTAATAATACAAGGATAAATACTTACATCTTCCTCTCCAACACCACTCTTGAGGGATCGTTCGTACTTCCTGTGTTCCGTTAGAAAGTTGCTTTTAAGCCCTTGAAATTTACATTTCATTTCATTTATTGTGACATTGGGTTTCTCCACTTCCAGAGTCCTCGCAATGGCTTCTAGAGCCCTTGTCCTGCTATGTTGGTTTTTGTATGCTGGCGACTTTACACCGTACAAACAAGGATAATTTTTGTATTCCTCAATTAGCATTGTCACCTGTTCTCTTGTCCAAGACATTTCAGCAACTGCGCTGTTTGATCTAGGACTTACCTTAACGCAAATTAGACACTTACGTACCTAGTCTTGACAGACTCTTACGATAGGGAAAAGATAGTAGGCAAGGTAAACTTACCAGGGATGTTCAAAATAATTTCATAAAAATTTACAAAATAATTTTGTGTATGACACGGCGTTAAATTTGACATCAAATTTACGTGTCAATTTACACGCAAATTTTGTTTCAAATTTATCACCATGTCATACGGGCTTTAGAGTATTTATTTCTTATAAATTTGTAATTTGTCCAATCATTTTGATTTGCTGTCACTTTTGCTACTTTGTACAATCTATCTCTCTCATTTTACAAGTCTCTTAGGTCAGCCGTATACCATGGGTTATTTACCTTTGGTTATTTAACTATTTTGTACGTAACTAGGTCATTTACTGCATTTTGTAGTGCTCGTACCATTTCTATTGCAGTGTTATTCACTCCATTAGTTTGCACATTCCACTGGTTGTTTGCTAATAATAGACCTTTTAGATTTTCCTGTGAATAATTTGCATAATTTTTTTTTACGTACAACACTGTTTACATAGTTACCAACAATGGCGGACGAGGTTAGTCTGTCTACAAAGTGCTCTGTGGATTTTAGTTTTAAATGTTGTAAAAATAGAATCTGTAGTAATTATATTTGTGTAAAATGTTATAGTGTGTATCATAAGAGTTGCTTATCGAAACTAAAAACTAAGTACTTCATACAAGGATATAAAATTGTATGCTGCGACAGTGAACACAATGTGACAAACAGAAAAGTGGAATTTTTAAAAGAAGAAATTATGAACAATAATAAACGAATTGGCGAACTTTTAAGTGATAATGTACTAAAAGACAAATACATAACTAAACTTAAAACAGAATATGATAGTTTTATGGAAGAAGCTCAAACTATGGACAATAATATGAACGTTATCATAAAAGAACAGGAAGCGAAAATAAAAAACCTACAGCAATTGCTGGCAACTACGAAACAAAGAAAAACCAACAACGTGTCTCAAGAAACTCAAACAGAAGACATAAACATAAGCAATAATAACAAAAAACATTACAAATGAAAAATAACAAAAACAAAAAGAAAATCTCAAGGACGGACCTTGGTGGGGATAATGAGAACAATGCAGATCTATCCTTTTCAGATGAATGGTTCGAGGTTTTGTATGGGCACCCACCTGTATATAAACATAAAAATATTGTGAATGATGTGGATCAAACAAAACGGCGCAATAATAGCAAACCAAGGTTTACTCCTACCAATAAACAGCCACCGCCACTACCGATCAGGATAAGAAACACAAACAATAAAAATATTAATCCTACACACACAAGTGTACCAAATACGAATATTAGCGAGCATCGTGTAGAAAAGAAGTCAAACACTACTTGTGATGATAAAATTACGGAAGAACTAAAGGGGGAGAAAGTAATTAAATGTGACCATAATAATAAACGTAGTAGTGATAAATATTTTGTAAGTAAAACTTCTTCAAAAATTTTAATGCTAGCTGATAGCCACGGGCGCAGTCTGGCACCTATTTTATCTGAAACGTTTAAAGACAGATTTAAAAATGAATCTTTTGAAATTTCCTGTATTTTTAAACCAAATGCAATATTTGAAAACGTAGTCGAAAATTTAAATAAACTATGTGGTAACTTTACAAAATCAGACTATGTGATAATAATTACCGTATTAGGGAAAAAAATCGGTAAGGAAACGTTATCCAGAATCCGCGGTTTAATAAATACAAATATTATAATTCTTGCAATACCATATTGGGATCGTCGGGTTGTTTTAAATAAATTTATATATGAGAATAATAGTATTATATACAATGAACTGTTAACATTAAATATTAACAATAACATATGTTTTGTTGATGTAAATTCTTTTTTAAACGGGAGTGACTATACTAAGCACGGTTTACACATGAACAAAAATGGTAAAAAGAAATTGTGTGGTAAGCTATGTGAGGTGATTAATTGTGGCATAATAGGAGGTATGGACGAACAATTATTCCTGAATACCAACAACGATCGATCACGCTATATAAATTATGAAAACCTAATAGCAATAACCCCGAACGCCGAAAAGTTAGAAATTAATGTAAACGTTGTACATTCAAATTTATCTTAGAGTGTTATATCATCAATCCCGATCAACGAGTCTTTTTAATACTCGACGATAGTGTTACAAATAAAAATACTAATATTAACCTGCTGCTTATTAATATTAACAGTGTTCGATGTAGAGTTGACGAGTTAACAGCATTTACAAATGAGTTAAATCTTCCGCATTTAATGTGTGTTACTGAGCATTGGGTGGTAGAAAATCAAGTAATGCCGGAGATACCTAAATATAATTTAATTTCTGTGTTTCAACGAAAAAAGCAAATTCATGGTGGTACTGCTATTTACTGCAACGATAGATTTTATTGCGATCCTATCTCAATTTTTGATGACCTTATTGTTGAACGTGATTTTGAATTTTCTTGTGTTTATTTTGTAGATTTAGATTCTTTTATTATATATGTATATAGATCTGCAACAGGAGATATCAATGTATGCTTTGATCATTTAGATTGTTTACTAAATAGGCTTCGATACAAATCCAATATTATTCTTTCTGGCGATTTTAATATAGATTACAATTTGGATACTAGTGATTCACAGAGACTGGCAGATTTATTACGAATGCATAACCTAACCATGCACATTAAAAACATCACCAGATTTTCAACGACACCTTCAATTATTGATTATATTTGTTCAAATTTGGACAATGTAAATATAGACGTAATGCCTGGTTTAGCAGATCATGAAGCAATTCTAAGCATTTTTGACTGTAGTAAAATCATATCTTTCAAACCAAAATATAAAATGAGACGAACTTACAACAAAAGTAATCTTTCGCGGTTCCGTTATGAATGCACCTCCTGTGACTGGTCTGACGTAGCACCAGAAAATAATTCCAATAACCCAAACCATAGCTTTCATAAGTTTATGAATAAAATAGCAATACACTTTAATACAGCATTTCCGAATAAGCGAATAAAAGATAACTGCATAAAAGGCTGGATTAGTAAAGGAATTCGAGTCGCATGTAATAATAAACGATGCTTGAATTATATTAAAAAGTTTACGGTAGATCAGAACATCTTGAATTATATTAATAGATACAATCGAATTCTTCGAAGTACAATAAAACTTGCCAAATATAAATTTTATTCATCGCAAATATCTACTGCACCAAATAAAAGTAAAAAAGTATGGAAAATTGTAAATACGGTTACTGGTCGGAATAAAAAATCAGAAAATGCCATTAAATTGAAAACAAATAATAATTGTACCATCGTCAATCCCATTGAAATAGCGAATTCTTTTAACACTTACTTTCAATCATTAGCTTTAACAATACAAAAAAATTTGCATCTATATACAGACCCAACCTTGAAAGATACAGATATAAATAAAAATTATTATCCTACTTTCTATTTGCACCCTACTGACATATCTGAAGTAAAACAGACCATTAATGATCTAAAAAATAAGACATCCGCTGGCTATGATGAAATATCCGTATTAGTCATTCAAAACTTACCCGATATAGTGTTAAAAATTTTCACAGATATAATTAACGTATCTTTTACCGAGGGAGTGTATCCAGATTATTTAAAAATCTCACTTATAGAACCCTTACATAAAGGGGGAGACGCAACCGACATCATTACAGGCCCATAGCACTGCAATCATCTTTCGCTAAGATAATAGAGTCCATCGTATATAAACGAATGACTGCTTTCATTGATGCTCATAATATATTAAACAGTTGTCAATTTGGTTTCACTAAAAAGAAAAACATCAATGATGCAATTTTTAATTTTCTGTCATATACTTACACATACGTTAATAACAACCAAAACAATATAAATCTTTTCTGCGACCTATCAAAAGCTTTTGACTGTGTTGACCACGAAATTTTATTTAACAAACTCGTAAACTACGGTTTTACAGGCGTCTCCCAAGCTTGGTTTCGATCATATTTTAATAATCGCAAACAGCTTGTTGAAATAAAACAAGCAACCAACAACACTATGGTTAAATTCCAATCTAGTATGAAACCCGTCTTATGCGGTGTACCGCAAGGCAGTGTTCTAGGCCCCCAGTTATTTCTAGTTTATGTGAACGACATTGTACCATATGCAACTGGTAAACTTACCCTTTTTGCAGATGATACAACCCTATCCTGGTCTCATTCAGATCAAAATGCATTAAGTAAAGTGGTAATAGGAGATATTATTAATATTAACAGTTGGTTTGCAAAAAATAAATTGTCATTAAACATGCAAAAAACAAAATTAATGTCAATCAAATTAAACGATACTCCACCGATAATACAAATTGGAAACAGTGAGTTAGCATTCGTTGATCATGCGAAATTCTTAGGCATTGTCATAGACCAAAACTTAAAATGGTGCAAACACATCGAATATATCCGAAAAAAATTGTCATGCAATTGCTACGTACTAAAGGTTTTGTCAAGTGAAATTAACTTGTTAATTTGTCGCCAAATTTATTTTGCAATTTTTGAATCAGTGTTAAGATATGGGTTACCTTTTTGGAGAAACGCAAATGTTGCAGATATCGACAGTATCTTCAAAATACAAAAAAAAAGCCATACGAATTCTAAATAAGACTCCTTTAAGGCAGTCATGCAAACCTCTATTCATTAAAAATAAAATAATGACTCTTGCAAATTTATACATTTTCGAAACATGTATCTTAATTTTTAAAAATCTCCGTTTTATTAATAAACGTCAGGATATACGCGAATATTGCACTAGAAGCTGTTCAAATTTAGACCTAGTTAAACCAAATAACTAAATATTTAAAAAATCTATTCTCTATACGGGATTTAAAGTATATAATCACCTTCCTGTTCATTTGAAAAATATAGTGCCCTTGAAACTCTTCAAATGTAAATTAAAAAAGTTCCTGTTAGGTTTGCATTTTATAATATTACCGAATTTTTTAACTGCAGTTTTTAGATAGTTAATTACATAGGTGTAGTTTGTAATATTTTTAACTTTTTAAAGTTTTTTAATGTATCATGCGTTATTCTTTTTATATTGTAGTACTCACTAACTGTTTTATTGTTGATGTTTTAATTAGTATATATATTTTATTGTCTTTCCAACATCATGTACCTGAATATGATAAATAGAAATATACATACATACATACATACATACATACATACATACATACATACATACATACATACATACATACATACATACATACATACATACATACATACATACATACATACATACATACATACATACATACATACATACATACATACATACATACATACATACATACATACATACATACATACATACATACATACATACATACATACATACATACATACATACATACATACATACATACATACATACATACATACATACATACATACATACATACATACATACATACATACATACATACATACATACATACATACATACATACATACATACATACATACATACATACATACATACATACATACATACATACATACATACATACATACATACATACATACATACATACATACATACATACATACATACATACATACATACATACATACATACATACATACATACATACATACATACATACATACATACATACATACATACATACATACATACATACATACATACATACATACATACATACATACATACATACATACATACATACATACATACATACATACATACATACATACATACATACATACATACATACATACATACATACATACATACATACATACATACATACATACATACATACATACATACATACATACATACATACATACATACATACATACATACATACATACATACATACATACATACATACATACATACATACATACATACATACATACATACATACATACATACATACATACATACATACATACATACATACATACATACATACATACATACATACATACATACATACATACATACATACATACATACATACATACATACATACATACATACATACATACATACATACATACATACATACATACATACATACATACATACATACATACATACATACATACATACATACATACATACATACATACATACATACATACATACATACATACATACATACATACATACATACATACATACATACATACATACATACATACATACATACATACATACATACATACATACATACATACATACATACATACATACATACATACATACATACATACATACATACATACATACATACATACATACATACATACATACATACATACATACATACATACATACATACATACATACATACATACATACATACATACATACATACATACATACATACATACATACATACATACATACATACATACATACATACATACATACATACATACATACATACATACATACATACATACATACATACATACATACATACATACATACATACATACATACATACATACATACATACATACATACATACATACATACATACATACATACATACATACATACATACATACATACATACATACATACATACATACATACATACATACATACATACATACATACATACATACATACATACATACATACATACATACATACATACATACATACATACATACATACATACATACATACATACATACATACATACATACATACATACATACATACATACATACATACATACATACATACATACATACATACATACATACATACATACATACATACATACATACATACATACATACATACATACATACATACATACATACATACATACATACATACATACATACATACATACATACATACATACATACATACATACATACATACATACATACATACATACATACATACATACATACATACATACATACATACATACATACATACATACATACATACATACATACATACATACATACATACATACATACATACATACATACATACATACATACATACATACATACATACATACATACATACATACATACATACATACATACATACATACATACATACATACATACATACATACATACATACATACATACATACATACATACATACATACATACATACATACATACATACATACATACATACATACATACATACATACATACATACATACATACATACATACATACATACATACATACATACATACATACATACATACATACATACATACATACATACATACATACATACATACATACATACATACATACATACATACATACATACATACATACATACATACATACATACATACATACATACATACATACATACATACATACATACATACATACATACATACATACATACATACATACATACATACATACATACATACATACATACATACATACATACATACATACATACATACATACATACATACATACATACATACATACATACATACATACATACATACATACATACATACATACATACATACATACATACATACATACATACATACATACATACATACATACATACATACATACATACATACATACATACATACATACATACATACATACATACATACATACATACATACATACATACATACATACATACATACATACATACATACATACATACATACATACATACATACATACATACATACATACATACATACATACATACATACATACATACATACATACATACATACATACATACATACATACATACATACATACATACATACATACATACATACATACATACATACATACATACATACATACATACATACATACATACATACATACATACATACATACATACATACATACATACATACATACATACATACATACATACATACATACATACATACATACATACATACATACATACATACATACATACATACATACATACATACATACATACATACATACATACATACATACATACATACATACATACATACATACATACATACATACATACATACATACATACATACATACATACATACATACATACATACATACATACATACATACATACATACATACATACATACATACATACATACATACATACATACATACATACATACATACATACATACATACATACATACATACATACATACATACATACATACATACATACATACATACATACATACATACATACATACATACATACATACATACATACATACATACATACATACATACATACATACATACATACATACATACATACATACATACATACATACATACATACATACATACATACATACATACATACATACATACATACATACATACATACATACATACATACATACATACATACATACATACATACATACATACATACATACATACATACATACATACATACATACATACATACATACATACATACATACATACATACATACATACATACATACATACATACATACATACATACATACATACATACATACATACATACATACATACATACATACATACATACATACATACATACATACATACATACATACATACATACATACATACATACATACATACATACATACATACATACATACATACATACATACATACATACATACATACATACATACATACATACATACATACATACATACATACATACATACATACATACATACATACATACATACATACATACATACATACATACATACATACATACATACATACATACATACATACATACATACATACATACATACATACATACATACATACATACATACATACATACATACATACATACATACATACATACATACATACATACATACATACATACATACATACATACATACATACATACATACATACATACATACATACATACATACATACATACATACATACATACATACATACATACATACATACATACATACATACATACATACATACATACATACATACATACATACATACATACATACATACATACATACATACATACATACATACATACATACATACATACATACATACATACATACATACATACATACATACATACATACATACATACATACATACATACATACATACATACATACATACATACATACATACATACATACATACATACATACATACATACATACATACATACATACATACATACATACATACATACATACATACATACATACATACATACATACATACATACATACATACATACATACATACATACATACATACATACATACATACATACATACATACATACATACATACATACATACATACATACATACATACATACATACATACATACATACATACATACATACATACATACATACATACATACATACATACATACATACATACATACATACATACATACATACATACATACATACATACATACATACATACATACATACATACATACATACATACATACATACATACATACATACATACATACATACATACATACATACATACATACATACATACATACATACATACATACATACATACATACATACATACATACATACATACATACATACATACATACATACATACATACATACATACATACATACATACATACATACATACATACATACATACATACATACATACATACATACATACATACATACATACATACATACATACATACATACATACATACATACATACATACATACATACATACATACATACATACATACATACATACATACATACATACATACATACATACATACATACATACATACATACATACATACATACATACATACATACATACATACATACATACATACATACATACATACATACATACATACATACATACATACATACATACATACATACATACATACATACATACATACATACATACATACATACATACATACATACATACATACATACATACATACATACATACATACATACATACATACATACATACATACA
This sequence comes from Hemicrepidius hirtus, assembly GCA_963082805.1. Taxonomy (NCBI): domain Eukaryota; kingdom Metazoa; phylum Arthropoda; class Insecta; order Coleoptera; family Elateridae; genus Hemicrepidius; species Hemicrepidius hirtus. The sequence goes on along the minus strand of OY720161.1, from coordinate 29,419,841 downwards.
TACATACATACATACATACATACATACATACATACATACATACATACATACATACATACATACATACATACATACATACATACATACATACATACATACATACATACATACATACATACATACATACATACATACATACATACATACATACATACATACATACATACATACATACATACATACATACATACATACATACATACATACATACATACATACATACATACATACATACATACATACATACATACATACATACATACATACATACATACATACATACATACATACATACATACATACATACATACATACATACATACATACATACATACATACATACATACATACATACATACATACATACATACATACATACATACATACATACATACATACATACATACATACATACATACATACATACATACATACATACATACATACATACATACATACATACATACATACATACATACATACATACATACATACATACATACATACATACATACATACATACATACATACATACATACATACATACATACATACATACATACATACATACATACATACATACATACATACATACATACATACATACATACATACATACATACATACATACATACATACATACATACATACATACATACATACATACATACATACATACATACATACATACATACATACATACATACATACATACATACATACATACATACATACATACATACATACATACATACATACATACATACATACATACATACATACATACATACATACATACATACATACATACATACATACATACATACATACATACATACATACATACATACATACATACATACATACATACATACATACATACATACATACATACATACATACATACATACATACATACATACATACATACATACATACATACATACATACATACATACATACATACATACATACATACATACATACATACATACATACATACATACATACATACATACATACATACATACATACATACATACATACATACATACATACATACATACATACATACATACATACATACATACATACATACATACATACATACATACATACATACATACATACATACATACATACATACATACATACATACATACATACATACATACATACATACATACATACATACATACATACATACATACATACATACATACATACATACATACATACATACATACATACATACATACATACATACATACATACATACATACATACATACATACATACATACATACATACATACATACATACATACATACATACATACATACATACATACATACATACATACATACATACATACATACATACATACATACATACATACATACATACATACATACATACATACATACATACATACATACATACATACATACATACATACATACATACATACATACATACATACATACATACATACATACATACATACATACATACATACATACATACATACATACATACATACATACATACATACATACATACATACATACATACATACATACATACATACATACATACATACATACATACATACATACATACATACATACATACATACATACATACATACATACATACATACATACATACATACATACATACATACATACATACATACATACATACATACATACATACATACATACATACATACATACATACATACATACATACATACATACATACATACATACATACATACATACATACATACATACATACATACATACATACATACATACATACATACATACATACATACATACATACATACATACATACATACATACATACATACATACATACATACATACATACATACATACATACATACATACATACATACATACATACATACATACATACATACATACATACATACATACATACATACATACATACATACATACATACATACATACATACATACATACATACATACATACATACATACATACATACATACATACATACATACATACATACATACATACATACATACATACATACATACATACATACATACATACATACATACATACATACATACATACATACATACATACATACATACATACATACATACATACATACATACATACATACATACATACATACATACATACATACATACATACATACATACATACATACATACATACATACATACATACATACATACATACATACATACATACATACATACATACATACATACATACATACATACATACATACATACATACATACATACATACATACATACATACATACATACATACATACATACATACATACATACATACATACATACATACATACATACATACATACATACATACATACATACATACATACATACATACATACATACATACATACATACATACATACATACATACATACATACATACATACATACATACATACATACATACATACATACATACATACATACATACATACATACATACATACATACATACATACATACATACATACATACATACATACATACATACATACATACATACATACATACATACATACATACATACATACATACATACATACATACATACATACATACATACATACATACATACATACATACATACATACATACATACATACATACATACATACATACATACATACATACATACATACATACATACATACATACATACATACATACATACATACATACATACATACATACATACATACATACATACATACATACATACATACATACATACATACATACATACATACATACATACATACATACATACATACATACATACATACATACATACATACATACATACATACATACATACATACATACATACATACATACATACATACATACATACATACATACATACATACATACATACATACATACATACATACATACATACATACATACATACATACATACATACATACATACATACATACATACATACATACATACATACATACATACATACATACATACATACATACATACATACATACATACATACATACATACATACATACATACATACATACATACATACATACATACATACATACATACATACATACATACATACATACATACATACATACATACATACATACATACATACATACATACATACATACATACATACATACATACATACATACATACATACATACATACATACATACATACATACATACATACATACATACATACATACATACATACATACATACATACATACATACATACATACATACATACATACATACATACATACATACATACATACATACATACATACATACATACATACATACATACATACATACATACATACATACATACATACATACATACATACATACATACATACATACATACATACATACATACATACATACATACATACATACATACATACATACATACATACATACATACATACATACATACATACATACATACATACATACATACATACATACATACATACATACATACATACATACATACATACATACATACATACATACATACATACATACATACATACATACATACATACATACATACATACATACATACATACATACATACATACATACATACATACATACATACATACATACATACATACATGGACTTCGTTATTTTTGTTCAAAGTAATTTGAATAATGCTGTGGTCCGATATTTTAGGGGAATCTAGGACATCAACTTGCAATTCTGTAATATTCGATATTGCCAAATCTATTAAGGTTAAGTTAAAATCTCCCACAACTACGCACTTTTTATGGGCTCCCAGAGACTCTTCACACCATGTTTCAAAATTATTTATAAATTCGCTGTCTCTAAAACTTGGGGAGTGGTATAGGACAGTATACATACCTTGATTAAATCCTTTCCTAATGTCTATGGAGAATAATTTATTTTTCACTATACTATAAATTATTTGGCTGCTATCCCAGATTTAATTATTTATCACATGATGTAATAATAATTTTGAAACTCAATTTCAAAAATGGTATTTTAGTAATACGGATGATGGACGGTAATATCACCGATGATGAAGATTTTTTTGAATTTCTAAATATTTACGGTGATCCCAGACTGCATAGACCACGATTGTACAGAGAAAGAAAATATTGTTTTGAATATTTTTCAGAAGAAGAATTGTGTGGCCTACTGGAATAGGGATATCTGTTACCAGGTGGTGGTCTCGGGGGCGGCGTCGTGGTTGAGCGACGAGCTCGGAGGTGGTTCTGTTCGAGTTGAAGTTGTTGATGGTGAAGCTGGAGCAGGTCTCGCTATCTTTCTCAAAATACCCAAAACACAATAATAACCAGTTGTAAAACAAAACAGGTTTATTAACGTAGGAATCGCATAAATACATATAAACAAAATAATCTTAAGCATAGAAAGCTGAAGGCAGGTTGTGTTGACGCAGTCTCTCGAAGACGAGGTGGAGGTGGCCAAGATGTTCTTCCCAGTTGCTGGAGTACACAATTATATCGTCCAGGTACACCAGGACGAAATGGCGGAGGTACCCCGGGAACACTTCTTGAGTCATCAGTTTCTGGAAGCTGGCTGGAGCGTTCTTAAGCCCAAACGGCATCACCCGGAATTGGTAAGCGGCGCCGTCGGGGGTAGAGAACGCCGTGAGTGCCTTGGAACGTTCTTCCAGAGGGATTTGCCAGTAGCCTGACTTTAAATCCAGGGTGCTGAAGACGCTGGCGGTGCCGATATCCCTCAGCGTTTCGTGGATAATAGGCAGGTTGGAGCTCTCGTCTTCGGTGATTAGGTTCAGCCGGCGGTAGTCCACGCAGAACCGGGGTTTACCGTCCTTCTTCTCCACGATCACGATCGGCGAGCAGTACCGGGATGTGGAAGGCTCGATGACTCGGTTCGCCAGTATGGTCTCCACCTGGTCAGCGATAACGACTTTCTTGGCGGGGGAGTATCGGTAGGGCGGAAGGCGAAAGGGGCGATCTTCCTTCAGGCGGATGACGTGCTCCGTCGTGGTGGTAGTCGAGGGTGCTTCCGAAGGGTGCAGGGTGCTGCTAAATTCCTCCAGCAGGGCTTGGAACTCGCTGGAAAGCTCCTCCGGAAAGCCGTGGGCGATCAGGTTTCCTCGGGCTGCGGGACTAGCGTTGCGGTGGTGGGCGGGGCAGGTCCAATGACGCGTGCGTCGTTTGTGGGTGCCGTAGTGTACGGCGGGCTGCGTCGACCACAGCATGTTGTTCTTCTAGCCAGGGGTACCCCAAGATTATGGGGGCTCTTAGGTCCGAGGCGACTAGGAACATCGTCTGGAAGTGGTCTGGGCCGATTTGGTACTCGGTGACGACACAAAACGTTTAAATGTTAAAAACTTATACTGATAAACTTACTCGCTACTGTCCGTTGGTTGAAGGGGGCACTAAGCTCACTGTTCCTATTTACACAATACTAAAACTAAGAATCGCACTCTTGTCCTTCTTCGCTGCGTACACAAAACACGAACGTTTGAATGTTTTTACACAACTCACGTACTAATGTCCGCTGGCTGCTGGGACGGCAGGTTGCTGGGAGCTACGGCAGCTGGGTGGTGCAGGTAGCTGGTGTTTGTTGGGCGCCACCGGATTTTATGGTTCCGGAACCGAAGGTGAGACTAGGGGTGTTGGGTCGGTAGCAGGCTTGCTTCCTCGGAGAGCCCCACGTTGGGCGCCAATTGTTACCAGTTGGTGGTCTCGGGGGCGGCGTCGTGGTTGAGCGACGAGCTCGGAGGTGGTTCTGTTCGAGTTGAAGTTGTTGATGGTGAAGCTGGAGCAGGTCTCGCTATCTTTCTCAAAATACCCAAAACACAATAATAACCAGTTGTAAAAACAAAACAGGTTTATTAACGTAGGAATCGCATAAATACATATAAACAAAATAATCTTAAGCATAGAAAGCTGAAGGCACGCTGGGAGACACGATAGGCTAAGATGTAAGTGTAGCAGGCCTCAATCTGCCTACTCCTGCTACCTTACTCGCTATCGTCTCTCAACTGACTTCTTGTCGCTGCTGTTGCTGCTTTTATAGCCCCAGGACCTGGCGAGCGCTTCTCCTATTGGCTGCGGGCTGTGGCGGATAAGTTACTGGTTGTCTGGTAACATATCAGTCGTTCTATCGGCGGTGCGTGTGTTTCTCATGGGTCACAAGTAACAGTTTCAGGTTTGCCAACACATGCATTGAATACGGTAAACTAAAGTTAAGTAATCTCACGTTAAAATTAACTGAGCAACAGCCTTAAATTTAACTGTGGTTTAAGATTTAATCAACGATTACGAAAACCATGGTTTAAACCTTCACTGAGCAACTCAGCCTAAATCTTAGCTAAAATTTATGTGATGCACCAAACACATTTTTAACTACAACTAGTTAACTACGGTTTAAGCTAAGGCGAGCTGTGACGTGGGCCGTGTGGGGACGCCATTGGCTAATACTTCATTTTGTTTCGGCGGCGCGGCGTCTTGTTTGTTTTTTGTCAGTAGTGTGAATATTTATCTGTGTTTCTGATAATTTATTATAATATTCTTTGTACAAAATGGAGAAACGGGAGCGTTCCAGCAATTTCACTGAAACAACTCTTGGGAGCTGTCTTATATTTATAAAATTCCCCAATATTTGTCTAATGTCCTTTGGATTTTGAGGCGCATATTTATAAAATCTGCACACCTGCTGGCAATCCTTTCGGTACTTTTTGGAATTATACAACATACCTACAGTCGATTTGTGCACGGTTCCATGATCAGCAACTGTTTGTTGATAGGGTCCGATTGCATAAAATCTTAAAATGCTAGCAGTAACTTATTTATTGCTGAGACAGGGAAATTTCTATTAGAGATAGGTTCCAGTTCATGAATCCGAAAATCTTGGACCATTTGCTGCACAACATTTTTTTTGAAAACCGATACCTGACTTTGAAATCATTTTGAAAGGATGATTTCTAGGACGGTACGATTTTTGGGTCGTGGCAACATATTTACCAATTCTAACAATTCATCATCGGATGATGAGAATGTTATTATCGATGAAGTAGTTGACATTATAAATCACAACTATTCACCCTAAATATATACACTCTCTTATTAGATATCAATTGCAACATTTCAGGACTTATTTATTTATGGTACCTATAGAATCAATTTACGGTCACTATTTTACAATTTCTAATAAAATGGAACTGTCATTTTAACTCAGGTTATGAAGGCTAATCCAGCAATTTTGGCGGATTAGCTAACCTTGGTTAACTGACCTGCTGTTAGTACTAACTTAGGTTGGTGCAACAAAAATGTCCGTAACAGAGGATTAGGGGGAAGTGGGGCACATGTAGCCATAAGGTACATTTAGCCAGTGCTGTATTTCTACTTTATATTTGAATTTCGCGCAAAATTTATCTATAGACGGTTGGTAACAATGCTTGATCTCACTTCAGTGTAATTGTTTTGTGAATACAGTTCAGCAGGAAAAATAATAATCAGATTCAGGTAAATAAGGTAGGATTTTCAGTATTTTTTACTACAATATTTTTCTCTACCCAAAGGTGTTATATAATTAATGTATATTCCTTAGCCTTAGATACATTAAGTGCTTTTAGTTTTATGTAGTTATATTCATAATCTAACCTCCAATATCACACATGTCAACAGAAAAATATTTAAAAAATGAGTCTTATGGGGCAGATTTACCATAGCACTTGGGGGCAGATTTAGCCATGGCTACATCTGCCCCAAAATAAAATAAAATTGAGTAGTAGGTACTGTGAATACTTTTTTTCAGGATGGTTCGTGTTTACAAAACAAAAACTAATAGGGCAAGCATTGATGAAAATAATATTCGTCTTGCAATTAGAAATATTTGAAATGGCGAGAGATCTGTGAGGAATGCTGCAGAACATTATGGCATAAATAGATCAACTCTTCAAGTCAGAATTTAAAAAAATCTGACAAAAATGACAAAAGAAGAATTTTTGAACCTTGGCGACGATTCTGGGCATGACAGTGAAGAAGATACGTCATATTCTAGCAAATATACTGTGTCACAAGTTTTTACTAATTACGAGGAAGAACACCTGGTCCATTATATTAAACGTTCTTCTGATATCAATTATGGTCTTAGTTATCGACAAATAAGGCTGCTTGCACAGGAATGTGCAATCAGTCTTGGTAAAACTAGAATACCCCAAAAATGGACGGAAAACAAAATTGCCGATATTAATTGGCTCAGAAGTTTTTTCTACATTTCTACTGAACCTCAACCATTCGCTTCTACTGAACCACAGCCATCCACTTCGACACAACCTCAACCATCCACTTCGCAGCAACCTCAACTTCTACAACTGGCAAACAGAGAACTCCTAATAGATTAAAGAATAATTTAGGCATTAAATTAACACCTGAACAGATAAGACCCTACCCAAAAGCCGGCATTAGGAAAGGAAAATCCAAAGTAAATCAATAAATGTCCAGAATCTACACGGACAGCCCAGAAAAGGACAGATTGGTGACAATGGAGGCCGAAAAAGAAGCAAAAAAGAGTAATATTGTAGAAGCAAAGAAAAGAAAGATTGTAAAACAATTAGTGCCTGAAAATAAAAAGAAAAAGGCAAAACCTAAAAAAATGGAGCCTGGGAGTAGTAGCGATTCAGATATTTCAATAGTCGACGCAGATCAAAGTGATAGTGATCTTGATTTAGAGCTTCCTGATTACAATACAGATGACTCCATAACGACGATTTCATTATGGTTAAATTCTCCGGAAAGTCTTCCACTATATTTTATATTGAACAAGTGATAGAGATCAACAATGAAGAGACAACTGCAAAATTTTTACGCAGAAAGACAGCCACTGGAACATTTCATTATCCATTGGTGGATGATATATGTATTATTGACAAGAATGATATTCAATGTAAATTACCTACACCTGCTTGTTCCGGTACTAACAGAACGTCTTCCGTGTATCGATTTTATTACAAATTTGATTCATATAATGTAGGAGAATGGGGGGTACAGTGAGACGGGGTACACAGTGAGACATTCAAAATATTTTCCCTCCAACTTTAGTTTGGTAATAGCGCCACCTACAGTTGACTAGTATACCTAGCAGCTATCTATTAATATAGTTCCGACAAGATCCGCAGCGTAGTATTGGAATTACAGTTCATTGGTTTTGTAAAAGTGCGTTGTGTTTTTTTACGAGGTAAGTTTAGCTGGATGAAATGCTGAATATATTTATATTATCAAAAATTTAGTTTATGTGTACGCAAATATACTGTTTTCGGTTTGTGATTATGTAATAGTTTTTTATATTTTAATTATCAAATTTTTTTTATTACATTCATAACCTAAAATAAACATTTGTCAACAGTTAGACGGTTTCAAAGGGGACACACTGAAACATGTCTCACTGTACCCCTAACGAATAATCTCTTAAAATAACAATATTATCACAGTAGTCCGCTTAACTAAACAAACTGTCAAGTACTACCTAGCTCTTTGTCTATGTAGGTACCAACATGCCACGAAACAAGCCAAGGAAAACAAATACTGGTACTTTCACGGAAGAAACAATGAGAACGGCCGTTAATTTGGTTTTATCCGGGCGAAGTGTAAGGTCTGTTGCAAAAGAAAAGGATTTAGCATTTCAAATTCTAGCTCGTTATGTACCTAATAAAACAGCGCCGTAATGAAGAGGATATACGAATGCGTCCACACTATGATGTGAGAAAGATATTTACACTTGAGCAAGAAAACGCGCTAGCTGAGTATATGATTAATTGTGCGAAAATGTTTTATGGTTTGCCATACAGTGAATGTAGAAAATTAGGCTATGAAATGGCTTCAATAAACAACTTACGTGTTCCTAAAAATTGGGAAACTGATAAAATTGCAGGCGTGGATTGGCTGAAAGGCTTTATGAAACGCCATCCAAATTTAAGTCTGAGAACGCCAGAGGGTTGCAGTTTATCCCGTTCAACGTCGTTCAATAAACACAATGTTGACAATTTCTTTAATAAATTAGAAATATTTTAAAACGTCATGAAGAATTTGGTGATGGAACACGAATATTTAATCTCGATGAGACCGCTACGGTTACCGTGCAAAAACCATCAAAGGTTATTGCTGCTGAAGGAGTTCGCCAAGTCAGTAAAGTAACAAGCGCAGAAAAAAAGCCATTTAATAGGGACATTTTTACAGAAGCGGACTATTTATGTAGTTCTGTTACTGACAGACCCAACCCTCACCAACCCACCAATCCCAACAACCAGTCTTTCAATTCCTATCTCCACAATAACTGACCCTATAGATGCACCTCTGTCTGCATCCAGAGATTTAATTCAGACACCTGTCGCTAGCCCAAGTAGTAGTACCACCATTTCCGCATCTTTCATAAGTCCGGAAGTTTTCCATGGTTTTCCGAAAGCAGGAGAGAGAAAAACAAACAGAAAACCACGAACGCAAGGAAAGACTGATATAGCTACGGACACTCCCGAAAAGAAAGCTCTAGAAGAGAAAAAGCAATTACTTCTACAAGCGACAATGCAAAAAAATAACGAAAAAAACAGTAAACAGTGTAAGAAGAAGAAAACCACTGTTAGGCGGATATACAGTTCATCAGAAAGCGAAAACGAAAATTGTGTGGATACTGCATCAGATGGGTTAGAAGATGTTGATTGGGGTGAAGGTGAGACAGAGGAGGAAATTCCATATGGTGAACTAAATGTAACTCCAGTGAAGGGTAATTATGTGGTGGTCAAGTTTTTGGGAAAAAAAGTAGCAAAATATTTTATTAGCCTTATTTTAAGCGATATATCAGAATCTGAATACGAAGTCCCTTTCTTAAGAAGAAGTTTGAAAGCAAACGATAAATATTTTTCCCCGAATGTACCAGATTAACGAGTCGACGCGATACCGACAAGTCGGCCGTGTCACTGAGTAAAGTTTAAAGTGTTTCAAAAGCGTGAAATCGGAGTTTAAAAAGAGGAAGGTGTGGTAGGAGGAAGTTAAGAGCCAGATATTGGTGAGAAAAGCAGTGTTTTTAGTGGTTAGTGCGGTAACAAGGTTAAATCAAGCGATAATTAAAAGCAGTGATAGTAGTGAAGGTCGCGAACAGTGCGCCGGGTTAACATAAACCGTCGCGCAGCTGAGCAGAGGATGTGACGTAGTACAAGGCAACGTAGGGCAGCGGGATTGGCGCACCGAAAATGTCTACAGTGGCGTAGCATACGAAGGGGCGGAAGAAGTTGTGCGTAAACAGTAACACAAAGGAAGAGATAATGGAGGCCCTGTTAAATGAAATAAACGAAAAACTGGATAAAATGGAAGTGCCAAGTGAAAGAGTGGAAGAAAAAATAGATAAATATCAAAAAGATATGGAAGAAATTAATAAGAAAGCGAGCAACTCCAAGCAGAGAACAGGAAACTGCAAGTAAGGGTGGAACAACAAGAAAAAAGGTTGGAGTGGTTAGAGAAAGAATTACGAAAGAGGAAAATGGTAATTTACGGAATCCCGGATGCAGAGGATCAGTCGGATCTAGAACTGAGAGAAAGAGTAAGGCAGACTCTAAAGGGGATAGATGTGACAATCAACATGAAAACGGAGGTGCAGGAGATAAGAAGATTAGAAGGTTTTAATAAAGATAAAATGAGACCAACGCTGTTGGAATTGGGAATGTGGAATAAGAAGAACTAAGAAGAATTATGAACAATGCGAAAAAATTAGAGGGATCTAATATTTGGCTGGCGGGTGATCTTACAGTAAAGGAAAGGGAGCATAAGAAAGAGCTACTAGAATGTATGAAAGATATAAGAAATCAAGGTTATTTGGTCTACCTAGTAGGAAATGAATTAAAAATCAATGGGGAAAAATACACAACAGAACAACTAAGAGATGAACCGAAGAGGAAAAAGTGGGAAGATCAGGGGGAAGGCGTGGAAGCAAAAAAGGAAGAACATTTAGTCAACGCTCACCAGCAGAACTTGCGGAAGAAAGGGAGGAGAAACAAAGAAAAAGAAAAGATCATGCAGGATGGAGTCAACCATAGAGAAGGGAGCAAGGCGCTGAAATAGAACAAAGAGTGCAGAAGCCAAGAGTCTGGACTCAAACAACATTTCGCAGACAAGGCGGGGCTGGCAAAGGAGAAGAAAGTAGGGGAAAGGGGAAACAAACAACAGCAAAAAACTAATATCGTCCAAGGGGGCGGAAACAAACGAGTTGACGAACAATGTTAGTCACACGGATAACGAGAAACATAAAAGATATCGGATTCCAGAGAAAAAGAAACAAGCAAAGAAGGGCAGCATCATAATAGGATTTTGGAATGTTGGCAAACAGTAACCAGGCGACAAATATGGCATACATAGAGGCCAGAAACAAGATAAATAACATATGTAGAGAAAAAAAGCGAAAAATGTTCAATGATAAAATGGAGGAATTACAGACAAATTTCAACTACAAGAATACAAGAGAGTTTTACAAAAGTGTAAGAAAAAAAAAGCAGGGCACGTTTCGAGGAGCACGTGTGGGCTCAGAGATAACCAAGGGCAGCTATGTATGGGGGAGGCAAAGATTATGCAAATATGGGAAAGTTTTTATAAATCACTGTTAATACAACTAGAAGAAGGGACGGAGGAAATAAGGCTGGAAACGGAGGTGGGAGAGGAAGGAAAGTTGCCAACGTGGGATGAATTTACGGAGGTTATTAGAAAAATGAAAAATAACAAAACACCAGGGGAGGATGAAATAAGTATAGAGCTAATAAAGTATGCAGACGAAAAAGTGGCGACCAGAATTTTCGAGCTGATCAGGGAAGTCTGGAGAATAAAACAAATGCCCAGGGAATGGACGACGGCAATTATAAGCCCAATCTACAAAAAAGGGGACCAGGAAATCACAGAAAACTATAGACCAATATCGGTACTAAACGTAATTTACAAGATATTCTCAAGCCGAATCAATAAGAGAGTGCAGGAGGAGGCCAAAGAAGTTGTTGGTGACTATCAATGTGGGTTTAAAAAGGGTAAATCGGTGGTGGACCACATTTGGGTGATAAAGCAAATTGAAGAAATGTGTAATAGGAAAAATACAAAAATACATGCACTTTTCATAGATTTTAGGAAAGCGTATGATACAATCAAAAGAAAGCAAATAATAAGAGGGCTAATAGAGCTGAAATTCTCAAGTAATATAATCGAACTAATACGGATAACATTAGAAAATACAGCTAACAAAATAAAATTCCAGGGAATAACATCAGATAGTTTCTGCAGTAATGTAGGTCTAAGACAAGGAGACCCTTTATCGACTACCCTTTTCAACGTAGTACTAGAAGCGCTACTAAGAAGCAAGGTAAAAACTAATTATTTTATACCAAGGCATGCCTACCAATGCCTAGCATACGCGGATGATGTGGTTTTTATGTGTAGAACAAAGCAGGAGCTTAAAAGCCTAATAGAAAGATTACAAGAAAAAGCGAAAGAAATTGGTTTAGAAATTAACGGCAAGAAAACAATTTACATGATCATAGGAAGCAACGGCAATACAGGAAGTGAAATACTAACAGTTAAAAAGGGCAAGGGGGAAGTGCATTTAACGGCGCAAAATGAGACAAAATACCTAGGGGTGAAAATTACAAAGCAGGGAGGGTATAAAGAGGAAATTATAGCAAGATTAGCGGCAGGGTCAAGATGTGTAGGTGCCTACAACAAACTATTAGGGAATAAAAATGTATACAGAAAAATGAAAGAATGTATAAAACTATTATAAGACCTGTAATAATAAGCCCTCACTCTGTATATTATCTTTATTATTTGAATACAAGCTGTGACGCAACAACATACATGAACAAGCGCGTAAACGTGACTGACCCAAATTATTCATACATATTGGTCAGCGTAATGTTTTCCTACTCTAAGTATAAGAATATTATGTTGCATGCCCTTTCTTTTTTTTCTTTTAAACTAAAAAACTTAAACCCTTAAACATTTACTGTTAAAGGTAACAAACAAATTACAAATTATGACATTATATAATCATCCAAATAGGCGGGCTTTTTAATAGCTCTTTTGAATCGAAGTCCAGTGTTTATAGTTACTTCTGAACTTGACCCGGCACTTTTTATTAGATCATCACTATTCGGAAACGATTTATTTAATTGCTCTGCTTTATTTTCCGTCACTTCCGGCACTTTTGTTTCACAACTTTTATTTAATGCTTCTTTGTTGTTACTGTAATTAGAAACCGCATTTTCTGGCTCAGTTGTAGCTGGCGTTTTAAATACCTTTAAATGCACTCTATTTCTTCTTAAAGGCGTACCATCTTCCGTGATAATTTCGTATGAATCTGGTTCCCTACACTTTGCTGTAATTTTAGCCGGTGTCCAATTTCTTGTGTTATTTTGAACCAACACTTGCTGATTGATGTCAAGGTCGGGCAGTGTGTGAGCAATTCGATCGTAAAATTGCTTCTGTTTCCTTTGGGTTTCCTTGATCCTTTGATGAGGTTCACTACATTCGTATTTAGGAGTTAATACTGTTTTAGTCATTAATGGGTCAGATCTTAATTTTCTGCCCATCAATAGTTCTGCTGGAGATGGCAAATTGTTCTTAGGGGTTGTGTTAAGATTAAGGATTGCATAAGGGATGCTTCCATTAGATTTTAATGCTTTTAAAATTAAACCTTTCACTGTCTGAACTGTTCGCTCAACCAATCCATTACTTTTTGGGTAGTTCGGGCTGGATGTTGTGTGTTTAATATCGCAGAGTTTTAAGAATGCTTTAAAACTTGTTGAACTAAATGGCGGACCATTATCGCTCATAATTTCTTGTGGTATTCCGAAATAAGGAAATGTGTCTTCTATTACACTTATAACGGTATTTGCATTTTTTGATGCGACTCTTTTGACGACGATGAACTTGGAGAAATAGTCAACCATTACTAAATAGTCTGTTGATTTGATATAAGCAAAATCCATTCCAATTTTTGACCACGGCAATTCAGGAATTTGATGAGAGTTTAATGGTTGTTTCGGATTAGCCTTTGTATACATCTGACAAATTCTGCATTTTAATACAAGCTCTTCGATGTCCTTTAACATTCCTGGCCAATATAATGCTGCTTTTGCTTTGTTCTGACATGCCGTAACCCCTTGGTGAGAATCATGTAGTTTATGAAGAACCTGCCTCGTTTCGTTCTGAGGAATTACAATTTTATTTCCACGGAATAAAATACCATCAGCATAATGTAATTCTTCCTTTATATCCCACCGCTGCCACCATGTAATAATAAGCCCTCACTCTGTATATTATCTTTATTATTTGAATACAAGCTGTGACGCAACAACATACATGAACAAGCGCGTAAACGTGACTGACCCAAATTATTCATACATATTGGTCAGCGTAATGTTTTCCTACTCTAAGTATAAGAATATTATGTTACAAGACCAACGGTAATATTTGCAGCAGAAACATGGGCGACAGACGGAGAAACGGAAAATAAGCTGGAAGTATGGGAAAGGAAGGTTTTAAGAAAGATATATGGAGGAGTAAAAGAAAGAGATAGCTCGAGGAGACGGACAAATCAAGAACTTCAGTGTAGATTAAGGTGGCTAGGGCATATAGTGCATGTGAAAGAAGGTGAACTGGGGAAAAAAGTGTACGGGGCAAATTGGTATGGAAAAAACAGGAGGGGCAGACCAAGGAGAACGTGGCAGGACTGAGTAAATAAAGACAGAACTATTAAAAGTGAGAGATTGGGAGGAGCTAGCTAAAAACAGGAAGTTATGGAGGCAGAAAATAAATAGTATAAGTTAAAATCTGTAGTTTTCTAACTTTAGCCAAAGGTCTACAGGCCTGTAGTGCTGTCAATAAATAAATAAAATGTACCAGATATTGCTTCAGTCAACAAAACAGACATTGTAATGGTTCTACCACAACCCGCAATGTATGGTAAAACTAAAAGACAGCAATCTTTGTTATCTTTTTCTATAAATTTAGGGTGTTATAATATTAATTAGCCATGTCTCACTGTACCCACCCAAGGGGGAACAGTGAGACAAATGTTTTATACAAAGTATTATTTTATTATGTTAACAAGATAAGTTTTTTTTAATAAATATTGTTTTAAACTAGTGCATAAAGGTTGTGTCTTGCAAATAAAACTGTTACTTTTGTATTTCTATAATAAATAAAGTCAAAAAAAATTTGTTTACCCCACTAGTGGGGTACTTTTAACCAAAAACATGTTGCTATAAATTATAAATAAAAGTTAAAACTATTTTGTTTTCTTTATGCTATCATATGTAAGAGTTGTGGTAAAGGTGTCATTAACCGTTAGTAATATCAAATTGCTTACTTTAAAACGTTAAACAAGTTTTTTTATTATACCGGGTGGCCGGGCTTAAAGGTGTACATAGGGATTTAATATTGTATTGAACGTTTCTGATGATTCCTGCTCGCCAATTCAACTTACAGGAATGGTAATGGTATTAATTGAAAGGTAAAGTGATTGCGCTTCAAATGGCGCTACTAATAAAATTAAATGTGCTATACTTATTTTAAAATATCTATTTCAAATTTTGTGATTTTTAAATATGACGTGCCATGATTTTCAAATTTTTGTTAAATTAGTTGTCATTTACAGAAATCCACTAATTTACGCCAACCAAATTATCAAATTTTTTGACAAATGCTTTAAAATTTGAAAATCATGGCACGTCATATTTAAAAATCGTAAAATGTTCAATCGTTATTTTAAAATAAATTTAGCACATTTAATTTTATTATTAGCGTCATTTGAAGCGCAATCATTTTACCTTTCAATTAATACCATTACCATTCCTGTAAGTTGAATTGGCTAGCAGGAATCAGCAGAAATGTTCAATATTATGTTAAATCCCTATGTACACCTTTGAGACCGGCCACCCGGTATATAAAAAAATAGCTAAATGTGCCCCACTTCCCCCTACGAAGTTACCTAACAAACTGCTAACTAAGGTTGGTGCAACCGGGCCTAAGTGTTCAATTTACTGTTTCTTATTAAAGAGACACCTCATTTCGTTGTTTTTTATATAGCTCCCAATCATATATGTACGTTATTTGTGATCTTAAATCGACTGTAAAAATAATCCGTAGTTTTCATTTTATTTATTAGGCAAAAAGAACATATCCGTTGTTATAAATATAAACATGCACATAAATCAAATTATGCTAAACATTTGTTAGAACAAAATCACACATTAACATCTAATAATACAATTAAATTTTTACACTTTTCTGATAACAAAAATAAATTAAACATTTTAGAAGCTTTTGAAATTTCTAAACACACAAAAAACAACATACCTTTAATGAATGAGCAAATTGAACTCTTAGATTCTCCTTTACTGAAGATTTTGGAATAAATATCTTTTTAAAAACACTGATAAGCGACTGACCTCCGACGGGTTGATTGGGGCCAGTTGCTTCACGCAGTGTTAAAATAATAGAATCAAGCAGTTACTGTATAAATCATTTTGCATTTGTTATTTAATATCTTATAAATGCTTTTGACAATGGCACATTGACGCCGAAATACGTATAAAGCAAAATCAATATTGTTATTCCAGTTAAAATCGATATTTTATTTGATATTTATATTTCTATATATGTTTCATTACTTCCTTTTATACATACCATCTACTAGTATATCTATATGTGTTGAGGCAGACGGCGAATTCGGTCCGCGGCCGTAGTATTTGAACATATCGCATATATAGGTTTTAACTAATAAGTGCGAAAAAATTCTGAAGGTGATTCTACATCGAAAATTAGCATAAGCCTTATTTTTCACGAGTAGCATAGCGCCCCCCTTTCTGGATACATCTCTAGCACTAAAAGACGCTATGTTGTAGTCTAATAACCCAAAGCTATGAACAAGGTTGTTTATGAGACCGTGTTCGTTAATACTAACTAATATATCTATATCAAACTGATCAAGGATTAGCTCAAGATTTTCCACGTTATGTTTAATTCCATTAATATTAAGATGCATCAGAGACCATGAATTAATGGAAGTAATGGAATTAAACGTCGACGAGTTGGAATCTAAAAAGAATGGTCAGACTTATCTACACCTAGTACTACAGTCGCATCTGGAGCGCTCGCCAAGTTAGGGTACAGTTCACTTGCCATGTATAACTTTTCACTAGAGGAATTTTAGTGGAAATTTTCCCTGCTAAGCCAATAGACATTCCCCACCACTCTGTCAGCGCGCTCTTAACATGAATATAAAGGAAAAACAACGCCAAACTACTACTTACTTCTTCGCAAAATTGTTTTACGAAAATTTTACAATTTAACCAACATTAATAAGCAAAATATCCCAAATTGAAAGAAAGAACATTCGAACTAATAAAATACATATAATACATTCAGAAAACTCCCGTGACATTTAATGTATTAAATGGAAAAATCAGTTGGTTAACAAAAAAAAATCTCTATTAGCTATTAGTAATCAAAGCCACATTTTCAAAAATTTATAGTGATTTTGATACTAGCCAACTAAATTTTCTATTTGACACTTTAAACGTCACGGTAGTTTTCTGAATTGATTATATGATCTAAGTTTTACTTATAAGTTATTCAAAATAAAATTGAAACTGCACTTGCGTTGCCGTCATGTTCGTCCGTCCACAATGAATGATCTCACTAAACTGATTAGACATTCATTGTGGAAAAAACAAACATGAAGAAAAAACAAGTACAAAACACTAAAAAAAGTTGGAATAAATGGAATTAAGATTTTCAATATCTGTCTTATAATTTATCGATTTAGGGCTTTTTTTAATTTCAATCATTTCATATAAGAGTCTCTTATGCTAATTACTTTCTTTATGTAAGATTTTAGGAGTGTTGAAATTAAAGTTATAAAGATTTTTTTAGGCGACTACGATAAAAACAGCTGTTTTACGTATCTTTTGACAGCCGTAAAGTGTCAATTTGTAGTAGGCATTTGTCAATTTCTATTTTGCGGTCGCAAATGGTTTTTTTCGGCCGCAAATGGTTTTTCTCGGCCGCTTTTACTTTTTCGGCCGCTGATTTATAATTTTATTTCATACTGCATCGTAACACCCATGTTTAAGTTAACGATTTGAGTCCGGTAAATAAGACTTTACGGTATCAGGTCCGGTAAAAACTTTTACCGGACTCAAATGAAATAAATCGATAATCACACTTTTATTACTAAAAAACTACAAAATTAATAAATATGACAATTAACAATAAAGTAAATATTAAAATTGACATTAATTGTGCAATAAATTTACGAAGAACTTCGTCAAAAATGTTATAATTTTCTCCCGTTTTGACAAGGCAAACTATCAAAAAACAAACACTTCCATTTCATAGATGTCCATATTATGAATTCAAATTTTTATTTTTTATTTTTTCAATTTTAAACAAAGATTTAGTGCCTGCAGTATGAAATAAAACGCATTACGACATACGTCCGGTAAACTCTTGCAGCAACTCGTCTCAAAATTCCTGACTCGGTTCCTTCGTCGCCTCGTCCTTAAACATTTCAACTCGTTACTGTAAAACTGAGTTTACCATACTTATAACGTAAATTACTATTTTAGTCGACTATGATAAAGGTCACGTGACCAAATGTCATTGGAATATTTAGATAAAAATTTAAATTTGTTAATAAAATTTGTAATATTCGCCTAAAAAATGTTGTTTGCACCTCTGCCAAAAAGTCCTTTTTCGTCCTTCCCTGTTTTCTGGTCTCGGCTTTGCCTCGACCAGAAAAACAGTCGCGGCCGAGAAAGATTTACTTTTTGGCCATGATACAAAAATAACTATTAACGGCATGATCTGACAAAGCAGTGTTAGGTTTATTGGGTGTGGAAATTTTGATTTTAGTTGAATTTTTGTGTTGATTGATTCGTTTTTTTTAAATTTGTTTCGTCTGTTCAATGTAGTTTGCAGTACAATCATTACAGTCCAATTGATAAATTAGATTTGATTCAAAGTTAATATCTATTTTGTCTTTTAAATTACTGAAAAAATTGTTACCAATAGTGTTATGGTTTTCAATTTTCAATTTAATAGTTTTAAAAATATTATTTCCTTACCATACATTCCTAATTTATCTAATCAATTAAAAAAAAATTTAAATAAATTCATACTGCCGTTTATGCATGATTTAACGTTCACTTAATTTAAGGATTTAATTTAAGAAGTTCGTAACTTTCAACTTCTTAAATTAAATCTACGTTAAATTGCTGCGCGCGCATCGGTTGCCAATGGCAACGCGCGTCATGAACGTAAATATACGTAACATAACCATAGAACATAACCTTGCTTCTATTCGAACAAGTTTTGAAAAGTTTTTGTGAATTATTGTGTTTGTGTGTGATACCTACAAGAAAAAATGTCAGGGTATGAAGCCGAGTGGGATGATACAACGCTTGTAGGTTTAGTACAGCAGTTTGGCAACTTGTACGATAAATGAAATAAAGATTTTAAAAATAAAGTAGCCCGAGACAATTCTTGGAAGTCCGTAGGAATTATCATGGCTCGAACGGGTAAGCAGATTGTAGCAATAAGCTCTTTTTCCACAAATTGCTATAATAATAATAATAATAATAATAATAATAAGTTTATTATTAGCATTTTTGCTAATTATATTTTTAGCAAAAGAGTGTGAACAACGATGGGCCGTTCTTCGCAATCGCTATGCGAAAGAAAAGCGACAAGAGAAGCTAGAAGACCGTTCGGGAACAGGAGCATCCCACCGGGTGCCGTGGCATCTTTAAGTGCTCTGGATTTTTTGTCCAGCCATATAGCAAGCAGAAGGTAAGCTATTGAAAATGCTATCAAATGCACAGTATAATACATTTTTATATAATAGGCCAAGAACCGGAAACTACCCGACTACCTCGCAGGAGCCAGGATGTTTAAATAATGCATGGGACCCACTCAACGTTATAATTACGGAAGCTACCGAATTTATGGAAAGCAACCAAGAGTTGGAGTCACCATTGATCCCAGTAGTAGTGCCTGCTAGTGCTGTTAGTAGTAGCAGTAAGGTAACCCCAAGCCGGAATCGAAAACGTGCTCATGTCGATAATGACACAATGCAATCGGCTATAATGGGCATTTCAAAGTATTTTGAGAATTCCAATAACGAGGCCGATGAAGATGAGGTTTTTGGCGAAACTGTGTCGTGCATGCTAAAGTACGTACACAATAAGCGTGCCAAAAAAAATGTAAAACTAGAAATAATCAAGTTGTTAACAGAAGCAGATGATTCTGAATAATTATTATTATTCAGAATCGTCTGTTTCTGTTAACAACTTATTAATATAATAATAATAATTATTTTTTATATATATTTAGGTATTTATTATATCATTATAGGTATGTACGTGCCTTAAAAAAATCATTAAAGGTAGGCTGTGAACTTATTATAAAGTTGTCCACATGCAATCAGTAATAGAGATATTACTTATACAGGATATAGAAATAATGAATATTAAATAAAATATAAGCATATAAGATATTTAATAATAAATACCTATTATTTATTATTATATATCTTATATGCGTTTGACAATGGCACATTGATGCATTAAGCAAATAAATCTTATTATTTCAAGTTAAAATCGATATTTTATTTAATATTTATTATTTCTATAATTATGGATTTTAACAAAGTAACGCTTGAAAACGTCAATAAATTATACAGGCTGTTTCGCGAGGAAATGGAAATATTTTAAGGAGATGTCTAGGAAGCCAAAATAAGTTCATAAGTAAACAAATAGCATTAATTTACAATAAATTTTGTGTAACATTTTTAAAGAAAAATGTACTACCTATCAATAAATTTTATAACTAAAGTTTATATTTTCAAATTAGAATCAATAACAGCTTACCCCAAATGAGTTTTTTTAAGGCACGGTACAAATTACAAAATTAGAATTGTAGAATAAATGATCATTTAATTTAATTTTAAAAAGTATTGGCTGAATAAAATAAATGTGATGTTATTTGAGAAATAAGGCAGCCATTTAAATTATAGGTAAACAAAAATTCATAAAATTAAAAATTATATATATTTCAGTAGTTTAAACTACCTTCTTCAGTAATGAAAATAAATAACAATTACATTTAACAAATCATATTTACTACGTTGTACTGAAATTTTATTTTATTTCAGTACAACGTAGTAAATATGATTTGTTAAATGTAATTGTTATTTATTTTCATTGGCTACTGAAGAAGGTAGTTTAAACTACTGAAATATATATAATTTTTAATTTTATGAATTTTTGTTTACCTATAATTTAAATGGCATGGCTGCCTTATTTCTCAAATAACATCACATAACATTGAAATAAATAAATATTGTATTATTGTGCAATTAAAAATTAGTTGGCAGTGATCCTCGTAATATGTGTTCTTCTTGCCATGGAACACTTCCAGCCGGTGATATAAAGTAATCCGCAAGTTGAATTCGATTATGTATATAATTCCTGGATGAATTATTGGAACCCACACGTCTTATCCTTTGAAAAGGTTCGGCTTCATCTCTCCATCTTCCTGGTTGGAGTTTTCCATTAGCATCAACATAGTCCACATATCCAGGAGGACAATATTGGCTATGCTGTGTACTAGTATTACTTAGAGCATTTTTAGCAAAGTTGTGTAATACCACTACAGCTTTAACAAATTTGTCAATATTTTCGATGTTAGCAATTATTGGTCTCCTTAAAATCCTCCATCTTTGAGCCAAAATTCCGAAGGCACTTTCAATAGTTCTGCGTGCCCTAGATAGCCGATAATTAAAAATTAACTGCATGTCCGTTAGCTGCTGCTGTCCAAATGGGCGCATAATATTTTCATGCAGTGGAAAAGCAGCATCTGCTATTAGAAAATGTGGCAAAGATGTACTGCAACCTGGCAGTGATTTTGGATCTGGTATGTTTAATCTGTACTGCAACAGAGCTTTACCAAATCCACTTTCGGTGAAAACTGTGCTGTCGTGATTGGACCCAGTTACACCAATATCCACAAATGTGAAATTGTAATCAGCATCACAAGTTGCCAGGTGGAAAACCTTTACTGCAAATATTTTCTTACCTGAAAAATTTTTTATAGTTGAAAAAGTCTGACCCTGAATGTTTTGGTGCTTGAATCCGTATGTGTTTTCCATCTAATGCCCCGATGCAGTTGGGCATATTCCATTTTTGGTAAAACCCTGTTGCGATGTTTTGAAAATCTTGTTTTGTAGGAGCTGATAAATACATTGGTTGTAATACTGTCCAAATTGCATCACATGTTTCTTTAACAATGCAATGAACAGTGGTTTTGCCAATCATGTAGTTCCATGCCATTTCCTGCATGGAACACCCTTCTGATAAGAAACTAAAAAAATAATTATTTTTGTAGCTAGTTACCTATGTTTGCCAATGGTTATTATACTAGATAGAAAAATTTCAACTTACTGCAATGTAATTATCAAACGTTCCTCAACACTCACTGGCCTCTTCGCAATGTTTTTTTTCAAAAACGGTGTTAATAAAGCTACTAAATGTTGAAATTGAGGGACCGTTAACCTGGTATACTTAAAAAATTGTTCGGAGTCATGGTCTTTCATGAACCTTTCCACCGTTTGAAATTGACTGAATTGTAATTTTTGTCTATTCAACGGGCGTACAGCATATCGGCGGTGTCTTTTTTTCTTCAGCATGCAATGGTATAAAACCACCACTGCTGCTGCCGCTGCAGCTATCCGTTGCTGTTTCTTTCTACGAGACATACTTCTAACTTCTAAAAATGTACATATTATATATTTTAGTTTTTTAAACAAGTTGCGTGAATGTTTGAAATGTAGGTACTTGTACCTTATTAACACTCTTTTTGCTATATTACTACCACGAAACATACAATTACCATTAAGAAACGCGGGAATGCGCCAAAAACCAGATGCGGCTAACCGAGTTTCGCACCAGTAGCGTATCGTGAACGAAAGTATTAATTTTCTTTGTTTGCCTATTTATTTTCTTGTTAAAATACATTTTTAAAGGTTTATTATTGCACCAAAAGTCATAAATAATTAATAAACTTCTAGAAAACCAGTCAAAGTTAACTTAGTTCAGAATAAATTATATGATAAAGTCAACAAATGTTTACCGACGCCACTGCCTTTCAAGGTAAAATGGAGAATTAACACCGATAATACAGTTTTCTGGGTTACCGGTATTACATCGTTGTATTCTTAAGTTAAAATTAAATGCTGCATAAACGACATAATATTAAATTAAATCCTTAAATTAAGTTCTTAAATTAAGTTCTGCATAAACCAAGCCTTAATTACGGGTATTTGAATGTTTACCATCCAATTCTTACGGAAACCACCGCTGGCGGCGCTGGCAAGCAATATTCGCATATTCGCAACCTGCCTACAAACGAACGCGTTTTTTTACTCTAATCCACTCAAATCGAATAGGAACAGACAAACGAACAAACCTACTTGATAGTTTGCATAATATCTAATACTTAATTAATACAACAAATACGCCAACAAAAAAAAGAACTGAACGCAGCCAGCGCGGCGGTCTTTACCTTTTACAAAATGAAATTACCGAACACAGCTATAATTCAAGTAAACAAATGTAACAAGCCGCCAACCAATATTTTATAATTTCAAACAGAAGCAAAATTCGTTTTTAATATAATGGCAAAGGAAATCGAGCAGATAATAGCTATTTATGTAACAAGTACATAATCTAAGACTTTATTTGGCGAGTCTGTTTTATTGACGAGCGAGCTTGCGAGCGAGGCTAATAAAGATGACGAGTCAATAAAGTCAGATTATGTACGAATTGCATACAAAGCTTTATGTTCGACTGCTAAAATTGGTTCATTATCGAAAAAAATTCAATTTATAAATTTGATATCTATTCTTGACAGACAAAAATTTGGCTTGTAATATATAGTTGCCATTGGAAAACTGAATATATCACAGTGTGCTTTTGCTGTTGCTTAGCTACTTGTTTATAAAATAGCTAGTAGTTGTTTTTAGAAAAGCAATTTATGTAAATTTTGTAAAAGAAATAGGTAGTTAAAATACTCGAAGAAATGGATGGTGTTTTAACTAAAATGCAAACGAATAGTTCTAACGAAGAAACTAACGAGGAAATTAAAAATATCGCTGCTACTGCTAAAGATTCCCTATTACCATTAAAATCCAGGCATTTATACGAAGAAACATATAATGCGTATCGTAAATGGTGTTCTAATAAGAAAATTAAAACTTGTGAAGACAGCATCTTAGCGTATTTTAACAGCGATCTTTCCCGGTATAAAAGTTCATCGCTATGGAGTAAATATTCGATGCTACGATTGACTATAAATCTACGTGAGGGAGTTGACATTAGTAAATTTCCAAGTGTCATTCCTTTTTTGAAACGAAAAGGAGAAGGATATAAACCTAAAAAGTCCCTTACATTGACTAAGGATCATATAGACGAATTTTTGATTAAAGCTGACAATAAGGAACATTTATTTAACAAGGTATGAATGTTTTACTTAATGACGTTTTGTTTTGAACATCTAATACCTAGTAAAAACATAATTTGTTGTAGGTTGTCCTCATATTTGGTGTGGCTGGTGCCTGCAGACGTCAAGAATTAGTGACGTTATTGACAACATGTGTTGAAGATTGTAAAACACATTTTTTAGTTAAACTTGAAGACACCAAAACCAAAGCAGATCGGTCTTTTATAATAGTTCCAGGTAAACTTGAAAATATTAATCTACTTGAACTTGTTAGAGGATACATGGCACTTCGACCAACCAGGACACCACACAAAAGGTTTTTTATCAATTACATTAAAGAAAAATGTACTGTACTGTACTGCAGCCATTTAAATTATAGGTAAACAAAAATTCATAAAATTAAAAATTATATATATTTCAGTAGTTTAAACTACCTTCTTCAGTAATGAAAATAAATAACAATTACATTTAACAAATCATATTTACTACGTTGTACTGAAATTTTATTTTATTTCAGTACAACGTAGTAAATATGATTTGTTAAATGTAATTGTTATTTATTTTCATTGGCTACTGAAGAAGGTAGTTTAAACTACTGAAATATATATAATTTTTAATTTTATGAATTTTTGTTTACCTATAATTTAAATGGCATGGCTGCCTTATTTCTCAAATAACATCACATAACATTGAAATAAATAAATATTGTATTATTGTGCAATTAAAAATTAGTTGGCAGTGATCCTCGTAATATGTGTTCTTCTTGCCATGGAACACTTCCAGCCGGTGATATAAAGTAATCCGCAAGTTGAATTCGATTATGTATATAATTCCTGGATGAATTATTGGAACCCACACGTCTTATCCTTTGAAAAGGTTCGGCTTCATCTCTCCATCTTCCTGGTTGGAGTTTTCCATTAGCATCAACATAGTCCACATATCCAGGAGGACAATATTGGCTATGCTGTGTACTAGTATTACTTAGAGCATTTTTAGCAAAGTTGTGTAATACCACTACAGCTTTAACAAATTTGTCAATATTTTCGATGTTAGCAATTATTGGTCTCCTTAAAATCCTCCATCTTTGAGCCAAAATTCCGAAGGCACTTTCAATAGTTCTGCGTGCCCTAGATAGCCGATAATTAAAAATTAACTGCATGTCCGTTAGCTGCTGCTGTCCAAATGGGCGCATAATATTTTCATGCAGTGGAAAAGCAGCATCTGCTATTAGAAAATGTGGCAAAGATGTACTGCAACCTGGCAGTGATTTTGGATCTGGTATGTTTAATCTGTACTGCAACAGAGCTTTACCAAATCCACTTTCGGTGAAAACTGTGCTGTCGTGATTGGACCCAGTTACACCAATATCCACAAATGTGAAATTGTAATCAGCATCACAAGTTGCCAGGTGGAAAACCTTTACTGCAAATATTTTCTTACCTGAAAAATTTTTTATAGTTGAAAAAGTCTGACCCTGAATGTTTTGGTGCTTGAATCCGTATGTGTTTTCCATCTAATGCCCCGATGCAGTTGGGCATATTCCATTTTTGGTAAAACCCTGTTGCGATGTTTTGAAAATCTTGTTTTGTAGGAGCTGATAAATACATTGGTTGTAATACTGTCCAAATTGCATCACATGTTTCTTTAACAATGCAATGAACAGTGGTTTTGCCAATCATGTAGTTCCATGCCATTTCCTGCATGGAACACCCTTCTGATAAGAAACTAAAAAAATAATTATTTTTGTAGCTAGTTACCTATGTTTGCCAATGGTTATTATACTAGATAGAAAAATTTCAACTTACTGCAATGTAATTATCAAACGTTCCTCAACACTCACTGGCCTCTTCGCAATGTTTTTTTTCAAAAACGGTGTTAATAAAGCTACTAAATGTTGAAATTGAGGGACCGTTAACCTGGTATACTTAAAAAATTGTTCGGAGTCATGGTCTTTCATGAACCTTTCCACCGTTTGAAATTGACTGAATTGTAATTTTTGTCTATTCAACGGGCGTACAGCATATCGGCGGTGCCTTTTTTTCTTCAGCATGCAATGGTATAAAACCACCACTGCTGCTGCCGCTGCAGCTATCCGTTGCTGTTTCTTTCTACGAGACATACTTCTAACTTCTAAAAATGTACATATTATATATTTTAGTTTTTTAAACAAGTTGCGTGAATGTTTGAAATGTAGGTACTTGTACCTTATTAACACTCTTTTTGCTATATTACTACCACGAAACATACAATTACCATTAAGAAACGCGGGAATGCGCCAAAAACCAGATGCGGCTAACCGAGTTTCGCACCAGTAGCGTATCGTGAACGAAAGTATTAATTTTCTTTGTTTGCCTATTTATTTTCTTGTTAAAATACATTTTTAAAGGTTTATTATTGCACCAAAAGTCATAAATAATTAATAAACTTCTAGAAAACCAGTCAAAGTTAACTTAGTTCAGAATAAATTATATGATAAAGTCAACAAATGTTTACCGACGCCACTGCCTTTCAAGGTAAAATGGAGAATTAACACCGATAATACAGTTTTCTGGGTTACCGGTATTACATCGTTGTATTCTTAAGTTAAAATTAAATGCTGCATAAACGACATAATATTAAATTAAATCCTTAAATTAAGTTCTTAAATTAAGTTCTGCATAAACCAAGCCTTAATTACGGGTATTTGAATGTTTACCATCCAATTCTTACGGAAACCACCGCTGGCGGCGCTGGCAAGCAATATTCGCATATTCGCAACCTGCCTACAAACGAACGCGTTTTTTTACTCTAATCCACTCAAATCGAATAGGAACAGACAAACGAACAAACCTACTTGATAGTTTGCATAATATCTAATACTTAATTAATACAACAAATACGCCAACAAAAAAAAGAACTGAACGCAGCCAGCGCGGCGGTCTTTACCTTTTACAAAATGAAATTACCGAACACAGCTATAATTCAAGTAAACAAATGTAACAAGCCGCCAACCAATATTTTATAATTTCAAACAGAAGCAAAATTCGTTTTTAATATAATGGCAAAGGAAATCGAGCAGATAATAGCTATTTATGTAACAAGTACATAATCTAAGACTTTATTTGGCGAGTCTGTTTTATTGACGAGCGAGCTTGCGAGCGAGGCTAATAAAGATGACGAGTCAATAAAGTCAGATTATGTACGAATTGCATACAAAGCTTTATGTTCGACTGCTAAAATTGGTTCATTATCGAAAAAAATTCAATTTATAAATTTGATATCTATTCTTGACAGACAAAAATTTGGCTTGTAATATATAGTTGCCATT
The DNA here is from genome assembly GCA_963082805.1 of Hemicrepidius hirtus. Taxonomy (NCBI): domain Eukaryota; kingdom Metazoa; phylum Arthropoda; class Insecta; order Coleoptera; family Elateridae; genus Hemicrepidius; species Hemicrepidius hirtus. The sequence goes on along the minus strand of OY720161.1, from coordinate 29,390,863 downwards.
GGAAAACTGAATATATCACAGTGTGCTTTTGCTGTTGCTTAGCTACTTGTTTATAAAATAGCTAGTAGTTGTTTTTAGAAAAGCAATTTATGTAAATTTTGTAAAAGAAATAGGTAGTTAAAATACTCGAAGAAATGGATGGTGTTTTAACTAAAATGCAAACGAATAGTTCTAACGAAGAAACTAACGAGGAAATTAAAAATATCGCTGCTACTGCTAAAGATTCCCTATTACCATTAAAATCCAGGCATTTATACGAAGAAACATATAATGCGTATCGTAAATGGTGTTCTAATAAGAAAATTAAAACTTGTGAAGACAGCATCTTAGCGTATTTTAACAGCGATCTTTCCCGGTATAAAAGTTCATCGCTATGGAGTAAATATTCGATGCTACGATTGACTATAAATCTACGTGAGGGAGTTGACATTAGTAAATTTCCAAGTGTCATTCCTTTTTTGAAACGAAAAGGAGAAGGATATAAACCTAAAAAGTCCCTTACATTGACTAAGGATCATATAGACGAATTTTTGATTAAAGCTGACAATAAGGAACATTTATTTAACAAGGTATGAATGTTTTACTTAATGACGTTTTGTTTTGAACATCTAATACCTAGTAAAAACATAATTTGTTGTAGGTTGTCCTCATATTTGGTGTGGCTGGTGCCTGCAGACGTCAAGAATTAGTGACGTTATTGACAACATGTGTTGAAGATTGTAAAACACATTTTTTAGTTAAACTTGAAGACACCAAAACCAAAGCAGATCGGTCTTTTATAATAGTTCCAGGTAAACTTGAAAATATTAATCTACTTGAACTTGTTAGAGGATACATGGCACTTCGACCAACCAGGACACCACACAAAAGGTTTTTTATCAATTACATTAAAGAAAAATGTACTGTTCAGCCCGTCGGAATACACAAAATCGGTAATGTGGCAGCTGTGGTTGCCAAATGTCTAGGTGTAGAAAATCCTTCTTCATATACGGGTCATTGCTTTAGGCGCACCTCAGCTACCCTTCTAGCAAATGCAGGAGCCAATATGGAGGGAATAAAAAGACATGGGGGTTGGCGCTCATCTACAATGGCGGAGGGCTATATTGATGATTGTGAAAATACCAAAATTAGCGTTGCAAAGAAGATCCTAGGCGAGGTATCTGGTGAAGAACCTTCTACTTCCAGCGTCTCTGTAGTGGGTCAAGAAAACTCAAGAATTTCGGAAGTAACAAGAAAAAGCAACGAAATTGTAGGGATAAATATTTCTAGTAACAATCATTGTGTTATAAATATTAACAACCATTATTATAACAATCAGGTATAGTATACATATTTGTTATATTTAGTTAAAATGTATTTAGGTACTTACAATGTAATAAATTTAAATGGATTTATTCTGACATTTATTTTGACATTGACAGATAACGTACAGGTAGTACCTACTTTATAGTACTAGTAAAATAAAGTAACTTTATTTTACTAGTACTATAAAGAACTACTTTATGACCGCAAAACTATGTCATAAACAGTACTTTATAATGCAGTCGTACATAAAAACCATTTACAAATGAATCACCAAACAATGTAAGTAACCCTTTTAATTTTTCTTAAACAATGAATAATTCAACATAACCTCATAATTTTCCGAGGTAAAATAAAAAATGTAGGTAATTATAACAAAATAGTTATTTGTGTACTAAGTTAGGAAAAGTAAGATTTTTCCGTTTTAGACATTTTTTTGATCGAGGCCGGAGGCCGAGATCAAAAACACGTCGTGAACGGAAAAATCTGATTTTCCTAACGAATTGCACACATAATTTTTTCTAATTCGGTATAATAATTTTACTTTCTGAAAGGCCGAGATGAAAAAATCGTCTAAAACGAAAAAATCAAAACGTCAAAAACGGAACAAAAAAACGTCTGAAACGAAAAAATCAAAACGTCTGAAACCGAAAAAATAACCTAAAACAATTTTCGATACAAGTTAGGAAAAATAGTACTTCTCCTAACTGAAATGAATGTTGATAAGTAAGAATTTTCGATACCGAATTAGGAAAAAATATATAATCCTAGGCGATTCAAATTAACTTTTCCCGCGCAATCGCAATCAGCTGATCGAGCTCTAAACGGGTCGATTGACAGAGCGTATCTGTGTTTTCATGAGGCTTGTTCGTTTGTCTGCACTAAACTGCATGGAACAGGAAACAAACAACATGCTATCTCTTTTTAATGCACCAACACCGTATCTAGCCATCTTTTTCTGTTTCCTGTTCGGAGCAGTTTAGTGCAGACAAACGAACAAACCTATGGTGTTTTCCATAGGTGTTTTCGTTATCGAATTTGATTGAATTCCGTGTTCGTTTTTATTCTAGATTCTACGATGGCCGTTTGTGATAAACTAAGTTTGTTTAGTGTCTTCAGTTATTTAGATGCTACTCTAGGTAAGAAAAAGGTTTTATATAGTAAAAACCCAGGAACTATTTAAATTAAAAGATAGGTTATGAGTGTGAATCAATATTTAATTCGCAATATTAATATAATATAACTCTTATATCTGATATTAAAAATTAAATTTAAATGTTTTAAACAATTCTATATATAGTATAGTGTTTTATTGACATAGTATTTACTAATTTTTAGCCAGCCGTAATATTCGTGAAGGAGAAGCAGTTCTTAATTCTGGACATGTCGTTTTATGTGGAAGTACGAATGTAGACAACGAAAACGTACATTTTGTAAGTTTATGCTTGCAAACATCCGCATTGACTTCGTCTCCGCATGAAATCTCTGGAGTACTTGTAAGAATTGAGGGAGGTTTTAATATTGAAGTGGTAACTTGTAGCTGCAAAGCTGGACTTGGTGGAAAGTGCAAACATATCGCTGCTACACTATTGTTCTTAACAAGGTTGTATTTTATAGATTTAAGTACGACCAAATCGAGGTCTTTGTGATTGGGAATAAATCTACCCGTTTTAATTTAGTTTGTTTCTTTTTTTTGCCGTTTATATTTATTGCAGACATGATGTCTCCGCATTGGAAGTGTTGTCAGCCACTGATTTGAAATGTTTGTGGAATAAACAAAAAAATCCAAAAATGGACAAATATAAACCATCTCCTATTAGTGATTGGGACTGTCTCCAAAATCACGATTTCAGCGTGGATACTAACATGGAAGAATCGGAGGCTAATGAAATCAGAAACATGTTGATAGAAGCTTTGCCAAATTCATCCTTATCGGTCCATAGGTTATTTTTATAGAAATACATTTCTTTTATTCTTATATATTGTATTAATGTTTTAGGAAAAGGTATCAAAACAAGCCTATAGAAGTGAAACCACAGAACATGCCTAAGAAACAAAAAATAAATTCACTGCTGGTGAACATTTTTCAGAAAGCCGAAGGGTCCGAACTTATGCTGGAGTTAAGCAAAGTAGAAGTAGCCCCGTTAAAACGTTGTTGTTCCACCTTTTACAATACGATTCAGTGTGGAAATTCATTTGGTTTGTGTGAGGAAACCAGCGACAATTTCAAGATGTGGCAACAACAACGTCAGTTCAGAATTACGGGATCACGGTGCTATGGTTTATTTACGTACTCCAAAGATGATTGGAAAACAAAATCATTAAAATATTTTTGGCCAAAAAGTTTTTCCAATCGTTACACGAAACATGGCCTAGCCTTTGAAAACGAAGCTAGAGAGACGTACAAAAAAAATTTAAAGCGAAATGTAGTGGAGTGTGGATTAGTTGTTTCTGTAACAAATCCATTTTTAGGATACTCTCCAGATGGCATTGTTTTGAGTGAAACCGGAGAACCAATAAAACTACTGGAAATAAAATGCCCATTTCAAGGTAAAAAAATAATACCACAAGAATATTTTGTAATTCATTCATTTAAATATAAAATAATGTAATTTTCATTTATGTATAATACAAAACAGAATATTTTCAGGACGGGAAGTAACAGCAGTCGAGCTGTTTCACAGTTGCCCCTATTTAAAAATAGAAAATTCTAGGGTAATCCTTAAAAAAAAAAGCATGCATATTATGGACAAGTACAATTAGGTATGGCAATGTTGAATTTAACATCTTGTGATTTTATTGTTTATGCAACAAAAGATAAAAGCTTTTTAAACATAACTGTTGATTTTGACCAAGAATTTGCAAGCAACATGTTGAAAAAATTAAAAACGGTATATTTTGAAAAAATGATCCACAATATCTGTTTGGAAAGTAAAAATTAATGACAAATTTTGTAATCTGTTTTGAAGCTTTTTTGTTTTATTGTACATTTTATATTTTACTAATGATTTGCTGAAATCCGGTATTATAACTTAAATTGTTCACATTGTAATTCAGTCTATGTAGGTCAAAAAATTAGAAATTTCAGTATTAGGTAAAAAGAACATATCCGTGGCAATTTTGGAATAGATGTCTTTAATGGAATCAAGTAGTTGCTATATAAATCATTATTCATTTGTTATTAAGCATCTTATATTCAATATTACGCTTTTGACAATGGCACATTGATTCCGAAATACTTATAAAGTTAAAGCAAATAACAGTATATTATTCAACGAACATGTAACCGTCGTGAATAATAGCCAATAACTTGCGAGTTAAATACTACTATACTTTGTCCACGACTATTACTAATTTCAACAATTTTTGTAAAAATTTACCTATACCAGAAACATTTTTTTAAAAACTTCATCATTCTTATCAACCATCACATCATGACAAATCTCAACGCCTCGAAACAAAGTTAGGATATTGATATTTCCCGTTAAAATCGATATTTTATTTAATATGTATTATTTGTATAATTATGGATTTTAACAAAGTAACGCTTGAAAATATCAATAAATATATACTACTTCATACATAATGTGTTTTTTTAACATAAAATTCCTATAAACTGAATGCATGGTAATTGCTTATGTTCGACTTTGAGAATAGACACCTGGGATAGAAACATTTTTAATTAAACTTATTATCATTTAAAATTGGACTGGACATATTACATACTGCACATGCTATTGTAAATATTTTGTCAATTCTATCAACTAAACACCAAGGTAATTTTGTAGTTAGGATGTTAAAAATTTTGATCCTTTGGTTTACCCTTTCTATATGGACTCTTGCGCTGGCAATACAAGCATTAACGGCAGCTTCCTCCGATGAAAGCTGTAGTTTTTTTTTTTAAAATGGTGGTCTTATTAATTTAATGGCATAATCTTCACAGTATTGGTCTATTTTAAACCCTTTATCTACCATAATACTGTCCTTGTATGGTTCTAACATTTGAATAAGTCCACTTTGTTCAAATATACTTTTATCGGAAGCTCGTCCTCCATATCCTTTGCTTAAGTATGTTATTAAGCCGGCTGGACTAACACCCACCATATACTTTACAGTATTTGTAGATTTATAGTGAGAGTATGATTTTATCCTACAGCACAAACACTTACTAGCTTGTACAAATATTTCTGTACAATCCACCACAACTCTCACACTTGAAAAATTATTAAAACATTTTGGTAAATTGGCCAAAATTTCTTCCTTACTAGGAAAATAAATTGCAGGTCGTAAAGCAACATACAGAATATCCAGAACATTATAAAATATTGTTTTGCAGGTTTGCGATGATATGCCACTAAACAGTACGCTCAAAACTACGTAGGAGACATTATTTTTTAATTTAATAAAAGTTAGAATAATTCTGTCCCGTAAGCTTAATCTGTGCAGGCGCTCGTCTTCACATCTCTTTTGAGCCAGTTTTAAGATTACATCTAGCATTGCAAAACTTGCTAAACCTGTCATGCTATTCAGTTGTTTATCGGTGGTAATTAAATCAGCAACTGTTCTTATAGTATCGGTATTAACTTGCACACCGAAGTCACGTGCCTTATTAATGAGTTCTCCCATATTCCAAAGTTTTAATAAACTTTCTGCTGCTTCTGTTTCTTTAAAAGTATGTTCACTCATTTTTTCCTGTAATATTATTAATATTTTTACTATTAACTACAATTTGCAATCTATATGTTTTACCTTTTCACTACTGCCACTGCTACCTGCATTCTGGTCTCGCTCATTAATATTTGATAAGTACATCATCCTGCAAATACAATTAGATAGGTATAGGACCATAAATATAACATAATCATACATACGTGTGTATTTAATCTCTCTGTTAACTTCCTTCTTGTATTTGGTGTTCGTTCCAATTTACGTTTCGGTAGGTTTTGGGAAGGAACTGCATCTTTTTTTAAACAGCATCGTTTGCTACATCCTAAGGTAGTTGAAAATATAGTTTATTAACTAAACTTCCTTATATAATTATGTAAAGCTATTAAATTCGGACATAATATTTACCTTTCTTGGAAACAATATAGTCGCTGCTTTTAAAGTGCAGGGAACACACCTTCATGTATTTTGACACCGGCTTGCCCATCTTAAGCTGTAAAATCCATGCTTTTCGACGATCTACGATTTCAATCTGACCTAATTTATTTTCAACACGCACTTTACTGATATTAGGATTTGGAAAGCAATGTAATGATACCGTTCGGTGCCGTTTACGCATTGAATTGCAGTTGTAAACACAACAATATTCTTTGCTTTTACCGGGTGCTTTAGAGGGGAACTCCATTGTATTTCACAATTAAACTAACAAGACGATATCACCACTGTGCCACTTCACTCACAAAGTTAAAATTGTCTTAATACTGCATAAACTTACACACGGGGAGTATAAAGTATAAAAAAACCGAAGTAAACAACGTGAATTTAAACGGCCGCTATTTTCTAATCCCGTTTATGGTAGTTCGCAAAACAGCCACCAGGTAGCGTACCGCTTAGCTTGAATCGCCTAAAGTGTCTTGATGATGTCAATGCTGACACCGTTATTGGTGAAAACATTTATAAAACGGCAATAAAATTGTAGGTACGAGAAATTCAAAAGAAGTCACAAATGGGAATGGCTTGACCTTTCGATTCCTGAACTACATAGTTCTTACTAAATGGTGGGTGAGAAGGCTCGCAGATGTGACAGCTGTCTTTTTCAGCCTAAGTAGAGCCTCAAGTAGGTCCAGCAAAGGCAGGTGAACACAGGTACTTTCTCCAATAATATATAGAAAGTTAAGTCTGTAAGGACGATGTGTGGGTGACTTGACGATGGAGCTTCCTTTACAAGCGAACATAATACAAAGGCAGACCTCGAACACATCCAATATGAATTATGCTATTCGTAAGGTACGTTTACATCTGACATTTTGTGTCCTGACATGTGTCTACCATCCGACATAATATCACTAAAAGTGTTTACACCTGACACAAATTATTTGATATTTATATCAAGGATAAATGTATGACATCCCTATATTTTTTGATGTCAGCGATAAATGTTCGAACCGTTTACATTTAAAGTAGACTGTATACTTATTTATTTTCTTTCAAAATTTGTTGTTGCTTCTCAGTTGTCTGTATTTCAATATGAGATCGTTCAAACGAAAAATTGCAGCTTGTCTGATAATTTTGAAGCGTTTAAAGAAAAGACAGAAACGGCCTGTGTGGATTCGAGACTGGATTATGAGACGTGAAGAACAAGGTGCATTTAGCCAACTAATGTCGGAACTCAAAGTTGAAGATACAGCGCAATTTTCAAACTTTTTAAGAATGGGGCCCGCTCAATTTGAAAAACTAGTTTGCAAAATTGGTCATCTCGTATCAAAACAAGATACAAAATTCAGAAAAGCTATTACCCTTTCAGATAACATAATTATTATACCATTCAGGTGATTCTTATGCGAGCCTAACCTACTTATTTAGAATCCTAAAATGTACTATAAGTTTAATTGTTCCTGAAGTATGCCGAGCACTTATTTTAACATTTTAAACATAACTGTCCGACAGTAGCGACTAAAAGTGTTTACATTTGAAGGGTATATATTGCTGTGATATGATCACTAAAGATTAAAAATTATGATTAATAATGGTAGTTTTATTCTTATAAATACCGTTAGTCAGTGGATTAGAAATATTGTTGAGTATGAGACACAAAATAGTAAAAACTAGGGTTGCGAGTATCATTTCCGATATAAGTTTTCAGTTTTCAAAATTAATTTTTCTTTCATTTAACTCTTTTCCATATGTGGTGTATTTTAGTTCGTCGATGGTTGTATTCCATATCAATTTTCAATTATAAATAGAACTTCTTCTTTGGATGGCTAAAAACCTATAAAGTAAAATTTATTAGAACGGTTAAGTTAAAACATAAAATTGAACTGGTTAATGGATTTTGATGATTGTAATTGGGGTAAAAAGTATGTATAATCTTTGTAAATAGTTATTTGTGTTGTTTAAATTATGTATAATTAGAATTAAGGTGTGAAAGTATGAATGACTGGATATTTTTATAAATCGGGAGCTGTCAAAAGTTTTGTATTTATTTAAATAAGGGGTTTTAAAATTGATTAGATGTTAAGATGTTTATGTAAAAAGGAGTAGTTGTTTGTGAGCTTTAAGTTTATCATAGTGATTTTGAACAAAAAGAACAGAGTAGGGAAAAATTTTGTGAAATTGTTAAAAGTGTGTAAAAGTGTTCGATTCGAAATCAGCTTTATCCTACATCAAAAGAAAGAGGTTTTATTTTACATTTTGTATCATCCTATATCTAGCTCTATTCATTGACAACCTGGAACGACCCTGAGGAAATAGAGTTGTTTTATTTTATTTGTGTATTCAAAAGAGGAATACTGGCGCCCAACATTTTTTTTTATTGTGTGTTTCAGGACAACAATTATTCTAGCATAACACAGCAATATCTATCGACATATATTACCGACACTTGACACATCTCTCAGATAGAAATTCTCCACCGTTTACATTAGCGATACTTACTGTCCGACATAAATATCATGCAATAAGTGTCAGATGTAAACGTACCTTTAGGTAAGTAAATATGAACCAAAACAAAAAAACCTGAAATAAAATTACCAAAACTTAATTTAGGGAAAGAAAAGTCTCATGAATGGCAACATACCTGGAGGTCGAAAAATCACTTGAGTGAAGCTGGTTATAAATACACCATTAAAATCCTAATTTACTTAGTTAGGAATTAATATCTTGCTTAACGAAGTACTAATCAATCCAATTATTTCCTTTAGACGAGCGATGATGAAGAAATCAGCAGATAGGCTTTTAAAAAATTAAAACGTCAACCTCACTGTGCTGATAAGCAGGTAAAGAATGATTATTTGTCTCATTCAGGAAATCAAGGAAAATTCCTACAGGACTGACCGCCCAGGATTAGAAAAATTACCAAAATTGACCACAACAAAAAAATTGAATCTGACCAACCAGGTAAATAGGCAGCCAAATATACATTGAAGGGAGAAGGTCACATTATAAACTTTTACGATGCTGCTCGATAGAAAGGAGGAAATTTAACGAAACAACTATACCTTATTTTCTTTAACTACGGCCTGGATGTAAACAAAACCACGTGATCATTTTTAGTGTACTTTTACAGTCATAGGTATCTTACGTAATCTAGCGCGCTGGGTAGTTTAAACCATGGCTGCAAAGAATAGTTTCACTGGGCGACGATTCCATTTTAAATAAATCAAAATACTAAAACACCAGATATTGTCACGTGGTTTTGTTTACATCCAGGCCGTGGTTAGAAAAAACAAAGTATAAATATTACTATATAACATGCAACCGTAAAAACTAAACGTGACAATACGACCAGTTCTTGTTTTTGTTTCTGGAGCTGTTTGCTGGTTAGTGGGGATAGTGGTAACTAAATTTGAATCTTTCTCGACTCCGGTTGCTGTAAGGTTGTGGGAACTGTCCTCACCGAAGTATCTGCTTTCACATAAGCTGGTTTAAGCCTGTCAATAGAAATATTTTCCCTTCTCCCCCAAATGGAGATCTCATAATATTTTTCCGTTCTTTCTAATCCTTTGTAGGGGCCATTGTATGGAAATTGTAACGGCTTTTTAACTTTAAGAATTGAACATCGAAACACTAATTATTACTAATTATAAAAAACAGAACACAACAAACCAGTAATTAGACTTCATACTCGTCTTCTGATTTTTTGTCTGACAAAAAATCTCCAACCTTTTCACTACTTCGAGATTTTCAAAAAATCTTTCATAAAATGGTCAGCTATTTTTTGAAACGTATGGCAGCATACTTTTAAGTCCTTGAGTTTTTCGTTACTAAGTGGTAATGGTTTGTCATTTTGTGATTGTAAATCATGTAAACGTGAATATCTAGTTGAATTTCTTCTAGATAATCGTTTTTCTATGTATGAGAGATGTATCCAACAAGAATTTAAAATTGAGAAAATCTGACTGTTCCATTTCAATAACCTTTATCGACGATTTTCTTAGGACTAATCTAATTAAGTTTTCCCAATCTCTTGATAAGTAAATTTTAGCTGTTGTATTTCTTTTTGTTTTTTCAATTTCGGCATGTATTGTGTTGCCTCCATATGGGTATGGCTCTGCTTCAAGAAATTTCATGATAACGATTCGACCACTTCGTTTTAAATGCTGCACTGTATACAAAAGCATCAAGCAAATGTAAATATTCCTGTTCTGCCTTGAACATGAATCACTGTATAAATTTACTTCTTTTACTTCAGGAGGCAAAGATTTTAAGTATTAAAAAATGCAAACACCAATTTCTTCTCCACCTCTTTTCGCTATCGTTTCATCCCAGATATAGCAATAACATGGATGCTTTTTTTTTCTTAACCCTTTCAGTCAAGCCTATAATGCTTCCTGTTAAAAAATGTAAAAAAATTCCAAAAATTTGTGGAAAGCATAGTTACTACCTAATGATCATTTTTTTTTTTTTTTATTTATCATCAACGATTATTTACAATCTATTATACATAATAATATTCAGTAAATTGTTTGATTAGGATAATGCGACATGTGAGAGGACACTCCAGTGAGAGCACTCTTGGCTTAGCATAACTTTTTTGACTGTAACAATAAACTGACTTAAAAATAAAAACTGAATCTAATTAAATCTATTTGGTAGATCAAGTGGATCGTACCTTTTGAGTCTTTTAACATATGGTCTGTCTAAAAGATTGGTTACTAGTTCATTAGTATGTGCGCCAAGTTTATCACAGTGTTTTGTACTGAAGGCCACTATTTCTTCTTTTATTGATGGCACTGGCATATCCTGTTTTATAACCCAGTTAGGTACGTATCTGGGTGCGTTGACAATATTCCTAATTACCTTGTTCTGGAATCTCTGGAGGATCTCTAGATTTGAGTTGCTGGCTGAACCCCACAGCTGGATCCCGTACGTCCACACTGGCTTCAGGATGGTTTTATACAGTAGCAGCTTATTGTCGGTGGTAAGTTGGGAAGTACGACCTAGTAGCCAGTACATTTGCCGGTATTTCATTCCTAGCTGTTTACGTTTCTTCCATATATGTGTGCGCCAGTTTAGTCTTCTATCAAGGTGCATGCCTAGATATTTGGCATTGTCTACCTGGGGAAGTTGCTTCATGTTTAGCATAACTGGAGGGCAGGTTTCCTTGCGCAATGTGAACGTCACATGTGCAGATTTGCCTTCATTTGCCTTAATTCGCCAGGTATTCATCCATGTTCCTATTTTGTTTAAGTTGGTTTGGAGGAACTGTGATGCTGTACGTGGGTCATTGTGGGAGGCTAGTACAGCAGTGTCATCCGCAAAGGTTGCTATCATAGTTTGCCTAGTAGTGGGAATGTCAGCTGTGTAGATTAGGTAAAGCGTGGGACCCAGGACACTGCCTTGTGGAACACCCGAACGTATGAGATAGAGTGCTGATAGCTCCCCTTGGAATTTCACTTGAAAGAATCGATTACTTAGGTATGACTTAAATATGTTGAAGTAGCTGGGCGGTAAAACTTTTTTTATCTTGTACAACAGACCAATTAGCCAGACTTTGTCGAAAGCCTGGCTTATGTCGAGGAACGCTGCGGAGCAGTATTTTTTTAAATGTAGATCGTGATTGATTTTGGTTACTACTCTGTGTATTTGCTCAGTGGTATTATGGTATTCCCTGAAGCCAAACTGATGTTTCGGTAGGAGGTTTTCCTCTTCTAAAATTGGCTTTAATCTTTGTAGAATGAGCTTTTCGAATACTTTGGATAGGGTAGGGAGGAGGCTGATTGGTCTGTAAGATGAGACGTCGCGTCGTTTGGATCCTTTCCTGGCTTAGGGATCATAATTATTTGGGCAATTTTCCATTGATCTGGGAAGATTTCCATTTTTATGAGGGCATTAAATAGAAACATTAAGGCTTTGAGACCGCTTTCAGGTAGTTCTTTTAACGTTTTGATTGTTATGAGATCATATCCAGGAGACTTGTTTATTTTTGAGTTGTTTAATATGGCTTTTATTTCACCCATTTTAATTTTTGCAATTTTTCCCAGAGGCTGGGTTTGTTCTTCGATTGATTGGTGTATTTTTCTCTCTTCTTCATCAGAGATGGTCGAGGGGTGTGGTTGAAAAACGTTTATCAAGTGATTGGCAAAGATATTGACTTTCTCGACAGGGCTTCTTGCCCAAGTGTCATTTGGTGTACGAATTGGTGGTATGGTTAATTGGGGTCTTTTTAACTTTTTTGTGGCCTTCCATAGTGAGTAATTTGTGTCAGCGGAGGGGGACAGTTTTGTCAAATAGTCTTGAATTCCCTGATTTTTCAGTTCCAGTAATACTGATTTTAGTTCACGGGTTGCTGTATTGAACTTGGTTTTGTCTCTAGGATGTCTTGTGTTTTGCCATTTTAGTCTTAATTTTCTCTTCTCTGCTATTTTTTGTTTGACAATTATGGGGATGTGTTCTTGAACAACCGATTCTTGAGAGTCAGGTGTGGAGTCCCAGGATGATTGTTGTAGTACTGTGTTAATGTGTTCTACGGCTTCATATATGTCTGTGGTGGTTTGCAGTGGAATTTTTAAATTTATTCTTTCGTTTACCAACTCTCTGAAAAGGTTCCAGTTTGTCTTTTTGCTGTGAAGTTTGGGAGGTTTGGGGGATTTGATAGTTTGAGTACAATATGTGATGAGCACCGGTGAATGGTCAGATGACAGGTCTAAGCAGGATTCTGCTTTTAGGTAGTTTTTAGCTGTTCCTTTTATTATACAGAAATCTAACAAGTCTGGGGTTTTTTGGGGGTCCGACGGCCAGTAGGTTGGTTCCCCGGTTGAAAGGTGCTGTAGGTTATTTTCTCTCATTGTTCTGAGTAGTTCTCTGCCACGAGTTAGGGTGATTCTAGATCCCCACTCCTGGTGTTTTGAATTGAAGTCACCCCCTGCTATGAATGTAGGTCCGAGGGTGTCGAAGAAGGATTGGAATTGCTCTTTTTTAATAGAATATTTGGGAGGGCAGTATACCGCTGAGAAGATGACCTCTCTGTTGTTTAGTGTTGTTGCGATGCTTGTGGCTTGAATGTGTTCTTTTTGGTAATTTTGTGTTTCGTGATGTTTTATAGCTGATTTGATTATGATTGCAGTGCCGGCGTGAGCCGTGCCATCAGGGTGATTGGTTGTGTAAACAGTGTATTTTGGGATTTTTATATAATTTAAGTTAGTGAAGCGTGATTCTGATATTAGCATGATATCAATATCATGTTGTTTTAGGAATATTGTGACATCTTGACAATGCTGCGCCAGTCCGTTAGCGTTCCAGATTGCTAGTTTAAGGAAGAAGGCCATTATGAAATTTTTGATATGACTGTCGTGAGTAGATTTAACATAGTGTCCATCCTTTCCATGAGTTTCACCATCACGACGACTTTTGAAGAGTAAAGACGTGCTGTCTCTGCTCTGATAAGATATCATTGCAACGCTTCACGGGCAAGGCCAACAAGCCAAGTGTTACTGTGAATGTGATAAGTGATAACAATAAATAAATTTCAAACAATATTACTAGTGAAAACTCAAAACTAAAAATGTTCCCCTCGGGGAACATACTCGGATTTGATAGTAATGGCCAACCGGTTTATCATCTAATACAAGGTTTCCCAACAACGACCAGCCAAATCTCACAAATGAATATGCAAATGTCACAAAATCAACACAATCTGTACCAATCGCAACTACAAAGCCAACAGGAAATAGGAACACCAATGCAGATAAACAGTGAGGCAGACTGGCAGACACAAAACTCCAGAAAGCATAGACGTAACCCTGAACAAATACGAGTAACAAAACAAAAAAAATTGGACGATTACTGGTTAAGCGCACCAGAAACTTCAAACAAATACCAATCACTCGCGGAAGAGGATAACCCAGATGAAAGCGATAAAACATCAGAGGAGGAAAAGCCTCCCCCAATATTCATACACGAAGTAAATAACTTACAGCCACTCACAGATATGCTAAAAGAACAAACTGGTGACAAGTATACCATTAAGCTAGTGGGGAATACCCAAGCCAAAGTCCAACTAACCTGTGCTAAAGACTATAGTACCATAATTAAAATCTTAAAAGAAAAAAAACACAGAATTCCACTCATTTCAATCAAAACAAAACAGGACATTTAGGGTAGTTCTGCGTGACATGCACCCAACAGTCGACATAAATAGTCTCACTAAAGAAATCAGCAACCAAGGACACACTGTAATTAGTATACACAATATCAGACATAGAGTACACAAAACTCCGTTGCCCATGTTTTATGTTCAGTTACAGCAAAATGAAAACAACAAAAAAATCTACGATATACAATTTCTTATGAACCTAAAGATAAAATTTGAGCCACCTCATGTCAAACGAGAAGTGCTTCAGTGTCTTAACTGTCAGAGGTATGGTCATACAAGGAACTTTTGCCATAGAAATCCAAGATGTGTAAAGTGCGCCGGAGATCATTTAACCAACAACTGCGAAAGGAAACAAAGAAGCAATGACGTTAAATGCGCTAACTGCCAGGGAAACCACCCTGCAAACTACAGGGGGTGTTTAGTTGCCAAAGAAATACAAAGACGAATGTTTCCATCCCTAAGAAGTAAACAGCTGGTCCAACCTGATATTTCTTACTCACAAAAAGCTGCAGGACAATACCAACAACAACAAGCCAACAATCACCAAGAATCAAATCAGAACACTAGCAATAATCAAAGTAACAATGATCATTTTAAAATTTATTTCAATTTATTATCCCCCCCCCCCTTTTTTTTGAGTATGTCCCTGCTGAGGGACAAGATGACTACACAGGATAAAAAGATAATGCAAAAAAACTTTATTTTACCAAATAAATGCAGTTTTGGGAACAAATGAACATACAAGCAAAAATACAACAAATCATTAAAAGTAGTGACGATATTTTGTTTTACTCTTTGTATGAAACTCTGAAAAACAATTTCTGTTCTTCATTACACACAAATGAACTTTGCATTTTGTGCAGAACATGCGCGTCTTCTTTTTGCAGTTTTCCATTTTACAACGCGAATTGTCTTTGTTATCATCATACGCTGGCAAATGATTATAACCATCGTACCTCGATACTGTAAGTGGTCTTACTTCATGACATATTTTTGTTGACGGTGGAGTACTACCTGATGGCTGACCATTTGTAGGTCTACCTCGTTTTGGGGGAGCTTTATACAGAATTAAATGTTCAGCAACCTCTAACCGAAAAGCAAGCAAATCCATTATATTCTTCTTTTGAACTCCAAGCGCTGTAGCTCTGTTCCTGTATTCAAGCCAAGAATTTACTAATGCTAGATCAACAGCATGCGTTATCATCCTGACTGTCCACTTCCTCGACCTTACATAAGAATGATAAATGCTCAGCGGGAAATCCAATTTGTCCACCCCACCCATATTGCTATTGTAATATTTAATTACCTCTGGCCTCGGGACGTCAATATAGCACTTGTTTTTCTTATCCCACCTTCTGCGTCTGTCAGGGGTTCCAATACCCACAAAATTGGAGGCTGTCACCACCGCCTTGTTGTCATACCATTTAGTAACAACAATTCCATCCTTGCTAAGAGATATTGCGCAAGATCCTCGTCCAAGTTTCTTCAAATCCTTGTCGGTAGGCAGCCGTGGATGAAAAAAACGATTGATCCTGACTGTCCCCCCAGCATGGATGGATTTTGATTGTAGAAATTTAAAAAGGTGGTAAGTACTAAAGTAGTTATC
This sequence comes from Hemicrepidius hirtus, assembly GCA_963082805.1. Lineage (NCBI taxonomy): Eukaryota > Metazoa > Arthropoda > Insecta > Coleoptera > Elateridae > Hemicrepidius > Hemicrepidius hirtus. The sequence continues at coordinate 29,374,697 of OY720161.1, read as the reverse complement.
GAAAAACAAACCATGGTTGTTTTCCGTAATTCTTTCAAAGAGTTGCATAACAAGTCCTGCTCCTAAACCAAATGAACTATACAGGGTTATTCAAATTCGAGGCTCACCATTGGGATCTCGGAAACCGTAAGAGATAGGAAGACGATTAAATTGGGGCAAAGTTGCGCTATATAGTGCTGATCAATAATTAAAAAAGAAATTTAACCTATCTACCTTAGTTTTTTTTATTATGACCAAAAAACAGAAAAATGGCAATTTTGTTTTTTGGACATAAGTTGGTTGTTATTAAAAATTTTTCAAATCTGTTGAAATTTCTTTAAGCAACTTTTTAGCTGCAATACCGTAGTGGTATCAAAATTTTTCTACCGCGTTTCGGTTTTACGGAATCATCCTCGGGTTTGTTTTTTCTTATGGACGGTATATTGGATTTTTACAGTATCGGATAGAGTTTTTGATGGTGCTTTCAATGATGTACGATATGACATGATGACTTTCGGCTGCCGAAAACTACTGTTATTTGCAGAAATAGTAAATTTAAATAGATTGCCATGGAAGAACTTCTCGAATTATGAAAAGGGTTATTCAAATTCGAGGCTCACCATTGCACAATGCTGATAAATACTTCTCTTAATCTTAAACAAGAAATGTAACCTATCTACCGTTTTTTATTATAACATTGTGGTATAAGTAATAGGCCGTTCTCACGAATACAAAGATCTGCTCTTTTTCTAATATTGTTTACAGCTTTATGAATAATACTGCCTCGAATTGTAGCAAATGCATGTAAAATGTTTCTTCTTAATTCCTCCCTATTGTTAATCCTGTTCTTTTAGATTTTATTTTTGAGGTTTCCCCACATTTAAAAGAAATCTAAAGGGGACAAATCAAGTGATCGAGCAGGCCATTCCACAACTCCACGGTTGCCTATCCATTGATTACGGAAATGCTGATTGAGAAAATTTCATACTGGAACAGTGTAATGGGGAGGTTCTCCGTCTTGTTGCATCCATAGCTGCCCTAACCGTAATAAAGGGATGTCTTCAAATAATCTATAAACTGAGTCCTCAAAAAATTAAGATACCGTTCTCACTATCCGTTACTATTTCTGTAAATAACAGCAGTTTTCGGCAGTCAAAAGTCCAATATACAAATAACAACTTTATCAATAAGTAGGTACCAATGCAGTTTTCATTTTATTTTCAGTAAAGGGATCAGACAGAAATAACATTATTAATAAACAAAGGAATACTTTTTAGGTTTATTTCGTTTTACAAGCTCCCTATTGTTTTAATTAACTCAAACACGTTTCCATTAATATCTCAAAAACGAATCGACCGATTTTAAAAAGCAAAGCGCCAAAATGTAAGCATTTCGAAGACCTTTCACATGAGGTATCACATAACCCCCCTTGCCATTTAAAAAAAACTTAGGGGATGCTCTGGGGGTTAGGGGGATGAAACGTGTTATGTCACTATTATGTCAAAATATGTCCCCCTCCCTAATACTGTGTGTCTCGGCGATTTCTTTAGAAAGCCTTGTGCACCGAGATATTAGGGGTGGGAAGTTTTCAAATGAACACCCGTATAAGAAAATCGTATATCGTACCGCTTTGTCCTGCCAAGACAAATATTTTTATACCCCACTTTTTAGGTTTATTGGCAACATACTGTTTGATATTTATTTGACCTTTAAACGGTACCATGTGTTCATCTACACACAAATATGTTTCCAAAGGCAATTCCAAACATCTTTGTCTTATAGAATCGTACAGTTTACGTACTTTCCACAAACGGTCTTTGTTTTCCCCACGTGGTGAATTTACATCAACTAAATGAATAGCTTGTCGTAACTTGCTGAATCTATTGAATGCCATGTTGTCCTTCACCAGAGGTATTCCCATACTTCGATGCCAATACATCCTTACACGCGGAAATTGTAAATTCCCCATCAGAATGTGAATTCCTATAAATTTTCGTATCTCTTCTACAGTGGTAGAAGGAAATCTAGGAGTTGATTTTTGTGTGGCTTACAGATTGGTTATTTCAACCATTTCTTCGAAGATTTTATTAGGAATGTATTTCATAAAAAAATCTACTGGTGCAGGTAAGTCTATTACATTTGGAGAATCCGGACTATACCACTGAACTGCTGTTGTTTGGAACTGAACATTATCCATCCAACGTATTTTCGATTTGTCAGTCAGATGATGATCTTTAGTAAATTTTTTTATTTCATGTTTCAGTGCTTCATCTTCGTTTCTTGCGCCTTTCCCCTGCACTTATGCTAACAGCATTTTGGGCAACACGTTCCTGATTACCGCCTTCACTCAAATCATCTTCATCTAAATTACCTTCGTCTTCGACCAAATCACCTTCGTCTTCAACCAAATCATCTTCATCTTCGTCTGACAAAATATTAGCCGTGTATAATACTTCCTCTTCTTGAGGTTCTAAAACAGATTCTTCGCCCCATCCTCTTCATCAGACAAGAAAGGAACGTCCGAATCGTCATCCCGGTTTAAAATTTCAAAAAGTTCTTCGTTAGTTAAATATTTTTTGTTTCCTTTCGACATTATAACCTAAAATGGAAATGTTGTATCAATAATACAATCGTCAGAATTATTTTATACGCCAGATGATGTTCCAAAAAAATTGTTATTACGTCCACAGAGTACCTTTGTCCTTGCCGAGGGACATGAATTTTAGGTCTTTATTTCTTTATCATCTGAAGGTTCAGCACGAAATGAAGGATAATGGACAATTATTTTACTTACTAGTAATCACCACAAATGGGATATACTTACATAAATAATTGTACAATCACTACCTAAAGAACATAAACAAACGCGCGTGTAACACTCAGTAACATGGCGTGGTTTCTATATTCGCTCAAAGTTATAAAACTAACAAACAGATGGCGGTAATGGTCTTACTCGGTAAATTCAATGTCCCTGAGAAAGGACAAAATGATTTTCGACGCTAAATTAACTAATGTATCGTATTAGATACAATATAAACCGATGTCCCTCATGAGGGACGCTGTGACTGAAAGGGTTAAACCATCTAGTTTAAGGTCCATAACTGATGCTTGTAGAACGCTATTCTACTTGTAAGGTACGGTATGGGAAGCAGTAACTATGGACTCTTCCTCTCCTGTTTTTATCAGTTTTCTTTTCTTCGTACGAAGTTTTTGCTAAATCTAAATGTTTATTTCTTTCATTTTCAATAGACTGCCATTCATCGAAATTTTCGATACATTTTAATTGCGATTCAAATTTGTCACACTTTCTGGATGTACCTATCCGGATGTGGTTTGTGGAATGACAAATTCAATTCTTCCACGAAAATTTTCCTGTAAACAGATTCCTTCCGAACTGAGAAATTCTTGGCAGTATTGAACATAAAAGATACATTCTGGCTGTTGATAAGTCTGACGACAAACATTTTTTTCCAAAATGTTCACGGGTATACTGACTTTTGTAAGAAGGATACAGTTTTATATGAGTTCGAATTGTCCCCTATCTTCTGAACACATTCCAGTATTACTAGCACTTTTCTTTTCGACAATTATTCGCACTTTCTTCAAAGTAACAGATAAGGTGTTTAAGAATATGATCTGGCACGCTTGAATTCTTTCGTCAGTCTTCTGCACACTTACTTTCACGTTCTAGGGCCTATGTCACACTTTGACAACCAACAAACGTTTTAAAATCTGTGGCGTAGAACAACCAAAGTCTACATTGACCTTTTTTGGATTTCAATGTAAATGTTTTTGTTTATACTTTGTCTACGTTGGCCCTTTTTACATGAAGCAGTCGAAATTCTTTTACCACATTGGCCATACAATGGCCGTTCTTGCAATAAGAAGTATATACGTAGTCAGTGAATGCACATGCACTATCAAACTCGTTTTGGTAAAAAAACACATTGACCCTTCTTGGACAAAGCCACAGAGTTATTGTGTCAGGCTATATTTGTGAACTTAATTTTTTGCATATTGCTCTTCAGTCTGGTTGCATTATTAGAACTGGAATTCAGTGATGGATTGTTCAGCTTCAGCCAGTTGCTCCGACAAGCATCAAATACTGTAGTTAAATTAACTAACTAATGGAAAAACGGTAGCGTTCCAGCAATTTCACTGAAACAACTCTTGGGAACTGTCTTATATTATAAAATTCCCCAGTATTTGTTTAATCTCCTCTGGATTTTAAGGCATATTTATAAAATCTACAAACCTGCTGGCAATCCTTTCGGCAATTTTTGGAATTATACAACATACATATACAGTCGATTTGTGCACGTTTACATGATCAGCAGCTGTTTGTTGATAGCATCCTGTTGCATAAAATCTTAATGCTAGCAGTAACTGATTTATTGCTGAGACGGGGAAATTTCTATTAGAGATAGGTTCCAATTCGTGAATACGAAAATGTTGGACCATTTGCTGCACAACATTTTTTGAAAACCGATACCTGGCTTTGAAATCAATATCATCAAACATTTCGAAAGGATGATTTCTAGGATGGTACAATTTGGGTTGTGGCAACATATCAATTCCAACAATTCATCATCGGATGATGAGGTTGTTGTTATCGATGAAGTAGTTGACATTATAAATCACAACTATTCACCCTAAATATATACACTCTCTTATTAAATATCAATTGCGACACTTCAGGACATATTTATTTATGGTATAGAATCAATTTACTGTCACTGTTTTACAATTTCTATTTTAATAAGATGGAAATGTCATTTTAACTCCGGTTATGAAGGCTAATCCAGCAAATTTGGCGGATTAGCTAACTTTGGTTAGCTGACCTGTTGTTAGTACTAACTTAGGTTGGTGCAACAAAAATGTCCGTAACAGAGGATTACGTAACCTAAGTTAGCTAACAAACTGCTAACTAAGGTTAGTGCAACCGGCCCTAAGTCTGCTGGCAAACTGGTATATAAATCATCTCTGTTTACAGTATGATCAGATGCTCCAGAATCCAGAAGTAGTTTTTGTGTCGTCTTTGCCGGACTGATAATCTGCACCAACCATGAAAGCAAAAGCAGATATTTCACTGTTTACCGCTGATGGTTGAGTTGCTTGAACATTCTGAATAATTCTCTTTCTTTCAGTATTTTGGGACGTAAGCTCTCTTTTATAATGGAAACAATTTCCTTTAATGTGCCCTTTACGTCCATTTCATATTTGGTCGAGTTGATCGAATTAGTTTAAACCGTTTTACCCTATTCTGTCCATAACGAAAAGATCTTGATGGTTGTGGAACATCAAATTGATTTTGATTTGTAGCTTTAATAGTACTCAACTCTACTTGTGGCACTTTTACGCTAGTATCCGCGCTTTCCGTTTTTAATTTTACTTCGTGATCAAGAAGTCTTGACAAAAGCTAAAGTTAAATTGTCTTCCACAATGTTTCTATGACAATGATACTCTATGACCGTCATAGGATGTGGAGAGAGTTAACAATAAATGCGACATCTTATCTGTTTCTTCCAACTTTGCACCTGCTGCTAATAATTCGGTAAGCAAATCTTCAAATACAGTAACAATGTTTTATTAGAGATGTATCTCCAACTAATTTTAACCCCAGTAATTTCTTTCGTAAAGTCAATTGCACGGCTAAACTTTTTGCTCGTACAGGACATCCAGACTCTACAGTGAGCACCAAACATATGGAACATACCAAATAAAACCGAAATGAATGTTTTTTTCTAAAAATCCCGAAACACGTCAATTTTCTTTTTTAAAAATACACATTGGAATGTCAAAATAATTTTCCGGCCTTCATTTGTTTGTAAGTGATGACGTCATCAGTATTTTTTTTAAATGTCAACCCCCATTTTTTTTCGCGTTTTTGATACATCTTTTAATTGCTTAAATGACAGTATAAAAATGTTGATACCTTACATAAGAAAATTTTCGAGAAATAACTTATTTAATGTTTAATAAACACATTCTTAACAAATGTTAAACATGGTTTAACGGTATTAGTATTGATAAAAGAGAATCAAAGGTACCAAGAAACAAATGCCAATAATCTAAACAAGTGCCTACAAGTTGTCAAATATTCAGAAATGTTAATTGCCGTTTAATTGTAATTGTCAAATGAGACATATCAGATGTATGAAGCTGATGCTAATTATTACAAGTAAACGACAATTAACATTTCTGAATATTTGACAATTGGGCATTTGTTTAGATTACGGGCATTTGTTTCTTGGTACCTTTGATTCTCTTTTATCAATATTAATGCCATTAAACCATGTTTAACATTTGTTAAGAATGTGTTTATTAAACATTAAATAATTTATTTCTCGAAAATTTTCTTATGTAAGGTATCAACATTTTTATACTGTCATTTAAGCAATTAAAAGATGTATCAAAAACGCGAAAAAAAAATGGGGGTTGACATTTAAAAAAAATACTGATGACGTCATCACTTACAAACAAATGAAGGCCGGAAAATTATTTTGACATTCCAATGTGTATTTTTAAAAAAGAAAATTGACGTGTTTCGGGATTTTTAGAAAAAAACATTCATTTCGGTTTTATTTGGTATGTTCCATATGTTTGGTGCTCACTGTATAATCATTCGCAGTAGGTACTTTCTTCCTTCGCAAAACCAAGAAATGAGTCTGATAAATATTCTATGATTACACTTTTAGCAATCCGTTCAGCTTTGGTCCACGAAATAGTTTGTACAACCGGGATTTCTTCGTCAATGACTTTTATCGCATCAAGTTCAGTTAACAAAGCCCTTATATTCAATTTCCACACACTATACCTTTCCCTATTAAAAGCTTTAATATGTAATATTGTTTTGAGAATTAAAGCAGCCATTTAAGTTATAACACGAGTACCGTAGAGCGGGGCTAAGTGAGCCATTTTTTCTCGTTTTTTGTAATTTTATGAGTACATGTTCAATATTTTTTTGTAATTAGTCTATGGTATTACATACATGTTCGTAAAGCGGTTTTAAAAAAAAGTTTAATGCAAATGTTTATATATTTTTTTTAAAAGTGGCTCACTTTACCCGTCTTGACGGGGAAAGTGAACCACCCAATTTCATGTCCATAGCACGGTTCTTTTTACTTACTAAATGTACAAAGTGGGCCACCAATATGTGTTTAAAAAATATGTATTGAACTTAGCCTTTTATAAATCCTAAAAAGTAAACAGTTTTAACATAATTAAAACTAATTAAAAAAACTTATTTTAATATTAAAAAAACAAAAAATTTGCAAAAAAACTTAGGACAAAATTGAAACATTTGTTTTCATATTAAACTGATATCTACCTTGATAAAAATTGGGTGAATTAATAAAGATAATTAGAATAATCATTGACATTTATTCTATTAAACATATTCGTTACAAACTCTCAAAATAACAACATATATAATTCAACTATTATATATTTCATAGCAATCTTCGAGTATATAAACTAACACTTCCCCTTAATCGAATATTATTGTACAGATTTTAATCCTAACTGTTTCACATATAATTCATGTTTATTAGCTGACAAAGGTTTTGTTAGTATATCTGCAACCATATCATCTGTTAGTCTATACTTAATACTAATAATTCCTCTTCTTACTGCATCAGTATTTGAACATGAAATTGCTTCTCGAAATGTTCGTGGTTCAGTTTCTGATAGAGTAGAAATAATGGATACATTCCCCATGTGATAGTCTTTCATCCATTCTGGTTTACGTCGATCTCGCCTTGGTTTCAGATCAAATTCTTCTAGAGGATCATCAACCTGAACAAGTGCATCAGATACATAATCACCTGCATCCGAGTAAATAAGCTTCTCAGAATTCTCATTTTTATCTTCATATTGCTCTGAAATGCTTTTCGAACTTAATGCTTGCGCTTGTGCCATACCTCTTGCGATACATTTAATGTCGTCAGTGCTGATTCTTCAAACGTTGCCAACGCAGGAGACTCTTTGAATATCTGAGACAATGGCTTTATAGATTGGTCCAGTCTATAAACCCCACCAATATTTGTTGCTGATACTTCAATTTTTCCTTCAATTTTGCAGTTCGATTTGTTATAAATATGGCATTTTTTATTACCAAATACAACTATTAACCCTTTTTCAGTTATTTTGTTAACTGATAATAAATTATATAAATAATAAATATTAAATAAAATATCGATTTCAACGGGAAATAATAAGATTTATTCGCTTTATACGTATTTCGGCATCATTGTGCCATTGTCAAAAGCTATATAAAATATTAAATAAATTTACTGCAATATCAGGAACATACATTACATCAACAATATTTCGTTCAATATTATCTTTAATATTTACTTTAACGTTACCAATACCTTGACTGCTTAACCTTTGGTTATCAGTTACTGTAATTTGCTGTGGTTTAATGTTGGTATAATTTAAAAGCCAATCTTTACGCTTGCTCATATGCGTAGTGCAACCAGAATCAACAATCCATTCATTATCATTAAAAATGGTTGTTGTTAAAGCAGTTGTTAGCAATAAAGATTCTTTATTAGATGAAGAAAACTCTTTAGAATTGTTCTTCCTTTCCTTTTTTAATTCAGGACATCTTGGTCTAATATGACCTTCTTTACCACATTTGTGACAGACAACTATTTTCTTTTTCGGCCACCCCTTCGCAGCAAAGGCACCATTACTTGGTCCACTTGAAACAATATCACTTCTTCGATAATCTTCTTGAATTAACCTTGTTTTTACCATTTCACTTGACACTTTGGTGTGAGTAACTTCAATTCCCATAACTAATGGATCAAATTCCGAAGGTAATCCACCAAGTAATAACATTGCAACTTCTTCATCATCCATATTGTGACCAATATCTGAGAATTGTTGTACTAACGAAACTACACCACTTACATAGTCACCCATCGATTCGAAATCTTCATACTTCGTACGAAGTAATCGTCGCAAAAGATTAAGACGTCGGCATAAACCCTTGTTTTCAAAAGCCGATTGTAGATTATCCCAAGCTTGCTTAGCTGTTTTGGTTTCTCTAATATGAGCATAACACGAAGGTTGAACACTAAGACAGATTTTTGCTAATGCTCTTTGATCACGATTTGTATCATTGTCAATACCTTGAATACAATTCCAAAGACCATCCATAATTAGTGACATTTTCATTGTAAATTTCCAATTATTATAATTTACCATCCCTTCTAGTTTCTCAAATGAATGTCCTCCACCACCACCTACAATAATTGGTGCAGTTGTGGTAACGACAGGTTCTGTAGAATCCATGTCCAAAAGAAAATTCAAAAATTTGAGTAACAGACAGTAAATGAAAATGTATAACCTGTTAGTTAATTATACTGGGCCCATAACCTGATAAAAATTGGGTGAATTAATAAAGATAATTAGAATAATCATTGACATTTATTCTATTAAACATATTCGTTACAGACTCTCAAAATAACAATATATATAATTCAACTATTATATATTTCATAGCAATCTTCGAGTATATAAACTAACATACCTCTAATCTGTTTTTTATTGTAAGTTTTTCAATAATTTTATTATTGTTAGTGTTAATTTCACATTCATCCCTCACTTGGGGATATGAAAAATAAGTATCTTTGCCACACATTTTTCGCAAGAAATTTACTTTTATTAGCTTCCCTTGTTGTTTTATCTCTATAATTTGCCCTATAAAATATACATTTTTTTTGCGCGATTCTATCGGAAAACTTACAACTATGAATTCTTCTGGTTTTAGGTCTTCTAGGTGATTTATATTTTTTATACCTGAAATCGAACTGTCAGGCTCCATCTGCTCATTTAAAGTGCCTGGATCGCTGTTGGCATCGCTTTCAAATTCCATACCACTCGAAGTCTCATCGTGTAAACTAATTTCTTCATCGTCGTCTGTAGATTCTTCAAGATCTTGCTTTGAGACACTTTTACCAGCCGAAACTTTAAATTTTTTTCCCCTCTGCTTTTTCTGCGGAACTTCGGGTGATCTTGTCTCTTTCAAAATTTGCAATAATTCGGGATTCCACACGTTTAGGGTTGTGTTTTCTTGCTGATCCTCCTTTGGCAGTTTGTCTAAAATTTTGTTTCTATCCAGAGGATGTATTCCAGAGGCAACAAAACCAGCTATTAGATTATCAGAAGCTCTTTCAAGTGATTCTAAAGTTTGACGTAAAACTCGTGGAAATTCCGACTTGGGAAGAGTTCCTCTATTTTTTTTCTTCCATTCTAGTAGTACAGCCCGCCATTTTTTCTTTATATGTCCGAAAAAGGCGACGTCCAACGGCTGGCATAGATGTGTGGCGTTAGGTGGTAAAAGGATAAATCGGATGTCGTTTTCTTCACATAGCCGTATCACATTTAATGATACATGGCTTGATAAGTTGTCCCCTATTAAAACACGAGGAGCGGGTTGCTTTTTCAGAAAGGGCAATGCTAGTGTCTCAAACCAATTTTCAAAAATTCTTTCATCAAACCACCCACTTTTTGACCTATTGTAGCGTTTCCCTACTGGTCCTCCTTCTACCCACGTGGGATAAATATTTTCAGCGCGATAAACAATATACGGCGGCAAAAGAATTCCATCTGCCGTACCTGCCATCATCACTGAGACGCTCGTTTTAGTAGAGTCAAGAATATTTTCCGGATGCTTGCAACCTCTTCTAACTATTACTCTCTGCTTACCCGCATCGTCGCAGAAGTTGGTCTCATCATAGTTCAGCAAACTTCTCGGAGATACGTTTTCTAAGGACCTCTCAAGTTCATCGAAATAGGTATTTACTATGACGGTATCAACTGCAGCTCTGGATCGTTTTATGTTTTCGCCAAATAGCCCAGTCAAATTAGACAAAAAAATAGCAAACAGAAGAAAAAAATCCCGAAGTTTTGAAATTTGGCACAGTTGTTCATTCGAGTGTTCTGCATAACATACTAAATGTCCCCGAGGGTAGGACGTGAGCGCGAGGCAGGAGGGGGGCCTAAATGTCCCATTTTTAACTTTTCCTTAAATATCTGGGAAAATATTGAGTTTGGCGAAAAACTAGCCTTACACAAAATTATACCAGAGTTAATTCTCTACAAAAAAGGTTCTATTCTTTTTTTCCGTAGTGTCAATAGTTTTGGAAATAGAGTGGGGGAAGTTTTGAAAAAAATCAAATATCGTGTTTTAGGGGTCTATTCGGGTTTTATTTGTTTAAATCAATCATAATATATAAATATATGCATATTACTTCATACATAATGTTCATTATGTTTATAGATTGTATGCAGTGTACACTAAATAGTCAGTGACAAATGTTTTCACCAGTCTTATACCATTGTAACCCGCCTTAGTGAGAAGTATAATACGTATCTCTATTTGATTTCATCTTGTTAACAGCGTTACGAATATGTAAAACAATAAAAACGGCGCCATATTACCTCTTATGTTTCTCAGAAAAGCGGGTGCAGTGGTGTAATACTGGTGAGAACATTTAACATTACGTGAATCTAACAAAAAACCTTGACTTTAAAGTACCCCTATTTGAAATTATTGGATAAATGTCTATGATTTCAAAATAATAATAATAAAAAGTAACAATAATAAATATTGCTTTTTGAATACAAAATTATTATTAAACAAGCTCTATGCATTAGCAATAGTAACTTATAAACAAAAAGAAAAATGAAAAATCTATACGCGAAAAATATGATCGATGAGGGAGCAACGAGTCGCTGGCAATATGACAGTTTTAAGGGTTGTAGTCGTCAACAACAATCATCATCTAACATAGAGCCCACATTGAATTCCTCCTCATCAAGCAATGGACCATTTGTACGGAATCCTTGGTAGCTGATACAAATAGAGCTGCATTTCATACCAGCTTTTTCTTTTAGACAGCCACATCTCCCTTCACAAGTGCTTGTACATCTACAGAAAAAGGAGTTTAACACATAATTGGAGTGAGGGTCCAACGTTTATATTGGCTTCATAGTGCCACGCGCCCCTCGTCACCATCCACGCTTCTCATATTTGTTCCCCAGCCATTCTTGTACTAGCAAGTACACGACTCTCTTTCTCTGTCCTCTAAGGTTTTCATGTTTTTCATCTCTTCTCGTCACTTATCAAATTTTGGATACCTTTTGCACCCAATTGGCTACCATCACTGCGAGACACCTCCTTTTCACATATGAAACACTTTTGGGACATAATTCCCACACACGCGGAATACTACCTACTTTAAAGCAGAAACGCAAACTATGTATACCAATATACATAGTGTACAGTGTACACTGCATACAATCTATACACATAATAAACGCTATGTATACAGTTATAAGCATATATGTATATTAGTGTTGAAAACACTTATACGGAGGCAAGTTATAGGTTCTCGCGTCACGAAATATCGTCACGCTGCATCTAAGCAGGGTGCGAGCATGCGGAGTTGGTTGCGTTGTCGGACAGCACTCGTTGTTCTGTAAGCGGTTGCGCAGAAGCGTTAATTCTGTCCTTAGAAAATATCCGAAAATATTTTTGTTGTGAATACCTTCACTGGACAAGAAAACAAAACCAAAAAGTACAAAATGTTCAGAACGTAATAATAATCTATTTTTACCATATGTTTCTTCTGCTGATATTCTGTAATATTATATTATAATATAAACACTTATATTGTACTACCTGTCGTAAAAGTCTTAAGTAATTTTGTCTTAAAGCATTAATTCGTTTCTGATTTATTCTCACTTCGGTAATCGAGCTGCAGAACAGCTTATAAGCATCTTCGCAAAATTGTGCCAAGCTGAGGGTTTTGCCCCCGAAATAAGGGACTTTTAAAATTTTACCATTGAATTCCCTATCTAGCGTAATTCAATTCGACACCCTGTATATTCACTTAGTTTATTAGTTTAGCCAAGTAAGCAACATTTATACCGAGTGGTTGGTCATATCCCTGTACATAAACCGCTTACATTGCTTATCACGTTTATGCGAATTCCTGTTCCCCATTGTTATGGAACAAATTGGTAATGGTACCAAATTAAAGAGAATAATATTCCGCGCAGCTCCCCATTTTTATGGAATAAATTGGTATTGGTATACCAAATAATCTCACTACACATTTAAATCTCCGAAAATTAAAACTTCAAAATAATAAAAAATACATCATCATTCAACAACTTAACTTCAAAGATAAGAAGAAAAACAAAAAAAAACAACAACAGCTGCCACGAAGTAAATATCTACACTCTCGAAATCAGCTTTCCGAAGATTTTCATCAATAATTCCTTCATCAGTCAATAACCGCAATTAAAATGGATCAACAAACTTCAACCAACCCAATATCACCAACTTTAACAATCAATCAAGAATTCTACAACTTTATTGCTACTACATATGAACCACACTTTAATTAAAAAACTTTAAACTTAATAAATAACACAACTTATCATCGTTCACATTTTTATCTCATTTTTAATACTTAACATTATAATGTTATTTACTGTTAACCAATCATTTTTATTCCATATAAATAACTGATAATATAATACATACCTATTTTTGTTCTGAAGAAGCTAATTAAAATTAGCGAAACGTTAACATTTTATATTTTACCGTTTACAATATAACGATTCCTCAAATTTTTATATTATTTTTCTGTGTAATTTATTTAACCTTTTAACATTATATGCAACTTAATAATTGGCTGCTTTATTACCACAACTTATTATTATATTATTAAAGTCAACAGCCGTTTTTTCATGAAGTTTATACTTCATTTATCTAGTCTGTTATAATAGTCTGTTTAGTATTTTTAATAAACCATTATAAACCAAAACCATGTTCATTATACAGATAATGTATAAAAATGGTGGTGCAAGGTGCAAAGTTATTCCTTGGACAAAACTAAGACAAAAAGCTGATATCAAAAAAGCTGCAAACGCTTCCTGAACTTACAGTCGTCAAAGTTGAAAATTGGTAACAATAAAGAATACTGCTCTTTCAAAATACAGTTACTTGATGAGTACATTCAGTGATAATAGCTAAAGTTTTTTACCATTGATCGTTTAACGTAACTTCAATTTAATTTTCAATTGTAATCGCTGTTTTTACGATTGTGAAATATTTAAACATTAACAAATTATATCAACTATAAATGTAAATATCCAGCAACAGTCAATGAGGTGCTTATTACCAAGTCAGAATAGGTATATAATATAAACATAAATGGCAAGAATGCCATGGGACTCATGGGAGAAGAAGAACAAATAATAAAATAATAAATAAGTAGTGTCCTAATAAATTTAGAATAAATGCTGTCTAAATTTAACCTATAGCTTCAAAGTACAGCCTTAATATTAGAAATGTAACTAAAATAAAGTCAAGCTACCGCAGTAATATTTTGTTTTCCCAAAAGAACAAGTTTTCAGGCTGAAGAAATGTGTTCGTTACACTTGTGTTTTTCTAATGATCGCTGAAAGATTTTTACATCTGAATATCCCGTTTTCCATCATGTTGTGTTACAGAAAACAACACAAGACCACCAAATGACCAAAATATTATTTTTTTAATAATTTATTGTTTCCCGTAGCCAATCACCAATCGTATACCACGAATTGTAAGCCGTATTTGGTTTATCGACATTAATTAAAGTTTTGCTCAAAGCTATTGTTTAAAACACGAAATTGCATCTCTCCGTCGTATCCTAAATGTGTAGCGGCCGTTCAACTTGAAAAATTTTATTATTGATTACTTACATACAAAATCAAAATTAGTTTCCTTTTTAGTGCGATATCTTGCATTACCTGAAACCTGCACCACAATTTTTACACACTCTGTATATTCGATTACCGTATTACATATACATTGTGTTTTTTAAGATTGATTTCAACAAATAAAACCCGAATAGAACCCTAAAACACGATATTTGATTTTTTTCAAAAGTTCCCCCACTCTATTTCCAAAACTATTGACACTACGGAAAAAATGAATAGAACCTTTTTTGTAGAGAATTAACTCTAATAAATTTTGTGTAAGGCTAGTTTTTCGCTAAACTCAATATTTTCCGAGATATTTAAGGAAAAGTTAAAAATTGGACCTTTAGACCCCCCTCCTGCCTCGCGCTCACCCCCCACCCTCGGGGACTTTTAGTATGTTATGATATGCAGGACACTCGAATGAACAGCTGTGCCAAATTTCAAAACTTCGGGATTTATTTCTTCTGTTTTGGCTAATTTGACTGGGCTAAAAACGAACTGTCAGTTCAGGATGTCTTTTTAAAAAATATTTAAGGTAGTCTTTACCTGGTATATTTTCAACAAAACGTCTTTCAATTCTGCCAGTGCGGTTAAGAAATTGTTTGATAAGTAGTCTAATATCTAATTTTGTCAAGGGAAAGCCCCATGACGCCCACAGTTTTAGGCCCTCAGCTAACTCCAGCTCCTCTTGTTCTCTTAATACTGGTTGTCTGCCATATTTCCTGGGATGCGAATTGTCCAACTTGCGTTTCAGTGTGGCTCCTGGAATATTATATTTTTCGGCAATTTTCCTCTACGTTAATGTACCTTTTCTCATTTCCGCTACTGCAAGACGCAAATTCTCTTCAGAGTAGTTGCAATTGGGAGACCTTCCCAGTTTCCTCTTATAGTTGCGAACCATTGTTAAACTGCTTTCTGAAAAAAAAACAAATGATACTTTCTTCGGGTAAAGTGGGCCGGCTCACTTTACCCGCACTTATTACAATTTTTGGTTAACCTTGAAATTTTATTGAAAATAAAATTATCTGAACAAATACGGGGTAGGGAATACCGTGTGTCCCTGGGAAGACGGAACATAGGGATCTTATAATGCTAATTTTTTAAAATGATCCACGAGTGCTTTGAAGCATTCGCCTTGAAACAATTACACGAATGTCACCGATCGTTAACGATTTCCATGCCGATCATGTATGATCCTCTCCAGATCAAAATTTTTGTTTGTGTTTTAAATGTCAATTTACTAAAACCAAAGACAATTAAAGGTTATGTTCATGTTAATTTTTTTTTAATGGGGTCCTACCTTAACTGAAGTACAGTTTAGAGTTGACAATCAGTAATCCCAGTTAAATTACATGTGAAATGTGAAAATTTACTTTAATAAGATGATATTGATGTATGAACCGAAGAATTTGATGCGACAATCAGCTTTATAATGAAATATGCTACAATGCTAATTGCATAAGACTGTATTAAGATGAAATCAAAGAAAAAGCGAATATTAATATCAGTTAGAGTGTACAAATATGAAATTGTATTTTAAATAATTGTTGAATCGTTTGTTAGTATAACGCACGCGCGTATTACATCTGTATTAGCAAGCGCGTTAAACAGCTGACATAACGACGTCGACGCTTCCACCAAATAGAAATTCAAAGCACTCGTGGATCATTTAAAAAAATTACCATTGTAAGATCCCTATGTTCCGTCTTTCCAGGGACACACGGTATGTGAAAACACTCTATACAGGGTGTCTCTAAAATATGGTGCCATAGCTTAACCACAGATTCCGGGGATCAAAATAAGACGATTTAACGCAACTTACCTCTATCCGAAATTGCTTCGTTAAAGCGCTATCGAACGCCAAAGATCAAATTTCTATTTTTTTAAATAACAAAAGATTGTTTTTAGCGATTAGGATGAAATTTGGGATGTGATTCTTTACTGGAAAAAGATGTTTTTTGACATAATTTTTTTGTTCAGGAGGGTCGCGTAAGTGGTCAAAGGTTGATCATCCACAGTCAAAGAAGCTCATATCTTTTTAACAGTTCGGCCAATAGTTTTCAAATTTTTTTTACAGAGAGACATTCTTATTTCAAATATTTTTTGTCTGTTGTTCGATTTCGGTATCTCCCATAGTTTAGGCTGAAAAAATTATTTTGATTGGCTGCAGTGCATTTCTTAAAACAGATGTGGTAATCTAGTAATCCAATTACTTAGGTGAACAACCTCCAGTGCAACTACCTGTGGTATGGAATGTCCAATTCAGCAAGGTGGCATTCTATAACATATATATAAGTGTAGATTTACATTGATTAGATAGTAATAATTATTATACTTGTTACGTGTAACGAAGGGGTAATTGATTAAACAACAAAACCAATATGTGTTTTATTTAAATTACAAAAGTATAAGAAGGAAGAATATTACATGGCGACCCTTGCCAGTCGTGGTCCAGCTTTAGTTATTTAACTGATTATTTCTCAGGCAGGAAGTAGTGGAAGATCATCTAATGCCAACGGGAAAATTCAAGGATTCTCCTTAAGTGAAATTTTCGGAATTCTTGCATTTGTGTGCTTTCTTTTGGTGGTCTTAGTTTATTTGATCCAAAAATGTAAGAAACGTTTACAAAAGAAAATCCGAGCTGAAATAAGGAAGAGTCACGACGAGCTGAGGACCCAAGAAAGGACTGAAGCGATAGTGTAATAAGTGCTGTGAAGTGAAAAAAAATGGCCTCTATAATTTAGTTCGGTGAAAAGAAAAAGTTTGTGCACCTACGTTAAGACTGGAATTTAACCAACAACTTGCTTCCTGAAAAATGAAGACTTGGAATTTAAATTAAGTAAGAATTAAGTTTTAGTTAAATTATATTTTGCAAATGAGTAGGGTTGATTCATTTAAAGAGATTTATGAAGAAGTTCGAGTTTTTAATAGGAATCTAGTTAAAGATAATCAGCAAAGAAGGGTAGATTTAAATGTTAATAATAGTAAGAGTTTAGAGTTAGACAGGATAGAAATTCAGTTTAATAGTTTACGAAAAGCATACAATTCTGTTGCTAACATTGATCAACAAGAAATCAAGGAAGTCAAAAGTTATGTTGATTCAATAAAACGAATTATCTCTGAAATACGTAAAACGTTAGACGATAGTATAAAAAGTGTAACAGGAAAATTAGGGAGTAACATTACAGTAGGAGACGAAATGGGTGAAAAATTCGATATAAAAACTGCTTCTAGCTTACTACCTTCTCTTGATAACACAGAGGATTCTGTAAAACAACTAATTGATGCTATTGAATTATACGATAGTCTTTTAGATAGTAACGGGAAAATTCTTTTAACAACTTTTGTTTTGAAAACTAAACTCTCTCAGAGTGCCAAAATTCGTTTAGAAACGACATATGCGTATAATGGCGACTTAGTTAAGGATATGAAAAATAATTTGCTAGCAAAGCGTTCCCCAACGGCATTATCGGTTGAATTACATAATGCACGACAAAATGAAAAATCTATTGAAGAATTTGGGAAAACAATTGAAGGTTTATTGGTTAATTTAACGATAGCACAGTTTGACGGTAACAACGATACATTAAAAATATTGAAGGATACGAATGAGAAAATTGCAATCAATTCATTCGCGAATGGTTTACGTAACCACGAATTACGTACAGTTATTAAAGCACGGAATTATTCTAAATTAAAAGACGCCATAAGTGGAGCGAAAGATGAAGAAAGTGAGAAGAAACCTCCTTCTTCACAAATTTTCCACATACGCGGAAGAAATAATTTTTTTAGGGGTCGTTACACCGGGCGGTAGACAAATTAATAACCATCAGCAAAATTCTTATCAAAATTCACAATACGTAAACAATAGTTTCAGACGGAATACTCGACGTGGTCACTTTACACGTGGACATATTAGAAACAGAAATAATAACAGGAATTTTAGGCAAAGAAGTTATTATGCTGAAAATATTGAACATGATTGTGTCTCAAGTCCCTCAACATTTTTTCGTCCCCCACAAGTATACAAATAATAATGTAGTTTTAAGTATGAATGCGTTAAATTTTGTAAGCATGAATTATAAGATGAATGATTTATCTTTTCTATTAGATACTGGAGCATCAATCAGTGTAATTTTTGCATCTTCTTTAAAGAGTGATGAGTACATTGATTCCAAAAAGAAAATAAAAATACAAGGTATTGCAGGTTCAATGTTTTCTTTGGGTACGACAAATATTTCTTTGACAATAGGTAAAAATGTGATAAGTCATGAATTTCTTGTGGTGAATGACTTTGGTAGTGATATGAATGGTTTAATTGGGTCAGACTTCTTTTTAAAATACTCAGCGATTCTAGATTACGAAAAATGCACATTTTCCTTTTTGCTTATGGGAGAAAAAATTTCTATGCCGCTTAAGTCCAAGTATGATTCTTACACAACAATTCCTCCAAGGTGCGAAGTCATTAAATATTTTCCGATTGATTACACCGATGATTGCGTTGTGATACCTGAAGAAATATGCGAATGTACTTACACAGCAGGAATTATAGCGCGACCTTATGACAATGTAATACCAGTAAAAATTTTAAATGTAAGTGATAGGGAAATTAAGTTAAAAAACTTTAGGCCAAAAGTTGAACAGCTTTCTAATTTTGAAACATGTAAATTTGGAGAAATTCGATTTTCAGTAGATCGAGTAGATAGATTATTAAACGTCATAAATTTAAATGGCTTAAATGTCGAAGAACAAATTTCAATTCAAAAAATTTGTGCTAAATATTTCGACGTATTTTGTCTAGAAAATGACCCACTTACCGTAACTAATATTTATAAGCAAAAAATTCACTTACAAAGCGAAGCAACTGCTGCATACGTAAAACCTTACCGCTTGCCTCATGCGCAAAAATCAGAAATACATAAACAAATTGATAAAATGTTAGGAGACGGAATTATCGAACCAACAAAAAATTCAGAGTGGTCAGCACCGCTTCTTGTTGTTCCGAAAGAAGCAGACAATAATGGTCAGAAAAATTAAGAGTAGTAATTGACTATAGGTTATTAAACAAGAGGATCAAAGATGATAAATTTCCATTGCCCTGCATAGAGGAAATCTTAGATTCTTTATCTGGAGCAATTTATTTTTCGCATTTAGACTTATCTCAGAGTTTCTACCAAATTGAATTGCATCCCTCGTCACGCCCATATACAGCTTTTACCACTGATCGTGGTCAGTTTCAAATGACACGATTACCAATGGGACTTAAGGTCAGTCCAAGTGCATTTTCTCGAGCAATGACAATTGCAATGTCAGGTTTAAATTACGAGAGTTGTTTTATTTATTTAGATGACTTAATCGTTTTCGGCAACAACTTAGGCTGAGTTGCTCAGTGATGGTTTAAACTACGTTTAAATATAATCCGAGTTTAACTTATATTTTTGTTGTTCAGATAATGGTTAAGAGCCGGTTAAGAGCTAAACCAGGTTTATATCAGAGTTAAGTTAAACCGTGAAAGTTGGCGGTTTAAACTACGGTACTGTTTATATGCTTATATAACAATTGAACCCTTACGAAATCTACCCATATTAATATTAGAATCAGTATCTATCTATCACAATAAATCCATATTTTTCTTTCCAACATTTTGCACATACGGCGAAAATATTGAGATTTGAAATTTTTGGACGGCCGCCATTTTGTTATTTGAAAAAATATAAAATAACTGTAAATACAAATGTTGTAGAGAACCGTTAGCTCATTTTGAAAACCTTTCGTTTTTTGAAATATTCCCTGAAATGAAGGAGTTATTACGATTGTTAGAAAAACAAAAGAAATCCAATAACTACGAATAGAGGCCCCAAATCAAAAATTGGAACTAAAAAAAGTTGTTTGTTTTCATGAGTTCTAACTACCGTTTTCGGGTGTAACGACTTAGTATTAACACCCTGTATAATAAAATATTACAAAAATAAAAAAACTTTTTTATAAATTTGTTGGGATATTGACTTTATTTTTTGTTTATGTTATGTTAGTTACCAAATATGTGTATAAAAACACATAATGTCAAAAGTCTTATAAATATTTTTTATTCAAGATTTTATTGTTTAAAGTTGTAACATAAAGTTATTTACTGTTGGAGAGGAGAAGAATCTCCTATTATAATAAATAAAAGAAAAGTTCATAAAAATATTAACATGGTCCTTCACACCGGATTTAAGTGAAGAAATTGATCAACATACAGTTTTCAATTACTTCACAACAGCGACCAAGCCGTCGTCATTAAGAAAACGTAAAAGAAGTTGGTAGTGGCATGCCAGAACATCACTAAAACCAATATAAATATAAATTTGTCATAATTATGGAAAATCTAGACGTATTGATACAACAACGCGGACAAATTAAATCACAGGTAACACGCTTTGCCAATTATATTAAAAAACAAACGTCAAATAATTTAAGTGACAAAATAATTCTTGAACTCCAATGTCGCCTGAATTAAACTGAATTAAATTGGTCACAATATGATGACATTCAAACCAAAATTGAGTGCATCACAGGCGAGGCGGGTGCTACGAATCAAGAAAAGGAGAGAGAATCCTTTGAAAATTTATTTTATGAAACAGTTTCATTAGCTGAATCTTTTATCCAACAAAAAGCAAATTCAGATCATACTACTAATAGTTATGTTATTTCGAATTCTAAAAATGTAAGACTCCCTACAATTAATTTGCCTACTTTTGACGGAACTTATGAAAATTGGCATAATTTCCGTGATATCTTTGGTACATTACCGCAAAATGTTGCTGGCATAATTTTTAGAATTTAAATACCTTACTTTAAGGTACCATTAGATATTTAGGGGTAATTAAGGGTAGAGAAAGCAGGAAATCGTATAAAAAGGAATTATTGTTGCTCTGCTATTTAGTATATTACAAGTTGTCGTACGGAAGATTCACGTACCTATATTATGGCTTTTGTAAATTCTACACGAGGTGCTAAGAAGTTTGTGTGCGAAGATAATTTTGTGTATGTTTTCTCCAAGAAGACGGCTGACAAGGAACATGCTATTTGGGTGTGCGAACGAAGAGGAAAATGCAAAGGTCGTGTCTGGACTGCAGGTAAATTGATATATCTTTTAATTTTATTAGTTGAGAGTCTAAATAAATTTCGTTTCTATGTTTAGGAGATGCCCCTATTGTAAGTCGCATAGTTGTTGAACACAACCATGCTGCTGATGCAGTAAGACCTGTGAAATTACGTGTTGTCCAAAATATGAAAGAGAGGGCAAGTAATACCGAAGAAACCCCTCAACAAGTAATAGCAACGTGTCTGGAAAACGTTGAAGATGTAGCCTTGTGTCAGTTGCCCAGGAAGGATGCCATTTCACGATTCATTCGTCGTGCTCGAAATGTAGCTGGTATGCCTGCTATTCCAGCGAATGTTGAAGATTTGGTCATTCCACAAGACTATCAAATCATTGCAATTCATGGAGAAGAACATCAATTTCTCCGGTACGATTCGGAACAAACTCTGTTGCCTGGCAGAATGCTAATTTTTTCGACCACACCGAATCTTAATGTTTTGGCCAGAAGTGACAAGTGGTACGCTGATGGTACATTTTCGGTTGCTCCGAATTTATTTAATCAAATGTACACGAAAAATTTACATTGTGGCGCTCAAACTCTTCTAGCAATTATTAGAGAACGATATTGGCCAATTTCAGGCAGGAGTCTAATTAAAAAAATAATTCGAAATTGCGTTATTTGTTTTAAAGTGAGTCCCAAGGCTGTATCACATTTAATGGGTGATCTACCAGTTTCACGTATTACACCTTCTCCTGTTTTTTATAATTGTGGCATTGATTACGCTGGACCTTTTCTCATTAAAGATAAAAGGTCACGCGGTAATAAGTCAGTCAAGGCTTATATATCTTTGTTTGTATGTTTAGCTACTAAAGCTGTCCATTTAGAGTTAGTAGGCAGTCTTACAACGGAAGCATTTTTAGTTTTCGACATTTCATTTCACGTCGTGGCAAACCATTAAATTTATATTCTGATAATGCTACCAATTTTGTTGGTGCAAATTCGGAAATGAAAGAAGTGTATAGCTTTTTGAACGATAAAGGAGTTCAAGAACAAATTACTAATTCATTGTCTAACGAAGGCATATTTTGGCATTTCATTCCCTCGCGCTCCCCCCATTTTGGTGGACTCTGGGAGGCTGGTATAAAATCAGCAAAATCACATTTAAAAAGAGTAATTGGCAATGCGTCACTTGTTTTTGAGGATTTGTATACAGTATTGACACAAATAGAGGCAATACTCAATTCGAGACCGTTGTATCCAAGTTCATCAGACCCCAGTGATCTCAATCCCTTAACTCCTGGTCATTTCCTGATTGGTAGAGCTTTAATTACTTTACCAGACAAAGACCTGCGAGAAGTAAAGGAAAATAGATTATCGAAATTTCAACGATTGCAGCAGTTAACACAACATTTTTGGTCGCGTTGGAATAAAGAATATGTGACAGAACTGCAAATTAGGACAAAGTGGAAGCAGAATTTTCCAACTTTATTAAGTGAGGGACGTTTGGTCATCGTTCGGGAAGACAATCAACCCCCATTGAAATGGAAGTTGGGACGTGTTTTGCAACTACATCGAGGCGACGATGGAATCGCACGCGTTGCAGAACTCAAAACTGCAAATTCAATAATTAAACGTGCGATAAATAAATTATGTGTTCTACCAGATCCTAATGCAGACAAAGAGTGTTAAGTGTTGTTCTATTTTAATATTTAATGTTATTGTTATAATTTACATTATTTTTGCGTTGCAAGGCGTGCAGTATGTTGGGATATTGACTTTATTTTTTGTTTATGTTATGTTAGTTACCAAATATGTGTATAAAAACACATAATGTCAAAAGTCTTATAAATATTTTTTATTCAAGATTTTATTGTTTAAAGTTGTAACATAAAGTTATTTACTGTTGGGGAGGAGAAGAATCTCCTATTATAATAAATAAAAGAAAAGTTCATAAGAATATTAACAAAATTATTACGTTTTTCTTAGTGGAGGGTGGTGGATAAGTAGAATTTTCACTTCATAAAACCTCAGTAGCCATGGACATGCAACTTGAAACGCATAGGTTTAATTCCTTTAGAAATTGGTCATGCAAGTTCATTAAGCCTCATGATTTAGCTCAAGCAGGATTCTAACATGGGAATGTATGATGTTGTTAAATGTGCGTTTTGCGGAGTTGCACTACGCGATTGGACTGTAGGTGACACTCCTATGGGGGGATCATATTCATATACGTTGGAGTCCTAATTGCCCATTCATATTGAGGGATAATTATGTTGAGTATAGACCCAACAGCTACCCTGAGCGTGAATGTCTGCCCCAGGAAAATGAATTAGAATCAGTGAATTCAGCACCCCAGGAAAATGAATTAAAATCATTGAATTCTGCATCCCAGGAAATAGTTGATCGAGGGTCAAATCAGTTCCTATGTAAAGTTTGTTTGATCAATTCAGTTACATTAACAATAAGCCCTTGTGGCCATTTCTGTGTATGCGCCCCTTGTATAATGCGTCTATCAAAATGCCCTATTTGTCGTAATCCTATTGAAGGTCATATAAGAACGTATTTGTCGTAATATTACATTGTAACGTGCTACCAGTGGCACAAAAGTTTTTGGGCGTTGGCCAACATCGCCAATTTTGTGTTCCACTGGTAGTTCACGTTTTGAGCGCGGGTGGCGCTGCAAGTAGAGAAGCGGAGAAGAGGATTCCCACCACCGATTCGTGCAGTCCACCAATCACAGCCCTGGCTTGGTGGGGAATCCGCATAAAACCAGCTCCCCAGGCCAGGACCAAGAACTCCGTTTTCGACTTTAAAGTTAAAACTTCTAACTTTAAATCCGATACCGTGTATTTTCCGAATTTATTATCCGTTTATTCCGTTTATTTTTCCGATATTTTACAATTGATTTAATTCCGTTTATTCCGTTTATTTTTCCGAATTATTTTTATTGTTTTTATTACCTGTAATTATTCTAGTATTCATTGCAAATTTTATTTTAACCGTGGCCCAAAGAACGTTTTAAAGTTTACATCCAGGTACAAACCCCAAGTCCGAACCAGTACCCGTTCCTTTCCGAGACCACCCGCTTCGTGAAGAACTTGAGCGAAAGGTCTCATCCTTAACCTAGACCGAGCACGCCTGTGCAAACTTGGCGAGGTCTAGGTCTGTTCCCCAGGACACAGCGCTGGTGTCCATTAGTGCTGTCCTGGTTCCCTCGTAGAGAAACCGCTGACTTTTTCCCCCCAGGGTACAGTGCTGGTGTCCATTGGTACTACCCTGGGTTTTCCCTACCCGTTTCATTATCCCCTTATAAGTTACTGCCTACCTGTATTTTTCCGAACCGAATAAACCTTGCACCGAGTACCTGGATGTAAAACGTTCCTTTGGTTCGGTTGTGTCAAATCTGTCCGAACAAGTTTTATAGCTTTTGAATTGTTGAATAGAACAGGTTTCAGTGGCTTGTTCTTTAATCATTCCTTAAAAGAATTAATTGGAATTAATTATAGATTCAAAGAGTCAAGGACCTTGAGGTCATAAAATTCCTTTCCAATTCCCGAATTATAAATTTTACTCACCGTACATTATCCTTAACCTAAAGATTCAGACTGCCCTTCTGGCCTCTGGGCAACGTTTGTTTATTCACAACAATTTAATTAAAATAAAGCAGATTTGCTTTATTTCTTTGTTTATAGAGTAGCTGTCATTCTCACAGTCGACGACGCGCAGCCATCACTCACTTACTGGTGCTCGCGCTGCCAACCCGGACGAAAATCCCCAACTGCCGGCGGGAATAGCCGTAATTTAAATAAAATCCTTTTTACTGTTTTACATAAAATTGTTTATTTTTTTTGTTTTATTATTACAATTCTACTCAGAATAATTTGTACATAGTGTAAATAAATATTGTTAATCAGGTTTAAGCATCCTTTTAATTTTAAAGCACAACTCGACCCCTGGACTACTCAGAGCTACCCGAAATACAAATTTTGCAACGTCCACCCTTATAAGCCGGGGGTGAAACGTTACATGGCGCCCGAACAGGGACTCTTGTGAAAATCCAGGAAAGGTGAGCGATGCCAGTCCGTCTATCCACCGAGAAGTCCGAACCGAGTCAACTCCAAGGGCTTCGTACAACCCCAGGACTTGAATGCCCAGCTGATATCCGATTATCCGTTCCGCAGTAAGCCGTTTATCCGTTCCGCAGTATTCCGTCACCATGTCCTGGGCTCCACCACTGCTGTGTGAGTTTGTTATACGATCGGGAGTCAGTTTCGATGGACAAGGTGATCCAGCCGCTTTTCTAGAAGAAATCAATGGATTCATCACCTACTACCAGTTCCAGCGGGATGTATTTCTCTCCGTTTTACCGATAATCCTGCAAGGAGAAGTGTTATTGTGGTTCCGGAACAATAAAGAAAGTTGGCAAACCTGGTTAGAATTCGAACAGCATTTTCGAATTCAGTATATCCCGACCCAATGCCGAAGGAAAGAAGTAGTCTTCCGTCCTCAACCGCCATCATTTGATACCGCCAATGAAAACTGGACTCCCAGGTGTGGAAATGGATCAGCCGCCACCGAAACCACCGAGGCTCCATCTGGTCCAATCACCGCCACACTCAGTGCTCCGACTCCGACCCATTGCCAAGGTTCCAGTACCTGTCCCGCCGTAGAGGTATTTTGTCCAGGTGAGATAAGTATGTTTCAGCCTTTGGAAGAACAAACCCTTGCAGGTCTAGGTCCTCTGGAATCTAAAATTGCAATCCGACCGTTACCGAAATGTTTTCCTCCAGAGGAGGACAATAATTACCGATCCCCATCTACCGCCGTCAATAGCACCGATAATCCGAAGTCCCTAGTACCTACTGACACCCCGAAGACAATGGTTATGGAGCAGGAAGAGTTCCAACCGCCGACTCCGATATCCGAGGAGCTTCTTCCTGTTTCCAGTCCCCGTCCGTTGGGAGTGGAGTTTCAACCTTTGGACATGGTGATGTCGGAGATCCAGCCCGTCTCGTTTCTGTCTTCAGCCGATATCCCAGGGTTACCAGAGCCGTCACCCCGTTTACCCGAACCGCCGTCAAGACCGCCTGAACCACTACGTCTGCCTCAATCACCGCCACTACCTCCGCCCAAACCGCTGCCGCTACGTCCGTCTGATCCGCCTTCCCGCCCCCCAGAGTTTTTACCCCGTCCACCTAAACCACCGTCAAGACCGCCTGAACCACCACGTCCACCCGAGCCGCTATCCCGTCCACCTGAACCGCCATCCCGCCCACCAGATCCGTACCCCCGTCCACCCGAACCGCCTGAACCTCCAGATCTACGAGAGCCGCTACCCCGTCCATCAGTGCAACTACCCCGTCCATCGGAGCCGCCGCCACGTCTATTTGAGCCGCCGCCACGTCCAGCCGAGCCGTCACCGCGTCTGCCTGAGCCACCACCCTGTCCGCCTAAGCTGCCCCGTTTTCACCAGCCGCCAAAGCAGTTCCCTTCAGCTCCCCCGGAGGAAGAGAGATGTGTAACGTGCTACCAGTGGCACAAAAGTTTTTGGGCGTTGGCCAACATCGCCAATTTTGTGTTCCACTGGTAGTTCACGTTTTGAGCGCGGGTGGCGCTGCAAGTAGAGAAGCGGAGAAGAGGATTCCCACCACCGATTCGTGCAGTCCACCAATCACAGCCCTGGCTTGGTGGGGAATCCGCATAAAACCAGCTCCCCAGGCCAGGACCAAGAACTCCGTTTTCGACTTTAAAGTTAAAACTTCTAACTTTAAATCCGATACCGTGTATTTTCCGAATTTATTATCCGTTTATTCCGTTTATTTTTCCGATATTTTATAATTGATTTAATTCCGTTTATTCCGTTTATTTTTCCGAATTATTTTTATTGTTTTTATTACCTGTAATTATTCTAGTATTCATTGCAAATTTTATTTTAACCGTGGCCCAAAGAACGTTTTAAAGTTTACATCCAGGTACAAACCCCAAGTCCGAACCAGTACCCGTTCCTTTCCGAGACCACCCGCTTCGTGAAGAACTTGAGCGAAAGGTCTCATCCTTAACCTAGACCGAGCACGCCTGTGCAAACTTGGCGAGGTCTAGGTCTGTTCCCCAGGACACAGCGCTGGTGTCCATTAGTGCTGTCCTGGTTCCCTCGTAGAGAAACCGCTGACTTTTTCCCCCCAGGGTACAGTGCTGGTGTCCATTGGTACTACCCTGGGTTTTCCCTACCCGTTTCATTATCCCCTTATAAGTTACTGCCTACCTGTATTTTTCCGAACCGAATAAACCTTGCACCGAGTACCTGGATGTAAAACGTTCCTTTGGTTCGGTTGTGTCAAATCTGTCCGAACAAGTTTTATAGCTTTTGAATTGTTGAATAGAACAGGTTTCAGTGGCTTGTTCTTTAATCATTCCTTAAAAGAATTAATTGGAATTAATTATAGATTCAAAGAGTCAAGGACCTTGAGGTCATAAAATTCCTTTCCAATACCCGAATTATAAATTTTACTCACCGTACATTATCCTTAACCTAAAGATTCAGACTGCCCTTCTGGCCTCTGGGCAACGTTTGTTTATTCACAACAATTTAATTAAAATAAAGCAGATTTGCTTTATTTCTTTGTTTATAGAGTAGCTGTCATTCTCACAGTCGACGACGCGCAGCCATTACTCACTTACTGGTGCTCGCGCTGCCAACCCGGACGAAAATCCCCAACTGCCGGCGGGAATAGCCGTAATTTAAATAAAATCCTTTTTACTGTTTTACATAAAATTGTTTATTTTTTTTGTTTTATTATTACAATTCTACTCAGAATAATTTGTACATAGTGTAAATAAATATTGTTAATCAGGTTTAAGCATCCTTTTAATTTTAAAGCACAACTCGACCCCTGGACTACTCAGAGCTACCCGAAATACAAATTTTGCAACGTCCACCCTTATAAGCCGGGGGTGAAACGTTACAACATATGATATAATTTTATATAAAAATCATATTTTAAATGTCAGTGGTGACGTAAATGATAACAACTTCCTTTATGGTAATCTGTAAAATAATTAATATTATAGGAAAATGATTTTTAATTTTTTGGAAAAAATATTCAGAGATAAATATGATAGAAATAATAATTCTAGTGTATTTGTATTTCCTACAATAAAATGTTTTATGAATTGAGTTTTTTATTTCCTGATTTAATTCTCCTAAAGATAAATATTTATCTTAATATTTTTGAGTAATTATTTAAATATATAAATCTCTAAGGATAAAGATTCAATGCATCAATTAAAATCACAGGCCAATCAAAGTACGAAAAGTATAAAATTAGGTAAAAATTCCTTAAGATATTTAAGCTATACAAATCACTAAAAGGACTTTTCATGTAATCTTTAAGACCTACTTCAAAATTTCTATTTTAATTACTATTTCCATCTCTGTTTAAATGTCTGTTATCTCACTCTTACTCATTGAAGGTTGATGACGTCATGTTTTTAAACTGTTAAACACGTCTCGACCTGCATAAAAAGACGTTTTGTATTACATATTTCTAAAGGAGGCGTAACCTTGAATCAACCCCGCGGTTCGATCAAAATTAATTAGATCAATAAAAATTAATTACATACACATACACATATCAATTAAATTAATCAGGTCAATCAACCCGCGAATGAATTCCCGAAATTCCACGAATTAAACAAGAATTTAATTAATCCAGTCAATCAAAGTCATAAATTACATAAATTAATTAGATAAATCAATCAAAATATGAATCAAAGTGCTAAATTAACAATTAATTACGCAAAAAGTAGTATTTTTTCATGCACCTTGAGAATAAAAGTGATGTAATGATAGCGCCATCTGTGGACGGCCAGATCAGTATCAAAAACCGAAAAACAGCATATTTCGTTTTACATGGGTTTCTTATGGGAGGGGCTGCGCCAGAACACTCCTTGTTATAATACTAATGTAAATCTACACTTATATATATGTTATAGAATGCCACTTTGCTGAATTGGACATTCCATATCACAGGTAGTTGCACTGGAGGTTGTTCACCTAAGTAATTGCTAATTGTAATAGATAATTGCGACATCCAGTACAGTATCTCTCAAAATGGAAAATATAGATATTGAACTTCTTCTTTAATTGGTGAAGGCTTTCCCATGTCTATACAATAAAAGGGACAAGGGCTACAAGGCCTTAATTAGAAAAGAAAATTGTTGGAAGGAAATTGCAGAAACTCTTAGCGTTACATGTATGTGTCTTAATAACTGAAAGTACGATTTATTAGTTTTTTTTTTGTTACGTTACAATTTATACAATTGCAGCCACATGCTGTGAGGAACTTTTCAAAAAATTAAAAGAACGGTTTATTCGTGAAAGCGAAAGCGTGAAAAAAAGTAATAGTGGCGATGGAGCCCCTGAATGTAGCAAGTGGACATGGTATGACTACATGCAAGTTTTAGATGAATTCATTCAGGAAAGGAGGTAAGAATTCAAATTTGTACTAGCAGTTTCATTATTACAATATTTGGATTATTTTAGAAGAACCTTTACCAACATTGGGACACAATCGTCATCTAGTACCTACTCCCACCAAGTTTGAAGATCACAGTGAAATGAGTCAACTCACTACTGCAACTGAAGTTAATTCGCGTTACTCTACGATGGCGAACATAAAATTTCTGAAGATGAGGGTAAAACTATCTGATTAATTGCCTAATAAGTACTAGATAGTTATTTCTTGTAGCTGTTATTACCAGTTCTGATACCGTAACCTCGGCTATTCCTTCTTCATCCAAACCCAAACGACGACTACAAAGAACCGTTGGAAAACCTCAGCTAGTTCCAAATTTTTCGGAGGTAGATTTAAAGATATTGGAAACATTAGAAACTCTGAATAAAAGCGGCAACAACGAAGACACTTCATTTGGGAAGTTAACAACCGATGAACTCCACATAATGCAAAATCCAGTAAAAAGACGCCGAATTAAAAAAAATATTAGATATCCTTTTTGCTGATGATGATGAGATGTAATTAATAAAGTGAATGTAATTGTAGTTTATATGTAATAATACATAAATTTTACTTCTTCTGTATTTATTAGTAGAGAATATCAGTTTATTACATTTACTAATATTTCACACACGTTTAACATGATCTATTTGCCCTTTCTTAAATCCTGCTTTGGTTAGAAAATATTTAGCCATGTTATCTCTTAAATTAATAGCTGCCTTTGTAGCATTATTACTGTAGCTCACAGTGTTCAACTTCTATTCTCCACCTACCAAGCACATCATCACTATCGATGTAATTAGCTGGACAATATTTTTCACGGGCAGGTTGTGATTTTTTAATAAAATTATGAAGGCATACTGTTGCCTTTATAATATTATCTGTTGTGCTTGCCACTAAAATTCCGAAAGTATTTTCGATAATACGCCTGGCACGTGAGACGATAATTAAAAACTGCCTTAATTATACACAAATTACGACCTGCGTAAGGTCTCATTAAACTGTCTTTAAGTGGAAAGGCAGTGGAAAGGCCTACAAAATAATATGGCATTCTAATATTGCTACCTGGTAACGGGGTTGATGAAGGAAGTGGAATTTGGTGGCCAAGCAAGTTTTCTCCAAATAATGATGAGCTAAAAACTCCTCCATCACTAATTGAGCCATATGCGCCTACATCAATATACAGTGAGCACCAAACATATGGAACATACCAAATACAACCGAAAGGAACGTTTTTTTCTAAAAATCCCGAAACACGTCAATTATCTTTTTTAAAAATACACATTTGAATGTCAAAATAATTTTCCTGTCTTCATTTGTTTGTAAGTGATGACGTCATCAGTATTTTTTTTAAATGTCAACCCCCATTTTTTTTCGCGTTTTTGATACATCTTTTAATTGCTTAAATGACAGTATAAAAATGTTGATACCTCACATAAGAAAATTTTCGAGAAATAAATTATTTAATGTTTAATAAACACATTCTTAACAAATGTTAAACATGGTTTAATGGTATTAGTATTAATAAAAGAGAATTAAAGGCACCAAGAAACAAATGCCCTTAATCTAAACAAACTACTTTTAGTAAATGTTCAAATGTATGCCCTTCCTCTTCTAAACAAAGATTTATTCTACGGTTAAAACTTCTTCTAACATTTCTTAATTGATCCAGGGTAATCGAAGCAAAGGTGTCACGAATTCTCTGGCGCATGTTTTCGAGCGTTGTTGGTGCCTCCTGGTATACACAATCCTTGACATAGCCCCATAGAAAGTAGTCTATGGTCGTAATATCGGGTGAACGGGGCGGCCAATTTATCACAGCACCTTCTCCACGACCAATCCATCTTCCTCTAAAATTGGTACTTAAATAATGAACAATATCACGATGGAAGTGCGCAGGTGTCCCATCGTGCTGATATACAATTTGAGCTACTACATTGAGAGGCACATTTTCCAATAGATCATCTAACTGTGTTCTAAGAAATTCAAGGTATCTTGCACCTGTAAGGGTACCTTCGAGGAAGTAAGGTCCTATTACCTGATTTCGAACTACCCCCCCCCCTACACATTAATTGACCATTGTCGCTGATTTTCGACATGGCGAACCCAATGTGGATTTACTGGGCTCCAATAGTGCATATTATGACGATTAACATACCCATTATTTTTAAATGACGCTTCATCAGTAAATAAAAGTTTGTTGCAATTAAATTGTCTTCTGTTTTCAATCATAAACTGACAAAATGCTGTACGTCGATTAAAATCATTTCCTGCAAGTTGTTAATGAAGAACTAATTTAAATGGGTGAAACTTTACGTGTTTCAATTTTCTACCGACTGTACTTTGGCTTACATTTAGCACAGAAGCAATAGCTCGGATACTTGTATGTGGATTTTGATCAACTTGAGCTATTGTTGCCTCCAAAACTTCCAGATCTCTAAATACATGTCTTACACGAGGGAGTGTTCTGACACTACCTGTGTCAAGAAATGTTGTAACAATTCTTCGTACATTTGTGAAACTGAAATCCTGTCCTCTTCCAGGAAATCGCTGCATTAATAATCGTGAAGTTTCCCTGATATTTCTATT
The DNA here is from genome assembly GCA_963082805.1 of Hemicrepidius hirtus. NCBI lineage: Eukaryota > Metazoa > Arthropoda > Insecta > Coleoptera > Elateridae > Hemicrepidius > Hemicrepidius hirtus. The sequence goes on along the minus strand of OY720161.1, from coordinate 29,341,762 downwards.
ACTTTCACCAAAGGTTATGGTCAGTTCGATCTTATCTTGAACACTAGGCATTTTTGGATGAACAAAACCAACAAACAACTTCGGAAATCACTAGAAACAAGAATAATAACAAAGATTGTATAAGCTACGAACAAGTATAACACGAGTTTTACAGATACTATGATCAACTGTCAAGATGACAGAACGATTATGCACTGCAACCATACGTCTTGGATTTTAAATTTATTTAAATAAATTGCATTTTTTGTTTTTGTTTCATTTAAATTTGTACGTCATTATCGCAATTATGTGAATTAAGGTACTAATAACATAATTATTTTATGAATTTTTTTAAGTAACGGCTTCAGTAATTACTTTTTTAAAAATACAGTATTAAGCAGAATAGCATGGCAAAGAATAATCAGCCATAAAAGTGTTCGTGGTAACTAAAAAATTCATTACATCTCGTCGGAAAAGCCTAAAAAAATTTGACTGTGCATACATAGAGGGAGTTGTCTATTACAGTTTACCCAAGCAGAATTATTTTAATGCTTCAGATAACGAAGATATGCAGCTGATTCTTCTTAGCAGACTCACCCTGTATAAATGGACAATAAATTAAAATAACTGTAGTTCCTGAAACCAGATTATTAGCAACACAAAATAAATTTTAAAAACTATAAATTTATATGAGGTAAACAAAATCCAAGTAAATTAATATAATTAGATAACTAACCTGTCGATCTTGATACTTTAATTCAGTAATAGGTAAATATAAATTCTTGTTTATGAAAATAATCAGATTAATTTGGGAAAATAAAGTTAAAAACACGGACACTAAATTCGCACATTAAAACTTTACGAGAAAAAGTTTATATTATTTACTGGTTGCCATGTTTCCAAAAACAAGATTTTATAAAATCATAGCTAACCACTAAATTGCTTTCGCAAAAATAACAAAATTCAAAATTTTCAAATATAAAAATAATTAAAACAAAGATGTAACATTAAAAAGCAAATGTTACATAAAAAAAATTAACTAATAAACCAACACCTAAATTTTATAATAGTATTGTTCTACCGTGTGTTGTGAGCAACCCTTTGGTTTGTAGTATCCACTACACCTTCGTTGTTCACTTGTTACAGTTTTGCTTGTAATTATTGTAATTTAGCAATTAGGGGTTTAGTATTTGGGGGAAGTAAATTCACATCTTTTATGTACAACTTTATTCTTTTAAGTTTGAACAAAGACTCCCTTAAAACTATCTTAAAACTAACTATACAGCACATGTGTAACACCCTCTTGGTGGGGTGGACAAGGAACTTCCTGTCCGTTCGGTAATGGTCAAAGAAGATATCATATTACATTTTAAAACGACCCATTTACCTAAAACTCTACATTTGGCATAAGTTATTACAACACCTCCCCCGTTGATCTAGAGGAACCTACGAATGAAAAGAGTATGTTTACTCGTTGAATTTGACATTACCTTTTTTTTTCTATGAACATTTACCTAGAATACAAGTAGTAATTATTAACCTATTTAAAATAGTCCGGGCATTATTGTCTAATTCGACCCGCACTGCCTTAAAACTACACTTTTGCACTTCACTGTTTGATAAACACTTTTGATCGATGCACTACATGTTCTTTTTCTCGTCTTTCTTTTCTTTCACAGTAATACAGTATGTCCAATACACTAACTACAATACAAAATCCTAACAAATACAATAACAAATTATGATACTACATTACTACTTCTAATCTAAACATTTGGCTATTCCCTCTTGCTAAATACACTCTGCCTAAAACCTACAAATATAAATCCTAACTTATACAATACTAAATTATAATACTACTACTTTTTAATTTAAATATTTCGTTTTCTCCCTTTTATTGAATACACCCTGCTTAAAACCTACATACTTAACTAACTCCTACGAGAAAATAAACTTATTAATTTTACTCCAAGTGTTTTAATTGAATTTATTAGAAAATACTTTCGTCGCAAATGTGTTAATCGTAAAAATGCTTCAATCGATTTGCGTGAACAGTATACTTTTTGTTCTTTTTGGATATGACATAATTTACTGGTGAAATTTTATCCAAGACAACGTAAGGCCCTATCCATTTTTGTTCAAATTTCCTACTCCTCCCTCGTCTTACTTCTTCGTTTTGTAACAATACCTTATCATTAATTTTAAATTCTTGCAAATTTACTGACCTATCATGATACTCTTTAGATTTTTCTTTAGCGACAATAGACTTTTCTCTCGCGTCTTGCCAAATATATCTAAATTTTTGCTGAATTTCAGTAATCAAATCGTCATATGAATAATTAATCTGAGGTGACCTAGTGATGGAGGTTGGTAATTTTGATGGTCGCCCGAACGCTACTTCCCGCGGTTCATAACCCGTTGTCGTATGTGGGGTGGAATTGTGATTACAAACATAGTATGGCAATTTCTCATCCCAATCATCACCGCTATCGTTTATAAAATTACGTAAATACTCTTTTAACGTTCTATGGCTTCTTTCAAGAGCGCCATTTGTTTCTGGATGATATGCCGTGCTTTGAATTTTCTTTATTTTAAATAGTTGGCACATATTTTTAAACAAATCGCTAGTAAAATTAGAACCCCTATCTGTAAGAATTTCTGACGGAATATGACAGAATTTTAGAATAATCTCATTGACAAAAGCTCCGGCGATTGTACCTGCCTCTTGATTTTCTAATGGGATCGCCTGTATGAATTTTGATAAATCGTCAATAAAAGTTAATACGTATTTGTTATTATTCGGTGAGATATTTAATGGACCTACTATGTCTAAAAAACAACGCTCGAATGGCTCAGTAGAGGTGGTAGTAATTTGCATAGGCATATTGGTTTTTGGACTATTAATTTTGTTTAACTGACAATTGGTGCATTTATTTACATAGTTCGTTACATCGCGCTTCATACCTTTCCATTTGTGGAACTTCTTGATTCGCTTTAGCGTTTTAGTTATACCCTGATGTCCCCCCAAAGGAGTGTCATGAAATTCCTTTAATATTTCTGCTTTTTAACGTTCCGAATAAGATGATTCTGTTCTACAAATATTAATTTTGATGTTCGTATTTCGAAATAAATATCGTAAGATACATACGACTACTCTCCAAGAAATACCTTCGCTAAACCCTTCTCTGACTAATAGTAATTCACTTATTTTATCTTCTATACATAATTGTCGTACCTTGATTAAAATGTTATAAATGTGTTTTTCTTTTACTAAATCTGTAAACTTATTTCTTGTAAATGCCGCAAAGATTTTATTATTACCTAATTGAATTGTCTCAATCTCTTTCCTTGAGTAATTTTTTGTTTTCAGGTTACTTACAAATTCGTAAGTATTTTCTAAATGTAATAAAAACTCATTGAAAATTTCTAAATCTAGTGATAATCCTATTAAAATGATTTTATTTGCTAATGCATTGTTAAGTATATTCTCATTATTTTCTTCAATATTAGTATTTACGATAATATTGTCTTTCATATAGTTTTCAAATTGTTTATAACTTTCTACATCTTCTTCTTTGCTAATAGTACTAACGGTAGGTAGAATATCCTCACTAATCCTACTTAAGGCATCGGCATTGGTATTTCGTTTCCCTTCCTTATAGACTACTTCAAAATCATAGCATTCTAATTTCATGCGCATATTCATTAATCGAGATCCAGGATCTCGTAAATTCTTTATGTAGACCAACGGCTTGTGATCAGTGACTGCTATAAAAGGTCTCCCAAACAAATAGGGTCTAAAATGATTCACGGCCCAACTTAAAGCTAACATTTCGCGTTCCGTTGTGGAATACCGTGTTTCTGCTGCGTTCAATACGCGACTCGCGTACGCCACTGGTAAATCACTTCCTATCTTTCCCTGGGATAAAATTGCACCTACTGCTTTCCCACTCGCGTCTGTAATTACGACAAATGGTTCATTAAATTTTGGATATTGTAAAATTGGAGCAGTCATAAGTTTTTCTTTTAAATCGTGAAACGATTTCGCACAAGAGTCTGACCAAATAAATTTGGCATCTTTCTTTAAGAGACTTGTTAATGGTGCTGCTATTTTTGCAAACCCATCAAGGAATTTCCTGTAATATGAAGCTAATCCTAAAAATGATTTGATATCTTTTACATTTCGTGGCTCTGGATAATTACGTACTGCACTTACTTTATCCGGATCTGGTTTTATCCCCTGATCGGTTATATTGTGCCCCAAATAAACAACTTCTTTTCGTAAGAATCTACATTTTTCCGGTTCGAGTTTCAAGTTGAATTTTCGCAATCGAGAAAAAACATCTATTAATTTTGCATTATGATCTTCTAAAATATTGCCATATACAACAATGTCGTCCAAATAAATAAAACACTTGAGCCCTATAAATCCGCTTAATACAGAATTCATCAAGCGCTGAAAACTAGCGGGACTGCCCTTTAACCCCATTGGCAACTTTAAAAATTCCCAATGTTGATGGTTAGCTGAAAACGCTGTGATTTCTCTGGAATGTTTGTCCATTGGAATTTGATAAAAGCCTTTTGACAAATCTACCGTAGAAAAATATTTACTATTGCCTAATTGGTCTAAAATTTCAGAAATATTCGGAATCGGAAAAGCGTCTCCTATCGTGACGTCATTTACCTTACGAAAATCTACAACAATTCGCCACCTTGGGCTTCCGTCTGAACCTGATTTTTTTCTTACTGCTAATAATGGCGAATTCCATGCGCTTTTACTAGGTTGAATTATGCCATCTTGATACATTTTCTCTACTTCTTCCTTAACAACCTCCGCGTGTGCATGCGGTAACCTATATGGCCTAATATTAACCGGAATCGTATCCTGTTTAATAGGGATTTTGTGAGTTACAGCGTCTGTTGCTGTAGGGGTGTCATTCTTTAATAAGAAAATATCGCTAAATGTTTCGCATATATCGATTATGCTTTCCTTTTCCTCGCAATTTAAATGTGTTAGGTCTATTAAGTTTTGAATTTCCATAATTCTAGTGCTGCGAACTTCGTATTTAAGAATTCTCGGATTACTTGAACTACTGTCAGCTTCGAGTTCTACCACCGGTCTTTCGATTAACGCGTCCTGCTCTCTGAGGTTTAAAATTGAGACCATACATTTGCCATTCCGGGCTATTGTGAAACAGCTTCCTAGAAAAATTTGTGGTTGAATTTCCTTTGATTCGCACAGACCCTCAAAATTATCCCCGTTACTGACTTTTACCTCAACTATTGTTTCTGTTCGCGCATTCAAAATTAAGCAGTTATTAATATCTTGCGGTATTAATTTGGTTACGCAATTGTTTATTCTAAATATTTTCTTGTCTAAATCTATAATACCTCTATGTTTTTCTATAAAATCTAATCCTAAAATTCCATCATATTTTAAATTAATTCTATCCGGTACTATGTGAAAAGTATGCATAATGTCTTGATTACCTATTTTGATACTACCCGTGCAAGTCCCCAGTGTATTAACTGTTTCATTAATACCTGTAATTGTGATGGTATGATTCTCAAATTCGGCTTGATCATCTAAACTATTTAATTTAATTAGGGAAATGTCTGCTCCCGTATCTAATAAAAATCGTACGTGCTTACTTGCACTGATATCTAAAGGGACGAATACTGACTGAAACTTATCAAAACTACTCGATAAATTATAAACCACCTTTATTGTTTGGCAGCTGTTCTCAGAAACTGAATGTTGGACCTCGATTGGCTGCCCGAACGAAGTCCTTCCGCGTTTCCCGAATTTTCTAAATTTTCGTCGCCGCCTTCTACTACGTTAATTGCCTGCGGGCTTACATTCTGATTTCTTCCCATATTATGGTGAAACCTGTTAGTACTCGCACCTGCATTAGTGTCTACGGCTTTAAAGTCAACCCCGTTTCGGAAATTACCAACTGCTCCATCACTGGAACTCCCAGCCTGTTTATTTTCGCTATTATAAAATCTATTTCCGGAATAATTAGAGTTCTGTTGCATATTTAAATAATGTGGGTTATTTTGATAATCCCTATAAGTTCTAAATTGAGGTTTATTAAAATTTTGCCTATTTTGGTGATTATTAAAATTTCTGAATTCATGCTCCATAAAATGCTGCCTGTTGCCGCGATCATTATAGTTTTGATTTGAATAATTTACGGATTCGTGAAAATTTCTGTATCGCGAATTATTACGATTTTCGTAACTCCTATACCTATTTTGTGGTTTATTACAAAATTTTTCCACATGGTCGTTGCCCCCACAAATATTACAATGCACATATAATACTTGATTAACGTGTCTACTGCTTTGTCTGTCGCTAATTAGTTCACTTTCTTCCTGTAATGAATATTTCTTGGAATCCTCTATATTTTTAGGATTCCGACTTTTAACTCCTAAACGTATTTCCCGTTTTAACCCCGACAAAAACAAATCCTTCAGTTCACTAATAAAATTCTTTTTCAGAATTTCCACTTCGTGTACATTCCCCGATCGACTAATACTATCAACTATAACTTGAGCTATACCCCAAAACCTGGCATAAAACTGATCCACCGTTTCATTAAAATTTTGTCTACAGCTATAAAGTTTTTGTCGCAATTGTATTACATTACCTCTTGACCCATATTGTTCTATCAAAAAATCTTTTAATGCTTCCCAATTACCATATGTTTGTATCATTTCACTTGCCGACCCTTCTATTCGCGAGCAAATTATGTGAAAAATAGCACTGTGTTTGCAAATCGATCTAGCTCTTTCACAATTCCGCACAAAATGATGAATATCGTTAGTGAGTCCGTTTTTTATATCTTGAAATTGTGTTTCATTATTAAATCTACCAATTAAATTACTTGCAGTCATTATTAAACTTTCGTCTTTACAATTCGACGATGACGCACCAGATTCCTCAGAACCATTCTCACTATCATTATCACCCCCAGATTTTCCTTTATTTTTACCCATTTCGACTATTTTTTATTTTCTTAACTATCAGTATAATAATAAGAATATTACTTGAAACTTTTCCCTGATAAACTAATAAATAGTTAATTAGTTACGTATACAACTACCTTACTACCCCTATCTAGCTGTCTATTACAATAATTTATACGTATAACTGAGTACGGGACTTACAATTATTTTCTCCAACGACTACGACCTGCTCTGAAATGTCGGCGACTTGGTATCCTGTGCCGATGCTCCTCCTTGTGAAGTTACTGCGTCGTTGAGATTTTTTTTTTGTTTTCCCTGTAGAAGGTTCCTCTGAGATTCAATAAAATTATGAATCGCTGTGCCAGAAGATCCCACCGCTGCCACCAAAATATGTTGTGAGCAACCCTTTGGTTTGTAGTATCCACTACACCTTCGTTGTTCACTTGTTACAGTTTTGCTTTTAATTATTGTAATTTAGCAATTAGGGGTTTAGTATTTGCGGGAAGTAAATTCACATCTTTTATGTACAACTTTATTCTTTTAAGTTTGAACAAAGACTCCCTTAAAACTATCTTAAAACTAACTATACAGCACATGTGTAACACCCTCTTGGTGGGGTGGACAAGGAACTTCCTGACCGTTCGGTAATGGTCAAAGAAGATATCATATTACATTTTAAAACGACCCATTTACCTAAAACTCTACATTTGGCATAAGTTATTACATCACGTGCGTGTTAGAAAACACTTTGAAGATACACAAACTCACAACAGAAAATGCAAGCAAAGTAACACATTTTCATGTAAGTAGTAGTAGGTAACTATCTGCTCAGAACCAATAAACTCGGCTCCATGTACACAGATATCGGCCCCATGTACACAGACTGCGTTGACCATCTCCTATTAGTGCAATATCTTATACAGTGTGTGGATAACGTTTGGAACAATATCAATATCTCCCAAAATATTATTTTTTCTGGAAAACACTCGGACAAGTACCTACAGCGATTTAAATTACTCCGCATATTTTAAGATGCTTCAAAAATTTTTTGCGTTAGTCATTTTTTTGTAGTGACGACCTTGACTCTTTTTAAATGGAAACATGTATATTTGATTATCACATTGGATAGACATTGTTTTTCTCTTTTTAAGCTTCTAATATTTTTGTACCCTTACATAAGAAAATTTTTGAGAAAATTGCTAAAATAGTTTTACGGCTCAGTAAGCCGATCTGGAACAGCTCTAACTCATAGCAATTGTTTATTTAAGCTTATTACTTTAAAGTGAACAGAAACGTGAGTATAAAAGTACATAAGATTATAAAAAAAGATAAATTAAATAAATTAAATTAAGAAGAAATTGGAAAAAAATAGTTTTAAATGACACACAAAAAAATGATGAACAAATTGTTATTGTAGATATTCAAATTGATATCCGTTTATAGCTCGACAGTGTCCAAGACGAAAAATAAACTCTTGTTGAACAATTAAACAATTGCTTTGAGTTGGAACTGCACCCGCTGTTTCAGATCGGCCTACTGAGACGTAAATGTATTTTAACAATTTTCTCAAAAAATTTCGTATGTAAGGGTATAAAAATATTAGACGCTTAAAAAGAGAAAAACAATGTCTATCCAATGCGACAATCAAATATACATGTTTCTATTTAAAAAAAAGTCGATGACGTCACTACAAACAATGACTAACGCAAAAAAATTTTGAAGCATCTTAAAATAGGCGCCGTAATGTAAATCGCTATACCTGTCCGAGCGTTTTCCAGAGAAAATACTATTTCGGGAGATATTGAATTTGTTCTAAACTTTATCCACACACTGTATGTATTAACTGCTAAGAGCAACTAACCTGGGCCCCATGTGCACAGATTTTCGTACCATGTACACAGACTGCGTTGACCATCTCCTTTTCGTGCAAGTTCTGATATGCATTTCGGAGAAATTAAGGCGTAATGATAGCCAATTAGAGTAAAATAATCGACAATTGACAATGTTTATTAATAGCCCAGTCAAATTAGCAAAACAGAAAAAAATAATCGGTAAAAAGCTATAAATTGGTGGAGACCTTTATCTTGACATACTATTGAACATACTGAAAGTCCGGATCGCTATCTGCAGGGCTCGATCCGACATCTTGGAAAAGAGATGTCTCAATTCAGTTTTTTCCTCATTCCTCGGTAATCAATAATCCTATAGTGTTGAAGGTTATTATAAAAAATAAAGCTCATTAAATTGTCTATAAAAAAGGCACAATACATTTTTTTCATATCTTTAATAGTTTCTCTGTAATACGCTAGTTAATATATGGATATTTACATTTTATGTGTCAGGCTGTCCTTAAAATCACTCATGCAGTTTAAGATTATTCTGACACGGTTCATGGTTGTGAATCTGTAGGGCTAGGAGCATCATCTACATCTTCAATATCGTCCACGAAGAAATCATTTTCCTGAAGCTTCCCCTCAATGGAACTCTCCTTTTCCATGTGAAAAGCATCACTTGAATTTAGACATGATGTACCATGGCAGTAGTGTTGTTACGATTTTATGTAAATGTTTTCGTTCCCTCAACAGTTTAAAGCATTTTAGTTTTCCCTTTTGGAAGAGATACGATGTTGTATCACAACCACTAAACGCGTGGGCAAATAGAATTATATCTCGAAGTTCTCCATATTGTAATATACGAGAACAGTAGATTTTGCGTTCGGTTTTTCCTCTTCCAGATTTTAGGAAATTAATATTCCGTTCTAGTGGAGCTAGAGCAATTAGAAGAACGAGAAAGTCTATGTCCTCCACAACAATTACAGCTTCTTCGGAGGAAGATACTTCTATCGCTGTCGTGATGATAAGAGTATCAGCGTCGTCTGCAGCTTGTTAACGGTAAAACCTTTAGCCTCAAATTTTTTAGATAGGCTAACATCGTTTAAGAGTACAGTCCAGAAATAAACATTATTTATGAATCATCGGTGTATTACCGAGAAACTATTAAAGATATGAAAAAAATGTATTGTGCCTTTTTTATAGACAATTTAATGAGCTTTATTTTTTATAATAACCGTCAACACTATAGGATTAATGATTACCGAGGAATGAGGAAAAAACTGAATTGAAGCATCTTTTTTCCAAGATGGCGCATCGAGCCATGCAGATAGCGGTCCGGACTTTCAGTATGTTCAATAGTATGTCAAAATAAAGGTCTCCACCAATTTATAGCGTTTTACCGATTATTTTTTCAAATCGCCGTTTTCTGATCTAATTTGACTGAACTATAAAGCCAGCACTTAATTTACATAAACGGAGCAATAACGTTCCGACGACAGCTCGGCCGTTCCTCACGCTTGTCCGTTTTTGAATATTAAAAATATCCCTTCATGGTTCTAAAACCTTTCCCATAAATTTACGGTTTTTAACTGTCGCCGTTCCGTTCGCCAGGGCTACCCCAGCGCGCTCCCTCAAAGTTTCATATTACAAAACTAATTAAAACTACTAAAACTAAAAGAAACAGCCGCATGCAATATCTGCAACCAGAGGCGTAGACATTCCATAGGCGTAGACGGCGGCCGGGTCGCGCCGCCGACACGGCCATTCTGACTAGTGCACGTCCTCGGGCACTATTCTCCAGACACTAGGAAAAAGGAAAATAGACATAAGTGCCATGTTAATAAAACTTGCTCGTTCATCCTGACGAGAACCTCAAAGTAACAATCAAACAAACTCAACCATGTACTAACAACTCAGTTCCTTCTGATTAAGTCAATAATCAGGTTCGACGCAAGATTTTAGGCCGCAGCCCCATCCAGTTATCACACTGTAACTGGGCTCAACACATAATCAAAAGCCTCATCCAGTTTCACATTTTAACTGGGATCGACACATAATAAAAAGCCTCATCCAATTTCACATTTTAACTGGGATTAACACATAATAAAAAGCCTCATCCAGTTTCACATTTTAACTGGGATCAACACATAATAAAAAGCCTCATCCAGTTTCGAATTTTAACTGGGATCAACACATAATAAAAATTAAAAAAAATGAAACTACAACAATTCATCTGGCCAAGAAAATGTGTCTTGCCAGGCTCAACGTGCTAAATAGAAAATAAGTTGTACTGGATGTCGCAATTATCTATTACAATTAGCAATTACTTAGGTGAACAACCTCCAGTGCAACTACCTGTGATATGGAATGTCCAATTCAGCAAGGTGGCATTCTATAACATATATATATATATATATATATATATATGTGTAGATTTACATTGATTAGATAGTAATAATTATTATACTTGTTACGTGTAACGAAGGGGTAATTGATTAAACAACAAAACCAACATGTGTTTTATGTAAATTACAAAAGTGTAAGAAGGAGGAATATTACATGGCGACCCTTGCCAGTCGTGGTCCAGCCAGTTCAGCTTTAGATATGTAAGTTCAAGTTCAAGTTTTTCGTACAAAATGGGATCCAGCCAGTCCAAAGAAGAGCTGATTATTTCTCAAGCAGGAAATAGTGGAAGATCATCTAACGCCAACGGGAAAATTCAAGGATTCTCCTTAAGTGAAATTTTTGGAATTCTTGCATTTGTGTGCTTTCTTTTGGTGGTCTTAGTTTATTTGATTCAAAAATGTAAGAAACATTTGCAAAAGAAAATCCGAGCCGAAATAAGGAAGAGTCACGACGAGGTGAGGACCCAAGAAAGGACCGAAGCGATAGTGTAATAAGTGACGTGCAGGAAAAAAAATGGCCTCTATAATTTAGTTTAGTGAAAAGAAAAAAAAGTTTGTGCACCTACGTTAAGACTGGAATTTAACCAACAACTTGCTTCCTGAAAAATGAAGACTTGGAATTTAAATTAAGTAAGAATTAAGTTTTAGTTAAATTATATTTTGCAAATGAGTAGGGTTGATTCATTTAAAGAGATTTATGAAGAAGTTCGAGTTTTTAATAGGAATCTAGTTAAAGATAATCAGCAAAGAAGGGTAGATTTAAATGTTAATAATAGTAAGAGTTTAGAGTTAGACAGGATAGAAATTCAGTTTAATAGTTTACGAAAAGCATACAATTCTGTTGCTAACATTGATCAACAAGAAATCAAGGAAGTCAAAAGTTATGTTGATTCAATAAAACGAATTATCTCTGAAATACGTAAAACGTTAGACGATAGTATAAAAAGTGTAACAGGAAAATTAGGGAGTAACATTACAGTAGGAGACGAAATGGGTGAAAAATTCGATATAAAAACTGCTTCTAGCTTACTACCTTCTCTTGATAACACAGAGGATTCTGTAAATCAACTAATTGATGCTATTGAATTATACGATAGTCTTTTAGATAGTAACGGGAAAATTCTTTTAACAACTTTTGTTTTGAAAACTAAACTCTCTCAGAGTGCCAAAATTCGTTTAGAAACGACATATGCGAATAATGGCGACTTAGTTAAGGATATGAAAAATAATTTGCTAGCTAAGCATTCCCCAACGGCATTATCGGTTGAATTACACAATGCACGACAAAATGAAAAATCTATTCAAGAATTTGGGAAAACAATTGAAGGTTTATTTATTGACATTCTCAAGCGTCACTTTGTTGAAATCCATGATTATATAAATAATAAATATTAAATAAAATATCGATTTCAACGGGAAATATCAAGATTTATTCGCTTTATACGTATTTCGGCATCACTGTGCCATTGTCAAAAGCTATATAAAATATTATAACAAATGCAAAATATAGTAACTCCTTGGTTAATTTAACAATAGCACAGTCTGACGGTAACTACGATACATTAAAAATATTGAAGAATACGAATGAGAAAATTGCAATCAATTCATTCGCGAATGGTTTACGTAACCACGAATTACGTACAGTTATTAAAGCACGGAATTATTCTAAATTAAAAGACGCCATAAGTGGAGCGAAAGATGAAGAAAGTGAGAAGAAACCTCCTTCTTCACAAATTTTCCACATACGCGGAAGAAATAATTTTTTTAGGGGTCGTTACACCGGCGGTAGACAAATTAATAACCATCGGCAAAATTCTTATCAAAATTCACAATACGTAAACAATAGTTTCAGACGGAATACTCGACGTGGTCACTTTACACGTGGACATATTAGAAACAGAAATAATAACAGGAATTTTAGGCAAAGAAGTTATTATGCTGAAAATATTGAACATGATTGTGTCTCAAGTCCCTCAACATTTTTTCGTCCCCCACAAGTATACAAATAATAATGTAGTTTTAAGTATGAATGCGTTAAATTTTGTAAGCATGAATTATAAGATGAATGATTTATCTTTTCTATTAGATACTGGAGCATCAATCAGTGTAATTTTTGCATCTTCTTTAAAGAGTGATGAGTACATTGATTCCAAAAAGAAAATAAAAATACAAGGTATTGCAGGTTCAATGTTTTCTTTGGGTACGACAAATATTTCTTTGACAATAGGTAAAAATGTGATAAGTCATGAATTTCTTGTGGTGAATGACTTTGGTAGTGATATGAATGGTTTAATTGGGTCAGACTTCTTTTTAAAATACTCAGCGATTCTAGATTACGAAAAATGCACATTTTCCTTTTTGCTTATGGGAGAAAAAATTTCTATGCCGCTTAAGTCCAAGTATGATTCTTACACAACAATTCCTCCAAGGTGCGAAGTCATTAAATATTTTCCGATTGATTACACCGATGATTGCGTTGTGATACCTGAAGAAATATGCGAATGTACTTACACAGCAGGAATTATAGCGCGACCTTATGACAATGTAATACCAGTAAAAATTTTAAATGTAAGTGATAGGGAAATTAAGTTAAAAAACTTTAGGCCAAAAGTTGAACAGCTTTCTAATTTTGAAACATGTAAATTTGGAGAAATTCCATTTTCAGTAGATCGAGTAGATAGATTATTAAACGTCATAAATTTAAATGGCTTAAATGTTGAAGAACAAATTTCAATTCAAAAAATGTGTGCTAAATATTTCGACGTATTTTTTCTAGAAAATGACCCACTTACAGTAACTAATATTTATAAGCAAAAAATTCACTTACAAAGCGGAGTAACTCCTGCATACGTAAAACCTTACCGCTTGCCTCATGCGCAAAAATCAGAAATACATAAACAAATTGATAAAATGTTAGGAGACGGAATTATCGAGCCAACAAAAAATTCAGAGTGGTCAGCACCGCTTCTTGTTGTTCCGAAAGAAGCAGACAATAATGGTCAGAAAAATTAAGAGTAGTAATTGACTATAGGTTATTAAACAAGAGGATCAAAGATGATAAATTTCCATTGCCCTGCATAGAGGAAATCTTAGATTCTTTATCTGGAGCAATTTATTTTTCGCATTTAGACTTATCTCAGAGTTTCTACCAAATTAAATTGCATCCCTCGTCACGCCCATATACAGCTTTTACCACCGATCGTGGTCAGTTTCAAATCACACGATTACCAATGGGACTTAAGGTCAGTCCAAGTGCATTTTCTCGAGCAATGACAATTGCAATGTCAGGTTTAAATTACGAGAGTTGTTTTATTTATTTAGATGACTTAATCGTTTTCGGCAACAACTTAGTAAATCATAATAAAAATTTGTTAAAAGTTTTAGAGCGGTTAAGACAAGTCAATTCGAAATTAAATCCAAATACATGCGAGTTCTTAAGGAAAGAAATATTGTATCTTGGTCATAAGATTTCGTCAGATGGTATATCACCTGATCCAGAAAAAAATAGAATAATGCAGCAATACCCCATACCAAAATATTCTGGTGAAACGAAACGATTCGTTGCATTTGCAAACTATTATAGGAAATTTATACCAAATTTTAGTGATATAACAGTTCCTTTGAACCGTTTATCAAAGAAAGGTGTTGTTTTTGAATGGACTGGGAATGTCAACAAGCGTTTGATACACTAAAAGAAAAATTAATTAACCCTCCTATATTGCACTATCCAGATTTTTCTGAAAGTAATACTTTAATTGTAAGAACAGATGCATCAAATTTTGCTTTAGGAGCAGTATTATCTAATGCAAATGACAAACCTGTCGCGTTCGCTAGCAGAACATTAAATAAATCTGAGAAAGGTTACAGTGTTATCGAAAAAGAACTTCTTAGTGTTTGTTTCGCTGTAAAAAAATTTCGACCATACCTATACGGCAGAAAGTTTCATATTCTTACAGACCATAGGCCCTTAATATACTTATTTAGCATGACTAATCCCTCTAGTAGTAAAAAAAGTAGTTAAAAACACTTCTGAATTAATTAATAAATTAAGTAACATTAGCTTACCACCACTATGTAAAATAGTTAGTTTTGATGTTACGAGTATGTTTTCACAAATACCCCCACAGGAATGTATTTCTTTATTAGAAAATGTTTTAATTAACAATAACATTGAATTAACAAAAAGGATAGAGTTGATTCAATTATTTGAACTTTGTATTAATCAAAATTATTTTATTTTTAATGATAAAATTTATCTTCAGAAAGATGGGTTACCAATGGGTAGTCCCATTTCACCACTATTGGCTAATATTTTTATGGAAAATATAGAAGATCAAATATTTGAATCAAATCTATCAAATAAAATTGTATTTTGGTTTCGTTATGTTGACGATATTTTGGCATGTTTTGATAGTTCTTTCGAATACATTGACGACTTTTTAATTTTATTAATACTTTACACCAAAAAATTAAATTTACACTAGAAATTGAACAAAACAGATCTATTAACTTTTTAGACTTAAACATAAAAATTAATTCAGAAAACATACTCGAATACTCAATTTATAGGAAACCTACACAAACTGATATTACCATACCACATAACTCTTGTCATCATAATACACATAAATTAGCAGCATATCAATCTTTAGTACACAGAGCTCTAACAATTCCTTTAGATAAAAATAATTTTAATAGAGAAATTTCCATTATTAAACAAATTGCATATAGCAATGGTTATAACACTACACTTATTGACACTTTAATTAAAAAGAAAAATTATAAATTAGCTATTCAAAAAGTTTATTCCATTAATAACACTGATAAAACATTAAAATACGTTTCAATTCCATATTTTGGTAAAATTTCAGAAAAGATTGCTAAAATTATAAATAACACAAATAAATATAAAGTCATTTTTAAAACAAATAAAAATATTCTATACTCTCTTTTCAATGCTAAAGACAAAATTAATGATTTGCTAAAATCAGGTATTTATAAATTAAATTGTTCACATTGTGATTCAGTATATACAGGTCAAACAATTAGAAATTTTAGTATTAGGCAAAAAGAACATATCCGTTGTTACAAATATAAACATGCACATAAATCAAATTTTGCTAAACATTTGTTAGAACAAAATCACACATTAACATCTAATAATACAATTAAATTTTTACACTTTTCTGATAACAAAAATAAATTAAACATTTTAGAAGCTTTTGAAATTTATAAACACACAAAAAACAACATACCTTTAATGAATGAGCAAATTGATCTCTTAGATTCTCCTTTACTGAAGATTTTGGAATAAATATCTTTTTAAAACACTGATAAGCGACTGACCTCCGACGGGTTGACTGGGGCCAGCTGCTTCACGCAGTATTAAAATAATAGAATCAAGGAGTTACTATATTTTACATTTGTTATAATGTTTTATATAGCTTTTGACAATGGCACAATGATGCCGAAATACGTATAAAGCGAATAAATCTTATTATTTCCCGTTGAAATCGATATTTTATTTAATATTTATTATTTATATAATCATGGATTTCAACAAAGTGACGCTTGAGAATGTCAATAAATTAATGACATCTTCGTT
The DNA here is from genome assembly GCA_963082805.1 of Hemicrepidius hirtus. Taxonomy (NCBI): domain Eukaryota; kingdom Metazoa; phylum Arthropoda; class Insecta; order Coleoptera; family Elateridae; genus Hemicrepidius; species Hemicrepidius hirtus. Next base: position 29,324,969 of record OY720161.1, on the reverse strand, counting down.
AGAAGATCAAGCAAAATTATATAAGAAAATAATGGTAAAACATGCGATGGCTTCACAAAATGTATGGTTTAACCAACAATGCATTAAGAAGAGAATTATTCCAAAATATATCAATATTAAGACCAACACAAAGAACAGTATTACTGAGAAGATAATCAGAAATGCGAGAACTAGATGGTTGAAAGAAGAATCTAAAAGATGGTTCAGAATCAGAGACAATTTGCACATTTACTTAAAGGTACTATACACAGAACTAGTTAACAAATTACATAACATTGAATTTGACATTTTTGATAATGACATTAGAGAATTGTTAGTAAAATTAAATTAAAAAAATATAATACACAAAAAGATAAAATTTCTAGATTAGAACGAGAACAAAAATCTATTGAACCAAAAAAACCTAATAAAATTATAAATTTTCATGCTCGTGTACTAAATTTATCTAACGTAATATTTAATGACAAAGAAATGACGTTTCTAAATAAAGGTTTTAAATTTTCGACTTTTCCAAAATTAGATAATAATATAAAAGAAATTTTAGCAGTAAATTCTGAAAATATTATAAAAGAGAGGCATTTAAATTATGCAAAGTCTCAAATTTCTAATTTATTAAAAAGAATTTCGATAAACGATAAATTTAGATATAATACAAATAATAATATTTCATTAATTAAATCAATTAAGGAAAAAGTTAGAGTAAATAATTTAATTTCTGTTAGGGCAGATAAGGGAAACACTTTAGTATTTTTACCTAAAAATGATTATTTAGAAAAAGTCAATGATTTTATAACAGATTCTAATCTAGAAATTTTAAATAGAGATCCAACAAATAAATACCAAAACCAAATAAAACAAACAATTAAAAATTGTGAAATTACTTTAACACCATACGAGAAACATAACATAATATATCCAAATCCACAACCACCAAAATTATACGGTTTAGTTAAAATACATAAACCTAACATTCCTATTAGACCTGTAGTTTCATACATACATGCACCAAACCACATGCTAGCCAAAACATTAAATAATATAATTAATAATTTAGGATACACTCCAAAATATTCAGTTAAAAACACTTCTGAATTAATTAATAAATTAAGTAACATTAGCTTACCACCACTATGTAAAATAGTTAGTTTTGATGTTACGAGTATGTTTTCACAAATACCCCCACAGGAATGTATTCCTTTATTAGAAAATGTTTTAATTAACAATAACATTGAATTAACAAAAAGGATAGAGTTGATTCAATTATTTGAACTTTGTATTAATCAAAATTATTTTATTTTTAATGATAAAATTTATCTTCAGAAAGATGGGTTACCAATGGGTAGTCCCATTTCACCACTATTGGCTAATATTTTTATGGAAAATATAGAAGATCAAATATTTGAATCAAATCTATCAAATAAAATTGTATTTTGGTTTCGTTATGTTGACGATATTTTGGCATGTTTTGATAGTTCTTTCGAATACATTGACGACTTTTTAATTTTTATTAATACTTTACACCAAAAAATTAAATTTACACTAGAAATTGAACAAAACAGATCTATTAACTTTTTAGACTTAAACATAAAAATTAATTCAGAAAACATACTCGAATACTCAATTTATAGGAAACCTACACAAACTGATATTACCATACCACATAACTCTTGTCATCATAATACACATAAATTAGCAGCATATCAATCTTTACTACACAGAGCTCTAACAATTCCTTTAGATAAAAATAATTTTAATAGAGAAATTTCCATTATTAAACAAATTGCATATAGCAATGGTTATAACACTACACTTATTGACACTTTAATTAAAAAGAAAAATTATAAATTAGCTATTCAAAAAGTTTATTCCATTAATAACACTGATAAAACATTAAAATACGTTTCAATTCCATATTTTGGTAAAATTTCAGAAAAGATTGCTAAAATTATAAATAACACAAATAAATATAAAGTCATTTTTAAAACAAATAAAAATATTCTATACTCTCTTTTCAATGCTAAAGACAAAATTAATGATTTGCTAAAATCAGGTATTTATAAATTAAATTGTTCACATTGTGATTCAGTATATATAGGTCAAACAATTAGAAATTTTAGTATTAGGCAAAAAGAACATATCCGTTGTTACAAATATAAACATGCACATAAATCAAATTTTCCTAAACATTTGTTAGAACAAAATCACACATTAACATCTAATAATACAATTAAATTTTTACACTTTTCTGATAACAAAAATAAATTAAACATTTTAGAAGCTTTTGAAATTTATAAACACACAAAAAACAACATACCTTTAATGAATGAGCAAATTGATCTCTTAGATTCTCCTTTACTGAAGATTTTGGAATAAATATCTTTTTAAAACACTGATAAGCGACTGACCTCCGACGGGTTGACTGGGGCCAGCTGCTTCACGCAGTATTAAAATAATAGAATCAAGGAGTTACTATATTTTACATTTGTTATAATGTTTTATATAGCTTTTGACAATGGCACAATGATGCCGAAATACGTATAAAGCGAATAAATCTTATTATTTCCCGTTGAAATCGATATTTTATTTAATATTTATTATTTATATAATCATGGATTTCAACAAAGTGACGCTTGAGAATGTCAATAAATTAATGACATCTTCGTTAGAAGATCAAGCAAAATTATATAAGAAAATAATGGTAAAACATTCGATGGCTTCACAAAATGTATGGTTTAACCAAGAATGCATTAAGAAGAGAATTATTCCAAAATATATCAATATTAAGACCAACACAAAGAACATTATTACTGAAAAGATAATCAGAAATGCGAGAACTAGATGGTTGAAAGAAGAATCTAAATGATGGTTCAGAATCAGAGACAATTTGCACATTTACTTAAAGGTACTATACACAGAACTAGTTAACAAATTACATAACATTGAATTTGACATTTTTGATAATGACATTAGAGAATTAGTTAGTAAAATTAAATTTAAAAAATATAATACACAAAAAGATAAAATTTCTAGATTAGAACGAGAACAAAAATCTATTGAACCTAAAAAACCTAATAAAATTATAAATTTTCATGCTCGTGTACTAAATTTATCTAACGTAATATTTAATGACAAAGAAATGACGTTTCTAAATAAAGGTTTTAAATTTTCGACTTTTCCAAAATTAGATAATAATATAAAAGAAATTTTAGCAGTAAATTCTGAAAATATTATAAAAGAGAGGCATTTAAATTATGCAAAGTCTCAAATTTCTAATTTATTAAAAAGAATTTCGATAAACGATAAATTTAGATATAATACAAATAATAATATTTCATTAATTAAATCAATTAAGGAAAAAGTTAGAGTAAATAATTTAATTTCTGTTAGGGCAGATAAGGGAAACACTTTAGTATTTTTACCTAAAAATGATTATTTAGAAAAAGTCAATGATTTTATAACAGATTCTAATCTAGAAATTTTAAATAGAGATCCAACAAATAAATACCAAAACCAAATAAAACAAACAATTAAAAATTGTGAAATTACTTTAACACCATACGAGAAACATAACATAATATATCCAAATCCACAACCACCAAAATTATACGGTTTAGTTAAAATACATAAACCTAACATTCCTATTAGACCTGTAGTTTCATACATACATGCACCAAACCACATGCTAGCCAAAACATTAAATAATATAATTAATAATTTAGGATACACTCCAAAATATTCAGTTAAAAACACTTCTGAATTAATTAATAAATTAAGTAACATTAGCTTACCACCACTATGTAAAATAGTTAGTTTTGATGTTACGAGTATGTTTTCACAAATACCCCCACAGGAATGTATTCCTTTATTAGAAAATGTTTTAATTAACAATAACATTGAATTAACAAAAAGGATAGAGTTGATTCAATTATTTGAACTTTGTATTAATCAAAATTATTTTATTTTTAATGATAAAATTTATCTTCAGAAAGATGGGTTACCAATGGGTAGTCCCATTTCACCACTATTGGCTAATATTTTTATGGAAAATATAGAAGATCAAATATTTGAATCAAATCTATCAAATAAAATTGTATTTTGGTTTCGTTATGTTGACGATATTTTGGCATGTTTTGATAGTTCTTTCGAATACATTGACGACTTTTTAATTTTTATTAATACTTTACACCAAAAAATTAAATTTACACTAGAAATTGAACAAAACAGATCTATTAACTTTTTAGACTTAAACATAAAAATTAATTCAGAAAACATACTCGAATACTCAATTTATAGGAAACCTACACAAACTGATATTACCATACCACATAACTCTTGTCATCATAATACACATAAATTAGCAGCATATCAATCTTTACTACACAGAGCTCTAACAATTCCTTTAGATAAAAATAATTTTAATAGAGAAATTTCCATTATTAAACAAATTGCATATAGCAATGGTTATAACACTACACTTATTGACACTTTAATTAAAAAGAAAAATTATAAATTAGCTATTCAGAAAGTTTATTCCATTAATAACACTGATAAAACATTAAAATACGTTTCAATTCCATATTTTTGTAAAATTTCAGAAAAGATTGCTAAAATTATAAATAACACAAATAAATATAAAGTCATTTTTAAAACAAATAAAAATATTCTATACTCTCTTTTCAATGCTAAAGACAAAATTAATGATTTGCTAAAATCAGGTATTTATAAATTAAATTGTTCACATTGTGATTCAGTATATATAGGTCAAACAATTAGAAATTTTAGTATTAGGCAAAAAGAACATATCCGTTGTTACAAATATAAACATGCACATAAATCAAATTTTGCTAAACATTTGTTAGAACAAAATCACACATTAACATCTAATAATACAATTAAATTTTTACACTTTTCTGATAACAAAAATAAATTAAACATTTTAGAAGCTTTTGAAATTTATAAACACACAAAAAACAACATACCTTTAATGAATGAGCAAATTGATCTCTTAGATTCTCCTTTACTGAAGTGTTTGGAATAAATATCTTTTTAAAACACTGATAAGCGACTGACCTCCGACGGGTTGACTGGGGCCAGCTGCTTCACGCAGTGTTAAAATAATAGAATCAAGGAGTTACTATATTTTGCATTTGTTATAATATTTTATATAGCTTTTGACAATGGCACAATGATGCCGAAATACGTATAAAGCGAATAAATCTTATTATTTCCCGTTGAAATCGATATTTTATTTAATATTTATTATTTATATAATCATGGATTTCAACAAAGTGACGCTTGAGAATGTCAATTAACTAAATTTAGATTAACTCTAGCAGAATATGCCTTTACAATCAGTTACGTTAAAGGGAAAGAAAATGTTACAGCTGATGCCTTATCGCGTATCGAAATTGACTCCAATGAATTGAAAAATCTTAGTGAATCTTCATGTGCAGGTATACATGTACTAACGCGAGCACAAAAAAGGAACATTGTAGACGATTCTACAGGAGTTTTTGATAATGCTCTTTTCGACAACAGGCTTGATCACCCTGGAGTCGTAGAGATATTAAAAGCACCTTTAGACTCTGTTGAATTACGCCCAATATTAGATAGTACGGAGTTTAATCAAGTATTGAATAGTCGAGGCAATTATCACAATTTAGGGAACATTATTTATGATATAGATAAAAATATAATTTACATAAAGCAGAAAACTCGATCATCGTTCGCATTAACTGCAACGTTGAGAGATCTGCAGATAATATGTAAAAAATATAAGATTCCGGAATTGATTGTAATTAAAAACGAAAGATGCGCATCGTTATTACAAGAAATCGCGAAAGTTCCCAATGAAATAAAAAACGCCGACATAAAAATAAATATTATCAATGCTTCCGAGACTATTACCAATAAAGAAACTCAACAATTAATACTTAACGATTTTCATATGTTACCAACTGGAGGACATGCTGGTATTAACCGCATGTATAATAACATTAAGAAATATTATTTTTGGTCAGGAATTCGAAAAGATATAAATAATTTTATTAAGCGTTGTGATGACTGTCAAAGATATAAACATTCTAAACCTAACAAGCAACCCTTGACAATCACCACTACAGCGACGTCAGTATTTCAAAAAGTTTTTCTTGACTTGGTGGGCCCCTTAGAACAAGACACGGAAAACAATCGTTATATTCTGACGCTACAGTGCGAATTAAGCAAATTTGTCGAAGCATATCCTTTACAAAACAAGGAGGCGGTAACAGTAGCAAAATCTTTTGTAGAAAATTTTATACTACGTTATGGTATACCCCAAGAAATTGTAACAGATCAGGGTACCGAATTTTTGGCTTCCACGTTTAAAGAGACTTGTAAATTATTGAAAATTAAACATCTAAATTCCACCGCGTATCATCACGAAACTCTAGGAGCTCTTGAAAATTCTCACAAAAATTTAGGTGCTTATTTACGAATTCAGACTTCAAATCATCCAGAAACTTGGAGCTCTTGGATTTCATATTGGTGTTTTTCATACAATAACACGGTACATTCTGAAACACGCTACACGCCATATGAACTAGTGTTTGGCAAAACAAGTCGCTTGCCTTCAAATAGTACGACTAAAATTGATCCAATGTATAATTTTGAAAATTATCCACTGGAATTGAAGTATCGTTTGCAAGTAGCATCTGATGACGCGAGAAATAATTTACTAGCATCAAAAAGAAAAAGGAAAGAGAATTATGATGTAAAGACTAATTGTATTAATTTTAAAATAGGTGATAAAATTCTTATAAGAAATACATCAAATAGTAAAAGTGATCCGATTTTCAAAGGACCATATGACGTTGTAAAAGATAGGAATAGCAATGTAATTGTTAGGATTGATGGTAAAATAGTAGAAGTACATAAAAATAGAGTTAAATTGTATTTTGACTAAACAATTATTGTTATTAATTTTAGTTTTAAGAAAAAAAAATAATAATAACTTTCCTTATTACTATTTTTTTCCTATTAGCGGGGAAGGTGTACGGATGTCGCAATTATCTATTACAATTAGCAATTACTTAGGTGAACAACCTCCAGTGCAACTACCTGTGATATGGAATGTCCAATTCAGCAAGGTGGCATTCTATAACATATATATATAGTGTAGATTTAGTGTAGATTTACATTGATTAGATAGTAATAATTATTATACTTGTTACGTGTAACGAAGGGGTAATTGATTAAACAACAAAACCAACATGTGTTTTATTTAAATTACAAAAGTGTAAGAAGGAGGAATATTACAAAGTAATAATTTAAGTACCCATTTTGCTATAGATTATCATCATCCGCCGACACGGGCTCAGTTTCATTGGAGGTATCGAGGTCTAAATCAACAGAGATTTCACCTTGTCCCTGGGGTACACCGATAAGGTGATCATGAGCAAACTTAAAGGTTCGACCTTTGCCTTTTTCCGTTACCTTAGTTACTTCATATCGATCATTTTCTAACACCTTTACAATTCTAAAGGGCCCGTGAAACTTACGATCGAGTTTAGAAATCATTCTTTCATTATTTTTACTAAATACAAAATCACCAACTGCAAATGGTTTAAGCATAGCTTTGCCAACATTTTTTCTAGTTGCATCTTGTTTTGCTGATCGAATAATATTGTAACTAGCAAGGCATCGAATTTTCGATAAACTTGCACTATAGTCTGCAGTATCAGTTTGGGGGTAATAAATCTTGTGTAACTCTAAAGAACGTATAGTAGTACCAAATAAAAGTTCAGCTGGGCTAAACCCAGTAGTCTTATGCTTTGTGCTGTTTAGCGCCAATTGTACTTCACCTAAACTATCCTGCCAATTTTGTTCACTTTCAGTTTCAATAGTAGTTAGTGCATTCTTTAAGGTTTGCATCACTCTTTCCACCTGTCCGTTAGCGCGACTGGCACCCTGCGCAACGAAATGTACGTCAATGTTAAAATTGGAACACAAACTGCGGAATTCACTACTTGTGAAACATTTACCCTGATCACTGATTATTCGCGAAGGTGCTCCAAATAAATAAGTGAATTTCTTTAAACAACGAACAGCGCATTCTGAAGTTAGAGCACTAATGCGCTGAAGAAAAACAAATTTGGAAAAAGCATCGATTATTACAAAAACATATTCTTTAGTGTAGCTTTTTCCCGTTAATTTTCCTGAAATATCAATATGAATAGTGTGCCAGGGTTTAGGGACCTTAGGTATTGGATGTATCCGAACTTGTGTTTTGCCAGATTTATTTTTAGACGCTTTACATACCAAACAATTGTCAACAAATTTTCTAACTGTTCGTGACATTTTAGGAAACCAATAAAGTTCATAAATTTTCTCTAGAGTTTTTTCCCAGCCTAGATGTTTCAAATCAGTGTGTACATGGTTGATAACGGACCAAATCATAGAGTTGGGCACCACAGGTAAAAAAACAGGACGCGTGATTCCGCTGAATTTTGCGAAATAGAACGTTGTTTCGAATATCGTATGTCTTGGCAATCTCAGAATCAAGTTCGTTAGATTTCAGCCCATTAAAAATTTGAGTTATTTCATTATCGCGTTGTTGCGCAACAGTGAGCCAATCTTTATACAAATCTACAATCTGTACGACTTTGGTTCTCGAAGCAATGGCCGATGACGTTTCATCCGCGTTGTTCGCTACTGGTGGGTTCCGCGAAAAGAAATCTGCGTGCTTCATGCGTTTCCTTTCGCGATAAATTAAATCGAAATGGAATGCTTGTAAAAATGCCCACCAACGATGCGCTCTAGGAGTAAGATCTCGTTTTGTTCGAGATGCTTTCAATGAATTACAGTCTGTGAAAACCGTGAAATGTCTCTGAACAAGAAAATGTCTGAAGTGTTGACAGCATTTACTACTGCCAAAGTTTCCAGTTCATATGAATGGTATCAAGACTCGGGTTCAGTAGTGCGTTTACTGAAGTATGCAACAATCTGGAGCTTCCCGTTATTTTTTTGAAATAAGATAGCTCCATAACCCTCACAACTGGCATCCGTGTGGAGTTCTATTGGAAGCTCTGGGTCAAAAATTAGTAGAACTGGTTCGGAGGTTAGAATTTGAATAATCTTATTTCGCGCTTCATCATGTTTTGGTAACCAATCGATCTTTTTTGCAGATGAGGTAGTTAATTGATATAATGGTGCTGCAATCGTTGAGAATTTGGGAATGAACTGTCTGAAATAAGATGCCAAGCCAAGAAATTGGCGAACTTGCGTTGGAGTTTTTGGTACCAAGGAATTCACGAGAGCTATTGTTTTACGAGGATTGGGTCGTAATTCCCCCGCACGTACAGCGAAACCTAGGTATTCTACTTCTGTTTTAAGAAAATGGCATTTGTTTAGATTGAATGAAAAACCGGCGTCAATTAAGGCTCGAATAACAGTTTCCAAACGTTCGAGGCCTTCGGCAACGGACGTCGATGGTATTAAGACGTCATCGATGTAAACAATTGCAATGGTATTGCGCAAATCACCTAAGGCCTTATCAATGCATCTTTGGTATTCAGAAGGTCCGTTTCTTAAACCAAAGGGCATTGTTAAATATTCATATTGACCATCCGGGGTAACAAATGCTGTCCTTCTTTCTATAGAATTGGGGTGTACCGGTATTTGGTGAAAACCAGATGCCATATCCAGTGACGTAAAGTAAATTGCTCCATGTAATCTATTTATTTGATCGCTGATAAGCGGAAGTGGGTATTTATCAGGTACTGTGTTGGCATTGAGCTCACGATAGTCTACACAAATGCGGTCAGATCCATCTTTCTTTTTTACGAGAATGATGGGACTCGAAAAGGGCGAGCAACTAGGTCGGACAATATTAGCATCTAGAAGCTCTGTTATTTTATTCCTAACAAAGTCACGCTCTGTAGGAGCGAGCCGATACGGTCTTCGTTGTACGAACTTCGCTGGGTCTTTTAAACGAATTTCTAGTTGCCCAGTTTTTACCCGCCCGACAGGGACACCAGTCAAGAAATGGTCTCGGAATTCTGACAAAAGCCCTACCAAATTTTGTTTATATGAGCTATTTAAATCCGTGTCAATGGTACCAAAATTTACAACCTTTTGTTCACAAATTCGTACCTCTAACTCACGAGAAAATATCAAACCGGTGGAATTAAATTGAACACAAATTTGTTGCTTGATCAGATCTTTACCTATAATAATTTGTGCAGTCATAAACTCATTCGGTACTACGAAAAATAAAAGTTCAATGCAAAGCCCCTCTATATCAATAATTCTTAAAATTTGCGTTCCACACAAGAAAGACCCGCTACCAATGCCTCTCAGACAAGTTACATTATTAAAATGTTTACCATCAAAATGTGTAGCCACACTTTCTTTTACTAATGAACAATCTGAACCAGTGTCAAACAGAAAAGGAAAGGTCTCACCAGACTTAAGTTTCAGCTGCCCCACAGGCGAAGTGCTCAGCTCACATAGGTTCACTCGTTTCTCATGAACTTCCGTCCTCGGTCTTCGGGTGCGGTCTGGGCAATTCGGTGCAATGTGGCCAGGTTTTCCACAGGCGAAACAGGTGACTACTTTGAAGTCTCGATTTGCTTTGGATGATACCAGGTTTTGTTGAGTTCTGCACTGCAATGCACGATGTCCACTGCGCCCACATTTATGACAGTTTCCCTGAAAGTGGGTAGATTTCTCGATCTTGGGGGGTGGTGAACTAACTTGACGCTTCGGTCCAGTATGATGACCGGAAGGAAATAGCGCCGGGCGTTTACCCAACCTCCCTTGTAGCATGGTACACATAGCCTTGGCATCTTTTGGCTTTTCAGTTTGAAAACTTGTCCTCACTTGTCCATTTCGCGTGGAACCGAAATAGCAAGCAACAAGCACTGCAAATTCTTCGTCGCTTTCTCTATTTTTTAATAGCCCGAGAATGGTACGCATCGAGTGTAACATCTCGTCAATTAACGGAGTGTCTTCTGGTACACCTCGCTTGCCAATAACTGCTTCTGAAAACTGTTCCATTGGGTCAACCTGTTTCGCAAAGACAGCCAAAAATTCTGCTCTTAGGGTCGCCCAGTCCTTCTCAGTAGGTTTAGCAGAGATGAACCAACTTGCTGCTTCACCTTGCAAAGCGTTTGACAACGCCATAACCATCGTGATGTCATCAGGGACGTATTTTCGGAGCCACAGATCAACAATTGCACACCACCCTTCAGAATCCACGTAGCGAGAGGTTGGATCAAACGAAGGCAGTTTCATAGCCCCATGAGGTACACTCGTCGACGGTGAGCTTGTCGCAACCTGCAATTGTTGTTCTAACGTTCTGATGCGTTCCAATGCGTCAGCGTTTTCTGTATTGGGTCGCCGCTTTGGTGGCATGGTAACCGTTATCCAGTGCTGGTAGTTAACAGTGTTAACACACAATGCAGGGCACAGCCCTCATCCTTATCTTTCACCGTTTACTCGATAAACAAACACCCGTGGGCTGCGTTAACACACTGCACAATCGTTTATCCGTTTATTCACGCACTTAGAAATACAAATAAAACAAATAAAACACGGTTAACTATCCCACTTCTGATTTCGGAGAAATTAGGGCGTAATGATAGCTAATTAGAGTAAAATAATCGACAATTGACAATGTTTATTAAAGCCAGCACTTAATTTACATAAACGGAGCAATAACGTTCCGACGACAGCTCGACCGTTCCTCACGCTTGTCCGTTTTTGAATATTAAAAATATCCCTTCATGGTTCTAAAACCTTTCCCATAAATTTACGGTTTTTAACTGTCGCCGTTCCGTTCGCATGCAATATCTGCAACCAGAGGCGTAGACATTCCATAGGCGTAGACTGCGGGCGGGTCGCGCCGCCGACATGCATTAACCTCTAAGAGCAACTAACCGGGCCCCATGTGCTCAGATTTTCGTACCATGTACACAGACTGCGTTGACCTTTTCGTGCAATTTCTGATACCTATGCATTAACCGCTAAGAGCAACTAACCTAGGCCCCATGTGCACAGATTTTCGTACCATGTGCACAGACTACATTGACCATCACCATTTCGTGCAACTTTTTATGACATATAGTACTGGAAAATCTTGAGGTTTATGTAATGGTTAGCAGTTAGATGCCTGTCTTTTCTACGACAGTTACAGGCTTTCCAGCAATCCAAATACATGGCAATACCTACCTTTTTTAATAATTTCTAAAACCTATTCGACAGGTTCAAAAAAACAATCCCCAATAACAAAAAATAAAACCTTGAAAATTCACCGACTTAAAGAGTGTTTCCCTTTGTGAAATTTACGTGTCCCAAATTTTGATTTATTTATCAAGTTTACAAGTTACCTTATATTCCAGATTTTTCACTAAATACTCGTATTTTAAGGCAAATTTCCCGAAATAATAAAAAAAAATCATTGAAATTAAAGGTCAAAGAAAATAATTAAAAAATGATTTAATCAAAGTTTTAAGGTGTAGATGGGGTGTAAATTGAAGCAATATATTTGAGAAATACAATAAAATAATCTAAATCGTCTTTAAACCATTCTACGTACCATAAATTCACTCAAATAAGAATCGAACAACAATTTCTGACGGTTCCTAGAAGGCATCTTCTCCTTAACCTGTCTCCATAAACCTTCGATGGTGTTGGTATGACACCCAGCAATGGGATCTTTAAAGTTTATGGAGTGGTTAACGGTAAGATGTGTAAATCCTTCAGTTTCCAGACAGTTATAGGCTTTCCAACAATCGGAATATATGGTAGTACCAGGTAAAATTTTATCATTTATAATATCTAAAAGTGTTTGTGCTGACCTATCCTTTACAGGTACCAAAAAACAATCCCCACTATCCCTATAAATACCCCCAAAAACCCACTGACCTTCAACATGTTTCCCTCTGTGATATTTACGTTTCCCAAATTTAGATTCGTCAATTTCTACAACTTTACCCACACCACCAATTTTTCCGGTTTTATTAATCAAAATGTCAACACAAACTTCCCAACAGAATTGAAACCAATCAACCACTGTATGACTAGCAATTTTTAGTTCATGCATTACAATACCTTGAGAATATTGATGGACCCACATGTACGTCAGCAAAAGAATTTCATTTATTGTTTGTTATTACACAACCAGTGATAGCCATCGGAAATGTCAGTCCGCTCAGACAATACCATATTTTCTGAACATTTTGGAAACTTGACTTCACTGGCAACTAAGTTTAATTCCTGCAAAAATTTAATAATTTCCAATTTAGGTTTTTCCAAAAATGTTAATAAACTATAAAGGGTGTAGGTATTGCCAATATTTCTTTGATAACTGCTTAAATCTATTATGTATTTCGATATTTCGGCAGATATTTCTTTATAAAAAATTCTTAAATTTATTTTCATAAATTTTACAAATTATAATAAAGTAAATAAATATTTCCATAACAACAAACGACAGAATAAATATTTTCATTGGTCATTAGTAATTTAATGTTTTATACAATTTCACATACAAAAATAATTAAATTTAATTAATAATTTCGTGCAAGTTCTTATTTAATATATTACCTGCTAAGAGCAACTAACCTGAACACAGACTAAGGTGCCATGTGCACAGATTTTCATACCATGTACACAGACTGCTTTGACCATCTCCTTTTCGTGCAAGTTCCTATTTATATTGCTATGATATAACTGCCCCACGTTTTGGGCGTCCAAAAGAATGCTGCGTTATATAACTATTAAAATCGTAAACAAAATTTTATTAACATTGAACCTGGTATTTCCCTACCATCTTATAAACTTTTGCACCGGCTAGCTGAAACATTTTATAAAAATAACACACAAATACAAAATTCACCAACAAAATCTTTCATCAGGGTCTCTGGGTCGCTATATTTAATTGAAATGTAAGTGAAATTTCTTTTTGTTCAATAAAATATTTTCTTTTTGATTAGAAACACGTTTTAATTTAAATTCAAAAATTAAATTTTTTTACAACAATTTACAATTATAACAGAAATCCTATCTGTCCCTAACTGAATACTATATTTAAATGTTCTACCTTTGTTTATTGCTTAATTTAATTTTGAAGCATCCTATATTTCTCTCTCTAACTTAACACTGCATTAAATTTCATACTGCTGTCAGATACTTGCTAAATTCTTCAAGATGGCTCCTCGTTGTCTGATAAAATATTGATTCTATTATCCATTCTTCTTCAATTGTAACGAGGCAACTAACCGGTAGCCGACCCGACATCATGCCACCGTATTCCAGGTATCCAGGTATAATTTCTTGTGTTATTTAGAAACAGGAAGCCGTTGACATGCAGGACTACAATACTGTGATGACAGACCCATGGACCGCACCACCCAGAAATCCGCTTGTACCGCTGGTATGTGACGTCGTTCAACAATGGGGTGTCCGATTCAACGGAGAGGGTGATCCTGCCGCCTTCCTGGTAAGGCTAAAAGAAATTATCCAGTACTACCGGTTCCCGCCAGATTCTCTTTTGCCCGTCCTACCATTACTGCTGGAAGGGAAAGTTTTAAATTGGTATCGGAATAATAAATACGATTGGCATACCTGGTCCGATTTTGAGAGCTACTTCCGACTGTGCTACATGCCCATCCGAACCCGAAATAGAACAGCTGTCCGTCCTCGACCGCTACCTGTCCAGCCGGATAAACCAGTCACCGCCGAAGAAAACCCGAAGTCCAGGTGTGAAGAAGGACCTCAAGTGATGGTTGCCACCACCGAAATTCCCGAGGCTCCATCGCGTTCGGTCATCTCCACACCCACGATACCGTTGCCGACTCCAGGTCCCGAACAAGAAACCAGTACACCGGTTCTTCAACCTCCAGGTCCCAGTACCGTTCCAGCTGCCGAATTGACCTCTCCAGGTGAGGTGGTTGTATTACAGCCGCTGGAGGAAGAAGCCTGTATGAATCCAGGTACATTTAACTGCGAACCGGAACCTGAAAAACCTGATATGAAGATTGCTCCGCCAAAGAACAACGAAAATTACCTGTCACCTCCAACCGTAAACCGTGTCCAGGTCCTCCGAGAGCCTCCATCGACTCCACCGTGCATTGCCATGGAACAGGAAGAGTTTCGCCATCCGTTTCCCGTACCCGAGGAACTTCTTCCTGCTGCCAGCTTCCGTCCGTCCGGGATGGAGTCTTTGGAGATCCCAGCGATACCTCCTGTGGTGGTGCAAGTGCCGAGACCGAGCCAGAATTTCCCGTCCTCACCGCCGCATAAAATGCAAGTATCTTCCGTCCACAGCTCTATTACAGATTCCAGCTACTTTATCGAACCATCGGACTACCGCCGGAATAAACAGTCCGACCGCCGAAGCCGCCGGAGGAAACCGCCTGTCCGCCGAAGACACCGGCCTCTCCGCCCGAGATACCAGTCAGGCCAGCAGCAAACCTGGGTTCTCCTGGAACACCAGCCGGTCCGTCGGCGAAACCAGCTTGCCCGCTTCAGCCGCCAGCCCGCCCGCCCGCCTGAAGAATCCGTAGCCGATCCACCTGCAACACCAGTAGCAGGCCCATCCGCCATGGTGATGAACCCGTCCGCCTAGACGTCGCCATCGGCCCTGGAATGTGTACATATTTATATTTGATTTCTTTTTATTAACCTGTTTGATTTTTATTGTATATACCGTTTACTAACCGTCCTGTTTAATTTTTGTTTTAGTCCCGTAAGTGTTTTCTTTCCCCCCGGGAAGGGAGGAATGTAACGAGGCGACTAACCGGTAGGCGAAAATTAAGAAGCAGATAAGTGGCTTCTGTTTTCGCTGAGGTCAGTCGTCCTCGTTTCGCTCCGAATTTCTCCGTCACTCCCACCCTGACAAAATTATAAAGACTGCGCATCTATTCAGAGTGGGGAACGATACGCTCCCCTATAAAACCGGTGCACAGCCCACTTTCGAGGAGAATTTTCTGACATCTCTCAGAGTCCAGAGAATTTGAGAAAGATTTCCGAACGAGATTCAAAGCTAGTTTGCCAACAAACTAACTTTGAACTCTTATTCCGTAGTTAAATTAATTCCGATTTGTTCTTCAAACAAGCCCCGGTTCTTTTGGAACATAGATTCAATTGACCAGAGCATTAATGCGAGTTTTTCGGTTCACAAAGTAATACTGGTTGAATTTAAAAGTAAAATTGATTTTTTGGGATTAATTACCGTTCATTTCCCGTTGATTGTTCATTAACCCCTTGTTTCGCCGTTGGAGGACTTGGAGTTGTATGTGTATGGTCGTTTCGGCTGCAATGTGCAATCCAAGCTTCCTTTACTAATTAACAAGCAGTATTTGTGTTAAACAGTACAGTTGTTAATTAGGACCCGTCCCAATTAAGTTTATGTACTAATTGCGTTGTTACGGTTATTTAGGCAAGTGAAATATATGCCTTACTGTCGCAACCCAATTGGTTTCGTAGATTTGGTATTATTTGAACAATCAACCAGTATTTTGCCGTAATTAAATATTTCCTCCGTGAGGAAAGTAAAGTTTAGAACGAGTATTCTTTCTATACACCTGGACTCATCCGCATTAATAGATTCCCGACTTTGAGTTTCATTTAAAAGTAATTTCAAATACTTACCCGTGTAATAAAACAATTCAGAGGTGTTGGAACCCACCTTTTGATTCACTAAACATTCCAGACACTGTAATTTTTCCGAAAACCGAATTACAAACGCCATTAAACTCATTCCCTTGTAGAAAACTTTCACCTGCTTTGCTTATAGTACGCATCCCTGTCTGAGTGACAGATCTCGCGCACTCTCCCTGCAAAGTCCCGTTTACTCAACTAAATCTTAATTATCCTTATTCAATTAACCGTTTCAGTTTATTTAATTGTTCCTTATATAATTAATGTACATAAATGTAAATAATATCTATAATTGTTCCGAATAATAAAATTGTTATTAAGGTTTTCACTCTCCAGTTATTTATTTACCCCTTATTACGAACCCTGGTCAACTCAAGAGCTACCCTAGTGCACAAATAAATTCTGTACGTCAGGGGGAACGTTACAGAATTCAACACAATTTATTGTTCAATTCACTTTGTTGACACATGTAAGTTTTCATTTATTTATCACTTCTAACTCCACATTAATAATTCAGCGTTCTATTTTCATATAGGGGAAAGTGGGGAAATGGTGCGCACCTAAGCGAGAATCGTTGTGGTGGTTAGCTCTTAAATACTAAAGCAAAACTAAAAACGTTATCTGAAGCCCTAATTATTCTACTTTTAGTGTGTATCATATTTGATGAGTTTCTCAACATAATCCATATTAATTGGAATAAGTGAAAAATTGCATTTGCGCACCGTTCCCCACCCCATGGGGTAACTGTGCGCACAGGGTGGGGAATTGTGCTCGGTAGTTATAATCGTTTAATTCGGCTTCCACTTCTGGTGTGAAAATCGCCTTTCGACCCAGATGGGGCATTTTTAGTTGATTTAGAGATAGCTTTTTTCTAAGTGTTGATTCGGGAATACTAAACGATCTCCCAACTTCCCGTATTTTCCTCTCATCGTTTCTAATTGCATTTAGTGCAGCCTCCAGCAATTCTTCACTATATTCATGGATTTCAGTTTTTCGAATATAATTTCGCGGCATCTGAAAATGCAAGACAGATTTTGGTTCCCAAAAATGGTAGTAATGTTGCTAACATTTAATTGAATGAGGGGAATCGTGCGCATTGTTGCGCATGGTTCCTCCACTATGATTTTAAAATGTAATTACGTCATCCCACAAACATTACTTATCTAAATGCAACAAAAATACATGCATGTATGCAGCAGATAATACACTTTAAAAATATAATTAATTCAAAACAATTGCGTAAGATTTACGAACTCAGTGTCTTAATTTGTGCACGTGTACACTAGTAACGAAAACTTAAGATTCACAATTTTGCATCTCACCAAGTACAGAACTCAACTACCCTTGCAGTTGATGGCTTTAGAGACTCGGTGCATGCACCCGCTTAATATGCGCGGGGGGCGATCTCTCAGTATGCGCACGGTTCCCCACCGCGCACCGTTCCCCCACTTTCCCCTAACATCAACTTGTATAATTTACTTGAACATTTTTGACGTTTAAAAATTAGTTGAGGTTAAATTTCCAATTATCTAAATCAAACCATGATACTCACGTTTGATGGGCAAATTTGACACTGTTTCTGCGAATTTTTGCTCATCCTTATACAGGGTGTTTCTTAAATCGCGGACACGGAGCACAGTACTACATTCCCCTCCAGATACCAATTGGAAAAATATAATACAATAATGCCCGTTCTTCGCTAGTTTCAGAGTTATTCTCCGTCAAAGATTGAGATTCAATTCCTTTATGCTTTGGAAAAA
The DNA here is from genome assembly GCA_963082805.1 of Hemicrepidius hirtus. Lineage (NCBI taxonomy): Eukaryota > Metazoa > Arthropoda > Insecta > Coleoptera > Elateridae > Hemicrepidius > Hemicrepidius hirtus. Next base: position 29,306,565 of record OY720161.1, on the reverse strand, counting down.
CGGGTAAATTTTAACCGTTCCTCATTGTTCATCAATCAAATATTAAATCTTAATAAATTTGGAATTTTTTATACGTTGTATTCCTTCCCCCGAAGACATTCTTTCTGATAAATATCTGTTGTTAAATTTTTTTTCAATATGTTGCAACAGTGCATTGTAGCTATGAGGTTGTTACCTAGGAAACTTGTTCATACTGCCCTACTAAAACACCAAACGTTTAAAACAAAGTCCGTGCAAGCATGCGCAATGTTGTCAAATTTAAAATTTTTAAAATGCTAATAACTCGGAAACTAAATACATTACAAAATCGCCTATACTTTTTCAACTCAGTTTTAAGATGAGAATCGCGTAGTGCTCTCCGTGTCCGCCATTTAAGAAACACCCTGTATAACTTCGCTTCCGTTATTATGGAAACTGTCAATAAATTTTCCCTTTCCCTAGGAATTTTGAAAAACAATTTCGAATCGAAATTAATGACATTTATAATTATCTTCAAACACTCATTAGTTGATGGCGCGTTAATTGTTCTTGATAAAATTATCATTTTCATAATACTCGTAATTTTCTCTATAATTTGATATGCAATTTTCCTATATCGGACATCTTATTTTTCACACTTCATACTGTTGTCATCTATTAAATTTCAAATTTTTCTAATTTCTTTTCTTCACACAAGATTGTTCTTGCATGAAATATCTTCTTTAGGACCTAAGCTTTCTTTTGCTACCTATTTTTACACTCTAACTTACTTTTTTTAATACTCTTTCTTTAAAAACAACTTTAAAATTTTAATAACGTAGCATTGAAATGACAAACTCTAATTTATTCCTTTTTCAGGAAACTTTTAGCTGAAAGCTACTCAAAACACTTACCAAATCTAGCTTAATCAACTTACAATAATTAATTATTTACACCAGTATCTACAAATTCTATAACTTAAATCAAGGAAAACACAAATTTATAACATCGGGCCAGTTATCGTAAAACTGTATCACCTATTAACATCAACAAATCAACACATAGAAATAATATTACTGCAATTCTAGCTATGAAATCAACTCTACAATATCCTTTTTATGATATAACAACTTTTTAATTAGTTTACTAACCATTTCTAAATGAAAATCAGCTTCCGAAGCTTATAACTAACATATTTACATAGAATTCGCAATTTAACTTTGAATTTAAAACCCAATAAATGAATCTAGCATGAAATAGTAAACTCAAACAATTTTACAACCATTTTTTATGTAACAAAATCAACCGAAATACCCATATGAGAGTTTTATGCGTACTTTTAGTACTAACGAACTTAAATTTAGTTATGAATTTATTCAGCTAACTTGTGCCAAACCAAATTAGTACCTAGTAAATACCAGTAAATTTACTAAATTTTTATTTGAATTAATAAATATTTACTTTGATTTAAACAATCAATTTATATGTCATAACATAGTGTAGCGGTTTGCGTACTCTTATTTGTGATATTGAATTAATCTGACTCCAATTGATTATCAAATATGTTTATTATATCAGAACAACTTATATACAACAGTTAAATTAAATTCTTGTAAAGTGGGTAAAGATACCCTTTATTAATATTGTTAAAGAAAACTTTAATACATGTGAGGGAAATAATCCCAACAATTACGAAATTGTGATAGGTCTTCAGGTACTTCAACTTCTTGAGATCTTCGGTAGTTGGATCTAACAATGAATCTTCGAGGGTCCAAGTTAGATAAGAAGAATGGAGAATTCCAATGTAGCTGGTTGAAGATGTCTTGAGAGGTTCAAGATGGTAACCAACAGAATGGGGAATTTCTAAAGGATCTTCCTTGGACAAAATAACAGATTCTTGATTGTTGACAACTGAAGGTAAAGTTGAAGAAGTCTGCTTGACTGGTGATGGAGGAAGTGGAGAAACTGCTGTTGGAATTCTAGTATGGTGTAGAATCGCTCGTAACGTGCTACGCTGTCTACTAGATTTGCTTGATACAGTTCTATTCTTCATAACAATCCAGAAGGCTTAAATAAATGTATTATTATGGAAAGGCCTGAGGAAACCTCTAGGTTATGTTGAGAGTAGCTAGGTGGTTCACTCCAACTAAACTCTGAATGATTTTCCAATTTGCTCCCCTTTTATACTAAATCCAGACAACCAAAATTATTTCATTGGTTGGTCCAAATTGATTTTCACCAATCACATTGCTGAAAATCTGTGTGGGAGGAGTCATTTTGTACAACGACTGAGCTCGACTGCACTTCATAGTGACACTTGCATTGCAATACAAACACTACGTTCCTATGCAGGTAAGCAGTTTGATTTCCAAGGTATCTTGATATAAATGTTACCCTGGCATCGGACTGAAGCCCCGATATACCCCCTTGCTGGAAATGGAGTTGATCTGGAAACGAACCGTTTTTCTTATTTTTCTACCTGCTCTGGAGGTAGTGACAGGTATTGTTCCTGTGTCTGGTTGTTGGTTCGTTTCTTCTGGTTTGTCTTCCATAATTGCAGGTTTTATGCGCTCTGCAGATACCTTTTTATCTCCATTAGCAATGGTAATTGTATTTCTTCCTCGTATGATGACTAGATATTGACCTTGATATGGTGGCTGCAAAGGTTTTCTTACTGCGTCGTTTCTGACAAAAACGTGAGTGGCTGTAGCTAAATCTTTAAACACAAACGTTTTTTGTTGTCTGTGGCTAGCTGTAGCTATTGGTTTGATGTTACGGATGTATCTGCGTAGTTGTGTGATATAATTTTCGGGTTCCAAAGTTTTATTTTGTTTTGAATCACCCAAAAATTCACCGGGCAGACGTATTGTTTCGCCGTAAACCATTTCTGCTGCAGTTGAACCTATGTCTTCTTTCCATGCCGTGCGAATACCGAGGAGTACTATAAGGCAAAGCTTGCTGCCATTCATCAGGAAGATGACAAGATAGAGCTGCCTTGAGATGACGGTGGAATCTTTCTACTAATCCATTTGCTTGAGGATGATACGCTGTGGTTCTTATTCTTGCGAACCCTGTAAGTTCCTCTAGTCTCTTAAATAGTTCTGCCTCAAATTGTCTACCTTGATCGGTTGTGACTCGCAGTGGTGTTCCAAATCTTGCGATCCAATGTGTGAAGAATTCACGTGCTACTGTTTCTGCTTCTATGTTCTCTATTGGTATGGCTTCTGGCCATCGGGAGAAACGGTCGATGCATGTTAATATGTATCGGTAACCTCGTGAGATTGGTAGAGGTCCAACCAGGTCTATATGAACATGGTCGAATCTACCGGATGATAATTGGAACTGTTGCATTGGTGGTGCATTGTGCCGAGTTGTTTTTGATCTTTGGCACTGCATACACTGGCGTGCCCATGTGTTGCAATCTTTTTTTATATTCGGCCATACAAATTTTTCAGAAATCAGCTTAGCGGATGCTCGACAACCTGGATGAGATATTCGATGCATACTGTTGAAAACTTGCTTTCTAAATTTGGTCGTGATGAAAGGTCGCACAATGTTGGTTGAAATGTCACAGTAGATATTTGTGTTGCTATCAGGTATGCCAATCTTCTTAAGTTGCAGATTGGTGCTGTTATTGCTTAGGATCTGTTGAAGTTCTTGGTCGGTTCTTTGGTCCTCTCCAAGATCTTTATAATCGATTCCTATGCTAATTGTTTCTATCCTGGATAGTGCATCGGCTACAACATTGTCTTTTCCAGCGATGTGCTGAATGTTTGTTGAAAACTGGCCGATATAGTCCAAATATCTGAATTGACGTGGTGAACATTTCTCTGCGTTTTGTTTAAATGCAAAAGTTATTGGTTTGTGGTCGGTATATATTGTAAATTCTCGACCTTCTAGAAGATGTTGATAATGGCGAATGGTGCGGTAGATTGCTAATAACTCTCTGTCATATGCTGCATACTTTTGTTCTGCTGGTGACAGTTTTTTAGAAAGGAAAGCTAACGGTTTCCATTCTCCATCTTCTAGTTGCTGTATGACACCTCCTATTGCGGTGTCTGATGCATCTGTAGTAACAGCTAGCTTAGCTTTTGGAATTGGATGTGCCAGTAAAGCTGTATTCGCTATTTGCTGTTTACACAGCTCGAACGCTTTTTCTGCTTCTGGATTCCATTTAACTGGGTGATTGCCCTTGAGTTTCCCTTTTAGTAGCTCGTTTAGCGGTGCCTGAGCTTTAGCTGCATTTGGAATAAACCTTCTATAGTAGTTGATCATTCCAAGGACTTGTCGTAACTTTTTGGCTGACTCAGGTTTGGGAAATTCTTGGATTGCTTTTACTTTTTGAGTTAATGGTTGTGTTCCATGTTCTGAAACTATGTATCCAAGGAAGTGGACGTTCGGTTTGTTAAAAACACATTTTGCTTGGTTGATTATGAGACCATGATCCTGGAGTCTTTGAAAAAGTTGCCGTAAATGTTTGATATGTTCTTCTTCAGATGCAGACGCTACCAGAATATCGTCTATGTACACGTAACAAAAATCTAGGTCCCTTAGTATGCTGTCAATAAATCTTTGAAATGTTTGTGCTGCATTACGTAGGCCGAAGGTCATGAATGGAAATTCGAAGAGACCAAATGGCGTAGTGATTGCTGTTTTGGTAATGTCTTCCGTTGCCACTGGAATCTGATGATATGCTTTAACTAAATCAATTGTTGAAAAGCATTTTTGCATGTGCAGGCCCTGAGAAAAATCTTCTATGTGCGGCACTGGGTATTTGTCAGGTAATGTTCTCGCGTTGAGTGCCCTGTAATCTCCACATGGTCTCCAGTCTGCATTTTTCTTTGGAACCATGTGAAGTGGAGATGCCCACGAACTTTTTGATGGTCTTGCAATGCCCAATTTAATTAAAAGTTGAAACTCTTTCTTTGCGAAATGGAGTTTATCAGGTGCAAGTCGCCGTGGCCTATTAGCAACTGGTGTTCCTTCTGAAGTATAGATGTAATGTTCTGTGTTATGCTGTTTGAACTTTGGTACACCTGCTGGTCTGGTTACTTCAGGGAATTCTCGCAGTAATGTCAGTATCTGCGCATCTTTGCTAATAGTGCTGATCGTGCTGTTGGTTGATACTGCAGCTGTTCGTCCTTTGGCCATGATGTTTGTGAGTGTATCATGTAACTTCTGCTGCCGGATGTCTACGAGCAAGCCATAGTGTGCTAGGAAATCAACCCCGATGATGGGCTTTTGTGTGTCTGCAATGATGAATCTCCAGGGAAAACTTCTTCGTAGTTGGAGATTGAGTGTTCCAATTGTACACTTCCATATGTTTTGATTTCACTATTGTTGGCGGCATATAATGTGTAGTTTGTGACAAGTTGCTTCCCTGGAACTAGACGTCTGGGAAATACGCATACGTCAGCTCCAGTGTCGATGAGGTATTCGATTTTGGAGATTTGATTTGTCACAAATAGGCGGCGGGGATGGCTAGGAAAATCGGGTACCGCTATTGTCGATTGCCTTGCTCGTTTTCCGAATTCTTGGACATGCTGCATGGGGGAACGCATTTTCTGGCTCGTTCTTTGTATCTTTGATGATACCAACACTTATCAAATTTTTGGTTTCTGGAGACGCTTCTATATCTACCCCTGGTTTGACTGGATGAGCGTGTGTTTGATCTACCTCGCAGTTGAGTTTTGAGTTGCTCGATTTCGTTCACGAGACGCTTTACAGTCTCGTCTGTGTCTACTTTAGTTTCGTGAACTTGAGTTTGAACCATTGTAGTTGTACTAAAGATGGCATCTGCGAGTTCAGTAACATCTGTGAGGGTTTTTGGTTTGTGTTGCCAAAATTGCTTGAACATTAGTAGGAAGTCGGCTTATCCAAATGGAACGAAGTAGAGTTTCTGGTACTACTGTTCCTGCTAACTGCTGAAGATGTCGTAAAAATTGAGAAGGTTTACGATCTCCTAGTTCTTCTCTTTCAAGGAGTTGTCTTGTTTTCTGCTCTTGGCTGATGCTGAATCTCTGGATAAGGCTCTTCTTTAACGTCTAATATTTATTGGCTGCTGGTGCTGCTGTAAGAATGTCTCTCACCTCGGTGGCGTAACGTGCCTCTAGATTACCAGCTACATATCCATATTTCGTTGCATCGTCGGTTATGCCGGATACAAGAAATTGGCTTTCTACCTGTGCAAACCATAATTCTGGATCATTTGACCAGAATGGAGGTATTTTTGCTTGTACTCTTTGTACGGAACTAGGTAGAGAATCTTTGTTGTCTGTCATTATTCAAGTTGTTCTGATCACGTCGGGCTTACCAATTTGTAGCGGTTTGCGTACTCTTATTTGTGATATTGAATTAATCTGACTCCAATTGATTATCAAATATGTTTATTATATCAGAACAACTTATATACAACAGTTAAATTAAATTCTTGTAAAGTGGGTAAAGATACCCTTTATTAATATTGTTAAAGAAAACTTTAATACATGTGAGGGAAATAATCCCAACAATTACGAAATTGTGATAGGTCTTCAGGTACTTCAACTTCTTGAGATCTTCGGTAGTTGGATCTAACAATGAATCTTCGAGGGTCCAAGTTAGATAAGAAGAATGGAGAAATTCCAATGTAGCTGGTTGAAGATGTCTTGAGAGGTTCAAGATGGTAACCAACAGAATGGGGAATTTCTAAAGGATCTTCCTTGGACAAAATAACAGATTCTTGATTGTTGACAACTGAAGGTAAAGTTGAAGAAGTCTGCTTGACTGGTGATGGAGGAAGTGGAGAAACTGCTGTTGGAATTCTAGTATGGTGTAGAATCGCTCGTAACGTGCTACGCTGTCTACTAGATTTGCTTGATACAGTTCTATTCTTCATAACAATCCAGAAGGCTTAAATAAATGTATTATTATGGAAAGACCTGAGGAAACCTCTAGGTTATGTTGAGAGTAGCTAGGTGGTTCACTCCAACTAAACTCTGAATGATTTTCCAATTTGCTCCCCTTTTATACTAAATCCAAACAACCAAAATTATTTCATTGGTTGGTCCAAATTGATTTTCACCAATCACATTGCTGAAAATCTGTGTGGGAGGAGTCATTTTGTACAACGACTGAGCTCGACTGCACTTCATAGTGACACTTGCATTGCAATACAAACACTACGTTCCTATGCAGGTAAGCAGTTTGATTTCCAAGGTATCTTGATATAAATGTTACCCTGGCATCGGACTGAAGCCCCGATAATAGCAATATACAGGGTGTCCCGAAAATGGCGCATAATGTATATGGTACGCTGTTCAGTACCGCTAAACAAGTGTGAGAAAAATGTTTAAAAAAGTCGTTTCGCTCAAATTTGTAAGATATGAAGATGTAAAGTTAACACTTGTAACTTTTTAAAAATTGGAAATGAAACTCACTAAGGGTACTCTATTTGTAGAAAATAATGTCTTTTATTGTTTCCAAATTTTAAAAATTGCAAAAAAGCACGTAATTCCAAATTATTAAATAATTACTGAAGACATTTTTACATCGAGATAGCGCGAAAATGAATCCGGCAACATTGTGCTCTGTTCAAAAATCAGTCGTATGGTTTCCCAGGTAATAATGAGTAGGTAACAATCAAAATAAATAACTTCCTAACAAATTATAAAATGTGGATGTGCCAGATTGTGCACATCTTTTTCGGTTAATAACTACAAAAACACGGCAGGTAGAATTTTTTTTGTATTTTTCCCTTACTCCCTTGTCAGTCACCTACAACGCCCCATAAATATTATGCGCCATTTTCGGGACACCCTGTATATTACCTGCTAAGAGCAACTAACCTGAACACAGACTAAACTGCCATGTGCACAGATTTTAGTACCATATACATAGACTGCATTGACCATCTCCTTTTCGTGCAATTTCTTATTTATATACATACATATTACCTGCTAAGAGCAACTAACCTGAACACAGACTAAGCTACCATGTGCACAGGTTTTCGTACCATGTACACAGACTGCATTGACCATCTCCTTTTCGTGCAATTTCTTACTTATATGTTGCTATAATATTTGTCACTCTTTTTCTCAAGGTTCTTAATTTAATAATTTTTATGTGGATTCTCTAAATAAATATTAAACTCAAATGAACATAAATCTTTAATAAAATTATGAAATTGTTTAAATTTTTACATTGAATAAAAAAAAATTCTTTAAACCCCTATCAACCCTAAATTACCTTAATTTAATTTATTTTTAAAATGTCAAAATTTTACTTTAATATCAAAACACTCACAAACTTTTCTTCTTCTTATCCTTTCCTCTCCCAATATTATCCAATCTAATAATCTTCTTTATTTATTATCCAATCCAATAATCTTCTTTATTTCCATATTTTATTAATTTCCTAATTTTTAATTATTATCTATCTTCTTTTTCAAATAGGGGAAGAGCTTGCACCTCGGACCGGATTTTGTTATTAATTTTTTAAATTTTTATTTCGTAGGTTTTTGTTAAACTTTTTTGTTCAACATGGACCTAGTATGTATTTGTATCCTACACAAACGCAAAATTTCAATAAAACGGAAAATGTCGACAGCACATAGTTTTTAATTTTTTTTAAATATTTGTCTAAGGTACAGCACTCGTTTGTACCATGGACCATATAGTCTTGTACCTTGGGACACAATTAAAAAGCATATAAAAATAAGGAATAAAACATTTTGTTGTTTGTGCAACAGTATACAAGTTAAAATTGATATAAAACATATAAATTTCTTTTTGTCGTTCAGACAGTCCAGCCTACTGTGGCTCCGGAAGCTTAAACAAAATGTCTTGCCTATCTATATCAAATTCTTGACTACTTGCTCTAAAAAAATTATCAGTTCAGTGCAGTCTTTTTAAATATTTAATCGTTAAGCAAGGAGGTAAACTTGTTAATTCTGCATCATAGAAGTGGGTTCTCTTCTTCCCAGTTAGTTTTGTAAGATAGAAGCTGCCAACTGTAAAATTAAGGTCTTCCTCTGTCTCTAAGTTCTGCATACATTTTCTCTATTTCTTCCTTTTCAGGGGTGTCTGTTACAATTGGACATTTTCCCTTTGGACGTCCCTTTGTTGTAGAAATTCTTGGAGCAGCTTTGGGGAAAGGTCGGAGTGTTTCTGGTGAGGTATATGAAGAACCATTAGATGTAGATTGCTCGTTGCTAGTTGTTGGATAAGGTCGATTAGTAACAGAAGATCCCATAAATTCATGATCTTGAAATACATTCTCATTTACAGGCCGGATGCCTGATACTCTGAATCCTGATTGGATATTGCCAGGAGTGAAATCCAAGGGGTAGGCTATCCCAGATATTTCAGCTACATCGTATATAGAAATTGGCCTTCCAGGGTGGGTACGCATCCAATCAGTGCAAGCTTTGTTGTAATAAGTTTTGTAGGGACCAAATACACTCCGGTTAAGTGGTTGAAGCTTATGGCTCGTATGTGGAGGGAGGGTGAGCATAACTATGCCATTGTCTTTTGCTAGATTAATTGCCTCGATAGTTATATGGTTTTGGTGGTTGTCTAAGATCAGCAACACTTTATTATGTGTTGAACATTTCGCATACCTTATGAAATGTTGTAGATATTGAACAAATATTACTCCAGTGGACCAACCACTGGGGTGAGCAGCGCCCACAGAACCACAAGGAGCACTCTTTACCATATGTTCTTTATAATTTACTCTGGGAAATATAATACAAGGGCGGAACACTGTTTCCCAATGCATTGATACATGCAATGAATGTAACATTCACGCCTCTTTCTCCCGAAGTTGCACTTCCTACTTGCTTGACACCTTTGCATGCAACAATTTTACCTGTAAATATATTTGTTTGTTAAAAAATCCAGGAAATGTTGCTTGATTTAAAAAAAAATGTACCTGGAACATGAACAGTTTTATTTCCACTTTCATCCACATTATAAATGTTTTCGGCGGTAAAACCATATTTTTCCATTGATTGTTGAGAAGAAGGTGACAGACTTGTCGCTTGTGGTTTTCTTAAGCTGAGTGTCTTATGGCGCTTCATAAAATCTAGGTACCATTGTTTGCCAACTCGGCAATTTTTCTGCCAGGAAGGTGGAACTGTTTTGGAATTGGATTTGGCAATACTTGAAGATCTCGACGTGTAAGACCATAGTGCATATGGGAAGCAGTGATGAGGTAGTCAAATAAATCTTTCTCTTCAGCTTCCGAAAACACCTTATGGGTAGCGCAATTTACATAGGATTTATAAGTGTTGCGTTCGCTATGACTAAGAAATCTTCTTAAAGTTGTTTTGGCCACATTGTAATGTTTACATACAGCGCGAAGTGACATATTACCTCCACGTAAAGAATTGGCTGCTGCCTCTAAAGCCGTAGGGTTTGGAGGGGCTCTAGTGACTCCTGTTTTGCTTCGTGGCACCTGAAATGAAAGAATATGCTATCAACTTATAGCAAGCAATCTTACAGTATCAAACGGTAATGTACGTTGGACCATGGGTCCAAGGTACAATATACTTTACTGGTCCAAGGTACTACTAAGGCTTACTAAAATTAGCAGAATAACATTTTTATAACCTATAACTGGCAATCAAGTGCAATCTGCAAGCACTACAATCAATCACCTATACACCTACCTTAAATAAGATATCAGACAAAACTGTCTTCAAAATAGCAGACAAAAAAATAAAAAACATATAATAAATCTTCGTTTACTTACATTTTAGGCAAAAAAACGCACTTAAGTCACGTTTTCTCGTACACACTAATTTTATCACTTTAACCCACAAACCTTTCTAGGTTTGTGCTTTAACCGTACTGTCACACATAGAGGACATGTTGGTTGACTATCTACAAGAATATTGATACATTTTGTGCGCTAGTTTTAAAATTACACCCTTGGTCCGAGGTACAAGATGGTCCAAGATACAAGCTCCTCCCCTACATTAAATTCTTTTTCTTACACAAATCTCCTTCTTATTCCAATATTTTATACTGCATTATATTCTTATTTAAAAAATCTTCCTTATTTTTTTCTCTATTTATTTATCAATCTCCATTTATTTATCCATCCCCATATCAAACAACTTCCCTTTCTTTTATTTTTATTTCCCGTAACCCTTAACTATCTTGATACATTTTTTAATATATAACAAAATATAAAATTAAAATATTTTCAAAATATTAAAAATTAGCTACTTAATACAATAATTTACAATTTATATCACACTTATTTATTTTCAGCTAGGTATCTATTTAAATTAAATAAATTCATATATTTTTCATTTTAAAGTTTTACAATTTTTAATTATTTATCATTTAACATAAATTTAATTTTACAAAAATAAAGAATCCATCATAATTAATAAATAATTAATTATTTTAAATTACGTTCACACGCAACTAATATCACCACATTTATCCCCTCTTAATTTCTTAAAAAAATTTACATAAAGATAATTTTTTTAGAAATTGCCAACTCTAATAAAATATTAAAATACTGAATTTTTTTTTATTTAAAATTGAATTATCATTTGTTTTCTATTCATTTTTAACATTATTAACAAATAACTACCTACTAACTACCTTATTTTAGTATCAATAATTCTGTCAGTGAATCTAAAATCACTTTATCATTTTTCTACTTTTTCCTAAATATTTTTTTCCCAAATTATTACTCTATACATCCCCTCTATTATTTCTGCTTTTAAACATCTTATTCCTTTACTCATCTTTATATTTTTATTATTTATATTAATTTCATATTCAAAATTGCTTGGTATTTTATATTATTTTTCATTCTAGTTAATTCTATCACAGTACTTTGACCGATAAACCAACCCATTTATTTATTATATTCGATGCTTTATATCATTATTATCTTCAGTACCCCATATTATTCATGAAATCATAATTCGACCCTTTATTCTTTATTATATTATTCGACGCCCAACCCTTATAATCATAATTATTCGACGCTTAATCATATATTATTCCCATAATTATTATTCAAAGACTGTAATACCATCATCTTCCCTTACTTATAATCTTATCTTCACTTGCAATCTGATTATACTTCATCAAATATTTCTTCATTATTTATATTAACTTGTAATTCTTCCTATTCTTTTTAACCTTGTTAATCTTTCAAAATTAATCACCTATCCCATACTATTTTATATTTAAATTAATCTATTAGTAATGAACTTAAAAAAACTTCTTCTCCTCTTCATAACATTTTCCTATAATATTTTTTCTTCTATTTCACTATCATCCACTCTATTTACTTTCATTCTCCTACTCTTTTCCGTAATTACTTCTTCACATCTACACCTTCTTTCCCAATCTTTTCATTTCATTTAAGTTATATGTTCTCCCCTTCTGCTTTATATGGCTATAACCTTTGAATATTAAACTTTCTCGGTATATTATTATTATTATTATTATTATTAGGAAATGCTAGTTCATAGGTATCCCCAAATTTATTTACGATTCTAAAAGGTCCTGTAAAAGGCAACAACAACTTTTCTACTATTCCTTCGTGTCTATTAGATACTCTTAAAGCTATCATTACTACTAAATCATCTATTTTAAATATTGTTCGTTTCTTAATTTTATTATTCTCTCTGCGTTGGTATTTTTCATTTTTATTCCTTATCCTTTCTCTAACTTTATTAAGAAAATTAACAAACCCTTCTTCACTTATCTCTTCTGGTAACCAAGGTCGTTCTGGTTTTTCCCTCTTTATTATTACATGTGGGGTTTCTTCTGTGACTGTCGATGGAACCTCATGAATGTACTTCTCAATATTCCCTACGTAATTTATCCAATTTATATGGTAATCGTTGTATAGCAAAATTCTCAAATATTTTGTAACTTCTTGAACATACCGTTCTGTAGGATTTCCTTGCGGATGTCTAATACTACGGGCATATGTAAATTGGGCCACGACTACCTGTCCTTCATAATGCGGTTGTTAATCCTACATGTATTTTGTGCCATCAGCCATATGTAAACTGGGCCACGTAGATTCGGATGTCGTTAGCTAGGTGTATCTTAACGTGAGTATCTTAAAGTAAATTCCCTGTAAGTAAGGCCCAGAGAAACAACATTATGAGTTCAAGAAACGTATATAAGTACCTATATTTTTAAACAGGTCAAATGTACATGAAATAGTTTAAAACAATAAAAAGTTGAATGAAATTAAGTGTACAATACTATAATATACCGAGTGTTAACCACCAAACCTGGCCATAGGGCCTATGCAGTATGCATGTTTCAAAAATAATGTATATAATATACACCGGCTACAAGACACGGAAACCGCGCATGTTTCGTTTTCAGGGAACAAGCAACATGTAAATACGTTTTTGTACGTCACGACGGCGACGCTGTTCGGCGTCCGTTACAGCCACCTTACGATGGTCCGTACGAAGTAATCGCACGTCATAACAAAACCTTTGTTGTGAAAATCCGAGGCAGAGAAGAAACCATCTCCATCGATAGGTTAAAACCAGCATTTTTTCAGCAGACGACGAGAAAAATTTAACCTCCAACCAACCTAAGGTGACGATTACCAGAAGTGGGCGACGCGTTCATTTTCCAGATTTTCTGCAAATAGGCGCCTCCTAACGTTATCACTAGCAGGGGGGTGATGTGGCGATACCTGTTGGAGTATCTTAACATCTTGCACCCCCACCACCGGTAGCGGTGAGGCTGCTGCTACCACCGAAAGAAAAGATCATCTGGTCTTCAACCACCGACGCGACTACGAGTCTTTTATTGTAATGTTTAGTTTAATTCGTTAAATTGTTAATAAACGTAAGTTATTGTTATTCGTTAGTTTTATTTCATTAATTCGTTAACGTACTAACTAAACATATACCCTTTTGCTAAGCCTGTTCTTCATTTATTACATCGGGAAACTTCCCTACAATTTCTTCAATCTTATTTTTTTTTAATTCTTCCCCACATTTCAACTCTACTGACCCTGTATCTTGTTCTTTTTCCTTCACACTTTGTCTCTCACAACTCTCTACATCTTCCCAATTATGATTTATTACACAGTTAATATTATAATTTATGCTTTCTTCCTCTTCCCTCTCATAAGTTAAAAAAGGAATCTTTATATCTTTCCCTAACAATACTTTCTTTTCTAGATCTACAACTATATTATTGTCAGATAAAACATTCATACCTATAATTAACTCAATTGTCATATCAGGAACGATTAACATTTCAATATTTAACAAACACCTGTCTAATTTAATTTCAAAATTTAATTGCTTCCTAATAGAATTAATTTTCTTTTTATAGAAATATAAATATCAAATAAAATATTGATTTTAACTGGAATAATAATATGTATTTTGCTTTATACGTATTTCGGCATCAATGTGCCATTGTCAAAAGCATTTATAAGATATTAAATAACAAATGCAAAATGATTTATACAGTAACTGCTTGATTCTATTATTTTAACACTGCGTGAAGCAACTGCCCCCAGTCAACCCGTCGGAGGTCAGTCGCTTATCAGTGTTTTTAAAAAGATATTTATTCCAAAATCTTCAGTAAAGGAGAATCTAAGAGTTCAATTTGCTCATTCATTAAAGGTATGTTGTTTTTTGTGTGTTTATAATTTTCAAAAGCTTCTAAAATGTTTAATTTATTTTTGTTATCAGAAAAGTGTAAAAATTTAATTGTATTATTAGATGTTAATGTGTGATTTTGTTCTAACAAATGTTTAGCATAATTTGATTTATGTGCATGTTTATATTTGTAACAACGGATATGTTCTTTTTGCCTAATACTGAAATTTCTAATTGTTTGATCTATATACAGATTGGTGTCCGTTAATGTGAACATAGAGAGACAAATGCATACGCGCTTTGCATGTATCGACACCTTGATTATGCATTATTTTTAAAATTGTGTTCTGTAAGTTAACAATTAAGGAGGCTGCTATAGTTTTAAACTAGACGCCTTCTTGGGTTTTATTCGAACTAATACATACAATTTTAAAAATAATGCATAATCAAGGTGTCGATATCAGCAAAGCGCGTAAGCATTTGTCTCTCTATGTTCACAATAACGGCCACCAATCTGTATACTGAATCACAATGTGAACAATTTAATTTATAAATACCTGATTTTAACAAATCATTAATTTTGTCTTTAGCATTGAAAAGAGAGTATAGAATGTTTTTATTTGTTTTAAAAGTGACTTTATATTTATTTGTGTTATTTATAATTTTAGCAACTTTTCTGAAATTTTACCAAAATATGGAATTGAAACGTATTTTAGTGTTTTATCAGAGTTATTAATGGAATAAACTTTTTGAATAGCTAATTTATAATTTTTCTTTTTAATTAAGGTGTCAACAAGTGTTGTGTGTTATATCCATTGCTATATGCAATTTGTTTAATAATTGAAATTTCTCTATTAAAACTATTTTTATCTAAAGGAATTGTTAGAGCTCTGTGTACTAATCCAGAGGCCGAAACAGAATTACGGATGGATGCGAGCCATGAAGGGTTTGGTCGATTCTACTACAGAAATTTGGTAACGATTTTTTTCCAATTGCATTCATTTCCAGAAGCCTGACGAAGGCTGAAAAAAATTATTCCATTTCGGAATTAGAAGCACTAACAGCTATTTGGAGTTTAACTTACCTACGACCTTATGTCTACGGTAAACACATTACCATTGTTACAGACCATCATGCACTTTGTTGGTTACGGAGCGCTAAAGGTATGAGCGGCGTCTCATACGCTGGTCCATAAGACTTCAAGATTTTGATTATACAATTAAACATAAACGAGGAGTCTTGAATAAAGATGTTGACGCTTTATCTCGTAATCCTTGTCAAATCGCTACTGACTTTGATGAAATTCAAGCAGATTATGTTCCAACTTTTGTAACAATACCAGCTGATATCGGTAACCTACAACGTCAATATAAAAAATTAAACAAACTTTTCATGGTATTAGACAATACTAATGATACAATATTAACAATTAGCGAGCGAAGACGAGCTAAGTCTTTTACATTAATAAATGATGTACTTTACAAAAAAAATACTAGTTCAGAAGGTTCTCAGTATCTTCTAGTAGTACCAAATACCCTTAAATTCCAAATTTTATATAATAACCATGATGCTCCAATGGCAGGACATTTAGGTATTACCAAAACATACCATACAATAAAAATGACTTATTATTGGGATGGTCTTTTAAAAGATGTAACGAAGTATGTTTCGGGGTGTCAATCGTGTCAAGCAAGGAAAGGGAGTACTCAAAAACCCGCGGGTCAACTACAACCAATTTCCATTGGAATACCATTTGAAAAAATAGGAATCGATCTGGTCGGTTCACTTCGTAGAAGCCAAAGAGGAAAAACAACAAACATAGATTAACAAATTTTGAACTTAACCAGGAAGTAAAAGTCTTTAAACCTGTACGAAAGGTGGATAAAATTGAAAAACTTTTATTACGATGGTTTGGACCATATTATATTGTGAAACAATTATCTGAAGTCGATTATTTAATTAAGAAAGGTAAAGCATCAAATGCCAAACAAGAAGTTGTGCATATTTCAAGAATTTTACCTTATAAAGATAGCTGGTTTCCTCCAGTAGATGATGATAACTCTTTCAAAAATGATGGTATAGATGATTCAAATAATGATAGTAATCCGATTGGCCCTTCGGATGAATTAGAAACGAGCACGAATATTGAATAAGCTCTACAAAATATAACTGTATTATACAGGGTGTGTAAAAATGGCCGTGCAAGCTTCAGGTAAAGTTATTCTTTGGACAAAAATAAAGCAAAAAGCTTATTGGAAAAAAACTCGCAAAGAGTTCCTCAAGCTACGCGGGGCCTTCAAAGTTAGAAATTGGTAACACTAAAAGATAGCTATTTTACAATATCAAGTTACTTGATGCGTACTTTTAGTGATAATAACTAGAATTTATTGCTATTGATCGTTTAAAAGTAGTAGGATATTAATCATTTTCATTATTTCCATTCATATAATTTTTGTAAATGCGTAAAAAATACGCTTGACAATATTGCAAATTAATAATGATAGCCCACCTTGTTCTAAACTAAAATATAGCCTAGTAGTTTAGTAAAACAAGGTCCATGGACTGGTTGATATTTGTAGTTTTAAAATATAAGGTTGCCAAATTTACATTTCTTAATTTGTTATGGTGAGGGGTAGCCATGCGCCTAAGAACTTTTTTCAAATAAGCTTGTTGCTTTATGTTTGTCCAAGGAATAACTTTACCTGAAGCTTGCACGACCATTTTTACACACCTTGTATAAAGTAATTTATTAGAAGAAAGAGTTGTTAGCCTCAAAAAGAAGTTTAGTTATCACGTGTCTGTGTGATATAACAAGTTAATTTAGTCCAAGTTTACTCCAAGTTATACAAATAAGTGAGTATGACTAATAAAGTCATACAAGGGTTAGTTTCGCCGAGCTCAGGAAATTAATTCTCATTTAACTGAAATATTCTTTTCACTTACCTTAGAATTTAAAGGACCTTTCCTGTAGCATTAATTTTAGAGAAATGGATTTTTTTCTGTATATGAGTTCTGTCAAACTGATTAGAGAGGCATAATCAAGTTTTGGCAAAGAGGTTGTCCGAAATCCTATATAGGTAAGAAATACTTTCAATTATTATTGATAACATATGTCAGAGACATTAAGAAACCCCTGTTTTCGCCGGGAAGTATACTTCAATTTTTTTTTTGAGACACCTACAGTCTTTTGTTAATTTTTTTAAAATTACTGACCTCCAGTACTGGAAAGTTTTCTGGGGCGCGCCAGGAAAATTAAGAAGTAGTTTTAAGAATTTCGACAAAAGGGAATCTAACGACATTTGTGTATATTAAAGTCGCGCATATATGAGTTAGGGGAAAAAGAGGCTGAAAATTCCTGATTGAAAGGAATGTTTAGTCGTTAGATCGCTAACCGCCTTTTTAATTCAAATAAAAAGAGATGGATTAAATACTTAATAGTAATATTTTCAACTACAGCTCGTATTAAAAAGAATAATTTTGTACGCTAAGTGCAAGAAAGAAAAGGATAAAAGATAACCTAGAACATTACAAAATATGAAAGTTGCAGCATTTATATTTACTGCAAGCTTATGATCAAACAACAATGTATTAAATAAATAAGAGGAAAAAATATACCGTGTGACCATGTCATGCCAAACTGTTGAACCGTGCCCCTTGGCTACTCAAGCACCTGCGGGAAATATTCTTGATAAGAAAAGTTATTAATACCTTCATTACAGGTGTTAAATTCAAACCTCATTGGAAAAAAAAATGTTCGTCCAGACTAGTACCATCTGTTGAAGGTTCAATCCTCTTTGGAAATAAAATCCTTTGCATATAAATAAAATAGTATGGCAATTGTCTAAAACATATAAAAAGACATTAATTAGTACTACAATTTTCAAATAATTCTACTTTTTACACTACAATTCTAAATTTTAACTATTACCTATTTTACTTGTTACAGAGCTCAAGCTGTAGCACAACCAGCTGAGTATAATGTAACACAATTTAAATACAACTAACTCAGTATAACAACTAAATCAGTATATTTTATTGATGTCAAAAATATGATCTATGAATATATTCAATTATTTTCCTTATTGTTTACTGAATATGAATTCGAAGTTAAAACTTTACTAAATGTAGTTTTATTCGCTTCACGAGGAACATTACACCCTGCAATTTTGTCTCCTACGAGATTCCTAAAAGAACTTCAAGAAATGTCACATTTACTACCAAAACACGTAGAATTTCCAGTTACCCTTTTAATAGAAAACGCAAATATTCTATTAAAGTTGATTAAATTGACTGTTTATTTTCAAAACACAAACTTAATCTATACAATAAATGTTCCCTTATCAAGTACAATTCGGTATGAATTATTAAAAATCTCTGCATTATCAGTACCCCTTGGTAACAAAAAATACACTTTTATTCAACCCTATTTAAAGTATGTGGCAATAACACTTGAAAGACACCAATTTTTTACATTATCAAGTGAAACTTTACAGATTGCAAAAAATTTAGAACGCAAAATTATCTTTCTGAACAAAAACAACGGTTAATGCTATCCTTTCAAAGTGACCTTTGTGAAATTTTGATATTTAAAAGATCCCAACAAATACCAAAAACCTGTGATCAACGCATCACTGAGTTATATCATCCGCTTTGGTCCCAAATGTCTAATAAATGCTTGGATATTCGTAATACCAGATTTTGAAATTCTAACAATTGTTTGTGATGATGCTTTCTCTAAAGACATAACGTTAAAAGGAGTTGGCGAAATTATATTATCCTCATGTTGTTCAGGCCACACAAAAAATGTAATTTTATTAACGCATAGTGAAGTAATAAGCAAAGAGCTTATGCTGGAATATGTTGCACCACTTAAGTTGGATCTTGACCACTCTGTTTTCGATAATTTTCAAAACGTTATGCCACAACTGAATCTCAGTGCAAATTATCGTTCCATACCAAAAAATTTGGATGATTTAAGCGTGCTAAGTGATAGGTTTGATGAAATCAACAAGTTAGCAACAAAAATTGTTAATAACAGTTCAATAAACTCTAATGCCAGAAGTTTCTCACACATTCAATATTTTCTTTTAAGTGTAATCATTGTGACAGTTTACTACATTTTTTTTTAGAATTTTATTAAGAGTACTTGAAAGTCAAACAAATACGACGAACCCGTGTTAATTTAAAAGAATTAGCTACAAATCTTAACATGGTTGAAATAGGAAGACCTATTCAAAATACTCCTGCAGAACGCAGACATAGTTTGTTGTAGAACGGTATTATAAATTACCAATGATTTTACTAGATATCTCCAAGGACTAAAAAATTGAATAAAGATCACATAACGTGTCAATACCATTATTATTTGTAATAAAATAATACATTTTGTATCTTATCAGTACACAGCGTTGACTACCAATTTCTAGATACAAAAAATCTAAATGTTACTTAACTTTAAAAGTTTTCTGAGCGACAGTACATAAATATGAGATTTTTTGCAATCACCTATGTAATATGAATAATTTTAAAGAAAGCAACCAAACCTCATGTTTTTGTCAAATAATAGATATTTACTTTAAATTTTTGTTCTTTTATCAATTATATCAACAATATAATTCTGACCGAGAAAAGAAAATTATTTTCTTCGGGTCGAGATTTTTGTAACGAGTGTTAAACTAGTCCAAATATAATTTAAAGATGTAGTTTTTATAAACAGTACATATACTTAATTTTTTTTGGAAAAATTTGAAATTTCAATTTCTTTGTCATTCTAGAATAAATATATTTATATTATCAGTAGAATTAAATACTTACCGTACTTTTATGCTTTCACAAAATCACTTTGTTCACACAATTTCGAGCACCTTAAAAAACAACTGGATGTGCGAACTTCTGGCTGCATTTAGTTACAATTGTGTTGAAGGTTATCTTTTAAAGTACCTTATACACGGTTTTAGCTCAACAGTGTATTCAAACGTTGCCTTACAACCAATACTGAATTTATTATTCGTCTTAACTATTTAGTGTGTTTGCTTTTGCTGAAATTATAGAAAAATACTAAACATAAACGCAAAAATCTTTAAAAATATCGGTTTATTACAAGATAATGGAAAAAGAAGAGAACACATATTTACAATACATAAAAAAAAAGCTGACAAATATATACAATGATGAAAAAAAACAACAAAAAAACAAAATATTTACAAAGTAGGGGTGACCGGGGCTAGTTGTCACAAAAAGTAGATATGATTTTTTTTTAATTTTTGGGTCAACATTTCGTTAAAAATAATTAACTAGCATTGTGTCTACAACAGTTGCAGACATAATTCTCGTTAAATATTTATTGACTAAGGTTTCCATATACAGTATTTTAATTATTTTAGAGAAGACTGTAAATGTGACAACTTGCCCCCACACTGGGGCAAGTTGTCATACCCTATGGGGTTAGTTGTCACAAGTAAAATAAATGTACAACAGATCTAGAACACAAAACTTTATTATTATTAGGTACTTATTACAAATTACAAATTACCTACATAATATCGTCGTCAGAGTCACAGTTGTGACATATGTAGTATGGATTTTCATCTGTACATTTTTCATGTGCCCAGTTTTTGCATGATGTGCATTGTATCCAGACTTCTTTGGCAGAACTGTAATTTTCTCCACACACCAAACAAGAAGTTTCTTCTTCGTCATCTGAATATTCTTCTACTATCTTCTTTTTTTCTTTTGATTTCTTTCCCTTTCCTGCTGTAGATGGTCCCAGCTTCCTCTTTACTTGCTGTACTACTTTCTTAACGTTTTTATTTTTTAGGGCAGCTATCTCATCTTTCACAGGAGTGTCAGTTAAAATGGCACTTTTACGTTTCCTTCTGCTGCATTTTGTTCCTATTCTTTCTCCTGCCTTTGGGAGAGGCCTGATGTCTTCTGGTCTTGGGATATGAGGTTTTTCATATTGTAGTGTCATATCATTATTTTGCGTAGTTAGTAATAATTGTTTTTTTATACCCGATGGCCCAGGGACAGGACTTGATGGAGGCGTTACATGCTCTCCATGTTCTTCAGACCCAGTAACCTCAGGTGCTATTGAAGTATTGGTTACTTGTTCTTCTGGTCGATCTGTAACATAACTAGGTAGAAAATCTTGGTCTGAGAAGATATCCCTATTAAATGGATAAATGCCTGTTGTCTTAAATCCTGCAATGATGTTCGTGGGTGTAACAGCCCTTGGTAGTGCCAACCCCACAATTTCAGGAATGTCATATATACTTATAGTTTTTGCCGGATGAGTTTTCATCCAAGAAGCACATCCGGTGTTAATAAATTTTTTCAATGGTCCAAAAACACTCCGATCCAGAGGTTGTAATTTATGAGAGCAATGAGGCGGGAATGATAACATCACTACCCCATTAGCTTTCGCAAAATCTAAAGCCGGGATGGAAAGATGTGACTCGTGGTTGTCTAATAAAATTAAAACCGGTTTGTCTTTTGTACATTTTGAGGTTCGTACAAAATGTTTCATGAATTCCAAAAAATGAGTTTCCTTCATCCAACCCGAAACATTAGCTGCACCAACGCTTCCAGGGGGACTTCCCCGTAGAAAATGGTCCTTAAAATGGACCCTTGGGAATATGAAGTAAGGTGGTATACTATTTCCTGAAGCCGAAACCGCAATGGCCATTGTGACTAACGTTCCCCTCTCTGCCGAAGTCAGTGAACCAATTTGCTTACAACCCTTTCTTGCAACGATTCTGTCAGGGCGTTGGACCGTGGTTATCCCTGTCTCGTCCATATTATATATATCATTAGGGGTTAACTGATAGCGTTCGAAAATGGCAGACAAATTGTCAAAAAAAGCTGAAACATTAGTTTGGTTGAAGCTTGTCGCTCTTGACAAGCTTGTAGCTTGTGGGGTGCGTATGGACAGTCTTTGGTGCCTTCTAAGGAATGACGTAAACCAATCTGGACCAGCCATGTTCTTATTATTCCAACTATCGGGAATTTTTGCATTTACCGATTTGCCATAATCATATGCTAAACGCCTAACTTCTGTTGGAGTTAAACCAAAATAAATATCTGAGGCTTTTTTAATGTAATCCTCCAAGAGCTTTTCCTGATTTTCACTAAACACTTGTCTAGGCTTCGTATAACCCAGCTGAATTTGAGAATGACCTGCAGCAAGTTCTGCATCAGTGATGTTTTTACAATATCTTGTTAAGGTTCTATAATGGACATTAAACTCTCTGGCAGCTTCCCGTATTGAAACTGCATTTTCTTCCGACCTAACTGCCCTTGCAGCGTTTATCATGTTTTGATCAGGTGGTGCCTGGCGAGTTGTTGTTTTTTTGTATGTTCTAACCATCTAAGATAATAGAAAGAAAACTTGTCAATAGTTATTTGTACAAGTTATGAAAGCAATACTTTTTTTCAGGAGTTTGAAGTCAAGCGAGTGAAAAAATTGTTGGAGCTAGTTTGTGACAACAAGCCCCATACTTTGTGTGACAACTAGCCCCATACTTTGTGTGACAACTAGCCCCAATTGACAATTTATAATTAAAATGAGGCTATATTTTTTGTGTAACAGGAAAACTCAAATAATTTTATACCAATGTATGGCTAAAGCTTAAGGCTACAATAATACACATAATTTACATACCTTAAATATAATCTTACAGAAAAACTGTTAAATAATGCTATCACAAAATTTTTACTACGCCGCAATGAAAACACAAATTATTTAACCACTGGCACACCATCTCATGGACAGACTTTAAACTTTGTATGGTAAGTAGGGTCACTGTAGTGAGTTGTCAGGATAGTACACTTTCTTTTAAAAGGTTTACATATTGGCGTTAAGAGGCTTGTGACAACTTGCCCCTGTGACAACTAGCCCCGGTCACCCCTAAGTCAAATAATCCCCTCCAGATCTGCAATTATTTCATCCAGGATGTCGTACGACAGTTCTGGAGGAGAGCTGTTGCGGAAAGGCTCTTCCGGGGTGGCGGCTGCTCCGGGTGCAGGAGGCGTTGGAGGTATGGTATTATTGCTTGCGATCTCATCGTCACCGAGCAGTTCGTCATCGGGGAGCGGGTAAAACAACTCCAATTTAGTCCACCCGCCCCCCATGTCGAGCACCGCCACGGTGACACAGTCGATGGGCGCGTTTATCCCAAAAACCTAGAATTGGTCCTGTCGGCCAAGGATGAAAATCCGTCCCGGACCCAGCTCCGTCTGGATCCAGGAGGTGATAATCGTTAAGGGATAACCCTCCCTTACTACCACCTTCTGTAAATTCCATCCTTCAAAGATCTCTGAAAAACAAAAATGAAACCAAAATTAAATTGTGTTCTTTGCTGTTTCCTATAAAATTTAGCAAAAACCCAAAAAATTATTCTTTCCAAAATTCTTTACTTACGAATTGCCGGGAGCAGACTCGCATCGATGGGGGATGCAGTATGTGTTAAGCATTGGGTGGTCTTAAAGTTCATTTTTTAACAAAATTATTATTACAATCTTCACTGTAAATTGAAGTTAAATGACTCCTTCAGGAAGAAACAATTGGTTATATACAATAAAAATGGCAACTTCAGCAAAAGATAAAGACTCCTCCTACGCATAAGACAGGTGCAATGCATTTTCTCAATTTTGAGTATTTTTTCAACTTGTAATGACAGTTTTTGTACAGAAAATGGTCGGAAGGCAATTGTTTAATTTTCAAAATATTCTAACTAACTTCTAATTAACATTTAGCTAAATAATTATATGTTTACTTACATTTTCAAATAATGATAAACGTTAATAATGTATACCACGCCACCTACACATCACCTACCGAACTTAAGTATTAACGTATATGATAACAATTAGACAGCTACATATTATGAATAATGTATTACATACTTATGTTAGCGGCCTCTGTTCGGACGTGTAGAATTATTATCAACTTTACATTACCGGTATAAAAGATATCACATAACTTAAACATCCACAGGGTGATCAATGTTAATAACGTAAAGTATGTATATGCAACTTAAGTAGCATTGTAACAGGAAATGTTGCATTTAAACTTGATATATGATTGTAACATGTCTATATGTAACCATTGGTTTTATGCTATATCTTGTATTTATAACCATTCTTACTCTGTATAATCAATTTTTATGTAACCTACGCAACTTATCGCAGTATACCATATTTATTTAAAACTAATGCTTGTATAAAATATGTGTTAATGTGACCATTAGGGGTGCGTGTTACAAATGTTGTATAATCACTTCATGACGGAAAATCTTTCCTTAAGCGATCATAGCTTCTCGCTTAGTTAAGAGGGGGAGAAATGTCATGAAGTGCTTTGAATAATTATTACGGATTCCTGTAATAAGCTTTATAAAATCAAGTCAAGACATCACGTTCAAGACATCACACTCAAGCCATCACACTCAAGCCACCAAGCCAAGCCAGTTCTGACCAAGATTTAACCCGTGCTAGGGTTGAACCCTCTACCAGGAAGATCAAAGAACACCATCTCGCCCGACCAATCTGATCTACAGGACTCTGAGAACCGCAGAACACCATCTCGCTCTACCATCATGATCTACTGGACTCTGATTGCTACAATTGTGTAAGCTCACCTTAATGGTGCAAATTATTCAACTTGTACTCTTTGCTTAAATATAATCTTGTTAAATGAATGATGTGTTTCAATTCTGACAGTCACTAATTTATAACGTGACAATACAATCACATACAAGATTATTTATTTAGAAAATATACTACTATAGGTACATAAACAAAAATATCGACGCATGTACAAATCTATAATACTACTCAACTTATAAGACACGCATTTAACAAAATTGTAACGTGATATTTCAAGCCCGTCTAGCTGTACAATTTTAGATTGTATAAACTGTTGTTTTCACGTCGAACATATTTTTTTTTCATTTTGCTTTATTGAGTTTAATTTAATATAGGTATCTGTTTGCATATCTAACAGCACTTTTAAAAAACAATTAATGTTGGGGTGAGGACTGTTATTTTCTTTGTTAAACTTTGAGTGAAATGATTCACACGCATTTGTCGTTCTTGCAATGCTGGAACTTTATATCGCTGGAGGAAAAGTAGATTCATTACCTATGTAGTTATCTACTAAATAATCTAGAAATTGTTCAACCTTGGAATCTTCTGGTTTGTCACTCATGAAATCTGCGAAGCAATCCCCAACTTCCGCAGCTGGAAGAAATGTTAGACCGAATAAATGCTTTAGCCAGGTTCCAATAGGAGACTCTTGGTTTTTGTATTCTGGAGCTAGTTCCAGTTGTTGTATTTTACGCCACCTATAACAATAAAACAAGTAGATTAAAAAAATTCCTATTTCTTGACACATCAAATTAATAAAAACAAATCATGTTTGTACTCACCATGATTGCGCTAGATGGAATCGACATCCGATAATTTGAACTTCTCCTTGCCAAACCTCTTCGATGCTTGTGTGAATGGCAGTTTCGGAATCGATAACAATGGTCTTCGGGTTTAGGGTATAATCCATTGAATTACATTTTTGTTTCAACATATAAAGCATTGTTGAAAACGTACATTTCGCTTTATTTTGTAATAGACAAAATACTACTGGGACATAGACATCATTGAAATATGCATGTATTGTGAAGAGTTGTCCGAAGAATTTTGTGCAGAATTCGAATATTCCATCCATGTAAAGTGTGGTTTGTTGGCACAGAAATTCGCTACACAGTTTTTCTTTGTGCACCGCCACAGTTTCTTCACTCGACTTTAATACACGAAATTTTCGGAACTTGTAATTTTCTGAAAATTAACAATAACTGTCCCCGCTCACTTAACATACTCTCAAACTTCTCCATGTCTGTGTTTTCGACAAAACTAAAATTCACAATTACATCCTAGATACTTATTTATATATTTTTGCCCCCCCTCGTTAATTATTAACTTCATATTAAGTACTAATCAATTATTAAAGTAACTTGAAATAAAAATGCAATTACTAAAGTAAGAATACAGAGCATTATCTGTAAATACCAAAAATTAAGTTCTTTCAATTAACAAAGTATCTTTTCACTGAGCGCAGTTCGGGTATGGGATTAAGCAACCCCTTTAACGATCTAAGATACTGTCATTAGCCTGTGGGCAATTAGAGTGTACTCACAGTTACATGCCTGCCTTCCAATAATCCAAATTTATGGAAATATTTACCTTTTATAATTTTGTGTAATAATTTCAGAGATTTGTTTGAATAAATTTTACAAATTACAATAATGTAAGTAAATATTTCCATAATAACATAACAGAGAATAAATAATATCATTGGTCATTAGTAATTTAAGGGGAATACAGCGGCCCCGGATTCTACATATTAGCAGAGCCGGATTTAGGGTAGTCAGAACCCGGGGCTAAGTAAGAAAAAGCGCCCCCTTCAAATTTAAAAATGAATTAGTCTTAGAATTAAATTTAATACAAGAAACTCAACATTTGTGTTATCTAACAAATTATTATTATAACATAAATATATTCTTAATAAACTATTGAACATAACATAATACACATGATAAAGTAATTTCAAAATAAATTTTTGATGATACAACACAAATATTCTTTTTTTTATCATTCAAAATACAGATAACATTAATAATTAAAATTAAGAGGATTTTTCAGTGCATCCTTTACCGTCTTGTTTTTTTATCAGCAAAAACGTCAATAATGTCAGAAAAATCACATTCTGCAGTCAATTCATTTTCAATGTATAAAAGTGATAAACTTTGCAAATTTTCTTGGAAGAAACTACTTCGTAGGATTTTACTGTTTTTAACGCAGAAAATGATCTTTCTACTGAGCAGTTTGTCATCGGTAGCGACAAAAATATTCTGAGTGCGGTTTCCAAATTTGGCAATGTCCCAACAATTTTCTTATCGCATATATATTTTAATAAATTTAATGCAGAAGTTGAACTGATGTTTGTTTGAGTCAGGAACTGTTTAAACATGACGCACTCTTCTACTAAATCATCATCTAAATCACATACATACCTTTGTACTAACTTGGTGGCATTACTTCGAATATTATGTTCTAATGTACTTAAATTAACAAAAAAACTGAAACTATCAAACACTTCTATATAAACTTGATTTCTTCGTTGGAGTTCAGTCTTTAACTTATCTAGTACCATAAAGTAAACATTAATTCTAGAATGATCACTAGCTTCAAATACAGTCTCATCCCTTCCTTCATCAAACTGTCTTTTCCTTATTTTCTGTCTTTTCTCTTGATATGTTTCACAAGATGACAGTTTCTTCCCTTCCGTTTCAAATTTTTTAAATGAGTCGTTGTTTCATATACTATCGACATATTTTATAAGTGATTCAAATAACGCTGATACTACATTTGCATCAATTTCGATTTTCTGTAGACTCTTATTTACTGCGTTTATCTTTGATAAAATATTATTCCAAATTACGACTAATAAACCTATTTCCAGAGAATTAAAGCAATTTACAAGTCCATGGGCTTCTGTTTTTGTTAAACTATTGTTATGTATGTCTTCCCATATGTAAATTAATGCGTTTTTGATTTTGTCATAACCGTGGTAGATTGCTTTAAGTGAATCAGCCCTAGCAGACCAACGAGTATCTGACAACTTTTTTGGTAACAAGAAGCTATTTTCTTCACATATTTTTTTACAATATCCCACCTAGATGTTGACGATGCAAAGAATGTGTATACATTTTGCAGAAATATAAAAAATCTAGACACTTCAGAACAACATTCTGCCGCACAGGTCCCAACTAGATTTAAAGAGTGCGCTGCGCAAGGTATCTACACAGCAGAATTATTCAGGTTATAGATACGTTTCTGTAAACCTGAGTACATTCCTGACATATTAGCAGCATTATCGTAAGACTGTTCCCTGCAGTCATTAATATCAATATTATATTTATTCAGAAATTCCAAAATTGCATTTAACATATCTGCGCTTTTATGCCCTACGTTACTCATACATGTTATAAATCGTTCGACAGGTTCACCAACATCATTGACATATCTAATAATTATACTTAACTGGTCGACTGTTGACACATCAGGTGTGGAATCGACGATTATACAATAATATTTAGATTCTTTTACTTCTTTTAAAATTTTCCGCATTACAGTTTCGCTAAGTACCGTAGAATGGGGTTACCTTGATCAATTTTTCATTTTAAAGTTGAACCAATCTTTTTCTTTTATCGATAGAATTAAATAAAAAAAACTGGAACATCGGTTTTTATTTATCTATAGATTTAATAAAAATGAAAGTAAGAAATGAAAAGGTTCAGGGGGAAGAAAATAAAAAGCATGTGATCAAAGATATACTTGATTTGGGGATACTTTGATCACCCTTGTTTTTTCAACTATGTATATCAAAGTAACCCCTTAAAAAAGATCAGAAAAATTAAAACAAAAAAAATCTAGGAATTTTTCTGTGTTCTGTGAGCACATTTTCAGTATGGGGTAACTTTAACAAAGAAAAACTCGTCTTTTTATTATCATACGTATTAATCTTTATTTAATAAGAAAAAAACAGCTACACAACCTAACTTATTAAAAATATATAAATTATTATAAAAATTTTAACTTCAAAAACTTCAATGTCAGTGTCAAATTTATAGAACATGTTGCCATCGTCGTCAATCTCTGAAGAAGGATTCGCCAACATCTTTATAAGGTCACTCTCTTTGATTTCTGAAATATCATCAGCAATAAGTTTAAATTTTCTTTTATCCTTGCGAATGAATTTTAGCTCAACAACAACAATTACTGGACTAACTTCTATTGTTTTACAAACATATTTATAAGCTTTGTTTCCTCGTTGTGACGAAAACTTTGCCAAAATATATTGGTCAACTGCAAAACCTGCAATGGCTGCCAAAGGCCACTTTCTTGATCATCATTTGTGAGTGCTACTGTACTCACGCTACATCCTGGTGCAACAGCAAGTCGTTTCCTCTTCCTTGTTGTGACGCCTACTCTTCCAAATCTTTGCTCTTTTAGAAGTGTTGTCAGGGCGTCTTCTACGGCAGCGGTAGGGTCTTCATTTTCTGCTACTACTGGTGGCAAACGTTTGAACACCTCTTCCCGATTCAAAGGACAAATGCCAGAAGCCCAGAAAGCGCTGATAAGATTACGTTTGATTGCAGATATTTCAGTTCGGGACACAACATCCATCTTATTAAGACTTTTTTTTAATAGAGTGGGAAACATTTCTTTAGGAACGGTGGGTAGACGTATATTTTGTAATTTTCACTCCGTCAATGTAGTACGCCATGCCTTTTTCATTGGCCTGAAAAACCCAACGCCCAGTGGCTGGCACAGATGTGTTGTGTATGGGACCAAACGTATAAATTCAATTTCATTTTCTGCACACAATCTCAAAATATCAACATCCATGTGCGATGATAAGTTATCTCCAATCAGCGCTTTCTTTCCCTCTAAACGCTTGGCATGTGGTAGAAATGAACTGATAAACCAATCCCGAAAAGTAACATCCAGTCAACCATCCACTTGGTATGCGGTTGTATCTTGTTCCGAGATTGCAACATAGTTTGTTACAACATGGAAGTCCTCGTGGACCATTTTCTTTCCACGATTCATATAAGTGGATACTCTTGTAAACCACATAAGGGGGGTAATAATGTACCATCGGCTGAACCACATATCATAATCGTCGTGCAGCTCTTTGAGTGTTTCATTACTTTCTCAGGGTATTTCACGCCTCGTCTATAAATGCCACGTTTCTTTCCAGGGTCATCGGATAAGTTAGACTCATCATAATTAAAAATGTTGCAGCTTGGAATATCGTTTAGTGTATTTTCCAAATTATCATAAAATACTCCTAAAGTATCCCTTGATACTGGCTCTAGCTCTTTTTATGTTAGTAGCTATTCGTTGTCCATAAGAGGCTTTGTATCTCTGAAGAAGACTATTAGTAGGTGTGAAATACCATTAAAAATTACAATGAGAGTTACAACGCATGATAAAGTTTGACCAACCGTCCAGGAAGTTTCATTGGACCACTATAAGTAATTTAAGAAGGGAGGCCAACCTCCCCCCCCCCAATTTTGTAACCAGGATAACCAACCCCGTAATAATGGTATTTGAAATGCTTATTTACTGAGAATTCAACTATGGGGAGGCTCAATAGCTTTAATTATTATAAATACTACTAATAACAGCAAACCAAATTTATTGTGATCCTCCATGGTAGATAGAACACCTATTAGGAGAAGGGGATGGGAAGCTAAATTTTAATATGAACGCATTTCTTTGAACCAAATTTTATTGTAACAAATAAAGAAACATGAACGTTGTTTTTGGTAAACATATATTATTTTAAACTTCACAAGGGCATTTACAAAGAGCTGTGCAATGTAGATTATTTTTTTACAGCTACAAGCGTTAGCGCAATTTCGTTTATAGGCGCATATGATTAGTTCTTGACAGGCGGCACTGACTTCTGGGATAGTTATATCCATACTGGTATTAATTTTCTTTCTTGTTTTTTCCATCCAAAGTCGCATGGGTCTGGAACATTCATTTTTACCAAGTGTGATGAAAACCCAAATACTCATTTGATAAATAGCTCGTTTACAGTATTGAAGAAGAGCATTTTGGGTTGGGGGCATCATATCAGGATTTTGATTTCGATGATAAAATATTTCCTTCTGCAGACCGTTAATTGTGTCTGCAGCATCTCCATACACCTTAATGAAAAATCTATCTAATTCTTTACAATGGGTGGACTCCAAAGTGAGATTTGTGAAGGGTTGATCAGTCAATTGACAAAAGGTGGTAGTCAATGTCTCAGAACTTTTTTTCCATGCGTTAAATGCAGTTCGTTTGGACCTTCCCCTCAATGAAGATGTTGAATCACATCCTGTCAAAGCCATCCAAAGACATAGTCCCCGACTACGATCCGGCCCTAAAGAATCGCACACCTGCTTAACATCGATTCTTCTTAGATTCTTTCCGGTACCTACCAAATCTAATCGAAATCGTACATCCTTCCTAAATCGATTGGAAAAGAATGTAATGGTAAATTAGAATAATAACGACATCAGAATCCACCGTTTTTACTAATACCGTCTTTGCTCCCTTCCGTAAAGCGTATAGAACATGTTGAACGATTTTTGTATCGGCTTCCACGTGGTCACATTTAGCCAGCATATCAGGGCCAAAACCAACATGTTGAATACTTTCCCCGTTGATAACATAGAAGTCACAATTCTTTTCAGGTTCCTGCTTTCTCATAACAGCCTCATTGAGGTAGAGTTTACCATATCTCTCATACTTTTGGCTCGACCAAAATGACTTCGTTTCGATAGCCAATTTCCTCTT
The DNA here is from genome assembly GCA_963082805.1 of Hemicrepidius hirtus. Taxonomy (NCBI): domain Eukaryota; kingdom Metazoa; phylum Arthropoda; class Insecta; order Coleoptera; family Elateridae; genus Hemicrepidius; species Hemicrepidius hirtus. The sequence continues at coordinate 29,274,602 of OY720161.1, read as the reverse complement.
TCAGCAGAGGATCAAATCTTTCTAGAATGGCAGATTTTAGTCTGGTTCTATTAATTGGAGCTGTTCCATATGTGAGAGCTCTTGCACTCATTTCCTCGTAGACTAATTTTAAAGGAAAATAAGTTCTTCCGGCAGCAACTTCCTCCTCTATACCACTCAATACTTCTTCAAGTAGTCTACTTCCCACAGAAGCCGTTTGATCTTCGGTGTTATTGGATTTTCTGGTGGATGCATTTTCGAACCTGCGGTTAAAGTGTACCAAGCAATAGGTGTGGTATTGAACCTCGTTTGCTATTACATCTCCTACAGACACTTGTGTCAATACATTGTCGTCATTCATAGCAATTGCTTTTTTACGAAGTTCTTCGGTAAGTTCTATTTTTTGGAATGAATGGAGCACATTACGCTTACATCCTGGCTTCTTACAAAATAGACAACTATTAGTTAAATGCGATCTATCGCATCTTCTACTATTCTCAACACTGCAAGATACGTTATTGTTGTTATTTGTCTTCTGATGTAGCAGTTTTCGTTCCAGTTTATCTTTGCGTAATTCCCGTCGACAGTTTTTGTGCCACTTGGCTTTATTATTGCACAAGGTGTTAACGTTGGCATCTAAAATTGGCAATTCTGTTTCAAAGTAAATATTTGAGTTACGAAATAGATTCCAATCTCCAAGAAAATTATCATAAACTTTTTTAACTGCAGTAGAATTTCGATCCAAAGCAGGGCACTTCAAGGCTTCATTTTTATCCTTCTGGCAAATGATACAAAGTTCGTAATCCATATTATTGAAAATTAATTCTTTATTAGATATCTGTTGAAACCGATCATGTTAGTTTCTTGAATCTAGAATTTAACTCTACGTTACCTGTAAAAACTCGAGGGAGTCGAACGCGTCGTACTTAAGTAGGGTTAGGTTATCAATTCGGGGGATAAAAATCGATTGTCTTAATACTAAAATCTTAACTAGCACATTAAGTAGCAAGCAGGCATATAAAATGGTTCACAAATTTAATTTTAATAACAGCAAACACCAAAAATCCCCGTAGCAGCGTGCTAACTGCTGTCGCGGAAACACGCGGTCGCTCTAGTCGATCCCCGTAACCCCCTCCCCCAAAGTGAATTTGGCCCCCCTTCTAAAATGATCATAAATGATATATTCAACAATTTTAATCCCGTAGTGAAACTTTATCATGAGTTGTAACACCCAAATAAGAATTCACGCCTACTATATATGTCCAATCAACTCCGGGTATATTATCATTAAAAATATTCACAACCTTTCCTCTTCTATCTAAATAATATTTGGCCATCATTCTTACGTCCATAAGTGATAGGGGAAATCCCCAGTCTGCACATTTGGCTGCCGCTTTAAGGATGGCCATCTCCTCTTCACGCGTGAAAATTGTTGGACGGCCTGGTCTACCGCCATGTCTTCCTTTGTACTTATTGTACAGCGTTCCAAATGGAATTCCAAATCTCCTTGACGCCTCGCGAATAGTGAATGTCCCTTCGAGCACGTTTTGCAGTGCCTCTTCTAACTTTTCGTTCGAGTAATCACAATAGCTTCTAGATCCAAGCAAGCATTTGTGATTGCGGGGCATTTTTCTAAGAGAAAACATATTATTTGTATAACGATTCAAAATGATCTAATCATAGGAGCAACATTGATCGTTTGATCAATGTTGCCCCACATGCTGATCAAAGTAACCCCTTGAAATAAATTAATCTCGCCAAAGCTAGGTTAATGATAAATTTCTGTTGTTATCATTTAATTTCACTCTCAAATACATGCCGGACACAACACAAAGTAGCAAGAATATGATAAAACAAACTTACCGGTGTAGTCGTGAAGTTTTGCAGACAACATAAGGTTGGGGGCATAAGGTATATAACTTGTATAAACATAAAACAAATATTTCGACAAGAATACGTGCAATCTTGATCATACAAAATACCCGTCTGAACAATTAAGCTATCCGTTCTACTAACTGCACATTTCGGGCGTGATGGTTGCATAAGCTTTTGAACCAGGAATTTTAAAAATAATAAAAGAAGTGTTGATCAAAGTACACCCAGGATTTAAAGTATCCCCATGTTACGGTATCTGAATAAGTTCGTTATACGTTGTTTTTGACAAGTAGGAAGTTTTTCCGGAACCACGATTGCCAAGTTTTTCAATATGATTCCTTAAAAACGGGTCAAATTCAGACACTAGATCTATTCCACCTAGAAAATTTCCATTACGCACGGAACCTATAACTTCTTCACTTCCTCGCAATGGGAGACCACGAATTACTAAATATTTTACCACAGCCACCACACGTTTTAGTACATCAATCCAATACCGTTTTTCTTTTAAATAGTGACTAACAAGATTTGAGTCAACCCGACCAGACTCTGAACTTCTTTTCACGAATACAGCAATATTATTTTTATGAAATTTTGATTGTTCATGTTGATTTAAAAAGCGATCCTCGTGTTTCCAGTCATTCCATCCACCTATTAACGCATTGTTGTGATACTCTCCTTCATTTCCCATTCCAAAAATTTTACAGGGTAAACAATATATTTGTCCACTGCTCGTAGAATAAACTAGCTATTCGTGCCTTTTACGCTCACCATTAATTAATTTTCTATAAAACATTCCTTTTGAAGCGTAACAACTTTGAGTTTTATATATCATTTTGGATGTAGAAAAATCTAACGTATTTAAGTCCTGGACGTATGATGAACTAAATTTTTTGCAAATATGTAAAATTAAATCGGCGTCTATCGTGTGCCAAATTGCAGTATCAGAATAGTGAAGAAGTGGATGATTCGCATAATTCACTAATTTTGTCAGTGTCATTAGGATTTTCTGGATTTTCATTTATTACTGCCGCATTAGAAACCGAATCCAAACTCTGTTTGCTTAATTTGCATAAACGATTAAGTATTTATTAATAAATGCATTATTAATTATTACCTATTATTCGTTGCTCCTCTTCACAGGAATCGTTAATTAAAGATGTAGATGCTGTAACTGGAACGCTGGAACTGACATTGGCACCAGAAACCGCAAAATATTTTAAATATGAGTCTAATTTAGGAATTTTTGAAACACCTGCGTAGCTCTATCATCTTTTATTTTATTTTATTTTCTTCTCTGTGCCCCACTAAGTTTTTTGGTGGTCATATTCGTTTATTTTTATTAGGTATTAATCTCACAATTTATAAAAATGCAGTAGGTTAATTACTATCACTTCGTGGCTTTGTCCGTTAACAGTTAACACCGTCACGCCGCGCCGTCGCTATTGCGCCCCCTTAGCTGTGGCGCCCTGGGGCTATAGTCCCAATAGCCCTCTATATAAATATAGCACTGCATATTAGCCTCACTATTATAGGTAGAGCAATAATTGTAACAAAGTAGGTAGGTAGGTACTAGATATGAGAAGTGATCCCTATTTTCTTTTCAGTATTACTACTGCATTAACGAAAAAGCTAAACTCAAAGTCAACTTACCGATTTACTATTTTTGATGGTAACATAATGTTGGGCATTAAACATAAACACTTTAAAGCAAGGAAACGTTTTCAAATTTTAAAAATGCCACAACGCAAAGCGCAAATATTTTCAAACACACTGGTAGAAATCTAGAAAACACAACGCGCAAACGTGAAAATTTTATGCGGGAAATGACAGTTTATTAATTTGGTTTTTGTTTTCTACACGTCGCGTCGCCAACGTATCCATGTGAAGTACAGTACAATAAATCTGGAGCAGTGCCTCTTGCGTCAAGGAGAGTACTAAAACAGTGTTTCAATGCGCCAATCCGAAACGGCCTTCTATCCTGTAAGGTTATATTATCTATGAGTATGTGACACAATCAAAAACACTACCAAAATTGCAGCATGTGCAGCCCTCAGTGCAGGCTTCGACAATACCTGAGTCATTGACTTGTGTTGCCAAGATCATGTTACTACAATCTACAACTAGAATTTACAGCATATTTTAAACTTCTGACTAAAAATTTGAAACTGTTTTTTTTTCGGGCATCAAAACTTGTGGTGGCGATCTTCAATTTCAATTTCAATTTATTTATTCGTTTTGCAGCTATCCCAGATAGAATAAAACAATATCAGAATATACAAAAGCAATTTAAAGCTGAATTATCTAAAGAATGTATAACAATTTAAAATATATTGAAACTAAAAATAACAGTAAATATAAATAATAAATATTAAATAAAAATATAAAATATTAAATATAAATATAAATATAAAATTATCGCAATAATTTGTCAGACGGAGTATTAAAATAGTCGAATAATGAGTACAACCCGTTGCCACTAAGTAATTTCATTTGGGTTTTAAATTTCTTTAGATATAGATCTTTAATATTGTTTGGAAGATGGTTATAGATTTTTGTTGCCTGGGTTGTATATTGTGATTCAGTTATTACTAGTCGGGCGTGAGGTAGGTGAATATATTGAGAATTTTGTCTAGTATCATGGGTGTGATGGTGCTGCCTCCCTTGAAGATCTTCTTTGTTTTTGTGAACGTATGTAGCACATGCTTTCATGTAATTTTCTGCTAACGTTGGGATTTTATTGGTTTTGAAATATGGTTTGCACGAAGTGTCATTTGTCAGGTCAAAAATGCTCCTTATACATTTTTTTGAAGAATGAAGATCCTATTGCTGTCCACGGAGTTACCCCAAAAGAGGATACCATAATTTAGGCGAGAGTGGACATGTGCAAAGTACGCCATTAATGCTGCTTTGATGCTTATATGGTGCTGTAGGGTATACAGAACATAAGCAAATGAGGATATTTTTGGTGAAAGTACCATTATGTGGGATTTCCAATTAAGGTGCTCATCCAGGTGAACTCCGAGGAATTTTGTAGATGGGACTGAGGAAAGCTGTTCTTTGTCCATTGGAACATTTAATGTTTGTCCATCTGCTTTAGTAGAAAACTTCATGATAGTTGTTTTGGCCGTGTTTATTTTCAAGTGGTTTTGTTCAAACCATGGTGTAATGGAAGCAATGTCTTTTTGGATTTATTCTTCTAATTGGATATGGTTGTCACTAGTAATTACAGTTGTTGAGTCATGAGCATAGAGTTTGAGTTGATGTCCACTTTTGTTAGAGAGATCATTCATATACAGGGTGTCTCTAAAATACGGTGCCATAGCTTAACCACAGATTCCGGGGATCCAAATAAGACGATTTAACGCAACTTACCTCTATCCGAAATTGCTTCGTTAAAGCGTTATCCAACGCCAAAGATCTTCAAAAAATTTCTATTTTTTTAAATAACAAAAGATTGTTTTTAGAGATTAGGATGAAATTTGGTATGTGATTTTTTACTGGAAAAAGGTCTTTTTTGACAGCATTTTTTTGTTCAGGAATGTCGCGTAAGTGGTCAAAGGTTGACCATCCACAGTCAAAGAAGCTCATATCTTTTTAACAGTTCGGCCAATAGTTTTCAAAATTTTTTTACAAAGAGACATTCTTATTTCAAATATTTTTTGTCTCTTGTTTGATTTCGGTATCTGCCATAATTTAGGCTGAAAAAATTATTTTGATTGGCAGCAGTGCATTTTTTAAAACAGATGTAGTAGTCTAGTTGTCCCGTATGTTGAGAAATAAATCACGAAGAGACAATTTGATATAAAGTTTATTACTCACAAATATGTAAAGGGTGGAGCAAAATAATCTGAACCATTTCTCAACAAATGGAATTCAGCTTATTTTATACCACCGGTAAATTAATAGATTTACAGCAAATGCTCAATGTGACCACCATTTTCCCGAATGCAAAAGTTGATTCTACGCAAAAAATTGTCTCTTCGTCATTTATTTCTCAGCATACGGGACAACTAGATTACTACATCGTTTTAAGAAATGCACTGCAGCCAATCAAAATATTTTTTTCAGCCTAAACTATGCGAGATACCGAAATCGAACAAGAAACAAAAAATATTTGAAATAAGAATGTCCCTCTGTAAAAAAAACTGTTAAAAAAATACGAGCTTCTTTGCCTATGGATGATCAACCTTTGACCACTTACGCGACACTCCTGAACAAAAAAATGATGTCAAAAAACACCTTTTTCCAGTAAAGAATCACATCCCAAATTTCATCCTAATCTCTGAAAACAATCTTTTGTTATTTAAAAAAATTGAAATTTTTTGAAGATCTTTGGCGTTGGATAGCGCTTTAACGAAGCAATTTCGGATAGAGGTAAGTTGCGTTAAATCGTCTTATTTTGGTCCCCGGAATCTGTGGTTAAGCTATGGCACCATATTTTAGAGACACCCTGTATATGATAAACAAGTTAGGTCCCAGTATCGAGCCTTGGCTGTCTATTGTAAGAACTTTTTGTTTTCTGCCTGTTACGTAGGATCGAAAAAGTTGCATCGGTGTACCTCTGATGCCATATGCTTCCATTTTGTTCAGCAGGATGTCGTAATCAAACGCTTTCGAGAGGTCGAGGTGGATACTAGCAGTGTAGGTCTTTTTGTTTAAGGAGGAGATAACATCATTCAGAACTTCTATAATAAAATTGCACTTTCTGTACTTCGGCCATTGACGAAACCATGCTGATTAGTTCCTATTATATCCTTCGCTAATAGGAAAGACATAAGTTGTTGTGAAAGGACCTTTTCGAATATTTTGCTGATTGTGGGTAGGAGAGCAATTGGTCTGTAGTTGGATATATTATTCTTGTTACCCTTTTTGTAGACAGGTTTTATGATTGCGAGTTTTAGTTGTTCCGGGAAAGTAACAGTGGATATGCTCAAGTTTATAATGTATGTTAACGGTTTTAATATTAACGAAGCCGCGTGTTTTAACAGAATTACTGGCACTTCATCCTCGCCTACACTTTTACTGTTGTTAAGGGATTTAATTATATCAATTATTTCTGCTTCCGTAACAGGGTTCTAGAATAAACTATTCTGATTAGTTGATATTTCGTTGCTGTAATTTTTACTGTCGGCAAGAACAGGGCAGATATTAACTAAGTGTTGATTGATTAGATTTACAACGTCACTGCCCGATTTATTAGCGTCTTTCAGATCATTGATATTAAAACTCGATTTAATTTTTTTATTTGTAATTTTATGTGTTAAGTTCCATGCTGCTTTAGTTTTATTAGGAGCATTATTTATATAATTGTCATTATGTATTTGTTTGGCCTTTTTTATCACAGCTTTTAAGATTTTATTGTAGGCGTTGTAATGTTCTTTAGTTATTAGACCTTGTTTTAGTTCCAACCATAGTCGTCTCTTGTTTTTACTAGAGACTCGAATTCCTGTTGTAATCCACGAGTTTTTATACAAACGTTCATGCCCTGGACCATAGGCTAATAAATACCTACACCTCTGACGTAAATGGCAAAGTGATTTCAGTGTAATAGTTGTGGGAGCACAGTTATAGATGGCACTGCAAGTTATTTTGAGCAAGGCTCAGTTAGCCTATGCGACTTCGTCTTATAAGGCCGTTCCAATTCGTCATCTGCATACTTTAGCAATATTAAAGGGGCGTACACCGCGTGGCGCCCTCTAAACGGCAACAAGTAGTACCTACTACTATGACGTCTTCATATGATTTGTCATTTTTTACCGTGACATTTGACGATTTAATTTATTTATGTTTGCTTCAAAATAGTTTTTTGAGAAAACCTAAATTTAGTCCCGACACTTAGTACTTGGGTCTCCATACACCGAACGCACAATGCAGTGAAATCAAACTAGGTATGGTACCAGCGTTTCAAAGCTTAGTGAACATATTTGTAAATTTTCATCAAAATGTAACTGGAGTCGTTATGTGTGGAACATACGTACATAGTCTAAAATGAATTGTCGTCCAGTGGTTTCGAAATAGTTAAAAAAAAGTAAAGAATTAAAGTTTCAATATTTTGCGACTTAATGGTTTGTTCTGATTTGGAGGTAATTTCTTTGTTTCGCTGGTTTTCTCTAAACAAATGTTACTAATAACAGGTTTGACCACCGCTTGAATAATTTCATTGCAAGCCAGGGCTTTATGTTCCGAACAAGTAAGTAAGGTGTTTTTCATTATGGCGGGATGGATGAATTTTACTATTTGTTTGCAAATGTTAGATTTTTTAATATATGGCAGAATTTCTTGAGCGATGGTTGCAATTTTTGAAACTAATCCTACAAATTTAGGAGTAGGATACATTAAGTGTCCACGGTTTTGTAATTGAATTAATTTTAGGAGAGGTCCTCCATGGGCAGCGCCTAATAAATGTGAGGTACAAATTCGACACTGAAATTTATCTTCGAGTTTTTTAATGGTGTAGCCGGAAAGAAATGCAGTAGCAGCAGAATATATGGAATTTTCTGGGTTTATTTCCTGCTGAAGACTTTGAATTTTGAAGCGAAGTTCTACTGGTAAAATTATTTCTTCTTCATTATTGTTCGAAGTAGAAGCAGACCTGTTAATTTTTGCGTTGCTGGTAAAATCAACGTTATGAAAACAGTTTGACGACTGTGAAGTCCTTATAATTCCACATCGCAGAATTTGCCTTAAAGCATACTCCGCTGCTCTAGCGTCAGTTGCATCATTTGACCCTCCTCGAAGTCGTAGATGTGAAAACATAGCCTCTACAGCGTCCGAACTGAATGATCTTGTGAGTATTGTTTTAAGAGCAAGTTATTGCACATGTAACTGCGTCTACAGTTCGATCTCGAGTGAATTTTTATTTTAGAGAAATACAAGTACATAGATGGCGCTTGTTAATATTGGTTTGATGTAAAAGTACAACACCCCCACTACATCAAATATTACAAACATTCTTTTAAACCTAACTTGTTTAGTAACATTTAAACCTTTTGATAAAATATCTGCGTTCATCTCATCTGTTGGCAAATAAATTAACTTGACATTTCCATTAGCTACAACTTCTCTAATAAAATGGTGACGAATGTCTATGTGTTTTGAACGTTTATGATATATGGGATTCATAGCTAATTTTCTTCCACTCATATTATCATTAAACAATTTGATACATTCTAAATCACCTGTTAATGCATATACTAAATTTCCAAGGTATATGGCCTCTTTAGCAGCTTCAGAAATTGCCATGTATTCTGCTTCCATAGTTGGCAAGGCTACTGTAGCTTGCTTTCGACTCTCCCATGATATGGCACCCCCAGATAATTCAAAAACAAAACCCGTATAGGATTTTCTATCCTTTATGTCACTTGCCCAATCAGCATCTACAAAGCCCTGTAAATTTATATCTGATTTCTGATATTATAATACATAATTTTTAGTGCCTTGTAAATATTTCAACACCCTTTTAGCACATTTCCAGTGAGTTTCAGTGTAGGAGTTGTTAAATTGACTTAAAAAACTAACAGAATAGGACATATCTAGTCTTGTTAAAACAGCCAGGTACATTAAACTGCCTATCAACTGTTGATAAGGTATATTACTATTACAATTTTTAACTTGCATGTCAAATTCTAGATGCATTTCCAACGGGGTAGGCATAGATTTGCAATCAGACATATTAAACCTTTTTAATATTTGATTTATATATTCCTTCTGATCCAATGTTATAATCCCCTGTTCCCAATTTCTAGTAATTTTCATACCTAAAATTTGTTTGGCTTCTCCCAAATCTTTAATCTTAAATTTTTCATTTAACTTTGTCTTTAAATATTCAGTTTCAACATTATCATTCGAAAAAACAAAGAAATCGTCTACATATAGAGCTACTATAGTTAATAAATTTTCTTTAGTTTTTACATACACACAATGTTCTAAATCTAATCTTGTATATCCTATGTCAGAAATAACCTGATCTACATTTTTATTCCACATTCTAGAAGATTGTTTTAGGCCATAAATAGCCTTTTTTAGTCTACATACTTTATCCCCAGAATTTGGAATTTTAAAACCTTCAGGTTGTTTCATATACAACAATTCATTTAAATGACCATTTAGGAAAGCTGTCATTACATCTAAGTGACTTATGGACAAATCTAATTTAACTGATAATGCGATCAATAATCTTAAAGTAGAATGTCTCACAACTGGTGAAAAAGTTTCATCATAGTCAATACCTAATTTCTGAGTGTAGCCCTTTGCCACAAGCCTGGCTCTATACCTCACATTTCCTTCACTATTAGCTTTTTTCTTAAACACCCACTTACACTCCACAACATTTTCTTCTTCTGGCATTTCAGTGATTTCCCATGCTTCATTTTCCTCAAACGATTCATATTCTTCCATCATTGCCTGTCTCCATTGATCCCCATCTGGTCTCGACAAGGCTTCCTTCACTGTAACTGGGTCATTTTCCATCCCTATGTTACCTGCAGAACACAAATAAGTAAGATAATCTTCATACTTTCGAGGTTTTCGCTCTCGCTTGGATCTTCGCAATGTTTGTACTGGCATCTGATCTTCCGAAATCGTATCTGGAATATAATCACTATCACTGCCTCCATTTTCATTTAGATCCTCTGTGTTTTGATCTTCCTCTTCTTCATCTGCTAATAAATTGTCATCTACTTCAGGGTTTTTGTTTTCTGTAGAGACCCCCACTGAATCTGGTTTTATAAACACTTGCGGTTCTTCATCAGAATTTTCCACAATGACAACATCTCTACTAGTGGTAACAGCACCACTTTCAGGATTGAATACTCGGTAACCCGTTGTATTCTCTCCGTAACCCATTAAAATCAATTTCTTTGACTTCTTTTGCCATTTTGTTCGTTTAGCCTTCGGAATATGAACCATCACAACACTTCCGAAGATTTTTATGTTACTTACGTCAGGTTTTTTACCATTCCATACTTCAAATGGAGTTTTATTGTCCAAACCTGCTGCCACAGATCTGTTTTTTAAATAGATAGCTGTATTCGTAGCTTCTGCCCAAAACTGTGTATCCAAATTGGCATCGAACAATAAACATTTGGCCTTTTCCACATTTGTGCGATTCATTCGTTCTACTAAACCATTTTGTTCCGGAGTATGCGGATTAGTGGTTTGATGAATAATACCATTTCGTCTAAGAAACTGCTCCATTTCTTGATTACAAAATTCACCTCCATTGTCAAGCTTTTGAACTCTTTAAAACAATTGATAACCTCATATTTGTTTTTTAAGAAATAAACAAAGCTCATTCTACTAAAATCATCTACAAAAAGAAGAAAGTACCTTGAACCACCGATCGATTTTCTCTCCATTGGTCCACATACGTCTGTATGTACTACCTCTAGTATTGACGTTGCCCTAGTGGCCTTATGTTTAAAAGGAATTCTTGACTGTTTACCTTCACAGCACACCCTGCATTTATCTGGCATATTCGATTTCCCATCAAATGCCGTGCTATCTACAATGCCCTTTTGCATCTTCTGTAGATCACTGTAGTTGATTGATTAGATTTACAACGTCACTGCCCGATTTATTAGCGTCTTTCAGATCATTGATATTAAAACTCGATTTAATTTTTTTATTTGTAATTTTATGTGTTAAGTTCCATGCTGCTTTAGTTTTATTAGGAGCATTATTTATATAATTGTCATTATGTATTTGTTTGGCCTTTTTTATCACAGCTTTTAAGATTTTATTGTAGGCGTTGTAATGTTCTTTAGTTATTAGACCTTGTTTTAGTTCCAACCATAGTCGTCTCTTGTTTTTACTAGAGACTCGAATTCCGGTTGTAATCCACGAGTTTTTATACAAACGTTCATGCCCTGGACCATAGGCTAATAAATACCTAGACCTCTGACGTAAATGGCAAAGTGATTTCAGTGTAATAGTTGTGGGAGCACAGTTATAGATGGCACTGCAAGTTATTTTGAGCAAGGCTCCGTTAGCCTATGCGACTTCGTCTTATAAGGCCGTTCCAATTCGTCATCTGCATACTTTAGCAATATTAAAGGGGCGTACACCGCGTGGCGCCCTCTAAACGGCAACAAGTAGTACCTACTACTATGACGTCTTCATATGATTTGTCATTTTTGACCGTGACATTTGACGATTTAATTTATTTATGTTTGCTTCAAAATAGTTTTTTGAGAAAACCTAAATTTAGTCCCGACACTTAGTACTTGGGTCTCCATACACCGAACGCACAATGCAGTGAAATCAAACTAGGTATGGTACAAGCGTTTCAAAGCTTACTGAACATATTTGTAAATTTTCATCAAAATGTAACTGGAGTCGTTATGTGTGGAACATACGTTCATAGTCTAAAATGAATTGTCGTCCAGTGGTTTCGAAATAGTTAAAAAAAAGTAAAGAATTAAAGTTTCAATATTTTGCGGCTTAATGGTTTGTTCTGATTTGGAGGTAATTTCTTTGTTTCGCTGGTTTTCTCTAAACAAATGTTACTAATAACAGGTTTGACCACCGCTTGAATAATTTCATTGCAAGCCAGGGCTTTATGTTCCGAACAAGTAAGTAAGGTGTTTTTCATTATGGCGGGATGGATGAATTTTACTATTTGTTTGCAAATGTTAGATTTTTTAATATATGGCAGAATTTCTTGAGCGATGGTTGCAATTTTTGAAACTAATCCTACAAATTTAGGAGTAGGATACATTAAGTGTCCACGGTTTTGTAATTGAATTAATTTTAGGAGAGGTCCTCCATCGGCAGCGCCTAATAAATGTGAGGTACAAATTCCACACTGAAATTTATCTTCGAGTTTTTTAATGATGTAGCCGGAAAGAAATGCAGTAGCAGCAGAATATATGGAATTTTCTGGGTTTATTTCCTGCTGAAGACTTTGAATTTTGAAGCGAAGTTCTACTGGTAAAATTATTTCTTCTTCATTATTGTTCGAAGTAGAAGCAGACCTGTTAATTTTTGCGTTGCTGGTAAAATCAACGTTATGAAAACAGTTTGACGACTGTGAAGTCCTTATAATTCCACATCGCAGAATTTGCCTTAAAGCATACTCCGCTGCTCTAGTGTCAGTTGCATCATTTGACCCTCCTCGAAGTCGTAGATGTGAAAACATAGCCTCTACAGCGTCCGAACTGAATGATCTTGTGAGTATTGTTTTAAGAGCAAGTTATTGCACATGTAACTGCGTCTACAGTTCGATCTCGAGTGAATTTTTATTTTAGAGAAATACAAGTACATAGATGGCGCTTGTTAATATTGGTTTGATGTAAAAGTACAACACCCCCACTACATCAAATATTACAAACATTCTTTTAAACCTAACTTGTTTAGTAACATTTAAACCTTTTGATAAAATATCTGCGTTCATCTCATCTGTTGGCAAATAAATTAACTTGACATTTCCATTAGCTACAACTTCTCTAATAAAATGGTGACGAATGTCTATGTGTTTTGAACGTTTATGATATATGGGATTCATAGCTAATTTTCTTCCACTCATATTATCATTAAACAATTTGATACATTCTAAATCACCTGTTAATGCATATACTAAATTTCCAAGGTATATGGCCTCTTTAGCAGCTTCAGAAATTGCCATGTATTCTGCTTCCATAGTTGGCAAGGCTACTGTAGCTTGCTTTCGACTCTCCCATGATATGGCACCCCCAGATAATTCAAAAACAAAACCCGTATAGGATTTTCTATCCTTTTTGTCACTTGCCCAATCAGCATCTACAAAGCCCTGTAAATTTATATCTGATTTCTGATATTATAATACATAATTTCTAGTGCCTTGTAAATATTTCAACACCCTTTTAGCACATTTCCAGTGAGTTTCAGTGTAGGAGTTGTTAAATTGACTTAAAAAACTAACAGAATAGGACATATCTGGTCTTGTTAAAACAGCCAGGTACATTAAACTGCCTAGCAACTGTTGATAAGGTATATTACTATTACAATTTTTAACTAGCATGTCAAATTCTAGATGCATTTCCAACGGGGTAGGCATAGATTTGCAATCAGACATATTAAACCTTTTTAATATTTGATTTATATATTCCTTCTGATCCAATGTTATAATCCCCTGTTCCCAATTTCTAGTAATTTTCATACCTAAAATTTGTTTGGCTTCTCCCAAATCTTTAATCTTAAATTTTTCATTTAACTTTGTCTTTAAATATTCAGTTTCAACATTATCATTCGAAAAAACAAAGAAATCGTCTACATATAGAGCTACTATAGTTAATAAATTTTCTTTAGTTTTTACATACACACAATGTTCTAAATCTAATCTTGTATATCCTATGTCAGAAATAACCTGATCTACATTTTTATTCCACATTCTAGAAGATTGTTTTAGGCCATAAATAGCCTTTTTTAGTCTACATACTTTATCCCCAGAATTTGGAATTTTAAAACCTTCAGGTTGTTTCATATACAACAATTCATTTAAATGACCATTTAGGAAAGCTGTCATTACATCTAAGTGACTTATGGACAAATCTAATTTAACTGATAATGCGATCAATAATCTTAAAGTAGAATGTCTCACAACTGGTGAAAAAGTTTCATCATAGTCAATACCTAATTTCTGAGTGTAGCCCTTTGCCACAAGCTTGGCTCTATACCTCACATTTCCTTCACTATTAGCTTTTTTCTTAAACACCCACTTACACTCCACAACATTTTCTTCTTCTGGCATTTCAGTGATTTCCCATGCTTCATTTTCCTCAAACGATTCATATTCTTCCATCATTGCCTGTCTCCATTGATCCCCATCTGGTCTCGACAAGGCTTCCTTCACTGTAACTGGGTCATTTTCCATCCCTATGTTACCTGCAGAACACAAATAAGTAAGATAATCTTCATACTTTCGAGGTTTTCGCTCTCGCTTGGATCTTCGCAATGTTTGTACTGGCATCTGATCTTCCGGAATCGTATCTGGAATATAATCACTATCACTGCCTCCATTTTCATTTAGATCCTCTGTGTTTTGATCTTCCTCTTCTTCATCTGCTAATAAATTGTCATCTACTTCAGGGTTTTTGTTTTCTGTAGAGACCCCCACTGAATCTGGTTTTATAAACACTTGCGGTTCTTCATCAGAATTTTCCACAATGACAACATCTCTACTAGTGGTAACAGCACCACTTTCAGGATTGAATACTCGGTAACCCGTTGTATTCTCTCCGTAACCCATTAAAATCAATTTCTTTGACTTCTTTTGCCATTTTGTTCGTTTAGCCTTCGGAATATGAACCATCACAACACTTCCGAAGATTTTTATGTTACTTACGTCAGGTTTTTTACCATTCCATACTTCAAATGGAGTTTTATTGTCCAAACCTGCTGCCACACATCTGTTTTTTAAATAGATAGCTGTATTCGTAGCTTCTGCCCAAAACTGTGTATCCAAATTGGCATCGAACAATAAACATTTGGCCTTTTCCACATTTGTGCGATTCATTCGTTCTACTAAACCATTTTGTTCCGGAGTATGCGGATTAGTGGTTTGATGAATAATACCATTTCGTCTAAGAAACTGCTCCATTTCTTGATTACAAAATTCACCTCCATTGTCAAGCTTTTGAACTCTTTAAAACAATTGATAACCTCATATTTGTTTTTTAAGAAATAAACAAAGCTCATTCTACTAAATTCATCTACAAAAAGAAGAAAGTACCTTGAACCACCGATCGATTTTCTCTCCATTGGTCCACATACGTCTGTATGTACTACCTCTAGTATTGACGTTGCCCTAGTGCCCTTATGTTTAAAAGGAATTCTTGACTGTTTACCTTCACAGCACACCCTGCATTTATCTGGCATATTCGATTTCCCATCAAATGCCGTGCTATCTACAATGCCCTTTTGCATCTTCTGTAGATCACTGTAGTTGATATGTCCAAATCTACGATGCCAAGTTTCACTGCTAATGACTGTTGATGACGTTAAGAAACATTGATGCTCATCTTTGATCTTTAATTTGTAAACATTATTAATTAATTCAGCTTTAGCTACCAACACCTTCTGTTTATTATAAATTTTACAGCAATCCACCTCAAAATTGACCGTGTTTCCATTTCGAATCAGTGACTAACCGACAACAAGTTAGTTGTTAAACTAGGAACACACATTACATTAGTTATGGTAATGTTGTAATTGTTTTCTGGTACTACCGTCGTAATGTTTACATTACCCATACACGACACTGACAATTTCTCATTATTTGCACATTAGTACTTACATTAGTACTATGTCTTTCATACCATTTACTACCGATTTTCTAACCAATCTTGATGTACTGTCAAATGAACACTTGCACCTGAATCAACGTACCAGTCATATTTATTAAACTGTCCACTCAAAAATGCAGCACTGAATGCATTAGAACTTTTGGTTTCACCTTTGTTTGGACATTTATTCTTATAATGGCGCAATTGTTTATAGCCGTAACATTTAATTTTCTTTGCTTTGACATTCGGTTTCGTTTGACAGTTACTCGCATTGTTACCATCCTGTTGACTACTATTACCCCTGTTAGAGTTCCAACCAATAAATGCATTTCCTACATTACCAACTGGTTCCGCGTCCAACAATTTTGTTTTAATGCTGTCTACTGTCAAATCAATTCCAGAATGTTCGACCGCCATTATCATTGGCGCGAATTTTTCAGGTAGCCCCGCAAGTAACAATGATCCTGTCCATTTATCATCGATCTGAAAACCCGTGCTTTTTAACTTTTGCGCCGTTTCTATTAGCTGAGAAATATAGGACTCCATTGAATCGCAATTCTCCAATCGAATTGAAATTAACACGCGCAACAAGCCAACTCTTCTAGAAAATCCAGTGTCGTCAAACAATTTCTGTAATTGAGTCCACACATCTTTCGTTTTCTTCGATTCTTTGATGTGTACATAGAGCGATGGATCGATACTTAGGATCAAGTTTGCGTTTGCCTTTTCATCCTTTTTCACATCCGTTTCCAAGCCGTCTATGCAATCGTGCAAATCGTCCAAAACAAGCATGTTTTTTACCGCGAAAGCCCAATCGCCATAGTTCTCCCGGCCCTTCAACTTTGGCACACTCGCTAGAAAATTTACTGCTATTATTGCCACGAGATAATTCAGAACATGTAGTTAAACAAATAAACTGCAACACTTTTGTAAAACGCGCTAGCAATTATAACACCTGGGTAGCTGGGCCCATAACCTATTGTTTTAAGAGCAAGTTATTGCACATGTAACTGCGTCTACAGTGCGATCTCTAGTGAGTTTTTATTTTAGAGAAATACAAGTACATAGCTGGCGCTTGTTAATATTGGTTTGATGTAAAAGTACAACAGTGAGAACATAGTAAAACCCAACTTCCTTTAATAGAAATTTAACACATAAGTAAGTGGACTTAGCGGTGAATTTCAATGCATATGCAGTCTCCTTCGACAATCCTTGCATTTCCATTTCAGCAGACATAGTTTGAATTTCGTCGATGTAATTTGGAAAAGTAACATTTAACCAGTGTAAACGATCGTCGGATATGTGAACGTAAGGTGCAATGGAACTATCTAATGAACGTATGTACTGATGGCGGCTTGAGACATTGTGAATTTGGAAGAATTTATACATATTCTGCATATACAGGATAGTGGGATTAACATTATAAAATCGCCGATCACCAGCTTCCTTTAAATATTGCAAAGCAGTCGTGACTATGGGAGAGAAGACATGAATAGCACGTAATACATTCATCCTTTCAAGGTTGCTTGGGTAAAGATGTTTTTTAGTCAAATATCTTAACTGGTTTTATAGAAAAACCTTCTTGTAGGTAATATAGCCTCTTTAAATAATCTGAAGAAATCACACCTTTCGAAGAACTCATATCATGATCTAAAAATAAGTTTCTAGCATTTTTGAGTGCGTGGCAAAAATCAAAACTGAGAAATAACGGCATATTTGTCAGTAGTGGGTGATCTATAACATTTTGAAGGGATCCATTTCCAAACTTTTTGAATAGAGCAACATTTGATGAGAAGTTATCTGTTACAATACGTAATACGAGGAACCCACATTCTGTTAACATGTTTAAAACATCCATTGTTAATGAATGGAACTCTTCAGTTGACACAGAAGAGTGGAAGTAATATCCAGCAGGAGTTGTATATTGCGTCGACAGACCGTGTATCACAAAACATAGCATTTTATTTGCTAAGATGACCTTATTTCCAATAACATTAGATTTACAAGTGTTCAAACTGGTCTGCTATAATGCATTTTCTCCTTTATCGCCATACCATCAACAATTACCGAACAAACTCTTTCAATGGGATGTTTAAAATGTGCAATTTCGGCTAGTAAACGTTGTTTGATCAATTCGGTAGGGCCATTATATGTACCAAGATACCTAGGAATCGTCGTTTTAGCAGGTATTTTCAGAAGATTTTTATGACAAAAGCGATAACCCTTTGGTGAACAAAACCGCCATGCTGTGCACATCCTTACTGATAATTCGGACCAGCTTGGAGTAGCTTTGCCATAATTTTTAAAAAGATCAAAAAGAAACACCGCCTTTTCATCATTTTCTTCGGCATCATTTGCAATTTTATCAACCTGATTTATAATTTTCGAGTACTTTTCAAATTTCTCCTCTAAAGCCTTTAATTTTGCCAAACAATTTAAGTATTTTCTACTCTCCTCCTTAACAGTTTTAATTAAGTTTGTACAACGAAATTCCCAGTCTTCGGTTTCAGCAGGCAAATCAAAACCAACTTGAACAGACTTGGAATTGCTTTCTATAGATACATCTGCATCAGGCACAGCATCATTATCATATTCAGAACTCTTTAAAATGTAAAAAAGTGTTATATTAAAAAATGTATGCCTTTTCAATAAACTCTTATTCTTACAAATATTGATGGTACAGCATCTTTCTTCAAACAACTTCTTTTCGCAGGAACAATATACCACTCATTAACAAAATGATTGGTACAGACAACCGAAAAATCTTGAATTATGGAAATATCTGTTGAAAGAGAAAAGCAAATAATCTATCCCCCTCATGTATAATAAAATCCGCCGGTATGGGGTTATTTGTGAAATCTCAACTTATTTTATCTGTATTAGATAAGTATAGTAATTATAGTTTAGGGTTAATAAATTAGTGCAGGGAGCCGAAATGTAGGTATGCTTTCTTGTACTATCTATTTATAATTTGACAAGAAATTAAACAGTTATTGCATGGAAGTTGTAGTTTAACTGCAAAACATTACATTGGCCTGTTTCCACAGATAAATTTGCATAATTCTGCAATTCTGCTATTGGTACTAAAACAATATACAACGATATTAGACTACCTATAGCGTGGCTTGTTGAATAGGAGTTTGAAAGTAATTATCACAGAAAAATTGCAATTGTGATATCTCAAATAAGCCGCTACTATTGTGTTTCAATAAGTACCTATACCACAAAAGCGTTCTAGACGTTCTAACCATGCTTTCCGAACTTCAGAAGCGCACCTGGTGAAAAGGGCCACACTTATTCCCACATATAATGCACTTTCGCATTTTTGAAATTAAAATTTCAAATGTGACACTTTTATCAGTCAAAGTAGTACTGCTTGTTGCCGCTTAGATGGCGCCACGCAGTGTACACCTCTGTAATATTGCTAAAGTATGAAAATGACGAATTGGAACGGCCTTATAAGACGAAGTCGCATTAGATACAGTTGGCCTTGTTTTGAGTACTTACAGTTGACCAAACGCACTTTCGTTCGACACATTTTTTTACATAATTTATCTGGGCGCTTTGACTTCATAATGGCTGTCAAGTCCAAGGTCAAGTCGAGTAAGAATTTGTTTTTCCGTCATTGGGTACGTTCCACTTAACGCTCGCATTAACTCCGATCGGTGGTGTTTGCAACGCCGTTCCACTAACGTTTTAACACCGCGGTCGCGCTGTGTAGTGGAACGCATATAAATTTAACATATTTTGTGATCAAAATATTAAAAATGGCAGATGTTGTTATTAAAATCATTGTTCAGCGATTAAAACGAAATAATTCATCTGAAGACAGTGATTCTAGTTCAGATGAAGAATGGGAATTACTTATAAAAAGAAGAAGAAAACGAGTGCTTCGTCCACGAATAATAAACTATGCAGAAGCAGTAGTCGCTCAATATATGGACATCGAATTTAAAAGACATTTCAGGTTAGCATAGCTGTTTTTATTTCATGTTATTAATTTATTAATATGGAAGTTACCCAAAATGGTATGTTATGGATAAGTGTTAAAATATATCTACTGTATAAATTACAGAATGAATCGAGCAACTTTTAATATCTTCGCAGTATTCACACCAAGTTGATACGAAAGATAAAAGGGTGTGAAACAATTCCTGCCCGAAAGCAGTTGATGATAGCTTTATGGAAAATGGCCACAACAGATTCATACAGGTACCTATAGTATTTCAGAGTTTGTTAGCCTATGAGATTAAATTATTAAATACCTACCAATTTGTAGATCAATTTGTGATCACCTTAATGTGGGAAAGGCAACAGGATGAGAGCTGTCAGAAGAGTTACAAATGCTCTATTTAAATTAGCTCCTCGTATTATCACATGGCCTTCCGGTGATCAGGCCATTATAACAATGCGAGGATTTGAAGAAGTCAGTGGTTTCCCAAAAACAATTGGAGCTATAGAAGGCACGCATATTGCAATTGATGCCCCTACAGAGAATGCTGCTGATTACATAAACAGAAAAAGTTATCATTCTATTCATCTTCAGGTAAACATAGGTATAATTAATTTTATTTCATCGTGTAAACACAATTTTTTCTTTCAGGTTGTTTGTGTCCATCGAACTGTAATTACTCATTGTTATGCAGGCCACCCAGGTTCGGTTCATGATCAGCGTGTCTTCAGGTTGTCAGAAGTCGCTGAATTTTTAAATCAGAACGAACAATTTCCTGACAACAGTTATACCATAGGAGATGCTGCTTATGAGTTGAATCGACACCTCTCAGTACCGTATAAAGACAATGGGCGTTTAACGACAAGACAACGGAATTACAACTTTAGACTTTGTTCAGCCAGAACTGTAGTAGAGAGATGTTTTGCCCTGCTGAAAGGAAGAATGCGTAGCTTACTAGATCGTCTTCCTATGCAAAGAGTAGATTTAATGGCTGAATATATCGTTGCTTGCTGTGTAATTCATAACATATGCATGTTAAATAACGATGATTTTATTGTTTTAACCGTTGGACAAAGACAGCCACCTGAAGATCCATTTCCTGCAGCAGAACCTGGTAATAGAGAAAATCAACTTGCTGGCATAAATCGTAGAACTGCTGTAATGGAGGCGCTTCCAATGACCAATATTAATTGCAAATGTTTATTTTTTCCATTTATGCCGGTTGGCCGGTCTCAAAGGTGTACATAGGGATTTAACATTGTATTGAACGTTTCTGCTGATTCCTGCTCGCCAATTTTACTTACAGGAATGGTAATGATTGCGCTTCAAATGTCACCAATAATAAAATTAAATGTGCTATATTTATTTCAAAATAACGATTTCAAATTGTACGATTTGTAAATATGACGTGCCATGGTTTTCAAATTTTGCAGCATCTGTCAAAAAATTTGATAATTAGTTGGCATAAATTTCCGCAAATGACAAGTAATTTAACAAATTTTTGACAAATGCTGTAATATTTGAAAATCGTGGCACGTCATATTTAAAAATCGCAAAATTTTAAATCGTTATTTTAAAATAAATATAGCATATTTAATTTTATTATAAGCGCCATTTGAAGCGCAATCATTTTACCTTTCAATTAATACCATTACCATCCCTGTAAGTTGAATTGGCCAGCAGGAATCAGCAGAAACGTTTAATACAATGCTAAATCCCTATGTACACCTTTGAGACCGGCCACCCGGTATATTGTTACAAACATAAAAACGTTGTTGCAACTGACCTTTCCCAACCCTCTGTGAGAAATTTTTGAACTTACAGCGGTCTACCCGATTTATTTACCTAATGTTGGCAGGCTACCAACGTTAGACAAATAAATCGGGTAGCCCGCTTTAACTTCCCAAATTTACCACAGAGGGTTGGGAAAGGTCAATTGAACCAAATGTTTTGAGTATTAGAAATGTTAATATAATAATATAATGTATTTATTGACATTTTCAAGCGTAACTTTGTTAAAATCCATGATTAAATAATAAATATTAAATAAAACATCGATTTCAACGGGAAATAATAATATTGCTTTTGACAATGGCACGTTGATGCCGAAATACGTATAAAGCGAATAAATCTTATTATTTCCCGTTGAAATCGATATTTTATTTAATATTTATTATTTAATATAATGTATGTTAGAATAAAAGTATGTAGATGTAGGTAAGATTAAAATAAAATACAGACAAACAGGAAAATACTTTGTGACAATTATTTTTCCAGAAATTTGATCAACACGTCTAAGAACTTTTTATCTATATGTCTTGTCTTTTATTCTTCCTCTGTTCATGTTCTTCCTTTTGTTGTATGCGTTGATGAAACAACGATGTTATTGTTGAATTATTGGTAGATTTCTTTGCGACGTTGGTTTGACCTTCATTAAAACATCAGTTTGTAATACTATTGATATGGTATTTTGATATTAACTTACCATTATTGTTCGTTTCGGATCCAGAGTCGGATTCTGCGTGACGTTTTTTTGAAATGCCAGATGATGATGCCACCGCAACTGGTTCGGCCCAAGCATTTTTTGCGAATATATCTTCCATTATCTAGAAAATAACAATCTTAATAGCGGATATATTATTTTATTAATTTAAAAGCGCATTACTTCGAAATACTGCCATGTTCGCCTATCATTTCCTGATTTTGTATTATGATCTTTTACAGATTTATACGTTTTTTTTTAAACTTCGAAGTTTAGACGCGCATTGTGCAGCTGTAACTGTATAGTTGGCACTATTCAATTTTGTGGCGATTATAGCCCACCGTTTCTTTTGTGAATATTTGTTAACAGCATTAGGACACATGCATGTGATCATCTATAAATCAATTCTACAAATAATTAGTATTTAAAACTACTCGTGTACTGGGAATTATTTTTCGTACCAGGTTCTTCTTCTGCTTCTTCTCCATTTGCAGATGAGGAAGTTAGCACATTTTCCACCTGGGATTCGGTTTCTTTTATTGCAGATTGCAATAACGCTGTAGCAAACGCTACATCTAACAACAGATGATAATTTAATTAATTAATAATGTAGGTAATTAAAGATTACCCTCCCTGTTGTTGCTCTTTCCGCATCTTTGGTCGAAAGTAATAAGTCATACGTCTTTTCAGCCTCACCGTCATATAAAGTCATATTTTGCATTTTAAACAAGCACGTTTTAAATTTCAAACGGAACAGAAGGAGAAACACAACAATAACGTGCCACGTGTGAACACAAATGCACCGTTTATTATTATGATTTTAGGTTATCATACAAATCACAGATACGAACTGCGCATGAACGCTCCCACCGGCCCATGTCATTTTGGCGGGCGTTGTGGTCGTTTCATTTAGCCTCTAACGGGGTTACTCAAGCAAACGCCGAGAACATTGCGGAACAGCAACCTGGGTTGTTTTTATCATTGCGAGCGTTAAGTGGGACGTACCCATTAGAATACACGCTTGCTACATAGAAAGTGTACGTTGAGTGTCGGTAGTTTTTACAAAAATCCCGATTATTATAGTTTCAACTGTAGTCATCATATGTAAGTAAATGTTATAATAAATTAGTTTAGAGTATTTTTTTTATTTTTTATTTTTAGTTAAAATAAATAATATGTTAAATAAATTGCCAAACCTGACCTACTGGTCAGTACTATTGTTCGATTTTAAATAAATTGCATTAATTTCATATGATTGGTACGAGGTCTTTGACTGCTATGTTCTGTTCTGTGTTTCAGAATTATTTAAGATGAAGTATTTATCTAATAATATTTGATTATTTAGAGGCAAATCCAAGTTCTCGATGCATTAGTGAAGGAGAAGCTGTACCGTAGCCTACCTGCTGTACTTAATGCTAATCACATAATAACATATGGAAGCGTGGAGCATCGCGGTAATTAATATAAAATTACTCGCATTGTGCTTGAAAAACAGTGCGTTAACTGGAAATCCGCAAATCCACATTTAGACCTAGCAACCGAAGTGAAAATCAAAGCAGCTTCGTTTACTTGCAAGGCAAGGCACCTGAAAGTGCAAGCATGTGGCAGCATTACTAATATTATGAACAAGGTAGATTATGCTATATTATATTGTGTGATGCAGGTCAGACAGAAAAATTTGAGAGGTTTTCCACAACATATTTAAAATGTTACTGGGCACAAAAGAAAAATATAGCCCTTCATACCACCGAGATGGAGTGCATAAAAAATCAAATTATGTAAGTGAACCATTGACTGACGAAGAATCAAACTATGTTGTTGACCTTTGTTTAAAAGAGCTAAGTAAATCACAACTTGCAAAGCACATGTAAGTAAGTCAATGGTTGTATTACTTAATTATTCCATTTATTGCTATAAATCGTCTCACAGTTAGTTTTTAGTAGGTATGTATTCTTTTGCCCTGTTGTAAAACTTCCACTTAAAATTGCTTTCAAAATACCTATAATTATTATAAACTTATTATATATTATATAAACTTATTTTCATAAAGGATGCAAGGTAACATTAAGAAACGCAATTAGTGATAGAAAGTTATAAGTCACTCCTAAGGTGTTTTGAAAATGAATTAAGTTGAAATATTCAATTAGTCAATTCAGGTAATTTATTTATTTATTTATTTGGGAAACAAACAGGTCGTATGACCTTTTTACATGAATCCCTGAATACAAATAAATACATAGTATAGTGCAGCAAGTAACATTAACTATTAAAACAATGATACTGTAACAATATAGATATCCATCTACTAAATGCATGTCCAGCATTACAGAGGAACTTGGGTCAAGAACAATGCCTTTAATCGTGACCGTAGTAATTAAAAATTTGTTGTAGAAAGAGTTTATACTTCATGCTTAGGTCAATTTCAGTTAATAGTACTAATTCATTCAAGAGTCTAAGCATTACTAAAAAAGGAATGTTAAACGTATACGTAACAGCTGGAATACGAAACATGGCTGTAACTCTTGTATTTTTCGCCGGAACTCGCAGTTTAAACAATGACAAAAGATAACTATCACAAAGCATATTATTCCAAATTTTAAACCCAAATTGTACAAGAGCAATGTTCCTACGAGTATTGAGGCTCTGGATTTCAAATTCTTGACGAAGACTTCCTGACCTGACAAAGCGATAATCAGGATAGGTTTGACACATTTTGTAATATAGGAATCGTAAAAATTTATTTTGAACTTTTTCAATTTGTTTACTTTCTCCCAAATTATTTGGATACCAGATTGTCGATGCATATTCAAATTTCGGTTTTACTATCGTACTATACAGGGTAGCTATTAAAGATTGGACCAAAGTCGTAGCGCCCAAACGCTTTGAGATATTAATTTGAAATTTGGAACACTTCAATACGACATTACTTCGCATATTTTGTAGTACTGAAAAATGTTCTTTGACACATAGTTTCGGAGCCCGGTCGCCATCTTGAATTTTTTTAAATGTTAATAGGGGTAGTGCATCATTAGAAAGCTTAATGTTTTCTCTTTCCAATTGTGGTAAATTATTATGGGGTTACATAAGAAAATAATGGAGGAAAATTAGAAAACAATTTGTCGTACGCTCAGGTGGCTATTTATGGTATGGTTTAATTCTAGGTGGCTTTGCTTTAACAGACCTTCAAAATTAAACAAAAAAACAATCAATAATTGTTTAGCAGATGACAGTAGGTACATTGTCATACTTTTCGTAGAAATTAGACAATCTGAATTTTGTTAAACATGGATTGGTTGACAGAAACTGATTAGGTATAGTGGCAGAAAACAGTTTTAGACTCAGTAAAGCTTGGGCTCCGGTAATACATCCTCTGAAATCTCTTAAGCAACATCGATCTCACGGTCAAGCACCACCGCTTCAGTCTCCGCCCAATGGTAACGGTCAAGGTGAACTGCGCCGTTCTGCCCGACTGGCTCAAAGGGGTATAAATACCTCCGCATTCCGGAATTGAATTCAGTGCGCTTTGACTCACTCTGAAGATGCAAGCTGCAATGTCTTGCGAAACGTTAGTTTGTATGGGTTCACAAACAGCTATGAGGCAAAAACCGAACAAGTGTTCTTGTGATGGCAAACAAGTTATACAAAGAACAAATCCTTGTCCGCCCCAAGGTTCACACAATAATAATAATTTAGCTCAAACATCCAGAGCAAATGCTTGTAATGGCAGACAAGCTACAGGTTGGTCCTTACCAGCTGTGAGTTTTACTCAAATGACGACGCGGTATAAGCCGAAAGTTAATAATACTGGCAGAAAACAGTTTTAACATCTTCGTGAATTTAAGCAGTTTTTTGTTACCATACTTTTAACAATCACAATATGGTATTTGTTTTTCAACTTTTAGAATTGTTTGTTTAATTTTAGTAGGTACCTTGTTTCTTCATTGTTTGTTTATTTTGTTTTTTGTTTAATTTAACGTTGTGTTAATGCAGAGCTACCTAGATTTAAAGCATACAATAAATAGCCGTCTGAGCATACGGCAAATTGTTTTCTAATTTTTTTGCATTATTTTATTATGTAACCCCATATTAATTTACCATGGTTAGAAAGAAAAATAATCAAGCTTTGTAATGATGTATTGCATTACCCCTATTACCATTTAAGAAAATTCAAGATGGCGGCCGGGCTCCGAAAGTACGAGTCAAAGAAAATTTTTCTATACTGTAAAATATGGGAAGTGATGTCGTATTGTAGCGTTCCAAATTTCAAATTAAAATCTCAAAGCGTTTGAGCGCCATGCCTTTGGTTCAATCTTTAATAGCTACCCTGTATAGCAGTTTTATAGTGAAAATGTTCTTAAATTCATGAGACTGACGAAATAGAAAACTCAAGTTTCGGTAAGAATCAGCAACAACGCTATGAATATGTTTTTTGAAATTCAACGCGCTATCATATGTTACTCCAAGGTCTTTTACACTTTCTATTCGATGAAGCTCACTATCGTCAATTTTATAGTTAAATAGTATTGGAGTTTTATTACGACTGAAGGATAATACTTGGCATTTTTTGATATATTAAGGGGCAGCTTATTTTTAACACTCCAATGGTATAAATTGTTTATATCTTTTTGCAACTCCGTGCAATCTCGGACAGATCTAATTTTTAAAAACATTTTTTGATCATCAGCAAACAAAAGAGATTTAGCAGTATTTAGCACGTTGGGCAAGTCATTAATAAATATTAAAAATAACAACGGTCCTAAGTTGGACCCTTGTGGGACTCCCGAGTTTGCCGCAAACTTCCCCGAGGTGTTACCATTGAATCTAACTGTAAATTTTCGTGAGTTTAGGTACGAAGCAAAAAACTTTAGTAAGCTAAACGACAGTCCACATCCGGCCAACTTTTCCAATAGGATTTTATGATTCACCTTATCAAAAGCTGTTTTAAAATCAGTATATACTGCATCAACCTGAACTTTATTTTCAAGTCCCTCATATATGTGATTGGTAAATACGGATAAATTAGTTACTGTCGATTTGTGAGGAACAAACCCATGCTGAACATCAGAAATTAAAGGCTTTACGTGTTGAAATACTTCGTTGAGAATAATATGTTCAAAAACTTTAGCTGGGGCGGATATCAAAGAAATCGGTCGATAGTTAGAAATATCTGATTTACAGCCATTTTTATGCAGAGGTATTACTACCGACTCCTTCCATACATTCGGGAATGTTGCCGAACTCAAAGCTAAGTTGTATAAATGCAGCAGCGGTAACTCAAGCCACTCTGCACACCCCTTTAAAACATATGGTATAAGATCCGGACCCGCCGATTTCTTTGGTCTCAACCTCTTGATTGCCATTTTATAATCATTACTGGAGATCCTATTAATATTCAACATGTCTAAGGTACTGTCCTGACTGAATGATTTTACATCATAATTGAATGAGTCAGATTCATAGACTGATTGGAAAAATTGGCAGAATGCATCTGCCACCATACCATCCTCAATTGCTATCCCACCCTCCTGAAATTGTATACTGTCATTGCCACCGTCCCTTCGTTTTTTTTTAACAAAAGTCCAAAAGGTATTCATATTTTCAGTAATAGCATTTTCCGTAGAACTTATATACTTTTTATACTCCACATTTCTAAGCGATTTCAATCTACTCCTGATGATCTTGTAAGTCTCAAAGTTATTTACAGACAAGTTTCTTATCTTATGGAGATGACTCTTTTGTTTCTGTAATTCTATCATTTGTTTAGAAAACCAAGGGGGAAACTGGGTGTTTCCTTTGCTACAGTTACGGTTTATGAATTTTGGAACAGTTGTAGTAAAAATATCATGAATTATCTCATAGACATTTGTAGTTGCTCTATTGATATCCTGGATTTCTAAGACAGATTGCCAGTTTGAATCTCTAATTGCTATACTTAAATTTAGGAAATCACATTTTTGAAAATTAAATACTTGAGTATGTTTAACAACCTTTTCTTTATACGCCGGTTTAGATTTCAATTCTAGTAACAGTGGTGGATGGTGTGGATCTGGGTTAACTAAAGGGGGTTCATCCCCTTTAGTTAACCAAGTGGCGCTAGAATATTCTGGAATAATAACTAGATCTAGAGTTTTATCATTGAAATTTTTGATATTATTGATCAATTTAAATCTGTGTATTGATAAATAAATACAGTTCCCTATGTCTGGCGTCTAGTGCATGTAAATCAGTATTCGGACCATATATATCTGGCAGATTGAAATCACCAACAATGCAGATTTTGTTGTTTTTGGTTACTAAAGCATGACGCTCGATAAACCCAAAAAATTGAGAGTACTGATCAACGTCCGAGTTCGGTGGCATGTATACATTTACTAACGATAGTACTTTATCATTTAATTTTAATTTAATAAACAACGATTCATATTCCGCACCCGCGCTTGCTACATAGTTTATAATTTGAAAATTTTTTCTTACCGCAATTAGTACTCCTCCTCCTTTGCTTTTTTTTGTAATATACGCGTTACGATCACATCTATAAAGGTTATAAACGGAATTATCAAAAACCTCACCGTCAAAAATTCCTTTAGTCAGCCATGTTTCTGTTAGACATATTACATCATAATTATATTTCCATGAATTTTTATACAATTCCGAAAGTTTGCTCCCAAGTCCTCTACAGTTTTGGTAGTAGATCAATACCATAGATTAGACACTATATAACTATACAGTATAATATATAATTCGATTACAAGTAATACAAAATAATGCGTACCTGCTTGACTGCTGCGGCAAGACTACTATACATTTTTTCAACTCAACTCAACAAGTGTGAAGAAAAAAAATAAAATAAAGAAACAACAACGATTCAAATTAAATCCATAACTGAAACATATTTTAAATGCATTTATTCATTTAACTTAATTGGCCCAAGTTAAAGAACAAGGTACAAACAGTTAACCCTCACAAAACTGAAATTTTACAACATTAAGTAATTAACTCAAATTAAGTAAATACAAATACTGTTATTGTAACAATTGGGCCACAGGCTATGGGCATTCAGCACGCACCGTATTGAAAGCATTCTCGTTTTTTAACGTATAAATTTTATCACCTATCTTTACTTTAATAGCACCATCAGTGGACCACACATTCCTTTTCCCAAATTCATTAGGGGAGCGCTTGAAAAGATCATGTCTTTTTTTAGTTAAGTTTTCCACGATGAATATACCAGTTTTTGCAACACTTTCTGGAGCGAATCGCAATGTTGCGATATTTGTAACTAGTAAATTTGATTATTACCGGACGAGGTTTGTCTTGCTGCTTGAATCCAAGGCGGTGACATCGATCTATAAAAGTAGGTTCAATAGTTATACCAGCTTTTTCTTTAAACATATTTGCTAAGGTGTTTTCGAGGTCTTCTCTATCATTTTCCTGAATACCAAACACACGTACACTATTTCTCCTTGTATATTGCTCAAGGTCATCGAGTTTTTGCTCGAATTGCCCAGTTACTATTTCAATTCGTTTCTCACATTCTTGCTTAATTATGCTTAGTTTTTCATCTAATTTACTGAAAACTTTATCCACAATTTTGGTTATGAATTCCTCGTTAACGATAGCGAGCACGGTTTCATTTATAATTTCTTTAACTTCAGCTTTTGTTTCTCGAGTTAGTCCCATTTTGCTCACAATTTTAGCCCGACTATCACTTTAAATGAATAATTTGTTGTACACTGTTCCCTATTGTAGAAAAACACTTGAGTAACTATTTGCCAAGAGCAGCACAGGCACACACGTCTACTCGCCGCGAAGCATCACAGGCTGTAATTGTAAATTTAGTTGCTAATTGTTAGTAAAGATATTATTATGTATTTTTAGAAATGAGTTAGTCATAATAAACTGATTAAAGTCCATCAGTCATAATAGTAATCCCTAAATATGTTTACTTTATACAGTGAGCACCAAAAGTTGGAACATACCAAATAAAACCGAAATGAATGTTTTTTTCTAAAAATCCCGAAACACGTCAATTTTCTTTTTTAAAAATACACATTGGAATGTCAAAATAATTTTCCGGCCTTCATTTGTTTGTAAGTGATGACGTCATCAGTATTTTTTTTAAATGTCAACCCCCATTTTTTTCGCGTTTTTGATACATCTTTCAATTGCTTAAATGACAGTATAAAAATGTTGATACCTTACATAAGAAAATTTTCGAGAAATAAATTATTTAATGTTTAATAAACACATTCTTAAGAAATGTTAAACATGGTTTAATGGTATTAGTATTGATAAAAGAGAATCAAAGGTACCAAGAAACAAATGCCCGTAACATAAACAAGTGCCCACAAGTTGTCAAATATTCAGAAATGTTAATCCCAATTCCCATGCACCTGGTATTTTTTCTTCCTTCCATAGTCTATTATAATATCTTCAGTAGTATTTGTCGTCCACTTATCCCCATATTTTTAATTATCTCCGTCGTAATTCTATCGCTGCTTGGAGCTTTTCCATACTTCAACACTTTTATCGCTTCCATTAATTCTTCCATCGTGATCTCCTTTCTATTTTCTTCTCCTTCAGTAACCCTTGCGGTTCCTCTATCGTCGTCCTGTGGGTTTTCTAGTTCGTGTTCCGTTTCTGCTATAAGAAGCTTTTGGAAGTACTCTTTCCATCGGTTCATGATCTCTCCTTTTTCATTTTTAATTCCTATAGTTTCTACTTTTCCATTTCTCTTTAGGCTTTTTAATACCTTGAAGAACAGTTTTTGGTTCCCTTTACTATTCTTTTCCAGTTTGTCTCCAAAATCCTTCCATGCCCTTTGTTTAGATTCTCTAACTATCTTCTTCACTTCCTCCCTTTGTTTCTTATATTCTTCATACTTCTCTTCTGTTTTATTGCTTAAGTATTCTTTCCATTTTCTTTTCTTGATTTTTACCTGTTGTTTAATCTCTTCCATGAGGCCGTTTGTTTCTTACTTCTGTTCTCTTTGTACGTTCCGCATACCTTAATGGCTGCCTCCACCATTATGTTTCTAAAAAATTTGCACATATCTTCCGTTTGGGCACTATTTAATTCGTTTTTCCTCTTCGTTATCTCACTTTCTACTGCTTCTTCGCATCTTCTTGCTATATCTTCATTCCTTAGTTTGTAATTTCTTAACCATTCTTTTCTTATCTTTTTTCCTTCTTGTCTTCTTGTAGGTTCTCTTCCCCGTGTTTACATTTAATTTCGCCTACTACCAGGAAATGGTCGTTGCCAATCTCAAATCCGCTTCTAACTACTATGTCCTTTATTATTGCTTTACTATTCCTCTCTACTATTATGTAATCTATAATGGAGTACTCTCCCCTGCTTGGCACTGCTCTCGTGTATTTGTGGATGTCCTTGTGTTGATAAAAGGAATTTGCAATTATTAAATCGTACACTTCACAAAAATCCAGCAGCCTTCTTCCGTTGTTATTTCTTATTTCTTCTCCAAATTTGCCAATCACTTTGTATTCTTCATCTCGTTTCCCCACTCTAGCGTTTAGGTCACCCACTACATTAATCCTTGCTGTGGCCGCTTCTACCTCTAGACTTAACTGCTCCCAGAATTTGTCTTTTTCTTTTTTTTTTTGTTTACTTTACAAAATTTAATTAATAATTAATTATAATAATTGTTAGTTAATTAATAAACCTGTGTTTTAGAAGTGGCCCTAGGGAAATTGTTCTTGGAAGTATCTAATAAAAGTAATACACACCGTGGCAATTTTATTCACAATGGTTTATTTACAAATAGTACAACGGTACAACAGTCACAAACAGTGTGCATATCAGAAGTTTAATAAAACAGTAATAACGCATACCTACACTAGCTGTTAGAGTCTATGCTGTTAGCAATCATCTGGCGACAAAGAATCCCAGCTCCCGCGCATGGGCAGTTGAATGCAATTAGCTGTTGTGAGACTTAATTCTTGAGGAATACTTAACACATCCGATAAACTAGACTTGAAAATTAACACGGCAATATTTCTTATTTGTATTTACCCAGCTAGTACCTACACATAGATTAAGTGTGGGTTAAGTTTCTTAATTTAGAGACTCGAGTATTTGCTTTGCGAATAAGGCGAGATTCCCAAGTGGTTTGTTTTAAGAGACGCACAATTAAAGCATACCTAATGACAAATTTCCGATGCTGCTTGCATTCTTCATTACAGAAATAAATTAAAACTTCTGGAAACCATTTGTTCACCTGTGTTTCTGAAAGTTTATATAAATGGTCAACTACATTATATTCGTGTTTAAGCTTTGGATAAATATCTTCAAACACCTTCAAAGTTGTTAGTACCACATTGTTTTCTAAATTTGAGGGCGGGCATAAATTACCTAATTCTAAATTTTTTGCAGTGTGGTAAGCTTTTTGTTTAATAAGCTCTTCAGTGAATTCCTTTATAACCGAGGAACTTTTTAATTCGGTTTCACATTTGTTGCACTTAAATTTTAATAAACATTTGCGTACAATAAATCCCGCAGTATATCTTACGGAACAATTTTGTAGTGAAATATCTTCAAACGACGATTTGTTTATACTAAAATTTTGCAAAAACCGAAGTGGTACAGATGCTTTGGAAGCTGGGATTAACGGTCGAGTATCAAGATGATTAAAAATGAAGTCATTCTGATCTTCTTCACAATTAGAGCGTGCAGTATTTTTTTTTTAAATTTGCACAAAATAGGTGTCTAAACGACAATCTAAAAGATTTGGAAGTAGGATTTTGATCAAGCCCCCCCTTATTTCGGATTACTGAAAAACAATTTTCTAACGCGTCCTGATTTATTCGTCTCGTTAACAAATACACCATCATTTTCTTTTAAATCATTGTATAGTAACAAGATTGCCCTCACTGACCCCATTAGTCCAAGAAAACACGGGGGTACTTTACCAGTAACAGTTTTGGAAGTAGCTAGCACTAGCATCCTCTAAAACTGCTTTTATATGAACGTTTTTATCGGACAGTGGTACACGATTTCTATTCTTTGCGCAAATATTTGAACTAGTACTGGTATCAAATAAATCATTAATGAACTTTACAAATTTTGCAGTAGGTTCAGCAGAAGCAGGAAGTTGACCAGTTGATATTGCCGTTCTGATAGCCGCAGCCATGGAGTTGCTAAATACTTGGATTGCCAATTTACATCTCATTTTTTGAAAGGAATTGGGAGAAATGTGAAGATCTGACAACTTTGATAACGATCTGTCCGTTCCACTCAGTTTATCTATATTGTACACATTTGCGATGACTTTCCACGAAACAAACTCTTGGTTTATGAAAAAGTCGTGTATTAATAACTGATTTCGAATGCTTTTTATAAGATGAGGTACATCGTAAAAAAAGTACAGCTTTTCACCTTCGTTAAAGAACATAGGCTTTTCTACTGTTAAATTGAGTTTAGAGATAGCTGACCTGTTATTATGTCCTTGATCACAAACGGCAGCTTTGACAATAAGACCGCATTGTTTTAATTTATTTAAACACAGTTTAATTAAAGATTCTAAAACCGCTGAATTTGTTGCACTTGAATTTAAAAAATACGCTAATGGAATTTTCCATCGGTGTCATAACCCGGTGACCATTTATGGTCACGAGTGCCTCTGAGGCATATTGTTCTCTTCTGCCCAACTCTCCAAGATCTACGAAACCTTCTATCAGATCATGCTTCTTATTATAATCTAAATTTTTGTTCAGCGCTATTTCATCAAACATTAAGACGCACAGTCGTTGTTGTTGCGTCCACTTTTCAACTTTCATCTTCTGAAAATCTCGGCAAAATTATAATATTATTAAGATACGATTGTAAAGTTGACACACTGGGAAGCGTAATTACTATCTATACTGTTACACAGAACCTCATTGCTCTGTACAGCTGTATGATTAAGAATTATAAAACGCTCAGTTTTGTTTCTAAACTATACTACTACGCAGCGCTTAGTCGTTTGGGTTTTTGTAAAAATTAATTCTCAAATTGCAACTAACCTGAAGCAAAGACTTTGCAAAGACTAGTGTGGGGCGCCCCTCGAACTTTAGGTTAGTTGCAGTTTGAGAATTAATTTTTACAAAAACCCAGTGCACTTATACAGAACGACTAAGCGCTCCGTAGTAGTATAGTTTAGAAACAAAACTGAGCGTTTTATAATTCTTAATCATACTGCTGTACAGAGCAATGAGGTTCTGTGTAACAGTATAGATAGTAATTACGCCACCGGTAAGAATACATCCGTGCTTTTTCAAATTTCTATATGATGACGCAGAAGAATATTAATTATTCATTGCCAAATTTATCATGTCTGGTTCCCAACGTTGCCGATTCTTATGGCAAAGCTGCATTTTAATAAATGTATTTTTGCCATTTTTGCTCTTTTCCGTAGATAGTTTGCTAACATGTTTTCGTAAACGTAGTATTTCTCTTTTCAGTGTTTTTATTTGTTTGGTTTTCTTACCGTTGGCAGCTACTAACGCGTGTTTTTTAGGATTGTTAAAGAATTTCTTGCAACTAACTGTTGGCGTCGGAGTATTTGGGGCTTTGCTATCCGATTTTACAATTTATCACAAGGTAGGGGAAAAACCAACCGAGCCCACGGAGACATCCATAGAAGACGAAGGCAAATTCGGCGTATCAATAATTGTGTAATTTGTGAAACTTTCTCAGACTGTTTGGGAAGAAGTACCTCCCACGTCGAAACCATCTTTTCAGTTGAGCTAATTGGATTATTATCAGATTTCTTTTCTATTGGTTTTGGAATACTGTTCGAATTGAGCCGTTGTTTCAATGGGCAGAAGTTTCAAAGTGATGCTCACAGATCTTTCTCTTTTTCAATTCGCCTGACGACATATCTAATAAATCCGTGTCACCTGAAAAACGTAAATTACCGTTTTTATAATACAATGACATTACTGATATTTTTAATAAGGTAATTGAATAAGTTGTGAAAAACAATATATTTACCTCCGGAATTTAAAACCCACTGTTTGCACCTTTCTTCATCTTTCACAGGAACAGTAAACATGCGGAGACCTGGATCGGTTCGTTGAGTTTTTTCACAATTTTTGAAACAGCACCTATTTCCTGCAGGACGCATTTTGAAATTATGATTAACTAAACTACAGGTTCGTATCTGGCGGGCGGACAAACGTTAGTCGTGACGTATTAGATGCCGTAGAGGCGGCGGGTTTTGAGTTTCTTATCGAGTTAGCCTCCCCCGGAAAATTTTGAAAAATTTCAATCAAAATACACTGTTTGACGCTTTCAATTGACTACCTTTACTGTTTTTTCTGTACGTTTAACATGCACGAATCATATAATTCTGTACGTTCAACGACCCAACCCCAGATCAATTTGATGAAAATACGTAACTTTTTCTTAAATATTTTATTTAGTCTTATAACAATATATCAATTTTCTTAGAACGACTTGATAATGATACATACCGTGGGGTTAATGCAAAAAGAAAGCAACATATGAACAAAAATTTTGTTTATACATTTGACAGATTGTGCTTTCGCGAAAAAATATCTGATTTACTAGTTTCTACGTGCGAAACGTATGAAGAGATCCATGAACGAGTCACCAAAGCGGCCGATGAGTTAGAAGAGAAGTTATTAGAAGAATATGAGGAGTGGCTGAATGGCTTTGCCAGACACAGATGTCAGCTGGAACGATTTTCAAAATTGAACCTGGCCATATACCTTAATACCCGGATGATGGGCCAGCTAAACATTAGTTATTTTAAATATTTATCACGCAATAATAAATAGTTTGTTCGCCATTAATATGTGTATTATTTGCTTTGAAGTCGCTCGGCTGTCATTTATTAATGTGAAGAAATGTCTTTGTCATCTGGAGGGTGCTCTCTTCGCCTGAAATTGTTTTCGTCCAATACCATGTCTTCTTAATCTGAATCTATTTCTTCTTCTTCCTCTTCGTCTGATCTTGGGAGAGCACTTGGACTTGGTGGTGTGTCTCATCCTAGCAACATATCCAAAGTTTCCTTTAAAAAGGGCTTTGATTTTTTTCTTGGAATTTGTTTCATTCCAGTGATGAGAGGATCCGAAGTGAGAAGTAACCTGTTAATAACTTTATACTTTATACCTTTGGCCCTATGCTTTGGGGCATGTACTGTGACGCTACTTTGGTTTTTGGTGCTTTTAAAATCCTCGGTGATACTCGGGCGTCAGATTTTAAGGAGTTTACTCCCCAGCGGCTTCGTTCCTGTTGCGGGAGTCGGAGAAACAAAGACCTTGGTAACTTCATTGAAGAAAAACATGCAATGATAACAATGAAATACAAATAATAAAGTATTTAGTTTATTAAGCACAAAAATATATAATCGGGAAAATACAGAGTTATGATAAAGTATCGCACAAAAATCATATTCTGGTTATTTAATGTTTTTATGGAAAATCCTGAGACCCGTCGATTTTTGTTTTTAAATTGCCATTTAAACAGGTAATTTTAATCCCCCCACCCCTCAACCCCTAGTGCTAGCAACCCCAACTTAAAAAATTTAAATCGAAATATGTCCTTTATGATACCTCTTTTGATAAGTCTTTTTATTCTTAATATAACAAAAAAAGGTTTTTCAAAATCGGTTGATAAATAACGGAGATATTTAACAAACATTACATAACATTTTAATTATTTTGTATTTATTACCTTTATAATGATACTCAGTCTCATTTAATTTAATTAAAACACTGTCGACATTTACATGAACCAATTTGAGCAAATAATTAATAATTTAATTTCTTTCAAGAGCGCGAGCTGTCAATTCGTATTGTAAATAATTGTTGAATCGTTTGTTAGTATAACGCACGCGCGTATTACATCTGTATTAGCAAGCGCGTTAAACAGCTGACATAACGACGTCGACGCTTCCACCAAATATAAATTCAAAGCACTCGTGGATCATTTTAAAAAATTACCATTGTAAGATCCCTATGTTCCGTCTTCCCAGGGACACACGGTATGCAGTGTTTACGTCAGTTTCGTTGTAAAGACCATCCCAGGTTTCGACGCTTAGTGCATCATAGGAAAGTTTAAGACTGTTTTTGTTGAAGCGTCTAGAGATTATTTTTTTAGTTTGCTGTTTCACCACCGAAGAGTTTGAGCAGTGGGAGATAAGCTGCTGCGCACTGTGTGGTCAGATAAACCGCTATGTAATATCTTAGCTGACATACAGTGTGTCCGCGTAAGTTGGCTACATATGGAAAACTTTGTTATTATTGATTTTATGAAAAAAAGTTATTCTTCTTAAAAAGTTCTGCATGTTCTAAAACCCAAAATTCAACCACCAGATATTAAATTATATCAGTCGTATCATAATAAAAATAATTATATCATTTTTGTTCAAGAGTAAAGTACCTTCATTTTTGACCATATTGAAAAAAATTTATAAGAAAAGATGTTATGGATTAAAAATAATTATTAAATATTCAATATTGTTTATTTATAATTAAAAAATATTATTAATTAATTAATGAATTATTAAATGTAATGTATTAATCTTCAAACTTCAACTTTCAATGTTATCGCAGAGAAAATGCAAAAATAATATTTTTTAATTTTAAATAAACAATATTGAATATTTAAAAATTATTTTTAATCCACATCTTTTCTTATAGAAAAATTTCGATATGGTCAAAAATGAAGGTACTTTACTCTTGAACAAAAATGATATAATTATTTTTATTATGATACGACTGATATAATTTAATATCATTCTGATGGTTGAATTTTGGGTTTTAGAAAATGCAGAACTTTTTATGAAGAATAGCTTTTTTTCATAAAATCAATAATTTTTCCATATGTAGCCAACTTACGCGGACACACTGTATATGGAAAATCGTTTATTATTATGTTGTCTATTCGCGTTACAGTGTTTGCTGAAATTCTTGTTTTTTTTAAGAATTGTGGGGTAAAGGTTGTAGGTCGACAGTATATCTAGAAAAAATATTCTATCCTTGTTGGTTGTGTCGAGGTCAACGTTAAAGTCTCCACATATGCAGATCTTGTTTGGCTTTATTTTATTCTTTAGTGTATGTAGAATATCCTGTAGAGTTGTAAAGAAAGTTTTTATGTTGCCGGTAGGGGCTCGATATATATTAAGAATAATCGTGTTCTGAGATTTCTATTCCAAGGCACTGATTTCGATATCTAATTCTTTACTGTTGTTTTTTAAATTGGGAAGTTCATTGTAAATGATGCCTTTTTTTATTAGAATGCATGAGCCACCGTGTTTCTTTTTTGTCCGTGTAAAGCAGGACGCTAGTTCGTAAGGTTCTATGTAAACAGAGTTTTCCTCATATTCTTTAAGTCAGTGCTCTGTGACTGCTAGCACATCTGGAGGAGCTATAGATTGAATAAAGACTTCTATCTCCGCTGTCTTACCTCTCAGACTTTGAATGTTAGTATGTAGAACATTTAGCATGTTGGGTTCAGGGTTTTTTGTTTCTGCAACTAGTGTCGGATGTACGTTAATGGGGAGTAAGCAGCTATAATTTCGTGGTGTACGTGCAGGGTATGTAGGTTTTCCTGTAGTTATACTGCAGATCTTTTCTGCAATGCAAGTTGTTTGTGGGATGCAGCAGGCTGCAATATATTGACCCAGCTTTATTTTCCCGTTATGCGTTATATGTGAGGAGAGTACCATTGTCGTTGAAATCCGTTCTTGTGAAGCGTGAGAAAAAGGGAAGAATGTTTACATGATTGAAGAGTTTGGAGGAATTCCATATAATGTTATTAAAGGCGTCAATATGTACATTGTCTTTGCACCCTGTTTGGAATGAATCGGGTATAGTGGCCAGGATAGTATTAGTGAGTTTAGTACACTCGAGTATCTTGTGAAGTTGTTCTTGAAATACAGATGCGTTAGTGGCTTTGTGTACATCGTTTGATCCCTCAATTATGATTATGAATTCCTTTTTAGTGTAGTTGAGAGCTAAAGAACATGCATTATCAGTAATTTGGCTGAAGGTAGCGTTTGGTTTACGTATCATCTGCTAGGATAAGTAGTTTCGGTCCTGAATTGGTCATACTTGGTTTTTTATTTGGAAGTGGTGTCGATGTCACTTGTTTCATAGCTGTCGGGGAAAGAGTTTGGGAATCAGGATGACATTGTTTAGGATGCGATGGAGGTATATCGTACAGAGTACTTAGAACGTCCGTTTGAGTGGCATTGTGTTTTGATCTAGTTATTGTTTCTGATGACGTGTCGCAAAACGATGAATTAGAGTTATTTGCTTCATTTAAATAGTTTTAAAATTCTTGAGTTTTTATATTGAGAGCATTTTTATGAGAAGTTACACGTTTTTGAAGCAGTAGAATTTGTTTCTTCTGTTCATGGATGGTTTTTAGTAATGCTTCTTCCATTTCAGTATTGTCCTCCATCATAGAATTTATTAGAACTGTTTGCTTTGTATTTCGAGAATGAAGAGCAGCTCTGTCTTCGGTTAGGATTAGTATATTATTTTTTCATTTATCTAATTCAGATGTTTGGATTGTTGTTGTGATAGGCTCACAGCAATACACCTTGTAGTTATCCACAAACAACCACAAATAGTTTTCTTTCAAGGCAGCTTTTGTGATAGATCGAGGTGCAATTGATGCATACATAGTAGCTGTGTTCCTTTTTCTTGCAACATGTGAAATTGTTTCTGTGTTTTATTTGATTTCCTGCCATTAGGGATAAAGAAGTTACTACCTCTTGTATTTCTATATGCGCCTAGATATGTGAAACTGTACTTCAGGTATGTCTATGGTTTTGGGTTTACTCTCTATGGTTTTGGGATCACCTTCTATGGTTTTGGGTTCAATTCTATGGTTTTGGGTTAACTGGTCTGACACTCATGTCTGACACTTCTAGTAGAGAGGTATTTTTTCTATGGTTTTAAACTGAAATGAAAAAATGAAAAATAAAAAAGAAAAATAGCTTACATTTATTATCGAACAATTTAAAAGAAATTAGCTCTAATGCCCGGTTTCTGGAAACAAATTTATGAAACCCATAACTTATGTATTCCATAAACAGCGAATAAGGCACTCTAATGACATTAGGTCACGTGATCAAATTTCGTATAGGCCAATTTGCGCCTTCCACGAGGATCACGTGATACGTCATGGACTGCCTTATTGACTGTTTATCGAATACATACGTTATGGGTTTCATAAATTTGTTTCCAGAAACCGGGCATAAGCCGGGTAAAAGCTTGTTTAAATTATTTAAAAATGATTTAATATAGAGTCTAAAAAGTCGGTTAAAACACTATAATTATTCGAGCACATTAAAGTGGAATTCACACTCATGCATTTCCATGCAGCAACTGAGATGCCGCAGTTAAAATGCATATACTTATGCATTCACACTACGCATTTTTTCGTGTAATTTTTGATGCGCAATGAAATGCACAGTTTAGAACTTGTTCTATTTCTTTGCAGTTTGTTGCTGCAATTCTAGTAATTTTCTAGGGATATTCGTATTACCAACTTGCTTGTTTGTTTTGTAAGTTTCTTCTGTTGCTAAATATCTTAAAGTGATAGTTAACCTATCCCTAGCAGAAATAGAATTTCTAAATCTGGTATCCTCTTTGCTAATATCGTTTTCTATTAGGTTTAGGAGAATCTGGAAAGCACTTTCATCCATCCTCACAAAATTAGTGAAATTGTCCTTATCGAGCACCGCCAATTTATTATGGAGTAGATGAATATTTCCTTGAAGACTATTTTCACGTTCTTGTATCCAAGGCCTACCCACCACCGCCTTTTGCTTGATAAAAGAGATGCAGATAGGGGAGATTTACATTTCCAAAAAATTAAAAGTAAGTACCTACAAATATTCTCGATGTGTTTTGCATGCGTTTCATAAAGTTAAATTAAAATAGTAACGAGTAATTATTTCAAAATCATTAATTGAAATTTGCATTTTTATAACTTAAACCGACCACGGCCCGAACAACTTCGGCTTTGCTCGAAGTGGTGTGACGTCACTACATCCCATTGTCGGTGGTTGTCCGACGCGTCTGTGCTAGTATTGTCATTTCCATATATTACAGCAAAACAAAACAATATTTTAGAGTATTTTTCTTAACAAATTTCATTTGCGATGGCTGGTGTTTTTGTTAGAGCACAAAGTGACAATTAAATAAGACGATTTAACGCAACTTACCTCTTCCGAAATTGCTTCGTTAAAGCGCTATCTAACACCAAAGATCTTCAAAAAATTTCTATTTTTTTAAATAACAAAAGATTGTTTTTAGCGATTAGGATGAAATTTGGGATGTGATTCTTTACTGGAAAAAGGTGTTTTTTGACATCATTTTTTTGTTCAGGAGTGTCGCGTAAGTGGTCAAAGGTTGATCATCCACAGTCAAATAAGCTCATATCTTTTTAACAGTTCACCCAATAGTTTTTTGCAGAGAGACATTCTTATTTCAATAATTTTTTGTTTGATTTCGGTATCTGCCATAGTTTAGGCTGAAAAAAATATTTTGATTGGCCGCAGTGCATTTCCTAAAACAGATGTAGTAATCTAGTTGTCCCGTATGTTGAGAAATAAATGACGAAGAGACAATTTGATATAAAGTTTATTACCAGCAAGTATGTAAAGGGTAGCGCAAAATAATCTGAACCATTTCTGAATCAAAGAATCACACCCCAAATTTCATTCTAATCGCTAACAACAATCTTTTGTTATTTAAAAAAATTGAATTTTTTTGAAGATCTTTGACGTTGGATAACGCTTTAACGAAGCAATTTCGGATAGAGGTACCCGGAATCTGTGGTTAAGCTATGGCACCATATTTTAGAGACACCCTGTATATTAGCTTTCAATTTAAGTGGCATCAATAATGGGTGTATCTAAATATGCATGTCCAGTGTTTTTTCTCTACTTTACAGCATTAGTGCGGGAAATTGACATTTCCGATCGTCAATTGCGTGCGCGGGTATCTAGTTTCTAGTTGTCGAGTACAAAAAATACTTTGTTGGGTGTTTTAATACTTGTATTAGTACACATAGGTACAATACAGTATTTATAAGATTTTTTAGAAACTTCTGCCATCTTTTCACGCGCTATGTTCAAAGGATGCTTTGGAATACTAAAATCACACCATAAGATGCATGCACCTGACCGCACAGAAACGGACAGAAACGGATGCAGTGACGTCGCTTACGTGGACATCACAAAATGTGACGTCAGCCACGTTTACGCGGTACTTTGAAAAGCGTGAACTTCAATGTGTTATATCAGTGTAATTAGGTCACTTATAATTTTTTTGATTCGCGATATCATTAAGTTTACTCTTATATTATGTATAAATTATAAAAAAAATATGTAAATCTCCCCTATTATCAGAAGCAAAACAATTTCTTCGAAATCCATTGTAAAAATAGCAGGAACAACAGTTATCCTTTGAAATGCTGTTTACATAGGATTACCAACATTATATTATAACTAACAGTGTTGATTGGTAAAAATAAAACATCCCTGTAGTGATTTTTCCACTGCATTTAAAGTTGCACGAGTGTGAATGCATGGGCATTTTTGGAGTTGCGCATTAAAACTTGCAGCAGGTGATGCAGCAACTAAAGGCACGAATGTGAAGCCTACTTAACAACACTCTCAACATACCTCCATCTCAGCTTAGAATATGGATAAAGCAACGAGTAGCCAAGTGTGCTACCAACATATCACAGACATATTTTTTTTTCTCTATCTCCATCTTTAACACAAAGAAACTGATCTACCCATCTTTGTTGTACCCCAGTGTCAAAACCAAGGTCAAAACCTTCAACAAAAATGCAAACATAACCTTTATTATTACATGTGTGTCAAGCAGTGTCAAGTGTAATGAAGGTAAATAAGTGTTTGTATACATTGTAAAGTGATTGCAGGATGTTTAAGACAATATTATCTTCTTGCGAATAAAGGATTGTGTAGAGTACATTGTAATACCTTCCGTTTTTGTTGTAACTGAAACAAGACATTTTTTGAAACCAAACAGGAAAGTTCATGGTTCATTCCTTTGGTGTTTGTTGTAGTTAACACAATATTCTTTAGAAACGTCGATTTTATATTACATTAGTAAACCTAACCTGTGATAATAATGCTGCAAGGGGCAAGGTTCTTGTCGGTGTACCCTTCTTTGATTGCCATCG
Source organism: Hemicrepidius hirtus (assembly GCA_963082805.1). Classification (NCBI taxonomy): domain Eukaryota; kingdom Metazoa; phylum Arthropoda; class Insecta; order Coleoptera; family Elateridae; genus Hemicrepidius; species Hemicrepidius hirtus. The sequence goes on along the minus strand of OY720161.1, from coordinate 29,230,858 downwards.
ATATAAGACGATAATAAACTGAATAAACATATCGATTCGAAAAAAGGAAAGACCTGAAGCATGGATTTCAAATCTAAACGGAGATAACGTGATATGAACAGTAAAACTGTTTAGTTTGTAACAGGTAGTACCTAAATAATAGTAATGGTTGTAAGATATTGTTACGAATTTCGTTATCTGTTCATCGATAGGTAAACCACCAAAATAACAAAAAAAACCCGGATTGCATTCCCACCTTATTCCCACACAGAATATGGTTTATAAAATATAAAAGACCTAGACCAGTATGCAATTTTGAACAATATTCCAGAAGATAATGCAGAAGAGTAGAGAGAGTAAGATATATTATCTATTTTTGCATGTAGGTACTATTTCTCTCATAGTTTTATACTAATATACATTACATAGCAATTCGGTATTATCGTAGAAGTAACAGCAGGTATTTATCATTTCATACACGTACAATATGAAAGTATGCTATATTGTACATTGATTATCACTTGGAATCAATCTTATTTGTGGGCAGAAGCTTCTTGTTAGTTAGGTAAAGTAAATGCTGAACTAAGAGGAGCATCTACATGTTCATGAAACTATAGTGACCAAAAACAAGTCTTGATCGAAACGTACCTACCAAACTACAAGATATGTATCTGCTTTTGATTTAAATTTTATTAGTATCAATATATCTGTAGGTACTAAATATAATATAACTTTAGCAGTAGGTATAACAGTTAGTTAGAGTAGTACTTTGATGCAGCTAAGAGCAAAATAAATGTACCTAACAGTTTGCACTTAAAGGAATGTTTCATCAAAGCTTAGTTTTTAAATTTTAGAATGCTTATTACAATGCCGAAATACGTATAAAGCAAAATAAATATTGTTATTCCAGTTAAAATCGATATTTTATTTGATATTTATATTTCTATGCTTATTACAATGTTTAGTTAGTTACAAATTATTTGAATATTGTATTACTATTTCACCAACTACAGACCTATCATTGTTTAATAGTTGTGTTGTTAAAATCAGACAATTTATATTTATGTAAGTAGATGTGTATTGTAATCTTAATACAGAGATGATAAATACATGTGAATGAATGAATACATTGACTTCAGACAGCGGAAAAATATGCTAAACTTACATTCTTTGAGTCCCTTCTGCAAAAAACTATTATTAAATTAAAAAAAAATTAATTTTATTTAAAATAAAATACTGAATACTGGTTATTAGTTTTTAAAATGTAAAGCTATTATCTAATGTCCAATTCGTTATGTCATTAGGTCATTGCAAGTCATGCAAGCCGATCTCCCTACTTCCAATATTAGAGAAGAAACGTAACAGTATCAAAAGTACGAAAACTTATATACTAAAAAGAAGCATTGCTTGTGTACCATTTAAGAAGACAATAGACAGAACTTCCGATGTTTATAAAGTTAATAAATTACATAGCAAGTATTAACTTAAGGTATTAACAAAACATTGTCAATACTTGGATCACGATATAACATTTGCATTATTAAACAGTTGAGGTGCAAACCTCCCCTGGACTTTCCAATACTAAAAGTAAACACTTCGTTTTTAGCATTCAACAGTATTTCGCAAGGCAGCATAGGAAATCATTTGAACGCCTAGCTAGAAAAACGAGACTATACGGTTTCGATATGAACAGAAGAAAGACACACATTTATTTGTAGGTACCGGCTAAAATTACAGCTGGCGAAGCCGGACGATAGCTACCGACTGACGATCCGTTTCCATCAGAGTCCAACCTAAATAGTCAAAATTCACGAATTTCTCACCAACCGTACATTTTAGCCATATGAATGCCTCATACTCTTAGATCATACATCTTATACTATGTGATAGACAATTAAATTTTGCATTCAATTATATGATAATATATAGGGGGTTCCATTTAAAATAACAAACTTGCTTATTGTACTGTGGAAAGCAAACGCCCTGTATACGTGATATAAATTTAAGCCTGAGTTATATTATACTTTTTTCAGCTAGAAACTTGGCCAAGTTTCAAAACAAGTTTGATACTTTTTTCAACTTAAAAAGTTGTTTAAAACTGTTGTAATCGCGCATGTTGTAGTTACTACTTTTTACACAGCCGCGGTGCTTTAGCTATTCAGTGTTGCCAACGTCCAAAAAAATATTTATCAGTTTGTGACATAAAAGTTATGTATTTCTAACCTAAATAAAACATCCTAAAATTTCATCTGCCTTCAATGGATTTTCGACGTTTTCGAAGACAGAAACTATTGCGAATTTGCACATAAATTATTAACAAACACGGAAAGATTTTGGAGGTTACGTTCTTTGATCAAATCGAAGTTGGCAGTACACATACTTTGCGCTAGTGCGCAAGTCTAGGTTAAAACTTGGGCAGAAAATAGCTCCCGACCAAGTTTGGAAACTAGTTTCTAGTCATTTCTAGAACGACAACTTGGTTGCAAATTTTCTGAATTACATTACACAAGTTTGTAGAAATCGTTCTAGTATGAAACTTGGCCAAGTTTCTAGCTGAAAAAAGTATAATGTAACTCAGGCTTTAGGAGAATGCAGAGCTATAACCTATACTGAAGAAGTTTTATATGGGCGCCACAGTGAAATTCTGTCATTCCTCAAAAAACAAAAATGTAGCTAATACCAAGCTGCATAAGTGTAGAAAATTTAAACAAAATCCTGTTGCCAATTTTTTTGTAATAATTTTTCAAAAATTCAAAGTTTTTGGAAGAGCGCCGTTGCGACCGTTTTTGGATTTACTAAATATTATAAATGTTTTTCATGGTGTAGTACCGCCAAAGGGCTTTCAAACAAGTTGTTGCGGAACCTGATCAGAACACTGGTTTTTGAGTTATGGGGCGTTAAAGTCGAAATTTTTGAAAAATTCATAGCGGCCGCCATTTTGAAGTTAGAGAATTCGGTAAAAAACTGTTTCCCTTGAATTATGGTATTCTTTCATATATATTCCATACTCAGATTTTCAAAATTCCGATTCTGAAGAAATTGCTACCAAAAAAACATGCCTACTTCCGCTTCCGGTTTCGGATTTTTTTGAAAAGCTTATTTTGTCAATGAATTTTCGATATACCCCTTCATTTCAAATTTCATCAAAATCGATTCACTAGTTTTTGCGTTAGAGGCGTCACATACACACCCACCCACAGACAGAAATTTTTTGCTTCAGTTTGACTATCTAATCCCGATCCAATGTCGACAAAACCATGATATTTTTGGCCATCCCACTCTATCATTTGTCGAATGCTCATTTCATCGAGTACCATTTTTGAATGGTTCCGGGATGTGGCAACAGATGATTAAAATGTTTGCGGGCATAACTATAGGCTTTTGCTGAATAAAAGTGCAAGGTTAATGCGAAAGCCCGTATGTTTGGGGAATATTTAGCATTTTTGGCCTTCACTTGTCTCCCTATCATGTCTTTCATGGAATCAGGAACACCTTCCTATAATTACAATTAAATTAGACAATAATTTATTAGCTATAAAATTGCGATAGCCCCTGTTAAGTGTAGTACAATTATCAAAATGTTTAATATTTTTTCAGTTGCATCTTATTTAAAAGTTTCTACAAGAAAAAATAGAAGTTTGATTGACATGTAAATATTATGTAGATAATAATTATGTATAATGTACTATATTGTATGTATAATGTATATAATATATAAGATGTTGCAGACTAAATTCTTCTTGAATTGCCGTTCTTGAATCGAGCATTGGTGATGCTGTACCTATATATTCTGGTTAACCTTTGGCAATAAAGAAGTTTGTGGCTACCAGGAAAATGTGTTGTCTGTGGTAGTTTCATTGCTTCCCACAAAGGGGTCGGGGTGTCTTGTAAAGGGGGTGTAGTGTATGTAGTCAAACACATTTTAGATTAAATTAAATTAAAAGAAATTAACCAACCATCATTTCTTCCGAAGCCTCTTGGGATAATAAATTAGACCGTCTTAAATGTTCAAGTAGGTCTTTAAATGAATCAATACGTGTTATGTCTTCACCATTAATGAAACCACTGTAGATAATTAAACACTCCTTTATTACAAATAAAAACAGGCGGTAAAATAAAGCCCTTGAAGCCACTGCTTCGTACAAAGAATACAAGAAGACAAGGCCACGGCTCCTGGAAGCATGCCCTGGGCGATTGCCGCATATAGGGGAGACCCAGGCAAGAAGAACCACTTTATTTTAAAATTGAATAGTAGATTTATTGACAGTGCAATTGTTACCATTTTTTATATATTCTTAGATCAGTATGTGAATGATTTTTCTATCACATTAAATTCCTATAATTGTAATAAATAATATTATGTATAATAAATATTTAAGAAAATGAATTTGGTTCTTTTTGCCCCACCCCCGTGGGCAAAAAGAATTATCGTTTTAGGCAAAAGGAACCACCTCGGGAAAGATGAACCATATTAACAAAACACATTGTACATCAAACTGTTTATTACATAATCATTTCAAAAATTTCAAATACAATGATTTTTATTTAAAAACGTAAAAATTCGAACTGAAAGGCAAGAAAGCAAAAAGGATCAAAATAATAAAATTGTAACTATGCCTATTCTTCTAACCAAGCGAATGTAAGTATAACAAGTGACGACTAAAACTTATGGGCTGTGTTTTAGAGCTTTCGTTTTACGGATGAGACAACCGACTTCTGACAACAATCGCAAATGAAAACTCCGGTGCTGTAATCTGCACAAAGTTTGTGAGCCCACTGAGAGCAAATATTGCATTCAATCCACTGTTCTCCGGGCTTAGAGTTGCCAAAAACATCAGCGCACAAAATACATGGGACTGAATTTTCCTCCGGATTATTTTTTTCGACTGGTGGTTTTGGATACTTTACTTTAGGAACAGGGGATGTATCCCCAATTTTGCGCTTCACTGTTTGTTTTTTAGTGTTTGGGGCTTTGCTCCTAATGTCTTCTTTGACTGGGGTCGATGTCAAGATTTCGGATTTTTGTGTTTTTCTTGTTGTTGTCTTTTACACACGTTTTGTACATTTTGGAATTACATGAATATCAATTATTTTAATTTTCGCCCGTTTTAGGGGTTTTGCACAAATGCTTTGGTTTTCGTCTAAAGGTGTTACAGAACTATCTTTGTTCTCAAGTGGGCTCATTTTGGAAGTAGATGGCAACGAGCTCCATTCTTCCGATATGGGCACGTCAACGTCAGCTGTAGCAATAGATTTCGTGCCGGAGGTTGATGGCACATTTATGTCGACATTGAGGAGCACATTGTGCTGTGATGTTGATGGTAATTCTGCAATCTCAGACGATATAGAGGACATGTTTAGTTGAGAACTGATGGAAGAAGAATTCAACACTAAGCTGATATCTGCATCTACTGCATTATCAACTTCAGTTACTTGGGCTGGCAAGAAGTCGTGGTCTGAAAAAACATCTATGTTGCAATCACTAATACCGGTCTTAACGAATCCTTTGATGGCATTATTTGGAACAGCTGCCTTGAGGTATGCAGGGGTAAATATCTGACCTATTTCATAGAATGTTACATGTTGAGCTGGATGCGTTTTCTGCCACTTATCAATTTCCACTTGAAAGTATTTTCCAAAAGGTCCATATACAGCAACGTCTAAAGGTTGTAATTTATGCGTTGTATGAGGAGGCACGGTTAGTAGGACGACATTATTTTCTGAAGCATAGTCCAATACTTGAATAGATCTATGCGTGGAATGATTATCCATTATTAATAGACATTTATTTTCTTTATTTGGTCTTACACTTTCCACGAAAAACTTCATCCATTTTAAGAAAGCCTCACTACTAACCCATCCATTATCCGTCACTAAATCTAATGTTCCCGGGGGCATACCATTTAAAAATCTTGGATTTCTTTTCTTTCGAGGGAAAATCAGTGTGGGGGGAATAAATTTTCCCGTCGCAGAACAACAAAAAAGAGCCGTTATTAATGTGCCTCTTTCTGATGAAGATACGCATCCTACTTGCTTTTTCCCAGCAATAGATATTACTTTGGGTGGTTTTTTGGCGGACGTTTGTATGCCGGTTTCATCAACATTGTAGATGTTGTCAAGTTTAACATTATATTTGTCGATTACTATCTTCATATTTGAAAAAAACCGTTCTACCTGAGGCCTATTAAAACCCCGTGCTCTTGCAATACTTGTAGGCTCTGGTTGGCGCAAACTTAAGCCAGGATGTCTCCTCATAAAATTAGCATACCACTGTCCGCCAGCCATCTGATTTGTAAACGGATGTTTAATTTTATTTTTTTCAGCATATTGGTATGCTAGTTCACATAGGTCCTTTCTGGTAAGACCATAAAAGCGCCCATCTAATTCTGTGATATGTTCAACAAATTCGTTTTCCTCCTCCTCTGTAAATACTGCTGTGAATCTTCCTAGGCACTTCTTTGCACTGTTCTTTTTTACGTGTTTCTGAAGAGTGGAGTATTTAATATTATATCTAACAGCAGCTTTGTGAATCGAAAGCTGCTTTGTTCCGACACTTTCTATAGCATTTGCCATATCCTCTTCAGTCCAAGAACTTCCTCTATTAGTTTTCCTTTTATAACGATAAACCATCTGGAAAAACCTAACGTTGTAGTACAAATCTTTGTGCGGGCAAAAGGAACCATGGTTCCTTTTACCTGGCCCCTTTTGCCCAAAATACAACGTTACAATGTATTTCATTTTCAATGGTGTAAACATACTAATTCAAGTGAAAAAGTGAGGTTATGTCTTACCTCGATTGCCGCTCTATGCCAGAATATCAAAAACAATGATATAAATGCGGGTACTGCCGCTTAGTTTCACAGCTGAAAAACTATGTATATACTATTTCACATAGACCGCAACGAAAACACTCTCATACACCTTTAGATTACATTAAAAACGTTTATATGACTGGATACGATTAAACACTGGACCTTACAGGATACGAATACACCGTTGCCAGACTGACCTAGCTTTTCTGAGAAAAATCATTCCACTGGTTCTTGATGCCTGCTAGGTTCTCTTTGCCCGGGCTTCCCCTACGTTCACCGGATCTATTTCGTTTTCCGTTCATCGGATATACCAAAATAAGTTTCTGCAATCGTCTGTTCTTTACTGTTACTACTTTAAGTTTCTTTCGTTGGACATCTATTGTTTTATGCACTATTTCTAAATTTCGTTTGCATTTTCTGGGACTAGAAAAATGCTCAGGCTCTAAATCCCCTATATAGCGAGGAGAAGTAATAGAAAATGCTGAAGAGGTGGATGCTGTTTGTTCTAAAAAAAATCAAATAACAATTGGCACCATCTGGGTAAATTAAGTCTTGTTCTATTTAGTACACTGATCGAAATATTAGATAGGTACTTATAAATAAGTAGGTACATACCTTCAGAAGATGTGATTGCACTAGAGGAAGTGGTAGCTGTGATCGGATTTACAGGGAGTGGTTGTTTCTCAACTTCTTTTTTAAACAAAGTTCAATCATTTTAATACAAAGTACCTACTTCAAGATAAGTAATACATACCTTCAGTAGATCTGATTGCATGATTAAAACTAGAGGAAGTGGTAGCAACAACAGGATTTGCCAATGAACGAAGTGGTTGCCTCTCAACTTCTGTTTTAAACATAAAGTTCAATTTTTTTAAGGTACTTACCTATCTACGTACATAAAGAAAACTCATACATACCTTCAGAATACGCGCTTAGAAGATTAAAACTTGAGGAAGGAATGGGGACAAAATAATTGCGTAACGTTGGAGTTTTGCATGCGCTAATGTAGGTATACCGGATTTTGATCCAAATATTGTTCTCAACGGCTCATGATCTGTTTGGAGAATGAACTTTCTTCCATATAAAAACTTGTGAAATCTTTTAACAGCAAATATTAATGCTAATGCCTCTTTATGCACCTGTGCGTAGTTTCTTTCTTGTTTATTTAGCGTGCATGACGTGAAAAGAACTGCTCTCTCTTCTCCTTCTACTATTTGACTTAGCACTGCACCCAGACCATACTGTGATGAGTCTGCTGTGACAATAGTTTGTCTTGACGGGTCATATATAGTTAATGCTTTGCTATTAATTAAAAGCTCCTTACTTCGTTCAAATGTGTCTTGACATACACGATTCCACTTAAAAGCGACATCTTTTTGTAATAATTCATAGAGTGGTTGTATTTCGGACGACAGCATAGGTATGAATTTTGAATAGTAATTCAGCAACCCTAGGTATGCTCTGAGTTCCGTTAAGTTTTTTTGCTACAGGAGCGTCTTTTATGGCCTTTACCTTAGCTTGCATTGGCCTTACGCCTCCACTATCTATAGTGTGACCTAAAAATTCTACCTTCTCTTTTAAAAATACAGACTTATTTTGATTAAATCTAATATTATGCATATCCAGACGACCTAATACTTTTTTTACATTTTCCTTACAATGATCTACATCTTTTCCCGAGATGATTAAATCATCAAGATAAACTCCTACATTTTTGATTCCCTTTAAGACTTGTTCCATCATTAACTGAAATAATGCTGGAGCACTCGACACACCATACGGTAATCGTGTATACTGATATAATCCGACATATTAATTGTTAGCAAATGCTGTGACGACTCATTAACTTTTAACTGTAGGTAGGCATTACTCAAATCTATAATTGTGAATACTGAAGTACCTGGCAGTGTTTGAAAAATATCTTGCAACTCCGGCAATGGATAATAATTAGTTCGTAAAATAGGATTAAGCGTCTTCTTGAAATCTACACATACTCTAATTCCTCCATCTTTTTTTGGAACTACTACTATAGGACTAGCTAATTCTGCCTGAGTTGTTGGTTTTAATATTCCTTCACTTACCATTTTTGTGATTTCTTCTTCGACTTTACCCCTTACAGCGTATGGTACAGTATACGGTTTGTGGAAAACAAAAGTGACATTTTCTTTTAAGACTAATGTTGCAGTATATCCTTCAATTGCTTGACTTCTATCTAGACTGAATACCCTTGGAAACTTATTTTTGAATTCTTCTACGATTTCTTCCTTTGTGACAGAACAAATAATGGAATTTGACTTATGACAAGGATTGACATTCCTTAATGACGACCTCCATGCTGGTTGCGTTTTATCAAGCCATGTACGACCAAACAATGGTGAAAAATCTACATCAGTTTTTATAATTATTAACGGTAATTTAAAGATTTTGCTATCTATTTTAACATCTACAATTATTTCACCTATTATTGTAAGTTGATTTCCGGCTACAGTTTTAACTCGACTATTACATTGCTTTAGATTTGATTTTAAATTAAATAGATACCGATTGAAATATTGTTCTGACATGATGCTTATACTAGCACCTGTGTCGACTTCCATACTTACAACCTTATTGTCGATCTCCACATTTAACATAACTGGATCCGACCTGACATTTTTAACTACATTGACCTGCTCGTGACTATCTAACTGATTTACATGTAAATTGCAGAGAGTATATTCCTCTTCGTCTTCATCCTCTTGCAGTGGTTCTTCCTGGTTCTCTTCCTCCATCCAGTTGACTCCTCTCGACCGACACATTTTGGATGTATGACCTGACCTTTTACACAAAAAACACATCCAATCTCTTGCTGGACATGTTGTACAATTATGGAACCGTCCACACCTATAACACCTGGCATATTGACGTGACTGACTTATACCTGTTTGATAATTTCTTCCATTTGACATGGTGGGCTGGTAACCCGCTTGCTCACTTGTTTTTCTTGGTTGAGTTACATTCTGCTTGACTTTGTTTACAAAGGATTGTTGAAGTTCTAAACTCTCTTGCTGCACCACTTCTTGAGCTAATGCTATTTGACATGCCTTATCAAATGATACATCCGTTTCAGCAAGTAGCCTGTCCTGAATCTTTTTATTAGTCAATCCGCATACGAATTTATCTCTTAATGCTCTACTTATAAAGTTTCCAAATTCACATACATTCGCCTGTTCCTTCAGTTTGCCAATATATTGAGAAATGGACATTTCTCCTTGACTGATTTTATAAAACTTATATGTTTCAACTATCACTAACCTTTTTGGAGCTAATCTTTCTTCCAAATAGTTTTTTAGTTGTACATACGACTTAGACGACATTTTTTCAGGTTCTATTAGCGTTTTCAGGAACTTATAGGCTGCACTTCCAATAAGTGTGATAAATAAATCCACTTTTTCACTCTCCTCTACTTTATTGCATTTAAACAGGTGTTCCATTCGTTCTAGGTAACACTCGATGTCCATTTTATTTAGATCCAACGGCTCAATACTTCCAATTATCGACATTTTGACTTCCCTTTTATTTTTGACTGGTACGACTATAATGCTTTAGGTAGCTATGACTTTATGACTGACTTCACACTTTACTTTTTATTAACATCGATCATTTTTTCCAATTTTTTTTGCAGTAAGACGTTGATAATTGTACTAATCGACCATCCTCGTCGCCAATTAATGTTGTACTTATAGGTTCATAATAATAATAGCAACTGATTAGTTTAATTACCATTTACTGTAATCACAACACATACATTATTTGAAACAACTGTCACCCCGAACTAACTGACTAGTACTACCCTTAACTAAAACTGTGTTCTCTAAATACACAACAAGAACATATAAGTGTATCTGGCTTGATGTGCCTTTCTGTTAAATCACATGCCTTTAGCCACTTTGCACAAAGTTCTTCATTTTTGGGAAATCTGCAATGTATATTGTATAGTAAAGAAGGACGACATAAAAAAATAATTAAATGTTACGTGGGGGACGTATGATCGTAATAGTTCCTTTTCCTCCTAGTGCATGTTTAATTTCAAGAAAAGGGGATTCTGAATAAATAAAATGTACCTATTGGCAGAGGCGGCGCTACCTGCTTTGGCGCCCCCCTGCAAAGTTCAAATATTTTGCCCCTCACCTCCCAAGGCTGTCAGCCAAAAGTCAAAACTATGCATTTATGGAATTTCCATATTACACGATTATACATATTTAAATACAAGTTAAAAACGCACATAATATGCACAATGCCGGTGTAAAAAGGGATAGGTAATAGATATTCAACTCAAGAAAAGTGAATTAAGTGTTTAATCTATATTTTTAATAAGCGAGTAATCTACAAAACAATTACTTAAGATTATTAAGGAAACATCTCTAAATTTATTGACATTTTCAAGTCTAACTTTCTTGAAATCCATGATTATATATATATATATAAATATTAAATAAAATATCGATTTCAACGGGAAATAACAAGATTTATTCGCTTTATACGTATTTCGGCATCATCGTTGCTTTTCGAGCTTTAATATTGGCAAATTCATCAATAAGTTTTTGGTTGTTAATTTGATCCCAAATATCACTTTCTATGGCAATCATTGATAACCCAACAAGGCGTTGTGACACTTTTGATCGGAGGAATGTTTTTATCAATTTTAACCGTGAAAAAGATCTTTCCCCACTTGCAACTGTCACTGGTTGAGTTAAAAAATTCTTAAAGCTATACACAAATTTACATACAAAGCTTCCAAATTATTTGCATAAATATAATTTAATGTATACCTATAACGGATTTTCAAAATTCTTTAATTCTGAACGAAATACATCTTTAAAAGAAATTAATTCATTAATCAATTCCATAGATGTTATATATATATCTTCATCTTTCAGATAAATTTCTAGGTCATTACAATTTCTCCTTAGTATTTCTTCATCTACATTTGGTAAATTATTTAAATTATATAAAAAATTAAAATAGCTGTTGTGAGTTGTTAACTGTAGGTATCTTTCTTCTAATGCATTAACTGTAGTGTCTAAAACTTGGTTGAAAAAATTAATTTTAAACAAATCTTTTGGATTTTGTGGTGTTTCGTCCTCGTGCTCATAATCGAAGTGTCGTTTCTGTTTTCTTTTACGTATAGGCATATCGGTTACAAATTTAGCTGGTATTTCAAGTAGATTAGCCAATTCCTTGGAGACTTCTAATAATTTTTCAAAATTTTCATCTGTACGGTAATTTCTTACGTATATGATTATATTGTTAATAGCTTTTAATGCAGTTCCAATATCTGTTTTATATTTTGAAGCATTTTGCTGACAATATTTATCCTATTCAGTAAATCATACCAAAGTACTAACGAGCATACAAATTGAAATTTTTTAATTTTATTACATAAAACTCTGGTCTGATGTCTACTTAGATCATCTATTTTTATATCTTCCTGGAGCTCAAATAAAGCATCATATATTTTTTTCAATTTGATACCTTAATGGTTTAAGTGCATTAACACGAGACTCCCATCTTGTTTCCGACAATGGTTTTAATGTTAGATTTGAAATGAATTTGTTTAAAACGTCCCATAGCTTTGTTGATGCCGAAAAAAAATTATAAATTTCCTGTAGTACCGTTCCAAAAAAAGTCATAGTTTGGTAATTAATTTTTACTGCGTCCATATAAGTGTACGACATATATCTTTCAAATTGCGCGGCATTTAAACACCTTCTAGAAAGTTCTACGTAAGCAGCCAATCAGCGACGTACACGAACAGCCCTTAGTGCGAAGAAGTAAAAGCACTGGAAGGCCAGCGTCAGTGGTGCACAAACGCTTACTCAAACACCCACGCTCGTTTTTACTAACGCATTACGCACAAGCGTCGATTGTTTACTTTCAATTCTTTTGTGAACTTAGTGTAACATCTTGAAATATTAACTGTAATACTGTAAATATAGATTATTTAAGTGGTAGTCGTGTTTTTAATCCAAATCCACTACATAAGTATGTAAAAAATAAAAATACAGATATTGTATAGTTTTTAACGCGTAACGGGGGCGCATTCCGCGGCGCGGCGCCCCTTTACATGTTCCGCCCCCCTGCGACGCTTACCGCGCTTACCGCCTAGCGCCGTCACTGCACCTTTTTACTTTCCCATACCACCACTGGTATAGGGGAAGTATTGATATCATGAAAATTTTCGAAATCGAGATTTTCACGGAAATGGGTGTTTTGGACCCCCAGGAGCCTAAAAAAGTAGTCTAGAAAAAATGTCTGTCTGTGGGTGGGTGGGTGGGTGGGTGTGTGTGTGTGTGTGTGTGTGTGTGTATGTCATAGACGTAATAAGTAGGGTGGACGGAGCCTTCCCTATACTATGCTACAGCGGAGACTGACCCACACTCGAAGAGAGTAATAGCTGTAACTGGTGCCGCTCAAGTGCAACGAAGACGAAGCGGATAGTACCACGTGGTTTAGGGCGCTGCTCAGTGCTTTTGTATGCGTTTTATACGAGAATTGCGCGGATTATTTTAAATCGTTGGGTTTCTACCTATAATTTTTATGAGAAATTATGTTGATCTAACAGACTTTTATGTTTTAAAATTAATTGTTTGTTTGCCTTTATTTGAATACCAAAAAATTAAGTCTTCCCCTATTAAAAAACGTGTTCTCGTGAAGAGGCATAATGATTACAAACGATTTTTTCAACCAACTCAAACACCTTAAAAATTTCAGTTATATTTTATTTATTAAGAACTTATACATTTATAACGAGAGATCAATAAAAAACCAACTAGGGTAGGCTGTGAAATTGAATTATTTTAAATTGGTACTGTAGCCACATCCACAGAATGACATTTCTGACATGAAAATTTAAAACTGAACGCTCTTGTCTAAGTTTCTAAGTTTTTACTTTCCCATACCACTACTGGTATAGGGAAGTATTGATATCATGAAAATTTTCGAAATCGAGATTTTCACGGAAATGGGCGTTTTGGACCCCCAGGAGCCTAAAAAAGTGGTCTAGAAAAAATGTCTGTCTGTGGGTGGGTGGGTGGGTGGGTGGGTGGGTGTGTGTGTGTGTGGGTGTGTTAGTTTCACTATATTTATGGCAACTTGTGTGTGCATACTCCGGAACTGTGGCAACTTCACGAATTATGGCAACTTACACGCGTTGCCATAATTTTAAATTGGTATTGTGGCTTCTGTAGCTATCAGAAAGAGGTCCGTATTTGCCTAGAATAGCTCTGTGGTCACGTATACAGGCATCTATTCTTATCTTTGACGTAACAATAAAACTGAATGAGATATGAATATATTTTAAAAACCGTGTGTAAGATGCCACAAGTTGGGTTACCCTTCTATGTTTTCACACACGCAGTTATGGCAACCAAAATATAATTGCACGGTGGCGACACCTTTAGGATTAGTTCGTGGCTTGTACATGGTTGCCAAATTTTTGCGTGCTGTATTTATGCGCTCATGTATTACTTACTCAGTACGCCCGCCAGTTCATTTTTATTAATTATGTCCCGAGTGGGTAATATCGCTTTGTACCTATACAAAATCTTATCCAACACATCATTTGATTTTTCGAAAATTAAGATGGCGGATTCAATATGGTGGATCAAAGTATTCCATTTACCAATTTCGATCAAAATTGGTATCCGGGGGATTCTTGAGTCGTGAATTACGAATCTGCCACTATTATGAAATTCAAGATGGCGGATGCAATATGGCGGATCAAAGTTGTTCATTGACCAATTTCGACCAAAATTGGTAGGTACCCGGGGGCTTCTTGGGTCGTGAATTATAAATCTGACACTATTGTTATGTAGTTCCAGATGGCGGATGCAATATGGCGGATCAAAGTTTTTCATTGGCCAATTTCTACCAAAATTGGTAGCTGGGGGTTTCCTGGGTCTTGAATGATTAATCTGACGCTTGTTATGATATTTAAGATGGCAGGGGCAATATGGCGAATCAAAATTTTTCATTGGCCAATTTTGACCAAAATTGGTGCCAAGGTTTTTCCTGGGTCGTGAATTACGAATCTGGTAGTATTGTTATGAAATTCAAAATGGCGGTTCCAATATGGCCGATCAAAGTTTTTCATAGGCCAATTTCGACCAAAATTGAAATCCGGGGGGTTTCCTGGATCGTGAATATATCGTACACCTCATGCAAGATTAGTAATTTACGAACCGAAAACTTTGACCCGCCATGTTAGACCCGCCCTCTTGAATTTTATAAAAATTATTTCGAAATCTCCTACTCAAAAAATCCCTGGTTACCAATTTTGGTCGGAATTGAAAGATGGTAAATTTTGATCGGCCTTATTGCTTCCGCCATCTTTAATTTAATAACAATCTAGGCAAATTCTTAATTTACGAACCAGGAAGCCGCCGGGTACCAATTTTAGTCGAAATTGGTTTAAAATGCAAAACAGTTTGATTTTGGCTGAAAGTTGTAAAGCTGAATGTTTGCTAATATTTTGGGCAGGTTTGCGTTGCTTGTTTTAAGAGACCAGATTAGCCAGAACTTCACTAGAAATAATACTAACAATTAATGAATTAACCACAATCTACAGTGGTTATTCAAACAATCGGGGAAGCATTTTCACCCTGAATTTTTTTTCTTCTTCGAGTATGCGACCTCTCAATTAAAAACTGATTCCATATTATTTTTAAACGAATTATTGTAGAAAATCGGAAGTGAAAGGTGTTATTTAGTGTTATTGTTTTGTCTAATGGAGCCTGCGACATCAGTCTGTTGTAGGTACGTATCTGTTTACATCTTTATTGTTCGATGGTTGACATAAAATCTAAAAATCGTATTCTTGTTTTTATTATTGCAATAGGTACTTATTATCCTTAATTTTGGAGACAGGTAAACAAACATTTTTGTCTGATAATTATTTTCTTCTATCCGTTTGGTACAACTAGCTGTTACACCCTGTATAATAGCTTCTTTACACAGTTAAGAATTTATAAACATTTTTGTTAGGTAAGCATTATTATAAATAGAGTGATTTCATGGCCTTGGAGCAGCGCATGAGTTTTAAGACTTGAACCACCGTTTTATTAACGGTCATTACTAGTTAGTTAGCGTTGTGAACTATTAATGAACGCAAAACTTCTTGAAATAATAATTAATTTATTGAAATAAAACATTAAACTATAGCTTTGTTTGTTATAATCGGTTATAATACATATAATACGTAAATCAAGACCTTGCGATTGCAGTTTTATAATTTTGGTAAGTACCTACCTATAAGTTCAATTACCTATTTTATTCTACTTCCATATCTGACCTTATTTCAAATGTTTTTTGTGGCTTTATGGATTAAAATATGTAATTTATAATTTCAAATTCCTGTCTAATCGGTAGAAAATTTTCAATAATATTTAAGTGCTAATACCTATAATTACATATGTTTACGAGGCGGCCATTTTACACCCGAACATTAAGACCGTTTAAATTATCATTTTAAACTATGAATAGGCCTGAAATGCTCATATTTATCTTAATATAGATAATTGTCATAACAAAAAGACATGACATTACATTAAAATTCTTAACACATAGGCTAATTTGGTAAGCAATTTTAAAAGTCTTTATTTTCTACATATTTTCCAAACCGTTATTATTTCCAATGAATTTTTCCTTGCAGTGTTAAATACTGTAATGTTTATTCAAGATGCTACAAGTAATTCTAAAAGATAATCTTCAAAACAATTCAAATAAGCTGACAAGTAATTACGAAGCTAGTCTTCACCAATAATGCCCCCTTCGTCACCGGTTCGGTGGTTCCCCTTTACTCTCGATTTCGATGATGTCACCCAGCAGGCCAGTTCCTGACTTTTATGTAAACAACCAACTCTGCATGGTGCTAACAGCAGTTACAGCTCGACAAAGCTTAC
This sequence comes from Hemicrepidius hirtus, assembly GCA_963082805.1. NCBI lineage: Eukaryota > Metazoa > Arthropoda > Insecta > Coleoptera > Elateridae > Hemicrepidius > Hemicrepidius hirtus. The sequence goes on along the minus strand of OY720161.1, from coordinate 29,214,126 downwards.
AAAGTACAGCCAAAATAAAAACATTTAGGCGGCAAATTTAAATAATTGTAAATACTTTTCATTCGAAGAATTCCATGACCTTCCGAATGATATTTCTGGCTTCAGAATGAATTATCTTCCTCGATTTAGCATTATTTTCTGCTTAATAAATTTTAAACGTCAAAACAATCCGACAAACACTGAAATTTTTAAAATTTCAAAAGTCAATTGAATTTTTTCAGTCAATGTACTTTTTAGTATAATTGTTTGCTATTGGTTGACGTATTGTCGCGCCTTGTCTATCAAAATTTAGTTGACATATTTTCCGGGGAATTTGTAAGCTTGGTGGAGCTTTTATGTTAATATGAAATAGCAAGTTGAATGCAAACGGACAAAAAAGTCACAATATTTTTTAAACTGAATGTATTTCTTGCTTACACGAGTTGAAACTTGAAACATCCTGTATATTAATTGCCCCAAGTTATACCTAAGAAAGAAAAACCTGAATTTTTTAAATTCTACTAAAAAGCGAATAAAATATTCTTTAATTAATACTACTAAAATATTAAATTTTGATTAGCAGCATCATCATGTTAACCAGGGGGAGAAGGATACTAGATTTACTAAATCTTCCAAAATATGAAACGACGAAAGGTACCCACCAACGTGACAGAGACTTGGCAATATTGAGTAAGTAAACATAATATACAGGGTGATGATAAAGTCTCGCACAAAAATCATATTCTGGTTAGGTATTTAATGTTTTTTTCTCCGATAGACAGTAAAAGCATGCTTTGACTGACATTTGACTGTCTCCAAAGTTCCACATTTACTGCCTAGGCAAAAGTGATCATTTTTACTGACAGTCGTGGTGTTAGGATTGACAGTAGCATTCAAAATCAGGTTGCTGCGAAAAACAAATAAATTTGAAATTTTTATTAATTAAATTTAAGTTTCATATTTTTCACGATTTCTTTAATTTCGGATGGGGTGAACATTTCTTCGTCATTTTCCATTGTAAATATGATTATAAATTAATTAATATTTACGAATTAACAAGATTAAACTATTTTATTCGCAACAAATAGAATGACATTTCTCTCAAGTATGTTTTTTCATAGCAACCAATAAGAACTGCATAGCAACAGATGCTTGCTGATACTAATAGCACAAAAAATATTAAAAATAATCATTAAATTAATGTTAAATGTAAACAATCGGAGAAAAAATTATATGTTCAACACGGCAGAAATACAGATTTACTGCCTTGGCTGGTTTCACAGCTTCGGCTTCGCCTCAGCTGTGAAATACCAGCTGCGTCAGTAAATCTGCTACTTTTCTGCCTTGTTAAACAAATAACTATTGTGGAAAATCCTGAGACCCTTCGATTTATGTTTTTAAATTGCTATTCAGACATATAATTTTCAACCCCCCAACCCCTAACTGCTAGCAACCCCAACTTTAAAAATTTAAATAGAAAGATACCCTTTGTGATACCTCTTTTGATAGGTCTTTTTATTCTTAATATAACTAAAAAAAGTTTTTCAAAATCGGTTGATAAATAACTGAGATATTTAACAAAATGTAAAAAATGGGGTTGACATTTAAAAAAAATTATGACGTCACAGCGTAGAATCAATGGCCGATCAAAATCACACTTTTAGGTCAGGAGGTGCCCTTTTTAATGTCTACCATTTACGGCGTGTTTGAGCCGTTTCTTATCGAATATTGACATTTTCATTTGATTACGTGATCATGTAACGCCCATCTATAATAATTTAGGCATACTAAAATTAGACAGTTTAAGAAGCTTGCACTACAGTTGTTTTGTTTGTAAAATAATGAAGACCAAATCTCCGTACTATCTCTATTTACTTTTAACTCATAAATCAACCACATATGAAACGCAGTTAACACTGAGAAATAATAATGAATTGTACGTGCCTCGGCATAATACTGAAAAGTACAAATGTAGTTTTTCTTGTTATGCTCCTAGAATTATTCAATGATGTATGTAAGGATATAAGGGATGCAGCGACTGACACGGTTAAAGATAAAATTAAAGCCAAATATTTAATGGCACAAATGGAGCACACCTAAGTTGTTTTTTATTTTTATTTTTATTTTATTTTTATTTTATTTTAGCTGTATTTTTATTTTGCTCTATTAGCAGTAGGTAGTAAAGAATAACAATCCCTAGGATTGAATTACTATCTCTTTGTATTAAGAATTATAAATTTATTATTTTTCTTGTACAATAAAGATTATTATTATTATTATTATTATTATTATTATTATTACATTTGTTAAACATCTCCGTTATCTATCAACCGATTTTGAAAAACTTTTTTTTGTTATATTAAGAATAAAAAGACCTATCAAAAAAGGTATCACAAAGTGTATCTTTCCATTTAAATTTTTAAAGTTGGGGTTGCTATCACTTAAGGGATGAGGGGTGGGGGGATTAAAATTACCTGTCTAAATGACAATTTAAAAACAAAAATCGACGGGTCTCAGGATTTTCCGCAAAAACATTAAATAACCAGAATATGATTTTTGTGCGATACTTTTATCATCACTCTGTACTATACCTAAGTAGAGAAAGCTTCCTGTTCATTTAGTAATGTTTGCTAATTAAGTAAGTAGGTAGTAAACTTCCTAGGTGGGTGTGGTGATGGAAAATCCGCCATTACATGGTGGAGTTCCACCAACCATCGCACATACGAAGTTTTTTCTACCCAGCGCAGCGGCTGGACTATTAATAGTGTTGGATACTTTCTACGTCATTGTCAATTTTAGGATGGAATGAGTTATACTCGAACAATAATGAAATCGTACAAAACAACGATGACACTCACTCTGAGGATAAATCCTCTGGTAGTGAATACCTGCCTTCGGATTCTTCATCAGACATCGATTCCATTATCGGCCTAAGCAAACAAAAAAAACGGCAAGGTTTTTATGAAGCAACAAGTGCGGAGGATACGTCAGAGGCAGTACCATTAAGGAATAATGAGAATGTTTCCAAAATACGGAATGTACGTCATAAGAAGATACCAGTAAAAGCAACTTCTACTGCGGTATGTATTGCAGACAGTACTACTGGTACTGTAGTTAGTCTTGCCACGTCATCAAACGTAGTAAGTAGGGTAGATGGTAAAACGGGAAATCCAAGAATTCGCGCCGCTAGAAAAACCGATACAGGCAAGAGAATTAGAGACAAACGGCATTCTTGTTATTTTTGCCAAATGGAAATCATTAATGTTGCCAGACATATGGAAGTTAAGCACGGAAGAGAATTGGAAATTGCTAAATTGCTTGCAATGCCCAAAAATTCTGAAAGACGTAAAGAAGGTTTTACTGAAATTGTCCGTGCAGGGGATTTCTATCATAACTGCAATGTTACATCTATAAAGGAAGGTGAACTGATTTTGGTTAGACGGCCAACAATTAATGAAATAAAATCCATTTCCTACAATGATTATGGACCATGCCCGAATTGTTTAGGGTTCATGTTGAAAAAACACCTATGGCATCATATTAAAACAAAATGCAATAAAACCAGAACCCTCGAAAATCGTGAGCATGCACACCAAAACAGACATATCATTGCTGAAAGCAATGCAATTTTAAGTAATGTGTTTGGTATAGAGTTTACTACTGACTATAAAACAAATATTATTAATTGCTTAAGAGAGGATGACGTAGGAAATTATTGTAGAGAAGACTTACTGATACTACGATTTGGAGGGATGCTGTTTGAAAAGTATGGTATAACACAATGCGAATTAATAAGGCAATTAATGAGGCAGATGGCAAGATTAGTTCTTACCATAAGGAACCCGTATAGAAAAACTATCCCTAACTGATCTTTTGTTGCCAGAAAACTTCGATACTATAGTGCAAGGTACAAAGAATCTTTGTGGCAGTATTGTTAGCGATTCTACAAAAAGACCGGAGTTCGACATTCCTTCACTTGCACTAAAAATAGGACACTCTTTAAAAAAATGTGCTAATATTCAAAGAGGGTTAGCTTTAAGAAATCGTGATTTGAAGAAAAATGAAACATTGATGTCATTTATTAATTTGTTGGAACTTGAATGGCAAATAAGAATATCTTCAAATGCTCTTGCCACACTTTATAAGAGAAAATTAAATGTTGGACAGCTTTTACCTATCACTAGCGATCTTAAGAAACTTAACGATTATATTGACCAAGAAATGGATAAAACTAAGAAAGTCCTAACCAAAACTCAAAATATTGGAAATTGGAGTTACCTTTCAACTTTAACATTGTGTAGAATTATTCTCTTTAATAAACGCAGAGCTGGAGAAGCAGCAAGAATGACAATTCAACAATATGCTTCTCGACCTTTATGGTCTGAACAAGCGAATGAAGAATTGAAGAACTCCTTGACACCTTATGAAAGAAAATTGGCAGAACGACTAAATGTCGTACATATCATAGGAAAAAAGGGGAGGAAAGTACCTGTGATATTAACATCAGAAGTAAAGGAATCTATAGATATATTACTAAAATTTCGGGATAGTTGTGAAATTGTACAAAACAATCCCTACATATTTGCGCGTGGTAAACATGCTCTTTCAAATATGCGAGGACATGATTGTCTGCGAAAAATTGTTAACGATGTAAAATTAGAGAAACCAGAATATATTACAGGAACTAAGCTACGGAAATATGTGGCAACTGTGTGCCAAATTTTTAACCTGACCGAAAACGAGCACGATTGGCTAGCAAGACATTTGGGCCACGATATCACTGTGCATCGTGAATTTTATAGATTGCATGAAGATGCAGTGGAATTAACCAAAGTCAGTAGACTTTTAATGGCGGTGGATAAGGGGGAAGCCAAGGAATTTGCTGGTAAAAGATTAAACGATATACACATAGAAGGTAAATATTATCGGTAACATTAATCCATAACCTTAAATTAACCTTTATCAATAGATCTGCCTCCCATGGATGAAGATGATGCTGATGAAGAAGTAGATGTTGAGGACGCAGACGGTGAAGATGTAGATTTGATTACCGAAATACCAAATATGCACGAATCTGATACAAGTGAAATGGAAACTGTTATTAGTAACAATTTGCAACAAATAAGGGGGAGGCCTAGGAAAGTCAACAAGTCAGGTAAAATATATAGTAATTTATTAAATTCATAATAATGTAGTGCCTTCAAAAAGTTTCTCATTTAGAGCAGGCCGTGAAAAATAAAAGTATTGTCTGTATAAGCTTTAGAATTTAATTATTAACTGTCAGATCAGTTTGATAATAAATAATTATGAGTAAAATCAATTACAATGCATGTTTACATACCTGTAGCATCATTTGAGCTGTGAATAACAGTCACTGAATTCATTTACAATAAAATAAAATTCAGATATGTAAATTAATTTGGACACTGACATAATAAATAAATTCTAAAGTTTGCAAATACAGTAATTACTATCATTTCCTTTGCCTGTTCGAACGAGAAACTATTTAAAGGCACTATTAATTTAGCTACGAACCTAATCGAGTTTCTTTTTAGGCAAAGCCAAATGTAACGCAATGAAAAATCCGTGGACAGCAGAAGATAAACGATTTGTGTTTGATTTCTTTAAAATCCAAATAAAGAACGGGATAGTTCCTGGTAAAGAACAGTGCGAGATGTGTCAGCAAAAATATCCATCATTACTCAAAAGAAAATGGTCAGACTTGAAGTTTTGTGTAAAAAATCAAATCACAAAAATAAGTAAAATGAAGTCGAAAGTAGGGATAAATAGAAATTGATGGTGTCTATTATTTTTTGTGTTGTTTTTAATTATGGTGTGGTTGCTATATTAACTTACCTCAAATAAAGACAGTTTTATATTATATTTAACTTATGTCTTTTTATTCTTCTTCTTGAATTGCCTAATTTTTAACCTCCACTGTTTTTTGTCACAGTAGGTACCTACTTCGAATCCGGATATATTGATCAGAGAAATGTTGTTAGGATCATGATTTAAAGTATTTAAGCAAAAGAAAGTAGATCTTATTTCATACACTTTTGATATATCCCCACCAGCCTAAACAACTTAACTAAAATTCACTATAATAGAGTTTGAATTTATAATTATTTGTAAAGTGCAATAATTAAAACAGTTACATTTCAAAACTCAACTTTATTATTTTTGTTTTTATTTATATAATATACATTTTAAACTTAATCCTAGGAACTTACTAATATAGAGAAACGTTTACCTAGGTAGGTACTATATCCAACTTAAACTAAGTTAATGGCAATATTATATATATAATATAATAATAATAATATATATAATATAATATGTATAGATGGATAGAATGACTGAAAGAAACCAGGGGCAAATTTTACCCCTAACGAGGCGTAGGTTCGGTGGCAAGAAATTAGATAAATTTATGAGCTATTGTCAGAACAATCTATAGCACAAAATGCTTCCTTTAAGCAACTTACATAGTCTAGATCATTTATCGGATATCTTACTTATATGATTTCTGGATAATGTTTCAAGGACTGTACATAAATTTGGGCAACATTCCGAATTAATCTTTGAAAACCACCTGATCCTAAGAATCTCAAGCCAATAAGTATTTCTAATATCACAGAGAGTGAGACCAACTTCTTCGTGTAGCGTGTTCTAGCTCTGGAGTTGGCAGCTGGCACAATTCCAAAATTATATGGCAAGGCAAATGATAGTACCTTTAATAATAAAGTACCTAGTTATATTTAAGTACAAACATCCCTAATTGTATTTATCTTGATAAAAGTGCATCGGGTACCTGAAGAGGGCCCAGCTATCTCGAAACAACCTCTCGATTCTTACATTTGCTACTAGAAGTTGCTCAGGTGCTTCAGACATATCACTTGCCATTGACAACAATAGGGGGTGGTTCTTGCAGGTCTGCAAAACATGCTAAATGTAAAAACAGATTATAGGTGTTGTTATTATTGACTCTTTCTGCAAGTTCTACAAATAGGTATGATATAAAAATGAGTATTGTTTAATACTTACTTTTGTGTGTTCAGAAATCTTCTATAGCACTAAAAAGTACTTTTTGTATTAAAAAAGTCGCTGTAAATTAGCCCACAAAGTAACAAACTTATAATGTAAGGTCAGTGTTTCGCAATATCAATATACGGCAACCACGCAATTTGATTAATGGCATCTTTCACTCACTAAAGTTGTAAATGACATAATTGTGACATCTTTAAACACGGAGTTTGTGTATCCCAAATAGTGGCACAAGACGCCATAATTCAATTTTTAGTCTAGAACCTTACCCATGGTGGGTATCAGCACGAAAATTAAACAGATGTGCTTCCAACAGGTGGCACTGCGAGCAGCACCAGTTGGAGCAAGAGTGCCATAATTAAGGGTATGGTTTGAGTTGCCATAAATATTGTGGGGCTTGTATGTGTGTGTGGGTGTGTGTGTGTGTGTATGTAACGCCTGTAACGCAAAAACTAGTGAACCGATTTTGATGAAATTTTAAATGAAGGGGTATATCGAAAATTCATCGACAAAATAAGCTTTTCAAAAAAATCCGCAACCGGAAGCGGAAGTTAGACATGTTTTTTTGGTATCATTTTTTTCAGAAGCGGAATTTTGAAAATCTGAGTAGGGGATATGAAAGAAGGGCATAATTCAAGGGAAACAGTTTTTTACCGGACTCTCTAACTTCAAAATGGCGGTCGCTATGAATTTTTCAAAATTTCGACTTTAACGCCCCATAACTCAAAAACCAGTTATCTGACCAGGTTCCGCAACAACTTGTTTGAAAGCCCTTTGGCTGTACTACACCAAGAAAGAGAATCATTTACTAAATCCAAAAACGGTAGCAACGGCGCTCTTCCAAAAATTTTGAAATTTTTGGAAAATTATTACAAACAAACTGCTCTAAGGATTTTGTTTAAATTTTCTATACTTATGCAGCTTGGTATTAGCTACATTTTTGTTTTTTGATGAACGCCAGAATTCCACTGTGGCGCCCTCTACGAGATTTTGAAAATCGGAAATTGATGCTCCTATAGCGCCTTTATTAGTCAAAATATGAAAGAGGTTTAAATATAAAAGTTGTTCAGTATATAAATTTACATTTTTATAAATTTATATCACGTATACAGGGTGTTTGGTTTTCAGAGTACAATAAGTAACTTTGTTATTTTAAATGAAACACCCTGTATATTATTATATAATTGAATGCAAAATTTAATTGTCTATCACATAGTACAAGGTGTTCATATAGATAAAATGAACGGTTGATAAGTAGTTCGTTAATTTTAACCGCGTTGTGTAAGATTTAGCCTGGAATCTGACAGAAACGCATCGTCGCGTCGCGGTCGGTCGGTAGCGATCGTCCGGCTTCGCCAGTAATCTCAAGCCGGATTTCTTTCAGAGTCCTGGTTTATTATTATTATTTATTACTACAGATGCGTGTCGCTCTTCTGTATCTACATATCGAAACGGTATAGTCTCGTTTCTCTCACTACGCATTCAAATGATTTCCAGGGTCTGCCTCGCGAACTATACTGTTGAATACCAAAAACGAAATGTTTTTTTAGTATGGGAAAGTCCAGGGGAGGTTTGCACCTCCACTTTTTGCGTTTTGTTTTTCGTGTTAGACGTACGTAATTGTTAGCGATGCGCATGCGCCAACAAATGGGGTAGCTAAAGGACAGCATCATGGGCGGTCAACAATGTAGAAAGCGATAGTGAGAAAAGTCATGTGTAGATGTTGGTAGCAGGGACGTGTACCTACTTTCTTATGCAGTAGCTTTATCCATAAGCATCTCAGATCTTAATTAATCTTCAATTGTAAAGTTTTGGCGCCTGAGGCTTTAGCTTTTCTAGCCTATTGAGTAAAACGTCACTGACTTGATAGTTTGCATAAAATCTAATTTCCGCAGAATTGGATAGCGCCAAAGTACAGTTAATACCCCAACAAAAAGAAGAACTGAACGCAGCCAGCCGTCTTTCTCGTTTAGTCGTTTACAAAATGAAATTACTGAACACAGCTATAATTCAAGTAAACAAATGTAACAAGCCAAGCCAAGCCAACCAATTATTTAATTATTATAACTTGAAACAGAAGCAAAATTCGTTTTTAATTTAGCCGCAAACGAAATCGAGCAGATAAAAAACATTTATAGATGAGTCACCAAACAAGGTAAGTAACCCTTTTAATTTATCTTCATCGATATCAATCCATGAATAATTCAACATAACCTCGTAATTTATAACACAAAAATGAGGCAGGGTACTCCAAGTGTCTTAATGATGCCAATGCTTACACCGTTACTGGTGAAAACATTTATGAAAAAGCAATAAAATTGTAGGTATAAGAAATTCAAAATAAGTAACAATTGGGAGCGTCCTGACCTTTCGATTCCTGTACTACGTCGTTTTTACTAAAGCGTGGGTGAGAAGGCTTGCAGATGTTAGTCGGCAGCTGTCCTTTTCGACCTAAATAGAGCCTCAAGTACGTCCAGCAATGGCAGGTGAATACAGGTACTTTCTCCAATAATATATAGAAAGTTAAGTCCGTAAGGACTATGTGTGGGTGACTTGACGATGGAGCTTCCTTTACAAACGAAGACAATACAAAGGCAAACCCCGAACACATCCAATATGAATTATGCTATTCTTAGGTAAGTAAATTAGTACCAAAACAAAAAAGCCTGAAATAAAATTACCAAAACTTTTTTTTAGTGAAAGAAAAGTCTCGTGAATGGCAACATACATTGAGGTCGCAAATGGCTTGAGTGAAGCTGGTTATAAATACACCATTGAAATCCTAATTTACTTAGTTAGGAATTAATATCTTGCTAGACGAAATACTAATCGACACAATTATTTCCTTTAGACGAGTGATGATGAAGAAATCAGCAGATAAGGTTTTAAAAAATTAAAACGTCAACCTCACTGTGCTGATAAGCAGGTAAAGAATGATTATTTATCTCATTCAGGAAATCGAGGAAAATTCCTACAAGCCTGACCGCCCAGGAATAGAAAAATTACCAAAATTGACCACAAAAAAAAATTGAATCTGACTAACCAGGTAAATAGGCACCCGAATATACATTGAAGGGAGAAGGTCACACTAGAAACTGTTCCGATGCCGTTCGATAGAAAGGAGGAAATTTCACAAAACAATTAAATATTACTATATAACATGCAACCGTAAAAACTCGATGTGACAATACTACCAGCTCGTGTTTTTGTTTCTGGGACTGCTGACTAAATTTGAATCTTTCTCCAACTCGGGTTGCTATTAGGTTGTGGGAATTGTCTTCACCGAAGTATCTGCTTCTTAAACCTGTCAATTTAATTTCCTTAATTTATCAACTAAACAAGATTTAGTTTACAAAATATAAACAAATTATTATTATTATTATAAATATCAGAAATATTTTCCCTTCTCTCCCAAATAGAAACGTCATAATATTTTTTGGTTCTTTCTAATCCTTTGTAGGGACCATTGTATGGAAATTGTAGTAGCTTTTTAACTGCATCAACTCTGGCGAATATACAAGGTGGCCGGTCTCAAAGGTGTACATAGGGATTTAACATTGTATTGAACGTTTCTGCTTATTCCTGCTCGCCAATTAAACTTGCAGGAATGGCAATGGTATTAATTGAAAGGTAAAATGATTGCGCTTCAAATGGCGCTAATAACGTTGATTGCGGTATTTTGGGAAGATGCCTAACCATCGTGCTTTAAAACGACAATGCTTCTTTTTACCCCTCGTCTCAGCTGTCGGACACCTATAGCAAGTGCTGCCGCAATACAGCAATGCTGTAGTGAGATCAAGCGAAATGCACCCGGTTTACTAATTTGCTATTTACATCGCCAGTTGCGTGCTTGAGCTGATGTTTAGTTGCTTTGCAAGGGTAGGCGTATTAACCTACTTGTTCAGTTTGGGAGTCTAGTCCTTACAGTTGCTTAGATAAGTAAAAATATCATATTATACTATTATAAAATTGCATTTAAAAGCAATAAACAAGCCATAAAGGAATGTAAATTAGATTTTCATAGTCCGTTTAATTTAACAAAAATAGTTAGCACCAATAGTTACCAATTTATCAATTTATAAAAATCAAAAATATTTGCAATAAACTAATAAAAAATAGAAATTTATAAAAATTAGAAATATTTACAATAAACAAATAAAAATAATACGAATTTAGGGAATGGTTGAAACAAATTTACAATATTATTCTGCAAAACAAACAGTTTTTTTACTTGACAATAATTAAAAATATTTACAATAAACTATAATAAAAAAATAGGAATTTATAAAAATTAGGTTATGATGCTAAAATCCTTTTCTCATAATATTTTCAGTCTCCCATTTTAAACATCGAAATAATTTAATTTTTACTAATTGTCTAAAATTATCAATTTATGATCTTTGCAACTATCAAGTTCAAACCAGTTATTCCAATTTTTATTTGCAAAATCTATCAATTGAATCCTAATTTTTTTCATAATTTGTTTTCCTAATTTGTAAGCACTAGGGTAAGCTGGGGGATTGGGGACCCCTTAAAGGCAGTGTCAACTTATTATAGTCGATTTTTTTTATTATTTAATTTTATTCCTTAGATGGTTAGATGACCATGTTTAAAATTGTAGCACTCACAATTGATTTGTTGTCATCTTATAAGCCGGGATTACATTGGTAGTGAATCACGAACGTGGCTCACGCTTTCGTGGTTCACTCTTTTCCCACGACTAATGTAACTAGATTTTCGTGAAGTACGATTGTTTCACGAACAATTCACGCCACGACAGGGTTGATATTAGACATGTTTAATATTTCACGCCTACAAACAGTCGTGAAGGGATCAGTTGTCAAAAAAAGTGGTGAAATTCAGTCGATGTTTGGTTAGGTTTTAACAGCAATGAGTGTCCCAAATTCATCAATTTTGAAAATGAACGATTGGGACACAGTTCGATTTGTGGAACTGTATGAAACTGAGCCTGTGATGTGGAATCCTAAAAGCCCAAAGTAGAAAGTACCATAAAAGAGATGCACGAGACGCAGCTGTAGAAAGAATTGTTGCTCAGCTGAACATTGAAAATTTTACGGCAAAACATGTACTTGCAAAATTTAAAAAGTTGCGCAGTTCATATTTGCAAGAAATAAAAAAAATTAAAGAAAGCTTCAAAAACGGCTGTTCTACTGACGATGTGTATGTACCAAAAGTTGTGTGGTTTCCGATAATGGACAGGTTCTTAAAATCACACGAAAATCAAGGAATACATATCCTCCGGATATGCTGAATAAAGTTCGTTTTGAATTAATGCTGAAGCTCCAGTAACATTTCTATTCAAAATCCACTCCCTGGTCCACCATCTTCTCTTCGTTCTTGTTTTCTTTTTTTTCTTCATCAAAATCTGAGTCTTTAAAATTTCTGCGGCTATTATTTCGCAGGATCGCAGGTTGTAATAGTAGCTTCCAGCACAAACGACTCCATGTTCACGCCTGTACAGAACACTTTTTGGAAAACACTTTGACAAGTATAAACGCAAAACGTCACCTTCACGAAACGATTGCACGCAAGCGTATGACACGAATTACTTTAAGCGTGAGCCACGTTCGTGATTCACTACCAATGTAATCCCGGCTATAGTCACCTAAACTTCCGGTGCTGACGTCAGAATTGCCCTACTCCGACCGTCCGCTAATGCACTGCATATAGCAAACGCAGGCGTGAACGTCTAAATACAATTCGTAAATATTTCAAACGCCAATCAGGTCTTACACACGTATTAATAAATATGTCTGGTGTTCGTCCTTACATGTATGAACCTCAAGCAGATGCAAATACTACACACAAACGAACCGAAGAGGAAGAAGAAACTGCTAGGTGTTTGGGATGGTCCGGAAACATAAACTGGTATTCATGCAGTAATTGCATTCCCATGAAAACGAATTTTGAAAGTTGGTGTTGCTGGGATTCGGAGACAATTAATAACTTACGTGGTGGGGCTAATTTTTGCATTACACATCATGCATCATTTGATAGCGTGGTTTTAAATATAGACTCCCTGCGAACAGCACGCCACCATATGCGTCTAAATGACAAATATAGTCTAATACGAAAATTATTACTAAAACAAGAAACCAATAAAGTTTGGAGGCATGTGGCATATACACAATTTGTTTACTGGGCAAATTCCTGGGCACCGTTAGGAAAAAAACAGCGAAGGGTTATTCCTTCCTGTGTAGTCACAAGAATAAGGAAAGAATTTCCAGAAGAAGATCAAAATTACCTGGGATTCCAACCTGCGGACGGAAAAGATCCAGAGTACTTCGATTAAAGCTAGTGACTATTACCTACAAAAAATTTCAATTTCTAAATTTAATATTGTTGTGCGTGCCTAAGTACTTAGGTAAGTTTGCATTTTGTGTTTGGATATAAGTTAGTTTTACGTTAATTTTTGAACCGATATTTTGTTTTGTAAAACACAGGTATGGCTGGAAAAACAAATATAGGATAATAAATATTGAAGGACACTATACCGGGTGGCCGCTCTCAAAAGTGTACATAGGGATTTAACATTGTATTGAACGTTTCTGCTGATTCCTGCTCGCCAATTCAACTTAAGCTAGTGTCACACGATCAGTTTATCGCATCAAATTTGTTTGTCAAACATCAACGGTGACGTATTTTATGACGTCAGTAACCATGTTTGTCAAACATCTCTAAAAATAGGACTGGTTCTATTTCCTTCAAACATTTTGATGAGATCCTGCCTACTAATTCCGATAGGTACAAATATTATTTCCGTTTTGAGTTTAGCGTTTGTGTTTAAAAATTGTTATTGTTGCGTTCAGTGTTTTTATTAAGTTTTATTGATATTATAAATAAAATGTCTTGGACGCGGGAGCATATTTCGGCCTTGATAGATGCCTACGAGAAGGAGACGGTCCTGTACATTGTAAAAAATGCCAATTATCACAATAAATTGGCAAGAACCGATGCTCTTCAGCGAATTGCAAATGAATTAGAAGGAATACGCTCAAATACATCAGGAATTAATAACACAATTTTAAAATAACTTGTCAATCTTATCTTATACTTATTATTTATAGTGAATGATGTGAAAATCAAAATTAAAAAAAAAATTTTAAAACTCCAGCTATCCTCCAACTGCAGTTCATTGTGTACCATTGATAATATCCCTCGATCTTGATCACGCTTTTGCAACCACTTACGGGTCCACACACTTCTTTCTTTTTTCTCCTTTTTTGTGTTCAAATATGCAGTTAAACCTAGTCCTTAATGACAGAGTCATGATTTCATCATCCATTATCTTCTATAAATTAATTTCGATTCGCCTACAAATGAACTATGCTGCAATAATCTGACGTTTGACAGCTTTTTGCAACACACATATGTTGCATAGTGTGACCACGGTGTTCCGTGAAGTACATCAAACATTTTTTCATGACGTCACACAAAGTGTTTGACAAACAAATTTGATGCGATAAACTGATCGTGTGACACGGGCTTTACAGGAATGGTAATGGTATTAATTGAAAGGTAAAATGATTGCGCTTCAAATGCTGCTAATAATAAAATTAAATGTGCTAATATATTTATTTTAAAATAACGATTTTAAGTTTTACGATTTTTAAATATGACGTGCCATAATTTTTAAATTTTACAGCATTTATCAAAAAACTTGAGAATTTGTTGGCATAAATTAGAGGATTTCTGTAAATGACAACTAAATTTAACAAATTTTTGACAAATGCTGTAAAATTTAAAAATCATGGCACGTCATATTTAAAAATCGCTAAATTTTTTTAATCATTATTTTAAAATAAATATAGCACATTTAATTTTATTATTAGCGCCATTTGAAGCGCAATCATTTTACCTTTCAATTAATACCATTACCATTCCTGTAAGTTGAATTGGCGAGCAGGAATCAGCAGAAACGTTCAATACAATGTTAAATCCCTATGTACACCTTTGAGACCGGCCACCCGGCATACTTTTGTATTATTATACCAACTGATAACATCTTCACTTTAGTACTAAATGTACGTAACTACAAAATATCAACGTTAAATCTAGAAATGTGAGATCTTTTAGAGTCTTCCATTTGTAGTCGTGACACAGGAGCAATATTCGGGGATATTGTAGAAACGTCAAACATGGGAATATTTTCCATTTCTATAATTCCTGCAGCCAGATCGTAAACGGCATCGACAAGCTTTTCCCGCCAAGCATGATTCTTTGTTTTATAAATTGCAATATAAATCCATTTTTTTTGTGACTTGGAATATCTTTGAGATTCCCCTGTTATTGTTCTACATGTGTTAGTGTTATGGTCTAAAATTGCTAGAATACTACGAAGTATCATTCCCTGATAGCTGAAGTGAATTCTTTTTGGAGTATACTTCAGTCTTTCATTGTGGTATGACTCCAAAGCGTTAGTATGGCAATATTCATTGATGTGTTTTAAGTCGGCCAAAAACGATTTGTTAGTTATTATTGATTTTAGTACTTGATATTCGTTACATAAAGGATTCATCCATAATGTAGACCCACTGTAAGGTAAGTAGGGGCAAATGCAATACAAAATGTTAATAGTTCTTGAAAAACGGCTTGCACCGAACACAATATTTGGAAATAAATTCCCAAAAAAATTGACAGTTCTCGCTGTATGTTTGTCTTACATAGCTCTGGAACGACTTTTCTCATATCTTCTTTGATTGGTGCTTGTATGGAGATAGATCTGTAACGAGCGATGATATTTTCTCGAGCTAGATCTTTCCCTAGCTCTAACAGAAATTTTCTTCGGGCATCATGTCCACTCTTAAGTTCTTTATTAGCCAGCTGCCACATTATAAACACATTTATAGCGGCTATGTCAACTAAATGATAAAACATAACCACAGGCCATCTCATTGTTTTTCGTTGGGTGCTATATTGTTGAGCCGTTTGATCTCCTACATCAACAGCGCCTTTAGTTTCATTGTAATGATGTATTATTTCGGGTTTATAGTTGTTTTCTTCTCCAGAATTGTCAGGGATCTCTTAAAATTAATAGAAATTTGACAACCTCTAACGACCAAGCGGGGCACATGTGTACCCCATGACCATTTTTTGCTGGTGTAAGCAATACAAAAAATACTAGAAACATAACTATATGCATAAAACGTTGCTGATAGAATATTATGAAGCTATCTGAAACGCCAACCTTATAAAAAAATTAATCTCTGAAATATAGCAAAAAAACGTACTCTGGGGTACATTTGTACCCCGGTCGGTCGGATAAGGGTTAAATTTTATAAACTTGATCTGCCAAGCATCATCAGTTTTACCCGTAACTTCTCCGACATAATGTGCAACATATTTTTTTGATGCATATTTAACAAGTACCCAAGAACCCACTTCAACCACAGAACAGTTTTCTGAATCGCTTTCCTCTTGAAGAAACTCATTGTCATCGTCAGATTCCATATACTCGGGGCTTTCACATTCATCATCACTACTGGATGCTTGTACTATCTTCTTGGTTTTCTTAGTCTTCCCCTTGTATAAGACTTGCCTTTCTAGTCGCTGAAGTACCTGTTGACTTGTAAGAACTTCAGAGCCTAATCCAACTTTGGTTTTCTTCTTTTTCTCAGGAACTGGTTTCTGTTTGATTGTTTTTAGCAACAACTCTCTGAATGTAATATTAATTTTTTCGTTTTCATTGAGCTCTTGATTAGAATTATTAACATCTTGAATACTGGATGAGCCAGCTTCTTGTTCACCACTAGAGATATTATCGTTACGAATGTTAGATGGGCCAGCGTCTTGTTCGTTATTTTGGGGGTTTCCTTCACTAATATTCTTTTTTTCTTCTTGAAGTAGGTCCCATCTTCTTAGAGCTTCCGGGAGAAATACGACTCTTGAAACAACTCCAGTATCAAGGGGAAGAATTCCTGCTTTTCTAAAACCGTTTTTAATCACTTCTGGATTAACCTCCTTCCAGGCTTGACATAAAAACTCAGAACATATTTTCTTAGGTAATTTTTGGCCAAGGTGTTGCCGTTGCCATACAATTAATTTTTCATCCCACTTTATTTTCAGCGATTTAAAAACACTTAAATCCAGTGGCTGTAATAGATGAGTCGAATGAGGTGGTAATTTAATTATTGTTATTTGTTCTCTTATGGCAGTTTGTATTAAAAGAGCGTCGACGTGTGACCCATGCCCATCATATATAATTACAACGGGGCGATCACTTCCTACTGCAGGGATGACTGAATGTATAAAATAATTTCGAAACACTTCAGAATCCATCCACCCTTTTTTCGTAGCGGCATAAACAGTACCATCATATTTCTTATCTACAGACGCGATCCATTGATCCCAAATGTTAACACCCTTATACACTATCAAAGGTGGTGCTTTCCCTCCCGCAGCATTACACATCACCAGCACTCGGGTATTTTCTCTACCAGGAGTGCTGGTTGTCCTCGATGCAGGAAGACCAATTCCCCCGACTATTTTGCTTTTTCTGGGGTCAATTGAAAAGCTGGACTCGTCTAAATTCCAGAGCCTCTGGTTTGTCGCGTAAATTAAGGTCTGTGAGTGTATTTTCTAACAGTTCGAAATAACCGTAAATTAAAAAAGGATCAACGGCCTTTTTCTACAATACTCCACGTTTTGGGTACTTTCAGGCTTAGTTTATGTCTTCTCTTGAAGCCCATAAACCAATCCTCTCCCGGGACACCGTTATTAAATGAGGTATTAATATTGTTCTGCTGAACAAACATCCCTACTCTCTCTAAAACTTCTTTACGGGAGAGCCCAAACCCCCATTTTTCTAGGATTTTTAATCCATTTTCCAATTCAGTTTCTGCAGCTATAGGCACTTCAGTTGGGCGACCCCTGCTTTTGCAAATTTTTCCCCGTGTACCTTTTATGCGTGTATATAGGGTAGGATATGGAATTGTATACCTCTTAAATGCTGAGTATATAGTCATTCTACCTGCTGCAATCTCTTCCAATGCTGCATTTAAACTTTCTTTGCTGTACTTTGGTTCTGCAGTATTTTTTCTGATATAGTGTCGAACCATTGTCAAGGATCTTAAACAAAGGGGTAAATGTAAGACTTATAGGGTAAATGTAATATATATATATCATACAATTGCCCCATTGTTTCAGGTACATTTGCCCCTAATAACAAAATTCAAGGGAAAATGTAACATACACTCTAAATTATAGAGTTGCTAAAGAAGAATAACTAATTCCATTGTAAATGTAAAAGAGAATAACCAAATTATTATTGCAACGAATATTTGGAGGAATTATTTGTAAAACCTACCTGGCGATTATTTTCACAATATTTCACTACGCACTTCTCAGTCAACCCGTTGCATCATATTATGCAAGAATGCATGGTGCACGCTACTGGTCCGTAAAGTAGCACTGGTTCATATTATAAATATGTAATTAACCAACCTGTAGGTGGCGCTGGTACCTTATTTGAATATTTTATTTATTATTTATGAATATTACAATTCCCCCGTTATTACATTAGCCCCTCCTCACCTTACATGGTATAAAACTGATGTAAATTTCTCAAGAAGAACGTCTGCGTTTCCATTGCACGTTTGGGCAGACCACCACAGATGGTTGATGATACTATGCTTCCAAGCTGCTATCAAAGAAAACTTTTTCTCATTCAGTTTTAATTTTTTTGTCAAAGATTTTGCTAGGTGCCATACATCAAACTGATGGCGAATATGGGGAAATTTAGTTCGAAGGAGACGAAATCCTCTATGCCGATCGGATAAAAAAAGATCAATATTCAAATTTGAATTATCCAGTCTCTCTAAAACTTTTGCACAACCGCTTTTTCAAAATCTCCAGTAACTTGGCCTTTTTGTACTAATTCATAATCTATAATTTTGTTTGAATTTAAATCCATAATTGAATAAATTGCATACTTAACGCAGTAACCAGGAGAGTCAAATTGGCCATCCCCACTTATCCATACTTTTCCTTTTTCATTATTTTTTAAAGAATTCCATAATGAAAGTTTTTGATCGTTCCATGTATTGAGTATACAGGAGATACGTATTTCTTAATAATTTTGTAGTAGGTGCTATGAGAAATGAATTGAAGGTCTAATGGCCGATCTCACCAACACTGCTTAAACGAATACTTAGCAAAGCCTCGCTTAAATTTAAGTCCTTCTTAAATTTACAACGCGTCTCTCCAACCAATTGTAACGAATATTTACCCTAAGTATAGTTGAGTTTCTAACTATCGAGCGGCACATGATTTTCTGCGAAAGTGCATTGCATTATCTAGGATTTTGGCGTTCGCTTCCACTGAATTATATGCTTACTATGTAACCCCAATATCAAGTTAATAGTCACTGTCAGTGTCATCAGTTGTCTTGTGCTTGTCGTAAATCGGAATTCTTTTTTGTTGATTGAAGGTTTACATGATTTAAATTACAATATATATCAGACAATATTATATTATCATATCATATTCATATATCATATCATATTAATTACTTAAGAAATGGAAGCTCAGGGATCGCAGTCTGAGGGGTCTTTTTCAAATAAACGTATTAGACAAACTAATTACACCGCTATTACAATTAGTGCAGAAATATGCACATATAATATATAAAATAGCCACCAAATTCAGGAATTTGTATGATGCATCTACTACTACTTGTACATTTATTGAAAAGTACTGTTTCCTGTTTCTGTAAATCTCAGCAGCAACACCACCTAAGAGTAGTACCTACATAAACCCGGTAACACCTATGTTTTCTATTTATTCACTATTTGGCATAGCTACCTGGTGATTGAATTTCTATGTGTGAGCCATCAATAACCACAAGAACTTTAGGAAAAGCAGCTATTTCAAAAAATTTTAATTGAACACTCCTTCTCTCAGCGTCTGTTTCTGGAATTTTGATATGTTGATTTGCCAGATGACACAATGCTACAGTAACACGCTTTAATATGCGATTAACTGTAGATTTATGCATGCCACCAAAGAAGGCTAAACTAAGTTGATGGCACCCAGTTGCGTAATACCGTAGACAAATCAATAGCTGATTAAGAGGGCGCTGACGAGTGGACGGAATACACAGTTGAAAACAAGCCTTTGCGCGGATTTATTAATCTAAAAAACTAATCATCATATGCCCAATTATATTTTTTTATTTTGAAGAATAAGGATGGCTGAAGGCAATAACCAATTTTCATGGCTTAATTGTGTTGTTTAATAGGTTATATAAATTATTGAAATTGATAAAAATTAAAAATTTTAAGTGACGAAATAATTTGAAAATTGCTTATTGCCGTCCCCACATCATTTAATAATTACTAGCAAAATTTCACATCAATCGGTTGCAATTGAAACGTGATTAATAAAAAACCGTAAATTTTTAACAACCATTAGTTGAGATTCGCACCATATTAGGGTGACTTATTGTCTTAAAGTTCAGACCATTTCGTGTAGATGGCACCACGTAAAAATTCCACAACTGATTGTCAAAATGTAATTTAACGCAAAACGTCAATTTCACAATCTGTACGGTGATGCTGCCCAGGCGACACAGGGCCGTCATAAGGACGTCAATTATTGGCTATTTAGGACCACATTTGACGTCTAAAATGACGTAATTATGTCGTCAATATGACGGGTTAATGTCACATCCCAAAGACGTCAAATTCATACGTCAAATTGACGTCACATTCCTAGGTCAAATTGACGTCATAATCCTAGGTCAAATTGACGTCACATTCAGTAGGTCAAATTGACGTACCGTTTCTTAAAGCAAATTACGTATCTGAGGCGCTTTCCAATTGCAGGTGGAAATAACTTCGAGTAGCACGGAGTTGCTCTGAGTAACACAGAGTACTCGAAGTTATTTCCACCTGCAATTGGAAAGCGCCTCTGGAGGGAGTGTAGGAGACTTAAAATACAAATGCTTCTGCACTCAATAACATGTTTTATTTACAAAAAATAAAGTAATTATACAATAAAGAAAAACAAAACATTACAGTTGGATTAATGATGAAGGAAAGGCAATGACACCCACACTTGGCTGTTAAGGGGAAAGACAATACATTTAGAAATGATTTGATCTCTTGACCATAATTCAACATTCTGGCATACATTCTGTAATCGATAAATGTTAAACTCTTTTGAATTTACGGGGTATTTAAAAAAGGATTTATAAATCTCAAATCGGTTTCCTAAAATGTAACATGCTCCTCCATTGGCCACTACTATATTTACTATTCTTACAACTAACCCATCTGATGTGAGACAGAAACAATTTGCCTCTGAATGCGATTCAGTAGAAAATTGAAAATCCTTATAATGAAACTTTTTATATTGCTTACAATCAAAGTTTGGTACTGGGCCCAAACAATGAGGTAACTCATATTCAGCAGGGGAACCTTGAAAAGCGATAGCATTAGGGTTGTCACACCGTGTTAATTCCATTTCTTTAATGCGTCTATGGATTTGTTGCAATGGATTGTTGGGGGATTGAACCAAAGACTTCAAGTGACCCAAATAGTTTTCGAATGGAAAACATGAAACATTATCTAATGGTCCATAAATTTGACAATCATCTGGTAAATGTAACAGCAAATGCACATTATAAATTAGAAATTCAATGCCGTAAATCTGTACACTGTGCTTTACAAATAAATTCAAAAACTGCCGTGCCAAAGCTATTCCCAAATTTTGGGCATGTCGTTTTGATAAAAGTATCATTATTGAACAACTAAACAGCATGAAATGCTCATATATAGCCAAATCAACATCATCATACAAAACTATTGGCCCTGTGTAAAGCAAGAATAATCGCAATTCAGTGGCTTTCCAGTCTGTTAGATATGCTAAACTGCATCCTTTCCTATTGAACTCAACAGGAATGTATTTGGTTAAACCAACAATTTTGTTAGATATAGATTGTATAGCAGTACGATGCAATTTAGCATGGCTAATAGGCTGTCCTATCCAAATTTTAAGAAGTTTCTTCATCACTCCTAAACAGACTTCATGCATATAGTCAATGGGAAAAATAGAAATCATATCTATTGGTAAAATTAATAAAGGCGATTCCCCATGGTGGTGTTCTTTGTCACGTTGAGAACGAAATGATGCATCATCTCTGTTTCTCGCAAACATATTCCTAAAAACGACACGTCCATGATATTCCCCATAGTCCTCGCACCTATCACAGGAGGCATAACCCGAATGTAGTTTCACACATTTTAGATATGCTCGTGCAGGTGCGTCACAGACAAAGCTGTGAACTTTGACTTTAATCAATTTATTATTGATTATAACTCCATTAGAAACTAACTATAATAATTCCGCCAAATAATCTTTCAAATACTCAGACAATGGATCAGGTTTGCTCTCTCCTAAGAATGAACCAACTACAAAAGGTTCGGACTTAAAATTTTTAATTAGACCTAAAATGGGCCAAAGTTGAAGTTTGTGTCCTTTTTGAAAAATTGGTAGTGCATCAATATTAAATGATATAAGTATTGGATCACCTGGAGAAATATTAGGCATTGACATTAATTTAAGTTTTAAACAATTAATCAATCCAAAATCGCAAAATTCACCATTCAACAAAGGTTTTATTGCAGTCTGTCTTGGCGTTTTTAATAATGTTCGACTGTCCAGAGGCAGCTGATCATGATATGGGTGCAAAATGTGTAAAAGGTGGGTCACCACAGAACGTTTAACATATCTTTGCGTTGCCCAATAAGTTAATTCTTTAGACAAATTATTAGAATCAAGAGGCAAATCATTAACAAAGTGATCATCAGGGGGGTCATTATCAGTTTCACGTATTAAGGTTATAGTATCCTCTTGGGTGTCATTACTGTAATTTGGTGAAGTCGCAGAATATATGTTTGATACACTATTACTATCAACTAACGAATTATCATTCGATAAACCATTATTACCTAAATCACGACCTTCTTGATTTCCGAGACTTGACCCCAAGTCTTGGAAATCAAGAAGGTCGTGACCTAAATCAACAACCTGTGAACCTGTCAATAATTCAGAGCACTCTAATTTCAAAGTTGCCACCCGCCGACATAACTGCCTTTTACAGACGATGGTTTTTTTCTTACGCGTTGCCATTTTTCTTCTCCCTCTTCAATTTCTCCGGTGCATGTTTCAACCAAACCTTAATTTTGTCCTCTATCTCCCGTTCTGTAATTTGAGGTGAGGTTTTCCTAACAGCACCTAAGAATACATAGAAAATATACGATCAATGAATATACACATATAAGCGGAAACCTTACCAATAATGACGTCTTTTAATTTGAGATCATTAAAAGGCTTTTTTTGTCCTCGTTTTCCATAAAAATTTTAATTGGCTGCAAGGGAAAGTGAGAGAAGCGATTTCAATATCAAATTGGTGTGCACAACGTAGTCTCTGCCTCCCAACGTTGAGAAATGTGATGACTGTAAAAATTTCAATTATTAACTGTTAAATAAAATAGATCTACATACTACATACCAAACTTAGGAAATTATTTCTGTCAGTAATGTATATTTCTAATTGTTGCAAGTCTTCCTCTGATTTCAAGGGAAGATCCACTCCTATGTCATCTGGTAAAACGGCGAATGAATTATTACCACCACGATCTTGTTTCCGAATCCAATTTAAAATTTGATTGTTTTGTTCTTGGATAGTTTTCAAATAATCGATGACCGTCTTTTCTCGTGGGCCTATAAAAGTTCTGTGAAAACTTGAGAACAATATTTACAAATAGGTACCTACCATTATTTTCCTCAGCAGTTTGTTTTGAAGTTACTGGTGTAACTGATGTAGTGGCCACATTCCTAATACTACCTCGAGGGGTTTCCACATTACCAACCGTAATATACGAGGGACTTTGTGTTCGTTGTATTTGGTTAGCTCCTAAAAACAATAAATATAAAAATAAAAATTTAATTTGATAATACAGACCATAACATTAATACAGTTGTATGGCACTACTTATATGCCTTTACAAACATGTAAACGTACGTAATTCTATATCACCTCTGTTATTTTCCACAAAAGACTCCCGCAGAGGACTATGACAAGTTGAAATTGTAAAACTTTGTGAAGGAGTAGGTGTATATGCAGGAAACAAACGAATAGGTTGAGCCACTGCTGGGACTGGAGATGCGTTTGAATCTGTAAATATTAATCACTTAATAATTGGGCTGCATTATAAGAAATCTGCTATTACCCTCGAATAATTCCTCATTCCGTCTGGAAACTAAAACCAATGGCGGCCTGGGTAGCTGCTTTTTCTGTTTCTTTCTTTTATTGTTATCAGTTTCTGATGCATCCGACACCTCATCACTAGAATATCTTAGTGGTTTTCGTTTCTTTCGAGTTAACGAAGACCCTTCGGAAGTATCCGATTCGAAATTGGACGTGTCCACCGCTTTTTTAATTTTTCGATTAGCAACCTCCAAATCGTCTTAAATAATATACAAAAATATAAATACATGCAAACAAACTGTGATATTACGAAATAAGTAATAAATATATATAAATCATAATGTACATATTATATACTATAATAATGAACATAATGTTAAGTGAATTTATTATAGTAGGTACCTACCTGATTCAAAAAAAATACGTTTTATTTTAAATAATTGCCAACTGTCATTTTCCGGAGGATCATCTCCAGCCCGTAATATTTTCAAGAAAGATGTTTTCGTTTGTTTTGGAGGCCAATAAACTTCTTTTTTTAGCGGGGTTAACCAAGTAGAATGCACCAAGGAAACACCGCCCTCGTCAACAAATTCTACGCCAACATAAGCCATCTAAAAGTTAATACATAGTGGTTTTGTGCAAGCTATATTTCATTTCTTATTTACTTTGAACAGTAGAACAATAATCACAGAACTTGGCACTAAACACTTAAACCCGCAACAGTAAAAGATGGGAACAAAATGGTGTCTACACCATAAATTAATCTACACATTTAGTTGCCCGTAGCCCATCCACGTGCATACACAGACCATGTGCTTATCACGTGCTATGATACTTTTAATAAGACGCGCATGCTCCATGAGTTCTTTCAATCGATTCGGGAAAGTTCGTAAAATTTTGGCCTTCTTCGTAGTGTTCCAAGAAAGTGCGCCTAATTCAAATAGGATTAATACTGCCTACAGTTAATTCTTGAACTATAATTTCTAATGTGCTAGTGCTTTTTGTATTTTATATGTACCATTGTGTATTGTAATAGATGGTAATAGGGTAATAGTATTTCCATTTTATATTACGTATACCGTACATCATAATTGCTTCATTAAAAATTTTGAGCTTATTCAAATGAATTCCTAGATTATATAAATCTGGTGTTTCTAATTTTTGTTCGCAATTATTTTCCAAATATTTCAAGACTTAGGACAATTCAGAACCAAATAATGACGTCGAAAAGACGAAATTTCGCGACGTCAAATATTCGTCCGAAATTAATCCAAATTTGGACGTCATATATTGGGCCCATGACGTCGCAGACGAATAACGACCAATAATTGGCGTCATTATGACGACAGTGTGTTACCTGGGTGATAAGTAATTTATAATTTATAGGTAATAATCAATTAAACAGCTTAGTTTATATCAAATATTCTGTTTATCATTGAATAATGTAGAAAATAACTTCGTATAGGTGAGTACCTACTGAACAAAATAATGTAAAAAATGCAAAAGCGAAAATAGTAAAATACCCTCTGGCAATACACAATATGAAATTTTATCCCAAAACTGTACGACATTTCGTAAAACCACAGTGTAAAACTAACGAGAATTATTTATGTGACTACCACTTAATAAATGATTGTGGATAATATTTTCTAATTTGTCTTAAATATTTAAAACTGACATTTTTTGTTAGGAACATACAATGCAAATTTTAAAACTTGTAAGAAATGCCGGTAACATGTAAGAGTAAAACCTATTTAAAAATTGTTATGATTTATGAATAATGCAAAGTATCTAGAATTTATTTAAGAAATTTAGGTACAACTGGATTTTTTGTTTCGAATATTGCTATTTCAAATTTTTTATAATTTTTTAATAAATCAACAGTTTTAAATTAAAATAAAGTGTTTAGATATAGGTAGTAGTTTACTGTTGGAGAATAGTATTTTTAACTTCTAAGTTCTTTACAAGACATCTCACTACTGCAAACAAGGAAAATGTTTCATTCCTTCCTTTTATACCATCTACTACCTATATCTATATGTGTTGGAGGCAGACGGCGAATTCGGTCCGCGGCCGTAATATTTGAACATATCGCATATGTAGGTGTTAACTAATTAATGCGAAAAAATTCAGAAGGTGATTCTACATCGAAAATTAGCATAATAAGCCTTCACTATGTGAAACGTACAACTTTTATCAATTTCTCTTTCAGAACTTTTTTGTGAACCAAGGTATGGGTTTTGTAAAAATGTGAATTATATAGCTTGATAAGTCTGGAAACTTTTTTGTATCTTTCTTTTTTTCCGTAAAGTTGATAGTTTTCAAGTAAAACAATAAATTAACAAACCCATACCTTGGTTTACAAAAAAGTTCTGAAAGAGAAGTTGATAAGAGTTTTAAGTTTCACATAGCGTAGTAAAGGCTTGTGCTAATTTTCAATGAAGAATCCTAAATTTTTTCGCACTTATTAGTTAACACCCTGTAGATATATTTAGACATATAGCGATATGAGAAGAACTGATATAGTTGATATTATTGCTAACACAGAAACTAGAAGTGGTTACGCAGAATTGGAAACACCTATTTTGCATGACCGTAGCTGCAATTAAGAAATTTGCATCAGAGTGCCTTGATAATATCTGTCAACTGACATTGATTATCAAGGCACTCTGATTTCCATAAGGGATCTGCCGCTGCAGATGTTTGGATTTATTTTTGTATTCTAAAATCGCAATTTTTAATTTTTGTTCAAATTCATACAACTACTGCCCTCTTTACTTTTTTGTCAAAACCTTTAATTGGAAGTTTTCCCTGCTAAGCCAATATGCATCCCCCACCACTGTGTCAGCACGCCCTTAATGGGCGATACACTGTTGTTCCTGTAAACTCACAGATATGATACATTTAATGAAGATTGTACCTATGAAATTCATGAATTCTAAGTAAAGACAAGACCGTTTCCTTCTTTAGCCGAAAATGTTGGAAAAAGAGCAAGTCTGGCATAGAGTTAAAATAATCACTTCTAACATACTTGTCTTGGAATCCCATTATCAATCAATAATTAGAAAATCCAAGAAAATATCATTATTTTGAATTGAAATTAGAATGTCGTTTTCCATCCTGTAGGACTTTGCTTGTCAACTATGAGGTTATGTTGAGCTATAAGTCTCCGATATCGCCTGCTTTAATTTAAGGAATGCTTACATCTAAGGATAGCTTATAAAGTGACGGTGCAACCTATTAAGCAGTACTTAGTAATTTAAGTTATGCTTAAATTTTAAGTTATGTCGGTGAGATCGGCCATAAAGCATGTGCAAAATTTTTGAAAGCTTTAAAGTTAATACCGCAACTAAGACATTTTCTACACGTAGTAAAAAGTTTCAATAAATTATCAAGAACTACTAAATACGTATTTTGCTTTCTACGTTGAGAACTTGAATTGGCTTGTTCGCCAGAATATTCTTCAATCGTATTAACATTTTTTATAAAACTGTTTTCAGTAGTGTCGTCAGAATCTTCAGTTTCACTAGTAATACTTGAAACTGATGGCATTTCAAAATCATCTTCAGTTTCTGACTCAACTTCGTTTATAATGTGCCGATATATTTCACTCCCTAATTCGCACTGCACAGATAGATACATCGCATGCTTTGTTGGTAGCAATAATATCTACATTTCTAACAGACCTGAAAAATTCTAATCCCAACTCGCACTGAATATCAATTTCTTTAAACGTATTCCTTTCTGCTTCCAGATTAGATTCGCCATATATTATTTCCATATCGGTAACTGTTACAGTATCACTTGTACCTGCATCAAGTGAATCGATGGCGGCATTTACAGCTTCTGATCTTTCTTTTAGCATCACGTATTTTGAAACTTTTCGTCTTTTAGGTTTTGAATTATCAGTCTTGCCTTTAATAACAACGCATTAGTATCTATTAAACTTGGTTTTGTATAAAATTTATACTTACCGGTGAGATATAGTGAGGGAACGGCATTTTGTTTTAGCATGGTAAGTGTTCTATGATTTGGCATTAATTGTTGTTTTAATAATGCTGTACTGCAATAGGATTCACTTGTAAAATGAATGAAGCACACAGTGGCATGCTTAGAAGGTAGGTATAAAATTTTCCCGCTTAATTTTTGCCAGCCACTCATTATAAAGTTCAGGTAATGTTTGTTTATTGGGAAATTTGTGAAAGTGTATTCCACTTCCAGGTAAACTTCTATTTGAACACCCATGCTGTAATGCAGCCAGTCGTTGGGATCGTAGGACAATTCTGACGTCACAGTTGCCCGCTCTCGAGCCTTAGATTCCTTATATTGTTGCTATTATGAACAATATCAAAATTTATCAACCGCAGTTGTTTATATGGGTGCTTAAGGCAACTAATTTTGTTACTAACAAAATATGCTCCACAAGTTGAGTTGCCTTTAAGGGAAAATCATCAAAGTACTTGAGGATATTAGAATTTTTGTATTTATTTTTATATTAAAATGTACATTGGGGTCTTATTTAGTCAACTGTGACACCTTGATTCAATATGTTCAGATGATTTAAGAATTTTATTTATTTTCCACAAACTCTGCACTGGGCCCCAAACTCAGGTCTGGGGTAATCTGGACCATGCCGGGCCTTATTACCTCACATTTATTGTATACATGAAAACATCCTAAATCACTTACGGTAGGCCTTCGTAAGGTAAAATCTGAAAGGTGACTTAACAATAAAGGCAGTAAAAACACAAATACTTCGGTGGTTTGACTTTTATTTTACAGAAAAATATACTGTTGAACAAAATAACATCTCTAAATTCTATTCTAAAAAAAAAGATCTAAAGACTATGCCCTACAAAACTCACAGATATAGCCAGTAGGCTTATCGGCCCCGCTGCATGCCTTATGCACCCATTTCCCACAGTAAACACAGCGGAAGCACACTTCCTTGCTTCTTCCAAATTCATCACAAATGGCACAAACTTCATCATCTAAACCTTCATCGTCCACCAACTCCTACTCGTCAACATCAGACGATGAAGAACTATTAAAGAGTTGTCTTTTACCCTTTTCGGATTTCTTCACATTCCTCGTCTTTCCCTTTTTTGCTTCAGTCGTTTTTGTTCTTCGTTCTTTTTTTTATTTTGTTCTTTTTCTTCTTTTTTCTCTTCTTTATCTTGCAGTATTTTTTTCAGTGGAGTGGTTGTTAATATTTGTGAATGCTGCTGTTTTCTCTTGAAAGTTTTAGCTCTTGCTGGGGGAGCGGGAGAAATTTCATTCACGCTAATTGCCGTAGGCCTAGTAGATGGTCCAGCAACTGACCTTAAATTGGTAGGCTGAGTCACCACAGCTTTTCGATCTCCAGCTTGAGTGGCTAATTGGTATTCGTCAGAATGGTCTTGAGTTAAGTCGAAATCCTCTTCATTAAACACATTTGGGTCCAATGGGAAAATTCCTGTGCACTGGAAGCTCTTCACAGCCTTTTCAATGGTTGCGACTCTAGAGTAAGCAGTATTAAAGATTGTTGCAATATCATAAACTGTGTTTCCTTGATGTGGCCGTGACTTCATGAGGAGATCTATTTCGCGACTGATTGCCTTTTTGAGAGGCCCGAAGAACGTAACATCTAGGGGATGCACTTTATGCGAGGTATGGGGCGGGAGTGAAAGCATTTGAATGCCGTTAGCTTTACAAAACTCAAATGCTGCTAATGAAATGTGGCTGCTATGATTATCTAGCACGAGCATTACCGAATTTTCTTTGCTAGCGTTGGTATGCTTCTGAAAGTGTTGTAACCAAGTTACAAATATGGAGTCGTTAATCCATCCGGATTTTGAGCAAGTATAAACCGACTGAGTGGGGCCACCTTTCTCAAGAAGTGGTGTCATACGTAGACGCTTAAAAATGAAAAGCGGTGGAATGTATAAACCACTGGCACTAACAGCGCACACCACAGTTGTGTTTGTCCCGCGTTCTCCACTTGTTGCCTGTCCCAGTTGTTTTGCACCTTTTTGAGCTAATATTCTAGCCAATTTTCCCACGGTGGACACGCCAGTTTCATCGACATTATAGATCCTGGATGGCTGGAATCCATGTCTCTCCATTAGCTCCTCCAAATTTCTATAGAACAAATCTATTTCGTCCTTATTGAAACCTCGGACGCGGTTCAAACTTGTTCCTTCCGGTTTCCTTAATGAAATGTTTTTTTGGCGTTGCAGAAAACCACAAAGCCAATCATATCCAGCTAACTTAGATGATTTATCAAAATTATATTTAATAATATTCCTTTCGGCATATTCAAACCCGATTCCTCTAACCTCTAAAGGCGTAATGCCGTAATATAGCTTAGACAGTTTAATAATGTGATTCGCAATTTCGTTTTCTTGTTCAGATGAGAAGGCAGGCGGACGTCCCATCTTGGGATCTGAAATGATTTGAGATTGCATTTGTTTTCTTAACGTAGTCCGAGGTATCCCTAACTCCTTATAAGCAGTCCGAAGGGGTTTTCCATCTGCAATGGCTTTTACTGCGTTGGCTAGTACTTCTTTAGCCCACCTCGCCTTTTCGGTTGACCGTTTGTAGGAACGGGGCATCTGCGAAGAAGAAACAACTAATTGTTGAAGTGAATTGACCTAAGTATGCTCTTTATTAACAATGCCCATTAATGGGAAATGCAGATATGAAAAAAAAACAATGGGGCAATGGGGACCCCCTGGTCCCAATTACCTCATTCACACTCGCCGAATAAAATAATTTTTCATCGCGTTAGAGGCGAAATATGAGTCATTATAACCTATGAAACCGAAAAACTACACATCCACAAAGAAAATAATGGATTATACATTGTGTACAAAAGTCTTCAAACAATAAATACTTACTACAAGCTAATATCAAAATCCGATATAATAAACAAAACACAATCACCCCGCTGACGCTGCTTTTACTTATCCAGAATTGAAGTTAGGTTAGTCCGCCACATATTCGCTTCAGTTCAGCACCATACAGACAACATTTGCGCGGGAAATGAAATACGAGGGGTGGCGCCATTACCTCAAGGCTCCCCAATCCCCCAGCTTACCCTAAACCAATGATTAAAACAGCGTAATAATGAATCTATAATATTTGTAAATGTATCTTCAGGTCTGGTTAAATGCTGTATAGTATTATCGATATGACCATAATCTTTATAGAATAACAATAATTCTCTACTGTTCAACACCTCATTTTTGTTAATAAAGTTATTTTTACAATATTCACAATTTACTTTTTTTAAAAAATAATTAATTAAATATCCTGCTACATACGTACAGGTTTCTAAACTGACTGAACTTTGTGCTTCTACTGGTTTGTCTTGTTTCTGTTTATTGTATTCATCTTCTGCCTTTTCACCCTTTTCGTCGTCTTCTTCTAGAATTTCCACATGTTCATCGCCGCTTCCATTTTCGTACTGCTGTTTTAATAAATTGTCTGAATGTTTGGGTATCGCCAATAAATCTTGATGTCGCATTTGTTATTAAATATATTATATGCTTTTGACAATGGCACGTTGATACCGAAATACGTATAAAGCGAATAAATCTTGTTATTTCCCGTTGAAATCGATATTTTATTTAATATTTATTATTTATATATACCTTTTTATCATTAACCATAATTGATGGACTACTGATGTTACCACCCAAGCTTGCAATAGCGGTTCTATTATTAGATCCTTGGTCACACACAAACACTCTTGGTTTCAAACCAATTTGAAACAATTTATTTATAACAGCAACAATTAACTTACGCAAAACATCACTTTTCGCAGGCCCTGCAGATTCGAAATAGCAAAATGGCATTTTCCACTTATATAAAAGTCCTCTTAAATAAAACGCGACTCCACGAGTTAAGTTGATCTTTTTGACCGAACTGTCCAAAGTCTTCAAAGCCTTCTACTTTATCATAGAATTTGTTGTAGTCCAAACCTTCGCACATCAATACACACTGTTTCTTATCGTCCTGCATACCTTTTACCTTTAAAGTTAATTTTGTATTTATTGACATTTTCAAGCGTAACTTTGTTAAAATCCATGATTAAATAATAAATATTAAATAAAATATCGATTTCAACGGGAAATAACAAGATTTATTCGCTTTATACGAATTTCGGCATCAATGTGCCATTGTCAAAAGCAATATGAGATATTATAACAAATGCAAAATATAGTAACTCCTTGATTCTATTATTTTAACACTGCGTGAAGCAGCTGGCCCCAGTCAACCCGTCGGAGGTCAGTCGCTTATCAGTGTTTTTTAAAAAGATATTTATTCCAAAATCTGCAGTAAAGGAGAATCTAAGAGATCAATTTGCTCATTCATTAAAGGTATGCTGTTTTTTGTGTGTTTATAAATTTCAAAAGCTTCTAAAATATTTAATTTATTTTTGTTATCAGAAAGGTGTAAAAATTTAATTGTATTATTAGATGTTAATGTGTGATTTTGTTCTAACAAATGTTTAGCAAAATTTGATTTATGTGCATGTTTATATTTGTAACAACGGATATGTTCTTTTTGCCTAATACTGAAATTTCTAATTGTTTGACATATATATACTGAATCACAATGTGAACAATTTAATTTATAAATACCTGATTTTAGCAAATCATTAATTTTGTCTTTAGCATTGAAAAGAGAGTATAGAATATTTTTATTTGTTTTAAAAGTGACTTTATATTTATTTGTGTTATTTATAATTTTAACATTCTTTTCTGAAATTTTACCAAAATATGGAATTGAAACGTATTTTAGTGTTTTATCAGAGTTATTAATGGAATAAACTTTTTGAATAGCTAATTTATAATTTTTCTTTTTAATTAAAGTGTCAATAAGTGTTGTGTTATATCCATTGCTATATGCAATTTGTTTAATAATTGAAATTTCTCTATTAAAACTATTTTTATCTAAAGGAATTGTTAGAGCTCTGTGTACTAAAGATTGATTTGCTGCTAATTTATGTGTATTATGATGACAAGAGTTATGTGGTATTACATTATCAGTATTTGTACGCATTTTTGAACAAGATACTACTTATATATTTGCAAGCAGATATTAGAAACCACATTATACAGTTTTAAATGTTTACTCATAACCCGGTCAACTTCGCCTACCTGCACTTACAAAGGGTTAAATTCCTGAGCTGATGGTAAATTTAGATAAGAGATATCTGTGTAGTGTCATCAACTGCAAATTGTATGAGAAAGTATGTTCAGCCAGTTGCCTATATTTTTACACAGTAGGCGTTACGCTAAAATCTGCGAGCTGTCCTAAGGGGCCTTAACAGAAAATCTTACCAGAACAAAATCTTCCTTTTTTGGTTCATAATCTTTAAGTTCCTCGATGTCCTCTATTTCGTCACTCAAGTCGTTATCTGTGTCATGAACAGACACATCCGACTCGCTATCGTCACTAGTTAGGTCTTCAATTCTCTCCACCTTTTTCTTCTTTGTTTCACTTTTGGGTCAAATTCGACATTTCTGACATTCTTTCTTTTTTTAGCTTCTTCTGATCTTCTTTGTTTTAGTTGTTTCAAGTTCTCCATTTCTTCCAATCTTGTCTTTTCAGGTGTATTGTGTAGATTCGCGACTGTCCCGTTTCTCGTTTACTTTTGCTTATTTTTCTCGTAGCTTTTGGGTAAGGTCGAACTACTTCAGGAGATATCAGAGAGCTCTTCTTTCCATAACTGGATGATGGTAATATGTCATTAACGTCGATTTTCTTTTTGGGTGTTTCATGAATTTTGTGACAATCTGTGGGTAGTTCAACATTAGTTTCCTCTTGATCTTTACTGGATTCATCACTTTGGTCAACATTAAGCATTTGGGCAGTTTGGACAATTTTGTTTGGACCTTCAATTGCGACAGTAGTATTGTTCTCACTTTCTGGTAGAGGCCGATCTGTAACGGACGACGGAGCAAAATCTTCATCCGTAATAATCAAACGGTTCAGTGTCGATATTCCTGTTTGTTTAAAACTATTGACTATGTTACTAGCAGAAAAAGCCTTCAAGAAAGGTGTATTCGTTAAACATGGAATGTGCTTAATGGTTATCGTCTTCCCAGGATGTGATGTCAACCAGTCGTTAAAGGATGTTGCACAATAAGTTTTGAATGACCCAAAACCACCAACGTCCAACGGTTGAAGACGATGGGTGGTGTGTGGTGGAAAACTGAGTAGGCAGATGCCATTATCTCGACAATATTTAACTACAGCCACTGTCGCGTGTGATTCATGATTGTCTAAGGGCCGGTTTTATAAAGTCTGGTTGACCGATGGTTAGTTCAACAACGAGCAATTGTCAAGGATACGATTCTCAAAAAACAATCGTATCCATGACAATTGATCGTGGTTGAGATAACCCTCGGTCAACCAGACCACGACCTTCTTGATTTCCGAGACTTGACGTCTCTCGTCAAGTCTTGGATATCAAGAAGGTCGTGAACCAGACTTTATAAAACTGGCCCTAATATATTAATATTCGGTTAATAGGACTGCAATGAGTAAGCCTTACGATGTGCTTTAAAACTTCTGGAAAAATTTCGT
Organism: Hemicrepidius hirtus; assembly: GCA_963082805.1. Classification (NCBI taxonomy): domain Eukaryota; kingdom Metazoa; phylum Arthropoda; class Insecta; order Coleoptera; family Elateridae; genus Hemicrepidius; species Hemicrepidius hirtus. The sequence continues at coordinate 29,179,295 of OY720161.1, read as the reverse complement.
CATCCATCCTGTCTTGCTTCCCAAGCTTAAACTTGATGATGTTCCATTTATAAGAAATTCAGACAAGTTTCTTTTTCGCGGAAATACATAAACAGGTGGAAATGACTGTCCAGCCGCATTTATAATGCCCACGAAAGTAACTAGTTCACCTCGTTCCGAAGCCACTTGGGAGACTTGTTTTTGTCCACGTGTAGAAATGATTTTTGTCGGTTTCATGACTGTAGTGCACGGAGGATGATTATGGTTAGGAGTGGACACTGCCTATACTGCGGGTAGTCGAAAGTGGTTCATATAAAGCACTCTTGTGCGAGAGAGTCGACCGCGAGAGAGAACCCATAAGGGGGCCGATCATGCGACCGTGAAGTATAGCGTTTGCTATACAGATCATACAGATACACTTCGTTTTTGGCGTATACATGATTGTGAAATGTAAGTTTTACAAAAATTATAAGTAACAATCAATCCGATACCTACATAATTTTAACTTAAAAAAAATTATAAATAGAAGATATATTACAGTAAGCAAAGACTTATTATAACGCGTCTTCAAGAAATTCTCAATTAACGAGACATTTTTATTTTATTACATTTAAATTTCAAATAGAAGCTATAATCAGTTGATTTTTAAGAATAACAACCGTTAACATTTGTTGTTGGCTTGTTACAAATTTTACATAAAAAATTGTATGATCTGCTCTGAGTATCGCCAACTTTATAATAAAATCAGCCTACTCTAATTAAGAATATTTTGAAGGAACGGTTTGAATAATTATTTACTATTAAAAGGAACCAAAGAACTTAATTATTCTGTAGTTTGGACATTTTATTGTTTCTTTAAATTTTGATTTTTGTTTCGTCGTACATATATTTTGATGTTTTAAGAAACAACTCTCTGCATTTTTTAATAAATGGTAAATTTCTAAGGGGAGATGGGTTAAGGATCCTCTTGTTTTGAGGTTTGTTAGATCAGTAATAATGTATGTAGGGTCGAAGTGTTTAGCACAAACTCGTCGTTTCGACTTAAAATTCTGTCGGCACGAGGTATGTTTTTTATCCATATCTTTAATTTCTCAGAATCCCGAAGACGGAGGAGGTATAAATAAAGTAACTTCTTCCGGGCATGATGCATACCCAGAACGGCAATTGGGAACGAAACATTTTTTACCCACTGTATAGGTCAATATTGATATATAATATTAGATATCTGCATAATATAAAAGACAAATAGAAAAACGGAGTTGTAGGTACCTATTGCTCACGCAAATGAGCGAAATACTGCAAACCACATGTAAAAAGCATGTAACTGAGATGCATAAGCGCGAGAGACCCGGTCTGCTTACACTTTCTCTGTCTCCAACCTTTCACTCGCACAACCGTGCGTTATATCGACACATCGAGAGCTGAAGTGTACTCTCCTAGCCATAATCATACTCCGTGCTGTAGTGACACTGGACTCATCAATATTGAAAATTTGTTCCCTTGAAAATTTGTATCTATCTAAAACATTTTTTAGATTGTTAAAAAACTGCTCCACTTTTGGCCTGTTAAAGGCAATGCTCCTGCTTAGATTCGTGCTTTCAGGGTTTCGGAGGGTAAGAGTTGGATGTCTTTTCATAAATCCCTCTCTCCATCCTCTTTTAGCCGATTGTGTTTCCTCCCATTCTTTTGGCCTGTTAAAGGCAATGCTCCTGCTTAGATTCGTGCTTTCAGGGTTTCGGAGGGTAAGAGTTGGATGTCTTTTCATAAATCCCTCTCTCCATCCTCTTTTAGCCGATTGTGTTTCCTCCCATTCTTTTGGTATTTTTTCTTGGTTTAAAATTTTGGCGTATTGGAAAGCCAATTATTCAATGTCAGCATAAGTCAATCCATAATTAATGTTGGCGGATTTCTGAATATATTTTTGTAGTTGTTCTTCCTCATCCTTTGTAAAAACTTGATGAGCAGTATATTTATTGTGGTATGTTGGGGAATCCCCTTCGCTTTTCAGACCGGAATCATCGCCTGAATTTTTCGGTAAATACTCTTCTCTAGTTATCTTAGACATTTTTTTTTAAATTCTGCACTGAAGCATCGATCTTTTAATTTCAAATATTTGAGAAGCTCTTCTTTCTGCATATGTTTGATTAAAAACGGTAAGTATGGCTGCTTTAATGTTTGACTCATCTAAATCTGCCCTATCAGTTTTTCTTTCTCGTTTTCGCGGCATCTGAAATAAAAATATCAGAAAATAAATCGTCGGGGGCACATTCGGCCGCTGGCTGCGTAATGGACGAATGTTCCCACATTGTCTGCTTCATATAAAATATTGTGAAACTAAAGTTATTTTAAGGTTATGGCTTAAACTTGTGGTTAGAAAAAAGGTTCGATTAAGGGTTTGTTTTGATAATCTATTGAAACAAATAACACAAAATTCTTACTAGTATTAAAAATAAAAGGATCTGAATATTATTACCTTGACGCAACTGTTTTAACACAATTAACAGATAACACTTCAACACTGCCTCAACGACTTGAAAGTTACATGGGCACTAGAATACCTTATAACAACATATGTTAAATTTATTTTAGGCGCGAAATTTAACTGGAGTTCGAAATATTAGCGATGGCCGAATGTGTACTCAGGCCGAATGTGCCCCCCTTCCCCTACTGGTATCAGTCTCGTCAGATTCTTTATCACATTTACTGTTATCAGCCTCGTCAGATTCTTTATTATCTAATTGAATGTTATCAGTCTCGTCAGATTCTTTATTATCACAGTTACTGGTATCAGTTGCATCACTGACATTATTAGCACACTTACCGTTATCAGTCTCGTCAGGTTCTTTATTTTCGCATTTACTGTTATTAGTCTCTTCAGGTACTTTACTATTAGAAATACTATCAGTATCCATCGATACTGTGTTTTTCATGATGTTCATTTATCTTTTCCTCAATTGATTTCGCCTAAACGATATGCACTTGGTATAGTGTACGGAGTTTGGATCGAAGGGATACAAACCGCAAACCCGAAATCCGTTCTTAATTACTTCTGAAGACACGGCGTTATCAAAAGCATCTTTGAAAATAGGTGTAAAAGTAGCTTTTGTTATATTTCAATACTTGCTTACGCCACGTAGTTTTCAAAGGTTTGAATATTGATACGTCGCGCGTCGCATGGTTGCAAGATTCGATACCCTCATGATAAAACCTTGTAACTCCAAAAATCGAAATTTTACAGGAGACACAAAAAACTTTATAATTCAAAACGTAAATGCATTAGCAATGTTTTATTTCACCCTTATATTTTAAATTGTGATAGACACATGGTGAAATTATAGCATTATTTAAAATTATTGTATAAAAAAATATGGGAGTTACGAGATTTTCTTAATTTCAAGCCATTTTAATTTGGAGTTACATGTTTATCACATTAAACTTTGTAGCACTAATGTTAATTGCATTTTAATAAGGACTTCCCGATTAGAAAGCTTGTTTTATGCATTTTTGTTTGTTTGGAATAGAAATAAGTAACAAGAACTCAAATATTTATTTAAAAAATAATATAAATTCTATTAATAAATAATAATGGGATAGAAATAAGTAACAAGAACTCAAACATTTCTTTAAAAAGTAATATATATCCTGTTAATAAATAATTTTCAATGAAACAAACGAAGAATAGATATTCCAAAGATATTTAATCATGCGGTAGATCATAATAACTTTGATAATCCTTGTCTAATGATTTTTTTATCTTGAAGGTGGTCGTACTTATCTTTTTTTAATTTTAGTCGTTCACTGTAAAGTTTGAGAATAACAGTGTTAACTGATTGGTTCATTCTATTGCCATTCGCCAGTAGGGGAGAGTCGTCCACAGTGAGACAAAAATACACTTTGCAATGCAGAATTGTTATTTATCAATATAAAAGCCTCTACTAAACATTTTACATAAAAGATCATCCGTTGCCTAAACATTTATTATTTATTTGTTTTCTCACCATAACTCACACATGCACAATTGTCTGAAAATATTTTTTTTCAACAAGTCTGCAACTGTCTCACTGTGTGCCAGTGTGCAGTACACATTGAGACAAAGTTGAGTACCTGTTATGTAAAATACAATTAGATATATTTTTTTTATTTTCATACTATTTATGATTTAATACATAGCTATAAGAAACATAATATAAGAGAAAAAAAATGAGAACATGAAGAAAACACTATACTTAACGCATATTTAAGCCTTGAAAATTAACTCCAAATTTGATAATATTAGATTGCCGTTTGGTGACAGATGGTAGTGGTTCTGGCAAAACTATTCTTACATCTCGCTTGTCGATTAATGCAACGTCTTTCACATCTGGAAATAAGAAAGCATTCTCCACTTTATTGCCGTTTCTTAAAAAGTTGACCTCCATATCACCAGCCTCATCAACTTCAGATATTATCTTTCCGACATAATTCACTTTGCATGGTATCTGGTTTGCGAAGTAGTGGATCATCATTCAGACCTTCTGCCTCCCAGTCTGAGGAGTCATCTTCATATTCAAAACTTGCATCTTAACCTTCAGTGTCTGTACTATCACTTTCAACTTTGCTGGTAGTTTTCTTTTTATTTTTAGTGCTGGAATCTTCATCAGTTAAGTTTGTGAAATTCTTTTTAGCTTTAGCTGCTTTTGCCGCTTTAGCCTTTTCTTTTTTTTCAAATGCAATTTTCTCTGGCGTATCAGTCAAAATTGTACTTTTACTCTTCTTGCGTGGTGCACGGTTCAACTTTCTGGGCTGAGCCTTTGGGAAGCTGCGAATTTCTTGAGGGCTAACAAACTTCTTGGTGCCTTCATTGGTAGGTGGTGTTGAATCAACCTTGGCAATATTTGCATTTTCATTGTTCTCAATTGGTGGAGGAGTTGTTTGTTTCACAATGCCGGATGGTCCCGGTTGGTTTTGGTCAAGAGGAACATCTTCAATTTCTATCAAACGATCCGTAACTGCTGAGCTGAGAGCATCTGCATCCGTAAAAATATTTCGATTGTAGGGTGATATTTCTGATTTACGGACACCTGTGCGACGCTCTTTCGGTTCGGGCGTCAAATTTGCGACGCTTCTGGTTGTAAATGTGGGGTACGCCTGGTTTGGGGCGGAATTGTTTGTCTGCTTGAACACAACAATTCTGCGGGAGTCTCGGGCGCCAGATTTTATTAAGGAGTTTTCTCTCCAGCGGCTTCGTTGTATACCTGGTGAAACGAAGACCTGGGTAGCTTCAGTGAAGAAAGAAAATGTCCAGGAGTCGATTCTTCTTCCACGTGGAAAACTGAAAGCTTTTAAAAGCAGAACCTGCACACGCAAACAAATCATACACCAAATTCTAGAGAAAGAATTTATATTACAAACAATATAATACAAAATTTACAACCCACTTACTACCTAAAAATTACGTAAAACGAAGGTTTGATAGCACGTAGTCGTTAACCCACAGATTTTAATGAAAAAATTTAAAGATGGTAAAATCAAAACGTTTTCGTCCTTACAAGGGCATCTTCAGTGCTAAAAGTGTATAACAAATGAGCCTTAGGTCTAATTACAATTATTAAGAACTTACCATATGGTAGATGTAAAATACAATGAAACATTTACGGTTGTGCAAGCCAGCCACGAGCGAGCGGTGCGTTAAGTAGCGTGCGAATAAAAGCGGGGCAAAGCAATGTTTATGGTACCAGCGGTTATAGCAAGCGGAAAATAAAACAATTGATTTTATAATTACCAGAGCTATAATTTCTAATAAATTGTAAGGTGCCACCTCTACTGAAACGGTACTCAAAACTAAACTAAACAAAAAGATACTCTAAACAATTAAATGAAAACAGGGTCGGAACAGGGAGGGCAGGCTCTATTTAATTCTACCCAGAAGTAGGGAACGAGTACACAGGGATAGTGCACTACTGTACGGGTCAGCCACTCTAAAAAGAAACCAAGCAAATAAACGGGCCGGGGAAAACAAACACGGAGGGCTTTACCTAAATCAATGGAGAAGGCGGCCAGTCGCAGAACTCAATCTCGCAAACTGGTCAGCTGCCCCAGGTCAATAAGCAACACGGAGGGATCACTGATTTCTCCAGAGAGGATGTCTAGTCGCAGAACCGAATCTCGCAAACTAGCCAACTCCCCTAGGTCAATAAGCTACACAGCGGGAATTACCTATGTCTCCGGAGAAGACGTCTAGTCCCAGAACTGAATCTCGCAAACTAGTCAGCTACCCCAGGTCTATAAGCAACTCGGCGGGATTCACCTAAATCACCGGAGAAGATGTCTAGTCGCAGAACCGAATCTCGCAAACTAGTCAACTACCCCAGGTCAATAAGCTACACGGCGGAATTACCTATCTCTCCGAAGAAGATGTCTAGTCGCAGAAGTTCCTAAAAGTTCCTAAAAATCCGGCTAAGTCCAAACTGGGACTTAGTACAAAACCAAAACAATAAACTAAACGGCTAAGTCCAATTCGGCCAAGTCTTTACCAAACACTCAGAAAAATCCTAACTTCAAACTAAACTTGGCACCAAACACTTTAAAGAGTATTAGCTCACCTGGAGATGATCCTCGAAACTGTAGTTGACTTTTTAACTGGAGCAGAAGACATCAAGAACTTATTACTCTGGACTCAAAACTCGCCTTTTATACCCGGCGAGTTCAAAATTTTGAAAACGGAGTTGAGAGATACGCGGCTCCGGCGAAAGTGGGAAAAATCAAAAGAGAAAGTGGGGCCACGCCGCAGATCGGCCGCTCTAGCTAAGGTCGAGCGCTATCAGACTGCACGGCCAAATACAATTTACAAATAATAAGGAAAACAGGTAAATAAATACAATAAACAATTAAACCGGGTTAACTAAAATTAATTAACTGGTGTACTAACACCGGAAATGATTAACTAAATATATCAGTCCTAATAAAAATACTTTTAAAAATGTTAAATTAAATAATTACAGGTAAAGTTAAATATTTTAATACTGCATTTCCTGTGGAAAATAACTTAAAATTTAGTAACTTCGTTACACACCCCCCTTTCTTCGGAAAGAAAAGGGTGGCACATCCTTTTCGACACTACTCCTTCCGGTGTCCATGGATGCTGCAGGACGTGGAGATGAATGCGTTCGGCTTCAGTAGGGTACACTGCACTCCTCGGCTTACTGAGATTCCTTTGGAGATGGGGCAGTTCCAATCACGGGACATCTTCCCACGACCGACGGCCGCATCGGGAGCAGAAAAGGATCGGAGTATATGAACATGTATCACGATGGTGACCTTCTAGACCGCACCGCCAGCATATATTATTCTTCCATACGGGTATGCGGGTTCGGTGGAGATAAATATTGGCGACGTTGGTTTGGTTAAAAATTTCGGCCTGTCGTTCGACTTCTCGGATGTCAGAGGTAATAGTGGACCAATTACACCCTGTAGTGGTGTCTTCTCGGGTTTTGGCGGGCGGTGACAGTGGTGGTAATTTCGTAAGGGAGGGAACTGGACTGGTATATCTCATTCTTTTGAATGGTCTGGTGGGTGATGAAATTTCGGGGATTGGGGATTTAAGACCTGGTGGGCTGGTGGTTATCGGTGTTTCGATGGTTTCTGTAGTTGTCAGCAGTTTCGGAGAAACAAGCTGGACTTCAGACACGTCTAGAGCCTCATCGGTGAAGAGCTCCATAGGTGGATCGTCTTCTCGGTCGGTTATTGAAGTTATTGTTACTGGGGTTGGTTTTATTTCTTCCATGGCGGAATCTAGTTCTCGGAGCAGGTCAAAATCTTCGGTACTCTGACTTGACATGTTGTGAACTGTTTGAGAGACTTGAACTGACTAGTCCAGAGACAGGTTAATGTCTGCTTATATAGCAGTATAAAGGAGAAGGGATTTGTAGGGAAGGAATAATCTTTAAGGAAGGGGAAAACGAAAGAAAGAAGGGATAAAATGAAAGAGAGGAGGGATAGAAAAGAGAACAAACGGAGAGCAATTTAAAAGGATGAGTGGATGGTTATGCGGGGACAGGAGAGAGTTTTAAAGCAGTATCGGCGTCTTCGGATTTCTCCCCTACGCAGAAACCCGTTGTCTTACCTCCTGGCGAAGAGGTAGGGGCCAATCGTTGAAATTTGGCCCCATACTGACCATTCTGGAGTCGAGTTCGGCAAGAGAACCTGGTTCACGGTTGGTGGGGGAACTGGGAAGGGATGAACAACGGTCGGGGTCGTCGCTAAATGGCTTGGCCGCGGTTGGGAAGCCGGGCGGCGACGAAACTGACGAAACAGGAGTTTGGATCAGGGTTAGGCACGGAGAGGTTGTAGTAGAAGGGAAGAAAGGGACAGTAGCGGACGGTTTAGAAGGGTGTGGGGGACCAAGATGGGTACGGAAATACGAGTCAAGGTCTTCTGGAATTTCTAACCCGGGTTTGCTAGGAAGGTTAGTGGTTGGGTGGACAGTAGGGAAGCAAAAGGAGGGGGGAGATTTTGGTGGAATGAGCATCCAAGGACGAGTTGCCCGTCGTTGGGAAGCCAGTTCGGCGGTGATTTCGGGGACCTGGTGGACGTTGATTCGAGCCAGCGGGATGGAAACTCGCACCTCGGTTGATAGTTTGTCTGTGGTGGAATTTGCAGAACGCTTGTTTCCCGCTCGGTACTGGTCCTGGATGTGGGCCACCATCCGCTTCACTGCTTTCATCCTGGTTGCTTCCTGTTGGCGCTGAACTGGCTCTACTTTTGCGGAAACTGGATGCTTGATAACTTTACGCATTCTAAAACATAATTAATTACGGATAGATGGTTTTAAGTCTTTAATATGGACACGCGAAATTTTATTTCCCGCTTCATCTTTTAACTGGTAAACGACCGGAGAAATGACTTTAGTTACGGTGTAGGGGCCGGAGTATTTTGGCGCGAGCTTGGCTGCGAAACCTTGTGCGGCGGAAGAAAGGTGGTGTTCCTTTTTCATGACTTGATCCCCTACGTGGTATCTCCAGTTCCTACGGCGGAGATTATAGTGATGTTGCTGGGTGGTAAATGCTTTATTGATGATGATGGTATGGAGAGTTCCGGAACGGGTGAGAACTTCCTCCAATGGATCCTGGGTGACAGCTCGTGCAGAATTTTTACGGCTTGTTCTACATGACACCCACTTGGTGAATCGATCTTGGAACACAGTCGGAGAATAGTTGCCCTTCGAAGGCCTTGGTAATGGACCCACCAAATTGGTGCTGACGGCTTGCCATAGCTGGTGGTTTGCGGAGGGCTGCATCTGACCTGGTGTTTGCTTTTGAGAGGTTTTAAACCTCTGCCACTGCAAGCAACTTCGAACATACTTAGCTACTTCGCGAAACATTCCAGGCCAATAATACAGGTTAGCTACACGGGCGATGGTCTTGTTGATCCCTAGGTATCCTGCGGTTGGATGATCGTGATGTTCCTCCAAAACTTGAGGTCACAGTGTCTTCGGAACGCACAGTTTCCAGGTGTTGTGGAACTCATCATCCTTCAGGTTGTTGTCGATGAAATGGCGGTACAGCTTTCCTTCTTTAATGATATAATTCTGGAAGTCAGCTGGGTGTTGAGTCACTTCATCGAGCTTCTTTCGGTACCAGTTGCATTCTGGTAAATCCATTACACATCTATTTTCAGCGGTGGGCAGTTTAGCCCAAGCTGGAAAACTGTTCTGGACGAGTCCCACGGACATGGGAGTCTCCTTTGGCATAGACACGATGACATTCTCTAGGAATATATTACCGGTCTTCAGGTTGACATGGAAATCCATGCTCTGGAGGAAATCCATTCCCAGTAACAAATCGGTGGCCATATTCTGTACGTAGTTGAATACCTGTGTCTGGGTCTTATCCCTTATGGTCAGAGGTATTTGGTATGCGGCGTAAATGGCTACTGGGCTACCGTCTAAGACGGTAGCTTGACAGCTAACGGGTTGCTGCTTCCGTATTCTCAACTGACGGCAAAGTTTCAATACGCTGGGGCCCATGTAGGACAAGACGGCACCGGTGTCCACAAGCGCAGCGAATTTTCGGTCTCCTATGCCAACTGATATATAGGGACGGGTGTCTTGAGTACAGGAGGCGGTGTTTAATGGGAGCGGCTTGTAATAAAATATATTTGTATATTTCTTTTGTTGCAGTAAAACAAGACAATGCGATGATCCGAAAATACAATTTTAACTGAAACTGTGTCAACTTTTGATTCTCGGTTAAGAACTATGTCAGCAACAATTGATAAAATATACCAGATGAACAAAACGTGACATTGAAAATAAAGAATGGACACCGGTTGTAGCGAACAAATCAGCTGAAGAATTCGAGTCAAAATTTTTATTTCCAATTAGTAATATAGACGTCTTAAATCAATTTAATAAGGAAATTGAAACCAATTCTTCGTATAAAAATTACTTGTTTGGTAGGTATTAGCATTGAATATTGTAGTAGGTCAGAATGTTTATTCTAATGGTAAAGATTGTGCCTAGTTTTGTCATCTGTAAAAGGGCCGGTAGATGGGACAGTAATATAATGTTCAGGTTTTTTCGGATTGCCTGGATACATTAATCATTTGTCAACAAAGGGTTTAATCTGTGGAATTTTTTCCTTGTTACAACTTTCGCTCAACAGAGTGCAATGACGTACATAGATACCGGCAAATTATAATTATTACTGTTAGCGTTGGATCATAACCAGCACATTTCTTATTGTATATTTTAGATGCAGTATATGCAACAACTATTTTAAATAACATATTAAAAGAACGAAAGGCTGAAAGCGTGTGTGCTCCGACGACAAAAAAATAATTTGAACAAATGATTTTGTGAATACAACTAGTTGAACAACATGATGAAGCTCAGAGAAGCCTAAAAAATATGTTTGGTCAAAAATTGCTCAGAAAATTAACTGCACTGGTACTTCTAATATTACATGGCAACAATGTGACACCAAATGGAAAGGATTGAATAACACTTATAAAGATATTAAAGAACACAATTCCACTAGTGGTAGAAATAGAAAAAAATGGGAATACTTATATCTAATGCATAAAATTATAATATACAAAAGCCTGCAATTTCAGCACCCGTAACTTGTAGTAACTCAGAAGGATTAGTGTATAATCAAGAAAACCTAGAGCAGCTGCAGGAATCGGAAAACAGTTCAACATCTGAAGAACCTGCTTTCAAGAAACGAAAATATTAATCCACATACATGAAGAAACATAATAACATTGTGTCAAATGTTGAAAGGCGACAGCGTGAAAGGATGGATCAACAAAACAAGTTTCTGGACACATTCTAAGAATTGGTGAAGGTATACCTATTGAGTAAGAATAAGAAGTGTGCATATACCATAATGTGAATTAAAATGTTCCAAGTTTATAATATAATTTAATAATATTAATAATTACTAGTATAATAGGTATATCACTATACTTATTCCAATAATGAGTTAATAAACAATAAATAAATTGCACAATTTTTTTTATTTTATTAAATAACTTAAAGACGATTAATTATAAAAGGAATAAATGTGCTAGTAGTGGAAAAAATAGTATATAAACCACGGTAGAGAAAACGGCTTAGAAAAATGTCTTCTCTATTTTGGTTTATAATATACTATTATGCACTCAAAATGTTTTTCATTGTGAATTATATTCTGCACAACTGGTCACTTCAATCATCATGGCTTCGTCGAAATAATCAAAAGCAGCAGAAATTGTGATTTAATGATAATGCAGTCATACAAATATAGGAAATGCGGAATGTTAAAAAAACTACCATGAAGCAGTATCCCGGAACCATGGAACAGTGTGTAAATTCGAAAACACCCGCACCTAAGCGATGTGATAAAGCACCATCTTACAAAAATTGTTTTAGTTTCCTATTATAAAAATAAAATGCTCGTTAACGTAGCTCATTAGAAGTTTAGATCTACCTCTCGCAAACTACAGGTTGAATTAATAAGGCCATTCTATACAGGGCGTTTTTAAACTAATCATTAATTTCTGGAGGCCATTCTACGTCAGAAAATATGAAAAAAAGTTCTTATAAACATAGGTCCGGAAATGCTTCCTAAAGGAGCTGGGGTCCTGTGAAAATACTATGCAAAACTTGGTTTTTATTTAATATCTCAGAAAGTGTTCGAGATACAGCGATCAGCTTTGGCATGCGAGTTAGCGTTAAAAGCGCTATTATAACGTGCTAACAACTAAAACGATAATCTGTCAGGGACGTTCGAAAATAGGGGGGAGTTAGAAAGTTGTTAGAAACCCGTAGAAGCAACCGTGCCCGAGAAAAATTATGTGCATGAAAATTTTTGTTTTTTTCATGCATATAATTTTTGAAGCAATTTTTTTCAGACACGGTTGCTCCTACGAGTTTCTAACAAGAGGACCTTTTTTATGTAATTTTGTCTAAATAATAGATTCCTAATTTAAAAAATTCGGAATAGTTGCTAATAAAAAAATGGGGGGGAAAGGGGTCGCCCTCCCCCGTATTTTTGCACGTCCCTGGCAGATTTTCGTTTTGGTTGTTAGCACGTTATAATAGCGCTGTTAACACTAACTCGCATGCCAAAGTTGATCGATGTATCTCGAACACTTTCTGAGATATTAAATAAAAAGCAAGTTTTGGATAGTATCTTCACAGGGCCCAGCTCCTTTAGGAAGCATTTCCGGACCCATGTTTATAGGAACTTTATTTCATATTTTCTGACGTAGAATGGCCTCCAGAAATTAATGACCTTACGCACAAATTACACCAGCCGCTCAAGAGTTAAAAATGTTTCCTTATTTATTTTACTGTCTGGGTAAAAGTGCAGATGACAATAAGAAAATACATTTTCCCATTTTACTGTGTTTACCTTAATTTAATGAACTGGTTAATGCAAAGTTACCAACATTTAATGGGCTTTAGCTTTATTTATTATATTAGTAGGAGAAACATACTTTATGTACCTAATTCTTCATTTCAAAGAACACCCACTGAAATACAAGTTGAAGAGAAATAAAACGTTTATAAAAATGTTTTCTTTTACGAACATTTACGCAATCTGAAGCGGAGCTGCTCTTATGAAAAGAACTGTAATTAGTAAAGCCCGAAATTTTATGCAAAAAAAAATATCAAATTATGACATAAACTATGAAGCAGGAATTTCTAAAATATGAAGAAACATTGAGATAATATGCAAAATATGAAACTTTTATGCTACTTTCAGAAATAACATAAAAATTAGAAAATACACTGAAAAACATGTTTATTTTTACAATTTGTTGTTACAATAAATCACTAACAATTTCTCTAGATTTTCAGGCAGAAGCCCTTGTCTTTTACCGGTCAATATATTTTTGAAATCACAGGATGTTACTGACGCAAATTAAAAATATGTTCAAGTTTAATTTCTGAAATTTCTTTTTCTTTGCTAAAAACTAATTTATGTTGCTATTGATCTTCTTACAATAGGAGAACAATCAAGGGATTGTTCTCAGTAGGTTCTTATTTTTTGTAGCTAATCCGAGAGCCACTTAAAACCCTAGCTTGGACAGATTATACCGAGAAATGCTACAGGATTTAGAAGCATTACCAACTACTTTAGATGATGCTTTCCTAAAATATTCTGAAGAACTTTTTTAATGTTACTTTTACGAAAGTTAATTTTAAAAATTAAAGAAAATATAATAAAAATAATAATAAAAATAAATATAATAAAAATCTTTATAAAAATATGAACTAAATATGAAGATTTTTATGAAATATGAAATTTTTTCGTAAATATGAAAAAACAACCAAAATATGATAAAATATGAAACATTTTATTGCACCAATTAAATGTATATATCTACTACCGGAGGTGAAAATCCTAAATTTCGGAACAATCTCAGCATTATTGGAGAATATGAAATTTCATAAAATTCCGGGCTCTAGTAATGAGAAAGCTAAGCTACAAAACTGAAACAAATTATAATTAATAAAGGAAATAGTTTTACCAAGTAATTGCAGCTTTAGAAAAAAGGTCCATACTACCTATAGATTTTTTGTAGAGAAAAAATTCTTCGTTTTCTCATGCATTCATTTTTAATTTTTAGTTTTTCAAAGGCTGAGTAATGAAAAAATAGGTAAAACCAGTGGTAAAGCTGTTTTGACGAAAATCTCTAGTGCCTTGAAATGGACTTGACAACTGCCGTTCAGTGATATCTTATTGTTACCATTTCCTAAATAATCGTATTTTATGATTTTTTTTTTTTTCGTATAAAATAAACGTTGACAGTACAAGCGGCATTCTGATGAACAATAGATTGTCATTCCAAGGCACTGCAGATAGGATTTATTATTTTTTGATTTCCCGGGTTCTGAACAAACGTCATGCAAACCTCTTGGCATTTCCGATTGATTTTGCATAAACTTTTTGTTTAGCAATTTTATCGATTTTAAATTTTATACATTAACGTTTGGGTTGCTATAATAAAATTATGGTTCATTTGTATAAGTACGAAATATTCAGTGTAACGTCATTCCGCAAAAGCGCCCTCTGTAAATGGATAGTGGTTACAGTTGTTATTGTAAATTGTATATTTTTGTAATTACTAAATTTTAGAGGCGACACCTATCGAAAATGTTTGGCGTAACTTTAAACGGCCGCTACGGTGGCGCCAGCTGGAAAATAACGGCCGTGGAACATTCTCAAAGTTGGCCGCTGGTATAAGCATTCTGACCTACTACAATATTCAATGGTATTAGTAATAATTTGTAAAACCTTTTTTCTACTAACATACATATTTTAGATTGAACGTTACTCCAAAGTTAGAGGAACAGAAGGGAAAGAAAATGGGTACAGAGTTGGCAAAGATTTGATTGCAATTATGTTTACACCAAATTTAATGACCCAATATTCTTGGACTGGTGTGTCAAGAACATCTGGAATAAAAAAAAAACTACCATTTCAAACATTTACTGCACTGTTAGATGTGTTCTATGACATTATAAAAAAAAGCAGATTGCCGTTGGTCAGAGGGTCCTAATACAAAACTTTTTAAAGAAAAAACTCTCAAGCATTCCCGTCAAATTAACGAAACATTTGAAAAAAATAAGAGGAAGAAGATTGCAACTCAAGAAACTATAGAAACAGAAAAAAATCTAAAGAATCAGATACTCTGGATGCTGACAACGGAACTTTATCTAACGGTGTTGCAGAAACAGAAGAAGAGCATAATATCCATAACGATTTGTTGGTAGATCAAGCAGAAACTATAAACAAATTGCTGGAAACATGTGCAAAATAGCTTTTGACCTACCATCATCATCATACTTATTATATAAAGCACAACATCAATTGCATGCGTCCACACTTAGAAAAGTACCGAGAATGGCCCTACATCTGCCACCTATCAACACAGGTTCGTCTGAACGCAGTTTCATATTGTAGGGTGTTTATATTAATTTTAGAAAACCGTTTCTATAGAGAAAATAAAAAGTTTGGTAAAAAATAATAAAGATCAGTCGATGTCAAATATGCCATATGTCATAAAAATATATTGTAAATAAACTGTACCTATTTTAATTATCACAAACTGAACAAAAGGACAAAGTGGTACCCCTAGGTGACTTAATATACTTCGGGCAATTCAGTGCAACAAATCGTTCAACATTCGGTGAATATTCAAAGCGCAAGCTGAAAGTGTATAAAATGGTTTCCTGTGCTGATGTGAATTGTACTACAAGTAGGTGCTTATAATTTATTTCATGTTTTTTATCAGTTACTCCCACTCTCAATCGGAGCCTGCCAATGTTCAAGTAAGTGCATCTAGGTTTGGGTTTGAAATGCAAGAGCGGTCACACACTATTTTAGACTTGCAGTACATCTCCTTGATCTTCAAACTGTGCTTTTTGTTGAAGGTGAAGAAATAGCGGCTATTGAACGAGCAAATTCAAAAAACACAACTCTAATAGCGTGGTTCAAATTAAATAAAGTGTGTAGGGAAATCCATCAAGATGAGACAATCGACTCGTAATTATTACTATCGAGATCTCCCAGATCACTTTTTTTTAACAAATCTACCACCCTGAGGACTACGCGTAAACGATCTACGAGTGAAATTGGTCGAATGTATTGGGTCACATGATGTAGAAGGATATCATTTACGGTTGTTACCTGCTATTACACGTAAAAGAAGTTGAATCATTTAATGATATAAAAACCGTAAATGGGCGTATTTGCAATAGCATTATGGAAGCTGCTCAAGAAGCAGGTTTACTGTTTGATGATGAAGAGCGAGTGGCGAACCGCTGATGAAAATTTGTACACCAAACTTCTATTTTGAGTGGGACTTCTACGAACTTCTACGGACTTCTACAGCCTTCTAAGGACTTCTACTGGGACTTCTACTCGGACTTCTACTCGGACTTCTACTCGAACTTCTATGAACTTCTACGGACTTCCACTTGGATTCTAGTCGAACTTACTATACCTACCGGATGTTCTACTGAAAACTTTTGCATAAAATATTTTCTAAATGGAAAGAGTTGGGAAAAGAAATAAAATGATTATTCTAACTTTCACTTCCTTAAAATGATGGACACTTGAAAACTTTATGTGAAAATACATTTATTTATTATGAAACATACATGTAACAAGTTGCGTAAATATAAAAATGTTGCAACAAAATAAAAACATCTGCACTTCTGTTTAAACTAAACCATAATAGGAATTATATCCCGTTCAATGAAACAAAAATCTTATAAAAAAAACAAATACTTTTAATAATTACTAACAGTTAAGTTTTTTTAGTTGTTTATATTGTTTATCAATATTTAACCTGTCCGTACGTGATATTGTTAATCTCGTTGTTAATGTGTCACAGCCGCTCATTTTTATCGGGCCATAAAATATATGTTTTTTCTGTACATCTATCTTCTATTTTGGGCCAATAGAAGTTCCCCAAATTCTCTTTTAAAAATTTGATTTTAAAAGTATGTAGATCCTCTGAATTATTCATGATAATTCTTCCAATGTACCATTTTGAATCGTAATATACAGCATAATAATTGTCCTCTTGTATATTGACGTTAGTTTCATTCTCGGTTTCATTTGAATCCGATTTATTTTCGTCTTCTTCGTCAGATGCAAATTGTTCTGTGTCTGTGGAATCATTATAAGGAACTGCTTTTTCCGACTCCGACGAAGAATCAGTTGAGACAATATGACCTTCGCCTTCCAATGATGTT
Organism: Hemicrepidius hirtus; assembly: GCA_963082805.1. Lineage (NCBI taxonomy): Eukaryota > Metazoa > Arthropoda > Insecta > Coleoptera > Elateridae > Hemicrepidius > Hemicrepidius hirtus. Next base: position 29,162,083 of record OY720161.1, on the reverse strand, counting down.
GAACTAAATTTCTGTAGTTGTTCTAATGATGCCACGTCTTTAATTATTATTGTGAATATTTTATTGTCAAAAGTAAAAATTTTAGGGGAAACAGTAGCTCTATACTTGGCTATACTATAATACGCTTTTTTCTGTTGATGGATTATGTGTTCCATTTTTATCGATTCTATACCAGGTACAAAGACACCCCAATCCACGTTTTGGCCTTTTTTATCAATGGTTGTAGGTGCGGTATCTAAAGAATATTGTCTAAGTTTCTCTGTAGCAGTAAGGTAGCTGAACGATAGAACTCGTCCCATTATCAGATCTTTTAGAACATGATCTGACTGTCCAATTGCAAAGTCTTCACCTCGCTCGCCGCTTATTACAAAGAGACACCAATCACCAATGGCGATCACATTTTTAATGTCAACTGGCAGTTTAGAAAAGTTTGATTTGGGTGATAGGTTCTGTTTAGTCTTATTATCGTTAATAAATCTTCTCAGTCTATCAGAACTGACACTTTCTCCTTTTTGGTCAAACAACCAACACAATGAAGACTTTTTAATAACCATTTTTTTTATCTCCAACAGTTATCTCAACAAATGGACTATTTTTAGATATATTTGTTTTTTGGTCAGAAAAGTGTTTAAATTGAAGATCATTTGATATTGCTGCAATTTGAGACATATCTAAAATATCATCTACATCACCGTCATCGTTAATAATATTACCAGAAATTTCTCTTTCAACGACATTTTGTAGAAGAGTTACATCACCCTCCGGTATTTCCGAAACTTCTTCATCAATACGGTGCTCTTCATCATCAATTGCGAGGTCATCCATTTCAGTCTTATAATCAGGGTCATTTATCACAGGTATAGATATTGTCTTCCAAGACTCCTTATTAGTAATCATTCCAAGTGTATTTGTATCACTTAATGCGTCAGATAATGCTTTTTTTTACAGTATTTTCAATACTTTCGTCAGTTATTTGTTTTAAATCTTCGCAATTCTTCATTTCTTTTAGTTCTTTTTTATTTTCACGAGGAAAATTGAAGTCTTCATTCAAGTCGTTTAGGAAATAATTTATTGTTGATATTCTGTTAATTCGGTCTAGAATATCCTTAATACTAAAGTTAACAATAGTAGAGTAGGTTGATGTCAGCGAACGTGTTGCCCTAAATAACTTTTTACAGACTTGACTACTAAATAAGCGGGTTAAAAACATACTACCTTCTAACTCGGGGGACTCCCGAAAGATTTGAATTACTTTAATTAAATTATGAGCATTCAACTCAATAGACACGTAGCAATTTAAAGAAATGAAATTATTCTTAACATTATATTGTTTATTTTCAAATAACCACTGTTTCCAGGTGCGTAGAAAAAATACTGCGTACCATATACGGTAAATACGAGTATGTATGTCAATGTTTTGGTCCAGAAAAGATGTAACGGAATAGTTCATAATTTTCAAATAAGATGAAGTACCTACACTATCGGGTATGAACTTTAATAAATCAATTACTTTTTGGGAGCACATTTTTTCCGCTGCTAGATAATTCATTTTGTCTTCCGGTTTTAGGTCTGACTGAACAATAAGGTGCTTTTATTTTGAATATTCTTGAACTAAAATTTGCAAATGGCTGGCTGACGCTACATGATTCCCCAATGGAAGTATAATGGATGACTTCAAAAGTCTCGTCCTAAGTTTTGTACAGATATGCACTGTATCTTGTATGCAACAGCTATCACAGGTGTTTAAATTTCCCATCTGAAACCACTTCCAGTTATTCTCATTTTTCAGTGGAGGTAATCTGCAAACAATTCGCATAGCCTTTAACAAGCGAGTGTCTCCATCGGAGGAAAATCCTAAAATTTTTATTCCAAATTTATTTGCTTCTGCTCTCATATACTGCCATCTGTCAATAACATTCTTGAAATTAAATTTATTGTTCGTACCATAAATACAAAGACAATCAGATGGAGCAGTGAACGAGAGTGGCTGTGCCATTATAGCATACGCATAGCTAGCTTTTTCACCCGTCAAAAAGTAGTTTCTAATTTTTTCGGTCGAGGTTTCGGTATTAAGCAAAGTATTAAGGATATTTCCGTCCGCGCTTTTTTTTCGGTTATCTTCATATACCGAAATATTGTCAATAAAATAATTAGAAATTTCTGAGTTTTCTTCCACTATGGCCTCCATTTTTTCAATAACTGGGTAAAAGTATGTTATTAAAAGTTGGTTTTCGTCAGAATGTTCCCTTTTTCTACGCAATCTTTCCGTTCGTTGATATCTCACAGAGGTCCATTTTGTTTTTGGAACCTGCGAATTTTCAATGGGAAAATCCAAGCATTCTTTTAAACAGGAACTAGCAGGTCCAGTTTTCGAGATACAGGTGCTAGAGCTTATACTTTGGCTTACATCTGAGAATACGTCATGCTCGACGTCCTGTTTATTTACGTTTTCTTCGGTTCGGCTGGTAACTTTATTTGATGAAGTGGCTTTGAAATTATTATTATCTGTTGCATTTTGCTTCGAATAAGAAAGTACAATATTTTGTAGAATATTCAGTTTTGTTTTGGATGTTGATGGAACTGGTGATAACCAGCTTCATCATTTGCCTCTTTTTGGGACGAAGAAGGACGTGTTGCCGGTGAAAAATAATTTGTTATAGCCTGAGCCTGAGGTTTAGAAATTTGAGAATTTGGGCGTTCACTAGGGCGTTCATTACTATTCAAATGTCTAATGATATGTTTGTGGAAGTTGCTGTAGAACCATCTTTTTTGGCAATTAATCTTTGGTGAATTTCTAGTAAGTCTGATGGATGTACCACAAAAACATACTACGGTACAGTACAATTGATTATCAGTATCCAATTCACAAGTTGCGGTAATATTGTGTACCAGATTTCGAAATTGTTCCCATCGTTCACCACACCTATTCTTCATCCAGGAAGTTACCACCCGCATAATAATAACATTTTCTTCAGTGAGATTGTTAATCTTTGTTGTTAGTGGAGATCTAGATCTTGCTGGAGATCTTGTACTGGAGCGTGAGCGCGTGCGTGAGTCTGTGCGTGAGTAAGAAGTAGATGATAATAAATTTGAGCTATGACTTCCGGGGCCATTATTCTTATGTGATGAGCTAACATTACATACGCTATACTTTTCTTTATAGTAATCGGACAAAATACCTATAATTTTTCTGTATCCACTTAAAAACACGTATTTTTCGGGACATTTGCTGTAATAACCATAATAGTCTTTATATTGATTTTCAGTAATTATATCGGGCAAATTTTCACGGGCAAAGGTTTGAATCGCATCTATATCATTTTCTGTGATGTCAGAAATCACTCTCAATGAAGTGTATCCGTTCACAGCTAACATATTTTCTAATTCTTTGAATATTTTGATATGGAGTGCAGTCTGAGCTTCGGTAAGAGCGTCCTCGGTTCGGTCTCTAGCATCCTCGTTTTGAAGATCCATAATTTAAATAAATCTGGAAAATTATTTTAATATGAGTAGGTACCATAGTCTTCTAAACAATTTTCATAGATTAACCTCTTTATACCGAGTGGGTACTTTCAAAGCCGAACATAGGGGAATTGCATTGTAACTGATCTTTATATAGATTCCTGCTCGCCATTTAAACCCACAAGGATGGTAATGTCTTTATTATAAAAACCCTCTGCTCTACTGAATACTCGTTATTATTGATATTATTTGATATTAATAACAGAAACATCGACTGATTTCAAATAATTTAATTGACAGATAAAAAAAAGTTGACAATCATAGCAACCTATATTATTTCAAAATAGCATTATTTCATAATTTTTTTTACAGAAAAAGATAACTAAGTACTAACATTTATTGGTACCATCAGATGCGCTGTATTTTTGTCGTTCTATTCATACCATTACCATCTTTGTGGGTTTAAATGGCGAGCAGGAATCTATATAAAGATTAGTTACAATGCAATTCCCCTATGTTCGGTTTTGAAAGTACCCAGACGGTATAAGGCATATATAAAATAAGGCAAAAAGCTTATTGTAAAACAACTGCCCAAGCTTCGTGAACTTACACGAAGCCCTCAAAGCTCAAAATTTGTAACAGTAAAGAAAGCTGCTATTTGAAAATCAAATTATTTGATGCGTACATTCAGTGATAATAGCTAAAATTCATAACCATCGATCGTTTAAAAGTAAAAATAAATTTATAATTTTTATTATTTTAAATCATTTAATTTTTCTATATGCGTAGAAAATAGATTTGGCAATATTGCAATGTAATAGTGTTAGCTTTAGCGTCTTTCAGAGTGCCTTGATGCAATGACAGATATTAAATATTGTGGTCATCAGTCATCAACTTATCATAGTAGGTGGCTACAAGGTTGCTAAATGTATATTTCTTAAATTGTTATGGCGAGGGGTAGCCATGCGCCTGCGAACTTTTTTGCAATAAACTTTTTGCCTTATTTTTGTCCAAGGAATAATAAACCACAGTTAGGTTGAATAAGAAATGATGAAAGTTCAAAATTTGTCAATGGGATCGTATACACCTGCAAGAGAGATGTTTGTACAGCAGAAAATAAGTAGTATAGACAAAATGTAAAATTTTTAGAAATAACAAACAGGAGTCAATGATTTACGATCCTGCAGGTAGCTGGAGGGTAGATGAACCAAAATGAAAGAGTTGCCGGCATCTAAATTGCATTACGTAGGTAGGTATACCTACCTTGGTATAATAATAATACATTATAATACTGAATGTTTGAGATCAATTAAAAAGAATAAAATAAAAAGACTTCATATAGGTATCACACTGCACTTTTACATTTAAAAGAAATGCACTGTAAATACAAATTGTGTACAAAAATTGTTTAAAATTACAATCGCTTTGCTGCGAACCTACTTAGAAATGTAATTACTTTATTACTATAGATTATTAGCCGTTACCCTCGCAAAAAATACCAATGACCAAATTAATGTGATATATGTGATGCAATTTATTCGCATTCCTTGCGAAGTAAGTAATTCATACTGTAATTTAAACCACTCTTGCGAAAACATGAGTGCAAATTTGTTCCTTATTCTTATTACCTATACTGCAAATGCAGCATATGCTGCGGGGACCCAGCTAGTCATATCATACTTATTATATAAAGCACAACATCAATTGCATGCGTTCACACTTAGAAAAGTACCGAGAATGGCCCTACATCTGCCACCTATCAACACAGGTTCCTCTGAACGCATTTCAGATTGTAGGGTGTTTATATTAATTTTAGAAAACCGTTTCTATAGACAGAAAATAAAAAGTTTGGTAAAAATTAATAAAGATCAGTCGATGTCAAGTATGTCATATGTCATAAAAATATATTGTAAATAAACTGTATTTTAATTATCACAAACTGAACAAAAGGACAACGTGGTACCGCGAGGTGACTGATACTTCGGGAAATTCAGTGCAACAAATCGTTCAACATATAAAATGGTTTCCTGTGCTGATGTGAATTGTACTACAAGTAGGTGCTTATAATTTATTTCAGGTTTTTTATTAGTTACTCCCACTCTCAATTAATTCCCCTAATGCTGCAATTTCGGAGCCTGCCAATGTTCAAGTAAGTGCATCTAGGTTTGGGTTTGAAATTCAAGAGCGGTCACACACTATTTATAGACTTGCAGTACATCTCCTTGATCTTCAAACTGTGCTTTTTGTTGAGGGTGAAGAAAGAGCGGCTATTGAACGAGCAAATTCAAAAAACACAACTCTAACAGCGTGGTTCAAATTAAATACATTGTGTAGGGAAATCCATCAAGATGAGACAATCGACTCCCGTAATTATTACTATGGAGAAATCCCCGAGCACTTTTTTTTTAACAAATCTACCACCCTGAGAACTACGCGTAAACGATCTACCAGTGAAATTGGTCGAATGTACGGTTGGGTCACATGATGTAGAATTATATCATATCATTTACGGTTGTTACTATTACACGTAAAAGAAGTTGAATCATTTAAATGATATAAAAACCGTAAATGGGCGTATTTATGGAAGCTGCTCAAGAAGCAGGTTTATTGTTTGATGATGAAGAGTATACAAGATGTTTAACAGAAGTTGCCCATTTTCAACTTCCATACCAGTTGCGAAATGTATTTGTGACATTGATTGTATTTTGTGTTGTGTCCTACCATTTGCAATTGTGGCAAGAATTTAAAACTGCTTTTTCTGAAGATTTCAGTAGACATATGCCTACAGAAGAGGCAAAAGCAGCTGCATATTATACTATCGAGGAGTCAATGAAGAAAATTGCTGAATTTTATACCGCCTCCACAAATGCTATCACCACTTTCTGCATTAGTAAATGGTACTGCTAAAAATCATCAAGCTGAAGGAGAAAGAATGTACCTGACTTTAAATCCAGTCCAAAAAACTGCATGTGATGAAATAATGAATTTATTACAACAACCGCAACCAAGATGTATCTTTCTTGACGGACCAGGAGGATCGGCTAAAACCTACTTATACCAGAGTATGTAAAAATGGTGGTGCAAGCTTTAGGTAACGTCATTCCTTAAACAAAAATAAGGAAAAAACTTTATTGCAAAACTACTGGCCAAGGCTTCCTGAATTTACACGAAGCCCTCAAAGCTCAAAATTTGTAACAGTAAAGAAAGCTGCTATTTCAAAATCAAGTTATTTGATGCGTACATTCAGTGATAATAGCTAAAATTCATTACCATCGATCGTTTAAAAGTATCTAAATTGCATTACGTAGGTAGGTATGCCTACCTTGGTATAATAATAATAATAGATAGATAGACAGATAGATAGATAGATAGATAGATAGATAGATAGATAGATAGATAGATAGATAGATATAGATAGATATAGATAGATATAGATAGATATAGATAGATATAGATAGATATAGATAGATATAGATAGATATAGATAGATATAGATAGATATAGATAGATATAGATAGATATAGATAGATATAGATAGATATAGATAGATATAGATAGATATAGATAGATATAGATAGATATAGATAGATATAGATAGATATAGATAGATATAGATAGATATAGATAGATATAGATAGATAGATAGATAGATAGGTAGATAGATAGATAGATAGATAAAATTTATTTCTTTGCCAGTGGCGTTGAAATTATACTAATTGTGTACAAAAATTGTTTAAAATTAGAATCGCTTTGCTGCGAACCTACCTACTTAGAAATGTAATTAATTTATTACTATAGATTATTAGCCTCGCAAAAAATACCAATGACCAAATTAATGTGATATTTCCATTACAATTTATTACAAGCAAGTAATTACAATTACCTACGCATTCCTTGCGAAGTAAGTAATTCATACTGTAATTAAACCACTCTTGCTAAAACACGAGTGCAAATTTGTTCCTTATTCTTATTACGTATACTGCAAATGCAGCATATGCTGCGGGGACCCAGCTAGTAATATAATAAAGCGCTTGGTTCTGACAGTTTCTGATTCCTCTAATCTAGAGTGCCTTGATATATGTCAGATTTGTGTCGAGGAGAGTGTGGACACGATTGTCAATTTCTTTTAGGTTATGAATTTAAATCAATCAGCTGACTATGGAAATGGCGACTTTAAGAATTGACCTCCAATCGTTTTGAGAAATTTTGAGGAAATTATTAATGAAAATCACTGTCTAAAGGAAATTATAAAAGATTTAAAGAGAATGTTTTGTATGTCAACCCTTGAATAAATAAGTTACCGTTTTAGTATATTTTCATACAACATACATAAATGTATGAACCACCCCTTATGTAACGCTAATGTCCTCCAGATAGTGACAGAGGTACACTTTGACAATAGTCTATCTCCCTTCGAATGCTAGAAAAAGAATACCATATCTATCTCTTTGTTTATTTGACAATCGTGTTCCACACTCTCCTCGACACAAATCTGACATATATCAAGGCACTCTGCTCTAATCATCTGTACAACAGAAGGTAATACATTTTTAAACACTAATTGTAGGACTAACATAATGTATGTATTATAGGAAAAAAAATAATTTCCTTGTGGTATTTTATTGAAAACAATTTACATTTGATATCATTTAAATTGTAAAGATTAGGCAAGTCTGTTTCTCCATTAGAAGCGTATACAGGGTGCCAATTTTAAGTTGTCCACCATTGGTAACTTTGTTACCTTTGGAGATGGAAAGTTGGTTAAATGAGAAAAGATTCAGTATTTTTTATGCTCATTGAGAAAGGGAAATTTAATTTTTTATGGCACTTCCGGTTTAGCGAGAAATGGTGCCAACTTTTTATTTTTAAATGGAACACCCTGTATTTTTTTAAATTTTTCGATTGGAAATAATTTTGGCTTTAAAAGAGTATAGCACACATGTGACAATTAAAATTACTCATAACCATGATATTTAACTTTTATTTATTTTTATGAAATTAAAATCACAATACCTAACCAAACAGGAACAAAAAAGAAAATAAACAATAATTATCAAATAAAACTATTTGAATACGTAATCAAGTTATTGCTAGTACTGTTCGAAACAGTTTCCCTCGTGGAGCACGCAGAGTTCTGCTCGACGCTGAATACGCGTGAACTAATTTCCTTCTATCAATCTCATGTAAAACATGGTGGATTTTATTTTGCAGCATATCGACGTTCTCGTATCTTTCTTTTTAAATTATATCCTTTACATAGCCCCAAAGAAAAGTGGTGTTAAGTCGGGGGATCTCGGCGGTCATTGAATAGGTGCATCTGTCGCTATCCACTTATTGCCGAAAGTATTTCTTCAACATTGTAACGAGTCTCTTGTATTTCTTTGACAAAAAAAGTAAATCGCCAACATATCAACCTTCTCGTTATTAGAAAAATTCATTTTATATGATTTCAGTGACAGCAGTACTACACAAGTAAAACGAAATTGACATTTATTCATTTCTAGGTATTGTTTATTGTTGTTCGTTTGTTTCATGGCAATTGTGATCCCAATTTAATAAATATAAATAAAAGTTAAATATCATGGTTATGAGTAATTTTAACTGTACATATGTGCTATACTTTTTTAAAGCCAAAATGATTTCCAATCGAAAAATTTAAAAAAATACAGGGTGTTCTATTTAAAAATAAAAATTTGACACCATTTCTTGCTAAACCAGAAGTGCCATAAAAAATAAAATTTCACATTCTAAATGAGCATAAAAAATACTGAATCTTTCCTCATTTAACCAACTTTCCATCTCCAAAGGTAAGAAAGTTACCAATGGTGGACAACTTAAAATTGGCACCCTGTATATCTAGATTTGACGAGTTAAATGGTTTTATAAAAAAGTCGATTTTGCTTTCAAGAGGATGACCATAAATGCACAATTTTCCTTGACAAGTTGTCGCATTTTTCATAGCCACTATATCCGAGTTTTTGGTCATAAACCACTCGTTTTTCTCGTCGTTAGCTAACATAAAATTATTAGTCAGTAAAAATTTTCCGATATGCATTACTACATGTCGATAGTTCATGAGGTGGTTTCAGACAATGCTCTTTTCTAATGTGTGGAAAAACTTGAATCGGATTTGAGTTACATTCTAATTTAGATAATTCGGATATTCTTTTGGCTATCTGGACTAAAGGTTTATGTCCAGAACGAAGATAGTGTTTTGAATGTCCCAAAATTTTCAAATGGATATGCCCACATTTCGGGTAAAGTACCAAATTTTTTAACATCATCGATCACATGACATAAGTTATGGACATTGCTACTTACGGAATCAATTCCATAGATATTTATAAACTCCTGTATGTAATCATTTAGTAACGCATCAGCTATGCTTAAATATTTTAAATATTTATCGCTCATGAGAATCCTTACTGCACAAGATAACATAACAAAATGTTGATAAACTTCCACTGGTAAAAAATCTTTTAACACTACAGGACCTCAATACAATAAAAAAGTTCTATATTCTGAACCTTTCCAATGTTTTAGAAACTTCAACCCTCTGATAGCACGATGGATATCATTTGGTTTCCTTCCGTTACATTCTTCCAGCATTGCCGATATACAGTGAAGTCCATTTATTATGCAATATAGGCATGTTGCACGTTAATTGGTGTACGCACTTTACCATTGGAATATAGGCAACCCATTATACACTGCTAAGCACTCTTGCCCCTGCCTACTGATGAATTTAAATTTTCAATTGTCAGGAATGTATTATTATTATTGTTTTGTTACCTATTAAATTTATTAAAGTTGTTTTTTTAAACTTAAATTAATAACACGATTTATTGTAAACATGATTTATACAGAGGAAGAGAAAATAGAAATGTGTATAAGGTATCACTCCGGATTATCCTTGGCTACTGTTAGGGATCATTTTAGTGTAAAATATCCTAACAGACCAGTCCCTAATGTGTCCACAATATCAAGAACTGTTAGAAAATTTGCAAATACAGGATGTGTGGCACAACATGTAAAGAAACATCGAACTAGAACAGTGACACATGAATTTGCTCAATTAAACGTATTGCAAGCTGTTACGGAAAATAAAAATATTTCTACTAAAGCGATTGCCAATCAAGTAATTATAAATGAAATTCTTGTATTATTCTTTTATTTATTTATTTATTGAATTTTGCTTTATCGCTTCTGAACTGAAAATGCAGTTTTTACACCACTTACATTTACCTTACTTTAATTTAAACAATTATTTAGACAGGACTTTCTACAACATCGGTGCTTCGTATACTTCATGAACACAAGTACAAAAGTTATAAATATGGCAACCATCAGCAGCTTCTTCAAAATGATTTTGAAAATAGAACAGTGTTTTGTGAAACAGTAATGAACAGAATTCATGTAAACGACATTTTATTGAATCGCATCCTGTTCTCCGATGAATGCACGTTTCGTTTAGTTGAGGCTGTAAATTCTCAAAACGTTAGGTATGTGTGTTCGTTCCTGTTCCTTTTTCCTTAAATACTATCCCTTGTTTCCTGGATCCTAGGTATTGGTCAACAGAGAATTTGCATGCATTTCAAGAAACACATACACAGTATCGACAATCTGTAAATACTTGGTGTGGTATTTTGAACGGCAAGGTTATAGGACCAATATTTATAGATGGTACTCTAAATAGTGCCAAATACTTGCATCTATTACAAGTGCAGCTACCTCAAGCAATAATAGATGCTAATATTAATTTGGAAATGCAGGACATCGTACTGCAACAGGATGGAGCCCCCCCTCATTGTACCAGAGAGGTAGTTAATTATCTTAACGCCACATTTCCCTTGTGGATTGGAAGAAGGGGTACTATCAATTGGCCTCCGAGGTCTCCAGATTTGTCCCCGAATGATTTTTTTCTATGGGGTTATTTGAAAAATAAAATTTATACAGTAGACCCAGCTGAAAACATCCATGTATTAAAACAGAGGTTAATTAATGAATGTCGAAACATACCTGTTAATTTCGTTAACAATTCCATTGCAGAATTTAACAATCGTTTAGCCTTCTGTTTGGAAATGCAAGGTGGGCACTTCGAACATTTGTTATAATGCTCGTAATTGCTTGCTGTTGATCCTATTTGTTTCATTTTCAGTATTAAATATTTTTTTAAAACTAAGAACATGTTTCATTTTAAGGTTAAACTTTCATGTGTTGCTGATTTCGGTTAGATCATAGATGGTTAGATAAAAAAAAAACTAGCTAACTGTATAATGGGTTGCCTATGTTTCAATGATATTGTGGCCTCACCAATTAACTTGCAACATGCCTATATTGCATAATAAATGGACTTCACTGTATTTAGAATTTCAGCTGCTGATAACTTCGTACGAAAATTGTAGCTTCCATGACACCAACCGTATAAACATTTCCTCACTATACCTGGACAGAAATAAATGTCACATTTTTCGGTATTTTAGTTGTATATAAATATGTACCTAGATCGAATAAGTGAAGAGAATCCGCAATTGGAATGTCTTCTACTAGATATATCGGCAGTTTTGTTAGTAGAGTTTCTTCCTTGTGATGATCATCGTCTGTCTTATTGCGAAAGCTTTCGTCCGTTCTAGGTGGACAGTGAATCCTAGGATAACTCATATGCCGTCCACGCTTATCCCATTCACCAACTACTGTACACTTCAGGCATGCACCATTTTCGGAATTAAAATTAGCAACACCTTAAATTAATTTTTAAAAAATCAGTAAATAGACACTTAGTTAGGAATCATTAAACACTGTACCCACCTTTTATAAAACATCTTGCTGGTGTATCACAAATGAAGCATTTTATTTTAACTTCTACTTTGAGATGATTAACTTTTAAACCATGCTGCAAAATATTGTTTAACTCATCCACAAAAGGTGTGAGAAATTTAGTTAACGGTGGTTTTCCATGCCCATAATAAACTGCTGCAACCATTGGTTGTAAATCTTTAAATTCATCAATGGTAAATAAAATTGGCCAGAATTCTAAGGACGAACTAGAATAGGGAGACATCCCGTCAATATTGAATTTTAGTGAAATTGTCATCGGATTAGTAATTCTGTTTTTTAAAATTGCTAGACTATTTTCAATTCCATTGTACCACATTTCTCCCATTCCTACACTAATGATATCAATCTGTTTGAGTGTATTTAATAAAGTTCTGCTGTCTTCTGGCAATTCCGATTTTCCATGGGCTTTCAGTATTTTCAGTAAAGATGTGACAGCACTATGGGTTGATTTATGTTTCAATGCCCACTCCCTTAATTCATCCATTAACCAAAGTTGATCAAAAATACAAGTAGCTTCATCTTCGGTGTCAGATAAGACCATTTGTTCAGGTTCACTGTCTGATAAATGTTCATCAGGGTGCACTGATACATAATTTAAGTTTATAGTCGACTGTGCAATGTTTGCTACAGTTGTTGCTGATAGTAAAGATTTCACAGTTTTAACTGTATTACTACTTTTAGAGGTCTGGTTTGGATCCTTATTATGTTTTATTTTACGGTAATAATCGGTAGTCAGTCGATATGACTTAAATTTACTATTTACTAATGTTTTTTTTTACGGGCTCCCATAATAATTATTGTTCACACTAACACACTTTTGGAATACGATCACTGATAAAACCAACTGACAACATACACGCCCAAATGCAAAGCATAGAACAACATCAACGGTATAAACCTTTGTAGTCATAAATACGTAATTTAAACTAAAAGGGAATTTACTAAATGTTACTAGTTAGGTAAATTAACTTTAAAGTCGTACCTGTAACAATATGAAATGCTTTAGTATTAGTAGAGCGGCTACACAAAAAAAACGGCTATTAATGAAACAAATCTGTGATTTGGCACAGTGGTGTGTCTTATTAAAAGAAGTTATTTTCCAAGCAGCGCCAATTCAAAATGGCGTCCGTGTCCAAAATGGCACTATTTACTATGTGAAATATAAAAAAGTTAATTTTCAATGAAACCGTACTCTTTATCAAAAAATGTTGTATAGATAAATTCTTCTTTAATGCATTTGTGACAAAAAAGTCTCTATATAATTTTCTGATAAAACCAGAAATAGAGACAGAATTTAAAAAAATCCAACAATAAGCGCATTTTTTTTACTCGTAATTACGAATTACATAAATAATGTACTGTTGTAATAGAATGATTGAGACTGCAGACAGCTTCATCCTGAAACTGATTTAATGTAAATTATAGATATAATTAATAAATTACTGTATAACACTTATAGTTATTGCGTTTACGTTACTGAAGAACATCCTCCCTTACAGTTGGTACACAGCAAAATGCAATGCAAACCGGCCTTCTTGCAACCACACATTGATTTGGGCTTTGGACACCTCTGGAAGTGTTGACCATTTTGGTGTCCAACAGTCCTCTAATGTACACCAGCCCCAATTATTGAGGTCAGGCAGGCTCAAGTTCTGTTACAAAGACCGTCCCCGTAAATCCCACATTAATAAGCAGCTCTCAAGGTGTGCTGTACCAAGGCTGCTTTTGATGGTGGAATGTTAGAGGTTGTCCTTTTCTTAGATGTGAACAACTCCTTTCGGACTTCATTCACATCATTGCAGTCAGAAGTGCTACAGTACATAAGAACAACAAATTTTTGAAGTAGCGCTTGTATTTTATCGGGTATAATTTCTTGTGGTTTCGAAATAAATTCAAAAGCTTCTGTTGCTTCCGGAAATATCGTCCAAGTTTTCCAGGCAGCTGCTTTACCTTTTCCACAAAAAAAGGAAACAGTGTCACATTCGGTGAACGAGTGGAATCCTGATATTGCTGCAAATTTTTCTTCTCCCAAAGTTTGGGACGTTTTATCCACTTTTAAGGTCCGATCCTAATTGTATACTTAATCTCTGGAGTCCTTGTTTTTGAAAGTAATGGAAAAAGTGAATGGCTAATACTACCAGATCCGTATCTACTGTTCTAATGCAAATATATTTCCATCCTTTAACACAATCTTGTACATGTAGCATTAGTCTTGTGTCTGCTTCTTCTTGATTGCACGATCCTAGGCAGGTACTATCAATTCCATTTTTCACAATTTCTTCGTAAAGTGTAGATACAATTTCGACAGTACTAAACACATCAGACTTTGCTATGTCATTTGCCAACATTCCAAATAGTTCCGTTTTATTTTCCGCATTTTTTAAAACTAACCAATTTTTGGGCACTGCCACATTATGACGAGCTTGTCTTCTGGCTCCAACACCTCGTACATCTCTGACGTGGCTTTTTAAACTGTCCTTTCTATGTACATCCCATACAATATCAATCCGTTTAGCTATAAATTTATTGATGTTATGTTAAAATATGTACTTGAAATGTTTTTCAGAATAGTCATCAAATCTTGACATCTCTAGGCCTAGGTAAAAAGAAGGTGTACCAAAGCAGGACCATCGTAAATAAGGCAGTCGTAATAACTTTCTTGTTTTATATTTGGCTCGAATTCAATTGCTACTACAGATTGACCATCGTTTCTTGCATTTTCATTGAAATCGCTTTCGTAATTATCATTGAAAACGCCACTCAGTAAATTTTCTAGAATTTTCACCAGCGGGTACTTGTCAGAAGATCTTTGAACTCCGTTTAATGATATAGCAGGACGATATTGTTGGTTTTCCTGGGAGAAAAACTCATCAATGTCTAAGTCATGGTTACAACATACCTACTATAAAAAGTCTAGAAAACAGATCAACATCTGTTTTAAGTGTTTTTAACGCCATGGAAGATTTTTTAACTTTTTTGGGTTTGTTAAATAAATGAATTTTATTAAGTGTTATTTTAGAATAGGGGGTTTTAATATTATTTGTCAAGCGCTCTTCGACAAACGTTTTGTATAGGTTTGAGCCAATTGTCTCAATATTCAAGATGTTGCTAACACATTCCTCGTTCATGGTCAGCTTGGTATCTATACAAAACAATTCCTTGCCAGTTTCTAGAAAAGGATTACCAAGCTCCTCAAAAGCGCCTTTTAACAATTGTACATTGTTCTTAAATGTGTTTTGAAAATCTGGCGATTCTTCATGGTGCAAAGTAAACTTAGATTTAACATCACTGGCTTCCAACCGTTCAAAGTCTGTTAAAATTATATTCACTTCTGGACCAGCAATCATCCACCTTCGATGCTTCGCACGGCTGATGGGTTATTTGTAAAGCCAATAAGGCCTCCATCTCCTTTAATAATGGAATTATGTTGCTCATGCGTCGGTTTACTGTTTGACTACTGATTATGAAAATATGTTATTTCGTATTTGTGCAATCCGAAACTTATTATTTCGTTATACAGGGTGGTGACTTGAGCAACGCAACATAGGGATTTCAATGGTAAATTCTTGTAATGTTTAATTATTGGCTCCCCTAATTATTTTAGAGCAAAAGTGTGTTGAGGGTTTTTGTAGAGAAAACAATTCTGCATCTGTTCATACTATTATTTATAATTGTCCATTTTCCGGAAGCGTAGAAATAGAAGAAATTAAAAATGGTCTTTTTAAACAAATCAGTGATGCCTTGGAATTATCTAAACAATCAACATTCGCATTTTCATCTGTCATTACGGTTTGAAGTTTATAACCGATTATTAAATTCTATTATTTTTAAAATGTATTCAACGAAAGAAAAAGTAGAAATGAAGTGCCTTGTTTAGCGTAAAACATGTTCCTATTACCTACTCGTTTTATTGCTTTAAAAAGAAAAAAAATGTAATGAGACAGAAATGTCAGTGCGTTTGTTTGATTTTATAATACCATGGCATCAGTGATTTTTTTAAAAAGACCATTTTTAATTTCTTCTATTTCTACGCTTCCGGAAAATGGAAAATTGTAAATAATGAGAAATATGAGAAGATGCAGAATTTATTTCTCTACAAAAAACCTAAACACGCTTTTGCTCTAAAATAATTAGGGGAGCCAATAATTGAACATTAAGAATTTTCCATTGAAATCCCTATGTTGCGTCGCTCAAGTCACCACCCGGTATGTAGAAACGGTTATTTTTCAAATTTTCTTGTATGGCATTGTTATAAATACATATATGTGAAAAATATATAAACTTTTAGATTTATCTTTAAATTTAGAACATTTTCTTTCTTTTAACTTATTTTGTAACATGAACAGAACTGCAACAAAAATAAAATTTACGTATTTTTGAAATGAGCCGCCATTTTGAATCCGGAACTTTGTTTAACTTGGCGCTACTCGGAAAAGTAATCTCTATAGCAATGAGAATAAGTGTACAAGATTTCAAATTTGTTTCATTAATAGCCGTTTTCTGCCAATTTTTTGCCCGTAGCCGCTCTACTATATGCTGTGTTTTATAGGTACCTACATGCATGTGAATAGTAGGAATTACCTGAGCATGGTTAAAAATTTTATTAGTCCTCCGATATCCAAAGTCTTCGAAACGATCGACGATATCTTTAGATTGGTTCCAAGATAAATTAAGAGCAATGCTCATCTCATCAAAAATGAGAACACAATATTTATTCAACGGATTTGCAAAGTTTCACACTTCTGTCTTTAGCACATTTAATACTGGTTGATTGAGTCCTGGTCGGACAGGTATGCGTTTCAATAAATGAGAGATTGTTTTTCTCGACGGCCGCGGCAATGGAAATAATTTGGATAGCAGCTTGTACACATTACCAGTTTGTTTGAAAAGGGCCAGAGCAAGTATTTTATCTTCTAATGAAAATCGTCTACCTTTGCTCTTTTTGTTGCTTTTTTTAATCTGGCTTTTGAAGAAACGAGTTCGTATTTCATCCAGTGTCGATGTAACTCTGTTGAACATTAGTGTATCTGAAAATTTCGTCGCATGTTGAAAGCGCTTCTTATGGGATAAGCGTGCTTTTGCATTTACTGCATTGTTTCGCTTTTATTGCTTTAACTGCAAATACAATTTCCTGGCCTTTGGTGTAAGTTGTATCTAACGTGACACTAGCTGATATAGAACCGCATTTTTCATCTGAAACAAAAAAAATTAAGAAATTAGTAGTTTTCAGTGTGAAATTTAGATACATGTACATGCATTTTTTAGTTTGTGGGATAGCTAAATGTTATAAATATCTTGCCAGTGCAGGTACACATTAAGAAAAAAAATACTGAGAAGATTATAAATGGGATTTGCTGTCATCTTTTTCAATTCCACACCAGCATATTTACAATATAAAGGTGGATATGGCAGCCTCTTTATTACAGGGAGGGGGGTCAATGTATTAAGAATACTTTGCAATAATGTCCGCTAGAGTATGAAAAAAAAAATAAAGTCGGAAAAATATTAGTTGCAGTCATTTAATTAATGTGCCTAAAGAATATTGTAAATATAATTGGGTTAAATAAATATTATTTTGTCAAAGGTAGGAAAGCTACTTTTAAAAAGTAGGTCGCTACGCTATAGGCTATGTTGTTAATATTGTAGCTTAGCTACGCTACAAGCTATATTTTAATAATAGCGCGCTACGCTACGAAGCTACGAAAATAGTGGCTTAGCTATAGTAGCGCGCTACAAACACTTCACACCTCTGCTATTTTCTTAAAATTAATGATTGTTCGATAATGTGGTGGAATGTGTACACAATTTCTATGATGTTATATCATGATTCATGAAAAAAGAATAAGTAGTATTCAAATATAAAATTTAAGAAACATAAATCACAAAGTGTTCTAATGGGGGCAGTGGAACGAGCATGCTCTTTAGACATCTTTAGAGAATAGAGGTTCATTTGGCATAAAGATTCGCAAAAGTTCTAAACATTATTGTGTACAAGATAGCAAAAGGCTAGTTTGAATTTTTGTAATAAATAGTAAAATGCATTCAGATTGTGTTCACCTCTAACATATAATTATTCTTTAAGAATAATATAGTCTTTGATAATATTCATATTATTGCTGGTAGATCTATTTTGCATTGCAAGGTTTCTCAATTTGTATTTTTCGTAGTTTAGCTTCTTGCTTTATGATTGCCCAAGAAATTAATTGTGGATATCTACTTTATGAGAAAAAATAAAATACCTAAACACTTACTCAATCGCCGTCTTGTTGCAGGTGTATGTGGGATATTATGTACCGCTACTGAAATTAACTTTTCTGGGGTAGCGTCTAGTTTCATGTCCAAAACTACAAATTGTTGAACATCAGTTTCTGCAGTACAACCACTACTATGGTCTGTTTTTTAACTAGGAGGAGTGAATACAAAAGCCAGATTCACACTAGAAATGTCACTAGAAAAGAAGACTTCCGAAGTTTTGACGGTAAATTTGAATTTTTATCATGTTTAAAATTTACAGCTGAAATGAAAACTAATTTAATGTATTTTGCCTGAATTATGTCACTGTCGGCGCCTAGAAAAATAATTATCAAATAACGTCAAACGTCAAAATTTATACAAATTACTTAGCGGTGTGAAACCGGCCTGGCCGCAGCCAATCACAGGTGTGGATTTTGGCGCGACAAATTTGAATCGCTCCTCCTAGTTAAAAAACAGACCATAGTAGCTTGTAGAGCAACATTTTCAGTTTTTCTTATATTATTTTAAATTTAAGGGTTGTAATATAAAGTAGGTACGTCCATCATTATTAGTAGTAATTTGTATTTATAGTTGGTAGCTTACGATAGGGCAATGTAAATTTTGGATACTCCAGATCAGGATTGGGCATAGCTGTGCGCAATAGGTGGTTGTTTGTTCCAAAATTGGTTTGGGCAAAATGGTGACTACAAACTGTAGAGTTTGTATACACCTTAGTTGCTTAGTTGCACGGCTCTCAAACAATTCTCTATTGTCACAGATTTTTAGCCATATATTAAATCTATCTAACTCCAGTACAGGGTTAGGAAACCTGTGTTTACTAGCATTACTCATACTGCCATAGCACTCTCTAAATGCACAGGTTGCCGACATTTTTGAATGAATCTACAAAAAGAAAATAATATTACCTATATCTACCTACCTAGATATGGAAAAACTCCCGACTTTGAAACACTTACGTTTAACCAAATTCAAAATGATCTACGGTCTTGGGACGTGGACTAAATCCTGGCTTCTGAAATTAATGCTTCGCCCTTCGGAAAAAATAAACCTTATATTTTAACTGTTACCTACTTAAATAGTGTTTTGCTGAAACTAGTACCTACCGTGTGTCCCTGAGAAGACGGAACATAGGGATCTTACAATGGTAATTTTTTAAAATGATCCACGAGTGCTTTGAATTTCTATTTGGTGGAAGCGTCGACGTCTTATATCGGCTGTTTAACGCGCTTGCTAATACAGATGTAATACGCGCATGCATGTTATACCAACAAACGATTCAACAATTATTTACAATAGGAATTGACAGCTCGCGCTCTTGAAAGTCAGTTAGAAATAAAATTATTAATTATTTGCACAAATTGGTTCATGTAAATGTAGACAGTGTTTTAATTAAATTAAATGAGACCGAGTATCATTATAAAGGTAATAAATACAAAATAATTTGTTTGCAGTTGACGTTATGGTTCTAAGATCTTTTTCAGATTATGATGGATTAGGTGAACAATTAAGGCTTTTCGCAAGTTACGCATTATTAGAAAGTGAAAATGAAATTACGAAAATTATACTAGTAGGTACTACATAAAATAATGCTGTGAACCTGTGTTAGAAAACTTTCCTTTGAGGTATGCAAGAATTATACCTCCACCCATATTATAGTATTATTGTTGTGTTAACATTAATACAATTATTATTTTATATTACAGAATTAAGTATACATTCTTTTAGTTACATTCTTGCTACGACTAACTGCGACTACAAATAAGAATCCGGCTCCTTAAAAATCAAATACTTTTAATGTAACAATTATTTAATCACATTAAATTGCCGTATAAATAAAGAATTCATATTCGTACTCACTAACTGATATTAATATTCGCTTTTTCTTTGATTTCATCTTAATACAGTCTTATTCAATTAGCATTGTAGCATAGTTCATCATAAAGCTGATTGTCGCATCAAATTCTTCGGTTCATACATCAAGATCATCCTATTAAAGTAAATTTTCACATTTCACATGTAATTTAACTGGCATTACTGGTTGTCAGCTCTAAACTGTACTTAATTTAAGGTAGAACCCCATTTAAAAAAAATTTACATGAACATAACCTTTAATTGTCTTTGGTTTTAATAAATTGACATTTAAAACGTAAACAAAAATGTAGATCTGGAGACGATCATACATGGTCGGCATGGAAATCGTTAACGATCGGTGACATTCGTGTAATTGTTTCAAGGCAAATGCTTCAAAGCACTCGTGGATCATTTTAAAAAATTAGCATTATAAGATCCCTATGTTCCGTCTTCCCAGGGACACACGGTATATAAAATATTTTCCTATAGTTATTAAACTCCTCTTTGCGTTCTATTCTTAACAGAAGAATCGTAATCCTAAGACAGTATCTGATTTATATTTAGTTACGGAATGCGTTAATTTCGCGCCAGTTTACTATACTACTGTCATAGGATCACGATTTCTCTAATAAGAAGAGAACGCAAGAGAAGAAGATTAAATTTTAGTACTACAGGAAAATATCTAAGATTGTATACAGTGTGTGGATAAAGTTTGGAACAAATTCAATATCTCCCGAAATATTACTTTTTCTGGAAAACGCTCGGACAGGTATAGCGATTTAAATTACGGCGCATATTTTAAGATGCTTCAAAAAATGTTTGCGTTAGTCATTTTTTCGTAGTGACGTCATTGACTTGTTTTTTAAATGAAAACGTATATTTGATTATCGCATTGGATATACATTGTTTTTCTCTTTTTAAGCTTCTAATTTTTTTATACCCTTACATAAGAAATTTTTTGAGAAAATTGCTAAAATAGATTTACGTCTCAGTAGGGCCGATCTGGAACAGCG
The DNA here is from genome assembly GCA_963082805.1 of Hemicrepidius hirtus. Lineage (NCBI taxonomy): Eukaryota > Metazoa > Arthropoda > Insecta > Coleoptera > Elateridae > Hemicrepidius > Hemicrepidius hirtus. The sequence continues at coordinate 29,140,664 of OY720161.1, read as the reverse complement.
GGTGCAGCTCCAAGTCAAAGCAATTGTTTATTTAAGCTTAGTACTTTAACGTGGACAGAAATGTGAGTATAAAAGTACATAAGATTATAAAAAAAGGTAAATCAAATACCTTAAATTAACAAGAAATTGAAACAAAATTTGATAGTTTTAAATGACACACAAAGAAATGATGAATAAATTGTTATAGTAGATGTTCAAATTCATATTCGTTTACAGCTCGACAGTGTCCAAGACGAACAATAAACTCTTGTTGAACCCTGTTAATAACATCAGGCGTAATCTGTCTTATTTCATGCCGAATGCGTTCCTTCGAATCTTCCAAACTATTGGGTTTATTTAGATACACCTTACTTTTTAAGTAACCCCACATGAAGTAATCAAGTGGGGTCAAATCCGGAGATCTAGCAGGCCACTCCATTGGTCCTCGTCGGCCAAGTCATCGATTTACAATCAAATTACCAGATGAAACTGTACACAATTAATTTGATTAAACATCAAAATTTAAACAAAAGCAGACATAATACACTAGATTTTACAAAAAAAGGTGTTCATTCGAAAGTAATAAGCTTAAATAAACAATTGCTTTGAGTTGGAACTGCACCCGCTATTCCAGATCGGCCTACTGAGACGTAAAACTATTTTAGCAATTTTCTCAAAAATTTTCTTATGTAAGAGTATAAAAATATTAGAAACTTAAAAAGAGAAAAACAATGTTTATCCAATGCGATAAACAAATTTAAAAAAAGTCGATGACGTCACTACAAAAAAATGACTAACGCAAAAAATTTTTGAAGCATCTTAAAATATGCGCCGTAATGTAAATCGCTATACCTCTCCGAGCGTTTTCCAGAAAAAATAATATTTCGGGAGATATTGAATTTGTTCCAATCTTTATCTACACACTGTATGTATTACTTACACACAACAAAATATAGTTATAAACACTTTTATTTTCAAATTAGAAACATTATTACTTATTCATATTTGTGAGTAATGCTTCAAGTAATTCATTTTTTCTCTAGTATTTCAATTCTTTGTTTGTTATCAGCAGTTCTCTCTTTATTAGCTTCTAGTTTCATTTTCTTTACCTACATTCGCTGTTCATGTTGGATTGCTTTGAACTTTCTGAATGCTTGTAATTCTTGTGTTATGTATTGACATTCTCAAGCGTCACTTTGTTGAAATCCATGATTATATAAATAATAAATATTAAATAAAATATCGATTTCAACGGGAAATAATAAGATTTATTCGCTTTATACGTATTTCGGCATCATTGTGCCATTGTCAAAAGCTATTATAAAATATTATAACAAATGCAAAAATATAATTGATTCTATTATTTTAACACTGCGTGAAGCAGCTGGCCCCAGTCAACCCGTCGGAGGTCAGTCGCTTATCAGTGTTTTAAAAAGATATTTATTCCAAAATCTTCAGTAAAGGAGAATCTAAGAGATCAATTTGCTCATTCATTAAAGGTATGTTGTTTTTTGTGTGTTTATAAATTTCAAAAGCTTCTAAAATGTTTAATTTATTTTTGTTATCAGAAAAGTGTAAAAATTTAATTGCATTATTAGATGTTAATGTGTGATTTTGTTCTAACAAATGTTTAGCAAAATTTGATTTATGTGCATGTTTATATTTGTAACAACGGATATGTTCTTTTTGCCTAATACTGAAATTTTTAATTGTTTGACCTATATATACTGAATCACAATGTGAACAATTTAATTTATAAATACCTGATTTTAGCAAATCATTAATTTTGTCTTTAGCATTGAAAAGAGAGTATAGAATATTTTTATTTGTTTTAAAAATGACTTTATATTTATTTGTGTTATTTATAATTTTAGCAATCTTTTCTGAAATTTTACCAAAATATGGAATTGAAACGTATTTTAATGTTTTATCAGTGTTATTAATGGAATAAACTTTTTGAATAGCTAATTTATAATTTTTCTTTTTAATTAAAGTGTCAATAAGTGTAGTGTTATGGTTTGTTTTGCAATACGAGGAGTACCGCCATTTTTTTAATTTGTTACAGTTGGTTCAGGGCTGTTGCGAGATGACAGTGTAGTTACGGAACTAGCTCCATTACTGTGTTCCCTTTCGCGTTCATCTACTTCCCAAGAACCTTCTTTCTGAACATCAAGTAAATATCTGGGAAAAACTAAATCTTTCGTTTGTAGAATACGTCAATTCTCTGTAATTGTATAAAAAAATTGTATTAAGAATTCCAAAAAACAAATTACCCACATAATTACCGAACAACTACTTCTAATTTAACTAAGCTTTAACTTGTAATGTTGGTTCAGGGCTGTTGCGAGATGACGTAGTTACGGAACTAGCTCCATTACCGTGTTCCCTTTCGCGTTCATCTACTTCCCAAGAACCTTCTTTCTGAACATCAAGTAAATATCTGGGAAAAACTGAATCTTTCGTTTGTAGAATACGTCAATTCTCTGTAATTGTATAAAAAAATTGTATTAAGAATTCCAAATAACAAATTACCCACATAATTATCGAACAACTACTTCTAATTTAACTAAAGCCTTAACTTGTTGTAATTTTTAATTATTGAGTTTTTCTAAGCTTATTATTGAAAAATGTTTACTTTCGTTCCCTCTTTCTACCCTAATAATCTCCTTCATACATTATAAATCACCCTGTAAAACTTACCTTTCATAAGAACAAGAAGCCCGATTGTTTCCTGTTTTCTTATTATGAGCAATCTTCATTTTGTACCTTCTTTCCAATGTTTTCCATCTATTTGATACTTGCAATGGTGTAAAGGTGTAGCGTTGTGGTTCCAATTTTTCGGAAATAACTTGCCACATTTTTTTTCTTAGTTTTTAATTTAAATGTTTTTCCAATTCTGCAACCAAACTTAATAAAAGTTTAGTATTAACCTCCTTCCAACTAGCATTCATTTCTTCTTCACTGTTATCTTCATTTTGGCCAACACTATCATTTTGTAAAACAGCGTCTTGAGGAATGGTTTCGCTTAAATCAGTCACTTCACTTCCTTCTTCACATCTGAAAGCTTAAGAATAGGAATAGTATAGGTACGCAGAAGCGCCAAAGCCACTTTGTAAATAGATAATACAAACTAAAGCTACATTCGCAATGTAAAATTAGTAATTACAACTAGAATTAGAATTTTACACTTAGGGGTCCCTGAGAAACATGCATTCACAATGCTAAAAATTAATGTAGCAATTAGCTGAATTTTAACGGTGCTCTCTATGTCTCATCCATGACAACTACTTGCAGTTTTCTTATTGTGCGGTAGCAGTAGTTTATAAACATAACCTCCCTGAGCCTATTTTGTGTTTAAAACACGTTTAAATCAATTTTTACAAAATGGCTAGTGGTGATGATGAGAAATTCATACACTTGCTAATGGAACGAGCTTATTTATATGATAAATCGAGTGTTTTATTTAAATGCAGTGAAAAAAAGATTAGGGTCTGGCAAGAGATTGGCGCCGAATTTGGAATTTCTGGTAAGCGGTTGTAAATTTCGTTGTTTGTTTGAATATTAATCTGTGTCTTTAATAGGTGATGATGCTTGCAAACATTTTAAATCACTGAGGGAAAAATATATACGAGTAAAGAAGAATGCTGACAAATACGAACGAAGTGGTGCTGGCTCTCACTTTCAAAATAAATGGCATCTATTGATATTATGAGATTTCTTGATGAAGTAGTTAAACCCAGAAAGTAAGTATAGGCATGTGTATGTGTAAATAAAGCAATGTTTTAATCCCTTTCCTTGTCGAACTGCAAGTAGTCTTGGTGCAACGCCTTTATTGTCGTAATCTGTCTTAGAAGAGACATGCAAGGATGAACAAGGCAGTAGCAGCCAACCGTCAATAATTTTGGAGATAGATTCAAATATAGCGTAGGAGGAATTGGCTGATTTGAATATTATTTCATGCTTTGACAACAGTAGTGGTCATAGTGGTAGTACTGTGGCACCAAGGGAATCTTTTGCAGATAGTAGACGCCCTAGTGGTAACGTAACACCTACGATGTAAAAAAAAATGAAAAGTTAAACATAAACAATTATATTTGTGTTTTAGGTTAAATCCAGAGATGTTAAATCATCATATTTTGGGTCAAGCATTCTCCAGTTAGTACTATATGGAAAATTATTAATGAAACACCCTGTATATAGAAATACATAAAGAAACTAATACAAACTAAAATTCATTAATTGTTGCACCTTAATAAGCGTAATAAAGATTTATACCAGGTGTAATAGAAAATCACCATCAAATTTGTAGGGTGTTCCAAGTGAACAAAACCAAACCTTACAAGTAAGATGGTGATTTTCTATTAACACTGTAACGTATTACATTTACTATTTTTCTACTAGCTTTTGCAACATTTCTAACAATTTCTGGTCCATAACCATTCGCTCTTCGTGTCGTGTTTTCTTATTATTTTCGTGCACTTCTTTTTGCTGCAATCGCCTTTTCATGAGACTTAAGGCATTTGATTTACTAGGGGTACCAGAACTGCTTGATGCTAAAATACATGAATACATCATTTTTTTATATATTTCAGCTTAATTCATTGTTAGCTTACCACTGTCCGTTCCCGATTCCGTATCGGCACGTTTTATGACTCCAGGTGAAGAAGCCACTGCTACAGGTTCACACCATGCTGTTTTGGCAAATATTTCATCCTGTAGTGTTTTCACATTAATATTTTATGTGAATTAAACCACCAAGTAATTATTATTATATTGAGTATTATATTTAAAGTTCACTTACATATTTGAATTTACATATTTGAATTCTATGTCTACTTGTACACCACAAGTCATTTCTAATACTGCCTCGATATACTAGCACAGGCATTATATTTTTATTCCTATTTTATGCGCAAACTCAAAATCGACAATGTAAAATTCATACATACCTAACAATCCATTACCTAAAATGTAATTATTTTGCTACAAAATAGTTTTATTATCTAAATATAATTTAAATACCTCCAAATACTGCCATGTTCGCCTGTCATTCCCTGACTTGGAATTATGATCTTTTACGGCTTTGTATGTTTTTTTAGGGCTACGTAATTTTGACGAGCACTGTGGGCCTGTAACGCTATAATCTTCAGCATTTAGTTTTTTTGCCTCAAGTTCCTAGCATTTTTTATGTGAATTCCTGCCATCAGTGAATTTTTGTTCCATTTCCTGATATGTTCTTAATAGTAACATCACTACTACTGGTGTCCAGCGATACAATACTGAAATTTTGAAAACATTCAGATTCAGAATTCAGATACTCATCGCTTAGTTAACAACTTACCAGGATCATTATTTTCTTGATGCTCACCGTCATTATTGTCCTCCGGTTGTTGTTTTTGCTTTTCTTTATCTTCGATGGAAGCTCTTAACAAGGCTGATGCAAAAGTAATATCTTAGGAAGAAAAATTTTGTGATTTATAGCGGGAATTTTTATGATTTTACAATTTATTAATCAAAGAATACACCTACCTGTGCTTGCTCGACGAGCTTCTTCTGGCGATAACATTAAATCGTAGGTAAGATTATTTTCAACATCGTACAAAGTCATTTTCTCCATCTTCTCCAAAATCTTATAATACTTTTTAGGTTATGTCAAACACAACAAACAAGACAGCCAAACTTACCCACACCAACCCACGCTTCGATAGTGGTCAACGTGAGCGTTTAATGTAGCCTCGAACAGGGTACCTACAGCGCACGCCAGTTTTGTTGGGAGCGTTAAGTGGAACGCTAGCGCGAGCGATTTTATCATTGCGAACGTTAAGTGGAACGTACCCCTAGACGATCTTGGTATGCGCAAGCGTATATTTGTACCTAAACCCCCAGTAAACCCCCCTGCTGTGCCCCTGCTGCTTTATTTTATAGGTTATGTTAGGTTAGTTTTTCGTTGAAATATCCGTTTATTTGTTGTTATATGCATGGTGCAATATTTTAGAAGCCTTTTTGTGTAATAATTTTTATTCCTAGGACAGGTTAGGTTAGGTATAATTATCTCTGTTGATGTAGAAGAGGAAAGGCAGCAAGATGCCTAACAAGTAAGGAAAAAGACGAAACTGCCAACTGTAACCAATCAAGGGGTTGATGGCAGCACCCCTAAGAATATTAAAATTAAGGGCATGTCTGAATATGAGACGAAGTCCCTCGAAATTTACACCAGAAAAGTGGAGCAGCAGATGCAGCAATCCGCAGAACTGCATAAGCTGCGAATGAAGTGGGAAGAGAAGATTTATTAAAATACATTTTTAATTAATAGTACCCACTTGTGTCAAGTTGGTATGCTCCTTTAGAGAGGTACCGTAGAGTACTTAGAACCTGTATTACAGGTGATATGGGTAGACCTCTATTTGAATTTAGTTCAATAATTGTATCTGCAATTAATGTAACCACCTCCCGCACAGTGTCCTTTGAAAACCTGCATTGTAATATATTAAATTAAAAGTTAAATACCCTTTATAGATATGTACTATTACATATTATGTAGCAGCTATAACGGGTATTTAGGTTTTAACTGAATTTTACCTGTAATTTTTTTTAAATTCGTCATCCGAATATTTTGTAAATGGGTCGATTCGGTCCCGATATACTTTAATTTGGCGCCCATTTTCTAGAACTGCTTGAACGTGTTGAATGTCTTCTAGGTCTCCCATCAATTCATGAAAATCGTCGTCCATATTACCTACACTTCAATTATTTTATATTTTTTAGTAATTTTATACAAAACAATCTTATCTGCTGTATTAAAATCCAATGTAATGTAATTTTTACGAAATGTCACATAAACGCGCACGCTAAACAGGGTTTAGTCGCACCTTAAACACCGGTTCCGCCGTGACTAAATATCAACCCTTGACTAACCAAGTGATTAGCGCTAGTTGCGCTTAGTCAGGGACTATGCATAACATTTTACAGCTACTTAGCTACTTGCCCGTTAGTTACACCTTAGTCGGGACTAAAGTTGACTATGAATACGGCTGTAAATGATTCAAAAATTGGAATACCATATCAAGTTACTATAAATTGTAAAAACTAAATACCGAAATAAACTACGTGTTGTGTTGAATAATTCAATTACCTATGGTTTTTATTCTGACATATTATTCACATACCTACCGTGTGTCCCTGGGAAGACGGAACATAGGGATGTTACAATGGTAATTTTTTAAAATGATCCACGAGTGCTTTGAATTTCTATTTGGTGGAAGCATCGACGTCGTTATGTCAGCTGTTTAACGCGCTTGCTAATACAGATGTAATACGTGCGTGCGTTATACTAACAAACGATTCAACAATTATTTACAATACCTACGAATTGACAGCCGCGCTCTTGAAAATCAGTTAGAAATAAAATTATTAATTATTTGCTCAAATTGGTTCATGTAAATTTAGATGGTGTTTTAATTAAATTAAATGAGACTGAGTATCATTATAAAGGTAATAAATACAAAATAATTTGTTTGCAGTTGACGTTATGGTTCTAAGATCTTTTTCAGATTATGATGGATTAGATGAACAATTGAGGCTTTTTGCAAGTTACGCATTATTAGAAACTGAAAATGAAATTACGAAAATTATACTAGTAGGTACATAAAATAATGCTGTAGACCTGTGTTAGAAAGCTTTCCTTTGTGGTATGCAAGAATCCGGCTCCTTAAAAATCAAATAGGTACTTTTAATGTAACAATTATTTGATCACATTAAATTGCCGTAGAAATAAAGATTTCATATTCGTACACACTAACTGATATTAATATTCGCTTTTTCTTTGATTTCATCTTAATACAGTCTTATGCAATTAGCATTGTATTGTAGCATGTTTCATAATAAAGCTGATTGTCGCAAGAAATTCTTCGGTTCATACATCAAGATCATCCTATTAAAGTAAATTTTCACATTTCACATGTAATTTAACTGGGATTACTGATTGTCAGCTTTAAACTGTACTTCATAACCTTTCATTGTCTTTGGTTTTAGTAAATTGACATTTAAAACACAAACAAAAATTTGATCTGGAGACGATCATACATGATCGGCATGGAAATCGTTAACGATCGGTGAGATTCGTGTAATTGTTTCAAGACGAATGCTTCAAAGCACTCGTGGATCATTTTAAAAAATTAGCATTATAAGATCCCTATGTTCCGTCTTCCCAGGGACACGGTATAATTTCTAAATATAAATTGGAAACTCAATACTTTAATAATTTATTATAACATGATTTATAAAGGAGAAGGTAAGACTAAGTTTACAGAATGTTGATTAATCAATCGAACTTGACGTTGTAGCTGGGGAACCACTACTCGGAAATGAATTTGAATAAAATAATCATTTCTCTTTATAAATTAGAAGTAAAAATAAGGTTAAACAACTTTCTTTAAGTTTTAAGATCATATGACTTCGCGTAAATATTTATCATCAATTTTTTTAAGTTGTTAAAGTGAAACCATGAGAATGTGGTTTTATATTTCATATTTATTTTACGTTCCAGAACAGTACATAGTGGGTACATGGACAACTCAAATTAATTAAACATATATATAAATGTAGAATACTATAAATACTATTCTACAGACAAACACCAACACTTAGGGATCTAGCAACATAAATATTCATTTAATGTGTATGTTTCAATTTCTATTAAAAATTTCTTAACTTTATTTTTAAAGATATCATATACCTGAATACCTTTAATAGTGTCAGGCAGTTTGTTAAAAAGTTGAATGCAATTGTATATACAATTCTTCTCGAATAGTGTTAGCGAATGGACAGGAATGACCAACTCCTTTCTGCCTCTAGTTACATAAGAATGGTGCCTATCGTTAGAGTCAAAATAGTTCCTATTATTAAAATCAAAACATACACTGTTATACACATAGATGCGGCCAGAGTAAGTAACTTATACTTTTTAAACACACCTCTACAGGAGGTTCGGCCCCTTAAGCTACTTATCACTCGTATCGGCCACTTTTGTATTCTAAATGCTGCCGACACATCAACTGCACCCCAAAAAATAATTCCATAAGTTAAAACACTGTAAAAACATCCATAATATAAAGTCAAGCATACATCATTGCTGACTTGATTTCTAATTGCTCGCAACCTAAAGCAACTTCTACTTAATCTACTGCATAAGGAAGTGAGATGGGATTTCCATTTCATATTTGCATCTACAATAATGCCTAAAAAGTTTACACTATCTGAGAGTTTTACATGCTGATTACTTATTTGTAATGAGATATCTAATGTCTTAGTTTGCTTAGTTATAAGTTTTACATAATTAGTTTTATCTTCATTGACAATTAATCTGTTGGCAGCAAACCAATCGCACACTGTATTCCTCACACTATCACCCCTGTGTTGGAGCTCCACCAGATTAGTGGCTTTTACAAGTATGTATCTGCATAGGCTAAAAGTAAACAATTATGCATATTAACTACATTGTACAGATCATTGATAAAAACTATAAAGAGAAAGGGGCCTAAAATGCTGCCTTGTGGAACTCCAACAGCAATTTCTTGTAGGATAGATTCATAGATTGATCCGGTACTAGTACTGATTTTAACTTTTTGATACCTATTGCGGAGATAGCTGCTCAATAGGTCGAAAGCTTAGCTATGCATAGCTTAGTTATGAAGCTTGGATAATAGCAGGTCATGATTAACACAGTCGAATGCTTTTGTTAGATCTAGGAACATTTCGAGTGTACTGTCCCCTTTCTCCATGGCTTCATTACGAAGTCAACAAGCTTGAAGATAGCACCACCAATTGAGAAATGTTTTCTAAACCCGTGCTGGAACGAATTCAGGAGGTTATGCTGTTCGAAAAAACTACATAGTCTAGTGTATATCACCGTTTCAAAAATCTTGGAAACCCCACTTAGTACACTAACAGGTCTGTAATTGTTAGCTTCTTGAGGGTCTTTCTTCTTATAAATTGGTGTCACAACTGCAATTTTTAAGTCGTCTGGAAACACTCCTTCCAGAAAGCACGCGTTAACAATATGAGCGATTGGCGCTGCAATGCAGGTGATTATCTTCTTAATTATGTGGGCTGGAACTCCATCGTGTCCAGGTGCTGTCGTACTTTTTAGTTTTTCTACTACACAAGTGATCTCAGCTTCCGTTACTGGTGCCATGAATAGGGTATGTCCATTTTTACTCGAGCAATATGACGAATATGACTAATTTGGTCTAGCAGTTGTTCGACCATCCGCATTTAAAAACGACTTTTATTTGTGTGGGCATTTGTCAACATAACCTAGTTAAAAAAATTATACATTGTCTGTTCCTTATGGATTTAAACCTTATCAGTATGGTAATCTCTCAAGGACAACTATTGTTTGGTAAAAATGGTAAATATTTATATGGACAATAACTTACAGTAGCTTACTATTAAGTATAGTAATTGGACTTCACTGTATTTCTATTAAAGGAATCTCAAGACGATTCCATATTTGTTGCAAGTAATTGCTATTGCCAAAAAAAAACAAATCAAACATGATAGAATTGAAATGTATAAAGAAGTAATTGTGCGTTATGTGCATGAAGATTTTTTTGCCCATTTTCGTATGTTCAGAACGAGTATGGAAATGTAAATTAATTATTGTGCTGTGCAAACTGTAGCTCCTAAAAAACAATTGGCAGACCACGAGTACCCCTCTCACTGCAATGTATGATATGTATTTGGGTGTTAGCGAGAGTTACAGGTTTGTATACCTAAGTAGTAAACTTTACTGTTCATATTTCATACTCAATTATTTTTATTAGATCAATAGCAGACAGGTTCAATGTATCTAAAAGCTCTGTATTCCATTGTTTAATAAGAACCTGCAAGATATTATTCAAAAAAGCAGATGTATTTATAACATGGCCCACAGGACAAGCTGTAACTGAAACAACAGAAGGCTTTCAGGTATGGACAATTGACATACCTCTGATATAAAAATACATAATTAAAAATATATAAACACTTTTTATTAGAAAATGAAGTCATTTCCAAATGTGTTGGGAGCAATAGATGGATGCCATATTAACATTTCTCCACCTAAACAAGATTCGGGTTCTTATGTAAACCGAAAAGGGCTAGCGTCAATGATTTTACAAGGTATCTGTAATCACAAATGTATTTTTACCGATTGTTTTGTTGGATTTCCTGGTTCTGTGCATGATGCACAAGTATTTGCACGATCAAAAGTATATGAGATGTGCAATAACAATTATTACTTTCCCAATGATACACACTTACTGGGCGATTCAGCATACCCATCAAATGTGCATTTACTAACTCCATTTCGTGATAATGGACACATGACTAGAAAACAAACAAAATACAACATGTCATGCAGCGACTAGGTGTTCAATAGAACGTGCCTTTGAAATGCTAAAAGCACGAGGGCGAAGACTACATTACTTAGAACTACATAATGCTTATTACTTACCACATTTAATAGTGGCTGCATGTGTTCTACATAATTTTTGTATGACAAATAAGGAAGAGCTTTCAGATACAATTATTACAAACAATAATCAAGACAATCAAGATAATACGGACACTATAAGAATGGACAGGAATAATAGGAATGCTATAGAATAACGAAATAATATTATGAATAATTTGTAATAGAAAGTTATTTTACTACTCATTTTGATTTACAATATTGTCAACAAGTTTTTCCAATAAATCATTAAAACACCTTTTTCTTGCCATTTCTTCTGTTGTTAATTTTGTTTTAAAACATTCTCAAGTAATTGCGTAACATCTCTGGAAGCTTTTCTTTTTTTTGCATTTGTTTCTGGTGTATTTGAACGACTATTTGGAGACTGTATTAGGGGTATGTATTTCACCATTGTGTATCAACAAGGGTGGTTCAATTGCTGCATTGGTTTGCATAATCTCATCGATTACATCAAAGAAGGGCCAATTCTTACGATTCCTGCCCGATGAATTATTATGATCCTTTATATATTTGTATGTCGTTAGCAGACTTTTCCATTTGTTCTGAAGTTGAGCCCAACTGAATGAATATGAATGTTGATTCATAGTTGTGGCGATTCTGAAATTTACATGCAGTATCAATTGTAAAAACGTACTTTTGCCAAATATTCTTTTTCATGCTGTTCTTTTTTTCCAAATCGGTCTCGTATTTACGATATTCCTCAATCAATAATAAAACCGCGGCATTTTGCCAATCAGTTTTACTTATTTCTTCTATTTCAGTTGGACTTGCAATATTTTCTGCAGGATCTATATCTGTATAAGTACAAAAATGTTAACACTATCCCTTTCCCTTTCAGTTTCATTATACCAAAAAATAAGCATCTAACATGGACATAAGTTTAAGTAGTACTTACCTTGTTCTCGATAAACAATGTTGTTTTTATCCACGCTCAGAACTAAATCGCCACCAAAACAAGAATGAGTTGAAACATCGCCCCAATTTAATTTATCCAAATTACAATAATAACATACATATGTTGTCTCATCCATCTTCTACAGAAATCACAATTTGTGTACTTACTGCAGCAGACATTTTAACCACACTACCCACAATACTTAAAACCGCGTTTTTTTTAGGTTAGAAAGTGTTAGCGCCCTTATTTGCACTTTCATGTTTCTATTATAAAATCAAGTCTGTACATGTGATATATTGTTTTTGTTGTTTAATAAAATAAACAAGAATTTTGAGAAGAAGAAAAATATTTATATTAATACAGTCCATTACTATTATTATTATTGATACCAAACATAATTTGGTCCTTCGAGCCGGATATATTAGCAAAATCATCGATTGACAGAATTTATGGTATTCAGTCAAAATATTGGTTCGTATATTACAAAGCTCGCAAGCATATCGGCGAGTAATCCATCCAGTGTCCAAGTGTATCTAAAAGAAGTAATCCAAATTCAACGCATTAGCAAGGTCAGAAATATATTTTCTAAAATTTTTCTTAGTTTTCATGTATGACATTTATGCAAGTACCTGCCTACTTTTATGTTAATAATTCAAAATGACAAAATTAAATGCATTAATTAAACAGCGCGTTTCTGTCATAGCTCGTTTAACAAATTTCAAAGACCATTTAGACAAATTATTACAGCCAATTCAAGTTGATCTTAACGAAATAGAAATAATAGAATTAGAAGAACGTATTTTGTTATTGCAAGAAATACGATCTGAGTTTGAAGATGTTCAAAACAATATAGAAGCATTGACAGATGATTTAAAAATAGATGAACAAATTGCAGAAAGAAATTCATTTCATGATAAGTATGTTAATAGTATTTCACGGGCAAAAGCAATCATTAAAAAAGATAGGCGTAAGTTAGAATTATTGGACATTAATGTCAAAGCAGATAACACATCACATTCATGCGATGGATCATCACAACAAGTAAAGTTGCCAATGTTAAATTTACCAATTTTTACAGGTCATTATTCCCAATGGTTGTTATTTTATGACACATTTAGCTCTCTCATTCATAACAATTCAAAAATTACCGACATTCAGAAAATTCATTATTTGCGGTCATGTTTGAAAGGCGATGCGTTGCAAATCATCGAAAGCTTAGAAGTATCTTCAGCAAATTATGAGATCGCATGGTCCATATTGGAAAGGAGATTTAAAAACGAAAAATTAATGGTACACAACCATATAAAAGGTATAGTTGATTTGCAAAAAATATCTAAAGAATCATTCACATCATTACGTAGTTTAATTGATAACACACAAATTCATTTACGTGCTTTACGAACTTTAGGTCAATCCGTAGACAAGTGGGATACGCTCGTAATTTATTTGATAGTAGAAAAACTTGATTACAACACAAAGAAAGAATGGGAAGCAATTACAATAAAAGATCAAAATATGCCAAACATGAATGAATTCATTGAATTTTTAGAAAACCGATGTCATTTAATTGAAAAAATTGGGAAACAAGAAAATATTCAAATTTCTCAACAGAATCATAAAATTGCACAAACACATTCAGGATATAAACATGCTCATTCATCCAATAAATTTTATAAGGAGTCCTCATCATACGTAAGTGTTGGGACTAAAAGCAGGTTGTGCCCATTATGTGGACAAGAACATTCGATTTATTTATGCGAAGAATTTATAAAACTACCAGTCGATCAAAGACTTATTGAAATCAAAAAGCATAAGTTATGTATCAATTGTTTAAAACCAGGTCATTTTATTTCTAATTGCAAGTCTAATTACAATTGTAACAAATGTCGCAAACGTCACAACACACTTTTGCATTTGCCCTATACGGAGCAAATAAATAAAGAGGATAATCGTCAATCTAATAGTGATATAGTTAATAGCATTAATTCAAACGACATTGGTGTATCCACTTCACTTGTAAGTTCATCAACAATTATTAATAATGTTCAGCAAATATTGCCCACTGCAGTTATAAAAGTCTTTGATATTTTTGGTAATGCTCATGAATGCACAGCACTTTTGGATTCTGGTTCAGAATCAAATTTTATTTCAGACGATCTATGTCGACGCCTGAAATTAGATATTTCAAAAACAAATGTTTCTATTTTGGGAGTGAGCCAAATTAAGGCAAAAATAGGAGAAAAGGTTACAGCCACAATTGAATCACGTATTAATAATTTTAAAGCCACATTATTATTTTTATTGTTGCCTAAGATTACAGAAAGTCTTCCAACTTGCAATTTAGACATGGGATTGATAAAAATACCTAAAAACATTGTGCTTGCTGATCCTCAATTTCACAAATCAAAACAAATAGATTTATTGTTAGGTGTTGATATTTTTTGGGATGTTCTTTGTGATCAAGGAAAAAACAAACTACCATATATTTTTAAAACTAAATTTGGTTCCGTAATATCAGGTTCATTGCCTAAACAAAACAATTATATCAGTCGATCAATGTGTTATTTTAATGCGAATTCAATAGATTCATTATCGTTACAAATTTCCAAATTTTGGGAAATCGAAAATTACAATTCAGATAAGCCTCCATTATCATTAGAAGAAAAACATTGTGAATCTAATTTTGTAGAAACTACAAGACGCGATCATGATGGTAGTTTTATTGTTTCAATTCCATTTCATGGTTCATTAGATTCACTAGGAGAATCAAGAACACAAGCAGAAAAACGTTTTTTATCATTAGAGAAACGGCTTCAATCTAATCCAATTTTCGTAACATGTATTTGGATTTCATTAATGAGTACGAACAGTTAGGACATATGTCCAAAGTAGATAGATTATCAGATAATCCATTGCATTCATTCTACATGCCACATCATGGCGTATTCAAACAAACTAGTTTAACAACAAAATGCAGAGTTGTATTTGATGGCAGTGCACCATCTAGTACGGGTGTTTCCATAAATGATTTGCAAGCTGTAGGACCCACTATACAGCGTGATCTTTTTCAAATTCTATTGAGCTTTCGCAAGCACAGATACGTAATTTCGGCTGATTGTACAAAAATGTACAGATCGGTAAAAGTAGACTCATCACAATGGCCACTGCAAAGAATTATTTGGAGACCCGATTCCACTGGTCCTCTTGAAACATATAATTTGCAAACCATAACATATGGTCTTGCAGCAAGTAGTTTTATTGCCATTAGATGCCTATTTCAATTGGCAGAAGATTGCCAAATTTCTCATCCTAGAATTGCTCATGTGATTAAAAACGACATGTACGTTGACGATTTACTTACAGGAGCTGATACAATAGAGGAAACATCGTATATCGCCGAAAGCATTTCAAAAATACTTAAAGGAGGTTGTTTTGAACTTAGAAAGTGGACCTCTAACAAAAATAGCATACTTCATATTGTTCAATCTTCTGATATATCTTTTAATATTCTTGAATTTGGTCCAGATGAGATTACAAAAACATTAGGTGTAGCATGGTGTTCTCATTCTGACAAATTTCTTTACAAAATAAATATACCTCAACAATTTGATAAATTAGTTACAAAACGCAAAATTCTTTCCACAATTTCACAAGTTTTCGACCCATTGGGTCTAATTAGTGCTAGTACAATAATTGCTAAAATATTTATGCAAAAATTATGGATTGAAAAATTATCTTGGGATGATCCAGTTTCAGAAAAACTTCGATCAGAATGGTTAGAATATTGTATTGCATTACCCCAATTAAATAATTTACGCATTAATAGACAAGCATGTTGCTCATCACCAAAAATATTAGAGATTCATTCATTTTGTGACGCTAGTCAATCTGCTTACGGTGCATGTGTTTACTTACGATCCATAAATAAGGAAGGTGAAATATTTGTAAATCTTCTTTGCGCAAAGACAAGGGTAGCTCCTTTGAAATCACTTACCATCCCAAAATTAGAATTACTTGGTGCACAGATGTTAGCAAAGTTGGTTAATAAAATATTGATTTCTTCGTATACAAATGTAACTCGTATAGTAAATTGGTGTGATTCCACAATTGTGCTTGGTTGGATTCGTACATCACCTCATTTGTTAAAAACATTTGTAAGTAATAGAATATCTGAAATTCAATCGCTATCCAATCCTTCTGATTGGAATCATGTATCTACAACTGAAAATCCTACTGATTTATTATCAAGAGGGGTTAAACCTCAAGATTTGCAATCTTCCTCATTATGGTGGAAGGGGCCTTCATTTCTTTCAAAAGAAACAATTTATTGGCCTAAATATCATCATGATTCGCAAGAATTACCCGAGTTAAAAAATATTTCACATTCATACATTGTATTATCTCGGAATATATCATTTTTATTTGAGAAATACTCAAATTTATCAAAGATAGAAAGAATAGTAGCATATTGTTTACGTTTTAAATATAATTGCCTAACAAAAGGACCAAAACATAATTTAGGCGCACTATTTTATTCTGAAATTGCCGATGCACATATTAGTTTAATCAAAATCGTACAATTTCAAGAATTTTGTGAAGAAATAAAGTTGATTGCTGATGGTAAACCAATATCTAGAAAAAGCAAAATTTTAAGCTTAAATCCATTCATTCATGAAGACGGTACGTTGCGAGCAGGCGGACGTTTACAGAATTCCGATTTTTCATTTAATAAAAAATATCCTATAATTATCCCACATAAACATAATTTTACAAAGTTGTTATTTATCAGAGAGCATTTAAGATTAAAACATGCAGGTCCACAACTTTTGTTGTCATCAATTAGACAAAAATATAGCAAGGTATACTTTTCATAATTGTATTCATTGTTTCAAAGCAAATCCAAAACCAATACATACAATTATGGGAAGTTTACCAAAGGATCGGATTACGCCGAATCCTCCTTTTCATGTTACTGGTACAGATTATGCAGGTCCTTTTAATATAAAGGATAAAAAAGGACGTGGTTGTAAGATATCAAAATGTTACGTTTGTTTGTTCATTTGTTTTAGCACCAAAGCTGTCCATATTGAATTAGTGTCTGATTTATCTGCAGATGCATTTATATTAGCTTTGAGAAGGTTTGCCAGTAGGCGTGGTATGCCCACAAAATTATATTCAGACAATGGCTCTAATTATGTTGGAGGTGCTTCTAAGCTCAGAGAGTTAGGTACATTTCTAGTTAAAAATTGTAAAGAATTGCAAGAAAATTTCGTTAAGGAAAACTTCAATTGGCATTTCATTCCTGTAAATTCGCCTCATATGGGAGGAATTTGGGAGGCGGGAGTTAAAGCTATAAAACACCATTTAAAACGAGTTTTGGGAGATGCATCTTTAACTTTTGAACAATTTTACAGTGTACTTGTACAAATAGAGTCAATTTTAAATTCCCGACCTTTATTTCCCAATTCATCTGATCCTTCTGATCTAATGCCGTTGACCCCAGCACATTTTCTCGTTGGAAGAAGTTTAACCGAGGTTCCAGATCCGGACGTTACTGTTATTCCAGAATCCAGACTATCACATTATCAACGATTACAACAATTGACACAACATTTCTGGCGACGATGGTCATCTGAATATATATCAGAATTACAACAGCGCAATAAATGGAAAATTAGTGCTACTAATTTAAAAATAGGTACCATGGTAATTATCAAGAATGATAATTTACCTCCAACCAAATGGCAACTCGGCAGAATCACTGCTCTTCATCCTGGCATCGACACAATCGTTCGCGTAGTGTCTATACGCACCAAAAAAGGAACAATTCGAAGGACAATTTCAAAAATATGCCCCCTTCCCATGGAAGAATAATTATTAGTTAATTTCATTTGTTTTAATTTGTTTTGTTAATGTACTATATTTAATACCTTTTATTGATTGTTATTCATAATATTATTATGATCACATTAATTTATTTGTTTGTTGAAAGAGCTTGATCTTTCAAAGCGGGGAGTATGTTAGCGCCCTTATTTGCACTTTCATGTTTCTATTATAAAATCAAGTCTGTACATGTGATATATTGTTTTTGTTGTTTAATAAAATAAACAAGAATTTTGAGAAGAAGAAAAATATTTATATTAATACAGTCCATTACTATTATTATTATTGATACCAAACAGAAAGTGTGTTCTGTCCAAATGCACTATCTTGCAATTCGGTGCATGAAATTTCGTTCGAGTACGTTGTTCGAACAGACTAAACTACTTTTAAAACGCTGGGCTGTTTGCTCGAATTATATTTAAAAACGCAAATTTTTATGTTCGTGTACTTTAAAAACACGACCGTTATGTTGACAACACAACCTCTGTTTAAACACAACATATCGCCCTGTACAAGGTTCTGTAGAGCGAATATAATATGTTTTATTTTTATTTTTGAAATTCATCAGGCCACAATTTGATTTCCTCTTTTGTTTTCACATCAATTATAAATTGTGCTTGCAAATATTCTTTAGAGGTATTTATAACATTAATGATTCTTGTTTTCCATTTTGGCAACATATTCTATAATTTAAGAACATCTTATTAGGAATAGATAACAGAAGCTTGCGTTACCTACTTACAGTGATATATAATATGTCAATATTAGCAGGGTGGTCATTAGTAATGTCCCCGTACTGGATATGGTCCTGCATAACATAACAGCTTTGTAAAAGACAATAAAAGATAATAAAACGCGAACCACTAAAAATCGCGGGATTGAGGTTAGCAATTTGATAATAAACAGATGAATGCGGCGAGACGGTGCGATCAGACTGAGACAAAACGTTATTCCCTTCTCTCTCTTTAGCGTTTCAATAGTCGTTTTAACCTTCCCATTCAATATAAAAATGACATTTTTTTTCAAATTGGAAATGTCAATGATTTCAGAAAGAGGGGGTTGTTGAGGTTGAGGGGTTGGAATATAAAATGAAAGCCCTGTGTAACTAAATGCAAAACTTACAGGCGAATTCCTTAGTCTTGAACACGAACAATAAAAGTACCTTTTTCCGTCTTTTGCCAATATCTTCGTTCCCATCGATCCTATGGCTATGAAGTGTACTTATAGAAAAGAAATAACGGAAAATTCTCTACAATAAAGGTGATATAAAGTTTATTGATAGAAGTAGTCATTTCCACGTAAAAAGGCGTGAAACATCAGAATAAGTTTTGTGGTTGGGCGCCGCCGCTGCGTGGCGCCTGCCCCGGATTGTCTTTTGAACATGATTTTTGTAATTGCTCGAAAGGCTGTGGCGCTTTGTGCGGCTGTCGAAAGTTGAGACCACAATGTTCAGCAGTTTGTGGCAACTGCCTGAATGCTACCCCAATCGAAGAAAATAATCGAAAAAATAATTGACATCGACGATCTAGAAACAACCCCTATTGATGTTTCCGAATCCTGGTATTTTCCATCAGTCCAGTAAAACTATATTTTGATCATTACGTGCACTAAAATGTCCATACAAAATTTTTACTGGAGTTTCAATGCCCGATTACGTAAAAACTATTAGTGTTATCAATAAACTTTATATAACCTTTTTAGAAAGCATTGCGTTCTTTCTTTTTTATAAGTAAGTACACTCTATAGCCGTAGGATCGATGGGAATGAAGATATTGGCAAAAAAAAACGGAAAAAGGTACTTTTTTGGGCCGTTTTTCCGCTGTCAAGAATTATGCATTCACCGGAATCTTTGGGACTTTTCAGATTATTTGAGGAGCTGAAAGGTACATTTACACTAATTTATAGTTCACCATAATTTTTCCTAAGATGAATCCATTTTACCTGGACTAAGAGGGATAGATATTTAGAATATACTGAAGTGATCGAATGATATATGTCACGAATTTTAAAGTTCATTTTGGTACTTTATCTATTTTCAAACTCAAAATGTCAGTCTGACTTTTGAAAAAATTAACTTATACAGGGTGTTAATACTAAGTCGTTAGGTACACCGAAAAATGGCAGTTAGAACTCATTAAAAGTAAATGTGCAAATTGTGTCTGATTCTGAACCATCTCGTAGATTCTTCTTTCAACCATCTAGTTTTCGCATTTCTGATTATCTTCTCAGTAATGCTATTCTTTGTATTGCTCTTAATATTGATATACTTCGGAATAATTTTCTTCTTAATGCATTCTTGGTTAAACCATACATTCTGTGAAGCCATTGCATGCTTTACCATTATTTTCTTATACAATTTTGCTTGATCTTCTAACGAAGATGACATTAATATATGTATTAATATATTTAATGTATTCGTAGTTGTTGTATTCATTTTGTTTTTTTAACAATCGTTATAACTTTCTCATTTTAGGGAATATTTCAAAAAACGAAAGGTTTTCAAAATGAGCTTACGGTTCTCTATAACATTTGTATTTACAATTACTTTATATTTTTTCAAATAAAAAAATGGCGGGCGATCAAAAATTTCCAATCACAATATGATGACTACCCCATAGATTTTTGAAAATAACAAATTGCACTTGAAGAGGTTGTCCTTGATATGGTTGAACATGACCACGAATAGGGGCCCCATATCAAAAATTGGATCTAAAAGAAGTTGATTGTTTTAATGCGTTCTAACCGCTATTTACGGGTGTAACGACTTAGTATTAACACCCTGTATAAAAAAATCAATTATTGTTATGTACGGTTGCTACAGATACCATCATATCACAGCTAATAGGAAGCCGAAGCACCAAATCGAATATAGAATATTTTTTCTCCAAACGTCATATAAGTGTCATTTAAATGACAGAATGTTGCTAGTAGAAGTTTCACTTATATGCTTAGGCAGATAAAATACTTATACAGTGAAGTCCATTTATTATGCAATATAGGCATGTTGCAAGTTAATTGGTGTACGCACTTTACCATTGGAATATAGGCAACCCATTATACAGTTAGCTAGTTTTTTTTATCTAACCATCTATGATCTAACCGAAATCAGCAACACATGAAAGTTTAACCTCAAAATAAAACATGTTCTCAGTTCAAAAAAGATTATTTAATATTGAAAATGAAACAAATAGGATCAACAGCAAGCAATTACGAGTATTATAAGTATAACAAATGTTCGAAGTGCCCACCTTGCATTTCCAAACAGAAGGCTAAACGATTGTTAATTTCGAAATTAACAGGTATGTTGCGACATTCATTAATGCAGGGGCAAAAGTGCTTAGCAGTGTATAGTGGGTTGCCTATATTCCAATGGTAAAGTGCTCACACCATTTCACTTGCAATATGCCTATATTGCATAATAAATGGACTTCACTGTATACCTAAGCATTTAACTTTTATGGTAGGTTGCTACGGTAATATCTAGAATAGAATATCTATCAGGCAATGCGATTTTCGTATAAGTGTAATGTTTCCCGAAATAACCTTGTTAATTAGATGCTTATTTTTGTATTATAATTTTACACGTTTGGAGAAAAAATTACATACAGTGAGCACCAAAAGTATGGAACATACCAAATAAAACCGAAATTAATGTTTTTTTCTAAAAATCCCGAAACACGTCAATTTTCTTTTTTAAAAATACACATTGGAATGTCAAAATAATTTTCAGGCCTTCATTTGTTTGTAAGCGATGACGTAATTAGTATTTTTTTTAAATGTCAACCCTCATTTTTTTTGCGTTTTTGATACATCTTTTAATTGCTTAAATGACGAATAAAGAAGTTTTCTCACTATTTTTAAGATTTCCCTCGCGTTGTCTTGGCATTACTATTTCATACGTACATTTCATAGGCTTTTGCCTGGTTAAAAACTCCGCCTGAAATAAAATTACAAATATACAAATTAGGTAAAAACGTTTCTCTACTATAATTTACCTCCTAAAGTGTGAGTGTTTGCGTGTTCCAGGATATCCTCTTGCGAAACACTGGATTCATTGCAAACTCTGCAAACATATACCAATGTTCCTACCATATTTGATAAATGACGTAAGCCAATTAATAAAAGGCAAAAAAACTGTGCACCAAAGAACTTCTCTCGCAGAGGTGGTGTATATGGAGCTAACACAAAACGCACAGCACCACAATTAACGAACACCTATACACCCTACACTTTTTACACCGCGGTGAATAACCGAATGGTAAAAATGCACATTGTGTTATTAATGTCCTACTGGTCTGTTATTGTAACATAAGCACTCTATTTTGAGATTTATTATATGAGAAATAATTGCCTCAGGTCTATTATTTTTTTAATAGGCCCTAGGGTTCTTATAAAAAATAATTGACCGAGAGAGAGAGAGAATTTATGGGCGTGGCCATGCGCATTCGTCTACATAATTTTGACAGTTCGAGCGAAATAAACACAAAAATATAAATCTAACCTAACTTTCCTACCCACTTACCGCTTTTTTATCTGCAATCGTGGTCAATTAAAGTGGATTTGGACAATGGATTTTGTAAAGGACTGAGATAATTCACCAAATAACGTTAAAGGTGAGATTTTTATTTTAAAATACCAATTTAAAACTTGGCGATTTTTAAATATGCATGCCATGATTTACAAATTAAAAATTGGATTTGCTAAAACTATTTAAACTATTATTAATAACTATTTGTTTTATTGTAGAATGTAGAGCTGGTTGTGAATCTTATGGAGATAAAATAAGTTAAATGCAAGAGGGAAGTATGCACTGTAAAATGTTAAAATATATCCTGTTAGGCCAGTTACTTCTTTTTCATATGCCTTTTTGGACTTCTGAGGCACAAGTGCCGCAGCTACTTTTGTTGCCATTAATAATACTTCTTCTGGAAGATCGGCTTCTGATGACATTTTCACAGGTTTTGAAAACACAAATTACACAATCACAACAAAGAATAATTTAAATCTAAAATTGGAGAGTAACGATGGGAACCGAGGCGTATTGATCGACGGTGGCGCCATCTATTTTAGTTTAGTTTAGTTATTTCAAATGTAAAATTAATTGGTTTTAAACATTCAAAATCTTTCGATTTAAATAACAGGCTAGTAGGACATTAAACGTTGAAGTCACCACGGGTATTATAAGAATAATCACGCCCTCGGTCGACGTTATTATTCTTATAATACCCTAGATACCTTAATAACTATAATCGAGCAGTTTAAACAAAGGCAGCTAATAATAATTTCAAAATAATTCAAATCTAAACCAGTATCGTCCTCTAGTAGATACCTAAATATAATCCTACATTTGAAAGCTGAACTATCCCCACTCCTCAAGTTGCCCTCTTAAAAGGCGTTTACGAAAATTATACCGGTAGATACCGCTCGCACCAATTGCGTTCGAAAATGTTACCCGTTACACCGGTACTGCGTTCGAAAATTACACCGATGTACCGAACTCGTCTACCGGGTACATGTATTATAAACCGAGAGATTACGTCGGTTGATCGTGATACATGTCAAACGCGTTTTCAACCGTGTCCAACACAACCTAAAAAATACAAATTGTTTACAACTGATCGCTGTCGTTCTTTGTAATATTATAGTTTATTACAATGAATGTTGAAGAAATTGCGATAGGACAGTGTTCGGTATGCGGACTTCAAGGCGACTATGGAGAAATTCAGCGTCACTTTGAAGAAACCCACATTCATTATGAGCAGGAGGAAAGTGAAAATTTTCGTAATTTTGAAGACCATGGAGAAGGTAGGTTATCAATCATTTTATCTTTAATTTAAACACATCAGTTTGAGTTGTTATCTCTGCTTCTGTTGTAGATGAGGAAGAGATTGGATGTGTTTCAGAAAACGTAAAAGAGTCGACTGATGCCAATATTAAACTACTACTGTCGACTTATCAGGATCATTTGTATTTATTCAGATCAGCTAAAAAAACAAATTCAGCAGTTTGGAAGCTTGTCGCAAATGAAGTTAATAAGTTGGGATACAAATTTAGTGGAAACGACGGTGATATGAAATTTAGGAATTAAAAAAAAACTTATAAACGCATCAAAGACAATAATACATCAACTGATAGGGGTTCCAAATCATGGCCTTACTTCAATCAATTTGAAGAGATTTTTGGCAAAGATGCGGGTGTGAATCCCGAACTATTGTGCCTTGCAAGTAATGGTAGTGAACCAACTACATATTTTAGTGGGAGTGAATCAGGACTTTCACGCCCTTCTAGCAGATCAGAGGTAGCTACTTACTAACTTTGTTAATTTAGTTATTCAAAGTATATCTGTTACAGACACATGAAACACCTATTACGCCAACTTCAAGGAAAAGAACTTCTGATCTTGAACCTGAATGGGCCAAGCGATTTCGAGAGGAAGCTGCAACACGCCATGAGGAAAAAATGGAATTATTTAAAGAATTGATCAATGTTTTAAAAAACAAATCATTATTTTTATTTTTTATAAAGCATATTAGCAATACAGTTTTTCTTATTTAAACCAGTAATCATTATTTGAATATGGAATTTTCGACAGAACTTTCATCAAAATATGGTTCAATATCTTTATCGTCTCTGTCCATACAAATGTTGTGTAAAACACAACATGCTATAATTAGTGTTGGAATAAGCTGCGTTCTATAAATATTAACTTGTTTTAATAGTATATTACAAACCAAATGCGGGAATGCGATTATCCCGCATTTGCGCGAATGCGCGGATGACGCTTTCACGCATGAGGTTTGTATGCTGTTTTTTGTACGAAGAATAAATAATAATAAGCAAAGAAGTAAATTTAAATTCGGATTTGGATTTAAATTTGTTAGTTATCGCAGGTTACTAAGGTTTGTTTCCTCAAACAAAGTTGTAGAATTTCGATTATTTGTAGTTTTTGACGTTTCTTTTTATTAAAATTAAACTATTCTGAAATGTCGGACAGTAACGATAGTGATACTTTGTGCACTCCTTCAACCATTCGGGAGGCTGCAAATGTTGCAGTCCTTAATTTATTACCCAAACAATCTAAGAGGAGGTACGAGTCAACATAAGCAAAACATATCGAAACCTTTTTGAAAGAACCTCCAAACACTTCATTCCCTTTAAAAAAGGTAAAATGTTATTTACTTGTGCCTTTTTTATGTATAATAAATATATATTACCTACCTTTCAATTTAAGTGGCATGAATAATGGGTGTATCTAAATATGCATGTCCAGTGTTTTTTCTTTACTTTACAGCATTAGTGCAGGAAATTGACATTTCCGATCGTCAATTGCGTGCGCGGCTATCTAGTTTCCAGTTGTCGAGTACAAAAAATCCTAAACCGACTCTTTAATAACCCAAATGATTGTTCAATAAACACACGTGTAGATGAATGTTTAAAATTATAATTTTTCTGAATTCTTGTCAAATGTCCAGTGTCTTTGTACGGTGTTAATACATATTTAGTATTCTTATAAGCAGAGTCTCCTAAAATGTGGCTGTCTTGTGGTAAATGATCATTTGGATTTTCTTCAATTCTTCTGTTTAGTGGGGAGTTATTAAATACTCGAGCATCATGTACACTGCCAGGGTAACCTGCAACATGTTTGAAATACGCTTTCGTCCTGCGTTTTGAATAAAAGCTGCATTTAATCATACCTGCAAAGACATCCGTAAACTTATAATTTGTGTCACATACGGCCTGTAATATAATTGAGTGATATTTATTTCTGCAGATTTTATATTCGGCTGACCGTTTTAGGGGGCACTGGTGCGCACCGTTGATATTCGATTGGCAACTTTGGTGCAAGACAAACTTGCTCTAAGTGCGCACTTTTTGGAACTAACTCCGCTAGTCGGTGCCGACGTCGAGTGCAAAACAAATATGGCGGAAGTGTCAACATTCGTAAAGTTTGTAAATTTTTATTCATTTGCAAACGAATTTTTGGAAACATCTTCGTCGTCAGATAGCGATGATGACATTCCTAATATCTAGGTCTACAAATATATATAGAATTAGTTGTTGCAAAACTGGAGGATTCGCAGGTAAATATAAAAATAAGTGCAAATAGGATTATCTACATATACCGAAATAATAGAAGTAGGCACAATTTGTTATCAATATTAATAATTTGTGTAGCCACTAATAAATAAGTACTTATAGTATGATTTATATTTTATAGTTCAAGAATCACTTTAGGTTGCTGCGCAACACATGTTACAGCATTATTGAAAGTTTTGGAAACAGTGATTTTTTTCCAAAGTTCACTCATGGGGTACCATTTCACACACTGCAGAATGTCATATATTAAGCTTTTTATGGTAAAATTTAAATGGCTGCATAATCTGTATGCTAATATTAAAAAGTGGTGATGCATTTTCAGGTTTGCAGGAAATAAATGCTGTATGAGAGACGTGGCCGATAGATTTAACATGTCTATTTCAACATTTAGCAATGTTCAGTCCAGCGTAATCAATTACTTAATACATATATTACCTACTGTTATTCTGTTTCCTACAACTGATGAGGAAAGAACTCTTGTAGCTAATGCATTTATGAAGGTAAAATTAAAAAGTAAATTCGTATGTTACTTAAATATTTCTATAGGGTAAATGCGCTAGTAGTCAGCCACTTTCACCATATATTTATGTTGCAGCCATGTCAATTAAACAACTTTTGTCCCAAATAAGGATTAGTTTAGTCGTTGTTGTAGCCTGAACAGTACTTTTTCGAATTCAGAATATGTTTTGCAATTAGTAAATATGTGTAAAATGTTGTAAACCACTTTATTAAAAAAAAAACAAATTTCCAATACTCAGCCACTAAAAATCTTATGTCAGCCACTGCTGATCTAGTCCTCAGCCAGATCACAAGGAATTATACGTAGAGGTAATAAATTGGTATAAACTATTTCGTATGGTTATTTATTGAAAAGTTAGGTAAACAATACCAAATACGATTATATATTTAATTATTTATTGTACAAAATGAACAAATAAATGTTTCCTTTTGAATGTCGTCGTAATTAGAGCCCTGAAACGTTGTACATTCCAAATGGTACCATTTAGTACACGAATTGCATCCTATATTTTTCACATCATTATTTTCAGTATCACTGTCTAAATAAAAGTCACAAGTTGCACATACTGCTTTGACTTGACTGACTAACAATGGGTTATTCAGTGTTGTAGTATTTTTAGTGCTGTCACTACACTTTTCTTGATTCTCTTTCCTGAACGTTTTCTTTTTAGTTAAAGTTTTCTTCTTTGGAGCTGTGCGATTCTTCTGTGTAGCACGCTCAAGCCTTTCTTGTTTTCTTGTTTCCTTTTCCTTTTCAGCTTTCTCTTTGATCGCCAGTTTTTGATTTAAGTGCTGTCTGAAGGCATCAGAAGAAATTGCAGCTGGTGGTCGATCCTGCAATTTTCGTTTTCCTTTTGATACTATAGGAGTTGGAAAACACAAATGATTTTTAATGGAATCCTGATTTTCATAGCTGTTACAACTTGGTGCTATTGTAATGTCTTGTAAAACTCTTATTTTGTTATTTATTTTTCTCAAACTAGGTTCCACTATTTGTGGTTCATTTTCAGAACAATTAATTTCATTAAGTTTAAGATTATTTGTTTCATCAGATTCGTTTTCTTTCTGTTTAATCAGTACATTACTTCCTTCTTCAAGTGCGCCTGATTTATTTGAACATTTTTCACTAGCATTACCCTCATTACTTATTAACTCTTGGCTGCTATAAGTGTTATCTACATCTATAAAATTATTAATTGGGAATTCAGAGAAATCAAATTCAATAACATCAGCAGGAAAATTATGCTGGGATTCTGGAATTACACTGTCATCAATTTTATTTAGCATACCATCAGCGAGTACTTCAAAAGTTTCACACCTTGGATATAGTTCTTGTTTAATAGTCTGTAGTTGTTCAATAATGTTATGTACATTTTCTACGCCCCTCTGAGCAAGTTTTTCTTTTAAATGTGTGAAAACTGTTTCAGCAATTGCAAATTCTTGTTCTGTAATGTCAGAATTCTGCCGATTTTGACATTGCAATCTCTCTAACCGATTCTGTATACATTTTGTGTAATCTACGGCTTCAGGGTTAAAGGGAAACAAACCACATTTTCTGAAACCGTTAGTAATCGTTTTTGGCAATGACTGGTCGTTAAGAACCTGTGCTAATAATGGGCAAAATGTACACTTCGTTAAGACACAGTTTATATTTTCGGGTTTTGCTTGCCACTCCCTGACAGTTTTCTTCCAGCTTGTTTTTAGGGGTTTAAAAACACTGACGTCCGCGGGCTGCATTATATGCGTAGTGTTGGGTGGTAGCGCATACAGAATTATCCCGTTTGTATGGCAGAATTGGCTGAGCTCCATAGATAAATGAGATTTATGACCGTCGACAAAAAGTAATATTGGCCTTCTTACTTTATTGTCATCAAGCCATTTATGTAATCCGTTTGCTATGTACTCGTAGAAAGTATCGCTTCTCATCCACCCACTTTCCGATCTTCCCAAAAACCAGCCTGAAGGAACACTATCCACAATGGCTTTATTTGGTCTAACAAATGGGAAAACAACCATTGGTGTCACTGTTTTCCCATCTGCCGAAAACACCAAAAGAACTGTGATGGTCTCTTTTTCATTTCCCATCTTCACTTCGTATATATTCTTGTAACCTTTTGGTGCCAACACTTTCCCTGATTTGGGACACATACTGAAGCTAGTTGCATCTCCGTTGTAGATTCTTGAGGGATCTTCTAAAATGTCTAAAGCTTGAGACTGTTCCAGAAATTCTTCCAATTCACGGAACCATTTCTTTATTGCTTCTTCAGTTATTATACTTCTTGCTTTTGTAAGTCCCTCAGCTTCGCGTAAAGTTAGCTTTGGATGTCTTCTTATGAAACTCCGATACCATTTTTCTCCGGGTCTGTTGTGCTTGAATGGAGTTTTCTTGTTCTTATCCGATACAATTTTCTGAACACTATTGAAGAGGTCCTGTTTCTTTTGTGGAAACCCACATTTCGCTAACTCAATTAGCCATTTTTCCAAATCAGTTTCCTCTTCCTTGGTCAGAATTGTACCGGGACCCATTTTACGAGGAGCCTCCTTAACCCGACCGTGAAGTCTATCTTGTATAGTACCTCGTGGTACCCCAAACTTCCGGCTTGCCTCTCTAATTCCCAAGTGGTCTTCGCGAATTGCCTGCAAAGATTTAGACAGTGCCTCTTCTGGGTACTGATGCACTGCATGGCTTTTGTAACGACCCATAGTCCTAAATTATTCAAAAATACATAAGTAGTATTTCATTTCAGACTTTAGCCACTTAAAACAGTCTGTAGTCTAAGGTGGCTGAGTACTAAACGTATGTTGTCCCAAAGTCAGCCAGATGAGAAAGCTTGTGGTAAAATGTGGCTGACTACTGGTATAACAAGCTGTGATCATTATTTTTCATAGATGTAAAGTGAGTGTAGAGGTGGCTCTAATTTCGTAGTAAATATGGGTGAAAATTGAAAACATGGTGAATTCCCCAGTAGTCAGCCACCTGGCTGACAAATGGATTTGTGCATATTTTAATAACCAATTCTCAGCCACCCCTAATATTACGGCAGTAAGCAATTTTAGCCTTAATAGTTGGTGGTAAAAGCTAAATTAATATTTATTTTATTCAGAAAAACACTTACCCTTATTATAATTATGAATATAGCTTCTTTACAACCTATTATTATAACTCTCGGACTCAAGCAAAATTCTACGATTTTTTAACTATAACTCAGCCACAACAACACAGCACACTCTTCCTAATCGTACTAGCCAACATTTATAGGTTAAGTTCTTACGAATTTACCAGTTTGGCGGGAAAGGTGGCTGAGCACTGGCAAGGCGCTTATTAAGCAAATTATTAGTAGGGAACTTCTATTTCGAGGATTTTTAACCAAAAGTGGCTGACTACTAGCTCTGGCTGGAATTAGGCACGTCTACCCTATGTAACTATTACAAAACCAATTTAGGTAGGTACCTAAAGCACTACAAAATATAATATGTTTCAGATACCTGGATATCCAAATGTTATTGGATGCATTGATGGTACTTACATAGATATAAGAACTCCAGCTAATAAAATAAAATCGACATATACTAATAGACACGATATACGTAGTGTAACATTACAAGGTATATGTAATGCAAACAAAAAATTTGTGGATGTCTTCACGGGTCCTCCAGGCAAAGTGCATGAAAGTCGCAGGGCGCCCACTAGGTTCATATTATATGAAAAAGTTCATATTTCAAGTTATAGTTCATATTTGTTCATATTAGACTGAAAATGGTTCATATTATTTCATATCTTACCATTTTCACTAAATAATATAGTACTATGCAGGAGAAAAAAATTCGTAACCGTCAAATTTTCTTAAATACGACCCTGTCTGGGTCAGTTTACAAGTTTAAAGGCAAGTTTTAACCTATAAGGTCACACCAATATTCATGTTAGATTAAAATTTTCGGTTAAAGTCGGTAAAAAGAAAATGCTGTGGTTTAATAATACTCGAGTTTACGGAAATTGTCGAACAAAATATGATTTTTTGTTGTTATTTACTTTAAAAACGTGGTGTAAACTCAAACAAATAAGTCATTTCCCGTTGGTGGTTCAAGCTAATATTGCTATTGTTGGTGTAAAAGTTTGATGATAATAGAAGGGTAGGTAAGTAAAATTCTACTCGTAATAGAAGAATATATTTTACACATTTAATGCATTATGTAGTATAATTTAATGTAGGTAGTACATTTAATTAAAATAGATCGATCGGTGAATATTAAAACAATTTATTTTTCTTTTAGAAAAAAATATAATTGAAATGGGCAAGTCAAAGTGTAAATTCAATGAAATATGGCTCAACCAAACTTATTGTACAGGAAGGCTAATATCTACCTGGGCTACGAAATCGAAAAGTGATAATGAAACTGTGTATTACTGTTTTATTTGTAATAGAACATTTAGCATATTACGCGGCATTGCTAGTTTTAATCAACATTGTAGTACAGGTTTGCACAAGCAAAATGTAAATACAAAATTGAATATTAAGCAGTTAACATTTTCAAATAATACAACATTGAATAACGTAACAACACAAACTGTATCTAAAAGAGATGCAGCAACAAGAGCCGAACTAATTTGGTGCCTAAAGACCGTGCAGAGCAACTATTCAGCATCTTCCAACCAAGGTATTAAGGACGTTTTCATGGCTATGTTTGGATCATTACCAGAGGGATATTCATTGTCTTACACAAAACTAAGTTACCTAATAACTGAAGCCTTGGGTCCATACTGCAAAAGTAGTGTTTTAAAGGACATTGGTGATAATTTTTACTGCCTGCAATATGATGAAACGACAAATAGTAAGGGTCTTAAGGAGTTACAAGTTGCTATAAGGTACTTCTCAAAACACGAAAACAAAGTGATTACTAAACATTTGGAGTCGTTCTTTCTGGGTAGTGCTACAGCTGAGATTTTAAAAAACAACATCATGAAGAGCATAGATAATGCAAACCTTCTCTTAAAAAAGTTGCTGATGCTTGGAAGCGACGGACCTAATGTTAGCAAAAAAGTATATAAGCTTTTTAATGAAGAAGTTAAACAGTTAGGAAGAAAATCGCTTATTGATTTAGGAAAATGCAGTATTCACATTGCACATAATTCCTTTCTTTGGTGCAATGGAAACTCAAGTCGATACATTCATTATATCTATTTATTACTTTTTTAATGACTGGCCCTTACGGATACAGGATTTTGAAGCGATTCAGACGAGCACATCTTTACCAACAAATCGTTTTATAAAGCATGTATCTTCACGCTGGCTGACTGTAGGTCCTGCAATTGAAAGGATTTTACAGCAGTATCCAGCACTAAAACAATATTTTTTAAATTTTATTCCCAAGACTAGAAAGAATTTAATGACTTCAAAATACTATAAAGATATTACTAAACAACTGAAAGATGATAATTTTATTGTGGAACTCTGTTTCATTAAAGAATCGAGTTTATTTTTTTCTAAATTCACCACTTTATTTCAAAAATCAGAGCCATTAATTCATGTTTTATATGAGGA
Organism: Hemicrepidius hirtus; assembly: GCA_963082805.1. Lineage (NCBI taxonomy): Eukaryota > Metazoa > Arthropoda > Insecta > Coleoptera > Elateridae > Hemicrepidius > Hemicrepidius hirtus. The sequence goes on along the minus strand of OY720161.1, from coordinate 29,108,239 downwards.
ATTAAAGGATTTAATTGTAACACTTCTAATAAAGTTTGTTTCATCAAATGTGGTGTTAGATTTTTCAAAAATATTTCTTGATTTTGATAAAATATATAAAACTGAAAACTTACTGCCACTGCATAAACTAATTTGTGGACAAGAAACTCAGAAATATCTGTTGAAATTACGGGAAGCAGAGCAATTGTTTTTTTTAAAGAAAGCTCAAAAAATTTTTATAGAGTCTTCCAAATATTTAATATCAAAATCGCCTATTAATTTGCCTCAGCTAAAGTATTTTTCATGTATTAATCCATGTAAAATTACTAATGATAACGTTCCTGAACGATATGTATCAAAAATTTGCGATCTATTGCCAGACAACAGTATCGATAAATCCCATGCGTTAGAAGAGTTCAGAATTTTCAAAAATTTTGAGACTGTTGAAAACTTGACGGAGAAAATTGATGAATTTTGGGCTACAGTTGACGAGGTCAAGTATCCCAATTTGAAAGAAACTGGCAAAACTGTCGCTGATTTTGGTTCATGGAAGTGCGGATGTGGAAAGAGGCTTTTCTTTATCCGGAAGAATTTTATCCGATGATAGAACCGCCATGTGTCTAAAAATGCTAAACAGCTGGTTGTATATATATGATGCCTTAAAGCAGTATGATCTTAGGCCAGAACTGTTTCCTATTAACAGCAGTTCGTTAAATTTAGCTAGAGTTGCTAGTAATTCCAACAGGCAGTATCTAGAAGAACAGAAAAAAAGAAGCGCAATTGCTTGAGGAAGCATAACAGATGGAAGCAGAAAACAATGAACGTGAGAAAGAAGCAAATAATATACTTCAAACTAAGAAGCAACGGATTGTTGAATTAGAAATTGAATTAAAGTTGTTAAAAGCAAATAAAGTAACAACTCAGCTAACTGTGGATAAATTACTGAAAGAAACAAGTAGGAAATTCAAAAAGGCAATAAAAACTAATGATATTGCCGAAGTAAAAGTAGCTGGTATTTTATTGAACAACGTTCTCGAACAAAGAAAAGATGAGAAAGAAAAAATTGAAAAGACTGAGCAAGTGCAAACTAGTCTTTTAAAAAGGAAATCTGGTATCATAAATATGTATTTTGAAAAAAAATCTAAAACTTAATAACTTGTATGTTTTTTAACATAAATGAAATATTAATATTTGTAAACAGCATAATGTAATTTATTTTGTGTTGTAAGTACCTACTATGTTTTGTTACTCCATATTGATTTTTATTATACAGGGTAGCTATTAAAGATTGGACCAAAGCCATGGCGCTCAAACGCTTTGAGATTTTAATTTGAAATTTGGAACGCTACAATACGACATCACTTCGCATATTTTACAGTATAGAAAAATTTTCTTTGATTATTTTTCTTTCTAACCATGGTAAATTAATTAGGGGTTACATAATAAAATAATGCAAAAAAATTAGAAAACAATTTGCCGTATGCTCAGACGGCTATTGTATGCTTTAAATCTAGGTAGCTCTGCATTAACACAACGTCAAAATTAAACAAAAAACAAAATAAAACAAACGAAGAAACAAGGTACCTACTAAAATTAAACAAACAATTCTAAAAGTTGTAAAAGAAATACCATATTGTGATTGTTAAAAGTATGGTATCAAAAAACTGCTTAAATTCACGAAGATGTTAAAACTGTTTTCTGTCACCATACCTAATCAGTTTCTGTCAACCAATCCATGTTTAACAAAATTCAGATTGTCAAATTTCTACGAAAAGTATGACAATGTACCTACTGTCATCTGCTAAACAATTATTGATTGTTTTTTTGTTTAATTTTGAAGCTCTGTTAAAGCAAAGCCACCTAGAATTAAACCATACCATAAATAGCCACCTGAGCGTGCGGCAAATTGTTTTCTAATTTTCCTCCATTATTTTCTTATGTAACCCCATAATAATTTACCACAATTAGAAAGAGAAAACATTAAGCATTCTAATGATGTATTGCACTTCCCCTATTACCATTTAAGAAAATTCAAGATGGCTACCGGGCTCCGAAAGTATGTGTCAAAGAAAATTTTTCAGTACTACAAAATATGCGAAGTAATGTCGTAGTGTAGTGTTCCAAATTTCAAATTAATATCTCAAAGCGTTTGGGCGCTACGACTTTGGTCCAATCTTTAATAGCTACCCTGTATTAACATATCTTAAGCTTCTATTTTTATATAAATATGATTTTAATAAAATAAAGTTACTTTGCGTCGTCTTTTATTCTTTAAATTTTTGTTTCTAATCTAAAAGTTTTTCGTAAAGCCGAAGACTATAATTAGTTGAGACCAGTTCATATTGCTTCATATTTTGTAACAGTTTTGGTTCATATTTTCATATTTCCAAATCCAGATTCTAGTGGGACCCTGTAGTCGTGTTTTACACTTTCATTTATAAGCAATGAGATACGAACATTAACTAACAATGGGGATTTCTACTTTCTTGGCGATAGCGCCTATCCCATTAGAGAATGGCTACTCGGTATGGCACGTTTCGCCGCCGCCGGTTCGCCACCGCCGTTTCGCCACCGCCGTTTCGCCGCCAAGCCGTTTCGCCACCAGCCGATTCGCCGCCGGCCCAGTTCGCCGCCAAATACGATTTTGCAAATTGAATAGTAAAAATGAAATTCATCATCGGGTTATTAAATGTTTTGAATTTTTATTTTACAGTTATTGGGAATGTACCTACCAAAAATCCACTTGTTTGAGATTAGAAATCAAAGGTAATTAACTTTCAAGATAATTGCAAAGATCCACTTGTTTACTATTAGAAATGAGATATCTTAAGGTATCTTAAACCAGCACTTTGTGCAAGTAATCATTAAATTTGAAATTTGACAGGAATTTTAATTTCTGGTAATTGGAAACTTTCTAGGACTGATTGGCAGATTAAATAACTAAAGCCTATTTAAGGGTTGGGGTTCCTATTTTAAGTTTAGTTGATTTTTGTACGTGCTACGCAACGTTCTAGTGACAATGGCATCCCAAATTTTAAGTAAGCGCGGTTGCGAGAAGTTTTCTCACGACGGTTTTGTGTATGTGTTTGATAAAATAAGTGCAAGAGATGAAACATTGAAATTCTGGCGCTGTGAAGAACGGGGCAGATGTAACGCTCGAATTCACACACTTAACGAAGAAGTGATTAAAAAAATGAATGTACACTCTCACGAAGCATCGGCAGCCAATGTGGAAGTGAAGACAGTTTTAACCAAAATAAAAATTCGAGCAGAGGAAACTGTTGAACCTACTAGCCGAGTAATTAGTGAGTGCATTGCGGATTTGACACAAGCCTCTCAAGCTACCCTACCGAATAATGTAGCATTAAGAAAGATTATCAGAAGAAAACGTAATGAAATACACGCCGTTCCAGCAGACCCCGCGGATCTAGAAGAGCTTATTATACCAGAGATATATCAACAATACGTGCCTCAAGCTGGAGTTACAATAAATTTTATGGTGGGTGATTCAGGACCTGGACCAGACAGAATTATAATTTTTGGCCGAGAAGATTGGCTACAATATTTATCCACGTCAAATACCTGGTACGTAGATGGTACCTTCAAAATCTCTCCGAAAATATTCAGTCAAGTTTACGTAATTATGGCCAAGAAATTCGATGGAGTGCATCCGATAGTCTACGCGTTGCTCCCTAACAAACAAGGAGCTACTTACCGACGAATGTTTTATATGCTTAAAGAAAAGCTGCCAAATTTAGCACCTTCTGGAATACATTGCGATTATGAGCAAGGTGCTATATCAGCTATTAGGGAATGCTTTCCTGATACCGATATAAAAGGTTGTTTTTTTCACCTGTCCCAAAATATGAGAAAGCATTTAGCCCAGCTGTCGCGTGTGCAGGAATACAACAACAATCCTGAGTTTGCTCTCAAAGCAAAAATGGTAAGAAATATTGCAGCAAATAATAATGGTAATGTAAATAACATGGCATTTTTCTGATTACAGGTAATAGCTTTAGCGTTCGTGCCAATACCAAATTTGGACGAAGCTATCGACGTCCTCGCGGGAGATCTACCCAACGACCTTTCACCTTTGCTGGACTGGTTCGAGGACAATTACGTTGGAAGACCAAACCGTCGAGGAACTGCAAGGCGGAATCCAGTGTTTCCCCCGGATATATGGAATGTCTACGAACGCACCCTGGTAGCAGACGATCGTACAAACAACCATGCGGAGGCTGCTCATCGTCGCATTCAAAGTGAATTGGGTGTAGATCATCCATCAATATGGAAGTTCATTGATGGATTAAGAAAAATTCAGAAGGGTCGCGACGTATACATGGAACAATTGATAGCCGGGCAACTCCCCCCTCAGAAATTATTGAAATTTCGTTTGGCTGACGAAAGAATTTTAAGAATTGTAAGGGATATTGACAACAGAACAACTTTGGAGTATTTGCGTGCAATAGCCCACAATTATCAGTTCCATCAATAACATCTTTATATTTTAATGTAGTAGGTACTTTATAGTGTATAATATACAAATATAATGCGTCTTATCCTGAAAATGTTTCATTATTCATTGATTTAAGATTTTATTACGAGAAAGCTTTATAATCATTGGTGTTTTGCTTATTTCAGGGATTAAAATGTAGCAGCCTTTTATTTGTTACATGTATATTAATTTTTCGGTTATGCTAAAACCTTCTTCAGTAAGTAAATACTTATATAATTTCGTTTTGGCGGCGAACTGGGCCGGATGCGAATCGGCTGGCGGCGAAACGGCTTGGCGGCGAAACGGCGGTGGCGAAACGGCGGTGGCGAACCGGCGGCGGCGAAACGTCCTAGACCCTGGCTACTTACCCCATACAGAGATTATGGTACTTTAACTGAAGCACAAAAGAGGCATAATAAGAAATTTTCAGCTACAAGAGTAACAATCGAAAATACTTTTGGCTTGCTAAAGGGCAGATTCAGACAATTACAGAGATTAGAATTTCATCATCTGCTAACAATTACAAAATTTATTTTGAGTTGCTGTGTTTTACATAACATTTGCATCGACTTTAACGATTTTAATGAAGAGGTATGTACCACAAAAAATAGCGAAGAACATGAGGTTGCTGATTCAGTTGAGAAGATTGGGTGAAGAAAAACGAACACGTATTTGTCAATTGTTGAAATAATTCTAAATCCAGTATTTATTAGATTGTAATAGAAATAAATGGTTAACGATAATACATATTATAATAATACAATAATTCATATTCATTGTCAATTTATTCAGCATCATTTGTATGATTGTCTTCTGTATCTTTATCATCAATGTTAAACAACCGATTTCCTAAGTTTCGTAGCAAATCCAACTTCTCTGCATGCCTCTTGTTTCGGCCTTGCTCTTGTTTTTCGGCAATATCTAACAGTATTTCTCCAATACTCCGTTTTTTTGGTATCGATGTCGATGTACTACTTGTGCTGGAGTCAGATGAATTTCCTGCTATGTTTTTCAGTACACATATTCCCACTCCAATTTGTACTTCTGGTTCCACACTGTCATCTATTGCAGCTATTTTGTAAAATTCTTCTCTGTAAGGGTCCTCCATTTGAGTTTCTCCAGTTCGCTTATTATGATCAACCGTTTTCTTCTTCCGCTTCAAAATTGTTTTGTATCTGTTTTCACATTGGGTTGGATTTTTGTGAATTTTTAATATATTAAATATGTTTTTTGAAATTTCAATCCACAAATCCTTCTTTTTTCTGAATCTTTTCATCGGACCAACTAACGGTAGATATTGTTCATACTTATCTAACAGGAGTTTCCTACTAGCTTCGTCCCAGCTACCGTCCTGCTCTGGGCTTGCTATTTCGGCAACCTGTCCCCGACGAGAATCCTCTCTTAATGATGTAGTATCTACTTCGCCGAAAGTTTCATCATCAAATGAAAAAGATAAAGAATGAATTTCCTCGGCTTGCAAAACTCTATGTGCTTGAAGAGTTTTAACGTATTCTGGTATTCCATTTAATGGATTAGCTGAAATTAAATAAATGAAATTATGTTTAGTCAGCTACAGTAGGTACATATTAGTACAACTAGTATTAGATATTTATTCTTTTATATTAGGATTGTAAGTACTTACCTGTAATTTCATCATATGTTGCTTTATCTAAATTTGGGGTATAATCTAATGCCGGATCCACACCAAGCGGACTTTTAGCAAACAAAACACGAACTGAGTCCGTTTGTGACAGTCCGCAAACAGTTTCCGAAATATTTTAACAAATCACGGACAAAACACGGACTAAAGTGTGATCAGCGACTGTTTTCACGGACTCGCCAAAGTCCCATCTGTTGTCGGAAAGATCAAAAGGTTCCCATGTTGAAAAATGTGTTTACGGACTGTTCGTGCTGGATGTGTACAGACATAAACACAGACAATGTAGTGCGCCGGTCCATATTCCCCATTCGAGATTCGCTTTCATCGCAGTATTTAATAATAAGTTAAAGCGTGTATGTGCCAGTTAATATATGTTTTAATACGTTGAAGGAGAATTGCAATCTGAGTGTTCAATAATAATTAAGTAAGTAGTACGTTTAATTGTTGTTAATGTTCACATCCCTTTTAAAATACATTCATTTAACAGAAAATGTCTAAAAAAAATTGGACTACAGAAGAAACAAGTGAACTAATAGAACTGTACAGAGAGGCAGATAATCTGTAGAATCCCAAAAATTCTGACTACAAAAACCGAATAAAGAAAAACGATTCATTGAAAGAGTTGGCTAATAAGTGCAACACAACGATCTCCGAAGTAGAAAGAAAGTTACGAAATATTGTCTCACAATATAGGCGTGAGCGAAGAAATTATAAAAAATTTAAAAAATCCGGCGCCGCTTGGAATTTTCATGCAAAATGGTTTGGATACAATTTAATGAGTTTTTTACATGACAAAAATAAAGCAAGAAAAGGATTGCAAACAGAGAAAACCGAGGTAAGAATAAAATATGTTATATTGATATAATATTGTGTTTTTTAACAAAGCAATAACCAATAAGTTCAATTGTAGTTCGCTTGCCATGGAACTTGACCTACATTAGTTATGAAGTATTCACTAAATTCGTTTCTGATGTGTGCTGCGTCTAGAGATGATTTTCGAGCGATGCGTTGTAATGGTAGTAGGGATTGTAAGGGTTGAAAACAGTTTCTCCAGGATCCTCCTTTAATTGTTGTTTGTCTTGTTGTCCAGCATATGGTCTCATTATGTTAGGTGAAAGAGGGAATGCATCATCTGCTACCAGTACGTATGGAACAGCTTCCTGCCTTTCGGGTAGAACTTCGTTTTCAGGTAGACTTAATAGCGATTTGTCAAGGAGCTTCCGAAAAAGTGTGCTTCGAAATACTCCCCCATCTGAGATACGACCTTGGCAGCCAATGTTTGCATATATAAACCTGTAATTGGCGTCTACAATGGCAAATAATACAATACTGAACATGCCTTTGTAGTTAAAGAATTCGCTGCCACTAAAGTTTGGAGCCTCTATTATGACGTGTTTCCCATCCATAGCGCCTAAACATAGGGGAAAATTCCACGTTGAATTGAAGTCATTTGCTATAACTTTCCATTCTTCTGCATTCTTTGGCCTCTGAAAAAAAAGAGAAAATTAATATTGGAGTAGGCGTACAAGGTTGTCTAAAATATGATTGGTGTTTCAGGTTAGTGATTCCTCTTTGTCATCGGATGACCTGGAAGCAACACAGGGTTCGCTGGCTGAAACCCCAGATGACAACTTGACACAGAATATGACGCAAGAAGATGTACAAGAAGACGCACACGATAATGGTGAAGAACTAGAGACAAATGAAAAGCGGGAGGAAGAGCAACACCAAGATGTAGTAGTGGTAGGAAAAACTAAGAAAAATGCCGTCATAAAGGCAAACAACAAAAATAATCGTCCAAAGAAGCACAGATGGAAATGGTTAACTTGATGAAAACAATTTGCACTCAAAGAACAAAAAGCCATGAAGTGGATGAATATGATGTTTACGGAGAATTAGTGGCACGAAAATTAAAAAAGCTGCGTACAAATTACGCACGAAGTACCGTTCAGGTACTGATTTCAATGAGTTTGCGAGTGCCTACATTTTTAGTATTTATTTTGATTTTCAGAATATGATTAATAATATTTTCTATGAAGCAGAACTCGGGAATTAAGATGAGCCATCTCCAAGCTTTCAACAAAATTTCCCATACAACAACAATGCACACTGTTCTAGTTATGGAAATTCGCCTACAAGTTACTCAAACCCTCCGAGTGCAAGTACATCATATTCAAATCCACATCCTGGGGAGTTTTAAATAAATACCTTTACCATCAATTAAATACTAATAATTACTTTTGTAGAAATATACATTTTTTATTGATAATTTTTTTTTTTTAATGTTAATAAATATATTGCATTTGTACTTACTTTTATGTAATGTTGAAGGGTATGTACTAGAGCATCACATACTTCTGGTATAATTTGTGATATAGACTGTGCTGACACTTTAAACAAGTACATTAAACTATGGTAAGAATCTCCAGTAGCTAAAAATCTTAAAGTAATTGCTAGACGATCTTGCGAAGAAATAGCAGCCCTGTAATTCGTGTTTTGCTTAGCGATCATGGGTGCCACTAAACATACCAGTTTCTCAAAATCCACAGCAGACAATCTTAAAAAATTTTTTTTTTAATTATTCAACAGATCTTCGTTGCAATATTTGATTTCCCTACATCGTAAAGTTGGTCTAACCCAAAAAGCGACGTCGGTTCTTTTTTTGCAATAATAGACATGCAGCACCTAGTAAAAGTAAAACATTTTCTTCCTCCTTTTCTTCTTTTTCAATACGCCACATTTTTAAAATTGTTATGTATTATAAGCACGGTACAAATTATATCGACACGCACCGCACGTACCCTATGTCCGTCATGTGAAGACTGAAGTAAAATTGAACAGTCTGCGGACTAGTTTGTGCACATTTTGTTTCATTTTTGTTTGTTTTGGTGTGGACTGCTGTTCGATATCTTTTCGCTTTTGAAACGGTTTCACTTTTGTCCGTGTTTTGTAACAAACGGACAGTTTCTGTTTTTTTTTCGAGAGTCCGCTTGGTGTGGATCCGGCATAAGTCGTTAACTTTAAGAAACATATTATAAAATGCGCGGTTGTTCATGATTTATTATTATTATCGAAAAACGTGTCTCAATACGACGATAGCAAAAACACGCAAAAACTGGCAAACACGGAATTAGAGGTTATGTACGCCGCACCAAGAAGTTAAAATTCGTTCGGCTGTGCTATGCACTTGTATTTTGTAGCGCACCAGTGGAGAGCAAGCTTCAGAACTTGAACTCCACGAGTGCGCACTGGATATTATCAGTCGAAAACGCTATAATACTTTCCGCAAAATTGGATAGCGCCAAAGTACACTCAATACTGTTGTGGTGAATGGATCTTTAAAAAATAGGACCAGGGAGCGCAGGTGAACACGTCATTATCGATTACGTAGCGAGGTATATTGAAGACAGTGTACTTAAGGCCGATTTATAGTTCTCGGTATCGGTAATAAGAACATGCCATTCATAGTTTATTCCGCAAGATCGGTAAGCAGTGCTGCCATCTAGGTTATTTTGTATAAACATACTTTCGTGTCGACGCAAAAAATATGAACATCTGGCGGGAATCATAACGTGCACCAACACTTTAATGTACGGTAACAACCATAACAACAGTGCGTGCACGTGTATTCCGACATAGAAGAATTTAGCAATGGATGACGATGTATTATTAGCTTGCGCTGGTTTGGTATTGATGGCATGCTTGCAGAACAATAAACGTATTAGACGTTGTAAAGTGCGTGAAGTGAACCGAAACAGGCGGTTACATGGTTTCTGTAAAACCACATTTATCCCTTTGAAGACTGGCGATCCGAAAGAATTTCATAAATACACTCGGATGACTGTTCCGGAATTTAATAAACTGTTAAGATTAGTTTTCCCTTTTTTAATTGAAAGGCAATTACCTGATGGTGTGTCGGTGGAGGAACTGGCAGTTACTTTGCAGTAAGTACCTATTTTATTTGTAATGGTAGATTTTAAGTATTTGGTTTTAAAACTATGATTTTAGCTATTTATCGCAAGGTTCCAGTCTGCAAAGCATTGCCTGGATGTACAAATTAGGCCACACCACAGTACATAGAATTGTACCAGAAACATGTCAGGTATTGTGGGATGTACTGTCGCCAGAATATTTAAAACCTCTATCATCACCCGAAGAATGGCTGCAGATTGCTGATGGATTTCAACAAAAATGGAATTTACCAAATTGTGTGGGAGCTCTAGATGGAAAGCACATTAACATTCAGGCACCTCCAGGATCGGGATCTCTCTATTACAATTACAAAAAATTTCACAGCATAGTATTAATGACTACCTGCGATGCTGATTACAATTTTACGTTGATAGACATCGGTGGATATGATTCTTCGAACGATGCAGGTATAATTACTTGAAAATGGCTGGTTGATGCTTGTTACATATAAATGTTATTTATGTAGGTATTTTTCGGGATTCCATTTTTGGAACCGCATTAGAAAAAGGGGACCTGCATTTGCCCCAACCCGCTCCACTACCTTCAACAAACGTTTTACTTCCATACACCTTCGTTGGTGATGAAGCTTTCCCATTAAAAAACTACATTATGCATCCATTTCCAGGCAGAAATTTAGGCGAAAATCAATTAATTTTCAATTATACCGGGTGGCCGGTCTCAAAGGTGTACATAGGGATTTAACATTGTATTGAACGTTTCTGCTGATTCCTGCTGCTTTTATGATTTTTAAGTATGACGTGCCATGATTTTCAAATTTTATAGAATTTGTCAAAAAATTTGATAATTAGTTGGCATAAATCAGTGGATTTCTGTAAATGACAACTAAAATTTAATAAATTTTTGACAAATGCTCATGTAAAATTTGAAAATCGTGGCACGTCATATTAAAAAATCGCAAAATTTTAAATCGCTATTTTAAAATAAATATAACACATTTAATTTTATTATTAGCGTCATTTGAAGCGCAATCCTTTTACCTTTCAATTAATACCATTACCATTCCTGTAAGTTGAATTGGCGAGCGGGAATCAGCAGAAACGTTCAATACATTGTTAAATCCCTATGTACACCTTTGAAACCGGCCACCCGGTAGATTAAGCCGTGCAAGACTGCTGCGCCAACCTATTTCTGCTGACGTAAGAAACGTCGAAGCTTATGTAAAAGCAGCTGTGTGTCTACACAATTATATAAAAAAAGAAAACAACCTGCAGTATTGCTCCCCCGAATATGCGGAGGCTGGTAGCCCCGATGAAGAAAGGAGTCAAGATACTTTTCAGGGACTTCAATCAGTCAACCGAGTAGGCAGCAACAACAACAGTAAAATACTCAGAAGCAACAGAGATGCAGTTTGCCAATTTTTTTTAACTCGTGAGGGAGAAGTTCCTTGGCAATACTGTTACGCCCGCCGAGAGGGGTGTAACTGGCAAGGGCCAACTTCCCTTGCCTCCGGGACCTTCTCCTCTCGACACCCAGATAACATCTAACCCTAACTTTAGTTTTAACTTAAACATTACAACTGTTACCCACATTGGCAAGAACCTCCTTAAAATTACAGAAACCCTTAGCAAGCTTATTTCGTATTTCTAAAGTTCTTATTATTGCATACATGCTGAGTCTAAGTTTGACCTAATTATGACACAATACAACTGCAAACATTAGATGCAGCAATAATGCAATACATTGAAATGTAGCGCTTTCGTAATGAAGAATAATTAACAAATTTTGAATATATTTTAAGATTATAATTTTGACTAATTCCCTCGTAACATTACTCCCCCCTTTGAAAAACGGCAACCCGCGCGACGTTTATAAGCTTGAGCCGGTTTACACAAAATTCATGTCTTATACTAAAAAATACCAATTTTTTATTAAAAAATAATAGTCTACAAATGTCATTATTTCACAAATCACAAGTCATTGTTCAGTTCACTATTGTTACGTCAGCACTACCACAATCACTTCCAGTTTAAGCATTAAATGCGCCAAATAAGCAGAATATGAATCTTTTCACGTATCGTTTTAAGTAACGTTTACAAAAATGTAGTTAGTTTTGCGATCCCAGTATTTAATTTTCACGATGGTATATTCTGTGATTAATCCCTGCTCAGCGGTGTTTGATTTCTCCAAAAAGATGAACGTTTAAGTGTGCATATTTTATGTGTTCTCCAATTTTCGATTTGGTGCTCCATACTTGGAATAGTAGGTACAGTGAATCTCCAGTGATTTATCAAGATATGTTTGGAATAATTAATAAGGAGTCAACTTAAGATAGGTAGGAAATATTTTTAAATTCGGAAATCGTGCGATAGGAGTTAGTTATTGGGACTGATAGGAAAAATTTGGAATTGTTATGTAAGTGAAGAAGTATGTATCATTTGATCAAAAGGTCCTTGGAGAGCGTGATGTATTCTTGCAAGTATTATTTTCATTGACTGGTGTACGAACGTGTATGCGTTATGTATGACTGACTGCACGCAGATGGATGTGGATTGTGGCATCGGTTGCTGGTGAACTTTGATACAGGTACTTCATATGGTCCTCGCATGCAAAGAAAAGTATACTACTTTTAATTCAATTATTTAATATCTAGTATAAACTATAAACTAATTTAAATGTCTAGTTATTCCTAAAATTCAACTCTTGATCACATTCAAGACTATTTCCAAATATATTTACTGCCTCACAAACAAACAATAAAATGAAGAAGTTCAACATTTCGCTCGCTCAGCACATCTCTGGTGCAATTATAAGCTCACTTATTTGTGCGTTTATGCACTGTGAGATACAAAATAATAAAAACCGCATAAAACATTTATAACGAGCAACAACAAATAATCATTTTCTCAACCTCCAATAAGCAACCTTTGTGCAATTATAAGCCCACGTATCTGTGCGTATTATGCACTGTGGGATACAAATTAATACATTATCATTACCAGCAACATTTGGCAGTAAACATTCAACAATAATAATAATAATAAAACTTTACTTTCAAAAACTTGACTTGATTCTCTCAACTGGTAGTGATGCTCCATACAATAACTTCGCCTTATGTACTTTGTTGGTCGAATTCATCTTCATTGTGTGTCGGGTGCGAGAGGCCCGCACCTCCACCACATGTTACGCCCCCCGAGAGGGGTGTAACTGGCAAGGGCCAACTTCCCTTGCCACCGGGACCTTCTCCTCTCGACACCCAGATAACATCTAACCCTAACTTTAGTTTTAACTTAAACATTACAACTCTTACCCACATTGGCAAGAACCCTTAAAATTACACAAACCCTTAGCAAGCTTATTTCGTATTTCTAAAGTTCTTATTATTGCATACATGCTGAGTCTAAGTTTGACCTAATTATGACACAATACAACTGCAAACATTAGATGCAGCAATAATGCAATACATTGAAATGTAGCGCTTTCGTAATGAAGAATAATTAACAAATTTTGAATATATTTTAAGATTATAATTTTGACTAATTCCCTCGTAACAATACGAACACGTGCGGAGGGGGCGAGAACCGTTACACTAAATACTAAGTATCGAATTTGTGAAAACGTTTTATTGTTTCTTTTTTTTCAGAGCAATACCGAAGGTGAATCGTTGGTTAGTCAGTTTCTTAACTCGCAAGGGGGGACTTTCCAACAACTTTTAAGTTTTTCTTTAAAATAACACTGTATTAACATTTCTTAATTTCAGATTCATCATTTCTGCACACTAGTAACGTCAATGTCCAAATATTTTTTGTTAAATATCTCAAATTGCTCACTTGCCCGATTCCTATTACCCTGGCTAGGTTTTCTGCAGTTTTCCTAGCCTGTACAGGTGAATACCGGGGGTTGAATCGGCTGCAGCCGCACTTGTTTTTCATTCTATTTACAATAAATTATTACACCTACTGCATTGTAGTTTTTTTTATTTCAGATAGGTAAATGCACGACTTTCGTACTGAAGCATATGAGCAACTAATTAGTAATCACACAATATAAAATAATTGATCACAGCTATGTATTCTCACAATTTGATTAAAATTATCCCGATCTAAAACGATCCACAAAATTGTAATTGCCGTTATTTCACTGGCTATTAAATACTTTTACCATTTTAATTGAGCATTAAGAAGTTACAAAAAAAAAGCATTAAAAAACTTCAGATTTAGTTAACTATTAATAAAATTATAAAAAAGTCATCATATAACTTCTATGTAAAACCAATACCCACTTTACCAAAATGTACTATAAAAAACGAATTCATTTAAATTATTTATTTAATTAATTAATAATTTAATCAGCATCCTCTAAATCTGCGAATGTATCCACAATAACTTTTCGAAATTTTCTTTTCTTGTGTGGAGGAAGCTGTTTATAACTACACTTGATAAAATCAATAAACGCATCATCTGCAGTTCCTTCTTTTTTATTTTTAAAATAGCCGGATAAGGCATCTACGACAACCGACAAATTGTCGGGTGCCTGCCTCTTCGTACCACGTTGAGGAGTCGTTTGAGGTACTTCGGCCTCATCTCGGTCCTCCAAATCGCCAGGTTCTTCTTCCCCATCCGTATAAACAACTTCCACCGAATCATCGGCCAACACTGCAGGGATGGTGTCCGCGGAAATCGGTCTGCTTATGGAAGCCGGTGCACAGCTTTTCACATGTGACACAGTTCTGAAAAAATCAATTTACTTTAGATGAATGACCTAATTTATTTAAAGTAGAACTTACTTCCTTGACTGCCCCTGGGGTTCTAAAAATTGCAGAGTGCTGAATAGCGACCACATCGTGTGCTCTCCATCATCACCAGACGTCTCAATTTTCATGAGGCGCCGCTCCTTGGAGTATCGGTCCCTGAGGAGGCGCCACACCCGCTGATAGTCTTCTACTAAAATATTAATCATAATTGAGTTTTATACTAACAATAATAATAAATTATGTGCATAGAAATGAAGTGGAAATTACCTGTCTTATCCATGGCTGCAGATATTGCAGCCCATGAATTCTCTTAACTCTTGCGTCCTTAAAATCCTTCCTCTGCTTGTTATAAATGTTCGGATGACCTTCCACAAGCATAATTAATAGTGACTCGTCCATTTGCACTAAGTAAACATTGTTATACATAATTATTATTGAATAGTAATAATTAAAATCATACTTACAATAAAAGAAGTACACTTGCTCACCACTATAATGCGATAATACTAATAAACTAGACTAAGTTGCCCTTAATGAAAATGAATATACCAACTAGAATAACCTAAATTACAGATAACTCAATTTAACCTAAAAATTCCTAAATGATACCGAAAAAACTTACTTCAACTAAAATACCTACAAAAAACTACTAACATACAAATAAACTAGACTAAATTACCCTGAATACGTACTACAATAACCCCGAATAACCCACAAAGAATCTATGCCAAGAATAACCTAAATTAACAGAAACTAAAGCACGTGTATAAATAAATCACCCACCACTACCGCATTAAAAAAATCCCTAAATGATACCGATAAACTAATACAAAAAAATTATGAAAACAACCTAAATTAACACCCAACACAAAAACTAATCTTAATAAACAACCCTAGCAACTACCTCAACTCACAAAATACATCAACCCCAATCTCACCTAGCTCTGACAAATCGCAATATAAAAATGGCAGATGAGAAAAAGAACTCTACAGACAGCACTGGCAATACACATGCGACTAAATCGCGGGGTATGTCGTTCTGATGCAGTTAATCGCGCATGATGCGCCTGCGCACATGTCGACATAGAATTTTGACCAGCTTTGAAACTCATTTTAGACGTCGACTTTGGCGCATACGCAAAGTTATCTGGCTTTTTCCGAGACTTCTCGAACAGTTTCTATTCTGTGCACTCCCATTGGTGCTCGGTAAAGCTCCGCAGAAAAGTTGAATATTTCTACCGAATCCTTAACGATACCGACGGTACTATAAATGGGAATGCAATATTGTGTATGCTCAACTCTTAGCTTACCGATACCGAGAACTATAAATCGGCCTTTATGGAATGTATAACAATTATTAAGAATAAAGACAAATAAGGCGGCGGCGGTTACATTGTATAAGAATTCGTACGATATTTTATTCGTACGAATTCTTACGATATTGTTTGTATGAATGAGTAAAGAATGAGTTAGGTTGGTTACATTAGATACGAATTTGTACGAAAATTTTAGTTCTAGAACATGTATGTACGCAGATACATTTAAACAAATATGGACCCTGAAAGTCAATTGTACTTTATGGAAAATACTGCTCTAAAGTATTTCGTTCTCGAACATAACAGACGTGTAAGTTATTTAATATTGGAATTCAGTTTATACTAAAATTTAATTCATTCAAATTTAAACAAAAATTTGTTTCTACAAAAATAACATATTTTCCAGGTATCTCGCTGCTGGAATCTCATTCCGGTCTTTGGCCTTTTCATTTCGTATGTCTCATTCAACAATTAGGCAAGTTTATGCAACCAGGAAGGCTTTATGGAATACCTTACATGATATACATATGCCGTTTTCAACACAAGATATGTTCTCGTCAACTGCAGATCAGTTTTACAAGAAATGGAAATTTCCTAATTGTATAGGTGCTATTGATGGGAAGCACATTAGAATCAAATGCCCTGCAAATTCTGGATCTAACTATTTTAATTATAAGCAGTATTTTTCTATTGTACTGCAAGGTTTAGTAGACGCCAATTACAAATTTATAAGTGTTGATGTTGGAAGCTACGGCAAGCAAAACGATGGTGGAATTTTTGCAACATACCATCATATTGAACAGGGTACGTTCAATATACCACCGGCAAAAGTCTTACCAAATACATATATTGCTGTACCACATGTGCTAGTAGGAGACGCGGCATATCCTTTAAAGGATTATCTAATGAGACCATTTCCAGGACACAACCTATCTGAAGAACAGGAAGTTTTTAATCATAGTCTTTCTCGAGCAAGACGCCTTGTTGAATGTGCATTTGGAATAATAACGTCAAAATGGAGGATTCTTAAAGGTGAAATTGAAATTTCCCCTGACAAAGTAGATCTGATTGTAAAATGTATTTGCTTATTGCATAATATAATAATTAATATGGAAGGTATGCCAGAAACCTTTGAAACTAGCGAAAAATTACGACAACCTCGGATGAACCCACAGGACAGCGATGCTACAATAGGGCTACGAATAAAGCCTATGAAATTCGGAACAAGTTTCTACAATACTTTAATAATAATAATCGTGTTAATTAAATGTATTTATCAGCTTATAAAGATATTACGTACCTGTTAAACTCATATTTGTTGCTACTTCCTTCCATAACTTTTTGTTTAACTCTCTATTGTGGTATTGTTTACTTTTTGATCCCATAACGGTGGTCTTTCTTCGACTAAGGTAATTAGTTTTTCACAATCCGTAATAATAACTTAAAAAAATAACTCTTAAATCAGAAGACGCTACTACTGCAATGCTTAAATTTGTCACGAATAATCGTATGAAAAACAAAATATTTTGGTCGTATCAATAAATCTTACGAATTCGCAAGTAACTGCTGCAAGCAATGTAACCGCGTACATTAAATAACTCGGGTTTATTTAGTTCCGACCAATTCGTATGTATTCGTAAGAATTCGTACGAATAAAATATCGTACGAATTCTTATCCAATGTAACCGCCGCCTAAACAATATATTAACAAGTACAACAAATACGCCAACAAAAAAAACTGAACGCAGCCAGTGGTCTTTACCTTTTACAAAATAAAATTACTGAACACAGCTATAATTCAAGTAAACAAATGTAAGAAGCCATTATTAGCCAAGCCAACCAATTATTTAATTATTATAACTTCAAACAGAAGCAAAATTAGGCATTCCAACCACCTGTCAAAAGATTTCAATATGGCCGCCTATTGGCACACAAACAGTTTAGTTCCGTTTGGATAGCTTAACGGTCAGGCGTGTTTCTTGTTTATTCTGGTTTGTTCCTTAGTGTTGTTGTTATTTCCTATTAGTATTGTTGTTAGTTCCTAGTTTTATTGTTATTTGTTCGTGTTATTGTGTTATCAGACAGAGACATTTGGGTGTTATAGTTTATTGTGTTTATAAAAGGACTTCAACTTTGTTGGTGCTATCGTATTTATTTGTGGTAAGTGATTACTTCTTTATGTTTATGTAGAAAAAAGATGATAAATTACCTAATTTTATATAAATTTATTATATCAGTTGCAGGTCCTATAGACAAAGATGCCAGTCACATGTATTGTGGTAAATTGTGGGAGCAGAGCAGATCGAGACAAGGTTTCTTTTTACTCTGTACCAACAACGCTGAACCACAAACATAAATGAGCAGACAAGACTACGAAGAGAAAAATGGCTGAAGGCTATTAAACGGCAAGACTTGACAGACTCCAAAATAAAATATCAATGACTGTGCAGCAAACACTTTATATCAGGTTTGTTTTACTGTAATTTGTGTATGATGGATGTATTATAAACTATAAAATATAATAGGAAAACCAGCCGCTTGGAAGATGTGAACCATCCAGACTGGGTTCCGTCGCAGCAAATGGGGTATAGTTCCGGAATTTGCAAGGGCAAATTAGCTCTAGACAGGAATGACAGAAGAAATAAGAGAAAGGAAAATGTGGCAGGAACGACTGCGGTATGTATTAATCTGTTCATCAAAATTTAAATACAAAATTGTAATTTTCTGCCGAAGAACATAATGAAAACGAAATTGAAGAAACAGGCACTTTCGTGCAAACTGATGTAACAATGAAACAATTATCTGTACAATTCACCAATTTAAGTTTTGCAAATAGAAAAATACTTGCACTAGAGAAAAAAATAAATAAAATAACCATTACATTGGAATCATTGGAGGGAAATGATAATAAAGCACGTTATTACACAGGACTTGAATATAAACTATTAAAGAAGGTGTATAATTTTATTAAGGATTTTATACCTACATCCACTGTGAATACTCTAGATGTTTCTGGGCAATTTATACTAACTATGATGAAGTTACGGCTAAATTTAGATTTTAAAGACCTGGCTTTCCGTTTTGGGATAGCTCCGACAACAGCCTCTACTTATTTTGAAAATGTAATCGATATTATGTATGAGCGTTTTAGTGGCTTTATTGTGTGGCATGATCGTACAATGTCCAACAAAAATATACCCTCATGCTTTAAAGAAATATTTCATGATAAGACTACGGTTATTGTAGATTGTTTGGAGGTGTTTATACAGAGACCGGCAAATTATTTGACACGTGCCCAATGCTGGTCCAATTATAAACACCATACGACTGTAAAATTTTTAATTGGAATAACACCTCAGGGCACAATTAGTTAAGTAATGCATGGGGATGCAGAATTTCAGATAAGAAAATAACCATGTACTCTGATTTTCTTAACAACATTCTGCCTAATGATATTGTGTTGGCTGATCGTGGGTTTCTAATTAGGGAGGATTTAGAAATAGTAAGGGCAAAGTTGGTGATACCTGCTTTTACAAAAGGTAAAAGCCAACTTCACCCTTTCGCCATTGAAGAAACTCGCCAAATAGCACGTGTGCGAATGTTGAAAGAATAATAGGGGTTGTAAAAAATAAGTATAAAATTTTCCAAGGTCCAATACCGATTTCAATGATCAGAAACATAGATGATAACAATAAATGTATCGTAGATAAAATTGTTACCGTTTGCTGTGCCCTAATAAATATGTGTCCTCCCATTATACCACCTTAATAACATTTTTTATTAAATTTGTATTACAATTATTCAATATTTGCATTATATAATACCTATTAATATTTACTATGTAATAGAGTTTTTACTGTACAACACAAAATATATGTACAGTGAAGTCCATTTATTATGCAATATAGGCATGTTGCAAGTTAATTGGTGTACGCACTTTACCATTGGAATATAGGCAAACCATTATACAGTTAGCTAGTTTTTTTTAATCTAACCATCTATGATCTAACCGAAATCAGCAACACATGAAAGTTTAACCTCAAAATAAAACATGTTCTTAGTTAAAAAAAATTTAATAGGTAACAAAACAATAATAATAATACATTCCTGACAATTGAAAATTTAAATTGATCAGTAGGCAGGGGCAAGAGAGGTTAGCAGTGTATAATGGGTTGCCTATATTCCAATGGTAAAGTGCGTACACCAATTAACTTGCAACATGCCTATATTGCATAATAAATGGACTTCACTGTATAATAAATATTAAATAAAATATCGATTTTAACGGGAAATAATATTTATTTGCTTTATACGTATTTCGGCATCAATGTGCCATTGTCAAAAGCATTTGTTATTATATATGCTTTTGACAATGGCACATTGATGCCGAATACGTATAAAGCAAATAAATATTGTTATTTCCCGTTAAAATCGATATTTTATTTAATATTTATTATTTATATAATCATGGATTTTAACAAAGTAAGTAACACTTGAGAATGTCAATAAACAAAATATATGATTAATAATTATAAAATTAAAATAATTAAGAAATTAGTTAAGTTAATAAGGGTAGTGTATAATACAAGTGAGTAAGGGAAATAGTTAAACATAAGAATATTACAAAAAATAATTCACTTTGTGTCCAAAAACATTAAATTCCTACATTAATGTTTCTGTAAAAGTGTAGGCAATTTAAAATAAATAAAAAAGATAAATTGTCTAAATCAAACATTTTGTTAATACTAAATTTTATTACAATTAGGACACAACCATGTATCGTCAGGAATGTCTAAAAGCTCCACACAACTCATATGAAACCACATTATTTCACAGTTATCGTTGTCGCATTGTATCATTGGCAACCCGTTGTCAAATTTCTGGCAAAAACACCAAGTTTCTTCGGTATTACTACCTTCATTTCTTGTGAAATACCTACCCAACAGTTCGGGCATTATCACTGCCGAATCAAACTCGACAGCTGCTTTTATATTGACCTGCCAAAATTCCTCATCTGGTAGAATTCTCTCTACATACACTTCGTTTGGTGACCAAATAACAAAATCGCAGTAATTTAATTTACTTATAAAAAGTTGCAGCTGCACTTGAAAGAAATAGGAATGTTTCCTATCTAGAACTATGTTCCCATTAACAAAAATAAGACATGTCGACTTCTTTTTAGCAAATGCCACAATACCCATGTTCTCAAAAATGAAAAACATGCGGGCATTTAATTTCCAAGCACCCATTACCGCAACAATCGCAGGAAATAATCCTATCTGGGGAAGCTCCAAACTGAGGGTGGGTGGGATCTATAAGAAGTCCAACCGTATTTAATTTCATCCCAGGGTGGTCCTTACTCTGCTTCCTGCGATATACTTTAGCAGCGTGAGTTTCATGATCGATACCCCACTTTGTAGCCTTGGTTGAAAACATAAATCTTGCAGGATAACAAACATTTTTTATTAATGACAGTGAAGGTTTAGTAAGTTTTGTTCTGCAACAACTTTTAAATCTGGAAGCAGTTATTCTGCCTGCACGTTGCCGAAACCATTGGTTGCATTTGCTTCGGCTCTTTGATGTCAAAAATAGAAGGTATGTGGTTTTCATTCTCTTCCATTTTAGAAGCAAAAGGTTCCACAATTCGCATTAGCACAGAGCATCAACCCTCCTCTTCAAGTTCTGTAAGAAACTCCACTAAATTGACCTTAGGTGGTTTCAAATTATTTTTCTTCTTTGGGCATTTACCCCAATCCATTTCAGCAACTGGTACTGTAGGAACTTGGGATACTGATGGAACTGGCCACTGTGCTTTCTGATCGGTACAGGACACATTTTCTTTTGCTTTTGCTGCATACTCGGCAGCAATAGAACAGCACCTACATGGCTGCACACTTCACTGTTACCAGCCATACATGTACAATGAGCTGTACAAATACCACCGTCTGCTTGAGCTATCACCCAAACATCAAGACTTTTTTCGGTCATTCTTTGAGAATGTTTCACCTGTAAATATTAATAACACTCATTAGCTAATACAATACAGAAAAAATTACAGTAGAACCAGGTAGTCATTTTAGGGAAAACTTTGCTGAACCAAGTGCCTTCTATACATAAAATTTCGAATTCTTATAACATACTAATTACCCTAATTTATCTAATTAATGAGAAAACAGAAAATAGGTAATTAATTATGGATAGTCAAGATTAAATCATTAAAAGCAAATTAACAATCAATAATTGTTTTCCACATAAGCTAATGCATTCTCTTGCCCTTAGTTCTACTATATCTATAATTAATTTAATTTATTAACTGCCTTTCCGACTATAAGGATGAAGTTGTCGATTTCTTTAGAGCCAACGTTCTGCACAAAACCTGCTTCAAAATATTTATATGAAGCAAGACTTTTGTAGGCTTTCATTTGCTGTTGGGTGTAGTAGCTGTGAGTCAGCACTAAATAGGCAACAATATCCATACTGGCAATTGGTGGAATTGCCTCGATACCATAATCCAAATCTTCTTTTTCCAAAAGAAAGGGATCCAAACCTCCTATAATTTTTGTTTTGTCCTTATATCTATCTGCCACATCAGGATTTTCACTCTGAAGGTTTTGAAAATATTTGCTTGTTGCTTCTGCCATAATTATTCTTGGGCAGTAAATCAATGTACGAGTTATAAGCTGAAAACAAGCAAATTCATTACGTGAATTTACATTAAAGGCATATTAATAATTTTAACAGCAAACCTTGTATGTACAAAACAAGTAATCACTTACCACAAAGAAATACGATAGCACCAACAAAGTTGAAGTCCTTTTATAAACACAATAAACTATAACACCCAAATATCTCTGTCTGATAACACAGTAACACTAACAAATAACAATAAAACTAGG
Organism: Hemicrepidius hirtus; assembly: GCA_963082805.1. NCBI lineage: Eukaryota > Metazoa > Arthropoda > Insecta > Coleoptera > Elateridae > Hemicrepidius > Hemicrepidius hirtus. The sequence goes on along the minus strand of OY720161.1, from coordinate 29,085,210 downwards.
AACTAACAACAATATTAATAGGAAATAACAACAACACTAAGGAATAAACAAGAAACACGCCTAACTGTTACGCTGGTGAATCGTTACGCTATCCAAACGGAACTAAACTGTTTGTGTGCCAACAGGCGGCCATATTGAACTCGTAAACCCCACGTGATCTGGAATGGCTAATTAATTTTTAATAGGTATAACGGCAAACGAAATCGAGCAGATAAATACCATTTACAAATGATTCACCAAACGAGGTAAGTAACCGTTTTAATTTATCTTAATCGATATCCATCCATGAATAATTCAACATAACATAACCTCATAATCTTCTGAGGTAAAATCTAATATTTATATACAAAAAAATGTAGGTAATTATAACAAAAAATATATATATATAATCCTATATCTATAGGCACTCCAAGTGTCTTGATAATTCCAATACTTACACCGTTAGTGGTAAAACATTTTGAAACTGCAATAAAATTGTAGGTATAAGAAATTCAGAATAAGTAACAAATGGGAGCGTCCTGACCTTTCGATTCCTGAACTACGTCGTTCTTACTCATCTTACTGAAGGGTAGGTGAGAAGGCTCGCAGATGTTAGTCGACAGCTGTCCTTTTCGGCCTAAATAGAGCCTTAAGTAAGTGCAGCAAAGGCAGGTGAATACAGGTACTTTCTCCAATGATATATAGAAAGTTAAGTCCGTAAGGAAGATGGGCGACGTGACGATGAATCTTCCTTTACAAACGAAGACAATACAAAGGCAGACCCCGAACACATCCAATATGAATTCTGCTATTCTTAGGTAAGTAAATAAGACCCAAAACAAAAAAAACTTAAATAAAATTACCAAAACTTAATTTAGGGAAAGAAAAGTCTCGTGAATGGCAACATACCTTGAGCTCGAAAACAGCTTGAGTGAAGCTGGTTATAAATACACCTTCAAAATCCTAATTTACTTAGGAATCAATATCTTCCTAAACGAAGTACTAATCGACACAATTATTTCCTTTAGACGAGTGATGAAGAAATCAGCAGATAAGCTTTTAAAAAATTAAAACGTCAACCTCATGGTGCTGATAAGCAGGTAAAGAATGGTTATTTATCTCATTCAGAAAATCGTGGAAAATTCCTACAGGTCTGACTGCCCAGGATTAGAAAAATTACCAAAGTCGACCACAAAAAAAAATTGAATCTGACCAACCAGGTAAATAGGTAGCCGAATATACATTGAAGGGAGAAGGTTACACTATAAACTTTTCCATTGCCGCTCGATAGTAAGGGGGAAATTTAACGAAACAACTAAATATTACTTTATAACATGCAACCGTAAAAACTAAGCTCTTGTTTTTGTTTTTAGGGCTGCTGGCTGGTTAGTGGGGTTTGTGGTAACTAAATTTGAATCTTTCTCCGACTCGGGTTGCTGTAAGGTTGTGGGAACTGTCTTCACTGAAGTATCTGCTTCCACATAAGCTGGTTTAAGCCAGTCAATAGAAAAATTGTAACGGCTTTTTAACTGCATTAACTCTGGCGAATATACAGTGAGCACCAAAAGTATGGAACATACCCAATAAAACCGTAATAAATGTTTTTTTCTAAAAATCCCGAAAGACTTCAATTTTCTTTTTTAAAAATACACATTGGAATGTCAAAATAATTTTCCGGCCTTCATTTGTTTGTAAGTGATGACGTCATCAGTATTTTTTTTAAATGTCGACCCACATTTTTTTTCACGTGTTTGATACATCTTTCAATTGCTTAAATGACAGTATGAAAATGTTGATACCTTACATAAGAAAATTTTCGAGAAATAAATTATTTAATGTTTAATAAACACATTCTTAACAAATGTTAAACATGGTTTAATGGTATTAGTATTGGTAAAAGTGAATCAAAGGTAACAAGAAAGAAATGCCCGGAATCTAAATAAATGCACAAGTTATCAAATATTCGGATGTGTTAATTGTCGTTTACTTGTAATAATTAACATCAGCTTCATAAATCTGATATGGCTTCATTTAACAATTACACAACTTGTGATCTATAGACATTTGTTTAAATTACGGGCATTTTTTTCATGTTACCTTTGATTCTCTTTTATTACTACTAATCAGGGTTGAGATGATTTAAATCATTTGATTTAAATCACGATTAAAATCATGATTTAAATCAACGATTTAATTTAAAAAATCGTTGATTTAAATCACCGTTTAATATTACGCCAAAATAACAAAAACAAAACAAACCTAGTGAATTTCAGTAATGAAAACACACATTGCTAATTAAACAAAGCTTTATTTAAACAGAAAACTGTCGTATACAGTAACAATATTAGTATTTATATTTATAATACTATTTATATAAAAATAAACAAAAACGAACATTAATACCTACTGTATTCCATTGAAGATGGTAAATAACTATCTTATTGTTTATTCTTGACCTTTTAACAAACAAATGGTAAATAACTATTTAGAATTAGAATTGAAATGTTTAAAAAGGAAAACAAGCTTTGCGGCTTTTTCAGTTCCGAGGCGGTTGCGTATTACGGAATGAACCAGTCCAAAGTTAGAAAAAATTCTTTCAACAGATGCTGATGATGCTACGGCACATAATAGCGCAGTAATTATGGGAATTAAATTGTTTATTTCTGGAATGTCTTTTTGTGATTTCCACCATTCAATTGCTGTGACACTGGTTAAAATTTCATTGTTGAACATTATACGTTTGAAATTGCTTGGTGACTTGGTTTCTAATTTTATTAATAGCGGCAACAAACCACTATTTGCATAAAGGCTTCCTGTCGCCTCTAAAGCTGATTCTTTTTCTCTTGGGAGGAGGTGAATCTGTTGTGGAAGTGCTTAGATACGACAAGGCTTCGAATGATGAAGCAGCTAGAGTAGGTTGATTTTCTTCTTGTAAAATTGGTGTTTCAGATATTGATAAATCACTTTCACTACCCGAGTCTATTGCAGTTACAGATTTATTGTATGAGCACTTAGTATGATGAAATTTTAATCTCTGAACAAGTCCCTGCATTTCTTTTTTACAGATTTTACACACTGCCCTGCTTCCAGTTTTACCTTTTAATTTGCCAGGTTTTTCTATAAAATGTTTCCAAATTTTGTCTTTCTTCCTCCCAGACATATTACAGTATTAAATTTTTTTATTATATAATAATCCCAAATAACAGTTAATTATATTTGCTGAACACTAGTGCAGTGCAGTGCAATAGCAACTAACAACTGATGAAAAAGGAATTAAACTGAATTGCATTATTAACATGTTACTGCTTGCTTAGTGCTTACTAGGTAAAGATGGGATGAACTTGCACCTTCAGGCACAGACTTGTATGCAAGAAAGGACAAATATAAAGTTGCATATTGCGCAACTTACATAAAGTAACCTATTAGTGCATGTGTATTATTACAAATTTAAAAAAATAAAGAAATAAATAATGTTTGATTTAAATCAAAAAAATCCGATTTAAATCAAAAAAATCGATTTTTTTGATTTTTAAAAAAAAATCGTGATTTTTATCCACCCTGCTACTAATACTATTAAACATCGTGTTTAACATTTGTTAAAAATGTGTTTATTAAACATTAAATAATTTATTTCTCGAAAATTTCCTTATGTATAGTGTTAACATTTTTATACTGTCATTTAAGCAATTGAAAGATGTATCAAAACCGCGAAAAAAAATGGGGGTTGACATTTAAAAAAAATGCTGATGACGTCATCACTTACAAACAAATAAAGGTCGGAAAATGATTTTGACATTCCAATGTGTATTTTTAATGAAGAAAATAGACGTGTTTCGGGATTTTTAGAAAAAAAGGTTTTTTTCGAGTTTGTTTGATATGTTCCATACTTTTGCTGCTCACTGTATATGTTGCTGTAGCAAGTTGTGTAAGTATATACAGGGTGTCGCTAAAATATGGTGCCATAGCTTAACCACAGATTCCGGGGATCAAAATAAGACGATTTAACGCAACTTACCTCTATCCGATATTGCTTCGTAAAGCGCTATTCAACGCCAAAGATCTTCAAAAAATTTCTTTTTTTTTAAATAACAAAAGATTGTTTTTAGCTATTAGGATGAAATTTGGGATGTGATTCTTTACTGGAAAAAGGTGTTTTTTGACATCACTTTTTTGTTCAGTAGTTTGCGTAAGTGGTCAAAGGTTGATCATCCATAGGTAAAAAAGCTCATATTTTTTTAACAGTTAGGCCAATAGTTTTCAAAATTTTTTTACAGAGAGACATTCTTGTTTCAAATATGATTTGTTTCTTGTTCGATTTCGGTATCTCCCATAGTTTAGGCTGAAAAAAATTATTTTGATTGGCTGCAGTGCATTTCTTAAGGCTGGAGTTTACACCTTGAAATATACCCCATTTTATGCACATTTTGTTCCAATTTTTCAGAGCCAATTTTAAAGTAGGAAGGGCGGGCGAAATTTTTTTTTTAGTATTGGTGTTTTATCTGTCTACCCATAGAACGATTTTATTTAATTTCTAAAAAATAACTTTTCAGCATTAAAAAATGTACAACTCTATTTTACTTTAAAATTTTCAAGTAGTATTTACAAAAATATGGATATCGAAAAATTCTCTCTATGAATAGATAGATATAACCACGCTCTTTCAAATGCCACAAGAATTTTTTTTCTAAAATGCAAATTAATTCGGAAAAAATGGAAATAAAATTTTAGAAATATCAATATAATTCACCTTTTGCAATTTAGCATATAGGCAACACAACTAACAGGACAATTAACTGTCAATGGAGCCAATACACAAAAGACGGATTATAACGGATTACAACTTTCTACTAGGTATTGTTATTTGACAAAAAAAAATTAAAATAATATAACGACAAAATCTATATTCAATACAGTAAATTCATCATTCTTTATTGCATTTATCAATTTTGGTAACGTCAAAAGAATCTGAAATATTTAAAAATTGAAACAAAATTCGAAGGCAAGCATTATTTATGTTATTGTAGGTATGCAACTTTCCATACATCAAATTCGATTTTGCTTTAAGTAAATGCCAGCCTTAAGTCGATGTAGTAATCTAGTTGTCCCGTATGCTGAGAAATAAATGACGAAGAGACAATTTTTTGCGTAGAATCAACTTTTGCATCCGGGAAAATGGTGGTCACATTGAGCATTTACTGTAAATCTATTAATTTACCGGTGGTACAAAATAAACTGAACCATATTGGTTGAGAATTGGTTCAGATTATTTTGCGCCACCGTTTACATACTTGTTAGTAATAAACTTTATATCAAATTGTCTCTTCGTGATTTATTTCTCAACATACAACTAGATTACTACATCTGTTTTAAGAAACGCACTGCAGCCAATCAAAATAATTTTTTCAGCCTAAGCTATGGCAGATACCGAAATCGAACAAGAGACAAAAAATATTTGAAATAAGAATGTCTCTCTGCAAAAAAAGTTTGAAAAGTATTGGCCGAACTGTTAAAAAGATATGAGCTTCTTTGACTGTCTATGGTCAACCTTTGACCACTTCCGCGACCCTCCTGAACAAAAAAAAGATGTCTAAAACACCTTTTTCCAGTAAAGAATTACATCCCAAATTTCATCCTAATCGCTAAAAACGATCTTTTGTTATTTAAAAAAATAGAAATTTTTTGAAAATCTTTGGCGTTCGCTAGCGCTTTAACGAAGCAATTTCGGATAGAGGTAAGTTGCGTTAAATCGTCTTATTTTGATCCCTGGAATCTGTGGTTAAGCTATGGCACCATATTTTAGAGACACCCTGTATATGATTCAGAGTTATTGTGCCAGGCTTAATTTTTTGCATATTGCTCTACAGTCTCGTTGCATAATTAGAACTGGAGTTCAGTGATGGATTGTTCAACTAAGGGCCGGTTGCTCCTACAAGCATCAAATACTGTAGTTAAATTAACTAACTATACTTAGCTAGTTTGGTTTAAATATACTAATCCTAGTTAAAATTTATGTGTTGCACCAAACACATTTTTAACTACAACTAGTTAACTACGGTTTAAGCTGAGGCGAACTGTTACGTTATTATCACGTGTGGCCCTGTAGCGACTGGCGATTGGCTAACACTTCATTTTGTTTTGGCAGCGCATTTTAACTAAAAGCTGCTCAAAAATATTGAATTATTTATTTGACACAGAAAATTTATTGAAATGTAAAGAAATGGCATATATTTAACAAAAATGAGTTTTAGGAACAATTCCTCCTCCCTCCGCTGTCCTTCTGTACCCGTACAATTTTACACAATTAATGAATACTTCATACTTAACTTATAACAATTATAACTAACACTTCTGAAGGAAACTCCTTAAGATTTTTTACAGATAATTTTTTCATGGTAGATATCATGATTATGAAATATATCCCCCATGTTCTGCTTTCTAGAAAATTTTCGAATTTTAGAGAATGAAATTCTCGATATCTTTTAACATCCTTATTTCTTGATTCCTGGGCTTCTTCGCCAAGTTGTCTGATTGGAATCATGAAATAGGAAATAATTTCTGAACGGTGGATTAATATTTTATGAACGAATGTTGGCATGTTGTTCCACGGATACAGTTTAACAAACAGTATTGCCGTATTCTGACATTACTCTTTAAAACTATCGATCTTTATATGGTAACCACTGGATATCGTTAGAAATATGGTTCTGAATCGAAATATCAACTCAACATCGACACCTTTGGTATATGAAGATTTGGCTGGGTCCTCAAAACAACGACGAGCAGTATTCCCATCATTAGTGCTACCAAAGCCAGGCTTTGGTCTATCAACGAGTAGTTCCATTTCTTTTAAGAATAATAAATAAAGCTTGGATCCGTTTCTTATTGTTTGCTACCTTTTCTTGATTTTCTTTACCTCTGGCCTGCCATTGTTTAATAACCATTTTATAAGAAAGGTGAAACACACACTCAAAGAACCAAATGCAAGCATGCAAAGACGATAAACCAAACTGATATCTTGACTCGTCTATAACATTTTGTTTTAATTTAAAAATTATATTTGAATGAGCAAAAAAAAAAAAGTTCAAACAAATATAGAAAAACGGCTGTTGTTATATATAAATAGGAAAATTATATGGAAATAGGCAGCCAATAACGCACAAATATGTTTAAAAAGAACATGGAAAATTAAGTGTATTTGACGTTTCGCTTTAGTAAAAGCTTCATCAGAAGTAATGAGTTACATAAATAAAATAAAAATGAAATTACAGTATAGCATATTGGATGGTATACAGAATAGTAAAATTAAATCATTATTTTAAAACCTGTAAGAGACAAAAATGAAACAATATAGATTAATGAAGCGAATACTTGTTTTAATGTGATAAAATGTCAAAAAAAGAAATTTATATTTTAAATTGAAAAACTTACCAGAGTAGTTGGTCAAGAAAAACAACCGTGTAATGATTAACACAAATTAAGTTAATAATACAATAAAAATTAAAATAATTAGAGTCTCCAAAAGGAGAGAGAATTAAATAACTACATATTAGTTGTAGCGATGGTTAAAATATATAAAGATTTATTACAAAAATAAGCAGTAAGTACAAATAACTATGTGCACGTTGTGAGTGGAGGTTGGAATGAAAGAGGAAAAATTTTGATAAAAATAATATGGGCTGCAAACCTTAAAAATGAAAAATCACCAATAAAGTTAGGCGAAATTTGAATATAAATTAAATAAAGAATTGAAAAAATTTTTTTTTCTTTATAACAAATTTCAACAAAAGACCAAGACGTAAAGCAATAAAAATCAAAAAAGAGCATTATAAGTATTATTAAGATTTTCAATGTCTGTTCTATAATTAATAGAAGTAGGTGATTTCTTGATTTCTATGCTCTCAAGTAATAATCTTTTATTCAAATTTGCTTCATTGTGTAGGATTGATGTAGATGGGTAGTTGAAATTGTGTAGATGATCAACCGCGTGATCAGAAAGGGCAGTATTCGGTTTATTAGGAGATTTTAATTTATTTTTTACTGAGAGTTTATGTTGATATAAGCGAGTTTTTAAATATTGTTTAGTTTGGCCAATATAAGTGGCATTACAGTTATTGCATGGAATTGAATAAACAATATTAGATTGAAGATCTGGAATAGTATTATCTTTTAAATTAGTAAAGAAATATTTACCAAAGGTATTATTGTTAGTAAAAGCAGTATGTATATTGAAAGGTTTGAGGACTTTTTCTATTTTTTCAGATAAAAGAGGTATGTAGGGAATTGTAGAGTAGATTTTGTTGATGTGGGTGGGATTATTGTTGGAAGTATTAGTAATTGGTTGATGAATATTAGTGGTATTAATAGGATCAGGATTATCATTAGTAGTATTAGTGGTGGAAAGGTGGGTATTAATATTATGAGTAGGAGCAGGATCAGTGGGGAGAGAGGTAATATTGTTGGGATGGGTGTGAATTAGGGAACTTGTATTAGTAGAAGGATTATTAGTATAAGATTTATATTTTAAAATGTTAAGCCTTTTTTTAATTTGATTATTAATAAAGTTTATTGGGTAATCATTTTCTAAAAGTATTTGGGTTATATGTTTAAGGTTGGAGTTATGAAATTTTGGATGTGATAAAATAATGGCATGGTCAATAAGACTTGTAATAATACTTGTTTTATATTTTAGTGATGTATAGGAATTATAATTAATATAACGAGTTGATTTGATTTTTTTACAGAACCAGTTAGTAAAGATAGTACCAGAAGGGTGTCTAGTTAAAGTTAAATCAAGGAAATTTATGGAATGATTGGAATTTTCTAGTTCAATAGTGTATTGAAGGTGAGGGTGGTATTTATTAAATAAATCAAATATGGTGTTAGTATAATTAGGGTGAGCACAGATTAGAATATCATCAACGTATCGTTTATAAAAAGAAATGTATGGTTTATTATTAAGTAAAGTTTTTTCCATATCACCTAATACAAGTTCTGCAATTGTTGAGGAGAGGGGTGAGCCCATGGGAACTCCATATATTTGAGTGAAAATTTGGTTTTTATATGTAAAATATGTAGAATTAAGAACAAAAGTGATAGCTTCAACGAAATCATCTTTTGGAATATTGGTGAATTGTTTAATGTTATCCCAGTTATTATTAATAGCTTGAAGAGCGAGATCTAAAGGAATGTTAGTGTATAAGGAGATTATATCTAAAGAGAAAAGAATATGATTTTTAGGGATATGACAATTATCAATAAATTTTTTGAGTGACCAAGAATCTTTGATGCTGAAATCATTAAGTTTAGTTATATTAGTTAAAATGTTAGAGAGGTATTTGGATATATTGTAAGTAGGGCTATTATAGGAAGCAACTATAGGTCTTACGGGATTGTTTGTCTTATGTAATTTGGGGAGGCCATAAAATTTAGGAGCAGTACTGTTGTGTATAATTAAACGTTTATAGGTTTTTTCATCAATGTATTTATTAGTGAGCCATTTTTTTATAATTTTATTGTTGTTATTTTGATATTTTGTTGTTAAGTCTTTAGTTTCTTTATTATAGGTATTGGGATCGTTAAGGAGATTTTCTACTTTTGTATTATAATCAGAAGCATTCATAATGACTGTTTTTTGGGTTTTATCGGCGTTAGTAATAATAAGATTGGGATTATTTTTCAAAAAATTTTTGGTTTTTTTAATTTTTTCTTGAAGATTTTTATTGTATTTAATTTGGTGTAGAGGAAGTTTATTATTATTATTTTTTTTAGAGTAATTAGTGAGTATATTACAAACTTTAGAACGTATATTATTTTGAAAATTAGTATCTAGTTGATTTATGCTATTTTCAATATTGATGATAAATTTTTCAATGGGGATTTTATTATTAGGGTTAAAATTATTGAATTTAGGTCCAAATTGGAGAATATATTGAATATCATCAGGAATTGGAGTGTTGCTAAGGTTTACAACCCATTCACTCTTATCAAAATTAGGTTTCTGTAAATTAGTATTGATATTTGAGGGTTTATTAAACTTTTTATTTTGTAGGTTGATAATTTTTTTGGAGAGTTTATTATGGATTTTATTGCGTAAGTTCATAATTAATTTTGTTTTATTGCTAATAAAAGTAGTAATAAGATTGAGTGGAATAATCTTTTCTAAGAGAGTTTTGAAATTTTTTATTTTTTGTTTTAAATAATTGAGGTAAGAGTAAGAATCATTAATGATAAGTGAAATTGGATGCATTATAAAGTTAGTAAAAAGATTATGAAATTTGTTTGTATTTTTATTATTTTGAAAAAGTAAAAAGTTGTAATTCTTGTACAAAAACGTAGGTATTAATATATGAGATTTGCAATTTGAAAGAAAAAGTATTCGTTCACTAACCTTTACAATTTTAATGCTTGTTTTGTGTAAGTTTTTGAAGATGTTGACAGGTTGAAAACCATAAATTTGTTGGATGTGGTGGTAAAAATCGTTGTTGAAATCCATTATGATAAGAACTGTCAGGTGAAGATGCAGGATGCGAGAGAACCAGTGTAGGAACAGTGAAGAACCAGTAGACGAGTAACCATAAAGCTTCTTGTATAATAGTAAAGTTGATTTAAGTATTGATTTAAAACGGATAAATGAGATAAAATTGAAAAATTTATATTAATACAATCAGAAATAAAAAAGTTTGAAAATCAAAATTCCATATCAAATTTTGATAATTAATTTAAAAATTATATTTGAATGAGCAAAAAAAAAAAAAAGTTCAAACAAATATAGAAAAACGGCTGTTGTTATATATAAATAGGAAAATTATATGGAAATAGGCAGCCAATAACGCACAAATATGTTTAAAAAGAACATGGAAAATTAAGTGTATTTGACGTTTCGCTTTAGTAAAAGCTTCATCAGAAATAATGAGTTACATAAATAAAATAAAAATGAAATTACAGTATAGCATATTGGATGGTATACAGAATAGTAAAATTAAATCATTATTTTAAAACCTTTAAGAGACAAAAATGAAACAATATAGATTAATGAAGCGAATACTTGTTTTAATGTGATAAAATGTCAAAAAAAGAAATTTATATTTTAAATTGAAAAACTTACCAGAGTAGTTGGTCAAGAAAAACAACCGTGTAATGATTAACACAAATTAAGTTAATAATACAATAAAAATTAAAATAATTAGAGTCTCCAAAAGGAGAGAGAATTAAATAACTACATATTAATTGTAGCGATGGTTAAAATATATAAAGATTATTACAAAAATAAGCAGTAAGTACAAATAACTATGTGCACGTTGTGAGTGGAGGTTGGAATGAAAGAGGAAAAATTTTGATAAAAATAATATGGGCTGCAAACCTTAAAAATGAAAAATCACCAATAAAGTTAGGCGAAATTTGAATATAAATTAAATAAAGAATTGAAAAAAATTTTTTTTCTTTATAACAAATTTCAACAAAAGACCAAGACGTAAAGCAATAAAAATCAAAAAAGAGCATTATAAGTATTATTAAGATTTTCAATATCTGTTCTATAATTAATAGAAGTAGGTGATTTCTTGATTTCTATGCTCTCAAGTAATAATCTTTTATTCAAATTTGCTTCATTGTGTAGGATTGATGTAGATGGGTAGTTGAAATTGTGTAGATGATCAACCGCGTGATCAGAAAGGGCAGTATTCGGTTTATTAGGAGATTTTAATTTATTTTTTACTGAGAGTTTATGTTGATATAAGCGAGTTTTTAAATATTGTTTAGTTTGGCCAATATAAGTGGCATTACAGTTATTGCATGGAATTGAATAAACAATATTAGATTGAAGATCTGGAATAGTATTATCTTTTAAATTAGTAAAGAAATATTTACCAAAGGTATTATTGTTAGTAAAAGCAGTATGTATATATATTCTAATCTGTGCTCACCCTAATTATACTAACACCATATTTGATTTATTTAATAAATACCACCCTCACCTTCAATACACTATTGAACTAGAAAATTCCAATCATTCCATAAATTTCCTTGATTTAACTTTAACTAGACACCCTTCTGGTACTATCTTTACTAACTGGTTCCGTAAAAAAATCAAATCAACTCGTTATATTAATTATAATTCCTATACATCACTAAAATATAAAACAAGTATTATTACTAGTCTTATTGACCATGCCATTATTTTATCACATCCAAAATTTCATAACTCCAACCTTAAACATATAACCCAAATACTTTTAGAAAATGATTACCCAATAAACTTTATTAATAATCAAATTAAAAAAAGGCTTTACATTTTAAAATATAAATCTTATACTAATAATCCTTCTACTAATACAAGTTCCCTAATTCACACCCATCCCACCAATATTACCTCTCTCCCCACTGATCCTGCTCCTACTCATAATATTAATACCCACCTTTCCACCACTAATACTACTAATGATAATCCTGATCCTATTAATACCACTAATATTCAACAACCAATTACTAATACTTCCAACAATAATCCCACCCACATCAACAAAATCTACTCTACAATTCCCTACATACCTCTTTTATCTGAAAAAATAGAAAAAGTCCTCAAACCTTTCAATATACATACTGCTTTTACTAACAATAATACCTTTGGTAAATATTTCTTTACTAATTTAAAAGATAATACTATTCCAGATCTTCAATCTAATATTGTTTATTCAATTCCATGCAATAACTGTAATGCCACTTATATTGGCCAAACTAAACAATATTTAAAAACTCGCTTATATCAACATAAACTCTCAGTAAAAAATAAATTAAAATCTCCTAATAAACCGAATACTGCCCTTTCTGATCACGCGGTTGATCATCTACACAATTTCAACTACCCATCTACATCAATCCTACACAATGAAGCAAATTTGAATAAAAGATTATTACTTGAGAGCATAGAAATCAAGAAATCACCTACTTCTATTAATTATAGAACAGACATTGAAAATCTTAATAATACTTATAATGCTCTTTTTTGATTTTTATTGCTTTACGTCTTGGTCTTTTGTTGAAATTTGTTATAAAGAAAAAAAAAATTTTTCAATTCTTTATTTAATTTATATTCAAATTTCGCCTAACTTTATTGGTGATTTTTCATTTTTAAGGTTTGCAGCCCATATTATTTTTATCAAAATTTTTCCTCTTTCATTCCAACCTCCACTCACAACGTGCACATAGTTATTTGTACTTACTGCTTATTTTTGTAATAATCTTTATATATTTTAACCATCGCTACAATTAATATGTAGTTATTTAATTCTCTCTCCTTTTGGAGACTAATTATTTTAATTTTTATTGTATTATTAACTTAATTTGTGTTAATCATTACACGGTTGTTTTTCTTGACCAACTACTCTGGTAAGTTTTTCAATTTAAAATATAAATTTCTTTTTTTGACATTTTATCACATTAAAACAAGTATTCGCTTCATTAATCTATATTGTTTCATTTTTGTCTCTTACAGGTTTTAAAATAATGATTTAATTTTACTATTCTGTATACCATCCAATATGCTATACTGTAATTTCATTTTTATTTTATTTATGTAACTCATTATTTCTGATGAAGCTTTTACTAAAGCGAAACGTCAAATACACTTAATTTTCCATGTTCTTTTTAAACATATTTGTGCGTTATTGGCTGCCTATTTCCATATAATTTTCCTATTTTGTTTTAACCCTTTGTTGCCCAACTAGTGAAAAAATAAGAGTTTCTTACTACTTTATTATGTATTTGTATGGTCTAAAATATCACTGTGAATTTTTTTAAATTTTTCTGATGTTTATCAAACATTTTGAAAATTTTGGACTAGTAAGTATCGTCAGGAAATAACGGAACAATTTTTTTAAATTTCGTAATGTGAAAATATTATTTTTTTGAAATAGGGTGAGTGCGCCTGTTTTCTACCATTTAGGCGATTTTATCACTTTGCCAACATGGTAATACAAGTTATTTTGACCATTTTGCAATTTATTTTGCATAGTACCAATCTATGCACATTTTTAAATCAAAGGGTCTAAATGACATCTTGGTTAAATGACCAACAAATTTTTGAAAAAACTATAATAGAAAAAATTGCATTTTAACCTATTTTCGAGCACCAATTGCCTGCGCTCGTCCGTACCTAATCCTATTTTCGCCCATACGGTCGAGAAAAGGGCTAGTTTTCGACTGTAGTGGGTTGATGTTCTCAAAATAAGTAAAAAACGATTTCTTAAAAAATTTATTACTCACAAGACAACAAAAATGAAACATCAAAAAACAAACTAAAAGGCAATCCATGACTAAAAAACAAATAAAATATATATGAATAGATATAGAGATAGATAATAACAATAGTAACAAAAATAATAGGCTGTAGATAAAAATAAATTTTTCTTCTTTCTTGGTAAATTATGAATATTTATGGATATACCGGGTGAGTCAGACCACCCGTATCAGTCGTTTTTTTCGAAAATGGTTAATCGTAGAGAATCGGCCCAAAAATTGTTATTACAAAAGCCTTCATGAAGAATCGAATGGTGACATTGGCATTCGCCGGAAAAATCGGCATCCTGAAGAGTTTGCTCCAGAATGTCGAGAACTCCAAAATTTCAAATAGCACGGGGGGCGAAAAGTAGTATCGTTGAAAAGGTCCTTAAAAAATAAGCTAGTTTTGTAGGAAAAATAATTTTATTACCCCCACCCCTTCTGAGGAATATTCCATTAAAGTTATTAAGTAATTGTACTGTTATTTAGGCAGGATGTAAATGGTGTAACTTATCATAATTTATTTTGTTCTAAATAATAAATGAAGCAAAACAAAGGAAAGGAAAATAAACTAAACTAAAAGCTTCGTGTATATATCGCTGGTAACGCAAATTTAAACATTCTAGACTACTGAAAAGTAAAAATATTAGCAAAGAATGCAATATTGCAGACACCACAAGATAAGTTGTACCTGAAAATTTTACAGAAATTTCAGTTCATCGTCTTCATGTACTGCTATGTTGAAACAAGAATGGCCTTGACAAACCAAACATAATGCTGTACAACACAAATTTGCTTTCCTACAACCACAAGAATTTCCACAACCAGTCTTGCAGCTGCAAAATATTAATTTCATAATGAAGTCTAGTGCTGGAGGTTTTAGAGTTCTTATAGGAAATAGATTATTTTACATTTGTTGCCAACCCCATTCTTTGGGATCTAAATCATGGCCTATCCATTTTTGGACTTGATAATAAGTACGCATTAAATGGTATTTAGCAGCATCTTCAGTAGGTGGAAGACTTGCAAGTTCAAAATTGCCGTGAATATTCTGTCGGGCTGTAATGGTATTATATTTGAAAAATCGTAACTCATTGAGTGATTTAATATTATTTGTGGTACCATACAATTTCATTATAAAATTTTGGTCGAATTTGATTAATTTATCCCTATCCTCATTAGGATTGTTAAATATTGTAATCTCGTCGACCAGATTATTATATTTCTGGACAAGCTTTATCGAAGAGTTTTTATCCTTTTTATAAAAGGAAGATGTTGTGTCGCAACCGAATATAGCATGTAGGACAAGTAATACTTCTTTTATAGGACCCAGACAACTTTGCACATTCGAAATATCTGTGAGACGATCTGGTTTGGAAGCTGATCCTAGTCTTAGCATACGAAGGTTTTTATTCGAATGCTATATTAAAAGGACCATCAGGTCAGTATCATCACCAACTACAACAACATTGCTGTTGGTTTCCGCTAGTGTCATAGCAGTAGCTACAATTACTCTATCCGCATCATCTGGAGCTTGTATAACTGAAATTCCAGATTTAGTTAAAGTCTGTGTCAACGTTTCAATGATTTTTATTTTATTATTGCTGTTTGATAAGAAATCTGCCTGATTAACTGATCTAACTGCTTCGTCCGTCACAGCAATTTCGACATTACATTTCACCTTAAAATTCCTTCGCTGTTCTTGGCTCTTAATATTTGTTACGTTACCATACTCGTAACCATCAAAAACCACGACGCTAAACTTACCATAATGATGGAAAACTTAATTTTTGTATTGCACATATATATTTCGGAATGAAGACGACCTACTCCAAACAACTTTAGGAAGCAAATGCACCGTCTATAACATACTTTGCTGTGCCAGTAACACTGCTAATTGGTGGGCTAATTTGATCAATAAATTGTAATAATGCAGCTTGATTTGTTTTTCTCAACAAACCATTATCAAATGTACTTAGTGGATATGGCGCCAGTTCATATTCAAAGCAAGTTTTGAGTTCCTTTTCAGTTTTGTAAGTACAAACAATTCGGGGAAACAGTTGAACGGGGTTAACAGGAACTACTTCGTTATTTATTGTAATAGTTTTGTTATTAACGTAAGCAAGAGTTTCACTTTATCATTTTTTTTTAGTTTGACCTCTCCGTAACTTTCGCCGATCATACTTTTTGCTAGAGAAAAACCTATCGCTTCCGCCGAATCGCAATTAATATCTACGCCGCCTATTATCCCTGATGACAAACTTATTAATTCTCCTTCTTCTTTAAAAGGCGAGTGCAATTCAAACCACTCCGTAAAGATATTAACATCGCGTACATCACGCGCTTGTCTTGATTCTCTTAATTCTACGTGTTGTTCTGTAAATTGCACTTGAATATTTGCGAATTCTTCAATCGCATCACTAATTAAACAGCATTGTGGTATAGTACTAACCCATTTTACCAGAGCGCTGTCGGTTAACCCTCGTCCGTGTGTCAAACCTCCAGTAGTTTTTAAAGATCGCATAAGAAATTGTTCAATGCACATGTCCGTCCATGTACCACACCAGTGTTTTTCAGAGCGTCTTACAGTAAAAAAATCTGACTTAAATAATGTATACTCACGATTAGACATCTTATTTTGAATATCATTCATCTGTTGTAGGTAAAGCATTGCAGTTTTTGCATACAACAAATGTCCTGTAGAATGGAAATAGGGAATCATTTTCTGGACACAATATAAAGTATCCAGTTGCCACTTCTCTCAGCACGTAGAAATAATCTCATTATTTTAATTGCCTTCCAATATTGGTACCAGGGTTTAGCTGTTCGGCATTGATCCGCTTTAGTGACAAATATATTATGCAGTTCATCTTGTATATCTTTAACCACGGTGTCTTGGATATTGTCAGGTGGATTCCAATATAGCTCTTGAAGGGCATATACTTTTTCATTAATTATTTTACTTTGTCTTAGAAGTAATAAAGACAATGTTAACTGAGTGAGAAAGTGGGCTCTCAGTGCTCTTGAATAAGCATGTCCGCTTATCATTTGCACAATACTATTTTTGGCATAAACTGTTTGCCAAAGTTCTTCTAAACCGCTACCGGTCATAATATATCCAATGGAACCCATAAAGGACATTAACATATGAAAGCCACCTAATCGCAATATCACAGTTTTTAAAATACTGTTCTCACTCTCTCCTGCTAGTATTTTTACAGCCTTTATGTACAAAGGTTGATCGAATGTAATAATGCAAGTAGTTTTCTTTTCTTTCTTGCATAGCTCTGCAGCAAAAAGTAATGCTGTATAAATAGTGGTTAAATTACTTGGATCCAAATTAATAAATGGCAAGGGCAAAAGCCGAGTTTTACTTGTGGTGCTCGTCATAATGACGGACATGTATCCACTCCAGGAAGAAGCATCCCGAAATTTAAGCGAAATGTCACACATCCATAAACAATCTAATAAGCGTCCATTTACTAATTTTACTTCATCTATATTTATTGCAGAGAATTCAACTTTAATAGATTTCAGACCAAAAGTATTAGACTTTTTATACTCTCTTATCTTTACTGCTCCACATGTTCCAATTTCTGCTGCCGCCAAATTTCCTTTTGGGCGAGGTATTTTACCTTCAACGGTTACCGATTTTTCGGGAGCCACACATATTATACCACCCATAGTGTGAAACGTTCCGTGGCCATCAAGGGTTCGAATATTAAAATCTGCATTGTCATATACAAATTGTCATCAATACCAATATTATAATTTTTAACAGCTGAACTTTCAAATTTTACAGCTTCTTTGTAAGATGCACATAATCCCAATGCGGACAGAAGATCTAAAATATTTTTGGAAGCATATTTTCGGTGGATATGTACCGCAAGCCCAGTAAGAATTACGTACTGCAGCTATTATAGCATTTTCCAAAGCCCTAACTTGTTTGGTGTTTTTTTCTGATGGTATATGTATTAAAGTGGACATAAACATATGTAAACTTTCGGGAATATTCTCTGATTCACCGTGTTTTATAGTTTCAGCTGAAGGATAATGGTCAGTGTCGAAATATACAGACCGAATATCTTCTTTAATAAAAGAAGCTGCTGCTTTTATTATACGAAGCCTTTCATCTGTTCGATCGCTTCTTTTATCATTGTACCATTGGTCATGTAACAATTTTTCATTTGTTCCTTTGAAACATATAACTCCCTGATGTTCTATAATTTCGCCTTTATAACGTTCGAACAACTTGTTTTTCACATATTTATAGGACCATATATCTGAATTTACAGGTAAAAAATCCTTCATTTTATTCTGTAACTCTGTTAGAAAATTGGCACACACCCTCCTGCTACCATCTAAATACAAACACAGTTGATTGAACGCTTCTACAAAATACTCATCAACGTTTCGCCCAGCTTTTTCATTTACTTTAATTTTTTGAAAACTGCCATAACATGCCGCATGGTATCTAGCTTCTGCTGCAACCAAATCAATGCAAGAATGTACTCGTCTTAAAACAACTTTACCCCAGTCGTCATTCAGTCTCCTGCAATATTTTTCAATGGTACTCTTTATTTCTATGGTAGATATTACAGACACTGCTCTCTTTTTTCTCAAGCTACTAGCTTTCTTATCAGTTTCACAAACATTTTCACAAAAACACAGCGTGTTTTAAAATCAAAATTAGATTTCGCAGATGATCGCAATCTGGATGTGCCAGGTTCATTTAAATCTGCATCACTATTTTTAAAAATTGATTGTAAACTACTGGCGCGAGTATAATTTTTCCTACATGTTTTATGCAGCACGATTTTTCAAGGCCTTCAATTTTTTTCCAGTGATTGTCATTTCTTGTTTTACTTGCATTAATAAGTGTTTCGAGTCCCTTTGATTTAATGCATACAATACTATTGTCGTTCAAATGATCGACGTTGCACAAAATACACGAATTGGCTTCCATATTATTTTAAAAGTATTTATTAGAAACGCAACAAATTATGAAAGGGCACTGATCACGTAACCGCGTACTTGAATGTAAACTCTAGACAATACCCACCACCCGTCAATAGGCACGTGTACTCCTCTTTAAGCGATTGCGTTTTTCGGAAAGTTCCTGCACTGCTACGGCAGTGGGGACTTTTAGGATGTTACTGTACAGGAAAAATAGCATCAAAACAGGTGATAATTTGCGTTACTAACGATATATACACGAAGTTTTTAGTTTAGTTTATTTTCCTTTCTTTTGTTTTGCTTCATTTATTATTTGGAACAAAATAAGTTATGAAAAGTTATACACCGTTTATTTCGCATTTTAATTCTGCTCAAGTTTCTTGTCTTGTGAAATTTTTATAAACCTAACCGTTTACCAAATAATCTTGAAAAACTGTAAAATTCAAAATGGCGGCCGAATTTTGGTGGGTTCCGGCAGCCCTACATTTAGGGCTGCCGGAATTCACCAAATTTTGGGGACTTTTAGTATGTTATCAATAAGGCGTTCCTGAACACATTTCCACTCAGAACAGCTTTATGTAAATTTGTCCGAATTATCACCTGTTTTGATACTAATTTCCCTGTACTACTTTTCGTTTTGTAGTTCTCATGTTTACTGTTTTCTTCTTGTTGAATTTCTTGTAATGGAGTTGTCATTGAGCACCTGGCGAATATTTGGATGTAAACTAATACTCTCTTCTAAAAGTGCATTAATGTCATCACTTTTGTGATTCGTGTCTGTCAGTTTTCTTTTAATTTTTGATTTGTCGCCATTTTAATGGGTTCTGGTCGTTCTGGATAGAGTAAATGTTTTTTAAAAACGGAAGACAAATCTTCTGCTTTTCGTTTTGTATTGTTCTCATTTTTACTATTTTCTTCTAGTTGAATTTCTTGTAATGGAGTTTGCTCGTTGTTATTGAGCACCTGACGAATATTTGGATGTAAACTAATACTCTCTTCTAAAAGTGCAATAATTTCATCACTTTTGTGATTCGTGTCTGATCTATCATTGTCTTCAATATCCTGCGGAGGAATATGTACACTCGCTAAAAGAGTACTATTCATTTCTTGATTTTCTACGTAAATTTCATCTATTGAGAGAATGGACACATTTTCTAAGGGTATAATTTCACCAACTTCTAACGGTCTATTATTTTGGTTTTTAAGAACTGTAATTTCATTGAAAATAACGTCAACATTGATTCCATGAGTTTGTAATTTTGGGCATAGTTTATTAAGAACCATTTCTGTTGATTTGAAGTCGGTATAACTAAGTTCATCATTCTCCCTACTATCACGTGCATTTTGAGATTCCAATATATTTTTAACACATTTTTTGTAATCCACCTGGTCAGGGTCTAATGGGTACAGGCCACACTTCCTGAACCTGTTTATTATATGACTGGACATATCATTAGCCGACAGTGACTCCTGAAATACCTTACAAAAATTCATTTTGTTGACACATTTATTGATATTTTCAGGTCTGTTTTGCCAGTTTCTCACCGTTTTCTTCCACTCAGTTTTTAGTGGCTTAAAACCGCTTACATCAGCCGGCTGTAGAGTGTGTAGTATTAGGGGGCAATGCGTAAAGAATAATGCCTCATTTTTCACAATATTTGCTCAGTGGCAACGTCATATGTGATCGATGTCCGTCTAGAAATAAAATTATTGGTTTTTTTATTTGATTTTCTTCGGGCCATTCATCAAAGTTATTAATAATATATTCATGAAAGACATCTCCCTTCATCCAACCACTATTAGTTTTTCCAAGAATCCAATTATCAGGCATATTCTGTACTAAAGTTCTAGGTGGCCTAATGTATGGAAATAGAGGAAAGTAGCCTATTATCGGATACTTTATTTTGAAAATTCGTAACTTTCAAAGTATTTAACTTTAGACGCTAATTTTCTGTAAATAGCATGCCTACAATGTCTATTTGCATTAGTAATCAATTAAGACAATAAACTCTGCAATCTTGCAAATTATGTATTATTAATTAGAAATCGGCGAACGGTAATTAAAAAAAAAGTGCTCCTAATACCGGATACTAGCTGATCTTAATATCGGATACTATCCGATAATTGGATAATAGGTGCAAAAACTTATTAAAGCATATCAAAAACAAAAATTTTATTTATTAGTAATAAACAAATAGATATAATACATAATTAACCATCCAAACATAATTCACATGTAAATGTGTTGTCGCCAGCCCTTGAGCACTCTTGGTGACACCACTTAAAGCATTTGGTGCACCGAATCCATTTCTCTCCACTCTTGTCTTATGAAAACAGGCTTGAGCAGTACAAACATTCTGCATCTTCGTTGTTGTCTTCATAGTCCTCATCGTCATCTGTATCCAGAAGAACCATTTCCTCACCCTCCTCATCACTAGATGAACTCTGGTTTTTAATTTTTTTCTTGTTCTTCAATTTTGCATTCTTCTTTGTTTCTTTCTCGGTATTCTTATCAGGTTTCTTCCCAGTTTTATTTACAATATTTTCTGTTTGTTTTGTCTTGGGCTGTTTTTTCTTTTTTATTGTTTCCAAACTTTGTTCCAATTGGGTTTTGTAAGGCGATCCTGTTATAAGAGCAGTCGCCCCACGCTTACCCCTTTTTCTGCTAGTGACTGGTGTTGAACAACTCGGCAAAGGGCTTATATCAAGAGCCCGTACAAAAGTCTGGGTAGTTGGTGTCTGTGGGTCATCGAGTTCTAGCAGTTGCTCATCTGGTTCTTCCTCGTCTCTTTCTGCTGTGGGCGAAGGGGTTCTTTCATGTTGTGCATGAATAGCAAAATCTTCATCCCGAAAAATATTTTTATTCAAAGGAATAATTCCACATTTTCTGAAACCATTCACCGCAACTTCGGCACTTGCAGCACGTAAATAAGCTTTCCCCATGATAGCTGATATTTGATATGCTGTAATAAGTCTTCCGGGATGATTTTTAAGCCAACATTCAATTTCTAACGCATAATATGTTTTAAATGGTGACATGAATGAAACGTCCAAGGGTTGCAGCTTATGTGTAGAGTGTGGGGGTAGGCACACTATGCCAATGTGATTGGCTCGTGCTTTGTTAATTAAGTCTATATTACGCGTATGTGAATAATGTCCATCTAGAATTACAACTACAGGATCGTCTTCACTTGGTTTTACATGTTGTATGAAGTGGTACAACCAGATAGTAAAAAGTTCCAGCTGTATCCACCCGGATGGGTGGCATTTGGCTATGCTACCTGGTGGAGCACCATCTAACAGTTCAGGTTTCATATTTTTTCTAGGAAACACCAACATGGGCGGTACGTATCCTCCAACTGCGTTCATGCATGTGACAACTGTTATAAGTGCTCCACGCTCTGCTGAAGTTAACGCACCAACCTGCTTTTTACCTTTCAGGCTTATGACCTTTGAATTCTTATGCTGAACTGAAGTAATACCTGTTTCATCAACATTATAAATTCTGGCGGGTTTGTGTTGTATTTTTTCTAGTTCAGATTCCACAATTTTATAGAATTCCTCACAGTTTTCTCTTGTGAACCCTTTTACTCTAGCTGCAGATATCCCTTGCGGCTTTCTAAATGTAATATTAGAATGTCTTTTTAAAAATCCCTTTAACCATTTTTTTTGCCAGCTGCTGCTTTGTTATTGGAAAAGGGATGTTTTAGTCCATTGTGTATAGCCACTTGAAACGCCATCCTACGAATATCAGATGCAGTCAAACCAAAAAATCGTTTCTCCATTTCGAGACAGTAGTTCATTAAGTCATTTTCCACTTCCTTAGGTAATGCGGACTTTCGACCCAAATTCGTCTTCAGGAGTTCATCAATAGGCGTCTACCACTCACGATTAATGATTAATACCTTTTGCAGTTACTTCTTTTATATTTACATTAACAGCAAACATTAAACAAACCTGCATTCAATATTCAGCAGATCTGCAATGACCCCAATTTAGGGGAATTACAATTACATTTCTTTTATGGAGTTTGTTATGTCTACGGCGCTCGCTCACTCCTGTCTTAGAACGTGACAATTTAGAAAATTTAAATAATGCAAGTCAGCCCAAATCATATTCAGGTAAATTTGGGATTTTTAGGACAGTGAAGTAGTTTTGAGGACAATTTTAGGATAATTGACGTTTTCTCGCAAATTTTAGGATTTTTAGGACGAGTGGGATCCCTGTAGCTGTGTCATAGCGAAAGTTCTGGCTGTCGCTAATAAATTATGTGTCTCTGAAGGCTACTCGCTGCTTAAAATTTTTCTCAAAAACCACTAAATTTGGGTTTTCTTGCTTTTTAGTGTGTATGAATCTGTTGACTACTACAATTTCTTCTGATGATGGAAGTTGGATACCCAGAGTTTGTAAATACTTAACTTTATCTAAATCAATATACTCATTTTCAGCACTAGAAACTGCAATTAGGAGTCTATCATTTTCTATGATTCTTCTTTCCATTTCACTCAAGATAACATCAAGTGTTATAAAATATTGCTTTGAAATGTTGGTCGGTTTGATTTTGATCCACATATTCTGACCTTTCTGCAATTTTATCTAAAATTATATATCCAGTCAACATTGTGTTTGTCTTTCTTTGCCTTTTGTTGGGAATTTCCTCTTCGAAAATATTAAAATCTGTACGGATTTTAGTTATAATTTCTTCATAATCGTTACCATTTCGAAAGGAATTGAGGGAATCCACCACAGAATTTAAGATAGCGGCAGAGTCTTTTAAACTCGCTTCGTGTGCCTGAAGTAATTTGTCAGCAGGCTCAATAATTTCTATTCTTTTCACAAGAAGAAGAATCGTCGCTTGCATCTATATTTTTTAATGTGTGCAGAAATTGTCTGTCAACCTCCGATAATTCGGACTGCTTTCTTTTTTTTGCAGAGGTCCCTGAAGAAGTTGGCGATCTTGAAAAAGATAACACTTCAGGTTGTCGTAAAAAAGCAATTATAGAGTTTGATCGGTTACCATTTCTTGTATCATTACCTTCCAATGACCCACTAGGGGATGCCAAACAGGAATTAATTTTTACATTTGAAGTGGTCTCGTTCTTCAAACTGTCGTCCAAAAATCTTAGCAGCAGATAATTTTTATGGTGATCAATTAGCTTTTCTGCCTGTAATTGTGCAACATTTGACGAACCTGATGCTATTTTTTTTCCTACATTTCCCTTTGCTCGAATGTAACTATCGCGAATATTTTTCCATTTTTTCGCCAAGTCTACTGTTGACATACCTGTACCCAACTCCTTCTTCATTTCCCCCCACAGTTTCTTTTTTTTTAATTTACTTCGCTCAATGAGTGGCAAAGTAAAATCAAATAAAGCCGGTCTAGCTGCAACCAGTGCAATCAACATCTCGTCAAAATCATCACCATCTAATTCTTCATCATCTGTGGGTAAAGCGAGTAATTTATTGGAATTCGTCACAGACGATAAAATATTTCCCTTATTAATTGCCAAGGGCATAGGTGCAGCAGCTGAACCTGAAGGAACAACTCTCAGGATGTTTAACGAGTTGGCCGTTGTGGTGCGCCCGTAAAATATACTCTACTGCATATTCGTCATCTACAAATTTAAAATATGCAGGATATGAAAAATTTCTTTACCGGACATTAGTTTAACTTACCACTTTGTAGTTTCACAGATTCTTCTACTGTTTAATTAATTTCTATATTTACATTATTTACAGAAAATATTATGCTATCCATTATATCAAAATACGGCACAAACTGTGTACAGCACAAAATCGTGATTAAATTGTTTATATTCTTTGGTTAAACTTAAAATCAAATTTAATCTTAAAATCTAACCTCATACATGCGAATAAAAAAAGACAACTAGCGCGAATGTAAGAGAGACTACACTATTTCTGTCGCCAGAAGTTGGAATAGAACCAACTTTCAGCGACAAGTAAATATACACAGATACTTTTTTCTGATTGGTTAGTCAAACTGTCGCGACATCTATTTCCTCAAAATCCTCAGTTTCGCTTTCCTCACTCTCCAAACAATAGGGCTCGCCATCATCGCTATCTTCTTCATGAATCCGCTCGAGTTCCTTATTACTCAAAGGACGTTTTCTGTCATTCATGATACCTTTTGTAATGTCCGAATCACAAACAGATTACACAAGAAATTCAAGTAGCACCGGTAAACACAAACGTAAAATTTTTAACATAAACAACAAGGTGGCGTCGTATACGGCCGGATCTGTTTGGAATTCGCAGATAAAACTAATTTTAACAGCAACAACCGGATACACAAGTGCTACTAACGGCAGGAAAGGTACTGAAAAGCCTAAGCGTTTACGAAAAACTAGAGGGGCGCAATGCGCGGTTGAAATTCTTGCCGGTCGCCCGCGACGCCACCTTGTGGTTCTAGGGTTAAATTGGCTAAAATAAAGATAATTTACAAATTATATTTTGTAACGTTTGTCCTATGCGTGGGTCCTTGGAACCGAGATTTGTTATAAACAAAAAACGCAACTGCACTTTACAGCGATCGGTGGCACTACTGAGCTTCATTTGACAGTATATGAAAATACGTGGACGCGTAGCGCCCTCACTCGTACGTCAATCAAGTTATTCAAAAAAATAAAAGAGCTTGGGTTAAGAGATACGAAGTTGGTTAAATTAGAGAAAATATGCGCAAATGTATGCCCTTTCCGAAAATGTATTCACTTTCAAGATATATGCAAGCAGTTCTGAAATATCCTGAAAAAGCTGAATTTCTCTTTTTTGAAAATCACGAATAAGTATTTTATTATTAAGGTTATGCAATTGAAACTTACATAAGCGGACACGAGGAATTCAATTCTGGCATACATTTGCGCATCTTTTCTCGAATTTAACCAACTTCGTATCTCTTCAGTCCTCATGTACATCATCTTATCTTGGACAGTCTGTATTTACATACAAGCAATGCAAAATAGATTGTGGGAGATTGTTGGTAACTATTTTGTAGGTTTGTTTCTCTTTAGCTTAGCCAAATACATTGTGTGTGCTTGTAACTTTATAGGATCTACAAATATGTCATTTGGATTTGACTTTACAAACTTTATAAATTTTTGGTCTTTCCATTGTAAAACCTTATTGACACCTTTGCACCAAAAATGTAAAATACATGTTATAATTGCTTGAGCAGCTAAATCACCTGTTTGTTGGTGGATTGGGCAATTAAAGATGTTAAAGTTAATTTCGCTTGTAAGAGTAATCTTTACCAACTTTGACAAATTTGCTTTAACACAATATCTTGGAAGCCGAAAAGAGTCGCGGCAGTGACTGGCTTGTTACAAAATATAAATAACTACCAGGTTTAATCAGAGTTGGCCGACTGTATTGTCGTGCCCCAATTAAATCAACTTCTACATCCCCATCAAAATGCAGTAGTTCGTACTTACAATTTGAACATTGTTTAGTCGACTTTAATATATTTTTTTGCTACATAAGCTATTGTCGACTTGACATCTCTGCTTTTCTTAACAATGGAAATACAGTCGAACCTCTTTAAGTCGAAGTGGTAGGGAGAAGGAAAAAAATTCGAGGTATCGAAAATTCGACTTATCGAATTTTATAAAAAATTAAATACAGAATATGTATTTTCTAGAACGTAAATGATTTTATTGTAAAAAAGGAATAGAAAAATAGATACTACTACTATGTACATGATACATATTTTTCCACTGTATCTTTAGGCACAACATTTTCTACCATCCCATAATGCCTACTGCTAGAAGGTTAAACCACAGAAACTAATTCACCAGTTAAAAAACATTTTAAATTATCTAATGCACCTATGTTGAAATCGTGTTCACAATTTGCTCCGGGTGAGTGGCTAGCCTAACCTATTAAAGGTATAAACTTTCTACTATTTTTTTTTGTAAATTAACCAGGGGCGGCGCGAATGGGGGTTATCATTTTTTTCTTTTAACCCGTTTTTCTTAACCTTTTGTTTTTTGCCATTTTAGTTTAGAGATTTGTATTCCCTGTTGCCTAATTAACAAAAAAGGTACTCTTGTTTCAACTCGCCTGGACTAACCGTTTCCTATAAAATGCAGGTTTTCTATTCAGCCAAAATCAATTTAGAATGCTAGACTTGTATGTAAATTAATTTATTGAAAACTAAATTAAACAAAAATAGTTACAGTAAGTGTTCGAACTGTTCTCCGTTGGTTCGAACACATGCTTCAGCACGCCTTCGCAAAGATTTACTAACTCGTGCAAAAACTCCCAGCTGCAAGCGTATCTGATTGGCCGCATTTTGGATATTTTCCCAAAGTTCTTCGACGGTATCGACATTATGTCTGTAAACTGCAGTTTTCATGGCACCCCAGAAAAAGTAATCTAAAGGATTCATATCCGGTGATCTTGGGGGCCATCTTTCCGGTGCATCATTACCCCGTTCTATCCAGCGCCCAGGAAATTCTTCGTGTAACCATGTTCGTACGTCAACGGAAAAATGGGGAGGAGCCCCATCATGTAGAAACCACATTCTGTTCCTTCGTTGCAACGGTACATCCTCCAACAAACCCGGTAGATCATTCTGGAGAAAATTCAGATAACTATGTCCTGTTAAGCGCTGGGGTAAACGAAATGGTCCAATAAGATGGTCCCCCACAATACCGGCCTAAACATTTATCGAGAACTTCCTCTGATTGTTCCCAACCCGTATAGTATAGGGATTTACATACGTCCAGTGATGTTCATTATGGAAATTAAAAACCCCATCACGAGTAAACTGCGCCTCATCTGTTGTCAACAAATCCAGTAAAAAATCTGGGTTATTGCCGTGTTGTTGCAATATCCATCTACTAAACTGAAGTCTAGCAATCGTATCGGCAGGATAGATTGAATGGACTTTTTGATAATGGTAGGGATAAAGTTGTTGTTCTTTAAGTGTTCGATGAACGACGTCTTTAGAAGTTCCAAGTCTGTTTGCTAGTCTTCTAACACTCACACCGGGTTCTTCTTCCACAGCAATCAAAATATTCTCGTTCATTCCTGCCGTACGAACAGTACGGCTACGGCCTCCTTCATTAGGTTTTGGGACAAGCGCTCCAGTTGTGCGTGCCCGCCGATCCACAGCAATGAACGTTCTTCTATTGGGAAGCCGCCGATTGGGATAAATTTCTGAGTAGCGTTCAACCGCTCGAGCACTGTTCCCTAAACATTCTCCCAATACTAAATGCATATCTGCATATTCTTCAAAAGTGTAGGTCACAGCCATACTCGAAACAATACTCAATGACAATACTATTTAAAATTAAACAAAATTTATTTGATAATAAACGAAAACGAAAGAAAGTATCCTTGCAGATGTTTCTGTCATGTGTGCCTAATAATTTTTATTGATATGAATTTAAAATCGGAAATACTGGATTTTACATTCGGACAAACAGAAAACCTGCATTTTATAGGAAACGGTTAGTCCAGGCGAGTTGAAACAAGAGTACCTTTTTTTGTTAATTAGGCAACAGGGAATACAAATCTCTAAACTAAAATGGCAAAAAACAAAAGGTTAAGAAAAACGGGTTAAAAGAAAAAAATGATAACCCCCATTCCTTGCCGCCCCTGGTTAATTTACAAAAAAAAAATAGTAGAAAGTTTATACCTTTAATAGGTTAGGCTGCCTGCAAAATTTCGATTTTTTTTTATCTCAAACCGTTTTTAAAATGTAATTGTTTTCCGTTTTTTCAACACCATTTTCAAAGACGTGTAGCTTCCTTATGCTGCGGTTTAGGACAAAATTTTTATAGACATTTTCGACTTATTTTTGCGTCAGGAAGCGGTTGGTAAATTTATGGTACTAGGTTTAGAGACACCCTACCCTGTATTGTAACAAAGGCAACCAATAAGTTTCTGACGCATTTAAGGTAAAAAACATTGTCGACTTACCTAATTGTCTCATCATAGTAAATAAGTCTCGTTTACGAGTATATCAGTACTGAACAGAATTAGGAATGTGGCGCATAAACGATTCATTGCATTCCGAAGTTTCTTTAATGAACTGCCGGTTCTCGATGTCACTTCTAGTATAATTATGAACGTTAGAAGTATTCGCTTCGAACATAATATTTACCGTAAACTCCCGTGGTTGATCGAAATAAATCATAGGAAAAGACAATTCTTCAGTTTGTGTAATGTAGTTTATTTGTTTTAACCTTTCTAATGATGGAACCTA
Organism: Hemicrepidius hirtus; assembly: GCA_963082805.1. Lineage (NCBI taxonomy): Eukaryota > Metazoa > Arthropoda > Insecta > Coleoptera > Elateridae > Hemicrepidius > Hemicrepidius hirtus. The sequence continues at coordinate 29,055,773 of OY720161.1, read as the reverse complement.
ACAGACAATATAATGACTCTTTTTCCTCCAGACTAATGGTTCTATAGTAGAATCGAGCTTTGAGAAAGATTCAAAATCGATGTCATCATCAAGTTTTTCCACAGACAGAAAATCTACCAACGGAGTATCGTCTGTTACACCATAATTTCCATGCTTTTGTTGCATAAAATATTGTGATACCGTAATTAATCTAAGTACAGTTTTAAACTCTTTTACATTTGGGACAGGACTGCAAGATCGAATGTTAAAAAATAAATTTTTAATGGCATCTTGTATAAATCTACTTAATAATACATATTTGATATTTTCACAATTTAAAAATTTATCTTGCCGGTCCAAAACACCTTTCATGGATAACAACAAGTCTGTTTGTAAAGGTTTCCAATAGCATTTTGGTCCAATGCGCATGTCGTAATGTCAAGAATTTCCCTAAGTAAACTAACTGCTGCATTGTATTCTTCAACGTTATTTTGATTAAAACCAAGTTTTATAGTCCTGGAGATTATAATATTTTACCATTCATGAATATTAATCAAGAACCATGCAGTTGTCATGTGTTCTTCTGGTATATTTCCTTTTCCAATGTAATATTTGATCACTGCAGACATATCATGGTTTAAAATTGCCATAGCACCTTGTGATTTCATTTTGTCATAATGATTTGGTTGTATGTGAACTTCTTTTAAATAAGGAGCAATTTTTGAAACTTTCTTGTCCTCTGCTATGACAGTTTTTACAGACTCAATACTAATTTTATTTAATAGTAAATTATATTTTTTCACAATTTCGTCGGATAAATTAAATATATGTCCTTCAGTTAATGCCACTCTAATGTTTTTATATACATGTGTTGCATCTGGCAGAAAATACACTTTTTTTTGTGTGTGATTTTCATCGATTCAGTATTCTTGAAAATTATTCATTTAAGTAAACCTACCAGCTATAATTTTATACAAATGCCACACAGCTTGATTTTGTGGTCCCATATCTAATATCACTACTGCACATACATCTAATTTAATTAAATGCATTTTTTAATTATATACGAAATTGTTTTATCTGCTTCTCGTGCATCGTCGGAGCTTCCTGTAAATTGATAGCTTATAATTTGTTTCCACCTTGTTGTTACACCTACTAACATAAACACAAGTGCATGGTTTGTAAATTCTTCTGTTGTGTTGCCATCAGAAGACTTCATTGTTGGTTTGCATATAGTAGTAAAATTTAATTTTAGTGTAAGTTTTAATAGAATAATAGTGGTTTTATTGTACTATATAACTGTTGTATGAATAAATATGTACCTATTATTTCGCCACTATTATTATTTATTTATTTATTTATTTATTTATTTATTATTACCCAAACAGGTCCAAGAGCCTTTTTATATGGGAAAAGTATATGTATATACACAAAAATTATAGTATAGCACTCTTTAGAAATAAAATGATAAAAAAAATCAGAAAAAATTAAAACACAATTTACCTATAATTTATCTTAAATAAACTAGGACTAGTACAAAGTTCTAAGTTGCAGATGAATATCTGACTGGGACAAAGTTGCTTCAAGATCAACATAATATTAAATTACTCGAAAGTGGTTTTTGAGTATTCTCAAAACTTCATTATACGGTGCTGACAAATCGAGATCACCCAACAGATATAAATTATTTACTATTTTTAGCATGCTTACAACTGGAGTTCTAACATTTTCGGTGTAAAACAAACTATCAGACCTCATTGGTCTAGCAGGCACTTTGAGTTTTAACAATGACAAAAGTTTACTATCGACAATCTTATTATTCCATAGTTTATAACAGAACATTACAGAGTTTATTTGTCTACGGTTATCCAGAGTTATTAAATTAAATTCACTACGTAAATTTTGAGACCGAATGGTGTTGTAATCCGGGAATTGATTATGTTTTTTAAGATACAGGTATCGGAGTAATTTATTCTGTACTTTTTCCACTTCGTATAAGTGTGATTGGGGCTGTTCACCCCAAACCAATGAAGCATATTCTAATTTGGACCGAACCAGGGTACAGTACAGGATCTTTACCGGTTCAATACTCCTAAAAGATTTTGTTTGTCTCATCATAAACCCTAGCATGCGATATGCCTCTGCTGTAATGCGGTTTATATGGGATTTATAATCTAGTTTCGTATTATAGCTTATACCCAGATCTTTTACTTTTTCAACCCGCTTTAAGGTTATATTATTCATTGTGTAATCAATTATAATGGGGTTTGCTTTTCTCGAGAAAGACATGACAAGACATTTTGATATATTTAGTTGTAATTTATTTTGTATGCTCCAGTTGTGTATATTGTTTATGTCATTTTGCAATTTTTGTGTGTCTTCATGGGACGTAATCGTAAAATGAAATTTTGCATCATCAGCAAATAATAAGCAATTCGCGTGATTCAATACATCTGGTAAATCATTTATAAAAATCAAAAATAGCAAAGGGCCAAGGTTAGAGCCTTGAGGGACTCCCGAGTTTGCTTTGAATTTACCTGACGTATTTCCATCATGCCTTACTATAAAATGCCTATTTTTCAAGTACCTAACAAAGCATTAATGTAGGATGCGATAGACCCAGATGATAAAGTTTCTTAATTAAGACGTCGTGATCCACCCTGTCGAAAGCCTTTTGAAAGTCTGTATATAATACATCAGTTTGCAATTTGTTTTCCATAGCATGTTTAATGTCATAATTAAAAAGGAGGGAATTTGTAACAGTAGACTTTTTTGGAACAAAACTGTGTTGTGTTTCTGTTATAAATTTTTGAAAGTGCATTTGCAGTTTTTCATAAATTATGTTTTCAAGTATTTTTACAGGTGCACAAAGTACTGCTATTGGTCTGTAATTTTGAATATTAGCTTTACTACCAGATTTAAAAATTGGTGTTACTGCTACTTCTTTCCAAATATTGGGAAATGTACTGGATTGTATGACTAAATTAAATAAGTATATGAGAGGTTGCTGTAACCATTCTGCACATCCCTTTATTATGTAGGGTGGAATATCATCAACTCCTGCCGATTTTTTGGGTTTTAGTTTTTTAATTGCCTTTTTATAATCTTCTGTGGTAATTTGGTTGATATGGAAGATATCAAAACCTGGATTATTTGCCTCTCCTAAGCTAGCATCATACGATGAGGGTTGTGGAGCATAAATTGAAAAGAAGTACTCTGCAAACGCCTGTGCAGCTTCACTACTGGGTATTCTCCGCTCGTTAAAGTTCATTTCACTACCCGGCTCCCCTGTCCTACGTTTTTTACTAATATAACTCCAGAAATTTTGTATATTATTTTTTACACTATGTTCTACGTTTATTATATAATTCATATGGGCGCGGGAAATGAGACGTTTTAGGTCCTTATCCAGGTCAATTATCAAATTGATATCCAAGTTTTATGGCCATTTTATCTAATAATAATACATCATGCCTTTCTTCTGGCAACAAGTATTCAACCTTTACTTCCAATAAATTCAAAATTTCTTCATGTATTACCGGCATATCTTAAAGGACTGAATTCTTTTTTGCAGTGTTCTATTGCATGGAATAGGAAGATGCTGCCTTCGTAGTTCATTGTACCCATTTGTGCCACTTGTGAAATACAACTTGAGGAATTTGGGAATGCTCGTATTTTACCATTTTATTCCTCTATTTAATAGTTCTATCTGTTACTTTCCTTGCGTTTTCAGCTAGTATAGCATTTATTTTGGTTAATCCTTGTAGTTGTCTCTGTGCAGCTTGTAACCGATTTTGTAAGGTTTTTATTATTCGCTGACAATCTTTTTGGTCATGCATTGCAGGATTGGTATGCTCTTGAATTATAGGATTATCGGATACTGGTGTGGGGTTCTTCAAGTAAGGAAAATGGGATTTATTTAATTATATCTTCACTTATATATCAAAAATTATTTGATTTTAACATACCACACAAAGAACACACACGTTGTTATAAATTAAGGTACTGTTATCTCGCAGCGGGCGTGGCAACAATATTTCAATGACAACCCCGGTAGCTAGGGTTGTATCGAAGAGACAGCTTGGAGTTGATGGATTGAAGTTGAAGAGTTGCTGGCTGTGGACTCGGAACATCTTAGTTGGATTGGGATTGGGGTGGAGTATTTATACTAAAACGTGGACCTTGGGATTTGTTCTAGAATAAGGGTGTGAACTTGTGAGGGAGCGTTTGAGTGGTTGGAATTTGGGGTGACTAATTGTTGGAATTGTTCTAGAACAATTCGTTCTAGTATGTAGGAAAGAGGTGTGGCCTGTTGGAACAAGGATATCACTCGTTCTATTGGCGGTGCGTGTGGTTTAAGTGGGTCGCAGAATTTCAGTCTCGTGCAGATCGGTAACAATCCTCCCCGCTTTGAAGACTGAAATTTGCGACGGGGTTGTTAGGGGGTGGTTGAGCTGTCTCGACGTATCTTTATTTTACAAGTAACTGGAGGTATACAATACACAAATATAAAGAATGGTAATTGCAGGTGTACAATATACAAATATAAAGAATGGTGAGAACACCAAGTGTGTCCCTAACATTAATGTCTTATTGTTCGTGTTTTCGACGACGGGGCGGAGCTAGTCTTAAGTTATCCGCGTGCACTTTCACTCGCTGTCGGCCCTTACGCACCCAGAAGGTTGTAGGGCCCGCTTTTTGCTGAATCCTATGGGGACCGCCCCACCGCACACCGAAAGGGGAATGAACAAACTCTTGCACTAACACCGCGTCACCCACGGCGAAACTAGGTTCGGGTCTAGGTGGTTGGTTGCGTCGTCGGACGTACCGGGTCTGGTGTTGGCGTGCTGTTTGCTGCCGGGCCTCGGGCTCGGTGTTGCGTGGTTCTTCGGGGGCTCTCCAGGCCCCAGGGTGTTGGATGTCGTAGCCAAGGAGTAACCGGCTCGGGGTTTGTCCTGTAGCTGCATTGCGGCGTCTTCGGAGGCTGAACACGGTGATGGACAGTTGCTCGTCCCACTGGTTGGGGTTCTTGTTCTGGAGGCGCAGTCGGAGACCCTTCTTCAGTTCTTGGTTCCGGCGCTCCGTCGGATTCGCTTGCGGGTGGTAAATGGGCGTGGTCCAGTGCAGGACCTGCCAATTACGGCAGAAGTTAGCGAATCGGTTGCTAGTGAACTGAACGCCGTTGTCGGTGAGCATCACCTTCGGGTATCCCCATCTGTGGAAGACTTCTCGCTCCAGGAGTCTCACGATGGGCTCGGTCTCAGAGTTGGCCATGGGGAAGGCTTCTACCCAACGAGTGAACAGGTCCGTTACCACCAAGATAAAGCGGTTACCGGTGGCGGTTTCTTCATACGGGCCCATAATATCGCAGGCAATCGTCTCCCATGGTCGCGTTGGTTCTCTGGGGCGTTGGGGGGCTGCTGGATGCGGGGGCTTCCGTTTGTACTGAGCACACAATAGGCACTCGCGGACGTAGGTCGCTACATCCGGCTTTATCGTGGGCCAGTAGTATTGCGCGGCGATGGCTCGCGCAGTTTCTTCAGCCCCGGGCTGTCCAGCGAGGCGGGAATCGTGGTACTCGTAGAGCACTCGTAGTCGTATGGCTTCGGGAACGACTAGGTGGTCACCGTCGTCTCCTCGGTGGTGGAGGGAATCTTCTCGAGCTCGGAATGACATCAAGAACGCCTCCTGCCATGGTTGGAGTTCTTCTTGATGCTGGAGGTCATCCCAAAGGGTGATTTTGCGTTGGACGTCGACGTCGTGCCGCTGTGCCTCTCGTACCTCGTCAGCGAGGGCGCGTAACTCTAGCGGGCACACACAAGCAGGTTCACTGCTGGTGTTGGGGGACTGGGGTGGCAGTAGGGGCTCGCAGTTCTCCAAGTCGAGGCCGACGTCGACGGGGTCGGGATTTCGTGAGAGGTGATCTGGCAGTTCGTTGTTCTTGGCGGGGCAGTGCTCCAGCTTATAATTGTACTGCTGTAGGAGCAAGGCCCACCGGGCGAGCTTCGTCTTGCTTTCCTTCATGGTGTTGAGCCAAGTTAACGTTTTGCTGTCAGTCCGGAGGGTGAATCGTTTGTCTTCTAGGTACGAATCGTGTCCTTGGACGTCTAGAGAGGGCCAATGTTGTCCTGAAGTGCAGGAGCGATTGGTCCAGGCGTCAGCGGGTCGTGACCTTGGATAGCTGTCGGTGGTGGAGCTGGTAGGCGACTACCGGTAAGTCTTCTTCGTCGGAAGAAGAATGCCCCACGTTGGGCGCCAAATTGTTACCTCGAAGCGGGCGTGGCAACAATATTTCAATGACAACCCCGGTAGCTAGGGTTGTATCGAAGAGACAGCTTGGAGTTGATGGATTGAAGTTGAAGAGTTGCTGACTGTGGACTCGGAACATCTTAGTTGGATTGGGATTGGGGTGGAGTATTTACACTAAAACGTGGACCTTGGTATTTGTTCTAGAATAAGGGTGTGAACGTGTGAGGGAGCGTTTGAGTGGTTGGAATTTGGGGTGACTAATTGTTTGAATTGTTCTAGAACAATTCGTTCTAGTATGTAGGAAAGAGGTGTGGCCTGTTGGAACAAGGATATCACTCGTTCTATTGGCGGTGCGTGTGGTTTGAGTGGGTCGCAGAATTTCAGTCTCGTGCAGATCGGTAACAGTACCTAGCTGAAAACACTTACTAGAACACAATCACTTATTGACATCTAATAACACAATTGTAACATCGCCCCTCACTTAGAGCCGCCTATGTCCGGTAGCACGTCGCTGCTGTGTGTGTGTTCCCGCGAAAAGTTAGTTGCAGTAATGCAGTCAAGCCAAGTGCACCTATGTTTTCCGGTGCACCCGAACGAAATAATCGCGCCCCGTAATCCCACACCCGAATTGCGGATGAAAAATTTTAAGTAGCTTTCTAATCTTAATACCTACCTGAATTGCGGACAAACTAAGATGATTAAAATAGAAGGGGCTCTTGACTTAATAGCTACTTATTGAACACCAGAATAAAAATGCAACAAATACTTGGTTTATAAGCCTTTAATTATTAAACCTGCACCCTACATATTTGTGATAAAAATTAAAAAAATTTACAATATAATCATAATAAAATCATGCTAAATTTGTACGAAACACACTTTACAAAATCATATCTAGATATTTCATTCATTTCCAATTGTATAAGTTTCGAATTTATAAATTTTTGTCTATTCAACACTTCTTTTCGTATATACCGCTTCTCATTATTAGCTATTGCATTAATTTTTATGTAGGAATCAATCTGCATATCAGTCACGGATTTTAGAAATATATGAATATTGGGATGAGGCGAACCACAATAATTGTTAAATTTTGAATGAAATGATTCGCATGTGTTGGTCGTTCTCGCAACGGAAGCTGTCTTCGCCGCCCATACCTCTGGTGGAAAAGTGGCGTTGTCGTCTATATAATTTTCCACTAAATAATTTGCCAATTGTTCCACCTTTTCTTCGTTTGGTTTTTCAGGCATAAAATCCTCCACAAATGAATCTCCAACTTCGCGTGGAGATAAAAACGCTAAACCAAAAAGATGGCGCAGCCATTTTCCAGTATTGGATCCAACATCTTTGTACTCCTTACTAAGTCCAACCTGTTGAATTTTTCGCCACCTACAAAATAAATTATCTTAGTACATTATTTAAACAAACAAAATTATTTACTTACCAAGATTGGGCCAAATGAAATCTACATCCAAGAATTTGAACCCCCGGAAAAACTTCTAAGACGCTGGAGTGTATAGCTTGCTCGAAATCAATCACCACATGTTTTGGATTTATGGTATAGGTAACCCAAATCGTTACATTTTTTCTTTATTAGTGTAAACATTTTTGTATAAGTTTTTTTGCTCTTATCATTTAATAAACAAAATGCGACGGGAACGTAGCACTCATTTCTATACGCATGGAGGGTAAACATTTGCACAAAAAACTTGGCGCAAAAGTCAAATGTACCATCCACATATAATGTGTCGTGTTGACACATAAATTCAACATTCGTTTTGCACGAAAATACGACAATATTCGAATTTATATCATTCATTAAAAGGAAAGGCTCGTCTTTAGTGGTTAGGATATCAACCCCATTTAAAAATTCCTGAGCTTCTTGTGTCGACTTTGGCAATTTAGGAACATTTTTTAATTTTGTACGATTTATCTTATTTCTAATATAACGCACATCTGTGGGCGTTAATGTATTTAAAGTTTCTTGCTGCTCATTTATTTGTTTATGAATTAATTTAGAAGGTTGTACTGAATGATCATCATTTGCCTTTCGTTTAACAGAGTTATTCAGTTTTTGTCTATTTAAAAGACCTGCACTCCACTCATGATTATGATGACCAGTCTTTTTTGAAAACACTATATTTTCGCCTATTGTATATAACTTAGCTTTGCAAATTTTTTTCGTGCAACACCATAACACTTCACCGCTTTTGTTAAGTTCACGTTGCCGACGAAATTTATTCTCTTCGAAAACTATCAGAAGGTTACCCCGTTCACTCAACATTTGCGTAAATTCCATTGCTACGAAAGTATTGAACAGAAATGAAAAGTTATTGAATTTCAACTAACGAAGAAGCAAAATACCAGCCGTACTGACCAATGGATGGGAATGTACCTAAAATACACGAATGATACCTCTTAATGCTAATTACTTAACTTAAGATTTTGAAGAATTTGTCCGCAGTTCAGTACATGGATTAAAGGGCCTCAAAGTTATTTAGCAAGCTCATTAAATTTCGTCCGTAATTCGAATGCGCCCATGTTTTCATGCCATTCGTTTCTTTTAATTTTATATGCGTAGACTAGTTGAAGTTGCTAATAAAGCTCAGTTATGAATATGTTCGTGTTATTTATTTCACCCCCCCCCCCTGTGTTGTATCACGCTCTATTACAGCAGTTCTGAACCTTTGGTCTTTTGAGGACCCCTGTTCAAACAAGTATAGAAGGTGCGGATCCCCTGCCTGTTTTTATAATCGTAAACTCAACAACAAAATTAATAACTGACTAAGAGGTTGGCTGATTAAAAGGTTGTATTTTAAAAAAATAAGTTTGGCAGTTATTGAAATACAAAGGTGAATAAAAATATTTAATAACACAAATATTTAAACACGAAAAAGTGAAAAGTACATATACCTAAGTACTTATACTTAATATGAATGAGAAGGTTGGAGCTGCATCTCTGTAATTAGTTTGTCAATATTAGGATTAACATCGATCAACCGATGTTCAACCTGAGTTCTGATTCAATATTTTTCAAACGGTTTCTGTACTTATTTATATATTGCTATGCTAAGAGACTTTAAAAAGCCCCACGTTGGAATCCAAAAATAAATGCTATACTACTATACTAGACCTTAAAAAGGCCCACGTTGGTGTGTTAAAATAAATGCAATGATATGCTCGAAATTGTTGTCCTGAAACACACAATAAAAAAATTGTTGGGCGCCAGTATTCCTCTTTTGAATACAAAATACAAAAAAACAACTCTTTTTCCTCAGGGTCGTTTCAGGTTGTCGATGAATAGAGCTAGTTATGAAACACAGTAAAACTTTAAATAAAACCTCCTTCATTAACTGAACGAAAAACATAAATTTATTCAAACAAGCAAACAAATAAAAATTAACTATTTACGAATTAAACCAAATCATTCACACAAAAATTACACAAAATTGAACTGTCAATGACCAACAATAAAAACCCCCCCAAATAATTTACAAATTGTCACAAAGAAATAAATACACAAATTAAAATTAAACTTATCTTAGATAATCCTAAATCCGGTACTGAAGTTCGAAGCTATTCCAGACTTGCGCAAGTTAATTTCAAACTGAATTCCCACAAATTTGCAAATGGCTAACCAAATTGCAAAACGAAATTTATATCTTCATTTCACCACATTAAAACAGGTATGTTGCACTTTCAACACTTAATTTTCCATTTATAAACATTCAAACTTGAATATTATTGTAGAAACAAGGACCACCTTAACAACTTTCCAAGTTTTCCTTAAAATTTTGACTATAACCTCACATAGGTTCAAGAAGATATTAAAGAAAAAGCTCTCCTGTCTTCTGTGCTCTCCTATATTGTCACGAAGTGCCTAAAATAATTAATAACAATGATTGATGTAATTACTTACACAAAATCAATGTAGTTCAACATGTTAGTATCACGTGCTAAGCATACTAGAATCACATGTCAGATAACATTATCTCTGCACATGAAGATAAGGTTCTGCTTACTCGAACATATCAAGTTTCATGATCCACATGCATCCAAGGTTATTACCTTATTTGGTAATGCAACTCTTCTAGTGGCTGTAATTAGATATGCAATTCTGATGACTAAGAATATCAGGTTTCATGTGGGATCGGATGATACGCTCGTGCCGAGGTCATACAACCATATATGGACATGCAAACTAGTATATAAGCACAATGTTTCTCCATCCAAGGCAGTGTGCTCCAGATACAAGACAAGAACACTCTCCGTCAACAAGTTCTACAACCAAGCCAACTGGTTGGGCCCTTTGAGGCCCAAACTCTACATTTGAAGACTTAGAATCAATACAACAAGATAGACCTGGCCAGGGCTCAGTTAACAACTCTAAATAGAAGACTACAGAACACCCCTTCAACCAACCATAGTCTATTGGGCTCTTCTAACTGTACTTATGTAAGCTCACCTTGATGGTGCATATTATTCATCTTTGTAAACTTTAATTAAATATAGTTATGTAAAGTACTGACTTGTTTAGATCCAGACCAGTCACAATTTATAACGTGACATTTTGGTGGAGGTGCCGTTATCATTTTGAAATATTTTCAAAATGGGCGTTAAGTCCTTGTACGATGTCTGGATCTGAACAACTCAAAAAGAAAGGTAGTAAACCCCTTGTAACAAAAAATTCTGAATTATTGAAAAATACTTTAATAACTGCGTCAATTCCAAGTTATACATCTAATTTTGATTTTAAATAGTTCTCAAATATTAAATTGTGTTTTTGCTACGACTTTGAAAATGTACTCGTCACAATTTGAATTAAAAATAATAACTATTACGTGAAAATAAGGGGCCAACAGCAAGTTTAAAATATTATATATTTTTATTACGCGAAAATAGTTTGTGTAAATTACTGAGAAGTAATGTTTTTAGAAAATGCAACTCTAGTTGTACAGTTATGAATTAAATTTTAAAACCTTTTATTAAAAATGTTTTATCGAAGAAAATTTATCAGAATTGAACGACATATTTTACATAAATGCCAATGTTAAGAATAACAATATTGCTAAATTTCAAATAAATTTTATAACAATAATAGGAAAAGGATAAGAGTCAATAAGGCTGGAAAAGTGTGAAGTGGGGAAAGAAATTGTATGTGGGGAAGTAAATTTGTTTTTATCAGGATAGGAAGAACATAAGGAAGAAATAGGAAATACAGCTTGATACAAATATGTGATAGTAAAAGTTTAAAATAAAAAATGTTGCAAGCGGAAAGAATAATTACAGTAACGAAGGATAACTAAGTTCTGAATATTGAATAATAATATGAAAATAAAGCGTCGAATATAATAATGAGGGGGGGAAATCGTCGAATAAAACACTAAATAGAGTGATATGAATAATATGAGTTATATAATATGTCAAGTGACAAGGGGAAATAAGTAAATGAGGGTTGGGATTAATTTATTGAATAGGAGAATAAAGTTATCAACAATGAAAAATAATAAAAATGCATAAAATGCAACATTAATAAAAGAAATAGATATGAGTCACAAGTTTTGTAAAGATTAGTAAAAATGGGAAAGAGAGTATAAAAGCAATTAGAAACGAAAGGATGAGGAACTTAGATGGTTTTTCTAACAGAATCGGTCGAATAATTCAATTGAATGCTTTTAATTTTAACATTTTAAGTTAATTTTAATTTTCGTAGGTACATACTTGCTGTTTGTTTCTATTTAAAAAGAAAAAGTTATATGACATAAATTGCAAAAAGGAGTTTTACTTCAATACATAGGCGGCATATTTGAATTATTAAATTAAATTTCACTTTTCAAATTCTTGTAAGAACTGTAAATAGTTTGCAAACTAGAGCTACATAGAGTTAATTTAATCATGTCGATGTTAGTCACATTTATTGCAGATTAAAAAATATATATTTTGCAAATTGTATGAAATAAATATTGTAAATTATACGTACGGTTATCATAATAGCAACATTGAACTTGTAACATTTGCAGCACTGCACTGGCATAAAACAAGCAAAAACCGCTGAATTGCAAATGTATTTCTGCACTCGATGCAGCTGCAGTATCTATACGTTCAAGATAACTAACCTTGTAATGTTTTAATATGTAATAGTATAGTCATGAAATTTTATATACAGTTAGGGTACGCATTTGTACACACTATAGTCAATCATGTATACTGTATGTACAGATGTACGTAATTATCATTTAGCTGCCATGTCTTTGTAACAATATAACCAAGGAAATTTATCCTTGTAGAAAATGTTTCATTATAACTATTGCTTGTATACTTATATAGTAACTATGTTTGTCTATGTAACCATTAGGGGTGTGTTTTAAAATGTTATACCATCACTTCGTGACGTAGTATCTTTTCTTAAGCGATCATGCTTCTCGCTTAGTTAAGAGGGGGAGAAATGTCACGAAGTGCCTAAAATAATTAATAACAATGATTGATGTAATTACTTACACAAAATCAATGTAGTTCAACATGTTAGTATCACGTGCTAAGCATACTAGAATCACATGTCAGATAACATTATCTCTGCACATGAAGATAAGGTTCTGCTTACTCGAACATATCAAGTTTCATGATCCACATGCATCCAAGGTTATTACCTTATTTGGTAATGCAACTCTTCTAGTGGCTGTAATTAGATATGCAATTCTGATGACTAAGAATATCAGGTTTCATGTGGGATCGGATGATACGCTCGTGCCGAGGTCATACAACCATATATGGACATGCAAACTAGTATATAAGCACAATGTTTCTCCATCCAAGGCAGTGTGCTCCAGATACAAGACAAGAACACTCTCCGTCAACAAGTTCTACAACCAAGCCAACTGGTTGGGCCCTTTGAGGCCCAAACTCTACATTTGAAGACTTAGAATCAATACAACAAGATAGACCTGGCCAGGGCTCAGTTAACAACTCTAAATAGAAGACTACAGAACACCCCTTCAACCAACCATAGTCTATTGGGCTCTTCTAACTGTACTTATGTAAGCTCACCTTGATGGTGCATATTATTCATCTTTGTAAACTTTAATTAAATATAGTTATGTAAAGTACTGACTTGTTTAGATCCAGACCAGTCACAATTTATAACGTGACAATATATAACTTCTGCAAATTTTTGGACAAAAGAAGATCGTTGTCATGGTAAATTCAACAGTTAGTAATAAAACTAGGATATCACACCAAAAACAATTGCAAGTTAATCACTAGAATTAATTAACTTTTCTTTTTAATTATTCCATTCTGGCGCCTGAAAACTTCTTAAAACTTTCTTCATCTTATTGATCCATAAATTTTCCTCTTTCTTTTGATGTAGGATAAAGCTGATTTCGAAGCGAACACTTTTGCACACTTTTAACAATTTCACAAAATTTTTCCCTACTCTGTTCTTTTTGTTCAAAATCACTATGATAAACTTATAGCTCACAAACAACTACTCCTTTTTACATAACCATCTTAACATCTAATCAATTTTAAAACCCAATATTTAAATAAATACAAAACTTTTGACAGTTCCCGATTTATAAAAATATCCAGTCATTCATACTTTCACACCTTAATTCTAATTATACATAATTTATACAACAAAAATAACTATTTACAAAGATTATACATACTTGTTACCCCAATTACAATCATCAAAATCCATTAACCAGTTCAATATTTATGTTTTAATTTAACCGTTCTAATAAAATTGACTTTATAGGTTTTTAGCCATCTAAAGAAGAAGTTCTATCAATAATTGAAAAATTGAAATAGAATACAACCATCGACGAACTAAAATACACCACATATGGAAAAGAGTTAAATGAAAGAAAAATTAAATTTGAAAACTTGTATCGGAAATGATACTCGCAACCCTATTTTTTATTATTTTGTGTTTCATACTCAACAATATTACTAACCCACTAACTAACAGTATTTAATAGAATAAAACTACCATTATTAATCTTATCTTTTAATCTTATGTGATCATATCACAGCATTTTTTCCCCTTGTTTTATACAAAAGATTTTTCTGATAAATCTTTGTGGAAAACACCTCAATTCTGCTATCTCTTAATTAAAAAAATTATACTTATCTAACAACTAATTTACTATATTACAATATTTACTTTCTGAAAATATTTGTTTAAACTTTCCCCTACTTCCTTCTTCTCTTTACTTATCTAACAATTCCTTTTCCCCTCAGTTCTATTTGCTTCTATCCTCTATTCCTATCTTTACCAATCTACCCATATTGTGAAAAATATCTATTTTGTTTATTAATGTTGCATGTTTATTTTTCTCTTTATTGTTTCAATGAAGATAACTATTCTCCTACTTCTTCCTATACTCAACTTTCCCAACCCTCTTTATTTATTTTTCCCTTCAGTACCGGATTTAGGATTATCTAAGATAAGTTTAATTTTAATTTGTGTATTTATTTCTTTGTGACAATTTGTAAATTATTTGGGGGGGTTTTTATTGTTGGACATTGACAGTTCAATTTTGTGTAATTTTTGTGTGAATGATTTGGTTTAATTCGTAAATAGTTAATTTTTATTTGTTTGCTTGTTTGAATAAATTTATGTTTTTCGTTCAGTTAATGAAGGAGGTTTTATTTAAAGTTTTACTGTGTTTCATAACTAGCTCTATTCATCGACAACCTGAAACAACCCTGAGGAAAAAGAGTTGTTTTTTTGTATTTTGTATTCAAAAGAGGAATACTGGCGCCCAACAATTTTTTTATTGTGTGTTTCAGGACAACAATTTCGAGCATATCATTGCATTTATTTTAACACACCAACGTGGGCCTTTTTAAGGTCTAGTATAGTAGTATAGCATTTATTTTTGGATTCCAACGTGGGGCTTTTTAAAGTCTCTTAGCATAGCATATATTTTTGGCACCCGTAACGTGAGGCTCGAATAGAGTTAGTTAAAAAGAGTAGGGATCTTTAGTGATTTTATTTAATTTAATTGGGGTAAAGAAATTTTATAAGATGGAAAAGGGAGAAGGGATGATGACCAGATTAAGAAGTAGGAGTGTAGGACAGGCAGATAGTAGAAATTTAGAAAGGGGAAATGAGATAGAACAGGTCGAGGAAAGTACACCTCAATTAATAGAAAGAATAGAACAGGAACAGGGGAATGAAAGTGTAGTAGTTGAAAAACAAACAGAATTGCAGATGATAATGGCAATGATAGCTAAAGGTCAAGAAAAATTAGAGGATGTAGTAAAAGGTCAACAAGAATTAAGAGAGGATATAGTAAAAGGGCAACGAGAATTAAGAGAAGAGGTAATAAAAGAGCAACAAGTATTAAATAAAAATTTAGAAGTTTTAAGCTTACAAGTGAGTGAGATAGAAAAGGGTTTTGAAAAGGGAATAAAGGAAGTTAGAAAAGATTTAGTTCAAGATATGGATAGATGGGGAAATAATTTGAATGATCTGATAGATAAAATAGGGACTGAGATGAGAGAGGAAAGAACTAAAAAAGACAATCAATTAGAAATTATAGGTCAAAATATAAAGAGGGTAGAAGATGTTGTAAAAAGTGATAGGGAAGCAATTGAACAAAAAGTAAAAAGTACTGAGTTTGAAATGAAGAATTATGTATTAGATAAATGTGTTATAGTAAAAGAAAGTGTAGACACAGAAATCAAAAATGTTATAGAAAAAGTTAATGAGGATTTACAAAAGGTCAAGGGTGAATTAGAGACAAAATTAGTAAACATAGAGGAGGAATGTGGAAGTATTAATGAAAGATATCAGGGTATTTTAAAAGAATATGGGAAAGGTTATGAGATGAGAAATAGCCATGGAAGTTATGTAGAAAATAGAAACAATGTTAGGAAGAATGGTCCTAAATTTAGGGGAAGTAAGGATGAAAATCCTAAGAAGTTTATCAATACCTTTAAAGAAATATTTAGAGAATAGTAAGAGGGAGCTAGGGAAACAGTTTGACGTAGAATTAGAATGGGCAGTGATTGAAGAATCGATGAAAGGGAAATCAGAAAAATGGTTCGAAATATTTAAACAAAAATTGCGAAATTTTGAGGAGTTTGAGGCTGAATTTTTAGAACAATATTGGGGTTCAGATAGGCAAAGAGAACTAAAAACAGACATATATGGGGGTAAATTTTATAGGAATCAAGGTACTAGGGAAGAGTATGTGTTAGAGAAATTTGCATTGTTTCGTTTGGTAAATGGAATGGACGATGAAAGTATGATGGTGAAATTATTAGCGGCTCACTTTGATACAGAAATAGAGGAAGAGGTGATAAAAAAGGGGATGAATGAATTAAAAGAATTGATCATGTTAGTACAAAGATATGATAAGATGGACGAGAATAGGGGAAAGAACAGATTTAGGAACAATAATTATGGAAATAATTATGTAAACCGGAATGCAGGGGTACAAGATAACAGGAGCAATACAAATCAAAATAACTATTTTAATAGAAATGTAGGGGTACCTGAAAATAGAAATAATAATTTCCAAAATAATGAGTCCAATAGGGAAAATACAAATAATGAAAGCAACTGTAAGAGTAATAATTATACAAGTGGGTATAAAAATTATAATTGGCCAGCATACAGGACTAATTATAATCAAGTAAATAATGATAGGAGGAATGTACAAGAAGGGATAAATAGGCAAGGTTGTGAAAGGCAAGGATTTGAAACAAGGAATTGGAATAATAATAATAGAGGGGAAGGTGATAGAGTAAGACAAATAGAGGGAAAGGTCAGATTTAGAGATGAAAATGACAGCAAAGAAAGGGATAATAATCGTAGGATTAATATAGTACGTAGGGACGAAAACGATGAAGATAAGATAGAGGTGATAGGATAAGGAGGAGGTTAGAAGTTTAGAATAGTGTAAATATTAGAATAGGAACAAAGTAGAGTAAGAGGATTAAATTTTAGGGAGATTTAAATTAGATTGTATACTTTTTCATTTGTTTAAAATTAAACAATGAAAAAGAACAGGATAGTAAGTGTATACAAGGATAGTTGGAGTGAAGAAAGTTGGAAAAGAAAGGTATAGGAAAGAGATTAGGTGTAGAAAGGTGAAGTTTGCTTTTATCGAAATTATAAGAACAGAACAAAAATACAATAAATAAAGGTTGATAAATAATGTGATAGTAGAAGTTGAATTTAAAATGTGTTGCAAGTAGGAAGAATAAATATAGTAAAGAAAGATAACTAAGTTATAAATATGAAGTAATACAATACAAATATAGCGTCGAAAATAATAATGAAAGGGGGGGGGGGAATCTTCGAAATAAACACTAGTTAAAGTGTAATGAATAGTATGAATAAATAAAGCGTCGAATAGAATATGTCAAGTGACAAGGGGAAAAATAAATAAAGAGGGTTGGGAAAGTTGAGTATAGGAAGAAGTAGGAGAATAGTTATCTTCATTGAAACAATAAAGAGAAAAATAAACATGCAACATTAATAAACAAAATAGATATTTTTCACAATATGGGTAGATTGGTAAAGATAGGAATAGAGGATAGAAGCAAATAGAACTGAGGGGAAAAGGAATTGTTAGATAAGTAAAGAGAAGAAGGAAGTAGGGGAAAGTTTAAACAAATATTTTCAGAAAGTAAATATTGTAATATAGTAAATTAGTTGTTAGATAAGTATAATTTTTTTAATTAAGAGATAGCAGAATTGAGGTGTTTTCCACAAAGTTTTATCAGAAAAATCTTTTGTATAAAACAAGGGGAAAAAATGCTGTGATATGATCACATAAGATTAAAAGATAAGATTAATAATGGTAGTTTTATTCTATTAAATACTGTTAGTTAGTGGGTTAGTAATATTGTTGAGTATGAAACACAAAATAATAAAAAATAGGGTTGCGAGTATCATTTCCGATACAAGTTTTCAGTTTTCAAATTTAATTTTTCTTTCATTTAACTCTTTTCCATATGTGGTGTATTTTAGTTCGTCGATGGTTGTATTCTATTTCAATTTTTCAATTATTGATAGAACTTCTTCTTTAGATGGCTAAAAACCTATAAAGTCAATTTTATTAGAACGGTTAAATTAAAACATAAATATTGAACTGGTTAATGGATTTTGATGATTGTAATTGGGGTAACAAGTATGTATAATCTTTGTAAATAGTTATTTTTGTTGTATAAATTATGTATAATTAGAATTAAGGTGTGAAAGTATGAATGACTGGATATTTTTATAAATCGGGAACTGTCAAAAGTTTTGTATTTATTTAAATATTGGGTTTTAAAATTGATTAGATGTTAAGATGGTTATGTAAAAAGGAGTAGTTGTTTGTGAGCTATAAGTTTATCATAGTGATTTTGAACAAAAAGAACAGAGTAGGGAAAAATTTTGTGAAATTGTTAAAAGTGTGCAAAAGTGTTCGCTTCGAAATCAGCTTTATCCTACATCAAAAGAAAGAGGAAAATTTATGGATCAATAAGATGAAGAAAGTTTTAAGAAGTTTTCAGGCGCCAGAATGGAATAATTAAAAAGAAAAGTTAATTAATTCTAGTGATTAACTTGCAATTGTTTTTGGTGTGATATCCTAGTTTTATTACTAACTGTTGAATTTACCATGACAACGATCTTCTTTTGTCCAAAAATTTGCAGAAGTTATATATAGGAGAGCACAGAAGACAGGAGAGCTTTTTCTTTAATATCTTATTCAATATATTTGTATATATTAATAATTATAATAAATAATAACAATAATAAATATTGCTTTTTGAATACAAAATTATAACAAACAAAAAGAGAACTGAAAAATCTATACGCGAAAAATATGACCGATGGGGACGCAACGAGTCGCTGGGAATATGACGGCTTTATTAATGCTTGAAGTCGTCAACAACAATCATCATCTGGGACACACTCCACATCGAACTCCTCCTTATCAAGCAATGGACCATTTGTACAGGATCCTTGGCAGCTGGTACAAATAGAGCTGCATTTCATACCAGCTTTTAGACAGCCACATCCCCCTTCACAAGTGCCTGTGCATCTACAGAAGATGGAGTTTAACACAGAATTGGGGGCTGGGGGGTCCAAGGTTTTTTTGGCTCCAAAATGCCATTCGCCCCTCGCCACCATCCCCATTGCTCAGGTGATAATTTGTTCCCCAGCCATTCTTGTACTTGCAAGTACACCCTAAAAGAGTGTTTGTATATTGAGAACCGCTGATTTACATAATCTGATCATGTAGGTAAGTCAAAATTACAGCAGCAATTCAGAAGTGTTTCTGATGTAAAAGCGAATACAATAATACAAAAATTTCTTGTTATTCGATTTTGATCAAAAGTTTATTGTAAAGAAAACTATATTTTGGTCTCCTCTAATTGTCCTTTCAGTCTCCTCCATGTCATTAAAGTGCCTTATTCGCTGTTTATGGAATACATAAGTTATGGGTTTCATAAATTTGCTTTATGCTTTCAGGTTTTTAGATACTTTCCATATAACCAGAACCGTTTCTAATCACCCTCCAACAACAATACATGACGATTGCCTTAAATTGAAACTTGAACTCTACTACATTACAAAATTAAATTGCCTACGACCAACGGTTTATACGTTCTTTCACAGTTTTATTTCATTCATGCTACGTTAAACTTAAATTTAACTATAAACATTATTTACACATTAATATTACTATTTATATTGACAAATTCGAAGATAAGGTTCAATCTTTTCAGTTTAATATTACGATTTTCAAATTCCTTTACTTCCAGGTTTAATACGATCCAGAAAAGAAGTTCCATCCTTTAAATGGATATTATGACTTGAAATACAGACTCCTAATAATCCAAATTAATGAACAGACATAATAAGTGTAATGTATCAATGGGAAATGCGTCGGCGCTCACTTATCGCCGCGCATTACTCTGTTAAGGATACAATGGTATTCAGTATTATAGTACACCCGAATAACTTTTTTATTATTAAAGATAGAAAGTTTGTGCTTGGAGACAACTTGTATGGTTAGTTATAAGCTTTATTTCTGGTATGTCGAAAATTAGTTTCCGTTTCGCTTTTAACCGGAAGTAATGCTAACTTGAAAATTTTAAATAGAACTCCCTATATATTTTTCCATTTTTGGATTTATACTTTTATGAAATTTGAGAAACTTAAATAGGACTATGTACCAAAAATCAATAGTTTTCGAGATATTCGAGGTAGAATGTATAAATTTGTAATTTTTATTTATTTTGATTTATACACATAAAAACAGTTAACGTATGCTTTTCTAACATTTCTTTTTCTAATAAGATGGTGCGGCCCTAAAAAGGGCCATTTGTAGATCGCACGCGTGCGAGTTAGAAAATAAATAGTTATAATAAATGCTCAAAATGAGCCCCATTTTCAATCTGGCAGTGCCCGGTTCTGTGTTGAAATTCCTGCAATGATCTCTGAATAGTTTCAGGAGATATGTTGTGAATTTCTTCTCTAATTCGTACTTTCAAGTCTTCAATAGTTTGTGGTCGATTGAAATACACTCTGCTCTTTAAATACCCCCATAAGAAAAAATCCAATGGTGTTAGATCCGGAGATCTGGGTGGCCATTCAACGGCACCCCTCCTTCCTATCCATCTATTAGGAAAAATGATATCTAAGTACGCTCGGACGTTCCTTCCAAAGTGTGGTGGGGCTCCGTCTTGTTGAAACCATACTCTTGCGTCTGGAATATCCGGAACTTCATTATGTGGAAATAAAACAGCCAAAGCCGGAATTAGTTCAAATTGCAGAAATTCTAAATATCGCTCTGCATTTAACGTTCCTTGAAAATAGAAGGGTCCCAAAATTCTATCACGGATTATTACCGCCCAGACATTCAATTTTTGTGGTCGTTGAGTATGGGCCTCTTGCATCCAATGAGGATGAACACTTCCATTCAAACAGAATGTGGCCGCGTCCGAAAAAATAATGTTATCTAAAAATTGCCGATTGCCATGACACATACCCATAATTTGTTCGCAGAACTCCAACCTTTTATCGAAATCGTCTTCATTTAGTTCTTGAACCAGATGAATTTTATAAGGGCGAAAATGTTCCTTCTTAAGAGTTTTGTGTATAGTCGTATGACTAATGTTATATTCAGTACTCAGTTGACGAAGAGATGCATGGGGATTTTCGGTAACTGATAAAATTACATCGAGTTCCTCTTCATTATTCAATATCTGAGGACCACCAGGTCTGGGTAAGTCTCCTACTGTATGAAACAGCTCACATTTATTAACGATTCTACCAACCGTTGAAACCGATACAGGAGTATGCTCCGGATGGATACGATTGAATAATTCCTGCACCTCCCGGTAACTTCTTCTTCTGTCTCCATAGCCTACCATCATTAAAATTTCAATTCTTTCCGATTCACCTAAATTTGCCATTTAATTGAAAGAACAAATACAGATTTAAGTACGTTAAAATACCTTAAAAAACTACATAAACAATTTTTGTTTATGAAACAATAAAACAATTGTCAATAAGAAATTACTTGTTTTCAAAATGCGGCAAATTTAAACCTAAATTTGGAAATTACAAATTTATACATTCTAACTCGAATATCTCGAAAACTATTGATTTTTGGTACATTGTCCTATGTAAGTTTCTCAAAGTCTATTAAAGTATAAATCCAAAAATGGAAAAATATATAGGGTGTTCTATTTAAAATTTTCAAGTTAGCATTACTTCCGGTTAAACAGGAAACGGAAACTAATTTTCGACATACCAGAAATAAAGCTTATAACTAACCATACAAATTGTTTCCAAGCACGAACCTTCTATTTTTAACAATAAAAAAGTTATTCGGGTGTCCCGTTACTTTATTTACACACTGTATTTGTACGTTGAATGGAATAGTACCATTGAGAAACATATATTAATTTGTGCAGTTTGTGTGTGTTTTCATTACCACCAACTCCCAATTAACCCAAATACGACAAAAAGGGTTCTCCGATTTAAAAAAAAGACTAAATTAATAAATTCCGAGGACTTATGCCCGATTGCACCGTCGTCACTTAAATAATAAGTGTCTCATAAAAGTTTAATTACCATGGATACAATTCTTGGTGACAATTGTATCCATGGCAATTCAACTTTTAAGGGACACTTATTATTTAAGTGACGACGGTGCAATCGGGCATAAATCACCTGGAACGAGGTATCGCAGACCTGGTTTATAACTTTGCTCTGTTTGTTATTTTAAAATTTACTAATCTGTTAATCTAAGTGTATTAAGCAATAGACACCAACCCTACTAATACTTGCATTTCTCTATCTTGTATTTTAAATCACAGCAATACATACTTGGACGGTGTTCTGCAACAACCGGTTAAGCCACAACCGTATAGTAGAGTAAATTAGCAAAATGTTATGAAGTGCTCTAGAAAATACACAATTTAGAAAAATAGGTTTTATTGATTTTTTAAAATTAAGTAGTAATACAAGAAAGCTGAAAGTGCTTCAGTTGAAAACATTAAACTTATTTTCGAATACAATAACAACTGTTAAAAGGGTTAGACTATTATTGCAAAATTTGTAAATACAAATTTCATGTTTTGCAATAACCGACCAAACCCAGAAAAATGTAATAAAACATATAAATAATAGAAAATAATTCTTAAAAAACGGTTGATAGTCAGTTTTTAACAGGTAGGTCCTCCAATAGTTGAGTTTCGTCTATTTCGAAGTCTACATTGTCTCCAAGTCCTTCCATATCTTCCTCAAATTCGTCTCCTTTGACATTGCTTAAAAAATTATAAAAGGGCTTTGCATCTTGTGGAATTAGTTTCTGGATATCATTTAAATCTTTTATTTTTTCTACCGACAACGCTCTACCATCTGGCCACAAAGCAGCCAGTTCCGTTTGTTTTAACACGGGTTTTCGCCCCTTTCCCGCCTTTTCGATATTTACTTCCGAAAATGTGGCATCGGTTACGTGATTTTTCATATATAAAATTGTAGGTTTATCTTTTCTAAGTTTAATAACATGAGTAGTTAGCCAGCTGATGCTGCTTTTCTGTGAATCGTATTTCCGATTTGTAATGGCTTTTTCCATGTTCTTTACCGAAACCATGTCTTTAGGTGTGATGCGATTCACAAGAAACTTGTTCTTCTTTCGACAAGCTTTCATGATGTCCATATAGTCTGTATCGGTGTATAACCTTTGATTAGTTTTAAGAACACACTCGACGTCCCCAAAGTGCGAATCATTAGGCAAGAAACTGTGCCCCGACAGAAGAAAATTCAATGAAATTGATTCAAGGGAATTATGATTTTGCAACACGTGGATGAGCATTAAAACGAGCTTAATGCTTCTATTTTGACCCCCGCAAGAATCAGACCATAATATTAGGTTTTTGACGGGAGCTTGAATAGTTTCGTTTATATATTTACGAAAACAGGAACCAACTTCTTGTGTGCCTCTGCCTGCTTCATATTCTAACCATACATTAAAAATGCCCTTTCCTGTACTACCAACATTAATACCCAAGTTGAATAAGTTCATTTGTCGTTTGTAATAGAAGATTCCAGTAGGCAACTTAGGTATAGGGTGAGTTTTTTGTAGGTCGAAAGTTAATGTCTCCAATGAGTCATCATCTTGCGCAGCTTTTAGATCAGCTTTCATTTGCTTACGTAACTCTTCGGCAATCTGAAGGTGTTGCATATGATTTGTTTCCAACTCCTCCTGTGCTGCACCTTCTGTGGAACTTTTTTGAGCAATGTATGTATCACACAATCGGCATGTGTCTTTGTGGGGTGCTTTACACCGTAAATTAAAATTTGAATAAAACACCTGCTTATATTTTGAAAGACTGACAGGGTGAGTTGTGACTTCCTTATACAGTGTGTACATTTTAGACAAATTTAGATCCGGATGTAAAAATTTTGAATCTGTTTGATTTCGGCAATAATGCGATATGTACCTGGGAAATGAAGATATATGCTGCTTAATTTCTTGAAACCGTTGTGGTCAATAGCATTTCGACCTGTATCCTGTATAATATTATTTTTCATTTGATCTAAAGCCACTCGAACACGGTTCTGGTTGATTTGAAGAGTGTTTAAAAATGCGTCCTTACATACTTGATACTCATTTATGTAATAAATTCTGGATTTGTTCCTTCTTGAAATCTTGTCTTTAGTATAACATCTCTTTTTGTCAATTTCCTTAACGCATTTGCCAAGTAAAGCATGGTGTAACCATGGTATGGTGTGCCAACGCGCAGCCAGTGAGTAAGATCACTGACGTCACCTTGGGAGCATGTTGGGAGCACGCTTTGGAATTCAACCGAACAATCATACATAACATATTTCAATTTCGATTCTCAATTAATGAAAGAGTGATTTTAATATATAATTAAAACAAAATAACATCAATAATTAGTATTTTATTTAAAATCGATTAAATACGTCAAAGGTAGATACTTAGGTACGCATTCAAATTTAAAAAAAATTATGCAAATACTTAACCTTTTTTTTAATCAATTTTATTTAATCATTTTTTTGGTTCGTAAATTTGGACATTTTTTTGGTCCAATTTACGTTTGCAATTATCAAAACTGATTTTATTATTAAGTTCCCTGAGTCTAAGGTCCTAGTGCGGACTAAACAATGAATTTCACGAGAAAATGTATTACCAAAATTGTATTGTGTGGAAATGCAGTCGGCTAACTTGTCAAAATTTTTTTCTTCTTTTGAAAATGTAGAAACCGTGAAATTTTTCAAACTCCGTGTTCATACGGCGGGCTAATTTGATCATAACTTCACTTGGATACAACAAATTACCTACCCCTTGAAATGTATTCGATCCAATCTGGAGTTTGTGTGTTTGTGTGAGTACATATGCGTGCGTACACCTAAATTCAGATCTTTGTATTTTTCATTAAATCTATAAGCTACATACATAACTAGCTATATGTATATTTCAATCCCTCATTACTTACAGAAGTTCCAAATTTTCCGAAGAAACCTTAAAATCAGACATATCAATGGTTTCGAAATCAGCATATTCAGGTATAATAAATGTATGATTGTCAAAGAAGGAAATTTCCTTTTCTAATATTTCGCTTTGAATTGGTACATCAGCAACAGTAGTTAACACATTATGAATAACCATCCCAATCTATATTTGAGATCAATAGGTGATGGTCGTTAGTAGAACCCATAACACGCATATATGAAAAGAAATTTTCCAGGATGTCCTGATTTAGGTTAAAATATATTCGACATCATGTTTAGAGTGCAAATAATCATATAAAGCCAACAGGGTATTATTACTCAATATCATAGGTACCCTTTTGAAAAGGTATCAGACATTTATGTTTGCCACAGTCATATTTTTAGAAACAAAGTTAGTTGTCTCTTTAATGACTGCTACTTGTTTATCAATTATATCTATACCAAAAACATTTGTTTCGGGATGACTACCGTATTTTAAACTAGCATTGAAAATATCGAATCACTTATTTATCAAGTTAATAATTTCTCATGTAAATAAATTACCTGAGAACGATACACATTCAAAACCACGACGAATGAATCAAAATCATGGATCAGAATTAATATAACACAACAACTGATGCTCCCAAGGTGACGTAACGATGAACGGTGCGCAGAAGTGGACGAAATCTGTTCACGTCGTTGGCACACCATACTCTCCTTACACCATGAAGTAAAGCACATCGGCCTTCAAATGTACCTATACTCCAAAATTGGTTAAACAGTTTTCTCCTCATCTCAATATTAACCACCCTATTGCACTGTCTAGAGCAATCACATGAATATTCTTCATTAAACTTTTTAGGTATTATAGTTTTATTTCTTGATGAGACGTATTTAATATTAGAGTTGGCACTTTTCTCCACACTTAAGTCAAATTCCATATGTTCCGTAACTTCTAAACCATTTTCTTCTTCTGCAGAGTCGGTTCCTTCGGAATCAGGAATATATTCACTACCCGAAAACTGATATGGTTCATCAACATCAGCGTCTTCTGGTATTAAATTATGGCTTACTTCTTGTGCTGCAGATCCGATATTCTTAGGCTCAAGAACAAATTCTCTATTAGAGGACTGATTTGGCTGAGGTTTTAGTTGAACATCGGGTTCATAATAATTTATAGGAATCGTGACCCCATCAGGTTTTCCTGGTTTGTCTGTTTTGTCGTTTTCACGGTCTAAATTACAACCCATTTGAACCGCTAAATTTAGTATTTTTTTCCCTCTTGAATTATTCATCCTATGCATCAAAACGGAAAAAGATTAGACACTCTTTAGGACCAAGAGAACGCGGTTTCAAAAACACTGCTCTAGTATTCTAGTGCGTTTTATAGATAGTCGCAGAACACGGTATAAAAATACGAAATACCTACCACGTTCGGCAACAATCGCTAAACACACCGTGTCTATTATCAGTTTTTTTGTTTACATCCACGTTTTGTATTCCATTAAATACATTGTTGGATAAAAAATATAAAAGCCCTTATTCCCAATAATCAATAATGTTCCGTAATAAGCACTAATAATTTTCCTGGGGTGCTGAATTGACTGATTCTAATTCATTTTCCTGAGGCGGACATTCACGCTCAGGGTAGCTGTTGGGTCTATACTCAAAATAATTATCCCTCAATATGAATGGGCAATTAGGACTCCAACGTATATGATCCCCCATAGGAGTGTCACCTATAGTCCAATCGCGTAGTGCAACTCCGCAAAATGCACATTTAACAGCATCATGCATTCTCATGTAATAGAATCCTGCTTGAGCTAAATCATGAGGCTTAATGAACTTGCAGGGCCAATTTCTAAAGGAATTAAACCTATGCGTTTCAAGTTGCATGTCCATGGCTAATGAGGTTTTATGAAGTGCAAATTCTACTTATCCACCCCCCACCACTAAGAAAAAACATAATAATTAAAAAAAAAAAAATTATTTTTATAATATATCATTATATATAAATATGACATTTGTCATAGCGCATGAGCATACAATTAAATTATGATTAAAACATTTAGGCGGGCTAGGTTCAAGATCGGTTCAAAGCAGTTCAAAGCAGTCCAAGAGCGGTTCGAAGCGGTTCAAAGCGGTTCAAAAGCAGTTCAAAGCGGTTCGAAGCGGTTCAAAAGCAGTTCAAGAGCGGTTCGAAGCGGTTCAAAAGCAGTTCAAGAGCGGTTCGAAGCGGTTCAAAGCGGTTCAAAAGCAGTTCAAAAGATTATACTAGCGATGACTTGGATCAGTATAAAAAAATACTAATGCTAACCAGCGCGCATAAGAAAGGGTATGATCCGTCAAGGCAAATTGCTGGGAATAAAAGTAATAAGTATAAAAAAATTATCTCACCCATGTTTAAGATTGTTGGTAGTGGATTAACTAAACAAGTCCTACCTACTGAATATGTATACTGGGATAATCCCTCGGAATTAGTTCAGCGTTTAAGGTTGCTATATGCATCAAAACTAGCGGGTAATACTGCTCATGAAAACGAAATTTTGAATATTATTGAAGAACTTCGGGAAGCTAAAATTATTGCTTAAGTATATGAGGTATCCTTAGTGAGACATCAGTATGAGTATTGACAAGTTCGGTCGCAGCGCGGACGTTTCTAAAGAGGGTCGTAGAGGTGAAACTGGATTGGGATTCAAATTAACTAATGAAGGTCATTATGATATGCAATATAAAAGATTAACAAATTTATCTGATGCCATCCATGATTCTGATTGCGTCACCAAACGAAGTACGCTCACTCTAAATGAAGATTATTTTGATGCAGGAGATAAACGCATTGCATTCCTTTCCAACCCTAAAGATCCCTACGACTCATTAACTTTAAATTATTATTTATCAACAAAGTATACTTGCGATAATAAACAGTTGAAAAATTTAGCGGATCCCATTGATGTATACGACGCATCGAATAAAAATTATGTTAATTCAGCACTCAAACCTATTCAAGACAGATTAAATACTGAAGTTACCCGAATAAATAGCGAAATACGAGTTTTACGGAATACTATAAAAAATAATAAAAAAGATTTAGTTGTTAAACAGACAACCCTAGCTGGCGCTCAAGTAGCAATACAGAATAAAATAGAAGAACTTACTAGCGCTTTTCAATTGCAATTGAACCCGGCTGATACTGTGATTCAGGATCAAATCAATAGCCAATTAATTAATATACTTGGGGACTTGAACTTTCTGTATCTAAAATTAAAACTAGAAAAACCTTCGCAACAACTCCATGTCTAAAAGGGGTATCGTAAACGAGCTTCATAAACCTGCCAGAAAAAAATTTACCAGGAAACATATAATTATTAAAGGTTTTGATGATTTATGGCAATCGGATTTAGCAGAGTTTATTCCCTAGGCTAGGTATAATAAAGGATATAAATACATACTGTTTGTAATAGAGTGCTATTCAAAATTTTTATGGGTTCTATCATTAAAATCAAAAAATGGTATTGAAGTTACGAAGGCCATGAAATCAATACTGGAAGAGGCTCGTGCACCTAAATATCTTAATACCGATCAAGGAACCGAATTTTACAATAAGCATCATTCTAACTTAATGAAAAGCTATGGAATACATCACTACAGCACATATTCCCCCATTAAGGCTGCGAGCGGGTTATTCGTACCATCAAAAGTGCTCTTTATAAAGAATTTAGTTTCCGTTCGCAATACAAGTGGATTGATATTATTCAGGATGTAATTAAAAAATATAATCATCACCAACATCATACTATAGGAATGAAGCCTGCTGATGTAACTCCTAATACTAAACTAAGTGTATACGATCATATCAAAATGATGGGTAAACAAAGATTTAGTGTAGGAGATTATGTTAGAATTTCCAAGTTTAAAACCGTTTTTGCTAAAGGCCACACACCCAACTGGAGTGCTGAAGTATTTAAGATCATTAAAGTTATAGTCGGTACTCCTGTAACTTACCTGCTTGAAGATTTTAAAGGACAACCTATATCAGGACAGTTTTATCCTGAAGAACTGCAGAAAACTAAGTATCCTGATGTTTTTCTTGTTGAAAAAGTATTGCGAAAGCAAGGTGATCAACTGTACGTGCGCTGGTTAGGATACGACAAATCTCATGATCAATGGATACATAAGAGCTCAATAGAAAAAAATTAATTGTATTTTTACCTATAATTAAGATTTTTTAAATAAAAAAATAACAAATTTATGATCATATATTTTTTTAATTCATTATAGAATAATGCCCCCACGGTAAAGTATCACTACAATTGGGTATAATATGTCGCTTATTATCTAAAGGACTTAATGCTATCTTATTCTGCGTTATAGTGTATAAATTATGATGAATTGCCCTAATACTATTTTGCTTAACTAACATTTCTTGTCCAGTAAACAAACATTTCATATAGTTATTAAATGTAACACTCTGTTTCTGTTAATTATGGAATTTAGAGCCCACCCACTATCACGTTCTTGAAACTCTTCAAGCTGTACTATTATTGTATCTTGAACGTATTCTTGCCACCATTCCTTGATATCGGTGGTCCGCATAATAACTTCATTACGCGTAGTAAAATGTTTTATTTCATGAATCACTTCATCACCCACATTTTTCATAAATTCACTACAAAAATCCACATTCACTTTTATAGTAGGATGTTCTTTTAAAGCATTTTTAATTCTTGCTGTAAATAATGTTCCGGCATCTTCGAGAAAGGTTAATGGATCAACATGTTTCAAATTAATAATTGCTCCTGTTCTCAATCGCCCTTTGAATGCAGAATTAACTTCTTCCCATCAAACGATCACTTCTACGATCTCTTACATTACCTCCGCCCTGATGTCGCCGCGCCTGCATCATTGTTCGATATCCTTTCATTATGCCTATATTCGACTCTAAATTTTTCTTAGTTCCCACGCTGAATACACCTTTTTTAATCGCATTATTTAATACACGAATATTTTTACCGCACTGTTTAATCCAATTTTCTAATTGTTGAGGATTGTTAGTAATCTCAACCATCGCTTGACGTATGACCTCAGTCATGTTGTTAGAAGTTGCAACAATATCAGCCATTATGTCTGGTAAAAATGACACTGGTATCCGTACCCGTTACAATAGCTTTTTATATAATTCGCCCTACCCTGACTCATTGAAGGTTCGAAGATGACGTCATGTTTTTTAAACTGTTAAACATGTTTCGACCTGCAGAAAAAGACGTTTTGTATTTCATATTTCTAAAGGGAGCGTAACCTTGAATCAACCCCGCAATTAATATTACAGGAAAATGATTTTTAATTTTTGAAAAAAAATATTTATTGTTAATTTAACTATTAGATTAGAGATAAATATGATAGAAATAATAATTCTAGTGTATTTGTATTTCCTATAATAAAATGTTTTATAATTAAATTTTTTATTTCCTGATTTAATTCTCCGAAATATAAATATTTATCTTAATATTGTCGAGGAATTATTTAAATACAGCAAAGTGTAGTAGAAAGTTTCTAATCTCTAAGGATAAAGATTCAATGCGTCAATTAAAATAGCAGGTCAACCAAAGTACGAAAGGTATAAAATTAGGTAAAAATTCCTTTAAGATATTTTAAGCTATACAAATCACTAAAGGGACTTTCCATGTAATCTTTAAGACCTACTTCAAAATTTCTATTTTAATTATTGTTTCGTTCTCTGTTTAAGTGTCTGTTAACCCACTCTTACTCATTGAAGGTTGATGACGTCATGTTTTTAAACTGTTAAACATGTCTCGACCTGCAGAAAAAGACGTTTTGTATTTCATATTTCTAGGCGTAACCTTGAATCGACCGATCAATCAAAATTAAATAGATCAATAAAAATTAATTAGATCACACACACATATCAATTAAATTAATCAGGTCAATCAACCTGTGAATTAATTCCCGAAATTCCACGAATTAAACAAGAATTTAATTAATTCTGTCAATCAAAGTCATAAATTACATAAATTAATTAGATCAATCAATCAAAATACAAATCAAAGTGCGAAATTAATGCCCTGAGGGCGGGTTGATACATCGTATACGTGGACGGCCAGACCGGATGTAAAACCGAAAAACAGCATATTTCGTTTTATATGGGTTTGTTATGGGGCTAAGGGCCAAATTCATAGTACTCGCTCACTTCCAACTCGAACTCATCTCATATTTTACTCACTCAAGTATGAGTGGGCACTCATCTCGAATCTGAAATTCACAGTCGCACGTTGTAAGTTACTTAACTTGAGCAAGCAATGAGTGGCTACGTCACAACTTTATGACGTGTCTGTGACGTTTTCGACGCGATCGGGTGCGCGTAAGTTGTTTTCGAACCAACGTTTCATTCCACGTGCTTGTTTTGGTAGTTCTTTTTAAAATTTAATAATATACTTTATCTAATATTCGTTATATTCTTAGGACAGTAGCATTAACTCTTCACCTCAAAACACATATTTATAGCGTGGTAACTGAGAGAAGAGTTTATTAACACGGTAGTACTTAAATTTTAAATTAATTAAAGCACAATAATAAAAGAAAATTTGCTTTGAAACTGAAGTTAATTGGAATTAAAATTATGTACAACACAAACATGGAAAAAAAATATCCTTATTTTCATTTATTAAGAATGATTTAATTTAAAAAAAATATTGTTTATTTATAATACTGAATTGCATTATATGGTGCCGAAATATACATACCTATATTCTCTTCAATTTGATTTTTAATTTTTTTTAAATTTAATTTTACAAAAACGACTGCCAAATATTTCTCAAAAAATTTTAATATAAATTGTTAATCAGCCTAATTTAATAATAATTATATATAATAATAATAATAATTTTTAGACTTTTATTTAAGCATTTATACCTACTTAATTTTGAGACTACGTTTACTAATAATAAAAGCACACTAAAAACTAGTAATAAGCAATAATAAACAATAATAAAATCTATTGACATTCTCAAGCGTTACTTTGTTAAAATCCATAATTATAGAAATAATAAATATTAAATAAAATATCGATTTTAACGGGAAATTTACCGTTAAAATCAATATTTTATTTAATATTTATTATTTCTATAATAATAAAATCCTTACAACCGATAAACAAGTGAAAAAACTACAGATGAGTATTATTTAAGTGGTCGTACACCAGCACTTATATTTTACTCAGATTCTACTCAACTTCAAGTTGGAAGTGAGTAAAAAGTGAGGGAGGAACATCTATGAATACCGAACCTGTCATTTAGGGCGTGGTTAGGATGAGTTGAGTTCGAGTCTGACTTAAGTGACTACTATGAATTTGGCCCTAAGTGTTCCAGAACACTCCTTATTATCATACTAATGTGGGTTACATCATTTTAGGTTATTGTAGCTTAACCCGTAATAGACGTATTGCACTGAAAAACTCTTTTGTAAACAAACTGTGGTTTAACCGGGTGTTACAAAACACCGCCCACTTTTCCTTTCTCTGTTACATCTGACCGTTGGTGGTTTTCTTTGCTTTTTTTTATGTGAAAATACAGTAGGAATTGCATCCCAACGCAATGGTCTCTTGTGATCTGCACGATTGTTTTCGAATTGATCATTATCAAAATGCTTCTGTTTATTAACATACCTTGAATTATCTTTTACGTATTAAACACGAAAATGACCCAACTTTTAAACAGCATTCACTTTACGTTGAACAATCATGCATCCAACGATTTGCAACAATGGTCTATTTCACTTGCGTGGCTTGGGTCATTTTTGAAAATTTCTGTACTAGAATAGTTAGCTGGTTGTGGCTTAGTATTTTGTTCACAGATGGCGCTAAAATACAGAATGTGGGTTACATCATTTTAGGTTATTGTAGCTTAACCCCTAATAGACGTATTACACTGAAAAACTCTTTTGTAAACAAACTGTGGGTTAACCGGGTGTTGCAGAACACCGTCCACTTTTCCTTTCTCTGTTGCATCTGACCGTTGGTGGTTTTCCTTGCTTTGGAATTTTTTTATGTGAAAATACAGTAGGAATTGCATCCCAACGCAATGGTCTCTTGTGATCTGCACGATTGTTTTCGAATTGATCATTATCAAAATGCTTCTGTAATACAAATTTAACTGTGGCATTATTATTAAAAAAGAAAACGAAAAAATTCTAACCTCAAACGTACGCACGATCGGTAAGACGATCTTTGCGGTTGATATTATTTATCCACTGTTTTCTTCTTGTTTGATTTTTTGGTCACTGAGGTAGTAAAAATAACCTCGTACCTTTTTCCGATCTCTCCGAACAATTAACGACACAACAACACGGCATTTTATTAAAAACTACAACCGCTTTTGTACTCTAGCACTACTAATCTCTATGCGCGTACGCACCGCTTAGGAGTAAACATGGGCGCGACGGCGGCCTTTGCCGCGTCAAAAGAATGCGGTACTCTGTAAATATACTGGCTCTGTTCCAGACATTACACTGTGCTGATTCTTACGCATTTCAACCAGTCAATTGCATTTGATATTAGAAATTCATTCACAGTGTTAAACACTTCTTTAGCAGTCGTGTGTATCAATGAAGTGCAGAATAACAAATCTTCGATAATACTTCTATTGAACTCGTATCTTGCATAACACAGTACATAAGATTTTTTGGTAACGTCTGTACTTCTGTCCAGTTGGAGACTGTAATACCAACTTCTACAAATTCTTCTTATTAATTCGTCTTTGATATTTGCCGACATATTGTCAATCCGCTTCTTAATAGTGTCGTTAGACCATGCTATTACATTCAACTCTTTGGCAGCTTTTTCACCAACCATTGCAGAAACCATGGCTTTTGCAGCAGGTAGTATCAGTTTTTCGGCAATTATATGGGGCTTTCCAGTTTTCGCTATGAGCAGGGAAACCTTATACGAAGCTTTGACAGCATTTTCATTGTTGGAACTTGTTGCTGTCTTTTTTATTAGCTTTCTACTTGCTCGAAGGTCTTCCTGTTTGTTTTTAAAAAAGTCTATTGATTTACTGCCATGTTCTCGATGCTTAGTTTCAAACTGCCTATGCAATTTTGCCGGTTTTATAGCTTCGTTTGACAATAATTCGCAAAATAATACACATTGCGGTTGTGGTTCACGTTATGACCCTATGCATGTAAATCCCATTACGATATTTCTTCTTGTAACTGCCAATAGCATTACTTTGTTTGGAGCACGATGCACCTTCATTAATATTATCAACAGTTTTACGTTTAAGATTAAGCCAACGATTCATTTGGCACGTACTACTACTGCAAGCCCCAATTATGCCACACGTACAGACAAGATATCCCTAAATGTCATAATTTTTTCCAGAGAAGGCCCTGTTGACGGCGCCAATTTTGACAAATTTTCTTGAAAGTGGGCGTGGCCTATTTAAACTCGCTTTAAGAGAATCTGACAAATTTTGGGAGTAAACTTAAAAATCGCAAAACGTTAAACTTGGCGTATTCACAAAATTGTCCCTAGAAATCCCTATAATTAAAATCTCATTTTTTAATTTTACAAGTAAAAGTAAATAAATACCAATGTATGAAACATTTTTTTTATTGGATATTTCCAATTCAACAGAATTAACCGCAAAACACATGACATTATAATAGTATCTATTTTGTTTGTGAAATAGCATGTTATCTCCAAAAACATAGTTAGGTTCGTTGTTACTTTGACCGTGGTTTGGCGGTAAAAGAAATTTAGTTGTTTCCTCCAGCTCGGTCGGGGTGGTGGTCCGGGTAGCGGTAAAAAAAACCCCGGAAAAAAAGCCCCGGAAAAAAAACCCCCGGTAAAAAAAACCCAGGAAAAAAAACCCCCGGAAGAAAAACCCCCCCGAAAATAATTATGGATGGCTACATTAGTAGATTTAAAATTCCAATAGGTATTTATTAAAATGCTAATGTGCATTTTGCTTATTTAGAATCGTCATTATACTCTTGCAAATAAGCATACGAAAGGAAAGTGAGCATGGTACCAATAAATGTTAGTGCTTAATTAAATTTTTCTGTGAAAAAAAATATAAAATAATGCTATTTTGAAGTAAAATAGATTGCTATGACTGTCGTCTTCTAAATAACGAATTTTTTGGTAGAACTTAAACAGTATTTTCTAAAAATTTCAGAATACTAATTTCAAAAATTCATGTGAAATCAAAAAATGCCATTTATAAGTTAATACTTGTTGAAAGAACGTAACTTTATAGGTATTTTCGTTTCATATATATATTCGATGTACCAAGTTTGAAAAGTCTATCTCAAATTTATACCATGAGTCTGTTACACTCTACACTTACTCTTTACATAGACATATAATACATAATATATAATAACTGTTTTTTTTGTTACCGGGGTTTTTTTCCGGGGGTTTTTTTACCGGGGGTTTTATTTTCGGGGTTTTTTTTCCGGGTTTTTTTTCCTAGATTCCCAACAGATCTACATGAAAAAGGGCGCCAGGAACTTTCCACCAGGAAACAAACCACACTAATTGCCCGTTCCAAAGCAGTAGCTACCTAAAGTCTCGACTGTCGTTGACCCAATAAAATGAAATAACAAGAATTCCCAATACAATCCACGCGCTAGATTTATTAAATCCAAAAGAACAATGGGTAAATGTACTGCTTTGTTATTTGGGTGTAAATAACAAAGCAAATTGAACTCCTTAAAAAAACCTGGTACTCGCTATTCCCAAATTTTCTTAAATGCTCCGGCTAACTGTAAAATAAGCAACAAAAAAACACACTCTTATCAAGGGTTCTCTGGGTTACTGAAGCTGCTTTTTCCTCTGTTTTATGAATAATAAAAAAACTCAATTGACTTTGAAATATGAATTCTATAATTTTATAAAATTCAAAATAAACATATTTTTTTTGTTTTTTTACTTTAAAACGAAATCAAAACTTTGACATCAATTGAACACAAATACAAAATTATTATTAAAATTAAACCATCCTGTCAATCCCTAAGTGATTCTTATTAACTACTTCTACCTTATTATTAGGCCGCATCCTGGACATATGTTCCTCCATGAACTTTAATCCTTCAAGGTTGATCCTCCATTGTTAGATTTTACAGAGGGGGATGGGACAATTCGGCGTCGCCAATTGGGCGTCGCCGATTCGGCGTAGGGACAATTCGGCGTCGGACCGATTCGGCGTCGGACAACTCGGCGTCGCTAGTAAGAATTTCGCATTTTGTCAGGGCGATTGGAAATTGTGAGGAATGTATTAAGCATTATAACTTATAGTATAGTATAGTAATTATGTAATTATTTACTAATCACATTGTCACAGTTAATGGATTATGCAAATTACTATCATTTACTGCGTATAACTTATTGGGCGTAATTACCTAATTAGAAACGCATAATGCGTATTTTGTTGATAACTGCCAACTCAACCCCCTTTTAAGTAATATAAATACACGAGATTTTCGTAGGCCCCCTCATTCAAAATTTTAACTAATGGAAGGAACAACAATTGTATCTTAGCGGGGCCGAGGGAAATTTACTTTAAATGGTTTTATTTATGTGTTTGACACATTTTCTAAAAGTGATAATAGTGTTCGATTTTGGAGATGCGAGAAAAAACAAATCTGCAAAGCAAGAATACACACTAGGAATGGCGAAGTAATTAAGGAAATAAACCAGCATTGCCATGACTCGTCAGCGGTTAATGTGGAAGTTGCTCAAGTGGTAACAAGAGTGAAGAGACGTGCTCAAGAAACAATTGAAGGAACAATTCAGGTAATTTAATTTTTTTTTGTAACTGATAATGAAACAAACAACCACAATCTTTAGGGATGGAAAGTTTGCATTTTTTTTTTGTTATATAGGTAATAACGAATGTATAATAGATACAACACAAGCCGCCCAGGTTAAACTTCCTAACAGTTGTGCATTAAAGAAGTTAATCAGACGCAAACGTAATGCGATTCAAGCTGCACCCCCGAATCCCACGAATCTTGATGAATTGATAATACCAGAACGTTATACAATATACGAGGTACAGCCTGGAATTGAAGAGAACTTTCTATTGGCAGATAGTGAAGATGGACCCAATAGGATTTTAGTTTTTGGAAGGAGGAGTTGACTTCAACATTTACAGACCTCAAATACATGGTATGCCGATGGTACATTTTCAATAGCACCACCGCTATTTTCTCAGGTGTATACTGTAATGGCTGAAAAAAATAATGGCGTACATCCCTATATTTTACGCCCTTCTACCGAACAAGCAACGGATTACATACAACCGACTGTTTGGCTGATCAAAAAATTGGTTCCAAATTTACAAGCAGTATCAATAAATTGTGATTTTGAACAGGCAGCATTTACCGCCATGAAAGATTCCTTTCCTGACGTAAATGTCAAGGGCTGTTTCTTTCATCTAGCCCAAAATATGCTGAAACGCGTGGCTGCGGTAGGACTTCTTCACGATTACAACAATGATCCACAATTTTCGTTGAGGGCTAGGATGATAACATCGTTAGCATTTATGCCTATTGCCAGATTGGACGAGGCTATCGATGTTCTCGCCAATGAGTTACCTGCAGAGCTTCAACCAGTCCTCGATTGGTTTGAAGATAATTATGTAGGACGTCAAAACAGGTAAGCATTTTTTCAATGTTCTTACGCGGACACAGTACTTATATGTATATCAATAATTTATAGACGAGGAAATGGTAGACGCCCTGCCCTTTTTCCACATGCCATGTGGTCCCTTCATCAACGAACTTTGACTGGCGAGGCCCGAACAAACAACCATGCGGAGGCAGCACACAGAAGACTTCAGTCGGAATTGGGGATGGATCACCCAACAATTTGGAAGTTTATAGATGGCTTACGGAAGGTTCAGAAAGGTAGGGATACTTACTATGAACAACTTGTTGCTGGTAATCCTCCTCCTTTAAAATTAAAAAAATATCGGGACGCCGACGAACGCATATTGTCGCTAGTTAGGAATTTTGGGGATAATAGTGATATTTTAGAATACCTTAGGGGCTTAGCTCATAATTATGAGATGTGAATAAATAATGTATTTATAGTTATGTATGTTTTATAAAATTAATAATTAAACAAGTTTATTGCATTGTTGTAAATTTTTTTTATGACCATAAAGTCACGTTTTAATTTAAATATTACTTAACGGATACTTAGTGCTGAAAGTACTGCAGCTGACGCCGAGTTGTCCAACGCCCAGTTGTCCGACGCCGAATTGTCCTTACGCCGAATTGTCCTAGATGCTTTACAGAGCATCAATTTTGAATTTTATTTTAACTTCTTCAACATAGTTCTTTCGGGATCATTTGTCTAACTCCCCTTCAAATTTCTCTGCACTGGTATTTATAACTTTACCCTTTCTTTCCAAAATTCTTACCGTCTCCTATGAATTTTCAAAATGGCCTCACTATAGTGATTATCTGCCATATCTTTTATTTTCTTCTTATCTTCCTTATTTTTCATTCGATTTCAAAAATTAAACCATATTCCGAATCCTTACATTCTTCTCTATCTTTCTATACCTAACTTGCCTTATTTTGGATATCCACATTTTATTTTTCTCTAACCTCAAATTCTAATTTTCCAAAATTTTCTATTTTCAATTAATATATCGACTTTTTTCTTACACAAAACTTCTCCTCGATCTAAGCTTCATTTTGGAATCCAACTTAACTATACAACCCTTGATTTTAGCATGAATTTGACTAATTTATTTTATGGACGTAATCCTACATACCAGCACATGTTATAAATCATCTTTTCATTTTCAGAATAGAATCTAGCTGAAGGCTAGATAAGATCTAGAACAGATCTAACTAAAACATCTTATAATTACATCAAAATATTACATTGTTGAAGACGAAAACTCAAATTAAAAAAGATCGGACCCTCCTCGGAAACCAACATTACATAAAAAAACTCTATAATTCAATACAAGAACATACTAGCAATACAACTCTAGCTAAAAACCTTTTACATGGTATCCTTTTTACATACACCTTAAGTTTTGATAGTTTTTAAATTGTTTACTAACCAAACACTATTAAGTGCTTCCGTACATGTAAATATTTCAGAATTCATTCATTTCAAGTTCAAATTAAATGCAACAAAATTAACACAACGATGCAATTATAAGTATCACTTGACAAAAATATTTTACTTTTTAAAACGAACCAACAACGAACTCAAATAAACCTGGATAAGAGTTTCATCTCAAAACCAAAACTTGAATCTAAAATTACTTTCGTAAATTGAAATAACTTACACAACATAAAAAAACCAGGACAGTCATGTGAGTACCAGTTGTCTTATATAAAAAAAATAACTTATACTTTTGAAAGCAATTTATAATTCACCACGAACTCAAATATCATAGCAGTACACATATTGCTGTGATTCATAAGGACATTCTAATAAAAGGATACGATTTATTTCTACGATAAATAAAATTGAGCAATTGAGCAGTTTGTAAAGATTGTTGGGACTTGCTTGTCGTTAAAAGAAATTAATTTGAACTTTTATAATCTACGTTCACTTAACGTATAATTATCACAGCTTATAGTGGAGTGCCCGATGGATTTTATTTTCACTTTCGTAGGCACTCTGGAGTTAAAAGCAACGAAGTAGCCAGTCTTGTAGGGCATGTGTTTCTTAGTCTAAAACTAAAATCTGTCCAAATTTGTCATGGCAGGAAGGGCACAATTCAAAAAATTCGAGTTAGCTACATGGTCGGAAAGTACGTGTCGAGAACTAACTGTACAATTTTTTCCGTTAAATTGTCTGTGGAGGTTATATATTTTTTTAGTATTTCAAAAAGGCAGAACGCATTGCAGCTTACGGGCAACAAAAACTAAAAACGCGTTTTTCTCGATAATGATGGATAGTGCAACCACGGGTACCAGTTCAGATGAATTAAGTGAATTGGAAGGTTCAATTTTTGTTAGAGGGATAGTCCAAAACCCTAAACAAAAATGTATTATATGCGATAAGTCCGGAATTCTTCACAAGGCATCACAAAAAACATGCACCACATTAAAAAATGCTTCTAAAATTCGAGAAAATATTACCAAAGACGTACATTTTCATTTGAATGAGATCTTGTTCAAAACTGAGGAGAGCACTCTTTATGATGTAATCGGCTGGCATAAAAATTGTTACGCATCATTTATAAGCAAAAATAATATAGATAAATGACGTAAAAAATTTGAAACAAAAAAGGATGAAAGCCTTGCTGATAAAGCTATGGTGGTGCCACAGTGGTCGGGATTTAATAAATTGTTACAGGAAAAAGAGGAAAATGTTACGTCTTACGGGTATCTTCCATTATTATTATGTAGCTTCAGAATATGACACTGTTTGGACTACAATGAAACGCTATAACAGTATTGCTGCTCATTTAGGAAATAAATACACCATTATTACCTATGACCAAGCCATATATTACAAACCCAAGGAAATTCAGTGGTTAAAACCTGAGGAATGTAGATATTTTATAGTACGTCTGGGAGGATTCCATATAATGCTAAATTTTTTAAAAGCTATCGGACAGCACATGACTAATTCTGGACTTTCTGACGTATGGTTGGAAAGTGGTGTATACGGAGAAGCCACCATAACAGGAATTTTAAATGGAAAAAAGTACAAGGCTATTGGAGAGCACAAAATAACGTACGAAAGTTTATTAAGACTATTATTATTAATGTTCGAAAAATGGTTAACTGATTGTAAAAACGAGCTAGTACATTCATTCAATCAATGCAGGTTAATGTGTAATGAAGTGTGTAAGCAGATTAAAGAAAACAAATCTTTGGATTTATTTAATAATATTGTTAATATCTTCGGGAATCTCTCTGAAGCTTTCAAGGAGTTTGTAAATTCACAATCGCCTACCTTTAGATTTTGGATAACTTATGTAGAATTAGTGGACATTTTGTTGGAATTCCTATTTAGTGAAAGAACAGGAAATTGGAATCTTCATTTGAAAAGCTTCAGAAAAATGCTTCCATTTTTTTTTGCTTATGACCATATAAATTATTCAAGATGGGGAACTGTCTACTATTTAGATATGATCAATTTACAAAACAGTGTACCTGAAGTACACGAACAATTTTTATCGGGCAACTTTGTTGTCAAACGACTACCGGGAAAATTTAATAACATATCGGTCAATCAAGCTCTGGAGCACATAAACAAAACATCCAAAGACGCTGGAGGAATCGTGGGACTAACGAAAAATAGTACTAGGTGTGATGAATGGTTTTTATGCTACAACGAAATAGGTTTAATGCTGGACTCTTTCAAGATATCTCTTCAATATGGAACAAATGTTGACCCTGTTAGTCAAAATATAGAAATTGGGCATCAGCGAATGATCGTGGACGAAGAAGTTGTGGTAACATTGCTGGAACAATTTAATAGATTTCAAGTTTTTAACCGCACTGAAGATAATTTAATATGTATTTCAACAAATGAAATAAGGCCTAAAAACTTGCTAGAAGCCCTGTTAACTGCATCCGAAAAAGGCGAAGATGTTGTTACCAATTTTTTTTTTTTGATGATAAAAGAAAATAATAAGGTGCGAAGGTTTGTCCCTGACGGTGATCGTTGGTGTCCACAGAAACTTCAGCGGCTGCTCTGCTGCGAATGGGTGGGTAAGTATAATATAAAAAAAAATTGGGCGCCAGAGTCCTATAATTTGTTTCCAAAAAAAATTTTGTAAAAAGGCTAAACGGACTCGATATAGCCAAATCAAACAAAACACCTATCAGGGAGCAGGTACCTAATACACTAAAAAAAAAAAATAACACATGTAGGTTTATAGTCAGATAACTATATTTCTTACCAAAGGAATAATTAATTAATAGTAACGGGCGAGACAGTTGAACGCAAACAAAAAAAATATATAATTAAATAAACCGTAATCGACGCTACCAATCACGCTTGCGGTAAGCGGGAAATTATCCACAAGGATAATTTAAACACGAGAAGTTAAGGAAATGACCGCGGAGCGCTGTCTGGTTGTCATTGAAGGTACCTCCAACGCGTAGGACATCGAGTTTCTGCATAAAAATAATCGCATACGCTACTTAAAATCAAGCTGAAAAAAAATAACATCCGCAAAGGTGCGTGGCGCGAATCAATAATAATTGAACGACTGAAAAATGAAACGAGCAAAAGCTCCAAAGAATAAACCAAAAACGCAACTGTTTCTGCCGCTTTACAATTCATACAACAAAAAGCGTATCAACTTTGTAAAACTAAAAATAACTAAATTAGTAATTTATAAATGCATTTATCTCACTCCGACTATTTTGAACGTGAATAATTAGTGAGTAAGATCAATAAATTTACAACACAAATACGAAAGTTCAACAAATTAAAGACAAAATAAAAAGGTAAGTGATATTTACAGTGGCTGAATCAATAATTACTACTGATCGATAACGATCAATAATTCTAACCTTAAAAAGAAAATAATTATAGAGGGTCAAAGACCTACGTTTTTCACAAAATTACTGAAGGTAAAATTTATAACAATGTAAATAAATGCACAACTACAAACAAAAATACATATATAATTAATGTGAGGTGATGATCATTAAATTATAGGTATACCGGGTAACTAATCGAAGTATAATGTGATGGAATTCTCTGACCTTAATTATCCAAGGCATAGGCACGCAGATGGTAAGCAAACTTGTCCTTTCGGCCTAATGAGTTTTAATCCTTGGTGATGCAGGTGTAGGATACAGAGACGAGGATCCCAAAAAATAATCTCTTCAAATCGTTCGTAGATGACAATTCGATTGAAAGACGAAAGTATAATCCACTCCCATAACTCTCAGGTAAAGTAAAGTGGATATTTCACTTGTAGTAGTACACTATGATAACGTGTAGCAATTCCGATTCGTAGATCGTAATGTAGTTAACAATTGAAATTGATAAAAATAAGAAAAAGCCTGAAATGAATTGACAAAACTGAATTTACAGAATCAAAAATCACATGGTAAATCTCATACCTGATGATGGAAAACGGCTTGAAGAAGCTGTTTGTGAAGTTTTTCCCAAAATCCTAATTATATTAGCTTAGAATTAATTGATTCTAAAATCGAAGCACTCCATACAACAATTAATTCACTCAGGTAAGTGATGGCCCTTATATCCGAGGATAATTACTCTTTGACAAAATTTATAGGCCAACCTTACAACCTCACAAACAGGAAGCGAATGAATGAGACGACCCCAGGAAGAACCAAAAAAAAGAAGGCCAACGAAAACTCAAATCGCACATGACAGGAAGTATTCCCAAGTACTCAAAATAATTTGAAATATACCACCAATATTAATAGAAAGGAAACAAAACCATAGAATGCAACCCAACAGGTAAATAGTCAACCAACTATACGTGAAGACATAAGACTCATCTAAACATAAACCTTTTCAGGCGAAGAACACTCAGGGACAATGATGGCTAAGATTGAATAATTAATTAAATCATTGCTGTACTTCTGTAACGTAAAAACTAAATGTAACAATGTTTTGAAGATATTTATTGAATTCATAGATACCAACCAATTTTATAAACCTATCAAAAAATTAAATATTTTAAAGGAACAGGGCCAAATCCCTAAATCCACCTCAAGGGAGAAACAAAAAACACTTTTACAGGGACAAGAATTATTACAGCAGCT
Organism: Hemicrepidius hirtus; assembly: GCA_963082805.1. Classification (NCBI taxonomy): domain Eukaryota; kingdom Metazoa; phylum Arthropoda; class Insecta; order Coleoptera; family Elateridae; genus Hemicrepidius; species Hemicrepidius hirtus. The sequence continues at coordinate 29,011,801 of OY720161.1, read as the reverse complement.
TTTGGCAGCGAAAGAAATGGGGCGAGATGTTAACTATCAGGAAATTTTTAAACACGAATTGACACAAAATCCAATGGCTTTAGCTCCTACAGGGACTTTAGGTTCTCCCTCCAATAAAAGTGCCTTGGGCACTATTATAGAAACATTTACAACAGTTGTTAAGGAACTGCCAGAGAGCACCGGCAAGACATGCCATATATTTGACGGAATGTCAGTGGTTCAAGCTCTTGGGAAACCAGCAATGGCTGAAACTTTCGGGGACTATGCAAATACATTTATTTCTATCATATTTAAAAATAAATTCAAGGCACAAAGAATTGACGTAGTACTTGACCACTATATACAGAAATGAATTAAAAATTCCACACGTTTGAAGAGGGACACTAAAAGTCCTATCGACAGAATAATTGACAGTTCTGATTCACCGTTACCACATCAATGGCATCTTTTTATTCATTCTGTTTTCAACAAGCAACAACTCACCAATTTTCTATTCCAGAAACTACACGAACATTCCCAAAATATTCATGTAGAATTTTCAACGAGTGGAGGTTTTAAAGATATTTCCGAATTCAGGGCAAACTTTTCGGTTGCAGATGAATTGCTGATTTCAAACCACGAAGAAGCAGACACGAGAATATTGTTGCATATTTTGTCCGCAAAAAGAGCCGGTTACGAAAAATGCATAATAGATTGCAACGATACCGATTTTCTTGTTCTTTTGGCACATTTTAAGGACGAGTTAACCTCTCAGATTTGGATGAAGGTTGGAAGAGGAAGTAGCACGCGATTTATAGCAGTCCACGAAATTAATTTAAATCCTACACTTTTAAAAAACTTACCAGCTTTTCATGCAATGACCGGTTGTGATACGACCAGTCAGTTTACAGGAATTGGAAAGAAAAATGGTTGGAAAATTTATTTAAAGCATTTTAATTTACTAGATGATGTAGGTCGAGCAGACGAAATTAATGAAGACGTGTTGCAAAAGATGCATGACTTTGTGTTGAGGCTGTATACGCCAAATCCAGATATAACTTGCATAAATAATTTAAGGGGAATCTTAGCTGTTTCAAAGACGGTTGATAAACTGCCACCAACCAAGGACAGTTTGAAATATCATTGTTTGCGTGCCTTTTATCAAACAAAAATTTGGTTAAACAGCTTATATCCGCATCAAGTCGAATACGGATGGATGTATGTTGGGGATGATGTACTACCACTACTTACAACATTGAAGCAGGTTCCTCAGAATTTAAATGTATTGGCCACATGTTCATGTAAAAAAGGTAAAATGTATATTATAAATATTCTTTTTATTACCAATTTTTTACCAATCTATATCTTTACATAGATTGTAACAGCAAGTGGTGTGGTTGTAAAAAATCGGGTGTGTGCTGCATTGGATCATGTAAATGCATGGGTCAAAAGTCATGTAGAAACACTAAGAAAGAAGTCGATAATTTAAATTTACAATCTTTTGAGCCAATTGACGAAGGGGAAGAATCTGAGTAGTAATGGAAATATAAAGGTACAATAATTACTAATAATTCTGATTATAATTAATTTGCTAGTTAAACATAAAGTCAGCTAGCTTGTCTATAATAAAATTATTCCTGATACCTATACTGAATTATATTATTATGATTTAATAACAATTATTTATGCACCAGTTTCAATATTTCAAATAATTTTTCAATTTGTTTTCAGACATTATACATTGAAGGATGGATCTTTCCGGTATGTGGTGCAGTGCGGGGACACGAGGGATCATGCTCGCTCAGTGATCAAATTACACTTCCAAAATTACGCGACAATTTACACTACTTTGAATTTTAGGCTTTTTTTCGTTTAATATTAATTTTAAAAATCTGAAACCTAAAATATTAGCATTCTCGATGTCGAGGCTATAGAAATGGAAGAGGGTCATTTTTCTATAAAATGAACGGTTACCGAGATAATGATGTGAGAAGCAAAAATCAAACTAAAAATAAATATCTCCCGAAATATTATTTTTTCTGGAAAACGCTCGGACAGGTATAGCGATTTGCATTACGGCGCATATTTTAAGATGCTTCAAAATTTTTTTGCGTTAGTCATTTTTTTGTAGTGCATCGACTTTTTTTTTAAATAGAAACATGTATATTTGATTGTCGCATTGGATAGACATTGTTTTTCTCTTTTTAAGCTTCTAATATTTTTATACCCTTACATAAGAAATTTTTTGAGAAAATTACTAAAATAGTTTTACGTCTCGGTAGGCCGATCTGGAACAGCGGGTGCAGCTCCAACTCGAAGCAATTGTTTAATTGTTCAACAAGAGTTTATTTTTCGTCTTGGACACTGTCGAGCTGTAAACGGATATGAATTTGAACATCTACTATAACAATTTATTCATCATTTCTTTGTGTGTCATTTAAAGCTATCAAATTTTTTTTTCAATTTCTTGTTAATTTAATTTATTTAATTTACCTTTTTTTATAATCTTATGTACTTTTATACTCACATTTCTGTTCACTTTAAAGTAATAAGCTTAAATAAACAATTGCTTTGAGTTGGAGCTGCACCCGCTGTTCCAGATCGGTCTACTGAGACGTAAAACTATTTTAGCAATTTTCTCAAAACTTTTCTTATGTAAGGGTATGAAAATATTAGAAGCTTAAAAAGAGAAAAACAATGTCTATCCAATGCGATAATCAAATATACATGTTTCCATTAAAAAAAAAAGTCGATGACGTCACTATAAAAAAATGACTGACAAAAAAATTTTGAAGCATCTTAAAATATGCGCCGTAATGTAAATCGCTATACCTGTCCGAGCGTTTTCCATAAAAACCAATATTTCGGGAGATATTGAATTTGTTCCAAACTTTATCCACACACTGTATACACAGTTAGATAAAAGTAAGGTATCCTTTATTAATAATGTTGAAGAGAAATTTTAATACATGTGAGGGAAATAATCCCAACAATGACGAAATACTGACAGGTCTTCAGGTGCTTCGATTTCTTGAGATCTTCGGTAATTGGTTCTAACAATGAATCTTCGCGGGTCCAAGTCGGATATAAAAAATTGAGAAATTCCAATGTAGCTGACTGAAGATATCTTGAGAGGTTCAAGATGATAATCAACAGAAGTAGGAATTTCTGAAGAATCTTCCTTGGACAAAATAACTAATTCTTGCGTATTGATCACCAAAGGTAACGTTGAAGAAGTCTGCTTGACTGGAGATGGATGAAGTGGTGAAACTGCTGGTGGAATCCTTGTATGATGTAGAATCGCTCGTAACGTGCTGCGTTGTCTACTAGATTTGCTTATTGCAGTTCTTTTCTTCATAATATCAAGAAAGCTTAAATAAATGTATTATTATGGGCGGACCTGAGGAAACATCTAGGTTATGATGAGAGTAGTTAGGTGAGTTCACTCCAACTAAACTCTTGTCTGTATCCAATTTTTCCTCGCTTTTGTACAAAACCCAGACGATGCAAATTCTTTCATTGGTTGGTCCAAATTGTTTTTCACCAATCACTTTGCTGAAAATATATGTGGGAGGAGGCTATTTGTACAACGACTGATTATTTTGATTGCACTCCATAGTGCCACTTGCATTGCAATACAAACACTATGTTTCTATGCAGCTCAGCAGTTTGGTTTCCAAGGTATTTACATACAAATATGACCCTTGCATCGGACTGAAGCCCCGATAATATCCAAAAGTGTTTGTGCTGCTTCTACAGGTACCAAAAAGCAATCCCCACTATCCCGATAAATACTCCCAAAAACCCACTGACCTTCAACGTGTTTGCCTCTGTAAAATTAAGTTTCCCAAATTTTGATTCGTCAATTTCTACAACTACCCACACCACCAATTTTTCCGGTTTTATCAATCAACATGTCAACACAGAATTGAAACCAGTCAACCACTGTATGTCTAGCAATTTTGAGTTCATGCATTACAATACCTTGAGAATATTCATGGACCCACATGTACGTCACCAAAAGAATTTCATTCATTGTTGAATTGGACTCCTGGAACCAAGTACCATGTCGCAAAGTTAGTGTAGATTTATGCACGTTTTCAAAAGTCCGACTTCTACACAACCAGTGATAGCCATCGTAAATGTCAGTCCGCTGAGTCAGTACCATGTTTGTTGAACATTTTGGACAGTTGACTTCACTGGCCAGTAAATTTAATTCCTGCAAAAATGTAATAGACACACACTTTTTAGTTTTTAATTTTTAGCATGTTTTTGGAGAAAGATATCAAAAGTTTGTTGGAGGTACGTTGTAGGTCTACTATTTGGGAATATAAATGTACATTTTGGTTGCTTTAAAGAGAGTGGAAATATGTTTAATAAAATAAAAGAAAATTAGGAAAAACTGGGACAACCTGCCTCGCCACAGTGTTGGTTGTGGGGTTAATTGTCACATGTATTTTAAATGCATCAAATAGAAACAAATCAAGGAAAAACGTTTAACAACTATGTAGTAAGTGCAATAGGTTACAAGTATAATCTAAATAGATAGACCATCACTGTCAGTTGTGGCAAGGTTATCGAAAACAATTTATCGAAAAACAATTTACCGAATGCAATTTACCGAAACACAATTTATCGAAAACTACAATTTATCGAAAGAACAATTTATCGAACAACAATTAATCGAAAGGTAAATTTATCGAATATGTCAAAAAATAACTTTAACTGTAATTAACAATAAGTTAATTCTTAATTGGCAGTTCAAATTGTTTTTGCTAGTCAAGATATTTTATAACTTTAATGTAATACCCATACCAAATTTCATTTTGATCTGATTAGTATTTTCTTAAATTTTGTCAAAAATAGAAATAATTTTCTTCTTTCACTATAAGTTTATATAAAATGTATTGCTTAGGATTAAATTTGTTGTCTGAAAAAAAGTTTAGCGGGAAAAAAACAGGAAACCCTGTAGAATATAAAAGTAAATAAATCAACAAATTAAGAAAGTTTAAAGTTTAATCATGAAACACGAATTACAAAATATACATACTCGTATGTATTACATTACACATTACATTAAGTTAAAGTTATTTTTGTTTATCTAATGTTTGTTACCTGTCGCATTAGTGAGAAATTTAAAATTTATAGTTTAACAATAACTTATTTATTTTTTGACATACTCGATAAATTTACCTTTCGATCAATTGTTGTTCGATAAATTGTTCTTTCGATAAATTGTAGTTTTCGATAAATTGTGTTTCGGTAAATTGCATTCGATAAATTGTTTTTCGATAAATTGTTTTCGATAAATTTACCTAGATCCCTATATACCGAGTGGGTACTTTCAAAGGCGAACATAGGAGAATTGCAATACCCTCTCCTAGACTGAATACGCGTTATTATTCATATTTAATATTAATAACAGAAACTTATGACTGATGTCAAATAATTTAATTGACAGATAAATAAAGTTGACAGTCATAGCAACCTATCTTATTTCAAAATAGCATTATTTTCTAAATTTTTTACAGAAAAAGGTAACTAAGTACTAATATTTATTGGTACCATTTGTTTACAGAAAACGGTAACTAAGTACTAACATTTATTGGTACCGTCATATGCGCTGTATTTTTGTCGTTCTATTCATACCATTACAATTCTTGTGGGTGTAAATGGCGAACAGGAATTTATTTTCCTATGTTCGGTTTTGAAAGTACTCACCCTATACGGGTGTCTCTAAACCTAGTACCATAAATTTACCAGCCGCTTCCTGACGCAAAAATAAGTTGAAAATGCCTACACAAATTTTGTCCTAAACCGCAGCATAGGGAAGCTACACGTCTTTGAAAATGGTGTTGATAAAACGGAAAACAATTGCATTTTAAAAACGGTTTTAGATTAGTTATCAATACTGAAACGAGATTGATAAAATTTGGTACCCAGGGTATATTTGGTGCGGGAAATAGTTTGGTAATGTTAAAAATAGAAACAAAAGTCAGGGGCGTGCTTAACGGGTTGGGTGTATTGATTAACTAATTAATAAAACAACACATTTTGAGGCCCCTCTTCAAAGAGCCGTAGCTCCGTTAGAAAGCTTTTCCGGACCCCTGTTCATGATAACTTTTCTTCATATTTCTGGGTGTAGAATCATCTCCCGAAGTTACGGAACGTTGTTTCCGGACACCCTGTATGTTTAACCTTGTTTACTCTTAGGGATAGGATACGTCACAACCACTTTATGAACTTGTAAGCTTAAAAAAAATATTTGTTTTAAATATTCCCGCATGGATCCAGTTACGCCGTCAACATGGCGTAACAGGACCAGTCAGGTCTATCTTTCCTATAAGTTCTGTTAATATGAATTGGGGTATCTGGGCCTATTTCTAAACGTTTTAAGAACATTAAAAAATTGCAATCACGCTAATAAATTTTGCGGTATTGAAGCTAGAGACATTACAAGTGACCTTAATCCAGTTAAGTCGCTAAATAAACCACTAAAAATAATACAAAATCATTCTTTTATTAAGTAATAAACACAAGATTAATGAAGGTTTGTTAGATCTGTTAGATCCGTGCCAAAGCTTATCATGTTATTATAACGTGTAGAAGTGCTGGTGATTGGCTTTGATAATTTCAAAACAACATCCGCCTCCCTGATGTACGCCTCTTCGTCGGTTGGTATGAATTTTATAGTTTGGCTGTGTCTTTTCAAAAACCGTACTTCGTAGCCCTCTTTGTCTTTTTCTAGAATAACAGCAACATATAATCGGAAAGAAGCGGCGGTCTTACCAAAAACTCACCACACAGTAATTCACTGATGGAAGGGAATTATCCACGTCTTCATTTTCAGAAAAACTGTAGCAGTCTGAATCGCTATCATGAACTGAATAAGAATCACTATCATCTGTTTATGAAAATGATGAAATATTCCACTGATGCTTTTTAACTTTCGGATTTTTTTCTTTTTCGAGAAGCTTCTGTTTTTTAAGTTGTACTTTCTCTTCTTTCTCCTGCTCTTCTATAACTTTGTTCTTCAAATATTCTTCTGCTGTAATAATTTCAGCATTATGTACAATTCGTTTACGTTTCTTTGCTTGTTGTGGTTTTTGTTCATTTTTGAGAAGGTCTAAAAGCAAATCCTCAAAACTTTTACGCTGCCCTGGCGCAGTTGATGGTTCTGCTGCCGTGGATGTTTCTCCTGCAGGTTTTAGTTGTTCTCCTACAGTTGATGGTTCTGCTGCCGTGGATGTTTCTTCTGCAGGTTTTAGTTCTTCTCCTACAGTTGATGGTTCTGCTGCCGTGGATGTTTCTCCTGCAGGTTTTAGTTGCTCTGCTGAAGTTGACGGGATGGGACGGTTCGGCGCCGCCGTTTCGGCGCCAAGCAGTTTCGGCGCCGGCCGTTTCGGCGCGAAGCCGTTTCGGCGCGAGAATGTATTTTCATGTACAACAGTTTTCAAATTGTCAGTGTCATAATTGTGGGATGTTCATTCCTTACAAAAGAAAACAAAAAATGGTTAGCAGGTAAGCAGAGGGATGTTCATTCCTCAGAAAAGAAAACAAAAAATGGTTAGCGGGTAAGCTGAGGGATGTTCATTCCTCAGAAAAGAAAACAAAAAATGGTTAGCAGGTAAGCTGAGGGATGTTCATTTCTTTGATTTTCGTCATTTAAATCAAAAGTTTGTGTTATGGACTTATCGCATCGGTTAGATCGCCCGGCGCCGAAACTGTTTGGCGCCGAAACGGTCGCGCCGAAACGGAGGCGCCGAATCGGTCGCGCCGAAATGTCCTAGACCGTGAAGTTGATGGTTCTGCTGCAATAGATGTTTCTCCTGCAGGTAGTTATTCTCCTACAGTTGATGGTTCTGCTGCCGTGGATGTTTCTCCTGCAGGCAGTTGTTCTTCTGATGTTGATGGCACATCCTGCTGAACCGAATAAGGAAGCTTCTTCTTGTATCTTATCAGTTCTCCTGGCTTAAACACCGACTCGGGTATTGCTTCTTTATTTGGACCTTGGAATCATATATCCCAGTTGCTTTAAAGCCATTAATAATACTTGTTGAAGAAATTTCTTGAGGAACATTTGTTAAAATAGATATAAATTCAGGTTTAATAACAGCAATTTTGAATACTCTGGGACAGATGCTTGATCCTATTGAAATAATTAACGAATCAACTTAACACTGATATATTTGTAATTTATAGCGATACAAGATACAAAGCAAAAACGTGTACACACCACAGAGACCCGCGTTCAACTTAACAAAAAAAAGACATAGAATAGTTACTTCCGCTGGCCCTGCTTGTAACCTTAAAGAAAAAAAGTCACTAACTACATTAAAGGTCCCTATATTTTACAATTACACTCAACATATTCGATAGCCTTATTTATTAGAAGTGTTAATGGAGGTGCAATTATTTCAATATTGTGTTTGAGAACTTCTGTAGTTATATTATCAATGCCAGGAGCTTTATTAGTTTTTAATTCTCTTATAAGTTGCTTTACCTCATCTAAATTTGTTCCATGTAGAAATATTGTGTTTTGATTAAGCTTCTTGGCTTGCTGAAAATTAATTGGGGGTTTTATAATTTTGTCAGCCAAAGCTTTTCCTACATTGGTAAAGTGTTGGTTCAGGGCATTTGATATTTTGGGGTCTGATGAGACCTTTTCTCCTGATACGGTTTTTATTTCTTTGATGTCTGTATTCGATCTGGCAATCGACGTCATTTCCTTGATGTTTTTTTATTTTCTCTTGAAATTAATGATTTTTAGTAGTTTTTATCAGTAACTTTAGCATATTTCTATATTTTATGTAGTCATTTTTGGCACAAATGTTGCTTTCGTTTCTTTTCCACGTTATGAATAATTTCTGCTTATTTTGAACGGATTTGATGAGCCCTGCGGTTATCCATGATTTTCTTTTAATATCAGCGGGTTTCACTTTTATATCCGTTGTCGCTTCAGCAATGCAGGCTGTTATTTTATTAACAAAGTGTTCAGCTGCCTCTTCGGTATGCATATTTGTTATCTGTCTATCAAAGTCAATCTGTTGTAATTGCAACCTCAGTTTACATTTGTCTAATCTACGGATGATATTTTTTTCCTTCTATTTGGATCATCTAAGGTACTGTCAGACTTGCTCATTAGACATATGGTTGTGTAATGATCTGTTAAACTATTTTCAAGGATTATGGGAGTAAAATTATCTATCTTTTCTTTGCTTTTTCGAAATATGTGACGATACAAGATTTTGATTGTTTTTCTACCCTTGTGTACCCATTAATAAGTGATTTATAGCCTGCTTCAGCAAGGATATTTAAGTATTCATGACTATAGTCACTAGTGGAAAAGATATCTATGTTCATATCTCCTACTATAAAATTGTGTCCATTGTTTTTCATGCTATTTAGGTAAGTTCTCAGCCTATTATTAAAATCATAGGGACACATTTACGGAGATCTATATACCGGGTGAGTCAGACCACCCGTATCAGTCGTTTTTTTCGAAAATGGTTATTCGTAGAGAGTCGGGCCAAAATTTTTTATTACAAAAGCCTTCATGAAAAATCGAATGGTGACATTGGCATTCGCCGGAATAATCGGCATTCTGAAGAGATTGCTCCAAAATGTCGAGAACTCCAAAATTTCAAATAGCACGGGGGGTCAAAAGGAGTATCGTTGAAAAGGTCTTTAAAAGATAAGGAAGTTTTGGAGGAAAAATAATTTTATTATCCCCACCCCTTCTGAGGAATATTCGATTGAAGTTATTAAGTAATTGTACTGTTATTTAGGCAGGATGTAAACGGCCTAAGTAACTACCCAGACAGCAAAAGTTAACTGAAATTGTAGTAACATTACAATTTATTTACTATTCCTTTACGATTTTATTGTAATGTTACTATTTCTTTACAATTTTGTTGTCTATAAATTGTTACTGTACTATTTATTGACTATTTTATTCTGTGGGTAGTAACATTACAGTAAATTAACTTTTAGAACGCTTTTAGTCAACGGCAAGTAGTCATGTACAATAAGGTGCAAATGTAATGTCGCAAGTAGCCGGTAAAATGTTGAACAGGCGATACTATCACCGACAAACGCCGCTGCAAGTGAAATCCTTACCTTAACAATAGCAGGTATAAACGTCTCTAAAGATACTTTTAGTATAATAAAAGTTATTTTGATCATTACACAAATATTATAATTGGAGTTTTCTTAGTTTGGATAAATAGATTTTAATTAAAGCAGCTAGGTTTTTGAACTGAATTCCGAGTTTTTGATGACATTAATTTATTAATATTACAACTACTATTCATACACGAACTTTGAAGTTGCAACCTTTTATTCTACCATTTACAGTAAATTCTTAAAATTAACCAAATATTGTTTATATTGACAATACATACCGTCAAAATATGCTCGCAACTTGTAATTTTGATGTTTTTAACAATTGTGGTTTTTCACAATAGTACTTATAACTTATAATTTGATAGTTTAGAATATTGTTTAATTATTGAAATTTTACCATAAAATTTAATTGAGTTTTTCAGTTTTTGTTAAATTATTACCGCTGCTCTAAGGGAGGGTAAAAATCTATAATATATTTCTATTATAGTGTAATAAGTATGTTATAGTTATAGTGCAGGTAGATCCCTGTATTAATGTTCTTTTATAAAAAATTATTTAATATATTTTACAATTATTCATGTTACCTAGACATATTTACAGAGTATTACATAGTAGGTGTTTATCATGTTGTAATAAAATAGAATTTGAGATTATACTCGCTAACTAACCGAATACATGATTTCTTCAATAAAATCAAACGTCTTTTACGAATTGTTTTTGATTGCTACCGTTTCCGTAATATCTAATAAAACTGCAGTAAACCATGGAAGATAGTTGACTGTAATTAAATGCGCTTCTTTATAAAACATCTTTGAAATCTCCAGACAACTGAAGGATGGTTTCAGAACGCCCGGGAAAAGAAAACGTAATCCTCCACATCCTTCTTAAAGGAAACGGTATTTCGTGTTTGTAACAATGACCCAACTTTTGGGTTGTTAAAACTCATCCCCTCCTTGACAAACTTAAAATTATTTACATTTTGCAATTGCGTAAAAGAAGTTTTAACATTACATTTGCATTTGTGGTAGAAAGAGTTTGTATAAGATCATGATAGCGCGAAAATGCCAAGACGTCCTGGGCAGAGCGATTCAACTTTGGAAACCCGAGGAAAGATAATATCTTACTGGGAATTAGGGGTTCCAAAAGCAGAGATTGCAGAAAGAGTGGATTTGTCGGTAAGTATAACAAATACTAAATTGTTTCAATAAAATATCATAAAAAGTGACCAGCTACCTGTTGCATATATTATACAGTAGTTTCCAAAAAATCTGCAACAAATGGACATTTTTTTTATTGTTAATTCTCAAAAAAGTTTACTTGTGATAAAAGTTGTTGCATCATTTAAATTGTTAAATTAGTATTTGTCATCCTATGCTATTGGCCCTTTTTCGTTTTCCCAGTGCTTCCCGATAAATTTTCTACACTGTTAAAAAGTTGTATTTCAAAAGCAGAACAATCTATAATTAGTAGAAAAAATTACTTATCACAGTTCCCCATAAATGTTCTACAGTACTTAAAAAATTATATTTCAAAAGTAGAACGAACAATCCATAATTAGTTGAAAAATGTATCGGCAAAATGTTTACAGGTTAGACAAGTAGAAAGATGGAATAAAAGAGAAGAGGAAGGTGCGGAAAATAATAGGCCCTTAATGACTCTCCCTCGAACGGGGCGACGATGCATACTTGGTGATGAAGAAAAAGTCAATGTTGTTCAACTGGCCAGAGATGTTCCCTTTACAACATCAACTGTAATTAGAGATGTCCTTCAAGTGCAGTGTAGCAGATACACCATAAGAAGAGTGCTGCATGCTAACGGCATTTATTGTCGCCGTCCAGCAAGAAAACCTGCCTTAACCGAACACCAGGCGAATACTAGATTGCGATTCGCTAATCAAAATCTTGTTCGGGATTGGGAGCAGGTTATCTTTACAGATGAAAAAACTTTCTGTTCCTCAGATGACCGTAACAAGGTATTATGGCGGAGCAATAATACCAGATATGAGCCTCAACATGTCCAACCTACAACAAGAAGTGGACGAATTAGCGCCGGATACTGGGGATGGATGAGTCACGCAGGACCCGGAGAATTGGTCCGTGTGAATCAGAGATTCACTGCCCTGGACTATGTGGGAATTTTAGAAGAAGTGATGTTGCCCACAGTGAGAGCTGTATATCCAGACGAACCAATTATCTTGGTTCAAGATAACTCGCCTATTCACACGGCCCGAATTGTGAATAATTGGTTCGCTGAGCATCAGGAAATCCAACGTTTAGAATGGCCAGCACGTTCGCCAGATCTAAATCCAATAGAGAACTTGTGGGCCGCTGCTGTTAGGGAATGGAATGATGTGCAGAATATTCGTATCCGGAATGAAGCAGAATTACATCAAAATATCATGAATACATGGGAGACACTTCGAGGAACACCCATCTGTGAACGACTCGTGCGTTCTATGCCCTCGCGGCTACAAGATTGTATAGAAAATAATGGGTATTATACAAAATACTGATGCAAATTGAATTGAACTTCAATTTGAGGTGTTACAAAGGGTTAGTGCATTTTAAGATTTTCAAGGTGGGGGCGGTGCGCACAAATTTTCTTCAACCATTGAAAATACAGAATTATAATTTATGTGATATTCGTAAAATTGTCTTTAAAATATAAGGAAAATTTTTAGTGATAAATTATAATTATAGATTTACAGCTGTTTGAAAATGTAAAGCTTAAAATTTAATCAGGTGACGGAATTTTAAATAAAAAGTATTTGTCCGATGCTGAAGTGTAATGTTCCAAACTGTATTTACTAGAAGTGTTTTTATCAACGTAACTACTTGCTATTGTTATGCTGATCCCTTCTAAGTAGTCGGCGGGTACACCATCATCCGTTTACAACGGCGTTTGTCGGTGATAGTATCGCCTGTTCAACATTTTACCGGCTACTTGCGACATTACATTTGCACCTTATTGTACCTGCAAGTATGCACATTAAGTGACTATTTCGTTACGACTTCCTTACTATATATTGACTATTTTGTATTAACTATTTGTTTACCATTTCCTTACAAGTAGTTGACTATTTCCTTACTATCTGCAGTAACCTTACAATTTGGTCAAGAATAGACTTAATAGTCACTCAATAGTCGACTATATAGTCAGGAAAGTTGTGACATTCCTGACTATTAAGTGACTCTTTGCAGTTACAATATAGTTAGGAAATAGTAAAGTTTTGCTGTATGTATACATACGTCCGAACAATAGAAATGCATGGAAAATCAGCAGTGGATGAACACGGGCTGACAAGAAGAAGAAGAAAACTGTTATTTAACTTTACATTTAAAAAATGTCTGAAATGTAAGTTTGGCAATATCACAATAATTGTTCAAACTGTCGTCCATCTACTTCTAAACACTGTCGAGCTCTTCTAGTCCCATTATCAGTGGCTCTCAATATTTCTTCACCACTTAATGACCGGCGGGCATTGCGAATTCTCAGCTTCATACGGCTTCATATCATCTCTCGTTGTATCCAGTGGAGTACAATCAGGTGACCTATTGGCTAACTTACATTTTAGACATTTTTTAAATGTAAAGTTAGTTTTCTTCTTCTTCTTGTCAGCCCGTGTTCATCCACTGCTGATTCTCCATGCATTTCTATTGTTAGGACGTATGGGTATGTAATTACTTAGGCCGTTTACATCCTGCCTAAATAACAGTACAATTATTTAATAATTTCAATCGAATATTCCTCAGAAGAGGTAGGGGTAATAAAATTATTTTTCCTACAAAACTTGGTTATCTTTTAAAGACCTTTTCAACGATACTACTTTTAACGCCCCGTGCTATTTGAAATTTTGGAGATCTCGACATTTTGGAGCAAACTCTTCAGGATGCCGATTTTTCCAGCGAATGCCAATGTCACCATTCGATTCTTCATGAAGGCTTTTGTAATAAAAAAAATTGGCCCGACTCTCTACGATTAACCGTTTTCGAAAAAAACGACTGATACGGGTGGTGTGACTCACCCGGTATAGCTGAGACTGTGACAGGTATTCCGAGATAAATTAATTTAGTTTGTAAGATTTTAGTGTTATTTAGGTATATGTTGCACTGTAGAGTGCTATGGTTATAGCTATTTTTTATGTATAAAATAACGTCATCATTTTGATTATAATTGCCTTGATTATATGTAGTTTATATTTATATTATACTTAAGTTAAAGCAATTGATGTCTTCTACCTGCCACGTCTCGGTTAAGGCAATTATATCAAAAAAATTGTTAAATCGGCGTAGAAATACTGACAGTTCATCAACATTTTTTGCAATACTTCTGATATTTTGACTTAAGATTTTAAAGGAATAATTCTTACCGTTTACATTTAACCTTTTCTGCCATTGTTTTTGTAGTTTCTTATGAATTGATCCATAAAATTATAAATTAATTGTAGTTGGTAGAATAATAAATAATAAATAATAAATAAACAATATATATATACAAGTACAACAAATACGCCAACAAAAAAGAAAAACTGAACGCAGCCAGCGGTCTTTACCTTTTACAAAATGAAATTACTAGCTTTAATAAACCAGTTAATTAAACTGGTTTTACAAATTATGGAGCATTTACCTCTAGAATGTAATCCCTGTAACATTTTAACTGATCTTCTTGAACCTCTTGCATCTTCAGAGTTTTTTACTTGCAAAGATCATAAAAATGAAATTTGTTCCATAATTTTAAAAGAATTGCTCAAACCTATTTTAGCAAACGAACTGATACAGTATTCCCAACATTCTTAAATTCCAAACCCCAATCACGAAAAATACTAAAACTTTAAAAAACAGGCACGGAAGTTGTTTATATTGTAACGTTTCACCCCCGGCTGATAAGGGTGGACGTTGCAAAATTTATAGTTCGGGTAGCTTCGTGAGTTGTCCAGGGGTCGAGTGATGCTTTAAAATTAAAACGGAAGCTTAAACCTGATTAACAATCTTTATTTACACTATGTACTGTCAGCGACAAATGTTTTCACCAGTCTAATACCAATTATACCACTAATAACCCGCTTTACTGAGAAGTATAAGAGGTTGCATAACGTTGCTTTTATTGTTTTACATAGGTATATTGGTAACGCTGTTAAAATTGTGAAATCAAATAGGAAGGGTGGGAGCTGGTTGTCAGGGTATTTTAAAACTGATGCAGTGAAAACGTCCAAGTAAACAAAATTTTTACATAATTCATAAAAATAAACTAACAACAATCGGAACGCCTGCCGACCAACAGACTCCCCGACTACATGCGATGTCTACCGAATCACTTGGCGCCAAATTCAAATTTAAAAACTAAGTTACAAAGGAGTTTTATAATAAACTTGTTTCTATTTCAAGGACAATAAATTTGTTATAAATACAATACAATAATAGCTATTTATGCAAAATTAGTGTCTTTTTTGCACTAGATGTGAACACATCGTATGCAAAAAAGCGCAATTTTGTAACGTGTTTCATTCAACATTTTTTCCAACTTAGTAAGTTTGAATAAAAAAAAACACATAAAATGAATTAAAATTTGGTGATGTTTAAACGGCGACTTTAATTTTTTAGAAAGAGTACCTTTAACCTGGTCGTTGCTATGCAATTACGCGTTGCTGTTTTCTAAACAATAACAATTAAAACTAGTTATAAAATAATGTCACATATTATAACTAGTTATAAAATGAACCGCATCTGACAACTAAAATAAATGTCAAAAAGTTGACTTTTCACAACTAAATTGGAAAAATACAATAATTGGGAATAAAAAGTTTCGTATTTTGTTATCATTAAGAGGATTTTTTAAAATATGCAGTGCCTTAAACCATTACCAAGCACTGGGAGTTTCAATAATTATTAATCAATTTAAAACTATATTCTGAAAACATGAGCAGCTATAGGCAGTCAAGGATGTCATTACTGCTTTCAATTTACAATTTCGGATTAAGATAAGAAACCCGCTTTCACTTTTGGAGTCTTATCTACTCATTTATACAATTTTCATGTATACAGTACTGTTTAATGTTGAAACTTTAATAAATGTCAGTTTATCTACAAGCAACACGTTCAAAAAGGCATGTATGTAACGCCTCTAACGCAAAAACTAGTGAACCGATTTTGATGAAATTTGAAATGAAGGGGTATATCGAAAATTCATCGACAAAATAAGCTTTTCAAGAAAAATCCGAAACCGGAAGCGGAAGTTAGACATGTTTTTTTGGTAGCATTTTTTTCAGAAGCAGAATTTTGAAAATCTGAGTAGCGGATATGAAAGAAGACCATAATTCAAGGGAAACAATTTGTTACCGGGCTCTCTAACTTCAAAATGGCGGCCGCTATGAATTTTTCAAAATTTAACGTCCTACAAATCAAAAACCAGTTATCCGATCAGGTTCAGCAACAAGTTGTTTGAACGTCCTTTGGCGGTACTATACCATGAAGAAAAATTTATTTAGTAAATCCAAAAAAGGTCGCAACGGCGCTCTTCCAAAGTATTTGAAATTGTTGAAAAATTATTACAAAAATGTGGCCACACGATTTTGTTTAAATTTTCTATACTTATGCAACTTGGTATTAGCTACTTTTTTATTTTTTGATGAATGCCAGAATTTCACTTTGGCGTTCTCTAGGAGGTTTTGAATTCGGAAATTGATGCTTCTATAGCTTTATTAGTCAAAATATGAAAAAAGTTTAAATATAAAAGTTGTTCAGTATATAATTCTGCATTTTTTATATTTATTCATTTACACACATTACACATTTTTGTAATAATTTTTCAAAAATTTCAAATACTTTGGAAGAGCGCCGCACAGTGGTTTCAAATCGTGGACATAAAAATCAAATTCAAATTTTTGGTTTGCAATAATTTTTTTTCCTATAGAGCATCACTGACTGAACTACATTTTTAAATAAACTTTTTTATATTATGACGTTAAGTGGTCAATTAATTTTTTATCAATAATCAAAAAAATCAAAGTCATTTTTTTGAGTTGAAATATTTTTTTATGATAGAAGGTTGTTCTACCTACAATATTTTCCAATACCACTTTTTTATATTTTGACGTTAAGATGGTGAAAAAAATTATTATCGGACATTAAAAACCAAATTTTTACGGTTTTTTGAGATTTTTTCGAAATGTTTTGCTAGGGCTGATACTATAACAGTATGTTAGAAGAGGGTGTTTTACATAACATAGGCGAAAAAGTATGCGAATATCTTTGCCTCTGCGGTAGTAATAGATCACGGATCAATTTTTATCGATGAAATAAAAATCAAAGTAATTTTTTGGGTTGAAATATTTTTTTTATGATAGTAGATGGTTATACCTACAATATTTTTCAATGCCACGTTTTTATATTCTGACGTTAAGATGGTGAAAGAAATTATTATCGGACAGATAAAACCCAAATTTTACGTTTTTTTTACAACACAACAGAATAAATATACTTAACAAACAATTAATATAACTAAGAACTATGCTACACAACTCGATATTAATTATATACAATAGGTACCTATTACAATAAATTATAATAAAAATAAGTTACAGCTATACTACCTACAGCGAACTTTCATCTTCCACTAACAAATTTAGTGCCTCCGGAAATAACTCTAATTTTTTATTTTTTGTATATTTGGGTTTAATGTATGATATGAAGGGATCAGAACTTATTAATAAATTATGGAGCAGGTCTTCATTCGTATTTACCCTTCCACTTTGCCTGGTGTGATTTTCTCGTATATTTCGAAAATCTTTATTTCTCGCTTCTGATACTTCCTCTGAGAGCTTTCCGATTGGAAGAAATGAAAAATGGTCACAGATATCCGCACCGTGAACAAGCAACTTGTGAACACTTGCTGGGATGTAGTACCAAGGGTAAAGGTTAATATATAATTCTGCCGTTGCTTTACAGTATCTTCTAAATTTATCTATATTAATTTGTATCCTTGAAGATATTACTTGCAATATCACTGCGAACTTTTTTACTAAATTGACATCAATGCCAGTTATTTGAGCGGACTTTTCGTATTCTTTGAAGAATCTACGGGCAGTATTACCGTCATTGGTCGTTCCGAATCCCTGCTTCACAATATCAATCAATAGACCCATTTGTTCTCGGAATTCAGTCTGCGTTGTTTCCTTTTTCTGTTGTCTTAACATTTTATTTAGATCACGTGCACTCCATGTTTCAAAATCTACATTATAAGAAATATGAAGCAAACATTCCATACATCGTATCCACATATGTAATGAGGAAAGTCCGTATTTGTAGACATCTTTTCTCAAGGGTCTACTATAAATGTCACCCAAATTATTCATCTGGCTAGGTTTGGCTAAGCAGATATTACAAGTAGCTGATGAAGACATACCTGATACGAGTGTAGCTATCTCGCCATCTATCATCGTCATAATTAGTTCGTGTTCCACTTCAATTTCTCCGGATTTAGTTCGCACTAAGTTCGCTATTTCTTCATTCATGTCCGCTGTTTCGTTTTTTATTAGATTCTCCGTCTCTTTGGTGAATTCAAATTTGATCGGTCTACATTAGTTCGTAGATGAAGGTCGTGGATTTTCCCATACAGAAATATTTCCAGCTACAAGTTTTAAGGGAACAAAACTTATCATAAATACCGAAGAATCATCCCAACCAGCAGCAGAAAACTTTTGTTTATAATTGGATTGTGAAGATGCCCCATCACAACCCCACTTGCTAATCAATTTATAATTATTTGATTCATGATTCTGATTAGAACCTAACGTTTCTAGAATTCTATGTACAGTTTGGTCTAAAATGGCTTGAAGATTTACCTTAGCTCCAACCTCGGTTATCGTAATATCTTTTACCGGTGGGTAACACTTGTTTTTCTCTACTAGGAGTTTCTGATATGATGGCAAAATTTTTATATTACCGCCATCCAATAATGTATCCTTCAAAGAAATATATTGCCATTTTGTTAAGTGCAACGATGTTACAAGTTACAACACAGCAGTTTTTTTCTTTTTAAACAAGAAATCACTTACATCATCACTTGCTTCTGGGTTTTTCGTTATGTAGTCAATAATAGTCGCAAAATTTTTATTGCCATTTGATTTCAACTTTAATACTAAGGCAAAAATCAGTTCCTGTTCTGTATGTTCCAAAAGTGCAAGAGACCGCCTTTTCTTCTGTTTGTCGGTTAGGTCTTCAAAAGGTTTTCTTCCAGTAACTTCAGCGAGTAAACAATTTTCAGAGTCCATGTCCTCTTGTAGAATCGAATTAAAATCAACGAATTTGCATTGAGGCCACTGAATATCTGATTGTAACCAATCATGATATTTTTTTAGAAACCGATTTTGAGTTCGACCAGCTGCAGTCCACTTATGCACTACATTCTTGGAAATGGCACGGCAAAATTCCTTAATAATATTTAGATCGTCTGGATCTACATCGATAGCAATGAGACTTATTATTGTTTCGCACAAATTGTTATAATTTTTGAGTTCGCCCGAGTCTCTTAAAATAACGAAAAAATCAAAATTTTTAACTAGACCTTCCATTGCACAGCAGATAATTTCTTTCGATACAAAGGAAACGTACTATGTAATTCGTATGATTATTATTGTATGTCATCACCTTCCATCCCCAACCACCCTTAAGCTTAATTTTTGAATACCCGTTAAATTATAAACATTCTTTCAAAACATCATTATACTTGGTCGCTAATTACATGAAAAGTATTTGCTTACTTTTACTATATTAAGATATGTAATACAATTACAATATCAATAATAAGTAACATACATAATTCTGTATCTTTCTATTTGATATAAAACTTCACTTTTGACATTTGTCCGTAGTATGCAAAACAGCCTACTTTACATATTCTAATAAAAATTCACTGCAGCCAATTTAAAACTCTAATAATCTCAAAAAACCGTAAAAATTTGGTTTTTAATGTCCGATAATAATTTTTTTCACCATCTTAACGTCAAAATATAAAAAAGTGGTATTGGAAAATATTGTAGGTATAACAACCTTCTATCATAAAAAAATATTTCAACTCAAAAAAATGACTTTGATTTTTTTGATTATTGATAAAAAATTAATTGACCCACTTAACGTCATAATATAAAAAAAGTTTATTTAAAAATGTTGTTCAGTCAGTGATGCTCTATAAGAAAAAAAATATTGCAAACCAAAAATTTGAATTTGATTTCTATGTCCACGATTTGACGATTTGGAACCACTGTGCGCCGCCGTTGCGACCTTTTTTGGATTTACTAAATAAATTTTTCTTCATGGTATAGTACCGCCAAAGGACGTTCAAACAAGTTGTTGCTGAACCTGATCAGATAACTGGTTTTAGATTTGTAGGACGTTAAAATTTTGAACAATTCATAGCGGCCGCCATTTTGAAGTTAGAGAGCCCGGTAACAAATTGTTTCCCTTGAATTATGGTCTTCTTTCATATCCGCTACTCAGATTTTCAAAATTCTGCTTCTCAAAAAAATGCTACCAAAAAACATGTCTTAACTTCCGTTTCCGGTTTCGGATTTTTTTTGAAAAGCTTATTTTGTCGATGAATTTTCGATATACCCCTTCATTTCAAATTTCATCAAAATCGGTTCACTAGTTTTTGCGTTAGAGGCGTTACATACATGCCTTTTTGAACGTGTTGCTTGTAGATAAACTGACATTTATTAAAGTTTCAACATTAAACAGTACTGTATACATCAAAATTGTATTTGTTTATTATAAAACTCCTTTGTAACTTAGTTTTTAAATTTGAATTTGGCGCCAAGTGATTCGGTAGACATCGCATGTACTCGGGGGGTCTGTTGGTCGGCAAGCGTTCCGATTGTTGGAAGTTTATTTTTATGAATTATGTAAAATTTTTGTTTACTTGGACGTTTTCACAGTTTTAAAATACGCTGACAACCAGCTCCCACCCTTCCTATTTGATTTAACAGTTTTAACAGCGTTACCAACATACCTATGTAAAACAATAAAAGCTACGTTATGCAACCTCTTATACTTCTCAGTAAAGCGGGTTATTAGTGGTATAATTGGTATTAGACTGGTGAAAACATTTGTCGCTGATAGTACAAGGTATTCTGAGTAGAAATTGTATTAGTAATGTATATAAAAAAATAAAAAAACAATTTATGTAAAACAGTAAAATGTTTTTGTTTGAATTACGGCTGTTCCCGCCGGCAGTTGGGGATTTTCCGTCAGGGTTGGCAGCGCGAGCACCAGTCTGCAGTAAGTGGTATCTGTTGTTGACGTTGTGATTGACAGCTGATCTATGAACAAAGAAGTAAAAGCAAATCTGCCTTGTTTTAATTAAATTGAAGGGTTCGGATAAACAAAAGTTGCCAGGCAGTCTGAATCTTTGGTTAAGTGGGAGGATAACATACGGTGAGTAAAATGAATTTATAATTAGGGAATCGGAAAGGAGTGTATGTACTCAAGGTCCTTGACTCTTTGAATGTATAATTAATTTAAATGAATTCTTTTTAGTGATGATTAAAGAACAGGCCACTGAAACCTGTCGAATTAAACAAATCGAAAGCTATAAAGCTTGTTCGGATAACTTCAAAACTGACCAAAGGAACGCTTTACACCCAGGTACCCGGTGCAAGGTTTATTCGGTTCGGAAACAAAGAAAAAAAACACAGGTAGGAAGTAACTTTAATTATAAGGGAATAATTAAACGGGAAGGGAAAACCAGGGTAGTACTAATGGTCACCAGCACTGTAGCCTGGGGGGAAAAAGGCAGCGGTTTCTAACGGTTTATGGACCAGGACGGCACTAATCGACACCAGCGCTGTGTCCTGGGGGAACACACCTAGACCTCTCCAATTTGCACAGGCGTGCTCGGTCTAGGTCAAGGATGAGACCTTTCGCTCAAATTCTGCACAAGCGTGAGGTCTCGGAAGGAACGGTGACTGGTTAGGACTTCGGGTTTGTACCTGGAGGTAAATTAGCTTACCTTTGGCCAACAGTTAATAAAATTTGAAATGAAAATCAAAAATAATTACAGGTAATAAAATAATACGGAAATAAAACGGAATTAAATCAATTGGAAAAATAAACGGATAATTTGTAAAAATAAACGGAATAATAAACGGATAATTATAAGGGTCAGAAAATAAACGGTATGGGATTTAAAGTTAGATGTTTTAACTTTAAAGTCGTAAACGGAGTTGTTGATCCTGGCCCGGGGAGCTGGTTTTATGCTGGTTCCCCACCAAGCCAGGGCTGTGATTGGTGGACTCCTTCTTACTGCATGGATCGGTGGTGAGAATCGTGTTCTCCGCTGTTTCTACTTGCAGCGCCATCCGCGCTCAAAATACGAACTACCAGTGGAACACAAAATGGCGATCTTGGCCAACGCCCAAAAAAATTGTGCCACTGGTAGCCCGTTACATAATTTCAATAAGAAATCTATATATGCAGAATTTGAAATTAAAATAAGTTTTAACAAACTCTGATATTTATTCATTAAGTAGTCATAATTTATAATTTTAATACTTTTCTGGACATGGGTTTAGAAGACAAGTTACACATAGTGGAGCCAACATCAGTAGGTACTGGTTTTTGTTATGTTTGCTAATATTGGCTTTAACAATTTGCTTAGAATTATTTTAGATACTTCCTTGTGGTGTTTCTTACAAATAAAAAAAAACTCGAAGAAGTAAGAGGAACAAAAGCAGAGATGTTAAAATGTCGGATGGATTACCGTCTACAGGTAAATACAGAGCAATATCTAAAACTACTTTTATAAGTTGATTTACTAAATACGTAAATTTTGTTGTGGGATATTTCAGCGCTCCTTTATCTTGTAAGTTTATGAGAGCCAGTAATGGATTTGTACCCGAGCTGGTTAACAGCGAGTATAAGCAAGTTTCGCATTCAATTCTTTCTTCAATAGTTCTTGCTATGTAGCCAGGCAAAAAAGTCATCGCAGCTGATACTATATCATAATGCAAAGATGTAGACAAATTCTGCAAGTTCTTTAGAGATTCCTGTACATCGTCAGGCAGATCATGAAGCTCAATAGTATTAGAGGACGACTCGCCACTTCTTCAAGATGACCAATGGTACTGCTGTAACTGCAATCAGCAGATATGTTGGCTGAAGCTGACGATTTAATTAAACCGCACTGAATAATGCATTGTGGGCAGCTTGTGCATCAGTTGCATCTTGCGAGCCCCCTTTAATTCGCGCATTGCTGAACATCGACTGAATAGCATCTGAACTAAAACAATGGGTCAGTACATAATAAAACCCAGCTTCTTCTAATAAATATCGAATGCACGCTGACGTACTTCGAGATGCAAATATTAATGGTTCAGCAGTTTCTGGTGTTAATCCCTTCAAGTGGTTCTTTTTTGAATATTCTTGAATTGACTGAATATATGACGGAAATATCGTTGATAACCAATCCAATCTTTCATCATTAATGTTGATGTACCGTGCACATTTGTTATCAAGCTGCTTGATGTGCTGAATTCTGTCACTAACATCGTGAAGTTGAAAGAACATGTACATTGTCTCCATGTAGGTACCTCGGAAAAATCAAAGGCAGAAGTTCTGTATTTACTCAGATATTTTAGAGCAGCTGTTAATGGCGGTGAAAATATTTCAACGGCTCTTCTGATGTTTATTTTCTCAAAGTTACTTGGGTAAATATGCTTTTCTGTTAGAAAACGAACTGGTTTTATTATTAAATTTCTTTGCACTTTGTACAGGTCTTTCAAGTAACTGGAAGAAATTTTACCTTCTTCAGACTGCATATCGTGATCAAGAAATATTTCTTGCGTTTTTTACTGCATGGCAATAGTCAAAACTAAGAAATAAAAAATGCTGGGTTCGATAGGATGTCACATATTTGTAACTTTTTATTTCCCAGTGCCTTAAACAGTCCTACATTTGATTTGTGGTTGTCTGTAACTATTCGCAGTAATACAAAAGCACATGAATGTAATTGCTGAAGTACCGTTAATGTAAGCTGGTGAAATTCTGCATTAGACATTAGTCGGTGGTAAATTTTGTTGACAATCCACGCACAACAAAACGCAGCATTTTATTAGCCAGTTTGGGTTTCTTGCCAATGGTGATTCTTCTAGCAGTTTCCAATCCATAAAACTTGTATTCAGTTCTATTGTAGTTTATTTTGTAGTTTTGCGTAAATATTGTGATAAATGAAAACAAACCGAATCTTTAAACGCTTTTTATTGACTGAAGTTTTACAAAAAGTGTCGTTCTAACCTTACAATTGTTCAACTGTTTATTCCAGTGTGAACCTGAACCTTTAAAACTCCTTCTAACACTTTTTCTCTTATGAAAAAATATTTTATTCTTATGTGTTTAGTACGATGATGGTTTTCGGGATTGTGGCAAAGACGAATTGTTGCCTGGTTGTCTATTTTAAGAATGGGAACTTGTTTTGGACAACCCATGTCTTCAAACAGTCTAGACAGCCATATTATTTCTTTTACTGCCTCATTTGCGGCCACTAGTTCTGCCTCGGTTGTTGACGTTGCAGTGAAATGTTGTCTTTGACTAAGCCATGACACAGCTCCTCCTGCATATGTCACTACAACACCAGAAGTGGAACGACCTGTTTTTACGCAACCACCAAAATCTGCATCGCTGTAACAGTCCAACTTACAGCTGCCGTCTGGTTTGAACCGTATCCCCAAAGTAGAAGTACCGGCAATGTAGCGAAACACTCGCTTCGGTCTCGTAACATCTTGTGCACTTGAACAGTCCAAATTTCTCGTTAATACACTAACACTGTAGGCTAGATCAGGTCTATTACCTACCATTAGGTACATTAGAGCACCTGGTTTTCCTTTAAGGATTTTATTTCATTGTCCATTGCCTCTTGCCAATGTTTTCTATTATTTTCACTGAGAGCGTCTTCATAAGTTTCAGGTGTGGTGATTTGAAAAAACTGCTTCTTCACCAAACATTACGTAGTCATCTAAATATGCCGGTTTTGACAATTTTGAACGCTCCCTCAAATTTTTGGAAAACTGTGAGAGCGGGGTTTCTCTTTCTTCGTCTGCTGACTCACACTGTTCACTATCAGACGGTTCTCTGAACCTTCTGTTTCATCAGACACCTCTTGGTCTTCTTGCTTTCCCTCATCTTGAACCTCTATGTCCGTTATTGGCAATTTTACATACTCACACTGACTTAACTTTTCTTGAAATAAAACATCTCTACTCAGAATAACTTTATTTTCTTCTTTTACCCAGATACGATAACGCTCATCTCCGTCATATCCTACCAGGTAACCTTTTGTAGCTTTTTTGTCCATTTTCTAACGCTTTTTATCGGGAATGTGGGCGTAGCAGACAGAACCAATTATTCTTAAATGCTTTATTTCAGGTTTCTTACCTATCCACAGCTCATAGGGACTTACACCTTCTACAGATGATTTCCCAGTTCTATTTAGGATGTACAGTGATGGTGCTACAGGTTCTGCCCACATGGCTGCTGGAAAAATTAAATTTTCATTAGAGAATATTTAAAAGTTCTTGCCATTTCAATAGTTGTGCGAAAATCCCATTCACAAATCGCATTCTGCTGAGGCGTGTATGGAGCTGTCAACCTCTGTGTGACCCCCGCTGAACTTAAGATCTCTCTGACCTCCGTGTTGTCCATCTCACCCCCATTATCACTTATCATTTCTCGGACAGAATGGCCCAAGATCTTTGCATGTTGAAGTACCTTCTTTAACATGTTTAACCTCTGATTTTTCTGACATCACATAGCCATATCGAAACTTTGTATAATTGTCTTTAAAAACAACTACATACTTTTTCTTTGTGAAAGATTCCACAAATGGTCCGCATACGTCAGCTAATATTAATTCACCTGGTTTTGTTGACTTTTCTCTGTGACCAAATGGTAACCTGTGAGCTTTTCCATATATGCAAGGTTCACATAATTGCTTTTCTTCTTCAGAAATTTTTATGTTCAACTCTCTTTGCATCTTAGCTTGCCATGTCTTTTATCTTGATGGCCCCACCTCTCGTGGTACAACTGCAACTGATTTTCAACAAAATTTACCTCAGGATTGTCTTTTGGTAGCACTGGTTTACTTTTTGCTTCGAATAAAGTGCCTCCTTGTTCTCTTGTACCATTCAGCATCAGCTTTTCCTGATTTGAGAGCCAGCACGCTGTCACTGTTGACTCAAATATACTTTTTGGGTTCCTGCCTTGTGCTGCCAGCACAGAAAACAAATTTCTGCATAGGTTTGGTACGTACCAGACATCTTTTAACAAAAATTCTTCCCCAGTAGTCGATGTTTTTACTCTTACTGTCCCTGTTCCCAAGGCGGGTAGGATTTCTTTTCCTGCTGATTTAATGCCACATGGGGCTTTAAATTTCTTAAACTTTGTATAATACAAATCACTGTTTGTTACATGTCTCGTGGCCCCATTGTCTATCCACCATGTATACTGTAACGGTTGTTACAATAATTATTATAAAATTAAAGAATTATGTTGGAGAGAAGTATTTTATTGTGAATTATAAATTTTAGATCTTGTTTTTTATTTTATATTTGTTAACTTAGCAACCCAAAACATTAAATCAAAGCCAACCCATGAAACCATTACACTACCCCCCCTCCAAAAAAGAAAAGAAAAACTTTATTTTGAGTATTAAAGTGAAAACTTTGTATGAACAGTGACGCTGAACATACCAAGCTGCAAAACACTTAACTATCTTTTCAAAATACATAAATAAACACGGATACATAATGTTAAAAATTGTAGTAATAATAGTTTAAAATTAAATTCCATCTCAATGGCGTAGGTCTTCATCCTTTTCGAAATCTTGATGATAGTAAAAACAAACATATACAAAACTGAAAAAAACTCACAAAAAAAATTAGAAACAAAAATTGTTAATTGTGTGTAGTAGTGTATTTGTATTAGAAGTGAAAATGAGTGAGTTTAGATTAAAAGTTTGTAAGTAGATTGTTAAACCAAGATGAATTCCGGTTTAGAGTCAAATTGCACAAATTTGATTATCATTATGAGGAACCATCTGGTGAAGAGAAAATTAATATTTAATGGATGTGAGTGTTGTATTTGTATTTGTTAATATTTAATTTAGGTGAATGTTGTATTTGCATGATTGAGTGAATTATAAGTAAGCATAAGAAGTTTGTAAGGTAGATTGTGAAGTTGGACTAATTAAGATAAATTCCGGTTAAGAGTCAAATTACGCAAATATTGATAATCAAAACCTGAGGAATTATCTGTTCGACTTACACAATTAATTAAGAAAGAGATGTAGATGTGTATTAGTTATGTTGAAATGTGTAATTATAAAAAGTAAAAAAATTATCGCCCCAATCATCCCAAAACAAATAAAAAACATTATTTCAAACAAAAAACCACTATCATCTGCCCCAATCGCACCATAAATGACATCCAAATCCATCCCATAACCCCTTCCATATTAATTAATGACATCAGCCCCAAAAATTCACTTTACAATAACCAAAATTTTAATAAAATGTTCGTAGTTAATTTTGAAATTGATTTATGTCACATTTGACATAAAATCTAACGTTGCGTTCAATATTAGATGAATTTAAAAAAAATAACATTCAAGAAGTGTGTAATATAAGTTTAGATAGTCTTTCATCACGTCGGGGTCACCAAATGAAACGGTTGTTACAATAATTATTATAAAATTAAAGAATTATGTTGGAGAGAAGTATTTTATTGTGAATTATAAATTTTAGATCTTGTTTTTTATTTTATATTTGTTAACTTAGCAACCCAAAACATTAAATCAAAGCCAATGAAACCATTACAATACGAATTGGTAGACGACTCAGCTGACATAGCCTCAACCTCGACAAACATAAGACCTGCAGAATCAGCTGCTGAATTCTCTTGGTTTTTCTTTGGTCTTCCATCAGACATCCATTTTTCACAATCTTTACCCCAATGTCCAGCCTGCTTGCAGTATTTGCACTTATATTTGTTAGTATTTTGCTTAGCTTTGCCCTGGTTTTTCATCTTTTGCTTTGTATCTGCCGCTAAAGCCTCCTGAACAGAAGAACTTCCGCCTTTCTCATTCATAAAATTTCTTTCAAACGAACCAAGCTGAACGGTCAAATCGTCGAAAGTCTTATTATCTTCACTTTTCAATAACATCCAGCTTGACTTGAAAGTAATAAATGTACTAGGCAAAATATGCAGAGTTTTACACACTAGCAATAGATCAGGCAAAACATTTTCATTTTTAGCCTTAAGACCATTATTTAGTTCGTTCCAAAGTGATTTGAGCTTCGCTATGTGCATTGAAACATCCTCACCATCAATCCAATTAAATGAAAAGAAATCTGCACAAATCTTATATAACTGGTCTTTTGATAATGCTTCGAACTGTTGCTTCAATGTATTCCAAGCATCAAAAGCGGTCTGTTGATCCATAATTTTCTGGTACACCGAATCAGTAACAGAACTTGCGATCATTGACTTCGCCATAACTATTTGACTTTCTAAATAGGTCACTTTTAGCTTTGTGCTCTTTTATTGCGGTCTCTGAAGCTTCTTCTTCGAGATTCTCAGGTTTAACTAACTTTCCGTCAATAACATCTAGAGCACCTTCATGATAATCTAAAAGATCTCTTATTTTGCGTTTCCAAACTGGTCAATCGGACTCACCTGTCAAAGGCTTGATGTGTTTAAAAAACTCCATTTTATTCCAACTATTTGTGTATAGTCATAGATTAGTTTAAACTAATAATACACTCGAAAGTATTATTTTAACTACAAAAGACAACCGCGACACAACCGAATTCAAAATGTTAAAGCACGTTTTCTAACTTATAGACACTAATGAGTTCTTTGTTCGTTTACCACAGTTTTATTTACAACACTAATATCACAACTTATGATATTTGTTTAACGTAACTGGGTCCCCATAACCTTTTGTAGTTTTGCGTAAATATTGTGATAAATGAAAACAACCCGAATGTTTAGACGCTTTTTATTGACTGAAGTTTTACAGAAAGTGTCGTTCTAACCTTACAATTGTTCAACTGTTTATTCCAGTGTGCCTATGTATTTAACTGTAATAGTTTAATCTTCCTTTAATGGCCATATCGTCAATTACTAAATTACAAATTCTTTCTATGGAATTCGACTCTTCCTTTAGATGCAGCTTTATAAGTTAGGTACCTAGTATTCTGCTTACTTTCCATGTAGCGTTGAAGTTTACGTCACTAGGTAATTTTAATAATGTTGTTGTTGTTATCTGCATCCTTTTATATTTTTACTATATTTTCATTGGTATCGATCTCCTTTATGTTTTCCACATCATCTAATCTGTTACTCAGTAGTTCATTAATATCGGTTAATCGTTTAACTTTTGTTTATAATATTTTAATCACTTTTTTGTAATTTTCTACCTCTTCTCGACTAATAAAGTTTACTTGAGTACTTGCATTAGCATTCAAAAATATTGATATGATTTCAATTAGCCAAACTCAATAGTTACATATTTGCAATATTTACATAACTCAATCTTTGATCATAAAATGAATCAGTGGTAAAGGATAAAGGAGTTCTGGTGGATTCGGAGGCTATTGGATTTATATTTAAAGTGATGTCACGGGTATTCGAGGTCTCGGTCTAAAATTCATTTTTAGTAATACTAATACATCAGTATTATTTTAATAAAAATAATTTAATAGAGGTACTCACAGAATTCTCATAACAATTAAATGAATAATTGGTTGAGAACGTGGAGGGTTTGTTAAATATAGGAATGTTTGAAGGAGATTTCTGTAATGTAACCTCAGGACAATTTCGCTTCGGTCTAAAATACATTTTTTGGTAATTATTTATTAAGTGGTTTATTGTTAAGATACACATACCTAAATAAAACGAATTTTTTAACAATGGATCCTAAAAAAGTACCTACCAGACATAGGGTGGGTACAGCGCCACGCTTTACTAAGTTTCGTCCTGAAATAGTTTACTCGAAGCATTCCTTCTCAAAATGAAGATTACAAACAACCGCTTTGTCAGACAGGACTGTTTGCTAATCTGCATTATCATATTATGGGGATTAAATTTAGATTCTTAGTAATTACTTCTTCATTTCATAACTTTAGACAGATATAAAATTTTCAAGCCATTTTTGTGGCAAAGACAAATCTGATGGAAATTCTAGAAATGATTTCTCAAAACATGTACTTTCGGAAAAAACAAGAACACAACGATTAGAATGCGACATAGTTGAAAAAAAAATAATTATAGCAATATAAATATTAAAAATCAAATAAAAAACTTTAAACATCAACCGTACGCCAATTTAAAATTTGAGGTCTTTCAATGTTAGTAAATTCCGTCTTTCAGCGGCATTTTGTGTGCGCACGCCATATAAAAAAATACTATTCGATAACTACAGTGTTATACAGCTCCCTATACTCTATTTGGGTAACTAGCGCCATGCGGGGTACGGTTCAACTTAGAAAATGCCCAGGCCGTCGTGATTAAAACATACTTTTTTTTTTAATTTGTAAAACATGTTTTTATGGTAGATTCCAAATGTCGGTCATTTCTTCAAAATTAGTTTTAAGCATTTTAGAGTTCGTTTATTGGAATAATTTAGAACGGGTACTACCGTCTTAAACGAAGAAATCAATTTACGTCGCATGTAAGTCTTATCGTATTTTATCCAAATTATCTTAATTAGTAATCGTCGTAGATTAAGTAAAGAATGTGTTACCGACTTAATACACTCTTTAGAGCAGTATATGCCTGCGCGTCAAAGAAGTACGTTCATCTCTAAACATATAAAAATTTAACAGCATTGCATTTTTTGGTCACGGTAGTTACCAACTACATGTAGGACACGGTTTCAAGTTTCCTCTCAGTCAACCATCTGTGAGTCGCTGTATCTCAGAAATATCTGATGTTATCACAGAGCGACTGCAAAGAGAAATTTCATGAATTGTATGAATTTCAAATGTACGTGGATGCATTAATTGTACTCATATAAAAATAAAACTCCACCCGGTGACCACCCATTATACCCTGCCGCAATATACTATTGTAGAAAAATGTACTACAGCATTAACAGACAAAGTATTTGCGATGCCGAACGCCAGATTTTAAACATTAACGCAAGATTTGCGGGACCTGTTTACGATTCGGCCATATGGATGTCGTCTTAAGACACTTTTGCAACAAAGCTATACAAATGGCGATGATCAAAGTTACCTTTTAGATGATAGTGGTTATCCATTAGAACCATGGCTATTGGTACCTTCTGGAGGTGCACGAGACAACGCACCTGAAGCAAAATTTAACATTGCTGTATCATCTGCAAGAGTTTGTGTAGAGCACAGGGCCGGACCGTGAATTTGTCGGGCCCTGGGCTAACACTACTTGCGGAGGTCTACCTAATTATTCTAATCCTTCCTCGGACCCTCTGAATGCTAAGCCCCTTATACTCAAAAATTTTATCACTGCAATAACCCGTTTTGTATAATCTGTTTTGTTCTTTGTTTTTCTTTATTGAAGCTGAATATATATTTTTCTGATCTTTATTTTGAAAATCAGTCATTTCATGTGAGAGGATGGTATTAATAAAGTCATTTTTTAGCAATACCACAAGCCCACGTCAACATATTTCTAAATTTCCTTCCGCGTCGGTATTCCTGTCCTCTTGCTAAACAACAATATCGTTCTTAGAGGGATCAGGGGGAGAGGGTTGCTGGTAGTCAAAATCTTGCACATTTTCATCACTGGTATTTTTTTCTTGGTCTTGCGATTTTCCGCTCCCTTCGCTTAGATTCTCTTCAGCTAAGTTTCCTGCCTTTTCGCCTGTTAATGGATTTGTAACTATTACATTCTCGTTTTTGGGTTCTAATTTAAAAGAAGTCAATTTTTGCACATTTCTTTCTTTCTTTTTCTCGATCTAACTGTAATTTTCGTTTTCCAGCTCCACTTTTATATTTAATAGCAGACATTTGTAAAATAAGATTTAGGTATTTTTCTAGAACCAAACATAAAGAACTTGATATTTTCTGAAACTAAACAGAGCGAGAGAGATAATCGATGTAGTATTGGCCCCCCTCGTAATGTACATTTTCATCTTAACACAATTCACTAAACACATAATACACTACACAAACAACACAATTATTTACAAGAATATAAATAATCACAGTAGAAATGTAGAATTTGCAGGTTATGACGGTCCGTCGAAAACAAGCGATGGGGAATCCCCCGTTCCGTTCGATAGGCGCGCACATGGTTCGATTGATCTCAGGGTTGCCAACCTTACGATTGGAATTTTTAAACTTTAATTTTTTTTATTTCGCAATATTGTCCATTCTCTTCAATGGGGGCGGGGCCCTTTATATCCACGGGGCCCTGGGCTGCAGCCCAAAAAGCCCATATGTAGATGATCCGCCCCTGGTAGAGCATACTAATGGATTATTTAAATCACGGTTTCTATGTACGTTTGATCATAGAGCCCTTAATTATAACCCCATACGTGCTGCAAAACCATTTATTCTTGTGCTGTATTACACAATATGGCATTGTTTTATAGAGTGGATTTGCCCAATTATTATGAAACAGAAGTTGAAGTGTTTAATAATAATCGTTATGGGCATGCAAAGAATAATAAACTAGTTATCGATTACGACTGGTTCCAGCATGGTAGCAATAGACGACAAAACGTTATTCTAGATTATTTCACACAATAATTATAATAATTTAGGGGAGTTTTTTGTTTAAATTGTAATAGCTTCTATTATTTATTTTCATTTATTCATTAATGTTGTTTAAATATTATATCTGGAAAAAAGATTCATTAAAATCTATGTTGTTGACTCTCTTATAGCATTTGCTAGGTATCTAATAGCTGCTGCAAGATTGTTGTTGGACTCAACTAATTGGTTGAGTCCTTCGTTCCTTTTAGCAGCCAATACTGCAGCTACATTTAGACGACGTTGTTTTGTCGGGATTTTAGTAGAACTGTTATAAGGTGTGGATTTTTAGAAAGGGGGCTGGTTCACAATTTTAGATGTCGAGCTGCCAGCTTCGCCTTCAGGAATTAACGGTGCAAGTGAATCTTCGATAAGGTCGCTTGTCGATGCATCCAGGATGCTTGGCTCATATCCCATCTACAATAGTTGGATTAATGCTGTTGCGCATAATTATTATTAATTTAAATTTTAAAAAACCTGCCTCTTCTTCGTAAACCATATGTTGTAATATTGCTTCCGATGCTAAATTAATACCTCTTTCTGGGAGCGCCATACCTACAATGGCAATATTGGAAAGGATTTCCAAAAGACGTTCCTCGATTTCAGATAAATCTTTTTTTAGATGGCCCTCCTCCTGTGCCGGTTACTTAATAGTGCAGGTCCCGCGCTTTTTTCTTTGTATTCGTTTTCCATTGGGATACGATCTTTATAGAATAGTCGATAATAAATTATCTTGTAACTTATAAACATACCATCCATACTTCTTTCCACTGTTTCATTGATTGTTGTGGGCCAATGTCCCCGGTATTTAATTTTTCAACCAACAGCTTCCAACATATTTCAATATCTGGTAATGTAGTTTATGATCTTTTAAGAAACCGATCATCTCGAATTGTTTTTTTGTTGTACGAGGACATCGTTTACGATTTTCACATTCCAAATTTTAATATATGACGTACTACCTTAATGCAAATTCACCGCGTAAACGTCAAATACTATAATATAAGTCAGCTTACAATTTAAAAACAATTTGTTTGTCACACCACCTTCTTGATTCTCGAATCTGACGTCAGACTCAAAAATCAAAACGTCGTGGTTTGTCATATAACTATGTTAAAAGGTAATATTTTAACGGAGCACTAAAAACTAGTGTTACTGAATAATAAAATAATAGGGGACCTTTAAAATATAATAGAGAGTTTGTGCAATTATACGTTAAATTCCCCGTAAACGGTAAAGTCATGTGACTGGTAACGATAAACTTTTAAAGGAAGGTACCATTTTAAACAGTCAGAGCACAACTTCACGTTAAAAAATCACCGATAATTAAACATAACCTCATAGTCATCTATTAAATAAGTATACTTCTTCAGTTTGTTAATTTATTGGTAAATAAATAAAAGTAGCAGTAATTATGTAAGCAATGTTAGCTATTACCTACAAGAAATCAAGCAGATTACAATACCGAGTCATGCTGTCAGTGTCAAAGCACGTTATGGTTACCGTAAACCTCCCCGGTATTCGTATTGAAATAACGTGCTCCGCTAAATTATTATCGTTCCGCTATTATCTGCGCATGCGCAGTTGTCATAAAATAACGTTAGCGTATAACGTACAACGTGCACAAACTCTCTAATATTTTAACAGAGACCGCTAACATTTAACCTTTAACGGACGTGCTACAGAATACACCCTATACACAGGTAAGAGTTTGCCGTCCCCCGAAATCGAGAACATAACAGAGGTGCTGGTTTTTGCAGCATCTAGAGTGTTCTATTAGAATGTTTCGTACCCCGTCGTATTATGATAGAGTCTTGACCAGGATCGTCGCTAACGTTGGTTTCGTTGAAATTAATAATATATTCAGGTTTGACGTCCCTCAGCGTTTCTTCAATGTGGTCAAAGTACTCATTAATTTGTTCGATGCTGACAGCAGCTCGGGACCGAGAGTTTATCTGCGTGCTGTTGAAGATATTCCTTGAGCCAGTCTTTTCCAGGCATGTTATGTTTAAATTTTCGAATGTTATTTCCCTTACGATCCAAAATTTTTTTTTATTAGTTTTCGTAATCCCAAGGGGGTGTACGGGACCCTCCATTTTGCAGATGTTAACAATGTAATTTTCATTTGTTATAGAAAACACTGTTTGGCCACCTGGTTTTTTCCCATGTTGCGCTTTGAATTTTCTTTGGGGCGTCGATTTAGGAATGTTATGCTTTATGGAAGCCTCTCGAAGTGACATTCCGTTATCTGCGATATCTAATAAAGCTGCCTCCAAGGCATTTTCTCCAAAATCCCGATATTTCCTAGCCCCCGACCGTCGTTTACAGTTTGATGGCATTATTGTAACCTTGTCCCAACTCACCTGCAAACCATAACCTATTTGTGAAAAGTGAATGTTCCCTTTAGAGATGTGTTTTTAAAGGTTATTCATGCTGATGGGTCTTTAAAAAATTGATCTACAACATGCCGACAATAAAAATATTATAAAAAATTCTTTATTTCATACTGTCCGCTGTAGAGCGTAGCTATTAAAGATGGGACCAAAGTGGTAGTGCTTAAACGCTTTGAGATATTAATTTGAAATTTGGAATACTTCAATACGACATTACTTCGCATATTTTACAGTACCGGAACATTTTCTTTGACTCATACTTTCGGAGTCCGGTCGCCATCTTGAATGTTCTTATATGGTAATAGGGGTAACGCAATACATCATTAGAAAGCTTATTTTTTTCTCTTTCTAATCGTGGTAAATTATTATGGGGTTACATAAGAAAATAATGAAGAAAAATTGGAAAACAATCTGCCGTATGCTCAGATGGCTATTTATTGTGTAAGCTTGGCCTTACTAATTTATTTATGTTCACAATTACATAAAACACATAAACCTAAACGCATACAACCTTCAACTTCGCTTGCTCAAGAAGATAAGACCGGTTGCATCTTGACAATTTGGTTAAGTCAGAACTTCGATTCGTTCATTCGATATATTTTGGCGCGAGGTTTGCATTGGGCGGAAAATACAAATTTAACGGCTACAACTCGGGCAACCTGACTAGATGATCGACCACGATCATCACATATTATGGTAACTTATGAAATTACATATGTATGCAAACAGTATTAATTAAAGAAATACAATTACAATAACATAAATATTAAACCTAAAATACAATACTACCTATTCTAAAACTATTTCGTTTGCAACACTATAATTTGTATTTGCCCCCGGTTTCATTAGGGATACTTCGACAATCCCCTCAAATGGTATCTGTGTAACCTGAAAGCCTTCAATGTCTGCTACGACATATAGTCGGGGCACGCTAAAGGTGCATCTGCGTCATCAATCGCATTTTCTGGTAATTTTGTAGTACCAATCTTTAAACAGTATAAAACTGTAATTTTTTTTGGGAATTACGTATTAAAAGTATGCTTTTTATAAGCCCACAGAATGTTATTTTACAGTTATTATTTTTATTAATTAGTTGTATTCATATTATTCCTGCAAAAAATAAAAACGTATACTAATTAGTATTTTTTTCGTCCTATAAGTTTTTATTTAAGCACATGATCATTGTT
The DNA here is from genome assembly GCA_963082805.1 of Hemicrepidius hirtus. Classification (NCBI taxonomy): domain Eukaryota; kingdom Metazoa; phylum Arthropoda; class Insecta; order Coleoptera; family Elateridae; genus Hemicrepidius; species Hemicrepidius hirtus. Next base: position 28,975,334 of record OY720161.1, on the reverse strand, counting down.
GTTTTTTTTATTGTGTGTATATTGCTCAAACGTCACTCTGACAGTTTGAGAAACACATTAAAGAAAATGACGTTTTGAGAAACAATAAATAAATATAAACAGAGTAATTCATGACGTCATCGACGCCATTAAAAAATTGATGACGTAGATGCACCTTTAGCGTGTCCCGACTATACCTATCATTAAGGACTTTTTTAATCACATAAGAAAATCTGAATTTAGGGATTAATTTCTTGTTAACTCCTTGGGTGACGTCTACATCTACAATAACCCCAAACTCCCCCACCCCATATTTGCGAGCTTCCTTGTGCCTATTGTCATAACGAGCTTTATTGTAATCCTGACTTTCCTGAATGTTTCTCTCTGCCAACTCCCGAATTGCATACAAATCACGCTCACATTCACTTTCATTTTCGAAATAACGTCCTAAAGCAGCATCGGATTTCACTCCTTGCTTAATACCAAATAATAATTTACTTGGGGTATACCCAATTCCTCCGTTTGCTGTGTTATTAACAGCATACTCAACCTGTCCTAACATCGTATCCCATTTATTCGACTCTGGTGAGATTTTAGCTAACATAGATGTAATACTGCGATTAATGCGTTCTACTTGGCCATTGGCCCTAGGTGCTCCCGTAGCAATTAAAACATGCTGTATTTCTAAGGTGCTCAGAAAATTTTTAAATAGACCTGAGGTGTAAGATGTTCCTCGATCCAAAATAATTTTAAGAGGTTGATTCTAATTATTAAAATAATTTTTCAAATGTTTAACCACTTCATTTGTAGCAGTGGTCTTGCATGCATAAAGCTTGACAAATTTAGTAAAACCATCAACTACCACAAAAACATATTTATTTCCCAGAGTTGATTTTTCCAAAGGACCATAATGGTCTATATGTACAGTTTGAAAAGGTAGGTTCCCCTTAGGGATATTATGTAAATAATCCTCCTGGTTTCCGGTATGAGGCGATTAGTTTAAAACAATTTGATATGCAGGGCTTTCATTTCAAAACTAGCCACCTTTAATAACTCTGAAAGTTTTGAAATTTCCAGTTTGAATAAAAACACGTCTACTCTGATATCGAGGGGGAAGTTTAAAACCGCCATTGAAGTAATTTTATAATTCACCCCCTCCACTCCGACAACCCCCACTTTGAAATTTCAAATGGAACTACCTGTTTTGTGATATATCATTTTACAGGTAATAAAATTCTCTATCTAACCATACTATTTTCTATTGCACCCCATCGCCCCCCTCAAACCCCACTTTTCTGAAATTTTTGACATTTCCGGTTTGAAAAAAACACGTCAATTTTTATATCGAATGGGAAGTTTAAAACGACTATTCCATTTCCACTACCACAAATATATGATATCTTAGACAAATTAGGCAGATGTAACTATTTTACCACCTTGGACTTGGTTTCCGGCTTTCACCAAATCAAGGTAGAGAAAGAAGACCGAGAAAAAACCGAATTTTCAACTAAAGATGGTCATTATGAGTTTAATAGGATGGCTTTTGGCTTAAAAAACGCACCCGCCAGTTTTCAAAGATTAATGAATTTGTAACGTTCCTCCTTGAACGTACAGTATTTATTTTTGCACTAGGGTAGCTTAGTGGGAAAATCCAGGGTCCTTTATAAAAGGGGTTAAATAAATACCTGGAGATAAACCTTATGAACAATTTATTCGGAAACAATATTAAATATTTACAATTTATGTACATTAAAATAAAACATGGATAATGCAATTATAAAATTCAGGTTGAATAAGATTGTTACAAGCAGGTATGAGACTGTTAATATTTCAGGGTATGAAACGGTCTTTACAGTGTAAACGGACTTTGTTATTTGAGTACCCTGCGCTCAAACAGGTTGGCGCAGATTGAACAACGCGGTAATGGCCACGAAGGATTTTCAATCACAAAACGGGTGTAGTGGAATTAAATGTAAAAGAAAGTGATTTTCTAGTGATACGGTGGGCTCGACCCCTTCCGGAGTATTCTGGTATAACGGGTAAGTGATATCAAAGATGGTTTTAATATGGAATTTAATTCCAGTGATAAACAAAAGAATTCGGTCAGGGATGTACAAAATACTCTGGTAAGCAATCAATTTACTGTAAAAATTGAATTGCTTATGCAAATAAAACAATTGAGTGTCATTCGGCGATTGATTGTGATAGTGGTTAAATTCACGTGATCTCAGGGATGTACAAAACAGTCTGGTATGTAAGTAACCTTATACAGGATATTAACTAGCAAAACAATTGATTGTTTAATTCACTAGTTTCAAGTATTAATAGGATGACAAAAGTAGAGCAACGTTTGCACGTGATCTTACTACTGAAATCAAACCAATACGAAAAATCTAATGATATACGGGGGTACCGGAATGCAACGTTTAGCACATGCACGTCTGGATAATTCGTTCGAATAAGTAAAGTGCTATGTTTCGATCCTAGGATCATACACATGCAGCGTTTACAAATCCTCGGAAAGACAAGGCGGGTTAATTAAACAATCAATCGATCAGGAAATTAAATAAAAATTAAATATACCAGCTATCGTTTGTACACCACAGATCACTGTAATTATTAGCCACTACTCGGGTTGCTTTAAGAGCTAAAAATATTCAGGTCAATTTTGAATCCGGGTCTCGGAATAAAATCAAACTTTAAAACGGGTTGAACGGAGTCAAATTATTTAGACAAGTTCTAAATAATTCTCGGTTAATAAGTCAAATTGATTTCGGAAAATAATTGACAATAAGTGTCGGAAATAAGTGCAATCATCTCCTCTAAAATGAGCTGCGCTCTGAATTTATAGGAGAGCTCAAGGCTCCCCACTCGGACGAAACTGGGCGGATTAAAACTAGGTCCTGGCGGGAGTATCGCAGAGATTCGGAGTTAAACGAGGACGACTGACCTCAGCAAATACAGAAGCCATTAAACTGCTTCTTAAATATTTGCTACTGGTCAGACGCCTCGTTACAAATTCAGCCTTAAAAGGATTAATAGACCAACAATGTTTAGTCTATTTAGACGAGGTAGTAATATTTTCAACCTCGCTACAAGAATACATGAGAAGATTGAAAAATGTATTCTCAAGAATAAGAAACAACAACCTTAAGATACAGCTCGATAAATCTGAGTTCCTACGAAAAGAAATAGATTTCCTTGGATACGTCATAACACCCGACGGAGTTAAAACCAACCAAAAAAAAAAAATAATAGCTACCCAATTCCTAAAACAAGTAAAGAGATAAAATCATTTTTAGGTTTATTGGGTTACTATCATTTTATTAAAACTTTGCAGAAATTACTAAACCATTAACCAGATGTCTTAAAAAAGGAAAACAAGTTATTCACAACGAAGAATTTAAAAAGTTTTTCGAAAAAGCAAAAAACATATTATGTAATGACCCTGTACTTAAATATCCAGATTTTTCTAAAACTTTCACCTTAACCACGGACGCCTCTGGATTTTCTATTGGAGCCGTTCTTTCACAAAACAATCATCCAATTGCCTATGCAAGTAGGACCTTAAACGAAACCGAAATAAAATACGCAATAATTGAATGATAATTATTACCTTTAGTTTGGGCAGTAAATTATTTTCGACCGTACCTATACGGAAGACGATTTATTTTAGAAACAGATCACCGCCCTTTAGTTTGGTTAAACAGCTTAAAAGAACCAAATTCCAAATTGATTCGTTGGAAATTAAAATTAGAAGAGTACGATTATGACATTCACTATAAAGCAGGACATACAATCAAAGTCGCTGATGCTCTTTCACGAATCCACCTAAATACCAACGAACTTGAAAATGCTTCTATTATTGGAAACGCAGACCAAGAAGATATAGAAAAACTACTCCAAGAAGTATATGAAAATCTAGCACAAATAGGAACACTAGAATTACAAGACGTTATTGAACAATTAGACCTACCCAGAACAAGACCATTAGCAGAGAACGAAAAAGTGCACTCTCAAGACGATTCTGGAACAACAATCCCCATCACAGAAGAACCATTACAAACTTTTAAAAATCAAATTCTATTCGATAAGTCCAATAACAAAGAAATTAAGTCCAAAAATGTCGAAAATAATAATCAGATTTATGTACCAATGAATGACTTTAATTGACAAGACCAATTTAAAAATCTACTTACCTATTTCTGCCAACCTAAAAAGTTAAAAGGTGTTGCAGATGCAGACTCTGGACAGTCGTCATCGGCATCATCTTAAGTAAACAAGGTGTAGAACCCCTTAACAACAACGATGTAACAATAATAGATTTAAAAGAGAACCCAGGATTATATCCTCTAAAATTAGGAAATGCAAATGTTCAAGAATCAATATGAACTTTAATAAAATAATTTCACATTTTGCAAGAAAATGTTAAAACTATACTAACCACATTTAAATCGAAACCAAACGAACAACTTACTTTCTATAAAGGCAGACTCGATAATTTACACTCAAGTATGGAAATTTTAGTTAAGGAAAATGCTAAATAATTAAATCACTTATTCCCTGCACAAAAAAGTAAAACAAGTTTAGCAAACGGGCTAGGCTCTGTATTCAAATTCATAACAGGTAACTTGGACGCCAGTGACCGTCAGAGATATGATAATGCCATTATCAAATTTACAAGATAGCAACAAAGCAATTAAAGTAACTATTCAAGAACATATTTCTTTAACTAAAAAGGCAATAGAAAACGAAAAACGAAATTGTTTTGGCAGATTTGGATAGGTAATAAAATTCTGAATTCAAAAATATCAACATTTATGGTATTCAGACTGATTAATTTTTAAATGTAATCAAATGAGTGATTTCTAAAATAAGTTTATTTTTCCAAAAAAAAAAAAACAAATTTTTTTGCGAGGAAATGGTAGGTACTGATTCCTGTTACAAAAAGTGAGCTCCAGTATGGATAAGAACCATACCAACATCGTTTCCTCAAAACAGTAGTTGGTTAGTAAAATAAATTTATTGTAGAAATCACTTATTTGATTACATTCAAAAATTAATATCTCTGAAACAATCAGTCTGAATGCCATAAATGTTGATATTTTTGAATTCAGAATTTCATTATCTATCTAAACCTGCCAAAACAATAGGGGGTTGCCATTTAAAAAAATATCGATGACGTCACTGCTTGAAACTGGAAAGCGGTAGAAAAATGAAAATTATCTCAAAATATTTCGTTTATAATAAATCAATTTGTCGTGTCAAACCGTTTTTCTTTAAATTTGCCGGGAAAAGAATTATTTCCATTATTCCAAACTTTATGCGCGCACTGTATATTTCCTTCACTCGGCTTAATGCTTCCGTTCTCTATTGTGTACCCTAAATAATCAATCTTATTCATTGCGAAACAAATCCGCCCTGATTTCTAGTAAATTATTTTTCATTACCTGAAATACTTTAGCTAAGACATCTATATGTGAATTTAAGTCCAATCATTAAATCATCGAGGTAAACACTTAGGTAACCTTCTCTAACTAAATCTTTAAAAACTTAATTTATGTATCTACTAAAGGTGCGTTCGTTTAAACTGCTCGATTAACGCTTTTAACACAATGTGCACTTTTACCGTTCGGTTATTCACCGCGGTGTAAAAAGTGTAGAGTATATAGGTGTTCGTTAATTGTGGTGCTGTGCGTTTTGTGTTAGCTCCATATACACCACTTCTGAAATGGGAGCTCTATAGTGCACATTTTTTTTTGACGTTTATTAATTGACTTACGAATTTAAGTATACATAAATAAGCTATAAAATGAGTGTAGGAACGGCAAATCTATTACCTATGGTAGGAACATTGGTTTATGTTTGCATAGTTCTGCATAATTGTCTACCTTTTCCAATATGCATATATTTTCGTCGCCTTCATCACTAACTTCGAAAAACATGGAATATGATAGTAGTAGCCCAGTGAAATTAGACTTTAACCCGGAAAAAATTAGTAGTAAGATACAAATAGCAGAATCTCTTCCTCTTATTGTTATTTACATCCTGTAAAAACCCACCGACCGTTAGGAGGTGGGAACCACCCCAAAACGACCCCCCAAATGTGCACTTTTACGGTTTTTATTTTTTTTCTCCCAAACCATAGCTAATATTAAAAAATTGCAAGAGACATTTCTTGTAGCTTATAAAATTTGCAATCGATTGGTGTATATTAATATATAGATTAATTATATTTCTAGGATTACGAATCGCTACAAAGTATAAACTATTTATTTAAGTTTAAATCCACTTATCGGGGCTTCAGTCCGATGCCAGGGTAACATTTATATCAAGATATCTTGGAAATCAAACTGCTTACCTGCATAGGAACGTAGTGTTTGTATTGCAATGCAAGTGTCACTATGAAGTGCAGTCGAGCTCAGTCGTTGTACAAAATGACTCCTCCCACACAGATTTTCAGCAATGTGATTGGTGAAAATCAATTTGGACCAACCAATGAAATAATTTTGGTTGTCTGGATTTAGTATAAAAGGGGAGCAAATTGGAAAATCATTCAGAATTTAGTTGGAGTGAACCACCTAGCTACTCTCAACATAACCTAGAGGTTTCCTCAGGTCTTTCCATAATAATACATTTATTTAAGCCTTCTGGATTGTTATGAAGAATAGAACTGTATCAAGCAAATCTAGTAGATAGCGTAGCACGTTACAAGCGATTCTACACCATACTAGAATTCCAACAGCAGTTTCTCCACTTCCTCCATCACCAGTCAAGCAGACTTCTTCAACTTTACCTTCAGTTGTCAACAATCAAGAATCTGTTATTTTATCCAAGGAAGATCCTTTAGAAATTCCCCATTCTGTTGGTTACCATCTTGAACCTCTCAAGACATCTTCAACCAGCTACATTGGAATTTCTCCATTCTTCTTATCTAACTTGGACCCTCGAAGATTTATTGTTAGATCCAACTACCGAAGATCTCAAGAAGTTGAAGTACCTGAAGACCTATCACAATTTCGTAATTGTTGGGATTATTTCCCTCACATGTATTAAAGTTTTCTTTAACAATATTAATAAAGGGTAGCTTTACCCACTTTACAAGAATTTAATTTAACTGTTGTATATAAGTTGTTCTGATATAATAAACATATTTGATAATCAATTGGAGTCAGATTAATTCAATATCACAAATAAGAGTACGCAAACCGCTACACACTCTTCAAAAAATGATAACGCGTATATTTAATGTTGCGGTATATCTAATTCCAATATGTACGTACTTACTTAGTTTTGTTTATACAGGGTATTTTCTAAGTACGTTGAATTATTTCAGCTGTTAGAACATGGCAGTGTGGGTAGTTTTAATTTCCTCTAAAATGTGGCCACTGTACCAACACATCATGTACAGTGGCCACTGAAACAATATACAGTGGCCACTGCTCGTAACTTGTTGCTGAAAAGGAAAATTACTAAACAATAGTCGTTACAAAAGCTTTTTATTGAAAAAGACACAAATACACTGAACTTAATATACCTACTTGAAATATAGGATCATTCTGTAAAATGTTTTGAACTAAACTACGCAAGAACTTATTGAAATATGGAATATTTTGAACTTTAAAAAACATTGTAATTCGATAAATCAATCGCAAATGAAAAGAGGCTGTTTGTTCTACGAGTGCCACCTACTGTGTAGGTAATTTCATTATAACATCCTGGATCAAAATTGTTGCGATATCGGCAATAACAGGACAGCAAAACTTATTAGACGTTCGTCTTAAAAAGCTCACATTATATTCATCGCTAGAAATAATTTCTGTTACATTTGTAACATAATATTTAAGAGTTTTCTTTATAACGAATTTTACAAGCACAGAGGAACCAACATGTATCTCTTCGATGTCTTCTTCAGGTTCTGAAAAAATATCTACATCATGAGAAAAAGGTACCTACCTAAGAACAAGTAGAAATATACTACATTTAGAATTTTGCAATGTAAATGTAACGAAATTGCATTAAGAACTAGCGACGAAACAGTGGCCACTCTTATTTTTAATGATAAAGTAGTGGCCACTGTAAAATTTATTTTTGTGGCCACTGTTGCAAAAAAACAAATTTTTTGAAAACGTAACCTCTACTAAGCAAAGTTTAATATTTTCGAATTTTTCTTTCAAAATCTAATTCTATAACGTAACTCAGAGAGGACAAGTGTGAAATAGATAACATAGCACGAAATGCAGAATATATAATTCACATTTAAACTTACCTAGAAAATTTATGTCGACCTTTCACAAACGTTCACATCACGTATCACTCAAACGATTACAAATACCAACTGCATATTAATTCAAAATGGTTATGGTCTTATTCACTTATAATATATTAGATGGCAGCACAGTACACCATTCTTTAAAAAAGTTTTTGCAACGTGGCCACTGTTCCAACCTGGCCACTGTAGCAGCCTCTCCCCTAACCTTAATTTGACATTTTCAAGCGTAACTTTGTTAAAATCCATGATTAAATAATAAATATTAAATAAAATAATTAAATACGTATAAGGCGAATAAATCTTGTTATTTCCCGTTGAAATCGATATTTTGTTTAATATTTATTATTTAAATAACTTAAATAAATAGTTTATACTTTGTAGCGATGTGTAACCCTACAAATATAATTAATTTATACATTAATATACACCAATCGATTGCAAATTTTATAAGCTACAAGAAATGTCTCTTGCAATTTTTTGATATTAGCTATGGTTTGGGAGAAAAAAAAATAAAAACCGTAAAAGTGCACATTTGGGGGTGGTTTTGGGGTGGTCTTTACAGGGATGTAAAGAACAATAAGAGGAAGAGATTCTGTAATTTATAGCTTACTACTATTTTTTTCTGGGTTTAAGCTTATTTTCGTCTAGATTTACTGGGCTATAGCTGCAGTTCCGTAATTCATTGTAGGAAGTTACGAAAAACAATAGTAAAACTGACACCGTGAACATAACCGTTCGTTTTTTCAAAAATGTATCGTGCATGCACCTTCATCACGTGACTGTTAACAGCACCTTAACCACTCTCACACCATAAATATTAAACGAACGCACCTTAAACAGTGCTGGGCTATTCCAATATCCAAAAGGCATTCTCAAATACTCGTACTGTCCCCTGTCCCATAGGAGTGACAAACGATGTGTACTTAACGGAGTCCTCGGAAATCTTAACATGGTAAAACGCATTCCTTAGGTCTAATTTACTACAAAAAATTTTACCCTGCAGTCTGTCCAACTGATCTTCGATCAATGGTAATGAGTACCTATCCCGCACCGTTACCTTATTCAATTCCCTAAAATCCAACATAACCTTATCTCTCCATTCTTTTTCTTGAGTAACACAATCGGCGAAGAATATTCCGAATTACTTTCCCGAATGATGGTTAAGTTCGTTACAATTGAAGCATTTGACACTCTCCTGTGGCTACGCAGATCTCCGTATGGCCCCCTGACTCGGTGTTGCGTTGGCCAGTTGCATCGGCTCTTTTGGCGTGATTCGTGTCATTCGTTTATCAACGTTAATAAACGATTCACTGAAGTGAAGTTTTTCATTTTCGCTTGCGTTTGTAATACATAATCGTCCAAACCGTCAATTAGATAACTGATCTTGTCCGCCTCAGATAAATTGAGCTTGTTAGCCAATAAAACTTTTTCGTGAAAATAGCTATTAAATAGTTCAGTCTTTTTCCACCTCCTACCTTCAGACCTTCGCATAAGGACTTTCTTATCTTCTTCTCGTCGATACATCTCGTACATTTTGTCCTGAAGTTCCTGCCACTGCATCGCAGCATACTCAGGTTTAGAATGAAACCACTCTAGCGCTCGGTCTCGCAGCCTTCCAATTACAATCAGCGTCAATCCTGTTCCAATTTTAATCCTGAACTACATAGGTGGTTCTAACGGTTTCAATTCTTTTGAACCACGCTACCACATCTTCTACTGCAGAACCCCCAAAATGTGGCACCAGCGCCGCAATTTCCTTATTTCCCGTATTTTGTTGACTGTTTAACGTAAGCGCTCTTACTGTACACTGCATCAATTCTTCCACCGTAAGCCCTACCGCTTGGGGTTGCACGTGCCCTGGTCCGGCTAAATGTTCATCACCTGGCATCTTAATTATTTGGCGATCATTTTTTCAGTAATAAATGTTACTTCTTTACCCCATACCGGAATTTGTAAGCTTGGCCTTACTAATTTATTTATCTTCACAATTACATAAAACACATATAATCTAAAACACCAATATCTAACATAACCTAAAAGCATACAACCTTAACTAGATGTAGATACAAGAGTCGTAAATTTGGAAATCCAACAAGAAATATCATTATTTACTGCATTCCTGGTAATAAATGATGCACAAAAGGCTGCATTAGAAGAAATTGTATCCTTAAATATTTCTCCTAAAGCTAAATATATAAGTTTTATTAATATACTGAAGTAAGTCATAATATTAATTTGTAATTAAACAGCTGGCTTAATATGGTACATGCAGTATGAAATTCTTGTTCGCCATACCAAAATTTTTATATAGCGAACAAGAATTTCAGATAAAAAAAACCTTATTTCTTAGAACATTGCCCTCCCAGATGAGACACATCTGGTTTACAGATTTTGATGAAATTTTGTGAAACAGGGTCGTTCTATTACCAACACTTGCATACAAAATTTCAAACTATTAGTGCAAAACTGCCGAGTTATCGCTAAATTTGACCTCCCCTTCTTCAGATCGTTGTATCTCTGTTACGCAGCATTTCCGGACACGTCTTTATATGCACTTTTCTTCTTAATGGATAGACCTTTTAAATACAAATCAGATTTCCTGCTCTACCTTAAAGTGAAGAACATTAGAATAACAGTAGGCCTACTATACAGGGTAGCTATTAAAGAATGGACCAAAGCCGTAGCGCCCAAACGCTTTGAGATATTAATTTGAAATTTGGAACACTTCAATACGACATCACTGCGCATACTTTACAGTATAGAAATTTTTTATTTGACTTATACTTTCGGAGTCCGGCCGCCATCTTGAATGTTCTTAAATGGTAATAGGGGTAACGCAATACATCATTAACATGTTTAACAAAATTCAGATTGTCAAATTTCTACGAAAAGTATGACAATGTACCTACTGTCATCTCCTAAACAATTACTGATTGTTTTTTTTTGTTTAATTTTGAAGCTCTGTTAAAGAAAAGCCACCTAGAATTAAAGCATACAATAAATAGCCATCTGAGCATATGTCAAATTGTTTTCTAATTTTGTTGCATTATTTTCTTATGAAACCCCATAATAATTTACCACAATTAGAAAGAGAAAAAATTAAGCTTTTTAATGATGTATTGCGTTACCCCTATTCCCATTTAACAAATTTCAAGATGGCGACCGGGCTCCGAAAGTATGACCCAAAGAAAATTTTTCAGTAGTGTAAAATATGCAAAGTAATGTTTGAGCGCTACGACTTTGGTCCAATCTTTAATAGCTACCCTATATTGCTATGATCCCCATTCCTAATTTATTTATGCATTTATTATACCTTAACAAAATATATTCCTTAAAATAATTTAACCAATTAACCTTTCTCACCAATTATTTAATTTAATTATTCCTTTCATATAAAACAAATTGCTCTTTTTCTCAGGGTTGCGCCGGTTCAAAAATTACCTTCTTTCTTTAAATTTATTAAACAAAAGAAAACCAACTAAATTTATATAAAAACAATTTGATTTTATTCAGATCCAAATTTAAATATTATTAATTAACTCAATCATCCTTCCTTTTCTTTTTTTTTCAAATTATTCAACGGTAATTGACTATTATTCTCTTATAAGTAAAATTCATAAATAAATAATTTTTATTTTATATTAAAAACCTTTTTTTGTGTTTTTGTTTCTATTTTCTTAAATATTCCCCTCTTCTTCACAATTGTCACTTTTTCATTCTTCCATCTGGGAACCGTGAATGTATCCAAATTCACCACCGAAATGTTCCAACCATCAATCTTCCATTTACATTTTTTATTCAACTCACCAAAATGACGTTTCAAACTAATTTGACACTTTTATTTCCAAATTTCCTTCTATCTTCCAAACTGTTACCACTTTGCATTAACACTCAGTAACACCTCTCTCGTTGAACAATAACCAAAATCTCTTTATTTTATCTTTATTTTTTTTTTCTGATAATAACTTGCTTTTTACGACCAGGCAAAATTCATCTATCTCGACACTCTTCAAAAATTAAATTCCTCTTCTTTTTTTTTAAACATCCATGGTAACCAACCAATTTTATAAACATAGGTATCTTAATTTTAAATATCCAACAAGGATGACTTAAAATCATATATAAAAGAATATTTTGATATGAAATAACACAACAATATCTATATGGATTTATTACAACACAACAAAATAAAAAAAAACTCTATTACTCAGTGTTTATTATTTGAAAAATATCGCACAACATCCAGCTTTCACAGTTGCTAATATGTTAATGGCCCCACAAGCGTCTTCTTTTTCCTTCACCGCTCAACCGCCCCGCATCGTTCGCACTTTTTCTTGGATTTTAGAAATTAGGGCTGCTTGGCCTTCGCAGGTCACAGGTCACCGAGTCCAGAGTCCCCGGCATCGACGATTACTGCCAGATGTATTTAAAAACGAAGGGAATGCTCACACGGCCAGACTGAAGCTTAATTCGCTCTCGAATTATCCTCTGTATCTGAAACAGGTACTAATAGCTAACTATCGGACCTTAGTACTTAATAAAGCTTTTCCTTAGATCATTCATCAATTTCCTTTTCACTATTCAGTCATGAGTTTACACGTGCGGCGTGATGACTCCATGCTCTCATTGTAAGGTCAATCAGCCAATCACAACACCAAGTTATGCTTAACTGCAAAGCGTTCTGCATTTCAACAGTCAACAAAAGTTTAAGTCATAACTGCAAAGCGTTCTGCATTTCAACAGTCAACAAAAGCTTTAAAGTCATAACTGCAAAGCGTTCTGCATTTCAACAATCAACAAAAGTTTTTAATGTCATAACTGCAAACCGTTCTGCATTTGAACAGTCAACAAAAGTTTTTAAAGTCATAACTGCAAAGCGTTCTGTATTTCAACAGTAAACAAAAGTTTTTTTTTATTTTATAATTCTTTTTTTGTTGTTACTATTTACTACTAACCTACTCCGTATTGTATTGTATTGTATTGTATGCATTTATTTCATAAGACTGCGGGAACAGTGTTGAAATTGTCGGACATAGGTTATATATATATAACAATTACACAGATACATATCTTAAAATATAGATACAGAGTAAACAATTAAACATTATCAATTTCCCTTATAGATTATCACAGTATTTATATACCTATTTATTCATATTATGTTAGGCAATCTAGCGGAGAAAATATTCAGACAGAGAATAAAAACAGTTTTCCTTCAGGAATAATTTGACAGAAAGTTTAAAATGTTCAAAACTGGCAATGTTTTTCACTTCGACTGGTAAGTGATTGTATAATCTCATGGCTGTCACAGTTGGCCCTTTGTATGTTTGCTGTAGCCTACAAAAAGGTATGTAGATGTCGTCAGCTGTAATGCTCACACATGCCATACTGAGTAACCTACATACGACTCTCTGTTTATAGAATCCTCTGAAAAATCTCCAGGCCAAGTCCTAAGCATCTCTGTTGCTACTACCCTTTTCCTGTTAGTGGCTAAATTCTTCAATTCAACCCGTTCGTTGGGTAACACATGAATAACTTCAAACGGTCCTTCGTATCTGTAATAATAAATAGATGTGCACTGGTCAAGCTCTGAATGGAAACTGCTTTATTCAAATACAATAGGTAGGTACAACATTTATCTTCTGTATGGTTGGTTGCATATACAACATCCTCCTTCTTAAGAATCGCTTATTCCAACATAATAACTAATTCTAACATGATATAGTTTTATTCTAATAACGTACATACTAATAACTAATTCTAATACTATATACATGTTACATTTCAAAATCTTTTAATTTTGACGGTTTATGACTTATCCTCCCCGAACGTGTGGTGTTACTGTGGGTATTGGATATATTATTAACAATAATTGTTTCCTGTAGTTTACTTGGAATACTCTTTTCTAAATTAGTAACTGTGGTACTTTTCCCATTATTAATTGGCACATATTGGTAAATTTGTGAATCAAGATTATTTGCTGGTTCGTTTTCAGCTGACCTCTCTATGATGTTTTGTCTTTCCAAATGATCCAATGTTTCCTTAAGCTGATCCCTAATTTAAAAAGGTATTTTTCTTACCGGGTGCACAACCGGTTCTGCACCTTTTTTTAAGTTTATGCGATACGGTTTCTCTAAACACCCTATTCCCTCAAAAATGAAATCGTTATCTTTTAGTAACTGACTAATTTCTTTTTGTTCCTGTATAGTATTTTTTACTATTTTATTTTCTGGCTCATTATTGCATACTGCCTCCGTTTTTTTAATTAACCCTAGCTGAACGCATGCTTTGAGCCCTAATAAAGGTGTATTAATGAGATCTACCACATAAAATAAAAGATCGTCTTTCTTATCTTTATATTTACATTGCAAAATGCTCTGACCAATTACCGGTAATGAATCCTTTGTATAGGAGCATAATTTAATATCTGTTTTATTAATTTGGTTTCCCTCAAAGTTAATAGAATTCAATGAACTTACAGTTATAATGTTTGCCATTGCCCCAGTGTCCAATTTAAAATTAATAAAGTGGTTGTTCACCTCCAATTTTGCGAACCATGATTCCTCTGTTATTGCATCAACTGTACCTTCGATTGTACCTATATACAGAAAATCATCCGTAACATTGTTTGTAACATCATTATTATCATAAATTTCATGCACATTCCTTATATTAAATTTACTTCTACATGCTGAAACAAAATGATTAAGTTTCCCACATTTACCACACTGTTTTCCGTAAGCTGGGCACTTTCCGAAATCATGTATATACGCGCACTTGTGGCAGCGCTTTGCTTGTGTACTCCCTCCGCCTTGTTGACCTCTGCCGCTGGAAGTAGCATGTCCACTTGCTTGAACAGGCTTTCGTTGCTGTTGTCCAAAATTGTTCCTCGCCTTCCGCACTTGGTCCACGTTGACACCTTTCTCACCTGTTATTTGACGGTTGCGGTCTTTGGCGCTCTCTAGGTTTAAACAAGTTTTTACGGCTTCGTCCAGCGTGTCCTTATCTTCCGGTAGTAGAAGGAGTTTCTATCGTATAACCTCAGACTTCAACCCGCAGGTTAATATATCTTTAACCAAACTTTCTCGTAGAGTCCCAAATTCACAGGATAGCGATAGATTTTTTATTTCAGTTATATACTGTTGTATTGATTGACCCTCTTTTTGCTTGCAGGTTAAAAATGTATGCCTTTCAAAAGCTAAATTTCTCTTAGGATTGAAATGATTTTCAAATTTTTCTAACAACTTTTCTAGTTTGTCTTTTTCCAACTCGGTAAATGTAAATGTATTAAAAATTCTCATACCTTCTTCCCCTATCAAAGTAAGGAGCTGAGCGCATTTAGTAATTTCTTCTTTCTTGCTAATTTCCGTGGCATTCAGGTATGTTGTAAACCTTTGTTTCCAAAACTTCCAATTTTCTGCGAGGTTTCCTGCCATGATCATTGGTGGTATCCCTCGAAAATCCATTTTATTTTGTTCGATTGTATATCTTTACTAATTTTTAGTTAATATTTTTTCTGATGAAATCGTTTTTATAGCGTATTTCATAAAATTGCACGTGAGTTCCCTTCGGAATGTCCGCCATTTTCTTCCGCGACTGCGCCATGTAATAATAAATAGATGTGCACTGGTCAAGCTCTGGATGGAAACTGCTTTATTCAAATACAATAGGTAGGTACAACATTTATCTTGTGTATGGTTGGTTGCATATACAACAGTATCTTTCATCTAACTTTGCCAAGTGAGAGTTCCCAGAAGGATGGAAAACACAATCTCCCACTTTCACTGTTTTATTAACTCTCCTGGCTTTGTCAAACAAACATTTCGAGTAATCTGCCTGCTTCGGTACGCTCGTATTCCAGTTTACGATCATTTTCTAAGTTACTATTACTTGCGATCGTTTTTGATATGGTCTCAGTTAGAGCTTGAATTTTTAAACTACTGCTAAATTGTCCCGTTAATAAGTAAATGGGGGAGAAGCCCGTGGTCTTTTGAACCGTTGAATACAATGTACATTGGATTTTATTGATAACACTCGCCCATTCTGACTTATTATTAATCTCCATCCATAGTAAATCGAGGACCGTTGCGACGTACCTCTCCACCTGTCCGTTGCCGCAAGGGGCACTTTTGGCAATTAGATGCTGTTCTATGTTTAATTTGGACAGGAATTCTTTGACGCATTTGTCAGTGAAATTGGTGCCCCGGTCACAAATTCGTCTCTTTGTCGTCCCAAAAATAGTTAAATAAGTCTATAAGTGTTTACACACCTCAGGTCCCGCCAACGTCTTCAGGGGAACTAAGAACAGATATTTTGTAAAACCATCTATAATCAGTAATATATGTTTGTAACCCTCCTGCGTCGCGGGAAATGGGCCCACACAATCGGCATGTGCTGTATGAAATGGGACTGGAATTTTATCAATGTGATGTAATAACCCTTGCTTCGGGCCCGAGTGCTTTTTACCCGCTATACATGTTAGACAATGGTTACAATATTTTTTTACGAATGTAGCCATTCCGGGAAACCAGAAGTAATGGTTAGCCTTAGCGAACGTTTTATCCGCTCCAATATGGCATTGTTCGTCGTGAAACAATCGTAACAAACCAAGACGGCTACCTTTGGGTACAAAAGCGCGATAAATAGGCGGATTCTGCCCGGGATTGATCTTCCTAAAAAGCACTTCGTTTTGACAGAAAAACTCTTTTGTTAATTTTCTTTCAGCTAATTTAGATTTTATTTCCTGAGTTTCGGGATCCCTATTCTGAATAATTTTTAACCAATTATCGGTGGATAGTTTATTGACGAATATAACAGGTGAATCGTCCATGGGGTTCCCGCTAAGACAATTCACGTGTGGAATGTATTTTCCTTTACGGTATTCAATATTAAAATTGCAAGTATAGCCACCACTTGCAACACATGGAAGCAAGTCCTTGTTCTGAGTTAATTTTAGGGAATTACAATCAGTCACCAGTTTAAAATTAATTCCTAACAAAAATACGCGAAAATGTTTCACAGCGTAGAATACGGCCAATGTCTCTAGCTGGTAGGAGTGATATTTGGTTTCATCGGTGGTTGCTCTTTTAGAAAAATAGGAGATAACTTTTAATTGTTTTTCGTGGCGTTGAAATAAAATACCTCCGAACCTATTGAACTCGCGTCCGTATGTAATTCCGTTTCTAAGTCGGGATCAAAAATACGCAACAAAGGCCTTCTACTCAAATACGCACAAACATAACTTTTCTCAAGCTCTTGTTCTTCCCCCCACACGAACCTTTGATTGTTTCTAGTAAGCTTTCTTATACGCCGTGCGTGTTGCGAACTCAGGGATATATTTCCGAAAATATGACGCTAACCCCATGAATTGGCGAACTTGCGTAACATTAGTTGGATCTGGGGCCTGTAAAAGAGCTTGAACTTTAGCGCGACCAGGTTTAATGCCATCCTCAGAAATTTCTTGGCCTAGATACTCTATTGTTGTCTCGAAAAATCGACATTTCTTTATATTAAGGGAAAAACCAGCGGTTGCCAAAGCGGTCATAACTTTCTCTAGCTTTACCATACCTTCCGGAATCGTTTTTGATGCAATTAGAATGTCATCTAGGTATACCAGCGCATCTGTATCTTTCAAGTCTCCCAAAGCTTTGCAAATTGCGCTTTGAATAACCGCCGGGGAGTTTGATAATCCGAATGGTGCCCGCAAATATTCATAGTGGCCGTCGGGGGTCACAAACGCTGTCTTCTCAATGGAATGTTTTGCCACTGGGATCTGATGGAACCCAGCAGGCATATCACGCGTGGTGAAAAATCTACGTCGTCCTAACTGATCAAGTTGATCATCTATTCGCGGAAGTAGGAATCGATCTTTAACAGTAATTTTATTGAGTGCGCGATAGTCTACACACAAACGACTGCTGCCGTCCTTTTGAACTAAAAGGATCGGACTAGCATAGGGGGAAGTGCTTTCGCGAATAATTTTATTTTCCAATAAATAATTGATTATGGTTTTAACTTTCTCTCTCTCGCACAAGGCCAAACGATAAGGATTGTAACAGATGACCTTATCCTCACAAAGCTTAATTTCTAGTTCAGCGGTAGCTATCGGAGGTACGGAGTTTCCTGTCGTAATGTTAGCGCAAAATTTTGTAAGCAAACGTAACAAACTACTCATATCTGGGCCGTCTAGGGGGGTATTGATTGATTTTTCGTTGACGATGGTCACGTGATTAACAACGCTGTGATCGTCGGGCGCCAAATAAATTCGTGTACCGCGGAAGTTCGTGCAAATTTGAATCCCCCTATAATTTAGCAAGTCCCTCCCCAATATTGCATTAGGAAGCATAACTGAACTATCGACTACATAGAAAACAATTTCGAATGCCGTACCATCCCGTTCGACAATCAAAGTCGTTTGATAACAAGTGGCGACCAAATTATTTCCTATACCCCTTAACATAGTGAAGCTTGGTTCGAGGTGGCAATGTAATTGTTTTGCGATTTTGCTGGAAAGTAGGCTGCATTCAGCCCCGGTGTCGACTAAATAATCTACTTCTAGATTCTGTATTTTGAATTTGGTGCAGAAATTACTGTCCAAGTTAATACAAAAAAAATTGATCTTAGGGACGTTAGATAGGCGCCTTTGTTTATTTTTAAGAAACATTTTTCAACAAGACGACCTACCTTGTTGCAAAAAGAACAAATGACTTTATTATGAGAACCCTTGGCGCCATTCGTACGAGGGGGTCATTGGTACGCGCTTCGCGGCAATATCGACTTACATGCTCAGGGTTATTACAATTATAACATAACTTTGTTTCATTTTTCACAGCAAAGGGGCAAGAGCGTTTCAGTTTATTATTTCCGAAATAATTCTCACGGGTATTCATCTTATAATTACTAAGCAGGGTTAATTCTGATTCTACATTGCTATTGAAAGCAGCAGTCTTTACTTGAATATCGTTTATATCGCCAATGACAAGCTCTAATAACTGATTATTGGTTAAGTTGATGTTTACAGATCGCAACAAAGTATTTTTTTTTCTGGCATACTCACAATACGACGCGGCCTCGAGACTAGTATAAAGACTCGCCTTCCGAAATTTTTTACTGAGATTTCTCCTTGGTGGAAACAGATTGGTAATTTCAGTCTTGAAAGTTGCCCAAGATTTTTCAGCGGGCTGCCATGAAGAAACCCAATACTTCGCCTCTCCAGCAAGACCACTGGTTGTCCTCAATAACTGTTCATAGTCTGTCCAGCTAAACGTGATTCCCAGTTTCTCGATTTCTTCACACTATTTCGACGCCCCATTGTCGTAAAAAACCGGATCAAATGTTGGGATGTCAATCGCCGTGGCTGGTGCTGCCCTTCTCGTGGAGTGAGCCTTCATTTCCTCCAGCGTTTCAGACAAGAGCCGCGCTAATCGATCCATTCTGCACTATTCACTAGTCTTTAATTGCACACACTGCAGTACGTTTAGTGAATTGATCCCACTTCTGATATGGATTTATTAAAACACAACACAATAAAAAAAAACTCTCAATTACTCAAAAGTGTTTATTATTTGAAAAATATCGCACCACATCCAGCTTTCACAGTTGCTAATATGTTAATGGCCCCACAAGCGTCTTCTTTTCCCTTCACCGCTCGACCGCCCCGCATCGTTCGCACTTTTTCTTGATTTTTATAAATTTGGGCTGCTTGGCCTTCGCAGGTCACAGGTCACCGAGTCCAGAGTCCCCGGCACCGACGATTGCTGCCAGATGTTTTTAAAAACGAAGGGAATGCTCACATCTACATACATTAACAAAACTCTTGCGTTGCGTCAGAAACTCTATCATATAGAGAACCAAGGTGCTTCAAGGTCTACATTTATTTAATTTCATCGTACTGTAACGGTAGTTACAATAATTATTAAATACATAAGATGTTTTGGAGAGCAATATTAAAATTGTGTTTATTAAATTGAAAATACAAATTGTAACTTGTTTATCTTGAATTATATCGTAACTATATCAACCCAAAACATGAAATCAAAGCCCACCCATTACACTACTCCCCTCTCCAAAAAAAGAAAACAAAAAACCTTTGGGTACGTGAAAACTTTGAGTAAACAGTGAAGCTGAACATTCCAAGCTGCAAAACACTTGACCATCTTTTCAGAAAACAAATACAAATACAAAGTTGAACATAGGTAACTTAAGTTAAAAATTATATCTTTTCTTGGTTGCTGTTCTTTATGCTTGATGTCTTGAAGCCTTGCTTTGAAGATCTTGTTTTATTCGCTGAAAAAAATAGAAAAAAAAGGCAGAAAAAAATTTTAATAAAAATAAAAATAATATACGAAAAATAATCAAAACAAAAAATAGTTAAAAATACGCTGGTTTTAATCTATCTAACGACACAACTCCATTCTTCCCAAAGTTTTCTAAAATCATGTACTTAGCTGTTCTTTCTAAAACTTTAAAGGGCCCTAAATTTGTTCGCTTAATTCCAAGATCATGACTATCATTCCTAACATAAACATACTTGCATGAATTCAAATCAGCATTCACAAAAGTTTCCCCATTGTTAAATTGTTTCGTAAAAAGATATTTTGCTCCCTTCATTTTAGCTCGTAATTGTTTAATGAAATTTGACATATCACTTCAAAGTTTTCAAAGAATTCTCCCGGTAAATGCAAACCCACTCCATATAATATTTCAGCAGGTGATATGTTAACTTCTTCCTTAATAATAGTTCGAATACTAAGCAATATCCATAGTAATGCCTGTAACCAATTATCAATTCCAGTTGCCCTGATAGCTTGTTTAATTGTACGGTGCAGTCTTTCAACAATACCTTGACTTTGTGGATGCTGCACACTCGTTTTAATATGTCTAATACCCAAATCATTAACAAATTGATTCCACGCACTTGACAAAAATTGTGAACCATTATCTGTAACAATTATTTTTGGTATCCCAAATCTGCTAATCCATACATTAATGAAATTCTCAATAATAGTTTCTACTATTGAATTCTTAATTGGAATTGCTTCTGGCCATCGTGAAAATCTATCAATTATTGTTAATAAATATCTATAACCATCTACATAAGGCAATGTAACTATATCCAAATGAACTTTTTCAAATCTATTATCTGGTTCTTCAATCTGTTGTAATGGTGTTTTAGTATGTTTAAAAATTTTACTCTCTTGACAATTAGAACATTTTGTGACCCAAATCTTAATATCTTTGTTCATATTTTCCCAAATAAATCTATTACAAATTAATCTTTGCGTAGCCCGAATTCCAGGATGCGATAATAAATGAAAATGTTGAAAAATACTGAACCTAAGTTCTTTAGGTAAGTATGGCCTTGTTTTATTTGTAATTATATCAACCCATATCGCTTTATTCAACTGCGTACGCATTTGTATAAATTTAAAATTAGATTGTTTTCTAAGCTTTATTAATTCTTGATCATCTATTTGTTTTTCTGCTATCTCATCATAATTTATTGTTGGAAAATTTATCATAGCTACCCTAGTTAAGGAATCAGCAGGTACATTTTCCAATCCTTTAATATATCTAATATCTGTTGTAAAAGCTGAAATATATTCTAAATGTCTGAATTCCCGTGGCAAATAATTTTCTGCAGACTTCTTAATTGCTGAACAAATAGCTTTATGATCTGTATAAATATGAAAATTCCTATATTCTAAAAAATATCTGAATTGTTTTACTGCAAAATAAATAGCTAAAAGTTCTCGAGAAAATATGCTGTATTTTTGTTCTGTTTTTGTTAATTGTTTACTACAAAATGCTAAAGGTTTCTAAATTCCATCCTCAAATTGTTGTAGCACCCCTGCCACCGTATCACAAGAACTATCAGCAGCAACACTAATATCTGCAGTTTTAGAAGGATGTACCAATAAAGTAGCTCTAATTAATTCTTCTTTAGCATTATTAAACGCTATCACTGATTCCTGATCGAATAAAACAGGTTTAAGTGAAGCTTTACCTGAAATTACTAACTTATGTAAAGGTGCTAATAGCTTTGAAGCATTCGGAATAAATCTATGATAATAGGAAATTAATCCTATAAAATTACGTAATTGTTTTTGATTTTTTGGAACAGGAAAATTGTTTATACAATCAATTTTACTTAATTGAGGCCTAATTTACTAACGCAGCTGAATATTACAAAGTATCTTTGTAGTCAATTATTATTCTGACTTTAACTTTGTAATCTGTAGATAGAAGATACTTATAAGTTCCCATATAGTTCGCGAGGCAGACCCTGGAAATCATTTGAATGTGTAGCGAGAAAAACGAGACTATACGGATTCGATATGTACAGAAGAAAGACACGCATCTATCTGTAGTAACTGGCTTGAAATTACAGCTGGCGGCAGCGGACGATCGCTACCGACCGATGCGCACGATCCATTTCTGTCAGAGTCCAGCCTAAATATTCAAAATTATACAACGCGGTTCAAATTAATGAAATCCTTATCAACCGTACATTTTAGCTATATGAACACCTTATACTATGTGATAGACAATTAAATTTTGCATTCAACTATATAATAATATATAGGGTGTTTCATTTAAAATAACAAAGTTGCTTATTGTACTGTGAAAAGTAAACAAGTAAACACCCTGTATACCTGATATACATTTAGGAAAATGCAGAATTATATACTGAATAACTTTCATATTTGAACTTTTCATATTTGGACTAATAAAGGCGCTACAGCAGCATCAATTTCCGATTTTCAAAACTTTATAGAGGGCGCCACAGTGATATTTTGGCATTTGCCGAAAAACAAAAATGTAGCTAATACCAAACTGCATAAATATAGAACATTTAAAAAAAATCGTGTCTCTAGTTTTTTTGTAATCACTTTTCAAATATTTCAAAATTGGAAGAGCGCCGTTGCGACCATTTTTGGATTTACGAAATAAATCTTTTTTCATGGCATAGTACCGTCAAAGGGCTTTCAAACAAGTTGTTGTTGAACCTTATCAGATAACTGGTTTTTGAGTTTTTGAAAAATTCATAGCGGCCCCCATTTTGAAGTTAACAGAGTCCGGTAAAAAACTGTTTCTCTTGAATTATGCTCTTCTTTAATATCCGCTACACAGATTTGCAAAATTCTGCTTCTGAAAGAATTGCTGTCCAACTTCCGCTTCCGGTTTCAGATTTTTTTGAAAAGCTTATTTGTCGATGAATTTTCGATATACCCCTTCATTTCAAATTTCATCAAAATCGATTCACTAGTTTTTGCGTTAGAGGCGTCACATACATACACAACAACAACCATAAAGTATTATTGTAATAATCATGTATTTACTATACACAGATACAATGAATTTCAAAGTTCGAAAAATATATGTAAGTATTACTGTTTAACTATTTTGGTAAAGATACTTTTGTGTACCTGAATTTCTACATTTCTACAAGAAAGCATACTCATTATAATCCGCCTACGGCCTTCCTAGAAGGGTCGTCCCTTGTAGGATGGGCTGCAGAGTTAGTTTAATAAACGCGAAAATTTTTATCCTCATTTTATTTCCGTTCTCAAATTACAGGCTTGCATTATAATTTGTAATACCGGTCGATATCAAAACATGTTGATAATAATTGATATTATTGCGCTAAAGAAACAAAATATTTAAAATTTGTCTTGAAAGGCTGTAAAGCGATTAATTAGAAATTATTTACAAACGCCATAACATCTAAACTTTGACCGCAAAAAAATTTTTGGCTCTTTACCGCGAATTATTGCATATTACTCTATACTAAAATGACAAATTTTTCTTTTCATCTGTTGTGGGGTATAAGTAATTTAAGAACCAATATCGCAGTTTTCTGCTGTATATCATGAATCGGTGATGGTACTAAACACATCCTCATTCTGACTAAATACTAATATATCATCTAAATAAAAAAAAATATTATACAACCCGTGTAGCACTTTCTGGATAAATCTGGACCAAGAACTAGGTGCATTTTTCAGTCCAAAATTCAATCTTGTGTAACGATAAGCTCCCAACGGTGTCGTAATCGTAGTCTTGTCCTTATCGTCTGGATGAATTGGTATATGAAAGTACGCTTTTGTTAAATCTAACTTGCTAAAAATCTTTGCCCCATGTAGTTTATTCGGAAAATCCAAAATAAAAGGAATCGGATATGTATCCAGTACAGTAACTGCATTTAAGGCTCGATAATCCCCACAAACTCTGAACTCATTCCCACCAGGCTTAGCTACCATTGTAATCGGTGAACTCCAAGGCCCAACAGAAGGTTCTATAATTCCAGCAGTTAGAAATTCTTCCAAATGCTTCTCTAAAAACTCAAGTTGATTAATGTTTAATCGACGACACTTTGCTACAACTGGATCTCCAATTGTTTGTATTCTGTGTATTACCGAATGTTTAATAGGCGCATTTATGCTAAAGTCTTTAGTTAACGCAGAATACCGATTTAACAATTGCGTATATTTATTTAAATGTATTGTGTTTTGAGTAGATGTCAATGAAATTGGTTGTTGAATTGTTTTTATTTGTGAAGAATTATTGTTAGAAGATGAGTGTTTGTTTTGTGGAAGATTGAAAAGAGATTCTTGTTGAATAATTGTTTGTGTTCGTGAAGAAGTATTATTAGTAGATGGCTGATTGTTTTGTGAAAGATTGTGAAAAGATAGTTGTTGGATAATTGGTTGTGTTTGCGAAGAAGGGTTGGTAGATTGTTGAATATTTTGCGTTTGCAAAGATTTGTTGATATAAGAGGGTTGCTGAAGTACTTGAGTTTGTGATGAATGAGAAAGTAAAGAATTAGTATTAGTATGCGTTGATGTGATAGAAGAATTGATTGAAGAAAAATTAGTAGGAGTAACATAATTTATGTTGGACTGATTAGGCAAATCACAATAAATTCCTATTTTTGAGTTAAAATACTTTGGAATCACTTGACCCGCCATACAATCCACCATTAAATTAAAATTTTTTAAAAAATCTAAACCCAAAATCGGAATGGTAATATTTGCTACAACAAAATTCCATGATTCTGATTTTTTAAGAAAATTGAAAGAAACGTTAATTGTTTTGTAACCAAATGTCTGCACTTGAGTTCCATTTGCTGCTTCTAATGGAATACAGCACTCATGAAATTTATCATGAGCATTGAGCCCAGAAAATTCAAACGGTAATAATGAATAATTGCTTCCAGTATCAACTAAAAATGAAATATGAGTAATAAAATCTTTTACTAAAATTAAGGAACTAAAACTTTGCAAATGGAAGCGATTTTGCAAAGCAATTAAAGGTTTTTTTGGAAAGAACAAGGAGGATTACATTTAAAAGCTCTATTACCAAAACGATTATGGTAATAACACAACCCGTCTGCATTACTCCCATGAGGAATATTTTGAAAATTCGTGTTAGTAAGTCGAACTGGTATCGATTGTGGTGCTTGTAAAGTAGGAAATGCTGAATTAGTACACAATTGTTGTTTTAATTCACGCACTTCGTTAAAAAGAATGTCAAATTTATTGTTAGCTGAACTTTCACTAACTGCACTTTCAGTTTTAATTGTATCGTAAATGTCATCTAATTTGACACAATATTCTTTCAAAGATAGATTCTCCTTCAAAAGTTTTGTATAACAGTATGATAACAAGGATCGTTCTGGCGCAGCCCCTCCCATAAGAAACACATGTAAAACGAAATATGCTGTTTTTCGGTTTTTGATACTGGGCTGGCCGTCCACAGATGGCGCTATCATTACATCACTTTTATTCTCAAGGTGCATGAAAAATACTACTTTTTGCATAATTAATTGTTAATTTAGCACTTTGATTCATATTTTGATTGATTGACCTAATTAATTTGTATAATTTGATTGACTGGATTAATTAAATTCTTGTTTAATTCATGGAATTTCGGAAATTAATTCATTCCTTGATTAACCTGATTAATTTAATTGATACGTGTGTATATGTATGTGTATATGTGTATGTATAATTAATTTTTATTGATATAATTAATTTTGATCGAGCCGCGGGGTTGATTCAAGGTTACGCCTCCTTTAGAAATATGAAATACAAAACTGCAAGTCGAGACGGGTTTAACAGTTTAAAAACATGACGTCATCAACCTTCAATGAGTAAGAGTGAGATAACAGACATTTAAACAGAGATGGAAATAGTAATTAAAATAGAAATTTTGAAGTAGGTCTTAAAGATTACATGGAAAGTCCCTTTAGTGATTTGTATAGCTTTTTTTTTTTTTTTTTTTAATATATTATAACCAGTTCAACACACTTGGGTTTTTCATGATTGTGTTCATATAACTTATAACTTTTAATCACATATAGGTCCGCTAATAGCGTTCCACTTCACTATGTGTTTAATACACTAACTATATTAACACCAAAGTTTATGTCACTCGCTGTCTGCACTATTGTCACTATTTGATGAAAACAGGTCTTGTGGCAATTTACGTTTTAATCGTCTATGAATATTTTTAGATCCAATCGAATAATGAGCTGCGCCTGGACAGCTCGGTAGTTTTAACAGATGATTTCTGGTGACTCGCTTGACATAGCTGAGGATGGTTGGTATTTGCAATTCTTCGTGTAACTGCTGGTTCCTGACAAACCAGGGCGCGTTAGTAGCAATTCTTAATACTTTCGACTGGAATGACTGAATCTTCTTCATATTTGTTTTAGAAGTACCGGCCCATACGGCACAAGCATACATTAACCCAGGTCTAATTATGGCTTCATATATAAGGGTAGCACATTCAATTTGTAGGGCAGATTTTCTATTAACTAGAGGGTAAAGTTGCGCTAGTTTGCCGTAACTGTCATTTAGTTTTTTGTTGACGTGGATGCTCCATGTTAATCTACGATCAAGATGTACTCCTAAGTACTTTATGCTTCCGTCATTCGGATTCCAATTGATCGCTTGTTGGTTAATTCTTAGGCAGGGTGGTGTGGCAGGTCTCCGAAGTGTAAAAATTTTTAGTTCACACTTGTCTGGGTTAAGAGAAATACACCATTTATTCATCCATTCAGCGATAGTACTTACAGCATTTTGCAATTGATGGGCAGCAGTTTCGATGTTTTCATTTTGGGTTGCTATCGCCGTGTCATCGGCAAACATACAGAGTGAAACGTCAATTGGCTCAGGGATATCATACACATATATGTTAAATAATATTGGTCCTAATATAGACCCCTGGGGCACACCCGCTGCAATAGGTTTTACTTGAGACATTTGGTTGTTGATTTTTACAATAAAGCTTCTGCCATTGAGAAAGGAAGAGAGTACCCTAATAATGTTGTTCGGCAGTCCGATGTGAAGTAGCTTGTGTAGCAAGCCCACAATCCATACGCGGTCAAAAGCTTGTGCTATATCTAAGAATGCAACCGCTGTATGTTGTTTTGCTTCGTACCCTTTTTCAATTATCTCGACTAATCGTTGAAGTAGATGTGTCGTTGAGTGTAGTTGTTTGAACCCGAATTGAAAGTGGGGTAACGTGTCATTGTTTTGGAGTATTTTAGTTATGCGGTTGTATATGATTCTTTCCAGTACTTTAGACATTGTTGTAAGTAGGCTTATGGGTCTGTAACTACCAGGATTACTTGGGTCTTTGCCAGGTTTATTGAATAGCAGTATTGCCGCACATTTCCAGCTTTTGGGAAAGTATCCCAATCTCAAACAGGCATTATAAATATTAGCTAGTAGAGCTAATGCTTTTCTTGGTAAATTGTGTAGGACTATATTTGGTATATGATCTACTCCTGGAGTTTTCTTAACAGGTAGTCTCTTTATGTATTTCAAAATTTCTCTGGGAGAGGTTGGTTTAATGTTGTCACTTTGAGACGGCATTTCCTTTTGTACATACTGTATAATTTCATCGTGTATTGGTTTAATTTTAGGATCTTGCTTGGTTGTGAAAGTCGTTTCTAAATGATTGGCAAATACCTCACATTTTTCTTCATCAGTACAATACAGCTGGTTGTCATTCTTGATGTTTGAAATAATTTGAGGTTTCTTTAATATGCGCCTCGTTGCTTGCCACATAGATGGGTCACGTGGTTGTAATTCTTTAATGTAGGATTGATACCTTCTGATTCGATCCGCGTCGAGCTCCCATCTAACTCGATGAGTTAACAAATTTAGTTGGGTTTTATGCTGGGGCAGCCGTGTTAATTGCCATTGTCGTCTGGCTTTATTTTTTTCCTTGATTAGTTCCAATAAGTATCTAGGGGGGTGTTCGTGATTTGTTGGCCGATTTATTCTAGGTTTTTTGGTTGTAGCCTCGTTAACAGAGTGTGTAATCGCGTTAGTGATGTTGGCGATTAATACATCAACGTCGCTTTCTGTCGATATAGAGATCGGGCATTTTATGTTTCCATTTAAGACTTCTTGGAATTTCTCCCAGTCGACTTTACCTTGAATTAGTCTTGTTGTGGCTTCTTTGTAACGAGGAACATGAGCAAAGTTGATCACCACTGGTAGGTGGTCCGAGCTTAGTTCTGTTAGAACATCTTGCATAATCGGTGTTGTAAGATTTTTGTATAGGATGATATCCAAGATGTCGGATTGATGATCCATACGATACGGTACGTAGGTATGATATGTTGGTGCAGCAATTTGTATACCATGATTTTCTGCAATAGTGAGTAATTTTACGCCACTGGGGTTGTTAGTTCTGCAGCCCCATCTTTCATTCTTACTATTGATATCTCCTATGATTAGTGTAGGTTGATTAGTGTCAAATATTTTGATTATATCATCCTCTATTATCTTGCGGTTTGGTTGTTTGTATACACATGTTATATTGACAGCCGGGTAATTGTGTAGTTGCAATTGCATTGTGATGCTTTCTAAGTTTTGAAGACCTTTAGTTGGCATGGTTAATAGTTGCAGTTTCTTTTTAGCGATGATAGCAACTCCCCCAGAGGCAATTGGCGCTGTTCTGTCGTTACGATATACGCAGTAGTTTGGTATTTTGAACGTTTCGCCTTCAACAAGATGTGTTTCACTTATACAAGCTATATCTATGTTATGTTGGGCTAGAAAGACAATTAGTTCAGACCTTTTTTGTTTAATACCGTTAGAGTTCCAATTAAGGATGGTTAAATTGTTAATAAATGGTAGTTTATTTACCGCCATTGTTGAGTACAGTTGCTAGTAGTGTTAAGAGAAGTTCTTTAATTTTGTCCAAATATGGAGTTAGCATATCTATTATTACTTGGATTAGAGAGTTGCCTACAGGTGCTCTTGGGTTATTGGTATTTGGTTGAGTAATTGTTATTTTGTTTGCGTATGTTGTACCCGTTTCGTGACTGTTGATGTTTTGTTGTGGATTATGGTTAATATTGGTAGTGTATACTGCTGATTCGGTTATGGGTGATGTTCGTAGCGCGGTATGTTTAGGACTGTTAGCTATAAATTTTTTATAATAGCTGCACCCCCTGTAGTTAGCGGTGTGCTCTCCACCACAGTTCACACAACCTAGTTTGTCATTTTTAGTTTTGGTGCATTCTGTGTAATGGTGATGCCCTGTACATTTCACACACCTCGGGTCGAGGTGGCAATAGTTTTTGGTGTGACCGAATTTTTGGCAGCGCGTACACTGCGATATGTTTTTGGACTTTCGTCTTGGTTCTACAGAGATCCTGCAGTAGTATAGGTACTCTAGGTTAAAGATTTGGTTCACATTGTCTTTTTTTTGTAATTCAGCTGCACATAGGGGCATAGGTTTTTCTTCGCGATTATATAAACGTGTTACGCTAATTACTGGGTGATTCTTTAATATCAATTCCTGTTTTATTTCATCGGTGGTGAGTGAGATAGGGAGATTTCTTATTATAACTGATAGGTTATCTTTGTCGGGATTTTGGTAAGTATAATATTTAATATTTTCATTGTTATAAAACGTTGTTATTAGTCGGTATTGTTCGATATTAGTAAGGTTTACTCTTAGCTGTGTACCTTTAGTTTGTGTGGTAAACTCACCCGTTATGTTAGTTCTGATATCTTGAATTGCTTTTTGGTAATTTTCCGCACCTGGTATGAATATCGGCGGAATCTTCTTTAGGGCTGGAGTACTTTCGTTACTGGTTTCATTAACTTGATTTTCATTTGTGTTGTTTTGGGTATTGGGTGGCAAATAATATCTATTCTGTGTTATTAATCTATTATTATCAAGCATATACTTCTTATTACTGTTATTTTCATCAGGGGAATCTATAGGGCGTTTATTATGTTGAGTATTATTAGGATTATCAGTAACATCTTGTGATAAGTTTCCTTTTTCTATGACAATGACATTGGGATCTAAGTGATTTGTTACATCAATTACCATATCTTCAGGGATCTCGCTATTAGGCATAATGCCATTGATATTTATTGCTAACTTGGAAATATTCCTGGAATTTTTAAGATTTTTCTTGCTTTTATGTGCTGATATCTCAGCTGTTAACTCGCATAAAAAGGAAATGTTTATTTGCACGTTTTTAACTCTGAGATTATAATATCGCAGCGCTCAAGGCGCGCGATAACGTTAGTAAAACTTCTTATGCACAACAATGGTTAGATTTGACCTATACCATCGAGCACATGAGTAAAAACTCAATTGTTTTAACAAAGATCACTGATTTAGCACAAGGAAACAACCGACCGCACTAGGCAACGGGTTGGCTTGAACCGATTTGTATAGCTTAAAATATCTTAAAGGAATTTTTACCTAATTTCATACTTTTCGTACTTTGGTTGGTCTATGATTTTCATTGACGCATTGAATCTTTATCCTTAGACATTAGAAACTTTCTACACTTTGCTGTATTTAAATAATTCATCGAAAATATTAAGATAAATATTTATCTTTAGGAGAATTAAATCAGGAAATAAAAAACTCAATTCATAAAACATTTTATTATAGGAAATACAAATACACTAGAATTATTATTTCTATTATATTTATCTCTAATCTAATAGTTAAATTAATAATAAATATTTTTTTCAAAAAATTAAAAATCATTTTCCTATAATATTAATTATCTTACAGATTACCAGAAAGGAAGTTGGTATCATTTACGTCACCACTGACATTTAAAATATGATTTTTATATAAAATTATAACATATGTAATATTACGACAAATACGTTCTTATATGACCTTCAATAGGATTACGACAAATAGGGCATTTTGATAGACGCATTATACAAGGGGCGCATACACAAAAATGCCCACAAGGGCTTAATGTTAATGTAACTGAATTGATCAAACAAACTTTACATAGGAACTGATTTGCTTGAACTATTTCCTGGGATGCAGGATTCAATGATTTTAATTCATTTTCCTGGGATGCTGAATTCACTGATTGTAATTCATTTTCCTGAGGCGGACATTCACGCTCAGGGTAGCTGTTAGGTCTATACTCAACATAATTATCCATCAATATGAATGAGCAATTAGGACTCCAACGTATATGATCCCCCATAGGAGTGTCACCTACAGTCCAATCGCGTAGTGCAACTCCGCAAAATGCGCATTTAACAGCATCATGCATTCCCATGTAATAGAATCCTGCTTGAGCTAAATCACGAGGCTTAATGAACTTGCAGGGCCAATTTCTAAAGGAATTAAACCTATGCGTTTCAAGTTGCATGTCCATGGCTACTGAGGTTTTATGAAGTGGAAATTCTACTTATCAACCCCCCACCACTAAGAAAAAACATAATAATTTATAAAAAAAAAATTTTTATTTTTATAATATTTCATTATATATAAATATGACATTTGTTATAGCGCATGAGCATACATTTCAATTATGATTAAAACATTTAGGCGGGCTAGGTTGAAGTTTGAATTGAGTTTCCTCAATAGAATGAACCTTATCACCCAGAAATTTTTTTAAGTAATTACATTTTTCAAGGCCTTTACAATATACTAGATTAACATTAGCAGTATGACGTTGTAAAATTTCAGGTAAATCGATTAGATCGGTGTATCCGTTGTCCCAATTCAATCCATGAAGATTTCTTTGAACCCAGGTAGCTTGACGTTGTAAATCCTTGTTAAGACATTGAAAAGGAAACGGAGGTTTAAACAGATAGTGCGCCAAGCACGTTCCATTATATATTGCCGGTTCCTTAGCAGTAAATTGTGGTGTATAAAATGCTTGAATGTCGATTATGATAAACATGATTACAGGATCTGAACCAAGCCTTTGAAGGGTTCGTATTCGATGAGGGTATCATGCATAATGGCACAGTAAGCTACAGTGTCGGCAATAAAACTCTTGCTTGCTTCTATTTCAAGTTTTATCGCAAGTAAAGCATTCTGTATACTTTCATTTTGTTTAGAGCAGTTGATTACAAATACAGGACATTCTTTAAATTGTTTGAAATCTAATATCGGTTCTGATACATTTTTATTCATATATTTTTGCTGAAAAGCAATATACTCTTCATAAGCTAACATATATTTATTTTTTGAGAAATCATTATGTTGATGCTCAAACGGATATCGATTTGAATTGATGTATGCAGTAATGTCTGTAATATTAGCATGATCAAATTGGTTTGCTTTATGTTCTTTCTTATTACGTCTAGCAGTTTGAAAACCAATAAAAATCCATCTCGGTCTGCGCCCGCCTACAGTATTTTGAACTGACCAGATTACTAGATTGGAGGTCGTAGGTAATGCAGGATATTGGAACAAGCTTACTCCATGAAAACCTACTTTAATAGGTTTATGTTGATTTATATAATTTTAAATATCCAATTTCGCTACGTCACTAGGAGTGATATGCGGCACTTTCCACTGAATTTTGGTTATTTTTATATCAACCTGAGTCTGTCCTGCATAACAATCTACGTCAGATTTTGATCGAATTAAAATTAATTCCTGTCGCATATTAATAATATCTCGACGGTATGATGATGCAAATCCTAGCACGTGATTTAATGGAATAATGGCACAGAAAGTTTTCAAATCATGATCGATCTGAGTACCCGAACTGTTAGGATCCCACCCAGCACAACTCAAGCTTTTGGATTCACTAGGTGAATACTTGGGAATTCCAATTAAGGATGCAGTTATTCCTGGAGTCCGGCATGAGTCTATTATAGTTTCACCTAGTTGATATCGTATTTCTTCAAATAAGAATAATGGAGCATTTCCTGTTAATTCAAAATCCTTAGCGACATCTTTTTTTGTTAACGTTCCTTCAATATACATTTTACTATCATAAGTAGCAGTAATTAGCTCAGCCTTATCAATGATAAGACGTATTTCATCAGAATTATCAAAAGCATTTACAGTATATGGATGGTAAGTACGAGTAGAAGCGTCAACTACTAAATCAGTATAAGACACTTCGGCGAATACGTTTTTCAGGGATTGTTCTTCCTCCATGATTAATAACCTTGAGTCCTATTGATTCCAAAAAGCGCACTTCTTCAGCTGTTAACCTATCGGTTTTCACAGGATTAATGGTTCCGGAATTGAATGTTATGGTGCTTTTATAGTAGTGATTGTTTAACCCCATGTTTGAGCTCCAAACGTATTGTAACGGCTTCAGATCCGAAATCAATAAGGGCACCTGTTTGATCGACCAATCTCAAGGTTAAATTGTCTATAGTATGAACGTTAACAGGGAGATATATTATAGTGGAGGGTTCTTTAATTAGTCTAAAACCGGGGGCTACACTAATGTCAAATTCAAAAATTGTATGTGAGTGAGCGCTGTTACGGTATGCACCTGTAGTAATATTACATTCCACATGAATATTAGTAGATTTAATGATCTGAACATCCAAATCAGACTCATGTACACCTGGCTCTAGTTTTTTCGGCGAGAAACCTAGCATACGTCCTATATTACCGGGTTGAGTGAAATCAATGGTAAATTCAGATGTTATTTCACACTTTAACGTATTATTGTTTGCTATTAACTCAAAACGCGCTTTATCGGTAGTAATTTTAGATTTAATATAATCACTTATTTCAGTTATTTCATACGAACCTGTAGGGATCGTAATTTTTTTATTATTATAGTAAAAATTATTATTACCCTCGAATATGTTTCTGATTGAATTACATTCGTAAAACCCCACCAATCCTAATGTATAATTATATTCGTGACTTAATTCTATAGGAGGGAAGTAATCTACTGATAGAACATTTCCTACACCCGTCAAGGTCAACGTCTGAGACATGATTAAAAGAACAGCATACAGAACCACAATATTTATTTATTTTTATAAAGAAATCTTAAACATAAGAATCCGCATATAGGCGTATTAAACTTCTGTTCACGTTCGTAATTATATTTAATGGTATATCCTCGAAAATACTTTAATACTTCTAGGGGGGGTCTAAGATCACCATAACTATCGTTATACATAACCTCAGAATCCCGTTTCTTCCATGCACACCAATGCGATCCCTTACCAAAACTATCATCCAAATTTATGATACCGCTTTCATTAAATTTAGGTTTAGCAGGTAGCGTATTTCTCATATACACACCTCTAAAATAGGGAACGTCTTTAGCAAATTTTATCAACTCTATATCAGTCAGGGGTCTCCGAGGCACTCTTATTGGTTTTTTGAATACGGCTTCAAATATAATGCACTTCCAGTTTTATATGGACGTAGGTATAAAGCATTACCCTTTTTACCTAGGGCTATCGACTCCATTGTTTTATTATGACGAAAGTTTTCTTCTAGTTGTTTTTTAGCATCCTTGGCACTGTTCACCGCTTTAACAATTCCCGAAGCTCCTCCTGCTAGTGCCCCTGCAGCACTGAGTCCGGCGAACAAAGGAATCAAGAATGGTAAAATTCCTCCTTGTTTTGGTACCGGAATTATTCTAGGAACTTTAACATGCTTTTTTCCACCAATCTCTTTAATTATTTGTTTAGCCGCAACTAGAGCCGTTTTGGCCACATCATTAATAGGGACATGAGGTTCCACTGTTTTAATAGCGTTCGCTATGCCTGCTAAAAATCCTCCTTTAAATGTTAGCTTCTTTTTCTTAGCTTTCTTGTTTTTCTTTTTAAGACCCATACCCATACCCATCTTCCTTTTAGCCTTCATTGTATTCGTTACAACCCAAGCTGATATCCTTTCTCCAATGCCTGCGTCCTTAGAAATTGCCCGTTCCCAAGCACATTCTTGTAATATTTCGTCTGCTCTGTGTCTACCTTCAATATCTTTATGCTGTGAGTAAGCTATGTCGTGGTCTTTACATGCAGCATCTAAAGGATTGATTCCTGGATCACCTCTTGCAAGCCTTTTAGCTAATTTCGTTCCAGTACCGCAATACTGATATTGGGGTATATGAAGCTCAACGGGGAGCTTATTTATCAGAGAATTTACGAACCCTCCTCCGTCGCGTGTTACGACCATTTTGTCTGAGCGCGATAGTGATTCCAGTATATATAGGGAAGCCCATCCTGAAATGAATGATATGATGAAGTTCCTTAGACAGAGAGACTCATTAAAAGTGAGCAATCATGATTTCGATCGTAAATTATATAAAAAACATGGTTCTTTATTACCAGGATCCATAAGAGGTATTATAGCTGGTAGCTCTAACTCTGGTAAAACAAATATTATGATAAGTCTACTAGAAGAACCTCATGGATTGAAATTTGAAAATGTATACGTTTATGGAAAAAGTCGTGAGCAAGAAAAGTATAAATATTTAGGGGAGATTCTAAAACCTATTAAAGGGCTGGGATATTATACGTACACAGGTGAAGTAATTTCACCTAGCGAAGCAAAACCTGATTCAGTAATGATATTCGATGACATTATCTGCGGTAACCAGGATTCAGTGCGTGAATATTTTTGTTTAGGTAGACATAAATCAGTAGACTGCTTCTATCTAAGTCAAACCTATTCCAAGATACCTAAACAGTTAATACGGGATAATGCTAATTTTATTATATTGTTTAAACAAGATGTATTAAATTTAAAACATGTCTATGACGATCATGTCGGAACAGATATGTCTTTCGAAGAATTCAAAGTCGTATGTGCAGAATGTTGGAAAGAAAAATATGGATTTATTGTGATAGATACTGATTCTAATATTAATATGGGTAGATATCGTAAGGGGTTCGATTGTTATATAAGCATATAAACCCTACCGAGCAGTTCAAAAGCAGTTCAAGATCGGTTCAAAGCAGTTCAAAAGCAGTTCAAGAGCGGTTCGAAGCGGTTCAAAGCAGTTCAAAAGCAGTTCAAGATCGGTTCAAAGCAGTTCAAAGCAGTTCAAGAGCGGTTCGAAGCGGTTCAAAAGCAGTTCAAAGCGGTTCGAAGCGGTTCAAAAGCAGTTCAAGATCGGTTCAAAGCAGTTCAAAAGCAGTTCAAGAGCGGTTCGAAGCGGTTCAAAAGCAGTTCAAGAGCGGTTCGAAGCGGTTCAAAAGCAGTTCAAAGCAGTTCGAAGCGGTTCAAAAGTAGTTCAAGAGCGGTTCGAAGCGGTTCGAGAGCGGTTCAAAGCGGTTCAAAGCAGTTCAAGATGGATGAATCAGATATAGAGTTAAAGAAAAAAATCATTCACGCCCGCAATTCGATAAAGCGCAAGTATGCTGAATTACGAAAAAGTAAATTGGCTACTAGAAGATTTATCGAAGAAACTTATAAACCCATAGTTAAACCTTTAAAAAAACTTGCCGATCCAAAGCCTCCAGAGCCTAAAGTTGAACCTAAAATTGAACCTAAGGCAGGGCCCTCCAAAATACCTATTTCAATAAGTGGAGATGATGATGATGTGATCTCTGATGATGAATATGATGATGATGATGATTACAGCCCCTTAATTGATAAGTATATTAAGATGCTTATTGATGATACAACAAATAAAATGGATACTCAGTATGGGGTTCATGCTCATGATAATGGCGGTTGGAAAATAGGTAATTCACCTATTGAATTTAATTCAGATATCATTATTATTAATGAACATGAATTTGCTGGGACTGAGGGCCTCTATGAATTAATATTTATGAAAACTCCTAAAGATTATACTAGCGATGACTTGGATCAGTATAAAAAAATACTAATGCTAACCAGCGCGCATAAGAAAGGGTATGATCCCGCAAGGCAAATTGCGGGGAATAAAAGTAATAAATATAAAAAAATTATCTCACCCATGTTTAAGATTGTTGGCAGCGGATTAACTAAACAAGTCCTACCTACTGAATATGTATACTGGGATAATCCATCGGAATTAGTTCAGCGTTTAAGGTTGCTATATGCATCAAAACTAGCTGGTAATACTGCTCATGAAAACGAAATTTTGAATATTATTGAAGAACTTCGGGAAGCTAAAATTATTGCCTTAGTGAGACATCAGTATCAAAATGAGTATTGACAAGTTCGGTCGCAGCGCTGACATTTCTAAAGAGGGTCGTAGAGGTGAAACTCGATTGGGATTCAAATTAACTAATGAAGGACATTATGATATGCAATATAAAAGATTAACAAATTTATCTGATGCCATCCATGATTCTGATTGCGTCACCAAACGAAGTACGCTCACTCTAAATGAAGATTATTTTGATGCAGGAGATAAACGCATTGCATTCCTTTCCAACCCTAAAGATCCCTACGACTCATTAACTTTAAACTATTATTTATCAACAAAGTATACTTGTGATAATAAACAGTTGAAAAATTTGGCGGATCCCATTGATATATACGACGCATCAAATAAAAATTATGTTAATTCAGAACTCAAACCTATTCAAGACAGATTAAATACTGAAGTTACCCGAATAAATAGCGAAATAAGAGTTTTACGTAATACTATAAAAAATAATAAAAAAGATTTAGTTGTTAAACAGACAACCCTAGGTGGCGCTCAAGTAGCAATACAGAATAAAATAGAAGAACTTACTAGCGCTTTTCAATTGAAATTGAACCCAGCGGATACTGTGATTCAAGATCAAATCAATAGCCAATTAATTAATATACTTGGGGACTTGAACTTTCTGTATCTAAAATTAAAACTAGAAAAACCTTCGCAACAACTCCATGTCTAAAAGGGGTATCGTAAACGAGCTTCATAAACCTGCTAGAAAAAAATTTCCCAGGAAACATATAATTATTAAAGGTTTTGATGATTTATGGCAATCGGATTTAGCAGAGTTTATTCCCTATGCTAGGTATAATAAAGGATATAAATACATACTGTTGGTAATAGATTGCTATTCAAAATTTTTATGGGTTCGATCATTAAAATCAAAAAATGGTATTGAAGTTACGAAGGCCATGAAATCAATACTGGAAGAGGGTCGTGCGCCTAAATATCTTAATACCGATCAAGGAACCGAATTTTACAATAAGCATCATTCTAACTTAATGAAAAGCTATGGGATACATCACTACAGCACATACTCTCCCATTAAGGCTGCGATAGTAGAGCGTACCATCAAAAATGCTCTTTATAAAGAATTTAGTTTCCGTTCGCAATACAAGTGGATTGATATTATTCAGGATGTAATTAAAAAATATAATCATCACCAACATCATACTATAGGAATGAAGCCTGCTGATGTAACTCCTAATACTAAACTAAGTGTATACGATCAAATCAAAATGATGGGCAAACAAAGATTTAGTGTAGGAGATTATGTTAGAATTTCCAAGTTTAAAACCGTTTTTGCTAAAGGCTACACCCCCAACTGGAGTGCTGAAGTATTTAAGATCATTAAACTTATAGTCGGTACTCCTGTAACTTACCTGCTTGAAGATTTTAAAGGACAACCTATATCAGGACAGTTTTATCCTGAAGAACTACAGAAAACTAAGTATCCTGATGTTTATCTTGTTGAAAAAGTATTGCGAAAGCGAGGTGATCAACTGTACGTTCGCTGGTTAGGATACGATAAATCTCATGATCAATGGATACCCAAGAGCTCAATAGAAAAAAATTAATTATATTTTTACCTGTAATTAAGATTTTTTAAATAAAAAAATAACAAATTTATGATCATATATTTTTTTTTTAATTCATTATAGAATAATGCCCCCACGGCAAAGTATCACTACAATTGGGTATAATATATCGCTTATTATCTAAAGGACTTAATGCTATCTTATTCTGCGTTATAGTATATAAATTATGATGAATTGCCCTAATACTATTTTGCTTCACTAACATTTCTTGCCCAGTAAACAAACATTTCATATAGTCATTAAAAGTAACACTCTGTTTCACTACATATCCTTTAACACCCTTGGCTTTTTTAACAGAATCCTTTGCTTCAACTCGAATACTATACATTTTAGATCTCAGCCCAATGAATTCAGTCATAACTTTACCATTATTTTCATCCTTCATAAGGCCGGGAATTTTTTTATTTACAAGAGGGATTCCATAGGGATTATCTAATTCGTAATCACTGGTATCGAATCTATTAATATCGTCTTTAATACACTCATAAATGTTATCACACCTCACTTCATAAATTAAACTGTCTGTATCGGTATACATCACTTTACACTGATCATTAAATTTAGGCATCATATAGTCATAATGAAAATCGTATAACTTAGTTTTTGAAATATCTAACACACTCATGCCTATATACACAGGTTTGTTCATTTTCACTTCAAGTTTATTTAGTTCAATCAACACTAAATCTTAGTCAAGAATGACTCTGCTATGAAAATTCGGTTTGGCCACCATGATCTTCGCGCTGTATCGCCCATCCCACTTGCAAACTAGTTTAACGATTTTTCTTTTTCGTACGTCCTCCACTGAAAATTAAAAAAATGCAAAATTAAAAAATTATACTCTAGAAAAAGAGGACCTACATACTTGTCTTTCCAAAACAGCTGTTGTTCATTATATAAATAATAAATATTAAATAAAATATCGATTTCAACGGGAAATAATAAGATTTATTCGCTTTATACGTATTTCGGCATCATTGTGCCATTGTCAAAAGCTATTATAAAATATTATAACAAATGCAAAAATATAGTAACTCCTTGATTCTATTATTTTAACACTGCGTGAAGCAGCTGGCCCCAGTCAACCCGTCGGAGGTCAGTCGCTTATCAGTGTTTTAAAAAGATATTTATTCCAAAATCTTCAGTAAAGGAGAATCTAAGAGATCAATTTGCTCATTCATTAAAGGTATGTTGTTTTTTGTGTGTTTATAAATTTCAAAAGCTTCTAAAATGTTTAATTTATTTTTGTTATCAGAAAAGTGTAAAAATTTAATTGTATTATTAGATGTTAATGTGTGATTTTGTTGTAACAACGGATATGTTCTTTTTGCCTAATACTGAAATTTCTAATTGGAAGCCCTTTGACGCATCTGGGTGTTTAGTTCGATGTACCCCCTCATCCACGCAGATTGCTTAAACTCTAGAACTCTATGTATTTTAGTCAGCTTTAATCCATATTTAAGAGCTTGTTTTAAAGCTCTATAATGAATGATATAGCGTTCCTTATTATAGAGAGTGGTCAGCAATTTTTTCTGCTTAGATCCTGGGGGAGCCATATGCTGGGGGCATAAAGGTAAATCTTTGTGGATATTATGCAGGGCTTCAGGGTATTCCAAGTCCACTTCTAACATATACCCTACTTCAGCATCATCCGGTACTTTAGTAACGTCAAGATTTTTACTCCATTTGAATCCTCCGTATGGAAGACATTCAGACATGGCCCATCCATATAAATTATTTACATCATAATATTGTAGATATGACGTTGCTACATTGGGGTTATAATCATCCATGAATCTGTTATTTGCTTTACAATACCGGTTACTGCATTGACTAACCCCTCCTCTGATACCCCTTTCTATGAACAACATCATATCTATATTAGTTATTAGTTCTAGCTCGATCTTAGTGAATTTTAGCATGGCGTCCCAGGTCAGCCCAGGTGATGATACATAGTGAGCAGCATCCAGTCCATATGAATTGAAACAAGTCTTCCTAAAATTTTCAAATATATCCGCAAGTAATAAAACATCAGTTTTCATATACAAGTCTGAATATTCCCCTAAAGTGGTGCACTCAAATGTATTCCAAACTTGCTGTGCATGCTCATAATCCTTTTGGAGTTGCTCCTCCCTTGCTTCAATTATTTTCTTACGTTCATCGGCGTCTAATTCATCTAATACCGCCATTGACATTTTATTTTCAAAGTGATGCTTTTCAGGAAATTTAGTTTCTTCAAGTTTTTCCCAGGAGGTTAGATAATCATAAGGAAGTATTCCTTTTCTAGTCAACAATTTAAATTTTTCGTCATCCAAATTTGAAAACTCTTTTTTAACAATTGGTAGCTCGGGTAAGAATGATGCCAAAGTATCCAGGCTATGCGGTAGAAACCGGAATGAATCAGTAAACCTCAAATTAATATCACTGCCCTTTACAGTTTTCGTAAATGAAATGTATTTTTCTTTATTGATAGGTAGCAATGAAATTCTGCCCTCTATTTCGCGCGCTAAATCTTTTATAATAAAGTGAGCATCATACCCACTTAAATTATGAAAAACAACAGGTATAGTAATTTTATCTTTAAAATTTAAGTTACATGAACTATGTGCGG
This sequence comes from Hemicrepidius hirtus, assembly GCA_963082805.1. Taxonomy (NCBI): domain Eukaryota; kingdom Metazoa; phylum Arthropoda; class Insecta; order Coleoptera; family Elateridae; genus Hemicrepidius; species Hemicrepidius hirtus. The sequence continues at coordinate 28,933,491 of OY720161.1, read as the reverse complement.
CGCCCCGGAAGTCTGATAATATATGGTCGTGGTCTCTGACGCGGATATCACCATCATTAAAGGGCTTCTCGCATATATGACACTCAGTAGCGTTTTGGAAATTTTGTTCTTGTTCAGGAGTAATAGTCATAGGCATCTGGTTCCAAAATACCGGTTCAACATCTTCAATAATTTGTTTCAACTCACCAATAAACCATTTTCTACAATCTTCACCTCTATAACTGCGATAATAGGATATAGAATCGTCGTATGAACACTTTAAATAATACCCCACGCTGTACGCTTCATGCTCTTGATATATTACTGTTTTCTTACCGGAAGGTTTATTTACAGGTTTAAGCAAACTCTCGAAATCGGCATACACTATGAATGGTACTGAAATTTGCTTCTCAATATTTTTAAATTTAAGTATTTTGTCTTCTTCCGTGAAGGGGAGTGTCACTCTACATTCATTAATTTCTTTACAATCCAATTCATGTTTTTTAAGGCGCTCATCATTATAGAAACACTGAAGACATCTGTCACAAACTCGAAGCCTATGTGTTTTATTCAGTTGTCTGCTAATAAGCCTACCAAGATTTTTAATCCAACAGAAATGATAATTGATTTTTTCGGTTTTATCATTCTCATCATAAATGTCTTGAATCATTAATAAATTAACATGACGGTCTAGTTTGTTTTTTGTCACATAAACAGGCTGTACTTTAAAATTAGTCATTTTTCTTTCAAGTATATACACATTCACCGATATATTATTTTGTTTTTCAAATTTTTTAACCTGATTTAGGTTCATGGGGAAGTTGATTCCATCCAAATTTAATACTGTTGAAGGTTCCGGATATTTTTGAACTCGTTGAGGATCTTTATCAGCGGGATATAAAGCGGAAACTATTGCCCAAGCAAAGCATGCCTGATCAGTATTCTTAGCGTTAATTACCGCTTTCTTTTTCTGTATTTGTTCAGGCAAGGGAATGTAAGAAGAACCTCGAAGCGGTTCGTACCTGTTAATATTAACCATCAAGTTAATTATTGAATTTAGAGCCCACCCACTATCACGTTCTTGAAACTCTTCAAGCTGCACTATTATTGTATCTTGAACGTATTCTTGCCACCATTCTTTGAAATCGGTGGTCTGCATAATAACTTCATTACGCGTAGTAAAATGTTTTATTTCATGAATCACTTCATCACCCACATTTTTCGTAAATTCACTACAAAAATCCACATTCACTTTTATAGTAGGATGTTCTTTTAACGCATTTTTAATTCTTGTTGTAAATAATGTTCCGGCATCTTCAAGAAAGGTTAATGGATCAACATGTTTCAAGTTAATAATTGCTCCTGTTCTCAATCGTCCTTTCAATGCAGAATTAACTTCTTCCCATCTCAAACGATCGCTTCTACGATCTTTTACATTACCTCCGCCCTGATGTCTCCGCGCCTTCATCATTGTTCGATATGTTTTCATTATGCCCATATTCGACTCTAAATTTTTCTTAGTTCCCACGCTGAATACACCTTTTTTAATCGCATTATTTAATAAACGAATATTTTTACCGCACTGTTTAATCCAATTTTCTAATTGTTGAGGATTATTAGTAATCTCAACCATCGCTTGACGTATGACCTCAGTCATGTTGTTAGAAGTTGCAACAATATCAGCCATTATGTCTGGTAAAGATGACACTGGTATCCGTACCCATTACAATAGCTTTTTATATAATTCTCCCTACCCTTACTCATTGAAGGTTCGAAGATGACGTCATGTATTTTAAACTGTTAAAACATGTTTCGACCTGCAGAAAAAGACGTTTTGTATTTCATATTTCTAAAGGGAGCGTAACCTTGAATCAACCCCGCAATTAATATTACAGGAAAATGATTTTTAATTTTTTGAAAAAAATATTTATTATTAATTTAACTATTAGATTAGAGATAAATATAATAGAAATAATAATTCTAGTGTATTTGTATTTCCTATAATAAAATGTTTTATGAATTGAGTTTTTTATTTCCTGATTTAATTCTCCTAAAGATAAATATTTATCTTAATATTTTCGATGAATTATTTAAATACAGCAAAGTGTAGAAAGTTTCTAATGTCTCAAGGATAAAGATTCAATGCGTCAATGAAAATCATAGACCAACCAAAGTACGAAAAGTATGAAATTAGGTAAAAATTCCTTTAAGATATTTTAAGCTATACAAATCACTAAAGGGACTTTCCATGTAATCTTTAAGACCTACTTCAAAATTTCTATTTTAATTACTATTTCCATCTCTGTTTAAATGTCTGTTATCTCACTCTTACTCATTGAAGGTTGATGACGTCATGTTTTTAAACTGTTAAACCCGTCTCGACTTGCAGTTTTGTATTTCATATTTCTAAAGGAGGCGTAACCTTGAATCAACCCCGCGGCTCGATCAAAATTAATTAGATCAATAAAAATTAATTATACATACACATATACACATACATATACACACGTATCAATTAAATTAATCAGGTTAATCAAGGAATGAATTAATTTCCGAAATTCCATGAATTAAACAAGAATTTAATTAATCCAGTCAATCAAATTATACAAATTAATTAGATCAATCAATCAAAATATGAATCAAAGTGCTAAATTAACAATTAATTATGCAAAAAGTAGTATTTTTCATGCACCTTGAGAATAAAAGTGATGTAATGATAGCGCCATCTGTGGACGGCCAGCCCAGTATCAAAAACCGAAAAACAGCATATTTCGTTTTACATGTGTTTCTTATGGGAGGGGCTGCGCCAGAACGATCCTTGTTATCATACTTATAACCTTTTAAAGATATTGGTAACTTTGAAAAAATAATACTTTTAAGATAATTGTCTGGTAATTCTAAACCACAGGACACTTCTAAAACCTTTTGCAATAATTCATTACAAGAATTAGTAAATTTGAGTGTAGTTAATATTACAACTTTATCTTCATTAGATGTGGTGAATAAACGAACAAGTTCATTAGTTAATGTTTCAAAAGGTCTCCGTGCTGGTTTATTGATAACTAAATTCGATATGTTTGATAAAATGTCTGCATTAAGTCTTGAAACTAAAATGTCAAATTTTAAATTTGAGTCAAGAATGTTATTCGAAACAAAATATCTATCTGCTAATGTCAAGTATAAGTTTACATTGTCTTTTATGTTAAAATTAGGAAAAATAACAGAATTTAAAGCCATTTTCACTTATCTTTGTATTTTTCTTTCCTGAAGTTCTTGAGTTATTATTTAGTGTAATGTTTAATTGTGCTAAGGCTGGGATCTAAGATAATCATTATATATATATAATCATAAACCATTCCATCAACCATAAACCACCATTTCAAAAAATTATATAAACTATTCCAAACATAAAATTAGTTTTTCTTGTTCAAATCAGTCGGAGGGGTCACCAAATGTAACGGTAGTTACAATAATTATTAAATACATAAGATGTTTTGGAGAGCAATATTAAAATTGTGTTTATTAAATTGAAAATACAAATTGTAACTTGTTTATCTTGAATTATATCGTAACTATATCAACCCAAAACATGAAATCAAATCCCACCCATTACAGTACTTGTTACCCTAATTACAACAAACAAAAATGGGAATGACGATCAATCTCCAAATATAATTAAATATTTATATGAACTAAATAAAAATTTATTCTATAAGACAGTTGCAGTAATTCTATTGAACGAAAATAAACTATTTTTAAAAAGGATTTCTGCAGATATGATTTGTTTCATTCACGTAACGTATCAATCTTAACATTACTGTTAATAACTACAAATGTTTGAGTGTTTTAAAAAACCATCTTAAATGAATCACACACATAACAGCAAAACAAAATATCTTAAAAATATCAATACCCTGATTTTTGGTTTTACTTATTTGGCTGCTACCACACTTAGTCAAGGTGATACTATTTATATCATACTGTATTCAAATGCATTTTCACTACGTAAGTAATCTTCGAACTCTAAATTGAAAACCTGTTGACTGTCATAATTAGAAGCTATTTCTAAGATGTTGCCGCATGTGTGGGTAATGGGTCTGCGGCCTAATCTACTTTACTGATGAAAAATTACAGTTATTTTATCAGGCATAACGCTGTCACAAACAATAAAAAACATGACAACTGCTCTGATGATAAGACCCAACATAATTGTGAAGAAAAAAAATTTCTCTTCCTCATTAGTAGTATATGGAGTCTCAATAACTAAACATTCCATTTCCTTCTCAGCAGTCGGTTGCAATCTTTTCCATAAATTGTTTATATTTTCTGCTGAAATGTTTTTTAAAAAGTTCATCTTCAACTTTGTAGATCAACCTTTTTTCATTTGATTAATGAATTCTGCAGGATCTCTTATAATGTTTTTCTCTGCTATACATAGCACTTCTATTCTATTCTTCTTCTATTTCTTCTTCATTTGGCAAATCATTATAATTGTTAGTTGTAAAAAGAGCAGTTAATCTCTCTCTTTTCAGGTGACGTGAGGTTGGAAAAACTTTGCAATGGTTTTGAAACCAATCTTCTTTCAGCCACTGTAAGCATTAATAGGAAATCTTGCAATAAAAGAGATTTGTTAAACATTTCCTCTTCTTTTCCTGCTAACATGATGTAAGTGTATCTTGCTAATTTTATTGTTAAGCTACTCGTTAAAAATATCGTATGTGATAGTATACGACCTAGTAGAATGAAATTTTCTTTGTTTTTCTTTATTTTATGGAAGGGGAGATAAGCGACAACGACATCATTACATTTGAAGTATAGCGATCGTGAAAACATGTGTTGCCAAAAGATAGTGAACAGTTCATTTGTAAGTCCGCCAGCATCGATACCATGCTCGCCTATACATTTAACTGATAAGCTTTGCAACAACACTGTTTCGTCTTTGTACAGGTTAAACATTTTGTCTACTACATCTTCTCTTTTCACATCGACAAACTTGATAGGGGCATTATGTTCAACGGTAGGCATTTCTAAAACACAAAATGAAATAAAAAGAGTAATTATATGAATGTGTGAATGTATAGTTAACAAGAATTGAATAAAAAGAGTTATTAATCACTTTTACTGCACCTACCTAACTCTGATAGAAGTTCGGAATCGCTGTTGTATTTAATGTCCTCTAAGTTGCCAAGTAAATGTCCATTCTCATTATCATCTTCAATTAGATTAGTAATATCTGGCAAAATTGCTTCACTTTATCTTGCCAAATTTGTCGGCAGTAAATGCTGGTTACGTTGAGGCTGAGATGCTTCTCGTTGCCTTAAACCAACTGAAATTTAAACAAATACCTACATTGAAATTATGTACAGATTTCATTCTCAATTTAAATTTCAGTGTGTTCGATATTTGGTTACCCAAATAATTGTCCCTAAGATCCCACCAAAAATAAAATGCATTTCAATTAGTACCTATTTCATTGTAGTTTAGTTTATTTTGTTTTAAATGGACTTCAACAAAGTAAAGCTTGGTAAGATATACAGGGCTTTCATTTCAATACTAGCCACCTTTAATAATTCTGAAAGTTTTGAAATATCCAGTTTGAATAAAAACACGTCAACTTTGATATCGAGGGGTAATTTAAAACCGCTAATGAAGTAATTTTATAATTCACCCCCTCCACTCCAGCAACCCCACTTTGAAATTTCAACTGGAACCACCTACTTTGTGATATATCATTTTACAGGTAATAAAATTCTCTATCTAACCATACTATTTTTTATTGCAACCCATCACCCCCCATAACCCCCCCTTTCTGAAATTTTTGACATTTCCTGTTTGAAAATAAACACGTCAATTTTTATATCGAATGGGAAGTTTAAAACCACTATTGAAATAATTTTATAATTTCCCCCTTCACTCCAGCAACCCCCCTCCCCTTGAAATTTCCGCCTACCTTGTGATATATCATTTTACAGGTAAAAAATTCTCTATCTAATCACATTATTTTATATTCCAACCCCTCAACCTCAACCCCTCTTTCTGAAATCATTGAGATTTCCAATTTGAAAAAAAAAATTCATTTTTATATCGAATGGGGAGGTTGAAATGACAATTTAGTATTTCAATAGTCGTTTTATCTACGATTTTTACTATTTATTTATTGAAATTCCAATAATTCTGGTACATTTCGGAAGCCTATCTCTTTTTGGATCGACAAGGCTAAAAGACTATAACGGATTCTGTGACGTTATCCTAGTCGTTAATGTTTGTACATTTCGAGAATCTAAATATCTTAGAGATCTATGGATTTTATTTTGGGGGTTGTTAGGGAAAAAAATAAATAAGGGGGAGAGTTTTGAGATTTAAAAAGAAAGGGGTGAACGTTTCTCGCTAATTTCGATTCGGGTAGTATTTGATGTGATAAAAGTCAGTAATTTATCGTGTTACTCGAGTTAGAGTGTTACGGGTCATATCCCGGATTTTGAACATTTTGCTGACTAGTGATTTCAATTGAGTTTTGACGGTTGGTCAAGTTTTGTGCTTTTTCCTGTGAAATGGGTTCAAATAATTACTGCTAGATTCTGGAAGTTTCATTTTCGTTACCGATTACCGTTCCCGTATCGAGGAATTCAACATCTACAAGCCTTCTTGAAAAACAAATACAAATAAGATAAGTGTGATTTGGTTATATTTGAAATTTAGAAAACAATTTTAAAAATTTAAAAAGCAATAAGGAACATTTCCATAATGTATAATTTTTGATAAACTATAATTTGAAATCAAACATTTAATATGTTATAATTTATTGTTATAATTTGGTATATTTTGAAAGCTGCCTACTTATATATAATTTAGTTTGAGAGAAACTGCATTTAATCGAATATCTATTAAAATTATTATCAATCATTCATTCAATTAAATCAGATTAAGTAGTTTCTAAAACGTTATTGGGTGACGACCCTTTATTTACTTACATTAGCATTATCTTTTATGATATTTTTAACATTTTGTTTCTGTCTTTAATTGACTATTATTGTATTAAAACTTTGTTAGCCTTACTGCTTGTGTATCTTCATTTTATTTTATTTTACTAACCAATTTCAGCAATTGACGCTTTGTAATTGAAAAAGGTAAGGCTATAAATTGTTTTGGAGTGCTCAACATCTTTTCTTCGGTTATCTGCAACTGACCGACTAGCATTTCAGGATTTTATTGTTGCAGTGGCGCCCATTTTGTTAATCTTCTGTTAATATTATTTCGTTGTTAATTCAAGAACCCACCCGTCTCCACAGAGTTTAGCTGAGGTACTTGTTTTACGTTTTAGCGTGATTTAAGCACGTTACAATTCGTCTCGTTCTCTTCAACGGATGAACCAATATTTTTTTCTCTCTGAGAGGTTTTGTAACCAACTCCTCGGAATGATTTGCACTATCAAAGGGCGCAACAATATAACGATATATTAATTGTGAACTACTACAATTTCTGAATGTTCGACTTTATCTTTGTATTAAAACATGCGAGAGCAACCACTGCAACTTATAAGTACCGCTCGCTTACAGTGCGTACGAAGAATAGACGCTTTTAGTGTGCCGTAGTTGACCTTGTTAGCAACCGCCTTTCGATTCAAACAACTTGCGTATTCTAACAGTGACATTCAATTATACGCCTTATATACAGGTATCATAGGCGACTAGCGAATGCCGTGCTTTAAGTAGTTTAGTGTTTAACTTAAGCTGTTATTTCTTAAGTAAATGCTACTTTAAAAATGATATGTTTTGCGCCAGACTGCAAAAATTATAACGAAAAACATATGTGCAAGTTTTTTACGTTTCCGAAAGATCCAGCTAACAGGCGACGATGGATAAAACTTATTCGGTAAGAACTAGGTTATGCCAGGCTCTTTGAAGCATATTTTAGTTTAATTTTTTAACATTTTTATAACTTTTTCATTTAGACGAGCAGACAAAGAACCGAATAGTGGTTCCCGAATATGCAGTTGTCATTTTAAAGATGGTTTGAAGGAAAATGGACCAACTATGTTCGAACATAATGCGACTCGGAGGCACGAATTTCTTTCTCTCCCAGTGCCTAAAACGGCAAAGTAAGTTAGAAGTCTCTTAAGTTTAGGTAGAATTAGTAATGGTATGTTTCATTTTACAGAAGAACAGAGAAATTGTGCGACACAACTGTTGATGTAGAAAATGCAATTCCAATAGAAATTCCGTCATCATCATCTGCATCAACAAGTTCTGTTTTAACGGAAGCTGAAAATATGTTGCTGCAGAAAGAATTAATGGACGTTACGCAGAAATTAGAGAAGCTGGAAACATCATTTTCTTTCCAACATATTCAGAACCAGGATGATCTGGTAGTTCTGTACACGGGGCTGCCAAACAAAACAATATTTTTAAGCCTTTTCCATTTATTTGAAAGTATTGAAAAAACTTATTATCTAGGTTGGAACGTTGAGTGTATCAGTCCAGTAGATCAGCTCTTTTTAACACTCTACAAGCTGCGTCAAAACCCACCTCATAAAGACTTGGCTCAACGCTTTAATTGTTCTGCTGCAACAGTTACAAACGTTGTTGTAACTTGGTTGTATTTGTTGTACGAGGTGCTATATTGGACTTTAATGCCATCGGTACCCTCAAGGCTAACTAATCACTGTTTACCAAATTCTTTTGCAGTTTTTCCTAACACGAGGATGGTTATAGACTGTACTGAAATTTATTCCGAAGTTCTTAATTCTTTGGGGAAAAAAGGGATACATATAGCCACTATAAACATAGGAACACCTTAAAGGGGCTTATTGGCGTAGCACCGAATGGGGTGATTACTTATATTAGCACACTGTATCCAGGTTCAACAGCTGATAAGACAATTGTGCAACACTGTGGTGTGTTAAATGTCTTTGAACCTGGAGATTTAATAATAGCTGATAAAGGTTTTCTCGTCAGTGATATTTTACCTGCTGGTGTTGCATTAAACATTCCACCGTTTTTGTGGCAACCACAATTTACAAAAGAGCAAATTATACAAACAAAAAATATAGCTCGTGCTAGGATTCATGTGGAGCGAGCAATTCGGCGTTGCAAAGCTTATAAAATTTTAAATTTAATCCCGCAGAGTTTAGTACCCACATCTAGAAAAATTTGGCAAGTTTATGGTGCATTAACAAATTTTTAATATCCTTTAATTAAAGAAGTAGACATCTATTACAAGGAACAGGGTGTAGATATGTAATTATAAATTTATTTGAGGTTGCTTGACCCACCCTGGATACTTCCTAGATTTGTTTTTTTATGGGATTTAGGGTCCAAAATTAGAACAATAAGTCATATTTTTAACGTGAATAACATTCATGTTTGTTAGTGATTCATTAAGCTTTACCTTTGTTTTTAATTTGTATTTTATTTGTTTGAAGAAGGGGAAAAGTTACCCTCACACATAACATAATAAACATACACATTTTTAAATAATTATTATTTTCTATTAATGTAATAATCAAACGTAACATAATAAACATACACATTTTTAAATAATTATTATTTTATAGGTATTAATGTAATAATCAAACCCAAAACCATTTCAAAAAATTATAACCATAAACTATTCCAAACCAAAAATTAGTTTTTCTTGTTCAAATCAGTCGGAGGGGTCACCAAATGTAACGGTAGTTACAATAATTATTAAATACATAAGATGTTTTGGAGAGCAATATTAAAATTGTGTTTATTAAATTGAAAATACAAATTGTAACTTGTTTATCTTGAATTATATCGTAACTATATCAACCCAAAACATGAAATCAAAGCCCACCCATTACAGTACTTGTTACCCTAATTACAACAAACAAAAATGGGAATGACGATCAATCTCCAAAGTAAATATTTATATGAACTAAATAAAAATGTATTCTATAAGACAGTTTCAATAATTCTATTGAACGAAAATAAACTATTTTTAAAAAGGATTTCTGCAGATATGATTTGTTTCATTCACGTAACGTATCAATCTTAACATTACTGTTAATAACTACAAATGTTTGAGTGTTTTAAAAAACTATCTTAAATGAATCACACACAGAACAGCAAAACAAAATATCTTAAAAATATCAATACCCTGATTTTTGGTTTTACTTATTTGGCTGCTACCACACTTAGTCAAGGTGATACTATTTATATCATACTGTATTCAAATGCATTTTCACTACGTAAGTAATCTTCGAACTCTAAATTGAAAACCTGTTGACTGTCATAATTAGAAGCTATTTCTAAGATGTTGCCGCATGTGTGGGTAATGGGTCTGCGGCCTAATCTACTTTACTGATGAAAAATTACAGTTATTTTATCAGGCATAACGCTGTCACAAACAATAAAAAACATGACAACTGCTCTGACGATAAGACCCAACATAATTGTGAAGAAAAAAAATTTCTCTTCCTCATTAGTAGTATATGGAGTCTCAATAACTAAACATTCCATTTCCTTCTCAGCAGTCGGTTGCAATCTTTTCCATAAATTGTTTATATTTTCTGCTGAAATGTTTTTTAAAAAGTTCATCTTCAACTTTGTAGATCAACCTTTTTTCATTTGATTAATGAATTCTGCAGGATCTCTTATAATGTTTTTCTCCGCTATACATAGCACTTCTATTCTATTCTTCTTCTATTTCTTCTTCATTTGGCAAATCATTATAATTGTTAGTTGTAAAAAGAGCAGTTAATCTCTATCTTTTCAGGTGACGTGAGATTGGAAAAACTTTGCAATGGTTTTGAAACCAATCTTCTTTCAGCCACTGTAAGCATTAATAGGAACTCTTGCAATAAACGAGATTTGTTAAACATTTCCTCTTCTTTTCCTGTTAACATGATGTAAGTGTATCTTGCTAATTTTATTGTTAAGCTACTCGTTAAAAATATCGTATGTGATAATATACGACCTAGTAGAATGAAATTTTCTTTGTTTTTCTTTATTTTATGGAAGGGGAGATAAGCGACAACGACATCATTACCTTTGAAGTATAGCGATCGTGAAAACATGTGTTGCCAAAAGATAGTGAACAGTTCATTTGTAAGTCCGTCAGCATCGATACCATGCTCGCCTATAAATTTAACTGATAAGCTTTGCAACAACACTGTTTCGTCTTTGTACAGGTTAAACATTTTGTCTACTACATCTTCTCTTTTCACATCGACAAACTTGATAGGGGCATTATGTTCAAGGGTAGGCATTTCTAAAACACAAAATGAAATAAAAAGAGTAATTATATGAATGTGTGAATGTATAGTTAACAAGAATTGAATAAAAAGAGTTATTAATCACTTTTACTGCACCTACCTAACTCTGATAGAAGTTCGGAATCGCTGTTGTATTTAATGTCCTCTAAGTTGCCAAGTAAATGTCCATTCTCATTATCATCTTCAATTAGATTAGTAATATCTGGCAAAATTGCTTCACTTTATCTTGCCAAATTTGTCGGCAGTAAATGCTGGTTACGTTGAGGCTGAGATGCTTCTCGTTGCCTTAAACCAACTCTCTATCTAATCACATTATTTTATATTCCAACCCCTCAACCTCAACAACCCCCTCTTTCTGAAATCATTGAGATTTCCAATTTGAAAAAAAAAATTCATTTTTATATCGAATGGGGAAGTTAAAATGACAATTTAGTATTTCAATAGTCGTTTTATCTACGATTTTTACTATTTATTTATTGAAATTCCAATAATTCTGGTACATTTCGGAAGCCTATCTCTTTTTGGATCGACAAGGCTAAAAGACTATAACGGATTCTGTGACGTTATCCTAGTCGTTAATGTTTGTACATTTCGAGAATCTAAATATCTTAGAGATCTATGGATTTTATTTTGGGGGTTGTTAGGGAAAAAAATAAATAAGGGGGAGAGTTTTGAGATTTAAAAAGAAAAGGGTGAACGTTTCTCGCTAATTTCGATTCGGGTAGTATTTGATGTGATAAAAGTCAGTAATTTATCGTGTTACTCGAGTTAGAGTGTTACGGGTCATATCCCGGATTTTGAACATTTTGCTGACTAGTGATTTCAATTGAGTTTTGACGGTTGGTCAAGTTTTGTGCTTTTTCCTGTGAAATGGGTTCAAATAATTACTGCTAGATTCTGGAAGTTTCATTTTCGTTCCCGATTACCGTTCCCGTATCGAGGAATTCAACATCTACAAGCCTTTTTGAAAAACAAATACAAATAAGATAAGTGTGATTTGGTTATATTTGAAATTTAGAAAACAATTTTAAAAATTTAAAAAGCAATAAGGAACATTTCCATAATGTATAATTTTTGATAAACTATAATTTGAAATCAAACATTTAATATGTTATAATTTATTGTTATAATTTGGTATATTTTGAAAGCTGCCTACTTATATATAATTTAGTTTGAGGGAAACTGCATTTAATCGAATATCTATTAAAATTATTATCAATCATTCATTCAATTAAATCAGATTAAGTAGTTTCTAAAACGTTATTGGGTGACGACCCTTTATTTACTTACATTAGCATTATCTTTTATGATATTTTTAACATTTTGTTTCTGTCTTTAATTGACTATTATTGTATTAAAACTTTGTTAGCCTTACTGCTTGTGTATCTTTATTTTATTTTATTTTACTAACCAATTTCAGCAATTGACGCTTTGTAATTGAAAAAGGTAAGGCTATAAATTGTTTTGGAGTGCTCAACATATTTTCTTCGGTTATCTGCAACTGACCGACTAGCATTTCAGGATTTTATTGTTGCAGTGGCGCCCATTTTGTTAATCTTCTGTTAATATTATTTCGTTGTTAATTGAAGAACCCACCCGTCTCCACAGAGTTTAGCTGAGGTACTTGTTTTACGTTTTAGCGTGATTTAAGCACGTTACAATTCGTCTCGTTCTCTTCAACGGATGAACCAATATTTTTTTCTCTCTGAGAGGTTTTGTAACCAACTCCTCGGAATGATTTGCACTATCAAAGGGCGCAACAATATAACGATATATTAATTGTGAACTACTACAATTTCTGAATCTTCGACTTTATCTTTGTATTAAAACATGCGAGAGCAACCACTGCAACTTATAAGTACCGCTCGCTTACAGTGCGTACGAAGAATAGACGCTTTTAGTGTGCCGTAGTTGACCTTGTTAGCAACCGCCTTTCGATTCAAACAACTTGCGTATTCTAACAGTGACATTCAATTATACGCCTTATATACAGGTATCATAGGCGACTAGCGAATGCCGTGCTTTAAGTAGTTTAGTGTTTAACTTAAGCTGTTATTTCTTAAGTAAATGCTACTTTAAAAATGATATGTTTTGCGCCAGACTGCAAAAATTATAACGAAAAACATATGTGCAAGTTTTTTACGTTTCCGAAAGATCCAGCTAACAGGCGACGATGGATAAAACTTATTCGGTAAGAACTAGGTTATGCCAGGCTCTTTGAAGCATATTTTAGTTTAATTTTTTAACATTTTTATAACTTTTTCATTTAGACGAGCAGACAAAGAACCGAATAGTGGTTCCCGAATATGCAGTTGTCATTTTAAAGATGGTTTGAAGGAAAATGGACCAACTATGTTCGAACATAATGCGACTCGGAGGCACGAATTTCTTTCTCTCCCAGTGCCTAAAACGGCAAAGTAAGTTAGAAGTCTCTTAAGTTTAGGTAGAATTAGTAATGGTATGTTTCATTTTACAGAAGAACAGAGAAATTGTGCGACACAACTGTTGATGTAGAAAATGCAATTCCAATAGAAATTCCGTCATCATCATCTGCATCAACAAGTTCTGTTTTAACGGAAGCTGAAAATATGTTGCTGCAGAAAGAATTAATGGACGTTACGCAGAAATTAGAGAAGCTGGAAACATCATTTTCTTTCCAACATATTCAGAACCAGGATGATCTGGTAGTTCTGTACACGGGGCTGCCAAACAAAACAATATTTTTAAGCCTTTTCCATTTATTTGAAAGTATTGAAAAAACTTATTATCTAGGTTGGAACGTTGAGTGTATCAGTCCAGTAGATCAGCTCTTTTTAACACTCTACAAGCTGCGTCAAAACCCACCTCATAAAGACTTGGCTCAACGCTTTAATTGTTCTGCTGCAACAGTTACAAACGTTGTTGTAACTTGGTTATATTTGTTGTACGAGGTGCTATATTGGACTTTAATGCCATCGGTACCCTCAAGGCTAACTAATCACTGTTTACCAAATTCTTTTGCAGTTTTTCCTAACACGAGGATGGTTATAGACTGTACTGAAATTTATTCCGAAGTTCTTAATTCTTTGGGGAAAAAAGGGATACATATAGCCACTATAAACATAGGAACACCTTAAAGGGGCTTATTGGCGTAGCACCGAATGGGGTGATTACTTATATTAGCACACTGTATCCAGGTTCAACAGCTGATAAGACAATTGTGCAACACTGTGGTGTGTTAAATGTCTTTGAACCTGGAGATTTAATAATAGCTGATAAAGGTTTTCTCGTCAGTGATATTTTACCTGCTGGTGTTGCATTAAACATTCCACCGTTTTTGTGGCAACCACAATTTACAAAAGAGCAAATTATACAAACAAAAAATATAGCTCGTGCTAGGATTCATGTGGAGCGAGCAATTCGGCGTTGCAAAGCTTATAAAATTTTAAATTTATTCCCGCAGAGTTTAGTACCCACATCTAGAAAAATTTGGCAAGTTTATGGTGCATTAACAAATTTTTAATATCCTTTAATTAAAGAAGTAGACATCTATTACAAGGAACAGGGTGTAGATATGTAATTATAAATTTATTTGAGGTTGCTTGACCCACCCTGGATACTTCCTAGATTTGTTTTTTTATGGGATTTAGGGTCCAAAATTAGAACAATAAGTCATATTTTTAACGTGAATAACATTCATGTTTGTTAGTGATTCATTAAGCTTTACCTTTGTTTTTAATTTGTATTTTATTTGTCTGAAGAAGGGGAAAAGTTACCCTCACACATAACATAATAAACATACACATTTTTAAATAATTATTATTTTCTATTAATGTAATAATCAAACGTAACATAATAAACATACACATTTTTAAATAATTATTATTTTATAGGTATTAATGTAATAATCAAACCTCGGTGGTGTTCAGCACATATGGAATAAAATGATTAATATAAAACATTTTTAATAATTCTATGTTTTGTGCCCACTCTTCTTGTTTTTTTATATGCAGCACTAAAAATGTTTGAGGGGTCCAAATTCCCAGGTAGCACAGTTTTTTATTTAATATGTGCGACTGCCCCTGAATTTGGTGGAAATATTCATGGTCCTCGTTTATAACAATTTTTTTGTTTCCATGTCGTATGTACATATATATTTTTTGTCACGTGAAAGATTCTGAATTAAATCTCCACTCCTATGTTTAAAAGGGCATTTAATTTCAATGAGGGCGTCTTCACCTACAAGGCCATCGGGGCTAGCACCTAGGTATCCACAGTTGTGGAGCCATATTCCGGCAGGGATTACGGTGAGAGATGTAGTGGCTGTAAAAGCCTCAAGTGCTGACGTCCCCATTGCACAGCTTTTACACCATCTAGGTTGTATGTTCCTGTAAAAAATTATTGCAAAGTGGTAACAAATTATTATATAAATAATAAATATTAAATAAAATATCGATTTCAACAGGAAATAACAAGATTTATTCGCTTTATACGTATTTCGGCATCACTGTGCCATTGTCAAAAGCAATATAAGATATTATAACAAATGCAAAATATAGTAACTCCTTGATTCTATTATTTTAACACTGCGTGAAGCAGCTGGCCCCAGTCAACAAAGTTGCGCTTGAAAATGTCAATAAACAAATTATTGTTTTCAAAAAAACTTTAAATTTACCTGTAAGTTTCTTAAATAATGATGGTGGATAAATGTTTCTCCTGCAAGCAGCTAAAACCATTCCAAATGAACTGACTGTTAAACACAGCTTTCTGGTGACTAACCATAAAGGATTTTTGGATTGCCCTATTGCTTTCTTGAACAGCCGTAACACTGCTTCTAGGTCCATTTTCATTTTCTGTTCAAAGTAAGCTGTGTTTTGGTGATTACTTTTAAAATCTGCAGAAAATATCACATCAGTGGGATTTAACACCACATGTTCATCCTGTGGTGTCACAGGAGGAGCTAAAAGCCAGGTAAATCCTACGGCACCTCCAAATGAAGCCAACTCTTCTTTTAAACCATCTATTTCTTGTTGATGGTGGGAACAATTCATCAATGGTTTTCACCACTTGTTCAACAACAGTTGGTTTTGGTGCTGACCAGCTACATGACTGATCAGTCACCGATATGTTGTAATGAGCAAACAAGCCAGCATGAGAGATAAAACATATAAAATTGAGGTAAGTCAAAATCATTACCACTATTTAAGTTCGCTTAAAATAACAACGTTGACCTTATGTAGATGCGGTTGGATAATGAAAAAAATATCATTAGCTCGACATGCACATGTCCACGTGGGAAGCTGTCCTGTCGCCATGTCGCAGCATTGGGCGTGGACTGCTCCATTAATGGTTTTTGCACCATCGTCATATTTCATATTTGAAACATGTCCCGACTCCAATGCATTATCACCCTTTTCGATGATCTTCAGCTCGTCTCTGAAATAATTATTCAACGAAGATAACTTTAACACGTGTTTCTGAGCCATCCTTACTTTCAACCACTACAGAACTATGCTTACTAGCAGTTATTAGCAAACGTTTAAGTATGATTGCTAATTACTCTAAAGAATTTACTTTTACTCGAAGAATTTTCGCTAATGACCATTTCATATTCCTTTTATAACATTGAAAATAGACCCTAATGCACGTAACAATAAAGGTTAATTTCCAATATTCCTGGCGCAACAACGGTTGCTAGGCAAGTTGTTTGGATCGCAGTAGACCTTAATGGCTGCAAGTTGACGTCATCACTAAAATCCTGTATACCCGAAATTTTATCCGTACTCGCCCCTCTCAAAACCATATCATACCAAAATCATATACAGGCTGTTCTATAAAAATCCGTTACACAACATGGACAAATTTAATAGCAGGGGTAAGTACAAGACATTCTTACCTACAACTTGTAAATGGTGCTTTTAGTTTTAAAAAAACTGACAAATATTATTTTCAGGGGCAAGGGCAAATGTTAATTTGTGGTGTGGAATGGTGCGATTTTGTAATATACCAACATAAAAGCAAAGAACTACACATTGAATGGATTTATTTTCATTTAGGTTTTTGTATGAATATGTTAAATAAATTACGCGGAATATATGTGCCACATCGAGGCCATCGTGATTCTTAGCAGGCCCTACCACTTTGCGGTGACGTCACAACAGTGGCCCTACGTGTACCGCTAGTACAGTATATGCTCGTATGGACCATTAACGTTACAAGTATGGAGACATCGATTTTCCGTCGTTAATATTCATTTTATCAAAAAATGCTCGAAACAAAAGTTGTTTATAACATTTTTAACTACATATTGATATTCACGAAAAAACATTTTCTTCAAATGTTATTGAGTTGCGAGTTTACGCTTTGCTTTATACAATATGTTGCTTATTGGAACTACCAATATGTGCTTGATTTTCACTAATGTTATTGGAAATTGTACAGATAAATGGGAATACAGATAATAAAATAATAAAAAGAAATGCCGATAATGTTTATATTTATTATGAAATAATTATTAAATATTATAACATTTATATTGCATTATTTAGAAACACCAGCAGTTTTGAAAACTTCTACTTTTCTTTTTTTATTCTTTTTGAAAGAATCGCATTTGAGGTTTCTGTAATTATTTAACACATTACAAAAACTTGAAAGACATTTACATACTAACTTTTTGTAAGTAATTCCACAGTCACAAATAAAATGTAAATCAATCAGTTTCTGAATTTCGATTTGTTCTATCGCTAGTCCTAATAGAAATGTTTTATGACTACCTGCATAATCTAAAAATGATTTTTCATGTGCGTCATCAATTAACACCTGATATTTGATAGGTTAAAACTAGCATATGTTTACTAATAAATCTTTAGGCCATTTCAATCCACCTCTGTCTATACAATTTGAATATGAATTTATCTGTATCAATATCACCCAATAGTTCAACATCCATCTGACGATCGTACATTAATAGACTGTGGCATTTTTCACATGAATTAGACCTGTTTACTTATGTACTATGTATCCCGCTAAATAAATTAATACTTTGTTGGGATCAGCACTAATATTAACACTATTCGATAGGTTAATTATTTCGGGTTCAAACAGAGGGTCCAAAAGAACAAATTTTACAGGAGGCAAATAAAACTTAATAATGTGGACAAGGTGTTCTTTTTAAAATATATTTGCATGACCTATTGGGAATGTAATATTGGTGGAGTTAGAATTAACAGATAAATTTGTATTAAAATGTCAAGTATTTTTGCTACTTGGTCATGTGCCCTTTTCCAAATAAGCGATTCAATTTTATTGATGACTAAATATAATTAATCGTGAGAGTTGTTTTCTTATTAAATCTCCATTTAATTTTTCACTTTCTTTCTTACTTTCATGATGCAATCTAATTTTCAGGAAAGCTTCTGCAATTTGTTTTATTAATCGATGTACATGGTTTTCTTCTAGGGTGCATTCAAGAAAATGATTACGCAACTCTGGAAAGAGGAGTTCATTATCTACAGCAGCTAAGACTCGGATTTTTAATGCGCAAAAAAAATTATTAACTAATCCTTTATTTATTCCAACATACATACGTATAAATTTTTCAGTTGTGCGGCAAACAGTTATTACTCCTGCTGAGGGAATTATTAAGTCACCCCTCTTTTTCCTTAGTAATAGGTCATAACCATATTGCTTATCAACAGAAACCTCATCGTATGCAAGAGCATCTAAGCAGACTGTGCATTTAATCTTCTTGCGCACCATTTTTATGCAATAACCACTAACATACGTTATTATATTGTCCAAAAATTCACTGCCCCCAATTGGAACTTCAAAATTTAAAATTGGAATTTCAACATTCGATTCCTCGAAACTAATTTCCATTCTTCTCATGTTTGCCATATCTGCAATAGCAATACTTTCGCTACAAGTATTTTTAGTGGCAAACAAAATGTTTGTGTTATCTTGTGGGATCACATTACGTTGTGAGCATTTTATTTCATGCTTAATTAATAATTTTTTGTATGCAGCAGTGAATTGCCTACATGAAGGATTGTTATTCCACCCACAGCGACCTCGTATAGAGCAAAAACAAAGTTCCAAGTGATCTTGGCTCAGTTTGTAGGTAAGGAGGTATGATAACTGGGCCGTTGGAGAATTTACATGTTCTTGAAATATATTTAAAATGGATAATGTAGACAGGTAAAATCCAACAAAACCTGTTTTTCTGGGAGTCAAATGCATGGGAGTTCCAAATGGATCACGTAATTGTTTTAAATAATCTAAAGCTTGTTCTACAAACGGCAACCAATCAGCCATGTTACTGGAACGTAATGGTCCTTTCAGCCCTCGGTTTATAGGATTCCTAGAATTTCCAAAATCAAATAATTTATCGATTGTTTTAATAAACTCTATTGTGGCAGAGTTCCTGCAAATTGTTTTAATTTTAAATCTTCCATACAAAATAGTAAGGCATTTGCCACACTGTCGCTAAGTGTTTGTGCTGCAATATTCACCTTCATTATTTGTTTTTTAAAACAAATATGTTTTACAGCTAATTTATTTCCTGCTCTTAAACCAACAGCTTCCTGAAATTTCTGTAATTCAAGAATATAGGCGTATTCAATTTTTTCAGCTTTGGCATTCTTGAAAATTCCAATTTTTTCCCAAGCATTTCTTACCAATTTCAGCATATGACAAATATCAAGTACCACATTAATTTTTTGTTTATCTCTTGGATTTTCAAACCGTGGTATGGCATTTTCTACTTGCATTTTTGCTCCCAACGAACCTAACATTGCAAAATAGCATGATGGTCCGTCTCAGGTTAAAGATACAATTTTTATTCCAACATCACAAAGTTTTTCTAGACTCAATGATATTAAGTTTGCCCGTTCTGCACCAGTCATACCTTTTATAAAAAAGTAGGCCACAGGAATTTTCCAACTCCCATTCAGGGCTACAACCATAAATACTAGTGCATCATTAGCCACCGGCAGGGAATCCGAATCCATATTGGAGACAACGTCAACGTACCCATGGTGTTTCTTTCCATCATATTCAATTTTCCTTCTAATACTCATTTCATCAAGCATTAGACCACAAAGAACTTGCCGACCTTTACTTTGCTCTGATAATACAATTGAGTGTAAAGTTTTAAAACTTTCCCCTGTAAAACCAGGTTCGCCATTTACTGAGCTGTATCAGCTTCTTAAGGTTACAGGATGGGGAAGTGCGATTATGTCAGAAAAACATTTAATGTTTTTCTAACATAATCGTATGCCTTTGTTGAATAATATTGCAAAGTGAGTGCAAATGCTCTCAAATCAGCTGGATATTTTTCTCGGTTGCTCTGCATTTTTAAGCATGCGTTGCATTAATTCCCCAGTTACATCGGAAAAATTATTTTCAAGCACTACTGCAGCATCTTGAGAGATATATATATAATGCATCCTTTAAATTATCAACTACTTGTTTAAGATCTTTTACCTTCTTCGTCATCCTATCGAACTTTTCCTGCAATAGTTTTAATTTCTTCTTAGCAACATGCGTTTTTTCTGTTTCCTGCAAAAGTTTTACGTTTTAATTTTCTGGGGCTATCCCTAATAGCATACGCATGATACGATTTTCCTATCGTCTTGCCTTTCTCATTTTTGCACGAAATAGCAGAGCACATCACCATTGTATGTTTTTACTCTTACACCACAAAAATAACACTATAATAATACAAAAATAACAGTACCTTATTAGAACATATAAAATCTTTGATTTTTTCTGAACATAATATCCTTTTGATAAGTTTTTAAAAGGCCCTCAGCCGACTGTATTTTCCTGTACAGTTGATCAGCAATGTAGATTTTAGCATTGAATATTTGGAACATAATGACTGATGATTCTGACGGTAAAAGATACACAAAAATATACGCTGAAATATCTAAAAATTTAAGAAATTGACTTAAATAGCAACAATACGTACTAGTTCCTGAAAATAACCCAATAAAACTGTTTCATTGACAGTTTTCATGGAATTTGTTTTCGTCCAGTCTTGAAATTTTTGGTATTCTCGATCGGAGAATGATCGAGATTTTTTCGGTAATAATTCTCTTCCAGCCTTTTCAGCTCTCTCCGTTATTATTTCTGGAATATCTTCTAGCATTTTGAAGATTTTCTAAACAGCGTTGCATCACACTTCACCCGTTTTACCGGTATTGCTACATTTACATTGCCTATACCTCTAAATATGTATTCTACCTCTAAAGGCAATTAAAAATACCTCCATATTTAATTTATACCTTTTTTCAACCTTTAAAAAATTAGTTTAGGTTGACACAAAACATGTGAGGAACTTTGTTTACACAGTCGCGCCAACGTAGTTTAGTTAAAATATAAAATTACTAAGCAACAGACGAGCAATATGGCGGACTGGGGTCCACTTTCTTAGTATAGGATGCTCAGCCTACGTCAGTATATAGGTCAGTGATTGTGTCCCATGTTGAAATAATCTCCTTCAAGTAGTCCTGTATCTTTGGTCCTAGATGTCCTTGGGGGAGACGGTCTTGAGTTCGTGTGTTTCCAGGAAGGGAATTCCAAACCTCTTCATTCTTTTCGCAGCCAATGCTTCACATTGGTAGAATATGTGTAATGGAGTTTCATCTTCCATATCACACGCTCTGCACGTTGGGTCACTTAGTATCCCCAATGTACTGAGGTGTTTTCTCATCTTGCAGTGTCCTGTAAGAAGACTAGTTAGTAGTTTTATGTTCCGAGTTTCAGGATTTCCTTAGTGTAATCCCTGGATGGATCTCGAATAAACATTTGACTGTCTCAATCCAGGCACTGCCCTCCAGTAGTTGCAGTGTGCCTGACTGAGCCGGTCTTTGATCAAGCCCTGCGCTGCTATGAGCAATGCCACAAGTGGGCTCAGGACCGATCATTGTTAATTCAGCTCCTCTCCTAGCTAGTGAGTCTGCTTTCTCGTTCCCTTCTAGCCCTGATGCCCCGGTACCCACTCCAAAGTGATTCTGTTATGGGTAGCTAGTTCACTCAGGGCTTGTAGGCAACTGTCTACAGTCTTAGAGTAGACTTCCATTGACAGTAGGGCTTTTAGGGCAGCCTGACTGTCTGTCCTGATAAGGATTTGTCGATTTTCGTAATTTCTTCCCACCATGTCATGTGCGCAGGTGGTGATAGCGACGAGTTCAGATTAGAAGACAGTGGCATAGCGGCCCAGGTTTATGCTTATTTCATGCCCTGTGCCCTCTTCGAATGCCCCTGCTCCAGTTATCTCCCCCATCTTGGAGCCGTCTGTGTACCATACGGTGCGGTAGCGGTCTGTTTTTCCTCTTTGTAACCACTCCTGTCCTCCTCAGAGACAGGATATAAGGTTACTACATCTTTATTTTTTGACAGCAAGCTCGAAATCATAAATGTTTGTAGGGTTGTTTGTCATTTTTGCTCATTCCTTCCAACTTCCCGCCTTTATAAGATATTTCGGGCTGCACATAAATTTCATCTAATAATATGTTTATGAATTTTTCTTCAGGTTTCAATAATTTTAATTTTTCTTTTAAGTATTTAACTTACGAATTAGTTAATCCACTCCTTTCAGTACCCATTTTTGCACTCAATTTTTGTAAGTATGACGGATGAGGTAATGTTAATATATTGACATTCTCAAGCGTTACTTTGTTAAAATCCATGATTAAATAATAAATATTAAATAAAATATTATATTATATATAACATTATAAATTTCCCGTTAAAATCGATATTTTATTTAATATTTATTATTTAATGTTAATATATTTGAACCCCTCACGTCCCTATCAGCTGCGGGGTTTTAATTTGCTTAATAAAATATGCTGGTTGTTGGAACTATCAATAGTATCTGTTTCATTTTCTTCTATATTGCAACACACGTTTAGTTGTTCACATATATCCATTAACCTGCGAGAGTAAGTTCTGAGAAAACTACGGGTAACACATCTAATTTAGTTAATAGTAACTGTAATTGCGACCACTTTCTGCATATTAAATCATTCCCTAATATTGTTTTGAAAAAAACATTTGCAGGAACCGGGTTATTATTATTTTCAAAGATGGTGACATGCAAATCATTGCTAATTTTCAATGTACCACTAATTTCAACTTTCGTTTGATCACAACCAAGTTTGAGGATGTAAGCAGTATTTTGATTTAATCACAGTGAACGATTATAAATTTAATTTCGATTCGTATTTGGTTAAGAAATCTGCAAAATTTTCCACCTGCTCTTCTTTCAATAATTCCCTTTTATTTTGTTCTTCCCCGGCTTCAATTTCTCGCTTTCTCTCATTTGCTGGTTTTCGTTTAGTTATTGGGACTGAAGAAAGATAAGAAGACTGTATTGGAAATGGTACGTAACAATTCGGCGCCGAGCGATTCGGCGCCGGGCAATTCGGCGCCGGGAAATTCGGCGCCGGGCGATCTAACCGATGCGATAAGTCCATAACACAAACTTTTAATTTAAATGACGAAAATCAAAGAAATGAACATCCCTCAGCTTACCTGCTAACCATTTTTTGTTTTCTTTTATGAGGAATGAACATCCCTCAGCTTACCTGCTAACCATTTTTTGTTTGCTTTTCACAATTTTTTTTCTATTTAGGCGTAAACAAGAGAGATAGACAAATCAATTATGTCTGAGTTAAACAGTCTATGCAAACTGTAATTTAAAAAACAAACTGTCAAGTTGAGATAACTTTTTCAAATTATCACTAAATAATGGCATTTAATGAACTACAAAAACGCTGATAGAAAGCTTATTTTAGAAATAGCAGAAAAGTAAATGATGAAGGTTTATTATTATCTCACCGCCAACTACGAAAAAAAAATTTATGGGTCACCTTGTTTCTATAAAGTAAAACAATTAATTATAACTAATCAACAACTAATATTACATTACCACAATGCAGTTTTTAAGAACGTAATGGCATTCTAAAATTAGACAATAAACAGCACCGTCCAAATTTGATTAAAAGTTCCAATTAAGGAAATTGGAACTTCTTGACTCAAAGTTTTATAACTTTTAATTCTGGGTATTGCCCTCTCAACATGAATACGTTCATGAGCAGTATCTCGAGTATGATTTACATAATTACCTGTAAATTTTTTAGCACTTTTAAGAACTGGTATGTTTCTTTTGTCCAAAGGCCCATAAATTTTTACATCTTCAGTTAAATGTGTCAACAGGTGCACATTGTACACTAAAAATTCTTTACCATAGATAATCTCACTATGTTTAATAAATACATTGAGTAAATGCGAGGCCAAGTGGCAACCTAAATTAGATATGTGGTTTTCTGAACTTAGAATAACAATTGCACAATGCAGTAATAAAAAATGTTCGTATACTGCAATATCAACGTGTAGAACAAGTGGTCCAAGATAAAATAAAAAGCGTCTATATTCAGTAGCTTTAAATCGTGCCAACTCTGATAGTCCTCGGGGTTTCCGGTTAATTTCAACAGGAATACATTGCTTAAATGCCACCATTTTTCAGACAATAATTGAACTATTTTACTTTGCAGTCTGACATTTAAATTTCTACCGACCCAACAATTAAGCAATTTGCGTATGACTCCGAGTAAAACCAAGTGCATATAATCAATGGGAAAATGCGATACTAGACCAATGTTTAACCTCAATAATGGTGAAACAGCTAAATGATGGTCTTCGTCATCCTGCGACACAAAAGATGCATCCTTTCTCTTAGGCGCAGACAAGCCACTGAATACCACCCGCCCATTTACATATTCACCATGCTCCATACATTTATTGCATGATGAATAGCCGCTATGAGACTACACATTTTAAGTACACCCGTGCTGGTGCATCACAAATAAAACTATGAACCGTGACCTGATATCGGGTTCCCTTAAATTCAAAACCACATTGCAAGAGTGGAGAGAGTTCATTTATAAAATCTTCTAAAAACAAATTCAATGGTTTTAGAATCACCACAATATATACCAACAGGAAAAGGAGCGCATGAAAATTTTTTAATAAGCCCCAGTATGGGCCAAAACTGCATACTAGAGCTTCGAAATAAGGGCAGTCCATCTACATTAAAAGACAGATTAACAGTATGTTTATCAAATTTCTTATTTTCTGTTAAATATTGCTTTATAACTCTTAAAATTCCAAAGTGAGAATAGTGGCCATTTTCAAGTTTTTTACTCTTGAAATGTACAGGGGTTTTTAATAGAGTTCTACAATCTAAGGGTAATTATGGGTGTATGGGAGCTAAAAGATGGAGTAAATTTGTTATTGCAGAATGCGGAACATTATTGTGTTCTTGTGCCCATTGACGCAATATTAAGCGAACCCTATTAGGTGAATCCACATTTTTTTCAGAATCATTGGAAAAACCCCCGTCTTCAAGAATATTACAGTTTACAAGAAAGTTATTATTAAAAGCATCTAACGATGTAGTAACCTCATCATCAGTCAATTGATGGTTTTGATTAACAAAAGTAGCACTTTGCTGTTCATATGTATGTGAAACTAAAGAATTATTTACAATATTATTATCTATAGCAGCACTATTTTGACTGAAGTGTTCAACATCAACTACATTAATATCACTAGAAATATTATTCACTACAGTTGCTACTCTGCGGTATAACTGTTGCTTTCCGACATACATTTTTTGTCTATACTTTAGTCTTGCGCTACTCATGATGTACTCTAAATTATTGGCAAAAACAATTTACAGATAATGTACAGCCTAAACAGCTCCTACCTTCTCTCGTGGATTAATTTCAAAACACTATATACATATTATTGAATTTTGGCATCATTCGTTCGCTCCTTCCTCGCTCTCTGCGGGGCATGTTTTAACCAAGTGTTTATGTTATCATTAATATCGTTTTCCAATGTACTGGGTGAGACAGATTGAACAGCTCCTAAAATATTATTTATTAAATCATTTATTCAAACAAATTAAGTTTAAAGACTTACGCAATACAACAGTCTTCAAATTTAATGCAGAAAAGGCCTTTTTTTTGATTTCGAGTACCCAAAAAGATAAATTCGGTAGCCAGGGTGTTCGTCACTAATTCTTCAAAATAGTATTTGTTTTCGATGTTACATCTCTTCCCCCCTAAAGTTGAAAAATAGGAAGACTGCAATTAGAAAGATTAACTAAATGCATATTTTTATATTGTTTGCTTCTCACCACAGCCGTCAAGTTTTCTTTCTTGGTTAAATACTCTTCGATTTTTATAATATCACTAGCATCTTTCAATGGCAAATCAGCTGGTAGGTCTTCAGGTATTTGAAAAATTGGCGATGAAACCGAGTTTCGATTATTTTGCAGTAATTTTATTATTTTGCTGTTTTGCTCCTTTAAATAAACCACAAACGTCAGTACTTTTTTTATAAACTCTGAAATATCATATTAATGTAACAGGTAATTATTACGTTTGGACAATAATATTACCATTTTCCCCTGGTTTACTGGTAGTGTCATTTGAAGCAGTAGTGTAGGTACATTACTGGAACTCGGCATGCCACTATCATGTACAACATGGAAAACCTCTGATTACGTTGTTATTTCTACAAATTAAGAGATACCTACAACAGGTTTGCGTTCTATCCAAACACCTCCAACACCAACAAGACGTAAAGGTTTGTGATATTATGACTACATATTTTTTTTAAATCTTGCTATTCTATAAATTTTTGATTGTAGAATTTGGGCTTCTGCGTTCGATAAATGTGAAAAAAGCTTCCGAACTTTCTCCAAAAGCGAATCGAATTTACTGAGAACTTTTTAATATATAAAAGGCAAGCTAGGATACTTGTAGTATGTAGTAATGGCTTTGGCATTATATAAACAAAGCGGAACTGGTTATAAGTTGCTCTCCAGAATTTTTGCTTTGCCATCACGTGTAACTTTGATGAAATTATTAAACCGGATCCCTATACATCCTGGGCTAAATGAGTGTGTCTTTGATTGTTTGAAAGGCATTTCGAAGGGCATGCGTCCTTTGGAGAGGCATTGCTTTCTATTATTCGATGAAATGAATTTAACACCTCATTTATATTATAACCAATTTTCAGATAGAGTTGAGGGATTTGAGAATTTTGGTGATCACCAAACGCACAAAATTGCAGATCACGTTCAGGTAATTTTTTTTATAAATTTATTGTGTACACAAATATTAACTTATTTCACTTTTCAGGTGTTTATGCTAACAGGGATAGCCAGGCTATGGAAGCAGCCCATTGCTTACCAATTTGTAAAAGGTGCAGTGAAAGGCCCTCAAGTAATGAGCAGCATAAAACAAATTATTATCGCTGCAAAAAAAGCTGGCATTAATATCGTAGGCACTATATGTGATCAAGGTACTAATAATGTAAGTGCCATCAATCAGCTTGTGGATGAAACTAGGCGGCAATATCTCCAAAACGGAAAAGAAATTACTGACTACATTTTTGAAGTGGATGGTCAAAAAATAGGATATGCTGACCAAGATGGGGCCATAAAAATGGAGAGCCGAGCCACAGACACTGCAGAATTCTTACATTTAATGGACAATTTGTTCGACAGTGTCAACGGCAGTTTGCCTTTCAATAAACATGGCAAAGAATTGAAAACTGCTGTGAATGTGACTGCAGAGAAAACGGTGCATACAGAACTTTGGAAAAAAGCCATAGTGTTCTTTGACAAAATGTATTGCATCCAGAATGGCAAAAAAACAGCACCACCGTCTTTTAAGAATTGGAAGGTTACATTACGAAGCTTTCTTTTATTAAGACAAACATTAAAAGACCTAGGGTTTAAAAGATTCCGGCCTAGATACATAAACCAGGATCCCTTGGAAAATTTCTTTGGAAGAATACGGCAAAGAGGGCAAAGATTTGTAAACCCTACTTGTAGTGCTTTTGGGCCGTTCTACAAATCGCTGCTTGTGAACAATCTCGTTTCAAAGCACTTTGTAGGTTGCAATTGTGAGGAAGAAAATGTAAAAAATTTAATTTTCAAACATTTTAGTAGAGTTATAATTTTTGATTACTTTAATGGAGTTAATAACGTTATATGTGGTAAAGACAATCGTACCTTGCCAAAAAATTGTTCAGCATTATATACACAGGCAAGAGAAATTCATGTGAAAAGTAAAAAAAAATAATTTATTTTTTTGGTCTATAAATGTATTATATTAATTGTTTTTAACATAAATATTCATATTCACAGTTTGAAATATTATTAAATAAATGTAGCATATTTATATAAAAGCATTTTATTCTTTATAATTGCAACTGCTGACATGCTTAATAATCGATATTTTTTTTATATCGATATTAAGCGTTTCAGCATTTGCATTAGCAATCATATTCTGAATTTAAAAAAAATAATTGTAAGGGAAAGTATTTTAAATTTCCCGCCAACAGTTCTCCCATACCACCAGGCGGCGCTGGTGTTCTGTTTATGTCTCTTATTAGTGACATTTCATTCTATCCCCGTAGGGGTTATATTATCTATGACAAGATTCCAGACGCACGCACGCGAAACTTATAGCGTTTTCCACTGACCGCACTTTTTGCACTTAGTGCGCACTCTCGTAGTGCAGCATTTTCCACTGACGTTTTTGGTGCGCACTGTAACGGTATTTGCGTTCCACTGGCAATTTAGGTGCAACCAAACATGCACGCAATGCAATATATTTGTACCTGCTCCTGTTGACGGTGCATAGCAATAAATGCAAATATGGCTACTGATAATAAAAAGACATTGTTTGTTCATACCTTATAGAACTATTATCTTCAGGTAGTAGTGAAGAGGACGATGAAATAAGTATTCTGATGAATAATACTATTAAACATGAAGTTCCAAAAATAAAGAACTTTATTGAAAACACAGTTACCAGATTTTCTGCAACTGAGGTATGTATCAATTATTGTCAGTATTTTATAGTATTTTTATTATTATTAGACTCCTACACCTACTAATGATAAGGTATTTTTCAGTTTAAAAAGCAATTTAGACTAACAGGACAACAGTTTATAAATTGATAGATGAATTTGAACAATCCACATTTTACCACTCGGGCAGAAGTAGCGGTGGAAGTGTACCTGTTACTACAGAACTTCACATATGAGCATTTCTTTGGTTTGTAATAATGTTATTAAGAATACAAGTTTATAGAGTTATTAAATAAGAAATTTTTTAATATTGATAGGTTTGCTGGTAACAAAAGCTGTTTTCGTGATGTGTCACAAAGATTTGGAATAGGTCAAACTACTTGTTTCAGAGTATGTAATAGGGTTACAGACTTTTTAATAAGTATTCCCGAAAGTATTATAAAGTTGCCGGAGGTCAAAGAACAATGTTCCAATGAATTATAAAAAGTAAGTGATGTCTTAGGGATACCTATAGTTAATTAATAAGCTACTAACATTGTTTAAGGTATCTGGTTTTCCTAATGTTGTGGGCTGTATTGACGGTACGTCCACTTATGTTAACACACATGATCAACCAGCTGTTACTTTACAAGCTATATGTGATTACAACAAACGATTTATAGATGTCTGTACTGGAATGTCTGCAAAAATTCACGATGCAAGAGTTTTGAAACTTTCTCCTGTAAACAATATTCTGCCAGAATACTGTGGTACACATCATTATCACACTTTAGGAGACAGTGCATACTCTATTAGACAGTGGATGATGACTCCATATAGAGATTATGGAACACTATAAGCAATGCTGAAATAAACTTCAATTAAACATTTTCAACTACTCGGGTTTTAATAGAGAATTCATTTGGCTTGTTGAAAGGTCGATTTAGGCAGCTTATACATGTACATATACATTCAGTAGACAAAATTTCGAAATTTGTTGTTGCTTGCTGTGTATTACATAATTTATGTATCGACTGTGGCGTTGATTTTTTGTTTGAAAGCATATTAGAAGAAAAAGACGAAAATGGTGAATATTTAGAAGGTCAGTCGGAAATTATACTCCGTCGAAGAGGAGAAGTAAAAAGAAATGCTATTAAAAACTCTCTTGTATCATAATTCCTTTCAATGTAGACATATTAGCAAATAAACCTATTATACTAATACAAAATAAGTTTTTTGTTATAGTTTATTTTGTAAAGAACAAAAACATTGACTTTTCAGCAAAATAACATTAAAGACAAACATATAGTAACTATAAACAAATATTGTACTTATTATTTAACTTTTACATATCCACAAAATAAACTTCATTGCAACATAAAACCTACCTACTCTTACTCTGACTTGGTCGATTCCAACAACTTTTCGATTAGATCAAGTTTTTCCTTATGTCGTCTTTCCTTTCCTTCTTCTTTCTGCTTCGTAATAAACAGTAACGTTTCTTGAACAGTCATTTTACTGGTTTTTTCCTTGCTGTGCACTGTATCATTTTTTTTATTGTAGGTTTGATTACCTTATGAATGGGTGTGCTACCACTTGCTGATCTTATTACTCTGGCTGGATACTATCGTCATTGATACTATGTTGTTTAGTTCTTGTTCATACATAACATCAATGCGTGATTTGTCTGTTCCATGATTATTATCTATAGTTTTCTTTTTCCTTTTTAGTATGGTTTTATACCTGTTTTCAATTTGAATTGGAGATTTATAAATTTCCAACATTTCTATCATATCTTGAGATATTTTTGTCCACATATCTTTCTTGCGTTTAAATTTTTTCATTGGGCCAATCAAATTCATGTAGGTTTCATACTTGTCCAACATGAATTTTGTGTGTCCATCAGTCCATGCATCATTATTTGCTGTTTTGGAATCTGAAGTACTAGTACCAGGATGTGCTTCTTCGAAGAACTCTCCTGTTTCCATTTCTTCTGCAATATACAATTGAATTTCTTCTTCACCCTCTATACGGTAGATATGTTTAATTTCATCCTCTAGTTTAATAAAATTTGAGGAGATTAACTGTTTTATATATTGTATGGCATATTCATCATCATCTGTAATAATAGTGTATAAACATAATATGGGTTATACTTCACAAATAAAACTTACTTGTCAATTTAAAACACAGTCCCGGATCATTTTCATCAAGTTCAATGCTATAAATAGCATTGTTAGTCTTAAATGAAACATCCATCATAAAATTGATCAAAGAAACCTCTCTTTTTAAATAGTAAACAAGGATACATAACGTACATAACCTCAAAAAACCTTCAATAGTAATTCTTTATTTTGTTCCACTGGTAACTGCACTCGGTGCGCATGTGACAAGCACGCGTGTAGGGCATGACGTCACAACTGGCAACCAGTGCGCACTAAATGCATTTCAGTGGAAAACGCTATTAAGTTGCAAGTTGGAACACTCGTCGTTCTGTCCGAAGACAGCCGAAGCCTAATTGCCAGCGCTCTGCAGTGTGGCGCTAAATTTGAAATTGAATGAAATGTAAACCAGTCCCTAATAAAGATAATATTATAATAATGTTAATGTTTATATACAGGGTGTCTCTAAACCTTGTACCATTAATTTACCAGCCGCTTCCTGACGCTAAAATAAGTAGAAAATGTCTATAAAATTTTGTTCTAAACCGCAGCATAAGGAAGCTACACGTCTTTGAAAATGGTGTTGAAAAAACGGAAAACAATTGCATTTTAAAAACGGTCTGAGAAAAAAAATCGAAATTTTGCAAGCACTCTAACCTATTAAAGGTATAAACTTTCTACTATTTTTTTTTGAAAATTAACCAGGGGCGGCGCGAATGGGGGTTATCACCGTTTTCTTGTAACCCGTTTTTCTTAACCTTCTGTTTTTTTCCATTTTAGTTTAGAGATTTGTATTCCCTGTTGCCTAATTAACAATTAATAATTATTTTCCACATGTTTTTCGAGTTTCCGTGACTTTCTTCAATTTTGTTTTCATAATATGTGTTTTTTGTTGCTTTTATCATATTAGAGTATTTATTTCTTATAAATTTGTAATTTGTCCAATCATTTTGATTTGTTGTCAGTTTCGCTACTTTGTACAATCTATCTCTCTCATTTGGCAAGTCTCTTAGGTCAGCCGTATACCATGGGTTATTTACCTTTGGCGATTTAACTATTTTGTACGTAACTAGGTCATTGACTGCATTTTGTAGTGCTCGTACCATTTCTATTGCAGTGTTATTCACCCCATTAGTTTGCACATTCCACTGGTTGTTTGCTAATAATAGACCTTTTAGATTTTCCTGTGAATAATTTGCATATTTTTTTTACGCAGGGACTTCGTTATTTTTGTTCAAAGTAAGTTGAATAATGCTGTGGTCCGATATTTTAGGGGAATCTAGGACATCAACTTGCAAATCTGTAATATTCGATATTGCCAAATCTATTAAGGTGTTAGAATTATCTGTTATACGTGTATAATTTCGAACCATCTGTTTCATTCCTAGGCTGCGGACTGTTTCCATAAAGCTTTTTTGCATAAAAACTATCCTTAAATACATCAATATTAAAATCTCCCACAACTACGCACTTTTTATGAGCACCCAGAGACTCTTCACACCATGTTTCAAAATGAGTTATAAATTCGCCGTCGCTAGAACTTGGAGAGTGGATATAGTACAGTATAAATACCTTGATTAAATCCTTTCCTAATGTCTATGGGGAGCAGCCAGAAATTTTGATTTAATGCAAAGTTTGATAATATCTTAAACTCGATACTATTTTTTAATAATATAACCACACCTCCAGTGTGTCGGCTTTCAGAGTTGCATCTAATAGTAACACATCCATCGAAACTTACTTCCCCATCTAGTATATCCTCTGTAATACGAGCTGGATTTTCGATATCGCGCGTACTGCGCGGCATTTGGGGTACTTAATGTGATCCCACCGGACGTGCTATGCGAGGTGTTGGCATTTACTAATCCCAACGCAACACGGTCCCGTTTGGTGAAGTTGCGGAGCGTCATAACGTACCTACTAAATAATCCAGCGGTATCGTGTCGGTACTATGCATACGACCTCTGGGAAAAACGGGTTCTGGACCTGAACCTTCATCCTCGTCACGAAATACCCTAAAGCCTTTGGATAAACTATTCTTAGGTACATTTATTGCTGTATTATTATACCCATTAACCCTCATATTTTTTCAAGCAGCCTTGGGACTGCCTTAGGCATATTTATTAATGTGGGTAATGGATGACTTGTGACTTTTAATTTTAAAAGGGCAAAGTTTTTATATTACTGAATTTATGAATGAGTTATAAATTATAATTGTTTGAAAAGGAAAAATTTAATTTTTTTATTTTATTTATTTAAAACTTCAGGGATAAAGCTTGCTATAACAGTAGGTGCAGTAATGTCAGTTTGTAATTGCGATAATGTTAGAAGGATGAAAATTAAATACCTCATTGTTTTAATGAATACTTTTTAACAAAATTTCTAGTATCATTCTTTTTTGCGGCGTTTTTCGGGCAAGTCCTCTGACGTTTTTTGCGTTCTTAACAACAGTTCTAGCTGCGTAGCTCTTTTCCGTTTTGTGCCTCCGGAATCACAGCAGCCAGGGGCTACTTCTTCCTCAGCATCGAGTCGTTCCTGAGACATAGCGTCTAAATGGCGTATCGCAGAACGACGACGTTTGCTTATGTAATTGTAAAGCTGCCGTTCTAGATTTTTATTCTTCCGCAGTGTGTCGGGGGAATACGAATATTTAATAAGTACCTCCCTAGCCGCACCGAAGGAGATATTCTGGTCGGCCCTTATTTCAGCCACATAATTCGGAAAATGGTCGTGAATGACTTTCAAAATTTGTATGACTCTTCCAGGATCACTCATCAATGAAGTTTTATCTCCACACCTACTGGCACAGCACGCTTTATCTTCTGAAGACATTTTTTTTATGAAATTTAAATAAATTCTAAGTTTATTTCAAAATTATTACCCACAGAGTTCCTTTTGACAAAGTTTATCAAAGTGAACTAAGGCTACCATGTTCAATTTGTTTAATCTTTTATAACATTTTTCAGAGTTGGAAAGAAAAATCGGTCATTCAATTTGCTTAGTAATTTAGAATCCTTAGAGTATGGATAATGTACCCTGAAAATTTGAAATAGATCCCTCCAGCCGATTGTCTGAAATCTCGCGAGGATATCTGACTACGTAAGCAGTTTACGTTTTATTAATAATTATCCTACGCTACCAATTTCTTTGCTCATCCTATGGGTGTCATCTTTTCTGTATCTACGTTAGTAGCCATTTTCTGCAGACTGCAGTAGTCGTTAAAGTGTAAGTTTTTTTAATCTTTCTCTTGTTTCGTTTATAATTCTTTTTTACTTTTCAAACTAGCAATATGAGCGACCAAGAAACCAAAAGAAACGATCCCCTTCACCAGAGATGCCGCCGAGACCTCGCTTTAAAAACAAATAGGCGCTTAAGGCCCCTAAGGAAAGCGGACAGAAATTTTACATAGCGCCTTAAAATATAGGCATCCAGTAATACAGACTTCTAACTACGGAAGGACTTATTTTCGCCCTCGCCATTGCGTTCTTAACAACATTTCTAGCTGCGTAGCTCTTTTCCGTTTTGTGCCTTCGGAATCACAGCAGCCAGCGGCTACTTCTTCCTCAGCACCAAATACGTTAATAGGTTAATACCGGACACTCCGCCTGTTTTGCGCATAAATTACGACGACAAGTGCCGCTAGCGCCACCAAACGGCTTGGAGTGATGAACTGGCGCGACTTTAAATCAAGGTCACCAATTGTTTGAAAAATCTAATATTTTAAGTTCTTTAAAGCAATATTAATTATGAAATGTTGAATGATCATGACTTTCAGAAAGAGGAGCTACAGAAACAGTTGATATTTTACAACTAAAGATTATTAACAAAGATACAGACAAAAACGTTTATTAGGGTAAATATAAATATTCTACACACAGTGTGTGGATAAAGTTTGGAACAAATTCAATATCTCCCAAAATATTAATTTTTCTGGAAAACGCTCGGACAGGTATAGCCATTTAAATTACGGCGCATATTTTAAGATGCTTCAAAATTTTTTTGCGTTAGTCATTTTTTTGTAGTGACGACTTTTTTTTTAAATAGAAACATGTATATTTGATTGTCGTATTGGATAGACATTGTTTTTCTCTTTTTAAGCTTCTAATATTTTTATACCCTTACATAAGAAAGTTTTTGAGAAAATTGTTAAAATAGTTTTACGTCTCAGTAGGTCGATCTGGAACAGCGGGTGCGGCTCCAACTCAAAGCAATTGTTTAATTGTTCAACAAGAGTTTATTTTTCGTCTTGGACACTGTCGAGCTATAAACGGATATCAATTTGAACATCTACAATAACAATGTATGCTCAGTAGGCCGATCTGGAACAGCGGGTGCGGCTCCAACTCAAAGCAATTGTTTAATTGTTCAACAAGAGTTTATTTTTCGTCTTCGACACTGTCGAGCTATAAACGGATATCAATTTGAACATCTACAATAACAATGTATTCATCATTTTTTTGTGTGTCATTTAAAACTATCAACATTTTTTTTCAATTTTTTGTTAATTTAATTTATTTAATTTATCTTTTTTATAATCTTATGTACTTTTATACTCACGTTTCTGTTCACTTTAAAGTAATAAGCTTAAATAAACAATTGCTATGAGTTGGAGCTGCACCCGCTGTTCCAGATCGGCCTACTGAGCCGTAAAACTATTTTAGCAATTTTCTCAAAAAATTTCTTATGTAAGGGTATAAAAATATTAGAAGCTTAAAAAGAGAAAAACAATGTCTATCCAATGTGATAATCAAATATACATCTTTCCATTTAAAAAATAGTCAAGGTCGTCACTACAAAAAAATGACTAACGCAAAATTTTTTTGAAGTATCTTAAAATATGCGCTGTAATTTAAATCGCTATACCTGTCCGAGCGTTTTCCAGAAAAAATAATATTTTGGGAGATAATGAATTTGTTCCAAACTTTATCCACTCACTGTATATTTCAAAATGATCTTAATAAATGAAGGAGTTTCGTGAACAGATAGTAGGTGCATTTATTTGTGAAGTAGCTTTTTTGCTTTCTTGTTTTCTTTGTTTTTAACAGCTTTCTTATTTTTACAATCATTCAGATTCTTAATGTAACTTGGCTTGAAAAAAATTCATTCTTAGTTGCACTTTTTGTAGCAGCAAGTCGCTTTTTACAAATTGCATTTTCTTTTTTCAACACTAAATTTAATTTATGAAGTCGTGACAATTTCACCTTTAATCCGTAGATTCTCTTTTGAGCTGCATGCAATTTCCGTTTTTTTAATTGGAGCGCATCTGGGTTATCAATACCGCTTGTTGTAGTATTCAGTGGTAAACCTTATAAAGAAATACATGATTAAATTTTATGAAATATCGTTACATATTTTACAATAATACCTGTTAAAGATGATTGTCGTAAAACTACATCTGGTGTCTCGTTTAATTCTTCCACTTTTCGCTTTTTAGGACTATTTCGGGTAGAACTGGAACCTGAACCAGGCAGATTGAGAGATACTATAACCCCTTTCTTCAAACTATAATATTAAATACTTACTGGTACAGATCTCAAAACTAAATGATATGGACACTAATAATGCAAAAATCGATCCTTACCCTTGCGATTTTAAATTTGGATTTTTAAAATCTTCAATTTTAAAGTGTACATCACATATTCTGTAGTGATCATACAAAATCTTGGCGCCTTCCTGCTTGAATACAATATCCAGATCAGCCCTCTTGGTTTTTAACACCCACTTTTGGCATCTGAAATATTAGAATACCTACTATGTATAATCAAATGTCCAACAGATTTCGTATTATTGTTACTTACAAATCTCTGTCTTGAGGAAATCGAAAAAACGATCGCGAATCTTTCTGCAGTTTATAATAAATAGAGCAACCATACACTGCACATATAAAACCTCCTTTGGGCGACATTATTTCCCTTAATAATAAAATAATAACATGTAACAAACACAAGATTCAGCAGCATGGGTACGTATTTCGCCACATTTATTCCGGTATTAACCTAGTAACGTATTTGTCAGCACCCAGTCGTTCCTGAGACATAGCGTCTAAATGGCGTATAGCAGAACGACGACGTTTGCTTATGTAATTGTAAAGCTGCCCTTCTAGATTTTTATTCTTCCGCAGTGTGTCGGGGGAATACGAATATTTAATAAGTATCTCCCTAGCCGCACCGAAGGA
The DNA here is from genome assembly GCA_963082805.1 of Hemicrepidius hirtus. Classification (NCBI taxonomy): domain Eukaryota; kingdom Metazoa; phylum Arthropoda; class Insecta; order Coleoptera; family Elateridae; genus Hemicrepidius; species Hemicrepidius hirtus. Next base: position 28,896,080 of record OY720161.1, on the reverse strand, counting down.
GATATTCTGGTCGGCCCTTATTTCAGCCACATAATTCGGAAAATGGTCGTGAATGACTTTCAAAATTTGTATGACTCTTCCAGGATTATTACCCGCAGAGTTCCTTTTGACAAAGTTTGTCAAAGTGAACTAAGGCTACCATGTTCAATTTGAAATAAAACGAAGGTTTAAAAACACGTAGTCATAACCCACAGATTTAGTTGGTGTAAAATTTGAATAACTAAATTAGCATTAACGTTTTCGCCCTTAAAAGGGCATCTTCAGATGCTAAAAAGGTATAACAAATAAGCTTTGGGTCTAAATACATTAATAAGAACTTACCATATGGTAGATGTAAAATTAATAAATTAAATAAAAATTACAAAAATTGAAATTTTATATAACATGAAGTGTTACATAAAAAGAATCACAAAAAGGAACAAGGGTTTGAGGAACCAATGTCCTTAAATCCAGAGGATTATTAAATAAATTAACAAACACAAAAATTGAAGCAGCACATCATGAAAATGGCTGAAGATAAGAAAAATTACAAAAAGTTTGAAAGATTTGAAAATGATAACGGTAACTGAACTAGAAAACTACAAGGTTAAAATAGAAATCTGCTAAAATTACAGGAAATTGTAAAATTATTGTTTGTATGTTTGATTTTTGAGAAAATTTGGTTGATGATATCTGAAGGATAGTTATTATTGTAAGCTATTTGATGGATCGTGTTGAGTTTAATATCGAAATCTTTCGGACTGAGGGGGACTGAGAACAGACGATTAAAAAAGAATCTGAAAGCTGCCAGTTTGTGACAGATGGGGTGATTAGAATCAAAAGGAACTCAACACGATCCATCAAATAGCTTACAATAATAACTATCCTTCAGACATCATCAACCAACTTTACTCAAAAATCAAACATAAACATTTTATCAATAACTCCACTCATTTAATAACTATACCTTTCCATACCGTTTTTCATATACTTCCCTGCCTTTTTCCTCGTATTTCTTGCCATACTCGGTATACAAATTTCCTTTAAATTTTGTACTAATGTTGGGTTTTTATTGGAACAATAGGTGTAGAGTTGGCTACTTGGTTGATGGCGATTTCGGTATTTTCTCCGATAGATTTTTCGAGCTTCCTGTGCATTACGCCTTGCCTCCCCAAAAACCTAAAAACCATGTTCAGTATTTTGATAATTATTCATTTTAAAACGTATCTCGTTCAGTTTTGTGCACTAATCTAATTGTTCTTTTGTTTTATTTTTTAATGGCAGAAAGCTACTTCGATCTAAATTGTTTTTAATTCGTCGATACTTTGCACATACTCTTCTGTAATTTAATTAAAGACCTCTTTTTTGCATAGATAGAAGAAAATGTTTTAGACAAATGTTGTAATAGATAGTTTGACGATTTAAAAAAAAATATTTTCAAAAATCTATGAGGTGGTTATCAAAATATTGAGATTTGAAATTTTTGATCGGCCGCCATTTTGTTATTTGAAAAAATATAAAATAACTGTAAATCCAAATGTTGTAGAGAACCATAAGCTCATTTTGAAAATCTTACGTTTTTTGAAATATTCCCTGAAATGAAGGAGTTATTACCATTGTTAAAAAAACAAAAGAAATTCAATAACTGCGAATAGAGGCCCCAAATCAAATATTGGAACTAAAAAAAGTTGTTTGTTTTATTGAGTTCTAACTGCCATTTTCGGGTATAACGACTTAGTATTAACACCTTGTATATTACCTGCTAAGATCAACTAACCTGAACACAGACTAAGATGCCATGTGAATCTGTGGACGTGGCACCTTAGTCTGTGTTCAGGTTAGTTGCTCTTAGCAGGTAATATAAATAAGAACTTGCACGAAAAGGAGATGGTCAATGCAGTCTCTGTAGATGGTACGAAAATCTGTGCACATGGCACCTTAGTCTGTGTGCAGGTTAGTTGCTCTTAGCAGGTAATATATATAAATAAGAACTTGCACGAGAAGGAGATGGTGAACCAAAACTTAGTACGTTGAATTCATATTGCCCTTGACCCTGATCGATGAATGCAGTGTATTGTTTGTGTTCCTCCTTTATGGGTACTTGCCAGTAACCTGAAAGCATGTCCAGACTGCTAAAGTACCGTGTTCCTCCTACATAGGACAATACATCGTCTATGTCCGGCAAAGGATAACAGGATTTTTTCGTGATATTATTTAATTTCCTGTAGTCTACGCAAAACCGTATCGCATTTTGGTCCTGCTTTTTGACCAATACTATCGGACTGGCCCATAGAGAATGGCTAGGTCGAATTATACCATGGTCCAACATTTCCTGTAATTTATTTATTTTATTTATTTATTTATTTATTTATTTATTTATTTATTTATTTATGACCACCAAACAGTATCATGCTACTGATATCAAGGCCTATCTGACATAGTATTTCCAATAATTACAATATTACAATCATAATAATAAACAATATAATATAATATGCAGTAATAATAATAATAATAATAAAATAATAATAAACAATATAATATAATATACAATAAAACAAAAAAAAAGCAATAACAAAAAACAAAAACAAAAAACAAATGAATACAGTACAATACAACACTAATATTTAAATTATACAGTGCTTCCCGAAAGTAACGGATAAATTCAATAAAATCGTTGAGAAAAATATTTCAAATAAATGCTCGGACACGTCGACTTTTATTTTTAAATTATGATTTAGAGATGTAATTTTCAACCCCCCACCTCCCAACCCCTAAGCGCTGCGAACTCCAACTTTAAAAATTTAAATGGTAAGGAATCGTTTCTGATACTTCATCTGATAGCTTTTTTTATGCTGAATACAATAAAAAAAGTTTTTCAAGATCGGTTGATAAATAACGGAGATATTTACCAAAATGTATTCAAATTAAAGTGCCAATATTCGAGCAGGCGTTGGTACTGGGTGGTAAAAAACAATTGCAACTTGTTTGCAATTGAATGTAAACAAAATGTATTGACATTACTTAGTGGAGTGTGTGTTACTTATTATTAACGATTTGAAAAATAAGATAACAAAAATGAGATTTACTGAAGCCGAAAGAATCGAAGTTTTAATGATGGTTGGGGTTGGAGATAGATAGTTACATTTTGTTTACATTCAATTACAAACAACTTGCAATTGTTTTTTACCACCGATTGTAGAGCCGTACCAACGCCTGCTCGAATATTGGCACTTGGAAATGTTTATGTTCGTATATGGGGCCAAGTTACGAGTTTTTACTCAAGGCCAAAGAAGACAAAAGTGTCGCGATCGGGTTTCGCCGCTAGCTGGCCGGTCCGGGCCGACAGCATAGCACGGTGGGCATACAAATTGGCGTGTGCGCCGTGCTCCTGTCCAGCCGAGGCCGATTCTGTACAACTACAACCCGAGGGCTTTAGCCCGAGGGTTGTACGTCTAATTCTGTATTTCCATGGTAATAGTCAGTGTTATCATTTCCAATGCCTCCGATGGTTGCAAGGATTGCGAAATCTGTGAATTTTTTTTATTGTATTGTACTGTTTATACATTCAATAGGTTAGGCTGCCTGCAAAATTTCGATTTTTTTTATCAGAAACCGTTTTTAAAATGCAATTGCTTTCTGTTTTCTAAACACCATTTTCAAAGACGTGTAGCTTCCTTATGCTGCGGTTTAGGACAAAATTTTTATAGACACTTTCGACTTATTTTTGCCTCAGGAAGCGGCTGGTAAATTTATGGTACTAGGTTTAGAGACACCCTGTATATTAACTTATTTATAACATTCCAGGTGTTTTTTGTATTATTTTCCGCCTTCCGAAATTCTCTTTCTGCCCATTGTCTTTTTAATTTCTTTGATAAATTAGTTACAGCATTATTCAAGTTCCTGAATTGTTGTCCAGCCTGAGGAGAGTCTAACCGTTTCAAAGTTCTGTAAGCGTGATCTCGAAGTTTCACTAGAGTAGCAGTTGTAACCCATTCATTGTTATTGATAATTTTCACAGTAGATTCTGTAGAGCTGTCAGCTTTGGTTTCTCTTATACAATTTGATAGGTCAGTGAAAGAGGATATATCTTTGTTTTCCAGTTCAAACTTTAACTTTCTTCTCCAGTCGCTTACGTGTATGTGATTCTTTTTGATGCGCCTGACTTCTTTCTTAACAATATCTTTCTTAACTGAAACAAACATTATCCTATGATCAGATATACAGTTATCCTCTAAAACTATGTTACAATGAATATTTTTGTTGCTTAATACATGGTCTAGAATACTTCGCTTGTGGTGACCAATTCTTGTGGCATTCTCTACATTTATTACATTTTTTATGGTAAATGCATTCGTTTTTATTAAATTTACATAGTCATTCACTTGCTGTTCATCAACTAGCAAATCTAGGTTCATATCACCAATAACTACACAATTACTTTTTTGTTTATCTAATAAGGAATCAAGTTTCTCAGAGAAAGTTTGTGGGTTGCATGTTTGAGATCTGTATATTATGTATACTGCAATCTCTATATCTCGCATCTGTATACCAATTATATTACAACCATCTAAAGTGAAACTATCAATTAAATTATAACTTGAATCCTGTTTTATGTATAGTGCTACGCCTCCCCCACGTGACTCACGACAATCATGAGCTGATCTATAATTCGGGATATTAAAGTATTGTGTTTCATTTGTATACAACCAAGTTTCAGTTAGTGATATGATGTGTATATCAACTTTACTTGCTTTTATGAGACATTCTAGATCATCTAATTTGTTCCGTAGGCTTTGCATATTGATATAAAGTATATTTAACGATTTTTTGTCCATTATATATATATATATATATATATATATATATATATATATATATATATATATATATTGATACGCGGTATCTTGTCGCCTCCGGTACATGGAAAAGGCGACCTGGCCTCCGGGTCATCCCATTGAGTTAAGTTGACAAAAAATGTATATATGGGGTGTTGAAATGATACCCAATCCGGATTCCTTGAGAGGGGAAAAGATTTTTAATTTTTAAGGGGCCATATATGGGGAGCACAAAGTGTACGCTGTCACCTCCTTATATACGCACACCTTGTTGTCGTTGTTGCCTCCGACGGTGTTGCCACATTATCGGAGGTCACATAGACACCTCTATATACGCGTTCTGGATTTAATATGAATCAATATGAATACACATACAGGCTGCTAGTTTGCACTATATTTTAATTTCTAAAACGGCGACTTACGGTGTGTCCCAAATAGAGTAGTATTGCATGGCTATCTTTGTTATTAATAAAGATACAGATTCGGTTAAATGGGCAATTATGTGAGGTTTTTCTTGCTGGTTTAGATGCTGCTTAGAAACATGAAACATTCCGAACATTTCAAAGGATATCCGTAAGAAACAAAAAAATCCAAGTTACAGAAAATTGTTTTATACAAAAGTTACTTGATTCATTAAGATATACAAAACCATGTTTGCAAAAAAATTATCACAAAGGCCGATTTCGAGATATTGATAGCAACTTTCTTATTTAAATAGGCGCCATCTTGGATTTTCAAATGAATAAATTGAATTTTTTTTCTGCATTCAACGATGTATAACAGTGTATGTTTAAAGTAAAAAATAACGGCATACTTAATATATGTTTTGTATTAAATAAAGTAAGCCATGATAACAAGCGAATTTAAAAAAAAACTTTGAACAAAATTTATTTATTTACTTTTTATCATACCCGACAGAAAAAAGTCAAAAGGTGTTAGATCTGCGGACCTGGGTGGCCACCTAATAGGTGTGTTCGTAGCTATCACTCTGTTATTAAATCGACCATTTAAATAATTAACAACATGGAATTGCGTTTTGGACACAGTCGGCGGAATGCCCAATGTACGTTATTTGGCGTTTTTTAAGTTTTCGGCAAAATGGTTTGTTATGGTTGTCTGCGTTTTAGACCGATTTGACGTTTTCAAAATTCGGCGTTTTGTCTTGGACCGAATTAAAGTTTTGTTGAAATCTTGAGCAAAATGTTTAATAGGGAATAGGGAATAAGGAACTGTACCTTTCTCCATCACGGTAATAGCTATTATACCCCGTGTGAAATTATTCTCCTTCAAGTAGCCCTGTATCTTCGATGAAGTCCAGGGGGTTGATGACCTGGAGTTCGTGTATTTTTCAGAAAGGGGAACTCCAAACCGTCTCAGTCTTTTCGCCGCCAATGCTTCGCATTGACGGTATATGAGAAAAAGTCTCATCCTTCAGGTCACACGCTTTGCATGTTGGGCCATTTCGCATCCCCACTGTGTTGAGGTGGTTTCTCATATTGCAATGTCCTTTAAGAAGGCTAATTAGTAGTTTTATGTTTCTCCTATCGAGTTTCAGGATTTCCTTTGTATATTCCCTGGAAGGATGTCGCAGAAACAAATTTGACAATATTATTTGCGGGGTTAATCGAGATTTCCTCTTCTAAACACCATCTTTTCACGGTAAGCAGGGCCCGCTGCATCAAATTTTGCTCCACGCCCCCGTACTTATCATTTATCAGAATCACCATGTCGTCTGCATACCCTTGCGAGTATGCGCCGCGCCGCCGTATTCCTGGAGTAGTTCGAGAAGGTCTTGTACAACCAGGAACCACAAGATGGGTGATAAGACCTCCCCCCTGAGGACAACCTCACATGACTGTTACCCTTCCGACTGCACCTTTTAAATAGACATTATCTCTCTATTCCTCAGTGCGAAGTCAATTCACCTGGCTACGGTCGAGCTGACTCCACCTTTTGTCACTACATTGTTTATCGAGTCGAAGGAAGAAGGATGTGTTGTCAAACGCCCCTTCGATGTATATGAAAGTAGCCAGCGCAATCTCTATGGTATTTTCTGCCCTTTGAACTAGCTTGTGTATGACGAGTTTGAAGCATTTCCCTGTTTGGTACGCAAATTGGTTTTTATGCAGGGGATATTCTCTCATTACAACATCCCTTATGTATCTATCGACTAGTATTTCCATCGTTTTCAAAAGAAGAGAGGTCAGACTAATCGGACTAAAGGACTTTTAAAAAGTGAGCATAGGGCGATGACAGTAGCCGTTTCCACAGGCATCAGACAAGGAGGCAGCTCGAGCCCAACACTGTTTAACGTAATTATGGACCAAATAATAACTAATGTGAAAGAAACAAACATTGGTTACAGAATTGGAAATGACAAAATACAAAATTTGCCTGTTATGCAGACAATGTCGTCTGATGGCTGAAAACAAAGATGACCTGCAGCGCTTACTATTTCGATTAAAAACCACAACAACGACATTCAACATGAAAATATCCACCCAGAAAACGCAATATCTTCTAGTGTCAAAGGAGATGATCAGATGTAAACTGATAGTAGACGACACCCCTTCGGCCAAGTCAGAAACTTCAATTACCTAGGTGCTATTATATCCAGTCACAGAAACATACATAACGAAGTTCCCACACAGACAGGTAAAGCTGCAAAGATATCAGCCTGTCTGCGCGAAATAATATGGCGAAAGAAGCACCTCAGCGTTGAAAGTAAAGGAAGGACCTATAAGATATGTGCAAAACCCATCCTTATATATGTAGCACAGACGAGAGCTGAAACAGCAAAAGCGAAGAATATTATGAGGACAAAGGGAAAACCCTTTCAGCTACAACAGGACACACAATACCCAAGAAAATTAGAAATAGCATAATACAAGAGACATGTAACAGAAGATGTGGTCAGATGGAGCAGATCAAGACGACCATTCTGGCGAGACCACGTCAAAAGAATGGGTAACAACAGACTCGCAAAGAAGATAATGACCCAAAATCCAAACACAAAAGGCCCACCTAGAAGGCCATCAAAAAAATGGCATGAAGACTGGACATCGGGCTCACAAGACATTTAAGAGAAGAAGAAGGTCATATTAATGTGATTGTCAATTTTCAAATTCTTAATGGTCTAAAGATACATATGTTGGACATGGTTGAAAAGCTCTTTTTATGTAGCGTTTAAACACGCCGAAAACGAATAAGCGGCCAAAAGTAAGTTGAGCATCGGTTCATCTAATCTAGAAGGCATAGAAAAACTTTACACCACGGGATGCAGGATATTGTGGTGCTATGATAATGTATATTCGAAAATAATTTAAATAATGTAGTATTATAATATACACTTGTCCAATTCCTTGCCGAAATACTTACAAGTCTTTTTGATAATACTTGCTGCACGGTTTTACAGTATCTTAGGCCCAATCGCACCAGTTACACTTAATTAATAAGTGTCCCTTAAAAGTTTAATTGCTATAGAAACAACTCTAGCTAGCAATTATATCCATGGGAATTAATTTTTTAAGTGACACTTATTATTTAAGTGTAACTGGTGCAATAGGGCCTTAGTCCTTGATGACATCTTTAAAATACTACACTATTACTACACTGCTCTTTCCGCGAGCTGCAAATATATATGAAATCATATGAAAATATCCGTATCACCTCATTTCCGGCGTTGTCATTTAGTGGAGGCGGTAAAATACTGTACGTGATACAAAAATGAGATTTATATAATCAGAGGCGACAACGTGCCCTCCTTATCTGCTTTATGCGACTCTAGCGCCAGCGGTATATAGTGGAACTAAAAACTTTTTTTGTGAGTATGGAAGCTACGTTGTCGCCTCCGACCAATTTTTTGTATTATAGCTCTAGATGACACCCCAAGGTCAAAACCGATGAGAACATGGGAAAACGTTGTCGCCTCCGAAATCGGAGGCGACAACGTCATATATGAGGTGACAACGTTACTTCAATATATACTTTGGAGGCGACAACGTACCCTTTATCAATATATATATATATATATATATATATATACATCCCGCTATCATTTTGGCGTCCACTCACATCCCATTTTCATTTAATCTGGCGTCCAACCGCAATTTGGCGTCCGGTACACGGACGCCACTTTATTTCGCCTTATAAAAAATATTCTGGGTTAGTGGGGGTGCCTGGATGCCAAATACGAAAATTGTGGTGGACGCCATTTTGATAGTAATATGAAAGTTTTTGTATATTTTTAGTGCAGGGATATTCCGCTGGTGGCGCCAATGGCGTCTGAAGTATACACGACTGTATACATTTGCTTTCATACCACGGTTAAGTTGAACTCCGACGACTTGGCAACGCTGTTATTACATCATCTATATTAAATTGCTTCGCGAATCGCCAGTTGATATTACTTTCTTTAATACAGTTGCTGGACGTCAAATGACTTCTAAATATAGGAATAGTAAATTTGCGAATCTTAAAATGATATTGAAGTAGGCATTGGAAATAGGGAAGGAAATTTGTGTTTCATACTTAAAGGTTAATTTTAATTGTTGGGTGGATTTTAATTTCTACTTACTACACCGAAAATGAGACGAAATTTAGCATAAAAATTTTATCCCTTTCGGGTTTTATTTGATTTTCTAGGTTTAACCATTCTAGCGCCTCTTATTACACTTTCCTATTAGCCTAAAATTGTAGTTTATCAGCAACTTAATTGATATTATTGATTATCCGAATTTAGTAAGTAATTCAGTAAGATTTCATTAGTTAACAAATAAAATTCAATGCAAATTTAAATCTATCATCTTAAAAATTATACATTAATACTATTTCTATTAGGTAGGTAGGTACCATTCCTGCAATTGAAGAGGTTAATTATTAATTACGCTTTATGAAAATATTTGACAAGGTTACGAAATACATCTAATGTAGGGGATTCCCCGGACGTCGAATTACACGTATTGTAAATGGAGTTCCGTAAAACCGTCATATGTTGCTTGCATATTACATTTTTTGGAGTTTTTCCATTCTAGAGCCTCTTATTACACTTTGCTTTTAGCCTAAAATTGTAATTTAGCTGCAACTTAATTTATATTATTGATTAGCCGAACTTAGTAAGTAATTCAGTTAAGATTTCAGTAGTTAACAATTAAAATTCAATTCAAATCTATCATCTTAAAATTTATCAAATTAATGGTATTAGCAATGGTATTAGGTACGATTCCTGTAATTGAAGAGACTATTATTACTTAATGTGTTTTATTATTAATTACGCTTTATGGAAATATTTTACAAGGTTACGAAATACCTCTAATGCAGGGGATTCCCCGGACGTCGAATTACACGTATTGTAAAAGGAGTTCCGTAAAGTCGTCATATGAAAGAGCAATGTATATTGTGTGAGGGCCTCTCCTGGGTGCTGACCGGGTTAGTCTGCTTATGATGACCTAGCATAACAGTGATCTCATGCTGTTCCACGATATGTCAATAAACCTAATATTTATGGCGTTAGCAATGTTTTGGCCTGCAAATTGAGCAATATCTGTAATACAGGGACGGTGGTACTCTAGGTTTACTAGTTAAGTAGAGCAGATGTGTTTTTACTTGAATATGAATACCTAAGATTGTTAGTTGAAGGTACTCCACATTTATTGTAATAAGTTAAAATAAAGAAACAGTTACCTGTGTTCACAATTGTATCAAATTTTAATAAGTACTTCAGTTAAGATTTCATTAGTTAAAAATTAAAATTCAATGCAAATCAACCATCTTAAAAATTATCACGTTAAACCTATTTTTATTAGGTACAATTCCTGCAATTACGAAATACCTCTAATGCAGGAGATTCCCCGGACGTCGAATTACATCTATTGTAAAAGGAGTTCCGTAAAACCGCCATATGAAGTAGCGATGTATATTGTATCAAATCTAGTTGCTTGCATATTACATTTTTTGGAGTTTAACCATTCTAGAGTTGCTTATTACACTTTGCTTTTAGCCTAACATTGTAGGTTAGCTGCAACTTAATTTTAATTATTGAGAAGCCGAACTTATTAAGTAATTCAGTTAAGGCGGTAATGCTGCAAGTCTGAAATATTTTGACGAGAGAGCAAAAAAAGTTTGGAGAAAGACGCACTTATCCAAATACTGTACACTACGTGTCGATACAATTACCAGTTTTGGGTAAGATCCGTTAAATAGGGATCTAGATACAGATCCAGATACCTTTAAAAAATAGGTTCTAAATTCAGATCAAAGATCCAAGCCCAAATATGGATTTAGATCAAGATCCAAGATCTTTGAAAAGGTATCTAGCTCATTTATAGATCCTTTCGCATTTTGTAATTTCTGATCAATTAGTTTGGAAAACAGATGAAGGTCGTAATTCTAATTTGTCAATCAATGACTGCTTCAAAGATCCTACCTAAGTACAAGCTAATGCAATATCAATTGGGCTCAATTACGTAAAACTTTCGCTTAACATGTGATAATACCCTAAAATTATTTTTTTTTGAAATAACAGTAATGAGAAAGGTAATGTATTTTTTCGACAAGAATTGCTAGAAGAAAGCAATGAATTTATTACAATTACTCATTACTTGTGGAATAAAGTAATTCATTACAATTACTTATTACTCAAAAAGTAATTAAATTACAGTACTTGTAATTCATTACTTGTAATTCATTACTTCCAACCACCACTGATAATTACTACTACAAACTTTATGCTATTATATAAATTTTTTGGTATTATCGTAGGCTTTAGACGTTCCCAACGTTTGGTAATGGACAAGTTAAATAGAAATTATTGCTTAATTAATTTTTAATTGAATTTCAGAAAAGAAAATTGAATAGCGGTTCTTTGGATCTAATGCAGAGAGATCTATAAAAATATGATCTAGATACAGATAGAAGATCCTCATGTAAAAAAGATCTAGATCCTGGATTCTAGTTCCAATGGATTTAGATCCTGGATCTAGTCCCAATGGATCTAGATCCTACGCAACACAGACAATTACGTATAACGTGGACGAACGTAAGATCGCAAAACAGTTATGGGATAGACATTATGTCATTTTAATCTTATTTATGGGTACGCAATTCGCTCAGTTTTCTACACTGTTCGCCTAAAAGTTATTATGAATTACGTCGACTGGACATTATTTGCGAATCTTATTGTGGTTTCCTCTTCTCTGCAAATATTATCGTTTTGGCTATTTTAACATTCATACATTCACCAAAGCCATAATATATGGTAATAACAAATTATACTAAACAATTATTTTTAAAAGTGATACCTATAATTTAAAAGTATGTGGTATAGTGACTATGTTATTGCAAACAGAAAAATGAAAAATTTTTGATTGAATTTTTAATTGAATAAACAAAGTACAGGATAATTTAAAAATTAACACAAACCCATGGTGAAATCATGACCCTTATGCAAATCAACAAGAACACAGTTATCTAGGCGACGGTGCAGCTGTCTCCTTTATTTTTCGTGGTACCATATAAGACTCGCTCTCTCTATCCTCCGAGGGTAAAAATTCACGCGAAGATGAAGAAGAATTTCTTAGCGACATATTGTTATGCATAAAATTCTGCAAGTGCCAAATTTAAACCTACCTTTTATCTATTCTGATATGCGAGATCCCCATGGTTGCCCTCGAATTTGAAACACCTTGTATAGGGGCAGTGGATGTTTTGTCCCCGTAATGACATTTAATGCTAATCTGATGCGAGTAAATTTTAAGCTGCATAAATGTTTCGTCCCGAAAGATAACTAACAGGCAAAGATAATTAAGAAAATAAGTTATTTCCAGGAGCGTAACTACAGGGTGCGGTGGGTGCAAAGCGAAGCAGGCGGGCCCTCGGTTAAAAGGGCCCCTGGTTCTGATGCCACCTTCCCCAAAATTTCGACCGACTTCCTAACTGCAGATATTGTATCTACTTCTACGAATTGGGTAATTTAATTTAAGGGGAGAAAGCTTCTAATGTGCCGTATATGTAAATGCATGTAATAGTTTTTCGATTTCTAGGTTAATACTGAACTTAAATTACCAAAATCTTCAGAAAAGTGTTTCGAAGGTGCCTATAGAACGATGTTTTAAAAATATTTATTAGGTAATTTATAAAAAAAAATATTTTTGCAGTAGGTACCTACCTAATTGTTTATTCTCTAGTTTCCTTATTTCTTTAAATTAAATCAATTATTCGGCTTCTATAGGCACCTAGAGAAATTTGTATACTACAACAGCATCATTTCTAAAATTGTCTAACCCGAACCGTTTTTTCAAAAAATAAAAAAAAAGAGTCAAAGTGCTAATTTTTAAATTTGCATATTCCCAAATCCTGCCGTATATTCGATCCTCTTATTTATTAAAACATAAAGGAGAATAAAAATTCTATTCTATTCTATTCTAACCTAAAAATCCAATATGGCGCCAATTTAACTTAAGGAAGTGGATACGAGTACCTCAAAAGCAGCCATCCTGAATTGTTGTTCGATACCAGTTTTAAACTGGTCTTATCGGAAACAGAGACTTTCATATAAAACTTTTTTCGCATCTCTTATACTTACGAAGGTATTTGATACACTAGAAAATGTTTCAGTTTTTTTCAGATAACTTCTGACGGGTTCGACATTCTGACCTATTTCCTAACAGATTCTAAATCGGGATATAAAACTGCAACACATTGCCCATTTAACCAAATCTCCATCTTCAATGATAAGAAAGTTAATACCTATGTATTCCCATTGGATTTGGAACACCCTGTATATCATGTTACCCCTGTGAGCGACTTTATTTCCTAAGCAAGCGGAGCGGGGGAGGGAATTAAATACATCAGTCCTGTGGTATATACTCAATTTTTTGCACTTCCGGATATTTTATTGGATTTTTAAATTATTCTAAATTTGTTGTCAGAGTGACAAGTGACAACTAGAAAATTATTGATAAATCCTATTCTCTAATAACAAAAACAATCTGGTACCTAGGGAACAAATGGGTTACTGTAGTCCCTATAGACAGGGATAAAGTACTAGTCACTTTGGTCCCGGAAGTGCAAAACATTAGTAGCTAGTAGTCGAGAAAATCTACTTCTTGCACTGAAAACAAACGAAATAATGAAGTGAAAAAGTAGTACCTAGTACTTAGTGGAAAAAATATTTTTCTTAATTTCTCTATCAAGAAAATTGTAAATAAGAAATGTGTGGGATAATATGCAACTTTAAATTTAAATTTACTCTATAAAATTTGTTTAAAATCGTAGGGAATTATCGGAAAATATTTTTGTTGTACTTTCATTCATTTGAAAAACTCAAAAGCTAGATGTAGAAGAGACCATTTACACAGCTTCATACCGTTTTTTTAATAATTCTGCACGAATTTTCTGTATACAGGGTGTTTCATAAGTTGCGTGTAGAAAATATAGTATCCTAAAATACTTCGCTGAAGACTGACGCCTTTTCAAAAACTGAGTAACATTTTAATGAGGTACATGTACAAAAATAAAAAATTGAATGAATTAATAGAAAATTAAAGAAAGTGCTGGAACTAACCTCCTTTAGTACAATTTCTGACAAAATTGTAGTACACATTACAATTTATTGTGATTTTTTACTCAAAAACTATTAGTATCATGGAAAAATACAAATGACAGAAGTATTTCTAAGTGAATTGAGGTTTCTCGTGAGGATTATTCAATTGGAAATTCCGGTGTTCTAATAAAAACATGAGAAAGGGTTGTAAGTTTCAGTGTCATCCCCTTCTAACAATACAGGTGGGTTATGAAAATATCCTTAAAAATCCTTCCTATTAGTAGAACACGTCCACTGAATTATATTTTTCTATCTTTGTCCAAATTTGAAATAAAAATTGAAAACGAAATTGTTACTCCATTTTTGTAAAGACATTTACTGTTCAGGGTGGCATATTAGGATACAAGTACCTATATTGGAAAAGTTTGCCTTAATTTTCGCCCAGGATAAACCCCCTGAATTTTCTACACGTAGTACCTAGTTACGAAACACCCTGGATACTGTTCTCAATATATATTTGATTCCATCTTTAACTAGTACTAAAATATGATTAAAATACATACTTAGTACTATAACCTGGTATAGGTGTGATATTTTATTTTTACAGTGGGTCGATTCCAGCATTAATACATTTCTTTAAATACCTTAAATATTTTTATGAATATTTATCCTAAGTCGGAATTGGTACAGTAATTTGTACAGCAGCAAAATAAATAAAGATGCAGGTTCAAACCGATAATGCAAATTAATCTGTCAGCTGACGCTGATTTGAACTTTCCTTGAAACAAGTAATTTAATACACCAAATAAAAGCGGCAACGCCGCTGGACGCCATCTGATGCGCGAAGTGAAATAAATATACACCGTGGGACGCATCATCCACCGTGGGGTTCCAAGTATACACGGCTGTATACATTTTCTTTCATACCACGGTTAAGTTGAACTCCGACGAATTGGCAACGCTGTTATTACATCATCTATATTAAATTGCCTCGCGAAGCCCAAGTTAATATTAATTTCTTTAATACAGTTGCTGGACGTCAATTGACTTCTAAATATAGGAATAGTAAATTTGTGAATCTTAAAATGATATTGAAGTACTGGAAATAGGGAGGGAAATTTGTGTTTCATACTTAAAGGTTAACTGTAATTGTTGGGTGGATTTTAATTTCTACTTGCTACACCGAAAATGCGTTCATTAGTTAACAGTAATGCAAATCTATCATCTTAAAAATTACACATTAATACTATTTCTATTAGGTAGGTACCATTCCTGTAATTGAAGAGATTATTATTAATTACGCTTTATGAAAATATTTGACAAGGTTACGAAATACCTTTAATGCAGGGGATTCCCCGGACGTCGAATTACACGTATTGTAAAAGGAGTTCCGTAAAACCGTCATATGAAAAAGCGATGTATACTGTATCAAATCTAGTTGCTTGCTTATTATATTTTTTGGAGTTTTTACATTCTAGAGTCTCTTATTACACTTTGCTTTTAGCCAAAAATTGTAGTTTAGCTGTAACTTAATTTATATTATTGATAAGTCTAACTTAATTAGTAATTCAGTTAAGATTTGATTAATTAAAAATTAAAATTCAGTTCAAACCTATCATCTTAAAAATTATCACATTAATGCTATTTCTATTAGGTAACATTCCTGTAATTGAAGAGACTTATTACTTAACGTGTTTTATTATTAATTACGCTTTACGAAAATATTTTACAAGGTGACGATACAACTAATGCAGGGGATTCCCCGGACGTCGAATTACACATACTGTAAAAGGAGTTTCGTAAAACCGTCATATTAAAGAGCGATGTATATTGTACCAAATCTAGTTGTTTGCGTATTACATTTTTTTGTGTAGTGTTTCTAAGATGTCTTATATGGCCATATTTCGGGTTAAATTGTCGAAAACAGGAAAAATACATACATCTCATTGTGAGGAACTTTCTTCTGAAATTTGATCAAACTGGGATGTATTTTTCAGTATGGGTCGTTTCCAGCATTAATACATTTCTTTGAATACCTTAAATATTTTTATTAATATTTATCCTAAGTGGGAATTGGTACGGTAATTTGTATAGCAGCAAAATAAATAAAGATGTAGGTTCAAACCGATAATGCAATTCATGTGTCAGCTGACGCTGATTTGAACTTTTCTAGAAACAAGTAATTTAATACGCGAAATAACAGCGGCAACACCGCTGGACGCCATCTGATGCGCGAAGTGAAATAAATATACACCGTGGGACGCTTCATCTACCGTGAGGTGAAAATAATATACACGTGGACGTTAAAATGCATACGTTCTGAAAGGTGTTCAAAATAACCGCAATATGAAAGTAGACTGTATATTTTATACTAACATATTTTAAAACAAAAAAGTTTGCGTTGAGAAACTGGGACAAAAAACCGCATGTTCAGAGGTTCTTGGTTAGCTAACTACTCTCCTTCTAGTGGACGCCAAATGTACCAACCTTTATAAGGACGTTAAAATGATAGCAGGATTTATATATATATATATATATATTTTTCTACGATTGTGCACAAAGTGACACTTTTGATCTCTATTTTTAGTGACAAAAGTAGGTCTTTATTGCACTGGAGTGCAATAAAAAATTTTATTGCACTCGCATGCGTGCGTGCGCTGAAAATACAAAAACATTGCGAGAACCACGTTTATTGATATACAAATTCATAATTACCTAATCCTAACTACGTATTTCAACATTAATTTGACAGGTATTACAATTTTGAATGTTTGTTATGTACCTTCATCATCAAATATTTCTCCTTCGGTGTTTCCGTTAAGAAACGATATCCAACAGATTTCCTCTTTAGAAATGCCATTAATTTGACATATTTTCAAAGATCAACGTTATCTTTTACTGCGAGTGTTGTCCTCAACTTAAAAAATGCTCGCCAAGGGGTCGACGATTTTAAATTTTTTGATTTTTCATAGAAATAGCAGCTTTTACAAAATTAAACGTAATGACGTCTGTATTTAGTTTTTTGTTTATTAAAATGACAGCTTGATTGCTATGTAAAGCTTACATCTACCAGAGCAACCTCATTCATTAATAACTGCTGAATACAAAATGTTTGAATTAGTTTTAATATTTTGGTTGAATAAACCACGATCGTAGAAAAAATAGTGTATGCAAACTCGAGCAGAAAGTGTGTTTATCGCATACGGCGTTTTGTCCACCTCCGCTTACGCGTCGGTGGACAACTTTACGCCTAATGCGATAAACACTAACTTTCTGCACATGTTGCATAAATAACTATTTTTTTTATCCAATCTAGAGCATTAATTAATCTTTAATTGGTACCCGGTTGCAAGTTCAGCAAGTCCTTTTCATTGCAAATTCGTATAGGTTTATCATTTTCGTTTTTCATCAAGTAAATTTTGCCACTAACACAAAAAGCAGATTTATATTTGTTTTTCTGTTTCAATTCCCTAGCTTTTTTAAACAATTTTTGATATTCTATGATTAAGTCATCATTGAAATAAATAAATTTATTACCTGATAATCCACAGTCTTTGGAGTTGATACTTTTTAATTCCTTTCTCTTTTTAAACAGTTTTATCTTATCATTTTTACTTACTATCAGCAAAGGTGCATTTTCTTTATTGTTGATTCTGTAGCAATTGTCTATTTCATTATCTTGGATGTTCAGTGACATAGTTCTAAACACGGTAATTGTTCTTCGATTATCTGTCTCTCCTTTTGGGACACTTTATATGGTTTGGACTTGATGGGAGATGTTTGCTCAACATCGATCTCGTGTTCCACGAGGTTGGTACGGCCCAGTTGTGTATTGTCGTTGGCAAAGATATCTTCGTATTCTTGTAATAATTCCTGGAGTTGAATAGCCTCCGAGTGTTTCAATTTATTACTGATGCTATGATCGCCCATTACTATACAATGTTTCTTTCAATGCTCAACATCGTTCTCGTGTTCCAGGAGGTTGGTACGGCCCAGTTGTGTATTGTCGTTGGCAAAGATATCTTCGTATTCTTGTAATAATTCCTGTAGTTGAATAGACTCCGAGTGTTTCCATTTATTACTGATGCTATGATCGCCCATTACTATACAATGTTTTTCTTTTCTTGAGGCACAGGTCATTAAGGAGTCGCTTACTGTGAACCGCCTACTGAGTCCCGTAGTTTCCAAGTATCCTAGAGTGGTTCCTTTAAATAATCGGAGTGGTAGAGGATCCCAATGTAGAGGATGATTTCAATTCTACTGTGTAATTTCCAGTGGCCGCCAGTGGAGATGAAATGCATGTTAAGAAATTTCTGTTTAGAGAATTTGCATTAGGTTTGAATTCATACAGATTAATGTTGCATTCTTGATACGGCCCTTGAATTTGTATGGCTATGTTTGTTGTAGAATGGGGTAGAATTTTGTAATCTGTTGCGGCTGTAACTTTAATTCTGTTATTTGAACTTCCTGTGTCTGTAATTTGTATTTTCTGAAGAAATAAATCATCTGAATCGCTACTGATAAAATTTCCCATTGTTTCTGCTTTCCGCTGCATCTGGCAGTGCGATTTAGATCCATCTTGCTTGATAAATGTAACGTATCCTTTTTCAAAGTTTATTTCACTCTTTGCTTGCTGTAAGAATTCCGTACCCAGAAGAATAGGCTTTGGAAGGTTATGTATGATTATTGCCTCGCATGTTGTTTCCCAGTTGTTGATTGAGATTTTTACTGTTGTTTTCCCAA
This sequence comes from Hemicrepidius hirtus, assembly GCA_963082805.1. Taxonomy (NCBI): domain Eukaryota; kingdom Metazoa; phylum Arthropoda; class Insecta; order Coleoptera; family Elateridae; genus Hemicrepidius; species Hemicrepidius hirtus. The sequence continues at coordinate 28,876,979 of OY720161.1, read as the reverse complement.
GTGCTTTTATCCGATGTCCTCCTGCTGTGCGTATGTAGTATGGTGTCTGTAGATTTTGTTTTTTTTCAAACCGGAAATGTCAAAAATTTCAGAAAAGGAGGGGTTGGGGGGGTGTTGGGGTGCAATAAAAAATAGTATGGTTAGATAGAGAATTTTATTACCTGTAATATGATATATCACAAAGTAGGTAGTTCCATTTGAAATTTCAAAGTGGGGGTTGCTGGAGTGGAGGGGGTGAATTATAAAATTACTTCAATGGCGGTTTTAAACTTCCTCCTCGATATCATAGTTGACGTGTTTTTATTCAAATTGGAAATTTCAAACCTTTCAGAGTTATTAAAGGTGGCTAGTTTTGAAATGCAAGCCCTGTATGTCCTTGTATTTGGTATATTTGGTTGATATCGGGGTCGTTGAAACTCTTGATTCCCACGGGGTAATTGCTCCGTCATGCTGGTGTTCCTGACCTCTGGACTCCTATCAGCCTGAGAATTCAACGCAAGCATTGACATTTGGTCCACTAGCTGGTTAGTTACCCTGTTCTTAATGTTAAAAATCTTGAACATGATTTCTTCAATGTCCGCCTTGGACATGTTTACCTTACTCAGCAGGTAGTACATTTCTAAATGTGTCGGATGTAAACCAGCTTCGAACTGTTCCCTAAATGTGGCATCGTCCATATGTGGATTGAGCTCGTGCGCCAGGGTCACCAGGTCATAATAATAGCTTTTGATGGTTTCACCATCCTGCTGTCGTCGCGAATTGAATTTTAATTTGCTTAACTGTGTGGCATGTCTATCCCCGAATTTTGTCTTAAACGCCTCCTTTAAATCGTCCCAAGTTTTGTCCGCATTGACTCTTGTCGATTTGTAGTCTTGGCACCAGATGTTCGCCGGGCTTTCTAAGAATGAATTGAAGTAATTGATTTTATGACAGTTTGTCCAACCATTGGCTGTCGCGGCTCTTTCATACGACGCCAGGAAAGACGTGATATTTGACGTCGCTGGGTGAAATGTTGCTGGTGATACAAATTTTGGTACTGCTGGAGAACGCTCCGTGGCATTGGCTGCACCAATTGTATTATTTGCCATGTTATCGGTAGGTTCGTAGGATGCTTCTTCTACGTTCGGCTGCCTGTCGTTGCAAAAAACTTCCTTTTCCAGAATGCTTTCACTGGGTTCTGACCCTTGGATGGGTGATAGTGACGAGTCGTCTAGCGAGCTTGAAGGGATTCTCCGAAGTGTCTGGTTATGTAACTCTGTACTTCTATATTGTGGCCGAAAGTGTTCGGCTTCTTCTTTATCTACCAAAGGCGCTTCCTTAACCTTCAATTGCAGTTTTACCTTTTGTTGCAATATTGTGTGTAATGCAGGCCCTGTTATATCTGTTTCGTCGGCATTCATTGACTTACCCAACAAATAATGCCTGTTTATAAATAAAGTAGCATACCTATACAAAAAAAATGAGTAGCTCTGCTTCCTAGTCACAACTTATGTAATTGTTAACTTGAAAATTATGCATTTGTATCCCTAATAATAGAAAAAAATAATAAAATGTAATTACTTGCATTTAAATAACGTAAAAATAGAATAAAATAGTAGTTTCCTATTTCTTATATTTCAGGTGACTAATATGTCACCAGCCAGCTTGCAATAAAGTTGACCTACTCCACTACAATTATTATTGTAAACATTGCTGACCTGTACATACTATTACTACTATTAAAAATGTGTGTCAATTATTTTTCATGCTTATCATTTTAAACTGAAGACCTATTTATTATTGTCTAAACTAGATTAAAAAGAGAAATTTTACTATAATTAATCATATTTCCCTATTAACAGCAAAAAATAGACTGGTGCCTCATCCAAAATTAATATTTGATACTTATTGTACCAAAACTAGCCGGCAGTTCCAATATATTCCTTACACATTCCAAAAAAAAGAAAAAGAACCGGCGCCTCCACCATACTTTTTACGCCCTGGGGGAACGGGTGCGTAACGCCAGCGAGTCCCTAATATAAATTAGAGAATCACCAGCCATCGGGATTATGGATGAGAACACAAATGACTATTGCACTAACAACTAATTTTATTAAGATAAAATAAACTAAACGAACTTGGCATTACATTATAAAACTAAAACTACTTATCTTACCCTAAGACCAGATTAATGAGACTCAGCATCTTTAGCTCTTGAACTAGAACTTGAACTACGACTTATGGAACTAAGACTCAGACTCAGACTAATCTGAACTGAACTCGAACTCTTCAACTAAGATTCGATCTAAGACTAACCCCCTAACTAAGGAACTAAACCTTTTATAATGCCCCACTCGTTCTTTTCCTGCAATCCTCTTTATCAGCACTTTGAAAATAAGTAGACTAGCTAACAACAAGGATTGCAGCAATTAATCATTGCAACTCTATTCAAATCTAGGACAATTAGGCCAATGTTATTATAAAGCATAATATTCCAATTGCGATTTGAATAACAATTCTAATTTAACAAATACGAAATTATTTTGAAATGACCCAAATGTAAGATTATTCTGTGGCTGATGGTGGTGGAAGATGAAGTTTGTTACTTGTAAGTAGTCTACTGCTATGCTAAGAGACTTTAAAAAGCCCCTCGTTTGTGTGTTAAAATAAATGCAATGATATGCTCGAAATTGTTGTCCTGAAACACACAATAAAAAAATTGTTGGGCGCCAGTATTCCTCTTTTGAATACAAAATAAAAAAAAAACAACTCTTTTTCCTCAGGGTCGTTTCAGGTTGTCGATGAATAGAGCTAGTTATGAAACACAGTAAAACTTTAAATAAAACCTCCTTCATTAACTGAACGAAAAACATAAATTTATTCAAACAAGCAAACAAATAAAAAAAATAATTAACTATTTACGAATTAAACCAAATCATTCACACAAAAATTACACAAAATTGAACTGTCAATGTCCAACAATAAAAACCCCCCCAAATAATTTACAAATTGTCACAAAGAAATAAATACACAAATTAAAATTAAACTTATCTTAGATAATCCTAAATCCGGTACTGAAGTTCGAAGCTATTCCAGACTTGCGCAAGTTAATTTCAAACTGAATTCCCACAAATTTGCAAATGGCTAACCAAATTGCAAAACGAAATTTATATCTTCATTTCACCACATTAAAACAGGTATGTTGCACTTTCAACACTTAATTTTCCATTTATAAACATTCAAACTTGAATATTATTGTAGAAACAAGGACCACCTTAACAACTTTCCAAGTTTTCCTTAAAATTTTGACTATAACCTCACATAGGTTCAAGAAGATATTAAAGAAAAAGCTCTCTTGTCTTCTGTGCTCTCCTATATATAACTTCTGCAAATTTTTGGACAAAAGAAGATCGTTGTCATGGTAAATTCAACAGTTAGTAATAAAACTAGGATATCACACCAAAAACAATTGCAAGTTAATCACTAGAATTAATTAACTTTTCTTTTTAATTATTCCATTCTGGCGCCTGAAAATTTCTTAAAACTTTCTTTATCTTATTGATCCATAAATTTTCCTCTTTCTTTTGATGTAGGATAAAGCTGATTTCGAAGCGAACACTTTTGCACACTTTTAACAATTTCACAAAATTTTTCCCTACTCTGTTCTTTTTGTTCAAAATCACTATGATAAACTTATAGCTCACAAACAACTACTCCTTTTTATATAAACATCTTAACATCTAATCCATTTTAAAACCCCTTATTTAAATAAATACAAAACTTTTGACAGTTCCCGATTTATAAAATTATCCAGTCATTCATACTTTCACACCTTAATTCTAATTATACATAGATTTAAACAACCAAAATAACTATTTACAAAGATTATACATACTTGTTACCCCAATTACAATCATCAAAATCCATTAACCAGTTCAATATTTATGTTTTAACTTAACCGTTCTAATAAAATTTACTTTATAGGTTTTTAGCCATTTAAAGAAGAAGTTCTATCTATAATTGATAAATTGAAATAGAATACAACCATCGACGAACTAAAATACACCACATATGGAAAAGAGTTAAATGAAAGAAAAATTAAATTTGAAAACTGAAAACTTGTATCGGAAATGATACTCGCAACCCTATTTTTTATTATTTTGTGTTTCATACTCAACAATATTACTAACCCACTAACTAACAGTATTTAATAGAATAAAACTACCATTATTAATCTTATCTTTTAATCTTATGTGATCATATCACAGCACTACATATCTCGCTATTTTTAAAAATACCGCCATCACTTTGTCGCCCTTGTGCTCCAATATCGACTAGTGTAAACCGGTATTTGACATCACACATAGTCAGCAAAACAGTATTGTGGCTGCCTTTATAATTGTAATATGTAGAACCCAAATTTGGAGGTGCCTGACAAAAATGATATCGTACAGTTACAATTCAATTTAATGCATGCAGAAAATTGTGTTATCTTACCCGAATTACAACGTGCTTTCCATCTAGGGCACCTACTATACAATGAGGAAGATTCCATTGCATATTGAAGTCTTCTGCTATTTGTTTCCATGCAGTTTCAGTAGGGTTTAACAAAACAACTTCATTTAAACTGTCCCACAAAATACTTGCAACGATCCAACCCCTAGCTTATGGAGAGGTGGACGTAGCAGAATTTATTTATGCCAGGGAGTAGCTCGGAGTACCCAGGGTTCGTCGGACTTGGAAAAATAACACCTAAGGATCTAAATGACGAGTTTATTTACAGAATATTTACAGGAGGTTTGAACACTGGTTCAAGGTGACTGAAAATTAACAAAATGAACGGTTTATTTATATAACTAATAATAAAAATTAACAAATGTATGAAAAAGTAATAATATGTACAATTTAATAAAATTAACCAATTTTGAGTAATTATTTAAGTCCGGCTCTGGATTGGAATCGGAAAATTACAGGGATCTGTATTGATAAAAGAGCGGGTTGTAGAGATCGACCAGAGGGGTCGCCTCTGTTAAGTTAAGTTAATGAAATTACTTTGTTGGACGTTACAAAGCCAATATGGCGGAAAGCAAACAAAAATGGATTTGTAAAATAGGGTGTTTGTTTAAATCAAGAAATGTGAAAAGCGAACAGCCTAAGTTGTGCAAAAATAAAGTGATTTAGTGAAAGTGTGGCCAGGTAAGTCTCAAAATAATATCTTTTACGGCGGTCGGTGAATTTACTTGACTTAATGCAGATACAAGGTCGTACAAAAGTTAGATAAACTGAAATTACATTACAGGATGGTTTGAAGAACCCAAACCAGTTCTGACCTAGGGGTTTTGGCAGGACTCGGGATACGGTACGTGCAGCTTACCCTACTTGTTACGTATACTGTCACATATAGGGTAAGTCTCCGTAGGGTGGGTTTGGAACGGAGTTATTAGTGTTCTGCCCTACGTGTTACTAAATTCACTCATAGAAACAGAACACTACAAGGATTCAAATAATTGGGGTTTACAAAAAGACGTCTTGGGTGGAAGCTTACCCTGATGAAAGCCGTCTTGTATTATGCCACATACGGTCCACCAGGATAAACTATGCTAACTAGGAGCGGATTCGGGAGCGGAAAACAGTGCAGAGGTTTCAGGTCAGAACATAAATTGAAAATTACTTACTCAAAGCAAATTAGCCACACTTCACTAATGACCAACAGAACAGGTTATGAAATGAAATTACTTTTTATTCACAATTAAGCAATTTGCGGCTATATGAACACCGGAAACTACTTCGGGGCAAAACTGGCAAAATTTAACTGGAATTTAAGATTCAAGTTAAATTTTCAAATATACTCGGACAACCAAAATTACTAATCGAAAAGTCTAATCAGAATAAAGCGGTTCGGATAAGTTTCGGACCCGACGTCGACAACCTTTAATTTTACCGGAGCGGCGGTTTTATATCCCGGCGTCGGCTTCCTTCGTACAGGGACGCAGACCGTCCCTTCTCCTTCGAAGAGGGAGAAGTTGTTGCCCGCGCCTCTGTATGACGTCGATCTTGCGGAAACGACGCTATCTTGAGAATGTGGAATATGGCGTCTTATCTACGACGCACCAAATTCCACACCCCAAGAATTGCGTCGTTACATACTGCATGTTTCTGCTATGTTTTTCGAAGTAGTACTTTTTCCAATGCGAAAGGCAAAGGAAATAGAAAACATACTGTCCCCGCTAGCCAGATGTCTTCAATGTAAACATCAATATTAATATACTGCTATGAGACCTACCTCTAGACAAAGCACCTATAATAAATAAAATTATACCTTCCGGAACCTTCTCGTACCAGGTGACAACTATTAAATAAATTTTTAAAAGAAATTAAAACAATATTGAAACTCTCTCTCAATTCCAGGGTCGTTCTTTCTCGTTCTCGCACGATGTAGCTAACTGTAACTTTTTCTGAAATTCTTTGGCAAATAAAAAACAAACTCCCTTCGTAACTTGGCACAGACATAAACTTTTATTTTCACACAAATTATTTAAAAACGAACTACTTAAGTTAGACTTTCATTCAAACATTCATCACAAGACATCCAAGATTGAACTCCTTGTCAAATACAATAAAATAACGAAATCTCCCAAAAATTTACAATCAATTTGAAAACTAAAACTTAACTTTAGTACGGGCCTGTAGTATCCTTTAGTGCGCAACTCTTCTTTTTACCCGCAGTAGGTAAGCAAATCCCAAACACTTGAAGATTTCTTTCGAAATTAACCCACTTTAACTATTTCTCACTTGTTCACAGGTAAATATAACTTTGTTGACACTTGTCCTTGTTTTCTTCGTAAACAAGGACAGATTTCACTTTAACCTAACTTTTTTAGGTTAGAAACCGCATGTCAACCTTCGTAGGTTCAAGCCGAAGATTTTTGACTGTCTAGTGATATTTTCCAGCTCCCGTATTTATAAGATTAGCAAAATTCGAACAAACGCCTATCGTTGCCATGGTTCCTGTAAACATTTGGGGATATTCCTACGCCATCGCACTAAAAACAAGTGATAGTTTCTCACCAGAAAATTGTAAGTTTTCTTATTCACATTTACATACTGGCGCCTGCATAAAGCTTAAAGATTCTTCCATATTCGTGCTCCATGGAAATTCTCCTTTAATTTGATATCCAATACTGCTACATCGGTGTCGATCAAGTTTTCTTCCGATTTAATATCTCCCAAAATTTCACTACCTCTTTCCTTCCTTCACACTTCTTATGATGTCTGTCTTATTACACACCAACTTATAGTCCTTATCACCCCTTACAGTTAATCCAAAAGCCCATCTATAACCAACCCTTTACATTTTTAGAATAACTTTGACAGTTCCCGAGATGACAAACTTAAAGATATTTGGTTTATCGGTCAAAACAAAATGAATCTAAAAGTTTGTAACGTTTATTTTCTGCTTGCTACCCTTTTGTAGGATTTAATTAACCTGGAGCTCCCTTAGCACAATTTGGTAGTTTTTGGTTTCAGTTTTATATTCTTCTCAATCATCCTATAAGTTTCACATTCTGGTGTGGTGATCCTAAACTCATTTTAATTAATATTTTTAGTATTGGGTAAAGTTGTACTTACAATTTATTACTAGTTAATTAATTCCAGAAAGTTTTTCAGGTTAGTTTAGATTTTAATTGTTGTGGTGTATAGTTGCCTGGTATTCCGTCAGGGGCCTAGATTATTGACAGTAATCGATCGCTCTTTCTTCAGTAGCGTACAGAAGATTTATTTTTAGTGTGGTGAGTTCTTTACATGTCGGTGGTTTATTTTCGTAATTATTAATGCTTGTACTTTCTAGTATGCGTTAGTTTATTGTTGGGTTAAGTGTTTTTGGAGATTATTTCTACCTTTTTGCTCTCTATTTAATATTTTTCGGATGTTTAAGTTTGTTGGAGGCTATACCTTTAGGTTCCGCCTATGGCGCTTATTGGTAATTGGTGCCTTTGGGCCAGGTGTTCTATAGACGCGGTTTTTTTTTGGTTTGAGCAGTGGGATAAAAATTTTCCTTTCGATTTGAAGGACTACGTTGGCGGTTGAAAGTAAACTATCTTCCTGGTGAGGTTTTATAGATTGAAAAATATTTCGTATTCAATTATCTGCCAGGGGCGTTTTAATTACGATATCAGTGAGTACCTATCTGTGAGTTATCGTGAAGCTGGTATCGAATGGTTTTTGTCCGACGCTTTCGATAGATTTTCTAAAGCCTCGTACTGTCTCTTATCAAAGCCCCCATTTTGCATTTGCTGCAATTTGGTTTTCATTGGGTTGAAGTCAACCAAGATCTGAGTAAGTTATCTAGCAGTTATTTCTTGGCATGATTTAGATAGTTAGTTTTGTTCCTTTTTCAGGACTTTTTCCTGCGAGCTACAATTTTGTTTTCTACGTTTCTCTACTAGTTACGTCTTTACCTACGTTTTTGTCCGTTGTCTATTAGAGGCCATCTTTTTTTTGGACCTGTTAGCTTGTAACTTACTGGCAAGCTGTTGGATTTTTGAGTGACGATTACTACCTGGTTATTACGATTCTGGATCACACTTGGATTAAAGCTATTGGAAATTTGGATTACTGGATTAGTGGGGTACGAAGACCGTATCAGAGTATCTGGGACCTCCTTCGAAATGATATTACTATTCCGCCAGCTCCATCGAATCCCTTCTTGAGCGAGGAACATTTCTTACGGAACCCAAACACCTTTAGATATCTCCACGAAGGTTAGACCTTTAGTTTTTACCAGGTTTCAGACGTAATAAAAAACGACAAGAACTTGTGTACCTTATATATTTATTTTTATCAGTACATATTTTTGTTTGTTACTCAGGATTCAATAGTTACATAGATATATTGTTACTTTGCCATCGTTAACGTCAATTATTTAATTTTAATTTGCATTATAGTACCTATAAAGTTGTACAATTTTGTGAGAGGCTCCCTTCGAGTATAACCTTCTCATTTGCTTTAATTTTCATATTATCCAATTATTTTTTTTATTGGACGAGTTACGCTGATTCGCAGGAATCTCCGTTTTGGTTTTATTTACGTATTTGTAGGAGCGAGTTTGCAGCTCATAAGGTTCTATTGCGCAGTGCACTACGTTATAGGTTTTATTTCGGATATATATATTTACGATAACGTGAATTTTTGCGTATATCCTTTGTTTTGGGATATCTCCTTTATTTTTGAGATTCCCTTAATCAGCGGTGCGTGTTTGTATTGCATTTATACGTTTAGTTATTTGGGGAGAGTTTTATACCAAATTTTTGGAGAGTGTTACATAACAAGGCGGTTCCTTTTTTTTGTGTATTAACCATTTATAATTTTATCCATTTGTGGTATTCTGCGAAGATTAAGGTTAATCTGAATTTATCACTTATGATTATTAAAAAATCTTTAGTTACCGCATTCTGTTGGTGTTTTACTGGGTATTCTAAGGGGAGTTTGAAAATATTCCAAGCTCTTCCCATTTCTGTATCTACGGCCTATTTAGGATATTTTGGCGCCCAACAGGCTCCTCCTAGGTCCACTGTCTGAGGAGTCTTTATCATCCAGCCCGCGACCATCAGGCTGAGTAGCTTGGCCACGCTGCGAACTATCCCAGGACCCATTGATGGAACATCGGGAATCTTCAATTCCCAAAGAAAAGTCGTCGCAAGTTTCTGGGTACCAAACAGCACTAACCTAAAGAGTACATCATACTACACCCCTTCGATAAACAAATATGGGTACGTAATTTACGTTCAATACTAACTCATTCATTCTCTTTCGCACCTTAATCCTATTTAACACATTATTTACATCACACAAATACTATTTACAATTCTTACACTTTAACATTTATAACTACCCAAATAACACAAATTTATAACCAGAGTTCAATCTTTTCAGTTTAATCTAAAAACCGTACCAAAATTATTAGAATTCTAGCTCTAAACCAACCAAGAAGGAAGTTTATTTCAAATCAAAGATACAATGACATTAAAAACCCATCTATGAGGAACCTAAAGAGGACCCCAACATAACAGAGAGTTAAAACTGGAAACCGAAGTCCTTTATAAAAAAAATAAAACTTCGTCACCTGATACGAAGAATATCTGATCTGTCTTAAATTTTATATTTGCATTTATTTACTTTAATTTAACCTACTAACATAAATGATTGATTACTTACATTGATTTCTTTGTAACTCTGATTTGAAAACACAGCAATACATACACCTAATATTTTTAAACTCAACTGGTAGTACGTACCGAATGGTTAACGCCAATCTCTCTCCTGCTGCAATTGGCTCACGTACTGTATACAATTTATTTAATTTCGGTCCTACTGCACAAAGAAGGCTGTCAAATTTTTCCTTGGACATTCGTAAATAATTGAAATGTTTTTCTGGATCGTTTAATCGCATTTGTTGTATTGTGATAAGCACCTTGTGCTCTTCCGTTTTTAAATATAGGACGCACCCAGTACCTTCGTGACTTCCTTTTATTCTTTTGTAATAGGAATAATGATAAAAGTAATGTAACATTCGTATTATCTAAGTTCCTTTTTCTAATAAAATTATAATATTCGACTTCCATTTTGGTAAACTATGCTTGACAACGTACAAAATTAATATATTATCGGTTAGGATTTTGTACGATTGTCGGGAAAAATTGAAATTATTTTAACTTTGTCCGATTAACGGACGAAAGTTGAGAATATTTCGGAGCATTTTAGCGCTCAAATTTTTTAAATTGTTCCGTCCACTTCAGCCAATAGAAACACTTTCGGACGATCGTACCGTCAAATGACGGATGCATGGAAACTAGGCTTAATGCTGCAAATTTGCCCTATATGTGAATACATGTAATCGTTTTTGTAAGATTTCTCAGTCAATAGTGACTTAGAAAAAAACCAAAAACACCAAAATGCTCAGAAAAATATACCGAGGGTACCTAAAGAACGTTTTTTGCAAAATTATTATTAGGTAATTAATAAAAAAAATTATTTTTGCAGTAATTGTTTATTCTCTAGTTTCCTCATTTGTTTGATTGAAATCAATTATTCGGCCTCTATAGGCACCTTCATCAATTTGTGTACTACAAGAGCATCATTTCGAAAATTGTCTATCCCGAACCGTTTTTTCAAAAAACCGAAAAAACGGAGCCAAAGTGTTGGCTAATTTTTAAATTCACAAATTTCCAAATTGTTTATTAAAACATACAGCAAGCTGCGTGCAGTTAGCCATAACATATATCTACACTGTAAAAATAAAATATCAAACCTATACAAGGTTATAGTATGTATTTTAATACTCGTTAAAGATAAATCGAATACAATAAATATAACACGAGAACAGTATATTATATACAGAAAATCCTACAACATTAATAAAGAAAAGAGAAACCATTATGAAGATGACAGTTACATAATTATTGTCTCTCTACTAGCTTTTCAAATGCATCAACAAAAACACTTTCCTACGTTTGTATACAAATTTTATAGATTTAATTAAATTGAAAGTTGCATTACATCCCACAAATTTCTTATTTATATTTTACTTGTTAGAAAAATTTCGAAGAAATCTGGAATATTATGAAAAGAGTATGCAAAAAATAATTTCCTACGTTTTTATACAAATTCTACAAAATTAATTAAATTGAAAGTTGCATTACATCCCATAAATTTCTTATTTACATTTTTCTTGTTAGAAAAATGTAGAAGAAATCTAGAATATTATGAAAAGAATATACAAAAAATAATTTCCTACGTTTTTATACAAATTTTACATAAATAATCAAATCGAAAGTTTCAGAAACTAACTTATAATTTAGATTGTTCCAGTTAGAAAAATTCAGAAAATTTAAAAAACGGATTAATTTAAATCAAAGTTACAAACCCTAACTATTAAATTACAATTTATTTTTTTCTCAAATCTTTAAAAGGAATTTTCCTAGGAAATTGAGGCTCTACCATTTCAGGAAGAAAACATGTATGCAAAAAGGTACATAATTTATCCTGCATTCGCCCCTCCCAAAATGTTTCGTCTTTAAATATTTTTTCAACTTCCAGTCCTTGTGGCGTCCATACAATGGAAAAAACAATATTTTTTGTTGGTAACTGTCAGCTGACCCTGAATTTGGTAATAATAGTTGTGCGTACGCTTCAATTCCATTTTCCCGTTACATCCTTTTGCAAATTAAATTTTATTTTTGCGTATAGCTTCTAATGGAGTAACAGTTGACGCCGTCGATGGACACTTCACTTCCACAATTCCATCATCTGCGACTAAACCGTCAGGTGAAGCAGCCAAGAAGTTGAATTCTCTGTCAATAAATAGACCACACTCTGTGACTTTGACACTATGCTGTTCTTCAAATTCTCTTATAGCTACAATTTCGTGGTCTTGTCCCCAGCGTGTAGAATCTGTGCCAAAGAATTCTGAATAAAGCAGTCCCTTGACGAGATTGCCACAATGAGTTGTTTCTCTCATTTTACATATTCTGCCAAAATTAGAAGCAGTCAAGCGTACAGATCTTTCCTGTCTCCATAATATATTATTTCTTTCCGACTGTATTCAGTTGAATGTTTTTCCTTTCTTCGTCTTTGTTATGATGAGTAGCAGTTCCTGTTCCTTCAAGTTGTAATCTTCAACTGTTACTTCACCACCAGAGACTGCCCCATAATCTTCATCTGCAGGTTCAATAATCGGTCTCCTCTTTTTCAACTTTTCTGCAAAAAGTCGCTTTCGACACTTCTTCCACCGATGTACACTACGTAAGCTTTCAATATATTTTTTGGTTATTTGCCCGAACTTTTGTTCACGGCCTTTTTGTGTATCCACCTTGTTAATCGACCGGGTGAACTGTTATATGAAATTGCTGCTGCTTCGCATCTGGTTTGGTATGACCGTCTTCCAGAAAAATGGATGCGCTTTCCCCCTGCAAATTTGACTAAAATAGCATTATAGAGCTCCGCAGCATGTTCATGTTCATGTTTAAAATTAAGCTCTCTGCATTACGTGCTACTCTGTCCACGAAATGATTAAATTAGATTAAATTAACCTTTCGGCGACGGTGTTCCGAAAGTTGCACTAAGACCGGCGTAGGACACAAACGTATCCCAAGCAGTGTCATGGGTTTTTCTTTTGAAATTGGCACCTTTTACCATATAATAATCCGAAAAAGGCATTTAGTATGCAAACAGTGTTTATTTAGCACAAAAATCTGTTAGCCTTTTTTAATAATTAAAATTAAAAATTAAATTTATGCAAGATACGCTACATGTCAATATAATGATATTAATATATTTTACAAAATGTTTAATTGGTATGCTCTGTATCGTTACTGTTCGTACAAATTACTGTTACTATGATTGGAACAGACAAATTTGGAACATTTTTGACAACTATTTCTTGTTCGTTTGTCTGCTTTCCTTGGACATATTGTCACGAAGTGTTTGAATTACTTATTAAGGTAGAAAGAATGATTGTTGTAATTGTCTAAGTAAAACATGTAAATTCAATGTTTGTTCAACATATTCTTGTTACATCTAAGTATAGATTATTCTCAGACACAATTGTGCAATTCTGTTTACTCAACTTATCAAGGTTTCTTATGAAATCTGATGATCCACGTGCAGTCAGGGTCATGTTCCTTATATGGACATGCAAATTAGTATAAAAGCACAACATATTTGCATTCGAATCAGTGTGTTCAAGCCAGAAGTCAAGAAAACACTCCATCAACTAGTACTCTAGACTACAGAACAAGACTTCAACCAACCATAGTCCAATTGGTGCTTCTAGTTATTCTTATGTAAGCTCACCTTGATGGTGCATTTGTTCATTATTGTTACCTTAATCATTATTTTAGGCACTTCGTGACATTTCTCCCCCTCTTAGATAAGCGAGAAGCATGATCGCTTAAGGAAAGATGCTACGTCACGAAGTGATTGTATAACATCCCTAAAACACACCTCTAACGGTTACATAGACAAACATAGTCAGTATAAGTATACAGGCAAGAGTTACAATATAATTAATCATGTTCTACAAGGATAGGTTTCCTTGGATACAACATTGTTTCAAAGACATGGCAAAAAAATGATAAGTACACTGCCCGACAGAACTAATGACGCTAGCAATAGAGTGAATAGGCAACACACTTGCCAGGATAGAGCTTAGCTGCGACAAACGTTACAAATACTGAAGAACACGTCACAATGGGGATTGACGTCGTAAAGCAAACAAGCTTCTCTTTAGATTTTTACCTGCTCTATCCCAGCAGCATTTCATGTATAAAGTTAGTTCTGTTATTTATGGAACTAAAAATTAGAAACTTTTTGGTGATAGAATCACATTCTAGTTAATTGTACTACATCTAGAGTTTGATATCAAAAGATGGGAAACTTTACGCTGCTAGTAGTAAGGGAATTTGACAAAAATCGGATTGGACAATTTTAAGTAATCGTATTTATTATGGAGAATTTCCATTTGATCGTTAAATTTATAGATATTAATAAAATCATTTTCGATTGACAAAAAATTACAAAATTACATTATTTCCTAGACATGCATGTAAACAATGAGCGTATCAAATTTGAGATTAAATTGTTGATCATGTCGCACAAACCACCAAAAGTAGTGCCTTTTTAAAAAAAAAAAATTTTAAGTCATAACTAAAAAAAGTTAAACTTACTAATTGAGAATTATGAAAAACGCCAATTCTAAGATCTTTGATTTACATTAAACGGATTTTTATTTACTAGTATATAATAATTGTATTACAATATAAAATGATGGATGATATCCTGAAATTCGTTAGTTACTGAAAAAGTCCCTGGAATAACCTCTTTACTAAGAAAAAAATTAAAAAGGTAAATAAAACTCACACAAGCAGAACTGTTTCATTACGAATCAATTTTAATTACACATAAAATATACATTAAAAATATACAAAAGCAATATTCCAGTTACAGTTTCATTTTCAATAACGCGTGTAATAACCGTTATTATCAATGCAGTCCTGCAAGCGACGATTCATCGAATTTACAAGATTCTGGCAAACATTTGTCCCTCGCAGAATTTCCCATACCTGCATGACATTGCGATCTAATTGAGCCTCGGACCGAATGTTTACATTTTCCAGGTCGCCCCATTCTCTTACAGCTGCAGCCCACAAGTTTTCTATAGGGTTTAAATCTGGAGAACGTGCGGGCCACTGTATGATCTGAATGTCAGGTTGTTCCGCAAACCAATTGCGCACAATTCGCGCCGTATGAATAGGAGAATTGTCCTGAACAAACAAAATTGGTCCTTCCGGATAGATTGCTCGGACAGTCGGCAGCATCACGTCTTCTAATATAGTGACGTATTCTACCGCCGTGAATCTCCTGGTTACACGAACTAATTCTCCAGGTCCTGCACTGGACATCCACCCCCAATATCCACTACTAATTCTTCCACTTCGTCGTAGGTGTTGTATATGCTGCTGTTCGTAGCGTGTATTATTAGGTCTCCATAGGATTTTTCTTGAGTCGGCTGATGTGCAAAAAGTTTTTTCGTCGCTAAATATAACACGATCCCAATTTCGTAAAATGTTTTCATTTGCAAACTGCAATCTTACAGCAGCGTTCATTGCAGTTATTTCTGGTTTTCTTGCCGGTTTGCGACAGTGGTAGCCGCTTTGATGCAACGCCCGCTGAATTGTTCGGTTGGTGCACCGTAGCTGTAATTGTTCTCGTAGAATTGTCGCGGACGAAAACGGCGAATTATGAATATGTTGCAGCAAAATGTCCCTTTGATTATTTGTTAATATTTTTTGCCTGCCCGTCCTAGGGCGAGTCATCAAGGGCCTGTTATTTTCGTCACCTTCACGCTCTCGTTGTATCCATCGTTCTATTTGCCTGACCTGTAACCACATACTCGTAGATGCAAATGCAAATAAACAAACAATTTAAATTCATTATTATTAATCAATTTTCAACTCACTTAAAGTTTGTATCTTTTTCAGTGTTTTTTCAATGTAAATATAGGTAATGTGGTTGTAATATAAATATAAGTTGTTTGTAATTTGGTGACATGAAATAACAAAATCTTACAATTTGGATTTTTTGTTCCTGAATTTTTATTCCTACAATTATTGTAGACAGACAATATTACGTCACATCGTAGAAGTAGCAAAGAAAATGTTTAAAAACAGTGTTCAAAACATTAAAAAAAGAAATGCAATAACATGAAAATAAAATTCAATAGATTGTTTTACTTACCGACAAATCTACCCTTTCTGATATTTCCTCCTTTGAAACCCCGGCCTCCCACATACTTATTAATTTTCCACGCATTTCCAAGGTCGAATCACGTTGTCCAGGACGTCTTGGCATGTTGAATAATTCTGCACACTACTTGCGATTGTTACTTATTACACGCAAATGTCGAAAATAATAACATTTAGTTGTGGGGGTTGTAATTATTATAAATTCTGGCCGAGCCGTCCGGGGGGTGCAGGGGGTGCACAGTCGGCAATTTCTTAGGGGCGTCAAAATGAAGAATGAAAGAAATTTTAGATTTATTATATGCTTGCGACATTAAAAAAATACAACTTAATACTTCCATTGGGTCACTGCACTGTTTACACTCACAAAAATGAAAATGCTTGTATACATTCAAAAAGGGCGCTCTACTAGATAGTAGGTAGTATTTTATGATCACATCTGGTCAACAGACGATTTACCAAGCAATGCAAGCATATTTTCAAATTTTATATTTACTGTTAAACTTTAAATTGCCGAGAGTCGTATCCAGGTATGGGCTAAAGGGGCTCTAGGCATTTTTGAATTTATGTTTATTCTGTTTTTTACAGTTTATTACATTGCAAAAAGTTACGAACATTTAAATACTTACTAATACTCGTTTTACGAAAGATATTTTTTCCTCCTTAAAAACCCGCATAAAAAAATTCAGCTTTCTCTGAAAGGTAGTTTCCGAAGCCACGCCCCTTTTTTGAAAAAAATTTCGCCTGCGCCGCTGTTAAACTCACCGCTTCCGGCCTCATTCTACCTACCCATTGTTCTACTTTTTGGTTTTAAAATTAGCTCCCCCCAAAAAATCTTCCTAGATCCGCGCCTGAAAGACTATATATACGTTCCAACCTGGACGTATTTGCAATATATCATTAAAGTGCGAAATTTAGAGACTAACCAAAATATGTAAAAATTTTACCGAGTGCCTCATTTGAAATAAAAAAAAAGTTTATTTTATACATTTATATCTATGTATAAATACAAAAGATGTTACAACGTATCAACATATTGGTTTTGTGTATTTTTAATACCATAAAAATGTATAATTATTTTATGTGTAAATAAACTTCGCAGTTCTACTTTTATGAGTTTTGCTTATATTATTTTTTCTTAGATACCTAAGTAACTTACTCCGGGGACTTTTCCTGTAACTAACGAATTTCAGGATATCATCCATTTTATATTATAATACAATTATTATATTATACTAAATAAAAATCTATTTCAATATTTCATGTAAAACTATCAAAGATGGATATGTAAATTTAAGCGAAAAATGTGGAAATTTACTTCTAAAAGAATAAAATTTAGTTGTAGGGTTTAAAATTACAAATTCCCGGGTTTACCAAGATTTTATTCATGCGCTTTCTAAAAGTGCAGGCTATTCATCTCGGCGGAAAAGAAACGATTTAAACAAAACAAAGGAGGATTACAACTACGTCTCGTTTTGTTAGTCACCAATATGCCGAGAGCCGACGTTATGGCAAACTGCTAAATATTAAGTAGGTAATAAATGAGTTTTGTAACGTTTGTCTCAGCTAAGCTCTACCCTGGCAAGTGTGTTGTCTATCCACACTATTCCTAGCGTCATTAGTTCTGTCGGGCAGTGTACATACAGTAAAAAATACAGTGTGTCCCAAATAGAGTAGTATTGCATGGCTATCTTTCTTATTAATAAAGATACAGATTCGGTTAAATGGGCAATGTTGTGCAGTTTTTCATGCTCCTTTAGATGCTGCTTAGAAAGATCAAACATTCCGAACCCTTCAAAAGATATCCGCAAAAAACCACAAAATCCATTTTTCGAAAAAGTCGATTATTTCCCTTATTATAAAAATTACAGAAAATTGTTTTATACAAAAGTTACTTGATTCATTAAGAGGGCGGCCGCTGCCCTTTTTGTCGATAGAGGGTAGCAGCTACAAAATCTTTGTTAATTTTAAGACTACCGAACTCGAACAACAACGAAAAATTTTAATTTTACTTAAGATATTCTACAAAGCATTATTGCAACTTAGGCAGCCACTAAATTTCATGTAAAATACAGTTTTGATTCTAAATTTAAATTCAATTTGAAAATTAGCAAAAAAGAAATTTTTATGATTTTAAATTACGTCAAATTATGTTAATACCTAAGTATGGTCACACAGAATGTAAACTTCAAGTCCGGGTCATTAACGTTGGATAATAATGTTTTTCCGTAGTCTTAAGTTTTGGTTTGAAAAGGGCATAAAAAAATGGCCGCCAATTGTGAGGAAGAAGTTCAGCGTAATTTGGATAGATGGCACTGGCACATTAAATACGCGCTAAATTTGAATTTGAATGAAAAGATTTGTACGTGTGAACACTTATTCCTGAACACAGTTTCCCTATACAACATGTATTTTCTTACAAACCCGTTTATAATTTCAAACTGTATTATTTTGTTAGAATTTAGGCAACTGCAAGAAGTATTAACCTTTATTATTGTTCAAAAAAAGTTAAAATCGGTAATTTATTAATTACAGTCAACGGTGTTCTTTAATTTTGTCAACCAAAAATACTAAAAGCAAAAAAATAAAAAGTATTACAATTAATATTTTTATTTAAATAGAAATCAAATTTAAAAAAAGTTTATCAGAGCCTGGAATGGATCCTATGACTTCTGAGTACGAGGCCGAAATCATTACCACAGCTCTATACAGACAACACTGTTTTCGTTAATTGTAGTTCGCTAAATTAAAGGCAACTTTGACGGTAATTTATAAATTATTTTTTAAGTCTTTTAGACAATAATAATAAAAAGTAAATAAAGTTCCACTGGACAATGTAATTGTAATATTATATTAGGTACTAGTTACATATTTGCGTAGTATTAATGATATGAAGTTTGAATTGCCAACGTGACAGATTTGGTAAAAACAAGTGTGCCTGGGTGTGCCCTGCAGTCGCGTCGCGTCGCGTCGTTTAGTTTTCAGATTTTATTAAAATAAATGATAATTTCAAAATAATTCAAATCAATACCAGTATCGCCCTCTAGTAAATAAATATAATCCTACATTTGAAAACTGAACTATCCCCACTCCTCAAGTCACCCTCTTAAGATAAACAAAAATATGTTTACAAAAAAAATATCGCCAAGGCCGTTTTCGAGATATTGATAGCAACTTTCTTATTTTAAATGGGCGCCATCTTGGATTTTCAAATGAAAAAATTGCAATTTTTTTTCTGCATTCAACGATGTATAACAATCTATGTTAAAAAGAAAAAATAACGGCATACTTAATAGTTTTTGTATTAAATAAAGTAAGCCATGAAAACAAGTGAATTTTAACAAAAAAAACTACGTATTTACAGTTATTAACGATATTTACAATAAACGTTAAATCTACAGTAGCTAATTTTAATCATTCTAAATGTTCAAAATGTTGGTCATTGTTAGCCAAACATACTGGCATCTTTGTTATTAAATCACCGATTTAATAACAGAATGATAGCCACCCAGGTCAGCAGACATAGCACCTCTAGACTTTTTTCTGTGGGCTACGATCAAAAATAAAGTGTATGGTAGTAATTTTAATTACAACAATGTTAACGAATTTCAAGAATCTGTACAAGAAGCGTTAATAGTATTAATCGCAATACATTACGTAAAGTAACTGCAAGTATTTTAAAAAGATGCCAGTTATGTTTGACAATGGCCAACATGTTGAACATTTACAGTGATTAAAATTAGCTATTGTAGATTTAACGTTTATTGTAAATATCGTTAATAACTGTAGGCTAAATACATTTTCTTCGAAGTTCTTTTTGTTAAAATTCACTTGTTTTCATGGCTTACTTTATTTAATACAAAAACTATTACGTATGCCGTTTTTTTCATTTTTAACATAGACTGTTATACATCGTTGAATGCAGAAAAACAAATGCAATTTATTCATTTGAAAATCCAAGATGGCGCCCATTTGAAATAAGAAAGTTGCTATCAATATCTCGAAAACGGCATTGGCGATATTTTTTTTGTAAACATATTTTTGTTTATCTTAATGAATCAAGTAACTTTTGTATAAAACAATTTTCTGTAACTTTTATAATAAGCGAAATAATCGACTTTTTAGAAAAAATGATTTTGTCGTTTTTTGCGGATATCTTTTGAAGGGTTCGGAGTGTTTGATCTTTCTAAGCGGCATCTAAACCAGCATGAAAAACTGCACAACATTGCCCATTTAACCGAATCTGTATCTTTATTAATAAGAAAGATAGCCATGCAATACTACTCTATTTGGGACACACTGTATATGTATATGATTGACTATAGTTTGTAAATAATATTTGGTCACAAATGCGTACCCTAACTGTATAAAAAATTGCATGACTATTACATATTAAAAGGTTACAAGGTTAGTTATCTTGAACGCGTAAATACTGCAGCTGCATCGAGATGCAGAAGTACATTTACAATTCAGCGGTTTTTGCTTGCTTTATCACTTTATGACAGTGCAGTGCGTCAAATGTTACTAGTTCAACGTTGCTATTGTGATAAACGTAACAATAATTTATAATATTTATTTTATACAATTTGAATAATTTTTTAATCTGCAATAAATGTGACTAATAACATCGATGACTGAATTCACTCAGGCGGGTACTAGCTCAAGTTTCGATAAAGGTGAAAATTTTAAAATATTCGTAATGTTTTGCAAACTGTTTACATTTCATATTCAATTACAAGAATTTTAAAAGAACTATATTTGTTCAACAATTCGAATTTCTACAATAATTGTATAACGAAACATTGATAAAACTTGAGAGTTTTAAAGCATAACAAAGTCAGTGTAACTAGAAATTTGTTACATGAGCAAAAATATAGTATTTTATAATGTTCAAAAAATTTAAGTTTGAAAAAGGAGCGTTTCCATTTCAATTAATTTCATATACTTTTTCTTTCTTATTCATTTCACTTTTATAAACATAGACTAGCCTTGAAGTGGTTACACTGATTTTATTTTACAGGAGCCTGATGTTTTCTAAACATGTTGCTATTTGGAACATTTACTGATTTAAATAAAACTCTTATGTATTGAAGTAAACCCTTTTGTGCAATTTAAGTGACATAACTTTTTCTTTTAAATAGAAACAGGGTGGACGGGGACGAGTTGGTTCCCGTTATCAGTAGATAATTACCTTACTCATAATCCTGGGGTCGAGTTGGTTCCCGCTTGCAAAGGTAAAAGTAGGTCTCCTTATCAGTAGATAATTAGGTAACTTATAAATCGAGTTGGTTCCCGCTTGCAAAGGTAAAACCGGCCGGTGTAATTTGCGCGTAATTATACCTGGATTCCAAAATTGGACATGTAAAATGCGCGGGCTACATAGAATGGCCCGCAAATCCAACCTGTAATTTGCGCGAAGTATCTTATCTTATTAATGAGCTGCGCTAACGAGCACTTGGGAGCATTTTATTTTTATAATGGGAAACAAAAACAATTTTTATAAGATGATTCTTTATTACAAAACAAATTTAAATATATTACATACTAATACATAATTATAACATGCTTTTACTTACTATATATGTTAATTATAAATATTGCTAGTGGTTACTTAACTAACTTCATTTCAAATTACACATGAACTTTATATAAATATGAAATACATTTACTATCGTATTCCGTCAAATTTTCTTGCAACAATTTTCGACGTTCCTGTGCGGCATTAATGAAGTTTGCACTTGTAATTATTTTTTTGCGCTACTACACTGTTTTTGGCCATTTCCCGGTTGCTAAACTACCACGGAAAAATTAACTTACCGATTAGGTACTGGTTGCTAACCTGTTATGAATCATAACATATCCACAACGTATCTAACGGTTGTTAGATGTTAATAAAAGTTGTAATCAAGTTATCTGGTGTCTAAAATTCTGAATGATACTTTATTAATTTATATTTATAAAAATTGGTTTTTATTTTTCGTAGCGCAAAAAATGGTATACGACGCGTGTTCGTTAAGTACTTACAACAGATCTCGAAGAAATTTGGAAAATCTCGACCATTCGGGTCTTGATTTTCCAACTTTTTCTCGATCTGTTATAAGGCACTTACCGATCTTGCATCGTAATATACTATAATATAGGTATCAGTTTGAAATGTAAGCAAAACGTCAATAAACACGTAAATAGACGGGTGAGACCAATAAAAACTAGAATTAAAACCCACATTTCCTATATTTGTATGAATGACTGAATAATAAGTAGGTAAATCAGAATTTCTGTTGCTTTTGATTATTTCGACAGAAGCCATGATTAGATACTGAAGTGACTTGTTGTGTAGAATAATTCACAATGAGACACGTTTTGGGTGCATAAACAAATGTAAACATTTGCACTTTTCAAAACACCTAATAATGATGCTGATTAGAAATAAGGAATTTTTCTCATCAAAAGTAATTCATAACTCATCGCCTTAATAGGGTAGTGCAATAAGTTACTTGATAAGTTACTTCGCGCAAATTACAGGTAAGATTAACATGCAAAATAAAGATACCCATTAGTAGGGATTACTTTCCGCGCAAATTACATCCGCCCGGTAAAACTAGATCTCCTTATCAGTAGATAATTAGGGCTTCTAAAATTTTACTTACAAAACTTACATACAAAATTACAAAGAAAAACAAAACAAAATTGTAAATTACTAAAAATGTTGATGATGAACGATATTATATTTATTATAGAACTATAAAGAATAAAAAATAACCAAATCACAATTTTTTACTGCTTTAAATTGATGGGCTACTGATTTAATAAAATCAATAGTTTTTATTTTTCTTTCAGCGAGCTCGCGTATTCTATTTTCTAAAAATGTCTTCCTATTAATTACAGCACGATCGTAAATCTTATTTCTGCCCAATACACTTCGTTGTCTTATGTAGGAATCTATTTGAAAATTTGTTAATATATTTACAAATTGGTAGATATTTGGGTGCGGAGCATAGAAAGAAGAATTAAATTTGGCGTGAAAGGATTCACACGCATTTGTGGTCCTTTGCACCGACGCGGAATGCTCAGCCCATATGTAAGGTGGAAATGAAGAATCATCGGCAATACAACACAAATGTACAACTATGATTGGTTGTAGTCAACCTCCGCCCTTAGTTAAATAGTTAATCATTAGCAACATTGTGAATGTTACCAAAATATCAAAATACTTAATAAATAAGATACATCATTATTGCTAATGGGTTTCAAAAGTTACTACTTTATGCTTAAGATACTCATGGGAACCAACGCGTCCCTCAATGCGGAAGCAATTAAGGGTCATTAAGGGGATTGGGAACCAACTCGACTCTGCCGAACAGGGTAAACAGCAAGTATCTACGAAAATTAAAATTAAATTAAAATGTTAAAATTAAAAGCATTCAATTGAATTATTCGACCGATTCTGTTATCAGAGTTAGAAGAACCATCTAAATTCCTCATCCTTTCGTTTCTATTTGCCTTTATACCCTCTTTCCCATTTTTACTAATCTTTACAAAACTTGTGACTCATATCTATTTCTTTTATTAAGAGTCTTCTGTACCGGCGATTCAGATGCGTAGTTTTCGTGCTATTGAGCGCCAGTCTAGACGACCTAACTAAAGTTTTTTTGAAAAAATGAAAATACTTTTGGAAAATAAGAAGGCCCCTCTACGATTGGACCGGATTAGTTTTTGATTTAATATATCAGATGATCCAAAAATAACGTAGTTTATTGAATAAATTAGCGCTGTTCTTTGCACTGATATATTTATGCCTACAAAGACAAATTTGAAAAATTACTCCGGTCCAAATGTCCGGAGAACCTTTATGAACGCGTATAAAAAAATTGGCAGCAAAAAAATCAAAAATAGGACCTGTTTTTTTGGCGCTGCTGATCAGCGGTTTTTCAAAATTAGACGATGATTGTAGTTCGTAAACTAACGCCAACTAGCGGTCACAACTGCAATCTTTACGAAAGCAGTAAACGTCCAAACGGGTGATTTATTATCTTCACTACACTGTAAAAACATAAAATGACATGAAATTTAAATCCGTTTATACCTGCTATAGGAATTATGCGTAAGACCCTTATTGTATGGCGTGGCGGGCCGGGCGTACCGACTATACAGCTACTGCAAACATTTTAAATATCTTGTCTCGTCTTTATCCGCGGGGCTTTTAGTCATAATCTCGCTGGATGTTGTGACCAAATGTAAGACCAATTTCGGGATCTAGAGTAAATTAATGAACTTGATGAAATAAAACACAAGGCAGATTTTATATATTTAATAATTTGATTGCAGCTGTAATCCTGGAATAGCCTAGGGAAACTGTAATATACTGGTTCCCAAAATTAGATCAACTTAAAACTTATAAAATACACCAAAACAAGTAATTTCTTATTATAAACCCGTGTTTGCAAACGAGCCGTTTTAGGACAAAAGTACAATAAATTAGTTTAATTAGTTCACCGTACCCCTAATAAGACCAACTGTTCAGTAGGTAAATACCCTATTGCAAATTATAAAGATCGCAACTGATTGTTTATGTAACGTCAGCTTTGGTACTGAAATCTAATGTTCGAACAGTTGAATTACCCAGTCATCATTCGTTACAATAAATCAGTTGGGTAGTTGTTCGAAGTATTGTCCATTTATTTTAAGTATATTGTATGATATTTATATATAGGGTGGCTGTGGAATGTTTAAGACATGTCTACTATAAAATGATACAACAAGAAGTAGGTAAACTGACATTATTAAAAAAGATGATTAGTTGGACAAAAACTACTCTTTGATTCAGTCAAATGAACCAAAATGGCCCATTTTCCAACATGTGTTTATTAACGAAAATAGCCTGTTTTGAGGTTTTTTATAACTACCCGAAGTTTGTCGGCTTGCTTTTGACACACCCTGTATACTTGTAGTAAGCTGAAAAAAAAAGCTGTAAAATAAATACAATATTAGGTAATAAAGATAGCAGATAAGGAAATCCTTAATAACAATTACAGAAAATGCAAGATAAGTAAGTGGTGAAATAATATGATAATACATAATAATAGAATAAGATGTGTAGATCTTGGATATGGATCTACACCATATTCTTTAAATGTACCTGGATATAGATCCTTAATTATAGGATCTTACCCAACACTGATAATCGGGTATATAAAACCAAGTAATCTGAAGATAAAATTACCGGAAAATAATCAATAAAAGAAAGCGTCAAACTTCAGTACTACCTATACTACACAATAATAGACGAAACCGCACAACACAGCACACCGCACTACACAACACAACACAACACACTATCGTTACATACAACACACTATACAACACACTACACCATAAACAGTATGCCACACACAGCGAACCCCCTATTTACGACTGTCGCGTTTCTTTTTCATTTTCTCTTGTGCCTCAACTATATAAGGGGGATCTCGAATTTGCATATTTCTCGCTTGCCGCGAATCGACTAATTCAGGAAGCACACAATCATTGTAACACGTCGTTAATTTCGATAGCATATGTTGATTCCAAAATGTATTATCTTTTCTTATGTACTCCACCTTCAACGGGTATTCATCGCCTGTCCACACACCGAAAATACATCCCGTTTTCTTGGTGACTTGCAATTGGCCCTGAATTTGGTAATACCAAGGATTTTTGCGATTAATTTGATAATTATCTGTTTTGGGGTTGTAAGTCCAAAATTTAATTTTTTTTTGTTGAACAGCTTCATTGGGATCCTGTTTATATGCCGAATACGGACATTTTATCTCGACAATTAAATTTTCACCCACAATTCCATCTGGAGTACCACCTAAGAATGGATAACTAGGATGAATAAATAACCCACAATCGTTTATTACGATGTTTTCCTGCTGCTGAAGTTCGAGTTTAGCTTTCTGCTCATTATTGCGACCGTGAATAACTGCAGGAACTTGTAAATCGCCACTATATAATAATTTTTTAATTAAATTTGAACAACTTGTTGCTGGTCTACGACTGCACACGCTATGAAAATTTGAAGCCGTTAAAATTTTTCTTCTGTGCTCAAGCTGGCCGCTTCCCGATTGCAAAATAGTATCGCGCTCCAATTGAATACGTTCTGGCATGGTTTTTTCTAACTCCCCCAAAAATTTATTTTTCTCGCGTTCAAACTCATCAAACGGCATGTCCGGTTTTTGACAAAATTCTCCGTAATCACTATCACTATTTTTGACACCATATAATAGTCGCCGCCTAGCTGGAATCTGCTGTCTCGTTGTTTCCGAACGTGTTGATAATGCTGTACGTACCTTCCTTTGGCGATTTACTTCCAGCTTTTTAACGTATGAATTTGGACTTGTCGAAAACATCGATTTATGGAGTTCATAAGTGGTCTACGTGTATTAAACGCTACTACTGCGGCCGAACACCTTGCACTATACGACCCTCTCAAGGAATAATTTATCCTTTTTCCTCCAACAAATTTTGCAATTGTTGAGTTAAAATGTTCAACAACGTTACTATCAACATCTTGGATAAGAGATCTAGCGTTTTGGCCAATCACCTGTAAACATGTATTTATTCTGAAGTAAAATTCTTGGCATTGTTTAATTTCTCCCGAGTAATTTGTTTCTTCTAAATTTTTACGCTTGCAGAAGTAGTCGCCACATTGATCATGAAGTCCAAACACATGATTAAAAATGTTGTTAACATCGTCTCTCAATAGCGTAATTCCATTATCTTTGTGTTTATTGTGAGCAATAGCTCCAACAATCGCACTTCTCATCCTACGTATTGCTCTGTATTTATGTATAAAGCCCCACGAAATGAGCATAAAATAAATGCACTTTACAAAATTTTATAATTTAAAAAAAATTCAGCTCAGTCGACGCACAAAACTTACTCTTATCTCAGGGTACCTTCCTCGACACTTCTCAAAACGTGGCTCCACTAAATAGCTGGGATAATAACACAAAATAAAATTTCTTTTACAAAGCTGCCCAATTGCAGCCTCCAGGAAATCAAACAACTCGTAAATTTCAAAATTGCCAGAGAAACAATGAAATTTAATTTTAACACAAACAATTCAAATATAACAAAAACATTCCGCCAAAACGAAACAGACACACAAAAAAAATTTACTTACTAAATTAAAATTAAAACAAACAAACAACAAAAATAAAAACTCTATCAAGCCCTTGCTTAAATGTCTTTTAACCACCCCAATTAAATCCCCTTTAAATAATATGTTCAAAATTCGTCACTTATCTTGTTGGAAAAACCTTTTAACCTTCTCCTGTATATGTTTTATCCTTGAACTATAACCAAATCAAACTTCAGAGTCTTCAGCTCCAAAACGTAAACAAACACATCAAAATGGCGCACACACAACCTTACTTTCTTAAACTTCCAGATTTTAACTGGTGTGGAGTCGACGTTTGCTAATTTTCGACTGATTTTCTTCTGTCTGAATTTTCCATTTATAGGTGAGCTGCATTTGTTCATAATTTTGCTTGGTTTCCAAGGTGATATCAAACAATATGACGTCACACTCGTAACTTTGTTAATAATTCCATAATTCAATTGTTTTATCTCAATTTATAAAATCCTTTTATTGCCTTTATCTTCCTTATTTAATCTTGCATGTTCCTTCCAAATCTAGCATTGTATTCCTTTTTCTTTTTTTTTTAAATTCAAAATTGCCAGAAAACAATGAAATTTAATTTTAAACAGACAATTCAAATTTCGCCAAAAACGAAACGATGACACACAAAACAAATATTACTACTAATTAAAAATTAAAACAAACAAACAACAAAAATAAAAACTCTATCAAGCCCTTGCTTAAATGTCTTTTAACCACCCCAATTAAATCCCCTTTAAATAATATGTTCAAAATTCGTCACTTATCTTGTTGGAAAAACCTTTTAACCTTCTCCTGTATATGTTTTATCCTTGAACTATAACCAAATCAAACTTCAGAGTCTTCAGATCCAAAACGTAAACAAACACATCAAAATGGCGCACACACAACCTTACTTTCTTAAACTTCCAGATTTTAACTGGTGTGGAGTCGACGTTTGCTAATTTTCGACTGATTTTCTTCTGTCTGAATTTTCCATTTATAGGTGAGCTGCATTTGTTCATAATTTTGCTTGGTTTCCAAGGTGATATCAAACAATATGACGTCACACTCGTAACTTTGTTAATAATTCCATAATTCAATTGTTTTATCTCAATTTATAAAATCCTTTTATTGCCTTTATCTTCCTTATTTAATCTTGCATGTTCCTTCCAAATCTAGCATTGTATTCCTTGTAAAATTCCTCACATTTTGATATGTAATTTGTCCATCTTTCAAAAAAAATGATGTCAATTTCATTATTTTATTCTTAAATTTCTTTTCACTTAAACTTCATGCCCAATTTCCAATAATTGCATGTTGTTCAGCATAAAATTCTCCATCCTTCCATGTATTTAGCTCTGGTACCACTTTTCTTGTTAAATACAAATTTCACCCAAAATCACTTTGTCATCTTCAATTTTAATGGTCTTTTTTGTTTTAGACGAATCGAAACTTTTTAACACAACCCCACAGTTTATTTAGATACCCCCTTTTACAACTAGCTATATCCCCTTTTGAACCCCAATCCCATGGACTTGATAGACTGTACAAATTTTATTATCGACTATTGTTAAACAACTAAAAGTAAAACGTAAGGCACTAAACTTACTTATACAATTATACAGATTAAAACAATTATTACAAATTATACACACTTATTTGTCTTTCCTTTTTAGGCAGCTTTATATGGTCATAAGAAAAAGTGATATAAACTTTACCACATCTTTAAAAAGTTAAACGTAATCAAAACACGTTTGAGGTTTGTCTAAATAAGACAACCCTGAGATAATCGGAAGACATGAGCTATGATTAAAAATGAAATAAAATTTGTCACCGCAATTACTGGTAATTAAATATTCGTAAAAAGTATCCTTTTCTGATGTATTTATTCTAATACTCATCTACCCAAGCTTATATCATAGCATTTTCCCCCTTTGAAATTTTAATCTTAAAGATCCACAACGTATTGAGCTTTGATTACAAATTTCACCCAACTAAATATTTACAACTTACTAACTACTATGAACAACTATCCTAATATTTACAACTTTATCTTCTGTTTAAACATCCCCCTTATTCCTTTTTCCCTTTCTCTTCCCATCTATACTGCTTTTCCCTCATGTCTATTTGCCTTTATCCTCAACATTCCCTTTGTTACTAATCTTTACAAACTTAGTGCCTCAAATCTATTTCTTTATTAATGTTGCCTATTTATACTTTTATTATTTTGATAACTGATAACTTTATTCTCCTATTTCTTTTAATAACTCAATCCCCACCCTTATTTATTTATTTCCCACTTGTCATTTGACATATTAATACCTTTCACTCTACATCACTATTTAGTGTTTCATTATATAATTATACGACGATTTCCCACCCCTCTTTATTTTATTCGACGATTTATCTTATTATTAAACTTCAATAACATAACTCAGTTATCCTTCTTTACTTTTACCCTGCAACATCTTTTATTTCAACTTTCTACCATGACATTATTAACCTGTATTTCCTGTATCTTTCTTCAGTTCTTAATTTTCTAATAAAGGCAAATTTTCATTCCACACACAATCCAATTTCCATTCTTTGCTTTTCAACCCCATGTACTCTTTCTTTCCTGCTCTTTTTAATTTTACCACTTCTCTTACTCTGCTCCTCATAACTTCTTATTCCTATATTTTTAAATTATACCCTTCAACTAAAAAAAATTTTTTTTTTTACTTGTATTTAACTTATCCTAAATTAATTCTAGTTTAACTTTTTCTATTCTATTTGTGGTCTATCCACCTTATATTCATACAACATCTGTATGTGGAATTTACCTCTAATTCTATTCGTGTCTGGACACACCAGTTCATAAGTATCTCCAAATTTTTTGTTAATTCTAAACGGTCCCGAAAAAGGAGCTAACAATTTTTCCGTTATTCCCTCGTGTCTATTTGATACCCTTAACGCACGTAGTATCACCAAATCCCCTTGTTTAAACTCTACCTTATTCTTAATTTTCTCTTTTTCCTTCCTAATATACCTCTCATTTCTTTTATTCATTCTTTCCCGTACCTTTGCTAACCTTTCCTCAAATTTATCATCCCTGATTTCTTCTGTTATCCATGGCCTTTCTGGATTTTGTTTTTTTATAATAAAATTTGGTGTCTCTTCTGTTACCGTTGAAGGTGTTTCATTTATAAATTTCTCTACATTAGCTAGATACCTAGACCAATTGCAATGTCTATCATATAGCATTAATACCCTTAAGTATTTAATAACTTCTTGCACATATCTCTCAGCTATATTACCCTGTGGATGGCGTATACTACAATATTAAATTTTTATTCCCTGATCCTGAAAATGCCCTTTAAATCTCTGATTAGTATAGTACGTAGCATTATCTGCTAATATTCGTCTTGGTCTCCCTATTTCTTCTATAAATTTTTCTATGCAATTAATGGCCGTATCTGTATTACATTTTCTACATGGGTAGACTTTTGTAAACTTTGAGAAAACATCCACAACTACCATTAGATGTTTGTATCCTTGACTTCTAACTAAATTTGACACAAAATCAATAGCCACTAACTCTAAAGGTTGTTCCACCCTTACACTTTGAACATTGTTTCGGTTTATATGATTTTTATATTTTGTTAAATTGCATGTATGACATTTTACAACCAGCTCTTTTATAATTTGTAAGTCTTTACTATTATAATAATTTTCCCTCATTAATAGCCATAATTTCCTAACTCCCAAATGACCATACCTGTTATGAAATTCATTAGCCATTTCATACATGTGTTGTTTTGAAGTAACATACAACTCGGTATCATTCATTCTTTTAATAATCATCCCATCTTTTTGTTCATAACCCCTTATATTTATATTTTCCAGATTATTCCTTAGTTTATTTTTAATTTCCCTTATACATTCATCCTGCTCCTGAATTTCTATAATATACTCCCTAGCAAATATTCCATCCCTTTCATCTAATATATTTAAAGCCACTACTACCTCATTAACTTTCTGATTTCCTTCCATTAACTTCCTACTTAATCCATCTGCTACAATATTCTTTTTACCCGGTATATATTTGATTTTGAAATTGAATTCTTGGATCAACAAGGTCCATCTATAAATTCTGCTATTTGCAAACCTAGTTTTCATCATATGCTCTAAGGCAATATGATCTGTTTCAATAGTAAAACAATTTCCTGTCAAGTAATATTTTAATTTCATGATCGCGAAAACAATTGCGGCCATCTCCTTTTCACTAATCGTATAATTCCTTTCATGATTCTTTAAAGATCTTGATACAAATGTAATAGGCATTTCTTCCCCCTCTCTAACCTGTATTAATTCAGCAGCAATTGCTGTATCTGATGCATCCGTCCTCAATAGAAATGGTAGTTCGTAATTAGGGTGATACATCACAATATTTCTACAAAATTCTGCCTTTAAATCTATATACGCCTCCTCATGTTCCCTAGTCCATTTCCATTTAGATCCCTTTTTTAATAATTCATAAAATTTCATTGATCTTTTTGCTAAATTACTTACAAATTTCCTATAATAATTCAGGATTCCCAGAAAACCCCTTAACGTCCTCAAGTTTTTAGGTCTCGGATATTCTTCTATTTCTTTTAATCTCCCCTTATCTATAGTGATACCTTCTAAATTTATTCGGTATCCCAAAAATTTTACTTCCTTTTTAAAAAATTCACACTTATCCATATTTAATTTTAACCCATTTATACACATTTCTTTCAAAATTGTTTCTAAATGTTGATAATGATCTTCGATGTTATTACTAAAAATTAAAATATCATCCACATAATGGCAACAGAACTCATCAAACCTATTTAATATCTTTTGCATAGCCCGTACCAACGCTGCACATGATGTTGATAATCCAAAAGGTACCACCTTGAATTGATAAACATTCCCGTCTATACTGAATCCAGTATATTTCCTAGAGTTCTTTTCCAACGGAATGAGCCAAAACGAATTTTGAAGATCTAGTTTTGTAAATATTTTTTTATCCCCTAATTTACCTATTATTCCTTCTATCATTTGCGGAGATTCAAACTGAGGAACCGTTCTAGAATTTATTTGCCTAGCATCTAGACACAATCTTATGCTCCCATTTGTTTTTTTAACCACTACTATTGGATTAATGAAATGAGTCGTAGCCCTTTCTATAATATTCCTATTTAACATTGATTCAATCTCCTCTTTTACTTTTCCCAAATATCTATAAGGAACAGGATACGTCTTACAATTAAATGATTCTTCATTTACAACTTCTAATCTATGCTCGTATCCCCTAGCTAATCCTGGTTTCTCATTATCAACCAAATCCATATATCTTGAAATTATTCCTATAAATCTTTCCCTATATTTCTCTTCACAATTTAACATTACCTTTCTTCCCTCTATTATTACCTCATTATCCATCATCCCTTCTTCCTTCTCCACTATTTCATTTTAATATTTGTTTTCCCAATTTTCCCTATTTATCACAACATTTATATTTTTATTCATTAATATCTCTTCTTCCTTTTTATATTCTAAAAAGGAAATTTCAAAATCTTTCCCTACTAATATTCTTTTCTCTAAGTTTATTATCAAATCATTCACATCCAATATATTCATCCCTATTACTAACTCTATTGTCATATCTGGAACTATTAACATCTCCCCCTTTATACCCTTATTACCTAATAGAATTTCCTGACTCAACTGTTTATTTATAGTAGAAAATTTCTTATTATTTGCTGCAACTAGATTTATCTTTTTGATAGGGATAATATTATTCTTAAAATCTAAAATATTCTTATTTATTAATTCTTCACTAATCAAAGAAAATTCAGCCCCTGTGTCAATTAATGCTATTAATTCTATTTCATTTATCTTAACTTTTATACATGGTAAATTTTGAATAATCCTATTGCTAATTTTTATATTTGTATCATTACTAGGCCAATCTATATATTCTTTTGGATGCATATAATGATGCCCCATAATGATACCCTCTAATGAAAATTTTGGTTGTGGACCTCTGCCACCACCCCAATTCTGTCTGGATTGGCATTTTCCTCTATCATTACTGTATTAATCTTATATTCCCCTGTATTTCCTGGTTGTTTTCCCCCTCTTGCCTTCTCTGTTGATATCCTCTACTCCCCTGATAATTATTATTCTCTCCCCTTTTATTCTCATATCCATTGCTCTCACCCCTATTATTGCCATAATTATGTTGATAATTATTGTATTGATTTCTTTGCCCCCCATTATAACCTTGATTATTATCATTATCATTAGGTCTTTGTTGGCCAAACCTGCTATGATAATTATTATTTGCAGCTCCCCTATTAAATTGGTTATTCCAATTATTTATATTTGGGACATTGTTGTTAAATTGTTGCCCGTTACCCCTGTTAAAATTACTAAATGATTTGTTTCGATAGTTATTATTATTTGAATTACTATTGTAATTGTTATAATTACCCCTATTAAAATTGTTATTGTTTGAATTGTAGTTGTAATTACCCCTATTATTTATATTTGGTTGTATAAACCCTTCCTCAATATGGTCATAAGCTTTCACTATTTGTAAAAATTTATCAATGCTATTTATGTCATCAATTATTACCTTATCTGCTATTTCTTTTCCTAATTGTGTAGCTAATAATCTTATTATCGTCCTAATATCCTTAAGTTCGTCAAATTGTTGAAATAACATGACTTTATTTAACACAAATCTTTCCCTACTTATACCTTTTCTTTGATCATAACTTCCCCCATATAATCCTTTCTTCATCTCAGCCTGTTCTACCGCTCCCCAAAATGTTTTCAAAAATGCATCCTTGAATTCCTTCAAGTTTGTACAGTCTCCCTGTTTTATCTGATACCACATTCCTGCTTCTCCTTTCATGGAAGCTTTAATTATTCCCATTTCTATTGTATTTTCATAATGATATCCCATCATTCTTTTAACCCTATTTAAATAATTCTCTAATTCTGAAATAAATGCCTTTGGCTGATCATCCTTATCCCCACTAAATTTTGGCACTTCCCTTTCTATTGACCCTACATTAATCCAATTATTTCCCCCTGTACCCCCTTCATTTATCATATTACCTCTACCCACGTTCTCTGCCACTTGATCATACTTTTGTTTGAACTGTTGATAACATTCATCAAATTTATTCTCCACATCTTTATGTATGTGATTCAATCCTACCCCTATTCTGTCAAAAGTTTGTCCTCTAATGGTTTCCCATTCTTTTCCTATTGATACTCTTATTTGTTCCCTTTCTTCTTGCGCCATCTCACATTTCTTATTTATCCTTCCAATTTCTGAACTACATTCTTGTATACCCTCTTCTACCGTTGTAACCCTTTCACTTAATATTGTATTAACCTGTTCCAATTTTTCACCCATGACCTGATTATTTATTTTTATCCTATGCTCAAAATTTTCCCACCTTTCCTTTTCATGTTTATCCCTCTTCTCACTTTCTAATCTTAATTCCTGTCTAATTTCCTTTTTAAGTTCCTGATTATCCCTATCATTTCATATAACATATGTAAGTCCATTTCTAGCCTTTTCTCTCCCCCCTCTGTCGTAGTTTCTTTACTGACTTCTTTAACCCCTACTGATCCTTGTTCTACCTCCTCAACGTTTCCTACTTCTACAGTCGTACCTTCCACTGTAAATCCTATCATTGCTAATTGTTCTACTTCTTCCTGTCCAGTATCCCCCTTATTCCTATCTTTACTCGTTTGCCTAGTCAATCTCTTTTCCCTGTTATCTGCCATTTCTGTTCAATAATTAACTCTACCCCAGCTAAATCGAGGCCCCACGTTGGGCGCCAATAAATGCTCTGTATTTATGTATAAAGCCCCACGAAATGAGCATAAAATAAATGCACCTTACAAAATTTTATAATTTAAAAAAAATTCAGCTCAGTCGACGCACAAAACTTACTCTTATCTCAGGGTACCTTCCTCGACACTTCTCAAAACGTGGCTCCACTAAATAGCTGGGATAATAACACAAAATAAAATTTCTTTTACAAAGCTGCCCAATTGCAGCCTCCAGGAAATCAAACAACTCGTAAATTTCAAAATTGCCAGAGAAACAATGAAATTTAATTTTAACACAAACAATTCAAATATAACAAAAACATTCCGCCAAAACGAAACAGACACACAAAAAAAATTTACTTACTAAATTAAAATTAAAACAAACAAACAACAAAAATAAAAACTCTATCAAGCCCTTGCTTAAATGTCTTTTAACTACCCCAATTAAATCCCCTTTAAATAATATGTTCAAAATTCGTCACTTATCTTGTTGGAAAAACCTTTTAACCTTCTCCTGTATATGTTTTATCCTTGAACTATAACCAAATCAAACTTCAGAGTCTTCAGATCCAAAACGTAAACAAACACATCAAAATGGCGCACACACAACCTTACTTTCTTAAACTTCCAGATTTTAACTGGTGTGGAGTCGACGTTTGCTAATTTTCGACTGATTTTCTTCTGTCTGAATTTTCCATTTATAGGTGAGCTGCATTTGTTCATAATTTTGCTTGGTTTCCAAGGTGATATCAAACAATATGACGTCACACTCGTAACTTTGTTAATAATTCCATAATTCAATTGTTTTATCTCAATTTATAAAATCCTTTTATTGCCTTTATCTTCCTTATTTAATCTTGCATGTTCCTTCCAAATCTAGCATTGTATTCCTTTTTTTTTGTTTTTTTTTAAATTAAAAATTGCCAGAAAACAATGAAATTTAATTTTAAACAGACAATTCAAATTTCGCCAAAAACGAAACGATGACACACAAAACAAATATTACTACTAATTAAAAATTAAAACAAACAAACAACAAAAATAAAAACTCTATCAAGCCCTTGCTTAAATGTCTTTTAACCACCCCAATTAAATCCCCTTTAAATAATATGTTCAAAATTCGTCACTTATCTTGTTGGAAAAACCTTTTAACCTTCTCCTGTATATGTTTTATCCTTGAACTATAACCAAATCAAACTTCAGAGTCTTCAGATCCAAAACGTAAACAAACACATCAAAATGGCGCACACACAACCTTACTTTCTTAAACTTCCAGATTTTAACTGGTGTGGAGTCGACGTTTGCTAATTTTCGACTGATTTTCTTCTGTCTGAATTTTCCATTTATAGGTGAGCTGCATTTGTTCATAATTTTGCTTGGTTTCCAAGGTGATATCAAACAATATGACGTCACACTCGTAACTTTGTTAATAATTCCATAATTCAATTGTTTTATCTCAATTTATAAAATCCTTTTATTGCCTTTATCTTCCTTATGTAATCTTGCATGTTCCTTCCAAATCTAGCATTGTATTCCTTGTAAAATTCCTCACATTTTGATATGTAATTTGTCCATCTTTCAAAAAAAATGATGTCAATTTCATTATTTTATTCTTAAATTTCTTTTCACTTAAACTTCATGCCCAATTTCCAATAATTGCATGTTGTTCAGCATAAAATTCTCCATCCTTCCATGTATTTAGCTCTGGTACCACTTTTCTTGTTAAATACAAATTTCACCCAAAATCACTTTGTCATCTTCAATTTTAATGGTCTTTTTTGTTTTAGACGAATCGAAACTTTTTAACACAACCCCACAGTTTATTTAGATACCCCCTTTTACAACTAGCTATATCCCCTTTTGAACCCCAATCCCATGGACTTGATAGACTGTACAAATTTTATTATCGACTATTGTTAAACAACTAAAAGTAAAACGTAAGGCACTAAACTTACTTATACAATTATACAGATTAAAACAATTATTACAAATTATACACACTTATTTGTCTTTCCTTTTTAGGCAGCTTTATATGGTCATAAGAAAAAGTGATATAAACTTTACCACATCTTTAAAAAGTTAAACGTAATCAAAACACGTTTGAGGTTTGTCTAAATAAGACAACCCTGAGATAATCGGAAGACATGAGCTATGATTAAAAATGAAATAAAATTTGTCACCGCACTTACTGGTAATTAAATATTCGTAAAAAGTATCCTTTTCTGATATATTTATTCTAATACTCATCTACCCAAGCTTATATCATAGCAGTATATTACTTTTGAGTAATTTCCGTAATTTTAATGGAAATCTGGTATCGATACATAATGCCTGAAGTTTATTACAAAAATTGCGCAGTAAATGATTTCTGCATTCCACTTTCTCTACTGTTACATTGTCGTAAGGTCTGGCTTCTAGAATCCGTTTGTAAGTGCTACTATCACCATCCGCTATCAATTTTGAATACTTCATTCCGTACATAAATTCGCTATTTTTGAAACCATCTACCAAAATATCTGATTCCATACTGGTGGAGCTACCTTGAAAATTTTTGTAACAGTTATGGACAGGGGGTTCTATATTATCGTTCTGATATTTTTGACAAATGGAACAGTATTTGTTTCTCACGCCAATGAATATTACCTGGCCAAAACGCTGGCCTACTATAGCTGCTACTCCAGATAATGCACTATAGTTCTTTTTGTAAGAACGCTTGGACCAACAACCATCCGCAACAACAGTAATAAGAGGAATTCCGTTTTCGTCAACACTTCCTAATTGCTACTGCGTGTTCTGCCTCTTGGCGCGCTGCGATTTCCATATTTTGGAGTGCTGCTTTTTCCAAACCCTTGCTTACTGCATTATGATATTTCGCATAGGTTCTTGTGGTCATGTAGGGTATATTCATGGAGGCAAACATTTCTTCAGAGTTTGAAAATCCCATTCCAACACTCATGGCACCAGACACCGCTGCTGTATTGATGTCAATTTGGGACTCTTCTCTTTTATTTAATTCTAATTGAAAATATTCTAAACACATGCTACACTTAAATCGTAATGTTGAGGATAGTCCTGTCCTAACTTCTCTTACGAATTCTAAATTCCCAAAGGTACATCCAAATTGTTCCCCGTGTGAATTTAGTCCATATATTTGCCGGAGCATGTAAGCGATATCTACTATTCGTCGCCCAGCAATACATTCTGAACTCGTTTTCTGAAAAGTAACAATAATGATAATAGTAGGTATATTACTTCAAGTCAGTAAAGCCACTTTCTTGACTTAGTATGTATACTATTTTTTTCAGAAACCGTTTAATTTTGATCAGCATCTAAAATCACAAATAGCTCAAAATATTTTACTTTTTTGGTTAGAATCCTGTTAACGGACTACGTATCCATGGTGACAACAATAGAGTATAGTAAAGTATTTCCCTGGCTAGTCAGAAAAATATTTTACGCGACTGTTTTTGGAAAGTTCTAGTTTCCCTAGTAAAATTAGTAACTTAACGACTACTTTACTTATCGGTTTCTGAAAAAAATTCTTTTTTGATTAATTTTGAGCAGTACATACTTTCTCTGGAGTTTCGGATCTAAAAGTGTTGGCGGGGTTGAAAATCTCATTTGATTCACACCCATGTTGAAGCTGCAGATTTTCGCACAGTTCAGAATTGATTAAGGCACCTGAAGTAGTACTAGGCTTATCTTGCAGAGAAACCTTACAAGCTAAAATATTTTGAAATAGTCAATCGAATGGCGCTGTATTATTTTTAATTAGTACTTACGTGACCTGAATTGTTTAAAATTTTTAAGATACCCTTTATGTTTTCTTCGAAACACGTTATTCACTTTTCTTTTTGCCGTATTTTTAGTTCCCATATTATTGAGGACTTTATAACACACTTTCAAGCACAAAAATTATTTTTCACACAAACACAAAAACAACAGTAGAGAAGCAAAATCGCTAAAAATCTTGTGATTTTTTGATAGCAAAGTATACCTACTGGTAAGGTCTGTTTCATAGAGAATAATGCTGGAAAGTGGCAAATATTTTTCGGTCATCTTTTGGACTGCGCATTTTTATAATAGTTACTCAATAGTTTTGCATTTTACAACATTGTTAAAAATGCGCCCAGCGCACATCCGCAAAACCAGCATTACTATTATAATAACAAGATTATAACGAAAGGTTGTAAACACTTCCAAAACTACAAGCCGCTAGGATTCCGACAAACATCTAAGTAAGTAAGTGCTTATATAATAGTCTGTAATCTTCTTAGTTCATTTACGAAAACAATTTGCAA
Organism: Hemicrepidius hirtus; assembly: GCA_963082805.1. Classification (NCBI taxonomy): domain Eukaryota; kingdom Metazoa; phylum Arthropoda; class Insecta; order Coleoptera; family Elateridae; genus Hemicrepidius; species Hemicrepidius hirtus. The sequence continues at coordinate 28,837,398 of OY720161.1, read as the reverse complement.
ACGCAGGTTCCTGATACCCCAAGAGAAAATATTTTCCTAAAGAAAAAACGAACATGATGGTATACCTGTCACCTGCCCAACAATAAAGATAAAGTACGCACACTAGACTAAAAATTGAAAGAATAATTCCATAGACCGTCGGCGTCTCGGCGTCGGCGTCGGTCTAGAAAGTACCAGTATTGAATATTTGTTTTAACATCTATGCGTTTTGCTGACTATTCCTCATGAGTCATGAGTCGTCTGTCAAAAAGGAGTGACTAATGAAGTAATGAAGATCAAGATCAGGACATTTCTCCACCAATTAAAAAGAATTATATTAGTCGCATAGGTACAAACAACATTCGTGATAGCACCCCAAAAATAATCGAATATTCTTTGACAACTTATGGTATTACATATGATTTTAATCATAGCCCACAGCAAACTTTGCACACGAATTGATCTAATAAATCCTTTGAACTCAATGTCAACCTGAGTTTTGCGTGTACCTAGTATTTGAACAGAGAATATGAAGTGCATAAGAAAAAAACAATAAAATATAATAATATGTATAAACATCTTACCGCCCTTATTTGCACTTTCATGTTTCTATTATAAATCAAGTCTGTACATTAAAAAAGTTGTTTTTGTTGTTTAATAAAAATAAAACAAGAATTTTGGAGAAGAAGAAAAATATTTATATTAATACAGTCCATTACTATTATTATTATTGATACCAAACATAATGTATTAATATAAATATTTTTCTTCTTCTCAAAATTCTTGTTTATTTTATTAAACAACAAAAAACTTTTTTAATGTACAGACTTGATTTATAATAGAAACATGAAAGTGCAAATAAGGGCGGTAACACACTAAAATATTTTTTCCGACGAAATTCATTCACCGAATCGTACCTTCAGTTGTAAAATTTCTAGCGTTTGAACTTTTTTCCTAACAGTGTAGTATCCCCATAAATAAACGAAATTATCCATCCAGGTAGTTTTTTTCTACGATTATTTTGCTTCACGACAATCGACCCTTTTACTCAGAACTTTTAGCGCTCTCTTCACGTTTTCTAGTCACGTGGGTACAGAAGGCTCTTAATGTTGAATTTTATGCATTTTTATTATTTTTCATTGTTGATAACTTTATTCTCCTATTCAATAAATTAATACCAACCCTCATTTACTTATTTCCCCTTGTCACTTGACATACTATATAACTCATATTATTCATATCACTCTATTTAGTGTTTTATTCGACGATTTCCCCCCCTCATTATTATATTCGACGCTTTATTTCCATATTATTATTCAATATTCAGAACTTAGTTATCCTTCGTTACTTTAATTATTCCTTCTACTTGCAACATTTTTTATTTTCAACTTTTACTATCACATTATTTGTATCAAGCTGTATTTGCTATTTCTTCCTATCCTGATAAAAGCAAATTTACTTCCCCACATACAATTTCTTTCCCCATTTCACACTTTTCCAACCTTATTTACGCTTATTCTTTTCCTAGTCTTTTAATAAGATTTATTTTAAATTTAGCAATATTGTTATTCTTAATTGGCATTTATGTAAAATATGTCGTTTAATTTGAATACATTGTATTCGCTAAAATATTTTTCATCAGGTTTTTTGATTTAATTCATGAATCACAACTAGAGTTGCATTTTTTGAAAAAAAATTACTTCTGAGGAATTCACATAAACTATGTATTTTCGCGTAAAATATATATAATATTTAAAACTTGCTGTTGGCTCCTTTATCATTTTCATTTTCACCGAATATTTAATATTTTTAATTCAAAATTTTCTGAGCACATTTTCATACTCGTAGCAAAAATGCAATTTAATATTAGAGAACTATTTAAAATCAAAATTAGCTATATAAGTTGGAATTAATGCAATAATTGAAATACGACGATGTAGAGCTTTTTGCCAAAAAGTGTTTCTAGTTCTTACAGACTTGACATGCTTAGATCCAGACATAATTTACACGAAATCAAAGCCCATTTTGAAAAGTTTAATACGATTTAATAATCATATAACATTTCAAAATGATAAACGGCATCTTCACCAATATGCTCAATTTGAAATGCTACACAACATACCATACCAACATTTTAAAATGCAAATCTGCACTCCATCAAAATGTCACGTTATAAATTGTGACTGGTCTGGATTTAAACAAGTCAATAGTTTAACATAATTATATTTAAGCAAAGTTTACATATTGAACAAATACACCATCAAGGTGAGCTTACACAACTGTTGCTAGTAGCGCCAAGTAAACCATGATTGGTCGAAGGGGTGTTCTGTAGTCTTCCGAGTTCTGATTAAAGATGACACCGGTCAAGTCTGTCTTGCTGGAGTTATGCTGAGTCTTCTGATGTAGAGTTTGGGCCCCAAAGGGCCCAACCAGTTAGACTTGGAATTAAAGCTGGGTCGAAGAGTCTAGTTGCTGGCCGCTTGCTGAGTGTAACTAACACTGAATCGAATGGAGAAACGTTGTGCTTTTATACTAATTTCTGTCTCCATATTTGGTCATGACCTTCGGGCACACGTGCATCACCAGGTCTCTCATGAAACCTGATATGCTGACTCATCAGTATTGCAACATCTTATGCAAATATGATGTCAACCTGACACGTGATACTAGCATGCTTAGCGCGTGATACTTGCATGTTGGACAAACATTGATTTTACTTAAGTAACTACATTGGTCATAGCGTTTGCTACTGAATACTGAGTATACAAACACGAGGTTGATTGCAAACATATGATTCAAAGATAAAATCTTAAAAATATAAAATTATAAACCTCCTGTTTACACTAAAAGAATAACTCTTTATTTATTAGTTCTGACCCAGAGAAAAAAAATAATTTTCTTCAAGTCATAATTTTCCTACAGAGTGTTTTAACTAGTCAAAATATTAGCTAGCTAGAGTAAAAGATTCATATAAAGGGAAATTGGCATAAGAATTACGCTACTGTTATAAGATATACGTTCCAAAACTTTCGTAGGTTCTTTTTGGAACTTTAAAAATTTACTTTGCTTTGTATATATTTTAATATAAATATCTACTTACCATAATTATTAAGCTTATACAGGAGAACACTTGCTACGCACAGGCTTCAAGTAACTTCATCAGCACATGTGCACAAAACTGCACTTTGTTGAAATTTCATTGAAGGTCGTGCGCTAAAGCAAGATCCATACGGTTTAGTGGCATAATTCGAACCTTCCTTTACAGTCGACACTAAATTTCTTATGTTTTAAGTTTTTTTTTTAATTTTTTTAAAAGTAATTTTAGCTTATCCTGAAAACTAAGAAAAAGGCTGTACAAAAGAAAAGACAAACAAAATGCAAACTGGTTCCTTTCACAACAAAATTTATTGTTTTAAGACAAACATGATTAAAACAAAATATCAATGCAACATAATGAAATATTAATGATAACACTACGAGATTACAACGAAACGGGGTTCTCAGCTCCCTTCGGGACCGAGTTGCGACAGGATCTCCTCCAGTATAATATCATCAGATAGTACTGGAGGAGAGCTCGGCCCCGCTTCTGGAGAAAAGGGCGACAACACGGCGGAAGGTGCATTGGGCTGCGGAGCTGCTGCGGGCGGCACATGTAAATCCACCGGCAGGCCCTCCGATGGTGTATCGACATCGGGGTACGGGTAAAAGAGGTCAAGCCTCGTAAACCCGACCCCCATGTCGTACACCATCACAGTCACGAAGTCTTCAGGCACGTTTATGCCATACAGCTGGAAGCTGCCGAGCCTTCCAACGATGAAGATGCGTCCGGGCCCTAGCTCCGTCTGGACCCCCGATATGATAATGGTCAGGGGGTAACCCTCCCTCCTGGAGCCTGAACCCCTAGAAGATTTCTGAAAAAAAATGAAAAAAAGGGGGGGTAGATACATCTTAACAAATTAAATGAAAATTCTTTTCAAAATTATACTTACGAACTGCTGGGAGCAGGCTGGGGTCGATGGGTGACGCCGTGTGTGTTAACACTTGAACCGCTTCAAAATTCATTATTGTAAATTGTTTGTAGAGGGCTGAACAATTGTAAACAAATGACTCCTCCAGGGAAGACCAATTTGTTTTATATGATAAATGTGCAAATTCAGCAAAAGATAAAAAATCCCTCTTACGCCTACGAAATAAGCAGTACCTTTTTTTCAATTTCCAGTAATTATTTAACTTATAATGACAAATTTGAATACCTTAATTGGTCATAAAGCGAATCTTTAAGTTTTGAACATTATAGCCAATTTTGAAATAATATTTAGTTTGAAAATTTTTAAGTTTACTTACCTTTTCAAATATTTAAAAATATTCATAATGTACACCATGCCACCTGTATAACACATAATGAACTTATGTTTTAACATATATAATGCAACTTAGAATTAACAGTGTACCTACTACACTTACTTACGTTTACGCCCCCTGTTGGCACATGTTAAGCTATTCCTAGCTTATCACTATCACTATTAAAGATACCGCGTCGGTTAATCATATACATGGTGACCAACAATAGCAATGTACAGTATGTGTATACAATACATTATAAATTAGAATTTGAACTATACAGAGCGCGCATAAAGTTTGGAATAATGGAAATAATTCTTTTCCCGGCAAATTTAAAGAAAAACGGTTTGACACGTCAAATTGATTTATTTTAAGAGAAACATTTTGAGATAATTTTCATTTTTCTACCGCTTTCCGGTTTCAAGCAGTGACGTCATCGATATTTTTTTTAAATGGCAACCCCCCATTGTTTTGGCAGATAATAATATACAATATTGGATAGATAATGAAATTCTGAATTCAAAAATATCAACATTTATGGTATTCAGACTGATTAATTTTTGAATGTAATGAGTGATTTCTAAAATAAGTTTATTTTTCCAAAAAAACAATTTTTTTGCGAGGAAATGGTAGGTACTGATTCCTGTTACAAAAAGTGAGTTCCAGTATGGATAAGAACCATACCAACATCGTTTCTTCAAAAAAGTAGTTGGTTAGTAAAATAAACTTATTTTAGAAATCACTTATTTGATTACATTCAAAAATTAATACCTCTGAAACAATCAGTCCGAATGTCATAAATGTTGATATTTTTGAATTCAGAATTTCATTATCTATCCAAATCTGCCAAAACAATAGGGGGTTGCCACTTAAAAAAAATCGATAACGTCACTGCTTGAAACCGGAAAGCGGTAGAAAAATGAAAATTATCTCAAAATATTTCTTTTAAAATAAATTTTCTTTCTTTTTTTCTTTAAATTTGCCGGGAAAACAATTATTCCCATTATTCCAAACTTTATGCGCGCACTGTATATCAAAACACCTACTTCTAACCAATATATTTTATGTATAACCATTTACTCTGTTTTTGCACAATTAATGTTTGTGTATTTACATATTATGTTAGCATACAGTGAAGTCCATTTATTATGCAATATAGGCATGTTGCAAGTTAATTGGTGTACGCACTTTACCATTGGAATATAGGCAACCCATTACACAGTTAGCTAGTTTTTTTTTTATCTAACCATCTATGATCTAACCGAAATCAGCAACACATGAAAGTTTAACCTCAAAATAGAACATGTTCTTAGTTAAAAAAAATTTAATAGGAAAAAAAACAATAATAATAATACATTCCTGACAATTGAAAATTTAAATTCATCAGTAGGCAGGGGCAAGAGTGGTTAGCAGTGTATAATGGGTTGCCTATATTCCAATGGTAAAGTGCGTACACCAATTAACTTGCAACATGCCTATATTGCATAATAAATGGACTTCACTGTATATCTCTTAAACCTCTCTATTATTATAATAACCTACTGAACTTATTGTAGCATATTCATATGTATTTTGAACTATTGCTTGTATCCATTCATGGTGAGTGTTGCGGATGTGATTCAATCACTTCGTGACGTAACATGGCTCCTTTCGCGATCATAAATTCTCGCTTGATTAAGAGGGGGAGAAATGTCACGAAGTGTTTGAAATACTTATTAAGGTAGAAAGAATGATTGTTGTAATTGTCTAAGTAAAACATGTAAATTCAATGTTTGTTCAACATATTCTTGTTACATCTAAGTATAGATTATTCTCGGACACAATTGTGCAAATCTGTTTACTCAACTTATCAAGGTTTCTTATGAAATCTGGTGATCCACGTGCAGTCAGGGTCATGTTCCTTATATGGACATGCAAATTAGTATAAAAGCACAACATATTTCCATTCGAATCAGTGTGTTCAAGCCAGAAGTAAAAAAAACACTCCATCAACTAGTACTCCAAGCCAGGCCTGGCCAGGGTACAAATCCTACCCAGAAGATCGAAGACTACAGAACAAGACTTGGTCCAATTGGTGCTTCTAGTTATTCTTATGTAAGCTCACCTTGATGGTGCATTTGTTCATTATTGTAAACCTTAATCTAAATATAGTTATATTAATTGAATGATGTGTTTAAATCCAGACTAGTCACAATTTATAACGTGACAATATCATACAGCGTTTAGAAGATGTAGATGGTAGTACCGGAATCTGTTCAACATTTTGAGGTCGTTCCGATATTATGTAGCAGATTCTCTCCGCAATTCTCCTCACCAAACGTTTGTTCTGTAATCTTCGAATGGCATTAGGCTTTATCAGTTCGCGTCCAGCTTCTAGTAAAAACATCCTCCTGTATTTGGCACATTCTTTCAGCAGCTCTGGATGTTTGGTTGTCCAAATTATATATACATTTAGCATTGCAATGTCTAACATATTTTGAAATAATACAAAAGGCCATCTTTTGGTGCCCCTTTTTACTGAATATTCATTCACCATCTTATCCATAGTGTCTACTGATCCTTTGGTTCTGTTATAGTGTTCTACGATATCCGGCTTGAAATTCTGGTCTTCATTTCCCACTTTGTCGTCGTGATGCTCACTACTCAACACTATTACCGAATTACGTTTTTTAGATACGTAAGAAGCTAGTGTTATATTTTCCTGGAAAGCAAAAATAGAAGACTTTTCTGGTCGGTTTCGGTTAGGCAACAGTATCGGTGGAATCTCGCGTTTGTTTTGCTTCAGTGTGCCACATAATGTAAGGCCACGAGGATGAAGTTCATTAGCAAATGGTATGCTAGTGAAAAAATTGTCGGTGGTAATACCGTACCCTCTACCAAGACAAGAAACCATGTCAAGTACAACACGCATACCCTGTTGTTTTCCAAGTTGATCATTAATTTTCCCCAAATAGACTTGCAAATTCATTGCATACGTGCTTTCTACATCAACAAGGGCCCATATCTTTATGCCATATTTGGGGGGTTTAGATTTCATGTAAATTCTGAATGGGCATTTGCCCCTGAATGAAAGAAGTTGCTCGTCTACTGTTAGATGCAAGTTTGGATTATAACTATCTTTACAGTTACTCACAAAAATGTCGAAAACGTCTCGAGTTGCTGCAAGTTTGTCTGTGCGTCGACGTTCTGCTGCAGTTTCCAAATCGTCATACCTCATAAACGAGAGTAGCTCCTTGAATCTATCACCAGACAGAGCAGCCGGAAATATTGGCCGAGAATATAAAGGGTTTTTATCCCAAAAGAATGTCTGTGGTTCTCTTTTTGCTTTCAGAGCTCCCATTGTAATCAAAATACCCATTACAGCATACATTTCATCGCGATCTGTTGATATCCAGATCTTTTGCTTTTCGGGTTTCTTTCTATTGTATTCCTGGTAAAATTGTTCTGCTTTTTGATTGGTACACCTAACCATAATATCTACAATCTCGGTACACACAAACAATTTGAGACAGTCAAAAATGTTTGCAACACTTTGAGATTTTGCATTCAGGCCAGGTTTCGTAGTTATTATATTCTGAATTTTACGAGAATGTCAATAGAAGATTGAATGCTTGTATCCAGGATGGATGAAGTCATTTCGAACATTTATTGTAAATTGAGCAACTTTACATGTACTTTTTGATAATAAAAATATGTTGTTACTGTCGCAAATTTTGTTCACCCTGTATCTTCAAAACAAAGGGGTTTTTCAGAAATCGTCATAAGACAAAATATTCTTAGAATAGGCCGAGGAATAACCCCTTGAATTTTTGCCGCATGTTTACCTAACACCCTGTATATTGTGAAAAGTAGTGGGCCTAATACGGTGCCTTGCGGAACCCCACACTGTACGAACGTTTCTGTGCTGATTTCATCTGCAATTTTTACATATTGGGGTCTATTCTGGAGGTAGGACTTAAGGAGTTTATTGGCCTTACCGCGTATGCCGATCCTCAGTAGTGTTTCTATGAGTTGATTGTGGTTGACAGTATCAAACGCTTTGGCTAAGTCGACGAATATTGTAACGTTCCCCCTTGAACGTACAGTATTTATTTTTGCACTAGGGTAGCTTAGCGGGAAAATCCAGGGTCCTTTATAAAAGGGGTTAAATAAATACCTGGAGATAAACCTTATGAACAATTTATTCGGAATTATTATTAAATATTTACAATTTATGTACATCAAAATAAAACATGGATAATGTAATTATAAAATTCAAATCAAGACAGAATATAAATAAAATATTAATAAGTTAATATTTCCGGGTGTGAAACGGACTTTAATAAAGTTCAGTGCGCACCTTGCTCTTAAGGAGATTGGCGCAGGTTGAACGACGCGTAATGGCCACGAAGGATTTTCAATGGCGAAACGGGTATAGTGGAATCAAATGTAAAATAAAGTGATATGGGGGCTTCGGCCCCTTCAGGAGTCTTCTGGTAAAACGGGTAAGTGATATCAAAGATGATTTTAATACGGAATTTAATTCCAGTGAGAACAAAGAATTTCTGTCGGGAATGTGCAGAATAATCTGGTAAGCAATCAGTTTACTGTAAAAATTGAATTGCTTATGCAAATAAAACAATTGAGTGTCGTTCGACGATTGATTCTGGTAGTGGATAAATTCCCGTGATCTCAGGGATGTACAAAACACTGGTATGTAATTAACTTTATACAGGATATTAACTAGCAAAACAATTGATTGTTTAATTCACTAGTTTTAAGTAGTAATAGGATGACAAAAGCAGAGCTACGTTTGCACGTGATCTTACTACTGACATCAAACTAATACAAAAAGCTAATGATATACCAGAATGCAACGTTTAGCACATGCACGTCTGGATAATTAGTTTGAATAAGTAAAGTGCTATGTTACGATCCTAGGATCATACACATGCAACGTTTACAAATTCTCGGAGAGACAAGGCGGGTTATAATTAAACAATCCATCGATCAGGAAATTAAATAAAATTGAAATATACCAGCTATCGTTTGTACACCACAGATCACTGTAATTATTAGCCACTACTCGGTTTGCTTTAAGAGCTGAAAATATTCAGGTCAATTTTTAATCTGGGTCTCGGAATGAATCGAACTTTAAAACGGGTTGAACGGAGTCAAATTATTTAGACAAGTTCTAAATAATTCTCGGCAACTAAGTCAAATTGATTTCGGAAAATAATTGACTATAAAAGTGTCGGAAATAAGTACAGTAATCTCCTTTAAAATGAGCTGCGCTCTGAATTTATAGGAGAGCTCTAGGCTCCCCACTCGGGACGAAACTGGGCGGATTAAAACTAGGTCCTGGCGGGAGTATCGGAGAGATTCGGAGTTAAACGAGGACGACTGACCTCAGCAAATACAGAAGCCATTAAACTGCTTCTTAAATATTTGCTACTGGTCAGACGCCTCGTTACATTCCTCCCTTCCCGGGGGAAAAAAAAATAAACGGGTTAATAACAAAAATGAAAAACAAACGGGACGGTTAGTAAACGGTATGTACACAAAATAAATCAAACAGGTAAATAAAGAAATAAAATAAATCAAACAAATATATACAAATTGCAGGTCCGATGGTGACGTCTAGGCGGAGGGCTCATCACCATGGCGGTTGGGCTAGGATCAGGCGGGCGGACAGGCTGGTGGCTTAACCTGGTAAGCTGGTTCCTCCGACGGACCGGCTGGTGTTCCAGGAGAACCCGGATTTTCTGGTGTCCTGGCTGGTATTTCAGGCGGAGCGGCGGTGATCTCCGGCGGACAGGCTGTTTCCTCCGGCGGCTATACTGGCGGTTTCGGCGGTCGGACAGTTTACCCCGATCGGTAGGCTTGCTACTTCGGCGGCGATCTGGGGAATCTATAAAAGATTTTGTGACAAAAGATACCTGAATTGTCAGCGGCGGTGTGGACGGAAAATCCTGGATCGGCATCGGCACCACAGGAGCTACGGCTGGGCTCTCCAAAGGCTCCATCCCGGACGTACAGAAGCTGGCAGCAGGAAGTTCCTCGGAAACGGGAAACGGAAGGTGGAATTCTTCCTGCTCCATGGCTATGCACGTTGAAGGATATGAAGTCGATGGAGGCTCTCGGAGGTCCTGGACACGGTCTACGGTTGGCGGTGACAGGTAATTTTCGGTACTCTTCGGCGGACACAACTTTTGAACATAATTTTCTGGTTTTTCAGGTTCCGGTTCGGACTGCCATGTACCTGGATCCGGACAGATTTCTTCTACCAGGGACTGTAACACAGCGACCTTACCTGGAGAGGTCAATTCAATGGCTGGATCTACGTCGGGACCTGGAGCTGTCATATCTGGGGCACGGATTTTCTGGTCGGAACCTGGAGTCGGCAACGGTGTCGTGGGTGTGGAGATGATCGAACGCGATGGAGCCTCGGGAATTTCGGTGGTGGCAACCATCACTTGAGGTCCTTCTTCACACCTGGACTTCGGGTTTTCCTCGGCGGTGACTGGTTTATCCGGCTGGACAGGTAGTAGCCGAGGACGGGCGGCTGTTGTTCCATTTTGGATTCGGACGGGCATGTAGGACAGTCGGAAGTAGCTCTCAAAGTCGGACCAGGTATGCCAATCGAATTTATTATTACGGTACCAGTCTAAACCTTTCCCTTCCAACAGTAACGGCAGGACGGGTAGAAGAGCGTCTGGTGGGAACTGGTAGTGCTGGATAATTTCTTGTAGTCTTACCAGGAAGGGGGCAGGATCACCCTCTCCGTTGAATCGGACACCCCATTGTTGGACGACGTCACATACCAGCGGTACAAGCGGATTTCTGGGTGGTGCGGTCCATGGGTCTGTCCTCACAGCATCGTAGTACTGCATGTCGACGGCTTCCTGTTTGTAAACAACAGAAGAAATTATATCTGGATACCTGGAATACATTGGCATGATGTCGGCTACTGTAAACTGTACAAACTAAACATGTCAAACTCTGTAAAAAAATAAAAATTATGCATGATACGGGTTTAATTTAAAAGGTTTCTCTCCAGTTGTGGGAATACGGAAAATTATTTACAAAGGAAAATGCCTAGTATCGGGCGCCCTGTACTTAATTGGGGAATGTCAAACCTGCTCGGGGGCCATGTAACGTTCCCCCTTGAACGTACAGTATTTATTTTTGCACTAGGGTAGCTTAGCGGGAAAATCCAGGGTCCTTTATAAAAGGGGTTAAATAAATACCTGGAGATAAACCTTATGAACAATTTATTCGGAATTATTATTAAATATTTACAATTTATGTACATCAAAATAAAACATGGATAATGTAATTATAAAATTCAAATCAAGACAGAATATAAATAAAATATTAATAAGTTAATATTTCCGGGTGTGAAACGGACTTTAATAAAGTTCAGTGCGCACCTTGCTCTTAAGGAGATTGGCGCAGGTTGAACGACGCGTAATGGCCACGAAGGATTTTCAATGGCGAAACGGGTATAGTGGAATCAAATGTAAAATAAAGTGATATGGGGGCTTCGGCCCCTTCAGGAGTCTTCTGGTAAAACGGGTAAGTGATATCAAAGATGATTTTAATACGGAATTTAATTCCAGTGAGAACAAAGAATTTCTGTCGGGAATGTGCAGAATAATCTGGTAAGCAATCAGTTTACTGTAAAAATTGAATTGCTTATGCAAATAAAACAATTGAGTGTCGTTCGACGATTGATTCTGGTAGTGGATAAATTCCCGTGATCTCAGGGATGTACAAAACACTGGTATGTAATTAACTTTATACAGGATATTAACTAGCAAAACAATTGATTGTTTAATTCACTAGTTTTAAGTAGTAATAGGATGACAAAAGCAGAGCTACGTTTGCACGTGATCTTACTACTGACATCAAACTAATACAAAAAGCTAATGATATACCAGAATGCAACGTTTAGCACATGCACGTCTGGATAATTAGTTTGAATAAGTAAAGTGCTATGTTACGATCCTAGGATCATACACATGCAACGTTTACAAATTCTCGGAGAGACAAGGCGGGTTATAATTAAACAATCCATCGATCAGGAAATTAAATAAAATTGAAATATACCAGCTATCGTTTGTACACCACAGATCACTGTAATTATTAGCCACTACTCGGTTTGCTTTAAGAGCTGAAAATATTCAGGTCAATTTTTAATCTGGGTCTCGGAATGAATCGAACTTTAAAACGGGTTGAACGGAGTCAAATTATTTAGACAAGTTCTAAATAATTCTCGGCAACTAAGTCAAATTGATTTCGGAAAATAATTGACTATAAAAGTGTCGGAAATAAGTACAGTAATCTCCTTTAAAATGAGCTGCGCTCTGAATTTATAGGAGAGCTCTAGGCTCCCCACTCGGGACGAAACTGGGCGGATTAAAACTAGGTCCTGGCGGGAGTATCGGAGAGATTCGGAGTTAAACGAGGACGACTGACCTCAGCAAATACAGAAGCCATTAAACTGCTTCTTAAATATTTGCTACTGGTCAGACGCCTCGTTACAATATAGCTAAGCAGGGCATGCTTTCATCTAGAGCTGAATGTATTTCATTCATCAATAGAGCAATTGCATCCTCTGTTGATTTTTTGTTTCTGAATCCGAACTGTCTTTTGGATAATATTCCGTGTTTATCTAAGAAGTTAGTAAGTCGTTCTTTGAGTACTTTCTCAAAAATCTTTGCCACGTTTGATATGAGTGATATGGGCCTGTAATTTTCAGCTAATTCCTTATTGCCGTTTTTGTATATGGGTTTTATCACCGCAGTTTTGAATGCTCTTGGGCACTCCCCAGAGTCTAGGATTCGGTTTATTAGTACCGCTAGGGGGTTAGCTATTATGTCAGTAGTTAGTTTCAGAGCTTCTGTGGTTATATTGCCTTTGCCTGGAGATTTTCCTAGTTTTAACTCTTTAATAATTTTAGTAATTTCGGATGCATTTGTTGGGGATATAAAAATAGAGTTTGGGTTGTGTTTTAACTTGGTGTTAAAGTTTCTATTTTCTACTTTACTTATTTTATTTGCCAGCTTTTTCCCTACGGTTGTGTAATGATCATTGAATATGTTTGCGATTTCCTTCTTATCAGTGGTTACTAAACCTTGCTGATTGCTTAGTTGCTTTATTTTACTGCATTTGTTTCCACTTGGAGCTAGCGAGTTAACAGTTTTCCACAAGTTTTTGCTAGATTTGTCACTACTAATTTTGTTTCTGAAATAGTTATTTTTTGTCAGTCGAATGAGTGAATTTAATTTATTTCTGTAGGCGATGTAGCTGTTTTAGGAATTAATATCATGTGGGTTTTTTGACCAGGTAATAAATAATTTTTGCTTGCAATTTGTGAATTTAACTAGCCCAGATATAATCCAGTCCTTTCGTTTAGTTTCGTTATTTCTTAGTAATATCGTATGAGTTGATTTCTGGACTGCTGTATTTATTTGTTCCAAAAAGTAATTCGTTGCTTCTTCAACATTTTTATTCTCAAGTTCATCTTCGAGTTTAATTGTGCTTAACGTAGTTTTTAACATTTGTAAGTTTAACCTTCGGATATGCCTATTTTTGTGGTTAGTGAGTGCGTGATACCTGTATTCAAGCGGTATACTGCCGATAACTGTGAAGTGATCGGTAATGTTGTTTTGGAAAATGATTGATTTGCCCTCATTAATCGGCGCTTTGGATTTAATAAATATATGATGTATGCAAGATTTAGAGTTATTATTTTTTTTATTAAGGATTTGACGTGCTTCGACTGCATAGGTCATTAGCACTTGGTACAATAGTAATTTTACAGTATGTCATATATTTGTATGTGTTTAAGGAACTGTACTACATTATCTATTTTTTCTTTGTTATTTGCTAAAGCCTCTTGCATGGAACCTGGAATGTTGTATTGCAATCTTTCTGCTGTGAATTTTGTACATTCTATGATGATATGTTTTATATGTTGATTACAGATGTCACACATTGGAGGGTTGGATCTTTTAAGTAGGAAGCTGTGGGTTAATTGTGTATGTCCAATTCTTATTCGCGTAATAGTGGCACTGTCTTTTCTGTTTAACTGGTAGTGGTCGGTCCATGGGTTCACTGTTGCTTTTATGCGTTTTAGTTTATTGTTCTGCTCTTGGTCCCACTGGTATTGCCACTTTTTAATACAATGTCTTTTGAACATTCTTCTAAGGTCATATGACATAATCATTTCAATTTGTTTTGCTTCTGCGGATTGAACTGCTTCACGGGCTATTCGATCTGCTAGTTCGTTGCCTACAATTCCAGTGTGGGATGGTATCCATGCGATTACCACATACTTATTCTGACTTATTATTAAAGTGTGAAGTTGAATTATCTGTTCTATTAGAAAATTCGAAGATGATGTATCTTGCAGGGCATTTACGACACTAAGTGAATCGGTGAGGATAAGGAATTTTGAGTGGTTGTCATTGTCCTTTACAAATTTCATTGCTTGAAGAATTGCTATTGCTTCGCCTGTAAATATGTTGCTTACTGAGGGTAATTTGAACTTGAATTGCTGCGATGGTGTTATAACTGCAGCTCCCACTCCACTATCTGTTTTCGATGCATCGGTGTAAATTCTTTCAAACTGTTGGTATTTATTACACATTTCATTAAATTTTAATTTAATTTCTGCGTGGTTTACTTCCCTTTTCTGCATATTCTGGAGTGTTATGTCTATGCGTGGTGTGTTTCTCACCCAGGGTGGTGTGTCACTTTGTTTTAATTTTGGGACTTTGTTGAAGTTAACTTTCAGATTTGTTAGTAGTTTTTTTAATCTATAATTGAAGGGTGGGGATAACTTTGGTTTGGATTGGAAAAGTGTGTTGTAATTGTTGGAAAGAACCACGTTGTGTACAGGAATTTCAGGATGGGCGGAGATGTTGGCAGCAAAGCATAGTGTCAGTTGTTGCCTTCTAATGTCTAACGGGGGTTCCCCGGCCTCACATAGAATGCTTGCAGTTGGACTGATTCGGAAAGCTCCTATCGACATTCTGACTGCTGCGTGGTGGATTGAGTCTAACAGTTTTAGCGTATGTGGTTTCGCCGATGCATACGCTATTGCCCCATAATCAATCTTTGATATTATGATTGTTTTATACAAGTTCAGTAGTACGTTTCTATCTGCTCCCCAACTTGTGTTGGAGATGGCTTTTAATATGTTGAGTCGTCGGGAGCAGTCATCTTTTAGGTATTTGAGATGTGGAGTCCAAGAAAGTCTATTGTCGAAAATTAATCCTAGAATTTTTACGTGCTCGACATAGCCTATTACGGTATTATTTAATAGTAGGGTTTGGTTAGACACTGGGTTGCGGAATCTATGAAAGTGTATGCATTTCGTTTTAGATGGAGAGAATTTAAATCCTGAGCGGTCGGCCCATTCCATTATTTCGTTAAGTGCATTCTGTAGAAGATTGCGGATTGTGGTTAGGTTCTTGTCTTTAATATAAATTGATATATCATCTGCAAATAATATTGCTTTAACTGGTGATCTGATAGATTCCACAATGTTGTTGATAGCTATTAAGAAAAGGGTTACGCTGAGGACTGACCCTTGAGGTATTCCATTTTCTTGTACGAATGTTGAAGAGTTTGTCCCGTTTATTTTTACTCGAAAGGAGCGTTGTTGAAGAAAGTTCCTGACAAATGAAAGGATGGGTCCTTTGATACCCCAGGCGTGTAAGATCTGGATGATTCTGTGTTTCCATACCATGTCGTACGCTTTCTCAAGGTCTAGACAGATAGCTACAAGGTGTTGTTTGTTGACAAAGGCTTGATTAATTTCACTCTCCAGGGTAACTATACAGTCATTTGTGGATCGGTTATGACGGAAAGCACTCTGAACCATGTTGAGAAGATTATTTTTTTCTAGATGCCACATTAATCTCCTGTTTACAATTTTTTCTAACAACTTACACATTGTGCAAGTGAGAGCAATGGGACGTTAGTTCAATGGGTTTGTCTTATCTTTTCCAGGTTTTGGTATCGGTACTGTAAGCGATTGAAGCCATTGTTTAGGAAAAATCTGCATGGCCCAAATTTGATTGTAAATTTTAAGTAAATGTGTTTTCCCGTTAGCAGGTAAATTTTGTAAAAATATAAAGGGTATGTTGTCGGGCCCGGGACTAGAATTTTTGCAGTGTTTAAGGGCAAAATTGAATTCTGCATTGCTGATGGGGTTGTTAATGTTGTTGATGTTTTCGGTTCCGCTTGCTATTGGTATTTTCTCTACCTCTACTTTGTATTTTAGAAATTCCTGATTTAGATTACCGTTGCTTGAATTTGTTTGGAACGTGTTTCCTAATAGGTTGGCTATTTCTAGTGGAGATGATATTATGGTGTTTTCTTGTATTAGTGTTGTTAAAGTAGATTTGTAGTTTGTTCCTTTGATTCTTCTTATTTTGTCCCATATTTGTGACGTGGGTGTATAACGAGACATAGAAGAAACGTAGTCATTCCACGATTTCCTTTTACTTTGCTTGATGACCATTCTAGCTTTAGCTCTAAATTTTTTAAATATTATTAGGTTTTCTTGTGTTCCTTGTTTTCTGTATTTATAAAATGGCCTTTTACTATTCTGCAATGCTTCTTTGCATTCTAGATTCCACCAAGGTATAATTTGCTTGAGTTTTGCCTATAGATTGTTCGGCTGATGAATGTAATAGGTCTGTGAATTTTGACACGTTTTCTTCTATATTGCTCCGTTAGCTTTAAATGGCATAGGTTGGTAAGGATTTGTTCTGAAAATTTTTCCCAATCCGCATTTTTTAATTTCCATTTTGTTGTTGGTGATGTTGTGGGCTGATTTTGAAGATCTGACATTTTTAGTTTTATGGGGAAGTGGTCACTACTGTAGAGATATGGATTTACTTCCCAAATTAGTGTTGGTGCAATTTGGGGGCTACACATTGAAATGTCAATACTTGAGAAACTTCCATTAGCTGAGTTAAATCGAGTAGGTTCGCCTGTGTTCAGGAGCACAATTTCTGGCCTGTTAATTATTGTTTCTATCATGCGACCTCTGTTGTCTATTGAGTTCGATCCCCATAGCGAATTGTGGCCATTTAAGTCTCCAAGCAGAACAAAAGGTTTTGGTAGTTGCTCGATTAGTTCGTTTAGTTCGTTAGTTTCAAAGTTATGGCTATGTGGTATGTAGACATTACAAATACTAATTTTTCTTGGAAATAGGATAGATATAGCAACGGCTTTGTTACGTTTAGTTTTTGTATTCCAGTTTTTCTACGATTATTTAATTAATTTCCTATATTGGTTGTCGCTTGGTTGTCTTCATCTAAAAGAATTTATTGTTAGGTGACCTTCATGTCTTTATGAATATTTGGTGGCCTATTTACCTCCCAGTTTATGGTCTATGGTTTTGCTTTCCTTCTAGCTATGTCTATGGTTTATTTCAAATTTCTTTTACCATTCTGAATATTTCCTGTCATGTGCGTTTCGTGTTTTCGCTTGGCCTTCTTTTTTTTAACTTCTTCCTGAATAGATATTAAGACTCCATATTCCTGCTAGTAAAGTTGTGAGGCTGACCTGTAATTTTTATTGAAGAGTTTATTCGTCTGATATTAAGGTCATCGCTTACCTGAAGAAATTAATTGGTGTATTTAGTGCTTCGTTTTGTTGCAACCAATAATTTCAATCTAATATAATTAGGATTTTGTATACTTGCAGCTTCTTCAAGCCGTTTTACACCTTTAGGTATGAGTTTTGTCTTGTATTTCTTTATTCCGTAATTCAGTGTTGTTTTTCTATTGCAGGCTTTTTCTTTTTCTTTTGTTGTCCCGATTCCTTAATTTTTTTTTAGTTTCTTGTATATATTTCCGTCATACGTTATTATCCGTATCTCCTTCCTTGGGTAATTCCTTGTGGAGGCGAGACGATCTACGATACTCTATTCTACATTATTGTATATAATATACCACCGTACGAGTTACTACGATACCATACCTACAAATACGGAAGTGGTCCGTTCCTACGATTATCAACAATCATCATCGAGTGATTGGAAAGACGAATTCTGGATTCCTCGTATCTACATTTACATCTCCGAACCAAGCTCCAGAAGATTATAAGGTCGAAAGGACAAAGTCGCTTAACATCTGCGTGCCTATTCTCAACCTTCGTGAATTTGGAAGCTTAAGGTCAGATCAATTTCGCTTATCACTTCGTTTATAATTTTTTTTCCGTTACGTTTTTTTGTTTGTGTGGAATCTGTAACTTCATTATCATTCAACATTAATTGTTAACTCATATATGTAATTTGGCTGGTAGTATTCATACCATCCTATACCTGTATTTTATAAATAGTAACATTTATCGAATTGCGCTTCTGGGGCCTGGCAACAGGATATGGGTAGTGTAGAGATTATTATTATTATTATTATTATATTATTTAAGCCAATTTTTCAGTTTGTTCCATTGGGTCATTGACCTCTCTAATCTCTAACTTTGGAGGTTAAAGTTATCGACCTGTTATAATTTATAAATCACTGATAAATTTATTGATTTAGTTATTTAAGTTGACTTACCTATCATATTGTTTAAAGTTATAATTATTGTGAGACGCTAGATACAGCTGCGGTTTCATTGGTTAACATTTTTAAAATTGGTTTTGCGCCATACACCTTTGCGGCAGTTCATTTCATTTTTGCGAATGCGAATTACGCAATCAACCCAGTCGTTGATTTGTTGCACTTTGGAGGTACCTTCAACTACGATCAAACAGCGCCCCGCGAAATATTTTAATTTTATTCGTTTAAATGAGTTATCTCTGTGGTTAATCTCCCGCGCGTCGCAAACGAGTAGACGCCTTCAATTCAAACAGTTATTTTTGGTTTTTATAAGTTTAAACCTGCAACTGTCTCGCCGTCATATATACTGCGTTTCAAAACTTAATTATATTTTTGTATACTACATTTCAAGAATTTATACATTGTTCAGATTTTGTTTAAAGTATTTTATTTCAAATTCAATATTAATACAGATATTTACATTATTATTGTTGGGTAAATATACAATTATTTTGGTTATCTCGCTAAAAGATCTGTTTAATTTTTGGTACCTGCTCCCTTTTAGGTGTTGTGATTTTTCCTGGCTTTAACGAGTCCGTTTAGCCATTTACTTTTGGGAATTTTATATTTTTAGGACTCTGGCGCCCATTATTATTAACACCTCCCTTTACCCACCCCATTCGCAGAAGAGTAGCCGCGGTACTTCTGTTACCAACGGTCACCTATTCGGGATAAAGGTCTCAATACATTTACCTATTAATTTTTGGCCAATAACCAACCAACCCGGTAACAGCTTCTAGTGTTGACGTTAGGTGTATTTCTTCGCAGTGATACGAATTGTTAATATATGTAGCTACTCCGCCACTCGCTCTATTAGCTTCTGTTCTATTTTTATGAAATCCTGTGTAGCCACGGAGTTTTGCAATATAATTGTTTTTAAAATTTGTTTTCTGTAGGCAAATAACTATTGGGTTGTCGTGGGATATTATTAGGTTCAGTTTTTCTAGGCGGGCAAAAAACCCGTTTATATTCCATTGTAGTATGAATGTTTATGGTTGTATTTTAAAATTTGGTTTTATTTCCTATTTAATCGATTAAACGCAAGAGTCAGTTGAACAGATGCTGGAAATTGACATGGTATCTTCTTGGTCCTCCTGTATGGCTGCTTTAATTTTCTTTATTATTCGGCTACATCTGTTTTTTATGCTACGCCCATTTAAGAATGGGTATAGGTTTTTAATCATTGCAATTAATGAATTAAGGTCATTGGTATAAGTTTTGGCCACACTTATAGGGTCTGACGAGCCATGGACATTTTCCATGAAGTCTTTCCAGCCAGCATCTAGACTCTTCGACCCAGCTCTAATACCAAGTCTAAATGGTTGGGTCCTTGGTGGACCCTTGGGCCTTCGTACAACTACAACAAGACCAGCCTGACCGGTGTCAACTTTAAGCAGAACTTAGAAGACTACAGAACAACCCTTCAATCAACCATGGTTCACTTGGCGCTACTAACTGTTTTTATGTAAGCCCATCTTGATGGTGCATATTTGTTAACTTTGTAACTTTGCTTGAATATAATTATGTTAAAACCATTGACTGTTTAAATCCAGACTAGTCACAATTTACAACGTGACAATATTGCAATCTATTCTAGTACTAACAGTTACTAATTATGTATTATAATCCTATTTGAGTATTGTTTAATAGAATAAAGTAAATCTTTGTATTTAGGTCTTAGGTATTATCAGTTTAGAGTAGGTACTATATTAATTGCACTTACAGTCAGTCGGGTGTATTGTTGTTTAATCCTATGCAAGTCGATCTAGTTGCATTTTGCTTCTTATTGTTTCTATTTTGTTGTTTAACTTGTAGAAGATCCTGCCATTTTGTGTCCAACAGTTGTGTGGTCCAAATTTTTGTCAGGCGGCCTTGAAAATTTCTTCGCGGTCCGGTGTTAGCAGTTTAGTGATGCCCTTGAGTTGTTTTTTGTTGTAGAATACTTCATCTCTGCGCCATCTGGAGTGGAATATGATTACCAACGGTCTCGGTTTAGCGGGTGATTGTGAAGATTTCTTGCCGAGTCGGTGGCAGTAGTTCAGCTCATGTTTTGATATGTTTATATGTAAATCGTTTTTGACAAAACTAATTATTGTTTTATAGTTATTTTCCTTTTCCACTTCGTGTTTGCCATGTACCTACTATTATTAATGTGCTATGTGAATTCTGTTTAATTTCATCTATCTTCTCGTCTTGTAGTTTAAGTGCTTCATGAAGCTGTTCTATTGCACCCTTTATTTGACCAACCTTTGCGTTTATTTCCGTCTCAAACTCGGAGAATTTTTTCTGCAGAATTATGTAATGGTTATTTTCTTGTCCTGGGATTTGATTGTTTTGCAGGTTTGACTTAAATTACTGCATCTGGGCTTCAAAATCTTTCTGTAAATGTTCCATTTTTGTTCCCAAGTCTTTGAGTGTTGTGGGGGTCATTTTAGGTTAGATGGTTGTTTTGCTGTTTTCTGTTTATTCATTATATTTGTTGTACGATGTTTAAATTTTTATTTGTTTCACTTTGCACAAAATTTGTACACCTTTGTCAATTGCTTTTATCACTTCTCTTGTTTATTTTTGGATCGTAGTGTTAGTTAATTAGTTCTTTACCCGATGGTTTAGTTGACACTTACACCTCGTCAGTCATCAGAATGATCTCCAAAGAAATGGTTGGGACTGTTTAAAATGTCTTTTCGAAGTTTTTGCATTTTTTCAGCGTGAACTATATTCCAATTTTGGTTGATATATTTCACTGCACCCTGAATTCCATTGCGTATTTTAATTCTATTATTTTATGCATTCCGCTGTGCTACAGGAACCGCAATTTTCTTAGTACTGATTCTTTTTGGCGCAAGATCACGCAATTTGGAACAAAAGTTTCGCAGTAAATGGTTACAATATTTAATCTTTTGAACTAATCTACTACCGTACGGTCTCGATTCGATCAATTTTTTAGTTACACTGCTATCGCCATCTCCGATAAGATAAACATATTTTAAATTGTGCATTTCAATGCTCCTCATAAATCCCTCAAGTATAATATCGGACTCCATTCCAGTAGACGGTTTGTCCCAATTTCTAAAACACTGATGAACAGGAGGATCACAGTTTTTAGTTTTTGCGCGAGAACACACACACAACAGAATTTATTCTTAATTCCTAAAAATAGTGCCTTTCCAGTTTTTTGTCCTATTATTACACCTACACCAGAAGAAGCGTTATAATTGACTTTATATGAACGTTTACTCCATGCGCCCTCCGCGATAACTGTTATTGTAGGTATACCGTCCGAATCTACTCTTCCTTCTTCAACTGCTATCTGCGCTTCCTCTTTTCCAACAGTTTCCATCAACTCCCATGCGGTATCGTGGATGTAGGAAGCTAACATTTCTTCCGTTTTCGTATATAAAGGAGGGTCCATAGATGGAATATCGCAAGTTGAAAGAAATTCCCTTAATTGTGAATATCCACCCCCTGTTGAAACAGTTCCTAATACCGATGCTCTGTTAATATCCATCGCGTTTTCGTTATTATCACTAGCAATTGTTTTTGTAACTTTACACATTTTACAAACCACTATAAATTTTCTTTGTAACCCTGTCCTTTGTTCACTTATAATTTGCAAGTGTATTGCTACACGAAAAAAGTTCTAAATGTTTAATAGAAATTATATCTATAATGCGTCTACCGTATACTGGGAATTCATTACTTGTATTAATTTGTGAAGCGGTTCTGATGTATCTACATTTAACTTCATTTCTTGAATATCACTTTCCGTACTAGTTTGTAATGATTGAAAGTTGCTAGTGGATGTTGAAGGTCCTGGATCCATTTCTTGAATAACATTCACTGCACTAGTTTCTGATGATTGAACATTGAAAGTGGATGTTGAAGGTCCTGGATCACGTATTGCCTTTGAATAACTTTTTCTCGCTTCTCTTTCTCATTTTTTGACGCACACTTTGTCGTCGCACCGCACCGTTTAATTTAGGCATTGCTGTCACACTAATACACAACAAATCACAAAAAATAAGATGATACCTATCACAACCACTACCAATTCAATACCTAAAAATAAAGTATAAAAATACTCTTTGCTTAGTTTAGAAATGTGAATTATAACTGTCAGGAATATTAATGAAAACTGTTTGTTTCGAAGTCTGAATTATAACTAATTCCACTACCCCCAAATGAATATTGGTGGGAAGGGGTGATTCTCACGCTTTTCTATTAGTTTATTACTTTTAACACGTGCAAAAATAAACACGTATGTTTCTTAAGGGTGCTAGACTTAATTGGTTTAAAGGTCACTTAAGCGTGAAACCGATATTTCTGTATTTTGTAAAAGCCATTAAAATAGACCCTTAGAAAGAGAGAAAACACCCTTGTGTTTTCAACGACAAAAACGTCTAATATTCCCACACACGCTGCGATGTATCGTCCTTTGACGAATTAAGACGTACCTACTCATATTTAAATAAATATTTAAATAAGTAATCATTTTCAGTTTTATTTTAAATGAAGACTTTGCAGCTATTTAACATTTTGTACAGCGGCTCGACAACAAAGTTGTAATTTTCTTAAATTTGATGATTACAGTACAGTCCGCGACGGTTATCCCCGTGAGATACTACCGTAGTTCGGTTCAACTTACATCCAATGACGCTTATTTTGAAAGAATACTACTAATATCACACTATTGTAGTATGTACACGAAACATTTTTTCAAACTGTTGTATCTGAAACATCTGTCTAACAATAAAATCGAAGTGGTTTAACGCAATTTCGTACACATACTCGTTCCGGAATCCCATCTAATACCCAATAGAAATTATATGCTAAACTGCGAGGACAGCCGTTATTTCAAAGTAGTACAGAGAAAGGTTATCATTTTTCAAAATGAATACAAGTAGAATTGCCCCCTCTTTATGTTCAACGTATCACTCCCAAATACTGAAAACATACACAAAACAAGCAAACAAATTGTTTAAAATTTGCATTACTATATGTGAAATTTTTATACCTATGGGAATCATTTTCATATTTCAGATAGCAAAACTATACTGTAAATTCAGAGTAAAATATAAAAAATATAATTTATATGTTATTTCTATAGTTTTATTATACAGTGAGCACCAAACATATGGAACATACCAAATAAAACCGAAATGAATGTTTTTTTCTAAAAATCTCGAAACACGTCAATTTTCTTTTTCAAAAATACACATTGGAATGTCAAAATAATTTTCCGGCCTTCATTTGTTTGTAAGTGATGACGTCATCAGTATTTTTTTTAAATGTCAACCCCCATTTTTTTTCGCGTTTTTGATACATCTTTCAATTGCTTAAATGACAGTATAAAAATGTTGATACCTTACATAAGAAAATTTTCGAGAAATAAATTATTTAATGTTTAATAAACACATTCTTAACAAATGTCAAACATGGTTTAATGGTATTAGTATTGATAAAAGAGAATCAAAGGTACCAAGAAAGAAATGCCCGTAATCTAAACAAGTGCCCACAAGTTGTCAAATATTCAGAAAAGTTAATTGTCGTTTACTTGCAATTGTTAAATGAGCCATATCAGATTTATGAAGCTGATGTTAATTATTACAAGTAAACGACAATAAAATTAACATTTCTGAATATTTGACAATTGGGCATTTGTTTAGATTACGGACATTTGTTTCTTGGTACCTTTGATTCTCTTTTATCAATACTAATACCATTAAACCATGTTTAACATTTGTTAAGAATGTGTTTATTAAACATTAAATAATTTATTTCTCGAAAATTTTCTTGTGTCTAAACAGATTTGCACCAATTTACTGGGAAACAAATAATGTTTGGGTCGAGTTTTGCACTAGCTGATTTTTAGGGACAGCTAAATTAAAATATTGTAATTAAAAAGATTAGTAGATAAATACCAATACTTATCCCAATTCTACATGTTGGTACAGGTACTAGGAAAATTTATGACAATTCCTTTATATTACTAATTGCACTATCTGCAGTTTCCGTTGATGTACCAAGGCAACGCTTTGGAAACGAAATGAACGGAACAGAGGAATATCTACTGTCACTATTACAGTAAACACAGTGTTTTGTTGTCCCTTTATACGACTTTGAATCCATTATTATTCCAACTAACGCAAACACGTTTATTACTTGTACGACTTTACCCAGAATGCAATGCGGTACCTCACGCCTGCGTCACAAAAATTTTTTATGATGAAAAGGCCTATTGGTTTATTAAGAATTTTTTCGACATCATTGAATTCTTTCGACGTTGCATGGGATAGGTAGCACCGCATCGCTGATGAGGTGCTCGACATCGAATTGCAAACCTTTCCGTCTACCATTGTGAAAAAAGTTGATAATTTACTTCGAGTTCTACCCCGGTTTTAAAAACTGTCAAACCTTTTTGTTGCTCTTCAATACAGTTCACTTGCGAAAGCGTTGTTTCTGCAGTTTCTTTTAAAAATTGGATATTTATAGGTCTACAATATCTCAGTGAAGTGGGACCGGGATTTTTCCAAATAACTGATTTTGGATATCTTGTTTCATTGGAAGAATTGAGTTGTAAAGGAACGAGTGACATAAAGAAAGAGGCTCCTGCGTCACTAAATTTTTGTTTATAATTGCTCTGCCCAGATGTGCCATCGTAACCCCATTTGCAAATTAAATTCGGTTGAATTTTACCAGCAGACAAGCTCTTAATTATAGGTAATTGCACCTCAAGTATTCTTTGTAATGTGTGATCTAATTGTGCTTGCAAATTGACACTAGACTAAAATTTCAAATCAGGTTATAATGATTTTTTGATAGCTTGTTCTCAATAATCAGTGATAACGCTTAGTTTTAACTCAGGAATTTCGCGAACTTGTTTAAAGCTTTCCTATATTTGGGAGATGTGGAAGGGTACCCATCGAAATCTCTTTTAAAACGTCTGCAGCATCCACTTTTCCAGTTTCCCTCAAACTCATTTCTGTCGCATAAGTGAGTTCTTCGCTGGGAATTTTCGCACGTATATCTTCTGTTTCGAACGCTCGCTACTGTTATTGAAGCTGCATGATGGACGTCCAGTTGTGGTGCTCTTTTTAACCCCCTTGGTATCTTCAATAGTGTTCAGTATTGATTATTTTTAAGGAACAGATCTTTCTTCCTAGCAGCGTGTTGCCATCTTATTTTGAATTCGTGAAGAATTTTTCGTACGAGCCCCTTGTTAGGATTGGATAACATGAAGGGTGTACCCAACTTACGAAACATTTCTGTTTCAATTATTTGATACGAAACGTCATGTCAGCATTATCATTGAAGTGCTCCCTAAGTAAATAAAAAAGCTCCAGTCTAGTGAACTTACTTTTTTCAGCATCACGCGTAGTTTTTCTAAGAAACAAAAGTACAAAGAAAACCAAAACTGCGAAAAAGATTAGCTACTTCAAACTTCGTTAAAAATTGTATTTGCAGATATTCGCAGCTGTTATTTTCGGATATTTATTCACAAATGTGTACATAACATTGTTAAAATAGTTTCATAACGGAACACTGCGGAACAATCAACTTTTTCTACCGAGTGGGTACTTTCAAAGCCGAACATAGGCGAATTGCATTGTAACTGATCTTTATATAGATTTCTGCTCGCCATTTAAACCCACAAGGATGGTAATGGTATGAATACAATGACAAAAATACAGCGCATGCGATGGTACTAATAAATGTTAGTTACCTTTTTCTGTAAAAAAGTTATGAAGTAATGTTGGTTATTTTGAAATAACATAGGTTGCTATGATTCAAAGTTAGTATATGGGGAAGTTGTCTATTTAGTACTTCGCGTGAGGCCGGGCTCGGGAATTGTCGCAGAAACGACGCTGCTGTAGACCAAAGTTAGCTGTAGACCAGTAGACCCACACTGGTAACTTCTATTCAATACAAATTATAATTAATACACAATACCTATACCGTTTAAAAATTTTAATGGAAACAAAATAATATTTTATACAATTTTATAGCACAAACTTTTGTATTACGACAATGGAATTACTTAAAATATAAACTGAACATTACGTAATAATTAACGAAATTCTTTAATTAGATACTACCTAGATAGGTAATTCAATTTAGTTCAGAACTTTTTTGATTTTTTTAATATTTGCGTGCAGTACAGCCTCGCTCTTCCTTTTGCCGTTGTGTTTCTGTTTTTTCTTTTCCAGCAACAAGTGATTTAAGTAATTAGTTCTAACAAAAGTACGCTGTGATAAAAATTTACGAACAACTTTCTTATCCAATTTAGTTCTGTTTTTTTTTCATAATTTTATTCGTTAAACTTGATATAACCTTTCTCCTTCTATTTATTGTCGATCCATGAAATTTGAGGAAATATTTATCCAATGTTATAAGTTCACTGACGAATTCCGGTGATGGTTCTATTAGACCTCCTCCAAACGATAGGTTACTGATCCATGTTGGAATCTATTAATTTTTATTACAGTTTTACTTACGAAATACCAAAACATCTTCATTTACTTACCTCTTCGTTTCTTTCTCTTGAGTATTGCCCTATACTTGGAAATTCATTGATAAATTTTCGTGCGACATATCCACTCAAATATTTGAAAGCGTCTTCTTGGCAATCGTTGGAAAAATATCGCGATCCTGCTTGATTTCGTCATACATTTTGTCCAACACCTTATTTTGTTCTTCTAGTTGTACTCCGTACGCACTTTTATGGGATACGCTGAATTTATTCATTAGATAAGTGTTCATTAGATCAAACCATTTATCAGTTAATTCGATGAAATCAGCAGCATCTCGAGCTTCTTTCCTGGCTGGCTGATAATGACGTAAAGCCGTAGCGACTCTGTGAGATAAAAGTTGTGCCGCTAGACGAACGTTTTGACGTTGAAATTTTTCGCAACTCAAATGAGCTTCAGTTAGATTATGACAAACTTTAAATTCGTGTCCTTGTAATTTTAATAACTCAAAAATTGGGGTTTTTGTTATTTTTCTGCCATCAGGAAAAATAAATCCTGTGTCTATAAACCAATTTCTTAAAAGTTTGAGCAAATGTGGTACATCAGGAAAATAATATATATTATTATTAGTAACAGGGTGCCTAAACGATGAATTAACTGAATCGATTTGAAGTTCTTTCCACAAGCCCACGTTGCTTCCCCCACAATCACTTACAACCGCAATAACGTCATACGACGCTCTATGAAGCTCTTCTATCAAAACCATTAACAATTCTTTTGTTACTTTTTTTATCAAAATCTGCAAAAATTGGTTGCTTCCATTTACCGATTAATCCGCGTGCCATAACAACTTGGAGCTGTCGATGAGGTCCTATTACTTGATCATACTTTTTGTCGTATTCGTACACATATTTAATCTTTACTTCGTCAAACTGTAGGACGGTAAGACGATTCGAATCGGTCATGTCAGTACTAGCTGTCTTCATTATACGTAAAACATCAGTAAGTAATCCATTATGGACGTCTATTTTCGAAGCCCACTTCTGCAGCGTTGATATTCCAGGCAACGGGATTTTCAAAGTATTTCGCTAATACATGTAAGAACGTTTACCCAAATATCTCAATGTAAATGCTCTACCCAAATCTTCACTTGTCCAAGTAACTCTCGTTTTAGTCAACAGTCTTTTAATGTGCGTTTTTGTAAATACCTCCAATAAAACTTTCTGCATCTTTTCAAAACTGGATTTTTTGCTTGAAGCGTCCATTTTTTGTTTTAAAGAATATCTTCGAATTCTGTTTGTGATAACTTTATTTTTTCTTTTAACGTTTTGTAGTGTTGTTTTATATTTCTCAATTGATTTCTTTTGGTCAAGGAGTTCCTGTTTTAACAAACTGTTTTCACGGTTGAGCTTAATTTTTTGCTCTTCGCCTATGCTACACTTACCACAGGCAATAATTTCAGGATGTTCTATAGTAGTTGCAGTTTCGCGGGAAGTGCTACAATTGTTATTTTGATCAGGTATCTCAGTTATTGCTAACAAATTTTGAACGAGTCTTTTGTTGTCTCGTTTAGTTTTACGTGATTCTCTTTTGTTATTTGCGTTTACAGTACTTGCTCCTAAACATTCCCCTAAATTTACAGAGGGGATTGCTGTTATTTTAAGAAATTTACCTTTTCTGGAAGTTGTTCCCAAGAGCTCAAATTTCATATTTCTTTCAAAATCTACTGGTAAAAAATGTTCTGAACATACGTGACAGCTGTTAGGATTCCATTTTCCATCGCGTTTACAACGCTGAATCCATTGCGATCGCCTTGGTTCATCTTTCGGGAAACGGTGGTAAGAAATATTAGAACCTAAAGATTTAGTTTTCGCTAAACTGTTAGTACAAATGGCAACAGTACATCGTACACCAGGCATTTCTAGATTTATTATAAAAAAATAATGTAATACTCTTCAATGGCAAAGATTCACGGACACAAATGCATTCAGTTAGCTAAGCAACTGTAGCGTCGTCGGTCTACACGGGTCTACAGCCGCATCACGCCTGATACAAGCCACGCCTTCCGCTGACACCACGTAAAGCATAGGGAACGAGACAACTTCCCCATATACTAACTTTGGCTATGATTGTCAACTTTTTTAAATGTCAGAACAGCCTCTTCAGCGAAACTTTGACTAACAAAAAGTATTGAGTAATTAGTAAACTAGGAATTTTTTATAACAAGAGAATATTAAGAACTTGTATTTTCATCAATTAGGTATGCAAATTATAAAAATGAAATAATCAAACGTTAACAAATTAAATAACAAATAGAAAGGTATCACAACTAAAACTATTTGGGTAGATAGTAACAAAACAGTAATAAATTGTATTACAAGTATTCAAAC
Organism: Hemicrepidius hirtus; assembly: GCA_963082805.1. Lineage (NCBI taxonomy): Eukaryota > Metazoa > Arthropoda > Insecta > Coleoptera > Elateridae > Hemicrepidius > Hemicrepidius hirtus. The sequence continues at coordinate 28,807,611 of OY720161.1, read as the reverse complement.
AAACCGCCATTCTGGTATAAACAATATCCTAGCCTATTGTAAAATGCATCTCTAACATGTGACAGTTGCCTGGCACTGATACGCCTGCATTCTCCAACAATTGCGTCCCTCAGAGAATTAACATTTGGGTGGCGTTATCTGTAAATTTTATTTTTAAAATGGCCCAACAGAAAGAAATCGCAAGGTGCTAAATCAGGAGATCTGGCCGGCCAATTTAGAGTTCCATCGCGACCAATCCAATTATTTGGAAAGGCGTCGTTCAAATAAGCTCTCACATTTACCTACTCCAAAATGCGCCGGACAGCCGTCGTGCTGAAACCAAATCTCCTGATTTGCATGAGTTACTTCTGCCAATGCAGGACCAACCCTATCAAGTAAAAGGTTTAAATAATTTTCCGAATTTAGATTGCCGTTAATTTCAAAAGAACCAATAATGTTGTCGTTAAAAATTCCAGCCCAAATATTACCTTTCTGAGGGTACTGCTTCCTTGTGTTAATATTAATCCTTGGATTTTCCTGCGCTCAATATCTTGTATCTTGCACATTAGGCTCGTTATTCAGCGTGAACGTACATTCGTCCGTAAAGCAAATCGTAGATAGAAAGCGGCGATCGTGGTTTGCGCATTTCTTCGCAATATGACCGCCTATTTTCTTCATCAATGGGAAATATTTCCTGGTGGCATTGCAGCTTGTAGGGATGATAATGATGTTTTTTTTAACTTTTCGTACTGATCTATGGGTAACATTACATTCTACAGCAATAGATCTCGTACTTGTTGCTGGATCAATAGTTATCATACCTAGCACCGTTTCTTTCAATAAAGTCGCGTTATCGTTACGTCTGCGATTCTCTGATAAATAATAGTAGTATTACATAACTATTTTTTAGACTAAAATATAAATTGTTCTACCTCCCCTGGAATCCGTTGAAACATTCCCAGTTTCCTCAAATTTTCTAACTAATTGTTAGATCGTTGAGATGGACGGTATACGTGCATTATAAAATTTTACGCTAAACAAATCTCGAACTCTACGTAAACTAACGCCGCTGTAAAAAGTCTTTATTATAAAAAGCCTCTGCTCTACTGAATACTCGTTATTGTGATATGTGATATTAATAACAGAAACATTGACTGATTTCAAATAATTTCATTGACAGATAAAAAAAAGTTGACAATCATAGCAACCTGTATTATTTCAAAATAGCATTATCTTATAATTTTTTTTTACAAAAAAAGATAACCAAGTACTAACATTTAGTGGTATCATCAGATGCGCTGTATTTTTGTCATTCTATTCATACCATTACCATCCTTGGAGGGTTAAATGGCGAGCAGGAATCTATATAAAGGTTAGTTACAATGCAATTCCCCTATGTTCGGTTTTGAAAGTACCCAGACGGTATAGGTAAAAAAAAATTTTGCCAATTTGTTCCAGATAATTTTTGCAAAATCTGACTAATATTGACATTGTACATACCTTCACGAGTTGAATCCATATTCCAAAATCAAAATAGCATAATTTTCCGAATATCTATGCACTATTCACAAGAGACACTGTTTTTAAATTTTAAGAGTAATTGAGACAAGGCGACTGGTAACCCAAGTTCGGATGTGTTGATTTCATCGATGACAAACTGCACAGACCCTTCGCATTCGCTAACAGGTGGGTATGTCTTAGCCGACTTATAGGTTTTCCTTAATAAACCATTGCAAAATAAAGAGAGAGGGTTTTGAGATAATTCATATTGAAAACCTCCAGTTGCTCATCTGTTTTTGATTCAATTGCTAATGTAGTGCACTCGTCCTTTTAGCAAACGGATATAATCCACGTTTTCTACAACCATTCTGAATTGTCTTGGGGGTAGCAAACTGATCAAAAACCCCTTTGATTATGCACCCAAATGTATATCTTCCTACATCTTTAGCAAAATTTTCAAACTTCCAATCTCTTACGGCAGATTTCCATCCACATTTTTAAAGGCTTGAACACTGCAACATCTGCAGGCTAGGTAACGTGAGTAGTATTTGGAAAAAGAGATAACTAACACTACTCCACCTTCATCACACAACTTACTGACTTGCCGAGTAAGATGTGATCTGTGGCCATCTACAAGCAGTATTACTGGCCTAGTAATATTAGTAGATTTCAAAAAAGGTAAAAAATGATTAGATATACAGTGCTTCCCGAAAGTAACGGATAAATTCAATAAAATCGTTGAGAAAATATTTCAAATAAATGCTGGGACACGTCGATTTTTATTTTTAAATTATCATTTAGAGATGCAATTTTCAACGCCCCCACCCCAACCCCTAAGCGCTGCCAACTCCAACATTAAAAATTCAAATAGCAAAGAACATTTCTGATAACTCATCTGATAGCGTTTTTATGCTGAATACAATAAAAAAAAGTTTTCCAAAATCGGTTGATAAATAACTCAGATATTTACCAAAATGTATTCAAATGAAAGTGCCAATCTTCGAGTAGGCGTTGGTAAACAAAATGTATTGACATTACTTAGTGGAGTGTGCGTTACTTATTATTAACGATTGAAAAATAAGATACCAAAAATGAGATTTACTGAAGCCGAAAGAATCGAAGTGTTAATGATGATTGGGGTTGGAGATAGATAGATACAATTTGTTTACATTCAATTACAAACAAGTTGCAATTGTTTTTTACCACGCATTGCTAGAGCCGTACTAACGCCTACTCGAAGATTGACACTTTCATTTGAATACATTTTGGTAAATATCTCAATTATTTTTCAACCGATTTTGAAAAACTTTTCTTTATTGTATTCAGCATAAAAGAAGCTATCAGATGAGGTATCAGAAAGGGTTCTTTGCTATTTTAATTTTTAAAGTTGGAGTTGACAGCGCTTAGGGGTTGGAGGTGGGGGTTTGAAAATTATAGCTCTAAATGATAATTTAAAAATAAAAATCCAAATGTTCGAGCATTTATTTGAAATATTTTTTTTAACGATTTTAGCCGTTACTTTCGAGAAGCACTGTATATTCAAAAAATACTTCAGAGTTTATCCATGCGCTATCTGAACGACCAAGAGCCCAGTTTTCAGGAACAGATTCCACTATGGCTTTAGGCATCTTTTTATACGGGAATATTAACATCGGGGGCACAACTTTTCCATCTCCAAAAAATGTTCCCATCACTATGATTTGCTATTTTTTATTATTAACCCTTTCATAAAGATCTTCTTTAATTTTTGTTGGTCCCAAAACATTCGCAGTTCTGGGACAGAGCAAAACCAGCTTCATCTGCATTAAAAATTCTGCTTGGATCTAAAAGCACGTGCTCTAGACTGTTCTCTTTCAGATATTCCAATATCTCATCAAACCAGCTTTCGATTCGATCTTTGGTGACTGCTGCACGTGCTTTGCTAACCGCCTCGACTGTCTTTCTTTAACAATTGGGGTGACGTTTAAGGAATCCTTCGAACCATGCTCTCCTCGGCATCTTAGTTTCTTCATTTAAGTAGCGGACATTTCTGCCATTTTTCACCAAATATTTTTTTACGGACTGGACTAAATTTACTTTGTGAATGGGAAAACCTTTTTTTGCCATTGCCAGAATCCAATTTACTAAAACATTTTCGTTTGTTGGCGAAAGCTCGGTGGGAGGTCCTATTTTTCTTTGAAAAGAAACATTCTCAGAGAGTTTCCTCAAAAGTGTGTTGCGAGGAGCATTAAACTCTTTCGATGCGTTCTTTTTGGTCATACCATTCTTTACAGCCTCTGTAGCTTTTTGCATATTTTCATCAGAATATGAAAAAAAAGTTCTTCTGTTTGGCTTTATCTTCCCCATTATGACTACCTACTAGAAAACAATTCTTTAAAAGGGTGACCAGCTGCACATCAATAAAAATAACTGCACTAGTTTATCACAATATTTTCGCGTAGAAAATACAAAGATGTACAAAGTTCTGGATACGTTCTAACAGCTGTTTAGTTGCGGCGGCCATTAAAACAAAGTTCGGTATTTGACAGTGTCATTAAGTTAGCTGCAAATGCCAATTAGGGACTGTGTAGAATTACCTGCTGTACCTCCAAGCAACTAAAAGCTGCTCTGGTGGTTGCAATCAGATCATGTCACGTGACTCTTCTGAACAGATTCGAACACTGCTCAAACTCCCTGACAAATGAACGGTTGTTATGGAAATATTCAAGAGCCAACATTATACCAGTTAAACATGTATTGCTATTTTTATGGTTTTCTGGACATGAAGCGGCATCTTATTAATAGGGATGTCGCTGATCGTTTTGATCTTTCACTGAGTTCTGTACACGATGTCAAATAGGGTTATGTTGTACTTCAGTTATTTAGCAGCAGATGTAATCAAACCTCCAAGTACCGAGGATCAACAGAAAACCACGGCGTTTTATTTTGAGAAAAATTGATTTCCAAATATAGTTGGTAAATATTAGTAATGTTTAAATCACGACGTAACTTTGTTTATTGATAGGTTGTATAGATGGTAGTCACATTAAAATTGATAAACCAGTGGATCGGGGCCGACCAGTAGATTATGTAAATCAAAAAGGCTACTACTCTATTATCCTACAAGGATTATGTAATGAAGACCTACATTTCCTGGATATTTTCGTTGGATATCCCGGATCAGTGCATGATGCTTAGAGTATTTCGGGATTCGTCCATGTGTTTAAAGTTAAAAACCAGTTGTAGAGGTACTTAACTTGTACATCCAGTGCCGGATTATCAATTTTTGCTCCCAGAGTCTATAGACCCTTATATAATCCGGCACTGTGTACATCCTATTTTTTTTTATTTGTAGAATATCCACAGTCAGCACAATTATTAGTTCCTTATAAGGACAACGGACATCTTATACATGCACAAAAAAACTTCAATTAAACATAGAAATATAAATATCAAATAAAATATCGATTTTAACTGGAATAACAATGTTTATTTTGCTTTATACGTATTTCGGCATCAATGTGCCATTGTCAAAAGCATATAAGATATTTAATAACAAATGCAAAATGATTTATATAGTAACTGCTTGATTCTATTATTTTAACACTGCGTGAAGCAGTTGGGCCCAGTCAACCCGTCGGATATCAGTCGCTTATCAGTGTTTTTGCTCAGAGTTCTTTTGTTCAGCTGTCGTTCGTTGTTCCGCCCGTTTTTCAATCGCTTCGTATAATTTTTGTAGGTAGCTATTATAGTTATTTCTTAATCTGCGAGATATAGTTGGTGTTACATTCCTTTCTGGGTTGCTTTAACGAGAATTACTAATACTTCTGTAAGCAGTTAAGCAGTTTATAAGTAATTGAAAACGTTTTTATGCAGTTCCATAGAAACTTACGGAGTCTCGGCAATGCTTATTGCTTAACCAACAAATACCTCTACCTATCCCGGAAGCAATCCATATGTGCTACCAGCATCCATTCCAAGTTATCCCGCAACCTATCCCGTCCCTGTAACCGCACCAGTTCCAAGAACCGACTTTCTGAGGACAAGCGACTGGAACATCAATTTCAATGGCTGCACCGATCCAGTAACTTTCTTAGAAAGACTTGAAGAGGTCCGATACCGCCATAACCTATCCTCCGAATCTTTGTTGCCCGTGCTACCGGATTTACTCACGGGAATGGCTCTCGCATGGCACCGAAATAACTGCCAGTCCTGGAGATGCTGGAATGATTTCCTCCGCGACTTCCGAGCTTTTTACCTTCCGACTGATTATCTGATTGAGTTAGAAGCCCAGATCAGTCAGCCACACCAGCGGAGAAGAGAACCTGCCATGGAGTATGTGACCGACCTTCAAACAATGATCCGGAGACATGGAGGTATGTCCCCGCAACAGGAGTTATACTGGTTGCACCGTAATATGCTCCCGGAGTACCGTCTGTTCATACACCGATCCACTTTTACCTCCGTAGCTCAGTTACTAGCCGCCGCGAAAGAATATGAAGATATTCAACGCGAGAATCCGGCACCTAGACCCGCCCCCTTTCACCCCACACCGGTCTCAGAAGAACCGAGACGTTTCTTTTCGGCCCCAAGAAATCCGCACCTGGCGCAACCGGAAGAACCGTACCGCTCTCATCCCAACCGCCGAAGACCACCTAGAGAGGAAACTTACCACTCTAACCCCCGAAGACCACCGCCTCCTGCACCCGTTTCTAGAGTGGAAGTGAGCAGAGAAAGGCCACCCGCGACTAGAAGAGACCTGCTACCTCCACCCGCCGTTAATTACCGGCCTGGAAACCGTTCCAGTAATAACCAATAGAGGCAACGCCGACCAGCAGTCCGATCTACTACTCCCGTGACATCCCCCATCTGCTGGAGGTGTGGACAGACAGGACACTACCGTCAACAGTGCCGCAACCAGCCTGTCCTGTTTTGCTCTCGCTGAGGGAGAAGAGGCGTTCTTTCCCGAGAGTGCAACTGCCGAGCCTCGGGAAACGAGAACGGAGCTCCTCAGCACGGAGGCCTGAACCGCTCCCGTTAGTCTCCGCCTCCCGACCAAACGATAACCGTCCCTTCTTACCAGTTGTCATAGGAGACACAAAGTTCTCAGCGCTCGTAGACACCGGTGCCGTCCTGTCGTATATGGGCCCGAGCGTTTTAAGAACTTGCCGAGCTTTAGGAATCCGGAAGCAACAACCCGTCACCCAGCAAGCTACCGTTCTGGACGGTCGTTCAGTGACAATCCCCGCTGCCTTCTCACTACCGTTGTCCATAAAAGGCCATGCCAAGACTCACCTATTTAATTATGTGTCCCACATGGCCACCGATTTGTTGCTAGGCATGGATTTCCTCCAAAGCATGGATGTCCATATCAATTTGAAGACTGGAAACGTATTCCTCGAGAACCAGATCGTGTCCGTTCCGAAAGATTCTCCTATGTCCGTAGGTTTCGTTCAAGACAGTTCCCCAACCTTGGTCGAATTGTCACCCACCGAACAACGCCGTCTCAATCAATACCTGAGAAGGGAATTACCGTTATTTGAGCGAATTAAAGGTACCACTCAGGCTGTGGCACACCGTATCCGTTTAACCAACGACACTCCGATCAAGCAGCGTTACCGACCCCAGAACCCGAGAATGCAGGAACTGGTGAATGCCGAAGTAGACCGCATGCTCCAAGAGGGTATAATCGAACGGTCCAACAGCCCGTGGAGTTCGCCCATCGTCATGGTACAGAAGAAGGATGGGAAACCGCGGTTCTGTATCGACTTCCGGAAGGTGAATGACGTATCCCGGAAGGACGCTTATCCGTTACCGTATATCACCGCCATTCTGGATAAGCTACGACAGGCCCGTTATATCTCCAGTATTGATTTGAAACAAGGCTATTGGCAGATCCCGCTCACTCCCGAAAGTAAGCCTATCACCGCCTTTACCGTTGTAGGCAGAGGATTGTACCAGTTCCGAGTTATGCCCTTCGGGTTGCACTCCGCCCCGGCAACATTCCAAAGGCTTCTGGACGTGGTGATTGGTCCGGAGATGGAACCTAAAGCGTTCGCATACCTGGATGACATCATTGTGCTAGGGACAACGTTCGAAGAACACCTGGACAACCTCACCGAAGTTTTTCGCCGTCTCCGAGAGGTTAACTTGAAGTTGAACCCCGAGAAGTGCCAGTTCTGCAGGACATCTCTGAAATATTTGGGACACGTTGTCAGTAAGGAGGGTATACATACCGACCCTGATAAGGTAGAAGCCATCAGGAGTATTCCCGCCCCTACCAGCATCCGTGCTTTGAGACGTTTTCTAGGAGTAGCCTCCTGGTACCGCCGTTTCGTACCATCGTTTTCCGAAATAGTAGCTCCGCTCACACAGCTGCTCCGAAAGCAACAACGTTGGACGTGGACAGCACCACAAGAAGAGGCTTTCCGAAAACTGAAAACCTGTCTCACCGAAGCTCCCGTATCAGCTTGCCCAGATTTCTCTCGACCGTTTGTCCTACAGTGTGACGCCTCTGCACATGGATTAGGTGCCGCCCTTACCCAGAACACCAGTAGCGGAGACCGAATTATTGCTTACGCGAGTCGTACCCTGAATCCCGCGGAAAAGAATTATTCAGTGACTGAAAAGGAGTGTTTAGCCGTCGTATGGGGTATAGAGAAGATGCGTTCCTACCTAGAAGGCTACCACTTCACCGTAATATCCGATCATCAGTCACTCCAGTGGATTCATTCAATCAAAAGTCCGTCTGGAAGATTAGCACGCTGGAGTGTTTTTCTTCAGCAGTACGACTTTGATATTAAGTACAGGAAGGGAGTACTTAACCGAGTAGCCGATGCACTGTCCAGGGCTCCATTACCTCCTACCGACGCACAAGAAGAAGTATGTGTGATGGACTTACCAGAGTGCGCATGGTACCGAAAGAAGCTTGAAGAAGTGACCCAGCATCCAACCGACTTCCCCGACTATGCCGTTAGAGAGGGAAAGCTGTATCGTCACTTCATTGACAACAATCTTAAAGACGATGAATTCCACGATACTTGGAAGATGTGCGTCCCGAAACCGTTGCGACAGCGAGTTCTGGAGGAGAACCACGATCACCCCACCGCTGGACACCTGGGGATCACCAAGGTCGTGTCGCAAATCTGTACTACTGGCCTGGAATGTTTCGAGAAGTAGTGAAATACGTCCGCAGCTGCTTGCAGTGCCATAGGTTTAAGACCTCTCAACAGCAAACACCAGGTCAGATGCAGCCTTCCGCAAACCAGCAGCCTTCGCATACCGTCAGCACCGATTTGGTGGGTCCACTACCGAGATCCTCAAAAGGCAACTGTTACCTAGTCGTCTTCCAGGACCGATTCACCAAATGGGTACAATGCCGAGCTATCCGAAAAGCTTCCGCTCAAGCTGTGAGCAAGGCGCTTTTTGAAGAGGTCCTAACCCGTTTTGGAACTCCCCGCACCGTAATTACCTAGGAGCTAGCGGTATATTTTAAGACTAATTTCTATCAAGCTGAAATTTTTTTTATGAGCTGGTATGGTTATGTCTGCCAAATGTAGGTGGTCGGCAAAATAGGACCGCGGGACATAGAGCGCTAAGAAAAAAAATTGGCCAACTAACCAATCCAGGACGTCAGAGAGTGCTTCTGTCCTGCTCAAATTGTCGGACAAGGTGATTTTTGTGTTTGTTAAATTAGTATATAGTTATTAAAAAAAATCAGGTTGATGGTAATAAGTCAAATGTCTTAAAAACAATACGAACCCCAAACGGCAGACACTGATTCAGTTCCGACTCTTATGTCGGACAGTTAATTTTTTGTTGTCGGAATGTCTTAAATAACGAGCAAAATAGGAATTAGCTTGATTGAAGTTTGTAAATTTCATCAAAAAATAATTAAAAACAAAAAATTCTGGGCGCTTTATGTCCCGCGGTCCTATTTTGCCGACCACCTACATTTGGCAGACATAACCATACCAGCTCATAAAAAAAATTTCAGCTTGATAGAAATTAGTCTTAAAATATACCGCTAGCTCCTGGACTACTAGGAGACCGAGTGTTGAAGAAGGAACATCATCTCTGTGGTAAAAAGCTAAAAGGGTATAAGTCAAAATATGTCATTTTACAGGAAACATAAAAAACAAGTTTCTAAGTAATTCATAAGTAATTATTTCATTGTTTTTGCTGAAAGCGAAAGATACGTATAATGTCAGAAGGAAAATGATATTAAAGAGATAATTTTTTTACAAAAAGCATCCCAAATTGATTAAAATTGAAACTTATCCAGTTTTTACACTGTATTGTTTAATTTCATGAAATACAAAAACGAAGTAAGTAAACTTATCTCGTTTTACCATTTGTACAAATAGAGCTCTGGATATTATTAACGAGGTAGCCAAAACAATGTAAGTACACATAACTACTAAAGGTCTGTAATTTAAAAAGGTAACTAATGTTAAAGGAAATGACTTTTATTAAATAAAATACATTATACTATAATACCACATAGTATTATTAATTCAAATACATACCTTAACCAAACTAAATAATAAATTCTGACTCAAAACGCAAAAATATTCTTTGGTAACGTAGAGCCATAAAAACTTAAATAGTATAACACAAACAAATTTAAATAAATTGTTGTACTTAGATCAGAAAATAATTGTTATTGTTACAAAAGTTAGAAGTCGTTATCCTCTGTTTCACTTAACAGTCTATCTAAATCTGGATCCACATCTTTCTCATCATCGGTAGTGTGAAAATTCTCATAGAATTCTCGAACATCATGATATACTTGGCCCAGCAGGCTTATCAAATTTTTCTTTTTCTTGTAGCTGAAGTGTATTTTTGTATGAGACAATTCCCAAGTCACTTCACATCGCGGAGATAAAATAAAAAATATTATAAATTTAAATTACATTAATTTATTGACATTCTCAAGCGTCACTTTGTTGTATAAAACAATCTTTCACAAACTTTTAAATATCTATTAATTTTAAATATTTACAAAATTGTGAGGTTATTTTTGAATAAATTAGAAACACACCTGAAACACCACATTTCTTTAAAATATGATATCCACTACTACTATTACTGTCCATTGTTATTTTATGCTAGCATTTGCTCTAGCTCTATTATTCTGATAATATATTTTAATTTCTTAGTAACACTTTTGTAATGCCGTTGTTCACTAAATTAACACGTTTTTGTAAAACTAGTAAAACACATTCCTGATACTGCCGAGTTAAGTCTACATAACTTTCCCGCCATACCGTAATCGCAATTTTATGAAACAGCAGAAGGGGACAAGTAGACATGTGCTTACTTTGGGCAATAGCTCGTGCGTTAAAATCGTTTAGAGTGGGGATAAGTGTACTTATACCCTTCTGGCGTTGACAAAAATTCATTTTTTTATTTATTTGCAGAAATTTCATAGGATAAGTCGACTTATATAATTTGTAAAAACGGTATTTGTGTCGGAATTATAAGAGGTAGACTTATGCCATTTTGCCATTATGTGTAAAACACCACTGGGAATACGAGGCACTAGAAAAGTCCGATTGGGTATAAGTCGACTTATACCCTTTTGGCTTTTTACCACAGATCTGTCATCCGCCGCCCAGGGGTTTGCCGCTAAACTTGCACCGAAATATTCCGGACCGTACACCGTTATAAAAGTCATTTCACCCGTAGTTTATAAACTAAAAGATGACAACGGGAAAACAGTCCCGCGGGTGCATATTAAAGATCTAAAGCCCGCGATACATTAAAAAGGTCTGTTTCAGATACAACATGCCTGGTTCCGAGATGAAACTAACCACCGACGAACTACTCCGAGAATTAGAGGCCGCCTTCAAAGAAGATGACCCTCCGATGGAGCTTCACTCCAACGACTTCCCGGACGAACCGACCCCGGAAGAAACTCACTCCGAAACCGCTCCGCACCGTACACCGTTTAAAAATGTAGACATCACCACATTCCCAGACATATCCGGTACCGCTGTTACGTTCCCAGGAAAGTTAAAGAAGATACCAGTATGGAAGTCCAATCTCTGCTGGAGATGTGGAAAGGTTGGGCATCGTCGTCAACAATGTCGTTATACCCCTATTCTATTCTGCTCCCGCTGTGGAAGGAGAGGCATCATGTCCAGAACATGTACCTGTCCAACGTCAGCTGGATCAGCCGTCAGCAGAGGAGTCCAGTGTGATCTTCTGGAATCGCCCCAGGAATTTTAGAAAAGGATAAATCCTTTTCTAACCGAAGAAAGAGGGGGATGTAACGAAGTTCCGTAATTTTTCTTAATATTGTTTATATATTTTATTTTGAGACCGTAATAATTTATTTTATATAGTAAAATAAGATTTTTAGTTTAACTCATTGTTGCAATGTAAAATATTTAAGTTCATATATGTATTGTTGACGCTTGACCTCGCTCAGCGCTGGCCCCTACCCGTACCGGCCGCTAGTGTTGGAGAGCCGAGCGCGCGCGGTCTGATGTCTTCCCGTATAAAACCGAATTTTCTGGAATAAAATAGCAATTCGAAGATCCGTCTTCTAAGGTTTAACAGCCAACAGCGACTAGGTGAGTTTACAACCCTCCGAATTTTGTAAAGTGCTGTTTAGGGTGTGTATCGTGTTCAATTTAGGGTGAGTTCAATTTAGTTACCCTCCGTGTTTAGTTTATACCGTTTTAGACCTGGTGCTATTTATTTTACTTCAGACGGTGTCGAAGTAAAATTATAGAACCTAGTGCTGTATTGTGACTCTTGGCAACCACGTCTTCAAGCGGGGCTGTGGCCGTGGTATCCGAGTCTCTCGTATTAGCATCACCGTTAGTTATCCCGTTTTAGTTTTGCTTTCCGTGTAGGAACTTCTACGTTCTGCTTTAGACGGGGTCGAGGTAGAACCACAAGGTCCTGGTGCTCTCATTACAACTCTTGACAATCATTTCTTCAAGCGGGGCTGTGGACTTGATTTTCGAGACGGTTGTGTTAGCAATCCCTTTTAGTTTTGTAACTCCGAAAGGTCTTGTATATTTCTCTTTAGACGGAGTCAGAGAGAAATTACAAGCCCCAGGTCTCCGATATTTTGTCTCTTGGCGATCTTGACTTCAACCGGTGCTGTGGTCACGATACCCAGGTCCAGAATATCCGAACCAAGTCCCTTAGTTAGCTTTGCATTTGCCGTTCATATAGGAGGCATTTTTCAAGCCTTGAAAGGGTGTAAATCTCTCCGTCGATACCGTTACCGTCCCTACCGTTTATTATACTATTCTACCGTCTATTATATTGACCTACCGTTTATTATATTTTGATACCAGTTTATTTTATTTTGTTCGCAAGCGTATGCACCGCCGACTGTTTTATTTAGTTGCATCTTTTAGGTTACCGAATCTGTACATAATTACGACTCTTTATTTTGTGTTTAATAAACTAAATACTTATTTTTGTATTTAATAATAATAATAATAATAAATAATAATAATAAAGTATTTATTCCATAAATATACACCATATACATAATATATATATATATATATATATATATATATATATATATATCATTTGTTTATTAGCATACCCTGTTTTCTCCACTGTAGATACCTAGGTCTTCGTTTCTCCGACCACCGACATAGGAACGAAGCCGTTTGAGAGTAAACTCATTAAAATCTGGCGCCCGAGTTCACCGAGGATTAAAAAGAAAAGCACCGAAAACCGAAGTAGCGTCACAGTATTTGTTGAGTGTGAATAAAGTATTAAAAGCATTAGTCTTTTTACTGAATCGAATTAAGCTTTACAGCGTAAAAGAACGTAAAGCTAACATATCTATCTAAATTTTCAATGAAACGCGCTGCACGCATGTTCAAAAAACGAAAGAAAACTTAAAACATGCCATAAATAAATTCTTTATAGGTGGCAGCTTTCAAAACTCTCTAACAAAAACGCATGAACAGAAACGTCAAACAAGATTTAGGCAATGCCTACCGATATGAGACAACGTCAAATGGGTTCCTAAAGTTACGCACTGCTTATTCTTATTTACGAACTCGATTGTGCTTCGTGAAAACCAAATTGCAGTTAAGCAGTGCGTAACCTTTAATATAAGCAATTCTTATGTAGGCACCGGTTTAGGAAGCGTTGGTGAAAACGGCCGTAAGTACTTTTCCTTTTTATTTCCTTAATAGGCACTAAGTTATAGTACATGTTATATTTTTATAAATTCTATTATAAAGGGTAAACGAGATAATTTTGATTGCAACCGTATTTCTAAAACAATGGACGTCAATTATACAGAATTAAATCTTGCTAAAGAATCGATTCCTTCTTACCAAGGGGGTACCACAAATTTATCATATTACCTTCAACAATGCGGAAAATTTATTGATACGTATAAAGTTACCACCCCTGGTCAAGAACAATGTTCTTTAAATAAGTTATTGATTGAATTATGTTGCTCAAAACTAACTGGTGTTGCTCGTGAAACACTTGTTGTTTCCAACTGTTCAACTTGGTATCAGGTCAAAGACGCACTTATAAATCGCTTTGGAGATCAGAGAAATGAAACTGTCTTAGAAAACGATTTGATTACTTGCTTTCAATCTTCAAATGAAAATTATGACAAATATTATGAAAACATTAAATCTAAATTAGAATGTCTTTTGGAACATATTAACCTTAGAGAAAGTGATGATAGCATTAGAAATTTTAAAAAAACAATGTATGAAACACGAGTCCAAAATACCTTTTGTGCAGGTTTATTAGATCCATATCGTTCATTTATTTCCACGAAAACCGTAACCTCTATTGAAGATGCGCTATCACAATTGAGAAATTATGATAACCATCAACAAGTGAACTTTTTAAATTTTATTAGACAAAAACAGTCCATTAAACCATCCAGACCACCACCCCAGCAAATGCAATATATCCCTAGGTACGTAATGCCGCAAAAGTCTCCGTTTTATAATAATTATCAAAGACCTACTCAAAACATACAATTACCACGCAATTCAATTCCATTCCCTAGAGGACCCATTAATATTCAAACCAGACCAATTCAATACAATTTTCCCAGCAATTCACAAGTTTTTGGAAAAAAAGAATATAAACCTACTCCCATGTCCGTGAGTACACGAAATACATTTCATTCTAACAAATCACAAAATCATCCAGGCCAATTTCAACAAAATTACTTGCAACAAGCGGGTACCAAAAATTTTATTTCCGAAGATTTGCATAATATCGAAGAATTTAAAGCTATCGAGTATAATCCTAGTGAAAACAACCCCTACTTTTTCGAACAAGTTCCCGAACCTGGATATAACTATGAAGAAATTAACCCCGAAATATCAACAGAAATGAATTATGAAAATCAAACTGCAAATCATTTAGGTATCCTTAGGTATCCTTATTTAAAACCCGAAATTCAAAATCAAATACAAAAACTTTTAGATAACAAAATTATCAGACCCAGCATTTCCCCCTATAGTTCTCCCGTGTGGATAGTACCCAAAAAGTTGGACGCAAGTGGAAAAAAGAAATGGCGTTTAGTTATAGATTATCGAAAGCTGAATGAAAAGACTGTAGAAGAGAGATATCCAATCCCGCGGATCGATGAAATCTTAGATAACTTAGGTAAATGTACTTATTTCTCCACTCTTGATTTAGCACAAGGGTTTCACCAAATAGAGATGGACCAAAATTCAATTAAAAAAAAAGGCATTTTCTGTCAATAATGGACATTACGAGTACTTACGAATGCCTTTCGGTTTAAAAAACGCTCCAAGCTCCTTTCAGCGTGTTATGGATTTCATTTTGAAAGAATACCTTTATAAACATTGCTTCGTGTACATGGATGACGTAGTCATTTTTTCAAAATATCTACAAGATCACATAAATCACATCAAATTAATTTTCCAAAAATTTAGACATTATAATATGAAAGTGCAATTGGATAAATCAGAATTTTTACGAAAAGAAGTAGCCTTTCTAGGCCACATGATTACACCTAACGGAATAAAACCAAATCCATCTAAAATAAAAGTTATCCAAGAATACCCATTACCGAAAAGTACAAACGAAATTAAAGCCTTCCTTGGTTTAATAGGATACTACAGACGCTTTATTCAGAATTTTGCAAAGATTGTTTATCCATTTACTAAATGTCTCAGAAAAGGTACAAAAATTAATATTGCAGATTCCGATTACCTGGAAGCCTTTAATAAATGTAAAGATCTTTTAACAAATGCCCCCATTCTCACTTATCCTGATTTTCAGAAAACGTTTCATGTAACTACTGATGCTTCAAATATTGCTGTAGGTAGCATATTATCCCAAAATTCTAAACCCATTGCATTTTACTCCAGGACCTTAAATAGTGCAAAAAGAAATTATTCAACTATAGAACGCGATTTGCTCGCTATAGTAGATGTAACGAAACATTTTAGGCCTTACCTTTACGGACGCTAATTCGTAATCGAAACGAACCACAAACCTTTAGTATGGCTTTTTTTCCCTAAAAGATCCAAATTCTAGGCTAGTTAAATGGCGATTACGCTTAGAGGAGTTTGAGTACAAAGTTGAATACAAGAAAGGCAAGGATAATGTAGTAGCCGACGCTCTTTCTCGAATAGAAATAAACACCCACGAAACAGTACCCAACGACGATGACTTAGACCGGCTTTCCATTTTGCCCAATGTTGACCTGTCAGAAAATAATTCCTTGGATGATGTCGAAAATCTCGACAGTAACACACAGCACACAGCACACAGCAATAGAAAACCCAATCTTTACTATGCCAATTTCCGACAAACCATTAAATCTCTTTAGCAATAGAATCGTTTTTAAATTAGGAGATGAAAGTAAGATAAATTATAAAAAACTGTTTAATAAACATCATCAGGAAGTAACAGTACGTAGAGAAAACGAATTAGAAAACTTAAATACATTTTTGCAACAAATAATAGATCCAAAAACCCTTTATGGAGTGTACTTTGTAGACGACGAATTAGAACAAAAATTTATAAACATTTGTAAAAGTCTTTTTAGTAATAGTGTTAAAATTATAAAATGCAATATCTTTGCTAAAGATATCGAAAATCCAGAAGAACAACATACAATTATTAGCGACTATCATGAACTAAATCATAATGGCGTGAATGAAACGTTTAATAATCTTAAATTAAAATACTATTGGCCCGATATGAAAACCAAAATAAACAAAGTCATAAATGAATGCGAAATATGTCTTGTTAGTAAATACGAAAGAAATCCATATAAAACACAATTGTCTGGCCCATTACTTGCAAAAAGGCCATTTGATGTAATTCATATAGATACATTTAGTTTCGACAGTAGTAAATTTCTGACAATCATTGATCTACTCCCGTTACACCCAAGCTTATTATATTAAAGATGCAACAGGTATAACCATTCTAAATAAACTCCGCCATTATTTCGCTCACCATGGTTATCCAAGAAAAATAGTTTGCGACGAAGGAAAAGAATTTAAAAATAATGTCTTTCAAGAATACTGTTCGTTATTCAAAATTGCTCTCTACTTCACCACGAATTATAATCCCAATTCCAATTCACCTGTAGAGCGCGTTCATTCCACCTTACTGGAAAACTTAAGAATTGCAAAATTACAAAATAAACATGAAACTGCAAAAAATTTCATGTACTTACTTACAACCAATCCGTTCATTCTAGTACCGGATATACTCCTTTCACACTTTTGTATGGTCCATACGAAAACCTAAATGCTCATGAAATACATCTTGATAAAACTATTTATGACTCTTATATCCAAAAACGAAAAAACGAAGTTCTGCCCTTTTACGAACAATTGTATAATAAACAACTTGAAAAAGGTATAGAAAAATTAGAAAAAATAAACAGTAGTAAAGAAAAAATAGAATTTAGAGAACCAGTAGCTTATTTTACTTGTCAGAGAATAAGAAAAGCAGATCCATATTATGATAAAGTTAATGTAACGGCAGTAGAGGGCAATAAGGTAATAGGTATCCGAAAAACTTCGCGTAGAACCGCCAATATCAACACACGAAAAGTAAAGAGAATTAAAAAAAAATCTCACCTGCTAAGCTAGAACCAGGACCTTCAACCCAAAGGTTCGATTAATAATTAATTTTAGAAATATTAAGTAAGTAGTACATACAACTAAATTTAAGGCACCATCATAAATTTAATGTGTTAGCACAATGAGTAACAAGATTGAAACTTATAACGGGTTATCAATACAATGACATTACATGAATATAAAACTGCTTAACACCCCGCTTCGGAGTACTGAAGGAACAATATTTTTAGCAAGTAGCAACATTCGGTATAACTAGTTTATAAATATTTCAAATTCTAAACTTATTCAAATCATTAATAAATTAGCTAAATACTATTTGTAAGCAATCAAAGTTAACTGAGTTAAACATAACTCATGTTTACAATCCTAGAACTTTCAAAATCTAAAGTTGTATCTTATAACAAAATAATAACATGTACTGTATGTGTCAATTCTTAACCCATTCCTATATTTCTGAGTTTATCTAGTTCCCGATCCAGAGGATAAAATAATAATACCATACAAGCAGTGCTTCAAGTGTTTAATAATCAAATAGTTTGTGTGAAGTGCGACTACTAACTAAATACCGTCTATTAACTAATGGTGAATAATGATACATTACTGCAAATCTTAATCATTGATGCAATGTGCTATTATTATATTATTATTGTAAAACAATTATTTTGAAATGCGTACGTAAGTTTCACTTGGTGTGTTGTAGTATTGCTAATATTATAATTGTATTGTATATTATTTTTAAGCATTTAGATCTAAGTTGCAGCTGGGTTTCTAAAATCAAATAAATAATCAAAATTAATTATATCCATAGCCAATCACAGAACGAGGACGTTCTGTCCTAAGGAAGGAGGAATTATATTTATTGACCTCAACTGTTCAAATGTATCAGGTTACAAAAAGGGTCTTTTCTAGTAATACCCTAGTTTCCTTTTCTGTGACACCGACAACCACTGCCGACAACAAATAAATAATATTTAATGTTCCAAGTTCGAAAATCTCACCCTGTCACCTGTTTCTTGTATTTGGCAATTAATAATATCCCACACCACTTTTGAACTCCAATTTGGGAATTGGAGCACAGTTTTTAAGTTAGTTTCGTATTAGTTCTCGAACTAGCGATTACTGTTTAATGTTAAGCATTCTTATTTTGTACCGTAGCAATTAATAAATTTATGTTTTTACTCGAACATCGTTTGACTTAACTATATGTATAATTCTCACAAAAAATGCAATGTAATAAACTGTAAGAAGCAGAACAAACATAAATTCAAAAATATTAAACATAATCTGATATATAGTTTTTGACGACATTAAAATATTTGTACAAGTCACATCAAATTTGTCTTAAATATATTTGGACTTCATTATTTTTGGGCGTTTTAATTTAAAAGTTTCTCAAACTTCTCTGGCGTTTATCGTGTCATGTTTATTTAAACTCATTAGCATTAAACCATTTAAACGTTCTTGGCCGGTGGTAGATCTTAAAATAAGTCTTGACTCGACGAAGCGTAGAAAATGTTCTTTCAGTGGTACAAGAAGTCATTGGTATTGTTGCTAGAATTTGCATTAAAACACATATATTAGCAAAAAATATACTGTTGTTTGCAGCTTTGTAGGCATATGTAACATATTCGGGTTTATCCTTATCAGGCACTATATTCCATTTCTCAATCCATATTTCGATCTCCCCTTCCAGTTCATGAATGTTACCAGGCATATCTTCAAAGTAGATATAAATACGCCGATTTTGAATAAGGGCTCTTATGGGGTTTGTGTGTAAAATAAGGGCGCTTTATTCAGGTAAGTTTGTATGGGTGCGAGTGAGAAGGGTGCCTGTATTAGGGTGCGAGTGGGATGGAAGTAGTCCCTTCGTAGGCGTGTCTGGGCGTGTTTTGTGGGCGTATCGTCTGCCATCGGCCATTTTTGTTGTTGTTCGGCCATTTTTGTTCGGTCAGTAGGCGTGGTTTGTTAAAAAGGTGGTTTTGTTTAAAAAGTGTGTGTGTATGCAACCGTGCATACTTTTTTTCTTGTGCGTTGTGGATTCGAACGCAGGTCCTGCTGAGTGGTAGTCTGTCGCGTTAAGCACGTGAGCTACCGGGGTGCGTCGTGGTTGTAGCGTTTGAAGTTGTTATATGAAGGTGTAGTTGATCGTGTTATTTTTTTTCGTTTTAGGTACTAGTTATGCGATATTAAATAATTTGGTATCGGATATTTAATATGGGATATTTGATTTTATTTGTAAGCAGTATAGTTCGGTTCGGCATCCATCGTCTCTATTCGTGTGCTGGTGCAGGGGCGGAGGAGGACTAGCATGAGACAGTTTGTTTAGTATCAAGTCGTTGTTGGTTGTGTAAAGTGCTACAAAGAAAAAGAATGGCATCGTACTCGAATGATGGATGTACTAGTATTGTTAGTGGTGGTGGAGGTGTTAAACGAAAATGTGCTGCTGCAGGTTACAAGTCACCTTTAGACGCACTGGATGAACTTGTAGACAGATTATTAAAATCTCAACATAGGTTAATTAATGCTTCGAGATATCAATTCAAAGAGGGATGTGTATCGAAATATATCGACGTGGGATTAGGACCTACGATGGGTAAGCAGGTTATGATGTAATTTAATGTAAAATTACATATCTCTCTCTCTCTCTCTCTCTCTAGATTTTGAACCGGTCGTTAAGATTGTGTGTGGAAAACAAGGATTATTATTTATGACCGTATCCGATTGGAAGGAGCTGTTGGAGAGCGAAACTTTTATAATGAGTTATTTCATGGATTTGGATGCTGACGGTATGGAAGCAATATACTTTAAAGACTTTGTGTTAAATTTTTCCTTGACCGATGTAACGCGTACCATGGATAGTTATAAGGTGATGGTAATGAAATGTCGAAGTATGCAGATTTGTATGGACTACCTGTTGATTAAGACATTGTTTAATATTAAGGATGTAATTAATCAAAAAATTGTATTATTAGGTACCCAAAATTTTAGTCATTACGTGAAAACAGAAATCCAACCTCTAATTGATACTTCCTCGAATTTAAACGAGTTGAAACATGTTGTACTATCTAAAGAAACTGACAATAACAATGTTAATGAACATGCTAATAAATTATCTTTGTTAGAGTACCTCACATATCATAGAAACAGTGATCTTTTTATGAATTTTTTTTTGTTAAAGATGTTGCTGATTGTACTTTAAATGTCTGTACTTAATCCTAAAAAAATAAACTTTTTTTCTTAAACAACAACGTTTTTATTATTGTACAGGTAATTATAAATGGTATTAGCGTTATTTAAACTACAAATACATTTATTAAGATCGTGTGCAAAACACGGAGGTTTCATAGGTAACAAAGGTATGGTGTGGACATCAACGTTGTAATCCTCATCTTCATCTTCATCTAGGTCGTGAATATGAACATTCTTGACGTGTAGTTTTAGATATTCGGCCTTGTTCTTCCCCTTGCAATAAATTACGTTGTCGCGTTCAGTAGCCTGTTGTAGTATGGAATCAATTTCACTTAGATCAACGAATCCTGAATTCCACTTGAGACCGTGGTGGTACCTGGTTAACCATCTGACCTGACGTTGCAAGTTGGGCGTTGACAAGATATGGAACGGAAACGGCGGTTTAAATAAAAAGTGTGAGACGCGCTCGCCGTCCATGATGACCATCTCCTTAGGCGTAAACTGGGGGGTGTAAAACCCTTGAATATCAACAATCAACATATTGTTTTTATTATAGTTGTTGATTCAAAACGAGGTTGGTCAGGGGTTGATAGGTAACGAGAGCGTCGTGTAGTATGAGTACGTACGCGTAGGTGTTTTGTGGGAAACTGGCTGTTGCTTCTATCTCCAGTTTAATATCAACTGTTCCCGCCTTGATATCGTCTTGTTGTTTGGAACAGTCTATGACGAATATGGGGTTCTTTTTAAATTCCTGGTAGGAGAGGAGGGGCTGTGACAGTTTCTGATAGTAAGATGTTTGAAAGTCACAATAATTTTTGTAAGCCAATAGGTATCGGTTAAGGGAAAAGTCGAGATTCCATTTGGCATATGGGAACGCCTTCTCGTTGAGATACACCGTGATCTTGACAATGTTGAGAGACTCAAAAACGCTGCTGTTTGCTTCCACGGTGTTCACCTTTCCGGTTTGAAAGCCTACGAGCGCGTACCTCGGTTTCGAGAACGGAGTTTTACTGCTCAGATTGATGAGTTCAACTTTGCTGTTTCTGACACCCGGTATGCTGTACAGATCCCATTTACGAAACGGCATGTGTACGGTACCGTCTTTCTCTAAATTACGTATAATCTTAAGTTTTTCCGCGTCGCCAAGTTTCAAATAGGGCACCCGCCACTCTATTTTACTAGGGTTTGTTTCATGTGCGCAATGACTTTGTTATAATCTTCGGCAAACCCCAAAAGGAACCGTAGGGGCACGATGGCGCTGAATCATACAATTTTTTTGGTTTTAGAATCGTACTGTTCTATAATTAACTTGGATGCAAGGGGAGACCACCCTGCTATCTCTAGATATTTGCTCTCTTGCGGGGTAAGGGAAACTAAACCCTTTAGCGTGGTGGTTATGCCAGGATTCCGGTTGGTGTCGAAGGTCTGGTCTCCCAACTCGAATCGTATCTCGTCAAACAGGAACGCTATTGGATTGCTGGTTAACTCGTAGGTTTTGCCTTCCGCTGCTGCCGTCGTCGACACCGTCGCTTCTATGTAGATAAAACTGTCGTAGGTGGCGGTAATTAAATCTTGGTGTTGGATCACGAAGCGTGCCTCGTCCGCCGGTCCCAATTTATTGGAACCGAAGGGTAGATGAGCGTGGTACTCACGTTCTATTATTCTATTATCGTAAACGACTGATTTATCAATGTTTAACTCCATTTTCGTTTATTTCTCTGCACCAACACTTTTAAACCGATAGACCTGAGGAATTGTAAATCTCCAGAGGATAATCTATTATTTTGGGTGGAGGAGGAGGAGGAACCACCGTTAATCAAAGCTGATCCCCTAATGACCGGTTGCTCTGTGACGGAGTAGTTTATATTTGGTGCAGCTGCAGCAGTAAAATCTATTCCCATTGTTTCAGTGCTAGACGAATTGATACTTGTTCGTTCCCGAAATTTATAGGTTTACCGTTCTGATCGGTGAGCCAGAGCACAATGTCCGAGAATGTTTTCGGAATTACGTTTAAATAGAGCACGGTGGAGGGCTCTTTGGCAACCATCTCGCCCGGTTCCGCGTCCAACGCGAATTCGAAGAGTGTGTGATCGGGAACTCCGTTTAAGAACGCACCGCCTGTAATGTTACACTGCACCCGTATATTAGTAGCCGGGGATATTTGCACGTCGAGATCTGAACTGTGAATTATGTTTGCTTTTAATACCACAGGTGAAAATCCTAGCATGCGTCCGATAGAGTCAGAATGCGTGAAATCAATTGCGTACTTGGGACAGTGGATGACGCATTGTAAAGTGTTTGTGTTGGCGCGAAGCGTGAACGCTCTCGCTTCCTCTCCCTCTTTACCACCAACCCTCTTTTTTCGTGGCGTGGTGGATCTCTTTTTAGTAGTAGTAGTGGCAGTAGCATGAGCCTCTTGTTCTTGTTCTTCTTCGAATTCCTGATGTACCATTTCCTTATTTATAAACTCGTTTAATGCGGTAATCTCATAAGCTCCGTTTGGAATTGTTATAATATGATAAGTACTATTTGGTTGTGGAGCATTGTCGTCATTGTTGTTAGCCTTGGAATAGTAAATTTTATTATTACCCGAGTAAATATTTTGTAAGGCGTTATAACTGTAGAAACCGATCAAACCGAGACCGTAGTCGCGATCCGGTGCTAGTTCTATAGGAGGATAAAAACAACAGCTCAGGTGATTACCTGACCCCGTCACACTAAATGTAGTGGTCATTGTTTCTTTCTTTCTTTCTTATGTCACGACGTGCTCAACGTTTGTCTTTCGATAGAAATGCTAGAGCCAGGTGACCGCATTTATACGATCGTGGGTCCTGTTCCCTTATCGCATTGTATAATATTTTAACCTTTGAACCTCCTCCTCCTCCTAGGTATTCGACTAGCTCTGGTGGTGGCCTGAGATCACCGAAAGAATCGTAATATTCAGCACGACTTCCTACTTTTTTTTATGCTACCCAGTGAGTGCCCGGTCCTCTGCTGTCGTCTAAATTTAACACTCCACATTCGTTTTTCCGTACACGCTTAGGCAGAGAATCACGCATAAAGACACCCCTAAAGTGAGGTATTAGCGCCCCGGCATATTTCTTAATGTCAATGTCGGTCAGGGGACGTCGGGGCAACTTTAAAAGTTTTTTGAAGAGGGTTTCTTTGATAGATACAGACCAAAGCCTGATGATTTTTTCCTGGGGCCCATGTGGAGACCGCTACCGAGCGCAATACCTTCCAGTTTTTGGTTATGTCGTTTTTGTTCGGCTAGTTTAGCTTGAGCTGCTTGTGCTGCCTTCACTGATTTTGCTATGCCCGCTGCTCCGCCTGCTAGCGATCCTAGGGCTGTTAGCCCTCCGAAAAGGGCGGGTAACAAAGGTAGTATACCCCCGGAAGATTTTGGTACAGGTATGATACGCGGTAGTTTACGAATTTTTTTCTTTCCACCAGCCTTTTTTATTGCTTTCCTAGCCGCAACCAGAGCAACCTTGGAGGCCTCACCTAATTCAAACGGTATAACCTTTTTAACTGAAGCACGTGTATCGCGCACTACCGCTCCGAAAGTTGTGGTCGCCTTGTTCTTCTTCTTCTTGCTATTCTTGCCGCCACGCTTTTTCTTTTTCCTCTTATTTTTACCTCTCAAGCCCATTCCTAATTTTGTTTTCGCTTTCATAATATTCGTCACTCCCCAAGCGGCTGCCTTTTCACCGAAAGTAGCGTCTTTAGATTTCACACGTTGCCACGCTTTTTCTGCAAGCACCGCGTCTGCACGATGTCGTTCTTTTAAATTATTCTCGTGCTGAGCGTACGCTATGTCGTGTTCTCTACACGCCGCGTCTAATTGATTTATGCCTCTGTCACCCCTTTGCAACCGCTTTTCTAGCTTTGTACCTAAAGAAGAAAGTGTTATAATAATAATTGTACACAGAAAAAAGCCATCTCTCTCTCTCTCACCTGGTCCACAGAAATTGTAACCTTTTAAATGTGCCTCAAAGGGTAACTTGTTAATTAGAGTGTTGACCACTCCTTCCCCCGTCGCGTGCACCAACATTTAAAAGGTAACGTGATGTAACACGCTTGTTATATACGTTAAGACGTCTGTTCTGATGGTGAGTGAGTGAGAGTGAGAGAGAGATGCCTTTAACGATTATTAAACAGCGACAGAAGCAACTAACGCTTCCTATTGATAAAAGTTGTGAATTTGCAAGCGGAGGCGGGGGCGTTCAAGAACTGCGTAGGCGACACGGTCCCTTGCTACCCTCCAGCATAAGATGCATAATCTGTGGTCCGTCCAATTGTGGAAAAACTCTGGCCATGATAAGTCTCTTAACGCACCCGAACGGCTTAAAATTTGAGAATGTGTACGTGTACAGTAGATCGTTACATCAACCTAAATATCAATACCTGGAGCAAGTATTGAAACCTATTCGTGGCATAGCGTACCACGGTTTCAAAGAAAACGAAGAGATAGTGGAACCGAGCGCTGCAAAACCCAATTCCGTGTTTATATTCGACGACGTTTCCTGCGACAATCAACAACCAATGCGCCTCTACTTTTCTATGGGCCGTCACCATTTAACCGACTGTTTTTACCTGTGTCAAAGTTATGCGCGTGTCCCAAAACACTTGATTCGTGACAATGCCAACATGATAATTCTGTTCAAGCAAGACGTTCTCAACCTGAAGAGGGTGTTTAACGATCACGTAAGCACTGACATGGCTTTCGAGCGATTTTCCGAGATGTGTATAGAATGTTGGCGCGACGATTACGGATTTCTCACCATCGATAAGGATAGCGAATTAAATTTAGGCAGATATCGCAAATGCTTTGATGGTTTTATCGTAGTCGATGATAATAATAAAGCGCGGTAAATTGAAAGCTCATAATCTATTCGACAGCCTTGCCACACAGACAGACTCACGGATAGACATACAGACTGAACACTTCGCATCGTCGCAATGTCTCAATTGTTGCTAGCGGAGGGAGATCATAACAAGAAGGTGACGCAAAATCTAGTGGAGGCAACCAAGTCCGTACGCAGAAAGTTAAAATCGTTAAGGGAAGGAGTAACGACTAACGAACGGGTCTTTGAGCGCATACACAAACCGATATTGGAACCCTTACGTAAAATTGCAGACAACAGCAAAAACCAAAAAAAACTACAATCCACCGCAGCTGCTGCTGCGGCAGAAATTACTCCTGCCTCCTTTGAGTTTAAGAGAAAACAGCCTAGATCGCCACTTCCACAACTGTTAACGTATCAACAACAACAACAACAACAAAAACAAGAAAAGGAAGAAACGGGCGAGGATCTAGACCGCACACACGAGGACGATCAGCAAATTAGGAGAAAGCTGCTTGCAGGACCTTCTGGATCAGAGTATTTAGCACAATACAAATCGCTACCCCGAAAATACGTGAGTTTGCTCATTTTAGGAGGCAAGAATCTTGATAGAACTAATTTCGGTGTAAAGTTCAACGCTCAAACGTAAGCGTGGCAGTTTGGAGATTCGCGCGTAGAAATAGTAGGTAGAGATTTAAAGATCCGAGGTAAGATATATCCGGGTACGGACGGTCTATACCAACTGATGGTATTAAAAAATCCCACGGATTACAATGCTCACGAACTGTCCCAATACATCAACATTATATTTGATACAAACGCGTACCGGAGAGGAGCCGACTTTCAAGGGCCCGTGACCGACAGCAAAACTGACAAATACAGGAAAATAATTAAAACCCCGTTGTATAAAAAACTTAACTCTTACGGTATATTACCACATTCATCATCAGGTAGAGGTCTTGACAAGATCAACAATAAAAAAAGGAAGCAGAAGAAGAAGAAGCCTACTAGCAATTTTTTAAAACAATTCAATAGTAAACCGGTCGAGTTTGTGTATTGGAACAAAACGTCAGAACTGGTGCGATTGAGACTTTTAATAGCGTCGCGTGCTGCAGGCCACTCCGACCACCGAAACGAAATTCAAAGTATCATAGAAGAACTCCGTGAAGAGGGAATAGTTGAATAATAATTAATAATAATGCCTGTGGATAAATTTGGTCGTTACATACAATCCAAGACACGCGTAGGCAGCAACGGTGACGTAACACGTATACCGCCACCACCAAATCAACCCCTATTGTTGGTGCCGACCGAGGAAGGAGATTTGGACGTGCAATATAAGCGTTTACGGAACCTGGGTGATCCCATAGATGAAAGCGACGCCGTTACAAAACAGTTTGTGTTAACACAGATGGCAGAGGTCAGCTGCGAAACAGTTGTTAATCAGATTAACACATTCTACACTTCTCGTATTGATCCCAAGCTCGTTGAAATAAATAACGGTTTGGAGAAATTGAGACCTCTTGTAGCCGGCTACACGCAAGGTCAAATTCCTACGCAAAGTACCGTTACTGAAGCGTTGAAAAAACAAAAACTGGAGTTCGAGCAGCTACTGGATCAATCGATTCGACCCATCAACGAAGATTTAACAGATAGGTTGGGTAATCTAGAAGCAAAAGTAAATAATGGTATCACCTGGGGCGACGGGAGTGTCAGAGGCCGCTCAAAAAAAACCAGCGCAAATACACGTAATTAATAAAAAACGATTGTTAACAAACGAACTTCATAAGCCGGCCAGGAAAAATTTCAGTCGCCGTAAATTTATCACAGGCGGTTTGGATAATTTGTGGCAAGCTGACCTTGCAGATGTATCTTCCTACAAAGATATAAATAGAAGTCATCAGTTTATACTAGTGGTGATTGACAGTTATTCCAGGTACGCATGGACCGAGCCGCTTTTAAATAAATCTGCAGAATGTGTGGCTTTCGAGAAAATCTTAAAGTCATCAGGCGGACGTGTACCTAGAAATCTGCTTACTGACCGCGGTACAGAATTCTACAACTCTCACTTTAGTAAACTTATGAACCGCTACAACATTGTGCATTATTCAACGTTTAGCTCACAGAAGGCATCCATGGCTGAAAGATTGATTCGTACCTTAAAAACTTGGATTTTCAAAGAGTTTAGCTATAATGGAAGTTATAAATGGATTGATGGTAGCAGAGACAGGAAGCAAGCGACGTCGTCGTCGGTAGGAGTACTTAGAAACGTAACAGCCAAATATAACCAAAGAAAACATCGTAGTATAGGAATTTGTCCTGCTGATGTAAAGAAAAAAACAACATTTGTCCATCAACAAACGGCTGTGTCAACAGGAGCACTCAAAAAGAAAACCTCCCTAAAAAAAAAAACTTAAAAGTAGGCAACATTGTGCGTATCTCTAAATTTAAATCCCTTTTCACTAAAGGTTATTTACCGTCTTGGTCTACTGAACTGTTTCGTGTTGTTAAAGTGACTTCGAATCACGATTTTAACGCCAGTCTTATCACTTATTTGCTTGAAGATTTAGAGGGAGAACCAATTAAGGGCTGCTTCTACCCGGAAGAACTGCAAAAAGTTGACGAACGTCTTAAAGACATTTATCTAGTGGAAAAAGTGTTAAAAGAACGAGACAATAAATATTATGTTAAGTGGTTAGGTTTTGATTCTTCTCACAATTCATGGATTGAAAAAAACGACTTTGTAAAATAACTAAAAAACATGTTTTATTCTTATTATTAATAAAAAAATATAAAAAAACATCAACTACAAGTTATACATTATTGTTTTAAAATTATTAAATATATAGTACCAATTCTTTTATTATTTTTTATTGTTTCATGTATTCTTTCAGCAATAGACCAAATAAACTTACTAAAATAAAAAAAAATTAATGCTAGTCCCAACTAACGTAAACACTCCAATTAACCGAGTAAAGTTGAGTTAGATAGAATACATTTAATATATTAAAAATTAAAAAAAGATAATAATAACATAAGAAATACAAATAAAAAAAATTAATTATACACTTAGCGACAACAAAATAAATAAATATCAAATACAATAATTTATAGATGGGTGGATCCAACACTTTGGCTTGCAGGTGGAAAAAACAGTGAATGGGCGGATTCCGCACTTTTGCTTGCAGAGGGAAAAACCTTAGTGGTTGTTATTGTGGCGAAGGGGTGAGACGATGCAACAGGGTGAGGTGGATCCGACAAAAACAACAGGTGCTATAAAGTAAAAAAAGATTATTTTACTGACATTTTCAAGCAAAAATCCATAATTATAGAAATAATAAATATTAAACAAAATATCGATTTTAACGGGAAATAACAATATTAGCAAATAAATATTGTTATTTCCCTGTTAAAATCGATATTTTATTTATTATTTATTTCCACAAAAAATAATTATAGTTTTGTATGAATCTATAGGTACTTACAAGGGGTAAACAAGTAGAAACCATCATTTTGATGTCACCGTGTAGTTTTTTTCTTTTGTTTTCGAAACTAACTGCTCGACGACGGGGGCGGCTTTGCAATGGTGGTAGAGGGATGCTAGCTGCAAGTTTAATAATTAAATGTATTTTAAAAAACTGAATTTTTATTAATAAAAATAATAAATATAACTTACGTTTCTTCACGGGGGCAGCAGATGATGCCTCACAAATATATAACTCGATGCTGGGGGGTGGGGGTGAGGCGGCGGCGGTCTACGGCTAGAGCATGATGGCGGCAGTATTCCTGCCGCCAAATTATTAAAATATGTACCGCCGCCGCATGAAGGCAGGAGGCGGGCAGGAGTTGGTGTGGGGCCTCCTACCTCATTTTCCGATTATGACTATTATAGAAATCTACGCATTGTGCAACCCCTAACACCAGCACCACCAAGAATACATCGACTCGTAACCACATTGTAAAACGAACTATGGTGCACAGTGAAAACGTTTTGAATTTATACGAGATAAATTCCGATCATGTGCTTTCTTCAAAAAGTTAATTGCTACATTTGCATACATGTCTTGTATTTTTTAATATATAATTTCCATCTCGGCAAGAAAACGATTTTCTCGCTTGAGTTATTATAAGTAATGAGTTTGTTGTTTGTTGCAACAGTGCAGATAAGATGTTTTGAAAATAAACTATTTTTTTATGAGTAAGCAATTTATTTCATATAATTACATATAATTATACGATAGCGAGGTTATCGATGTATAATTTTTCATATAAAAAAAACGACTTGTAAAATTTCTAAAAGATCCTTTTGAAAATTTATTAGTAAATAACGTACTATTAAAAAGATTCGTTCGAAAATTTATTAGAAAATAAATCTTATACCTATAACCTTTTTTTTATCGATGTAAATAGCAAATAATATTTTTCTTAAAGTCCCAGGTATTACACTTAGATAATAAGAATTATAACGTAATAAATAAATCTTATTATTTCCTGTTGAAATAGATATTTTATTTAATATTTATTATTTAATCAGGGATTTTAACAAAGTTACGCTTGAAAATGTCAATTAATACATGCATGTTTTAAAAAAACATGTTAAATTCCTTTAAAATAATTTACATAAACAGTCGATTATGCGATTTAATTTTAAAAAACCCGAACTAACCGATAATAATACATCAGTAAATCATCTTATTATTTTTAATGACCCGGTTTGAAGCCATCGAGCGATCGAGGTTTAACCTATCACCAATCTGCTTTTGTAAAAGTTGCTTTGCTGGCCTTTAGCTACTTACAATGTAGTTCATTTTAATTAAAAATTCGAAATCTGTTTACGTGCATGCATGTGTTATTTGAAAATATGTATGACCTACACACATTTTATTCGAAAGTGCTGCATGATTTTATCAATTTTTAAAATGTGAAGCATTATATATAACCAGGAAGTTTATTTGTTTAATTCAGAGTGAATACAAGTTTCATTGTCAACGAGTGTATACGTTCAGGTATGTTATATTAATATTTAATTAAGTGCCTCCTAGGTTTCTTAATATCAAATTTATTTCAATATTTTTCGAGTTGAATTAATAATTCAATATTTTCAGAGTTCAAGTTTATTTCATATGTAGTATGTTTCCCCCTGTATCTCTGTAGAAATATTAGACAAAATTGAATTTTTATTTTTTTTTCACTACCTACATTCTCTATTTTATTTTTAATGTGTATTATTTATTTAGCGCTACATAAGTGTATTCTTGTAGAAATATGGAATATTAAGGAAAACTATTGTATTTTTTTCAATTTTAATTCAATATTTTCTATTTTTTTCAACCTGATATATTTTTTTCAGCAACATGTTTGGTTTACTCTTTCTTTACGCTACTGGCCTTTGGTTTTTGGAAATTAATGGTAATATCAATCACACCCCCATTTTGAACAGTAGCTATAATATCGAAACTGGATCAACCCTTATCGCACATAGAGTAAATAAATCGTTTTTGGTACAAAGCCAATGGACCCCCTTCAGTAACCCCAACGGATTCCATATGCAAGTTTATAAATCGAATTCAGATAGTCCTGACCTAGTCAACAATGTTGCTGCTTTAGAAGGTAGTAAATAATATAATATTATTGTAATAATTTAGGAATAAAAAATTACTACATTATTTTTTTAGGAGCCACCACTACCTACTACAACGAAAAAAACAGCACCGATTTCAAAACACGCTGGCTAGCGTGCGATAAAGATTTGTTAGAGCTTAACTCTAAACACTATGAGGATTCAGTGGCGTTCCAAAACTGTACCAATACGTTAATTACCGAACGGGCAAATATGGCAAATCTGCTTTCCGTCAATGTGGGACTGCTATACGAAATTGATGAATTAACGGAAATGGTTAATGACGCTTGGAGTGGGAAATATAACGAAAATCTGGAAAATTGTTACGAGAAATGTAACCGCTTATACAATCGAAGGGAACGAGAAGGAAGTTGTAATACATTGGAGATATGTGAACAATACAGAGATGGATGTATTGAAAGGTGTCAGGCTGCACCACAAAAATTATCTAAACGACGTGATGGTACCACCAGGGTACACTTGTAATTTATTTGTGTTCTTTTTTTTTGATATTTTCAATACCACTGTTAATATTTTTACGTGTCGCAAGTATAAGGGGGTGAGGTGGAGGTGGTAAAGGATTTTTTTAGTATAAATTCAACAGCAAAATTTCAATAGCATCATTCAGTGTTTTCTAGCAGAACAGTTTTCTTCTAGTATACCTACGTACCCGTCTCTCTCTCTACAAGCATCAACATGTCATCTTCTGACCGTACAACAACAACCTCCACCTTGATTGAAGATGAGGATTTAGAAGTTTTTCCAAGGGAAATACTATCTCAAATACCTGAGTATGTGGACGTTGAAGTGGTTCCCATCAAGAAGAAGCGAATTGCCGAGGACGAAAGCAAGCTCAACTCAATTAACGCTGTAGGTATGTTACTGCAGAAACCCGTATTAAAAATTTCCGTTTTAAGGAAAGGCCATCCCTATCATTATACCGATGTACGATTTGTGAAAACACAATTCCATGAGAGGGCTGTCGTTTTGGAAATGGCCGAGTGCATTGTCTATTTACCACGTAGATTTACTGCGATGCGAGAAGACGAAATTGCAGTTTTAAATGTGCAAAAGGATTCTTTATTCTTTATTTTCGAGGGAGCCCATCCCATTAAAGGAAGTAATCCTACTTCATTAGTAAAATTCATCAAGAGATCGGAGTTTCTTAGTGGTAGTACTAGCAGTGCTGTTGCTACCCCCCCACCCACACCAAACAAAAAAATTAAAAAAACGTAAGGTTTTTTCTTTTTTATTATAATAATATGCTTATAATATACTTGCGATTTGTAAAAAAAAATTAAAACATTGTACTACATTGAAAAATATTTAAAAAAAATTCAATAATCTTTGTGCGTGTAAGTAGTAGGGTTTTTTTTGCTTTGATTTGTATAACCATTGATTTGTTTATTGATTTGTATAACCATTGATTTGTGTATGTAATCATGTACTACCTATAACAATAACAATAACATGTTTTGTATGTACTATAACATTTTTAATATTGATTTTTTTTGTAAAGTTATTATTGTATTGCTTTTTACCTATACTATATAATTATATATACAGTGAGCACCAAAAGTATGGAACATACCAAATAAAACCGAAATGAATGTTTTTTTCTAAAAATCTCGAAACACGTCAATTTTCTTTTTTAAAAATACACATTGGAATGTCAAAATAATTATCCGGCCTTCATTTGTTTGTAAGTGATGACGTCATCGGTATTTTTTTTAAATGTCAACCCCCATTTTTTTTCGCGTTTTTGATTCATCTGTCAATTGCTTAAATGACAGTATAAAAATGTTGATACCTTACATAAGAAAATTTTCGAGAAATAAATTATTTAATGTTTAATAAACACATTCTTAACAAATGTTAAACATGGTTTAATGGTATTAGTATTGATAAAAGAGAATTAAAGGCACCAAGAAACAAATGCCCGTAATCTAAACAAATGCCAAATTGTCAAATATTCAGAAATATTAATTGTCGTTTACTTGTAATAATTAACATCAGCTTCATAAATCTGATATGGCTCATTTAACAATTACAAGTAAACGACAATTAACATTTCTGAATATTTGACAACTTGTGGGCACTTGTTTAGATTACTGGCATTTGTTTCTTGGTATCTTTGATTCTATTTTATCAATACTAATACCATTAAACCATGTTTAACATTTTTTAAGAATGTGTTTATTAAACATTAAATAATTTATTTCTCGAAAATTTTCTTATGTAAGGTATCAACATTTTTATACTGTCATTTAAGCAATTGAAAGATGTATCAAAAACGCGAAAAAAAAATGGGGGTTGACATTTAAAAAAAATACCGATGACGTCATCACTTACAAACAAATGAAGGTCGGAAAATGATTTTGACATTCCAATGTGTATTCTTAAAGAAGAAAATTGACGTGTTTCGGGATTTTCAGAAAAAAACATTTATTTCGGTTTTATTTGGTATGTTCCATACTTTTGGTGCTCACTGTATGTACTACGATGTCTGGTTTTATTTTTTTAAGTTAGCAAGGTGCACAGGTGATTGTTGTAGTGGGATAGTTGCTATATCTATTGAGTTTTGAAACAACGTACGTTAGTAGTTGGTTGATGCAGGTACTAGAAGACCACTAGCAACACCACAAAAAAAAACAAAAAATGGAATATCAGAGGTTGGTTACAATTGTTCAAGAATTTTTGGGGGTGTGCGTAACGAGCCAGGAAGCAACTCGTATATACGAGTTGAACGACAAAAATATAAAACTTATTCGAGAACTTATTATTAATGGAAAAAGCGAGACTGGTGAAAGCAGTGTAGGTAGAAAAAAACATCTGGAAACAGTGCTCGGTCAATTGTTGGGTTTACGTGTTCAAATACGAGCAAAGCTGAGAAGCGGAAAAGGTTTACGAGATCGTAAGCCTAATCATAGTCTCGAATGGGCTCAGGTAATATTTATTATTAATTTTTCGTTTATTTTTTCTTAAAAATATACTGTTTATCACACACACACAGGTGGATTCTGCGTTTAAAAACAGACTGTCTACAGGCGTGATTATAAACCATTCCATACATAATCCAAAGGAATTTTTCGAGAATGCTTTACCCATTTTCATCCAAAAAATTAATGCAACTATTAGAAGAACCAGGAATAAAGCCATCAAAGTCAATGTAGCGTTCTGTTGCGATTATGTGAAAGGTCACGACCGTTCTGTGATTGCTAGGAAATATTTCAACACAGCCAACGTTCTATTTACACGCTCCACTAACATTAGAAATATTTTTTTCACTCAAATGAGAGACAACATTCTTACACAGGTATAACTTTATTTGTTTTTTCTGTCTGTGTAACTGATTAAAATGGTTTTTTCTTTGTTTTTGATCTTTCAATAGATGGAAGAATGTGAAAGCGAAGGTAGCGGATGGATTTTACATAGAATAGTGAATCTAGCAGTCAATTTGTGTAAATTCGAGCCAATTCGTGGTGCCTCCAGCTACATTGACTTACCTGCACGCATCAAGGCGACAAAAGCAGTGGTAAACATTAGAAATTTAGATGACAGGTGTTTCGGTTTTGTTTTATTAGCCGCATTATATCCTCCTGCTAATGGAAGGAATGTATGCGCCCCTTCTTCCTACCCGCATCAAAATTTGGAAAATTTATTTAATTTTAACGGTATTACGTTTCCTGTAAAACTAACCGATATAAAACATTTCGAACGGAAAAATCCTACAATTTCTATAAACGTTTTTGGTTTGGATAAGAAACATGTGGTGATAGGTCCGTTATATCATACAAAAGAGGTCAAACAACGTCACGTTAACATGTTATATCTCACAGCTCGTGGTTGGAACGGACAAGCGGGTAACAATAAAAGTCACTATTGTTTGATTAAAAATCTTTCTCGTCTATGCAGCAAACAAATATCTAACCATCAACATACACAGTTTATTTGCGATAGGTGTCTAAATCATTTTTCTAGCGAACGTATTCTCAAACAACATTCCGAAGACTGCTCCAGGGTAGATCCAGTTAAACTTAGACTACCCAAACCGAATACGAAAGAATCAAAATTAACGTTTGACAAGTTTCAGTACGAAATACGACATCCGGTGGTTATTTACGCGGACTTTGAATGTTTAATTGAACCGGTGATAGGGATGAGGGGCGAGGAGGATGACGATGACGTATCATTTTCTTCATACACTAGACCCATTCAAAAACACGTACCGTATTCGGTGGGATATCAAGTGGTGTATTCTTACGATGATTCGTTGTCACATTACGATTTTTATAGGGGGAAAAATCCTGAAAAATGGTTTGTTAGGAGGTTACAGGAGGAGACGGACGCTATTAAAGAACAATTAAGTAATATTGTACCCATGTCGGTACCGTTAACACAGGAAGAACAGGCGCGCTTCGATAACGCAACGCATTGTCCTCACTGTAAACAAGCCTTTGACGAGGTAATAGTAAAATGTAGAGATCACGCGCACGAGACGGGGAAATTCAGGTTAGCATTGTGTCAGGGTTGCAATCTAAATTATAAAGTAGGCAAATACATACCAATCATTATGCATAATTTATCAGGCTACGATATGCATTTTATTATAAAAGAACTCGATTTTAACAGTCAACCCATTCAATTATTACCTATAACTAAGGAAAATTATATTTCGGTCACGAAAGTATATAACGGGTACAGGTGGCGTTTTATAGACTCATTTCGTTTCATGAATCAAAGCTTAGATAGTTTAGCTAAAAATTTAACTCCTGAAATGTTTAAGTATACACGCGAAGCGTTTCCTGATGACGCGCATTTCCAATTAATGTCGCGCAAAGGTACGCTGTGCTAGGAATATTTAAATTCGTGGGCACGGCTCGAGGAAGGTCAACTGCCAGGTCGAGACCAGTTCTACAGTTCGCTCTCAGAAAGCACCGTCTCAGTAGAAAATTATGCACATGCAAAAAGTGTATGGAACACGTTTGGTGTTCAAACATTGGGAGAGTACAGCGACCTGTACCTGAAATGCGACGTCAAAATTTTAACAGACGTTTTTGAACAATTTAGAAATTTATGTTTAGATGTTTATACAATCGATCCTGCACATCACGTGACCGCCCCAGGGCTGTCTTGGAATGCTGCTATTAAAAAAACGGGTATCTCGCTAGAATTATTAGACGATCCAAACAAAATTTTATTTATCGAGAAAGGCATTCGCGGTGGTCTAGTACAATGTTCACAGCGCTATTCAAGGGCTAACAATCACTACGACCCCGAAAATTACAATCCTACTCTACCGGAAAATTATTTGATGTACGTGGACGCGAACAATTTGTACGGATACGCCATGTCTCAACCCTTACCCTATGCTAATTTCGAATGGATCGAGAACGAAGATGAAATAACCTGTATAGAAAACAAATTAAAAAATATTAAACCAAATCCCGAGTCTGTGGTGTATTCTAATTATAGCGATGTCTCGTGTGCTGCGTTGCTATTTCCAACCAAGGACAACACTACCGCCGATAGCGTATCTTGTTTTCTAGAAGTTGATCTGTGGTATCCCCCCGAGATTCACGATGCCCACACGTTTTTACCGTTCTGTCCGGAACAGCTGGCCCCGCTCAAATCTCGCTACGTAAAATTAATGGCCACCACTTTTGACAAGAAAAAATACATACTTCACGTTAGAAATTTGCTGCAATGCCTATTGCACGGTCTTAAATTAAATAAAGTTCACAGAATACTTAAATTCACCCAAAAACCTTGGTTAAAGGAATATATCGATCTCAACACTTACGTGCTAGGGCTAAGAATAACTTTGAGAAGGACCTATTTAAATTGTTTAATAACTGTATTTATGGAAAGTCAATGGAAAATTTGCGCACCTATCGTGTCGTACGATTGGCCACCACTTGGGAGCAAGCGCGTAAATTAATTGCAAAACCAAACTTTAAATCTTTCACTATTTTCAAAGAGAATATGGTTGCAGTAGAATTAAACAAAACGTCTATTCTTTATAATAAGCCCATCTATTTAGGGATAACTGTTTTAGACCTCTCCAAACTTTTAATGTACTCTTTCCATTACGAAGACATAATTCGTAATCCAAAATTGCGTCATCCGGTAACGTTGCTGTACACTGACACGCACTCGTTTATCTATGCCTTTCAAGACGATATTTACAAGTTTTTGAGGGACGAAATTGAGGAGAAGGGCAGTCAGGCACCCTTTGACACATTTGATTACCACCCTGAAAATTTATACAGAATTCCGCGCATAAATAATAAGGTACTGGGTAAATTCAAAGATGAATTAAAAGGGAAAGTTATAACGAGTTTTGTGGGTTTGCGTGCA
Source organism: Hemicrepidius hirtus (assembly GCA_963082805.1). Taxonomy (NCBI): domain Eukaryota; kingdom Metazoa; phylum Arthropoda; class Insecta; order Coleoptera; family Elateridae; genus Hemicrepidius; species Hemicrepidius hirtus. The sequence goes on along the minus strand of OY720161.1, from coordinate 28,770,040 downwards.
AAAATGTACTCTTTAAAATTACAAAAACAACATAGAGATAACTCTGACGACGACGACAACGACGATGACAACGAAAACAATTACGTAATTAAAAAGGCCAAGGGTGTAGGTAGAGTAGCTCTAAAAAACAGAATCACCTTTCAATCATACTACGACTGTCTACACAATAATCAATCATTTTATACAACTAATACTACAATACGTTCTAAGAGACATCTCGTTTCTACTTTTATAATAAAGAAAAAAGCTTTAGACTCTTTCGACAATAAAAGGTATATATTACAGGATGGGATTAATTCTTTACCTTGGGGTCATTATGATATAACGGATCCTCCCTAAAACAAAAACATATTTTATACTAGGTTTTACCACTGCTTTTACACAAGAAAAAAAAAACGTGTTGAAACATGTTTGTGTGAACGACCACCGTAACCTCGGCCTTGAGGAACAAGCCGAGATCTCTCAATAGGGATAGCACCACGCAAGAACTTTTAGTTGTTGTGTGTCCGCGGTCGTGATAAATGCTAATAATTTTTTAATATGGCTACAGAGGACATGTATAGTGAAAAAAATCGCCTAGCAACATTCACCAGTTGGCCTCTGCGAGATCCTGAGCCCGAAGTATTAGCTAAGATGGGCTATTATTACACCAACGTTGAAGATAGAGTACGCTGCCCATTTTGTTTATTATATGCAAACATTTATTGCACGCTTCTAACCCCCTGGGAAGCACATATACAATTTTCACCTGACTGCTCCATGATCACCGGAATAAACTGCCCCAACATTCCAATCTCCTTGGCAACGACCACCACAGATGATGCTGTAGGTATTCAACCACCTGCACCAACCTCTACTTTAATCACCGAATTCAATCAACCATCGACTTCATCGGATTCTTTTATTGAGATCAGGCCGAATAGTTTTCCAGAAAGTTACAGACCACACCCATCCGAAATTGTTATAGCACCTGCAGCCTCTAAGTTTATTAATAATGTTTGTAAAATGTGTTTTAGTAACGGTTTAGATATTGTTTGTTTACCCTGTGGACACTTAACGTCTTGTATAGCTTGTTCACAACAAATTACCAAGTGTCCCGTGTGCAGTATATTTATTACTGGTACCATTCGAGTTTTTCTATCGTAAAATTGATTTTTTATTGTACTCTATGTGTAAAAATAAAACTTGTTTTCATTGTATGTTTTTTTTTATTAAATTCTATTACATTGCATAAGAGAGAGAGAGAGAGAGAGAGCGAGAAAATAAAACTAACATTAAACATGGTATGAATTGTAATATTTTTTAATTAAATAACGAATTGCCAAGGCTATCATGCACAAGAGTAAGTTCACACCGAGCATCAAAAGGCTCGCAAAAAAATATGTATCCACTTGTTTGTGAGGTTTCGCTTGCTGTGGTACTTCTTCATCATTACAACCGATAGCATTCCATACAACAGGTACCCAATTTGAAAGGAACTCGACACGATTTCCTATTTTCTTGTTATAAATATACTTGGCCTTTACATAAATGAACCTTGCAGTCGGAGTTTCCGGTATGACAGAGGGCATCCGTTTTCCAACCACGAACAGCCCTCTAAATTGAAACGGTGTTAAATTAACCCATTCTCCAGGTTGTTCGCTTAGGTTTTGCTCAGTCAGAGACCCGTTGGAGAATCTAAGAGAAACGCTAACTTCTTCGACGTTGGGCGGGTAAGACAACAGCAGGGTGCTGTTCCATATCCCTGCTATCACAAAAACGGCTACAGCATTCATTTTTTTTGTTTGTTGTACTTCTTACTTCTTCAGCTTTCAAGTTTGTACTAAATTAATACGTGGTTCACTTTCTTATAATAATAATTTTAGTTAACGACGTAGTCGTCAGGTTGGCCGAGCGGTCTAAGGCGTTTGACTTAAGTTCAGATTCTTGAAAGTGAGCGAGGGTTCGAATCCCTCACCTTACAATTTCTTTTTTGTTTGCTAATAAAGTCGAACTCTTTTACACGTGATTGCATCAATGAAAGATATAAAAAATTTGGAAGTAATCTCCAGATATATAGCCTGCAGGTGGTCAGGATTAATGCTGTCGCTGTCCTTAATTAATTCTTGAAACCACTCATCCAATACCGTTTCACAAATTACAACGGGTGGTACTTCAATACTAATTTCTTCCTCAATACCATTCCTAATAAAATTTACCGCTCCAATAATTTCTAAACGTCCACAATAAGAGTTTCGTAAAAACATGCTTATTTCATTTATAACGGTAGGTTTGAGTCTCTGCATACTGCTTTGAAAACTGTGACGTTGTGACACTTCATCTAATATAAATTCGAGAATAATTGTTTCATACATGTTTACAGCTCCGCTACAAATTTACAACTAAAGACATTAACTAAAATCAAATATCCCATATTAAATATCCGATACCAAATTATTTAATATCGCATAACTAGTACCTAAAACGAAAAAAAATAACACGATCAACTACACCTTCATATAACAACTTCAAACGCTACAACCACGACACACCCCGGTAGCTCACATGCTTAACGCGACAGACTACCACTCAGCAGGACCTGCGTTCGAATCCACAACGCACAAGAAAAAAAGTATGCACGGTTGCATACACACACACACACTTTTTAAACAAAACCACCTTTTTAACAAACCACGCCTACTGACCGAACAAAAATGGCCGAACAACAACAAAAATGGCCGATGGCAGACGATACGCCCACAAAACACGCCCAGACACGCCTACGAAGGGACTACTTCCATCCCACTCGCACCCTAATACAGGCACCCTTCTCACTCGCACCCATACAAACTTACCTGAATAAAGCGCCCTTATTTTACACACAAACCCCATAAGAGCCCTTATTCAAAATCGGCTAATTATTATCTACTCTTCAATATATACATTTGCTCCTTTGATTATTTTAGGTATAATATCCATGTTACTGAAAGAAGGTTCAGCTCTAACTTAATTGACACAAAATATTGTAGATCTAAAATATGTTTTACATTATTTATTATTGTTTTTTTATTTAATTTTGAAGCTCTGTTAAAGCAAAGCCACCTAGAATTAAAGCATACAATAAATAGCCATCTGAGCATAGGGCAAATTGTTTTCTAATATTTGTGCATTATTTTCTTATGCAACCCCATAATAATTTACCACAATTAGAAAGAGAAAAATTAAGCTTTCTAATGATGTATTGCGTTACTCCTATTCCCATTTAAGAAATTTCAAGATGGCGACCGGGCTCCAAAAGTATGAGTCATAGAAATTTTTTCAGTAGTGTAAAATATACAAAGTAATGTTGTATTGAAGTGTTCCAAATTTCAAATGTCAAAGCGTTTGAGTGCTACGACTTTGGTCCAATCTTTAATAGCTACCCTGTATAATCCAAAAATGGTATGTAAATTGACCTTAAATAATATGTCTCGGGACTCTCTGAGGGTACATTCATCCTATTTTTTTTGTTTATTTGCTATCCTTGGTATTGTGATTGGTATTTCCATATCACGTGCAATATTTGATGCTTTGTCAAAATAGGTTTTAAAGGAATTACCGGCATCATCTCTACGACCTTGTATCACCGATAATATATTGTTTATTAGATCAAATAATCTTATCATATCTAACGATGGATTTTGGAGTTGCTTTGAGAGTGTGATAGTTAGCGAAAAAATGCTTAAAGGTATTTGCAGACCTACAATAAACTCAAACTTATTAATAGCACTGACGAAGACATTTGCAGTAGCACATACTTTGGCTGACCAGTTTGGTGATATCGCAACGAATTCCATGAAAGCCAGAATTGCAGGTAGCACTTTATTAAACTGAATAATAGCATCATGTCTTTCGACCCAACTCATTTCTGAAGTTGTTTCAACTTTACTTTCTTGGAACCTTCGTCCAATTCTAAAATTTTGTCTTATAAAATGCCAATGGATTTTTTCCAAAATTCTTGCTTGTACCCCTTTAAATTTACCTAACATGATGGCAGCGCCATCATAAGCTTGTCCTCTGCTATTAGATAAAGGTAAATTAACTGATTTCAGAATATCAATAATGTTGTTTTCAATGTTTTCCACTGTAACATTGTATAGTATATCCACCAATTTAATAAAGTTTCGATGATCCTCATTTTGTTTATGTCTACGTACCGGATGCAAAATGTCATTTGTTCCTTTGTGCTAACATCTGTAGTTTCGTCACAGATAATACTAAAAAATACTGCTTGCTTTATTTTTTCAATCTTTTTCGATAATATTACATCACTACAAATTTCGATTATACTATTCTGAGTGGATTTGCTTATGCCACTTGCAGTTTTTGGACATGATTTAACGTGCTCTTCTAAATATGTATCTCCTGAATCGACACGAAATTTCAAAAGTGCTCTGAAATTTCCTTCGTTTGCCCTAACTACATTTTCTTCAAAGTGTATTTCTCCGTCATCCCGATGCCCTCGTAAAGCGATATTTTGTTGTCCACAAAAAATTATGGTTTTTATTATGGATAGAATTCTTAAATTATTTTTTTCTATTGAATCCTTAATAGCCCCATCTATTAATGAAGATACATTTTTTCAGGATTTTTCATATTTTTTGTAAAAATTTCAGATTGCAAAACAGATTTTTTATGATACTCCAAACTAATGTGTTTATTGAAATACTCTATTGCTTTTTTATATATACTTAATGGTTCGGTGATCAATTTTCCCAGGTTCTGATGACTTCCTTTGGCACCTTCAGATTTTACAAAAAGTACACATATGCGACATAAAGCTCCTTCATATTTGGAACTATACAAGAGCCATGGATCGCTTCGCAATCACTTCAATTGAAATTTCCTGAATTGCTTACCCTCTTTAATATTAGGAACATTATTGTCCATGGTTCAGTTTTTCTTCATGTTTTACAATTACAACAGTGTTTAAATAATTACCAATATCAAATTGTGTATTGTTTACGGTATTTTCGTTCTTAGTTACACTTACATCTTCTATTGTATCACTATTATCACTTACAAGTGCGTTACTCGTTTTTGTTACATTGAAATCATTATCTTCATTATCTTTTAAACGTTTATTAAAAAAGTTGTACAGGTTTGTCTGCCCAGGTGCGGGTGCCGGTGAACGTTTAGAAAAAATGATCATCACCCAACCGAGTCGGGACTGAGACAGTGAGACTGCTTAGTACTTGCTGTTGGTCATACACCCATCATACTTAGTGACTTTCGGCCTGCAGAAGCAGTCTACTGGCTTGTTGCAACGTATTGCTGGTGGACGGTGCCACCGTGGCAGACTGCTTAGTCGCTCGTTGCACTGTGTATAAATTTATATTGTCGCTGGCTCAGGTGGCTGGACGCTGTTGGCTCTTTCCCCCCTTCGTGTTCATCGAATTTACGCACGCGGTAACATTTTTTTATTTACCAGCTAAATGGAAAATAACACATAGTAGGAAATTTATTTCGGGGGGGGGGGGCTAAAGCCCCTGCCTAAATCCGCGCTTGCATGAGACAGTTATTTATTTAAGAAAATAACAACAATTTATAAGGAAACATACTTATACAGGGTGGAATGCGAAATTGGAAACACCTTTTTTCTCGGATTATAGATAGCGAAAAATTGTTTAAATAAAGTTTTTAGTACTTTTAAGAAGCTAATTAAATTCGTATAAATTTGGTAAACAAAAGTTTAATTTTCGTAGATATTGCCATGTTTGTACTTTTTTTAAATGGAATACCCTGTATATTATTGCACTAATTACGAGAAAATAATTATTGATTTAAAAAAGTTTAAGGGTTCTTACCTTCTAAACTTGATAGTTTTTGAGATATTAATGAAAATATTTAAATGTTTCTTCTTAAAATAAAGTGTGCGTTGAAAAGAAAATTACTATTAAAAATATTGTACAAAATAAACAATTATTTTATTATCATAGTAGCTCATAGATAAATACAAAATAAATAGTATCGAACTACAAAAAATGTTCAAAATTTTTCGGGTTAATATTGAATTTTCATTTATCTCACGTGTTTCATAATTCCTTAATAGTGATTCAGTCCTATTCAGCTTTCTTTCTAATTTGAATAAATACGAATGGTTTGGATAAAAGCGATCCGGATCACAGGATATTGTTGTCTGTATAATTGCAGAGCTTGTCTTGAATTATTATCTGATAAATAATAACATTTTATCATATCTAACTTCTCATTAATTGAATAATCTACCATTATTAACACAACGTAATAATTGTATGTATGAAACACAATTTTTTTTAGCGCAAATACAATACAAAATAACTCAACTGTCAACAAATTTTGTTTTCAACGCACACTTTATTTTCAGAAGAAACATTTAAATATTTTCATTAATATCTCAAAAACTATCAAGTTTAGATGGTAAGAAGCCTTAAACTTTTTTAAAGCGAAAATTATTTTATTTTTTTAAATTTTATTTATATAATTTATATATACAGGGTGATTCAAAAATGGCGCATAAGCTCTTCAGTACGTTGTAGGGGACGGTTATTTGAACTGTGGAAAAATCATAAAAAAAATTTAGCTGCTACATTTTTGTAGTTAACAACGAAGAAGTAAGTTGTAGATTTGGCAACACGGGTGCAGCTATGTAGTATATGAGTGGCTTTTATTTCGTTTCATTTACATAGTGAGCTTATTAAAAGTTTCAAACATCGTTGCCACATATTTTTTTAAAACAACTTGATAGGAAAATATCAATTTTGAAAGCTAATATTTCAGGATAATGAGGTGTTATGAGCATTTTATTTATTACCCACTATTAAAAATACTTAAATTATTTATATGAAATGATGAGAAGTTTCAAAATCCACATGAATTCAAAGTTGAGTTCTCAACTTAACTTCTTCATTTCTCAGCAAATTAGCGGCTAAGAATTTTTTTACTATTTTTCCTACACTTCAATTATTATTCCCAACAACGTACTGAAGAGCTTATGCGCCATTTTTGAATCACCCTGTATAATTTTATTTAATTAGTGTAATAATATACAGGGTATTCCATTTAAAAAAAGTACAAATATGGCAATATCTACGAAAATTAAACTTTTTTTTACCAAATTTATACAGATTTAATTAGCTTCTTAAAAGTACTAAAAACTTTATTTAAACAATTTTTCGGTATCTATAATAACTTCCGAGAAAAAAGGTGTTTCCAATTTCGCATTCCACCCTGTATATTAGTGAGAAATATACAAACATTCTTAAATATTAACGGATATTAATATTCTGAAAGGAAATACCAAAGTTTATAAACGCATTCTGCCGTTTGATTTTTCCGACTTCAGCTGGGTTTGGAAGAACCGACTTTATATCTGTTAGAGATACAGAGGAGACATCTGGCTCTATTGGGAACACAAAACTATTGTCCATTTTTGTGCTTTTTCGCATAAATGATGTGACAAGTAGTTGTGAATGAACTATAGTAATAAGTAGAGGTGCAAACCAGGCTTAGGGAAAACTGCAGCGTAGGTAAGGATTAAACATAAGGTTAACCTAAGAATGCTTGTACGTCAGGGAACAAGATAATAAAAGAATAACTAAAGGACTTTGTTTAACAAACAACATAACATGGTGTCAGAAGTAAAGTTATGAAAAGGGACTGTAATAAAAGGGCCGACAAATAATAATAAAGTAGTCTACAATCGAAAACAATAAGAAAATAAGAAAAATAAAATGGATCACTACAGGACGCCACCACCTCTAAAGAGGGACTGTTTATGCTAGCCAGTGGGAAAACGCAAGAAGAAGACCAGGTAAAATTGCAATTCTAATTGGAGATGAAGGACTGGAAGTATATAATTCGTTCACATTAAAAAAACCTGAAGAAAAGAAGTTCGATAAAGTTGTGGATAAATTCACAGAGTATTGTGAACCTAAGAAAAACGTCATGGGGCAGTACAGACATCAGCTCAAACTATAGATCAGTTTGTAACAGAAATTAAAAATTTAGCAAAAAGCTGTGAGTTCAAAGAAGAAAACAACATGGTTAGAAAATTGTAATTGGAATTAGGGATGACAGAATTAAAGAAAGATTACTTAATGAAAAAGGCTCAAAGACGGAAAAATGTCGCAGAAAACAGAAAATGAAGTGGAGGTAATAATAATAATAATAATAATAACAACTACTCTACCCGTAACCTGTTGCCAGGCCCCATAAGCGCAATGCTTGTGTGGGAGGGAGGAAGGGGCTATTACTATTACTATGTGGGCCCGCTTGCGTCTGCAGCCGACTTAAGAGATGGTAGAAGGTAGAAGAAGGTAGAAGCGGTAAATAACAAACAAAAGAGAGACACAATGGTAAGAAGTACGCATGGCAGAGAATAAATAATGAACGGAAATATGACTGTCACAAGTGTGGGAGAATACATGGGAAAGGAAAATGTTTTGCATGCGGGAAGCAGTGCACGATCTTCTCAGGGTATAATCATTTTGCAGTTGGGTACTTCAAAAAGAGCAATTATGCGCAGTATAGTGGAAATCCTAGGAGAATGCAACGAGAAGAGAAAACTGGTAAAAGCATTTATACTGTTTTGGACATCAAAGATGGGTTCTTACAAATACCACTGGAGGAGGAAAGTACAATGAAGAAATTTTCATGGAATGCAGATGATATTGCATCAGCAATTTCCCTTAGGAGCGTAAGTCCTAAAGCATACAGGTATTTAGGACAGAATGGCCTTCCACTACCTGTTTTGAGCACTTTAAGAAGATGGGCTTTAAATCTAAATGTTACACCAGGGATTCTTACTGATATATTTAAACCAATGAAGTTAAAACGGCTTTCATTAAGTGGAATGGCGAGGATTACAACTTTATCCTTTGACGAGATATATGTTTCAAATAAATTATGCATTGACAAAGAACGTCAGCAAGTATTTGGCCCCCATAAATCCTGCCAAGTTGTCATGGTCAGAGGTATGTTTTCGCTCTGGAAACAACCTATTTTTTATAATTTCGATTTCCCAATAACGAAACATATTATGTTAGAACTAATTACAGAACTACACAACGTCAATTATACAGTTGTGTCAATTACTAGTGACATGGGACCCGGAAATGTTGAGTTATGGAAAGGATTGAATGTTGGGCACGATAGAAATTGTTTCTTTGCGCATCCTGCAAACACGGAGCAAAAAATGTTTGTTTTTGCGGACGTCCCACATCTACTAAAACTATGTAGAAACCATTTCCTAGATCAAGGTTTTATAGTTGGCTGCAAAAATGTTAATAAAACTTGCGTGGAGAAATAAATATCTGGCTCAACCCATGACCTAAACATTACCCACAAAATTAATAGCTACCACCTGAATGTACGAGGGACTGACCGGCAAAAACCTGCTGCTCAACTTCTGTCAAACACAGTTCTAAAAATATTAGAATGGTGTGGTATGCAAGGTTCTTACAATGATACGGACTGGAAAGAAACTAACAAGTTTATTAACTTGATAAATAAGTAGTTTGATATTTTCAATGTTTAAAATACGGTGGTCATCCCGAAGCAAATGCTTTTGGTGTAGACCTTGAAAAACAAGTAGCAGTCATTAGAGAGACAACTAACTTTGTTTCTAAGATGACTGTTGGCAAACATAAATGTCTGATACCATTTCAAAAGGGTATATTGAGTAATAATTCCCTGTTTGCTTTATATGAATATTTGCACTCTAAACATGATGTCGTATATTCATATATGCGTGCTATGGGTTCTACTAACGACCACCCAACATCTATTGATCTCAAATATAGATTGCGATAGTATATTTTGGGCAGAGTTCTCTGTAAACAAAAACACCGAGGAAAGTGAAGAGTTGTGTTTGGTTCAATCTTTAGAATCAATAATGTGTAAAAAATCAGATGCGGAAATTTATAGCTGCTTATGTGGCTTATAGATTTAATGAAAAATACAAAGATCTGAACTTAGGTGTACACACGCATACCTTAAATAAATCATAAACTCCAGATTGGATCGAATACTTTTCAAGGGGCAACTTGTTGTATCCGAGTGAAGAACCCGCGTTATGAACCCGGAGTTTGAAAAATTTCACGGTTCTACATTTTCAAAAGAAGAAAATTTTCTTGACAAGTTAGCCGACCGCATTTCCACACAACACAATTTTGGTCATACATTTCCTTGTGAAATTATTCATTGTTTAGTCCGCATTAGTCCGCACTAGCACCTATATAGTCCAGTACGTGGGTATCAAAAAGGGGTGTTTGAATGCAAAAGGTGAGGTAGTAGCGATTTTTTAGTATGTTGTTAGGCTTGGGGCCCTAATGAAAAATCCAAGTTTTTGACCTCGAGGCGCATGCGCTCGAGCCGCCATCTTGGATTTTAGGTACAATAATGTTCAATAATGATAATAACTCAAAAACGGTGACTTTCACAACAAAAGATGTTCTATACAAAGTTTAAGAGGACAAAATTTCCTACATTTTTTGTAGAAAAACTTTTTTTGTACACACATATGTTAGAGGTTACAGCTCCGTGAAGTTGCACTATTTGAAAAAAAAGTGCGGAAACTTCATTTTGGTTGAGTTTTATTTTATTATTCTTATTATATATATCATTATATTTTTACATAATTATAAAAAAAACTAAAAGGCACTTGAATATTATCATTTAACAGTATTATACTTTTCGTAAACAAATTTAAAGGCGAAAAGTATATCGCATTTTTCGGATAAATTTAAGAATAGTAAATTATGACTTAAAAATTAATTTCTACTACATTGTGGTACGTTTCGATGGTCCGGGTTGGTTATTGTCGGTGTCCTGGTCGTAGTTGTCTGTGTCCTGGTCGTTGTTTTGGTCCGTAGCCTGAAAAATGTCGTCATCCTCGTCCTCGCTTTCAATGCGGAATTCCGGCATATTTCCGGAACATTCTCCGTTGCAGCGACATACAACCGAACATTTAAGTCCAGCCTTTCGGCAGCTGCATGCCCCGCCACACCCCTTTTTGCATTTACAAGATACCGATTTTAATAAGGAATCGGGAGCTGGTTTTTCCGCCATTGTTATGGGAGTGAGCCCGTAAGCGCCATGCTTCCAACCCCAGTCTTCAGGATTTTTCTCTATGCCTCTCCATTTCTGTACTTGGTGGTACGTCCTAAAGGCGTGGAATTGCGCCGCGTCTTTTATAGGTGGCAAAGAGGCAAGATTAAATTTGCTTTTCAGCGTAGATTTGGCGAAGCGTTGGAAACGCATCTCTTCCAAACTCTCTTTATCGAAGTTGCCACCATATAAAGCTACAAGAAAGCGTACTCCGGCCTCGGCAATCTCCTCTGGCGTGGCATCTTGTTGGTTGAAAATTTCAATTATTTCATGAACCGCTCTGTTCTTTTCTATCATCGTACAAAATTTAGTTTTTCCCTGATTGAATAGGGATGACGTAGTGTCACAACCACTGAAGGCATGCAACAGAATATGCTTGGTTGTTTCTTCGTATTTGAGGCTACTTGCTGAATATATCCTCCTCCTCCTCAGCAGTGTTTCCTCTTCCAGGTTTACGGAAGTAGATAGAACTTTCGGCTGGTGCTAAGGCTGTCAGAAGTACTAAAAGGTCAACGTCTTCCCCGACCACAAAAACAGCATCAAATTTTGATTCACTACATAAGGAAATTGCAGTGTTGACAATTAGCACATCGGCATCATCTTCAGCTTGTTTAACTGTAAATGCAGCCAGCTCAAATTTGTTCTTCAGCATCGATATGAGACGAACTTTATTTTTTTCATTTGCTAAAAATCGCTCCTGCGAAACTTGCACCACCATTGTTTCATCAAAAAGGACATCGGCAGACACGTGCTTTTTTGATCGACGAAGTCTTTCTGCGGTCTTTGTATTTGTATTGCCACCATCGGTTGAATATCCATCAAAAACAACAATTGCGTGGGAACCAAAATGATCTTGCACATATCGAACATATTTGTCACAAATCGCTCCAAACACATCATTTCGGTGCCACACAACTTTGTGTAGGAGATATCCCCCATCCACCACATTGAACTGGTTAGCTCCGAATTGAAATTCATCGGAAAGCGGTGTGAATACGGAATATAAAGATGACTTGGTTCCTTTGCGCATTCCTGCTTCCGAAAAAAGCGACAAAGGAAAGGGGGCGCCAGCTCGTATTTAAGGTAATCCATTATCTCGTCTTTGGATTAGCAATGCACATCCTTTGAAACAGCATTAGTGGGTTGAGGCAAATAGTTTCATCGCCGACTTTAATGCTGCTATTAACTGCTAGTAGTGGGATAACTTTATCTTTTCGTTTAAATTTAATTGTCTCAAAATTTTCGTACGTGTTAACCATTTTGTTCAAACCTTTCAAACCCATTTCCCTGGACAAATGACAGTTTATCGTTGCATCTCCAACAAGTCCAGTGCTTATGGAAACAAGGGAATTGATTTCGGGAAAGGGAGGATGCTGAGAAAACCAATGCAACAATTGTTTTAGGTCTTGATCGTCTCGTGAGATACGTGAAGCCCTTGCATCGACATGTTGCTCGGATGTATCAAGATGAACGTCGCAATAATTCTCAAAAGCTTCGCAAACATTGTGCAAAGAAATCATTCCCAAAGTCCAATGAGCCAGTACACTATCGCTGATTCCTCGTCCACGAGTTAGGCCCCCAGAGCTATGCATCATTCGCATTAATGTTTGTTCTATGGCCATGTCGGACCAAATGCCTGACCAACATTTGTCACTACGCCTAATTGTGAAGAAGCCTTCTGTCGTGAATTTTTTGTATTCAACTGGTTCCATCTTGAGTTCCAAATCAAACATACTTTGCAAATAGAGATGAGAGTCTCTTTAAAAATTATTTCAATATGATTTGCATTTGTTTAAATTATTTATTTTAGTTATTAACAGCCAAATAACAAAATATAATACTTTTTTCCAAATAGTGCAACTTCACGGAGCTGTAACTCCTAATATATGTGTGCTACAAAAAAACAATTTCTACAAAAAATGTAGTAAATTTTGTCCTATTTAACTTTGTATAGAACATCTTTTATTGTGAAAGCCACCGTTTTTGAGTTATTATCATTATTGTACCTAAAATCCAAGATGGCGGATCGAGCGCATGCGCCTCGAGGTCAAAAACTTGTATTTTTCATTAGGGCCTCAAGCCTAACAACATACTAAAAAATCGCTACTACCCCACCTTTTGCATTCAAAAAACCCCCACGTACTGGACTAATATTAGACTCAGGGAACTTAATAAAAAAATCAGTTTTGATAATCCTTGAAACTTCTTACTAATAACTGCACCTTTCCCTTGATAAACTTCAAAGTTTTTTACAAATCCGTTTTGGTCACATAAGCACCATAATTTGAACCCTCGTTTTATTGGCTTCATTGGGTTGTACTGTTTTAATGAGCTTTTTCCTTTAAATTGAATTTTAGACTCATCAACACTGAGTTCCCTGTACCAGAATAGCTCGTAGAAAATGGTTAATTGAGAGGTGTTGTAACGAGGCGACTGACTAGTAGCAAAGATTAATGAAGCAGATAAGTTGGCTTCTGTCTTTGCTGAGGTCAGTCGTTCTCGTTTAGTTCCGAATCTCCTCGATACTCCCGCCGTGACCAAGTTTCAGTCCGCCCAGTTTCGCCCCGAGTGGGGAGCCTTGAGCTCTTCTATAAATTCAGAGGATAGCTCATTTTTGACCACTTATTTTTCCGAGAATTATTTGGAACTTTTTCGAAATAATTTAATTCCGTTCAACCGTTTTAATTTTGATTTATTCCGAGACCCGGATTCAAAATTTATTTGAATATTTTAGCTCTTAAAGCAACCAGTGTAGTGGCTAATAATTGCAGTGATCTGTGGTGTGCAAATTAATATCTGGTATATTTAAATTTTATTTAATTCCCTTGCTCAATTGATTGTCTAATTAACCCGCCTTGTCTCTCCGAGAATTTGTAAATGCTGCGTGTGTATGATCCTAGGATCGGAACATAGCACTTTACCTATTCGAACTAATTAACCAGAGTTGCATCTGTGCTGAACGTTGCATTCTGGTATCCCCGTACCTCATTAGATTTTTGTATTGGTTTGATTCCAGTAGTACGATCACGTGCAAATGATGATCTACTACTGTTATCCTATTAATCCTTGAATCTAGTGACTAGACAATCAATTGCTTTTGCCAGTTCAAAACCCCCGTATAAAATTAATTACATACCAGAATAATTTGTACATCCCTGAGTTCACTTGATTTAACCACTGCCGTAATCAATCTTCAAATAAGAATTAATTGTTTTATTTCTTTAAGCAATTCAATCTTCCCAGTAAATTGATTGCTTATCAACATATTTTGTATATCCCTGACCGAATTCCTTTGTTATCACTGGAATTAAGTTCCGTATTAAATCAATAGTTGAAAACACTTACCCCTGTTATTTGAAATCACTTTCCAGTTATAAACACATCACTGTTCACTGATTCTCTCGGCCCCTGTAAATTTCTGCAACCAGCTCACGAGTAGACGCCATTAGCTGCATTTTGTCAAGTCAGTTATCAGTACGCAAGTCGATTTCAGTGTAAGTCCGTTTAACCAGCCACAATAGTAATTTCTTTAAAAGCCCCGTTTAATCCGCCAAAATACTAACTTACTCATATTTCCTGTGAAAATATTATTTGAATTTATATTTTGTCTTGATTTCAATTATTCATGCATTATTATTTCATTGTACATAAATTGTAAATAACATAGTATTATCATCCTGAATAAATTGTTGATAAGGGTTATCTCCAGCTATTTATTTAACCCCTTTCATTAAGGACCCTGGATTTCCCGCTAAGCTACCCTAGTGCATCAAATAAATACTGTACGTTCAAGGAGGAACGTTACAGTGTTAATGTTAGTTTATATACTCGAAGATTGCTATGAAATATATAATAGTTGAATTATATAGGTTGTTATTTTGAGAGTTTGTAACGAATATGTTTAATAGAATAAATGTCAATGATTATTCTAATTATCTTTATTAATTCACCCAATTTTTATCAGGTTATGGGCCCAGTATAATTAACTAACAGGTTATACATTTTCATTTACTGTCTGTTACTCAAATTTTTGAATTTTTCTTGTGGACATGGATTCTACAGAACCTGTCGTTACCACAACTGCACCAATTATTGTAGGTGGTGGTGGAGGACATTCACTTGAGAAACTGGAAGGGATGGTAAATTATAATAATTGGAAATTTACAATGAAAATGTCACTAATTATGGATGGTCTTTGGAATTGTATTCAAGGTATTGACAATGATACAAATCGTGTTCAAAGAGCATTAGCAAAAATCTGTCTTAGTGTCCAACCTTCGTGTTATGCTCATGTTAGAGAAACAAAAACAGTTAAGCAAGCTTGGGATAATTTACAATCGGCTTTTGAAAACAAGGGTTTATGCCGACGTCTTAGTCTTTTGCGACGATTACTTCGTACGAAGTATGAAGATTTCGAATCGATGGGTGACTATGTAAGTGGTGTAGTTTCGTTAGTACAACAGCTCTCAGATATTGGTCACAATATGGATGATGAAGAAGTTGCAATGTTATTACTTGGTGGATTACCTTCGGAATTTGATCCATTAGTTATGGGAATTGAAGCTACTGACACCAAAGTGTCAAGTGAAATGTTAAAAACAAGGTTAATTCAAGAAGATTATCGAAGAAGTGATATTGTTTCAAGTGGACCAAGTAATGGTGCCTTTGCTGCGAAGGGGTGGCCGAAAAAGAAAATAGTTGTCTGTCACAAATGTGGTAAAGAAGGTCATATTAGACCAAGATGTCCTGAATTAGAAAAGGAAAGGAAGAACAATTCTAAAGAGTTTTCTTCATCTAATAAAGAATCCTTATTGCTAACAACTGCTTTAACAACAACCATTTTTAATGATAATGAATGGATTGTTGATTCTGGTTGCACTACGCATATGAGCAAGCGTAAAGATTGGCTTTTAAATTATACCAACATTAAACCACAGCAAATTACAGCAGCTGATAACCAAAGGTTAAACAGTCAAGGTATTGGTAACGTTAAAGTAAATATTAAAGATAATATTGAACGAAATATTGTTGATGTAATGTATGTTCCTGATATTGCAGTAAATTTATTATCAGTTAACAAAATAACTGAAAAAGGGTTAATAGTTGTATTTGGTAATAAAAAATGCCATATTTATAACAAAACGAACTGCAAAATTGAAGGAAAATTTGAAGTATCAGCAACAAATATTGGTGGGGTTTATAGACTGGACAAATCTATAAAGCCATTGTCTCAGATATTCAAAGAGTCTCCTGCGTTGGCAACGTTTGAAGAATCAGCACTGACGACATTAAATGTATCGCAAGAGGTATGGCACAAGCGCCTAGGACATATGAGCCTGAAAAGTATGATTATGCTGAAAAAGGGTTTGGCTACAGGCATACATTTTCAAGAAGAGAAATCAATGAAAAGTTGCAACCATGCATTGAAGGGAAACAGAGAAGAAATTTCTTTCCAAAAGGTAAAGCAAGAAAATCCAAACAAATATTGGAATTGATTCATTCAGACTTGTGTCGTCCGATGTCTGAAGCTACATGGGGTGGAGCTCGTTATATACTCACATTGATAGATGATTTCTCAAGAAAAAGTTTTGGTTATCTACTTAAAGCAAAGACACAGGTATTGAATGTATCTATTGAATTTAAAGAATTAGTAGAGAATCAAACTAATTTAAAAATTAAAAGAATAAGAACAGATAATGGTTTAGAATATTGTAACAATGCATTTGAATGTTTTCTGAAAGTGAATGGTATTATTCATGAAACTACTGTGCCATATACGCCTCAGCAGAATGGTGTTTCAGAAAGATTGAACCGTACTTTAATAGAGAAAACTAGATCTATGTTACAGGACTCAGAACTAATAAAACGGTATTGGGGTGAAGCAGTAATGACAGCAATATACCTTAAGAATCGTAGTCCAACTGTTGCAGTTCCTGGAGCAACGCCTGAGGAAATATGGTCAGGTTCAAAGGTAGACTTGAGCAATTTGCGAGTGTTTGGATGAAAAGCTTATGTACATATACCAAATGAATTAAGAAAGAAACTTGATGTAAAATCAAAAGAGTATATTATGATTGGTTATTGCGAACACACCAAGGGGTATAGACTCGCAGATCCTCGTAAACCAGGAAAAGTAATTAAAGCTCGGGATATAATATTCCTTGAAGATATGGAAGAAAAACCTATGGAATCTGTCAAAGAAATTAATCTAATTTCAAAACTAAAAGTTCAAGAAGAACCTGAAAATGATGTTAACTATGAATTTGAATATGTAATTCAAAGTTCAGGGGAAGCATTAAGTTCGAAAAGCACTTCACAGCAATATGAAGATAAAAATGAGAATTCTGAGAAGCTTATTTACTCGGATGCAGGTGATTATCTATCTGATGCACTTGTTCAGGTTGATGATCCTCTAGAAGAATTTGATCTGAAACCAAGGCGAGATCGACGTAAACCAGAATGGATGAAAGACTATCACATGGGGAATGTATCCATTATTTCTACTCTATCAGAAACTGAACCACGAACATTTCGAGAAGCAATTTCATGTTCAAATACTGATGCATGGAAAGAGGCTATGAAAATAGAATATAAGTCATTAATTGACAATACAGTGTGGGAACTAGTTGATCGACCGATGGATCAAAATGTTGTAAAATGTAAATGGGTTTATAAAATTAAAAAGAATACTTCTGGTAAATTTGAAAAGTTTAAAGCACGTTTAGTTGCATGTGGATATACTCAAAAGTATGGAATAGATTTTGAAGAAACTTTTGCACCAGTTGTAAGACATTCAACCATTAGATTATTGTTTGCAATTGCTAATGAAACTGATATGGCTATGGATCATTTAGATGTAACAACAGCATTTTTAAATGGTAAGTTAGATGAAAGGATATACATGGAACAACCTAACGGTTTTGAAAAAGGGGGAACCAGGAAAGTTTGTTTACTTAAGAAAAGTATATATGGTTTAAAACAAGCTAGTAGGGCATGGAATCAAAGAATTCACAATGTTTTGATAAATATTGATTATGTACAATCAAAATGTGAAGCTTGTGTGTATATTAGAAAAATCAGAAATGTAATAGTTATAATTGCTCTTTATGTGGATGATTTCTTTATATTTAGTAATTGTGTGAATGAGAAAAAGAAACTAATTGATGTGTTGAAGCAAGAATTTGATCTGAAAGTACTAGGATCCATAACAGATTGTTTAGGTATGAAAGTAATACAGGATAAAGAAGAAGGTACTTTGAGTTTAAGTCAACCTCAATATATTAAGAATTTACTTATTTGTTTTGGCATGTCTGAAGCTAAATCTGTATCAACGCCAATGGTATTGAATGAAAAATTAGATAAAGCTACTGAGAATAATTCAGAATATCCTTATCAACAATTAATTGGTGGACTTCTTTACTTAGCAGTTTGTACACGTCCAGACATTGCATATGTTTCCAGTTTATTAAGTCAATTTAACACATGTCATGATAGCATACATTGGATTGCGGCTAAGAGAGTACTTCGATATTTAGTTGGTACAATTAATCATGGACTTGTTTTCGAAAAGACAGGTAAAGGTATCGAAGCATTTGTCGATGCAGGATTGGTTATGAAATTAGGGAATTGTGCTATAAACTGGGAATCTAGGAAACAGAAAACAATAGCTCTATCAAGCACAGAGGCAGAGTATCTTGGATTAAGTGATGTTGCGACAGAAGCAAGTTTTATTAAAAACTTAATGGGTGAAATTTATAACAAAAGTGAAACAATTACTGTGTATAATGATAGTTAAAGTGCGCAGAAAATTGTAAATAATTGTCAACACCATAAAAGAAGTAAGCATATTGATGTAAGACATCATTTTGTGCGAGATGTAGGAGAGGATGTAGAAGAGGAATTATTAGTATTAAGTATAGACCGACGGATGATATGGTTGCAGATATACTAACAAAACCTTTGTCAGCTAACAAACATGAATTATATGTGAAACAGTTAGGATTAAAATCTGTACAATAATATTCGATTAAGGGGAAGTGTTAGTTTATATACTCGAAGATTGCTATGAAATATATAATAGTTGAATTATATAGGTTGTTATTTTGAGAGTTTGTAACGAATATGTTTAATAGAATAAATGTCAATGATTATTCTAATTATCTTCATTAATTCACCCAATTTTTATCAGTTAACATAGGGCGTACTTTGTATAACTTGTCAGTGTTGTTTCCTGTTAAAAATTGATTTTCATTGATGTGCAGATACGATATTATTTCCTGGAACCAGTTGCGCGACATATTTTCCGAAACTAGCGGGACATTCAAATACCGTCTGCTTGACCAATAGCTTACAATGTTTGGAACAGTGTGGTAGCCCATCAAAAAGTTGATGCCAATAAAACTTAATACCTAATTCGTCTTTTGTTAATTTAAAATTGAGTTTGCCTTTTTGCACATCATATAAATTCGGTTGATAAACAATATTGTCGATTGTGGAGTCCAACAATTTTATAAATACATCTACTAGGTGTTGTACATGTACTAAACATTTGTTCGTTTATTCCGGCATATTCGGTGTATTACCGTGTATCCCTTTGCCTTTGCTCCCACCTTCTGGTTACCGCACTCTCATCCTCTTCTTTGAATGTAGTCACTGTTGTATTATCTTCTGGTTGTGGTTGTGGTTCGTCTACTAATTTTTCTTCCCTTCCCACTACTCCCTTCCTCCTTATCATAATTTGGTGCGATATCAATTGTCACCTCAAAATAATTTAATAAAATAAAGTCAGACCACCCGTATCAGCCGTTTTTTTCGAAAACGGTTAATCGTAGAGAGTCGGGCCAATTTTTTTTATTACAAAAGCCTTCATGAAGAATCGAATGGTGACATTGGCATTCGCCGGAAAAACGGCATCCTGAAGAGTTTGCTCCAGAATGTCGAGAACTCCAAAATTTCAAATAGCACGGGGGGTCAAAAGTGGTATCGTTGAAAAGGTCTTTAAAAAGTAAGCAAGTTTTGTAGGAAAAATAATTTTATTACCCCAACCCCTTCTGAGGAATAATCGATTGAAGCAATTAAGTAATTGTACTCTAAAAATTCATACGTCTAGGCAGTTGCCTTATGTCAAATGAGTGATGCTTGCTTGTTTATACTAATAAATGTTTGTAAAGTTAAATTTGATTTTTCGTTACGTACAATCAGGAATAAGACTGATATAATGTTTTCGAATTTAGAAGCTTTCGATATGTTAATGGTATTAGGAGAATGTCGACAAAATTACAGAGCCGCTGAACAAGTGTATGCTGAAAGATATCCCCACCGTGCCCGTCAATCCTTCAATGTTTTTCGGCGATTGGCTGCCCGTGTTCCTACTACTGGTCAGGTGCAACCGAAACATAACCGCGATAATCGAGTGATACGAGAGGTAAGAGACAATAGAGAGGCTGATATTGTTGCTGCAGTAATTGTTGATCTGAATGTTTCAACAAGAAGACTTGCAAGAGACTCTGGAGTTAGTGAAAGCACTGTATGCAGGATATTGAAAGATCATCGATTTCATTCATACCACATCAATCTCCACCAAGAGTTAACAGCAAATGATTTTCAAAATCGACTCGTTTTTTGTACTTGGTTTTTAAATAAGGGCTTTCACTTTTCTCGCACAGTTTTATGGACGGACGAGGCTATGTTTAAAAGTACTGGAGAAGTCAACATTCATAATGCTCATTACTGGTCGCAGACAAACCCTCATTGGCTGCGAACCATTGACAGTCAACATATTTGGAGTCTTAATACATGGTGTGGTATACTTGCGGGAGAAATCATAGGCCCTTATTTTTTTGAAGAGACCCTTAATGGGAGGAGATACATAGATTTTTTACGTGACGACTTGCTCGACTTGCTTGAAAATGTTCCCCTTGCGACGCGCGCGATAAAGTGGTTTCAGCAAGACGGCTGCCCAGTTCATTATTCGTTGCTTGCCAGGAATATGGTGGATCAGCTTTCCCCTAATCGGTGGATTGGCAGAGAAGGCGTAGCCGCGTGGCCTCCAAGGTCACCCGATTGTACCCCCCTGGATTTTTTTCTTTGGGGCCGTATCAAGGATATTGTCTATGGCGAAAAGCCTACAACAAGAGATGATATGAAGCTGAGAATTCGCAATGCCTGCCGGTCATTAAGTGGTGAAGAAATATTGAGAGCCACTGATAATGTGACTAGAAGAGCTCGACAGTGTTTAGAAGTAGATGGACGGCAGTTTGAACAATTCTTGTGATATTGTCAAACTTACATTTTAAACAGTTTTTAAATGTAAAGTTAAATAACAGTTTTCTTCTTCTTCTTATCAGCCCGTGTTCATCCACTGCTGATTTTCCATGCATTTCTGTAGTTAGGACCTATGTAGTTACTTAGGCCGTTTACATGCTGCCTAAATATCAGTACAATTACTCAATAATTTCAATCGAATATTCCTCAGAAGGGGTGGGGGTAATAAAATTATTTTTCCTACAAAACTTGCTTGTTTTTTAAAGACCTTTTCAACGATACTACTTTTGACCCCCCGTGCTATTTGAAATTTTGGAGTTCTCGACATTCTGGAGCAAACTCTT
Organism: Hemicrepidius hirtus; assembly: GCA_963082805.1. Lineage (NCBI taxonomy): Eukaryota > Metazoa > Arthropoda > Insecta > Coleoptera > Elateridae > Hemicrepidius > Hemicrepidius hirtus. The sequence goes on along the minus strand of OY720161.1, from coordinate 28,748,327 downwards.
CAGGATGCCGATTTTTCCGGCGAATGCCAATGTCACCATTCGATTCTTCATGAAGGCTTTTGTAATAAAAAAATTTGGCCCGACTCTCTACGATTAACCGTTTTAGAAAAAAACGACTGATACGGGTGGTCTGACTCACCCGGTATAATTAAGTCAATACTACTTGAAAAATTACCACAGCAAAATATGGGTCACGCATAAGTATTACAGTTCAGTGAGCCAAGTACTTACTTTCTTTATATCTTTCTTTATATCTATTATCACATTTTTCCCTTCTATTTACATAATTAATCTGCCCTGGCACAGTTCCTGCAGGGCTAATTAAATACTCTGTCAATTTTTCTCTGAATATAAGCATTTTTACCAGGATTATTTCCCCTGTTTCCAGTTTTTGACACTTCCTGTAGAAGTACATTAAAACCACTGCCTACATCCATACGCCCGCCACTCTCCAGGTCGAATACCATCGTCTGTTTCTGTATCACAATAAGAAGTTGGGCAGTATCATTTACTTTTGTGTGGTAGACTATATTCTTTTTGTTTGATGAAATTATGCAAACAAACTGCAGCCTTGACTATACAGGGTGTCCGTATTTTGAAGCTAAGCATGGGGATCTCGGTTAGCTTAAGAGATACGAAGTCGGTTAAATGGAGGCAAAGTTGCATATTATAATGCTGATCAATAATCTGAAAAGAAATTTGACCTACGACGTTTAGTTTAGAAAATATCTAAAAAAAATCAAAATTCCCGATTTTTGTTTTTCGCTTGTCGCTTTTGCTTCCATGGCACTCTGCGTAAAAACGGATAACTTAAAATTGTAGGTAAAAACACAAGCTAAAGTATTATGTGCCATACATAGTTGAAATCAGAAAAAAAAGTTACATTCAAAAATGCAAAAATCCAATATGGCGTCCATAAGAAAAACAAAAGTTGATAGTCGATTGTTGGCTATTTTAAACAATATGAGAAAAACAATCGCATATTTAGATTCCTCGTAAAAAAGTGTCTTAAAAATGTGTTAATGAAAAATTCGTAGTTTCACTTGTTTTCATTTTATCAGCGAAAAACAAAAATCGGGAATTTTGATTTTTTTTAGATATTTTCTAAATTAAACGTCGTAGGTCAAATTTCTTTTCAGATTGTTGCTCAGTATTAAAATACGCACCTTTGCCTCCATTTAACCGACTTCGTATCTCTTAAGCTAACCGAGATCCCCATGCTTAGCTTCGAAAGACGGACACCCTGTATTGTCAACGGTTTCTACTGTAGCAGAAATTGTTCGTGTAAAAACTTTCCATCTGGCAACAAGAATTCCAAAAGCGTTCTCCATTATCCTTCGAGCACGGCTGAGTCGATAGTTGAATATAGCTTGCTTCTTTGTAAGATTAACTCCTTTGTTAAGGCTTCATTAGATGTTTTGGCAATGAAAATGCGTCATCACCAATTATAAAAATGGCATTTTTATTTCACTTTGTGGCAAAAAATTTTCTTCGGGGAAAGGAAGGCTTACATTCTGTAGTGCCTGCCCTAATGTGGAATTTGTCAATACACTTCCGCCACTTTGAGATCCATATGCCCCTACATCTACATCTGTAAAATTATAATGATCATCACACATGGCCAGCAACACTATGCTAATATGCTTCTTATAATTAAAAAAATTACTGCCAGAATTATTAGGATTTTTTATAGCAATATGTTTGCCGTCGGGAGCACCCACGGTATGAGGGAAATTCCACCTTTCTAGGACTGCTTGCTCAATGGCTTTGAAATTGCTTACAGTTAAAGGTTGTAAAACTATTTCATTGAGAGCCGTCCATATCCCGGGCGCACATTGAGAGGCAGGCAACACAGTCGACGCAGCGCAGGGCAGGAGACGCAAGCTGACGCAGTGCAGGAAGTAATTACACGTGTTGCAGCCAAAGCGCAGTTTTGTTAGATTATAGTTAGTTTTACGTAGTACCTACATTAGTTATGGCTGCGGCGTATAAAAAGGGCTGGCTATGGCTATAGCCTTATTATTGAGTTCTGAATCAGATTCGGATGCAGAATTTTAAGAGCTTCTTTTGCTTTATAATGTCTCAAAAAGAAAAATAAGGCTCCGTATGAATTTGGTTTTCAGGTAGCCACTATCTTTCGTATCAAATAACAGTTTGAAATGTCTTACTTCTTCTATAAGTTGTTCGCTTTTATTATTATTGGTCGCCATTGTTTGCCGTACCATGCCCACTGTGCAACACACTGTGTCGCACATGGAGCAGAAAACTGTGTTCTAGACATTACGCCGGACAGGCTTCACGTGTCGCAGTTCTGTGCTGTCCTACACTGTGTCTCAATTTGCGCACCTGTATTAAATTACACACCATACAAAAACCTGCTCTACGCCTGTGTCGCCTGCCTCTCAATGTGCGACCGGGTTAAGGGATTTGTTGTTTCTTTAATAAAATTATAGTAGACGCAGTAGATCTCCCAACTTTATAACCGGATGCAATGCTAAAAACCGAGTCCCCTTGAGACAAATACCTGGAATAACATAATATAGTTAAAAACTCAAACAATTACACAGGTAGAGTAATATACTAGTATACAGTATAAACATAGTACCTTAATGCCATAGCTAATCTTTGGCTTGGGGATATTGATACTCGATGACTATGTTTTTGCAAGAGTGGGCCCACAATCGAAAGACACTCTTCAAATTGGTTTGGAGTTATTCTTGTGTAGAGAAAAAACCATTCATGATCAATTATCTGTTACCAAATAAGAACCTATGAATTACGTTATATCCACACAGCTTCCATGGTAGTTAGTTTTAAAAAACTTCAGTAATACTCTCTACTAATAGTTATCTACTCCACAACACAGGGCGAACACTCCATCGTCTCTTTTTGCAGGTACCTTTTAAATTTTTCTTTTCAATTTTTAATAAAATCAGCACTTTTAATTTTAGTAACTACTGTATGAGCGATTTTGTCTCTACAAAACACTTATTTGAACTTTCTTTCTAAAGTAATTAGGGAAGATAATATATTATTAGCGTATTAAAGTTTCCCATTGAAATCCCTATGTAGCGTAATTCCATAAGTTTATAATTGCTTGCGTACAGGTCTGTATGGCAAGCCGTTTTACTTTCTATTCAGTAATTGTAAATATGTGCCGATAATTTCACGTATCTGAAATACATTTCAGATATCTAAAATACAATTTCACATATCTCAAATATTCCATTTTACGTATCTAAACTGATTTTCACTTATGTAAAAGGCATTTTAGATAACAGTAAATGCCGCCATCTGGTGTTAATTAGGTTAAGTGATACCACATATGTTACCTTTACCGGTTTCCGCCTGTTCGCCTTCGTCTGTTCAAAATTGAAATAAAGAAATGCTAATACTTTACCAACAGGACATGGGTAGAGTAGATTATATTAGATTATTTATAAAAGTTATAAGTTGATTTTCGTAGTTTCGAGTTTTTCGTGTACAATATTATTTTCCCTTCAGGTAAGTACCAATCGGGACATTAGAATTATATCTACAAGCGGGTCTGGATGACTTTAGCTCCTTTAAGACCAATGTAAAAGCGAAACGAGACCTCCTGCCATTCTTCTAAACATGAATTGTTTTTTGAGGCATACATTTTACCAACGGTTCTTCTAAGTACCACGTGTTGCATAAACCTATATTTTTGTAAATATAAGAGATATTCTACTTTTGTCCCATCGGTCCTTTACAGTTCCATGTTATTTAAGTTATACCTATATCGTTGGCAGTCTTGAAAATAAGCAAAAATTACTAACGTTGACAGCTTTGTGAATTCATGTCATAGGAAATTTGTACTGAAATTATTTTCAAGAACTTTTATAATCTATACACTTTTGCGTTTTAGTGTCAGTTTTATAGCAGTAGAAAGTAAGTATCATCTGCATAATACAATATTTTGGAAAAAGTTGAAAAAGAAATGCCATTTTTTTAAATAAATTAATATCCTTAAAAGTGCCTTTGGGATAATAAATGCAAGCTATATTTAGGTAGACAAAAAATGGGGAAAGAAACAGACTATTCTCATAGGAGCCCCCTCACAGATCAGGAGTTCTTAGAAATTATTGAAAATGATAACTTCGATGAATTTTTCATTCCCCTTGACAATAATCAAGACATTGTGTTACAACCTATTTTTATGTTATAATTTAATCCTTGAGGATAGTTGACTTGGCTATCACATATGTGTTGATGGTTGCTTTACGTCGAATTTTGGTTCCCCTTGAGATTTAAATTTTGCGCGTTTTGACGAATTTTTTGAGTTCCTGACCAATTGGGTTGTGAGTGGAATTCTTCGTGTTGAAGGCACTTCCAGTTTGTGATTGCTAAAAGATGGTTTACTGAAGCACATTTTCTGTTGATTATTTTATCGGATAAAGTTTTAAATCATCTTTACCTTTTCGTATAAGATATTCTGTTTGGTTAAGAGTATTTATACAAATCTCCTTTGGGAGGATCATATTTGGCCATTTCTTACGGAAGTTTTTCGCTAGCCGCATTTAATGTGGTAAGTTACTTTTTTCCTTTTGTTCGGGAATTGAATTTTACTATTGAATATTTCTTTTATAGGCTGTTAAGTATACGGATATTTCTTTTAAGTATTGATAATATCTAAAAGGTTTAAAATATTGTACCCAAAATTACAATTTACTTGGAGAAGGTACCATTGGAAGCTCCGACTATCCTCAATTATATGTCGATATTGGATTGTGGGACTTGTATTAACTTGGGATGATGATTAACTGGAGGTGGAAGTAACCGAACTTCACTCAGTATCCAAAAGGGTAATCCGTTGGATGTTTGTAGGTAGAAATTAGATTTTCATTGCTCGACGGATAAGGTCAGTGTGATCCAGTTACTTTGTCTACCATTTTCTTCGTGTGATTGTGATAATCGTGTGTACAATTAGATATATCTAAGACGTAGTCAAAATTGAGATTGTTTGTCTGCGTAATGCAATGTTAGTTATTTTGTTATAATTACGAGATAATTGTATTTTCCTTTTGTGTTCCAAGATATAATATATGGAGACATAAATAAATTATACTGTCGAGTATATTGTCAAGTTTTGCCTTACGGTACATAATTATTTAATTTTTGAAACTTTTAAAAAGCAAGAACGAATTTGACAATTAACTCAAGATTGAGATTATGTTATATGTTGATAAATATTGATTTGAATGTTGGCTGTGGTCCTGTGTCAGTCAGCGGTACCGCATTATATTTGAAATTAGTATAGTTATAATCTTTGATTACTGTTAAGTGATTGATAAAATGTGTTTATTCTTTTCTTTTTTTTAAATCTTATATACAGGGTGATCATTTGAAAACGATCCACCCCCAATATCTCGGTGCACAAAGCATTCTAAAGAAATCGCCGAGACACGTCAACAATATTAATGAGGGGGACATATTTTTACATAAAAGTTACATAACACGTTTTATCCCCCCACCCTCCAGAGCCTCCTCCTCAAAAATTTTAAATGACAAGGGGGGTTATGTGATACCTCATTTGAAAGGTCTTTGGATTACCTACATTTTGACGTTTTGTTTTTTTAAATCGGTTGATTTGTTTTTGAGATATTAAGGGAAAAGTGTTTAAGTTTATTAAAACAAAAGGGAGCTTTTAAAACGCATAGCAGGCTGTTGTCATAATGCATTACTGGATGTTTTTATTGTCACTACTTGTCAAAGTGTTTGGCAATAGTAATTATTGGTGATGTTCGTTTAAATTAAAATCGATAGATTTGTTTTTCAGAAATTTAAAGAAATATAAAAATTAAACAAAATAGCAGGCTGTGCAGAAACAATTAAATGATGTTTTGACGTTTGTGCAAATTTAATATTACAGTGATTACAGTGTTTGTGAGTGTTTTACTTTGCGGTTGGAGATTTTTGTGAAATTTAAAAAATGGTTTACACGTTAGCTGAAAGAATTGAAATTATTTTTATTTACGGTGCCGAAAATCAGTGTGACCGAAGAACTAAAGTAAAGTAAAGTAAACGAACATCAACAATTATTATTGCCAAACACTTTGACAAGTAGTGACAATAAAAACATCCAGTAATGCACAGCCTGCTATGCGTTTTAAAAGCTCCCTTTTGTTTTAATAAACTTAAACACTTTTCCCTTAATAGGTCAAACACGAATCAACCGATTTTAAAAAGCAAAACGTCAAAATGTAGGTAATCCAAAGGCCTTTCAAATGAGGTATCACATAAGCCCGCTTGCCATTTAAAATTTTTGAGGAGGAGGCTCTGGAGGGTGGGGGGATAAAACGTGTTATGAAACTTTTATGTAAAAATAAGTCCCCCTCATTAATATTGTTGACGTGTCTCGGCGATTTCTTTAGAAAGCTTTGTGCACCGAGGTGGGGGTGGATCGTTTTCAAATGATCACCCTGTATATAATTGTTATTGATGTACTTGGTAGTTAATTTGATTTTCATTATTTGAGGGGAAAGATTCTGCGGAATTACGGGAATCATTATTTCTTATGGGGGTTCGTTTGACTTCCGTGTTAGAAGTCTAATAGCGACCTTAGCCAAAACGTTTGCGAGATCTTGCAACCCGGTTATCTTCGCTCGCGTTAGTTTAATTAATCGGGGATAGGTTTGCGTTTATTTACTTGTTATTTTATTTTTTTTGGTTTCGATTTATTTTTAATCGACTAAATCGGTAGCTACGTTCCGCATTATTTTTTTTTAAATTTGTTTCCTACATTATTAAAGTTGTCTCTGAAGTTTGTTACATTTGTGAATATAATTAAACGTAATGGTTTAGATTGAGTATTTTGTTGTCTATTTATTATTATTATTATTGGTGGTCTGTTGTTGATGCCTTATTGTTTACCTTGAGTAAGTATACATTTGGGGTGAATCCCCCTAAACATTTTTTTGTTGTTGTACCGTGCTGCCATTTAGGCTCTTTTAGGATTCTGGCGCCCAATTTTAATAGGTTTTGAAACTTACTCACCCCATCACCGACTTGTTAGCCGCGGTACTTCTATGTCACCAATTAATCAGGGTGATCAATAAGCGCAGTGAAGGAATATACCTTTGTATTTTATTAAATTATTTTGAGATGACAGATTTATTTGGCGCCCAACGTGGGGCCCCCTGTGTAGCAAATTTGGGGAAGCTAGTTACTTGTAGTTAATTTAATATTGTTTATTAGTTTGTTAAATTTGATCTTATATATTTTAAAATGGATGTTAATCGTTTGTTGGGAGATGAACTGACGCACGAATTACAAATTAGAGGTATGGGAATAGGTGGAACTGTTCCGGATAAGCGCGTTGCTCTTCGAAGCAGGTTAAGGGAAGAAAGGGAAGGTTATCCTTTTGAACCTACTTTAGGCAGAGGCATTCTGAATTAGAAGTTGCAACGTGCAAATTGAAATTAAACGAGTTAATGCAACAAATTGATCATTTTGATCAAAATAATCGACATAACGAGTATCAACGAATTAATACGCGTTTACTTCATGTAACTGGTAGTGTAGAACGTTTACCAGCGGATGAGGGTTTAATGTCTCTAAAGAAAGAGCTCCTTGCGTTGTGCCTGGCGCTCGTAGAAGAACTAGATCGGAGGTTTGTAAATAACGCCCCAGAAAAGAACCAGCAGAATCAGCCGCCAGCTTCTCACTCAACACCGTGTGAAGAAGTGCGTTATCGTATCCCTCGACCTAGCGTTAGTTTAATAGACATGCCCATTGAACTAATACCCAATGTTCAAGATAGGATAGGAGAAACAATAGCACCGACAATTGGTCGATTAGTTGACATAGAGGAAGATAATCAACCGACCACGTCGCATATGTTAAATTTATATTCAGTATTCATTTAACAGAATAATAATATCAAGTAGGATTAACAAAACAAATATAAATAAATAATAAATTGTTTTTAAAACTAATAAAAACGTGATAAGTTTTCTATGTATAACCACAGTGTATAACATCATAATAATTTCTTAATAAAATTTATTTAGTACAAACACAGACTCTAAATCAACAGGTTATGGGCCCAGATTAGCGTTAAAAGTTTAAATGGTAGACTGCAATTGACATATCAATTTAAACGTCAAACCAGCTAAATAAAAATGGATAAATTTCCAAAATTTGAGAAATTACATGGTAATTCTAATTTTCATTCATGGAAAATGATGGTTTTTGCATATATGGATATAATCTTTATAAAATTGTAATTGGTGAAGAGAAAGATCCAGCATTAACGTCAAGTGATCTTGAAACTTCAAATAAAGATTATTTAAAACTTCATAATGAATATCTGAAAAAATGCGAAGATTGGAGACATAGACAATCATTGGCAAGAGCTTTTATTCTATTCAATGTAGATTCAAATATTGCTCCTTTAATAACGTGTTATTCAGATGCTTTAAATATGTGGAAAACTTTAAATGATTTATATGACAAAAGAAATGAATATTCTTTACATGCTTTAGTTAAATCTGTGGTGGGAATTAAATGCAATTTGAAGAGTGATATAGCTGATCATATAGCCAAATATAATGAGTTATGGTCAAGGTTGGTAGAACGGACAGTGAAAACTTCTAAAGAAGATTCAGATTCGCTTGAAGCTGTTTTGCGACCATTAGCAAATTCACCCAGAGCAAAAGGTTCGTTGTTTCTAACAACTAAAAATATCTTCTGAAGGAAAAATACTAAAATATCAAGAAATATTTGTAAAGATACAGGAAATAGTTGTTCAGAAATTCTAGAAAAAATTCATTCTGATGTTGCTGGACCGTTTACAACAAAATCATTTGGTGGAAAATCTTACTACATTTCATTCATTGATGAATTTTCAAGATATGCTGAAGTAGTATTTATTTCTCATAAGAGTGAAGTTGAAATGAAAATTAGAGAATATATTGTAAAAATGGAGCGTCAAACAGGAAAAAAGGTAAAAATATTTAAGTGTGATAATGGGGGAGAGTATAGTTCTACATCATTATTAAATTATTTTAAAAATAATGGAATAAAAATGGAAAATTCAATACCTCATATTCATGAAACCAATGGATTAGCTGAACGTTATAATCGAACGATAATAACTATGTCAAGAACAAATTTAATCGATTCTGAATTATCGCAATCTTTATGGGCAGAAGCAGTTGCTCATGCTGTATATACCAAAAACAGATTGCCGCATAGTGCAATTAATAGGAAAACTCCATTTGAAGTGTTTTTCAATAAAAGACCATCTATAGGTCATTTAAGAAGTTTTGGACAAAGGGCATATATTCATATTCCTGAAGAAGTTAGAGGTACAGGAAGTAAATTGAAACCAAGAGCAATGGATGCTTGTTTAGTAGGTTATGGTAATAAACCTAAATGGTATCGTTTTTGGACAGGAAAGAAAGTAGTTATGTCAAGAGATTATAAGCTTAGATCTGAAGAAGATTCAGAAGAAATTGTAGAAATTAAACCAATTTATAAATTTAATTCAACAAATGAAGAATTAGAATCAGAATCAAGAATTGATATAATACCGAAAACTCCAAAAATATCTGAAAATGAGGAAGCAGTAGAAGAATCATCTACTTCAAATCTACGTCTTTCTAATCGAACACGTGTACCTTCTGTACGGTATAATGAAGAATTTTGTAAATATGTTGAAGATGAACCGATTTCATATGCTGAAGCAATATCTAGACCTGATTCTGATAAGTGGAAAAATGCAATTAATGAAGAATTGGAGTCTATGAAGAAAAATAAAGTATGGAAAATTGTTCAATTGCCTTCTGAAGGGAGAGTAATTGGTTGTCGTTGGATATTTAAACAAAAATATCTTCTGAAGGAAAAATACTAAAATATAAAGCTAGATTAGTTGCCCAAGGTTTTACGCAAATGCCAGGGATTGACTATGATGATACATTTTCTCCAGTAGTGGTTCGATATGAAACAATTAGATTACTTTTAGCTTATTCTATTCATTACAACATGTTCACAAGACAATTGGATATAAAAACTGCATTTCTAAATGGTAATTTAGAACATGAAATTTTTATGAAAATACCAGAAGGAATAAATGAAGAACCAGGAATGGTATGTTGTTTAAAAAAGAGTATTTATGGACTTAAACAGTCTTCAAGACAATGGAATCGAAAGTTAATTTCCATACTGAAAGAAGCTAAATTGAAACAATCAATATCTGATCCTTGCATGTTTATAGCAGACGATGGTCAATTAATTTTTGCTGTTTTTGTTGACGATATTCTTATAATTGGATCTGAGACTAAAAATGTAGATGAACTTCAAAACTTTTTACATAAACATTTTGAAGTAACAGTTATTGGAATACCTTCATATTTTCTTTCAATTCAAATTTCATGGACTCATAACATGGTTACTTTATCTCAAGAACGCTATATTTACAAAATATTGGAGAGATTTCAGATGTTAGAATGTAATTCTGTTGGAACTCCAATGGATGTTGGTGTAAAACCTGAGAAAGCAAAACCAGAAGAAGAAAGGGTTGATAAAACATTTTATCAATCAGAAATTGGAAGTCTTTTATATGTTGCATTAGTTACAAGACCAGACATTGCTTATACAGTTAATGTTTTGTCACAGTTTAATTCTGATCCAACAAAAACTCATCAGAAAATGGTTCATCACATTTTTAGATATTTAAAAGGTACAATGAGTATGAAATTGGTATATCAACGTACATATTCACCAAAGCTTTGCATATACAGTGATGCATCATATGCAAATTCTCTAGATGATCGCAGATCTAATAGTGGAAGTATTGGACTTTATGGAAATGCTGTTGTTCTATGGTCATCAAAGAAACAAAATAGTGTAGCAGTTTCAACAACAGAAGCTGAATACATGGCATTATCAGTTTCTTGTAGACATGCGATGTGGTTGTCGTATTTATTAAGTGATCTCAAGAAAGTGCAAGTTCCTTTATTGTTATGTGATAATCAGTGAGCACCAAAAGTATGGAACATACCAAATAAAACCGAAATGAATGTTTTTTTCTAAAAATCCCGAAACACGTCAATTTTCTTTTTTAAAAATACACATTAGAATGTCAAAATAATTTTACGACCTTCATTTGTTTGTAAGTGATGACGTCATCAGTATTTTTTTTAAATGTCAACCCCCATTTTTTTTCGCGTTTTTGATACATCTTTCAATTGCTTAAATGACGGTATAAAAATGTTGATACCTTACATAAGAAAATTTTCGAGAAATAAATTATTTAATGTTTAATAAACACATTCTTAACAAATGTTAAACATGGTTTAATGGTATTAGTATTGATAAAAGAGAATCAAAGGTACCAAGAAACAAATGCCCGTAATCTAAACAAATGTCCAATTGTCAAATATTTAGAAATGCTAATTGTCGTTTACTTGTAATAATTAACATCAGTTTCATAAATCTGATATGGCTCATTTAACAATTACAAGTAAACGACAATTAAACATTTCTGAATATTTGACAACTTGTAGGCACTTGTTTAGATTACGGGCATTTGTTTCTTGGTACCTTTGATTCTCTTTTATCAATACTAATACCATTAAACCATGTTTAACATTTGTTAAGAATGTGTTTATTAAACATTAAATAATTTATTTCTCGAAAATTTTCTTATGTAAGGTATCAACATTTTTATACCGTCATTTAAGCAATTGAAAGATGTAACAAAAACGCGAAAAAAAATGGGGGTTGACATTTAAAAAAAATACTGATGACGTCATCACTTGCAAACAAACGAAGGTCAGAAAATTATTTTGACATTCCAATGTGTATTTTTAAAAAAGAAAATTGACGTGTTTCGGGATTTTTAGAAAAAAACATTCATTTCGGTTTTATTTGGTATGTTCCATACTTTTGGTGCTCACTGTATATTTATCTAATAATCCAAGTTTACATCAACGTAGCAAACATATTGATGTTCATTATCATTATGTAAGAGAACGAATTACAGAATGTGATGTCAGTTTGGATTATGTATCAACAAAAGAAAATCTTGCAGATTTACTAACAAAATCTTTAACAAAAGAAAGATTTAATTATTTGATATTAAAAATTATGCAATTACATACTGAGGGAGAGTGTTAAATTTATATTCAGTATTCATTTAACAGAATAATAATATCAAGTAGGATTAACAAAACAAATATAAATAAATAATAAATTGTTTTTAAAACTAATAAAAACGTGATAAGTTTTCTATGTATAACCACAGTGTATAACATCATAATAATTTCTTAATAAAATTTATTTAGTACAAACACAGGCTCTAAATCAACAGCATACTCCTCCAAATCAATCTATTAGGGAGCTAACCGAAAGAGATGCAAAACAAACACCTGTTAGCGATTCCATATCCGACTTAAGGAATAGGCTCCGCGCCGTTACTTTTAAAGAACCTACTTTAGGACGATCTAGTTTAGTAGATACTGGTCTAAAACCCGCTAACAAAAATTCTCTCTACATTCACAAATGGAATGTCCAGTATGATGGAGAAGGTAGTTTACATAACTTCTTAGAAAGGCTAGATGAGTTACGCGTATCCCGCGGTATCACCAAATCACAAGTGTTTTTAGCTGCAGCCGAATTATTTACTGGCAACGCACTCATTTGTTTTAGATCCGTCAAATATTCAGTTAAAGACTGGGACGATTTAGTAAAGCAATTAAAATTCGCATTTCTACCATGTGATTAAGAGTTCTCGCTCATGGATGAAATACGACGTCGTACCCAAGCAGCTGAAGAAAAGGTAACCGTATATATTGTTGTCATGGAAAATTTATTCGACAGGTTAGACACTGTGTCTCCAGAATACACTAGGTTACACCTGATCATTCGAAATTTACAACCTTACTTACAGAACCAGTTAGCGTTGCATACTATTGATTCTATTTCAGCACTAAGTCGACTATGTAGAGTCATGGAAGATGTGAAGTCTCGTACTTCTCAATTTCGTCCTCCGCCCCCATATTATCAAACTTTAGAACCCGATTTGGCTTATCGAAAGCCCAAATATCAATCTAAGGTAGCGACCGTAGAAATTCAGCCACCTAGCGAGGTAGTATCCTCAGATTTCGCTACAATGATACCAACTTTAGATGCTATTACTTGCTGGAACTGTCAACAAAGTGGTCACACGTCGCGTAAATGTAGTAAACCACCAAGGAAACATTGTTTTAAATGCGGAAAACCCAATGTCACGGTCCGCACTTGTCCTAGCTGTTCGGGAACTGCCCAGTCGAGCCACTAATGGATCGTAACGTGAGCTCGACCGCCGAAACTCAAACGGTCTCCTTTATAAATACAAATCAACAGCGACATTACACTACATCTGTGCTAGATTATATATTTTCACATTCTCAACAAGACGAAAGCCCGTTTCTTGAAGTAGAAATTTTTGGTAGAAAACTTAATGGTTTACTTGATTCGGGAGCAAACTCCACATTCTTAGGACAAAAGGGATGGAAGTTCTTAAAGGATTTGGCCTTACCGCTACATCCGTCTGCTCTAAAAACGTGTAAGGTAGCCAATAACCAACAGTGCACAATAATTGGAATTTTAAATGTGCCTATTAAATTAGTAGATAGAATCAAAACCATCGACATTCATGTGGTTCCTGAGTTACCGCATACGTTAATTTTAGGGGTGAATTTTTGGATCACCATGGGTATAAATACCAAATTTGCGTAAAGGAAATTGGATGTTCGAAACCGCCGAACCTTATTGTGATATCAACGCGATTCATTCGAAAGAAGTGTTGAGTCCTTCAGAACAACAAAGTCTTGACAATTTAACCCAGAAATATTTTAGTCTTATGGGAAAGAACCTAGGGTGCACTAATTTAGTTCAACATAAAATAGTGACCCAATCCGAACCAATTAAGCAAAGATACTATCGAGTATCTCCCGCTGTGCAAGCGCATATTGATAAGGAATTGCAGAAAATGTTAGATGAAGATATCATAGAGCGCTCCTTTTCGCCTGGGGCGTCACCGATCTTACTAGTTCCAAAGAAAGACGGGTCATATCGTGTTTGTGTAGATTACCGTCAATTAAATAAAATTAGCCGAAAAGATTCTTATCCACTACCTCATGTTTCTTCCATCCTTGATAAATTACGGGATGCTAGGTATTTAAGTTCACTGGATGTTAAATCAGCGTACTGGCAAGTCAAAATGGCGCCAGATTCGATGGAATACACAGCATTTACAATTCCAGGGCGTGGTTTATTTCATTTTAAACGCATGCCTTTTGGCTTGAGCAATAGCCCTGCAACCTGGCAAAGATTAATGGATAGAATTTTAGGTCCAGAACTGGAACCCTTTGTCTTTGTTTATTTAGACGATGTAATAATCAGTACACCAACCTTTGAACAACATCTTCAGACGTTAGAAGAGGTCCTTCAACGCCTATATAAAGCTGGTTTAACTTTATCAGAGGAAAAATGTCAGTTTTGCCGACCCGAGTTGAAGTATTTAGGGTACATTGTTAATCAACACGGTCTACATGTTGACCCAGATAAAGTTAGTGCCATTCTTAATATTCCTCCACCCAAGAACGTATCCGAAGTTAGGAAGATTATAGGTACCGCATCTTGGTATAGGAGATTTATTCCTAATTTTTCCTCCGTTATCGCTCCAATGACAGAACTCTTACGTAAAAATAAACATTGGAATTGGACCGAAGAATGCGGAAAATCTTTCGGTATAGTAAAAGACTGTTTGGTGTCCGCTCCGATCCTCAGCTGCCCTGATTTTACTCTTCCTTTTTCTGTACAAACGGATGCATCAGCCTTCGGATAGGCGCCGTGTTATCCCAAGAACATTCCGATGGGGAACATGTCATTTGTTATTTAAGTAGGTCTCTAGCCAAGCACGAAAGAAATTTTACTACCACTGCGAGAGAATGTCTTGCAGTCTTATGGGCACTTGAAAAGTTAAGACCTTATTTAGAAGGATATAAATTTACGGTAGTAACCGATCATTATTCATTATTATGGCTGAATAATCTTAAGAATCCGACCGGTCGTTTATCGAGATGGGCCGTGCGTTTGCAACAATATAATTTCGAGATTAAACACCGCAAAGGTAAGGACCACGTCGTCCCTGATCTTCTTTCCAGAACTGTGCCAGAAGTTAATCCTGTGGAAGTAATCGAACCACAAATTACTGATAAGTGGTATGTTAAGAAGCTGGAGTTGGTTAACAACAATCCTTTACGATACTCACAATGGAGAGTAAAAGACAAGCAACTATATAAGTACGTTTCAGATCATAAAACTAACTTGCGCGAGACCGAAGCTTGGAAAATCGTGGTACCAAAAGATAAAAGAAAAATTATACTCAGAGAGAATCATGATAACGAAACATCTGGCCATGCTGGTATCTTTAAAACTTATGAGAGGCTTAAGCAATTATATTATTGGCCAAAAATGCGGGCTGATGTCACACGCTATATTAATAAGTGTTCAGTTTGTTTTCAATATAAAGTGGAACAACGGAAACCCCAAGGGTTAATGGGATCGAGACCTTCTGTCACAAAACCTTGGCAAATGATTAGTGTGGATCTAGTTGGTCCTTTGCCACGTAGTCCCAGAGGATATTGTTACATTCTAGCTGTGACTGATTATTTTAGTAAATTTCCCTTATTTTTCGCGTTAAGAAAAGCTACAGCTTCGGCTGGTACATGTAAGATAGAAGAAGATGTATTTTTGATGTTTGGAGTGCCACAATATCTTTTATGCGACAATGGAGTACAATTCCGGAGTCACGAATTTACAAACATGTGTAAAACTTATAAAACAAAAATTTTGTTTAATGTCGCGTATCATGCACAAGCAAACCCTGTTGAACGAGTGAATAGAGTTTTAAAAACCATGCTTGCTTCCTATGTAAAGGATAACCATCGTCAGTGGGATAAGTTGTTGCCTAAAGTTGGTTGTGCCATTCGTACCTCAACTCATGAAGTTACCGGATTTACTCCTTTCCTTGTAAATTTTGGACGTGAGCACGTAATAATGGGAGAAAGGTTTCAGCATCCAAATTTCGATAGTGAAAAAGAATTCCGTCCACCTACTGAGGAACTTAACAAGATCTTTGAAGAAATCCGTAAACGCTTAGAGGTAGCTCATCAACGGTCCAAGAAACGTTATGACTTACGTAGAAGGCCTGTAGAATACATCGTGGGTTCGTTAGTATGGAGAAGGAATTATGTGTTATCGGATGCTGCTCGACACTTTACCGCAAAATTAGCACCGAAGTATTTAGGTCCTTTCACCGTACGCAAAAAGTTGTCTCCGTTAGCGTACGAATTAATTGATGAAGATGGAAAGACGGGAGTTTGGCATGTGAAGGATTTAAAAGCACATCCGCCCGAAGATGACGAGGATGATGATGCCGAATGATGTTCCGACAGTTGCGAATATGTTGCGATTCTTTTGTGTCTGTTTTCCTATGAACAAACTTATGGTGGGTTGTTCATGAATTTTTCAGTTTACCGTTTTAGTTATTGAAAATTTCTACTAAATTTTCTTTTTTTGGAAAGGGGGGTGTTACTACAACCTATTTGTATGTTATAATTTAATCCTTGAGGATAGTTGACTTGGCTATTACATATGTGTTGATGGTTGCTTTACGTCGAATTTTGGTTCCCCTTGAGATTTGAATTTTGCGCGTTTTGACGAATTTTTTGAGTTCCTGACCAATTGGGTTGTGAGTGGAATTGTTCGTGTTGAAGGCACTTCCAGTTTGTGATTGCTAAAAGATGGTTTACTGAAGCACATTTTCTGTCGATTATTTTATCGGATAAAGTTTTAAATCATCTTTGCCTTTTCGTATAAGATATTCTGTTTGGTTAAGAGTATTTATACAAATCTCCTTTAGGAGGATCATATTTGGCCATTTCTTACGGAAGTTTTTCGCTAGCCGCATTTAATGTGGTAAGTTACTTTTTTCCTTTTGTTCGGGAATTGAATTTTACTATTGAATATTTTGTTGTCTATTTATTATTATTATTATTGGTGGTCTGTTGTTGATGCCTTATTGTTTACCTTGAGTAAGTATACGTTTGAGGTGAATCCCCCTAAACATTTTTGTGTTGTTGTACCGTGCTGCCATTTAGGCTCTTTTAGGATTCTGGCGCCCAATTTTAATAGGTTTTGAAACTTACTCACCCCATCACCGACTTGTTAGCCACCAATTAATCAGGGTGATCAATAAGCGCAGTGAAGGAATATACCTTGTATAACTGCCGTGACCTTCCTCTTACACTTTCTACATTTAACCAAGCTTTACCTTTCGGAACCTTCTCGCACCAGGAGACAAAATAATTAAATTCACTAGCAACTTTTAAATGAATAATAAAAAAAATTATGCAAAACTCTCTCTTCTTTATCTCATGGTCGTTCTCTAAGGTTTTCGCCGATGTAGCTAATACTGAATTTTGATAAAAAAAAAACTTTGGCAAACAAAAAAAAACTCCCTTCATAAGTTGTACCAGACATAAAATTCCTTTTATTTAACACAAAACTCTAAACACAATAAAACTAAAAATGATCTTTCTCACAACATTCACACCAACACCTCCAAGATTGGTCTCCGTGTAACTAATTACAAAATCCCCCCAAATCACAAACAATTATTTTAAAAACAACAAACTTAGCTTTAATACGGCCCTGTATCTCTTTCTTTCTTCCTGTGCACTCTTCTCGATTCACCTGCTGTACACAAGTTTCCTTTAGTGGTTGTCATAGATAGCTTCACATAGATAACTTTATACACTTACGTAGAATGAAATGTGAAGGTTACTAGGCGATTTTGCGATCGGTGTGCCACCATACGGCCTGGAAGAATACTAAATCAAAAATAACGGCAAATTTCAAATATTTAATAATAATTACAGCTGTCAATTTCAGGTTTTTTTTAAAAACACCTTATATTTATGTTTCGACATACGACATATTGTATGTCGAAACATATGTAAGGTGTTTTTAAATAAAAAAACTTGAAATTAACAGCTGATGTAATTATTATTAAAAATTATAATGAACTTCAACGAAGTAACGCTTGTGAACATAAATTTGAAATAAATGTAAAACAACTTTTCCTTTGTCATATTGTTTTTTATGTAATATTGGCATGTAAATACGCGTTTTCTCATACTACGGTTCTTTCTGGATAATACAGATGCGTTCTTCTTATACATGGAAGCTTCTTTATAAAGATGTTTAGCTTTTGGAGTCAACCCTATTGCTCTTACGTTCAGACGAGATAGCAATTCAACACCTATTTTACAAATAAACATTATTCATAGTTTTTTCACGCAACACTAACAACTGTAATGATGATAATGCATTATGATCTAATAGAAATCAGGTAACAAAATGAGCTATGAGTAATTAGGTTTAACAGATACATGCAAACAGGAATTGTAAGTTTAGTTTCCCACACCATTAACTTCTCATTCTAAGCCCAGTTAGAAATAATTGTAACATTGTCACCATCAAAAACGACGATAGGTACTATTAAAATAATCTATTGGATACTGTACTATGAACAGAGTTACCTTATTTTAACTTTCTTGACGTTTTTAGTACAACCTCCGGATGCATTACTCCTGCAACCGATTCTGCATTAGAATGTCCTGCAACGACTACAGTTTCTTGTTGTGGCTGCTGTAGCTGGCCTAGACTTCCTTTAATGCAAAGGAAAGTTCAATAATATGACAGTTTTGTTTCAAAAAGTGCACTGCTACTTGTTTACGATTCAAATTACAGTAAAATCTTAACTCAAGACCAATTTTGCTTACCGAAAAGGTGAAGTTGAAGAAACACATTCTTCCTTAAAAAATGGTTTGGCGCAAAATCTGTAGTTAGAAAATGCTTCTGACACACTCTACAATTGTTGTAAACATACTTTTTAGGCAGATCTTCTTCATCTGCATCCATTTATCGAACAAAGCTGGGTAAATGTCAGAATTTGAAAATCTGTGCCTACTGTCTACCTTTTCAGGTTCACAACCAAATACAGCACATCCTGTTCTTCCCATTTTCACTCACGGATTACAAGATTACACACAATACACAAACTTAAATTGAAAAACGTGGTAATGATTCAAGAAATATGGCAATATGACAGTATTACAGTCGTGGCGATGCATTTGCGCTTTGTTCTCGATTTAAGTCGCTCAATCTGCTGACTTTATATAGCTCCATCTGGCGGTCTGGAAGAATAGCTGTATCGGCAGCCATGACGGTTTCGGGTGTGCAATGGAACATTTCATTCTACGTAAGTGTATAAAGTTAGTGTATAAAGTTATCTATGGTGGTTGTAAACAATGGCACAGTTCCAGCTGAGTATAATATTCTTTTGGATTTAACGCACTTTAATTATTCTGCACTTCTTCACAGGTAATGATAACTCTTGTTAAACCCTTTTTATTTATTAACTGTCACTTCTCTCTTGTCTAAATTGTAAAACAAAGCCAGACTCAAAATTTAACCTAACTTTTTTAGGTTATATTCGTATATGAATCAACGTGCATTCGAGTCAACATTCTAGACTAACTCGTGATTTTTTTTAGCTTCCGTATTTATAACTTTTTGAAAACTATGAACAAAAGCATATCGTTGCTATGGTTGCAGTACACATCTAGTGATATTGCAAAGTTTTCTTTTCAAAGTTACATCCTGGCGCCTGCATATTCCTCGAAATTGTTTCCAAATTCTTGATCCACAAACATTATCCCTTAATATGGTACCTAATAATATTGAATCGGTTTCCGACCAATTTCATTCCGATTTAACATTTTCTAAATTTTCATTAACACTTTCTTTCTTTCACGCATTTTATAATAACTGTCTTATAACCCAACAACTTCTAGTTCTTTAACCCCTTAATCTTAATACAAAACCCAACAGAGAGTTCACGCTGCTAAACGGAGCCCCTTTTTCTGAAAAAATGTAACTTCCTCAGCTGATACGACCGACCTGGTTTAATAATATTTTATTTGATTTTATTT
The DNA here is from genome assembly GCA_963082805.1 of Hemicrepidius hirtus. Taxonomy (NCBI): domain Eukaryota; kingdom Metazoa; phylum Arthropoda; class Insecta; order Coleoptera; family Elateridae; genus Hemicrepidius; species Hemicrepidius hirtus. Next base: position 28,728,255 of record OY720161.1, on the reverse strand, counting down.
TCTTTTTATTGAAAAATAATATCGAAACAATCCCTAAGAATCATGACAGATATGTGCCTTATAGCTAATTTGAATTAGTTATTATATACAAAAAAGTCAAAAATTAAAAAAATGAAAATACGAAAAAAGAAAAAAGAAAGTCACTGCCTCTTTTGTTTAATGAACATTTTTACCAATTTAATAAATTTTGTATCATTTGTTTCCTTCTTAATGCTTTCTTCTAGTTGATTATACAGGTTTACGCCCTGAACCATGACCATTTTTTCACCCATTCCGGTTTGACTTTCGTTTATGTGTAACTGATTTTTTGTCCTTATGTTATATTGCATCATTTCACTCCGTTTTTTAAGCTGTAGATCTTCGTCATGTATTTGTCGTTTGTCAAGCTTTCTTATAAGTTTTATAGTTTCCAACTGTCTCAGTTCTTCTACGTTTAGTTGGTCGGTTTTCTCCGGTTTAAATTAAGTTAACGTACTAACCTATAAATAATATCAACTAGCTCTACTAAACCTTTTTCTTATAAGCTTTGATTTTTACTCACAGCAATACCTATATTGTTATGTATTGTTTACTACTGTTTCAAGAGTTTAATACTTATTGCTTAGTATGACGTGTGATGTTAATGCAGAGTATGAATTACTATTGACTTTGATTGTTAGACATTCTTTATATTAAGTAACTTTTGAATATTAATCCTAGACATATTTTGTAACCACGATTTTATTTTGTTTTTAAATATATTAACATTTTGACTACTTTAATGAAACAATAAATTATATATTTTCTATAAATAATAAATATTAAATAAAATATCGATTTTAACGGGAAATAATAACTATTTATTCGCTTTATACGTATTTCGGCATCAATGTGCCATTGTCAACAGCATTTATAAAATATTTGATAACAAATGCAAACACATTTATATAGTCCTCCTTATTTTTTTTATATTAAATATTTGTGTATTGCGTGTTTGTGACTTTCTTCACTACAATAACTTTAACAACGGCCTGCTAAGATCAATCGCGATTGTTTTTGAATAGTTGATACTGGTAACAGATACCTTGATATAATTTAAATTATGTCAGTAATTATTAACGCTAGGTATATGGTTGTGTTATGTTTTAATAAAGAGATGTTATTATGTAATCGAACTAGCATAAAATATACAGGGTGTTGTATTTAAAAAAAGTAAAATCACGTCCCTTCCGTTAAAACCGGAAGTCGGCCATTTTTGTGAGTGCATCCAAAATACTCGCCACATAAACTTGAATAACTCTTATATGAAACATTTTTTTCTATTATCAATCATAAACGAGCAAATCCACTCGCCCTAAAGTTACAATCAACCTGTATATAAACTTTTTGAATACCGTGAAGTGGGGCGAGTTTGATTCCGCGGGGCGAAATTGATATCCAGTGCATCTAAGAACCTATTGTGAGACAGAGTAAACACCAATACATTTAAATTTACCGCCATCGCAGAATTTGGTAGTTACATCTTGTCGCCACACGTGCCGGTTGTAAGTTCTGTAGAATGTGCAGTTTATCGTTCTTAAATGCAAAATATTTAACGCGTATCTATTTAGTGCTAATCCAATTTGCTGGATAACCAGAAAGGTAACTGATATTGTTATGTAAATTTTAGTTTAACGTAGATTATGCTGGGTTCCTTGAGAAGTCATAATCTTAAAATTAGCCATGTAAAATAAATCCGTAAGTGGTTTTGAACGTTAAGTTTGAAGCGGGGCGACTTTGATCTATCAAAACTAAAATATCAAACTCGCCCCCGGATCTCTGTTTTGATTTAATAGTATTGCTATCGCGCTATTTTAAGGAATTTCATTCTAATTTACGTCTTACAGATGGTGCGAGTGTACCACAGAAAAGTAGCAACCCGGTCCTATAAAAATTACACGGAGGAGCAACTAAAGCAAGCTATCCAGAAAGTTGCTGATGGAGAATTATCGATGAAAGCTGCTGCCGCTAAATATAAAATCCCTTTTGGAACTATTCACAATAAGTTTCACGGGAAACATATTAAAAATACCGGTGGGCAACCTGTATTTTCTAATGTGGAAGAAAGAGCGATTATAAATGCCGCCGCTAAATGTTCAGATTGGGGGTTTCCTCTTGATTTGCTGGATATAAGAATGCTTGCCAAGTCATATTTGGATAGAAGAGGACGGTGCCTAAAGATATATCCACTGTCCCATTTTTAGACATAATAGCAATATTACCTACCCCAATAAATGAAGACAACACTGTTTATAATTTTGCAAAAAAAGTAGATGTGTGTGAGGTAGGCAGTGCAACATGTACGACCTAGTTACACCATACGTTTTTAAATGATTATATATTTTTTTTATATATGTTCTATTTCTTTTTCCATTATTACCTGGTTTAAAATAAAGTATACAGGGTGTTAATTCTAAGTCGTTACACCCGAAAATGGCAGTTAGAACTCATTAAAACAAACAAATTTTTTTAGTTCCAATTTTTGATTTGGGGCCTCTGTTCGTAGTTATTGGATTTCTTTTGTTTTTCTAACAATCGTAATTACTTCTTCATTTCAGGGAATATTTCAAAAAACGAAAGGTTTTCAAAATGAGCTTACGGTTCTCTACAATATTTGTATTTACAGTTATTTTATATTTTTTTAAATAACAAAATGGCGCCCGATCAAAAATTTCAAATCTCAATATTTTGATAACCACCCCATAGATTTTTGAAAATATATTTTTTTTAAAATCGTCAAACTATCTATTACAACATTTGTCTAAAACATTTTCTTCTATCTATCCAAAAAAGAGGTCTTTAATTAAATTACAGAAGAGCATGTGTAAAGTATCGACGAATTAAAAACAATTTACATCGAAGTAGCTTTCTGCCATTAAAAAATAAAACAAAAGAACAATTAGATTAGTGCACAAAACTGAACGAGATACGTTTTAAAATGAATAATTAACAAAACACTGAACTTCGTGACATGGTTTTGGTTTTTGGGGGGGAGGCAAGGCACAGGAAGCTCGAAGAATCTATCGGAGAAGATACCCAAATCGCCATCAACCAAGTAGCCAAATTTTTAGAAAAATTTGCAGATGTTTACCAGAGTATGGTTATTTTGATCCAACAATTGGTGAGAATGCTAACAGATTTCGTCGAACTATTGCACTTGAAGAGGCTGTCCTCGATATGGTTAAACATGACCACTGTAATTTTTGCTGTAATTCAACCGTAATTTATCTAAAATTTGGCTACTTGGTTGATGGCGATTTGAGTATCTTCTCCGATAGATTCTTCGGGCTTCCTGTGCATTGCGCCTTGCCTCTCCGAAAACCAAAAACATGTCACGAAGTTCAGTGTTTTGATAATTATTCATTTTAAAACGTATCTCGTTCAGTTTTGTGCACTAATCTAATTGTTCTTTTGTTTTATTTTTTAATGGCAGAAAGCTACTTCGATCTAAATTCTTTTTAATTCGTCGATACTTTACACATGCTCTTTTGTAATTTAATTAAAGACCTCTTTTTTGCGTAGATAGAAGAAAATGTTCTAGACAAATGTTGTAATTAACGAAACCAAAATACAATTTTATTTGATAGATTTGATTCAAATATTTGATCCTCTATATTTTCCATAAAAATATTAGTCAATAGTGGTGAAATGGGACTACCCATTGGTAACCCATCTTTCTGAAGATGATGCCGAAATACGTATAAAGCAAATAAATAGTTATTATTTCCCGTTAAAATCGATATTTTATTATTTATATAATCATGGATTTTAACAAAGTAACGCTTGAAAATGTCAATAATATTTTCTGCTAATCCGGTTGCAACTAAATATATTTTTGCCTTTCTCTTTTGCTTTTCTGCCACATCTGTGACTTCTCTTAGTTCACAAGTTGCGGCCTTACAAAGCAAATCGTCTTAATCATCCTCTGGTTTTAAATTTTTTCTGTCCAGCCGCTGGAGGCTCAACAAAATTTCTTGGTCAATCATGTCAACGTCTGTGTTCTTTTTTGCTCTATTTTTGCCTAATGGGGTGTCAGAGGGTGTTTCTGGTAACGACCTTTTTGTGTTTGTCTTGGCTTTTGTGGGTGTTTCATTTAAGACTTTCGCACCAATATCTTCGACTTCGCCACCTGATTCGCGCATGACTTGTGTTTTGGAGGAGGAATTTGTTGTGGAAGTAGAAGTCGATGCGATAACTAATGAAGCCGCTGTATTTCTACATTTTACGTCCATTTTCAAAAGCTGCATATTCCCGAACGATTCTCAGGGAGCAGGTTCACAATCGCCATCACCACTTTAGATTGGCTCTTCTTTAACTCCCTAGTGAACCGCTCACGCAGAGTTCTCCACCTCGTTTTCAGTTCATCCACTGCAATTTAAAGGAGTTTAGAATAGAAGGAATGACGGACAACATGCAACAAACTCACCACCGCAAGATAACGTTTCAGCTATTTCGCTCCAGGCATTGTTTTTTTTATTAATATCTTTAAAATCCTTTCTACCTTTATCATACAAAAAATAATAATAATTTTATATTAGTTCTAAACACGTTGTCCAAAGTTCATCTGGTTTACATTTTAGGAAGGTACTATCACAAATTAGGCAAGCAGTATCCTGTTCTTCCTCGTCACTAGAAGGAATTGCAGTTTTAGTTTTTATTTTGCCCTGTTTTTTTCCTTTAGTTGTGCTTGAAGGCGCACACAACTTTCGCTTCGGTACTATTTGTTCTTTCTTCTTTTCCTGCAATTCCTTCAAGTATGGGCTAGAAGTCAGCACAACAGTTTGTAACGAAGTTCCGTAATTTTTCTTAATATTATCAATTATTTTTTATTTAAGACCGTAATAATTTACTTAAATTGTTAAAATGAGATATTTAGTTTAATTCATTGTTGCAATGTAAATATATAAGTTTATATGTATTGTTGACGCTTGACCTCGCTCAGACCGCGAAGCAGCGAGCGCTGGCCCCTTCCCGTACCGGCCGACTTTAGTGATCGAGCACGCGCGTTGTCGCATCTTCCCGTATAAAACCGAATTTTCTGGAATATTTAGACAATTCGAAGATCCGTCTTCAAAGGTTTAACAGCCAACAGCGACTAGGTGAGTTTACAACCCTCCGAATATTTAGTAACGTACCGTTTAGGGTTTGTGCCGTTTTAAGTTAGGGTGTATTAAGAAATAGTTTTCCTCCGTGTTTAGTTTCAACCGTTTTAGACCTGGTGCTATTTATTTTACTTCAGACGGAATCGAAGTAAAATCGTAGGACCTAGTGCTAATATTGCGACTCTTGACAACCACGTCTTTAAGCGGGGCTGTGGCCGTGGTATCCGAGGCTTTCGTATTAGCATCTCCGTTTAGATTTACCATTTAGTCTTGCTTTTCGTGTAGGAACTTGTACGTTCTGCTTTAGACGGGGTCAAGGTAGAACCACGAGGTCCTGGTGCTCTCATGACTGCTCTTGACAATCATTTCTTCAAGCGGGGCTGTGGACTTGATTTTTGAGACTTTAGTGTTAGCAAAACCCCTTTAGTTTTGTAACTCCGAAAGGTCTTGTATATTTCTCTTTAGACGGAGTCAGAGAGAAATTACAAGCCCCAGGTCTCCGATATTTTGTCTCTTGGCGATCTTGACTTCAAGCGGTGCTGTGGTCACGATACCCAGGTCCAGAATATCCGAACCAAGTCCCGTATCTAGCTTTGAATTTGCCGTTCATTTAGGAGACATTTTTCAAGTCTTGAGAGGGTGTAACCTCTCCGTTTATACCGCTACCGAAACTACCGTTCTTTATATATTTTGCTATCAGTTATTTTCCCTTTTTTATTTTATTTGCTAGCGTATGCACCACTGACTGTAATTTTAGTTGCATGTTTTGGGTTACCGATTGTACATACTTTTCCGATTATTTATTTTGTGCTTAATAAACTAACTACTTTATTTGTATTTCATTGTCATTATTGCACTACCCTGTTTTCTTCACTGAAGTTACCTAGGTCTTTGTTTCTCTGACCCGTAACAGGAACGAAGTCGCTGGAGATTAAACTCCACTATCAAATCTGGAGCCCGAGTATCACCGAATATATTAAAAACCACCGAAAACCGAAGTAGCGTCACAAGTTTTACCACGATTTTTTTGAAGCCTTTCTTATTTCACGTGCCGGTTTTACTTTTGGTGCTGGCATGATACACTAATATAATAATTTATAGCAGTTGTTGTGCCTCTTGGTGTCTGTACGCCGGAATACGAAGGTATTGCATACAATACAGTTGAAACTATAGCAGCAGGCAGGACTGGAACTGAAGCATCTCTATCAAGTTTACTAGGAATTTGTGTAACCTGCGTTACATTAACTGAAAGATCTTTTAAGGCTTTACTTTACCTAGTTGGAAATTTAAGTAAAACTGTACTTCTTTGGAACACTCAAAAGTTAATTATGGAGTTTAAAAGAAGTATCGATATTGAAAATGTTTATATACAACGTTTATGAGTGCGCACCAGACGTATATTTGCAAACAGTTATTTAGTTGACTATAATTAATTAAAAATTTATAAACAATCTCATTCGGATATTTCTACTCCAAAATAAGAACATTTTATATGAATCGATAGAGTTTGTAATAGGCTAGTGTGCTGAAGATTTATATTTGTTATACATGATTTTAAGATACCACTTACGGAGAACACTCTAAGCTTTATGGGATTACACGAGATTATTATCTACAATTTTGAAACCTTAGCCCAGAATGCTTACAAGTTGAGCACTTTTGGTTTAAAACTGGATAATGAGCTGTGGTAGTGCATTCAACAAAGTTTCTTCTCATGCAAGAATGAAAATAAGCGTATACAAGAAATATATATATTAGTAAATTACATTAGCTGACTCAATAAACAATTTTATCGTTTTACGTGCCAATGATAAATATCTGAAAATTAAAAATTGAATTTTAAAAAGTAGCCTAGTTTCCTCCCTTGGTACGTAAATAACTATTTGTAATTAATAAAATGGCGTTTTATCGTCCTAGGGCGGTAAAACATTAGTTTACGTCCGCTGCTTGGTGTATATTATCGACTTCTGTCTAATGTTTCATTTAATTTAATTTTTTTATAATTTTATACGAAACTCTTTTTTATCTCAGGGTTCATAATTTAAATTACGTGGCTTCCTTATCCTTTCTTTTTTAAAAAATTAACAATCCTATCCACCCGATTTTAACCCCTTTTAAACCGATTATTATTTAAATTCAAATTTCTGTCTTATTTTAAAAACCACGTATAAATCACTTATCTTTATTATATATCTCCTTATTTCTTACTCTTCCTTGTTTCACCATTTTATTTAATATTCTTCTTATATTTATATCCAGTTCCACTTTCTCCTCAATTTCTTTAATTTATCTTGCACTATCTCACACAACACGACTCTTTTCTCTTCAAAACGCTTTTTCTAATAACTTTTCTTCCAATTAATATTTTTCTTATACTAAAACACGTCTTTTTACTTCAAAACGCTTTTTCTCCCCAAAATACATCTTTTTACTTCCAAACATTTTTTTCAACCTGTCATCTCATCTCCATACCAACCATTTAACTTCTTAAACAAAACTACCTTAATCCATAACCCCACTAATCTTACTCAACTTTATTAACATTTTTTTAAATTACCCAAAATTAGCTGGTGACGTATAATCTAATAAAAAAAATTATAATTTACTTTGAATTAATCTCAAACATTATTATCACTTTTAAAATAATTTATCTTTTGTCATAATTTTAAAATTGCATCTGTCAAATTTTGACATTTATTTTTATTTATTCACAAAATTAAGAAACCGCCATAATTTAAATTTCTACTAAAATAGTGACGTTAGCTTTTATTAAATTAATTTTGACAGCATTAAAACTTGGTTGATATCACAGCAACACGTTACCCCCGCGGTATTCTGGGAGAGTCTTCCCTACCACTTTCACCTTTCAAAATTCAATTATCCGTCGATTGGGAGTGAACCAGTCGTCAAAACTTGACTTTTTACAATTGTGAAGTCCATCGAATAAAATTTATAACTTTTAGGAAAATAACCCTGCCCCCGCGGTATTCTGGGAAAGTCTTCCCTATCACTAGCACCTATCAACATTTAATGATCCGCTGATTGGGAATGAACTAGTCGTCAAAATTAAATTTTTACAATTGTGAAGTCAATCGAAAAAAATATAACTTTTAGGAAAATAACCTTGTCCCGCGGTATTCTGGGAAAGTCTTCCCTAGGGATCTCCTACCACTTGCACCTTTCAAAATTCAATGATCCATCGATTGGGAGTGAACCAGTCGTCAAAACTTGACTTTTTACAACTGTGAAGTCCATTGAATAAAATTTATAACTTTTAGGAAAATAACCCTGCCCCCGCGGTATTCTGGGAGAGTCTTCCCAAGGGATCTATCTCCCTATCACTTTCACTTTTCATTATTTAATGATCCGCTGATTGGGAGTGAACCAGTCGTCAAAATTAAATTTTTACAATTGTGAAGTCGGTCGAAAAAAAAAATAACTTTTAGGAAAATAACCAAGCCCCGCGGTATTCTGGGAGTCTTCCCAAGGGATCTCCCTACCACTTGCACCTTTCAAAATTCAATGATCCGCCAATTGAGAGTGAACTAGTCGTCAAAACTTGGCTTTTTACAATTGCGAAGTCCATCGAATAAAATTTATAACTTTTAGGAAAATAACCCTGTCCCCGCGGTATTCTAGGAGAGTCTTCTGAAGTGTAGGTTAAAATAAAAATAAATAATAGCAGAAAATGTCCAATACGTACAAATAAAAGTAACGTTTATTAAACAGAACATTGTTACAACCAACGCGGTGTAGATGTTGGAACGTGCGAATCGTGAGATTATCTGCGGGATCACGGGTTACCAGATGCGGAGAAAGGATGGAAAAGGATTGAATTGCATTCGTTTTAGAGTTATGATTGAGTTCAGATCGGATGAAATGTGTATTAAGAAGGACTGATTATCATTAAACAGTTTCACTGTGTTCTGTTATTTTATTTCATTACCGTATTGGTAACATGAGAAGTGGCATAAAGAACAACACCTGTCATAGTAAACAAAGATCCTGACATGTCCGGAAATAGCCCTTCAGGATCACAAAGTGGTGAACATACACCCCCGCAACGTAAACGAAAACGGTCGTCCTCGAGGGGTTGATGCAAGGAGATCCAAATCGCGAAATTCCTCTAGTAACCGCCATGGAAAGTCAAATGGGCGAAAGCAGAGCGAGAACGCTCGTATGCACCAGGCAAATGAAGACGGCCAGAGTAGTGAGTCAGTTTACGATTGAGTAATAGTTTATTAGCAGGATTGACAAAACTTCTTTAAAATTACACGATGTTTGGGAATCTCAATGTAAATAAGGAACCTAGGGTGGGTGTTTCAATGCTACGCAATTTAATCGGAGAATTTGACCCGTTGATTAATAGCGTAGATGAACGGTTAGCCGGCTTTTAGCATATACATCTGTTTTTTTCGAAATTAGTAAATCCGTAAGTTGCAGTGAGTTGTAGAAATTATCCATAGTTAAGCAATAACCTTGGTTTAGTAGTGGTTTTGTCAGAGTCGATGCTACTTGAGATGTCGCTGGATAATCTTCGTATTCCGGATCAAACACTGTGGTATCACCAGTGTAATATTCAGAGCATGCAGAGCTAAAGTAATAGTTGTTTTAAACATTATTGAACATTATCGGTGAAAGTAAAAGTATCAAAACAATATAGTAATTAAATAGCAATTTCGAAGTAGTTAAACCTTAAAAAAAACAGTATAAAAAGACTTTTGCTTTAATAAACGAGAGTTCCGTTCTAAGGTCCTAACTATCAACTTGTAAAGGTAAAGCTATGTGTCGCTGTCGAAGTAAGTTAATCTATTAAATTAAGGCTAATTTCTGTCATTGTAATAATATTAAAATTCTATATTTTATGTAACTTAAATATATGCGTTGTCCTTTAAGACTCTTGTTTAATTCATTGCTTGCTAAGATTTCTAGTACAAGAACTAAGCTTTTAGTAGGAAAACATTCTAGCAAGTGGTAACATAATTTGGTGGCAGCGGTGGGATTTCCTTATTAGGTGTACAGGAATAGCGTGAAATTCTAAGTGAGTGCCAGGACAACTAGAAACTAGAATGACAAATTCTTCTGTGGTTACCGCCAATACTAACAGCACGATGACAGGGTTAATAAACAAATTAGAGACTTTTTCAGGAAGCTCCTCAGGGATGAAAGTGGAGATTTTTCTGTTCTGTATAGATGAAATCAGCAGAAAATGGAAAATGGATACCAGAGGACACAGCATCCGCGGTGAGGATATCTTTAAAAGGAGAAGCTCAAGAATTTGTTTTAATGAACAAGGACCTAAGGGAGACAAATTCATGGGATATATTGCGTAAGGCTTTACTTGCAGGATGGAATAATGTTCAATTTAGTCAGTGTATACAGCAAACTGGAGAAAGCGTCGCGAATTATGTAGATAGGTTAATAATAATAATAATATCTTTAATTAGCTTCAAGCTACAGTTTTAAACACAAAATATTATCTGTATTACATCATAGTCATAGTACTCAAAGATTAAGCTGTAAAAAGGTGCTTTCTTAGCCTGGTCTTAAACGTACGTATACTTGGTGAAGTTTTTACAATAAGAGGAAGGTTATTATATAATTTCAATCCTTCAGCCAACAAAGACTTCTCCCACATCGTTGTTTGATACCGTCCGATGTAGTAATTATTCGCATTTCTTAAGTTGTAATTTACCATGTCCTCCCTCTTTATTAAAAACCCTATTAAAAATATCGGTATTAACTTATTATCTATTTTATAAAGAAAAACTAAATTTGCCTGTACAATCATCTGCTCAATGTCAAGAAATTTAAGTTCTTGTAACATATCTGTTATCCTAGTGTATCTATTACATCCCAGTAACATTCTCATTGCTCTATTTTGCAGTATTTGAAGTTTAGCTACATCCTCTTTATTACAGTATATTAATAACGACATACAGTATGTGAACTGCGGGTAGATTATTGCATTATATATAATACGCCTTGACCAATTTGATAACTTTTTTGAGATTCGAGCAAAGTACCCAATCTTCTTACCCAACTTTTTACACATATAATCTACATGAGAACTTAAGTTTAATTGTGGATCTAACTGGATACCCAAGTATTTAACTATAGTAACTTGTTCAATACTTTCAGAATTAATTTTAATTTTAAAATTCCGTTCTTTGAATAATTTACAGCAATGTCGTGTGCCAAGAACCAAACACTTTGTTTTGGTGGTATTTAATTTTAGCGATTTAAAACTAAGCCAATTTTTAAAGATATTTAGTTCATTATTTATTAATGCCACTACTTCCACAAAGTTGGTTCCTGATACCGATAACACTGTGTCATCAGCATATAAATTCACAAAACAGTTACAGAGGTAACTACTTATATCATTTATATAAAGAATAAATAGTAAAGGGCCCAGTACACTCCCCTGTGGTACTCCGTAGTTAACTATTGCTCTGTCTGATACTTTATTAGCACATTTAATCATTTGGTATCTACCATTTAAGTAATCCCCTAGCCACCTGCGCGCTGTACCCCCCACACCATACCCCTCGCATATTTTAATTAGTTTTTTTCGATCAATGGTTTCAAACGCTCTTTTTAAATCTACAAAAACACTTACAACAATATTTCCTTCATCAATTTGTTTTTTCCACTTTGACAACACAAACTGACATGCACTCTCACACGAATGATTACTTCGAAATCCTGACTGGCCCTCATAGAAGATTTTATTTTGTTCCAAAAATCCATTTAGTTGCTCATGCACAAGAATTTCCAACACTTTTTCAATAACGGGAAGTAGGTTTATCGGCCTTAGATCTTCTGGTTTCTTCGGATGTTTAACTTTTGGAACAGGAATTATCATACTACCTTTTAGCTCAGCTGGTACTATGCCTGTTTCAAGGGATGCATTTATTATATTTAGCAAAGGATATCCTATAACACAGAATAAGTCTTTCAGTAGTTTTGCTGATAAAAAATCATTACCAGATGCTTTATTCTTAAGATTGACTATTGTTTTCTCCAACTTGTTTAAAGATATTTTCTGAAATTCACTAAAATTACAGTTCGTTTTCAATTTGACTTCATTAAATTCCCTGTCCGGGGGAGGAATACTAGCGACAATGTCATTAATGCTATTTATAAAATAATTATTGAGTGAGTTTTCTATAGTACTATCAATATTTTGGTCAATGTCTAGTCTCGAGTAATCAACCGATGTTACACCTTTATTGATTATTTCTTTGAGAGTTTGCCACATTTTCTTACTGTCATGTCGATTTTCACTAATTTTGTTCTCATAATATTCCTTCTCTTTTTTTCGCAATAACTCGACCACCTTATTACGCTGTTTCTTGAACATCACATAGTTCCTTTCGCTGTTTGTATATTTCCAAATTTTATATAGTCTGTTTCTTTCTTTCTGTGCTTCCTTTACTTCCGTATCAAACCACTGTTTATTTTTATGATTTAGTTTCTCTTGTAATGGTGATATAGTTTCAATGGCGTGTATTATGTTGGCATTAAAATTTTTGTACAATGTGTTTACATCCGTTGACGTATAGTCCCATGTTTGCTCCACTAAGTTACCTTTGATTTCTTCTATGTTTTCTTTCCCAAAATTACGAAAACATCTCTTACTTTTTGTTCTATTAAAATCCCAACTGAGTTGCATACCAATTGTTTCATGGTCACTTATTATCGGATATATCCTATTTGTTTCTTGGACACATGTAAAATTTGTATAGATATGATCAACTAAAGTTCTAGAGTCCACTGAACACCTTGTAGGCTCACTCACAATTTGCTTAAAACCCGCAGAATTGGCACTACTTATCATTTTCCTAGCATGCGAAGAAGTTGTTAACAAGTTTATATTAAAATCACCTGCCAATATTGTGTTATTTCTAATTATATAATCAGTATCGAAAATAGTTTCAATAAGGTTGAAAAATTTTGCAATATCACTTCCGTTTGGCGATCTATAGAACCCTCCTAATACTACTTTTTCACTAATTAGATGTAGTTTAACTAAAATGCACCAATATTCTTTACTTAATTGAAATTTTTTAATAACTTCACACTTTACACTATTTTCTACATAAATTGTTACACCTCCTGTATGTCTACTATCAGAATAATTTATATAGCTTTTATATCCTTCTATTTCAACTTCAACATCTTCTACGTCCTGCGTAACATGTGTTTCTGTAACCACAACTGCCACTGGCTCGTATTGCATTATTATTTGCTCCAACTGTGTATGATTTGTTGTTTGTCCCTGTATATTTATGACTAGAATAAGGCAATTTAGTAAGTTCTGTAATGGCTATATATTGTACTTAGTTTTGTTTTTTATGTTTGTGATTTGTCTCTGATAGCTAGGACATTTAATGTCAAAAACATGATGATCACAGCTAATGTTAGGAATTTTTAGAACTTCCACAGCATATTTACAGTTTGTGCACTCTAGCACGTTACCGCTGCACTCTTCCTTCTTATGTTTTTTATTGCACATTGGACAAATATCATCATTACTACATTTATCTGCTCGATGACCAAATCTCCAGCATTTAAAGCATCTTAGAACACTAACAAATTCAAAATATCGAATAGCTATTCCACCCTATATACAAATGATCTCTTTTGTTTATTAGAAAATTAAATTGATCCGCACTTAGTTCCAAAATAACATTCCACGTATTATTTTTATTCTTTAAAGTCTGAAATTTTCTTAAAAACTTTATGCCCTCTTTCATATTATCAGGTAAATTTTGATTTGCCACATTTGTTACAAATTCTGTAACATCCTGTAATTGTTCTCCAAACACGCTTAAAATTTTTATTTTAGGATTCAACATTTTACCTGTAGTAATCTCATACTCCCGACCAAGTTTATCTTTTGTTTCTGTTTTCAAGTTTTCTAGCGACTTTTTATCTTCACAATGTACAACCACACATCCACGCGAGACCTGCTTAACCTGCGAAACTGATACAGCAACATCAGTCAGGCTGATTTCTTTTTCCAACACACTCTTTGTAACTTTACTATTTTGGTTTGTATTCTTCGGTCTTATAATTAATGGTTCCACATTATTTTTAGATTTCACAATTTCTGAATATTTAGGTTGTTTTTGATTCTCTATCAAGTTTATTAATTTTTCAGTCTTTTCTAAAACTTCCTTTGTTTTACCATTAAGGTCTTCAAGTGGTTTTTTTAATTTCAACTCTACTTCTTTTAAACATTCGTTACAAAACCACTTGATGTTAATACTTTCTTGCTTAAATTTTATCAACGGTTCCTTTAACTTCATACACCCTAAATGATACCATTTTTCACAATAATCACATTTTATACCCTTTGAATTTACTATAAAGTTGTCAGAGCATATAGCACACTCCCGCGCGCCCGACGCCATGACACCTATCTGTTAGTTAACCAGGGCCGGAACCAAACTTTTAAAAATTTGCACCAGTGACCAAGAGCGCAAGTTACGGGAGGAGATACATGGTGAGAGACTTTTAATACAATTTTTAGATGGACTCCTGTTAGAAATACGACCAGTGCTACATAAATCTCCAAAAGATTTTGCGGAGGCAGTGGGGGCCGCAAAATTAGCAGAAACGGTGGAACTTCAACTCCAATCATCAGGAAGAAGCCGGAGCAGCGACCGAGTTTGTCAGGTAAACACCGCAGTATCTTTCAGTAACCAAGGGTCGTCAACACGAAGAACTGCCAGTAAGGAGAGGAAGCCGAGGGACAGAGATAAATTCAATAGGGCTGAGGTCATGTGTTGTAATTGCGAAGAACTCGGTCATATTTCTAGGTATTGCCCTGCAAGGAGGTCCGCTGCAGCTGTCAGGCCAACGTTCTGCAAGAGATGCGAGAAACAGGGACATAGGATAAGTGCGTGCAGAGAAAAAGCAAGTAATTTAAACTCCACAGCGCCCGCAACCAACGCCCAGGCTGTCCTGGCAACGCCGCAGCAACACTAACCCAGCCAGTAGCAACGATCCACAAGAACGAAGGAGGAAGCGCAGTCGGTGTCGGCAAGTAGTTAAACCTTAAAAAAACAGTATAAAAAGACTTTTGTCTTTAATAAACGAGAGTTCCGTTCTGAGGTCCTAACTATCAACTTGTAAAGGTAAAGCTATGTGTCGCTGTCGAAGTAAGTTAATCTATTAAATTAAGGCTAATTTCTGTCATTATAATAATATTAAAATTCTATATTTTATGTAACTTAAATATATGCGTTGTCCTTTAAGACTCTTGTTTAATTCATTGCTTGCTAAGATTTCTAGTACAAGAACTACGCTTTTAGTAGGAAAACATTCTAGCAAGTGGTAACACCAGTATATATAAAAAGGTTCCAGACATAACCACTTTTTGATTCATACAATAAATATGTCTTTATTCCGAATCTAGCTCTTTTCAAAGGCAAGAACTGCACCCAACCAAGTCTGCCCTTGTAGAGAAGAAGGCTTTCATTAATAGTTATTTATTTCTCAGGAACAATTACATCTCGAAATTTAGTTGATAGCTTCTCATAGATATTCTTCCGGAATATATCAGTATTTGAAAAATGGAGGTGTTGTTTGATTGTTTCAAACCTCTTGTAGTGTGTAAAGCAAGGGGGTTTTGGTCCAATAATGCCATATCTCAGGGTTTCTTTACTATACTTCGGAGAATAATCTGAACTCATTGGGAGTTACCGGTTGCCAATTAAATGCAGAACTACTTGATGCTTTTTTTCGAAAATTGGTATCTGCATACCTGTTAGTTTCTAGTACTATATGATTTACAAGATCATTATCAATAAATTGTTCAAAAAATTGGAGCAAATCTTTTGAATCATCAACAACATAATTTACTTTTGGAACAGCAATAGAACGAAACGCGGGAGGTGCAGGCGTATGTGGCAGTAATTTGCACCATATACGTGTTATAGCCATTTCATCGAAATCACTTGCATTTGAACTAGCTTCTGAGAGAGTTTCTAGGCTTGTATCACTGCCGCTATTTTCTAAAGCATCCTCTAAATACGAAACACTCATATCATCATATTCATCTTCGCCTTCCATCATAAATTAATAAAAACACGATAGTACAATTACGCAATCCTCTCCAAATGCAGTCAACTACACGCCTACATACAGCGTTGACGCCTGATTATGGAGCAGGCGTTACATGGAAATGTGCGTTCAACAATTAAAAAAAGTGGGGACAAGTGAACTGTCTCGCCATGAGTTAAAACGGCTGAGAAACAAATAGTCTAAAAATTCGAGACGAGTCCGGGTTGACTCGGGTGACCCAAAATATACCTTTTTTGCTAAACCGAGTTAACTCGGGTAAGATGTAGCGGTGTAGCGGTTAATGTCCAATGATTGCCGTTGACGTTATAGGGTAACAACACAAATTTTAATTTTCAAACGACCTTTCATAAGGTTGGAATTTTCTGTAAGTTTCTCTACTTGTATACCAATTTTAAACTTTTACGTTGTTAAGTGTAGTATTCATTGATTTAAAGTAATCCATTATTGAGACATCCTATGTCTAAATGTGGAAAGTTATTTCGCTTTTTTCATGTTATCTTTTTTAAACGCTACGCAAATATTTTGTGAGGAATCAAGCACTTTCGTAGTACGACAGCAGGTCTTCTTCAAATCCATCTCGTCCGTTGAGATATTAATTGTTGTTGCTGCTGTTCGGCATTGATATTTAAGTAAAGTTTTATTTAATTATTATCAAAATAGGATTTGCTTTTGGGTTTTCGTTTCCTCCATACTTCAACAACATTGTTTGCGTCTAGTTCGGAATTTGCAGTTTGCTTTTTCAGTTTTTTGCACAATCTCGATTTCCGTTCTCGAGGAGCTTTATTTATGTCCAAATCAATTACCTTCAAAATTGCTTGTTTCCTACAGTGCACCTTCTCTACAAATCGACCGATTTTTAATTTTTTCTGTCCTTGAAGCACGTCCTTTTTAATTATTTTGAACCAACACTCTCTGTTGGAGTTGCTATATCTGCAAATATTGTTTTTGTCTTTCAACAAATGAACAATGTTAGTTCATAACGGCGTAAAAGGCATATAATTTGTCAGTATATACTTTGCAAAATATTCACATTTTGAGTATTGCTGTCCTTCACACTATTACATTCATCCACTATTGCGATATATATTTTATTTTCAACCATGTATGTAATGACAGCATTTCTGACATTTTTGTAAGTTGGAACCTTTTTACTAACTGTCACCGTCCAACCGCGCTGGGTGGCAAAGTAAAAATATCAAAATTCTAGTATTTTTATTTTATTATTCGAAACAATATAGGAAAAACTAATGAAACTAATTAGTAGTATTCAAATTAATTGTAACATTGGAGTTATTACAAGTAGCAATTTATGTATTTATAATATTATTATTCCCGTCTGTTTTAGATGGTTGAAAATAAAATAGTATACAAACCACGGTGGAAAGTTTCATTTCTATCGAGAGCTAATGCTCCAGATAGAAACTCTTTCCATCTGGGTATGTAATATACTATTACAAAAATATATGTAGAAGGGAGACTTTTCCTGTAACAGGAAATTGGTCTTCATCATATTCAATGAAAGAAGTTTCTAGAGACAGTAGTTCACCAATTGGTTATCTTTATTTAGGATTTCCAGTGCGTCGTGCAGATAAGTAATCATATTTTGACAATAAAATTTTCATTAATGTATGAAACTTTCTTGTTAGTACTTCTAGTGTTCTACACTTTACTAATGATCCCATACTGCTCAATATGATTCTCTTTTTCTGTTCTCTAATTCCTGCAGATGAAAGTCTACGTACAATCATATGTAATTAATTCTGCTATTGGCGCTATATTCCCGTTGATATTTACAACTCCGGCGTAATAATATAATTTTTGTCCCGTTTCGTAATTTGTAGATCTTACCGCAGGTCCGGCAGCATAGAAGAAAAATTGCAATTTAGACCCTCGTTGTACTAATATGCTTTACTAAAGAGATAAACAAGCATCCAGCTTGATGGAAACTGTTTGTATTTTTCGGAATTGTCGGGTTGGTTACATCCGCGTAGTAATAAATCAAAATATGCATTTTTTTGCATGTCAGTACTAACCGAGGATCTCAGGTTCTGCCAGTTATCTTCTCGGATTAAATCAGAATCGACATTTCCAACATTTTGAAATTCTTTTTGACTTCTTCTCGTTCTTTATCACGTAACGGGTAGCTGTATTCTTCTTTACCATGATTTTCTTTTTACCTGTTTAAATTAATTATTACAAAATGAACAAATTGAATAAAAATGTCGAATCTTAATTTTATACGGTCTGTATGCCTACATACCGCATACTAGACAAAGGTTGGGCCAGTTATTCGATTCCGTATATTGCCTTCCTTAAATATTATACTACATGTTGTTCCATACTGCGGCAGGACATTTCGCAGATATCGATGTAGTTCTTCTCGATTATTGTATCTGAATACGCTCTTTTCAATTGTAAAGTCGGCTAATATGGAAAGTACCGTAGATTCTTCAAAATTAGAGTTTGTAACTATTTTTTTCGTTACATACAATAGTAGTTCTAAATTCGTCTGTTGCAGACCCTTTGTTATTAATAGTCATTAATATGTTACTATTTATTTGAGTATGTGCTAAAATAACTGTGTTGTGAAAATTAGTTTCCTGTAACTGTTTTCCTATAACTCTACCTAACATTGCCTCCCGTTATAGACAATTGCTCCATTACACTCTTTAACTGCCGAATATCAACACGGCGATTTCGCGAGCGGTTTGGATAACTTATGTTGTCCATGCTCCTCTAGAAGACGTTTTCCAAAATACTGTGCAATATCTCCGGTATTACGTTTAAAAATTTGCATTACCCGTTTCCTATACTCGTAATCGGCAGAATTGAAAAAATGCATTGCTGTTCTATGAAACACTTGGTTGTTATGCCTAAATTAACAACTTCTTCAATACACCACCCCCACTGGCTGTTGCATTGTTCAATTACATAGTTTGCTAAATCCTTCACCTTGTTTGGCCGCATTTTTAGAAATAATGCTATAAGATATTAATGTTAATGGTACACTTTAGAAATCTAGACTGAGTTGTGATAACAATTATTTTTTATAGTAGGTAAGGGTTGGTAGTGCACGTAGCACCAATGCGTAGCCAAAAAGAAAACGAAACGGAGCACACACTTATTTTAGTAAAAAAAAAGTACTAAACACATAATTAATGCTATATCACGCCAACAAAATAAATAACATTATTAGGTACTTAGTAATAGGAATGTAAAGGGTAGAGTAGAGTACCTGTAAGAATATTTAAAAAAAATGCCTGCAGATTTTAAACAATATTAAGCAGACATCTGGTTTTGCATTACCCCGAAACGTTTCTAGGTCGGATACTTGCAAAAACGGAATAAAATTTATACACGGCTTCTTTTAAAATTTTAAATCAGAATACACTAACCACGGCGAAAACTATTACAACCAAGTCAAATTAAAGCTCCCTCTTTTTTTAATTTAAAGTTGTAGAAACGCAAGAATTTGGTAATGCAGCCTGCTTTTGGTTCCCTAGAAGTATTAAGCCAACATCAATAGATCTTATACCATCGGATGTAGATAATTTTCCCGGATTGCAGTTAATAACTTTATCTAAGTGTTATTCAACAGCAAGTACTAACTAATCTTTGAGATTGGCTGAGAAATAGTAACTGATCGTTATCTGGAGATTACAGGTCAGATACAGCTGACGAGCAAGAACATGGCAACAACAATGTATTGTTTGCCAACTGAAAAAAACTTACCCACACTACAAGTTCTTAGGCTTGCAAGTGTAAAATAGGAATACAAAATATATTAAAAAAATGTCGGTGGCACGCACACCCTCTGGCTACGCCACTGCGTAGCACGTATTTATTATGAATAAATTGTAGAATGAATGATTATTCTACAACGCCAAAATATCACGTTCTTATTTATACATAAGGAACATAATAAATAAATATACAGCATTTCGCTCTACTATAAACAAGCAGTTTATTCCATTTCATTTTCAGTTGAAAATAAACTGACTTCACAATAATAATTGTAAAAATTCAATTTTGACGACTGATTCACTCCCAATCGGGGGATCATTGAATTTTGAAAGGTGCAAGTGGTAGGGAGATCCATTGGGAAGACTCCCACAATACCGCAGGACAGGGTTATTTTCCTTGTAAAAAGTTTCGTTTTGACGGCTGGTTCACTCCCAATCGGCGGATCATTGAATTTTGAAAGGTGCAGGTGGTAGGGAGATCCCTAGGGAAGGCTTATTTTCCTAAAAGCTATAATTTTTTTTTTCGACTTCAAAATTGATTTGGTCAACTGTAAAATCCAACTCAAGGAGAAAAAAAATATGAATCTGAATCTAATAACTTGACGGACGTCAATACGTTACACCGTCCGGGCATAAAATATTAAAAAGCTTGTGTATGGTATATTAATTATACATAAAGAGGCAAATAAAAGGTATATAAATATGCATTTATTTATAATTTTATAATTATATTATAATAATACTTAACACTAATAATACATAATTAATATTCTAACCTAATTATAAATATTTACATTTTATTTCTCTTACCGTCATATTTCTCGAATGTCGCGAATCTATAATTTCCGGCAGCAGTGCAAAGAGATAAAACTGAGTTAATTTACTCTTCATATTTTCTTCCCAAAAGCTAAAACTATAAATAATATTTTCAATAAAAATATCTACACCAGTATATACACAATACAACAAAATAACAATTCGTTTTACGGTTTATATGTAATTGTCCCTCCCTGTACTTAATACATATAATTGTGATTATTTTTTAATTTATATATTTATATATTTTTATACGATCGATTTTAAGGAGGTTCAACATGAAGGCATGTTTTGCGATCGCAAGTTCATAATCATTTTTGTCTGCTACTGTTTCTGGTAGATCGTCACTGTGTACATCGATTTCTGCCCGTCATTTTCTCCTACATAGAGACTTCCTGCGTGGGATCCCCCTTATTCCTAACAAAAATAATTTAATTTAAACGTACTGCATATTTGTGCACTGCTAAAGTTTTATAAAAATAAATTCTACTCTGATTCATAAAACAAACAACAGGGTAAAGTAGTATAATAAGGTTTTCCAAATTGTTCCGGAAATATCTACTAATATACAGGGGGTCCGGCTTTCGAAGCTAAGCATGGGGATCTCGGTTAGCTTAAGAGATACGGAGTTGGTTAAATGGAGGCAAAGTTGCGTATTTTAATGCTGATCAATAATCTAAAAAGAAATTTGACCTACGACGTTTAGTTTAGAAAATATCCAAAAAAAATCAAAATTCCCGATTTTTGTTTTTCGCTGATAAAATGAAAACAAGTGAAACTACGAATTTTTAATTAAGTCATTTTTAAGACACTTTTTTACGGGGAATCTAAATATTGGATTGTTTTTCTCATATCGTTTAAAATAGCCAACAATCGACTGTCAACTTTTGTTTTTCTTATGGACGCCATATTGGATTTTTGCATTTTTGAATGTAACTTTTTTTTCTGATTTCAACTATGTATGGCACATACTACTTTAGCTTGTGTTTTTACCTACAATTTTGAGTTATCCGTTTTTACGCAGAGTGCCATGGAAACAAAAGCGACAATTTTGTTTTAAAGAAAATTTTGACAGTTCCTAGTACATTGCTTAAGTCGTTACGTTGTACTTTCCCTAATTTTAAGATAGGTGCGTAATTTTCTGAAAGAAAATGAAAAATTCTAATGAAAGAACAATGTGATATGTTGGAAATTTATTATTCTTCGCATCGGAATGTAAAAATTACTTCCGAAACGTATCTGAGAGAAACCAGCCAGGTCCTAGTTATTCCTTGCGTCTTCATCGAAATCTAAGCGAATATGGCTCCTTTTGTAAACCCAGACAGAAACACGAACTGAAAAACCGGACCTAAGGGATTACATATTATCTCTGTTCAAAGAAAAACGATACTTAAATATTTCTTACTATCCCGTTGTGTTTTCGATTAAAGTTTTAGTTTTTAGTATTTGCTATAATTTTCTGTTTTTTAATTTTTATTCTATTGTTTCAACATTAATCATAATAGTTGATAATAAATTTTGTTATATCCCATTATTCTTCTTTTAAAACTCGCATTTTGTTCATTAAACTAGCCAAACCAATAACCTTATGACTTAAAATTCATATTTAAAACAAACTTGTCGCTTTTGTTTCCATGGCACTCTGCGTACAAATGAATAACTTGAAATTGTAGGTAAAAACACAAGCTAAATTATTATGTGTCATACATAGTTGAAATCAGAAAAAAACGTTACATTCAAAAATGAAAAATTCAATATGGCGTCCATAAGAAAAACAAAAGTTGATAGTCGATTGTTGGCTATTTTAAACAATATGAGAAAAACAATCGCATTTTTAGATTCCTCGTAAAAAAGTGTCTTAAAAATGTCTTAATGAAAAATTCGTAGTTTCACTTGTTTTCATTTTATCAGCGAAAAACAAAAATCGGGAATTTTGATTATTTTTAGATATTTTCTAAATTAAACGTCGTAGGTCAAATTTCTTTTAAGATTATTGATCAGCATTAAAATACGCAACTTTGCCTCCATTTAACCGACTTCGTAGCTCTTAAGCTAACCGAGATCCCCATGCTTAGCTTCGAAAGACGGACACCCTGTATTGTGTACCTGCATTGGGGTCCTAAAAATGCGTTTTAGATGCCTTCTAAAGTAGCGCACTGCACGATATGCACCACAGTTTGTAGGAACGTTGGTAAATGCTTGTGCGGTCTTGCATAATATTTGCATCATGAACAAAGTTCCTGCTGACATTGGTGCTAACATACCACCAGAAGGAGATTTTCAAAATGTACAGCATCCCATTGAAAATGTTCAAAATATATTAAATGAAGGCAGACGCGTTATGCAAAATATTGTAAATAGGTATATGTTGTAAATATGTACAATTTATTAGCTTTAGAACAAACAATTAATTAAACAAAACTATCTCAAAATATGTACAAGATATGTACTTAGTTATTAAACTAAACCAACTACAACTACCTAATCTTTATTGTTACTTACACTTGCACAAATTTGTGCTGCTGCATCAGCAATGATTGCAGCTGCATTCGATACCTTACTTGCAGCTTGAGTCATGGACTGATGCAATGTATGGGAAGCAGCTACAGTTGCTGCTAGATTATCAATCGACTTAGTTACAGCTGACAATTTAGTGTCTAAGGTGTCACATATGTTTTGTAGAAGCACTAGAGTTTTATTGTACATCTCACTAGGGTCTTCTTGCTTCTTCTTCTTTTTTGCTTGTGGGGTAGAGGTCGACATGTTTAAATATAAATAATCGTGATCGTCTAATGGATTAGAAGTTTGATTGGTATCCGTACCAATCGGAGATCTGTCCCTTTTTTTCGAACAGCTTGCTACAGGCATGTCTTCACTCACTCTTACATCCTCTTCATCCATCGTTGCCACAATGTTTGACTTAAAGAGAATTAAGATTTTATTCAGTAGATAATGAAACAATTAGTAATTTTATGAATATGGTTAAGTATGTAATTAGTAACACAATCAAGCGAGTAAGATTATTTTTGTAAATAAAAAAAGCTGATTAAGAGAGTATTGTATTTTATTATACCTAAAGGCAAAATATAACAAGATACAAATGTTCCAATACTTCCAAGTTACGATTAATTAGAAACTGTGCAGTAATCTGCGATTATAATTAACTCGACTCGTAATTTTGTTATCATTGATTTTAATATTGTATGCGTTTTGTTCGAACTGTTACTTACTCCTCGCTCAGTTGTGTTGCAACCTTTATAAAACGAATCGCCCAAGAGTGCTAAAATTCGTAATTCGATGTCTGATAGTTTTTTCTCCAATGGAGGTCCACCACCAGTTACACGCTGTGATCTTGAAATTTCGGCAGCTTTCTTTTTCAACGAGCATTTGAAGTCGCTCCATGTCTAATAATGAAAAAAATAATATATAAAATAATTACCATATTTGAGTTTTGCCATAAATTTGTAATCTTACTTTTTGCCACTTTTCTACAGGTTTTTCTACCAATCCTGTAGCATTTAATTGAGCTGCTAATTGCTACCATAATTTTTTGTATGTTTCTTTGCCATTTGCGCTCGATAAGCGACCAGTGGCAAATTCTGGGTGGTTTTCAAAAAAATTAATGAAAATTTCCCAGTGAGCAGCAGTCACTTTGAAATAAAGCCCTACAAATAAAATTCATCAAATATTATAGATAAAGAACAATTTTTCTTCACTCTTACATGGGAAATAGCTCTTTAAATAAATAACTATAAATAAAAGAAATAAAAACGAGAAACAAGAAATTGCTAGTGAAACTTAATTTTGTACTGTACAAAGCACTTGTTTCTTCTGCAAAACCTTTAAAATAAGTGAATTTTATCCTGGGTAAGGGATTTCTTTACCTACCTTTGTTGTTTCCAGTTTTATAGCGTCCGGTTTTCCACATTTTGCAAGTAATAAGTACTAACATCTGGTTTTACTTATAGTTTGAAATTCGTGCGGAATCCCTCAATAAGAAAAGATAGTACCTATATTGAACAGAGATGCGTATATTGACTGCTGCTCTCGGGGACTAAGCAGCTACCGTCTGCATCCGTCACGTTTCAGTCGACTCGACACGATACCACTTTAGAATCGCAATTTGACGAAAAGACGGCGTACTCGACTCGAATCGAGTAAATAGAATCCGTATGCTGGGCGTATATAATTTTACGCACTCGTATTACTCCACAAATTTCAATAATAATTTATCAGGCTTCCTTATTCGTTACAGTAATGCTTTTTTTTACTCTCCCTGCGGAATCCTGTGGTTACATGTTTTTTTGTCCGAAGTCCCAATTTTAAAACTTCATCAAAATCATTGAGAATTGAATTACCTAATTATTTTACTACGTGGTCGCTCTGGGTTGTATTCAAAGTATAGGTCAATTTATATCCCCTAACCCCGCCTTGTAATTACCGGGTCAATAGGAAGAAAATTTCGAAAAGTATCTTTTTAAGTTTCCGTATTATCAGATAAGATAATTTCTAACTGCATTTCCCAACTCAGCATAAATTTTAATATGCTACTTTATCAGCATTTCTCCTCACCTTTATCCCAAATTGCTTCTTGGTTTTTCGGGCCATGTCGCTCGTTACAGCTCTAATGCTATATCCACAGTTTTCTGCCTCTATAATCTGTTTAGTAACCGTAAACATATCCCCTTCCTTCTTTTTGGGTGTTAAATGCCAAGCAATGACCTGTTTCCAATTGCTAGAAATGCCACGCAGTACAAAAACCACAAGTTGCGAAGTCAATGTAACAGTTTATTTTTCATTTGCAACTTTTCATATAGATTTGCATGTACAATTGTATGTATATTTGGTTGTATACTCTTCTTTTGAATTTGGCTCCAATGTTTGAAGTTTTTCACTTTGAAGAAATTGCATTTCCTGTCTGCGGCATTGAGAATTGGGAGATAAGAATATTTCCTGTATGAATTCTTGCTAGAATCTTGTCATGTTCGGTCAAGGTGTTAAGAGGTTGTTTCTGAGTGCGTAGTTTAGGCTCAGTAGTTTCTGGAAAAATTCGGAGACATCCTTTAGTATTTTGGGAATTGCTTATCGTTTTGAAGTATATAGTGTTGAGACGAATTCCCTTACACAGTTATTCTGGGATTTGATGGTAACCTTTGACCAAATATCTCCTCGAAGCCACACTACACCTGAGGTATGTTCCAATTCTGCCATGTCCTACAAGAGTGGATATTATTTAAAGTAATTTGTTTTAGGCTTCTTTTAGTTTCCTTCTTTCTTGCGTTATTCCTTTGTTTATATATATATGGACGCACTAATACTTAGGAATGAATTGGTATCTGCCGTACGGATTAATTTGGGTTCAGCCTATTCGTATCACCCATTTGGACCCCGGAGAACAAATATCTGTAAAGAACCTGTATGCCGGAGGTATAGTTGGGTTCTTGCCGAATCGTAGAAGCTATTCTTTGAAACATCGGAGGCCAACCAGAATATTATTTATTGCTGTTACATCTAGCAGGCCTATTTAAGTTTTCATCGACATCAGCAGCTAAGGTCAGATACAATATCAATTTTACTACTAAACCACTACCTTCTGGTATCAATCATAGCTACTAATTAAATTACTTACCTACGGTTATTGTACCAATTTTATTCTTGAATATCATCAAGTGTTATCACTCATATCATTAAGCATTATTATCATCCATATAAAAATTCATAATTTGTGACTATTTTTGCAGTTATTTTTATCTTGTTTAACCGTTTGAGGTTATTATTATATTTTTTTTGTTATGATCGATGACGTTTACTTCAAGTCAATATTGTGTGTACTGGAGCCTCACGGTACTTTATGTACATAGAATTTTTGAGTCACGATTTAATACAATTTATTTGATATTAATATTATTGTTCTTTATGTATGAATTATTACATTCTTTTCTATTTATATGTTAAATATTTGCGGGTCAATTTTGCGGGCGGTTATTAATCGAGTACTATTTAGCGCGATTTTGGCGTCTTATTCTTCGTTGGAAGGCCTTTCAGTTGAGGTAGTGAGCGCTCGATTTTTATTATCGGATTTTTATTTTGGCGTGAAGTAATACGACGTTATCACATTTGGATAACGAAGTCCGCAATTTTGCTCGTTTTCTTATGTTTTTGTTTTGATAAATATTTAAAATATTTTCTGTATATTATAATATTATATAAATTGTTTAACTACTAATTAGTTAGTAGATATTTATATTATTTTTCTAATTTTATTTGAGTAGAATCTTTTTCTTATTGATTATTCTCATTCATTAATTATAGTTACTTATTTACTGTTATTAATTCACGTAGTTTGATAGTTTTGCTGGTACTTAATTGCTGAAATTTAGGGCAATTAATGCTAGTTTCCTTAATTTTCTTTGCGAAAATAAATAATTATTTTTGTCCAGCAGTAACTATCATTGTTTTATTTATAATTAAATTAATTCGTTACTTCCCTATCGACAAGTTCTTTTCTTGTTTTGGTCTACAGTTCAAATTGAGTCCGT
Organism: Hemicrepidius hirtus; assembly: GCA_963082805.1. NCBI lineage: Eukaryota > Metazoa > Arthropoda > Insecta > Coleoptera > Elateridae > Hemicrepidius > Hemicrepidius hirtus. Next base: position 28,700,940 of record OY720161.1, on the reverse strand, counting down.
TGAGCTGCATTTCAATTATCGGGTTATATTTGAAGGACTCTGGCGCCCTTATCTTCTTTTACTAGTGATTACCCACCCCAATTGCATCGAGTAGTCGCGGTACCCCTTTTTGTCACCAGAGGATTTATTCGGCAGGGAATAGCTAATAGTTTACTTGTTGTTAATACGCTTTTAAAGGTGACAAGTATTTTTGGCGCCCAACGTGGGGCCATATTGTTTGACACCGCACATTATTTGCTATACCGGGTGAGTCAGACCACCCGTATCAGTCGTTTTTTTCGAAAAGGGTTAATCGTAGAGAGTCGGGCCAAAATTTTTTATTACAAAAGCTTTCATGAAGAATCGAATGGTGACATTGGCATTCGCCGGAAAAATCGGCATCCTGAAGAGTTTGCTCCAGAATGTCGAGAACTCCAAAATTTCAAATAGCACGGGGGGTCAAAAGTAGTATCGTTGAAAAGGTGTTTAAAAAATAAGCAAGTTTTGTAGGAAAAATAATTTTATTACCTCCACCCCTTCTGAGGAATATTCGATTGAAGTAAAAATAATCCAAGTAATCCCGGCATAATTACCGAACGATGAAAATTTGTGGCTATCGCTGACTTTTCTATCCAAAATGGTTCGTCAAATAATATGAGTTCACAGTGTACTAATTCCTTGGGCGACCAAATGACAAAATCACAATAATTAGCACCGGTCATCTTCATTTGGCATTGCACCTGATAGTAATATGCATGTGACTTGTGCAACGCCACAATATCACTTACTTTCAATAAACACGACGTTATATAATTTGCAAATGATGCTAAATCCGAAGGCATGGGCATTTAACTTCAACACATCTAGTGCCACAGCATGAACAACGTACGAGTGCATCTGGTGTTGCTCCAAACTGTGGAAAATCCGGGTGTAAACAAAGACCCACAGAAGTAATACTTGCATTTTCATGCATGCACGCGAATATTTCTTGATACTTGGCTAAAGCATCTGATTCATGTTTTAGCCCCCATTCAGGATACTTCGATCTAAATCTACTTGTATAACAAATTCCTTTTATCAAAGACAACGAGGGTTTTTGAATGTTTGTGTGGCATGCCGATTTGAAATTAGAAGCTGTTATACGACCGATACGTTCTTGCTGCCATCGTCGACATTTACTGTTGCTAGTAAAATTCTGTCACAATTTTCTTCTGCTAATGTTAAATTTACATTCTCTGCAATTTTTAACAGCCAGTTATAAACATTAACATAAACATTAAGTTGTAATTATTGCTGTTATTTTTTCTTGTTTTACAGCAATTTCACTTGCAAATGGTTCAATCAATGACATAATTGCTGACGAACTGCCACCACTCTTTATTTTTGCAAGCATATCTATCAAATCATTACCTTCTAATGCCGGTATGTTTTCCAGTGCTGTTAGAACTGCCACCTTACCCATATTAATGTCATTTATTCTTGCATATTCCACATTGGTAAAGATTGGCACATTCCACTGACATGGTATATCGGTTACAGATGTTTTTGAGCGAGTGTCATACACGTATTCCAGAGCGAAAAGCACAGCTGCAACATGGTTGCACACTTCTTCTGCTCCTGCCATAGAAGTGCACTGTGCTGTATTGATGCTGGCGTCTTCTGCATAAATAATCCACACATCTGAAGGGGGTTGTGTCAATCCTTGAGAATGATTTACCTGAAAAAGTAATAATTAAATTAGTTGTAGAATTTAATTATATCTCTTACATTATAAAATCTCATACCATATTATATTTTGGATTTTTCATTCATTTAAATTAATTGATTATTAATAAAATAATAATAATAAAACTTTCCAACTACTAAAATGTTATTTCGGATTTTTAAACTAGCAAATTTCCGTACAAAGTCAGACTTAAGATATTTATAAGCTGTCAAAGCTTTTGAACGTCTTCATCTGCTGGATGGTGTAATAACTCGTCGTAAGAATTAAGTAATTAACAATGTCCAACTGTAAAACAGGAGGAAACGATTCGGCAGAAAAACTTAACTCTTGTTCTTGCAGCGCAAATGGGTCGATCCCATCAATTTTTGCACTGTACCTTGAAGCCATTTCCGGAGACTTCTCTTGCAATTCTTTTATACTTTTTCTAGACCAAGAGGTTTTATTGTTTCCTACAGACCAGATGTACCGAATGCACCATATAAAATCGCACTACCCGCGACTCTATTAATACCCACACACCCTAGAACATCACCATTCCAAGTGACCAAAATAGGGACACGCTCCTTGCAGAAAGCATGGTGTGTACCTATTTGGTACACATGGGTTTAACGTGTTAATGTCCATTTCATCGAATATCAAAACACAATGAGATTCCAGGTAATGCTTCATTATAGAAATAATAAATATTAAATGAAATATCGATTTTAACGGGAAATAACAATATCTATATGTGTAGAATTCTTAGCTGTTAAATATAGAATTCTAAGAAATAGAACCGGAGGCGTCTTGCACCCCATAGAACCGGTGGCGTCTTGCACCCCCACTCGGTCCAACTTCAGCAACCCTGTAGTAAGCAGGGAAGACCAGTACATTTTAATAACTGCTACCGATAACTTCACCATCGTTTTATCTTTCAGTTTGTAGTTTAGTAAGTTTACGTAATAAATAATATAATAATTATACAGTGTTATTAATCATCATTAATTACTGTACATAATTAACAATATGCTTAATACATATTTCGGCATCAATGTGCCAAGTAATTTTCCAGAAGCTGTCGTGGAAAGAATATGTAAACCGATAAGAGGAACCGGAAGAAATGTGACAATTGAAAACTGGTTCACGAGTTTTGACCTAATAGAAAATTGAAAAAACAACTATAGACTTACTTTTATTGATATTTTCAAGCTTTACTTTGTTAAAATCCATAATTATAGAAATATAAATATAAACGTATCAAGAACAATATATCTTTATTTAACACTATAAACGAATCATGAGCAATATATCAAAAACTCTTATTAAAAACAATAGGGTGTATTTTTTGTGGATAAGGTATTCGTCTTTATCATGTGGTTCTTTTAGTAAGACCTCATGCAAGAATTGACATCTCTCATCTTTAAGCTGTACGGCCAATAGCCAGTCGTCTTTGTTAATGTTTACCGTGAACACGTGTTCTTTTATTGCCACTGCGTCGCTTTGTATTGGATTACGACTCAGTGCGTCAACGTGAGTCATTTTTATTCCCGCCCGATACTCAACAGTGAAATCGAACTCCTGTGCAATGATCCACCACCTTCCGATTCGAGGTATTAAATCTCTTTTACTCAGCGCTGTGCGAAGCGCATTGCAATCTGTCACCACCTTGAAATAGATACCTACAAGATAAATTCTAAACCTTTGTAAGGAATTCACTACCGCTAGGGTCTCCAATTCGTATGAGTGAAATCGTTGCTCCTCTTTGCTCGTCTGTCAGCTAAAGTATAAGACGGGTTTTAGCGAGTTGTCGTTCTTTTGTCGTTGCCACCGATTCCTAATTTTGACGCGTCAGTATGCACTTCCGTGGGCAACGCAGGGTCGTATATGGACAAGAGTGGTCGTTGAGTCAATTTTTCTTTTAAAGTTTGAAACGTTGGGATTCGTCCCAAATAAAGACGGAATCCTTTCGCGTAAGCGCTGTTAGAGGATTCGCGATGATGCTAAACCCTTTTATGTATTTGCGGAAATAACTACAGAGTTAATAAATCGGCGCATTTGGTGGACGTTTTTTGGCTTGGGAAAATCTGCAGCGGCTTGGATTTTGCGTTTTCCCGGTTGGATTACCCCTCCACTAATTTCATGTCCCAAATACTCAACAGTTGGATAAAAAAAACTACATTTCTCGAGACGGAGGGTTAGTCCGTCTGCTGTGGTGAAGCGCATTGGGCCTAATACTTGGTTGACCTTTCGTTGAAATACAGCAGGTGCATTCACGAGGCCGAAAGGCATCCGAAGATATTCGTAATGCCCCTCTGGGGTTATGAATGCTGTTTTGTCAACAGACTCAGGAGCCATAGGGATTTGGTGGTATCCCATTTTCAAATCTAAACTTATAAAATATTTTGCAAATTTTAACCTTTCGAGCTGATCATCAATTCTTGGCATTGGGTATCGGTCTTTAACGGTTTTTAAATTTAGCTTCCGATAATCTACGCACATTCTTAACTCCCCCGTCTTTTTTCCTACTAACAGGATGGAGCTGGCAAAAGCCGACTCTGATTCCCGAATAATCCCATTATCAAGGAGGTCTTTAACAATTTCGCGTAGTTTGATTCGTTCGGCGACTGACAGACGATAACGTCGATAGGTTATAGGTTCCTCGTCCGTAAGTGTAATTTTCATTTGCGCATCATGAGCTGTACCCAATTCTTTTGTGTCTTTAGCAAAGCAATCGCGATAACCGTTAAGTAATTTCAGTAACTTACTTTGAGATGTTTTGTCTAACTCAGGATTGATTCGCTTGAGTACATCATTCGTTGAAAAGTGTTTGACATTTTCTACAGCGTTTAATTTGAAAACGCTTACCGTTGTTGTTGTCGACTGCACGTCTTGTTCCTTGCAAGGGTGCACCCTGGCTAGAGGTTGGGATGCCTTCAAGGTAAGGAACTGTCCTGACTGGTTCAGTATGGGGATGCTACTTGCGCCCTCAGTTGTAGACGTTACACAGTGGGGAACCGTGTACTCACCATTAGGTTCACTGCGCTGTCCATGGGCCACGTAGATAGCTCCATGGTAATTGTCTTTGCAATACACAACTACTTCAGCTATATGGTTGGGTGGAATGATCACATCATCCCTGGAATATAGCTTTAGTTTTCTTGGAGGTAGGTCATTCACCTGCGGCAACTGGACAAGGGTTGCATCAAACAGTCGTAATTGGTTATTACGTACCACAAGGACAACGTTTGCCTTGTTGATAAAAGTTTGCCCTATCAGCACAGGGACGTGTTGTACCTGGTCAGCAACTATGACAACCGGAACTTCAGCATTAATTAGATCAACTTTAATACGTGCAGTTGTCTGTCCTAGGGCTTGGGTTGAAACACCCGCGTACCCTGTAATAGTGATTTGACAAGGAGTCCACGTAAGATGCAAACGTTTCGCATCCGACTCCCTAATTGCCACTATACTGCACCCAGTATCGATAAACGCTTGCAATGTTTGCCCATTGACTTTGCATTCAGTCATGTAACAGTTTTGGTCTTCATTTGATGCTTCACTCAGCAGAACTTTCTGCTGTACATGTCCTTTCTTACATTGATGGCTTTCGTGTCCCAAGCGGTTACATACTGTGCACACCTTGCGCGGCTTGGGGCACTTAAATGCTAAATGTGACGCGTCACCACAATTGAAACACTTGAAGTCGCGTTTTGCCCTTAGGTCCTTGTCATTGCTTTTGAGTGGGCCTAATCGTTGTTGCACTTGCACACATCGTTTGTCTGGTTTCTTAAAGGTCGATGGTCTTGGTTGGCTTTCATTTGCCAATTTGGACAAATAGTGGTGATATAGGTCTTCAGGAGTTTCATATCTTCCTGCTCTTGCACCAGTTTGAATGGTAACGTCGTTTACGCAGTCAATTAAACACGAGACAGCATTAGTATTGACAATTCCACATGTTTGGAGTAAACTAATTTTTCCGAAATAATACTGCGTTCATGTTTCCCCTGGTTCTTTTATGCGATTTACTAGTTTCCTTAGTAAAGTGGCGTAATCGCGTCGATCGGGAGAGGTTTTAACAATAAGCGTCTTCCATTGCTCCCAAGTTAAATTATAATCGGTTAAATTGTAATGCCAGGTTTTCGCCAAACCTGCGAGACAGCATTGCATATGGTAAACGACAGTCTTTTCATTCCATGCATTAATTTGAGCCAACTGATCAATCTTTTCCAACCAGCGAGTAGATGACAAACTGTGATCACCTGGACTGAACATTGGAATACAATCCGGTTTGACCAAAAATTGCGAGGGGTTGCCCAAACTTTGACTGCTCCGTTCGGCCACCAACAATTCAACAAGCCGTTCAAGATGAGCCATGCGGTTGTCATTATCAGAATTAGCAAGTGAGACTAGAGAACTAGGTACCTGTGGTTGTTGCGCCTCTTCTTCCGTCTCTATGCGCTCCGGATGCTCATTCTGTAATCCAATCACCTCTTGGTTTTTGACCAAACCTCCCCGAGGACGTTCCCCAGGTCCTGGACTGCTCCGATAGCGGCGCCGCTCGTCTTCGTAAGCATTTCGAGTGGGTGACTCATATCTGGAGCGCGGGCGTGAACGCCGCCGGTGACTTTTCAGGCTACGGTCTCGTCGACACCGTTTCTCCGTTCCCTGACGACCGCGCGACCTCGATCTAGCTCGGCGTCGCCGGTTTGTTAACTCACGATCTTTCCGTGATGTATTCATATTTTGAACACAATTTCACTTAACGTTTATTCAGAGAACGTTTTATTCGCACTTCGCGTTTGCAGAACGGCAATAATGCACACAGATTACCTATCCCACCGCTGCACTATAAACGTATCAAGAACAATATATCTTTATTTAACACTATAAACGAATCATGAACAATATATCAAAAATTCTTATTGAAAACAATACACCCATCTGCTACTAAAGCCAACCAGTCTCTGCCCCTTTGAATTACGCATTCCTCTCCTTGTGTTTTTATGCCACGTTGGCGTCAGTTTATAACCCAAACATATTAGGTCACTTTCATGCAATATAGCGCAAACAGTACCTTGGCCATGAGTCTCGATGACCATTTCGACCAGCTGTGCTTACATAAATATCAAATAAAATATCGATTTTAACTGGAATAACAATATTTATTTTGCTTTATACGTATTTCGGCATCAATGTGCCATTGTCAAAAGCATATAAGATATTTAATATCAAATGCAAAATGATTTATACAGTAACTGCTTGATTCTATTATTGTAACACTGCGAGAAGCATCTATCCCCAGTCAACCCAAAAATATAAAATATGCTGTTGTGACTAGGAGTATCTTAATTTAAATATTGCTATTTCTTCAAATCAAACAAAATAGCAGGTGTAGCACGATTTTAGTAGATCAACATAAACGTTGTCCTATTATATTTACTTCAGAAATCATTATTTAACAATAATATCGCTTTTCAAACGCTAACAAGCACCTTTTCTGTATTTACCGCCAGCAGAGTGTAGGACAAGTCTTGTGACGTCACAGAAATAAGCATGCTGCCCTTCCCTACTGTACGGCCTAGGACAGATACACCCGTCAAAGCTGGAATTATTAATGATATTCAAATAAGAAACGAAAAGAAAGGTCACAATAGTTATTTATGTTACAAGGCCGTGAACTAGGACTTTTTTTATTAGAATGAATATTATTTGGCGAGGCGAAGGCCGAGCCAAATAATCATTCGAATAAAAAAAAGATAGTTCACGGCCATGTGGCATACAAAATTTTGTGTGCAACTGTGAAAAATTACCAAAATTAAAGTTTCGATCGAATCTTTACATAAAATTAAAAGCTAATTTCATTCAAGATCATGACCCGTAAAAAAAGTCTTTGTCGGCCGGCAAAAAAAAGTCTTTTTTTTACGTTGTCAAGGCTTTTTTTACGTTGTCAAGGCTTTTTTTACGTTGTCAAGGCTTTATTTTACTATAAACAAATGTGCTACTTCACGACTCAAAATCAAGCAAAAAAAGTGACGTTTTTTTGACAGTTGCACACAAAAACTATTTGTAAACCGAAACCAGTCAAAAAAGAGCAAAACAATGAAACAGATGATACCTCCTTCCCTTTGCGGGAAGTGATGACTACTTATTCAGGGCCCAAAATAGATTTGATGGATGATTTGAACATAGCCATAGGAGATTTTGTCCTTGTGTGTGAAAGCGGAGTTAAGGGAAAAAATTTGGTTTCTGTTGGTGAAGTTGTCGAAGAAAATACAGATGAATGTGGAATAATTTACATAAAAAGAAAATATTCATTGTTTAATGAAACAGATGAAACCTCCTTCCCTTTGCGGGAAGTGATGACTACTTATTCAGGGCCCAAAATAGATTTGATGGATGATTTGAACATAGCCATAGGAGATTTTGTCCTTGTGTGTGAAAGCGGAGTTAAGGGAAAAAAATTGGTTTCTGTTGGTGAAGTTGTCGAAGAAACTACAGATGAATATGGAATAATTTACATAAAAAGAAAAGATTCATTGTTTAAATTTATAAATACCGAACAAATGTTTCATTTTAATAAAAAACATATTTTATGTAAATTACCTACCCCTGTACCATCCGGTGGGACACCTGTATTCACCTGTTAAAATTTAACGTGGGTTTAAAATTGTAACCGACCGCTAAGTTTAAAGAATTGGCGTTGATTGGTTAAATAATAGTTTTAGCTGTCATAATTAAGCGATTGGTTGCAATATTAACACCAAGTTAAATTTTAACAATTGCTTACAGAATAGACGCTATAGTAGCCTTGCGAGGCTTGCATTTAGCGATTGTTTGAAAATCGAGTTAAGTGGTTTATAATCCGTTTCGTCTGTGAATTTTCTTCCAAAAACATATTGATAATCCTTGCCGACTCCAAAGTAAATGACTACCAATTCTTTTTCTATTCGTGCATATCTCTGCTGTGTTTCTGTCATTAGCTTGGAGGCATATGCACATGGTTTATTTTCCTGTAGTAGTAGGTACTGCGCCTAAACCGGATTGAGATGCATCGACTGATAAAGTGATTGGTTTTTGCGGATCAAAATATTGCAATATAGGTCTATCTATTACTAATTGTTTTGAATCTTTGAATGTTTTATTTTGTCTGTCACCCTATTCAAATAAGTTTTCTTGCTTAATTATTTCTCGTAAAGGTTGAGTTTTTTCGGATAAGTTTTCAATGAATCTTCATACCTACCTATGTAATAAATCCTCAAAATCTTTGTACGTCTTTTTTATTTTAGGGCGTAGGGCGTAGGGCGTTGGCCAGAAACTCCATTTTGTGCTACACTGGTAGTTCGTGTTTTGAGCGCGCAGCAAATAATTCCTCGGAGCTCTCCAAATCATACTTGGAGTTGGCAGAGGTCAAGCTACAGTTAGCATTCTCCTAATGCATTTTTAAGATCCTTTGTGTTTCGGGTGTAAACAAGGGTAAGTGTATAAAAACGACACACAGAGGGGAATTTTTAAGAAAAGTTGGCCAAAACCTAACCGTTCTTCAGATTTGCATTAAAAATGGTACTCTCCAAATTTTCTGGTTGCAAATTACGAATTCAGTATCAGAAGTATGAAATTTTAAATGGTAACAATATAATCTCTATCAATTAACAATAAATGAACTTAAAAATTAATATAAAAAAATGAACTTAAATATTAATATAATTTTTTTTTATCTATATTAAATGTATGATGTATATAGGTGCTGTCTTAATCTGATGACGAGTCGGAATCAATTTGCATGCCTTCTGTTGTGTCTAAAGTTGAATTGGAACTGTGGCAAGAACTTGCAAACACTGCACTGGCACTGCCTGGTATAGTTAGCAAATTTAAAACATCTCTAGAAAAAGATTTGCAATTCTTTGTAGGAAGTTGCCTTATACTGGAAATATAAGGATCTGATGATGCCAAAAGTAAATTGAAAACATCTTCCATGGTCTGTCTTCTAGAAAATTTACGTGAAAATCCTTCCCTATACTTTTTAATATCTTTATTTCTGGCTTCTTGGGCTTCTTGGGCTTCTTCGGAAAGCTGCCCTATCGGAAGTATTGCCGATGATATTACTTGTGGGCTATGAATTAATATCTTGTGTACGGTTGTGGGCATATAGTAGCATGGGTACGTCGCTACGTACATTCTTGCCGTTTCTAGTGTAAACTCCTTAAATTTATTGCTGTTAATCTCGAAACCACTTCAAATAGTTTGTAAAATCACGTAAAATCTTTTTATAATATCTACATTTACCCCAGTAATTTTAGAACATACTTCTGCATTTCTAAAAAAGGTACGAGCCGTATTACCATCGTTGGTACTTCCATATCCAGGTTTTGGACGATCTACGATAAGCGACAACTGTAATTTAAACTGCTCCTGAATTCTTCTCTTGTTAGCTTCTAGTTTAATTTTGTCGGACTTGCCACTTACCAATATTTAATTTATAGGATAAATGAAGTAAACACTCAAAGAAGCGCATCCACGCATGTAGGGAAGATAATCCGAAGCGAAGCAGTGATTCGTCGACTTTTCTTTTTACAATTTGGTCAATATTATTAAAGTATTTAGATGTAGCACCACACAAGTAACATCTTTGTGTGGACTTTGTTGACGATACCGCATTACAGACTTTGCCGTCTATCATAGTAAAACTCTAAAACTTTATATTTTACTGCAATTTCATTATTTTCACTTGTAATAATACAAGGAAGCAAATCGTTTATTTGTTGTTCAACATATTTTATCTCATTCACTGTAGCATCCACAGTTTCATGGACGAATTGCAGTCTTATAGGCCTGCAAAATCTTGGCGACGTGGATTTTGCCACAAGATAAGCTTATTCTGTGGGTCATGGTCAGGTGCATCGCATTTCATCTGTAGAGGCACCAAAGACGTCAAAAATATATTGGCATCAGAAACAGTCCTATCTCCAAACCTTTGCTTGTACTGACTTTGTTCAGAGGATCCGTCACAGACCCACTTGGAAATCAAACATAAATTAAGTAGCTGTTCAGGCTTCAAAGATTTAATCACTTTGCACACTGATGCGTCTCGCAGTATGATCCAAAAGAGTTTGCAATTTTACTTCTGCGAGCTGCTCAGTTATCATGATGCCTTCTGGGTAGCATAGTTTTTTAGCTGCCCTTACAGTTTCGTAGTTTGGAAACAATTTTGAGTTTGTTCGCATGCTGCAGGCCGCATGACATTATATTGGTGTCTTGTTAATTTCTCTTCGATAATGACTGATACGGCTTTATCAGGGGTAAGCTGGTTACTATTTTCGGTACTCGCTTTGAAGGCTTTTATATATCGGGTAGCCCTATTTGGCGATCACGTCTTTAATAACGTTCGCAACAACGCAACCTGCCCTTCTGAACGAAAACTCATCTGAGTTGCATAGGCTAGTTCTACAGATGTTACTTCGGATCGCAACTTTTTTTTTTCGTCGTTTTGACCGTTCACTACCTTTACCAAATTCGGCTTTAGGACGACCACCGTTTTTCGGAGATGAGTAACTTGGAAACTCTAGCTGTGTGTTTAGCCAATCATTGTTGCCTGCAAGAAAACGATCACTCTTTCTTTGCGCAGCTCGCCACTTTTTTTGTAATTGAAATAGAAATTGTGCCAGTACTTTTTTACTTCAGTTATTTCTGTGGGTGGGCAACAGGTTTTCTTTGTTACAAATTTCCGTAACTGCAGTGATTTGAAATCAAATTTTGGCGAAGGGCTCTGGTTCATGGCATTATACAACTCTCTCCTGCTTATACTGATAAATCGCTTGGTCAAACCTACAACAAAAGGCCCGTATGCCCATTGAAGCTTCTGCAAAACGAACTTTGCGGAATCAAACATGCAAAAAGAGCCCCAAAGATCCGGATAATTTGACTAATCTCATCATTGAAGGTAATTATCAATAATAATACTTATGTCCTTTTACTTCTGTTTCAGTGTTTAAATTGATTCTTCTTTAATTATTTTTTATAATTCCACATTTCTTTGCAGGAGACTGGAGTACAACTGGTGAGCCACAATACAATCGTTTCCTTCTCCATGATAGTGGTGCAGAATCAGATCAAAGAGTGATTATATTCTCCACTGATGAAAATCTTCACCATCTTTCAACTGCGTCAGGATGGTATATGGATGGCAATGTTTCGCTACCGCCGAAACACTTTCAGCAGTTGTATGTCATCAGAGTACCCGTGCATGGGATATTTATAACGGTCGTATATGCTCTATTGCAATTTAAGAACCAAGAAACCTATGAAAAGGTGCTATCATGGAAGAATGTGCCGCAAGGGAACTATATCCCGATCCTATCACGATTAATGTCGATTTTGAAAAGCCCGTCATTGTCGCTGCAAGAGTGGTGTTAGGTGAACATATCACTATCCGCGGTTGTTTTTACCACCTGACGCAAAGCACTTACCGCAAAATTCAATCGCTAGGTCTGGAAACAGCATACAGGGAGAACGAAGAATTTAATTTATTTTGTGGTATGACGGATGGCCTAGCTTTTCTACCGCTTGAAGATGTGGTCGAAGGAATGGGTTATCTGCGAACAGTTATGCCTAAAATAGCTGCAGACCTACTCGATTATTTTGATTCGACGTATGTGAGAGGTACTTTTCGCCGAATTGGTAATCCAGGAGCATTGGAACCAGTCAGACTTAGAAATATACCACCTATGTTCCCCCCCGAAACCTGGAATGTCCATGCAAGAACCCTTGCTGCGGGTGATAGAACTAATAATCAAGTGGAAGGATGGAATCACCGATTCTCCAATCTTGTAGGTCACAAGCACCCAATTATATGGACACTCATTTCTAAAATGCGCTTAGAGGTTGCAGCCGACACAACAAAATTAGCACAATACGATGTAGGTGCTTTGAGCAAAAGGAAGAAATTACCCAAATATGAGGCACTGCAAAACATGTTAACGACACTGTGCGAACAATATGTGGAGGGTACCCGAACATTGGAAGAATGTATTAGGGCCGTGGGGCATACAATTCGTTTTAGATAGGTTAGATATAATTTTTGTAGATATATGATAATCATTCTGTATAAATCTAGTATTAAATAAATGTTTATAATAATATTTTGCTTCCTGACTGAAAAGTGTGCAAAAATGACTAGCAAACATAAAATGGTTGCTTCATATCAAATGAGTTTAAAGAATTCATACAAAATAAGATTATTATAAAATGTTTTTTTTATAGGTTTTTTTTCCGTAGGTTTTTTTTTCCATAGGTTTTTTTTCCTGTAGGTTTTTTTCCATAGGTTTTTTTTCTCAGTTTTTTTCTGCAGGTTTTTTTCCATAGGTTTTTTTTCCTAGATTCACCGAGGGGAGGTGGAACCTTTTATCCGTTCAGGATGTATTCTGATTGTACACCTTGCTAAGATAACATCAATGTAAATACAGCAAATGAAGCAATTATACCAATTCGACACGTTTTAATACATAACATTGGTGACGAGGATAAAAAGATTGAGTGGGGGAATACGGTGCGTAATACGATACGGGGAATTTTATTAATAAATAATAATTTAAAAAAAAATGTCAGCTTTAATTGGTGCAGTGGAACGTTTTGACCACAACGTGCAAGATTGGGTAGTGTACCAAGGAACGTTGGAGCAATTTTTTGCGGCTAATGAAATACAAGACACTGAAGAGTCGAAAAGGAAAAGTGCGGGGTTAATCAGCCAATTATCCGCGGAAACATATAATTTGCTACGAGATTTGTTACCCGACGAAGCCGGGCGACAAAATATATGAACAGTTGTGTGAGTGCATGAAGGTGCATTTTAGCCCGAAAATTTCAATTTTCCGAGAAAGAGTGGAATTTTAGTGCAGAAGGAGCGACGAGGAAAAACCCAGCATTGCAGCCAGTGCGACATCGAGGTGCAGCAAATTAATATTTAATATTTAGAAGCCGCTGGATTGAATTGAACAAAAAAGGGCAATTTACAGGAACGAGCGGGAGGGCGAACTGTCTACGAGAAGGTGAGGAAATCGTCAACGGAGGGGAATTCTTGTCGCATATGCGGAAAATTCCATCAAGTGAACAAACCTGCAAGTTTAAAAGTGCCAAGTGTTTCAAGTGCAATGTAGTGGGGCATCTAGCTAGTGTGTGTAAAAACTCTGATAGTAATCAAAAGAACAATTACATACAGGTAACAGATAAAGAAGATCTGTCACTGGCAAGATATTAACCTATATGTAGTTAAGGGAGGTGGCCCGCCTTTACTAGGAAGGGATTGGTTGCTTCCATTTCATTTAGGTTTTGGCAAGCTAATAGAAAATAAACATTTACATTACATAAACATTACATAAAAGATATAAATTTAGTGGGGATTTTGAAAGAGTTTAAATCGCTATTTGACGGCACACTGGGCGCGTATAAATTTGAAATGATTCATTTGGATTTAAAACCCGAGTTTAAACCCATTTTCTGTAAGCCAAGGTCGATACCGTTTGCATACAAGGAAAAGAATCTGAATTAGAACGTTTGATAGCAGAAAATACAATCGCCTAAATCGAAAGCAATCCATGGGGAACTGCGCTGGTGCCAGTATTTTAATTTGAATTTATTTCGTGTTAATACATCGCGGGCGTCACGTGACTGGCCTAACCTAAAATTTCAGCTTGCAGGTAAACCACTCTTGCCCCGTATAACCAATAAGAAATTTTTGTTTTAGTGCAGTGAATTTAAGTTACTTTTTGAGTCTTTTAAGAAGGCAATTAAGTGGTAACCGCTGTGGTAGGCCTATTTCTACATATCTGCAATAGAGAAATACACATAAAGAAATTAACAAGTTTATTGTTGCTACTGTTCAAGTAGGTAGTACCTCAAAATGCCTGCTTTCTGTGCAGTAGTGGGCTGTGGAAGTAATGGTGTAAGAGATAAACTGTCCTTTTTCCGTTTTCCATCGGTTTATGACAATCGCAAACGAGTGGATTTGCAGAAAACAAAACGACGCCAGGCATGGATTGCAGCCCTCAAACGAGAAGATATTACCGAGTTAAAACTTAAATATCAAACAATATGTGAGAAACACTGTGTGAAAGGTAATTAAGAATAATAATTTTAAAGTTCGATATAGTACCTACCGTGTGTCCCTGGGAATACGGAACATAGGGATCTTATAATGCTATTTTTTTAAAATGATCCACGAGTGCTTTGAAGCATTTGCCTTGAAACAATTACACGAATGTCACCGATCGTTAACGATTTCCATGCCGACCATGAATGATCGTCTCCAGATCTAAATTTTTGTTTATGTTTTAAATGTCAATTTATTAAAACCAAAGACAATTAAAGGTTATATTCATGTTAATTTTTTTAAAATGGGGTCCTACCTTAAATTAAGTACAGTTTAGAGCTGACAACCAGTAATGCCAGTTAAATTACATGTGAAATGTGAAAATTTACTTTAATAGGATGATCTTGATGTATGAACCGAAGAATTTGATGCGACAATCAGCTTTATGATGAAACATGCTACAATGCTAATTGAATAAGACTGTATTAAGATGAAATCAAAGAAAAAGCGAATATTAATATCAGTTAGTGTGTACGAATATGAAATCTTTATTTCTACGGCAATTTAATGTGATCAAATAATTGTTACATTAAAAGTATTTGATTTTTAAGGAACCAGATTTTTATTTGTAGTCGCAGTTAGTCGTCGCAAGAATGTATACTTAATGATGTATAAAATAATAATTTTATTAATGTTAACATAACAAATAATACACAATAGGGGTGGAGGTATAATTCTTGCATACCACAAAAGAAAGTTTTCTAACACAGGTCCACAGCATTATTTTATGTACCTACTAGTATAATTTTCGTAATTTCATTTTCAGTATCTAATAATGCGTAACTTGCGAAAAGCCTAAATTGTTCACCTAATCCGTCATAATCTGAAAAAGATCTTAGAACCAGACGTCAACTGCAAACAAATTATTTTGTATTTATTACCTTTATAATGATACTCGGTCTCATTTAATTTAATTAAAACACTGTCTACATTTACATGAACCAATTTGAGCAAATAGTAATTAATAATGTTATTTCTAACTGACTTTCAAGAGCGCGAACTGTCAATTCGTATTGTAAATAATTGTTGTATCGTTTGTTGGTATAACGCACGCGCGTATTACATCTGTATTAGCAAGCGTGTTAAACAGCCGATATAACGACGTCGACGCTTCCACCAAATAGAAATTCAAAGCATCCGTGGATCATTTTAAAAAATTACCATTGTTCCCATGTTCCGTCTTCCCAGGGACACACGGTATAATTAGCAAATGTATTCTCTTGTGAAGATAGACCAGCTGCATTAGAAGAAGCAGGTAAATGTAATCTCTGGGAGTGCATAACCTATTATAATAAATAAAATTAAAAACTTATAATTACCATAATATTCAAATAAAAGGGAATGTATGTTCCAGATTAATTGTGAATAATTGATGCAACTCACCCGTGAAAGTATTACAACATTGTTCGAGTTCGGAATCAACAATACACGCAAGTCTTTCACCCATTTGCAAACATATAAATTATAAGCTTCCAAACTCTTAAATGCTTTGAATTCTTCTTGCGTGTATGCACTTTTCATGTATACCAACTAGGTTACAAGATCAAAATAACTGATCTTTGGAAAATCTCCTAAATCAGTTGAACAGGTGGCATGCACCATCAATTAAATAAGGGTCCGCGTCGTTAATTAATTGTAATTTCTCATTGTAACGAGTTTGTATACTCGGCACTAAACTTTTAAAATACCCACTTCTGTTGCTAGCACTCATTTTATTTAATACAACCAAAATTGCTTTTAAAGAGTCTATATAAACAGTGCTAAAGACAGTGTGTTTTACCTGCAAGCTCGTGCCTCTGCACCCGACTGACGTCACGCGCACGCGATCTATACAATGTGGTTAACAATGTTTACAGTTATCAATATTTAAATATCTACACTAAAGCGTTGATTGACATATTTATGGGAAGATGTCTAACCGCCCTGCTTAAACGCGTGCTTTATATTTTCGACCCGCCTCAATCCCCTTGCCCACAAAGTCAGCTTCTGCACTAGTGTGCCTCTACCGAGTAACTTGGCAATCATATTTCTAGTAAAAGGTTTGAGTTTTTGGATGGTCTCGAATATGAAATTTGTAGCGTTTGTAGCTCCGCGCATCCTTGCCTTATATTTTGCGTGATATTTCTCGAGTCCAATGATAGCTGCGCTGCCGCGTTACATTTTTAACAGTCAGTAATTTTGTTTATTAATTAAAATTAAATGAATAAAAGACATTACGGTAAATAAATTTATATTGATTTTTCTCCTAAACATATAACTAAATATTGAAAAGAAACATAAATCGCTCAAAATAGCTATTAAATTTTGTCAAAAAAAATTAAAAAACAAGTAGTACCTAGGTATAATATTATAGGTAGGTACATAGGTAGGCTATGCAATGAATTTAGCGTTCAACATTAAATATTACAAAAAAACAAGAATTACAGTAACTAAATAAATTACTAGTGGGGAACGTCTTCTTACACACTGTTTACCCCCGATAAAATTCTAATTTTCCGGTGTGGTTTCAAAAATTTTGTATTGTTGGGCGTTTCACTTATGTCCCATCTCATTGCACGATATAATTTGATTTTTATTATATGATTAATAATTAGAAGTTTGTGATCTTTGCAAGTATTTAACCACGAACTATATCGTTTTCCTGTTTCCTTCAACAAATATGCTTTGATATTTTTTTTAAATCATAGTGCGTCTTGAAGTTGTTGTAGGACAAATTAAATAAATTTAACAAAAATGTCACTATTTCACAAAACTCTTCAGTTGGTCTCTGTAAATGTTTAATTGTTTCTTTTGCACCATAATCTTTATGCAACAAGAACAATTCATTTGTGCCTAACATATCTTTACTGTCTCTGTTTAAATCACTTTTGCACTGATCACAATTAATTTTTTTAAATAAATTGTGGCATAAATAACCAGCCACATATGTGGTAGTACAAGATTCCAATGATGGTGGTACTGAAGCTTTTGAAATTTTGTCATATTCAATTTCCATTACGTCACCATTATCTTCATCTATCTGTTCGAATGAAGTACTTGATAGACTTTCTTTAAAAGCACTCATTTCCTGTTGTAAATTAATTGACGGGGTGACCTCATTTTCTAATATTATCAGTTCGTCATTATCCACTTCACAATTTGCTTCTTCAACAGGCATTTGCAATCGAATATGCATATTGTGTTGAAGGGCAATGCGAAATTGTCGAACCGTTGGTTGAGGATTATAGCCACCTCTATTTCTTATCACGGAAAATGCATTTTCAATCGGATCTTGATTGATTCTGGATGTTAATAAATACTTTTTCCCATCGATTTGTAATTTTTCCCAGAGCCCTAGAGTTGCACGAATTGTCCACTGAAAACCTTCGATGCAGTATATATTTTTTTCTCCGATAGACAGTAAAAGCATGCTTTGACTGACATTTGACTGTCTCCAAAGTTCCACATTTACTGCCTAGGCAAAAGTGATCATTTTTACTGACAGTAGCATTCAAAATCAGGTTGCTGCGAAAAACAAATAAATTTGAATTTTTTATTAATTAAATTTAAGTTCCATATTTTCACGATTTCTTTAATTTCGGATGGGGTGAAAATTTCTTCGTCATTTTCCATTGTAAATATATTATAAATTAATTAATATTTACGAATTAACAAGATTAAACTATTCTATTCACAACAAATAGAACGACATTTCTCAAGTATGTTTTTTCGTAGCAACCAATAAAAACTGCATAGCAACAGATGCTTGCTGATACTAATAGCACAAAAAATATTAAAAATAATCATTAAATTAATGTTAAATGTAAACAATCGGAGAAAAAATTATATGTTCAACAAGGCAGAAATGCAGATTTACTGCCTTGGCTAGTTTCACAGCTTCGGCTTCGCCTCAGCTGTTAAATACCAGCTGCGTCAGTAAATTTGCTACTTTTCTGCCTTGTTAAACAAATAACTATTTCTCATTTTCCGTTTTCTGAAACTATCATATTTTTGAAATAAAGTTCAGCTTCTTGTAATGTCTTTGTGGGAAGTACATTGTAAATTGACAAAGCACATCTGTATGGATTCGATTCTCGGACAGTTCTGCTATTAAGACAGTCGAATACGTTGTTTATATATTTAATAAATAATGCCGTGTCCACAGCACTTTTTGAATTAAGTTGCCCTGTAGCACAACAAGTTACAATTGCAGCTGAAACTGAGTGGCTGAAAACTTGAGCTGCGTATTTTACCCTCATACGGTGAAATGTTGTTGGATTTATATGCTTTTCCGATATTTTAAGCATTCCTCTCGAAACATTGCTGCTTTTGTCAATTTTATAGGAGTTCACAAAGTCAGACCAACATACTTTTTTATTGTTTATTAAAATGTCCAACTTCTCGTTCATAAAGTTGTTTCTTAAACTTTTGAGGAGGTGAGGTACATCATAACAAACAAAAATTTCACTGTCACCTACTTGTATGGTAGGGCTTTCTTTTGTGGCTCCAAAACTTGCTAATGCGTTTCTATTGTTAGAGCCTTGATCACAAACAATAATTCGTGGATTAAGACCAATCGCTAGCATCTTCTGAATCACCTCTTTGATTAGCTGTACAATAACATTTCCTTTAGTTGGTCCAGATGAAACATAATAACAAAATGGCATTTTCCAATTATATAGTAGACCCCTTGTATAAAACAACATTGCATGATTGGCTAATTTTGAATTTCTACCCAGTATTCCAAAGTCCTCAAATCCTTCTATAAAATCATGTACTTGATTGTGATCTAATCCTCTTTTAAGGGTAATTTCATCAAACATTACAACACATTGTTTCTCGTCTTCTGCCATAGTTTTAATTTTTACTTGGAATTTATCTATTAAATTAGTATTAACCCCAGTTTTTAAATTATAAATTTTAAGCCATGATTGAATAGTGGAAATTCCAGGAACCACAAAACGCAAATTATTTAACAAAAATTTGTAGTTACTTGGCGATTTATAATATATTGACAAAGCTAATTGTTTCTCAGCCTTTGTCCATATAGTGCGATGCTTGTGAAAACATTGCATATATACCAACGTTTTCACCGATGGTGATTTGTTTTCTAATAAACTTGAAAGAACATTTCTGGTGTTAAATGATAATGCCTTCTGCCTTAGTCTGGAATTAACTGCATTTTTATTTTTCAAATCTTTTTTTAAGTGCACTATTTTTTTCTTAATTTTATTTTCCGGGGTGTAAGAATGATTTCCAGTGGACTCGGCATGCGAATTAGTTCCTTAACTGTTTTTGAAGAAGTGCACTCACTATCGGTACGGTGTTTTTTAAATGGCGTATCATCTGATGGTGGTTTTTGTATTGGGATTATCTGAAAAATGTCTGTTTCGGTTTCGTGAGTAGAATTTTCTACTTGGCTTGGGCCCGCTGTACATATAATCATTTTCAGATCGTTTTAATATAAGTTCAGCATCATGAAAAGTGTTTACAGATTGGTCGAAGCACCCGTCAAATTGTTTTATATTGAAGGAAGATACTTTTGAAGTGGACGGCCTCTCTGCATTTTTGAATTGATTCACTTAAAAGAAAGAGAACAAATTTTGCAATAAAGTGTAAAACCTTTCCACCGCTGGTTGGCTTTTAATCGTTAATCCCCTCGTACTTTAATTTAGTTCACTACAATAATGAAAAGTTTTAGCTCTTACCTGGTTCAAATTTTACAGGAATTGCAGTTTTATTTAAAAATTTTTTAGTGGCACTAAAATCCCTGAAATCAGTTGGCAAAAAATGTTTCTCACAGATAAGTTTTGTATTTAGGACTTTTTCACAGTCTATTTCAAAAAGTTTTGGATTTCCACTATTCACTAACCACGATTTACATCTAATTTTGTCTTTTACCGGGAATTTGTAAAAACTCAAGGAAGATGTATTTCTCGAATTTTTGCAGTTTGCGTAAACGCAACAATGACTAGCAATTGTAAGATTCATTACTCGACATAAAATATGATTCGTAACTGGGCAATTCACAAAATTTTCTGTAAGGCTGATCAGGGCCGCCAGGGTACCGGGCCTATTTTGCCGCCCCACCAGCGCTCCAGGACTTTTATTTCATCACATAAATCTACAGCATTTAGGATCGTATAAAGTGCCGTTTCGATACTCCTGGCCATAAAGGCGGTAAGTTACAAATAATGTGCCTACATTTCATGTTGTTTACCAAAAACACATGTTTTCATTTTCTACAAACAGTAACAGTAACAGTATATGTCGGCGCCTTCATCTATTATGCAGCGAAGAATCAACAAAAGGTGCTGGACTTTTCCTAGGATTGCTAAAAGGGTGTCCGTGTCATAAAATAAGATACCGCCGCCGGCTTGCAATATTTCAACATGCCGATTGTTATGACTAATACCGTTGATTGACGTATTATCAATCAACGCTAATACTGGTAATGTAATCCTACTATAAAAATTTATTTTGTGACCTACACGTACAAATTGTAAAGGTTCTCCGACCGCGACGCTACATTATTAAACAATGTTATTGAATTTAAAAATTAAACTTTTTACTTAATAAATATGTGTTAATATTTTTCTAAATATACTTAATTCCGGGAGTTTTGCCAAGTAGTACCTACTGTAAAAAATAGTTTATACTTTATAGTAGTAGGGCTATACTTAATTAAATAAGTTTTTCACAGACAGTTGTGGTTTTATATTTAGTAAGTATGGTATGTAGGTATGGGTTAGCAGCTATTTCTTTCTTCCCGCCATTCGCGTCAGTGATAACAACCTCGTATCTTAACCGCTTTTACAGTTTCAACGAGGCTGTAGTTTATGTTCCGCACAAGAGATGGCCAACAGGCAGCGCTCATAGTGACCGGAACATGCAACTGTCTCAATTTGACCCGTTAGGTAAGGTATCTTCCCATAAATATGTCAATCAACGACTAAAGTAATCAAAACACAGGCTTTACCCAAAAGAAATTTTTTGATTGTATTTTTAAAATTTTTAGTTAGCGCTAAGATGTCCTGTGGTAGTTTATTTATAAATTTAGGTTCATAAAAATTCTTGCTGTATCGGCTTGATGTGAGGCGGAGGTGTGGTGTCCTAATCATTCCTGTCCCTGTCATTTAATAAAGATCCACAAAAAAAGTTAGTTGAAGTATCCATTTTGGGTCTGATAACTGTGGAACAGGTTTTGCTTTTTCGGTCATAAAAATATCTATCTCTGTTATTAAATTAAATATCTATTTAGAACTGCGCTTCTGCTCAGCCATCGAACTTCTGTATACGTAATAGAGTACATATGTTCTGCCTCTATTTCGACCAAAAACTGCTGAAACTGGCGATGTGCCAAGCCATTGCGTCTTATATAATTAATGGTAGATACCACAACATCCATTACTGAACTCCATTTTACAACTTTACTACAATAATACTTCCTTTTTGTGATTCTTTTTATGTAACACTTCATGTTATATAAAATTTTAATTTTTGCAATTCTTTATTTAATTTATTAATTTTACATCTACCATATGGTAAGTTCTTATTAATGTATTTAGACCTAAGGCTTATTTGTTATACATTTTTAGCAACTGAAGATGCCCTTGTAAGGGCGAAAACGTTAATGCTTTTCTAATTATTCAAATTTTTACACCAATTAAATCTGTGGGTTATGACTACGTGTTTTTAAACCTTTGTTTTATTTCATCCCTAACCCATTTTGTGTTACAATGGATCTTAATCATTTAATAATACTTCCTGGTGAATTATGCAGTGGAAAATCATTGGAGCCTCGGTAGTTACTTGCATTACTTTGTCACGAACTCGATCAACAACACCAGTCATTTGACCACACATATTTCTTCCACCGTCTGTTGTTATACTCACTAAGTTTTTCCAATCTAGCCCCAATGCATTAATAATTTCTTTGACCTTCAAAAATATGTCTTCTTCTGTTGTAGTATCCTTTAAACTCACACGACTTGCCAACTCTTCATAAATGGAAAACTGTTCATCAATACCATGGACAAATACTAACAGCTGAGCTGTATCGGAAATGTCTGTACTTTCATCACTTTCATCAAAATGTTTTGCTTTTTCTGCCAACTGGTGTATTAGATGGTACCCAATGTCCTCTGTTCGTCTTGAACACGTACGAGCGTAGAGACTAATATTTTCAAATAAGGTCTTTTCTGGGCACACTTCTTCAATTGCAGCTAACATACACGTTTTGACAAATTCTGAATCAGTATAAGGACGTCCAGTTTTCGCTGTGAGTTCCGCTATTTTATAGCTAGACCGTATCCCTGATTCATGACTCACACATAGCTTTTTAAATACATTTTGTTGAGAACTCAGCGATGTTTTTAAATACTTTATCTTTGCTGTCCTTAAATCGCCAGTAAGACAATCGAATTTGTTTCTGCGTTTTGTATCATAATGCCGTTTTACATTATATTCTTTAAACACGGATACGCTTGCTTGACAAATTAGGAAAATATTCTCTGAACATTAAAATTGAATTGTTTTACAGTTGTAACAAATAAATTTTAGATCCTTACCCTTAACCACAGAAAAAAATATTTGTCTATCCATTGCTAGTTGAAAGATCTGCATTCATCTTGCACTTTTCTTTTCGTTTTCCCCATTTTCATGCGAACTTGTACTGCAGAGGAATTGATGAATGCAACACAACTGGTTTAAGGGTTTGGTTAACTGCGCCCGCGCCGGCAGGCGGAGACCGTAAATCGGGTAAATGTAAATTATAAGCGTTCAGCTTTGCGATCATAAAAATTTTGAGAATCACTAAAGGTTGATACCTATATTGGATTGGTAAAATTAACCGCCGCAACGGGATAGTAAAGTTATTTTTTTTTACGAAATATTACGCGGGCCACACTAAACGGTGTTTGATGAAACTACGCGAGCCGCACGAAAAGATCTAGACGGCCGCGGGTCTCAGACGTAGCTAATTTTTTGGGCGACATAATCATTACGGGGAAAGATGCAAGGTCACATTTAGAAAATTTAATAACGGTTTTTAAACGACTTGCTGGAGCCGGTTTAAAAATAAAATTAGAAAAATGAATTTTTCAAACCCGTAATTGTTTATTTAGGACATATCATAAGTAGCAAAGGGAATTAGGAAGTCCGGAAATAACGTGAGGGCTATTTTGGAGGCGCCAATCCGACGAATACAACCCAGGTAAAAGCATTTGCCGGCATGGTGTATACTATGCAAAGTTTGCGCCAAGG
Source organism: Hemicrepidius hirtus (assembly GCA_963082805.1). NCBI lineage: Eukaryota > Metazoa > Arthropoda > Insecta > Coleoptera > Elateridae > Hemicrepidius > Hemicrepidius hirtus. The sequence continues at coordinate 28,676,872 of OY720161.1, read as the reverse complement.
TTAGCAAAAATCATGAAACCATTATACGACCTGTTAAAGAAGGATACAAAATTTAACTGGGGGACAGAATGCGGTGAATCTTTTGACATGGTAAAAAAGGAAGCTTCGGATAAAAGTATTGTGCATTTTAATCCGGATCTACCAATTATTTTGACAAGCGACGCGTCAGAAAGTGTGACATCGGTGCTCAGATGGTACAGAAAGGCCGATGGGTTTTACATCGCGAACATACTCGCCAGAGAAAAATTACACAGTAATTGATAAAGAAGCACTGGGATTGTATTTTGCGGTTACAAAATTCCAAAACTATTTGTGGGGACAAAAGTTTATTTTGAGGACCAATCATCGACCTTTATTAGCGATATTCGGCGAAAATAAAGGCATCCCACAAATTGCAGCAGATGGAATATTTATCATATAACGGGGCGGGGTGCGTCCTATGTCTGAGAGTGTGAAGGCTAGGGGGTCATGCGAGGGTGATTAACGAACTTTTTTTGTTGTGTTTTGTGTTAATTAATATCGAACTTGTCTGGAACAATTACGCTTGCACGTTCAAAGGAACTTTTATTTCAGCGTTTTTGTATATTTTTCGTTTATTATTATTATTATTATTATTATTGGGCACCATTTATGTTTCTTCGACACTCCACAGTTGATTGTGTGGAACGATAAGTGTATTGAATGTTATCGAATACCCTTCCTCGAAGTCAAAGAATAAGGAACAGAGCATCTCACCAAACAACCAAACGCGAACTGTCTCCGATACGGGAAACAGCAATGGGGATCCTGCTCCTACATTTCAAATGACGGCCGATCAACTTAAGCTGTTGCTGGTTGGGGTGCAATCACAAATGACTGCACACATACATCAGCTGCAACTAGATTTCCACCAACAATTGGTACGCCTTTCGCCAGAACCACAAATTTCCACACAAAACGGTAGTTTTGCAAAATGTACATCGCGTTTCGAAGGTGAAAAGAACGATGAAGTTAGTGCCTTCATCGACGCGATTACAACTTACAAATAATGCGTACATGTTTCAGACGAAAACGCGATTCGGGGTATCCCAATGTTATTAACTAGTGCTGCCGCTACGTGGTGGCAAGGTATAAAATCCACAATAACGACATGGGACGACACAATAGCCGCCCTTCGCAACTCGTACGGACTAAAAACGCCTGCTTACCAAATATATCGCGAACTTTTCACGAAAGAGCAGGATGAGAAAACGTCCACGGATATTTTTGTCAGCAATGCTCGACCAATGTTTTCGCGCATAGAAGACGGTCCAAACGAGAAGATTAAGCTGGATATGGTATACGGGTTACTACATCGCAGAATACGAAAACGAGTAAAACGCGAAGACGTTCGACGATCTTCTCAAACTTGCACGGGAAGCGGAAAGTTCATTTCACGAGTTCTAGATGACTCAGGCGCCTACTAGTATTAACAAACGCCGAGACGAACCTAAAACGGGATTTCGACCACGCTGCAATTATTGCCAAAATTTTGGACATCTTATAGAAGACTGTGAAACGACATCCAGGAAAATGAATAAACAAGCAGTGCAAGATAAACCGGTAACGCAAATGTTCCATTAAAATTGAAATGTTACGGGTGTGGCGCGCCAGGGGTGGTCCGCGCGAACTGCAGCACGTGTACAGCTGCCTCAACATCCAGGAAAACTCATACCACCACTATAATAAATTACGCAACCGTAGTTGACGTCATTAGTTACGGGAGTGAATCCCTGTGACCGTTGTTGCAAATCGGAATTTTGGAACGTATGGGTATCGCGTACGTCGACTCAGGAGCCCAAGCCAGTATTGCGGGTCGTCGTGTGTACAAATACTTAAAATCAGTGGATTATCCGTTCACAGCAGCGCAAGTGTCACTCTCTTATGCGGATGGTCTCATCCGTCAAGAAGACATTCTTATCGTTAAAGTTCCAGTGCAATTCATGAACAAAACCATTATCATGAACAAAACCATTGATACGAAATTCAACACAACAGAACCTTGCTGGGGGTAGATTTTCTGCAAAGCTCAGGCATTATATAGTCCACGGTCAACAAACGTGGTACTTTGCCGACAACCCTACAGGGTAGCTATTCTTGAAAAACGTAAACCCGTGTTTCACCTGTGCAGTGGGGCAAGTGGGCGGAGTTCACCCTAAAACTAAAAGTATGTATTCTGGAATTCTGGGAACGCTCACATACCGCCAAAAATGAATGAACTTGCATCGCCTAGTAAATTTTCGGAGAGTCAATTTGTTCACCCCGTGAAAGTTGGATTCCAACCTCGCGTTTTTGAGTTTTGTTCATTTGTGTGGTTTGATTCAAGTCGATTCAGTGAACCGAGAAAATTTGAAATGAAGGGGTATGCGATTATGCAGCTTGGTGTTAGGTACATTTTCGTTGTTTGATGAATGGTAGAATTTCAGTGTGGCACACTCTACGAGGTTTTGAAAATCGGAAATTCATGCTCCTATAGCTCCTTTATTAATCAAAATATAGATGCCTGTCTCTATTCTGTACGTATCGAACCCGTATAGTGTGGTGTTTTTCGCTACGCATTCAAGTGATTTCCAATGCTGCCTCGCGAACTACTGTTGAATACCAAAAACCAAATGTTTATTTTTAGTATGGGAAAGTCCAGGGGAGGTGCGCAACTCCACTTTTTACAAAATGTTATCGTACAAACTAAACTACGTCTCAAACATTTTCTGTACAAATTTTTTTAAATAAGCTAGACTTGTCAAATTTAATTGATTAAATTTATACTTACACTCGGGATATAACTTGTGAATAATACATGAGATGTTTTAAATATCTGTTTAACTTCAATATTGTGTTTTTAAAAAGCGATTTGATTATATTATTATTAAAGAAAATAATATACAGGGTGTCTCTAAAATATGGTGCCATAGCTTAACCGCAGATTCCGGGGATCAAAATAAGACGATTTAACGCAACTTACCTCTATCCGAAATTGCTTCGTTAAAGCGCTATTGAACGCCAAAGATCTTCAAAACATTTCTATTTTTTTAAATAACAAAAGATTGTTTTTAGCGATTAGGATGAAATTTGCAATATGATTCTTTACTGGAAAAAGGTGTTTTTTGGCATCATTTCTTTGTTCAGGAGTGTCGCGTAAGTGGTCAAAGGTTGATCATCCACAGGCAAAGAAGCTCATATCTTTTTAACAGTTCGGCCAATAGTTTTTAAATTTTTTTTACAGAGAGACATTCTTATTTCAAATATTTTTCGTTTCTTGTTCGATTTAGGTATCTCTCATAGTTTAGGCTGAAAAAAATTATTTTGATTGGCTGCAGTGCATTTCTTAAAACGATGTGGTAATCTAGTTGTATCGTATGCTGAGAAATAAATGACGAAGAGACAATTTTTTGCGTAGAATCAACTTTTGCATCCGGGAAATTGGTGGTCACATTGAGCATTTGCTGTAAATCTATTAATTTGCCGGTGGTACCAAATAAGCTGAACCATTGATTCCGAATTGATTCAGAAATGGTTCGGATTATTTTGCGCCACCCTTTGCATACTTGCTAGTAATAAACTTTATATCAAATTGTCTCTTCGTGATTTATTTCTCAACATACGGGACAACTAGATTACTACATCTGTTTTAAGAAATGCACTGCAGGCAATCAAAATAATTTTTTCAGCCTAAACTATGGCAGATACCGAAATCAAACAAGAGACAAAAAATATTTGAAATAAGCATGTCTCTCTGTAAAAAAATTTTGAAAACTATTGGCCGAACTGTTAAAAAGATATGAGCTTCTTTGACTGTGGATGAGCAACCTTTGACCACTTACGTGACCCTCCTGAACAAAAAAATTACGTCAAAAAACACCTTTTTGCAGTAAAGAATCATATCCCAAATTTCATCCTAATCGCTGAAAACAATCTATCGTTATTTAAAAATATAGAAATTTTTTAAAGATCTTTGGCGTTGAATAGCGCTTTAACGAAGCAATTTCGGATAGAGGTAAGTTGCGTTAAATCGTCTTATTTTGATCCCCGGAATCTGTGGTTAAGCTATGGCACCATATTTTAGAGACACCCTGTATAGACCTTTGAGAATCAACATTGTATTCTACCTACACTACACATCGTCCCTGTAATAATTCTGTTCAGAACAGTGTCAAAATGCACTGCAGCCAATCAAAATATTTTTTTTTCAGCCTAAAGCTAAACTATGAGAAATACCGAAATCGAACAAGAAACAAAAAATATTTGAAATAAGAATGTCTCTCCGTAAAAGAAATTTGAAAACTATTGACCGAACTGTTAAAAAAATGAGCTTCTTTGCCTGTGAATGATCACTTTTGACCACTTACGCGACACTCCAGAACAAAAAAAATGATGTCAAAACACACTTTTTTCCAGTAAAGAATCACCCCAAATTTCACCCTAATCGCTACAAACAATCTTTTGTTATTTAAAAAATTGAAATCTTTTGAGGACTTTGGCGTTGGATAGCGCTTTAACGAAGCAATTTCGGATAGAGGTAAGTTGCGTTAAATCGTCTTATTTAAATCCCCGGAATCTGTGGTTAAGCTATGGCATCATATTTTAGAGACACCCTGTATGCTCAATCGAGAAACTGCGACTCCAGTCTCGGAGACCAAAACCAAGGACACGACAAGTAGATTAGGGATGCCTTGGAGCGCTCGAAGCGTGCCGTTGTCATGACAACGCTATGAAACGCAAGACACGAAAATGCAACGTGTGGGCGGGAAATATTCGGTCCAGCACCAGACTGAATTTGCGCATTCTTGTGCTGTGAGTTTATGCGGTAAATGGCATCTATTGTTTATTAATTTTTCTAGCTAAACCCTACAAAAAAATGAAAGTGTCGGAACTTCAAAGCCTTTTGTTCAACTCCTTGAGTTTGCAAGACAAAATTAAAATTAAAAACGGTGACATACCTGTTCCTGAATTAAACATTGAACAGCAGCAACCTGCACGTAAGTATAAATCTGCATTCACGAGTAAATTTGATAAAACTATTTATAACAAAAATAAATGGCTGTGCGGTTGTTAATAAAAATGCTTTGTTTTGCTTTATTTGTTTGTTGTTCGTAGGCGACGATCCTTGGACTAAAGAAGGAGTAATTACATCAAACAATTACTAAACATGATAATTCTGCTAAACATAAAACAATTTTGTTAGTTTTCAATTGTTAGGTAAAACTGATATTGCTACATCTCTAGATACTGCATATTCCACGCACATTCAGAAACATAATAATGCAGTAATAAAAATCGTGATTATTTATCTAAAATAATAGACGCTTTAAAATTTTGTGGCAGTTCCAATCTGCCTCTTCGAGGACATGATGAAAGGTCGGAATCATCAAACCAAGGTGGAACTTATTCATTACAGCAAGAATCTTAGCCCTGAACTACAAGTTATTTGTAAAATGCAACCGTTTTCAAAGGAATGTCAAAAACAATTTAAAACGAACAGACGAAAGTCTGTAGGGAGCACATATCCACTGAAATCAAACAGTCATTATTTTTAGCATGTATGGCTGTTGATATTACTGACATATCGACACACACTCAAACAGCGATTGTATTTCGCTATGAGCTGAATGGGAAAGTTCGCGAACAGTTTTGGGCTTTTTTAGTCCCTAAAGTCAGGATGCTAAAGGCCTATCAAGATATATTTTCAACGAGTTGCAAGCACATTTAGAAAACTGCCCGGACAAACTAATAGCATAAACGTATGATTGGGCTGCCGTTATGCGTGGACATTCAGCTGGCGTTAATGTTAAAGTCAAAAAAGTTTATACAAATTCACATTACATTTACTGTTAGGCTCACCAATAGAGGTGTTCACATAAAAAAATGTGTGGCGCATACGTCCGTCCGCCATGACAGTTTCAAACCAAGCTGATCTAAACAACAAGAATTCAGTTTTTGCCAAAACTGCACTTTAAAATGGAACAGGTAAACCCTAAAATACGTGGTGCTGTCAAGCATTATGTTTTTGAATCGTGTAATAGTGATAGCAGAATAGGTCGACCGGGTTATAAGCCCGGAATACGTTTTATTTCTTTCCCAAAACCCTGTTTGTCATTTAGAAAAACGAATCTAAATGATAAAAAAGACATAAATCTCCACTTAAAAGAATGTCCAATCTAAAAATGGGTAAAAGGTTGGATGGATAATTTTGTAGTATTTCAAATACCGTGTGTCCCTGGAAAGACGGAACATAGGGATCTTACAATGATAGTTTTTGAAAATGATCCAAGTGTGCTTTGAATTTCTATTTGGTGGAAGCGTCGACGTCGTTGTCAACTGTTTAACGCGCTTACTAATACAGATGTAATACGCGCGTGCGTTATACTGAGAAACGATTCAACAATTATTTACAATACGAATTGACAGCTCTTGAAAGTAGGTTAGAAATAAAATTATTAATTATTTGCTCTAATTGGTTCAGGTAAATGTAGAAAGTGTTTTAATTAAATTAAATGAGACCGAGTATCATTATAAAGGTAATAAATACAAAATAATTTGTTTGCAGTTGACGTTATGGTTCTAAGATCTTTTTCAGATTATGATGGATTAGATAAACAATTAAGGCTTTTCGCAAGTTACGCATCATTAGAAACTGAAAATGAAATTACGAAAATTATACTAGTAGGTACATAAAATAATGCTGTGGACCTGTGTTAGAAAACTTTCCTGTGTGGTACCTATGCAAGAATTATACCTCCACCCCTATTATTGTATTATTGTTGTCTTACCATTAATCAAATTATTATTTTATACATTCTTTTAGTTACATTTTTGCGGCGACTAACTGCGACTACAAATAAGAATTCGGTTCCTTAAAAATCAAATAAATGTAACAATTATTTGATCGCATTAAATTGCCGTAGAAATAAAGATTTCATATTCATACAGACTAACTGATATTAATATTCGTTTTTTCTTTGATTTCATCTTAATACAGTTTTATGCAATTAGCATTGTACCATGATTAATCATACATCAAGATCATCCTATTAAAGTAAATTTTCACATTTCACATGTAATTTAACTGGTATTACTGGTTGTCAGCTCTAAATTGTACTTAAGTTAAGGTAGGAACCCACTTAAAATACATTAAGATGAACATAACCTTTAATTGCCTGGTTCTAGTAAATTGACATTTAAAACATAAACAGAAATGTTAACCTGGATACGATCATACATGATCGGCATGGAAATCGCTAACGATCGGTGACATTCGTGTAATTGTTTCAAGGCGAATGCTTCAAAGCACTCTTGGATCATTTTAAAAAATTGGCATTATAAGATCCCTATGTTCCGTCTTCCCAGGGACACACGGTATAACAAAAGAACAGTTTGTTGACGCTGAGTCAAAACCATTACTATTTTCCACGCCTGCTGTGAAAATAGAAAAACTCAAGGTAAGAGTAACCTGCGAATATTACTAAAATAAATTATTATTGAATTATTTTGTTTTTAGAATAAACGCAAAAAAATTCACTAACAATGGAGATAACAAATATGAAAAAAGATGTGAAAAGAGTAACCAGAAAAAAAATGCAGAAAAAAAGCATCAGCCTGTTTGAAAATCAAATTAGAAACAATGATAAAATGTGCACATGTTATACAGGTCTTACATTTGCACAAATTTAATGTTCAATATCACGATAAAATAACATACTGGGGGTGCAAAAAAAACTCGCAAAAGAAGAAACCTTTGAAAAAGAATTTTACACATCTTCAAGAGCTAATATGAACTTTGGTACGACTGCGAATAGGATTACTGTTGAGAGATCTTACTTATCGTCTTGAAACATCAACTGGATTTGTAACAAAAATATTTACCAACTGGATACAACTTATGTTTCATAAATTTAACTCTAAGGCCATTAATATTTCCTCCGAGACAAAGAATTAAAGAAACTTTACCCAAATCCTATTTTAAATTGAAAAACATAAGAATTATAATTGATTGTGCAGAAGTATTCTGTGAAAGTCCTTCAAATTTCGAGCACCAAGGAAATATTTATTCCCACTATAAAGCTCATACGACTTTTAAATTTTTAGTAGGCTGTACCACCAATGGAGCGGTTTCATTTGTTAGTGAAATTTTCGAAGGCTCTATTTCTGATTACTGGATTTGCTGGAAGATGGGGATTTGGTATTACCCGACAGAGGCTTTACTATAGGTGATTTAGCAGATGAACACAATAATGTAATGAAGAAATCTTGGTTTTTTTAGGTCAATAAAAACAAAAAAATTTAAATTTAAGATTTAATTAGCGACGTTTCGGTTCATTAAAGAAACCATTTTCAAGCATCAAAAATATAAAAATTATTAAATTACGGATTCCATAACTTAACAGAAACATGAAACAAACCTAAAAAGTAGAAACAATGTCTTAAGCTGGTATGACACGATCAAATGTCATCAAATATTAGCGTCAAAGTGCTTCAAATGTTGCGTGTAATTACGACCTTTGACGGACTTTGATCACAAAAAGGAAACGTTTTCTTTGATGGGAACGCCCACAAAAATTTGTTGCATGCAACAATTTTTGGAATATTTATCATTTAGCCATCAAAGGTATTATTGTATTAAACTCTTCCACACAAATTAAATTGTTTGTAATGTTTACAAGTTGGCAAAATATACTGTTAAAATGATTATACCTCACTTTTTCTAAATTTTATACCAACCAACCTTTGATGACATTGGATGTGAATTATTTGATGACATTTGACCGTGTCACACCAGCTTTAGAAATAATAAATTACAAAAGTGTGGTTATAAACTTGCATGTAACATGTAAAACAAAAGAATCAAAAATATAAGCATACCGGTTAAGGCAGCAATAAAATGAAATAATAATATTTCATTTTAAAATTAAAGAAACAATTAAACAACCTGGATGGTATTTGAATAAACTTTTAACAGCTTTAAAATAAAACCAATGAAGATCAAGAATGATCAGCCATTTTAACAAGAACAAAATAGAGTCATAACGACAACCAAATAAAAGTTAAAAACTAACAAATTCCCAAAGAATATTGAAATTATACAGTGACAATGCAAATAAATGTAATGAAAGATAAAAAATTATTATGTAAAAAATTAGGAGCAAAAACTAAAAAATTTTATTTTTATTATTAGATAATGAAAAGAAACCTACAAAATATTGATTAATATCAGTACGGAAATTGGCAGCGTTTATATTTCTTTTAATGTTAACCATTTCTAAAAATAATCTTTTTTGTAAGTTTGCTTCAGTATCCAAAATCTTTATGTTATTATAATCAAAATTAAACGAGTGACCAGTATTACAGCAATGGTCGCACGGCAGTGGCGTATTTACAGGGGGGCCTGGGGGGCACGGGCCTCCCCTATTAGCTTCACAAATAATATACATATTACATAATAGACACGATCATTGACTGAATCATACAATATACAATAATTCGTCCTAAGTAAAATAAAAAGAATAATATTATGGTCGAGGATTAACGCTAGACAGATTTTATCATCGAGTGCAGATATATCAGCAATCCGCCCCACCCTCACAATCACGCGATACGTGTTAATTGCTGCGGTTTATGCTTACTTTGTGCGTTTTGCCTATGCCAAGTTTATGCCAGTGCAGTGGTAAACCAGATGAATAACAGATTTGTCGTCATGTCTGAAAAAAGGAGAAAGAACTCCAGTATACTAGACTTCTTCTCAAAAAAGTCAAAAACTAATGGTAAGTAAAACACTTCCCCACCCCCCTTCAATTCGATTTTATTATGATGCAATGCGTTTTAATTTATACAGGGTGTCTCTAAAATATAGTGCCATAGCTTAACCACAGCTTCCGGGGATCAAAATAAGACGATTTAACGCAACTTACCTCTATCCGAAATTGCTTCGTTAAAGCGCTATCGAACGCCAAAGATCTTCAAAAAATTTCTATTTTTTTATATAACAAAACATTGTTTTTAGCGATTAAGATGTAATTTGGGATGTGATTCTTTACTGGAGAAAGGTGTTTTTTGACATCATTTTTTTGTTCAAGAGGGTCGCGTAAGTGGTCAAAGGTTGATCATCCACAGTCAAAGAAGCTCATATCTTTTTAATAGTTCGGCCAATAGTTTTCAAAATTTTTTTACAGAGAGACATGCTTATTTCAAATATTTTTTGTCTCTTGTTTGATTTCGGTATCTGCCATAGTTTAGGCTGAAAAAATTATTTTGATTGCCTGCAGTGCATTTCTTAAAAGAGATGTAGTAATCTAGTTGTCCCGTATGTTGAGAAATAAATCACGAAGAGACAATTTGATATAAAGTTTATTACTAGCAAGTATGCAAAGGGTGGCGCAAAATAATCCGAACCATTTCTGAATCAATTCGGAATCAATGGTTCAGCTTATTTTGTACCACCGGTAAATTAATAGATTTACAGCAACTGCTCAATATGACCACCATTTTCCCGGATGCAAAAGTTGATTCTACACAAAAAATTGCCTCTTCGTCATTAATTTCTCAACATACGGGACAATTAGATTACTACATCGTTTTAAGAAATGCACTGCAGCCAATCAAAATATTTTTTTTCAGCCTAAACTATGAGAGATACCGAAATCGAACAAGAAACGAAAAATATTTGAAATAAGAATATCTCTCTGTAAAAAAAATTTAAAAACTATTGGCCGAACTGTTAAAAAAATATGAGCTTCCTTGCCTATGGATGATCAACCTTTGACCACTTACGCGACACTCCTGAACAAAAAAATGATGTCAAAAAACACCTTTTTCCAGTAAAGAATCACATCCCAAATTTCATCCTCATTACTAAAAACAATCTTTTGTTATTTAAAAAAATTGAATTTTTTTGAAGATCTTTGGCGTTCGATAGCGCTTTAACGAAGCAATTTCGGATAGAGGTAAGTTGCGTTAAATCGTCTTATTTTGATTCCCGGAATCTGTAGTTAACCTATGGCACCATATTTTAGAGACACCCACGGGGTGAGTCAATATTCACTCCCCAGCGCTCGGATATGTGTTCTACAATTAAAAATAAGACAAAAATAAAGAATACTGAAATCCCGAAAGAACTTGTATTTGAGCAGTTTGCCAATAGCGTGGCCACCCCGGTCTCCCGACTTAACGCCAATAGATTTTTGGATGTGGGGGTACATCAAAGAAAGGGTTTATTTTACTGTGCCTGCCGGAGTGGATGACGTTATTGCCCGAATCCACGAAGCAATAACATAAATCAATAATGATAATTTCAATTCTGTTGCCAGGAACTTCAATCATGGTAACAATTTTGAGGGTTTGTTAAGGCATTAGATGTTTTGTTTCCGCTTCTATTAACTCACCCAGATAGTTTTTATTAGTATTCAATGTTTTCTTTTGTATTTGGATTTGTTAAAAAAAACAATAAATTTATTTTTCTTTTTTTTAATTTAAGTTTTACCTGAAAACGGCTTCGCTTTCGGGATTTTAGTATTCTTCATTTTTGTCTTATTTTTAATTGTAGAACACATATCCGAGCGCTGGGGAGTGAATATTGACTCACCCTGTAGAAAATGATGCCGCTAATATTAACGCTCCTGACGCGTCACCGTCTGGATCTCTCTCTTGTGAAACCGTTGCGACAAAAACATCTTCAATAAATGAGAAATTAAACGTTCAACCATCGGTTTCAGATCCACTTATACCACAAACAGCAACGGATCGAAAGTATGATATCGTAAATTTTCTAGATAAACAACTGGATGACCTTACTAAACTCGACGTTTTAGAAAATGTATGGACACCTAATACTTTATTCGAATTTCCCTACACGACAAAAAAATAAACAAAGACAATTTCGTTATGATTGGTTGCATCAGTTCAAGCGGTTATGTTATTCACCAAAAGTTGATGGAGCATTTTGCAAGATTTGTGTCTTATTTGCCCCAATGCTAGCCGGTATCAGTAACCAACAACTAGGCATACTTGCTAAGAAACCATACCACAACTGGAAAAATGCATTGGAAAATTTTCGTCAACACGAGACAAAGACATATCATTGTAATGCAGTTTGTAGTTCAAATGAGTTTGTTCAATTCATGAAAGGGAAGCGAGTGTCAGTGGATCTTCTTCTTGATAATGAGAAGCGTAAACAAATCAAAGAAAATAGGCAGAAGCTGATACCCATTATTGAGGCAGTCGTTCTCTGTGGGCGATAAGAATTGCCCCTACGAGGGCACCGTGACAGTGGAAATGTCAATATCTACCACGAAACCGAGAATAAAGGAAACTTTAGGGCTATTTTATCATATAGAGCAAGAGGAGACCATGTATTAAAAGATGCATTGCAAGGGTCAGGACAACGGAATAAATACGTTAGTCCTGGAATACAAAATGATAGTAATAGCCCCTTCCTCCCTCCCACACAAGCATTGCGCTTATGGGGCCTGGCAACAGGTTACGGGTAGAGTAGTTGTTAAAAAAAAATAATCGACGCCTGTAATAAAGTAATTATTGAAGATGTTGTGAAGCGCATTAACAATTCTATGGCGTTTTCCATATTAGCTGATGAATCGGCTGACATATCAGGAATTGAACAGCTTTCAATCGGAGTAAAATATTATGATCGTGAAAAAAAAATCATCCGCGAAGATTTTTTGAAATTCATACCAGTAACTGATTTGACTGGACAGGGCTTAGCATCGACTATTATCAGTGAGCTAAAGTCAATCGGCATTGATATGCAGTACTTAACAGGCCAGGGATATGATGGTGCATCGTTAATGTCTGGATATTTAAATGGTGTTCAAGCTATTGTACGTCAAAATTTTAAGATGGCACCATATGTTCATTGCATGGAACACGTATTTAACCTGTGTCAAATGCTTGCGGTGTCCCGGCTATTAGAAATGCTTTAGCGACAGTTCAAGAAGTAAAAAAACTTCTTTATTTTCCCGAAAAGAAACTGTACTTAATGAGCACATTAATAAACTTGACACCAAGGCGCAGAGCTTAAAACGTCTTTGTCAAACTCGTTGGATTGAACGAGTTCATGCTGTAGAAGATTTCCTGGAACTCTTTGAACCAGTTCTTGACTCTTTAACTACGATTAAAGACTGGCCGGATTGACAGACTTCACGTGAAGCGGCTGCATTTATAAACTCACTATTATAATAATAATAATAATAATAATAATGTCTTTTATTAGGCGTAGCGCCCACCCCAGCATACAAAAATAAATTTATAATATATAATAATAAAATAAACTCAATAAATACTACTCAGAGCAATATTAATAGTAGATGACTGGTGGCACTACAACCCAAAAGGGCGAAATTCAGATAGCTATAAAAAAAATATAGCCTCTGCTCTTCCATTTAACCCAAGATGTAAATTAACTGAGCATATTATACAGTGCTTCCCGAAAGTAACGGATAAATTCAATAAAATCGTTGAGAAAAATATTTCAAATAAATGCTAAGACAAGTCGATTTTTATTTTTAAATTATGATTTAGACATATAATTTTCAACCCCCCACCACCCAACCCCTAAGCGCTGCCAACTCCAACTTTAAAAATTTAAATAGCAAGGAATCCTTTCTGATACTTCATCTGATAGCTTTTTTTATGCTGAATACAATAAAAAAAAGTTTTTCAAGATCGGTTTATAAATAACGGAGATATTTACCAAAATGTATTCAAATTAAAGTGCCAATATTCGAGCAGGCGTTGGTATTGGGTGGTAAAAAACAATTGCAACTTGTTTGCAATTGAATGTAAACAAAATGTATTGACATTACTTAGTGGAGTGTGTGTTACTTATTATTGACAATTCAAAAATAAGATAACAAAAATGAGATTTACCGAAGCCCAAAGAATCGAAGTTTTAATGATGGTTGGGGTTGGAGATAGATAGATACATTTTGTTTACATTCAATTACAAACAACTTGCAATTGTTTTTTACCACCCATTGTAGAGCCGTACCAACGCCTGCTCGAATATTGGCACTTTCATTTGAATACATTTTGGTAAATATCTCCGTTATTTATCAACCGATTTTGAAAAACTTTTTTTTATTGTATTGAGCATAAAAAAAGCTATCAGATGAGGTATCAGAAAGGGTTCTTTGCTATTTGAATTTTTAAAGTTGGTGGTGGCAGCGCTTAGGGGTTGGGTGGTGGGGGGTTGAAAATAACATCTCTAAATCATAATTTAAAAATAAAAATCGACGTGTCCGAGCATTTATTTGAAATATTTTTCTCAACGATTTTATTGAATTTATCCGTTACTTTCGGGAAGCACTGTATAATAATCATAAAAAGAAGAAGAAGGAAGCTCTATGCATACTATAATAAGAATAATTTTTATTGATTTTGAGTATCAAGCAAATTTTTGTGAAGGTATTTTTCAAATTGATAAGTAGTGCACGTATTAATATATTCAGACCATTTGCTATAAGTTACTGCTAAATTATATGAGAATGATCGTTCAAACATGGCGGTTTTGTGATAGGGAGGTGTAATTTGATGTTTGTTACGTATATTAAGGTCGTGAATATTCGATCTAAATTTAATTTTTCTATAAAGGTATGGAGGAGTTTTGCTATTTATGATTTTCTGAAATAAAGTGGACGCATGTAGAATTTTCCGATTTTCCATATTTAACCAATTAGTCTCCCTGAGCTTGTGGGAAATGTGATCAAATCGCTTGATTCCGTAGATCAGCCGAATAGGTACAAGAGTTTTGCATACGCTGAATTCTTTTACTGTCAGCACTGTCCAAGCAAGGCCCATACACACAATCACAGTAGTTAAATTGAGATAAAACAAGAGATTCGCATAGAATTAGTTTAAGTTTTTGATTTAATGAAAAACGATTTGTTATATCCTTTGGGGCCAGTGTAACACGTCACCATTTCATTGCGCCCGATGAGAGCATTTGTCCTTCCCAACTCTCGTTTCGACACGCTTGACTTGCAGAGTGGCGCCTGAATTCCAGGATTTTTGACTGGAAGTTCTCGGGTAAACATGATATCAGATTACTGTGGGAAACGAAGTACATCGCCCACACACTGTAAGCCGGTCAGCCAATCGGTTGCCCGTTTTTAACACCATCCCCCCTAAAAATACTAATTCACGTTGGCTCTTCGGACGAAAAAGAGCAGAAGTTCTGTTTCGCCTCTCGTCACGACATGTTCTAAAAAGTTAACTAGTACCTATCGTTCCGCAAATTACCGTTTACAAGTTAACCAGTATCTATCGTTCCGTAAATTACCTTTTACAAGTTCGCTAGTAGATATCGTCCCGGAAATTATCGTTTACTAAGTGAAATATAGTATCGTAAAGATAATAAATATTGTTCCGGAATTATCGTTTACGAAGAGTTTGTGAAGTGATTAGAATATCATCTTCATCGCCTACCGATAAGAATAGCGCTCTTCCGCCCGACCTGTCAGCCCTCAGCCTCGTCCGCACGACACCACTGCGGAGAAGTTCCGTCCCGCAGAGCGCCTAAAGGCCTCTAGTGTTAAACAAAAATGTGCTAAGGGTAAAACCGTCTGACGACCTCACCACCGATAAGGTACTGAACTTGCAGTTATCTATGTATCGACTATTACCGCCCAGACTTCAATACCGTAATTATTCCGTCTCAATGCTTGCAATTGATTGATGCTTGAATTTAACTTAACGTAGACTTTCGTTTCGAACAATCATTTAAGAGTTTAGCTCTTAAAGCTATGCCGACAAGCTTCTAAAGCTATTCAGTTAAACTAGTAGAAGTTATTTGTGTTCCGTAATAAGAATTACAGTTATTAATTTAGTCATGAATTATATTATCTTGTACAGGGCTGCGACTCCGAGGTTCTAGCTTTCTTTACGTTAAATAAGAACTCGGAATCGTAGGTCCTGGGTGAATCGATTCCCCTTGTCTTGGCAGGTCTAAGCCTGTTTACTTTGATTTATTATATTCGTGTATTATAACCTGTGAATATTTAATGTATATATATTTAGGTTACCATTTTCATTTATTTACATTTAATTATTAAAAGTCATTTATTTGTGCAATCACGCTTTTATTGAAGAGTAACTTAACGAACTCCCCCCAATCCCACCCTAGTTGCTTTTCTGTTACAGGAACCAAGCTGGTGGATCAGGTAAGATCAGACTGTTTTACCTGAAGGCCGGCATGTTCATCAGAGGCTTTTCCTGTTTTTCACTCTCAACGCCTTAGGGCTTACAGAAAAATAGGTGGCGCCCTTTTTAACGCACCTTGTAAGTTATCGTCCCGCCCTTACGAACCCCCTTAATGCACGAAATAATAACCCACCGAGAAGATAAAATCCCCAAAAGGGTAAAGATTCCGGTACGGAAGCGAGAATCGGTCCTTAAAATAAGGACACGGCATTAATCCCCAAAAGCGGGTAAAAATATTGTCAAAATCGGGTAAAATGTCATAATCGGGGGGGAAGTCTTACACCCGTGAAGAGTACCGACCAACCTACCAAAGGCGACACGGGGTTGTGTTTGGAAAACACAAAAACAAACGCTCGAAGTCCCACAGAAATTACACTGAACTACGTTGAGTTTCACGCTATCCACCCATTGTATTTTTCCCACAACAAATAAAATCCGGGAACGAAAGAGCCTCCTAACAACTTGGATGTCTAATCATCACTGCCAGCAAAGCTTCTTCAAACGAGAACGGGCGAGTCGCCGGACGTTGGGGTGCCGAGCCAGCGGCTTCGTCTCTTAAAAATTGACGTAAAACGGTTCGTAATTGGGTTGTGGTTTTCGGAAGTACAGTGCAACCCCGTATGCTTAATTCGTACTGGAGTTCCACCTTCGATAAGCGATCAATAATAAGTTTAAAACCCATTATGAACGTTAAAACAAACAACGCGATAATCGGAACCGAAATTAACCCAAAAACACAACGATACAAGGGAAGTAGCGAGAATTTCACGAACAAAATTCCAAAGCGAGAATTTAAATACGAAACTCAAAAGGCCCACACGTTTAGGGCGCCAAATTTGTTACGGTACATTCCCTTATTTTGTACACGTATACATAAAATGCTGACGGCTGTCTCAATGGAGATTGGGGTGGGTTACATACAGAAAAATAGGTGGCGCCCTTTTTAACGCACCTTGTAAGTTATCGTCCCGCCCTTACGAACCCCCTTAATGCACGAAATAATAACCCACCCCAATCTCCATTGAGACAGCCGTCAGCATTTTATGTATACGTGTACAAAATAAGGGAATGTACCGTAACAGATTGTTAAATATTATTTTTAGTTTATAATAAGCTTTTTGTAACATACTAGATACATGTTCTTTAAATCTTAGATTTTGATCTAAAAGCACACCAAGATTTTTAGCACAATTTTTTATTTCCAACGTGGATTCTTTGATTTTAATAGATACATGTCTAATATTGGCATCTCTCATTTTTGCTCTACCAAACAAAATTCCATAACATTTAGCAGCATTAATTTGCAAACCGTGCTATTATCTGGGGAGTTCTTTGTTGCTATCATAGTAGTGCAACATTTATTTTCATACGGATTACCATTTAGCAAATACTTGCAAAAAAGTAACATAGATCTTGCGACGGCATTGGATCATGCCGAAAATTTAATCACGGTTTTTGACAATATGAGATTATCTGCTATTACCGAAATTAAAAAACTTTTTGAGAAAGTACACGATATGGCAGATAAGTATGACGGTGAAATACGTCTACCCCGTTTAGTTGGCAGGCAGTGTCATAGCGTCAGCGTCATAGGGAAAATCCTCAAATAAACAGCAGAGAGGAATATTATCGAGTTACTGTGTTTATACCATTTTTGGACACATTTATAACCACTCTGAAAGGAAGATTCATTTCTCATCGCAATATATTCGCAGAATTTTCGGATTTAATTCCGTCATCAATTGAGAAATTGAATAAATGGACTGATAACCTAGATCAACTTCTTGAGTTTTATGAAGAAGATGGTATTCTTAGAGAAAAATCAACCATAGAGGCAGAGTTCCAATTATGGCATCAGACGTTAAAATCGGAATTTGAAAAACATAATACTCCGTTACCTCATACTTCCATAGAAAGTTTAATGCGATGTGACGAATCGTTTTTCCCCAATATCTATCGATTGTTACAATTACTGGCTACATTGCCTGTGTCAACTGCAACCAGCGAGAGGTCCTTTTCTATACTGAAACGACTAAAAACATATCTTCGAAACACGATTGGGCAGGTGACTTTGATTTTTTAAAAATTTTTCGTTATGAATATGTGTGTTTCATTTTAGGTTCGTCTTAATGGATTGGCAGTCTCGAGTGTTCATCGACTTTTCATCACATTTTATGCAATAATGTTTATCCCTTAGCGTTGAACAATCTTTTAAATTTGTCACACAACCGCTTTTAAAGAATTGTCTTCCCTTATTGAAAGGTTTATCACTACTATAATATATTGGTTCTTCGTTATTAGAGAGAGTAACCGTTTCAATTAAAATTTTTCCTTACCTGTCACTGGAAAAAAAGCAGCGTAGAGCTACCTGTAGAACTAGTTAGCTCGATAGATCTTACGCGCTTTTCCTTATATGCGGCACAAGCACCACCATCCACAGAGGGATCGATTTTTGTTTTATTTTCAATACATAGTTTTATGCTGAAAGCAAATAATCATACGCAAACGTAGTCTATATTTTCGCTGTTACGTCTCATACGGTATACGGAAAATTGCTCGAATGCAATTGCTCGAATGGAAAATTGCTCGAATGGAAAATTGCTCGAATGACAATTGCTCGAATGGAAGATTGCTCGAATGACAATTGCTCGAATAACAGTTGCTCGAATATAGCAACAAAAATTTTAAATATTCAAAAAAAAATACTTGATTTAAATTTTTAAAACCCGGCATATAAGCTATTATAAAACATACACTAAGTTACTGAATAGTTAGACCTTTAGTTCTGGTTATTGTTGTGGGTTTGTGGATGTTATTATAAGAAGTTTAACTTTTAAGTTCCTAATTAATATTTTACTAATTTCCAAGGAGTAACTTATTGTAAAAGTTTGGGCAAAGCTAGTTATTAATATTTGCTTAGCTAAGATACCGGAGATCCTCTTCCTTATTCTAGAAACAGGGGCACTCTGTATATAGTTACCTTACCTCTAATGACGATATTGTCACGAAGTGCCTAAAATAATTAATAACAATGATGGATGTAATTACTTACGTAAAATCAATGTAATTCAACATATTCAGTATCACGTGCTAAGCATGCTAGAATCACATGTCAGATAACATTATCTCTGCACATGATGATAAGGTTCTGCTTACTCGAACATATCAAGTTTCATGATCCACGTGCATTCAAGGTTAATACCTTATTTGGTAATGCAACTCTTCTAGTGGCTGTGATTGGATATGCAATTCTGCTGACTAGGAATATCAGGTTTCATGAGGGATCTGGTGATCCGCGCGTGCCGAGGTCATGTAACCATATATGGACATGTAAACTAGTATATAAGCACAATGTTTCTCCATCCGATTCAGTGTGCTCCAGCTACAAGACAAGAACACTCTCCGTCACCAAGTATTCCAAGCCAGGCCTGGCTAGGGTTCAAGCCTTACCCAGAAGACTGAAGACTGCAGAACAAGACTTCGACCAACCATGGGTCATTCGGCTCTTCTAGCTGTACATGTAAGCTCACCTTGATGGTGCATATTTTCTTTTTTCATCTTTGTAAACTTTAATTAAATATAGTTATGTTAAAGTACTGACTTGTTTAAATCCAGACCAGTCACAATTTATAACGTGACAATATAAACAAATTTGGTTATACATTTCCAATTAGTATCTTTGCGACTTAATGCAACCATTAGGATAAGAGGTTATTTTATAATAACTCCATTTTCCGACCTTTATTTTTACTGTACGAACGGTGATGCTGAACTAAACATTTTGGTTCGTTACAAGTGAAAAAAGCAAAAACATATTATACATCGACGGTTTTCTGTTTATCAAAGACAAAACCATAGATAGTACAATTTATTGGAAGTGTGAACATTCTAGAAAATTACACTGTTCGGCGCGGGTGGCAACAGTGGACAACAATGCAAGTAAAATAAATAATGTTCATAATCATATTGGTGACGCCGCAAGTGTTGAAGCTGCTCGAGTGTATAGTTCCATTAAAGATAGGGCGAAGTCAACTACGGATACGCCACAGCATCTGGTAGCTGCTGCATCAGCAGGTATTAGTCAAGCTGCAGCGACAAGATTACCTGGAATCGCTTCCATTAAAAGAACTATCAGAAATGTCCGAACAAGAGAAAATTTGGGGCAAGCAGTTCCGAACCACCGCGCCGGCAAGATATTGTATTTCCGAGAGGGTTCACAGTCACTGAGAATGGAGAAGAATTCTTGTTATATGACAAGGGTCTTGTGATAGATCGGCTCATCATTTTTACTACTAGAAGAAATTTACGCCTCTTGGCATCATCTCCAAATTGGTATGGCGATGGAACTTTCAAGTGTGCCCCCCTTCTTTTTGATCAGTTATACACCATACACTGCTTACGAGGTAATACAGCTGTTCCACTGATATATGCCCTTATGCCAAATAAGAGGGTAGAGTCGTATGGAGAACTTTTTCGTCAAATTCAAGAACTAATTCCGGAAGCAAGGCCCGAAACCATAATGACGGATTATGAAAATGCTGTAATAAATGTCGTGCATGACGTTTACGCTGAAACCAGGCATTTTCCATTCGAGCAATTGCTATTCGAGCAATTGCATTCGAGCAATTTTCACCAAACCGTCTCATACCATCGTATTAATTCCTGTTTCTTCTGCCCTTTTGAATTAATGCCATTGGAAACTTATGCAATGCAGCTACAGAGTTTGCTTCAATTACAGTTTTTGCTAAACTTGCACCTGGCACATCTTCGTTTGTGAGTTTTATCCTTTTATGGGGTATATCACTTGGTGTTGCCATGACTGCACAAATATTTTAAAGAAAAAGACTTCCCCAATAAACGTGTTTACTGGTAAGTGAACTTTACGTTGGTTCGAAAAACAAAGGACAGCTGATTCGTCACGCGTGCATACGTTTCGTGAACATCTCTATTAAATAAACTTATGGAGCAGGCTGCATCTTATACTACTGCCAGCGCGTAAAATTTTTTCGGTACTCTTCAGGGACTCCCACCTTTTTTTCAAAATCTCCCGAACGGACAAGTGCGTTAGACCAACTCTGCAGTAGAATACCACGACCATCCCAAACAAAGTGGAATTTTCAATCCAGATTAATTGAAACTACTTTTAAAAATAAAGATCATATTTTGCAATGTTTTGAAAACATTCAATTAGGGATACCGAAAAAGTACAGCATTGATACAACGTGCAAGGTCGCTGGATTTGTTAAATGGTTTAAGGTTAACATTTTCTTGTTTTGGTTAAGTTTTTTCCATAAAATGATGCCCCATGTAGGACTTTTGTATAATCAATTGCAAAAAATTGAAACGGATATAGCAAATATTCAACAAGCATTCACATGTTTTAACGTGGTGATTTCTGAATTTAGAAATAATCTACCATCAGCCTCAGAACAGCAACAATATCAGCCGTCATCAGAAAAAAGTAAGCGTAAAGTCCGTATGACACGGTGTTAAATTTGAAACAAAATTTGCGTGTAAATTGATGTCAAATTTAACGCCGTGTCATAATAATTTTGTAAATTTTCATGCAAATTTTTATGAAATATTGTGAACATCCCTGGCAAACTGCTTGGCTACTATCTTTTTCCTATCGTAAGAGTCTTTCAAGACTAGGTACGTAAAAGTGTCTAATTTGCGTTAAGGTAAGTCCTAGATCAAACAACACAGATGTTGAAATGTCTTGGCAAAGAGAACAGGTGACAATGCTAATTGAGGAATACAAAAAGTATCCTTGTTTGTACGTTGTCAAGTCGCCAGCATACAAAAACAAACATAGCAGGGCAAGGGATCTAGAAGCCATTGCGAGGGCTCTAGAAGTGGAGAAACCCAATGTCAGAATAAATGAAATTAAATGTAAATTTCAAGGTCTTAAAAGCAACTCCCTAACGGAACACAGGAAGTTATTTTCTCTATTTTCACATACATTTTTCTTAAATTTAAAGATTTACAAACCAACAATCTGGTACTATGACCACATGTTTTTTATATTGGACCATTCAACGTCGCGACAAGCTACTGATAGCATTGGCATAGCTTCAGATGGAGAAACCGTACCTATAATAAGCCAGGATGACAAGGAATCGGATGAAGATCACATAACATAAGAGGTTAAATAATTAAATTAAGTAATCACATATCTATAACTATTGGTCTTTTAACAGGTAGATGATAACGATGATGAATCATTGGAATTTGTGCAACCAGGTAGCAGTGTACCCACAATTGGAAAGAGCGGGAGCATCGCTTTGAATGCGAGCGTCGCACAGTGTCCAATAGACGGAAAAAAGTCATTTTTTCAAGTTCGCTAAATTAGAAAAATTGTTATTGTTTTTATTTCTAGAGATATCCATTTATCTAGGGGCAGTATCGTATTTGAACAAAAAGTCTACAAACGGTATTATTTTCGTGTCAAAACTTGAAGAATTCAAAGTTCTGTTTCACGATACAAACATACCTTACTTCATTGTTTTCCCAACTGATAACTAAATATTAGTTATTATTAACGCTTTGGCATTAGATTAAGCAGGCTTCAGTCAAATAAAAATTGAATTTTAAAGTGACTTTAATGACATGTCAGTCCCATAAAAATTAATTACTCTGAAATCAATGAATGTGCAATGTGCGTTATTATCTGAATATTTCATTGTAATTTCAAAAGGTAGCTAGGGCTAGCTAGGCCTTAATCAAAACGTTTTTGTATTTGTTACACTATTGTTTAAATAATTATAAAAAGTTTAGCTGCCAAAATCTGCCTAAACAGTAATGGGATGCTATAATCCCCTAAACGTGTTCCAGAACATTTTGTTGATTTTGTGTTGTGTTTGTGATATTTGTAACGAGGTAGTTTAGTGCAATAAATATTAATGTTAGTTAGTAGGCGATATAATTGCAAGCAGTAACATGGATCAATTTGCTATTAGTTACGAAGTACTGTGTCACCAACTGGTATCTAGCAAACAGAACATGTGCGACTTAAAGAAGTTTTTGCTTGCAAATTTTCCTGACCGACAAGCAGACCAAGTAGACGAAATTATAAACCAAGTCAAGAAACGGTTTGTTGGACACTTTAAAACCAAGTGGCAAAACTCGAACCGCACCCGGGAGCTGTTTCTAAAAAACAATGCCGAATGGTTGAAGAGTACATTTAAAGTCGATTTTTCCCAAGAAGCCGAGTTAGTTGAAAATAGACCAAGCAAAAGACCAAGCTCGTTTGGAAGGCCGAAAAAGGATTTTGAAGACTGCAGTGATCGAGCTAAACGATACAAAACAAAGCAGTTGTTGGAGTCTTACCCTGGTGAGCAGATTAAATTAGCTGCAGAACAATATTCCAGTGCTACAGCCGATGATGCAGGAAAAAAGTACATGGACACTGAGAAGGCGCTATCTCTTATGATGGATGCACAACTATCAAGGCATCAATATGAAACAATTCGTAAAGCTCTTAAAGAATTTGGATGTGATGTCTTGCCTCCGTTCTATAAAAGCAGCGAAGTCAAGAAAAATTGTTATCCCGATGGAATTACAATAACAGACTGCAGCGCAAGTGTGGAATTACAAAATCTTCTTGACCATACCACGAAGAGGATATTTCAATCAAAGAGTGAAGAAGAAATTGCAGCAATAACTGAAACAAGTTTGACATTACTTACTAAGTGGGGTTGTGATGGTTCCTCAAACCAAAGCCAATATAAACAAAAAATTTCAGATGAAGTTGATGACGGTGTTAGTGATTCTAATCTGTTTATGGTTTCAATGGTGCCATTAAGAATAAATGTAAGTGCCGATAGTGAAATAACTTACTGGAAAAACCCAAGACCATCATCAACGAGGTACTGTCGACCAATTCGATTTGAATACGCCAAAGAGACTCCTGAAAAAACTATGGCTGTGGTCAAAGAGATGGAATCCAAAATATTGAACTTGAAAGAAACCAACCTGAACGTGAATGGAAAAAACATCAAAATATACCACAAATTGATTTTTACTATGATTGACGGCAAAGTTGCTGCAGTTGTAAGTGACACTAAATCAACTACAACTTGCTATATTTGCAAAGCTACACCACGCCAGATGAACAATTTGGACGGCATCAAAGAAAAGCAAATGAACGAAGGTGCCCTAAAACTAGGCATGTCACCACTTCATGCAAGAATCAAATTCATGGAGTGTATTTTACACATTGGTTATAATCTAACCTTTAAAAAGTGGTCCATTAATGATCAAACAAGAGATGAAAAACATGCCAACAAGAAAAGGATACAACAAGAATTTCAAGAAAAATTAGGACTTAAAGTGGATGTAGTAATGCAAGGTGCTGGAACGTCAAATGATGGTAACACATCTCGGCGATTTTTTAAGGATCCAAATGTAACAGCAGATATTACCGGGGTCAGTGTCGAGCTCATTAGACGTTTTTCAGTGATTTTGGAGGCAATTACTGCTGGTGCGTCAATTGATTCCAAGAAATTTGGAGAGTACGCTATGGACACAGCAAAATGCTTTGTGGAGAATTACAACTGGTACTACATGCCAGTTAGTGTTCATAAAATACTGTTGCATGGACAGGAAATCATTGATGCTGCAGTACTTCCTATTGGTCTTCTTTCAGAAGAAGCGCAGGAGGCACGTAATAAAGATTATAGAAGATACAGGCTTTATCACTCGCGGAAGTGCAGTAGAAAAAGTACCAATGAGGATGTTATTCATATGTTGCTAATTAGTTCGGACCCTTACATTTCGAGTTTGAGGAGAGAACCTCATAAAAAAACATTAGAAATTAGCGACGAAACCAGTACTTTACTTGGAAATAGTTAATCTTTCGAAGGCAGTAGGTGCGTGATCAATTTGTGAAAACTCGTATTATGTTTATTTTTTCATTTATTATTATTTTTTAACTATTTTTAATTTCTAAAATATAATAAAAAAGGTGCAATATGTGATTTTCTAACACCCCCGTCTACAAGAATAACTAAACGAAACAAAGGGTCCTGAATTTATAATCACCCTGTATAGTAAATATAATAAATGTGAATAAATTGTTGACTTAAACCTACAGTATTCATCAATTAAAAAAATCAATAAAATACACTGAATAGTTTAAAAGTTATACACTTTTTTCCGCAAATCTACTATTTTTGGACACTGTGCGTCGCTTCGAATGGGAGCGTCGCTTCAAATGGGAGCATCGCTTCGAATGGGAGCATCGCTTTGAGTGGGAGCGTCTGTTCCATTGCAGCTGGTAGTGCCTCTAAGAAAAGAGGGAGGACCGATTCTTCTGAAAAAGTGATGGAAGAGCAGCCATAAAGATGATGTCCTCGGCAATCCACGATAGACAGAAAATGAAGGCACAGCAGGTGGCACAAGTCCATAAACACAATTCGACATTTTCGCGGAATTTGTTGCTTCCAAATTAAAACAGATGAACGCTGATGTAACAGACGAAGTTGAAGAAGCCGTTACAAACCTATATTTCCAGGGCATTCAAGAAAGCAAAGCAAAAAAAAGAAATGTATAATTTATTTAAACAAATTTATAATAAAATTAACTAGCTACTAGCAGGCTCCGGGGGATGAATAATCACAGCTACCGCGCATGCGTAGTTGAACACAATCGTAAATTTAACCCTACACTTATTGACATTTTCAAGCGTAACTTTGTTGAAATTCATGATTATATAAATAATAAATAAAATATCGATTTCAACGGGAAATAACAAGATTTATTCGCTTTATACGTATTTCGGCATCACTGTGCCATTGTCAAAAGCAATATAAGATATTATAACAAATGCAAAATATAGTAACTCCTTGATTCTATTATTTTAACACTGCGTGAAGCAGCTGGCCCCAGTCAACCCGTCGGAGGTCAGTCGCTTATCAGTGTTTTAAAAAGATATTTATTCCAAAATCTTCAGTAAAGGAGAATCTAAGAGATCAATTTGCTCATTCATTAAAGGTATGTTGTTTTTTGTGTGTTTATAAATTTCAAAAGCTTCTAAAATATTTAATTTATTTTTGAAATCGATATTTTATTTAATATTTATTATTTATGTAAATTAGTTTCTTCAACTTACGTGATTTTATTCTTTACAAGAGAATTAAATTACACGTTAATAAACAATAAGTAATTAAATATTAATATTAATTGATATTACTTCAAAATACAAATATTTATATCTTGTCAAACATTCACTATAGTAACAAACAACATTGAAGGTAACCACCTTTACACCTCCCCCTTTGAGGACGCTTTATGCGTGGGGAAAAGGAACAAGTTTGCTTGAGTGGAAAAAATTTGAAATTTTCTTTTTCTTTCCGCTTGCAACTTCATAAAATGATGTAGAAATCTGTCGAACGATAGGAAATGGTCCCACTCGAACTGGATCTAACTTATTTCTATTTAGTTTACTGCCATTTTCAATATAGACCAAATCATCAACATTGAAGTTGTACTGTTGTCGATTCTTATCCAATCGTTTTTTATTTATTTTAAAAGATTTTATCGAATTTTGAAATGCTTTTTTTCTGTCTACTTCAAGAGTTTGCTGATAATTTTCCTGAAGAGGTGAAATTGTAGGTTTTTTCCCAAATAATAAATATGATGGTTCAAATTGTGTTGAACTATGAATGGTATCGTTATACTCAGTTACACATTCTTGTGCTAACATTGACCAGGCTCTAGTATTGTTATCACTGTTTATTTTGCATCTAAGGCGATTTACAAGTGTTTGATTCAGTCGTTCGTTAAGACCATTTGATTCTGGATGGTCGATGCATGTAAAAACAATCTGAATTCCAGTTTTATCTAGATAATTTTTAAAACAAGTAGAATTAATTCCTGTATATTGGTCTGCTAATAAAATCGAAATATTATTTTTCTTTGAAATTGGATTAATCAGGTTTATAAAATCTTGGGCATTCTGACCCTTTGTTGTTGATATCCAAACATATCTAGTAAAATGGTCAACTAGAATATGCATGTATCGTTTTGAGGATCGATTTCTTCCAAAACCGCCAACACTATCAAGTGACATTATCTGAAACGGGCGTTCGGCCGGACCAAATTGTGAGAGTAGCCCTATAGCACGAATACGTCGGGTTTTGTTTTCTATACATACATTACAATTTTTACAGAAGATTTCTACGGCTTTATCAAGGCCTTTAAAATAATAATGTGGTCTTATTGTTGCGAGCATTTGTGCTGGACCTATATGTCCATAATGTTGGTGAACAAGCTCGATAATATCTTTCCCAAATGTTGGAGAAACAAAAATTCTTGATTTTTCTTTTAATCTTTTCAATATTAGTCCCTGTTTAAATTCAATATTTTTTTCTGATTTCATTTCAGACATATGTTTGGATTGATCATCCAATATCGCTGGTAACTCTATTAAATTAATTACTGTGATTACATCTTCATTTTCAAAATATTCAAGGACCGGATTTCTAGATAATAGATCTGCAAGTATGTTGTCCTTTCCCTTTTTTGTATATTATATTAAAATTAAACTGAGATAAGTAAAGAATTAAATCTCCGAGTATTTCATCTGTTCTAGCCTTTGTTTTTAGATTCTCTAACGGTTTGTGATCACTACAAACTGTAAACTGACGTCCAATAAGGTAATATTGCCAAAACTTTATTGCCTCCTTAATTGCTTTACATTCTAAATGTATTATATCATAACGTTTCTCCGGATTTGAAAGTTTTCTTGAAAAATATGCAACAGGGTGTAGTATTCCGTCTTCTTGTGGTTGTTTGAGTGTGGCACCAAGGCTGTAACGACGCAATTCTTGGGGTGTGGAATTTGGTGCGTCGTATATAAGACGCCATATTCCACATTCCCAAGATAGCGTCGTTTTGGCCAGATCGACGTCATACAGAGGCGCGGGCAACAACTTCTCCCTCCACGAAGGAGAAGGGACGGTCCGCGTCGCTGTGCGAAGGAAGCCGACGCCGGGCTATAAAACCGTCGCTCCGGCACAATTTAAATAACTCCGAACTCCGAACTTCGAACTCCGAACTCCGAATTCAAATTCGATTAGTAATTTTGGTTGTCCGAGAATATTTGAAAATTTAACTTGAATCTTAAATTCCAGTTAAATTTCGCCAGTTTTGCCCCGAAGTAATTTCCGGTGTTCATATCGCCGCAAATTGCTTAATTGTGAATAAAAAACTAATTTCATTTCATAACCTGTTCTTTTGGTCATCAGTGAAGTGTGGCTATTTTGCTTTCCGTAAGTAATTTCAAATTTAAGTTCTGACCTGAAACCTCCGACCTGTTTTCCGCTCCCGAATCCGATCCTAGTTAGCATAGTTTATCCTGGTGGACCGTATGTGGCATCATACAAGACGGCTTTCATCAGGGTAAGCTTCCCCAAGGTAGGGCATATGTGCTTGCAACAAGTGGACTACCTTGTTTAAATCCCCAATTCGTTATTCCGAGTAATGTTTTGCTTTTATGAGTGACAATTTCGTAACACGTAGAACAAAACACTAATTACTCAGTTCCGAATCAGCCCTACGGAGTTTTACCCTATATGTGACCATAATACGTAACAAGTAGGGTGAAACACACGTAAATTACCGATAACCTTGTCCTTCGACCTGGGTCAGAACTGAGTTGGGTTCTTCAAACCACCCAGTAACATAATTTCAGTTTATTTACCTTTTGTACGACCTTGTATTTGATTTAAGTCAAGTAATTTCACCGATCGCCGTAGTAGATTTTGTTTTGAGACTTACCTGGCCACACTGTCACTAAATCACCTTATTTTTGCACAACTTAGCCTGTTGGCTTGTCACAATAGTTTTGATTTAAACAAACCCCATATTTTACAAATCCAGTTTTGTTTGCTTTCCGCCATGTTGGTTTTATAACGTACAACAAAGTAATTTATTTAAGATAGCTTAACAGAGGCGACCCCTCTGGTCGTTCTCTACAACCCGTTGTTTTATCAATACAGATCCCTGTAATTTTCCGATTCTAGACCAGAGCCGGCCGTAAATAATTTATTTAAAATTGATTAAATTTTATTAAATTGTACATATCATTATTTTTGCATACATTTGTTAATTTTTATTATTAGTTACATAAATAAACCGTTCATTTTATTAATTTTTAGTCACCGTGAACCAATGTTCAAACCCGTGTGTAAATATTCCTGTAAATAAACTTGTTATTTTGATCCGTAGATTTTATTTTCAAAGATTTCAACGAACCCTGGGTACTCCCGAGCTATCCCTGGCACAAATAAATTCTGTGGCGACCTCCTCCTCACGAGCTAGGGAGCTAGGTCGTTGCATGGCGCCCGAGCAGGGACCGCTTTAAAGAAGTAGTATCATCCGTATCAACCTCCGTTCACCAGAACCTGATTCCATATGCTGTCCGACACCGAAGGAGCAGGGACTTCAATGAAGATCCAGGAACCGATGTGAAAAAGTCCAGAACCGAACCGTTCACCAGGTAACCAAGTAAGATTTTCTTTTTGTTTGTAATCAGGAAGCCATCGACATGCAGGAGTGCCATCCTGTGATGACCGACCCCTGGACCGCACCGCCACAGTTGTGTGACGTTGTCTATCAATGGGGTGTCAGATTCGATGGTGTGGGTGATCCTGCCCCTTTCCTGGTGAGGCTCGAAGAAATCATCGAATATTACCAGTTCCAGCCAGATTCTCTTCTACCCGTCCTTCCGTTATTACTAGAAGGGAAAGTGTTAGAATGGTATCGAAACAACAAATACTTTTGGCATACCTGGTCCGATTTTGAGGGTCACTTCCGATTATTCTACCTGCCCGCCCGACTTCAAAGTAGAACCAGAGTCGCCCATCCTCGACCGCTGCCTGTCCAGCCAGATAAAGCCGTTACCGACGAAGAAAACCCGAAGTCCAGGTGTGAAGAAGGACCTAAGGTGATGGGTGCCACCACCGAAACTCCAGAGGCTGCATCGCGTTCAGTCGACTTCACACCTACGACACCGCTAACGACTCCAGGTCCCGACCAGTACACCCCGGCCCCAGATGAGACATCTCCAGGTCCCGACGCAGATCCAGCCGCCGAATTGACCTCTCCAGGTGAGGTGGTTTTGTTACAGCCTCTCGAGGACGAAAGTTGCACCGATCCAGGTGAAGAGAAGTGTGTTCCGAAACCTGAAAAAGCTGACAAAGATGTTAAACCGATTTCTCCGTCCCAGAGGGAGGAAACTTACCTGTCCCTACTGTCCGTAGTCCGTGATCCAGACCGTCCAGAGCCTCCATTGCCTCCAAGTCCTCCACCGGCCAGAGTAATGGAGCAAGAGGAGTTCCGCCCTCCGTTATCCGTGTCCGAGGAGCTACCTCTTGCTGCCAGCTTCCGTCCGCCTGGGCTGGAGCCTTTGGAGAGTCCAGCCGAAGATCCTGTGGGGAAACTGCTCCCAATTACCGATTGCCCCGGCCCGCCGCCTCCGCTAATTCTGAAACCTTCTGTTTTTAGCTACCTTACAGATTCCGCCTCTTTTGCCGAACCACCCGAACACCGCCGAAGGAGCCCGTCCGTCCGCCCGTGTGCCCGTCGAAAACGCCCGCCTGAACACCAGAACTACCCGCCAGGCCGCCGACAAGGCCGGATTTTTCCGAACCGCCAGCCGGTCCGTAGGCATAACCCGCTCACCCGATTCAGCCGCCAGCCCGTCCGACCGCCCGAAGCCGCAGCTCCTCCGCCAGCATCACCAGCTCGTTCCGGCCGTCCACCAGCACCTCCGACGTTTCTTCCTTCCCCCCGAAGAGAGGGAGGAATGTAACGACGCAATTCTTGGGGTGTGGAATTTGGTGCGTCGTATATAAGACGCCATATTCCACATTCCCAAGATAGCGTCGTTTTGGCCAGATCGACGTCATACAGAGGCGCGGGCAACAACTTCTCCCTCCACGAAGGAGAAGGGACGGTCCGCGTCGCTGTGCGAAGGAAGCCGACGCCGGGCTATAAAACCGTCGCTCCGGCACAATTTAAATAACTCCGAACTCCGAACTTCGAACTCCGAACTCCGAATTCAAATTCGATTAGTAATTTTGGTTGTCCGAGAATATTTGAAAATTTAACTTGAATCTTAAATTCCAGTTAAATTTCGCCAGTTTTGCCCCGAAGTAATTTCCGGTGTTCATATCGCCGCAAATTGCTTAATTGTGAATAAAAAACTAATTTCATTTCATAACCTGTTCTTTTGGTCATCAGTGAAGTGTGGCTATTTTGCTTTCCGTAAGTAATTTCAAATTTAAGTTCTGACCTGAAACCTCCGACCTGTTTTCCGCTCCCGAATCCGATCCTAGTTAGCATAGTTTATCCTGGTGGACCGTATGTGGCATCATACAAGACGGCTTTCATCAGGGTAAGCTTCCCCAAGGTAGGGCATATGTGCTTGCAACAAGTGGACTACCTTGTTTAAATCCCCAATTCGTTATTCCGAGTAATGTTTTGCTTTTATGAGTGACAATTTCGTAACACGTAGAACAAAACACTAATTACTCAGTTCCGAATCAGCCCTACGGAGTTTTACCCTATATGTGACCATAATACGTAACAAGTAGGGTGAAACACACGTAAATTACCGATAACCTTGTCCTTCGACCTGGGTCAGAACTGAGTTGGGTTCTTCAAACCACCCAGTAACATAATT
This sequence comes from Hemicrepidius hirtus, assembly GCA_963082805.1. Taxonomy (NCBI): domain Eukaryota; kingdom Metazoa; phylum Arthropoda; class Insecta; order Coleoptera; family Elateridae; genus Hemicrepidius; species Hemicrepidius hirtus. The sequence goes on along the minus strand of OY720161.1, from coordinate 28,644,963 downwards.
TCAGTTTATTTACCTTTTGTACGACCTTGTATTTGATTTAAGTCAAGTAATTTCACCGATCGCCGTAGTAGATTTTGTTTTGAGACTTACCTGGCCACACTGTCACTAAATCACCTTATTTTTGCACAACTTAGCCTGTTGGCTTGTCACAATAGTTTTGATTTAAACAAACCCCATATTTTACAAATCCAGTTTTGTTTGCTTTCCGCCATGTTGGTTTTATAACGTACAACAAAGTAATTTATTTAAGATAGCTTAACAGAGGCGACCCCTCTGGTCGTTCTCTACAACCCGTTGTTTTATCAATACAGATCCCTGTAATTTTCCGATTCTAGACCAGAGCCGGCCGTAAATAATTTATTTAAAATTGATTAAATTTTATTAAATTGTACATATCATTATTTTTGCATACATTTGTTAATTTTTATTATTAGTTACATAAATAAACCGTTCATTTTATTAATTTTTAGTCACCGTGAACCAGTGTTCAAACCCGTGTGTAAATATTCCTGTAAATAAACTTGTTATTTTGATCCGTAGATTTTATTTTCAAAGATTTCAACGAACCCTGGGTACTCCCGAGCTATCCCTGGCACAAATAAATTCTGTGGCGACCTCCTCCTCACGAGCTAGGGAGCTAGGTCGTTGCAAGGCCTTTATAACTAGCATCGGTTTCTATAAAAACTGGCTTATTAACATCATATATAGCTAGAATAGGTTTAGAACATAAATAATCTTTGACCATTGTGAAAACTTGTTCACATTCATCAGTCCATTGAAATTTAACATCCTTCCTTAGTAATTGGTGAAGTGGTTCGAGTTTCTGGGAACTATTTTCTATATATTTTAAGTAAAAGTTAATGGAACCCAAAATACTGCGTACACCAGACTTATCGGAAGGACTCTGAAGATGCTGAATAGAGACTAAATTCTCTTGAGCTGGTGAAACTTTATTTTTAGAAATTGTATGTCCCAGATACTTTACAGATTTTGCAGCAAACATACATTTAGATAGTTTTAATTTTAAACCTTCGGAATTTGTCACTTCCAAAAATTTCTTAATATGTTCAACATGTTCATCCCAGGATTTAGAGAAAATTAAAATATCGTCTATATAATTTATACAAAAGTCATCTATATTATTTCTTCTAATTATATTTGATAGTATTCTTTGAAAAGTTGCTGGAGCATTCTTTAGTCCAAATGGTAGCACCCTGAACATGAATTTCCCATATTTTGTAACAAAAGATGTTTTTTCTCTATCCTCTAACTTTAATGAAATGCACCAGAAAGCCGAGTTAATATCTAAAACTGTGAAATACTCACAGTTAGAAACTTTCTCAATCACATCTTGAATTGTAGGAAAAGGAAAACATTCTGGGACAACTAATTTGTTTAATTTTCTGAAATCTATACAAAGTCTAGACTTCTTTCCATCATCTTTCTTGTAGGCTAGTGTCACAGGGGAAGCAAAAGGTGAATCAGATTCTTCAATTATACCCACTTGTAATAAATTCTTTATTTGATTTCTTATTTCAGTATCATCTGGAATTGTACATTTATACGGGCGAGAAGTAACATATTCATTTCTTATTAATTTAATCTCTGCTTCTTTTGATCGAACTTTACCTATATCAAATTTGTCTTTAGCAAACATGTGTTTGTACTTGTCAATTAATTGTAAAATAATTCTTTTTTTATCATCATTCTCAATGTGATCTAATTTAGCTTTGAATTCATTTATATTTAAATTTTCATTTAAATTTACTTCAGTATCATCATCTGAAGTTAAAATCATCTGATCACAAATAGATCGATCTTCCTTTAGATCTAATATGCTGTGATTATTAATACGTTGATAAATTTTCAAGTTTTCATCTTGTATCAACTTAAAAGTCTTAATAGCATCAACACCAATTAAAAGATCATAGGAGAAATTATCATTTTTAACCACATAGGTCGTTATAAAGTCAGTAATCTGTCCAATTCTAAGTTTAATCAAGGCCCGGGCTGACGTGAAATTTGATCCGCTGATTGTTTTTAAAATACTCTTATCTTTTATTAATTTCAACTTCAGCAATTCAGCAATTCGTTTATTAATAAGGGTTACATTTGAACCACAATCATAAAGAGCATTTACATTTATCTTGTCATTTATTAATACATTTAATTTTATCAGTGGATCATCTTTCGCCCGGGTTTTTAGTTTAAATCTTCAGTGTCAAGGTTAATATTCATTATTTCTAATTCATTAAAGTTTGATTCTTGTTTTTTTATATTTGGTTTCACTTTTTCTTGCACAGTCTTATTATGATTGCGACAATCTATTTCTTTATGAAATCGATTTGGATAACCAAGGGCGACACAGTTTGGACATGGTTTTCGTTTTATTTCATTATTTTGAGTTTCAAATTTTTTATTTAAATTAAAACTACTCTGATTATTTAAGTTTGGAATTGAAGGCCTCTCCTTTTTCTTTTTTAAAAATGTATCTTCCAATTTACGTATTGCTGTATACAATTTGTCAAGAGTAGTTAGTTCTTCTCTGTCAAGTTCTTGTTGAGCCTCACTTGGCAATCCAAAAACTATTTGATTAATCCGAGAAACCTCGGTACTTTCTGATTCCACCTCTAAACATAATTTTTCTTTAGCAAGTGCGTAATCAATTAAAGATCCACTCAAGTATTTGTAACTAAAAGCTTTTCTAACATTAGACCAACCTTTATCAACAAAAACATTCAGAAAAGAGTATTTCCAACTATCCCATGAACCTGTTAGTCCAATTTTTTTAAGATTAGCTTCATACCAGTCTTCTGTTGAACCCGAAACAAAGAAACGTAACCCCTGAATTTTCAAATTATCGGATTGAATCTGAAACCGTGCACATTCACTTTCAAAAATTTTTAACCAATCTGTAGGGTCATGTTTTTTTTCAAATTTGTTTAAAACAAAATTTTTTTCAATATGGTGTAGTTTATTGACATCTTGATTTGAATTTAACTTTAATTGTTGCTCTAGCTGTTTAATTCTCTCTTCTAGCTCTATTTTTATAGGTTCAATAGTTTTAAAATTCGATGTAGGAACACACTCTTCTAACGGGTATTCTTGAAAACAAACATTTCCATCCTCATCAAAATATTCCTTCCGAATATCATCATCTAATTTAATTGCTACAGTTCGATAACCATTTATGTTCTTAATTGCTAATGTAGCATTGTAAATTGGTTTTCTACTTACTAAATATTTGTGAAATGATATATTATTGGACTCTTCGGGAATAAAGTACCATGTTGTTTTATCTGTAGAAATACATTGAATCACACATTCCTTCTCAGTTTTCTTCACCACTTGCACGAAAAACTGGGCCATCTTACTTACTTGTTTATTGTAATTTAATTTGTAAATTAGTTTCTTCAACTTACGTGATTTTATTCTTTACAAGAGAATTAAATTACACGTTAATAAACAATAAGTAATTAAATATTAATATTAATTGATATTACTTCAAAATACAAATATTTATATCTTGTCAAACATTCACTATAGTAACAAACAACATTGAAGGTAACCACCTTTACATTTATATAACCCTACACTGTTTGAAAGTTATTAAAAATAATTTAAAATAATATTGCAAGCTGGGTAAGTATAAATAAAAAATATTGCAGTGTTAATTTTCTGCGCGGGAGCTGTGAATCTCCCGGGGCTTGCTAGAAGCTAGTCTGAAATTAAAACAAAACCATAAAGTAAATAGCTATTTACTTTATGACAAAACGTTTCATATTTACATGTTATTTTTGGCAATCTGAGCTTCCTGCCAATCTCTTGTACCAGTGGTGTCAAAAAATTCCCTGAATTCATCTCGAATTGTACGGGCATCTGAACTAGTATCTCTGTTGTTACCTTGCATGGGAATCTGTTGTAAATTATTTCCAATCATGTCGGTGAACGTTCTGTCATGATATGATGTTGTATGTTCTTTTAATATAAAGTTGTGTAACACCACACAACATAAAGTAATCATTTCAACTTTTGCCGGCAATAAGTTAATATGGTATAGCAGTACCCTAAATCGATTTGCTAATATTCCAAAAGCATTCTCTCTTATGCGGCATGCTCTGGAAAGTCTATAATTATATATTCTAGTAGCATGTGTAAGGCCTCTTTCAGAGTAAGGTTTCAGTATTCTTGTGGATAGCAGAAATGCATCATCGGCCACTATTTCAAATGTCATTATTTCTTGTCGTCCAGGTAAAGCTTTAGCGTTCGGAAAATGTAGGCTGTTGTCATTAATAGCCTCCCACAACAAACTTCTTTGTAGCACACCACTAATTCGACCATTAACGCCAACATTTACATAGGTAAATTTATACTCCGCATCTGACAAACCTACCAGCACAATGCTAAAGTCTCCTTTGTAGTTATAATAATATGATCCTGTTCATCGGGGGGCTCTAAATTTAATGTGACGCCCATCCAGAGCCCCTAAACAATTAGGGAAATCCCATATTTTGTAGAACGCAATGTTGGTCCACTCTTCTTCAGTGCTTGGTACGTATAGAGTGCAACAGTATGTAGGACAATAATATTTTTAGGTTTAAAAATTCTTACTTTTAAGTATACAGGGCTTTCATTTCAAAACTAGTCACCTTTAATAACTCTGAAAGTTTTGAAATTTCCAGTTTGAATAAAAACACGTCAACTTTGATATCGAGGGGGAAGTTTAAAACCGCCATTGAAGTAATTTTATAATTAACCCCCTCCACTCCAGCAACTCCCACTTTGAAATTTCAAATGGAACCACCTACTTTGTGATATATCATTTTATAGGTAATAAAATTCTCTATCTAACCTTATTGTTTTTTATTGAACCCCATCACCCCCCTCAACCCCCCCTTTTCTGAAATTCTTGACATTTCCGGATTGAAAAAAAACACGTCAATTTTTATATAGAATAGGAAGTTTAAAACCACTATTGAAATAACGGGAAGGTTAAAATGACTATTTAGCAATTCAATAGTCGTTTATTTAGGGCCTCACTGAGCAACAAGAAATTTATAATTAGCGCCTATCTCGTGCAAGGAGAATAGTTGAATGCGCTTTTGGAATACTATCTTCAAAATGGAGAATCCTCAAAAAAGATATAGAATGTCATCCGACAAAAGCAGATAAAATTGTTAAATGTGTGTGTCTGCTTCACAATATCGTTATTGATAAGGAAAGACGCATCGGAAACAGTTTACAAATGAATTGTGAAGTATTACGGACTCAGCATACGGATGGAAGCACGAGACAAAATAACCGCTCTACGGTAGCAGCTTACAGAGTACGTGATATTTTCAAAGATTATTTCAATAACCCTACTGGTTCTGTTGAATTAGTTTAATCATTTAATTTGTAATATTCGATAATATTAAATAGTACGTTGTTAAGAATATTTAAAAAGAAAATAGTTGCTAGGAAGATAAATAAATAAAGTTTGTACGTTTTCCAATTTACTGAAAATATATCATTTCTAATTTTTCAAAGAGTTGTTTGTGTAAGTTAATAACTGTTAAATTAGTGCAATAACATCAGGTTATGGGCCCAGATACGTAATCGAAGAAAAATAACAGTTTTTGAAAATGACTTCTGCGGATCATAATAAAATTGTCAATCTTGACAGTAATGGGTCGAATTATATAGCATGGAAATTCCAGGCTTCTATAATTTTAAAAACTGATGGAATTTACGATGTGGTTGATGGAAATCGAACTCGATCTGCAGATGATGCTGAAAGAAAGAAATGGGATCAAGATGATTTGCGCGGACAGAAGATTATCGTTACTTCAGTTAACGAGAAGGTACTTACACAATTAGTAGCAACTAAAACATCATTTGAAATGTGGAAAAGACTTCAGTCTCTTTTTGGTGGAGCTTCAGTAGCTAGTATTCATACGCTACAACAGCAGTTCTATGCTTATGTATATGAAAACAAAGGGGTAGCACAACATATTGCACAATTAGAAAACTTGGCGTATCAATTGAAAATTTGTGAGGAAAGTATTAGCGAAAATATATTAATAAATAAAATACTCATGACTTTGCCTGAACAATTTAAACATTTTCACTCGGCATGGGATAGTACAACGGATAAAACGTTGAATACACACACTGACTTCACGTTTAATTATCGAGGAAGAAAGAATTAAAACTCGAGGTGGTATACATGAAGTAGTGGTTGAAGCTGAGGCTTTTGCAGCAAATAAGAAGATGAGTGATATAAATGGAAGGAAATACGTTCAGGAAGGGAAGAAGAAACATTGGAAAACTGATACTTCATTCATACTTCATTATTGTAAGAAACCAGGTCACTGGAAAAACGAATGTTGGTTTCTCAAAAGTGAAGAAGGACAAAAACCTGTGTCGAAGAATGTAAGTCATGCTTTCTTAATGGAAGCAAGTAACAGTGAAATATCTGAAAAATGGTTTTTGGACAGTGGGGCGAGTCATCACATGTCTCCTCATCTGCAGTGGTTTGTTAATTATGCAGCGTTTCAGCAATCAAAGGCTGTTACTATTGGAGATGGAAGTAAAATTGAAGCTATAGGAACAGGAACAATTCTGGTAAAATGTTGGACCAAAGGAATGGGTTGGAAAAACTGTGAAATCAAAGAAGTACTCTACGTGCCACAACTTCATTGTAATTTGTTTTCGGCAAGTATGGTAGCTGATAAAGGTTATATAATTGTGACACAGAAAACAGAATGTCATATTTGGAAGGAAAGTGAAATAGTAGCAAGTGGCATTAGAGAAGGAAATTTGTTTCGATTAATAATTCATGTGCAGAAGGGAATAACGGCAAATCAAGCAAACTGCACAAATGTTTCAAAAACTGTTATTTTTCTTCGATTACGTATCTGGGCCCATTTCTTGCGAAATAATTTTTTTGAAACAACCAGAACGGTTTGATGATTTTGTGACATATATTGTCACAGAAAATGATATAAATTATGTAGAAGCACTCAATGATAAAAACTGGAAGGCAGCAATGGATGAAGAAATGAAAGCTTTAATTAAAAAGAACACATGGGAATTGGTTGATAAACCTGAAGGGAGAAAAATAATTACTAATAGATGGGTGTTCAGGGTGAAATCAACAGGGATACATAAAGCAAGATTAGTTGCAAAAGGATGCAGTCAACGATATGGAAAAGATTATTGGGAAACATTTAGTCCGGTAGCACAATTTAAATCAATAAGAATGGTACTAGCACTGGCTGCATTTCATGATATGCATTTAGCACAATTTGATGTTAAAACGGCATTCTTAAATGGAGATTTGGAAGAAGAGATTTTTATGCAGCAACCGCATGGATATGAAAATAATTCAGATCAAGTGTGCAAGTTAAAGAGAAGTATTTATGGATTAAAACAGGCTCCACGATGCTGGAGTAAGAAATTTGTATGTATTTTATGTAATTTAAAACAATCTGTTTATGATACATGTATATTTATGAGCTCAGGAGGTGAAAAACTAATTTTAATCATTTATGTTGATGATGGATTAATTGCATCAACTAGTAAAGATGAAATTTTAAAACTATTTCAATATTTAAAAGAACAGTTTGAAATGAAAGAGGACAAATTAGAAACCTACCTGGGAATACAAATAACAAAACAATTAGATAGAACAATTTTCATTAATCAAGAAGATTATATACGAAAAATACTTGATAAATTTAAAATGCAAGATTGTAAGCCCACAGCAACTCCTGGACCCACAGTAAATTTAGAAGCAGAAGATAGTTTTGAAACGAAAGCACCTTATCGTGAAGCAATTGGTACTTTATTATTTTTAGCATCGGTAACAAGACCAGATATTGCTTTTGCTACAAATCAACTGAGTAGGTACATGGAAAATCCAAAACATCTTCATTGGGAGGGAGTTAAACGAATTTTTCGTTATTTAAAAGGGACAGTTAATTTTGGTTTGCATTTTTATAGGAACTCAGCGAAAGAAAAAAGTTATGTGTTATAGTGATGCTGATTTTGCAGGTGATATTAAAACAAGAAAATCAACATCGGGTTTTGTTTTAATTTTAGACGGAACGGCAGTTGATTGGTTTTCAAGAAGACAGTCTATAGTTGCATTATCTACTGCAGAAGCCGAATATGTAGCAGCAGCAAATGCAGTTAAAGAAATGGTGTATATGCAAAACTTAGCCAAAGAACTCGAAATAATATGTGAAGAACCTGTAATACTCAACATAGATAATCAAAGTGCAATTCGAATGATTGAAGACGAGACTGCTCACAGAAGAACAAAACACATAGATGTGAAATATCATTTTATCAGAGATAACATAAATAAGGAAATCACATTGAAGTATGTAAGCAGTAAAGAACAACTAGCTGACATATTTACTAAAAGTTTACCTAAATGTCAGTTTGAATATATAAGAAGCAAATTGAATGTTAAACGGAGGGAGTGTTAAATTAGTTTAATCATTTAATTTGTAATATTCGATAATATTAAATAGTAGGTTGTTAAAAATATTTAAAAAGAAAATAGTTGCTAGGAAGATAAATAAATAAAGTTTGTACGTTTTCCAATTTACTGAAAATATATCATTTCTAATTTTTCAAAGAGTTGTTTGTGTAAGTTAATAACTGTTAAATTAGTGCAATAACATCAGGTTCCGTTCCATTCCAAACAATAAATTAAAGTATGTGCAGTCAGTGACAAATGTTTTCACCAGTCTTATACCACTGTAACCCGCTTTACTGAGAAGTATGATACGTTTCTGTATTTGATTTCGCCTTGTTAATAGCGTTACCAACATACCTACGTAAAACAATAAAAACGACGTTAAGTTTTATATTTCTCACAAAAGGAGGTTCAGTGGTATAATACTGGTGAAAACATTTGTCACTGACTGTACATGTAATCTGTCATAATTTGATTTTGATTAATAAATAAAAGTTTACTGTTTATTAAAAGCCTATGAAATATAATAAAATATTTACTTATATAAATGATAAATATTAAATAAAATATCGATTTCAACGGGAAATAACAAGATTTATTCGCTTTATACGTATTTCGACATCATTGTGCCATTGTCAAAAGCTAAATAAAATATTATAACAACTGCAAAATATAGTAACTCCTTGATTCTATTATTTTAACACTGCGTGAAGCAGCTGGCCCCAGTCAACCCGTCGGAGGTCAGTCGCTTATCAGTGTTTTAAAAAGATATTTGAATTTGACATTTTTGATAATGACATTAGAGAATTAGTTAGTAAAATTAAATTTAAAAAATATAATACACAAAAAGATAAAATTTCTAGATTAGAACGAGAACAAAAATCTATTGAACCTAAAAAACCTGACAAAGAAATGACGTTTCTAAATAAAGGTTTTAAATTTTCGACTTTTCTAAATTAGATAATAATATAAAAGAAATTTTAGCAGTAAATTCTGAAAATATTCTAAAAGAGAGGCATTTAAATTATGCAAAGTCTCAAATTTCTTATTTATTAAAAAGAATTTCGATAAACGATATATTTAGACATAGTACAAATAATAATATTTCATTAATTAAATCAATTAAGGAAAAAGTTAGAGTAAATAATTTAATTTCTGTTAGGGCAGATAAGGGAAACACTTTAGTATTTTTACCTAAAAATGATTATTTAGAAAAAGTCAATGATTTTATAACAGATTCTAATCTAGAAATTTTAAATAGAGATCCAACAAATAAATACCAAAACCAAATAAAACAAACAATTAAAAATTGTGAAATTACTTTAACACCATACGAGAAACATAACATAATATATCCAAATCCACAACCACCAAAATTATACGGTTTAGTTAAAATACATAAACCTAACATTCCTATTAGACCTGTAGTTTCATACATACATGCACCAAACCACATGCTAGCTAAAACATTAAATAATATAATTAATAATTTAGGATACACTCCAAAATATTCAGTTAAAAACACTTCTGAATTGATTAATAAATTAATTAAGTAACATTAGCTTACCACCACTATGTAAAATAGTTAGTTTTGATGTTACGAGTATGTTTTCACAAATACCCCCACAGGAATGTATTCCTTTATTAGAAAATGTTTTAGTTAACAATAACATTGAATTAACAAAAAGTATAGAGTTGATTCAATTATTTGAACTTTGTATTAATCAAAATTATTTTATTTTTAATGATAAAATTTATCTTCAGAAAGATGGGTTACCAATGGGTAGTCCCATTTCACCACTATTGGCTAATATTTTTATGGAAAATATAGAAGATCAAATATTTGAATCAAATCTATCAAATAAAATTGTATTTTGGTTTCGTTATGTTGACGATATTTTGGCATGTTTTGATAGTTCCTTCGAATACATTGACGACTTCTTAATTTTTATTAATACTTTACACCAAAAAATTAAATTTACACTAGAAATTGAACAAAACAAATCTATTAACTTTTTAGACTTAAACAAAAATTAATTCAGAAAACATACTCGAATACTCAATTTATAGGAAACCTACACAAACTGATATTACCATACCACATAACTCTTGTCATCATAATACACATAAATTAGCAGCATATCAATCTTTAGTACACAGAGCTCTAACAATTCCTTTAGATAAAAATAGTTTTAATAGAGAAATTTCAATTATTAAACAAATTGCATATAGCAATGGATATAACACAACACTTATTGACACTTTAATTAAAAAGAAAAATTATAAATTAGCTATTCAAAAAGTTTATTCCACTAATAACACTGATAAAACATTAAAATACGTTTCAATTCCATATTTTGGTAAAATTTCAGAAAATATTGCTAAAATTATAAATAACACAAATAAATATAAAGTCATTTTTAAAACAAATAAAAATATTCTATACTCTCTTTTCAATGCTAAAGACAAAATTAATGATTTGCTAAAATCAGGGATTTATAAATTAAATTGTTCACATTGTGATTCAGTATATACAGGGTGCTTCTTAAATCGCGGACACGGAGCACAGTACTACATTCCCCTCCAGATACCAATTGGAAAAATATAATACAATAATGCCCGTTCTTCGCTAGTTTCAGAGTTATTCTTCGTCAAAGATTGAGATTCAATTCCTTTATGCTTTGGAAAAACGGGTAAATTTTAACCGTTCCGCATTGTTCATCAATCAAATATTAAATCTTATTAAATTTGGAATTTTTTATACGTTGTATTCCTTCCTCCGAAGACATTCTTTCTGATAAATATCTGTTGTTTAATTTTTTTTCAATATGTTGCAACAGTGCATTGTAGCTATGAGGTTATTACCTAGGAAACTTGTTCATACTGCCTTATTAAAACACCAAACGTTTAAAACAAAGTCCGTGCAAGCATGCGCAATGTTGTCAAATTTAAAATTTTTAAAATGCGAATAACTCGGAAACTAAATACATTAGGACAAAATCGCCTATACTTTTTCAACTCAGTTTTAAGATGAGAATCGCGTAGTGCTCTCCGTGTGCGCCATTTAAGAAACACCCTGTATAGGTCAAACAATTAAAAATTTCAGTATTAGGCAAAAAGAACATATCCGTTGTTACAAATATAAACATGCACATAAATCAAATTTTGCTAAACATTTGTTAGAACAAAATCACACATTAACATCTAATAATACAATTAAATTTTTACACTTTTCTGATAACAAAAATAAATTAAACATTTTAGAAGCTTTTGAAATTTATAAACACACAAAAAACAACATACCTTTAATGAATGAGCAAATTGATCTCTTAGATTCTCCTTTACTGAAGATTTTGGAATAAATATCTTTTTAAAACACTGATAAGCGACTGACCTCCGACGGGTTGACTGGGGCCAGCTGCTTCACGCAGTGTTAAAATAATAGAATCAAGGAGTTACTATATTTTGCATTTGTTATAATATTTTATATAGCTTTTGACAATGGCATAATGATGCCGAAATACGTATAAAGCGAATAAATCTTGTTATTTCCCGTTGAAATCGATATTTTATTTAATATTTATTATTTATATAAAAATTTCAACAAAGTGACGCTTGAGAATGTCAATAAAATATTTACTTACTTGTCTCTCCTACTTCTGTTGCCACTTCCTCCCATTGTTTTCTAACTAAATTTCTGTTGTGAAACGTGAAACTCTTTACATTTTTGGTCCCACAAGGGCCTTTTTGCTTCAATACACCAAGTTTTTCTACATCCATGTTTGTTAAAATATTTAATAATAGCTTGAAATATCTGTTTACTTCTGTTTTTCAGTACCTAATATCGCACGTTTAGCGCAGGTAAAAACAAACCAGTTTGTTTCGAGTTGATACACGTACGATCACGTGCGCGTACGTCACTCTCAATCGCGTACAATGTAACCATACATATTGAAATGAATAGGTTTGTTTTCGTTGCAGTGGTCGTACGTCCGCGTAACTAAAAAATCGCACGCATGCGCATTTAATGTAACCTCAGCCTTAATGTGTCGGGGCGTGACATATCTGCCACAATGGCATTCAGTAATTTTTGGAATAAATTATATGGTACATGTAGAAAGTTTGTGTAAGATGATGAATCTTCCACTAACAACTCATTATTCAACATGTTTAAAACACCTTTGCCCTCTTCCCTCCTCAACAACCAAACTCTGCTCCAGATGGTGCATTGTTTTTGTTTTTTTTTCTTCATGACCAATGACATGATGACATGGCAGCTGCTAGTACAGTAATAGCTGCTGCATAAATTTCTTCATCAGTACTGTCCATCATAAAAATATCTCGCAAACAAATTAGACACTTCTACGTAGTCTTGAAAGACTCTTGCGATAGGGAAAAGCTAGTAGGTAAGCCAGTTTACCAGGGATGTTGAAAATAATTTCATAAAAATTGCATGAAAATTTACAAAATTATTTTGTGTATGACACGGCGTTAAATTTGACATCAAATTTACGTGTCAATTTACACGCAAATTTTGTTTCAAATTTAACACCGTGTCATACGGGCTTAAAATAGAAGACAATTTAAATTTTGCAGCAAGGAAGATTTGTGATTATATTACAGTTCAGGTTAACGATTACTTTCATACCGTTTCAGTTTCAAAATCATTTGGCGCGGCTAAACTTTTTTTAAGTAAACATTATAGCGAGTACCAGAAAAAACTGCCTAAGGAAGATATTCAGAAGTTTTGTGCAGCTTTTCCGATGATTAATGAACAGATATTAAAAACTGAATTGAAGGTAATCTATTCGTGACCCAAAGTTCAAGACAAAAGTGATGAATCAAATTTATCAGGTTGTTTAAAAGCGTTGCGTTTTTTGATTTCGTTTGGCTTGAATTCTACAGCTTTTCAAGATGTGGCAAAAGCTATAAGGATTTTAATCACGATGCCCATGACCACTGCTGAAACAGTACGATGCTTTCTACTTTAAAGCTAATCAAAACTTATTTGAGAAGTACTATGGGGGAGGAGCGACTTACAGCTCTTGGAATGTTATCGATTGAAAAGACCATGGTAAACGAGATCCTCAGTTTAACACGAAAGTGATAGAAAAGTTTGCCAAAGATAAAAATCGCAGAATGGAATTCCACTTTAAATAAATAATTTATATAATAAGTTATGATTTAGTATCTAGAAATAATTTAATAGTACCTAATAAATATATTCTTTTTCTGTTTTGTTTTTGCAATGCATGTTCCGTGTTAAATTACAGCCTTACAGCCTACACAAATGAATACGCATTACGCAGTTTAATAATCATCTATTACATTAATGAATTTTAAAAGTGAACATTTCACGAATATTTTATAATTATATCCATTGGTTGTTACAAACTTTAATTTTAGCACACTGTAAAAAGTTGGATATTTTCCGATTTTTAAATTTGATTCCAAAACTTGCCAAATGGTCTAAACTTGCTCGCTTCGCTTGCCTCTTGCTGCGCACCTCCATGGATTTTAGTCACGGGCCGCCACTGCACCTATCCCACTATGAATAACAGTGTGGTGTTTAGTGGGAATCACTATGGTACAGGATGGGATTGATAGCATTTTTTTACAAACTAAGCAGAAAAAATAGTTTTCGATAATAATAACAATAATATTTATTGATAAAAAAAGTAAATACATTAAAAACGTAAAATAAGTCCAAAAACTAAATAATATGTATTAAATTTACTCCAATTAAATAGAAATGAAAATTGAGCAGCTGTTCTTTTGGTACTACCACATATGTTGGGCCGGTAGATTCATTAGGATATCTTCCATGGTGATTACGTCTTCATCTTTGTGACCATCTTCATCAGCATTGTTATCATTATTAAACACAAATTTATTGGAAAATAGCCTTTTCAAGAAAGATATACAGGGTGTTTCAAACCGACTGCACAAAAACGATGGTATGTTCTATAGTAGTCTTAAGTAACTTTTATTATTTATTTAATAGTCAACAAACTATTCATCCTAGTTTAATTGATCAAGTCCATTGTCATTGATCAAGCTAAGAAGCATATTAATTTTTTTATTTTTACAATATTATTGCGGTGTAAACTAATAAAAGTTCCCCACTGGTGGGGTAGCTCTGTCACAAGGATGGGGCAGATTTGACATACATAATACATATATTTAGGGACTATAAGCATTTTTTTTTTAAATAAAGAAAATACTAATTCTACCGAATGATTCATTATACATATCAGAATTATAATAAAATCTATAAGTAGATGATGTCCGAGCTGTGCCTGCTGATGTAGCTTTTCCCAACTTGCACTGCACATCGTCTCTGGTGACAACGCTGATAACATCTACAAGTGGGAAGCAAAATGCTCCTGTTGATTTTCTTCTTCTCAAATACTTTACAGGTATTTCTTCGTCCTGTATTTTTGTGACTTGAGCAACATAATAAATTGGTGCTACTTTTCCTTGAAACTCAATTAAAATAAAATTCTCCAACTTAATAGCTTCATTTTCATTTAGAGCAGGTAGCTCATTGAAGCTTTCATCACTTTCACCTTCTTCTATTGTAATATCAGACTCACTGTCACTACTGTCTCCTTTTTTTGTGATCATCTTCTTTTTTCCTATTTTAGCAAACGGTTTCCTTGTACCAGCACCACAAAATTCCTTTGACGCTTTTCTTTTTCTGCATTCATCTGTTTTCGTTTTACGTGCAAGTTTTTCAGCGTCTACAATTTTTAGTCGATTTTTTACAAACTGCAGTATAAATTCTGGACATTCCTTCGTTTACTTTCTGTTTTGATTTGATTCTGAGTTGCGCTTTGGGAAACGGTCGCACTTACTTAAGTGTCAAATTATGTTTTCTATATTTAATATTTTGCTTATCCTTAGAGTGACTAGTTACTAGTATTTGCACATGATGTTGATGTCTCTGTAGATACTAATATTGATGGCTGTTAATATCAACTAGTTGAATATTTGAATACAAAATGTAATCAAATAATCATATATAAATAAAAACACAAATGAAAAGACATATTTTTTAGTTCTTAGAAGCCAATAAATATTAATAATTATTCATTTAGGTGAGTCAATCACAACATTGATCCTTCGAGTTTATTAAGAACTAGCCCTCGAAAAAATGTCTAAATCGGTACCAGCTTTAAGAGGAAGCGAGCGTATAAAATTGAGACACGCTGCTGACGGTACGGATATTATACTCAGACAAAGAATGGTGGGGGTGGTGAAGTATTGGAAAAAACAGAATCTGATGACAAAGCCGATGTTACTACAGCAGTAAATAATACAAAGTCTTGTAAAGGTTCAGAAATAACGAGATATTCTTCAAACGGCAAGAATAGTTATTTGTTTAACAAGGCAGAAAAGTAGCAGATTTACTGACGCAGCTGGTATTTCACAGCTTCGGCTTCGCCTCAGCTGTGAAACCAGCCAAGGCAGTAAATCTGCATTTCTGCCGTGTTGAACATATAATTTTTTCTCCGATTGTTTACATTTAACATTAATTTAATGATTATTTTTAATATTTTTTGTGCTATTAGTATCAGCAAGCATCTGTTGCTATGCAGTTTTTATTGGTTGCTATGAAAAAACATACTTGAGAAATGTCATTCTATTTGTTGCGAATAAAATAGTTTAATCTTGTTAATTCGTAAATATTAATTAATTTATAATAATATTTACAATGGAAAATGACGAAGAAATGTTCACCCCATCCGAAATTAAAGAAATCGTGAAAAATATGGAACTTAAATTTAATTAATAAAAATTTCAAATTTATTTGTTTTTCGAAGCAACCTGATTGTGAATGCTACTGTCAGCAGTAAAAATGATCACTTTTGCCTAGGCAGTAAATGTGGAACTTTGGAGACAGTCAAATGTCAGTCAAAGCATGCTTTTACTGTCTATCGGAGAAAAAAGTATTTCTATGACTATTATCCAACAACAAGCAAAAATTAAAACTAAAATAATGAAGAAAGAACTTCCACTGAAACATAAACAAGAAATGTTGGATTTGGAACTGGAAATGAAATTGGCTCAATTGCAAGTAGATGAAATGACTTGCGATGAGATCTCCGAGTCAAAATTTAGTCAGTCACAAAGTCCTAAAATAAATAACTGGACAAATGGTAAATCTCCTTGGTCAAACAATTCAGTCATGTCAACTGTGGAAAAACACAAAGTAGAATTTAATTCTAACAAGGAAGGGATTAATTCTTCGATACTAGCTAAAATTCGCACAAGACAATCTATGCCGAAGCAATTGCCTGAATTTAGTGGCGATCCCATAAAATGGTTTGATTTTATATTTCAATATCGCAATACAACTGATTGTATAAATTTCATAAATTTAGCCTTACATCATTTAATCTAATACGACTGATCTTTGTGAAGATCTAGTGAAGGAAATCAATGTAGGTTACAAATGTGTAAAAGGTAAAGCTAGGAAAATAGAAAATTTACTTATTTTACCTCAAAACGTGGACAGGGTTATTGACACCAAATAATCGATTTGGACATACAAACCATATAACAATGACTTTATTAGAGAAAGAGAGATTAGAATCATTTATAAATTTTTCCGATGAAGTGAAAAATTTGGTAGGGACTATTGAAGCATTACACCAAGAAAATCACTTACGAAATCCTATTCTACTTCAAGAACTCTTACAGAAACTTTCTATTAATAGACAATTACCATTGGTAGAGTATATTTCTAAAAGACAATCTACAAGACCTAAGCTGGTAGAATTTAGCTAATGGCTTGATCAGAAGGCATCTGTAGCGTGTCAACTTCAAATTCCAAGAATGACAGATTTCAAATCTGACAGTTGGAAAAATATGAGACATAATAAATAGATAATCGAAAAGGTGTAACTCTTACAACCAACCATAACTAAAAACTAAATAAAAAATGTTTATGTTGTGACAATGAGCTTCATCATCTAGAAGTTTAAATCAATGACAGAAGATGAGCGATAGAATTTGGTAACGTCCAAGAGAATTTGCTTTTCTTGTTTACTACCTTATCATAGTTTAAAAACATGTAGAAAAATTTAAAATTGTGAATTTAAGAACTGTTGTAAACCTCATCACATGCTTTTACACAAGGATAATCAGAATGTTGTTCAAACTACATCATCATCACAGTCACTAAAAAATCAAACTGAAGTAAATTATCATGTTTCATTACATACAAATATTTTATTAAAAATATTACCTATAACAAGAAGTAAAGGTACAAAATCAGTTAAAACTTATGCTCTTCTAGAGGATGCATCAACAGTAACATTGATTGACCTGAATTTAGCAGATGAATTAGATCTTGATGGACCACAACAGACGTTAAGCATTCAATGGACAAACTATCAGGTGGAACAACAAGATGATTCGCGAATAGTTACATGTAATATTAGATCGTCAGATAATGGACAAAATTTTCAACTTCGACATGTAAGAACAATAAAAGGTTTGTCATTACTAACACAGACTGTAGATATAGATGAAATAAGGACTAAGAATCCTTACATTCTAAAGAAAACGTCATCACTAAAGGATGCTCAACCAAAAATATTAATTGGACAAGACAATTGACCACTTTTAATGAATAGAAAAGTGGTAACAGGTTCATGGGATTGTGCAGCACTAAGTAAAACATTATTAGGTTGGGTGGTACACGGAAATATCAGTTCGACAATGACTAATTAAAGAAAACAAAACTCAATCTGTTTGCTTTTTAACAAATGGGGAAAAGGACGAACTGGATGTTATTCATGATATGGGAGAGATTCAATGGAAAGTAGATCATTTTGGTTTGAACAGTATTAACAATTCTATGTCAAAGGAAGATAAACGAGCTAAAAATATCTTGGATAGAACAATGAAAAGAAATGGCGAAAGGTATGAAACTGGATTGTTGTGGAAAGATGAAAATATGGTTCTTCCAAAAAGCAAATCAAATGCAATGGGACGATTAAGGCCCAGTTGTACAATCGTGAGTTAACCACAGGTTCAAGTGATCTATGGTTTAACAGATGACTATGGTTTAGCGGCGCAATCGTTGTACAAATCAAGTTCAGCGCATAGTCAGCTGAACCATTGGTCATAACTGGAAAGCAATGTTGGTAGCACTAAATTCCCTAGAATTACTAGTGACAAAAATATTTTCCACTATTTTTACCCACACTTAGCTGATTCAGCTTGAAGCTTGGGCTTACTTAACCTTATGTCTCCCCGTGATTTTACTTAACCTTGTTTTACCGTTTTAATAGTCTCTATACTTATTTATTTTGTCAGTTTTAGTTTAATGTCCATTTTAGTTTGTTTATTTAAGTATAATACGTTTAAGTTTAGTGCTTAATTGTTAGGTTGTTTAGATTTTGTGTGTGTGGGGGCAACTGTTTTGTTGAAGACCTTGGTAAGTTGAATTTTAACTTGTACCGAGATAATAATTAAAAATGTCATTTTTATAACATTATAAAGAGCCTGAACAGTCGTGGAAGCCCTAAACGGAAAACAAAGGACTCCCAACTTTAATTCAAATGAGGAGAGGGCACTTGTAAACAAGTTCAAGCATATCATGGAATGCAAAAACACGGATGCGGAGGCTAACAATAAGAAAAAAACCATATGGGTGCAGTTGGCAGAAGAGTTTAATTCACAGTACGCCAATGTGCCTCGTTCAGAGGATGTACTTAAAAATAAGTATAGAAACCTTAAGAAGAGGTCCAAGCAAAAGTTTGCTGATGAAAGGTGTTATGTTCGTGGTACCGGTGGTGGCCCGAGGAAAGTAATTGAAGTGTCTGACATCGACAGTCAAATAAAAGAAATTATAGGCAAACAAATAACTGGCCTCCAAAGTGAATTCGATGATGATGGAGCGATTGTGGGTAAGCAGTAGTAAAATATAATAACAACCTTATACAAATCTTGCTTTATGTTACTTTCACAGTTGTGGTGGACAATGAAAACTCAGCTTCTGCTTCCGGCAGTACCCCCAACCTGTTAGGTGAGTTATAAAATTGTATATGTACAGCGACAAATGTTTTCACCAGTTTTGTACCACTCTTATATTTCTCAGAAAAACGTATTCAGTGGTATCATATTGGTAAAAACATTTGTCGCTGACTGTACAGTCAGCGACTAATGTTTTCATCAGTCTTGTACCACTGTAACCCGCTTTACTGAGAAATATAACACATTTCTATATTTAATTTCATCTTGTTAACAGTGTTACCAACATAACTATATAAAACAACACGAACGACGTTGTGGTACCTCTTATATTTCTCAGAAAAACGTGTTCAGTGGTATCATACTGGTGAAAACATTTGTCGCTGACTGTACATACCCAAATATCTGTAATTAATTTGTTTGATATCTGTTTGCAGATCCTGAAGAAACCGAGGGAACATTGGCCAAACCGAACGACGAATGTGCAGCGTTGGGTAAGTCAAAAATATTTTTTTGTGAAAACGGGGTATGCTGCAATTACTTTTGATTTTTTAAGGCCCCATGACACAGGTTATACTTAAACAATAAGCGTCGTTTAAAAGATTAATTCCAATGGATCAATTATTACAAGAATTGTACCCATAGCAATTAAACTTCTAATTACTTATTATTTAAGTGTAACTGGTGCAGTTGGACCTTAAAGTTGCAGTAAAGTTTGTCAGTAGCAGGCCAATTTATTATTATTCTAATTACAGAATTGCTAAATGAAGAGCCTGGGCCATCCACAAAACAACCTCAGCTATTTAAGCGGCACGCAGACTGGAGCTCTTTTACCCCAGAAAAGTTAAAACGCCCTAGGACTGAGGCACTGATCCCTAAAGTAGGTAGTGGCCGAAAAAACAAAATAATAAATAGAGTCTCTCAGTGGATCGATTCAAAAGTGGAGACCAACACCTTGCAAAAACAAATTCTACTGGAACAACACAATCTGCGTATGCAGCAGATGCGTGAGAAGCGTGCACAAGAAATAAAATTTGCTGAAGAAGAGCACGAGGTGAAAATGCAGCTGTTATGGGAGCAGTTCCATGAAAACAAATAAGTACCTATGTTGTACTATAATGTTTTTAAATTGTACCTAATTCTATTAATTGTAAACGTTTTATTATAGTTTATATTTATTTCTATTATATTTAACATTTCCTTACAAACTAATTTTATTCAATATTTTTCAAATTTCTTTTATTTAGGTATAGATTAAAATTACTACATACAAATTTATAATAGTCTGGTAAAATAATCAGTAATCAACATATGCCTCGTTGCATTATTGATATTATCGTTGTTTTGAACCTGTGGAACAACTTCTATGTTATTCATGTCTTCAATCAATGCTTCAGTTTCTTCGTCAAGCAGTGGTGGTGCAGGATCTGAATTTTCGCATGCTATATTGTGAAGTACAGCGGTTGCAATCACCACTGCTTCAACTTTCTGAATTGCTAACCGAATTCCTAGTGCTAAGATGGGAAAACGGCGTTTCCAAACTCCAAAACACCGTTCAATTGGATTCCTAGTACGAATTTGCGATTCATTGAACAAATGCTCCGCTGGTGTCGTCGGATTTCCCAGTGGAGTCATCAGATATCGTTTGATACCATAACCACCGTCTCCAACCAGCAAACTGTCGCCCATTTCTTCATGTTCAAATTTGGCTCGAACTCCTCATATTAAATATGGCGCTGTCGTAAGTAGAACCAGGCCAACGACAAACGATATTTGAAATTTTCAACGACGCATCGCAAATGCACTGCACATTCATAGAAAAATAACCTTTACGGTTACGATACAATTCAGCATCATCTCCGCCTGGTGATTGTATTTTCACATGTGTACAGTCTACAGCACCTACACACTTGGGAATCCTGGCGATTCTATAGAATCCTAAATGGACACGAATAATTTCTTCTTCGGCTTCTGGTAACTGAATATATTGCGGTCTTAGCTGGGCAATAGCTCTGGTAACTTTGTATATGACCCTGCTTGCTGTTGATTTGTGAATACCACAAAAAAATCACCAACAGGTATTAGAAGAAATCTGAATTTCGAAATATCCTCAAGAATACGTACTGAGAACAATATTTGCTGAAATTGAAAATATTATAAACTCAAGGCCTCTGAGTCACATTTCGATCGACCCAGAAGACTCGGAACCACTTACACCAAATCACTTCCTCATCGGTCCTTCTTATGCTGCTGTATTTTGTACAAAAACAGAAGAAACTAATTTGAATTTACTTTCAAAATGGAGAGCTGCACAAAAATTAACAGGCATGTTTTGGAAACGATGGCAGAAGTAATATACGCCAGTTTTAGTCAAGCGAAGCAAATGGCATGGCAAAAATAGACCAATACAACAAGAAGATGTCGTAATTATTGTGGATCCAAATGGACTAAGAAATATTTGGCCCAAAGGTAAAGTGACAAGAACGTATCCTGGGAAAGATGGGCAGATACGTGTAGCCATATTGTTATACTTGCAAACGGAGTTATACTTAGACGACACGATTATGTGTTTTAGATGTTAGATGTTTTAAAGAACAGTAATTCTTCTGTAATAAAATAATTACTCAGGGAAAGTATGTTAATATCAACTAGTTTAATATTTGAATATAAAATGTAATTAAGTAATCAAGTTGTAAAAAAAATATAAATAAAACAGAAATAAATGAATAGACATATTTTTTGGCCTTTAGAAGTCGATAAATGTTAATAATTATTCATTTAGGTGAGACAATCACAACAATGGCTCTGTACATATAGATGATGGCTGTGTAAATACAGATGTCAACACTTGGTCCTCTGGAGTTTTACCTTCTTCCAAAGATGCGGATGATTGAATTTCAATATTCTCAACTTCTGCCAAAGATTCGCGGTCAGTATTTTCAAGCTGTGCATTAATTTTTCGATCTGTTACGAAAGTCGGAGCAAAATCTTCATCGGAAAACACAAATCGGTTCAATGGCCACAAACCAATCTTTTTAAAATAATTTATGATGTTATTGGGTGTAAAAGCCAAAATAACAGGTTGTTTTGTAAGTTCGGCTATGGACCTAATTGTAACCATTTTACCCGGATTTGACAGCATCCAATCGTTATAAGAAATAGCACATCTCGCTTTGAATGGTGCGCAGATTCTTCCATGGTTGCAGTTTCTGTGTGGTATGAGGGGGAAACGACAACAACACAATACCATTCTGTCTTCAAAAGTTTATAGCTGCTAAGTAAACGTGCGAATCGTGGTTGTCAATTAATAACAAGATCTTTCTTTCAACTGTGCAGTTGCTAAGTTTTACCAAATATTTAAGAACATGAATAAATAAATCCGATGTCATCCAGGCTGATTTGTTTCCTATTGCTACATTTCCAGTAACAGCGCCATGCAGATACACTTCGGGATATCTAACTCGTGGGTAAACATATACAGGAGGTAAAGCAACATCCGCAGCATTAACAATTCGCACACATGTTACAAGCACTCCCCCTTTCTGCGGAAGCAGCTACACCTACTTGCCGTTTTCCACGAGGTGGAACGACTTTCACGGGTTTCATAACCGTGGTCACGCCAGTTTCGTTCAGGTTATAGACAATTGATCTTAGTTTAACAGAACCGAGTTTGAACTCGAATTGAAAAACCGGCACTTACATATTTATTAAAAAACTGCCCAGTCTTATACTTGTTGAAGCCTGTTCCTCTAGACAGGCTAGTACGTTCCGGTTTTCTTAATATTAAAGACTTATTTCTACGCAAGAAGCTCTTTAACCACTCAATTCCTGCTATTTTTTAGGCATTTTACGGTTAGGTAAACTGACGGCGTATTCATAAGATGAGATCCTTATTTGTCTTAAACCACTTAAACCATAGTTAATTTCGGAAGATCTTTTAATAAACGACACTAACGTGTCTTCATGATTTGTGAAAACTTGTGATACAGTGAATTTACTAGAAGAATATCCGTATTCACTTTAATTTCTGAATCGTTACAATTTGTAGCGGTATACCTTCTGTTTATACAACATGACCTTACCAAACGGACAGGCGAAGTAACCGTGCGGTTTGGTAAAGCCCCGTTTTCATAGCTGCGTGATACATACGACGTGTTACGTCGGCGTGCTACGCAGTGTACTCCTCTAGTGTTGTTAATAGCACATGTTTTCCTACAATACGTATTACGGCGAGTCCAACGTGTTCCGCCAGGGCATTACGCAGGCACTGCTGCGAGAGCAGTCAATGACGCGACGCAGTGCATGATAGACACTTGGATAGACCACTAGACCAGTTTTGATCTATGGAAGATTCGGCAGACATGCTCGCTGCAAAGAACATCCAACCACGTTTCACTTCGTCAGATGACGAAAAATTAATTGAATTTGTCGGAGGCAATCAGATACTATTTGATGAACAATCAAAGGAGTAAAAAAACAACGTGCTGAAGGAAAAGAAATGGCATTACATTGGGGATCAATTAAAGAAAACATGTAATTATATTAATATAACAATACAATTTATAATTTATTTTATGTTCTATACTTTTTGTGATACTATAAACTTCTAAATATTATAAAAGTCATAATATATGTATTCACAAAAATACTTCACAATTATATACTTATCAGATTAGTAAAGGGAATCTGGTTGTCTACATTTCATTATTGCCTATACTCTCTTGTTGCCAACTCACAGAACCTTCTCCATTATAAAAGTCTTTGAAACGATTTCGTACTTCGAATCCTTGATATGCGCTAAAACTTCGGGTTCTGTGAAGCTGCATCATATTTTCAGTGGGCAGTCGATATTCTTCATGATCTGATCGCCTTACTGGGGGATGAGCAAGTACATATTCATTTCGATGGTAGTTGTAAAGGCAACAAGAGGCTATTATCATTAAATCTAGCGTATCCGATTGTAAATTAATAGGCGTAAAATAAATTCTAAACAGGTGACAAAGAATTTCAAAGGCATTCTCAGTAACTCGACGTGCACGACATAGACGATAATTAAAAATTGCTCTACTGGAATCTTCTATTGCTTGTTTTTTTACAATATGGTTTCATCATCTAGTATCTACCCTGAATACCTAGTCCCCCACAATTACATGAGGCAATACAATATTTGAATATGGCAAAGCTTTTCGCTCAGGAATACCAAATTTGCCAGAATTAATTTGCTTTCCTATCGAAGACTTTGAAAATATACCAGAATCGTCTTCTTTCCCATAAGATCCTACATCAATTGCTATAAATTTGTAATTCGCGTCAACAATAGCTAAAAGCACAATTGAAAAATATGATTTATAGTTAAAAAATAAAGAGCCACTGTTGTCTGGAGCCACTATCCGAACATTGGCAATAATTTATTACACATAGCTTTTAAAACCTGTGGTACCAATATACTGATGTACGAATGTGAAATTCGGTGTGAAAAAGCCAAAGATCTGTAAGATTCTCCAGTCGCAAGGAATCTAGAAATAATTATGAATTATTAATATTAAATAAAATTATTATTTGGGTATTTTAAAATCGTAATCTCAGCTTGTTTGCTTGTAGGTGAACAATGCAAAATTAGATGGCGCAGTATTCGAGATCACTATCGAAAAATGAAAAAAAGACAAGCTTCCAACTGGATCAGCCGCTAAACAGAGAAGACAATCATATTGGGATCGCCTCGAATTTTTAGATACAATGGAAAATGAAAGAGAGTTAGTATTAGGAATGTATTATTTACATAAGTTTTCATGTACTACAATACACCCTCATATTTTGTATTGTTTTCTTTTTTCTTCCACAGGAGTGAAACAAATTTGGAAGATAGTGAATATTGATTAGATACTGAGAATGACTTGAATCTTATTGAAGATGAAGAGTCAAATGACGAACAGGACAATACTGAACCTTACACTAGCGGCCAAGAAAAGGCCTTTACTACTAAAATTGTTCCTGTTTCCACTTTAAATACTAATCGAGCAACCACCTCGAAATCTAATAACGCCCCTGCAACTATACCTCGGATAAAGAAAATGATGCATGATGCAAATGATAAACTTGTAACTTTTTTAGAGAGCCAAAGCAAAGATCGGCTATTAGTATATTCCGTAAATCAACAATTTTAACCGAAAGTTCGGTTATGCGTTCCGTAAATAACCTGTTCCTGAAACTTGGCTTGAAACTTGAAAGTGGTAACTCGCGGTCATTACCAAACTAACCGTAGAAGAAACGTTGCGAATTGTGGTGGTTGTGGTAAGAAAGCGCACAAACATAAAATTTCAACCTCAAGTATCTATTGCAAAAATTGCGGGTTGCAAATAAAGTAAAAAAAAATTAATTATTTGGAGGTAATTATTTTATAGAACTGTATATACAGGGTAGCTATTAAAGATTGGACCAAAGTCGTAGCGTTCAAACGCTTTGAGATATTAATTTGAATTTTGGAACACTTCAATACGACATTACTTCGCATATTTTACAGTATAGAAAAAATTTTTTTGACTCATACTTTCGGAGCCCGGTCGCCATCTTGAATTTTCTTAAATGGTAATATGGGTAACGCAATACATCATTAGAAAGCTTAATGTTTTCTCTTTCTAACTGTGGTAAATTATTATGGGGTTACATAAGAAAATAATGGAGAAAAATTAGAAAATAATTTGCCGTACGCTCAGGTGGCTATTTATTGTATGCTTTAATTATAGGTGGCTTTGCTTTAACAGAAAATTAAACAAAAAACAATCAATAATTGTTTAGCAGATGACAGTAGGTACATTGTCATACTTTTCGTAGAAATTTAACAATCTGATTTTAGTTAAACATGGACTGGTTGACAGAAACTGATTAGGTATGGTGACACAAAACAGTTTTAACATCTTCGTGAATATAGGAGTTTTTTGATTCCATACTTTTAACAATCACAATATGGTATTTGTTTTTCAACTTTTAGAATTGTTTGTTTAATTTTAGTAGGTACCTTGTTTCTTCATTGTTTGTTTATTTTGTTTTTTGTTTAATTTTGACGTTGTGTTAATGCAAAGCTACCTAGATTTGAAGCATACAATAAATAGCCGTCTGAGCATACGGCAAATTGTTTTCTAATTTTTTTGCAATATTTTATTATGTAACCCCATATTAATTTACCATGGTTAGAAAGAAAAAGAATCAAGCTTTGTAATGATGTATTGCATTACCCCTATTACCATTTAAGAAAATTCAAGATGGCGACCGGGTTCCGAAAGTATGAGTCAAAGAAAATTTTTTAATACTGTAAAATATGCGAAGTGATGTCGTATTGAAGTGTTCCAAATTTCAAATTAAAATCTCAAAGCGTTTGGGCGCTACGGCTTTGGTCCAATCTTTAATAGCTACCCTGTAGATTTAAAAATTATTTAAACTTTGTTATATTTAGGGAGGATTAATAACATGTGACCACTGTAGCACGACATTGGGTACCTTATCTGATTATCTGTCATCCGACCAACACGCGTGCTTTTCCAACTATGAAAGCATTTTAATCGATGAGTCGACAGGAATTGCACGTGGTGACAACAAAAAAGCTAATGTAAAAGCAGTAGATGCAGATAAAGGCGAGAAAGAACTAGAACCATGTGGAGAATTGTCAAGAAACGGGAAGGTATTTAATCAAAAACATTCTTTAATAATTAATAATTCCCTAATAGCAAAAATGTAATGCATTTACAGGTGGAAAATGGAATCATACAGATGTTTTGGCACTTATTGCGGTGTATGATGTTAATAAACATAAATTTACATCACCGCAATATAACAATTTCCAAGGTATGGTTGCAAATCAGCAAGCAGCTGGAAATCGAACATACTATTCAAAAGAGTGGAACAAAATATGATGAAAAGTGGAGGAATCTGAAAAAAAGCTATGAAAAGATAGTGAAGCACAATGGCACCACAGGAAACGATAGAAAGACATGGATCTATTTTGATGTAAGTAAATAATTGTATAGGTACCACAATATTTACGACTCCGCAATTAATACAGGCTTTACACGAGATATTATTTAGAAACCCCACTATTCACCCTATTGCGGCAATTTCAAGTTCTGGACAGTCGACCAGTCGTGCTGCTACTGCTACTCCCATGCTATCCCCAGTGGCTTGTTGTTCAAAATCCCGTAGTCCTAACCTTGGTATTTATTAATTTACTTTTGATTGTCGATGTGCAATTAATGTAATAAATTTAAATCTTGTTTTTCAGAAACGCCATCAAGAAAAAGGAAAATGATGGAAGAAAAAGGAGCAGCGAAAGAGCGACTACACCAGGAGCGGATGGCTGAAAAAGAGAAAATGTTCTCATGGTTTCAAAACGAATTGGAGAATTTGAAGAAATAGGACAAATATGTTGTTGAAATTGTATATTCGATAGCTCTTGGTGTCTGATTCAGCAGAAACCTAGTTTTTGTTTCTGAATTAGGCGTTAGGCGTAGGCGTTAATTCTATACGAAGCTCCTGGAAGTTGCTGTAAATAGCACGGCTCACTTTGATCTTTTAAGGAAAGACACTGAAACCTTTTAGATATTTATTGTTTATTGAAAGTAATGGAACGATTTTTAATTAACACAATTCACATTATAAAACATAATAACTTGTTTATCGAAGATGAAGCGTCATGGTGGTATAAATAAAAATAATTTTGAACTTGAATGCAATCATACTTTTCTCTACTGCGCTACATGTGAATTACTAGTTTTTTTTTGTAAAAACCACTTCTAGCTACATGTTCGCAACTCGAGAGCTTGAGAGAGACTCCTCGAACAGATTTTGACACGCACTTCAGGTGACCTTCATACAAAAATGAGGATATATTGAAAGTAAAATGTTATGACATATGCAACACCTCATAGAAAGGCAAAATAATATAAAAAGACCATTAAATTTCACAACATATGTTTTTATAATTAATTTAATAAACAATTACATGTAAATAAGCCCTTGCTGTTTTATTCTCGTTTATAATACCATAAGAGATATAATTTTGCCGATAAAATTTGAAGATTGCTACGAGCGTTGGTTGCTTGGTAATTCTGTGAAATGCATTGAAACAAAACCACTCGCCTGGGCGGCTCGTGGTTTTGATACAATGCATTTCACAGAATTGCCAAGCAACCAACGCGAGTATATCAATCTGCAAATTTTATTAGGAAAAATTATATCTCGAATGGTATTCGGCAAGACTATTTCACGAATAAGTAAATAAAGTAAAGGCAAAATTTATTAAACAAATTTACAAAACGCAAGTCTTTTAAATTAATATAATTAAGGGTTATTATTAGTGTTATTATTGACAATATGAAATGTATAATTTTGGTAAACAACTGTTGGTCCTTTTTCATCTTACGTAATTTTGCTAGTAGATGCCATGTTTTCAGTAATATTTGACGTTATACCAGTTGCACTTGCACCTCTCAGACTGTTGACAAGATTCAAATGGTGCTCTGAATCCAACTGAAGGTAAGGTTTAATGGATTGACTATTTGAGTGCCCAGTTAGTTTGATTAGTTGTTGTTCTCCGATGCCCATTTTTGCTAATGCAGAGACAGCAGAAGATCGATAACAATGATTGCTTATTTTGAACTTTTTAGTATCCAACCCGATTTTTTCTGCTGATATTTTGGTCCATTTCGAAATGCTGTTTATCCCTAATGGCATATTCTTAAACCAATTACCATTTCTCCAATTGGGATTTACTGTCAAAAACAAACGATCTGTAGTTACAATTTCAGCACGTTTTTCCATGATTTTCTTGAAAAGTCGTAAAGGACAGAAATTTTGCTCCTGCAAATTTTCAATCAACCATTTGCTACTAGTTAGGTTCTTGTGCTGTCTTTGAAAATATTGGGTTATATTCAAGTCGTTTCGTTGAATTTCCTTCACTGTTAAGTTTCTTCATGAAAATATTGCACTTTACAATTTGCAACCTCGTTACCTCTCCAAGCTAACTCGAAGGAACAAATATGGAAAAATTTTCTTTGCAAACCTTCTGGCGTGTTTCCGTCCCAAGCATCAGCCATTTCTTTGATTTTTTTAAAAGGTAAGGATTGAGCAGCTTGTTTTCTTTTGCTTAGATTCTCCTGTAGTTTTCTCCGTTTTGTATCACGAGCGTCTCGTGCTGCTTTAAAAGTAATGTGCGAGAACGGATCCAAAACTATATTGAAATCTTTCAAATATCGTTCTTGTATAATTTTTGCGGTCGTGTTCCAGATAGTTTTGACACATGCTTCCTTATAATCGTCTCCATCTCTTTTTTTCATATTATACGCCCAATCTTCTAAGATATTTGCAATTTCTTCTGCGGTTGTTCCAGTAGCCAGTTCGTACTGTCTGATTTCATAAAACGTCATAAATTGTTGCCAAATACTTGCGTGGGATTTTTGTGTGTTTATGGACACACTCTTCTTAACGCTTTGCTTTATTTCTTCTAAAGAATACGCATCAAATCGGTTCTCGGCCAGTATTCAACAAAAGTAGTTGAACATATTATGGTATTAGTAAATACTAATTATTTATAAAAACATTAATTACCTTTCGGAAATTCTTCATCACTACTGCTACTGCTTTTACTTTCGCCAGATGTTAAAAATAATTCAGTAAACATTTCTGTATACAGTCTACAGTTATTCAAATTCATGTTTGTTTGTTTGTTGTATAAGTAAAAATCACACAAAAATCATAACAGAATATTAAAAAAATAAGATTAGGTTGTCAATATGTTTTAAACTAACACCTGGTGGTGACCGTAGCGTTCCATAAATAATCTGAAACTTTCAGTAACCATGTTTAACCATAATCACACCATTGGTTGTTGAATGGCGATTTACGGAACATTCTATAATTATCGTAAGCAATTGGAGGCACGTTTAAATGAAGTGGTAGAAGATGAGACAGACTTGTTTTTTCAAATAATGGCTGCAACTGTAAAAAAGTTTCCGATACACTCAAGGACGAAACTAAAAATGAAAATTTCGCAGATGATTTTAACCGAAGAAATTCGACTCAGCGAGCCCCCGACCACCCCTTTGACAACTTTCAATTACAGTTGTCCACAACCATCCCAAAGTCGACCCCCATCTGCTTTCATGTCGACGTATTCCTCCGAAAGTAGGTCGGATGATACAATTTCAGATCCTACGTCTCTACCGGACTCTCTAGTATTTCTCTCTGCTAATAATTTAGCCCCGTTTTCCTAGCTGCGAGATGACACTACGTATTTTACGGCTATTGAATGATTTATAAAATGTGCTGATCAATAAATCCTTATTAATAAATTTCTGCTTTCCTTATTTTGTTTTAAAGGAGTATTTATGATTTATTTTTCAGCTGCAGATATGGGGCGCTGCACTCTATAACTCGGAGATGTCGTTAGATCCTCCTTTAGTAAATCCAAAATGAAAATAAATTGATTTTTCGGGAAACGAAAATATTCCCTGAATTTAAATTCAGTGTCAGCCAAGTGATTACTGATCAACAGTTTTAAGCAACCTTCTGACTTCCATGTTTGGAAAAGTTCGTTTTCACCGTGTCTTTTCTATTGCGACGAAAAAACGAGTAGTAGTAACTCTTCATCTTCCTCCTCCTGCAGATTCATCATGAAATCCACTAACATTTTCATTTTCTCCTTTTAAATGAAGCCATTATGGGAATATGTGTGTCCTATGAACTTCTTTGCACCCAACTGATTTAAAAAGTGGAGGTGCAAACCTCCCCTGGTCTTTCCCATACTAAAAATAAACGTTTCGTTTTTGGTATTCAACAGTATAGTTCGCGAGGCAGACCCTGATAAGCATTTGAATACCTAGCGAGAAAAACGAGACTAATATACGGATTCGATATGAACAGAAGAAAGACACGCATCCTATGCACCTATTAATCTGCAGGTAGCGGCTAGAAATTACAGCTGGCGAAGTCAGACGATCGCTACCGACCGACGACGATCAGAATTCAACATAATATTCAAAATTCACGAATTTCTCATCAACCGTACATTTTAGCTATATGAACACCTTGCACTATGTGATAGACAATTAAATTTTGCATTCAATTATATAATAATATATAGGGTGTTTCATTTAAAATAGCAAAGTTGCTTATTGTACTGTGGAAATCAAACGCCCTGTATACGTGATATACATTTAAGAAAATGCAGAATTATATACTGAATAACTTCTATATTTAAACTTCTTTCATATTTTGACTAATAAAGGCGCTATAGGAGCATCAATTTCAAAAACACATCAAAAAAACAAAAATGTAGCTAATACCAAGCTGCATAAGTATAGAAAATTTAAACAAAATCCTTAGACCAGTTTTTTTGTAATAATTTTTCAAAAATTTCAAAATTTTTGCAAGAGCGCCGTTGCGACCGTTTTTGGATTTAGTAAATAATTTTTTTCATGGTGTAGTACCGCCAAAGGGCTTTCAAACAAGTTGTTGCGAAACCTGATCAGATAACTGGTGTTTGAGTTATGGGGCGCTAAAGTCGAAATTTTGAAAAATTCATAGCGGCCGCCATTTTTAAGTTAGAGAGTCCGGCAAAAAACTGTTTCCCTTGAATTATGGTGTTTTAAATAACCTCACTTTTATTAGTTGCTGGGTTATGTTTATGACTAATAAGTCTTAATTTTTTGCCGAAGAAGAGAAAAGCTAAATAAGTAAAAGGAAATAATATTTGATATCTCTGTACTAAAAATACATGGTTTGTAAAAAAATCTGCGAACACCTCCCAATGTTCATTGGTCACTTTGAATAAAGCCCTAAAAATAACTTCATGTAGTTATTTATAATCATTTACCTATGCTGGTTTTGGTATGCTCATACATTATCAAGTTGCAAATAAACATTTTTTTTAAATTCAAGTAAAAATGTGGTGAAAACGTGGTGGTTACCTGCCTCAAATTTTAATCCGGATTTACCTTAAGTTACCTTAGTTGTAGGGTTTAAGTACTATATTTAAAATTCGTGCCGAAATGTTGAGTAAGATAGAGAAACAACGTGTTTTAAAAAGAGAGGTGTATGTCGACTTAACCCACTCGGTACTTTCGAGGCTACCGTCTGAAATTGTCAAACGCACTCTATAGCGACTCGACACGATACCACTTTAGAATCGCATGTAGACGAAAACATGGCGTACTCGAGTCGAGTCGAGTAATCAGAATCCCAGTGCTGGTGTCGCTTCTTGCTGCATGTAACAGCTTCCCGATTCCTGTGTATCTTGAACTGATATGCCTAAATCAGAGTTACCGTTGGTGGTTGCTTCGATAGTCGTTTACTATAAATAAAGAAATACTCAAATTAATTATACATATTAACAAATAAATTAACAAAATTACTGACCGTTTTTCTGGTGACGTATATCCAAATCTTTTTTTTGAATTGAATTCAAAAATGGTTGGGCCATTGGTTCGTTCACCATCTTTAGAATGGTAACTGCACACGAATGAATATATCGTTGGTTCTCAATCTTTCCTTCTACAAAACCAGAATTATTTTATTAAATAAAATACCAACATGTCATTTTCAGTTAAAACTATATCCCGAGTCGTTTGTGCCTAATACAATAATTTAATTTAACCGTGAAAGTTTTTACCTTGTTACAAATTTTAGAAATGAGCCATTTTTCTCACTTTTACGTAACTTGGTGTTTGCAGGAAAAGTTAAAAACCTACAAGTTTTTCCTTTGAAACAAAACACAGCACCATTCTTTTGTCTGAAATTAAAACATTTATTTAAATAATATACACCTGTAGTACAACCACAGAAAATGTACTACAGTTAAACAACTTGGGTAAACAAGAGGTAAACAATGTGTAAACAATGTGTAAACATAACCTTACCTCACTTTAAAATGTTTTTGCATAATAGGTATACACTAATAATTACACTGCACTAGAAAACTACACTATTTAATGTCCCTTATTTGCAATAATTAAAAGTGTAACCCTTATTTCACTAATAAAAACACGATAAACACACAATAAAAATACTCTTATGGTAAATACCATGCGATAAGGGAATGTTTGGAAAGGTTCCAACTGGTTACACCTTTTCTGACGTCACTACTGACGCTGTCTATTATTCTAACAAATCAGAAGTGCGATTTAGCACGTGCAATTTAGTTTCAAGTAAAAGTGCCACGTTAACAGGCCCGGAAAAATAATAATAGTTTTTAAAACAAAATAAACAATTGGTTATAATTTAATTTCAGGGTGTTAATAATGCCGAAACCAAAACAATGGAGACGGGCTAACTCAAGTAGTTCAAGTAGTAGTTCTTGCGGCATATGTAGCTCCAGTTCTAGTGATAACCGACGCGCTAATAAATTGCGAAGGAAAGTGAAAAGATTAAAAAAACAATTAAGTGAAAAATCACGCGAGTATGATGGGAAAATTGACAATTTTTAGTGGAAGTATGGCAGACAAAAATGACCCAAGGGAACGAAATAAACCTTTCAAATGTTATTCATGCGGTCGCGATGGACACGAACTGTCCGAGTGCTACCAATTCGTTTCAGAAAAGGTTTGTACATTCTGAAAATTAAAGAGACACACCGAAATGATTCTTATAAAAAGAAAAGAAGTTTTGAACTTGGTAAAAAAATTAATAAATTAATCTGCACCACTGATAAAATCGGTAACGATAAATATTATAGATCAGCAATAATAAAGGGACAAAAGGTGTCTGCTTATATTGATTTCGTTACTAAGGATGAATACTGAGTGGTGTTGGAAAAATAATCAGCAAGAAGCATTCGAAACCCTAAAAACTGAATGGTGGCGGTTCCCACTTTAGCCATATTTAATAATAAGGCTGAAACACAAGTGCATTCCGACGGTGCATTCCGACGCCTGTAAACCGGAATAAGTGCAGCTCTTATGCAATTAGAAAGTGACAATAACTGGAAATCAGTTGCATATATGAGTAGACAAACTACGGAAACAGACAGCCGATATCACAGTTACGAGCTCGAAACTCTTGCTGTTTTTTTTGGAAGCAGTAAAACGTTTCCATAATTATCTCTATGGGCAAAATTTTAAAATAATAACAGACTGCAATGCACTAAGGCTAACATGGTTGAAACGCGACTTGACACAGCGAATAGATAGGTGGTGGCTAACCCTTCAAGAACTTAAAGAAATTTGTAAGAAAGTTTGTAAAAAATTGTATATCCTGTGTTGTAGCAAAAATACCAACGGGAAAACGGGAAGGCAAGTTGCACCCCATTGAAAAGATTGCAGAACCTTTCCATTCACTACATGTGGACCACGTGGGGGTATTTTGTAAAACTCCCTTGGGAAACACCTATATTTTAGCCATTATCGACGGGTTCACAAAGTTCGTGTGGATAGAAGACGTGGCAAGTGTAAAAAGTACTCCAGTATGCCAGAAATTGGAACAATTATTCAACCTTGTACATGCCCCTACTAGAATAATAAGTGTTCGCGGAAAGGCATGTAGTTGCAAAGAATTCAACGAGTTCTGTGAAAAGCACAAAATAAAACACACTCAGAATGCAGTTGCTTCCCCTAGAAGTAACGGGCAAGTCGAACCCTTGAAGAGAACAATTTTGGAGTCATTAACTGCAAATGTTGGAGGAAAACATGATGAGTGGGATGAAAAACTATTAGAAGTACAGAAAGGTATAAACGTTACCAAGAATGCTAGAGCTGGTCTCGCCCCCAGTGACCTTCTCTATGGATGAAGACCCAAGGTGGAGAATGAAGTAAGACTAACTAAAACGATATCTAGAAATCTTCAACAGCTTCGGCAAAACGCAAAGTTGAGATGTGATGAGTATGCCCGAAAGATGAAGGTGC
This sequence comes from Hemicrepidius hirtus, assembly GCA_963082805.1. Classification (NCBI taxonomy): domain Eukaryota; kingdom Metazoa; phylum Arthropoda; class Insecta; order Coleoptera; family Elateridae; genus Hemicrepidius; species Hemicrepidius hirtus. The sequence goes on along the minus strand of OY720161.1, from coordinate 28,609,623 downwards.
AATATGATCGCCGACATAAGGTAGTGCATCAGTATAAAGATGGTGATGTGTTAGTCGAAAGAACCCTGCTAGTAAAAGGTCTCACCAGTGGAAAACTTGTTCCAAAATATATTGGGCCAGTGAAAATAGTTGGGGTTATGGTAAATGATCCTTACCGTGTGGAATCATTTACAGAAGACAAAAGAAGATTCCGACAAAACGAACATTGGAAAATACCAGTGACAAAAGAGGAAAGCATATAAATAAACTGACATCCCAATCGATTCTTGACAATATAAGAAGCCATATTGAAACTACGGAAACAGACAGCCGATATCACAGTTACGAGCTCGAAACTCTTGCTGTTTTCGAAGCAGTAAAACGTTTCCATAATTATCTCTATGGGCAAAATTTTAAAATAATAACAGACTGCAATGCACTAAGGCTAACATGGTTGAAACGCGACTTGACACAGCGAATAGATAGGTGGTGGCTAACCCTTCAAGAACTTAAAGAAATTTGTAAGAAAGTTTGTAAAAAATTGTATATCCTGTGTTGTAGCAAAAATACCAACGGGAAAACGGGAAGGCAGGTTGCACCCCATTGAAAAGATTGCAGAACCTTTCCATTCACTACATGTGGACCACGTGGGGGTATTTTGTAAAACTCCCTTGGGAAACACCTATATTTTAGCCATTATCGACGGGTTCACAAAGTTCGTGTGGATAGAAGACGTGGCAAGTGTAAAAAGTACTCCAGTATGCCAGAAATTGGAACAATTATTCAACCTTGTACATGCCCCTACTAGAATAATAAGTGTTCGCGGAAAGGCATGTAGTTGCAAAGAATTCAACGAGTTCTGTGAAAAGCACAAAATAAAACACACTCAGAATGCAGTTGCTTCCCCTAGAAGTAACGGGCAAGTCGAACCCTTGAAGAGAACAATTTTGGAGTCATTAACTGCAAATGTTGGAGGAAAACATGATGAGTGGGATGAAAAACTATTAGAAGTACAGAAAGGTATAAACGTTATCAAGAATGCTAGAGCTGGTCTCGCCCCCAGTGACCTCCTCTATGGATGAAGACCCAAGGTGGAGAATGAAGTAAGACTAACTAAAACGATATCTAGAAATCTTCAACAGCTTCGGCAAAACGCAAAGTTGAGATGTGATGAGTATGCCCGAAAGATGAAGGTGCAATATGATCGCCGACATAAGGTAGTGCATCAGTATAAAGATGGTGATGTGTTAGTCGAAAGAACCCTGCTAGTAAAAGGTCTCACCAGTGGAAAACTTGTTCCAAAATATATTGGGCCAGTGAAAATAGTTGGGGTTATGGTAAATGATCCTTACCGTGTGGAATCATTTACAGAAGACAAAAGAAGATTCCGACAAAACGAACATTGGAAAATACCAGTGACAAAAGAGGAAAGCATATAAATAAACTGACATCCCAATCGATTCTTGACAATATAAGAAGCCATATTGAAAGTTTTCCGTCTGTACTATCTCACTATTGTAGGTCAAGAACACAACGTCAGTACCCTAGCTCAAACTTGAATATTACTATCATGTATAAATTATATTGCGACCTATGTCAGGACAGAGAAGAAGAAAGTGCAAAGGCAGCAATTTATAGGAATGTCTTCAATGCAAATTATAATTTAGAATTTCACCGGTCAAGAAAAAACCAATGTCGTGTATGCATGAATTTTGCAAATGCTGAAAATGCATTACAGAAGTCTCTGGGAGCGGATTATAAACGACACTTTGCAGCTAAAGATCTAGCAAGGGCAGAAAAGAGAAACGATAAAGCGAAAGCTGCAGAGTCTAACGCAGAATACATTAGCGGCAATTTTGACGTGCAGCAAGGGCTGCTTGTTCCGTCAGACCCTACAAACAATGGATTTTTCTACAAACGTAGGTTTGTTACCTATAATTTTACTATTTACAATGTAATTAGTAAACAAGGAGACTGTTTCATGTGGCATGGAACTCAAGACAATAGAGGGAGTTGTGATTTTGGCAGTTGTGTTCAAAAAATATTTAAAATCTTTATCGATTACTACAAAATAGGTAAGCTTTTTCAGCGATCGATGTGTAGGTCAAAACCTCAACAAATTCGTGACCGCTATATATTAATGATAGCAATACAAGAAATTAATAATATTGAAACTATACATTTAAAGTTTTTGGTAAGTGGACATAGTGAAATGGAGTGCGACGACTCTATGCACTCAGCCATTGGCAGGGAATTTAAACGAGTTGGAAAGGCTTTACGGGCTGGCGATTGAGAAACTATAGCTAGGAATGCACGGCGGAAGGGTGATAAGCTTTATGTAGTTCACCAGTTAAAGCTAAATGAAATCAATCACTAAAAACAGTACGCCAAAGACAAGATGTGCTTCAGAAAAAAAGATGAATACGGAGAAGAGGTAAACTGGTACAAAATGTGTTGGTTACAATTTAGAAAAGATAAGCCTCTTATTATGGAAATTAAAGAAACTTTTGATGCTGAAGAATTTAGATCTCTCAATGTTAACAAAAAAATCATCGTCATTCACAACCGGCATCTCGTTTGCAAGCGGTAACGTATAAGATACTGTCTCAGGTAGCGAGGGTGAAGATTGAAGAATCTTAGAATGTTAAAATTGTTGTAGAAATGTTAGAATTTTTATTTAAGTTCCATTTAACTATTTGTTGTGATTTGATTTTTATTATGTTTGTTTATGAACTCGATATCACTTGAAAAAACAGCTTATTTTTTTTTCAACATCATTTTTCATGATATATTTATTTAAAATGTTAATTTCCATCCTAGTACATAATAAAAAAATTAAATAAGACAATATCATTTTGATCTTGACTTTTAATTACTCCATGAATGTTCAATCGCATTTTTCTCCAAATTAGTAAATTCAAGTTACCTAGTTGTAGTATTGAGCCCACGATATTGTGTTCAGTTTTTTAGTTTAACTTAATAATTGTTTATTTAATTTAAAGCAATTTAACTGATACATAAAAATACATACGAACGTGATGAACGTAAGATAAAGATATTGTTCTGCGCACATTCTGCTCTTTATATCGCAGACGCACATAAAGACAAATTGCAGCACCAAATACAAAATTAATATCCAGTATTTCAACACCCTTCCTCAATTTGCATTCCTTAGAAAAAAACAAATGTAATATAAATATATAAATCATACCACTATTTCACTATAACATATAAACCTAGTTTTGAACGTAAAACTTAAATTGATTCCCAGGTAATCCCTTCGTTAGGATATTTGCTTTTTGTTCTTAAGATGAAATGTATTTTACATCTACAATTCCTGATTGATACAAGTCCTTGATAAAATTGTACTTAATATCAACATGCTTTAGACGTTTGGGTTCCCATTTAGTTAATAAAGGTATGCACGATTGATTATCCTCATGAATCATTATTGGTAATTCAGGAATAATGTCCATTTCTACTAATACATTTTTCATCCAAATCAATCCGGTAGCTGCAGTTGCTAACGCTTTATGCGAAAAATCCATTTACAATCAATAGCTCGCTTAGCTGCTGGTAAATCAGTCAAAATCCAGGGTTGTTATTTTCCAGGGTCTTGATTTCTTCGTTTACTGCCTCTTGCCATTGCTGCTCATACAGTCTAGACTGCATGGTAAATCTTCTAAGTAACATTCAGCACCGAGTTCTAAACATGTTGTATCGTAGTCTTTCAACCAAACGGGTGGCTTCCTAGTTCGAGACTGTTGCACAACTTCATCTGAATCCTCCGGAGTGGTCGTGTTATCATTTTCAGATGTTTCCTCCGCTTGGACCTCGACATCTGTTACAATTTCTTCCAAGGGCTTAATCGGAAACATATCACCGTTGTCTTCATCAGTGGCTCATGATCGAATTTGCTTTCGTTGAAAACTACATCATGACCAATCACTATCTTCTTTGCATTTGGATGCTACAATCTGAATCCATTGGGAGCATAACCTACAAAATACAATTTTTTACATATCGAATCAAATTTATTCCTGAACGATTTTAGTATGTGGAGATATGCTACACATCCCAACACTTTTAATTTCGATATGTCAGACTTTATTTTGTACCAAGCCTTTGCAGATGTTTCTATTACGAAGTGAGCTGTGGCCATTGCTTCATACTCCCGAAAAAATAACCAAACACTTCTGTCTTATTTGTCAAAATATAGGTCACTGTAAAATGCGTCTAGCCATCAATAACAGTAAGGAAATATTTTTCACCATTCCATAAACACTGTTCAACTGGTCCACACAGGTTCGAATGTATCAGCTGTAGGGGTTTTGTTGTGGGCCGTCGTTGAATTTTATATGACAGTCTTGTTTGCTTACCTTCAATACAGTTAACACAAACATTGCTGTCGATATATAATACCGGTCAGCATTTCCGATCGCCTAATTTTTATTAAAGTTTATTAAAGTTATTATTCGACAAGTGTCCTAAACACTTGTGCTACCTATTGGCATTACTTTCTTCCGTTAGTGTCGCATTTACCCAAAACGTTTCTTTCACATTCTAGCTCAATTTTATACAGTTTACTGTCCAATTTCCCAACTAAGATAATATCTTTTCCGTTGTAAACGTTCACAATGTTATTTTTAAATTCAACCTGTAAACCGCACTGTGACATTTTCCTCACAGACAGTAATGACGTTTTCGATTCACCGTTCTCGACTCACTTTCAGAGTGCTCGAAAATAATGCAGTTACGTCACTGCTCATTCGCCGGTTGCTCTATTACTACCCCTTTATAGTGTGTGACGAGACACAACCAAACACGATCGCCAGCGGAACACAGCCAAAGTGAGGTTAAACCGTGTACACGCTTCATTCGTTTTCGCGCTCGAACGTGCTTGTTTTATATTTTCAAATTTATTTATATTTTTATTATTGTTATTGTCTGCAATTATGCAAGATAGTGTGGACGGTGAGAACACCGAAGAGATATGTGTTCTGGACGTCATCGACGATGCCGGATGGTGTCACGTTATGGTCAAAGGTAAATTTTCCCAATTTGCACGTGAATAATTATAATTAATAACATTTTTTATTATTTGCATAGGAGAGAAAAGTGTTATGCAGCTGGATACAAGCGCGTTAAAAAATTGTGGGTTTTCCCTTCCGGCACAGAAGCCGGTTCCTAATAAAAATGAACAGGTACTAGAATGGGGTCCAACTGACACAAGAATGCTCTTGGACCTGTACAGCAATTATTTGAAGGATGTGGGGCCGATGAAGAGACTTAAAAATAAAAAGACTATGTGGGCAGCAATATCAACTGCCATTTTAAATAATTGGCACCTGTTACCTGTTGAAGTTTTATGGGATGTGGGGAGGTCTCAAAGCAAACTAAAACCAGTAAGGACCTAATTGAAATTTATTACCGACACTTGTATTTACGTCCATTTTGTTTGGCAGACAGCAAATACTGAAGATGCCGGCGAACCACCAGAAAAGAAGGCAAAAGTAGTGCCATTATCCGTGGTGTTGTATAAAATTCACAAAGAGAAGGAAAAGAATAAGGATACACGCCACAAAGAAAAGTTAGACTTGATAAGACAACTATTGGGCAAACCAGAATAATAAATATTTTGCATTTTCTAATTTTAACATTTTTTTATAATAAATAAATAGTATTATCTAAATAGTATTATCTGAAACTTTATTGTCGATAGTGTAAAATACAGATCAAATCAACAGCTTCTTTGATAATTGTAAATTACAAAATTTGTTTATTGCCTGCTTAAAAATTCGCATATTTGATTTCTTTTCTCTTCTCCTAAACTTTTAGAAACTGTTCTGTTTGGAATTCCAGCTTCATTGTTATTATGTGGTACTACATCATTTTCAATTTCTTCCAATATATCATTTTCGATTCAAATATTATGCAAAACACAGCATGCAATTATAAATTGCGATGTTCGGTCAACAGAAAGAAAATCGGTACGAAGCAACTGTCGAAACCTTCCTTTTAACAAGCCAAATGCGTTCTCGATCTTCATTCTTGTTGCACAAAATTTTAAATTAAAAAGTCTTTGATTTTGTATTAATTGTCCATAGTCTCTATATGGTGTTAACAAATGTTCCATTATGGGATCGCCCAAAGGGTAGTAATTATCATTCACTGTATCGTGGAGTTTGCCAGGTGTACCCGTAAAAACATCTAAACACCTTCTCTTCGCATCACAAATGCCTTGCAAAGTCAATGATGTCATGTCATATCTGTTTGCATAAGTAGATTTTATTTTATGTTTTGGCGTGCGAATATTTATGTAACTACCATCGATGCAGCCTACAACATTTGGAAAACCGGCAACCTATAAAAATGTTGAATTAAAACATGATTGGTTTAACTTATTATAAAACATGCCTGCAAAAATCCTTCAGCAACATGTTCCAGCTCATCATCTCTTCTGGGAAATCGGATAATGTGTGGGGCTAATTCCATTAGAAACCTTAAAACCCATGTTAAAATGGCATCAAAAGTGAATAGCTATACTCATATCGAACAATAAAGCAACTTCGCGCATAACGGATTTATTTCCAGCAAACCTTTATGGAAAAATGTATTATACAGTGCGCGCAGAAAGTTTGGAATAATGGAAATAATTCTTTTCCCTGCAAATTTAAAGAAAAACGGTTTGACACGTCAAATTGATTTATTTTAAAAGAAACATTTTGAGATAATTTTCATTTTTCTACCTCTTTCCGGTTTTAAGCAGTGACGTCATCGATATAGTTTTAAATAGTAACCCCGTATTGTTTTGGCAGATTTGGCTAGATAATGAAAATCTGAATTCAAAAATATCAACATTTATGGTATTCAGACTGATTGTTTCAGAGATATTAATTTTTGAATGTAATCAAATGAGTGGTTTCTACAATAAGTTTATTTTTCCAAAAAAACAAATTTTTTTGCGAAGAAATGGTAGGGTACTGATTCCTGTTAGAAAAATTGAAATCAAAATAATTGTTTCGGACCGTATTTGTCTGATTTCATCCAGAATTCTTTCTTTCTAGTCCTCAATAGTACTTAACCGATTAAAGTAGACCTTGCGATACCCCCAAAGAAAAAAGTTCAAAGGCGTCAAGTCGGGAGACCGCGCGGCCACTCAATGAATCCTCGCCTGCCTTTCATTCAAATAATCCCGTACCATTGCGCAAAATGATAAGAATCTTGATTCTCTCTGATTCAGTTAAACGTCGAGCCATTGTAAACTCAAATCTGAATTGGGGTTCAGGTGTTTTCAGGATAAGCCAACATGGGTTATAGTGAGTTCCAGTATGGATAAGAACCATGCCCACATCGTTTCCTCAAAAAAGTAGTTGGTTACTAAAATAAAATTATTTTAGAAATCACTCATTTGATTACATTCAAAAATTAATATCTCTGAAACAATCAGTCTAAATATCATAAATGTTGATATTTTTGCATTCACAATTTCATTATCTATTTACATCTGTCAAAACAATAGGGGGTTGCCATTTAAAAAAATATCGAGACGTCACTGCTAGAAAGCGGAAAGCGGTAGAAAAATGAAAATTATCTCAAAATGTTTCTTTTAAAATAAATCAATTTGACATGTCAAACCGTTTTTCTTTAAATTTGCTGGGAAAAGAATTATTTCCATTATTCCAAACTTTATGCGCGCACTGTATAAAAATATCGAGAAGATTGCTAAAGACTGCTAACTAGCAGCAATGTGTTTCTAAATGTTCAAAATAATTGTGGCTAAAGCTGTGGGACGATTTTTGCATTTCCTCCCAAGTTACAGCCACTTTTCTGAAAAATGGTTCAATATGGGCAACCTTACCCTAATTGCGGCCTACAACAGAGCACTTAACACGTTTACAGAAGCCGAATTAATTAGATTCATGGGCACAGGGAGTAAAGTCATTTTAATAGGGGACCTAAATGCCAAGCACACTAACTGGAACTGTAATAGAAATAACGCAAACGGGGTCACATTAACACCCACTGGACCAAATTTAGGCAAACACTGGACAGCCACATATAAATAGCAATCAACACAAAGCAAGAAGTAGAGGAACAAGTGAGTTTGTTGACAGCAGCCATAAGCAGAACAAAATAAAAACACACGAAAAGTATTAAAATAAACGCAGATAAAGACAACTTGCCGGAAGGTATCCTAAATACTATCAAGCTGCGCAATCAAACAAAAAAGCGATGGCAGAGAACTACGAAACCGCAGGTAAAAATTCTTATGAATCAGCTAGTGAAAAACGAAATTAGAACACACATGAACACGAAATGGACTCAAACACTGGAAGCCTTGAACCCCAACGACAATTCCCTATTGAAGATCGTGAAGGCGTTCAGAAATCAAACAACCCCATACCTAACTTAACAAACAATGGCGAAGAAGCGACTACAAACAGAAAACCGAACAGATTGCGACAGGTTTTGAAAAAGTACATCACATAGACAGGAACAACACAATAGGAGAGAATCACATCAGCGACATAGTAAACCAATTCAGACAAACGCAGCATATCACTTCTCCCGAAATGCTTGCAAAATTAATTATTTCGCCAAAAGAAGTCGCACAGTTTCTAAAAAATTACCTAACGGAAAAGCACCTGGAAGAGACAGGATAGAAAACAAAATACTGAAAAGCTTGTTGAGAAAACCAGTGGTCCAACTAACTTATACAGGGTGTTAATAAAAAAACTTTACACACTTTGGTAGGCGATAATAGAGATCAATACAAGAAAAAAATTCTAATACACCGTGGTCCAATACTCAATGGTTTTCGCGATATGGTTTTTACAAAATCTTTACATATAAAATAAACAACACATTTAGCGCACTCTAAAGATATCTTCAAAAACAAAACAGTTAGCGCACTTCTTGAAAAGTTGAATGAGAAGGAATATGCCTCAAAGAATATCTCTGCTGGTAAATTCGTCTAGCTTTACGCGAATTTAGACGAGCTTCGCCATAACATAAATGCACATCGGCGTATTCCGCTTGCTTCAATAGCAATAATTAATCCCACCGTTGACACAACATTACATCTATTGTTGCTGCGATTGATTTTTTATTGCATTCATTTAGATAACGCGACATCGCATTTAAATTTGAAGGTGTAAATAAAAATTTAAAAATTCCATATCGCGAAAACCATTGAGTATTGGACCACGGTGTTACACGCTGTTACAAAAATTGAAATCAAAGTAATTGTTCGAACTGGCCACCTTGTTCTTTACAATAGGCGATGCGATTTCGATATTCGGTGCAAACATATCTGAGTGTTTCGGACCGTATTAGTCTGATTTCATCCCGAATTCTTTCTTTCAAGTCCTCAATAGTACCTAACCGATTAAAGTAGACCTTGCAATACCCCCAAAGAAAAAAGTCCAAAGGCGTCAAGTCGGGAGACCGCGCCGGCCTATCATTCAAATAATCCCGTACCACTGCGGCAAAATGATAAGAATCTTGAATCTCTCTCTCTCTCTCTCTCTCCTTAGTAAAATTCGATAAACTATATTTATACTTACTTTTTTTGTATCACTATCTATTTTAATACATTTATTTTTCGTTCTCTTTTGCTTAGGGCTACGTGTATTATTTCATAATCACAAACAACGATTTTCCAAATTGAGTTCAAACTCTATAAACTCAACAACAAACATATTTTTAATTACTTACTTTTTTGGGATTATTCTTCAAGGTACATTGCGTATACTAACTCGTATTTTCACTTCATAGGTAACACATCCTAGGTCCAATATACAGATTTTTTTCTTGTTTACAATTTGTGATACACAAATAACGGTTTCCAAATTATGTTCAAACATCTATGACACGATCTGTCAAAGCAAATTGTCAAAACGTTGTTTGTAAGGTGTGCTACGCTTTTCGTGCGTTCGTGTACTTTAATGTGAACAAATTTATAGAAATGGAAAATAATTATTTCCTAGGCTTTAATAATCAACTACAAGGAGATAAAAATTCCGCGTCCCACAGACCAACGCGAAACATTCGCTGACGTTGCGAATATTTCGCGACGGAAATATTCGCACCAGGAACGACAGCGCATTTTTGCTATCTGTTCACACTGGGGCGTCAATGCGAACAGCGGTAGTAGTGTTTTGAAATTTAAAAAATGTATACGTCATCAGACAAAGAAGAGGCTATTGTACTACTTATCTTGGAGGCGGAAAAAAATGACAAGTTTGTATTGTTTTACTATAGCTTATAATGAAATATTATTATTATTATAGTGTTTTATTTCGACAAATTTATCATTTTTTTAAGAAAATAAAGGAAGTGGGTCCATGACATTAATTTAGAAAGACGAACAAATGGCGAATTTCATACCTTGATGCCAGAGCTTCGAAAAGATGAAAAAAGCTTTTACATTTATTTTAGGAAGACCAGCGAGTGTTTTGATGAAGTTCCAGAACTCAACACAGATGACAATCTAACACAAATTATCACGAAGCAATTTCACCAGAAGAACGACTTGCTATTGCATTAAGGTAAAGAGGGTACGTTTTTTCTTCTTTTTATTGGATTTTGTCATCAACAACAAACATATAGGTAATTAAATATTCTCCAATAATTTAAATATATTAATAAAATGTTAGTAATTACGAAATTAGATATTTTTTTCGGCATATGGGTTAAATAATGTTACAAAATTGGAAACTGAGTTTGCTTCTGAGGCAGCACTTTGAGAAATAATTTCATAGTCTGTAGATCCGCCAGGCGGTAGAAGATTCTGCTGTATCGTCCACGTGCGAGTGTAATTTTCAGATTCCATTGAAGGACACGGTGAAGGAGTACTGTTCTGACAAGAACTATTTACACTTTCAGGTCTTATGAGAGTATTGTTTTGTTGGATGATGATGACGCGAGTTCGTCCTGATGTAAAAGTTCTTGCTCCATGGTGACTTGGGCAATTTTCAGTTTTATTATGGCATATCTTCGTCCGGAGAAGCTTTTAATAGTTTAGCATGTGCTAAAAAGAGAAATCAATTGAGTCATATTCCGTTTTCTTTTTATTGTTAAAATATTTTATCATATCTTCAACAGAAGACGAAGGTCGAGACAATTTTTTTGGCTTTTGTTTCCGTTGTTGGGGGCATTAGTAGTAGTTAGTGTTGCAAGATCTGACAATTCCGATAATTCCGATTTGAAAATTATCTTCTGAGAAGAGGTAGCAGTCAATTAAAAAAAAATAATAAAATTGTGTGTGTATATATTTCGGCCAATTAATTGGCCTTCTTCAGTACATTATAAATAAAGAACATTATTGTGATTATTGGACATCTGTAATTACATTAAATAAGGGAAAGTTAGTGATGGAAAGTTTACCTCAAAAAAAATGTTTTTCTTACCTTAAATTTATATTCAGTTTAAAATATGGTGGTGGAAAAAAATGTTTATTTAATTAAAAGAATGAAACAGTTTTTTAAAAAGATAAATTTTAACGTTGACGACGTGGAAAAATTTGTAAAACTGAGAATGACAAGCAAAAATTTTTTGAAATGCGCATGTGAAAGAGATAATATACCGAGTGGGTACTTTCAAAGCCGAACATAGGGGAATTGCATTGTAACTGATCTTTATATAGATTTCCTGCTCGCCATTTAAACCCACAAGGATGGTAATGTCTTTATTATAAAACCCTCTGCTCTACTGAATACTCGTTATTATTCATATTATTTGATATTAATAACAGAAATATCGACTGATTTCAAATAATTTAATTGACAGATAAAAAAAAGTTGACAATCATATATAAAATAGCATTATTTTATAATTTTTTTTACAGAAAAAGATAACTAAGTACTAACATTTATTGGTACCATCAGATGCGCTGTATTTTTGTCGTTCTATTCATACCATTACCATCCTTGTGGGTTTAACTGGCGAGCAGGAATCTATCTAAAGGTTAGTTACAATTCAATTCCCCTATGTTCGGTTTTGAAAGTACCCAGACGGTATAATATAAATCCTTTACCAAAATTTATAAAATATTACATTATTCATATAATACAATATTTAAAAAGCAAATCAAATTAAAACTATTCTGAAAGAATATTTTAAATTAAGCAGAAAAGGGGGCGAAGAGGCTAATTAATTATTATGAAAAGTTAATTAAAAAAATTACAAACATCCATGATCCCAACCTTTTCACACCAAATGAAAAAATTATAGTAAACATTGAACAAGGCATTACTAATTTAAATGAAAATGACCAAAACAAAATTAGAACTTCAATATGCAATATTTTAACTAACCATAAAAATAATAATAAAAAAAAACCCTTCAATTACATAGACCATAAAAAAAATGCAACCCTTTTACAAAAAATTAAGAAAACTAAATATTTTTTAAAAAATAATAATGATATCATTGTTTGTAAAGCTGATAAAACTAATATTACAGTATTAATAAATAAAACTGATTACAATCAAAAAATGTTAAATCTTCTAAACGACCCTAACACCTATAGTAAAGAAAATAAAGATCCAACTAACAAAATACAAACTTTTAATAACAACACTTTAAAATTTTGGTTAAATAACAATTACATAGAGTACAATTCATATAAAAGACTAATTTCCTATAATGGTTTAGCTCCTAAAATTTACGGTTTACCCAAATTACATAAAGATAACATTCCTTTAAGACCTATCGTAGCTTCTTATATGAGCCCTGTTTATAATTTATCTAAATATCTTTCTAACATACTCTTTCAAATTACAGATAAAAATAAATACCGTGTTAAGGATTCTTGGACATTTAAAAAATTCATAGATAACATCCAACTTCATCCTAATCACGTTTTATTCTCACTTGATGTCGTATCACTTTATACTAACATACCAATAGATCTTGCCATTGAAACAATAGAATCTTACTGGAACAAAATCATACCTCTTACTAACATACCTAAACAGAAATCATCAAAGCTGTTAAATATATTTTAAATTCAAATTACTTTCAATTCAATAATCAAATATAGAAACAAAATTTCGGGGTAGCTATGGGCCAACCCCTTTCGAGTACTATAGCAGATTTAGTAATGCAATTTTTAGAAGAAAATATATTAAAAAATTTAACAAATATTACCTTTTACAAAAGATATGTCGATGACATTATAATCGGCGCTCATAAAGACAATATAAATTTCATTTTTGATACTTTCAATAATATTTACCCTAGATTACAGTTCACAATAGAAAAAGAAAATAATAATGCAATAAACTTCTTAGATTTAACACTCATTAGAAACATTAATGGTTCCATATTGTACCAATTGGTACAGAAAAACTATTAAAACCGACAGATACATAAATTATAATTCTTCTACTGTTACTAAATATAAAATAAGTTTAATTTACGGATTAGTCGACAGAGGTATCACCCTATCATCAGAACAATTTCATCATAATAATATTAATAAAATTAAAACAATGTTACTAAAAAATAATTATCCACTTCAATTTATAAACAAACACCTTTCTCATAGAATAAAAATTTTAAAAAATAGAAAAATATATACTCATAATAACAATAATACGATAGATCTTTTTCCCAATTACTTAGGTTCAGAATTTAATAACTATTAATATAACAACGATAACAATTTTATTTCCATTCCTTATATTCCTAATTTATCTATGAAAATAGAAAAAACTTTAAAAAAATATAATATTAAAACAGCTTTCAAAAATCATAATACTATAGGACAACATTTTTGCAATAATTTAAAAGATAAAATAGATATTAACTTAGAATCTTGCTTAATCTATCAAATCGACTGTAATAATTGGGATGCCAATTATATAGGACAAACTAAACAAATATTGAAAAAAAGAATTAATCAACATAAGAACTCTATTAAAACTAAAATAGTCACTCCTAATAAACCTAGTACTGCACTAGCTGACCATGCTTTTCTTAATTACCATAATTTCAACTTCAACTCACCCAAAATTTTACATAAAGAGAACAATTTACAAAAAAGACTTTTATATGAAATGATTGAAATAAAAAAAAGCCCCAAAACTATTAATTACAGAACAGATATAGAGAAACTTAACAGTGTTTACTATAAATTTTTTTAATTAACTTTTCATAATAATTAATTAGCCTCTTCGCCCCTTTTCTGCTTAATTTAAAATATTCTTTCAGAATAGTTTTAATTTGATTTGCTTTTTAAATATTGTATTATATGAATAATGTAATATTTTATTAATTTTGGTAAAGGATTTATATTATATATTATCTCTTTCACATGCGCATTTCAAAAAATTTTTGCTTGTCATTCTCAGTTTTACAAATTTTTCCACGTCGTCAACGTTAAAATTTATCTTTTTAAAAAACTGTTTCATTCTTTTAATTAAATAAACATTTTTAATTATTATTAAAAATGTTATCAAATACTTTGTGGTGTGTCAATTCCACCACCATATTTTAAACTTAATATAAATTTAAGGTAAGAGGTAAACTTTTCATCACTAACTTTCCCTTTTTTAATGTAATTACAGATGTCCAATAATCACAATAATGTTCTTTGTTTATAATGTACTGAAGAAGACCAATTAATTGGCCGAAATATATACACACACAATTTTATTATTTTTTTTTAATTGACTGCTACCTCTTCTCAGAAGATAATTTTCAAATATTAAAAAACCAGTCTACAAAAATTTTTTTTTTTGATAATTCCGATGTTGAATGTGTTGTGTTGGCCGAATACTATTAACAACTTGTGGGTGTGTATTTTGCGGTTCCGTATCTGCTGCATCTCCAACAGAATTATCTTCTGAATGTAATTGAGTATTTTCAGTTTCAAAATCGTTATCCATTCTCCGAGGTACCTGGTACCTGGTACAGAAGTACTGGTGCTATTTAAGTAAATTTTCAATTGTGCTTATGGCTATCCTTGGTCCCGATTATAAATTTATATCTGTTGACATTGGTGGATTTGGAAAAAACAGCGATGGTGGTATTTTTGAAGCCTCCAATATGGGGCAGATTTGAAACAAATTTAATGAACGTTCCTGGGCCTACAAATCTTCAAGATCAAAATGATCCCTGTCCCCATGTATTAATTGGAGATGAAGCTTTTGCTCTGAAGCCGTACCTCATGATGCCGTTTCCCTACAGACAATCTAAAACAGATATTCGGAAAGAGAAATATAATAAAAGACTCTGTAGTGCAAGAAGGGTAGTAGAAAATGCTTTTGGGATGGTAGCTCACAAATGGCGAATAGTTTATAGGCCAATAGAAACAAAAGTAACTACTACTGCTTTGATTGTAAAAACTGCTTGTAACTTGCACAACTTTTTACGCACAAACAAAATGTGATGATCAGCTCATAGAGTTTTTGGAACCTCTAGAATCTGAACTTGGAGCTTTTGCTAATTTAGAGAATGATCCAAGAAGGGTAGCAACATTGACATTTTCTATTCGAGAAAAATTTATGAATTATTTTAATACATATTAGAAATACATATGTTACAGACAAAGTCGATAATCCGGCCAATGACGTTATTGCCCGGTCATTGACAACAATGCCCAATCATGTTGGACATTATCGACAATGACCGGCCACTAACGTTAATGTCCATGTGATTTGGACAATGATGCTAATTCATGATACGAGCGCGCTGTTAACATCATCGTTACACAGCGGCCATTGATGATAAAATTGAAAGTTGGGTTATGTTAGGTGTTCATGTTAGTAGGTGTATGTTTGTGTTGTGTAATTTCCCTCCACAAATTAGATTGTTTTATTGCATGCAGTTTAGTTTGTTTCATGTACCGGGTGAGTCAGACCACCCGTATCAATCGTTTTTTTCGAAAACGGTTAATCGTAGAGAGTTAGGCCAAAAATTTTTATTACAAAAGCCTTCATGAAGAATCGAATGGTGACATTGGCATTCGCCGGAAAAATCCTCAAGAGTTTGCTCCAGAATGTTGAGAACTCCAAAATTTCAAATAGCACGAGGGGTCAAAAGTAGTATCGTTGAAAAGGTATTTAAAAAATAAACAAGTTTTGTAGGAAAAATAATTTTATTACCCCCACCCCTTCTGAGGAATATTCGATTGAAGCTATTAGGTAATTGTACTGTTATTTAGGCAGGATGTAAACGGCCTAAGTAACTACATACGTGCTAACAATAGAAATGCATGGAAAATCAGCAGTGGATGAACACGGGCTGACAAGAAGAAGAAGTTATTTAACTTAACATTTAAAAAATGTCTAAAATGTAAGTTTGACAATAGGTCACCCGATTGTACTCCACTGGATACAACGAGAGATGATATGAAGCTGAGAATTCGCAATGCCTGCCGGTCATTAAGTGGTGAAGAAATATTGAGAACCACTGATAATGTGACTAGAAGAGCTCGACAGTGTTTAGAAATAGATGGACGACAGTTTGAAAAATTATTGTGATATTGTCAAACTTACATTTTAGACATTTTTTAAATGTAAAGTTAAATAACTTCTTCTTCTTGTCAGCCCGTGTTCATCCACTGCTGATTTTCCATACATTTCTATTGTTAGGACGTATGTAGTTACTTAGGCCGTTTACATACTGCCTAAATAACAGTACAATTACCTAATAGCTTCAATCGAATATTCCTCAGAAGGGGTGGGGGTAATAAAATTATTTTTCCTACAAAACTTGTTTATTTTTTAAATACCTTTTCAACGATACTACTTTTGACCCCCCGTGCTATTTGAAATTTTGGAGTTCTCAACATTCTGGAGCAAACTCTTGAGGATGCCGATTTTTCCGGCGAATGCCAATGTCACCATTCGATTCTTCATGAAGGCTTTTGTAATAAAAAGTTTTGGCCTGACTCTCTACGATTAACCCTTTTCGAAAAAAAAGACTGATACGGGTGGTCTGACTCACCCGGTATATCAAATTCGTCATGGAGTATGATGAAATGCGTCGTCGATTCACTGAAATTATAAATCGAATCATAGAAAACAAACGCGATGACAATAAATCGTTTTTAAACGTTGACGAATATAACATTCGAATTTCTGAAGTTAAAAAGGCAAAGACTTTGCTGTCGACGCCAGGCTTAAGAAAATCAACGAAACACTACAGGCTGGTACGTAAATATGCTGTGATTGCAGTAAGCGGATAAAAACGTCTAATTAAACCTGTTGCTGAAACTGGGGAATGTAAGGTCCTGTACTACGTAACGAATGGAGAATTGTTTGATAGTATCCATAGTGCTCACTTGGCAATCCGACATGGTGGAAGAAATCGGATGGTTTCCGAAATAAATAAACTCTACTGTAACATCACCAAGGAAACAATAATGATATACCTTCGGTTGTGCACCCAATGTCAAAAAAAAGTGGCACTCCAAAAAGAGGATTAGTTTCGAGACCCATTCTGCATTCTAATTTTAATTCACGTGCCCAAGTTGATTTGATCGACATGCAATCGCAAAGTTACAACAATTATCGTTTCATTATGGTATATCAAGACCATTTAACAAAGTTTGTGTTGTTGAAAACTCTGAAAACCAAAAGGGCAGAAGAGGTCGCATTTAATGTATTAAATATATACACTACTTTTGGAGCACCTTTAATTCTCCATTCCGACAATGGTCGCGAGTTTGTCAATTCAGTTCTCGTAGAACTACATGAGATGTGGCCCGAGGTAAAAATTGTTCATGGGAAACCTAGACACAGCCAAAGTCGAGGATCGGTTGAGCGTGCCAATAGAGATATTGAGGAAATGTTGGGGGCGTGGATGGATGAAAATAAAACTAAAGGCTGGCCTACAGGGATCAAATTTATCCAATTCAAAAAAAAATCGTGCACTACATTCTGGTAAGTGGGTCTTATGCAACGCTGCGGAGTTTGAAAAGGGTTCAAATACAAAATGTTAGAATGTCCGGCTAAAGTAGGACTAGCCTCAGCTGGCATTCCACATGATGCAATCAACCGTTCGGCTACTGAAGAAGATGTTGAAAGTTTGCTAACAGAAATGGAAGGAGAGTGTAATGACCCTGACGATCCTACTTCGCATAGGGAAAGAGACGATGAACAAACTACAGTTCCAGAAAACGTGGAATTAGAACTTGAAAATGAAACAGTAGATGTTGGAAGTTTGACTGAATACAGTAAGTTCATTTCATATTCTTAATCAATGGCAACTATCCAGATACACCTGCCTACCAAATAAATAACATTCTATTGAATTTTTGTCGTAGGGTACGAGGACAGAATAGTATGTGGGCCAGTGCTCTACAGTATTACCACTTGGCGAAGAAGTTAATAATGATGGAAAATGCCTTAACTGTGAACGACAGGAAAATATTGTTAATGCGCGTAAAAGATCCAGAGAATCTTTAGAAAAACAAGCCACCAAAATGCTGTAGCTATCTAACCAAAAATTCTCCGAGGTTCACGTTGGAACTACGGTTCGTGTACCCATACCGGACATAGACTGAGCTCGTGGTTCTCCACGTAATATACTGGCTGTCGTCAGTAGCGTAGAAGATGGTCTTTATAAGCTTTGTGAGTTTCCATTTTATGTGCGGTTGAAAATATAAATTACAGAATAGTTTTGAAATTTTAGGTACAACCCATGGCGTTTTAAAACATAAGTTCACCAGATCTGAGTTTAATCCATGCATTGAAAAGTATATTTTATTAGAGAACCTTAGCGATTCCGCAAAAAAGAATTCTCCCTTAGAGAAGCTGTAGCTCAAAATAGTATTTTAGGGGGACAGGGTTACAAGCGTTGTCATTGCAAGGGGGGATGTAAAACCAAAGAATGCGCATGTCGCGAAACAAGAGAATTTGCAATTCAAAGTGCCATGGATCCCTCTCATGCCACAACAAAAATGATCAATTTTGATGATTATTCTTTTGATAAATAAACTAATTAAAGAAAAATTGTATAGTTTCAATAATAATAATAATAATGACGATACCTATATCAACATTCTCCAACCGTTTTTGGCCAGTATCGTTATTGACCGGGCAAGGATGTAAACATTACCATAAAATGAAAATATTAACAACATTACCCGCCCGCAACGGGCTATAACGTCAATTCCCGGCCATTAGCGATATAAGCCAGGAAAAATGGACATTCATATCATTGTCCGGCCATTGTCGTCAATGTCCACTTATCGTCATTGTCCGTAACATATACAGTGTGTCCTCGTAAGTTGGCTACATATGGAAAACTTTGTTATTATTGATTTCATGAAAAAAAGTTATTCTTCATAAAAAGTTCTGCATGTTTTAAAACCCAAAATTCAACCATCAGATATTAAATTATATCAGTCGTATCATAATAAAAATAATTATATCATTTTTGTTCAAGAGTAAAGTACCTTCATTTTTGACCATATCGAAAATTTTTATAAGAAAAGATGTTATGGATTAAAAAAAATTTTTAAATATACAATATTGTTTATTTACAATTAAAAAATATTATTTTTACATTTTCTCTGCGATAACATTGAAAGTTTAAGTTTGAAGATTAATACATTTCATTTAATAATTCATTAATTAATTAATAATATTTTTTAATTATAAATAAACAATATTGAATATTTAAAAATTATTTTTAATGCATAACATCTTTTCTTATAAAATTTTTTCGATATGGTCAAAAATGAAGGTACTTTACTCTTGAACAAAACTGATATAATTATTTTTATTATGATACGATTGATATAATATAATATCTGGTGGTTGAATTTTGGGTTTTAGAACATGCAGAACTTTTTATGAAAAATAACTTTCTTTCATAAAATCAATAATAACAAAATTTTCCATATGTAGCCAACTTACGCGGACACACTGTACATATATAAATGTTAATTAATATGCACCTAGCTGAATTTTTAATTTAAAAAATCATCGTGATTCTCACTATTGAATTCTTTTCCAATTTGTGTCCATATCTTATCTTTCGCTCTTATATTTTCGTAATCGGCATTACTTAAATCGTATAACATAGGATATTTTTTAACGATTTCAATTAATTTCTCGGTGGGTCCCATATTGTGAAATTAAACGTAGTGGAAAAAACGCTGTCAACAGCGAACTGAAATCGCTGCGAATAAAAACGCTGCACAATCGAAAACGCGACGCCAGAGGTGACGCTCAGGTCTGTGCTTGTCCATAAACATCAATTTTTCCGCGGTTCAGCAACCGTTAGTCGACGGAACTGTAAATTTTTAGTGGAAATTCCGCCGGGCGGCGGATATTCTGTTACAATATATGAAAATTCGTCGAAAAATTTTATAGTTTGCGCGAGCGCGGCGGAAAGATGTACTACGAAATCAGTTTGCAGCCGACACGGCGGCGGTCTTATACATATAAAACACGAAAATCCGTCGCTCTAAGTTACTGTAGCTGCACTTGATCATTAGGTACTACTACTCTAAGATGGAGCACTTTAAAGTGGGAGATACTTTCGATTCGTATGAAGAATTTAATAGTCTAATAATCCTTTGAAAAGCTATTGTGACAAAATGTATGTGTGTTTTTATATACGAGACGCTAGAATAATTGCAGTCACCCAAGTATGTATAAGATAACTAATTATTATGTTATTTTGTATTTCCATGGATTTTGCTTCTCAGAAATTATATAATCATTTGCCACAACAAAGACAACTTCCAAAAGATCTGCAATCGGAAATTATCCAGTTAGCTAAACTAAAAGCCAACAAGAAACACCTTAAATCGTTTATAGAAGACAAATGCGACAAAATCGTTATTCTAAAAGATATTCACAATATAACTAGCAAGCTAAAAAATTCTGAAACAGCAGCAAGTAAACTGCAATGTAGCATCCAAACATTACAAGAAACATAGCGTAAGTAGCAAAATATTGGTAATGAGTTCTTTTAATAGTTTTTCTTAGGAGCCCACTGCCATGTTCTGTCTGATACGGAAAACAAATTTAAAGGTTTATTTTTTCAAACTGACCACATGAAACACTATATGGCAACATATCCCGAATTTATCTGTATGGATATTACTTACAAGTTGCTAGATATTAGAAGCCCGGTCCTAATAGTAATAAATGAAGATGAAAATGGACTAACGGAAATAGTAGCCGTCGCAATATTAGTAGAAGAAAACAATGAGACAATGCAATGGTTTTTTTTCAAAATTTAAGGAAAATAATCCAAAGTGGACCGAAATTAAATCAGTTAAGGCCGATAAAGATTTAAACGAAAGAAGATTATTAAAATTTAACTTCCCCAATGCAAATGTACTAATTTGTATTTTTCATGTTATGAGAAACTTTAATAGGGAAATTACGGATAATAAACTAAATATAACATAAACACAAACGGCATTAGAAATTTTGCAGAAGATGGTTTATTCTTGAAATACAGTTACTTATAATTCCCTTTACGAGGATCTCATAAAAAATTGTCCAATGGCCATAGTTGAATATTTTAATAAGAACTGGCACCCCATTAAAAATGAATGGACTTTGGGCCCAGATTTTCAACAATCAAACTTCTTAAATACTACAAATAATCATTTGGAATCACTGAATGCTAAAATAAAGTCGGTGGTGGAAAGATATAGCACATTAAGAAACTTTATTGATGACTTTTTTAAACTTATTTTAATAATGAATGACGAAAGAAATCATAAAGGAGCACGCGCACTTGTTCGGTTTGGTTCCCTTCGGTTCGAAACCGTCCGATCGGCAAAAATCAAATAACATGGAAATGAATGGCAGCCCGCGGATTACGTCGATTCCGAAAGTTCGATCAGTCTATAGGTAAACGTAGGGTGACTTGATAATTGACAGGTAAGATATAGACCAACATAGACAGTGTGCGCCCGTGTTTGGTATTATAATGAATGCAGAACTATTGATTGAATTAATGCGAAAATATGAATTTTTGTATGATGCAACGGATAAGAGGTACCACGACACCGTGCAAAGGGACAACGCATGGGGAGAGATAGCCATGATAGTAAAAAAGAAAAATTGCCACTGTACGTTTTAAAATATTTAAAAAATTTCTGCTCATCATGTAGTAAGTCAGGAAATAAATGCACGAACTCTCCATATGTGGTTCTCTTAAGTTTATATCATGAACCCAGAACCTGGGAGTTGCTTTTTCCATTTTATGGCATACAATGGCTACCATCACATCTTCATCAAAAGAGCTGCTCATTTTAGGTACTCTGATACACTATACAGTAAATGAATTTAACCAACCTCGAGAATTGAACAAGACTGACAGAGACTAACGTAGTGCGCGGATGTTTGGGCCGATTCAAACCGAACGAGACGGTTCCGTTCCGAACCGAACGGAACCGAACCGAACAAGTGCGCGTGCTCCTTACGGCTGGGAACTTGATATAAAAACACCCTGTTTGTTTCTATGAAAAGGATAGCGTACTTGATAAATATTTTAAATTTTTAACAAGATATTCTTTTGATTTTGTTAAAAAACAGTTTGAACATAGAGTTACTATTGTGGAGTCCGATTATGAAACTACTATCTTATCGTGTACATGTGGATCACGTTCTTCGATGCTTTTACCTTGCCGTCATATTCTGAAGAAGAGAGAGGAAGTTGGTGTAGATTTATTTGATGAGGGCTTGTGTCATGTTCGTTGGTCAAGAAAACATTATTAGAATAACCAGCGGTTATTTTTACCATTTGGTGAAGCAAGCAACGGCAATTTAATGGATGAACCTTCGCATATTTTAAGTCAGACAAGTGTAAAATCACCCGTTGATTTAAACCAACACCAAAAATTTGATAAGGCGTTGTCAATTTTAAGGTCACAAGCTGGTTTAATTTCTGAGGAGGGCAACGAAAGATATCTTTGCAAATTAAGGCAGTTAATGCGACTAAAGACTGCTTGGGAAAATAATCGTGATATCGAAATATTAGGAACTAGTATTCAAGACAGTACTAATAAACGATCAAACATTCAGACACCGCTGGAAAACAACCCTGCCATCGATATTTATTAGAAAATACTGCTCAGATTGATAATAATCTCGCAGACATATTGGTAGTTCTGGTAAGTAGTCGTTATATTGAAATATTAGAATTAGAAAGTAGTGTTAATAATTCAGCAGATGTTTCTACAGGAGCATCGGTAAACAACGGTGACATTGAAATGTATGTATTACAAGACGGTTTGATTCAAGGAAATGTCGATGAACAAAATTTGTCCATTGTTACTCTTAATAACATAGTAGAACATCTTGGAAAAAGAAAGCCAGCTTAAAGAAAGCAGCAAGACTACAACAAGCACCCACAAAAACATTGACGAAAAGAGTGAATATCAAGAAAATATCAATAATGTTACCACATTGGTTATGTCCGTGGCACTTAAACAAAGGGGCAGGCCCAAAGGCCGTTATAATACCATTATTGGCTTACCCGCAAAAAAGAAAAAGAAGTAGTTTTAGATCATCATTATACTTATACCTGGTGCACGGTCTCAAATTCGAACATAGGTATTTAACATTATAGTATTGAAGATTGTTGCTGATTTCCTGTAAATCGAGCGGGAATCAAAAGAGCGTTCAATACAGTGTTAAATCGCTATGTTCGAGTTTGAGATCGGACATCATACACATTTTATATTTTAATAAATTTTTCAAACTATATGTAAACTATTTTGTCAAAAATCATAATTTAAAAGCAAAACAATTTACAGTTAATGTTAGTAATCACAATTTATCTAGTCTTAATGAATCTACTTTTAAATTCCACCCCAGAACTTTAAATTTAAGTCAGACTTCTTTTAATAATGCAGAGATGGATATCCTTAATTTAGGTTTAAAACATAACCTGGCTAATTTTACTAAAAATAGTATATTATATTATTAGGAGTAGAAAGAATCTTTTTGTGTTGAGCTCATATTACGGCCGAGGCGCACGCGCCGAGGCTGTGCAAGTACTACTACTAAGTTCTACTCCGAATAATATATACTACGAGCCCTAACCACTATATATTCGGCCATTCCAATATTTTTATTTCTTTCACTTAAAAATAAAGTTTTATGATTAACCAGAGAGCAATTAATGAACAAAATTTTCTTTTTGTTAAAATATGATAATAAATCTCTAAATTTATTATATTTATTATTTTTTTTAAACTTGAAAGAACTTTGGGAAAATTATGAATATGACAATCGGTAGCGACAACTAAATATTCGACCAACACTGCATCTGGCTGTTAAATAACATTGAATCTCCACATTAATCAAGATGCACTAGATTTGGATTGTTAGAAAAAAAAGTGATGGTGTATTGTGTTCAATTAATTCGCTTGACAGTTGATATAGCTCATTTTCGTATCTAATTGGTGAATAATGACGCGGTGTAGCCACTCCGAAGAAAATTCGCGATCTAATAATAAATATATTTGCTGCTGGCAAAACGATGCGAAAAATTGGTAGAGATCTGGAAATGTCTAAGTCTACAGTTGCAGACATAATTAAATCGTATGGGGAACATGGTAGCACGGATAGTCTCGGTAGAAGTCAAGGAAGACCAAAACTAGTTACACACCGGGCAAAAAGAAACTTGGTAACCATATGTAAAAACAGTCGACGCTCTACAGTAAGAGAAATAACTGCTCAATGGAACACTTTAACAGGTCTCAATTTAGGGAGGGAATGCTGTAGAAAATGGATTCATAAGAGTGGACTTGGATTTTACAAAGTAAACACCGACATACAAATTATTGTAGACATTCATTTCATTAATATCATTTTTATGCCAAAGAAAAGCCATTATTGACAGTACGGCAAAAGAAGGCACGGTTAGCCTGGGCAAAGGATAAGTCAAAATGGACACAAGATCAGTGGAATTCTGTGATTTTTAGCGACGAATCCAGTTGACGTAAGTGTAGGAGATTGTCGTAAACGTGTGATCAGAAATAAAGCCGAAGCATACCATAAAGACTGTCTGAAACGCACCGTTAAGTTCCCACAGCGGCAAATGATTTGGGGTTGCATGTCAGCCGAAGGTTTGGGAAATTTTAAATTTGTTGATGGCACGATAAACGCCATCAAGTACCAAAACATCTTAGAGGAAAGCTTGCTTCCCAGCGTTACAAAGTTGTACCCTGCGCAACAATTTACTTTTCAGCAGGATGGCGCGTCGTGCCATACTGCGAAAACCACTAAAAAATAGTTCCTAGATCGTAATATTACTGTTATGAACTGGCCGTCAAGCAGCCCAGACCTAAATGTCATTGAAACATTGTGGCATAAAATGAAAAAATGTTTAAGAAACAACCCACAGCGTACAAAGGGAGGTTTGAAAGTTAAAATCGAAGAAACATGGAATTCAATTTCGGCAGAGGAGTGCCAGTTGCTTGTTGGTTCAATGCCCAAAAGAATTCAGGCAGTAATTAAGGCCAAAGGTGATGTCACCCAGTATTAAGGAACATTTGTTATGGAAACCATTCAAGTTAACGTTATGGCCGAATATTTAGTTTTCGCTAGTAATTGTTTGAATTATATGTTTGTTAATGTTCCTCACCTTTTCTAAAATAAAAATATAAAAAATTTATAAGCTTTAACATAAAAATTTATCGGAAAAAGCAATGCAGCGGCATAATTGTTTTTCGTCCTCTAACACCCTATTTTATCGGTAGTAGATTAAAATTATTGAAATGGCCAATATATAGTGGTTAGGGCTCCTATTTTTTCTTCAAGTGTAAAAATATTCTGTTGCTGTAAATAACTATTTCCTAAAAAGTCATTTCCACAGGACAACGCTCTCCCCTCTACCAACCTTGGGGGCGGAGCTATGGGCAAAATACTGCCGTTTCCATGGATACGTAAACACATTATTGTACTAGTAACATTATTTTCATTTTTTGACTATTAACAAAATGACTTCCTTCTACATAGCCAGTTCTGTACAACAATACGGATATTATGATACGCTTGAAGAAAAACAATTTAATACTACTGCTATTCATTGTGATGCTATTATTCAATCTACTTTCATAGACAATAAAGAATATTTACGTTCTTCTCTCAACCGTAGTTTAGTTAAGGTGGCGATATACCAGCGACGGTTGAGCTCGGTTTATAATGCGTCAAGCGAATGCTGCCGCATAGTGGTGAATAGCAGTGCTCAAAATGCAATAGCAGTCACTTCTACCCATTGATATGTTTGTACAATTTAGTCAATTATTCTACCACTTTTTTTAAACTCTCGTCTACAGACAAGTTGCATTTAGTTTTTTATCTTCACTGTTATTTCCTTTGCTTATTACCTGCTTTATATGGTGCGATTATAAAACTGAATTTTTGGACATTTTTATTGATTTTTAATCAACATTATTTACTGTCTATTAAATTTAGACTAGGTAAGAGAAAATAAAATAAAATTATATTGTAGAATCCGTAGATTCTTGTTTTATAATAATTTTTCCACAAAAACTAGGAAAAGTTAAATCAAAAAATGACATATTTTTGTGTTGTTTTTCGCTTTTATTCACTATGGAAACAACAGAAACAGGTCCTGGAACTATTCTTATTTCATTTTTATGTAATATTATAGTACGAACTACTATTACCTACTTTATGAACAAAAAGATAGTTCATAAATACTGAGGACTCGAAATTATTTACAATGGCCTTAAAGAAAAGTGGAAAAGTCACACTAAGTAAAAGCGGTAGGAAGCGCAATCGTAGGTCAACTGTGCGCAAAAGTGTGGCTGATAATTGATTAAAATCAAAATTATGCAAGGAGTTTTAGAAGATATATTAGACAGAGTGGAAGAAAATATAAACAGTCAACTGCAATTTCTAAAGGAATACTAGAAGAATTAGTATCTTCGCTGTCAATATATGACACAGTACCTGAACTCAAGGAAACATGTCAATCGGCTATGGGGGATGATGAATACGACCTAACTTGGGGTTCTTTGGAGGAATTTGAAACGTAAGTTAACAAGCTAGGTGACTGCATGGATGTTTGCAAGTTGATTATTTCGCTTTTGGATACGCATACATAAGTCCATAGAAACTTGTGGATAATATGTTTCTTCCCTTTCTTTACGAATCTTGGTTGTTCTAGAGTAGGTAATTTCGTACTTACTTTTCGTAGTTACGGACACAGCTACAATGCAGTTTCTGGAGTGGCAAGTGTAGGTACACTACGTTCCGTGACTTGACAAACGATGGTTGTATATTTCAGGCTGTTATAATTGGTAGACAAACAGGAAAATTACTTTTTTAGGAGTGCGAAATAAATTTTGTTCGGTATGTGCCACAGCCGAGAATAAAAGTATTTCTGCTCCGACACACACATGCTTCAAAAACTGGTCGGGTGCTTCTTCTACCATGGAAGCTGATATTATTGTGGAAGGGTTCAACAGCAGTCTATTATTTCATAACTTAAAGTACAAAACTTTTATTGCTGATAGCGATTCTACTGTTTACGCTAAAATTAGAGAAAATGTTACGTATGGCATGCAGGTACACATTTAATTTTATTAGCAAGGTAAGTTGGGGTAAGTGCACCAGGTTTTTATGGAAGTTGACTTTCAATGCTAAACTGCAGAGTGGAAAAAGCCAATTAACATCAGCTTCATAAATCTGATATGGCTCATTTAACAATTACAAGTAAACGACAATTAACATTTCTGAATATTTGACAACTTGTGGGCATTTGTTTAGATTACGGGCATTTGTTTCTTGTTACCTTTGATTCTCTTTTATCAATACCAATACCATACTGTTTATTAAACATTAAATAATTTATTTCTCGAAAATTTTCTTATCAACATTTTTATACTGTCATTTAAGCAATTAAGGTTGGCCTTTAGCTATGGTAAACTATATGGCGCACCGCCTGTACTTTATTCCAGAGTTTTAGCAAAATTAGTGAACGGAATCAATCCAAACAAATTTTAACTTACTATACACACATAAATTAGTGCCAGTATGATATTTGCAGCTTCCCCCAAAATGTAATTAATTAACTATTAATGGTTAAAAGTACCCTATATTTCGGTTTACATTTCTTGACTAAACGAGTTTAAAAAAGTATAAATCAAAAAGAAAATTGTATACTGGCATTCAAAAAAATATGGGCTTTTCGAAAATAACTTCAAAATTCACTTAAATTATTTAGTTTAATCAAAACTCTGGAAAAACCTTAGACTTGCCGTGCGGCAAAATGCTTGCTTCGTTTTGTTAGTCTGGTTCCAAAGATGATACAAAATGACAGGGAATTAAAATTTATAATGTAGCAACTCTCTAGTAGATGGCGAAATTTACGGCCCCGTATCACCGAGAACCAAAAAGGTGAATTCACTGTACCCTGCCATGCTGTAAAATCATTTGCAGTTCGTTATATTTTTTTTATTATATGTGGCTGTTACACACTTACGATGAGAATGTAGCTATATTTTTTTAAAGCGTTATCAGTAAAGACTAGAAATCTAGAAGAATAAAACATAGATAGATATTTTATTATTAAATAGTTTTATTTAATACACATATTTATAAGCACCTACAAAAATTGTCAGAAGATCGAAGTAAATAGGGAATTATACTAAAAAAAAAAAAAATTCCAGTCCCTGCATTGTAAGTCACTATTATGACATTGATTTGATGGAAGTGTTCCGGAACACGTTTTGGTCGCTATTTACATCAGGAATGTAGGACCGAGCGAAGTTCGGTCCGGCGATCGAGAGGGCCGGGAGAAAATTTCGCGGTTTGCGAGGAAACGCGCGGGATTACGGGCCGGCGCCGCGCCGGCGCGGCGGTTGCAATGTAAAATCGTCAAAAAAATTGGCGTCTTATTATACTTGGCTGCTTTATACCCATACAATAATTATTTGTTTATCAAGGCAGAAAAGTAGCAGATTTATTGACGTAGCTGGTATTTCACAGCTGAGGCGAAGCCGAAGCTGTGAAACCAGCCAAGGCAGTAAATCTGCATTTCTGTCGTGTTGAACATATATTTTTTTCTCCGATTGTTTACATTTAACATTGATTTTATTTTTAATATTTTTTGTACTATTAGTATCAGCAAGAATCTGCTGCTATGCAGTTCTTATTGGTTGGTAGGAAAAAAATATTTCAGACATGTCATTCTATTTGTTGTGAATGGAATAGTTTAATCTTGTTAATTCGTAAATATTAATTAATTTGTAATATATTTACAATGAAAAATGACGAAGAAATGTTCATCCCATCCGAAATTAAAGAAATCGTGAAAAATATGGAACTTATATTTAATTAATCAAAATTTCAAATTTATTTGTTTTTCTCAGCCTGTTTTTGAATGCTACTGTCAACAAAAATGATCTCTGCTGCCTAGGCAGCAAAAGTGGAACTTTGGAGACTGTCAAATGCCAGTCAAAGCATGCTTTTACTGTCAATAGGAGAAACTTTTTATTTTCTACAACTTTGGTCGTATGTTATTTTCACCTATCTAGTGCGGTTTTCGCTGCGTTTCAATTCTAAACCAGAATTGCTGCATTATGCTAACTTCCACCGGTTCTCAAGCCCAAATTATTAAAGTTAGACATATGCTTTCACGGAGTTTCTTGTAGGAAATTTTATTTTCTACAACGTTGGTCGTATGTTATTTTCACCTATCTAGTGCGGTTTCGCTGCGTTTCAAATTTAAACCAGAAAGAAAATTTTATTATCAAAGCTGTATTTAAAATTAAATACTAGAGATTCATACCTACTCGAATATGTTTTGCAACTTTTTTTTTAAATTTTTTTATAACAATGAACGCCTTGCAAATGCTGCCTCGCAAAAGTGACTAGAAAATTGCCACGGCCTGGCAGTGCCAACATACACCAAGGGGAAAAAAATATTATTTTTTTCTAAATTACGCAGTGATTTTATTTACAAGGCCGTGGAATGTAATTTCACGAGTTTCAGTATAATTATTTAATGTTTTATAGTTTTCCTTATAACAGGCAAAAACATTAAAATCGTAGAGAATATTATTATTGAAACGTTTTCAATTTGAAATGCAGCAAAAACCACGTTAGATAGGGTAACATACTGTAAGACAAACCACCGCATCATAATAAACGCTTAGGAACCCCTTCGGGCACTTTTAAGAGATTATTTTAAAATCGTAATTTTTTTTCGTCTTTCTTTTTCTTGGGCCTCAAGAATATATGGCGGGTCCCTACATTTTAATTGTTTTCCCGTTCTGTCTAAAATTATTTCAGGGGCCAAACATTCAATATAGAAACGTTTCAGCTTCGGTAGCAAATTTTGAAGCCAATCATCCAGATCGAATAATATTTCTTCCACAAATAATCCGTTTTTGTCCCCTGCATATACTCGTACAACAAAGTAACATTTTTTGCATTACGTTATTGCTAGCTGCCCCTGAATCTAGAATTAGAAAAAACACAATTATCACAAAATAATAACACCTATAATCTTGTAGAAATATACCTGATAGTAATAGTTGTGGTTTCTTTTTAATTGAATATTACCCAACTTATTCACTTCCAAGCACGGAACTTCTCGCTTCCTCACTGCTTTTTCAAGAAGCATATCTGAGGTAGCCACTTTATGCAAGCACTTCACCTCCACTATCTCTTTGGTTTCTTCGATTATACCTAAAATGATCATTAATTTGTCATAAAATAATATTATACCTTGCTTGTAATATAGTAAAATTAATTATTACTAAATAGAATAAAATACCATCTGGCGATGCCCCCAAGTAACCGGTTTCTAGGTGTATATAAATTCCACACGGTTGCACTTTTTTTCCAAATTTGTCCTGGAATTTTAATATAGCCACTTCTTCATTTTTTTCCATAATCAGTGGCTGCAGTGGAAAACATTTTTGCTTTTAAAATGGATTTTACTAATACATTTCAGGAAGTACTCAGTTTTCTTTTAATTACTGCCCCAAAATTTGAGGCAGTCAACCTGAATTTTTTGTGAGTGAGATATTCCGGATTATGAAATTGGCCAATGGTGTCAATTGCAATTCTCTTTTGTTCTTCTGAAGATACCTAACAAAAGTAAGAAATATAATAGTAGGTATTCCTCAAGACTGTAATCTATATGCTAATAGTAATATACCTTCAACCTTTCCATAAGGCTTTCAACCTCAATTTTTAGGTCTTCTTCGGGTAAGTCAATGGCTACAATATTGGGCCCGTAGTCCTTAGTCTTATTTGTGTCGGATTGTTGACTAAATTTAATTTTTTTTGAAACTACAGGTTTCTGTAGCGAAGTTTCTTTTCTTTTCATTTTCCTTTTTTCCATTTTTTCAATGTAATTATTAAAATTTTGCCCTGGACTCTCCCCAAAATATCCCTCCCACGGTTTACGATGCCAGGATATGCCCTCGTTATAACTTAAACCTGTTAAATACGATCTAGTTTCGAAACTGCCTCTTTGTATGAGGTTCAATCTTTTCCCCATGTTGAACCTTGCCAATATACTCATAAATTGTTCAGCGCGATTGTTAGTTTCGTTGTCAATAAGCAAATGAGCTTTTACTAACAATAAATTCAATGCTCCATATACGTGATGATCGACTCCAGAGGATCTGAGTTCTTTGGTTGAATCGTTTGAAGTGTCCCCAACAGTGTTACAAAGATATGGTTGACACTGTACGTGATTTCCAAAGATGTGATTAACAGATTGTTTAATGCTTTCTTTTAAACTTGTTATATCACCACGGGCATTGGCGTAAATTCCCCTTTGAACATTTTTCACTAAACCCTCAATTTTTTCTTTCGAAAGCATTTTTCTGGCGGCTAGGGAAACACCTTTGGTATCTTTTTTAATGACGTATAAATGTTTACTGTAATTTTTTATACAGTGGTTAGTGCAATCAATTTTGGAGACCTAAAAATTGTGTAAAGTGGTCAAACAGTTTATTTTATTCTTCAAATACACAAAGAATAAGGAAATTATCCTGATGGTTGTTTTTTAAAATCCAGTTAATTACAAAGCTGGTTAGATTAAAACTCAGTAAAAACCTATTCTAGTCATCGACCATCAATTTAAATATTTACTAGCTCATTCTATGATACTTACTTCATGTCCATAACCCGCTTTTTCTTTTATTTTTGAATATACAGTTGAATCCCCATCAGCAATAAATTTGGCGCATTTAATATTGTGCATTAAAACGCTGCTGTTAAACCCCTCAACAATAATGTCAGGTTCCATGGAGGCAGAAGCTCCTACCCAGTTTTTAAAACATAAATGCTGTTTCACTTCTTCTCCTTTATTTTCGGCGCGCGTACAGATGGAACAAAACTTATTCCGTACACCAACAAACAGAAGCTTACCAGTACGTTTACCAATGATAACAGCCTAAAATTTTGCAATAGTAAACATAAAAGTTGATTTTCCTAAATAAAAATTTAAACGATTAAATTCATAACTTACAACACCTGAGGCAGCATTATAACTGTGACCATAACTTCTTTTAGACCAACCCCCATCTAAAAGAACTGTGATAAAGGGAATTCCATCTTTATCAACATTTCCCATTTCTATGGCTAATCTTCTTTCTTCCATACCTGCTGCTTCCATTATCTCCCATAAAGATTCGTTCCAGACCTTATCAACGTAAAAAAATAGTTAAATCAACTGACTGATGAATTTAACAAAAGCTTACGGGACTTAATTTAGAGTGGATATCATAAAACATATTCTCGCTCATGGTAGGAATATCCAGCACACTCAAAAATTCGCTCATATGTGCATATGTGCTACCAGTAGCCAATGTACTCCATACTGCCCTAGTATTTATCAACGATTTATGCTTTTCAGTTGAAGGCCTCTCACTTCCTATGGATATTTCTTTTTCACAGACATTACACTTATAAATAAAAGTACTAGTAAGGCCCATTCTTTTTTCATCAAAGAATTCCAAAGTGCCTGCTGTACATATTTTACTATGATTGCTTTGTAGTGTTACGGTTTTATTAAGAAAATAATCTATATCAACTATGCGCACTCCTTTAATATTTGGCTTATATGGAATACTTTCAACTTCCAACGGATAGCCTTTAATTCTACAAATTTAAACATTATAAATTAATTTAGTAGAAACAGATAACTTTTTGTTTTTAAACTTACAAATTATGTTCCTTCACACTACCCCACTCATCACCATTGTCACTATCACTATTACTATCATTGTCATAAACTTCACTATCAACACTTTTCATAGATACACAATCCACAGTATTTACCACAGCTTTCGAAATGCCAGAAGTGGATGGTTCAAAATCTGCATTTAAATTTTTAATTGAAGAGATATTATTAAAAATGTCACTTAAAACTTCTGAAACAATTTTTTTCGAAGCACGATGTTGAAGAACAGATTTCGATTGCTTATTTCGTTTTTTAACTTTAGAATAGGAAACGCGATTACTACGACCCATAGTAAAGATTTTTTTAAGACTTAAGACAACCTTTACTACCAATAAACGGGTTAGCAAACGATTTCAATTTTTCAATGTTAGGAAATGCCGTAGTACCAGGTGCATAGGAGTGCATGGTTTTTCCCCCACGCCAATGCGACAGACGAAAACTTTTTCTGGGAATTCATATAGGGCCGGTTTTCTAGTTTAGTTCGTTGCAGCTAAACCAACATGAATTGTCATGGATAATAATTGTTCTTATAACAAAATTATATCCATGATTTATTTTAAACAAATGTGGTGGAGAACATTTTTCAGTCCAGTTTAAATCCCGGTCCACTTAAACCAAGATTAATTCTTATAACAATTAAATATCCCTGGCAATTAATTTTGGTCTAGCTGAACCGGGGTTTAAACCAGAACTGAAAAACTGGCCCATAGTAAATTTTTAATTTAGGATAGAAAAATTTCCACCACTAATTTGTTTAAAACAAGCATTTGTAGAGAAACTTTGTAAGAGTTGATTCATCTAATTATTAAAAGTAAGTTAAACAAAGACAGAAGTAACAGTTCGTGTGTTTTATAATACATGCCTTTTCGCACCTTTCCGTAAAATAGGAACCGATTATTTTTCGAGTATGTACACTTATCTAAATGAATAATATTGTTTTTAAGAATATATTATTCTAACGCTTTTGGCGCATTTTTGTTAGATACAAGCTAAAGATGTGTTTACGTAGTTTTCTAGTACAAGCCATAATGATTATTTAGTAATATAGGCATAAAGTATATAGGGCTGCCACGACGATTGATAAATCGATTATGTCAACTAGTTTATTATCAATTCTTGATTTTAGCAAAAATCGATAATCGCTAATTCAGTTTTGATATCGACGATGATTATATTTGTAAAATCGATTATTATTATATAGGCAAATGCGTGTTTGTTTATAAATTTTTCAGAAATTTACGCTATTTCTTAAATGTCTAAAACGTTTTCTTTTTATTCATATCAGATAATACTGATATCAGACGATTGTAGGTTGCTGCGGGCTGGGCTAACTTTGGCTACGGGCAACTCCAGGTTGAATGGTTTTGTGGGCTTACCTTTTACCTATGCTTTTACTTGCTATAAGATTCTTGTGTTTAAAGATCTCTAATTTAATGTAGCTGTCTATCCTAAATCACAACCAAAATGTTTGCGTCCCGGCTATTCTTTTTGTTTCCGCTACCCGCAAATATGTACTGCTATTTCACAGGCAATTATTTTTTGTCCTTTACTAGAGGTACTTTCTTTACGTCAAAAGATGTATCAAAAACGCGAAAAAAAATGGGGGTTGACATTTAAAAAAAATACTGATGACGTCATCACTTACAAACAAATGAAGGCCGGAAATTTTTTTTGACATTCCAATTTGTATTTTTAAAAAAGAAAATTGACGTGTTTCGGGATTTTTAGAAAAAAACATTCATTTCGGTTTTATTTGGTATGTTCCATATGTTTGGTGCTCACTGTATATAAAAAAAAGAGATAACAGTAATAATAATGTATAAAGTAATATGGAAATAAACTTAAATTAAATGTAAACAAACTAGTTAGTGTTAAATGAAATATATTATTTACCTAAATCAAAAATAGTGATTAGTCATTTCGCCCGCAATGACCGAAGAGCAATTAGAAAGTGAGGTTGGAAAATTAAAAGGGAGGCTTCAGGTTTGTTTGACTTTTCATTTTATCGTTATTTCCCATTTCAAACTCCATTCATATTAGTACTACCTACTTTTATACATTGTACATTTTCTAACAGTTGTTTTACGATGACTTATTTTGATCAGATCTCGGATCAGGAGCAACAGAAGGATATAGCTGTTCAAACAGTTGGGCAATTTGAAAATCCAGTATACTTATCGCAGAGAATGCATAGATTAACAGCCTCGCATTTTGGGAATGTCATCAAGAGTAGACAAACTACACCATGCACTTCATTAGTTAAAACTATAGTGTCAAAGTCTACAGTATCCACACCAGCTATGGAATTCGGGTCGTCTGGGCTCTTTGTTGATATAGAACACGGATTTTTAGCTGCTTCTCCCGACGGTATTTATTTTTTTAAACATTTTGCTGCAATGGACCGTGTTGAGAACAATCCTGTTCCACATAGTACAATTATGATTCTTTTACTTTTAGGACTTATAGAAAAAGATTATATAACTGAAGTAAAATGTTTTTACAAAGTAACTCAATTAGCAATAACACTGAAGGAGGCTGTGGAACAGAATATTGTTGCTTGTTTGCAAATTAATTGTAACGAAGTGTCTCTTGGTACCTTGATATTGTTTATCTTATTTAAATGATATTTCAGTTTATGAAACATATTTCGATGATTGTTTTATTTTTCATTTCTTTATTCTGTTAATAATTAGTTTAATAATATTATGTTAGAATATTTAAGTCAATATATTTAGTTTTACGCGCGACCTTCACCGAGACCGCAGAGATGCGGCGAGCCCCTACCAGCGACCCAGTGCTGTCCGTGAGCGTCGCATTGAGCGTGCCGCGCCGCCGATAGGATTTCCGGACCGTATAAAAGCAAAATTTTTGCTTAATTTGAACAGTTGAATTCGACAGCCGAATTAAAATTCAACAAGTCCAGTCGAAGTCAGCGATCGTTCGTAAATCCACCGACTACAGGTAAAAGGTAATAACCCTCCGAACTTTGTTAATGCCGAATTAGGGCTGTACTGTGGTGCGTTTATTGAATTTTATGTTACATCAAGTAATGTTTTGTTTTTAGATGGATTTTATTTTAATGTTTATTAGTTACAACTCTGTATTTCGTTACATAAAAATATGTCATTAAATATTATCTTTGATTTAACTCTTTGTTTATATTGATATAAATATAGTCTTGTATGCTATATTTGGTGACCCCGTTATTGAACACTATTTTGAAGTTGGAATTGGAGTTTGTTTTGGTTTTGGTTTTTCTTTCCTTCTTGGTTTGTTAGCAGTGTATTGAACTACAGGACTACTGGAAGTGCATTTTTCATCATTATTCCCAAAGATAAGTATTTCTTTCGGTAATCTTTAATATTTGGCAACATATCTTTTCATTTTGTTTTCCAACAAATTTCGTTCACAAGATCAGGCATCAGTAGCACTTGCAGGAGTTAAACATAATAATACTAATCAAGCAGTTTCTGACAAATTGTCTAAAACGCATTATACTTTATTGTTGGAACGATTCCGGATATAACAAAAGCCCATTTTACATAATACGGTACACCGTATCGATACTAGTGGTCCTCCACTGTCTTCGAAATTAAGGCGTTTAAATCCTAACCAGCTTGAATTTTTAGGTAATCATTTGAAAGATCTTCTAAAAGCTGGCATTATTGAGCCTTCCAGTAGCCCCTGGAGTTCGCCAATACACATGGTGAGCAAACAAGATGGATCATGGAGAGTTGCAGGCGACTATAGGAGATTAAATGATATATCAGTTCCGGATTCGTTTCCTATACCATTTTTGCAAGATTTCACGGTGGGAATTGCTGGATCTACAATATTCAGTAAATTAGACTTAAAGAAGGCATACTTTCACATTCCGATTCGCCCGGAGGATGTTCCCAAGACCACTATTACAACACCATTGGGCGCCTTTCAGTATTTACGATTAATTTTTGGTTTGAAGAATGCTCCAGCTTCATGGTCCCGTTTTATATCAGAAGTTTTGTTGGAGTTAAGTTCATTTCTATTTTTTTACCTGGACGATATTTTGGTCTTTAGTAAAGATCAAGATGAACATTTAGTGCATTTAAAACTTTTATTTGAAAGATTGCAAAAGTTCGGGTTGTTGTTAAATATGGAGAAATGTTTGTTTGGTGAGCGGCAGTTGATATTTTGGGTCATACCGTTTCTAAAGATGGTATATCACCTCGGATACTGAAGATTAAAGTTATTAAGGAGTTTCCTGTTCCTGTTAATCAAAAGCAATTGAGAAATTTTATAGGATTAATGAGTTACTATCATAAATTTATTCCAAGGTGTGCAGAATTGTTGGCACCACTCAATTCACTTGTTTTACCAGGAAAAGCGGGTCCGTTAAGGCTGGAGTTTACATCTTGAAATATACCCCCACATTTTGTTCCAATTTTTCAGAGCCAATTTTAAAGTAGGAAGGGCGGGCGAAATTTTTTTCTTATTATTGGTGTTTTATCTGTCTACACATAGAACGTTTTTGTTTAATTTCTAAAAAATAACTTTTCAGCATTAAAAAATGTACAACTCTATTTTACGTTAAAATTTTCAAGTAGTATTTACAAAAATATGGATATCGAAAAATTCTCTCTATCAATAGATAGATATAACCACGCTCTTTCAAATGCCACAAGAATTTTTTTTCTAAAATGCAAATTAATTCGGAAATAATGGAAATAAAATTCTAGAAATATCAATATAATTCACCTTTAGCAATTTAGCATGTAGGCAATACAACTAACAGGACCATTAACTCACAATGGTGCCAATACACAAAAGACCGATTATAACGGATTACTACTATGTATTGTTGTTTGACAAAAAAAATTAAAGTAATATAACGACAAAATCTATATTCAATACAGTAAATTCATTATTCTTTATTGCATTTATCAATTTTGGCCACGTCAGAAGACTCTGAAATATTTAAAAATATGAAACAAAATTCCAAGGCAACCCGTTGTAGGTATGCAACTTTCCATACATCAAATTGGATTTTGCTTTAAGTAAATGCCGGCCTTAACGTGGCCGCCTCTTTTTTTCAAAATTAAAAAATTTATATTGCGCTAGATTCACAAGAGCTAGCGCAAGCTAGCGCAATGAAACGCAGAGCTAGCGCAGCTTTCCCTGGCTAAGAGATTAAGGGATGTAATTTGAAGGGGCTAGGTTAACGCTAGCCCCCTCTTTTTTTCAAAATTGAAAAATTTATATTGCGCTAGATTCACAAGAGCTAGCGCAAGCTAGCGCAATGAAACGCAGAGCTAGCGCAGCTTTCCCATGCTAAGAGATTAAGGAATGTAATTTGAAGGGGCTAGGTTAACGCCAACCCCCTCTTTTTTCAAAATTAAAAAAATTATATTGCGCTAGATTCACAAGAGCTAGCGCAACGAAACGCAGGGCTAGCGCAGCTTTCCCTTGCTAGATATTAAGGAATATAATTTGAAGGGGCTAGGTTAATGTTTTCAAAAATGAAAAATTTATATTTCGCTATATTCACAAGAGCTGGCACAAACTAGCGCAATGCAACGCAGAGCTAGCAGAACTTTCCCTTATTAGATATTAAGGACATATAGTTTAAGAGGGTTATGTTATGGCTTGGGAGGAGGGGTAGGCGAAAAAAAAATCCTAGGAAAAAAATCCTCGGAAAAAAAACCTGGAAAAAAATCCCAGGAAAAAAAACCTGTGGAAAAAAGATCCTGTGGAAATAAAAACCTCGGAAAAAAAATCCTGTGGAAAAAAAATCCTCGGAATAAAAATCCTGTGGCAAAAAAATCCATTTTCCATTTCCATAAAATTAATCATTTTATATTATGGATAATGAACCATATCTGACATTGTTTAACTTTATGTGTTAACAGAACCATATTATTTCAAATATTAAACATTACACAAATATTAAGATACCTATTTATGAAAGAGGGAACAAAATTCCAAGCTTTCTTTTCCCAAATATGTTTATCAAAATTGGACAAATTTGTAGTTGGCATGTAATTGCAGAGATACCAATATCAAAATAGTACATTGCACTTACTACATTATTGTAACTTATCTAATTACTAAAATGAAATCGGTTAGGTTAGGTTAGGATAGGTTAGGTTACGTTAGGTTTTGTAGAGTCAATTTTGTTTATTGTTTAATATTTAACAATAATAATATTTTTTTAGTTTAAATTTTGTCAATATTGTGTATGTAATAATAATAATATTTTTTAGTTTCAATTTTGTTAATATTATATACCAATTATATACCAATAATTTGTTTCGATTTGGGCAATCGCTGGTCTCCTAACACAGCGGGTTTCTTTTCAAGGATATTTTGCGAGGACTTTTTTCCGAGGATTTTTATCCGAAGATTTTTTTCCACAGGATTTTTTTTCCATAGGTTTTTTTTTTCGAATTTTTTTTTTCCATAGGATTTTTTTTCCGAGGATTTTTTTCCTATGATTTTTATTCCTAGATTCGGGAGGAGGGTGTGATCATACTACATATTATAACACTATGTGATATCGCCACGTTTGAAATTTGATATTTTAATTTGAAATTTGGTATATATGAATAGTCACTTTTTCATTTTCAATGCCGTATAGTTCTTTGTAAACAAATTTTTCCTGTAGTTAACAAAACCGTAAGCTAGTAATCCTTAATTCCCCAAGCATTGAAACAATGATTTATTGCTTTCTGTGATGTTAGTTGCCGAACCTCTTCATTTTCAAATTACAATGTACTGGTAGCGACACCTATTTAAAAGAATTTGAAGTTTTGAGTACGTCCGCACACTCACTCTCCCGTTCTATTAACCAAGTTCACGAAGCATGTAAAATGTGTAAAATTGTAATAGTGATAGTACTGATTCATTCGTGGCCAGAACTTAACTTT
Source organism: Hemicrepidius hirtus (assembly GCA_963082805.1). Classification (NCBI taxonomy): domain Eukaryota; kingdom Metazoa; phylum Arthropoda; class Insecta; order Coleoptera; family Elateridae; genus Hemicrepidius; species Hemicrepidius hirtus. The sequence goes on along the minus strand of OY720161.1, from coordinate 28,569,571 downwards.
TGCAAAAACATCTGTTCCTATGGTTATTTACTTCTTCACTTTTTGTTTGGTCTTTACTACTGTTTTGTGTCATTAAATAATTTGCGTTGTAAAATTATGGTGAGGCCACGTAAAACCGATGAAATAAGTCATATAAAGCAATGCTTTGAAAAGTACAAAGATAAGGGACTGTATAACTTCGAGGGTTCTAACTTTTTACCAAGAACTAATGAGTTATGGCAGGAATTAGCAGATGAGGTGAATTCCTACAGAGGCATGCTCTTAACGGCAAGAGCAATACATACGCTAGCAACCAAGAATTATTATGGCGTGTGGGATACATTGTCCATCGTGCAACCAAAAATAGAAATTGATGCACATGATGCAGGTAGGTGGATTAGTAATTTTAGGTCGTTGTACACAGTAGTAGATATCTAGATATACAGGTTGATTGTAACTTTAGGGCGAGTGGATTTGCTCGTTTATTATTGATAATAGAAAAAAATGTTTCATATAAGAGTTATTCAAGTTTATGTGGCGAGTATTTTGGACGCACTCACAAAAATGGCCGACTTCCGGTTTTAACGGAAGACACGTGATTTTACTTTTTTTAAATACAACACCCTGTATATTTTATACTAGTTCGATTACATGATAACATCTCTTTAATAAAACATAGCACAACCATATATCTAGCGTTAATAATTACAGACATAATTTAAATTATATCAAGGTATCTGTTACCAGTATCAACTATTCAAAAACAATCGCGATTGATCTTAGCTGTTGTTAAAGTTATTGTAGTGAAGAAAATCACAAACAAGCAATACACAAACATTTAATATAGTGTCATTTTAAACTTTTCTAATTCAAATTAATAAATAACATAATACGCACGACTTTGTAATTAATAATATTTTTCTATCAACATGAACTTCTAGATTTGTAAGTACCTTAACTGACTATGGCTGTAATAACAGAATTTAATTTAAAAGGTGTTCAAAGTGACCACCATTTTCTCGTATACAAAAACGGCATCTTCGAATAAGACTTCTTTGTACATCTTGAAGCATTTCAGGTGTGATAGTATTTACAGCATTTACAATGCTATCTTGTAATTCCTGCAAATTTCTCGAAGTTCTTTGATACACCATGTCTTTTAAATACCCCCAAGCAAAAAATCCATTGGTGTTAAATCAGGTGATCTAGGTGGCCACCTGATAGGACCTTGATTGAAGAAAATAAAGGACCTTGATTGGCAATGTAATGGTTTCCAAATGTCTCTTGTAAAAAATTCGATACTATGCGAGAATTATGAGCCGGGACCCCATCTTGCTGGTACCATAGTCCTACTCTAACATTTAGTGGTAAGTCCTCCACGTAATACATGAATTCATTTCCCAATAATTCCAAAAACCTTACAGAATTCATTGCACCATTATAAAAATATGGCCCTAATATTCGCTGCCCCACAATTCCCATCCACACATTTATTGAAAATCTCTTGCTGAAATCTTGTCTGTCGCACTTGTCGTGGATTTCTATCGTCCCAATAATGCATAGTATGCCGGTTGAATCTTCCATTAATGCTAAAATTGGATTCATCTGTCCAGATTGTATTGGCAACATTTCCTAAATGTTCGTTTATCAGCCAATTACAATTGCACAGACGTCTTTGATTATCATTTCCGTGTAAACCTTGCACTAACTGAATTTTCCACGGCTTTAATTTATGCTTTCGTAAAATTTTACAGATAGTGTGATACGGTATATCTGTATCATGAGAAACTTGCCTTATTGAACAGTACGGATTTTCTCTAAAATGTGCCAACACGATATCTTCATTGGGGTATTCTCGTTCCAAATTTTCGTTGCGCCTACGCAGACTAGAAAATTTTCCAGAAATACTTCATTTCTAATTTTAAAAAAGTCCGGGGGTGAGGTTGACGAATATTAGGATATAGATTTCGGTACATTTCAGCAGTGCGTGCAGAATTTTTATGGCACAAAATATGTACTTCTAACATATTCACTTTTTCGTCATTCGTGTAAAGATTCATTTTAAGTAAAAGTAATTATCTCTGACTTTATCAGTCCCACTAACTTTATTGTGACAATAAATTATTACAGGTTTGTGTACTGCGTTTGTCATTTTAACAACGGCCTGCTAAGATCAATCGCGATTGTTTTTGAATAGTTGATACTGGTAACCGATACCTTGATATAACTTAAATTATGTCTATAATTATTCACGCTAGGTATATGGTTGTGTTATGTTTTATTAAAGAGATGTTATCATGTAATCGAACTAGCATAAAATATACAGGGTGTTGTATTTAAAAAAAAGTAAAATCACGTCCCTTCCGTTAAAACCGGAAGTAGGCCATTTTTGTGAGTGCGTCCAAAATACTCGCCACATAAACTTGAATAACTCTTATACGAAACATTTTTTTCTATTATCAGTAATAAACGAGCAAATCCACTCGCCCTAAAGTTACAATCAACCTGTATACCTCTACCGGGTGGGGACTTGAGCGACGCAACATAGGGATTTCAATGGAAAATTCTTAATGTTCAATTATTGGCTCCCCTAATTATTTTAGAGCAAAAGTCTGTTTAGGTTTTTTGTAGAGAAATAAATTCTGCATCTTTTCATACTATTATTTACCATTTTTACCATTATTTTCCATTTTCCGGAAGCGTAGAAATAGAAGAAATTAAAATTGCTCTTTTTTTAAAAAATCACTGATGCCATGGAATTATAAAATCAAACAAACGCACTGTCTCATTACTTTTTTTTTCTTTTTAAAGCAATAAAACGAGTAGGTAATAGGAACATATTTTACGCTAAACAAGGCACTTTATCATTTCTACTTTTTCTTTCGTTGAATACATTTTAAAAATAATAGATTTTAATAATCGGTTATAAACTTCAAACCGTAATGACAGATGTAAATGCGAATGTTGATTGTTTAGATAATTCCAAGGCATCACTGATTTGTTTAAAAAGACCATTTTTAATTTCTTCTATTTCTACGCTTCCGGAAAATGGAAAATTATAAATAATAGTATAAACAGGTGCAGAATTGTTTTCTCTACAAAAAACCTCAACACACTTTTGCTCTAAAATAATTAGGGGAGCCAATAATTAAACATTAAGAATTTACCATTGAAATCCCTATGTTGCGTTGCTCAAGTCACCACCCTGTATAATACAGCGTGTCTAAAAATGAATTACATCTAGTGTCCTATTGACAAAGGTACAATGTGCCGCTTTCGCGCGCTACTGTTATTAGCTAGACGGTAGAATACTGCCATTCTCCATTTATTAACTGCCCTGGTCGAAAATAAGCCTCAATAATAAAACTTTTTTCTTGCACTGGGTACATTTTGTATTGTAGTATTAATAAGCGTTCTGTTATGCTACTACCATTTCTTATCGGTCACATTCAATGTAAGTTTTTGACTTTTTTATATATTGCACTGGTACTTCAAAAATAGTCTACTACTATAAATGTATTAAATATGCACTTATACAAAAGTACCTTCTTTGTTAATTAGGCAACAGGGTATACAAATCTCTAAACTAAAATGTAAAAACACAAAAGGTTAAGAAAAACGGGTTACAAGAAAAATGTGATAACCACCATTCCCGCCGCCCCTGGTTAATTTACAAATAAAATAGTAGAAAGTTTATACCTTTAATAAGATAGGCTGCCTGCAAAATTTCGATTTTTTTTTATCTCAAACCGTTTTTAAAATGCAATTGTTTTTCGTTTTTTTAACACCATTTTCAAAGACGTGTAGCTTCCTTATGCTGCGGTTTAGGAAAAAAAATTTATAGACATTTTCGACTTGTTTTTGCGTCCGGAAGCGGCTGGTAAATTTATGGTACTAGGTTTAGAGACACCCTGTATATATGCACTTAAATCATCCTATATATTGCATAACATCCTATTGGAGTTTAAATGCATTTTATAAAATTTCGCAGGGCTCAAAACTGACTTTACAAATCCAGATTCAAGAGAAGTCGATGATGATACCAGTATATGTAATATAAGTGACTCTGCGGACAATAGCAGTTTGCTTAAAGACGACGACGATGATGGAGAATGTTTGAATTTTGTTATATATTTCACTAATAATGAATACGACAAGTATATGTTTCACGAGATTGTTAATTATTATAAAAAAGCCAAGGAATGCCAAAGAAATGAAAAACCACACGAAAAGAAATACGTTAGATTTCGAGCGTACACATGGACGCACATAGTTTTTAGAAAATTCAAAGAAACGACTAAACTGCCATGTAGCCTGTCCTTTAAAAGAGCTAAGTTACAATTAACAGGAACTTTCGCCAAAATATTTGGTAGCTGTTCTGAATGCTCTTGCGATTTTGAAGGCATAATTCTAAATGAACCAACAAAAGAAGACGACGGAGTGCGAATATACTGCACCTATAAAGGTAATTACCGAATAAACCACGCAGGTAAGAAACGTCATTTATCTGGATTGGCGAGAACTGAAGCAGTGAAGAAACTTACTACGCAGAACATGTCAAGCAGTACCTGGCGAAAAATGGAAGCTCAAAAGATGATGTTGTTTGGTGACGAGGAACCGGGAGATTTGCCTAATTTGGTTACTTTACGTGTTGCAAAAAGTAATGCGAAGAAGATGGAACTTGTAGATGAAGATCCGATCGTAGCTCTGGCAAAAGCTAAACATGGCTTAAACTACAACGGAATAATTAGAAACGTAGGATATAGTCCGTTTGATGTTAATACTGGAGTAATGCGCAAATTCAAGTCTACAGAAAATATTGTGGAAGCAGTTATAGCAGAATTTCAATAGACGCTACTGGCGGTATGGTGCAAGGCATGCATGGGGAATTAAATCTGCATATATTTTCTTATATAGTGTAGTTGTTCGTGATCCCGGAACTAAGAAGCAATATTCAGTATGCCATATGCTTAATGCGGCTCAAAATGGACAAGAAATTTCAAATTGGCTGCAAACTTGGTGAAGATCTGGCGCTAATCAACCAAATGAAGTAGTGACGGATATGAGCAGAGCGTTGATGTATGGCATGTGTTTCTGCATTTACCCAGTTTAAATCGTTGGAGGCTTACCAGGATGCATGTTATAATGTTATTTTCCGCCAAAATATGATTATTCCCAATTGCTACCTTAGAAATGATGTTCCACATTTTGTAAAATAATGCTCTCGATGGCCAAGTTTAAAGAAAGTTCATAGACTAACCAGGAAATTTTATCTGAGGTCAATTGGACAACTAATCCAGTGCAACAACGTAGAAGACATGGAAAATTTATTAAAGGCGATTTGTAATGTTGCATACTCTGATACAGAAGGAAATTCTGTATTAACCGGTAATCCTACTACATGTAACACAAGAAAGCAATGGTTGATGATGCGCAATGCTACAGGAACCTCCGAAATAATATACTCTGTCGAAGACAAAGAATGGGAAATTGAAGATGAACCCAAAAATTTGATACAAGATGCTTGCTCTAAACCTTTTAAAATTTGGTTCCAAAATTTAACTGATGACTGCCGCAAGTTATGTCTGGAGCCAGACGAAGAGGGTGAAAGAGGAAATCAGCAAGTACTTCCAGAGTTTGTAGGAGATTTATTTACGGTCATAGATTTGATTCCTCTGTGGAGTGGTATTATGACAAGTAGTTTTCCGTTCTCCCCTGTTCTAGGAAGTCGTGCAAGTGTTGAAAGTGAATTCAACAATCTAAAACATCGAGTATTTTCTCATAAACAATTACCTTTGCGTGCAGATGAATTTGTATTTAACCACGTGAAAAGTATAAACGGTGATATGATTTTAGCAGCTTCGGCTAAATCTAGAAAAGAACAGGTGTGTATTAAGTGCTCTCCTGTAGGTGCAAGCAAAAATAAAATAATATAAAATTAAATAATTAATTATCTCTTTTAAAAATATTTTGTGTTACAGTTAAAAAACAATACTACAAACAGTATTATTTCAACCATATCAACCGAAATAAACAAGGAAGAGGCAATTGGGATGATAACCGAAAACAAGAATACTACAGCAAGTTTGCAAAACTCATCAGACTTTAACAAAGTAATTGTTACGGCATCGTCGCATTTATTTTGCCCTTCTCTGTGTATAACCCTTCCCCCACTTTTGGGGGTTGTAAGTCGAGCGAAAAGGGCCCTGGACGCGCAGGACTCGCTCTCTCGCAATGTAACGTCTTAAGTGAACACACGTTTTTTCGTTTCGTTTAACATGTTTTTAGAATTTCAATTTCCTAGTGCTAAGTTACGTGTATATAGTTGTAATGTTCAATCAATGTAAATGTAAATATAATTAAATTAGTGAAAATCTGGGCTTATTAATCTCTCCAGTGATAATGCGAAAGCAAGTGTTGCACCACGCAAAGCTGGTCTTGCAAAAAGAACTTCACCAGCGACCTCCATCCAGGTCCTAAATTTACAATTCAGTAATATTTTATAATAATAGTAATAATAAAATAATAATAATAATAATAATAATAATAAAAATAATAATATATATATATAAAAAACCAATTCACGGAAAACACTATCGAGACATCACCAGAGATTATGTCGACAAAACTGCGTCGAACAAATGGTTAGACCGAAGTGATCTTTTTCGTGAAACAGAAGCTTTTACCATTGCCATACAGGACGGAGTTATCCCTACTAGGAACTATCACAAGCACATACTAAAAACACCAAATGTAAAAGATGAATGCAGAAAATGTGGAGAGAAAGGGGAAACAATAGAACATATTACCAGCGGATGTAAAATAATGGCAGGAGGAGAATATCTAACCAGACACAATAACGTCGCTAAGATTATCCACCAAGAATTGGCACTTCAAAAACATCTTTTAAAAAATAGATCACCAAACTTTTTATACTTACCTGAAGCTGTCTTAGAATCCGCTGAATGTAAACTAACATGGGATCGCAGTGTTCTCACAGACAAACGAATAGCTGCTAATAGACCGGACATTATATTAACAGACAAAATAAAGAACATCACTTACCTGATCGACATCCCTGTACCCAATGCCCATAATCTCGTTAAGACAAAAAATGAAAAAATAAATAAGTATCAAGAGCTAACGGAGGAAATTAAGAGATTGTGGAAACAGCAAAAAGTCCAAGTTGTCCCAATAATTCTCTCAGCTACCGGTATAATACCAAAATTCTTACTTGACTCACTGAATATTCTTAGTCTACCAAAGGACATCTACATAAAATTACAAAAAGAAGCCATTCTTGGAACATGCCATCTCACAAGAACAATAAACTCAAGGTGCTTGGATTCATTCCCGCACCTTGTATAACAAACACCAGCATCAAGCTGAGAGAAAAAAGAATTAATAATAATAATAATTATAATAATAGTAATATTAATAATAATTATTATAATAATAATAATAATTATTGTGTTTGGTAAAGAAAGTTTATATTAATATAAATGAAACACAATTTCTTATTAACCAAACTTTATTGCATGGTCCGGTCTTACTGACTTTTTCCAAAAACTTACTTTTTATCGAGCTTGTGCTATTGAAGGGATGTATCGCGCAAGTTCGTCAAATATGAAACTAATACAACATACAATATACTACAATAATAATAATAATATGGACTTTACTGCGACGTCAAAATACATATGTATACATATCGCGTGATCCACAAAATTTGTTTTGGAGTTGACGATGACGGTGAACGAGAAAGATAGACATAGCAGTTATGTCTGAGCTAAATTCATTTTAAAAATAGTTCATGCAAACTGCCGATCATTTGTCAAACTGACAAGTACAGCGTATTTACTCACACAGGATAACTTAACCTTAAGTCAGTAATTGATAAATATTTCACAATTTCTATATATATATGTATTTGTTTTTATTAGATATATTCCAAAGATGGAGATGAAACTTCAAGTTCCCCTAAAAGTAATTGCAATGAGCACTGTACGGATGCGGCCGGTTCTTATTCAGTCACAGATGATAATGTTACAAAGGTATATTATATGTATTTACAAAGTAGAATTTCGTCTTTTATCATCATCAACAAATTAGTGTCGATCTGACTAAAAGAAGACTCGTAATATCATTGCATAGCTTTTTGATTCTGGTATATTGCATGATTTATATACATTGAAACTATTACAACGTAAAATTATTCGGTTACTTTATTATTATTAGAGATTTTTTGAGCACTATCGCTAGAGTACGCTAACGCTAACAGTAACGTGTTTGCTAGGCAACATACTGCTTTGCTAAGCAACGTATTGTTATGCTTAGCAAAGACGTTAGTGTTAGCGTTACCGTAGGTACTCTTAGCGTACGGTGCTCTAAAACTCTCTAATATTATTAGCGTAGTCAACGTGCATTATTTTGTAGGTACGCACACTCGACGAGGCATGTTCTTCTTGTCAACTACAAGTATTACCCAACGATGAATTTTATTGTTTTATTTGTCGGATAGCTATACATAACAATATAAATTGTTGTAAAAATCACGATGGCAAAGTTGTGTGTATTCAATGCTTTCAAAAAATTAAAAGTGACCCTTCAGTACTTGAAATATCACAGGAAGAAAATTGGCGTTGTAAGAATCTTCCACCTAAAAAGCGAAAAAGAAAATCTTATCTAGAACCGGATAGTGAATTATTAAGTATTGATATGCAAAATAAAAGAGTAGACTCTATAGGATTGCTAAAAAATTGACATCGCTCAGAACTTAAAGCAGTTTATTTTAACAACTGTTACGTAACTTTAGCGAATACCTGCTGTTTTGATTCCTTGGTGCAAATTTTCTGTGCGGCGTATTGTGACAGTTCAGAAGTTAAAAATTTAATCAATAGGTTGAAGAAAGAAAATATATTTTGTAATTTAGTACACAGAATGGTATTAAAAGGTGTAAATGCTACAATTTATAAACTAAGGACACAAGTATTGTATAATTTTGGGATAATTTCCAAACTACCACAAAATTTTGTGGTGATTGATGCAGAAAGCACCATAACTAGAATGTCCGAGGCAATACTTGCAATGTTACCAAGCAACGTCGAGGAAGTGATTTGCGATAACTGTAAAGATGTTGGTACCAAAAATTGGTCATTGTTGTCCATCGAAATTTTAAATAATTTCGAAAACTTGGAAAACAAATTAAACAGTAAAAGCAACTATACACTGTTGAATAGAAAATGCGAAAATTGTTCGCATATATTAAAACTACGGTCGGTCATTTCAAAAACGCATTTTTTGTGGAACCAGTTAATATTGCTGACAAAACATTACAAATCCACACAGATCTTAACAGCATTCCATATACTATACAAGTAAACAATATATCATACACATTACGCGGCGTTATTGGATTTGTAGGCAACTCTTCCGGTAGCAAAAATGTGCTGGGCCATTTCATTGCTTACTGTCGTCGCCACAACCGCAAATGGGAAGAGTATAATGATTTGGCACTTAAAAGAGCACATTGCCCAGGAAGTAAAGTTGTGTGCGTCCATTTGCTTTTCTATTCAGTATAATAATAATATAATAATAAATGCAATCTTTTTATAAAATTTCTTGTTTTTGAGAAATATGGGTGGTGCACAAAATGATAAGAAGAATATTAATTTTGTTTTTAGTCTCTTTTGATTATTAACTAATTTATGTTATTCGTTATTTAAAAACAATACTTTTCATTTACAGTTGAGTATTAATAATTTACAATTTAAATACAAATGTTGTGTTAGATTTAAGTTACTCGAATTTGATATCTATAGTTTACAAGTATACCGAGTGGGTACTACTTTCAAAGCCGAACATAGGAGAATAAGAATTAATTGCAAATCCCTCTGCTCTACTGAATACACGTTATTATTCATATCTGATATTAATAACAGAAACGTCAGACTGATTTCAAATAATTTAATTGACAAATAAAAAATATATATAAAGGTTAGTTACAATGCTCCTATGTTCGGTTTTGAAAGTACCCACACTGTATACAGTGTGTCCACAGACTCATTCTCAACGTACAGATCTCACTTATTATGAGAGATACAAATTTGGTCAAATGGAATGAAATACTCCTTAGGGTAAGTTACACAAAACCCCATAAATAAACTTTCGATACTTAACGTAGTTCTAGAACTGTAACAAAACAAATTAATTTTTGACTTCTTAATTTTGACTCATAACTCATTTATTTTATGAGGAAGTCGAATTTAAATATCGAAAGTTTGTTTATGGGGTTTGTTTCAGATTTACCTAAGGATCATTTCATTCCATTTAACCAAATATGTATCTCTCATAATAAACGAGATCCCCATGTTGAGCATGAGTCTGTGGACCACACTGTATATATACCCAGTTGGTAAATCTTTACATTTTCATGTTTTATATTGTATAAACAATTAAACAAAAACAAACATCATTTCTTGAGATATAAAAGAAATAATAAAAAGGTTTCGTGAATATTACACACCTTTTGGAAAACCGTTATATGTAGTATGATTACACCCTCCTCCCTAGCCATAACATAACCCTCTTAAATTATACAGGGCTTTCATTTCAAAATTAGCCACCTTTAATAACTCTGAAAGTTTTGAAATTTCCAGTTTGAATAAAAACATGTCAACTTTGATATCGAGGGGGAAGTTTAAAACCGTCATTGAAGTAATTTTATAATTCACCCCCTCCACTCCAGCAACCCACACTTTGAAATTTCAAATGGAACCACCTATTTTGTGACATCATTTTACAGGTAATAAAATTCTCTATCTAACCATACTATTTTTTATTGCAACCCATCACCCCCCAACTCCCCCTTTTCTGAAATTTTTGACATTTCCGGTTTGAAAAAAAACACGACAATTTTTATATCGAATGGGAAATTTAAAACCACTATTGAAATAATTTTATAATTTCCCCCCTTCACTCCAGCAACCCCCCCTTGAAATTTCAAATTTCCCCCTACCTTGTGATACCTATATCATTTTACAGGTAAAAAATTCTCTATCTAATCACATTATTTTATAATCCAACCCCTCAACCTCAACAACCCCCCTTTCTGAAATCATTGACATTTCCAATTTGAAAAAAAAAGTTCATTTTTATATCGAATGGGAAGGTTAAAATGACCATTTAGCATTTCAATAGTCGTTTCAACCTTCCCATTCGATATAAATATGATCTTTTTTTTCAAATTGGAAATGTCAATGATTTCAGAAAGAAGGGGTTGTTGAGGTTGATGGGTTGGAATATAAAATAATGTGATTAGATAGAGAATTTTTTTACCTGTAAAATGATATATCACAAGGTAGGGGGAAATTTGAAATTTCAAGGGGGGTTGCTGGAGTGAAGGGGGAAAATTATAAAATTATTTCAATAGTGGTTTTAAACTTCCCATTCGATATAAAAATTGACGTTTTTTTTTTCAAACCGGAAATGTCAAAAATTTCAGAAAAGGGGGGGTTGAGGGGGGTGAAGGGTTGCAATAACAAATAGTATGGTTAGATAGAGAATTTTATTACCTGTAAAATGATATGTCACAAAATAGCTGGTTCCATTTGAAATTTCAAAGTGGGGGTTGCTGGAGTGGAGGGGGTGAATTATAAAATTACTTCAATGGCGGTTTTAAACTTCCCCCTCGATATCAAAGTTGACGTGTTTTTATTCAAACTGGAAATTTCAAAACTTTCAGAGTTATTAAAGGTGGCTAGTTTTGAAATGAAAGCCCTGTATGTCCTTAATATCTAGCAAGGGAAAGCTGCGCTAGCTCTGCGTTTCGTTGCGCTAGCTCTTGTGAATCTAGCGCAATATAATTTTTTTAATTTTGAGAAAAAGAGGAGGCTAGCTAGCGTTAACCTAGCCCCTTCAAATTGTAATCCTTAATCTCTTAGCATGGGAAAGCTGCGCAAGCTCTGCGTTTCATTGCGCTAGCTAGCGCTAGCTCTTGTGAATCTAGCGCAATATAAATTTTTCAATTATGAAAAAAAGAGGGGGCTAGCGTTAACCTAGCCCCTTCAAATTATATTCCTAAATTTCTTAGTAAGGGAAAGCTGCGGTAGCTCTGAGTTTCATTGCGCTAGCATGCGCCAGCTCGTGTGAATCTAGCGCAATATAATTTTGTTAATTTTGAAAAAAAGAGGGGGCCACGTTAACGGACCCAGGAAAAGCCTCGATCAAACCTGTAGCTTTTCAATTATGTCATTTAGAAGTTTTTCAGAAAGCAAAGGATGCACTCATTAACTATACATTATTGGTACATCCGCGTCAGGAATCAAAAATTAGTATAGCAACGGATGCATCTGCATCTATTATTGCCGGAGTACTTCAACAATGGGAAAATGGTGTTTGAAAGTGTGAGAAAATCAGAGAACTCATAAACTTTCAATGTTGTAATTAATACTTTTAATGCTTGTTTACAATGTGGGCACGTGCATGCGTTATTTTTAGAATCTTAGTAGAAGTGAATACAAGAGAGTGTTGTTTTTAAAAAGGTTTTTAGTCAGTAAAGTTTGAATCGTTGCAAAGAACTGTAGTGGAAGCTGTTATAATTAAAATTAAATAGTTTTTGTGTTACAATTGTGTTTTATTTTCTTACAAAATCAGAAGTTGGATACACCCACACGCCTGCGTTAGTGTTGTGTTAAATTACTGAATAATTTATTAAGAGTATAAAGTAAGATTGTTGCGATTGCGCGTTTTAAAAGAACAAAGGAAGCATGGGTCGATCGTCAAGAAGCCGCGATACGGGTGCGAGTAGCAAGCGTCGGCGACGGCGTGATTCTTCGAGTTCTTCTTCAGGTAGTACGTCGTCTGAGAACGCGCGCCGTCAAGTGAAAAAACAAAAAAGACGTTTAGCGGAAATGGAAAGCAGTGCTGAAAAGTTCAGGGCGCCGGGTTTTGGTGATGAGACACTCGTGCCTGCATTTGAGCCGCAAATAGATGACCTACCTGTCGAAACTTGGGTATCAAGAGTGGATGAAGTGGCAAAAACATACAACTGGAACGACAAGATTGTAGTGAGAGTGGTTGCAAGCAGGCTTCGAGGAGTGGCCAGACGATGGTACGATAGCCAAGAGTATTTGAATATGGAATGGCAGGATCTTAAAAAGGTATTAACAAAACAATTTCGCAAACCACTCCCGTTTTCAAAGTTGATGCGTGATGCGGCAAATTACGAGGCGTTTCCAGGACAGGAACTGAGTGAGTACTGTTTCGAAAAATTAGCTAAGTTAAAGCTGCTAAATATTACAATACCGGAACCTTACCTTGTTGACGCGGTAATTGGCGGTATTGCGGATGAGAATATTGCTAGGTCAGCAAGATCATCTAATTTCAAAGAAACGAATGAACTGTATGCGTTTTTAAGTACGTTGGGCCGCGTTCCAAGTAACAAGATTGCTACAGTTTCAAAGAAAAGCTTTGCAAGTACTTCATCGAGCCACCCTGCGGGAAGCGGAGTTATTAAGCGCAACATTAGTTGTTTCAACTGTAAAGGGCCGCATTTCGCGAGTGAGTGCACCCAGCGGCGCATAGAATGTTTTAATTGTAGACGTTTAGGGCATGTCCAAAGCAAATGTCCCTATAAGAACAATAAAAGCGCAATGCAACACAAAACAGCAAATCGTGAAATAAATGGAATTAACGAGCATGATAGCATGGTAAGAAATCCCTATTTAATGCATGCCACTATCAATGATAGGAAGGTAAAGTGTTTTATTGATACGGGCAGTACGTCATGCCTAATAAAGAAATCGGTGCTGTAAGGAGTGGGCTTGCAATATTACCCGGAGTCAAATAAAGTATTGCGCAGTTTTGACGGTAATTTGGTGTTAGGACTAGGAAACGTCAATGCAGTAATACAAGTAGGTGAAGCTAAGGCCATGATTTCCCTGATTGTCATGAAAGATACTCAGTTGACTCACGACTGCATTGTGGGTGGCGACTTTTTAAATTCACCAAATGTCTTATTAATAAAAACGGGAAACCAGGTTGTGTTACGTCAATTACGTGAGTTGCAGCTTCCGCCCGAAATTGAAATGGCAACTCTTTGTGCGTTGACAAACAATAATGTGCGGGCAGTATTCGGCGAAATTGATTCAGACATACATAGACGGTGTCACAAATTATTGTGTGAATATCGGGATTGTCTTGCCTTTTCCATGAGTGATTTGGGCAAGACAAATGGGGCGGAATTAACCATAAAGTGTATCACAGAAGAACCAGTGGTGTATCGGCCGTACCGGATGCCGGTTGAAGAAAAAGAAATTTTATGTGGTCTTGTGAACGACTTGCTTGCTAATGGTATAGTTCGCCCGTCAAATTCGCCTTATGCTAGTCCGGTTCGAAATATTGAATATCTGGGAAGAGAACTTACCGTCGAAGGGATAAGACCAGGTACCCGAAAGGTGCAGGCTGTTTTGGACATGAAAGAATCTCGAACCATAAAGGAAGTACGGCAGTTTCTGGGCTTGTCTGGTTATTCTCGCAGACACGTGAAAAATTACGCTAGAATCGTGGAGCCACTAACTCGTCTGCTGCGTAACAACGTGCCGTGGTGTTGGGGGTCGCAGCAGCAGTGCGCTTTCGACACGGTGAAACAAATGCTTACAACCAGACCTGTTCTAGCGGTTTTCGAGCCCGGTTTAGACACAGAACTTCATACGGATGCCAGCTCGTTGGTCTTTGAATCGATCTTAATGCAAAGGCATGACGGAGCTCTCCGTGTCATTGCATATTATAGTAAGCAAACCACGACCGAACAAGGACACTATCACTCTTACGAATTAGAGACTATGGCGGTAGTGTATGCTTTGAGGCATTTTAGGGTTTATCTCGTTGGTGTGAAATTCCGTGTGGTGACTGATTGTAATGCTTCGAAAACGGCTTTCTCAAAAAAGGATTTGATACCGCGAGTGGCGACGTGGTGGCTTGAAGTGCAGGACTTTGATTTCGAGATAGTGTATCGAGCTGGAGAACGTATGTCTCCTGTTGATACGCTTAGTAGGCAACCGTTAGACGAACCACAGATTAACCAGGCAGATGTGACAGAAGCTGACTGGATATTAGCCGCTCAGATGCAGGACGAGCAGATTTCGGACCATTTTATCTAGTCAAGAAAAGACAAGCGATACGAAAATGTATTTTGACGAGTATGAGTTGAAAAATGATCGGGTATATAGGAAGTTAGAGAATAGGAAAAGTGCATGGGTAGTTCCCAGAAACGTCAGATAGCAAGTTTGCAGACTGTGCCATGATCAGTCGGGCCATTCAGCCGTGGAAAACACTTTGAAAAGAATGCAAAGATATTATTGGTTTGCGAAGATGCGACGCTTCGTGACAAAGTACGTCCGGGCGTGTTTAAATTGCTCATATTATAAGCAACTTACTGGTAAGAGACAAGGGAAATTACATCCCATCGAGAAAGTGAGTGTGGCATACCACACAGTACATGTGGATCATGTAGGTCCATTCGAAACAAGTGCACGGGGAAATAAGTTTTTGCTAGTAATTGTTGATGCTTTCACCAAATTTGTAATCATTGAAGCGGTAAAGTCCCAAAAGACTCAATCAGTTGTGCGAGTGTTCCAGCAAGTAATGTGTCTGTTCGGAGTACCGACATGCATAATTAGCGATCGCGGAAGTGCTTTCACGTCGCATTCGTTTAAACTCTTTTGTGAAACATACAACATTAAGCTTGTTTTAAACGCTGTAGCTACGCCGCGAGCAAACGGGCAGTGCGAACGGTACAATCGAACAATCCTTAGCGCCTTAGCGACCCGTAGTGCCGATACAGATAGTACGGAATGGGATATCCATGTGAAAGAGGTGCAGAGTGCTATAAACACAGTTTTCAACAAAGGCATCAACCAGACACCATCAGAAGCTTTGTTGGGTTACCAACCAAGACCTGTAGCACAAGCTCAATTGTTGGCTGAAGTTGAAACAGATTTGGAACGTCTCGATTTGGGCAAGGTCAGGGATAAAATGAAGAAACATATTACCGTTGAGAAAGCTCGTCAGAAGGAATATTACAATAAGTTCCGCCGAGAAGCTGATAAGTACAGTAAGGACGACCTGTTTTTGGTGCAAATTACTAGCTCGACAAATTCGGGTTCTAGCAAGAAGCTATTACCAAAGGTTAGAGGGCCATTTCGAATAATATCGGTTTTGTTCAATGATAGATACGAAGTAGAGGATCTACGCGAGGGACGCCACAAGACGAGAACTGTGGTATCGGTTGAGAAACTACGGCCTCGGCTGTCAGCCCAAGCGTAAGAGTGGTTACATAAAAAATAAAACAAAATATTACAAAATAAAACAAATCAGCAGCAACAAAACAAAAGGAAAAAGCAGAAAAACACCGATAAAAACAAACAAAATGAAGATTCCACGATAGTGAAAGGGACTACATGTGAAAATGATCCAGTCAAATTATTGGTTAAAACAAACGCATCCTCTAATATTAAACCCAAAAAAGTAAACCCAGATATCAAACAACTAGAAAAATCATCTAGCGTAAACACAAACTGTGATACTACTCCTATCAAAATTATCTGCAAACCAAAGATACTTATTTTAGCCGGGTTGCGGACAATTCGCCCCCCACAATTCGCCCCCGGAAGATTCGCCCCCGAATGATTCGCCCCCGGATGATTCGCCCCCGCGGATAATTCGCCCCCGGACGATTCGCCCCCGGAAAAGAATTTAAAAAAATAAGTCAGACTACCCATATATTTTGTAACAAAAGTTAGAAATAGTTTAAATTAAAATTAAACTTTTACTTTACTTACTTACTTTAACTCTTACGAATTAGTTAAATTTTGTTAGTTAAAGTCGTTAAATTGGAATTGGAAGTAATTTTAGGCTATCATTAAGCACAAAAACATTTATAAGTTACTATTTTGTATGTGGTATACTAATAAAAAATACATTATACAAAATATATACAGTCCGTTTTTTTTATTTTTATTCTTATAATAAAATATACAGGGTGTCTCTAAACCTAGTACTTACCATAAATTTACCAGCCGCTTCCTGACGCAAAAATAAGGCGAAAAGGTCTATAAAAATTTTGTCCTAAACCGCAGCATAAGGAAGCTACACGTCTTTGAAAATGGTATTGAAAAAACGGAAAACAATTGCATTTTAAAAACGATTTGAGATAAAAAACGAAATTTTGCATGCGGCCTAACCTATTAAAGGTATAAACAGTACGAACACTTACTGTAACTATTTTTATTTTAATTTATTTTTCAATAAATTAATTTATACAAATCCAGCATTCTAAATTAATTTTGGCTGAACAGAAAACCTGCATCTTATAGGAAACGGTTAGTCCAGGCGAGTTGAAACAAGAGTACCTTTTTTGTTAATTAGGCAACAGGGAATACAAATCTCTAACCTAAAATGGAAAACAACAAAAGGTTAAGAAAACCGGGTTACAAGAAGAAAGTGATAACCCCCATTCGCGCCACCCCTGGTTTATTTACAAAAAAAAAATAGAAAGCTTATACCTTTAATAGGTTAGGCTGCCTGCAAAATGTCGATTTTTTTGATCTCAAACCTTTTTTAAAATGCAATTGTTTTCCATTTACTAATTCGTAAAAGTTCCATTTTAATTTAAACTATTTGTAAGTTTTGTTACAAAATATATGGGTGGTCTGTCTTCTTTTGTTTAATTTTTTTCCGGGGGCGAATCGTTCGGGGGCGAATTATCCCCGGGGGCGAATCGTCCGGGGGCGAATCATCCGGGGGCGAATCGTCCGGGGGCGAATTGTGGGGGGCGAATTATCCTAGAAGCATTTTAGCCGATTCACATGGTCGAAATTTGGCAAATACCTACAAAACAATATCCACCGAAAACCTATCAATTCAATGCATATTTAAACCAAACGCGAATTTTGAAACTGTAACTGGAAACGCTAAAAAATTAACTAAAGATTTTACAAAAAACGACTACGTAATTATACTCGCGGGTGTAAACAATGCACTACAAGGAAAAAATCTTAAATACGGAAATGTAGAAAAAACTTTCAGTGCATTAAATCATACAAACATTATTTGCGTATCTGTGCCGTACTGGCAGGACCGATATATATTAAACCAATTTATATACGAAATAAACCAAACTTTGTTCAAGGCTACTCAACAAAATCATCAGTTGCTTACATTCTTAGATTCAAACTCATTTCTAAATAAAACCGACTTCGTTAAACAAGGACCTCACCTAAATTATATTGGTAAACTCAAATTATGTAAATTCCTCAAAAACTGCATTTCCAGCTATACTACTACTGAAAATCAGACATTTATTAATCAAGGTAATCTAATCGTCATATCTCCGATAACAGAAGATTTTGATGAACCTCAAACTAAAAACGTTCTAAAGGACAGACTATATCCCATCCTGCCTGAGACCGACGAACTTTTGGCGAAAAGCGATCCTGTAGATCCATTATCTCAGACCCTTCCACCAAAAAACAATGCAGGTGAAAATGCACAAACAGTGTTGGACGTGCCACCCCTCAGTGATAAACTGCCGTGTAACAATGCAGGTAACTCTTTTTAATTTTCGACGACTCTTTAGACAATTTACGCCTAGTTTTAATTAATGTACAAGGACTAAGTAATAAAATCAATGAATTAGACGTTTTTGCTAGTGAACTAAATCAGCCACATATAATTTGCATTACCGAACATTGGGTATTAGAAAATCAAATAATTCCAAAAGTACCGAACTACAAACCAATATCATTCTTCTGTCGAAAAACACGTGCTCATGGTGGAACTCTTATTTATTGTTGTGATCAGTTTCATTGTAGTCCTGTTTTAAATTACAATGACCTTATCATAGAGTTTTCTTTTGAATTCTCTTGTATTAGTTGTATAGATTTAAATACTATAGTCATATGTGTATACCGATCGCCATTAGGCGATATAAACGATTTTTTTAGTGGATTAGATTCCTTGTTAAATAAATTTTTGCATAAATCCAATATTATCTTAACCGGAGATTTAAATATAGATTACAACTTAAATATAAAAGATTCTCAAAGACTAAAAGACCTGTTAAGAATGCATAATCTAACAATGTTTATTAACCAATTTACGAGATACTCAACGACACCATCAACAATCGACTACGTCTGTTCAAACTTGAAAAATGTTATCTCCGAAGTAATACCGGGTCTTGCTGACCATGAAGCAATTCTAAGTCACTTTAGCTATCAACAAAACATCACCAATAAACAAAAATACAATGTAAAGCGTGTATTAAGCAGAAAAAATTTCTCACGTTTTGAAACATATTGTGGTTCTTGCAATTGGCCTAATATAAATTGTGAAAATAACCTTGATAAAGACTTGGATGAGTTGATGGAGATGGTTTACATTAACTTTGACAAAGCGTTTCCACTCAAAAAAATTAAAGAAAATCAGTTTAGTAAAGGTTGGGTTTCGAAAGGAATTCGCATTTCATGTAATAATAAACGTAGTTTAAATTATATAAAAAATTTCACATGTAACCAAAACATTTTAAGTTACATAGTCAACTATAACAAAATTCTAAGAAATACAATAAATATTGCAAAGCATCGTTTCTTTTCCTTACAAATTGCAAATGCATCTAATAAATGTAAAAAATCGTGGCAAATAGTAAACTCCATTACTGGTCGATGTAAACAATCTGAAAATGAAATAAAATTAAAAATTAATAATATTAATATTCGAGATCCTACTGAAATTGCCCATTATTTTAACAATTATTTCCAATCACTAGCCTTATCCTTATCAGTGTCAAAGAAATCGCAAATGCCCACAGATCCGGAAATTAAAGTCATCATGAATCATAGCGGATATCCTACTTTCTTTCTACTACCCGTCGATATATTTGAATTAAAGCAAACTATGCAGGACCTAAAAAATAAAAAATCATCAGGATATGATGAAATGCCAGTAACCGTAATTCAAAACCTCCCAGATGCTGTCCTAAAAAAGCTAGTTTATTTAATCAATGTATCATTTAGCAAGGGAATTTACCCAGACTCCTTAAAAACGTCGCTTATTAGACCACTACATAAAGGAGGGGACGAAACTGATATCTCAAATTACAGACCTATCGCACTACAACCATCAGTTTCAAAAATTATAGAGTCCATTGTTTATACAAGAATGATTTCATTTATTAATTCACAAAATATATTAAGCAACTGTCAATTTGGGTTTAGAAAAAATAAAAGCATAAATGACGCAATATTTAAATTCTTAACGAACATATACACTTCCGTAAATAATCGCGTAAATAATGTAAGTCTACTTTGCGACTTATCAAAGGCCTTCGACTGTGTTAACCACGAATTGTTACTAAACAAACTTGAGCACTACGGCTTCAGAGGTATATCACAAAAATGGTTTCGGTCATATCTCAGCAATCGCAGGCAATTAGTCGAAATAAAACAAACGAAGGAAGGTGTGACTAACAAATATCAATCCAACATCATAAATGTACTCTGCGGGGTGCCTCAAGGCAGCATATTAGGTCCCCTTTTATTCTTGATATACATAAATGACATTTCTTTATATTCAACCGGAAAAATAACTCTCTTCGCGGACGATACCACTATATCTTGGACACACTCAGATCAAAAGATGCTAAATGAAATAATAACAAACGACGTAAAAAACATACAAAATTGGTTCCAGAAAAATAAATTATCTCTAAACCCGCAAAAGACAAAACTAATAACGTTTAGAATAAATGAAGACTACCAGTCGGATGAAACAAAAGTACAAATCAATCAATCTGTAGGAGACTTTACTGACCACGCAAAGTTCGTGGGCATCATCATCGATAAAAACTTAAAATGGTCAAAACACATTGAATATATTAGATGCAAACTAGCTGCAAACTGTTACATACTCAAGGTTCTTGCACGCGAAATGAATTTGTCAATCTGCAGACAAGTATATTTTGGAGTTTTTGAACCAATACTAAGATTTGGACTGCCCTTTTGAGGAAACGGCAATGCCGGCGACTTGGACAGCTTATTTAAAATTCAAAAAAGAGCCCTCCGAATTCTCAATAACGCTAATTATAGGCAAACCTGTAGACCACTTTTTGTAAATAGCAAAATTATAACTCTTACAAACCTATTTATTTTTGAAACATCACTACTAATTTTTAAAAATTTGTCTGAAATTGCTAAACGTAAAGATATTCATAATTACACTACTAGAAACTGTTCAAACTTAACTTTAGAGAAACCATATAATGAGCTGTTTAAAAAATCAATACTTTACACAGGCCTTAAAATTTACAACAAGCTGCCCTCAAACTTAAAAGAAAATGTATCTCCCAATCTTTTCAGACGAAAATTAAAAACATTCCTGTTGGATTATGCATTCTATAATTTAAACGAATTTTTTGAATCTACATTTAATTAGCCAGAACATATTCTATGTAGTTAAATAATTATTATCATTTTTAAAAGATAAGATAATATTAGGATAATTTAATTTTATTTATATTCATCCATAAGTTTTATATATATATGTATTATATCGATTGTGCTTGTAATTATTGTAATTTGTTTTGTACTTGTAATTTTCCAACATCACCATGTGATTTATAAGGAAATAAAATACTACTACTACTACTACTACTACTACTACTACTACTACTACTACAGGTGTATCCACACGGAGAGGGGTTATCTCGCTCCAGGGCAGTTGGCGACGTGGTTGTAGCCAGATAGGCAAGTTCTGCCTAGTTTTTTATGTGTATTGTATTTTATGATGTGGTCGTAGCCACACAGACAAGTTCTGCCTAGTTTTGTGTTTTATGACGTGGTTGTAGCCACACAGGCAAGCTCTGTCTAGTTTCTACGTATTTTATGTATTTTATGACGTGGTTGTAGCCACACAGGCAAGTTCTGCCTAGTTTCACATGTATTTTACGAGGTGGTTGCAGCCACGCAGGCAAGTTCCGTCTAGGTTTTTGTGTATTTCATGACGTGGTCGTAGCCACACAGGCAAGCTCTGCCTAGATTTCTGTATTTTATGAGGTGGTTGTAGCCACACGGGCAAGTTCTGCCTAGTTTTCACGATTTTATAAAATGTTTGTAGTTACACGAAGAGTTATCCAGTCGGCTTTGAAAAGGGACAAACGCGGCCTGAGGACAACCCGCTGATTAGGATGGCCGAGTGTGAGAAAATCAGAGAACTCATAAACTTTCAATGTTGTAATTAATACTTTTAATGCTTGTTTACAATGTGGGCACGTGCATGCGTTATTTTTAGAATCTTAGTAGAAGTGAATACAAGAGAGTGTTGTTTTTAAAAAGGTTTTTAGTCAGTAAAGTTTGAATCGTTGCAAAGAACTGTAGTGGAAGCTGTTATAATTAAAATTAAATAGTGTTTGTGTTTCAATTGTGTTTTATTTTCTTACAGAAGCCGTTAGGATTTTGTAGTAGCAAATTGTCGGATACGGAGATGAAGTATAGCATTTTTTCAACAGAATTGTTAGCAATTCACTTTGCTGTTAAGAAGTTCAGGTTTTATGTTGAGTATAAATCATTCACGATTTTTACTGATCATCAAGCTATTTGTTCAGCCATCAAAGGAACGTCCGAAAATTATTTACCACTGGAATTTCGTCAAATCGAGTATATTTCTGCGTTCACAACTGATACAATTTGTTAAGGGAAATTTAAATATTGCAGCTGATGCGTTAACAAGAGTTTGTACAATTTCTTCTGTGACAGTTAATTTGGATGATTTAGCTAAAGCTCAAGTGAATGATGAAGAATTAAAACTATTACGACAAAAGCCTAATTTTAATATTTTTTTAACACAAACAGTTAATGGTGTACCAATTTGGGTGGATCAAAGTATTGGCGCGTCACGTCCGTTTGTGCCGAAAAAATTTCGCTTTGATATTTTCCAGCAATTGCATGAATTAGCTCATTCAGGAGTTAAGGCAACACAAAAATTAATTTGTTCTAGGTTTTTATGCTTGTATGCGAAAAGACATTCAAAGCTGGGTAAAAGTATGTGATAAATGTCAGCGAAATAAAGTTGTCAAACATACAAAAGGGCAGTTGCAACCGATTATAGAACCGGATTGTAGATTTCATAAAATTCACATGGATATTGTTCATTTACCTTACTGTCAAGGGTATAAATATGTTTTGTCGATTATTGATAGATTTAGTAGGTGGCCTGAAGCAATTCCTCTTAAATCCATAACGACGGAGGAAATTATTGATGCTTGTATTCGGACTTTGATATCACGTTATGGAGTTCCGCAAATAATTACGACAGATAATGCAGCTCAATTTTATTCTTCTTTATGGGTAGATTTTATTAGTACGTTTGGTATTAAACATTTAAAGACTTCTATACAGCATCCGATAAGTCAAGGCATTGTAGAACGTTTGCATAGGTCACTTAAACAATCTATTAAATCCATAGATTCTGCAAATTGGGTACAGCATTTACCGTTAATATTGTTAGGATTACGTTCTGCGGTTAAAGATAATGTGGGGGTTTCTTCTGCAGAAATTTTATATGGGGCTCAGCTTAGATTACCAGGGGATTTTTTCCAAAATGAGGAGAAGTTTGATATTAATATTGCAAACTTTATTTTACAATTGAAACAACGTTTGCGTAGATGTAAGGTGTATTTTACGAAGGAATATCACACATCATTTTATATTCGAGTTCACATGTATTTGTGAGAAACGATTCTCATACTTTTGGTTTGAAACCAACGTATTTAGGTCCTTTCAAGGTGCTTATTAGAAATGAGAGATATTTTGTTTTGGAAGATTTTGGAGATTCAGACAATGTTTCTGTTGATAGGTTAAAGCCAGCTCATTTCATAGATTGATTATTATATCAAGGGTTTGGTGTTAATCGCTTAAATTTAAGGAATCATGTAAATACTAATTATGATTGTATTAGATTTAAATGGTTTAATTTAAAGTGGGTTTTCTTATTTTTAAACGGGGAGGGGGGTAAATGTGGTGCGTTTATTGAATTTTATGTTACATCAAGTAATGTTTTATTTTTAGATGGATTTTATTTTAATGTTTATTAGTTACAACTCTGTATTTCGTTACATAAAAGTATGTCATTAAATATTATCTTTGATTTAACTCTTTGTTTATACTGATATACAGTGTGTGGATAAAGTTTGGAACAAATTCAATATCTCCCGAAATATTATTTTTTCTGGGAAACGCTCGGACAGGTATAGCGATTTAAATTACGGCGCATATTTTAAGATGCTTCAAATTTTTTTAGCGTTAGTCATTTTTTTGTAGTGACGACCTTGACTTTTTTTTTTAATGGATACATGTATATTTGATTATCACATTGGATAGACATTATTTTTCTCTTTTTAAGCTTCTATTTTTTTTGTACCCTTACATAAGAAAATTTTTGGGAAAATTGCTAAAATAGTTTTACGGCTCAGTAGGCCGATCTGGAACAGCGGGTGCAGCTCCAACTCATAGCAATTGTTTATTTAAGCTTATTATTTTAAAGTGAACAGAAACGTGAGTATAAAAGTACATAAGATTATAAAAAAAGATAAATTAAATAAATTAAATTAACAAGAAATTGAAAAAAAAATGTTGATACTTTTAAATGACACACAAAAAAATGATGAATAAATTGTTATTGTAGATGTTCAAATTGATATCCGTTTATAGCTCGACAGTGTCCAAGACGAAAAATAAACTCTTGTTGAACAATTAAACAATTGCTTTGAGTTAGAGCTGCACCCGCTGTTCCAGATCGGCCTACTAGACGTAAAACT
Organism: Hemicrepidius hirtus; assembly: GCA_963082805.1. Lineage (NCBI taxonomy): Eukaryota > Metazoa > Arthropoda > Insecta > Coleoptera > Elateridae > Hemicrepidius > Hemicrepidius hirtus. The sequence goes on along the minus strand of OY720161.1, from coordinate 28,544,721 downwards.
ATTTTAACAATTTTCTCAAAAATTTTCTTATGTAAGGGTATAAGAATATTAGAAGCTTAAAAAGAGAAAAACAATGTCTATCCAATGCGACAATCAAATATACATGTTTCTATTTAAAAACAAAGACGATGAAGTCACTACAAAAAAATGACTAACGCAAAAAAAATTTGACGCATCTTAAAATATGCGCCGTAATGTAAATCGCTATACCTGTCCGAGCGTTTTCCAGAAAAAATAATATTTCGAGAGATATTGAATTTGTTCTAAACTTTATCCATACACTGTATATATAGTCTTGTATGTTATAGTACCTCCGATTGTAAATTTAGGGTTGTAGTTTAGACTTTGGTCTCCGAATTATTTTCATTTTAAAGATTTAGATTTTGTGTTATTTAGGTTTGGAACTATAACTTTTGCTTTGACGGTGTCAGAGTGGAAGTATAGGACCTGGTGCTCTGGCATTTGGAACTTAACAGTCCAGGTTTCTGGCGGAGCTGTGACCTGGGCATTTGAGTTTTAAATAGCAGAGAGAGTTAGGATTTTCGTTACCCGTCCGTGGAGGAATTTGTGCTTTCTTCTTTGACGGGGTCCGAGAAGAAACACAAGGTCCTGGTGGTGCTACAACAGGTACTTGGTGATCTTGACTTCGGGCGGTGCTGTGGTCAAGATACCCAGGTCTTGGGGTAGTTACTAGTTCCCGTAGTTTCCCGTGTAGGGAATAGGCTTAACACAACAAGCTCTTGGAGATTTTGGTTTCGGGCGGTGCTGTGACCACGATACCCAAGACTTGGGGTGCTAGCGATTCCTGGTTTCTGGTACCTTGTTGTCTGCGCGTCGTGGCCTCTGGCGGAGCTGTGGTCATTTCAGTCCAGGTTATTATTGACCTTTGTCCCGTCCAGTAAGCTTCCCCGTAATTAGTTTTATTTTACCGTTCACATAGGAGGCATTATTCAAACTTCTCAGGGAGTTATTTCCGAATACCGTCACCGCTACAAACTTGATTTTTTCTTTATTTATTTCTTTACCGTTTGCACCGATAAAACTGTTTTCCGATTGTATCTACTGTATGACTTTATTATTATTTGATTTTCTTTTATTGTACACAATAATAAAAACTCTGTATATTTACCGTAAGCTGCCTTCTCATTTAAATTCCCCTGTTATATTTTACTGAAGTTACCTAGGTCTTCGCTCCCCCGACACCAACTACTGGAGAGAAGCCGTTAGAGAGAAAACTTAAAATCTGGCGCCCGAGCAAACCCGAACGAAAAAGCGTCACATAATAATCAGGGCAATATACAGCTGAAAAGAACGCATAACTACTATTATCAAGTAAACTTTTAATTTACAGATGAATGAACTGGTTTAAAATTTTTAGTTTTTAGGTGCAGGGTCAGTTAGCAATAACAAAACGTAAGAGATGTTTTTTTGTGGGATGTAGTAGGGATAAAAACAATTTATAGAAACAATTCGTGGACACAGAAATCAAACTCGATTTTTTGGTTTGCAAAGTTTTATTTCTTATGTAGCACCATTTGCTCAACAAATTATCCAAATAATTTTTTTATATTATGTCAAGTAGGCCAAGAATTGTTTTCGAAAATTGAACAACCAACAATTTTTATTTTTTGATTATCTAGAAAACTCTTAAATTGGCTGGCTTGTGATTTTTTTAAAAAGGAGATAGTTTTGCATACTACAGATAAACAATCATAAAAATATCCTTGTTCTTTTGGAATTTATAGGGCGCGAACCAATTACTGTCGGTGATCATAAAAATCAAAGTCATTTTTCTAGTTTGAAATACTAGCATTTTTTATAATAGAAGATTAGTACTTACTTTATTGACATTTTCAAGCGTAACTTTGTTAAAATCCATGATTAAATAATAAATATTAAATAAAATATCGATTTCAACGGGAAATAACAAGATTTATTCGCTTTATACGTATTTCGGCATCAATGTGCCATTGTCAAAAGCAATATAAGATATTATAACAAATGCAAAATATAGTAACTCCTTGATTCTAATATTTTAACACTGCGTGAAGCAGCTGGCCCCAGTCAACCCGTCGGAGGTCAGTCGCTTATCAGTGTTTTAAAAAGATATTTATTCCAAAATCTTCAGTACAGGAGAATCTAAGAGTTCAATTTACTCATTCATTAAAGGTATGTTGTTTTTTGTGTGTTTATAAATTTCAAAAGCTTCCAAAATATTTAATTTATTTTTGTTATCAGAAAAGTGTAAAAATTTAATTGTATTATTAGATGTTAATGTGTGATTTTGTTCTAACAAATGTTTAGCAAAATTTGATGTATGTACATGTTTATATTTGTAACAACGGATATGTTCTTTTTGCCTAATTCTGAAATTTCTAATTGTTTGACAATGTGAACAATTTAATTTATAAATACCTGATTTTAGCAAATCATTAATTTTGTCTTTAGCATTGAAAAGAGAGTATAGAATATTTTTATTTGTTTTAAAAGTGACTTTATATTTCTTTGTGTTATTTATAATTTTAGCAATCTTTTCTGAAATTTTACCAAAATATGGAATTGAAACGTATTTTAGTGTTTTATCAGAGTTATTAATGGAATAAACTTTTTGAATAGCTAATTTATAATTTTTCTTTTTAATTAAAGTGTCAATAAGTGTTGTGTTATATTCATAGCTATATGCAATTTGTTTAATAATTGAAATTTCTCTATTAAAACTATTTTTATCTAAAGGAATTGTTAGAGCTCTGTGTACTAAACATTGATATGCTGCTAATTTATGTGTATTATGATAATAAGAGTTATGTGGTATGGTAATATCAGTTTGTGTAGGATTCCTATAAATTGAGTATTCGAGTATGTTTTCTGAATTAATTTTTATGTTTAAGTCTAAAAAGTTAATAGATCTGTTTTGTTCAATTTCTAGTGTAAATTTAATTTTTTGGTGTAAAGTATTAATAAAAATTAAAAAGTCGTCAAAATATCGTCAACATAACGAAACCAAAATGCAATTTTATTTGATAGATTTGATTCAAATATTTGATCTTCTATATTTTCCATAAAAATATTAGCCAATAGTGGTGAAATGGGACTACCCATTGGTAACCCATCTTTCTGAAGATAAATTTTATCATTAAAAATAAAATAATTTTGATTAATACAAAGTTCAAATAATTGAATCAACTCTATCCTTTTTGTTAATTCAATGTTATTGTTAACTAAAACATTTTCTAATAAAGGAATACATTCCTGTGGGGGTATTTGTGAAAACATACTCGTAACATCAAAACTAACTATTTTACATAGTGGTGGTAAGCTAATGTTACTTAATTTATTAATCAATTCAGAAGTGTTTTTAACTGAATATTTTGGAGTGTACGAGCCCAGGCTCATAATAGTTCGGCCGGCACACATTTGTGAGTAGGTGGCTCAATATAATGCGAAATCTATACAAATAGTGAAACATTTCAACAAAACTATTACAACTACAATAAAATATAGACTTTTAACTTATAAAAATTGAAAGTTATATTTAAATTACATAACGGATAATTTTTGTATAACAAGGAATTTGGCTCAACTCGTGGATCATAATTGTTCGGCCGCTAATCATAATTACCATTAAATCCAGCCCATTAGTAAAAACAAAACACCCATTGAACAAATCAACAAGGCAGCTGTCAGTATTAGTTATTATTAATTTTTAAAGCATTATGCCTCGTGGTAAGCCTTTAAGTAACGATTTGCGCTTGTCAATCATTAATGCCCATAAAAAGAGCATTTCTGCACGTCGCATTTCAGTTTCGCACTCAGTGCCGCGTTCTACTGTTCAAGATATTATCAATTTGTATAAATCAACTGATGGAGTTGACCAAAAAAAGAAAACCGGCCGACCATCTACAATTACGGACGCAAATAGGAGAGCTTTACGTAGAATTGTAAAAACTAATAGACGGTCCAATACCAAAGAAATAACTGTTTTGTGGAGGGAAAGTATAGGCAAGGACATTTCGTTGTCTACAACAAAGAGAGCTATCAGAAAAATAGGATACAAATTCTATAAGGTAGCAATTATTCTTTTTTTGGGTGAAAATTGTTGGTATCTTATACTATTTTTCTGACAGGGAAAAGAAAAGCCATTATTGACGACATTACAAAAACGTAATAGACGGAAATGGGCTAGGGAACACCAAAATTGGACTCAAAGACAATGGGAAAGTATAATTTGGAGTGATGAGTCCAAATTTGATGTTTGCATAGGTGATTCTCGTAAAAGAGTGTTGCGGACATCCTCTGAGGCATATCATAATGATTGTCTAGTAAGAAAAGTAAAGTTCCCAGCATCAGTCATGATATGGGGTTGTATGTCGGCAAAAGGTGTAGGTAAATTACATTTTATCGATGGAACAGTTAATGCGCAGAAGTACAAAGAGATTCTGGAAGAAAGCTTTTTACCATCAATTGCACAATGTGCAACCAATGACGGTGACTTTATGTTCCAACAGGACGGTGCACCGTGCCATACGGCAAAAATTATTCGTACGTGGTTGCAGGACCATAACATTCCACTACTAAAATGGACGTCTTCTAGTCCAGACTTGTCTCCAATCGAAACACTTTGGCATAACATGAAGAAACAACTGCGGAAAAATCCAGCACGTACAGTACCTGAATTAAGAGCTACCTTGCAGAACATATGGAATAATATTTCACCAGAAGAGTGTGCAGGACTTGTAAACACAATGCCTAGCAGAATTAAGGCGGTTATTGCTAATAAAGGCGATGTAACCCAATATTAAAATCTGGCCGAACTATTATGATCCATGAGTTGAGCCACATTCCTTGTTATACAAAGATTATCCGTTATCTAATTTAAATATAATTTTCAATTTTTATAAGTTAAAAGTCTATATTTTATTGTAGTTGTAATAGTTTTGTTGAAATATTTCACCATTTGTATAGATTTCCCATTATATTAAACCACCTATCCAAAAATGTGTGCCGGCCGAACTATTATGAGCCTGGGCTCGTATACTAAATTATTAATTATATTATTTAATGTTTTAGCTAGCATGTGGTTTGGTGCATGTATGTATGAAACTACAGGTCTAATAGGAATGTTAGGTTTATGTATTTTAACTAAACCGTATAATTTTGGTGGTTGTGGATTTGGATATATAATGTTATGTTTCTCGTATGGTGTTAAAGTAATTTCACAATTTTTAATTGTTTGTTTTATTTGGTTTTGGTATTTATTTGTTGGATCTCTATTTAAAATTTCTAGATTAGAATCTGTTATAAAATCATTGACTTTTTCTAAATAATCATGTTTAGGTAAAAATGTGTTTCCCTAATCTGCCCTAACAGAAATTAAATTATTTACTCTAACTTTTTCCTTAATTGATTTAATTAATGAAATATTATTATTTGTATTATGTCTAATTTATTAAAAAGAATTTCGATAAACGATAAATTTATCAACTATGTAAAACTGCAAAATTTAAATATGGTTGAAAGCAAGATAAGAAATTTGATATGTAAAATGCTCATATCAAATTTCTTATCTTGCTTTCAACCATATTTAAATTTTGCAGTTTTACATAGTTGACGTCGTCGTTTATAGAATTGCTTATTGTTAATTAAATTTTACACAAAATGAAATTAATAAATGTGTTTTGGTGTGTTAATTCCACCTATTTTCATTTTTTAACCTTTTCTTTTTAATTCATAAAATTTTTTCTTATCAGGTAAGATCTTACAAAGTTTTTTGAGGAAGATTCCTATTCTTCTATTTATTTTTATTTACAGAATGTAACATAAAACATTATCAACTTTTAATTATTACTACTATGTTAATAGTGAAGAAGGTTTAAAAAAACCGAAATATACAGTTGAACCTCTATAAGTCGAACCTCGCTTACTCCAATTTCTCTATAAGTCGAACTTCACCCGCATTCCCGACTAAACTCCTATAGTTTTATGCAGAAAAATCTCTCGTTAAGCCGAATTTCGATTAACCGAATTTTTCGATAAATCGAAGTATTTTGTGTTTCCCCAAGGGAAACTTGCACTCTATTACTCGAATTTAGAAAGTATTTTTAAGGAATTCCTTGCATTAACAGGGCTAAAGGTATTTTTCTAGGACATTTTAAAGCGCTTAAGTAGGTATCTTTTATTAATGAGTTGCGGATTATCAATAACAATTTAAAGGGGGTACACCCACATTCTTTTACATAATTGGTAATTTCAAACACATACTAAATTCCAGTTTTATAGTAGCTTTCATAGTTGACGTTTCAGTACAAGTTGAAAATAACATGTAAAATATGTATTATGTATAGTAGTAGTATCCATTTTTCTATTCCTTTTTTACAATAAAATCATTTACGTTCTAGAAAATACATGTATAGTCAGCGACAAATTTTTTCACCAGTATGATACCACTGAACACGTTTTTCTGAGAAATATAAGAGGTACCATAACGTCGTTCTTATTGTTTTATATAGGTATCCTGGTAACACTGTTAACAAGATGAAATGAAATATAGAAATGTGTTATATTTCTCAGTAAAGCGGGTTACAGTGGTACAAGACTGGTGAAAACATTAGTCGCTGACTGTACATATTCTGTATTTAATTTTTTATAAAATTCGATAAGTCGAATTTTCGATAACGCGATTTTTTTCCTTCCCCTACCACTTCGGCTTAAAGAGGTTCGACGTATATATTTTCTGCCATTGAAAAACTCTTTTGTTTTTCTTTGTTTTGTTTATCATTAATTGGCTGCAATAATTAATCTCAAAATTTAATATTTAACATAAATTCCAGCCTAAAAAATATAAAATATAGATAGATAGATTTAGATTTATTTAGTAAAAATTTACTAATATTACAATCGTAATGTTAAAAATTTAGGTGGTACTACTATTACTAATAATGTTGTTTAACATACTCACTTAAATTTTTCTTAAAACTAAACAAATTCGTAGCCTCTTTGGCTTCCGGTGGAAGATGGTTGTATATTTTTATGCCTTTATAATATAAACAATTTTGTGTACTAGATTTAGTTAATTTGGGTAATCTGTAGTCCAAACGAGATCTGGTATCATAGTTATGAATATCAGAATTTTTCTGTAACTTATCTGACATATATTTTGGTAGCAAATTGTGCACCATTTTATAGATCAATACCAGGGTGTTAAAGTAAATGCGTTGTTTAATACTTAACCATTGTAATGCCTGTAACATAAAATTTATGCTAGTGCGTTTTGAACACCTTAAAATAATTCTCATAGCTCTATTTTGCTGTTTTTGCAGTTTTTGTAGGTCACCGTCTTGGCATAGAAATAAAATGCTTGCACAGTAATCAAAGTGAGGAGCAATGATGGTTTTGTACACTAGTATCTGAGCCTGAATACTAAGCTTATTTGATATCCTACCTAAAAAACTTATCTTTTTTGCAACTTTCTTAATAATAAAATCTACATTACTTCGGAAACTTAGCCTACTGTCTATAATTACTCCTAAATATTTTATTTCGTCTACTTGCTCTAATTCTAAGTTCTCTATTTTTATTTTAACTGATCTTGATTCTGGGGTACTTCTGCTTGACACAACAATACATTTTGTTTTTGAGATGTTCAATTTAAGTTTATTAATTTGGAGCCATTTTGAGATAGTCTCAAGGTCACTGTTAATTTTGCTAACCGCATCTGTAATACTATCTTCCGATACCGAAACTAATGTATCATCAGCAAATAAATTTAGTGAACTGTATTTGACATTTAATACTAGATCATTAATATACAATAGAAACAGCAAAGGTCCCAAAACAGACCCTTGGGGCACCCCTAATGTATTTAAAACTGCTGTCGATTCTACACCACTAAATTCAGTGCTTTGAGATCGCGAATTCAGATAACTTTCAAACCATCTTTTCTCATTTCCACGGATTCCGTATGCCTCTAGTTTTATTATTAATCTACTCCTGTCAATAGTTTCGAAAGCACGTTTATAATCTAAGAACACTGCTATGACACTTTTGTTTTGGTCAATTTCACTTTTCCAATTTGCTAGAACAAGATTCAGTGCTGTCTCACAAGAGTGTTTATTTCTAAATCCCGATTGACTAACACTTATAATATTATTTAATTCTAGAAATACTTGCAGTTAGTCTTTCACAATTATTTCTAAAATCTGCTCATATACCGGTAGCATATTTATCGGCCGAAATTCTTCACATTTTTTAGTTAGTGGTACTTTTTGAATTGGAACAATTTTCGATTTTTTCCATGAATCCGGAAATATCCCACTCCTCATAGATTCATTTATTAGATTCACAAACGTATTCCCTATTATTGGTAACGCGTCGTTAATAATACCAATGGAGACTCCATCTGTGCTCCCTTTCCTTCTTATATTAGCTATTGTTTTTCTCAAATCTGCCAAGGTTATTTCCGTGAATTTGAAAACGTTAGGTATTTCTGGAATTTGAACTTCTTTGAAAGCAATATTTGGTATTGTGGCATTTATATCCATAATACTTTCAACAAAATACTGATTAAATCTGTGGGCTATTTCGTTTGCGTCCGTGAATGCTTGATTCCCAAATATAACCTGTTTTGGTGTAATATTTTTTGTATCTTGTTTAACGATGCTTTTGATTATTTTCCACATGTTTTTCGAGTTTCCGTGACTTTCTTCAATTTTGTTTTCATAATATGTGTTTTTTTTTGTTTTTATCATATTAGAGTATTTATTTCTTATAAATTTGTAATTTGTCCAATCATTTTGATTTGCTGTCACTTTCGCTACTTTGTACAATCTGTCTCTCTCATTTTGCAAGTCTCTTAGGTCAGCCGTATACCATGGGTTATTTACCTTTGGTGATTTAACTATTTTGTACGTAACTAGGTCATGTACTGCATTTTGTAGTGCTCGTACCATTTCTATTGCAGTGTTATTCACCCCATTAGTTTGCACATTCCACTGGTTGTTTGCTAATAATAGACCTTTTAGATTTTCCTGTGAATAATTTGCATAATTTTTTTTACGTACAACACTGTTTACAGGGACTTCGTTATTTTTGTTCAAAGTAATTTGAATAATGCTGTGGTCCGATATTTTAGGGGAATCTAGGACATCAACTTGCAATTCTGTAATATTCGATATTGCCAAATCTATTAAGGTGTTAGAATTATCTGTTATACGTGTATAATTTCGAACCATCTGTTTCATTCCTAGGCTGCGTACTGTTTCCATAAGCTTTTTTGCATAAAAACTATCCTTAGATACATCAATATTAAAATCTCCCACAACTACGCACTTTTTATGGGCTCCCAGAGACTCTTCACACCATGTTTCAAAATTAGTTATAAATTCGCCGTCGCTAGAACTTGGGGAGTGGTATAGGACAGTATAAATCCCTTGATTAAATCCTTTCCTAATGTCTATGGAGAGCAACCAGAAATTTTGGTTGAATACAAAGTTAGATAATATTTTAAACTCGACACTATTTTTTAATAATATAACCACACCTCCAGTGTGTCGGCTTTCGGAGTTGCATCTAATAGTAACATATCCATCGAAACTTACTTCCCCATCTAGTATATCCTCTGTAATACGGGCTTCACTTAATAATACTATTTTTGGGCGCTTATTAACCAATAATACTTCTAATTCTTCAATATTTTTTAACATACTCTGGATATTTAAATAAATTATGTCCACACTCACATCATTTATTCTAAAAAAATTAGTTTAGATCTTGCTATTTCCAGTTGACGTTTGTATACTTCACAATCGGTACTCCACGCTGCATGGTTAGTGTCCAGTTTCTTCCTCAATTTCTCTACGGCATATGTACAATTTATACATTTTTGGTCCTTATCGGTTGCGTTGCAGTCCTTTAATGAATGTGGTCCTGCACATTTTGGGCAAGCTATATTTGCCTTGCATTGACTAGAGTAGTTAATATTTGCCGGTTCTACATAAGGGCTTATATGGTAAATCGCATGTTAAATATTTCTGAACACCCGATTGTTTTGAAGCTCGATGGCACATAAGGGCTGAGCCTCTGGTGTCTTTCAAGGCCACTGTCCCTTGGAGGTGTTAAAGAGAAGAAGAAGTGTAGATGTGTGTATGCAACCTTGTAAGCATGTATATATTTAGTAAAAACTAGTTCTGTCGCCGGGGTTCGACCCGCGTTCCTTGTGATTACGAGTCGGTCGTTGAAACCGCCGAGCTATGGAGTGAACCGAGATAGCGTATCTGGAAGGCGTGTATATAACCGGTGTTGAATATAATGTAAGTTTAAAAATAGCGTGTAGGGTGTTTGGGGTAGTAAAAGAGAAATAGGGGTGTGGTTGTAGGGATGTAGGGTGTTTTTGTGGAGGTAATAATAGCGCTGGGGGTAAAATCTCTGTGAGGTACCCCCCTGCCCGCCGCTCGGTAGCCGGCGCGGTGGTGTGAGGGCGTGGTGGCCTTCTGCGGGCCGCTCTCGTCCCGCATCGAGAACTTGGCGGATTCGGGCAGCTCGGTGCCGGGCAGCGGGTGGGTAGGTAGAAAGGTGCGTTCTGCAGGTAGGTAATTGTTGCACAATAATGTGTGAGAGAGAGAGAGAGATAGAAAACTGCCTAGGTGTGTCTCTCTTAGGTACCCCTCTGCGTGCCGCTCGCGTCCTACATCGAGAACTTGGTGGATTCGGGCAGCTCGGTGCCTGGTGGGCTCTCCCAGGTAGCGCGTTGCCCGCCGCAAGCGTGCTACATCGAAAACTTGGCGGTAGTTGAATAATAGGTAACAGAGGTGAGATATAGAAAATAACCAGAAAAAAGATGTTGCTGTTAAAAAAAAAAAAAACCGCGCTGTCTGCTTAAGGTGTGTTTTACAGGTATTTAAAAAAAAAACGGACATACTTATTGAAATAAAAAATTCTACTATAGAAATAAGATATTTTATTAAAATATAGAAAATAAGCAAAACATACAGATTATAAAAAGAAATTTTACACAAGCCACCAGTTTTAAGATATTTTTAAGAGAAAATAAGCAAAAAACATACAGAGATTATAAAAAGAAAATTAAGAAATATTACACAAGTCAGTTTTAAGATTCTACGCATCTAACATATAGAAAATAAGTGATCCATATTGATGCCGAAATATGTATTAAGCAAATAAATTTTTCTACGATTTCCCGTTAAAATCGATATTTTATAGAAATACTAATATTACACACTCTTCACTCACACAAAGAATCTAATAGTTAAAGCGCACTCAACTCCAACAGGTTAGCGGGCACGGCTTCCCACCCTTGGGTGATGGTACCTCTATAGATGAGGGCCACATTGCAACAAAGTCCAATTTGCACCTTCATCAGCGCCAAATCTTGAGGTATCACCACGGCGTCCTCCAGTTCAAAGATTTTGTGGTCTTCCGAGACTTCCTCGGCTTTGATTACTTCGAGGGTCCGTTGATCGTAGATATGTAGAACCTTATAGGGTTTGTTGGGAACGAGAGTGTGTATCGGAACGATTGGTTTCCCCCGAAATTCTATACCTGCATAAGCAGACGATGGCAAATCTCGTTCCTTTATGCAAGCGCTACAGCTGCTTTCTCTTGGAGGGAACTCGTCAATGACGTTGAAAAACTCAGGCCAATGCTGATAACATCTTCGGTCCCTTGTTTCGTAGAATTTAAAGTTTTTGGCAACAGCCCCCGTGGTTGGTTGGACGATGGTTGCGCCTGGTTGTTGCGACATGGTAACAGTACTGCCGCTGCTACGGGAATCGGTTTTGCTTATATACACTCTTCAATCTATAGGGTTATCGCCTCTGATTATTATAGTACAGCCTGCACTGTTTCAAGCAAGCTTAATCTGCACAGCAAATTTACATATTTAGGTCTATTTATTATGAGAAAAAGAATCTTGCACGTTGTATACGAAGCCGGCCCATAAGTTACGCGCAGGTGTTTCAAATATATAATTTCCGGCTAATATTTATTTTATTGCAATGTAGGCGCCGATAAGAGGCTCCGACGCGTTCTTCTAACCTCCGACCCCTCCCGCTTTGATAACGGGCTCTTTTTTGCTCGCGACTGGTACAACCACTCTGTTTTATCTGTAATGAATGATCTGTTGCCTCCCGGATGCTGATTAACGACAGCGGCCGCAGATCACGCGCTCGCGGATGTCGATAAGCGGTTGGCAACAACTGCATGCTAAAAATTTAACATAATAATCAACGCCTCGTTTTATTTTCGATAAATATTAGATATTTAAACATTATAAATATTAAATATTACGCGTGAAATGTTTAATGTTAAATTAGATCTAGCCATTTTACAACGGTATGCTAAAAATTTAACATAACGCCTCGTTTTATTTTTGATAAATATTAGATATTAAATATTTAATATTAAAAATATCGAAGGGATAGGTTGATTGAATTGACAAAGTATTATGTAAAATAACTTTTATTTCGATAAACAATTACATTATATCTGTTTTATTGATCCACGAGTTGTGAGTGTTATCGAATCCTAACCATTTAACATATAGTTTATCGTTCTTTTTCCGCAACACCTTTTCCACCAGGTACACGTCGGGATGTTTGGTTTTCTGCAGTTCTTGAGCGTAAAAACAGCCTTGGATGGGATCCCCTCGAAGGTCTTCCAACAAAAAGGTGACCGGGTCGGTGTCATGCTTTTTAGTCACTCGAAACAGCTCCGAGGACCAGTTGGGCAAGTACCCTTTGGCAAAGATGGATTTGAACTTTGAAATGCGCACCATATCACCGATTTTAAATTTTCCAGGCATATTTTTGGGTATCGGACGAGAATCTCGTAGGTGGCGAGTTCTGGTCGTGACGTCTTTCGGTTTCGTTCCGATGGCTCGATGTTTCCGATTGTTGTACTTTGCAGTCACCTCCCCCAAAATATCGAGCCACTTGTGCTTGCCTCGATAAGAAAATTCTCTAAACAGCCATGTCTTAAGGGTGCGTACTACCCGCTCCGCCATGGCCGCTTTAAGCGAACTAAATGTAGAATAGTGCTTTATGTTGTATCGGTTGGCAACCTTGCTAAAATGTGTATTGTAGAATTCCGTACCGCGATCGGTTTGAATGTGTTTGGGAATCCTACCATCGAGATTCAAAATTTTCTCGAAAGCTGCCGCCACATGCTCACCGGTCTTATTCTTTAGCGGGCTCGTCCACAGGTATCTGGAAAAGCAATCGATGACCACCAGAATGTACCTGTGGCCCCCATTCTCTTTGGCGTGTTGTTGCATTTCGGCGAGATCCAATTGCCAAAGGTCGTCGAATCCTCCGCAAACGATGTTTCGCCTCACGAAATTTTTTCTAGCTGGTTTGTGCAGTTCTTTGGCGAGCCGCCTCTTGGGATCCATCGCTGCGTTGTTGTTGTCGCTCCAAAAGGGCCACGCGCCTCGTCAAGTCTCCCACGATCAGGGTGCTGGTGTCGTCCAGCATCTGGCTAAACTGCAGCGTTTTTTCGTCGAGCTTGAGGTCGACTTGATCCAGCGAAGGGATGCGCCCTTGCGTGTAACTCTCTACTAGAGGCGCGAGAGCTGCGAGACCGTTATTTATTTGAATCAGGAGAGGATCGATTCGCTCCGTGTAGAATGTTTGCGTTCTGTTGATCGCGTCTTCGCAGCTAACCTCTTTGACCCTGGCCAACACGAATTTCCTGGTGGTTGCGTCGTCATCCTCCAACGGTTCTCCCAATCGGCGTATGCGCTTGCGTGATGCATCCAAATCGCCATCAGAAGTGTATGCAAAACCGGAAATGTGAACGCCGGCTGCTCTTTCCGCTCCGCTTCTCTTTCGAACGTAACGTCCGAATTTGTCGACGGGCATGGCGGCAATGAGCGATTATTCAATTATGCCTTCTTCCCTGAGCTCCTCGAGGATGCTTTGTATTTCATTCTGGTGATTGGTATGGCCGGCCGCTTGGGATGCGTGGAGTAGTTTCAGGCGGCTCACGAGTTCGGACGCCTTGTTCCAGTAAACGTATTCTACGGCTTTACCGGTGATCCGTTTTCTACCTGCGAGGAGCGAGGTTGCACACCCGCGCCCTACAATTTTCGCTCGGGTGACGTATCTTCTCCTATCCAAAGACGGCTTGATGATGTTTTTGTATTTTTGACTCTTGTTACCAATCAGCTGCCCGTTAGGCTCTGAGTTTTTGCGGTGCGCGTTGGTCAATTCGAGCATGGCAACATATCGGGAAACTTCGTAATCGTCGGGGTGTCTGGGATTTTTCAGCGTCAACAGTTGATACAAGCCGTCGCTTCCTTGAAATTTTTGTTCTTTAACTATGAAATCGCCGCCGTCCACGTCTATGCGGGAATCGCCTAGGGTCAACGCTTGAATGCCGGAGTCGTACTTTAGCCCAAAGGCGGATTTATCAACGTCCTTTCGCGGGGTCGCTAAGAGGGCAACGTACTTTCTAAGCTTCGGGTCGAATTGGGTTAGATCAATCGCCGAACCCTCCATCAATTCGCGTTTTGATCCCTCTTCCTCTTCTACCTCCTCCTCCTCCTCCTCCTCATCTATGGATTCTTCATCCTCGACCGCCTTTCTGCTCTCCCTCTTGATCTGCCCGAGTTTGTATATGATCGGGTGTATCTGCTTCTTAGTCGCGCTCGGTTCCGCTTTCACCTCTTCTTTGACCTCGGATTCCCGCTTGACGGTCTTCGGGGTAGTCTTCGCGGCGGTCGCGATCTGCCTGAGAGGTTCTAGTATGGGCTTGTGAACCCTCTCGAAGACCCTTTGACTCTCCCTCAATCCCTGTCTTAGTTCTCGCACTTTTTTACGAACATCGGCGCTGGCAGTTACAATATCCTCTGTAAGTTTTCGATTTAAGGTGTCCATTATTGGCATTCAACAAGTTCAGCAGGTTCAACAGGTCCAACAGATTCAACAGGTTCAACTGGTTCAACAGACCTGTTCAACAGGTGTCCAACAGGTGCCGACAGGTCCAACAGGTACAACCAGTTTGGGGGAGCGGTTCGACCTGGCATTCAACAGGTTCAACAGGTTCAACAGATTCAACAGGTTCAACAGACCTGTTCAACAGGTATCCAACAGGTGCCCGACAAGTCCAACAGGTACAACCAGTTTGGAGGAGCGGTTCGACCGGAACTGAGCGGTTAAACCTGATCGGGTACCGTTATAAAGCCATCCAATCCTTTACGATACCTGCCAGATTTGATATCGCCATCCTTGTCTATCGACATGAATCCAAACTCGTCTTTCCAACATTCCCTGCACATTCCACAAAACCGCTCATAGGTCATGTCGGTGCTGACGTGGTCCTCGAAAATCCTCCTCAGGTTCAACGCGTCCTGCTTGAACAGGACAATCATGTTGGCGTTGTCGCGCAGCAGGTGCTTTGGAATTCGAGCGTAAGATTGGCAGAGATAGATCGAGTCTACGGCCCGGTGTCGTCCCATCGAAAAGTAGAGTCTCATGGGCTTTTGGTTGTCGCAAGAGACGTCGTCAAAGACGAACACGGAATTAGGTTTGACCTGTGCGGGATCCGCGATCTCCTCGTTCTCCGCGAACGGGTGGTATCCCACGCGAGCGCGCTTGAGGACCTCTTCCAGAAACTTGTACTTGCTCTGATGCAACGAGCGCGAGTACAGGTACACGTTTTCGAATTTCAACCCGTTGGGATGGACGAGCAGCGCCAACGCCACGGAGGTCTTTCCGCAGCCGCTTGGGCCGCAAACGATGCACCTGACCGACGAGGGCAAAAGACACCCGTGCCTCTTGTATTCGGAAGTGGCGTCTTCCACGTTTCGCACCGGGAGCCTGTGCTCTCCGCGTCGTATCTTTAGAGCGCCGCCCATGCTTCCGATCTGAATAGCTCGCGCCCTTTGAGGGTGCTATATAAGAGCGCTTCGGTTTGCCCTAGCAGTTTCCTCCGAATGTTGGTTCACGAAGGATCGGGGGTTGTAAACGCGCTGATCGACCGGCTGCCCATCGAGCTACACATCCCCGGAGGGTACCAATATTGCGGTCCGGGCACCAAGTTGCAAAAGAGGCTGGCGAGGGGGGATCCCGGAATAAATCCGCTGGACGCCGCCTGCCGAGAACACGACATTGCCTACTCCCAGAACATGGATTTAGAGTCGCGACACAAGGCGGACGCGGTGTTGGCGGAAAGAGCTTGGCAGAGGGTCAAGGCGAAAGACGCGAGCTTCGGGGAAAAGGCGGCTTCTTGGGCCGTGACCAACGCGATGAAAGCAAAAAGAAAACTAGGTATGGGGACCCTAGGTACCGTGGTGCGGGACGCTCGCACCGCGCTGAAGAACGCAAAACCAAAAACCCTGGAGGAAGCAGCGAGCGTGGCACTCGCTGCGGCGCGTCGTTCCGTCAAAAAGGCGGGAGGCAAGAAAAACATCAAGACGCCCCGCGTCATTCCGGTGCCAAAGTCGGGCGGTCTGCTGCCGTTGCTGCCCGCGCTCTTTGGAGGATTGGCGGCTCTGGGAACGCTGGCGGGTGGCACGGCCACCGTGGCCAAGACCGTCACGGCCGCCAAGAACGCCCGAGAAAAACTCGAGGAAATGAAGAGACACAACGAAAAGATGGAAGCGATCGCCCTGGGGCGAGGTCTCTACCTCTCCAAGCGCAAGACCGGCTACGGCCTATACCTCGGCAAGAGGCCAAAAAACCGCTAAGGTTACCCCGACGGGCTTTGACGGATGCGGACATTCGCCGCGCCACCGTCGGGGTTTCGCCGCGTTTTAGAGGCGTGTTCATGCGAGACAATTTACCGCGCAAGCCCTTCAGAAACGAGAGCGCGGTCGTAAATCTGGACGACGCAAAGGGACCCGGAAGTCACTGGGTGGCTTACAAGAAGAAGGGCTTCGCCGTGGAATACTTCGACTCTTTCGGCGACCTGGGACCGCCCTTGGAGCTGATTCGATACCTAGGACCAAAGTGCACGATCGAATACAACGCCCGAAAGTATCAGGACTATGACGAGGTTAATTGCGGCCACCTGTGCATCCAGTTTCTCTCGAGCCGTCCTCCTGACGACAACAAGACATGTCGCGCACCTTCGGTCTAACGGGGACGGGTGACACCTTGCACAGCCATTTTCGACCCTCCATCGACCTGAGCGATGGGCAATACGGTCTCGGGCTGGTGGCGTTTTATAGCTACAACGCCCTTCAAAACATTCACGAAGGCAACGACAAAATATACTGGAAAAGATCCGGCGAACGCGATTGGCGGGTTTTAAGGGTGCCCTGGGGCGCTTACGAAATCACCGCCTTAAACGAGTACGTTGTTAAAGGACTATCGAGGGGAAAAGAGGGCGAAAGGGTCTTTAGTCTGGAGGCCAACATAAACACCTTAAAGTGTATCATCGAGAGCCGGTACGAGATCGACTTTAAACCTTTGGACTCGATCGGGCGTATGTTGGGATTCTCTCCGCGAATGTTGGAGGCCGGAGCGGTCCACGAGTCGGATCTGGACGTTAGAATTTCGCCCGTCACAAACATCAAGGTAAACTGCAACGTTACCGGAGGCGCTTACCTAAACGGAGTTGCCGACCACACCATCTACGAATTTGCCCTGGACTCTGAACCGGGAGAACAGGTGGTCAAGGAGCCCTCGACCGTTATCTATTTACCGGTGATCGTGGACGTTATAGAAGACATTTCCGTCTGGCTCACGAACCAGAACGGCGGTCCCGTGCATTTTGGAACCGAACAAGTCGCGATTCGTCTAGAGCTCAAGAAATGGGGTTAGATTTTTTCGGTGGTGGTGACCTGACCCGAGCAGCATCACCTGCCAGTAGCGTGAGAAAGTCGAAAGGAAGAGGACGCGGCAGCTTGTCTTCGGAGGACATTTCGTTTCTAAAATCTCTCGGATTAACGGTCATAGATGGAGCTAAACATCGAAAAAAAAGCTACTTTCGATAACCGCATCGTAGAACGGGAGTATCACGCCCACTTGCCCTTTTCGACGAGCGGAAAAATTGGTCCCGCAGACGAGGTGCGATTCGTCATCCAGCATCAAGACTTAATTACCGCAACCTACGACAGTTATGTATACCTGGAGGCCCGGGTTGTACCCGAAGACGCGACCAAAACCTACGAGATGACCAGCAACGCGGTGGCCTACATGTTCGACGAGGTGCGCTTTGAGCTCGGAGATCAAACCATAGATACGGTGAGGAATCCGGGCGTGGTAACTACAATGAAGGGGTTGGTGTCTCTGAGCCCCTTGGAAAGCACGGAACTCGAAACTGCGGGCTGGTTTCCCAAAGACGGTGGAAAACTCGCCACCAAAAGGTTGGACGCATCGGGAAAGCTCGGGGGTTTCTCGGCGATCGTGCCTCTAAGCTTTCTGTTGGGATTCGCGGAAGATTATCGCAGAGTCGTTTCAAATATGAGGCAAACCCTCGTTCTCAGGCGATCGCGCACCGATGCCAACTGCAGCAAAGGGCAGACACCTGTCAAGATTGAGATTGACAAGATCGAATGGCGAGTTCCCTATCTGAAGTTGAGCGACGAGGAAAAGCTGAAAAGGCTCGGCGTATTGGGCAAGGATGCAACTGTGGAAGTGCCCTTTCGCAAATGGGAGCTGTACACGATTCCCAGTCTGCGCAATGGCAAACTCGAGCTGACCAACTTGAGCACCAAAACGTCGTTTTCCAAGCCGCGACACGTGTTGGTTGGGTTGCAGACCGGCAAGGCGAACGACGCGACCGAAGATTGCAGCCGCTTTGATCCTGTGGATATTTCCAACGTGATTGTTTATCTCAACGAGAAGGCGTATCCCTACGCAAAGTGGAACTTGGATTTTGCTCAAAATTCCTACCTGCTAGCATACAAAAACTACTGCGACTTTCAGAAACATTATTACGGACGAGATCCTAGACCTCTGCTCTCTTACGCTGAATTTAAGAAAACCCCGGTGTTTGTGCTGGACTGTTCCAAGCAGCAAGAAGACGTCAAGACGAGCGGCACCGTCGACATAAAATTGGAATTGGAGGCTTCAAAAAGTTTCCCCGCCAACACGACAGCATATGCGTTGGTTTTGCACGATGCACTCGTCAGCTACCGCCCTCTGTCTAACGTTATCGCTCATCAGCAAGCTTAAGGATTTTTGTAAAAAATAATATGTAAAATAATACGCGACAATATAATATACGATTTAAATATATTTATTTATTTTTTTTTTTATTTACACACACAAAATCATAGCAACTCCAGGTTATCGTTTACTCCATCTAACGCCCAAGATGGATTATAATCCATCTCCTCTCGCAGGCTGTTTTCGTTTGGTAACACCCCAAACGACATATTTTCAAAAAGGAACGAGGTGTGGTTGGAAATAGTTAGGTTGTTCAGATCGTGCAGGTTAAATAGCGGCACCCTAAAGCATTGCTGGCACCACCATCTCGGATCCTGCACGATTTCCAGAACGTCCCACGTTGTCGAACATTTGTGTAGGAAGGTGGAATACCCAGTTTCCAACCCGAAGTCGGCTGGATCGTCCACCATGCAGCACCTAAAACACACCTTCTTGCATAGGTGGTCGCCTTCGACGACCACGAAATAGGTAAACTGCAACAGTGTATCCCTAGGTATCCATTCCTCCCCTTTCCACAACAAAACCGCCGCACGCTCCACATCGTCTAGGGATCGGTCCGAGCTATGGAAAAAATACTCGTTAAAATTCGCAATAATAAAAAAAGTAAGAACGCTCACCTCAAACCTGGGGTGTTTGTGGCCAAAAGTTGCCCCATCCACCTTGGCTGCAGCCTTTTGGCGTGGGTGTAGATGCTCTCCCCCCAATTTTCGATAATCTCCATAATGAACTCATCAGGTAGCCGCAGGCTGCCGCTAATCAGCAAGCTCGGATGTATGTGCACGGAACACGTTACCAGAGCTAGCTGCCTTAACGATTTCGGTTGATGGCACCTTCTCAACCAGCCGCTACTGTTCTGCATTTTTGAAAGATTAGCAAATCCTCGAACGTATATATGCACGCTGCAGATGTCAATAAAATGGTTCGATTGTGTTTTATCTAATCGACGCTTCATTAAAATAATAATTATCTATTTTAAAATATTATTATTATTATTATTATTAAAATTTCGAACTATAAATGTTTACTACTTAATTTTCAATATCTCCGTTTTATTATTTATAGCATTTGAATTTTATTCCTGCGCTAAACGAATTATAATTTAACCAAAGGAATACAAAGAATTTTAAATGTTTAATGTTAAAATTAGATCTAGCCATTTTAGCTGATGCTGTTTCCGGAATTGTAAAGGGGGCGCACCTGTTGGGATTTTTCCGGTGTTATGTTACAGTGTGCGGCTTGCTGTTTGAGTCTGCTATTTCTGTCGCTAATCAACATCCGCGGAGGCAACAGTTCAGTATAATGAGCTGATTACAGATAAACAGAAAATCGCGTGATTGTACCAGTCGCCGCCAACTCGTTATCAAGGCGGGAGAGGTCGGAGGTTAGCGTCAATCAGTTCCTATATTACAATAAAGTTAATAATAACCGACTGCGAAAATTTTATTTTGGAACACCTGGATGCTGTTTCCGGAATTGTGAAGGGGAGCGCACCTGTTGGGATTTTTCCGGTGTTATCTTACAGTATGCGGCTTGCTGTTCCTAGCTGCTGAGCGCGTGATCCGTCTCGAAACGCTTATCGAGTCTGCTATTTCTGTCGCTAATCAACATCCGGCAGTTCATTATAATGAGATCATTACAGATAAACAGAAAATCGCGTGATTGTACCAGTCGCCACCAACAAACAACTCGTTATCAAGGCGGGAGAGGTCGGAGGTTAGCGTCAATCAGTTCCTATATTACAATAAAATTAATAATAACCGACTGCGAAAATTTTATTTTGGAACACCTGAGGATCTCCAGGCGCACCTTATGCTTCAGCTTCGTATGCAACGAGCGTCTATACATTAAAACTATCAGAATTCCGCTTCAACTCAAAGCAGGACAGTTGCAAGCCCTCTCGATAACTGACCTTATCGCGGCATATGAATTTTTAGAAAACGGTAACTTTTTTCCCATTGCAAACCCGCGTCAATCGAGTTCATGCATTAAAAAAGTTATTAGCCTTGCACAGCAAGATTGTATTTCCCTGAATTTGCTGCTTTTTCTCAATAAATAGGCGAAGCGAGTGCAGTTTTCATCATTCCTCCGGAAAGTTATCAAAATGCATCGTTCTCTGATTATTTTCGCGTTGTGTTTCTGCGGAGGGCGCTCCCTTATAGCCCACCAAGTTTTGCTCAACGCTTCATACTTTTTAAACGGTTCGCACGTCCTAAATCATCAGGTAAACCATACACACGGTCTCAGCGCCCAATGGACTCCATTTTCATCCCGAGGATTTCACCTGCAACTATATCGTGACCCGGAGACTGTTCAGAATGAAACGCAACTTGAAAAACGTAAGTTTAGAGCGTGTTTATCAATCATTCCCCGCTTCATAGGTATCGTTTTTCTTACAGCAAACACCTCGCCCTCTGCTCCGACCGATCTGCAAGAATGTGAAGGGATGCTAAAGGAAGTTAACGCAAATTATTACAAGGACATGAACACCATGAGAGATCGCGAGACCGAACTTATAACCACGAGGGCCGATTTGGTTAACTGCTTGGGTCAAAACGTGGGACTCAGGGAAGAAATTGAAACCCTTAAGGGTCGCGGTGAGGCCTTAGATAACGGCCAAAAACTGGAAAATTGTTATTCCGATTGCGACGTTAAATTTGTACCATCCTCGGGTTGTGCAGATCAATGCACCAGATACAGAGACACTTGCTTGGACCGGTGCAGGATGTTCTATAATTAGCGGTGATAACCCATAGATAAGAGAATGTATAAAAGCAAAAACCGATCCCCAACCAGCAGCAAACAAATCATGTCTCAACAAATAGACACAACCATCAGCCAAACACCCGAAACCGAGGGGGCCGAAGCGAGCAGAATCGTGCAATCCATCAATGACATGGGGCTCCTAATTCAGAAGGAGGTGGTGCCTCTTAAAGATTTGGTGGTGGGTCATGAGTAC
This sequence comes from Hemicrepidius hirtus, assembly GCA_963082805.1. Taxonomy (NCBI): domain Eukaryota; kingdom Metazoa; phylum Arthropoda; class Insecta; order Coleoptera; family Elateridae; genus Hemicrepidius; species Hemicrepidius hirtus. The sequence continues at coordinate 28,522,638 of OY720161.1, read as the reverse complement.
GAGTTCTTGGAAGTGAGACCTGTCGATACGCAGCATGGCAAAAGCATCGTGGTAGAGTTGGAGGAAGTGCAGGTCTATCTTCCCAAGCGCTTTTCCTCAATGTCGGAGGAGAAAATAGCTGTGCTCAACACCAACAAGGATCGGCTCTGGTTTGTATGTATGGGCCCGAAGGAGGTAAAGACAGGTAACCCAACGCACCTCATCGAGTTTCGTCAAAAAAAGGCAGATGGTGTCCAATCTCTTTAAAAAATATATTTTAAAAAAAAATTTATAATCTGTGTTTTGCTTATTTTCTCTTAAAAAATATCTTAAAAACTGGCTTCTATTATATTTCTTACTTTTCTTTTTTATAATCTGTATGGTTTGCTTATTTTCTCTTTAAAATATCTTAAAACTAACTTGTGTAAAATTGTGTAATTGTGTAAAATTTCTTAATTTTCTTTTTTATAATCTGTATGTTTTGCTTGTTTTCTATATTCTAATAAAATATCTTATATCAATAGAATGTTTTATTTCAATAAGTACACAGTTATGAAAAAAAATGTCTGTTGAGGGATTCGAACCCTCGCTCCCTTTCGAGAATTCCAACTGAAGTCGAACGCCTTAACCGCTCGGCCAACCTGACATTAGTTGAAACTGTTATAATACCGTTTTATAAAACTATAGATAAATATTGTTTCGTTTATTTTCTATAGGTACTTTAATAATTGTATTACAGTAAGTTGGCCCTTATTTTTAAAAACCTTTTTATTTCAATAAGTACTGTTATTAAAAAAAAAAAATGTCTGGTGAAGGATTCGAACCCTCGCTCTCTTTCGAGAATTCGAACTTAAGTCGAACGCCTTAACCGCTCGGCCAACCTGACATTAGTTGAAATCATTATAATAGCATTTTATAAACTGCACAGTAATATTGTTTCGCTTATTTTCTATATACTTTAATAATTTTATTACAATAAGTATGCCCTTATTTTTAAATACCTGTAGAACACACCTTAAGCAGACAGCGCGCCATTGTAAAAAGCATAATATAAGATGTTTAATAACAAATGAATAAATCTTATTACGATTTCCCGTTAAAATCGATATTTAATTTAATATTTATTATTATTATTATTATTATTTCTATGTATTGATCACTTATTTTCTATATTTTAGATGCGTAAAACTGACTTGTGTAATATTTCTTAATTTTCTTTTTATAATCTCTGTATGTTTTTTGCTTATTTTCTCTTAAAAATATCTTAAAACTGGTGGCTTGTGTAAAATTTCTTTTTATAATCTTCTGTATGTTTTGCTTATTTTCTATATTTTAATAAAATATCTTATTTCTATAGAATTTTTTTTTTTTACTAGAATTTTTTATTAATAATAAGTATGTCCGTTTTTTAAATACCTGTAGAACACACCTTAAGCAGGCAGCGCGGTACCTGGGAGACCTTTTTTTAACAGCAACATTACCTATTATTCAACTACCGCCAAGTTTTCGATGTAGCACGCTTGCGGCGGGCAACGCGCTACCTGGGAGAGCCCACCAGGCACCGAGCTGCCCGAATCCACCAAGTTCTCGATGTAGGACGCGAGCGGCACGCAGAGGGGTACCTAAGAGAGACACACCTAGGCAGTTTTCTATCTCTCTCTCTCTCTCTCACACATTATTGTGCAACAATTACCTACCTGCAGAACGCACCTTTCTACCTACCCACCCGCTGCCCGGCACCGAGCTGCCCGAATCCGCCAAGTTCTCGATGCGGGACGAGAGCGGCCCGCAGAAGGCCACCACGCCCTCACACCACCGCGCCGGCTACCGAGCGGCGGGCAGGGGGGGTACCTCACAGAGATTTTACCCCCAGCGCTATTATTACCTCCACAAAAACACCCTACATCCCTACAACCACACCCCTATTTCTCTTTTACTACCCCGAACACCCTACACGCTATTTTTAAACTTACATTATATTCAACACCGGTTATATACACGCCTTCCAGATACGCTATCTCGGTTCACTCCATAGCTCGGCGGTTTCAACGACCGACTCGTAATCACAAGGAACGCGGGTCGAACCCCGGCGACAGAACTAGTTTTTACTAAATATATACATGCTTACAAGGTTGCATACACACATCTACACTTCTTCTTCTCTTTAACACCTCCAAGGGACAGTGGCCTTGAAAGACACCAGAGGCTCAGCCCTTATGTGCCATCGAGCTTCAAAACAATCGGGTGTTCAGAAATATTTAACATGCGATTTACCATATAAGCCCTTATGTAGAACCGGCAAATATTAACTACTGACTAGCTTTGTGATTGAACCCGCTACATGAAAAACATCGAGTAACTCCAGAATCATCGTACACTTTACATCTATCCCAATTGATGTTTATTTTTTCTTGGCTCAGTAGTAGTTTACGATACGCGATGGCATTGACTTCCGCAAATATGGTGTAGGACGTGTTTGATCTCCAGACATTTTCTTTAACATGAACCACTTTAATAACAGCATCATCCGTATCTAAATAACTGTTTTGTAGTTTTATCTTTTCTTCTATTTCTTCAAAAGACAGCTTTTCAGTGAGGCCTACTATTTTAACCTTAGGTGACTTTTTTTGCGGGATAGTTATCTCATATTTCTCTCCAAGTTTATCCACTGCTTTGTCTTTTAATTTGTCCATCGCCTCGTTATTTTTACACTCTATAAGTATGCCTCCTTTACCAACATGCCTGAGACCTGAAATTTTCAAATCTGTAGGATCAATACATTTTTTTATTTCAATTTTGGTTTCTAAGCTCTTTTGGTCCTGCTTTTTGGGCTTGATTAACACAACAGGGTCAGGTTTCTTAATTTTCAGTTTCTCTGCATAACTTATTTTCATTGGATTTGCGCTCAAACTTTGAATGCTATTTTGTAGTTCCTCCTTACTTGTTTTTATTGCACTTTGTAATTGTTGCTGTTGTGTTTTGATACTTGAATTCATATTTAGCATCGCTTCCTGCATTGCTTCTAATAAATTTCGCATATTATCACTCCGATTTGCTAAGCACGTGTCACAAAACCATCCAATATATCTCCGATTTGTAATAAACGTGAATTCTTCCGTATTAATGTTAACACATTTTATGTGGTATGATTTTTCACACCATCCGGCACACAGCAATACCTTTTCTCCTCTTTTAATATCTGCAGAACATTTTCCACAGATACCTGCCATTATTCTGGTATTTGCCCAAGGGGCAATTATGCGTTAAACAACACGATATTTCACTTTACTGCGTGGAGAGTCGGTCAACACGTCCGCACTCCACGACCGCCCACACACTTGTGTTACACATATATCACAATTTAATGTTGATAATAAATACCAGGCTGTAGTATACTATGGATATTATAAATAATAACCTTATACCTACTACCTACTAACCATAAAAAATAATAATAATAGATAAGCGGCCAAAATAGACCACGTCGTTAGTGTAACTACACCGTTGAATTTATAATTACATTACAAATTATCGGTTGAACTTACCGAAGCAATTCGATGCTTAGACTGATCTAAAAGAAAAAATAAACAAGATTGAATCACCCGCGAATTCTGGGTAGTGGCGCAAGACAAAAAAACAAGACATCATTTGTGTCGGCGATGGCGCAAGCGCTTGCGAGCATAACCCCTCCTCAAAACGCGTTTGAATAAAACGGTGGCTACAAAAAAAATATAATTCAAATCCTGCAACACCAACGTAAATGACCGGTAATCCAATCCCGTGATTAATAACAATAATTACTATAAGCAAGCAATCGCGTCGAATTACTCTTACAATGTAAAAAATGAAAGACGACCGAAGTCGACCAAGGTAGACGCTTGGCTACCAAAAAAAAACTGCCTAGTAGGTGGCATGTACCAATACAACGAACTACTGGCAAATTAAATAAACAACAACACTTGTCAAAAGGACAAGATCAATAATATTGATTTATCCTATGGAATTACATACGTCCTTCCAAAAGAAAAATTGTCATTAACAGGCAACTGAATAGTTAATTAATTGAACATTATACAAGTTAAAGTGATATAACCAGTGGTAAGATAATTAGAACAGGTAAGTTAACAACAAATTTACATTGATAAAATTCTGCCTCTCTGGGTGAAAAACCACTAATCACTTTGGACTCCGTAATTGACAATGCTCGGTAGCACAAATTATCACAAAAATCTCTGACCTTAGAGTGCAGCGAAGTCCCTTCACGATGGTACGATTTCCTGTTCCTGTTAATTTCCAGGCTATAAACTTGGTTAACCCAATCCACATCAAGCTGGATCGGAAGTATCCTGCCTCCAAGACAGCGGATGGCTTCCTATTCGTCCGGACAATGGTCGTAGTTCGTAATCCCACAATGTGGTTACTCCAAATCGTGGCGTGGTAAAATTTCCAGCAAGCACCAGCAACCCAATATAAAAATACACTCACCCCACGATTTAACCGTGGGGTCAGACCAACAGGGTGATATTGATGGATAAAAATACTTCCAATATTTTCCAGGCCCAGAAACACCTCCACCCAAGAGCTCACTGTCAATCCCCACGAAGCCTACTTTTCCCGCCAGGAAGTCTCTGATAACGTCCGGGGAAAAATCTAGGAAGTTACCGAAAGAACTAACAGGAAATCCTTTTAAATGATAAGGCCAAGAAGAACCTGCTAGGCAACACAATAAACATACAAAACTTCCTACTAACATATTAACGTAGCATAATTAATGCACAACTAACTTACTAACAAATCTAATCTAACTAAATAATCTAATCTACATACTCCTGCAATTTTCAACCGTAACAATGTATATCTTGGATTTTGGATTTTTGCCTTAAAAGTATCAAATATTTGGAGATTCATAACTGAGAAATGTTGATTATATTTGTGCTATATTCAGTTCTAATTATTGTAATTAATAGAAATATTTGAGGAATAAAAAATAGCACATATTGTTCATACATCTTCCTACAGTATTTTATGTATTTATCATTTTGCTCTAGGGGTTTTAGTTTTTGATTCTTATATGCTCCAGTAAATCGTGAATTGCCTCATTTTTAGCATAGGCTAAATCGCCACCTTAACACAAAAAACAATTAATTTTCATAAACATACGTTTAATAAAGACATCATGAATTTGGTCAAAAACGTTAAGGAATCCAATTTTGTTCTCACAAAAGCTGATAAAGGTAAATTGCTTTGTCATTATGGATAAGATTGATTATAACAACAAAGTTTGTGATTTTCTTAAGGATTCTGAATTTTCAATTTTAAACGAAGACCCCCTTGCTAAATTCTGTGCTGAAATCAGGAGATGTGTTTTTAGTTTTAAATCTATTTTATTAGAAAACTTTAATTTCAATTACCAAAACCTACTTATTATGAACTCGATTTTTTCTAGATTGTATGGTTTATCTAAGATCCACAAAAACAAAATTCCAGTTCGTCCTGTAGTCTCCTTTGGTAATACACCGGTTTCCAAACTTTCATCTTGGTTAAATGTTGAACTTCGTTCAGCATTACAATTTCAACCTACTTACAGTATTAAAAATTCTTTACAGTTAGCTCGTACTTTATCTACTCTCCACACAACCGAAAATTGCATTTTAATTTCGTTTGAGATTGTTAAATCTTTTTCCTTCAGTACCGTCGAGTGATTGTGTAGTTCTCATCAGTTCTACCCTTGCTTGTTCAGATCTCCCGTTTTATAAAGTTCATTGTTTACTCACTTTCTTAAGCTTAGTCTTAAAAAAATTTGTTTAGATTTAACCAAGTTTATTATACCCAAAATTCTGGTTTAGCCATGGGTTCAAACCTTTCCCCTTTGTTATCCGAAATTTTTCTTGATGATTTAGAGAAACCCATTTTTAATAATAAAATGTTCAAAGATAAGATTATCTGTTGGGGTCAATATTTCGACGACATTTTTGTAATTTTTAAAGGTGATCTTAATGAGATCCCTACCCACCTCGATTGGCTCAACTCACTTCATCGTAATATACATTTCACTGTTGAATTAGAAAATAATTTTGCCATTCCTTTCCTGGACCTTCTTATTACCAAAAACAAAAATTCTCTTGATATTTCTATATATAGGAAACCCACAACTACTGACCATGTGATACCTTTTTGCTCTACCCACCCTTTAAGTCACAAATTATCTTCCTTCAGATATTTTATTAGACGCCTCATTTTAATTCCGATGAATGATCTCAATTTTAAGAAAGAATTTGACATCATTAAACAAATTGCTCTTAACAATGGTTACCCACTTCACTTAATTAATTTTCTTTATTTCAAACTTAAACAGAACCTTCTATTGAATAACACCACGTTACTTCCTTTGGATAAATCTACTTTTGTGTATAGATCATTACCGTTTTCTAATTCTCTGATAATTTTTACTTTTAAGAATATTTTCAAAAAAATTAATATCACCATTTCTTTCTCTTCACCTCACAATCTTAATAATTTATTGGTCCAGAATAAAGACATTATCCCTACCTTAGATAGATCAGATTCACTTTACTCTTTTGATATTGTTTCCCTTTATACAAATTTACCAACCGATTTAGCTCTTCAAGCAATTAACAACAACTGGGATAATATCAGTTACACACAAAAATTCCTAAAGAAGATTTTATAGATGCTGTCAAATTTGTTCTTAACTCAACTTATTTTTCTTTAAACAACCAAATCTATAGTCAAATGTTTGGAATCCCTATGGGTTCACCTATCTCATCAACAATTCAACTTCTCAACAACAATCCATCCATAAAAATTTACAAAAGATATGTAGATGATATTTAGTTTGTACATGAATAATATTTTTGATTCATTTAATAATTACCACCCACGTTTAAAATATACTTTAGAAACAGAAATAAATCTAACTAGAGACCCCTCAGGCATTATTCAAACAAATTGATACAGAAAAAATATTAAAACCTCCAGATATATTAACTATTTTTCTTTCACATCATTGACATATAAAATCAGTATTATTACATCTCTAGTAGACAGAGCCATAACCCTCTCTCACAAAAAATTTCATAATTCAAACTTAAAATTTATTACTCAAATACTTAAAGACAATGATTACCCCCAATTGTTTATCACAAAATATATTAACAAACGTTTAAAAATTTTAAAAATTCGCAACCTTCCCACTTATTCAACCCATTTAAACTTTTTTAAACCCCTCCAATAACACAACAAAACAATAACTGTCAAACAAACACTAATCTCCCATTAACTTCTCCCACCCTTTTAAACACTCCTCTTCCAATAATACAATAAAATAATTACAATCAAACAAACATTAATATCCCCTTAACAACATCTATCCATTCAAACTCTCCCCCTCCAATAATACAACAAAACAATGACATTCAAACAAACACTAATCTCCCACTAACCTTTTCAACAATCCCTTAGATCCCATTTCTTTCAGAAAAAATTGATAAAACTCTAAAACCTTACAACATTAAAACCTCATTTACCAATAATAACACTTTTAAACAATATTTTTTCACAAACTTAAAAGATAAAATTAACCCAGAACTTTCTTCAAACATAGTATATTTAATTCCTTGTAATAATTGCGATGCCATATACATTGGACAAACAAAACAATACCTTAAAACCAGAATAAACCAACACAAACTTTCAATTTAAAAAAAAATGTTAACCCCTCAAAAACCCAACACCGCCTTTCCGACCATGCAATAGACAACCTCCATAATTTTAACTTTCCTTCAACCTCTATTTTACACACTGAAAAAAACCTTAAAGAAATACTTCTTCTGGAAAGTATCTGGAAAAATCACCCAAATCTATTAATTACACAACAGACACAGAAAATTTAAATTCCACATATGATTTTTTACTTCAATAATAACGTAAAAAAAATTGTATCCTTATTTCAATTCAAATTGTATATTTTCGTGCCTTCAGCCATTTTAAAATTTTTAACTCTTGACATACTAAATATTTCCGGTTCATTCCACGTGTGAAACTCAACGTGTTAACACCTTTTGTCAGTAAAACTATTTTAACATTTTTAATTGTATAAAATGTAGTACAATGTATCAACCATTGATTTTTAATCCGTTTATAACAATATTTCAATAATGTAATTGTGACGCTACTTCGGTTTTCGGTGGTTTTTTAATATATTCGGTGATACTCGGGCGCCAGATTTGATAGTGGAGTTTACTCTCCAGCGGCTTCGTTCCTGTTACGGGAGTCGGAGAAACAAAGACCTAGGTAACTTCAGTGAAGAAAACACAGGGTATGCTAATAAACAAATGAAATACAAAAATAAGCACTTAGTTTATTAAACACAAAATAAAGGAGTCGTAATTATGTACAGATTCGGTAACCTAAAAGATGCAACTTAAATAACAGTCGGCGGTGCATACGCCTGCGAACAAAATAAAATAAACTGGTATTAAAATGTAACGGTAAAATATAAACGGTAGGTCAATATAATAGACGGTAGAATATTATAATAAACGGTAGGGACGGTAACGGTATCGACGGAGAGATTTACACCCTTTCAAGATTTGCAAAATGCCTCCTATATGATCGGTAAAAGCAAAACTAACTAAGGGACGTTGGTTCAGATATTCCGGACCTGGGTATCGTGACCACAGCACCGCTTGAAATCAAGATCGCCAGGAGACAAAATATCTCGGACCTGGGGCTTGTAATTTCTCTCTGACTCCGTCTAAGGAGAAATGTACAAGACCTTTCGGAAGGTGCAAAACTCTAAAGGAGATTGCTAACACTACCGTCTCGAAAATCAAGTTCACAGCCCCGCTTGAAGAAATGATTGACAAGAGTAGTAATGAGAGCACCAGGGTCTCGTGATTCTACCTTGACACCGTCTAAAGCAGAACGCACAAGCTCCTACACAGAAAGCAAAACTAAAATGGGAAATCTAAACGGAGATGCTAATACGAAAGCCCTGGATACCACGGCCACAGCCCCGCTTGAAGAGGTGGTTGCCAAGAGTCACAATACCAGCACCAGGTCCTATAATTTTACTTCGACACCGTCTGAAGTAAAACAAATAGCACCACTAAATTGGTATAAACTAAACACGGAGGGTAACTAAACTGAACTCACCCTAAATTGAACACGGTACACACCCTAAACGGCACTTTACAAAATTCGGAGGGTTGTAAACTCACCTAGTCGCTGTCGGCTTGTAAAACCTTAGAAGACGGATCTTCGAATTATTTAATTATTCCAGAAAATTCGGTTTTATACTGGAAGATGCGAGACCGCGCGCACTCGATGCCCTACATTAAAGTCGGCCGGTACGGGAAGGGGCCAGCGCTCGCTGCTTCGCGGTCGGAGCGAGGTCAAGCGTCAACAATACATATAAACTTAAATATTTACATTGCAACAATGAATTACACTAAATATCTTATTTAACAATTTAAAATACATTATTACGGTCTTAAATACAATATAATTAATAATTTTAAGAAAATTTATGGAACTTCATTACATAATCCTCAATATCAGTAATCGGTAAGATTTTAATAATTTCTCTTATCTTTTGAAGTTAATTGTTTCTTTAAATTTTACAAACTTTCACTGAACCTATCAATTAAAACTTTATGTATTCTTTTCAGATTTTAATTAAAAACTTTTTTCTTAAACTTAATAAATAGGTTTATTATTAATTTCTGAGAAGTGTTAGGAGCCATTTAAAAAAAATGATAAATGCAAATAAAAATTGTAGCTATATTTCGACCAAAGATTTGCCTTCTTCAGTACAAAAAGTATCACATAATTTGTATCTTTATCTGTAATTGGAAATGATGTGAAAGTTAGTGAAGGAAAATTACCTCAAAAAAAAATCAAAAATCTTACCTTCAAATTATTAAAAAAAAATGTGGTGGAATAAGCGCACCACTTCGTTAGTGTTACATATTAATTTAAGAATAAATTTATAAAAAGCAAAAGATTTAAAACTGTATTAATAGGTACGTAGAAAATTTTATGTCTGAACTCACAAGCAAACAATTTTAAAAGAAATGTGCATGTGAAAAATGTGAAAAGGATATAATATAAATACATTACCAAATGTTATAATACATTCTAAAATTCCTAAAATTTAAAATGTATAAAATAAACAAAATGAAAGTTAAAAAGAATAGCAAAGTGCATTCGAAATTTTCGACCTCAAAAAATTTTTTTGCAATAATTAAAAAGATCTTAAAAAAAATGATCGCAAATCAAAAGGAAAAAAGGGGAAAAAAACAAAAATAAGTTAATTAAATATAAGTTAGTTAATTGAAAAAATTATAGTAAACACTGTTAAGTGTTTCTATATCGGTTATGTAATTGATAGTTTTGGGGTTTTTTTTTATTTCAATCATTTCGTATAATAGTCTTTTTTGTAAATTATTTTCTCTAATACAACTTATCATCACTTAATATTTATCTCAATTTTACATTTAACATTATAATGTTATTTATGTTTAACCAAATCATTTTTAACTGAGAAATAACTGATTATACAGGGTGCCAATTTTAAGTTGTCCACCATTGATAACTTTCTTACCTTTGGAGATGGAAAGTTGGTTAAATGAGGAAAGATTCAGCATTTTGTATGCTCATTTAGAATGTGAAATTTTATTTTTTATGGCACTTCTGGTTTAGCGAGAAATGGTGTCAAACTTTTATTTTAAATGTATTTTTTTAAATTTTTCGATTGGAAATAATTTTGGCTTTAAAAAAGTATAGCATATATGTACAGTTAAAATTACTCATAACAATCATATTTAACTTTTATTTATATTTATTAATTTGGGATCACAATTGCCATGAAACAAAAGGGCAACAATAAACAATACCTAGAAATGAATAAATATCAATTTCGTTTTACTTGTGTCACTACTGTCACTGAAATCATATAAAATGAATGTTTCTAATAACGAGAAGGTTGATATGTTGGCGATTTACTGTTTTTGTCAAAGAAATGCAAGAGGCTCGTTATAATGTTTAAGAAATACTTTCGGCAATAAGTGGGTAGGGACACATGCACATATTCAATGGCCGCCGAGATCCCCCGACTTAACACCACTAGACTTTTTTCTTTGGGGCTATGTAAAGGATATAATTTATAAGTCGAGATGCTGCAAAATAAAATTCACCATGTTTTACATGAGATTGATAGAAGGAAATTGGTTCATCTAACGCGAAGTATTCAGCGTCGAGCAAAACTATGCGTGCTCCACGAGGGAAACTGTTTCGAACAGTAGTAATTGCAATAACTTGAATACGTATTCAAATAGTTTTATTTGATAATTATTGTTTATTTTCTTTATTGTTCCTGTTTGGTTAGGTATTGGTTTGTGCCAGGCCAATTGTGATCCCAATTTAATAAAAATAAATAAAAGTTAAATATCATGGTTATGAGTAATTTTAATTGTACATGTGTGCTATAATTTTTTAAAGCCAAAATTATTTCCAATCCAAAAATTTAAAAAAATACAGGGTATTCCATTTAAAAACAAAAAGCTGGCACCATTTCTCGATAAACCGAAAGTGCTATAAAAAATTAAATTTCCCTTTCTAAATGAGCATAAAAAATACTGAATCTTTTCTCATTTAACCAACTTTCCACCTCCAAAGGTAACAAAGTTACCAATGGTGGACAACTTAAAATTGGCACCCTGTATAATACCTACCAATTATTGTTCAGATGAAGTTAATTAATATTAGCGAAACATTCTCTTTATATTTTACCGTTTACAATATAACGATTCTTCAAATTTTTGTATTATTAACCTTTTCCTATTTAAATATTGTCATTCAACATTAAATGCAACTTAATAATTAGCTGCTTTATTACAACTTCAATTATTAAATATCACAGCCGTTTTTTCATGAAGTCTATGCTTCATCTATATATAATAAATCAGTATATAAACTTAATTAACTTAATAAACTTATTTCAAAGCTAAATTATATAGCTACTGCGTTCTCCACTGACCATGCAACGTCATTCTTCTTTTAGCGTCGAATGTGTTAAGTCAACGCGTTCTGTTTACTCTTATGGTGCAATTTTATAAAATTGTATTTAAACATGCCACGAAGGTCTCGAAGCTCCTCTAGAGACTCCCTTCAGTCCTCAGATGGGAAAAGTTTGAGGTCCTTTTTGCGAAAATTGGATGGCCGACTTCGTAAATTAGAAAAGGATAACCAAGGCCGCCGTCGGATGACCTCATATCGAAGCAGCTCACGAGCGCGGTCCAGAGCACGGCCCAGATTCCGGTCTCGCTCGCCAGCCACGGACAGCAGTTCGCGCTAGGCGCACGATGTTTCTGATCAAGGTACAATTTCTTTGCCTCATAACCCCTTTTCTTTTTGTTTTTGGTTGCCACATCTTCTCCTGGAGTAACGTTTCGTTGCTAGCTATTCCCACTCAAGTGCGTGCTTGACTGGGAAATTCTCTAGTAGCAATAACCCATCCACCTTCCCCACTCAAGTAATTGAGTGGGAAGTTATCCAGTAGCGATACACAATTTCCTTCTTCCCCCAATCAAGTGTGTGCTTGATTGGGAAGTTCTCCAGTAGCGAGACTCAGGAAATTTCTTTGTTTGCCAGATTCTGGACATAGCAGCGCATCTCCTCCCAAGAACCAAGCCTCCAAATCCAACAGCGTCACCCGAGAAATACCTGAACTGGGAGAAGGTTTTCGCGCCCTCCTAGGCAGTAATGCCATCCAAACAAATCAGTTTGGAGACGATATTCAGGAAAATGTGGCTCAAGTTTAGCAAACTACGCTAACATCGGGGCTAAAAACTGAAGATAGAGAGGACCTGGTCAAAAAATACAACAATTGTAGATGGCAACTCCAAAATTAAATAAAGAAATCGAAATAGCTGTTGGTGAGGCAGCCGTAAAGAGAGATGCCCGGTTATCAACTATTCAAAATCAGGTGGGTGCAGCCGTGGCAGCTATAGGTCGGGCGCTATCTATGTCCTTACTAGAAGAAGAGGGGGGAGGAACTGGCCGTCGGTACGTAGAGCTTCTTAGCGATGCCGCACGCTTACTAGCGGACGCACACCACGCCGAATCGCTTAATCGTCGAACCTTGGTGGCCCTAAATCTGAATAAAGATTTAAAGGACACTTTAGAAAAATCCCCTATTGATGCCCGGTTATTCGGAACTGACTTCAGTGAACGAGTAAAGACCGCAAAGGTTTTGGAAAAGTCCGGGTTGAGGTTAAAACCATCTCGCCCTCAACGAAAAACTCGCAGTTTAACTACAGGTCAGACTAGGTCTTTAAACTTAAGGAGTCTGCCTCGATGGACCAGCAGTCGGCAGGGCAGACAGAACCATCAGTCTCGAAATGCTGGCAAGCAAACAACCAACCCGCAACAACGTCGCAACTACAAACTGGCAAGGATATCGTCCAAAAATTTGGAGGGCAGAAACCGCAGCCGCCACAATTAAATGTAAGCACATACGCCGGTAGGCTGCAGTTCTTTGTCAATACTTGGAAGAATATAACGTCTGATGCCTTCATTCTATCTTCCTTGCGGGGTTATAAGATTGATTTCGTTAGAAAACCTTATCAATCAGTCCCTCAACGGGAACATCAGTGGTCAGATAAGACTCGCGTCTATATCCCAACCCTAATCCTGTCAAGTGCGCATGCGTTTCTAAACCGCGCGAACTTGCGAGTCTTTGAAATACGAGTGTGTCGCGTCTGTTGGTGTATTTAATTACCGGAGTTGCAAATGTTTGAAAATTTAATAAGATTTTCGGTTGCATGCATATCATGCATCAGGTTACCTTATCTATGCAGGTTACCTTGTTGCTTGTAATGGACGACTGATGGTTGATTAAAAAATACTGAAATAATTGTTCAGGAGCAAGAAGAGGATTCAAATGAAAATAATTTGTTAGCCATTGATGAAAACAATAATTCAGATGATGCAGAACAAGACATTATTTCCAGTCATCTTCAGCAAGCGAAAAAATTATTGCTCTTGAAAAATTGAATTTGTTGATAGCTGCAGTGAAGAGCAGTAACAATGTTGAAGCAGTTACATACGCATCAAAAAATGTTTCATCCATTATTGCTGGAATACATGCAATAAAAAGTAACAATGATGGTGATAGTATGGTTCCTACACAAAAGTATCAACATAACAAAATTGTTGAACATCAAAAACGTTGGTTACCTTCATTAAAAAAAATTAAAACGGAAGAAAAAGAAGTTTGACGTTGCAACTAACGATGAAGAACCTTTACTTTTGATTTTAGAGGAAAACCAAAAAAAATAATACTTATTTCTATATTATTTTGTATATTATTATAAAGATTTTTAAATAAAAATTAATGTTCTTTCTTTTCATCTTTGTAGCTCCGAAAATCTTTTCAAATTTTCAAACATTCGCAACTCCGGAAATTAAATACACCAACCAACAACACTCTCCTATTTCAAACACTCGCAATTGTTCGCGCGGTTTAGACGCGAGTGTCACATAAGGAGGCCGCTAATATACAAGTTTCAATCGACCATTTGTTAAAAATTGGTGCCATTAGCAAATGTCTCCCCGCAAGGGACCAGTTCATTTCAAGGATCTTCCTAGTACCAAAACCAGATGGTACATTTCGGATGATTTTAAATCTAAAATCCTTAAATAAATTTGTAAACTGTCCACACTTTAAACTGGAAAATCACATTTTAAATCTAAAATCCTTAAATAAATTTGTAAACTGTCCACACTTTAAACTGGAAAATCACAAGACTGTTTCCGAATTGTTAACAAAGAACTGTTACCTAGCAACTTTAGACTTAAAAGATGCTTATTTTCTTATACCAATTGTATCCTCTCACAAAAAGTATCTTCGTTTTGAGTGGAAAGGCAATTGTTTACCCTTTGGCCTTTGTTCGGCCCCGTTTCTTTTCACGAAGTTACTAAAACCAGTGGTGGCTCACCTGTGAGAGAGTGGTTATACGATATATCTGTCCTTTACTTAGATGATTTCTTGTTAATAGGTAGCTCTTATGAGGCTTGCTTGAACAATGTTAAAATAACATACCAATTGTTAAAATCCCTGGGGTTCCTCATAAATTGGTAAAAAAGCTCGGTCATACCAAATCAAGTTTGTAAATTTTTAGGGTTCAATTATTACGACTCCAAAAACATGAAAATTTCCGTACCTTGGGAAAAAAGATTATCTATTTTAAAATTAATCAAACAGTTTAGCACAACAACCGAATGTTCGATTAGAAAATTTGCAAAATTTGTGGGAACCTTGGTTTCTATCTGCCCAGCCACTAGCTATGGCTGGCTTTATACAAAAAAATTTGAAAGATGCAAATTTCTTGCACATAGGAGATCCGGATTAAATTATGACGGCAACCTTTTCCTTACGCCGTCCTTGTCGTACGATTTCTCGTGGTGGGGGAAAAATATTCTGCAGGCGCAGGACAACATAAAATTGCACAACTTTGAAATCGAGATATATTCCGATGCCATATCAACTACCTGAGTTACTCGCAGCCCTTTTTGCTCTAAAATGCAAATCATTTGTCAAACTGTAACGTTTTATGTATAATAGATAACCACGACTATATCTTACATCAACCGCTTGGGGGGCGTTCAATATCAACATCTAAACAATCTGGCCAGGGAAATATGGCAATGCTGCGAAGCCCGTAAAATATTCTTATTCGCGTCATACATAAGATAGCAAGATAATTCCCGGGCAGATGCCGTTTCTAGGACAATTTCGCCCGGAACAAAGTGGGAATTGACTAACTACGCCTTTCTACAGATCGTTTCTCATTTCGGATCGCCCCAGATAGACCTATTTGCAGACCGACATATCAAAAAATGTGAACAATTCGTGTCTTGGTTTCCGGACCCGGACGCGTTCGCGGTAGATGCATTCACGTTAAATTGGAAACCATATTTTTTCTACGCTTTTCCCCCCTTTTCGCCGATATTGCGGGTTCTACAAAAAATAATAATGGATAAGGCAGAGGGTGTCTTGGTTGTACCACAATGGCCCTCGCAACCCTGGTTTCCCCTTTTTAGCTCTCTTTTGTCAGAAGAGCCAATCTACCTTTCCGCAAACCGTAACTTGTTACTTCCTCCCGACAGGAAACCCCACCCTCTGTGGAATCAACTTATCCTGGTATCCGGACACTTATCAGCACGTCATTTACATTAAAAAATGTACCACACGCCTCGGTCCCTATTCTGCTTTCCTCCTTAACGGACTCTACAAAAAAGCAATATAATACCGGTTTAAAGCTGTGGTGGGAATTGTGCCAGAGGAATAACAAAAACGTTTTTGAAGGTTGTATCACCACAACTCTAGAATTCCTAACAGAAATGTTTAAAAAAGGAGCAGCTTACGGTTCTCTGAATTCCTATAGATCGGATATAGCCTTACTTACCGGTTCCGAGGTGAGGCATGACTTCAGGATAAAAAGATTCTTTAAGGAAGTCTTTATTTTACGACCCCAGCAACCAAAGTATCGTCATACCTGGGATCCGATTATAACACTAGATTTCCTGTCGTCCTCATACCCTAATGAAAAACTGAATTTAAAAGATTTGACACACAAGCTTGTCACTCTTTGGCTTTAGTCACGGCACATCGGGTGCAGACGTTATCTCTAATTGACATTCGAAATATCGTCATCAGTCCGGAGGGAGTAGACATTAAAATACCGGACCGAATAAAGACATCAGGACCCAACAAGTATCAACCTTCATTATATTTACCCTTTTTTCCCGAAAAACCTCAGGTCTGCGCAGCCAAGACCCTACTCTGTTACATAGAAAAAACAAAATCGCTGAGAGGACCAGTAGGTTACCACCTGATAATCACCCACAAAAAACCCCATCGTGAGGCTTCTGCACAATCTATAAGTCGATGGATAAAAACCACCCTGCACAATAGTGGTATTGATACAACTATAGCTGCTTTCGCATTACACTATGAAGTGCTATGGAGTACTCCAGAGTTAATTGCTCGGCGCTCGAATTACAATATAATTTTTGGAGTAAGAAACGCTTGTCTTCCTCCCTCTGCCCCCTGACGCCCCAAGAAAATATAAGGTGTAAGAAGCACCGGACCATCACTGAACATGCGCTGTGGTGTTTCGTTAATAGTGAGGTTATAAATTTTGTTTGTTATTTACTTTTGTGATTTGTGGTAATTGGTAGTTAATTATTTTGAGATCAAATTTGTTCTGTGGAAAGAATAGAAAACATGGAGGAGTTATCAGCCCCCAGACAATCCTGTACTTTAATATTAACCGATCCTGAAGCCAACCAGTCGTATACTGTAAATTTAAACAACCAAGATTACAATAGGGCGATAGAAGGTTTGTAATAATTATCAATTTGAATTATGTTCTTCTTATGTAATTGCATTAATATAGATTATCAATACGCTGCGTCGCTGCTACAGCATGCAAAAATATTACAACGAGCTGGAGTTGCAGAAAAAGAACCAGAATCACAAAATTCAAATATATTGGCACTGGGTATTCAACCCGAATCTCCTGAAGATACTACAATCAACGATACTATCTCAAAATGGACCTATGACTCTACAAACGCGTTAATTGCAAGTATGCATAATTATATGGAAGATTTTGGACATCCAAAGAAAAGGAAGCAGATTTTTAATAACGTCAGCAATGACTTATTGAGCCAAGAATTTGTTTTTACTGAACAGTCCTGTAAAAACAAATTTAAAAGTCTAGAAAGGACATATAAATCCAACAAAGATAAAAATTTAAAAACAGGAAGAGGAGCGAGTAGGTTCTACTTCTATGATAAAATGGAAGAGCTTTGGGGAACAAACCAGCTAATAAAAATGATCTCACACGTTGGAATCTTCTATATTATCCCCAATTGAATTAGATATCGAAATAGATTCTACGCCACCTGAAACACCACCACTTTTAAGTCCGAATCCAGATCAAACTGGAAACAGGGGAATAAAACGAAAATCAGAAAAAGAGAAAGAGAAACAGGCAAGGCATGATGATAGAATGAGCATAGAAAAAGAAAAATTAGAAGTTGAGAAAGAAAAATTTCTAATTTTACAAAAACTGTTGGATAAAATGAATTGAATTTGTTGTCATAGGTGCACATAGTGCCTTTTACTACTACTGGTGATGCTCATATGTAGCAATACAAGTTTTTATTTTGAATTTGTGTTTTTGTTGTGCTTTTCATGTTCATTACAAGAAATAAGAATAAATAGACGAGTTTGCTATATGTGTAATTTTTATTTTGAGTAACAAACTAATTACGGGGGGAGTTTTTTATGTTATCTACCTAGGTATGAAAACAAGGAGTTAGAGGACTTAACAAAATTTTATTTTTCAACATAGATAACATAAAAAACTTCCCTCGTATTTGCAGAATCTTTTTAATTTTAAACCAAATCTTCTTGAATTGATAATATTTCAATTATGATATTGTCCCTATCTTTAATACAAATATTATGTAGAATACAACTTGCCATCACAATTTTTACACAACTTTTAATGTCGTAGTTATTGATGTAAAATAACCTTCGAAATCTTGACTTTAATAAGCCAAATGAATGTTCAATAACTATTCTCGTCGATGAATGATCAAAATTCTTCTTCTGGAGTTAATGCACCAGTTGTTACGGTACATTCCCTAATTTTGTACACGTGAACAGAAAAGTGCTGACGGCTATCTTAGTGGAGATTGGGGTGGGTGGTTAACTCGCGATATAAGGGCGGAACGTTAACTTACACAGGGAGTGTTAAAAGGGCGCCACCTATTTTATTGAAGGTCCTAAGACTTTGGAGGTAAAAATAGGAAAAGCCTCGGAGATGTGCATATCGCAGGCTTCGAGATAAACAGTCGGACTGCACCTGTTGGCCTACTAACGTACCTGTAACAGACAAGCAACTAGGGAGGGTTCGGGAGGAGGTCATGAAATTACTTTTCAATCAAAATGCGTTACTTTTTAACGATTTAACTTTTAATTATTGACATGCAATAAGAAAAGGGGTGACATAACATATTTACACAGAATCTCCCTCAATAATGAGGAGAGATGACTCAAAAACATATTTATACAAAACCTAAAAATAAACAAGTATGATAACACACATAAGTATTAATAAATTGCGATAAACAATCAATGGGGGAATCGATTCAGCCCAGAGCGCACAAACTCGAGATCATATTTACGGTAAGCTCTAGACTCTCGGGGTTGCCGCCCTGTACAGTAAAGACAAGTATAAGCTAGACTACAATTCGTAATTAGGTATTACTGAAGCAACTCTTCGGAACACAAAAGTAGCGTCTGCTACTTTATTAAAGTAGACGGGATTCTTTACGTTAATTTACGGTGATTCACCAGAGGAATCAAATGTTAAAAGCATAAACATGAATTTCAGTACCTGTTCGGTGATGAGGTCGTCAGACGGTTTATCTCTTTGCACTGTAAGATTGCACAATAGAGGCCTTTCACTTTAAACACATTTTACTGGCGGTACGGGATGGGGTCCTTCACGGTGCTAGATAGGTGGTCCTTGACGACGGGAACCGATGCGGTGACTGATGAGTCGGTACGGGACTTTCTTGACGGTATGGAGAACTTCTCTCCTTGATCGGGAATATTCACTCTATTTGAACGGGATACATTCTCGTGCGATAGAACTTATCGACTTCACAACCGGATCAACGATAGGATCTGATAGTTCACTTAAAAACAATCGGTAATTGAAACGTTAGCGGTATCAGACCAATCTTTAACTCAAAACGAGACGAGAGACGAAACAGAACTTTGTCTTCTAAATAAACGGTAATTTCTCGAGACGATAAGCGGTACTTGGTCGTTCTTTAGGTCAAGTCGGGTTGACAGATCGGGAACGACTTAGGCTCTCTTGCGGACGTAGAGCATGCGTGACTTTTAGTTTTAGGGGACTGAATAATTGCGCTCTGCTTTATTTAGCGACCGGCTAATATAGCAGATTACTTGTTCCTTAACATCAATAGTTTGGGTTAAAACAGATCCAATCCCAAAAGCTGAGGCGTCTGTTTGAACCACGAAAGGGGCATTAAAATCGGGACACGATAAAATTGGAGCAGAAACCAATCGTTGCTTGATTGTCGAGAAAGCGACAGCGCGTTCTTCAGTCCATTCAAACTTCTGCTTTTTTCGTAAAAGCGCGGTAAGTGGCGCGATAATAGCGGAAAATTCTGGTATAAAGCGTCGATACCAGCTTGCCATTCCTATAATTCTTCTAACTTCCGAGACGTTTTTAGGTTCCGGTATATTTACAATCGCTGTTACTTTATCTGGGTCCGCTAACAATCCTTGAGCGTTAACCACGTAACCCAAATATTTTAACTCGGGCTTACAAAAGTGACATTTATCACGGCCCAAAGTCAACCCTGCTTCTTCCAAGCGTTTAAGGACTTCAGCGAGAATTTCGAGATGCTTCTCGAAAGTAGGCGTACATATAACGACATCGTCGAGATACACGAAAACAAAAGGCTCCAATTCAGGACCTAAGACCCGATCAATCAGGCGTTGCCATGTTGCGGGAGCGTTATGAAGTCCAAACGGCATTCGTTTAAAGTGGAAAAGTCCACGATTCGGAATCGTAAAGGCGGTATATTGTCGAGAATCTTCTGCGACCGGGATCTGCCAATAAGCAGACTTAATGTCGAGACTGGTTATGAAACGTGCATCACGAAGACGATCCAAAATGGCCGAAACGTAAGGTAAAGGGTACGCATCCTTTTCTGTAACTTGATTTAATTTACGAAAATCGACGCAAAAGCGGTACGAGGAATCCTTCTTCCTTATTAATAAAATAGGGCTAGACCAGGCGCTCTGAGAACGTTCTATCACATCCATTTCTAACATTTTATCTAATTCGGAGTCGATATGTTGTTGCATGACCGGTGAAACAGGATAATATCTTTGTTTAATTGGGCGAAAAGACGTAACGATACTATGCTCAACTTGCTTAGCGCATCCTAATGATTTAGGGTTTCTCGAAAAATGTTTTTGGATAACACGATCCAAATCGGTACATTGCGAAACGGTAAGCTCTTTAGCCGATAATAAATTTTCCGACGAAGTCGAAACGGCAGCGAGAGTCGGTAAATTCTTCGAAGATGAGACGGCAGTGACATAAGGTTTGGCAAATTTCCATTCACCGCGAAATAAATCTGGGACTATTCCCACTGATTTCCAAAAATCAATCCCTAGGATCAATATATGCGGAACATCCGGTACAACTAAAACATCGATAGTCGATACGTGATCACGTAACCGTATTGGTAGCGTAAGGGTGCCGAGACTGGGTACTGTATGTCCATTAACGACGGAACAGGTTGGGCGAGAATCCGTATTCAGCGTAAGCCCTAAAGGCGCTAACATTTTCCAACCTTCCCCTCCTAAAATGGAGCGATTAGCTCCTGAATCTAATAATCCTAACATATCGTAACCCAAAATATTAATCGTGACGTGAGGGCGTTCGTCAGCGGTAGCGTTATCAAAAAAATAATCTAAAATAACTTTATTTCGAAAAAAAGTTTCTTCCTTCCTATCACTACAAGTTTGTACAGGGTAGGTCGAATACGAGACGGGACGGGATAACATTGCACGACCACTTAATGCTTCCTCGGTTCGTTTCCCGACGGAGCGCGTGAATTATTCGATTTTCCACACTTAGGACAAGTGTTCACGGTAACTTCCGGTTTTCCGCAACGATAACAATAAAGTTTGGTGCGAGGTTTAGGGCATTGCCCCGCACGATGGTTCGAATCTCCACAATTCCAACATAAAAGTGGATTAACGTTAGATGACGCGGTAAATCGCTGATTAGCCCGGACGGGAATTTCTTGAGTATTAGAAATGGCATTATCTCTAATATTTGCAGTTGCAACGTCTAAAACCGGATTAGGTACATTTATTTCGACCGGAGCGGTATCTATATAATCTAAATCCGTTTCGAGGTCATTCCTCTTACGTGTAGGCGGTACGAAATTCTCAACAGCGTAACGACGCTCTTCAATTTTTCTACCAAACTTGATAAGTTCCGGAATAGATTGAACTTCAACAAGTCCTAATTGCGTTTGAAAAAAAGGAGTTATATTCCGCATTAAAATGCGTAACTTCTTTTCTTCCGACAAAGGTTGCGATAAACGTGAAAATAAATTTTTCGTGACGGCCACAAAGATTCCAATGGATTCATCAGCCCCCTGGGTACGCCTCTGGATTTCTTCTAATAACTTATCATTGTAATTGACCGGTTGAAATTCAAGGCGCAAAAGGACCGCTAGCTCTTCCCAATTACTGGCTAAATCCACGTTAGCGCGATACCATATTAAAGCTTTACCGGCAAAGAGGTCGCAGGCCTCTGCGAACAGCTGTGCGTCAGGCACACTACGGGCCCTCGATAATTCGTTGACGCGCTCTAAAAACGCATTTAATGATAATACACGAGCGTCGCCCGTAAAGGTCAAATTCCACTTTGGAACAGGGACGGACTGCGTATAACGTGACGTAGACCCTAAAGGCCCTACCGGAATAGCGCTAGTTGTCGGTATATCGGGGTCAAGGTTTATATTTACCTGTGATTGGTTACGAGATAATTCATATCGAGAAATCAAAACTGAAAGTTCGACAAACAAAGCTTCTTTGCGCGCGGTATGATCGTCAGCCGTAGGGATACTTGCATCCAAACGGGCTAGTCCGTGACTGAATTTTGTCTCAATAGCTTGAGCGGTATTCCTATCTGGTTGATATATAAATCTGGCAAGAAGGGCTTGTATTTCCCCCCTAACTGTAATTAAGGCTGCGTAATCTTCTTCAAACGAGAAAGGGCGGGTCGCCGGGCGTTGGGGTGCGGAGCCGGCGGCCTCGTCTCTTAAGACTTGACGTAAAAGGGTTCGTAATTGCGTTGTAGTTTTCGGAAGGGGAGTGGAACCTCGTATACTTAATTCGTACTGGAGTTCCACCTTCGATAAGCGATCGATAATAAGTTTAAAACCCATTATGAATGTTAAAACAAACAACGAGATAATCGGAACCTAAATTAACCCAAAAGCACAACGATACAAAGGAAATAGTGAAAATTTCACGACAAAAATCCCAAAGCGATAATTTAAATCAAAACTTAAAATGCCCACACGTTTAGGGCGCCAAATTTGTTACGGTACATTCCCTTATTTTGTACACGCAAACAATAAATGCTGACGGCTGTCTCAATGGAGATTGGGGTGGGTTATTACTTCGCAATATAAGGGCGGAACGATAACTTACACAGGGAGTATTAAAAAGGGCGCCACCTATTTTTCTGATGGTCCTAAGACTTTGGAGGTAAAAATAGGAAAATCCTCTGGTGTGTTTGTCGGCGTCGATGTAAACAGTCTGACCCGTTCTGGATCCTGAAACAGAAAGTACCTAGGGCGGGTTTGGGAGGAAGTTCGTTAAGTTATTCTTCAATAAAAATGTGATTGTCCAAATAAATGACTTTTAATAATTAAACGTAAATAACTGAAAATGATGACAAATATATATACATAAAATCTCCCTCAATAATGAGGAGAGATGACACAAACATATTTATACAGAACCTATAAATAACACAAATAATATCACACATATGCACATAAAATTATGTACCATTGGCGATAAACAATCAATGGAGGGAATCGATTCAGCCCAGAGCGCACAAACTCGAGATCATATTTACGGTAACCACTAGATTCTCGGGAATGCCGCCCTGTACAGTATAGATAATTATAAGCTAGACTAAAATTTGTAGTTATTACAGGAGCAAAACTTCGGAACACAAAAGTAGCATCTGCTACTTTATTTAAGTAGACGGGATTCTTTACGTTAATTTACCAGAGGTAAATGTCTTTACGGTGACCCAAAAGGGGATGAGGACTTTACTTAAGTCTCAAGCTTTACGTTAAATCAATTGACAAGAGGATAAACATTAAGTTCGGTACCTGCTTGGTGATGAGGTCGTCAGACGGTTTATCTCTTGGCACTTTTAGTTTACACAATAGAGGCCTTTACACTTTACACCTTTTTAAGGGGTGATGCGGGACGGAACTTCTCCTTGAAGCTCGACGAGCGGGGCCTCCTAAGCTACGGGAACCGATGAAGGTGGCGGATAAGCCGATACGAGATTCTTCTGGCGGGTGGGATTACTTCTCGACTATTCGTTAGATGATAATCACTTTACTTGAACGGGATACATTCTCGTACGATATAACTTATCGACATTACAACCGAAACAACGATAGGATCTGATAGTTCACTTAAAGACAATCGGTAAACGAAACGTTAGCGGTATCAGAATATTCTTTAGCTCCTATCGTAACGGGAGATGAAGCAGAGCGGTACTTGATCGTTCTTTAGGTCAAGTCGGGACGACAGATTAAGAACGAATTTAAACTCTCTCCCCAGAGCAGAGCATGCGTGACTTGCATATTAGGGGGGAATTGGTTTGAAAAGCGGGCAGCCGATTGGCTGACTGGTTTACAAGGGGTGGACACTCGTGGTATCGCTGTTAAGGGTAATATGATATCCTGTTGACTTGAAAAGTACAGACAGAAATCCTGGAAATGAAAAGCCTATTTCAGCATTCCATCACGTTTAAAATTTTTCGTTCAATAGCAGTGAAAATGTGTCGGCGTTATTTCGAAAAATGTTTCCAGACTCTGATATTGCGAAAGGGTTTGCAGTAGGCTACACTAAAGTTAAATATGTGTGTCAGTTTGGGATAGCCCCATACATCATAGAACAACTGAAAGAAGATTTGAAGGGGTGCCCCTACAGTTTCTTGTTTGATGAAACCACGACTTCACAAGTAAAGAAACAATTCGATGGTTACTTACAATATTGGTCCTTTACGTCAGATAAAAGAGTTCCCGCTATTTATTGTGCGTCATTTTTTATGGGACACTGTAGGTCAGAAGACATAAAAAAAGCATGTGTTTCAGTTTATTGCAGATTATAAACTAGATTACTCACTTTTAATGCATACAGGGTGATTCAAAAATGGCGCATAAGCTCTTCAGTACGTTGTAGGGAATAATAATTGAAGTGTAGGAAAAATAGTAAAAAAATTCTTAGCCGCTAATTTGCTGAGAAATGAAGAAGTTAAGTTGAGAACTCAACTTTGAATTCATGTGGATTTTGAAACTTCTCATCATTTCATATAAATTTAGTACTATTTTTTCATAGTGGGTAATAAATAAAATGCTCATAACACCTCATTATCCTGAAATATTAGCTTTCAAAATTGATATTTTTGTACCAAGTTGTTTGAAAAAAATATGTGGCAACGATGTTTGAAACTTTTAATAAACTCACTATGTAAATGAAAGGAAATAAAAGCCACTCATATACTACATAGCAGCACCCGTGTTGCCAAATCTACAACTTACTTCTTCGTTGTTAACTACAAAAATGTAGCAGCTAAAATTTTTTTATGATTTTTCTACAGTTCAAATAACCGTCCCCTACAACGTACTGAAGAGCTTATGCGCCATTTTTGAATCACCCTGTATAGGGATGGATGACCCTAATGTACACAAAAAATTTCTGAAATTATTTGTGAATGATTTAAATACCATTCACAACACTAGTGTTTTAGACATTGGAACATGTACATTGCACGCAATTCATACTACCCTGAAGAAGGGTTTGGAAAAAATGGATTTTGACTCGGATTTGTTTATTAACAATTTAAACTTTTTCTTCAAATATTGAAGTGCACGCAAAGAAATTGAAGATATAACTGAAGTGACAACTCAATACCTATTAAAACATGTTAAAACAAGATGGTTAAGCCTTAAACCAGCTTTAGTTAGAATGCAAAATCAATATATTAATTTAAATTTATGTAAGTTTTATTATAAATGTTTGTGAAGAATTTGAAAATTTTTTAGAGAAATATCAGACTGAAGACTGTTTAATACAGTTTCTTTATGATGATGTCTCATTGCTATTCTATAACATTTTGACTAAATTTGTAAAGAATGATTTGTTGGTTGATGAGCATACCAAATGTCCTAAAGAGGGCAATGACTTATTACTTATAGACTTTTCTAAAAGAGAAAAACAACTCCAAATCCTTGAAGTAAATACAAAAACAAAATTGTTGCTGGATCTACAAAAAATAGACTTTATCTTCGCTCAGATTTTTTAAAGTTTTATGTAAGAGCCTCAGAGTATCTAAACACTTTGGCACCACTAAACAACAGTTTTTTTAAATATGCAAGGCATATTAGTCCGTCAAAAAAAAGCGTTGATGAATTAGTCAATCTTGTCAAGATTATATTAAGTGTTATAAAAAATGGAAATGCTTTCAATCAGTTATTTCAAGTAAAGGGAAAATCAATGGAAGATTTAGTCGATACAATTAAATATCAAGCGCAACGAGTAATGCTGGAAAGAATTTCCACTGATTTACCAGTAGAACAATACTGGGCTGCAATTGATAAATTACAAGACGATAGGGGTAAGAAAAAATATACGCAATTGTGCATTTTGATAAAATGTATTTTAGTGATTAGTCACGGAAATGCTGCACCTGAACGAGGTTTTAGCATTAATAAATATATTTTAGAAAGTAAACCTACGATTAATGAAGACACCATAGTTTCTCTTCGAATTATAAAATCATATTTGAACCTTATAGGGGGTGTAGACAATTTTGTGACCACACAGAAAATAATCCAGCATGTTAATAACTCTAGTTCTAAATACAAGCAGTACTTGGAAGAGAAAAAAGAAACAGAAATAGCTGGTAGAAACGATGCTAAAGCAGTAGAAGAAAAGGAGAAATGTATTAAAAAGGAAGGCAGAGCTAAAAGGTGCAATAGATGACTTTGACAAAGCAATAGACACACAGAAAAAGATATTAAAAACCTGTCATGAGATTTTAATGAAAGGCAATTTACAATTAAAAGATGTATGCCAACAAAAAATTAAAAATTTAAGCAAAGTCAATGAATCTCAAACTCTTATAGAAATTAGTGTTGCAGAAATCAATAATATTACTAAAGTAATAGAGCATTGACATGTAGTGGGCGCTGCAGTCAATGTTAGGTATGCTAGCGTAACCTCACTAATTTTGTTGATGTGTTTCTTATGAGACCGAAGTTTAAGTTATTAATCAACATGCCGTATAATTGTTGTGTACCACAATGTTCATCGGTTTCTAATAAAAACAAAGACTCAAATACTACATTAATGCAGAAGAAATGGCTAACTGCAATTAAATCTGGCAAGCAAGTACACCAAGATCTGCTCGAAACATTTCTCAGAGGATTGCTATACTTCTACTAGCATGGGTAAATATCCAAATAATATAAGTAAGTGATTTAATACTCGATGGTTTTATTATTTTCTCAGGACCGTGGAAAATTCTCAGTAAAGCAGCAGTTCCGACTTTGCATTTACCACTGCGAAAATTCGATGCTCCTGTAGTAAAAAATCTTGACAGAATGGAAAGGTATAAAAAACGAAAAGAAGCAGGAAAAATAATGGAACAACGTAGAACCGTACAAGAAAGTGAACAAATGCAACTTGGCTTATCTGAGCTGGACTTGGATCCCGACATTAACACAGTAAATTACGAGCTTGCCAATGGCGAAATAAAAGATGAAAACATAGAAGGTGGATCTAGTGGTAGCCAACGGCCAACATGTGATGTAGTAATTCAGACAGTCATTAGTTTCAAGAGAGCTCAACTGATATCACATGAATTTTTAACTGAAACCCAATTAAAACATATGACAGGATTTTCAAGGCAACTGTTTAATTTCTTTAGTGAACATTTTGGTGGTATGTACTGCAAGGTACATAATGCTTTGTCCGTGGGAAATGAGTTATTGATAACACTAATAAAATACAGATTAAACCTCTACTATTCTACTCTGGCAAGTTTTTTTTACATTGATAAACGTACAGTTACAAGAATTGTGCTAAACTGGAGCAAACATTTGTATAAATGTTTTCGTAAAATAAATTTTTGGAATCTGGCCACCGGATCACCCGAGCAGTATACTATTATTTTAGATTGCACCGAATTCCGCATTGAACGCAGTAGTAACTCCCTCATTCAGCAAGCAACTTATTCAACTTATTACGGTACAAATACCTTTAAGGTTCTTATTGGATGTTCTGAGAATGGAGACGTTTCTTTTGTTTCAGATGTTTATGGAGGCAGTATTTCTGATAAGAAAATGACTGAAGTGTCTGGACTGTTAGATCTATTACTGGAAGGACAATTTGTTTTAGCAGATCGTGGGTTTGACATTTCAGACCTCTTAGAGGAGAAGGGTGTATGTTTGAACATTCCACCTTTCAAACGAGGAAATCAGTTGTCGGAAGAAGATAGTTTTCATTAGAAAACTAGAGTAATAGCAAATCGGAGAATAATTGTAGAAAATGTAATTGGAATAGCCAAGAAACATAAAATTTTAACAGATAGAATTTCAGCTAGCATGTGGCCTATTATTAATGAAATTGTGTACAATTGTTTTATGATAGCTAATTTTAAAGAGAGTATTGTCAAAAACAAATTACATCTGATAGAGGATGCTTTAGAGGATGTCGCTGAATGATTTGTCCAAACTCTAAGGACTTAATTTAGTCATCAAATTCATGATAAATATTGTTATAAACATTTGTATCATTAATTTGAATAGTAGAATGCACCCCTAAAGTTTGGGCAAGTCTGAGTAACATTTTGTATCGCAGCTAATTTACCTATATGCATTTAAAAAAACCTCATTTGGGGTAGGCTGTGATCATAGCAAGATTTGATGAACCTAATTTTGGATTAGTACTCAATATTATTCAACGTCAGAATGCTATATTTTTTCCATGACTATTAAATTAAAATAAGGAAACCTGTGTTTCTAAGCTGTCAACATATTATTAATTAATTTATAAAATTTGGAACAGCATAGTTGCTTTACAATAAATTAAAATATTTTTTTTTAGAATTCATATAAATCTTTATTTAAACATACTTCATGCAATTAATTAAATCTGTTGCAAATGTTTGACTAAATTTTACAACTATGTTTAAGAAGGTTTGAAAAAAGGATGTATACACCACGAAATCACATTCGGGGATATTCAAAACTGCCATGGCAAGTTGTACTTGACTGTAGTACGCATGCCGTTCCTTCAAGATTACTCGGCACTGCTGAGTATCACGGTCGGTGATTATTTGTAAAAAATCACATCTTTCTACAAAATGAACGGCTCCCATTTCTTTACCTGAAATTGTTGTATGTAAACATTGTAGCCATAATATTACTAATTATATGTCAAATAAGTACCAATGTAGGGGCACTTAATCTCCTATCTCTCTCTAAGTTTTATCGGTGTATTATTTTTTATTACAACTCCATCAGGTGAAATGGCTAACCATGGATGTTGCTTCGAAACCATTAGTCCCGTTTCAACAACACAGTAGTTGTTGCGATTACTATACGCTGCCCTGGCTTCTTTTTCGGTAGCTAATCCATGCTGCACATACCTGTAAAAATAAAAACATGGAAGTATATTAAAAACATATATATGTATTACCTACTTATTTGTAAATCCTTTTGGCCAAAAATATTTTACTGCTTTTGAACCCCAATCAGACTTTTGATAAGTAAACAGGGAATGGCACCTAGAACCGGTAATCCGAAACTGTCGCTCGTGATGCCACATCCGTTTGTTGTCCTTCGTATCCATAGCAATTTGGAGAACACTGCTTGTTGAAATTCTATCATTATATACCTTAGCACAACAATCTTTAACAGGTGTTACTGCTTGAAGGTTAATAATGCATGCTGATTTTTCAGCCCCTGCAAAAATTATTTCTAACATTTCAATGTTATGCAATGCTTTATTCATCTCCTGCTCGCCTTTGTATTTTGGTCCCATTTCAAGTTTTATGTTTTTTTGCTTGCTTATAATATTTGTACTATTTGAACATGGTTCTTCAGATCTGAAACAAATTACGCAAAAAAAGGAAACAGAATACCTACAATAAAATTGATCACACAGTGCCTTGATTTGCGCATAAATTTTATAATTAATACAACCTGGCAGTAGTGCTAATTGTTGTTCCTTCAGCATAAAAAGCATGATCGTGGATGTAGCCATCATAATTTGCCTCTCTATTATAAGTGGACATTTGATACGATGATTTATTAATTTGTTTATTGTATCATTAGCAAATGCATCATTCAAAACAAACTCTTCCTTGCTTTGATTAGTAATTTCAAAGATCGACATATACTCAACACCTCTTCCAGCTGGTGGTTTGTTCCAGGACATTGGTTGATCAGTACACGAAACATATTCTTGTAAATTTCCTAAAATTCAATATGTAAATACTACTTTTTTTAAAAAATGACTTGAAAGCTTTCAAATAATAAAAGTAGGTACTTACCAGTTATTGTAAAATATTCAAGAGAGTAACATAATGCACCAACATGCTTGCATGCTGCTGACCAACCGCAGCCAGCTGGACATGAGCAGTTGCTTTGGAAAATTGTAAAATTACTTTCACCCTGTTTAATGACCATTCTTACTTTGTACTCTAAACGTTTCTTCTGCTCAGCACAACAATTAGCCTTAATGTAAAAATAAGTTTGGTCATGGCATATTTGAGTATATTTAATAAACAACTTCATAGCTAATATGCGCCCCTTTATTGAGCCATTCGTTGCCTTTCTGACAGAAAACCACTCATTGATTGCTTCAAAATTAATAATTTTCTTGCCAGAATAACTGCTTAAAGATTTAAATTGACAATCGGGTGGGAATTCAACGGGAGAATTTACAGATACAACTTCAATATCACATAATGTTTTGTTTAATGGCTTTTTTGTCCATATTGCCAAACTGAAATTAATATAAACAAATAGTAATAATTTATTACAGCAAATACATTTTATATTTACTGTTAAACTTAATGGTTTAAATGAATTTTGGATTACCTAGGTTATCTTAATTTATTAAAGAATATCTAGGTACTGACAATGCTTGATTAATAATTATTACTTACCGTATTTCTAATACCTTTTTAGGGCCTTTAGAATTGGCTCCTAGTTTTTGAAATGCTTCTTGTAATTCAACAATTTTCATAATGATTTTGTATACAACACTTAACAAACTTCAACCGCCAAGCTGGTTTATACCTAACTTCGACGCTAATCCACCTAACGGTGGTAACATACACTAAAACAACGTAAATGGTCTATTGCCGGTTTGGAGGAAAAAAGAAAGTTAATAAAAATATGCAATAACAATAACTAATTGTGAATTATGTTTCTGTATTGAATATTCTTTATTCTTGAATGTTTTATAGTAGGATATTGTTTTATTTGTGTTTCATTATCTATGTTCTGTTGGTTTTCTTTATAGTATGTTTTAATGTTCTGTTATTCAATATTTATTAGTATCGTGTGTTCAAAAACTAATCCGTTTGGAGTTGGCTGTGATTTAGTTCAACATCAGTAAACGTATGTCTGTGCATTAGCCACAATCAGATGACGGTTAGTAATTTGAAATATGTATTTTTATGTAACTTTACGAAATATGTGTTTTTTTTTTTAACTTTATTAAATCAACACTAAATATACTTCATTTGCTCGTGTTATTCTTTTTTATTATGCCCTGCGAGGCTGGTTAAGATGGTAAAATTTAAAGAAAACTTGTCCTAAAATGTCCTAAAAAATTTAAGAATGCGTCCTAAAATCCTAAATAAAATTTTGTTTTTTGTGGTGGGACCCCTGAAGTTTTAACAAACTGTTGGACTCCATCAGAAACATATGTATTTCCCGTGTCTGAAAAGAGACACCTATCTTTTCAGAGAAATTGGTTAAAACTTTATCGCTGGTTGGCATATTCTGAAAAAGTAGAAGGTGCTTTATGTAAAGTTTGTGTTTTATTTAGTCAACGCTCAGGTGGAAGAGGCAAGCAGGATCTGTGATCTTTAGTAGTAAAACAAAAAAGCGAAGGAGACCTTTGAGGCACATCAAAAAAAGGAGTACCACAAAGACGCAATGCTTAAAGCAGAAAATTTTACATCTGTAATGAAAGGAAGGACCACAGATGTCGCCAACATGCTGGACTTAATGCGACAGCAACAAGCGAAAGAAAATCGTGAAACACTTAAACCCATTGTGGAAACAATTATGGGGGGTACAAATGATGCTGGTCCCATTGGGCTGGAGGAGCCTACACATAATGATGGAAACTTTAGGGCTCTCTTAAGATATAGGGCAAATGGAGGTGATTCGTCTCTTTTAAGCCATATACAGTCTCAGGTTTCTGGGTGTAGGAGTATGTACACAAGTCCCACAATTCAAAATGAACTGATTGAAATGTGTGGCGACTTAGTTCAACAGGAAATCTTATCACGAGTAAAAATAGCAAGGTATTTTTCAATTTTAGTCGACGAAACTCAAGATATATCTAGAAAGCAACAGCTTGCATTGTGCGTTAGATATGTGGATAGCAAGAAAAAAGTAGTAAGAAAAGATTTTTTATGTTTTGTTATAGTTAATGATGTAACAGCATTAGGTTTAACCAGTACCATTTTGTCAACTTTAAAAAAGTTTGATTTAGATTTAGGTTATCTTGTAGGTCAAGGATAAGACGGTGCTGCTGTCATGAGTGGCCAACACAAAGGTGTACGAAGTCTTATTTCCGAAAAATATCCGCGAGCAAAATTTGTACATTGCAGCGCCCATACTTTAAATTTAGTCATTGCACATTCATGTGAAATTTCCATGATTAGAAATTGTATAGGAACCGTCAAATCCATTATAAACTTTTTTAGAATGTCATCATTACGAACCGATGTATTAGATGGTATTATAAAAAATAAAGCTGTCGGTAAATGCCACAAAACATTACTTGGTCTGTGCGAGACACTCTGGACAGAAAAGCACGAATCGGTTACTCGATTTGTAGAACTCTATGAATACATAGTTGAAGCTCTTGAGGCACTGCAAGAGAATACTAATAGAAATATTGCAGTTCAGGCTTTACAATTAACTTCCACCATTACAAATTCAGAATTTATTATCGCTCCTTTAACACCAAATAGCGTATTATGCTACACCTCTAACTTAACAAAAGTTCTTCAAAAAGTTAATATAGATCTGGTAGAATCCGTTGAACACGTCGATTTAATAGTACAATCGATCCAGCCATCTAGAGACACTTGCGACCAATCCTTTAATAATATCTATAAAGAAACAGAAAAGCTGGTTTTAAATATGGGTGGCGAGATTAGAAACCCCAGGATTGTAAGTCGTCAAACTCAGCGTGGAAACGTTCCAGCTGAAGATGTTTAGCAATACTACCTTAGAAATCTGTACATTCCATTCATTGATCATATCATAGTTGAATAAAAGATCGTTTTTCTGAACATCACAAATTAATTTACTACTTACAGGTACTTATACCAGAAAAGTGTTTGATCGCTAAACCTAAGCCTGAAACCTTTAAACAAATTTGTGAATTATATGACATAAAAATTAATTTATTCTCAGCAGAACTTCATTTGTGGCAGAACAAGTGGATTAACGGTAATGATGGTAATCTGCCGAGAACGGCCATTGATGCGTTTTTAAATACTAATGAATCATTTTTCCCAATTATTAAAGACCTCTTACAAATATTAGCTACTTTACCTTGCTCTACGGCAACACCAGAAAGATCGTTTTCGACGTTAAGACGTCTAAAATCTTGGTTAAGAAATTCACAATCAAATGAACGATTGAACGGATTAGCATTAATGACGGTGCATAGAGAAATTATTATTAGTTCTGAAGAAGTGATAAACAGATTTTCTCTAAAAAAGCGCAAAATAGCTATGTAAGTTAAAACCTAAGTCATTAATATCTTTTTATTATATAATCTAGTTTTGTTTTTTAAATAAATATACTTCGTTCTTTTTTTATTATATAATCTAGTTTTATTTTTTTAAATAAATGTACCTTTGTACTTTAAAGTAGTATGTATATTTTTTTGTTCTAAGTTAATTTAATTATTACTTTTATTTAATTACCCTCTACGTTACCTCAGACTATTATCCGCCGTTAAAAAAAATAATAAAATGAATAATTACGAAACATCATTTTTTGCTTCGTAATAAATTGCTCAAAATTTTTCAGTATTCTCTTAGAAGTATCTTTCGAGGCCACGCCCCCTTATTACAAAAATTTTTCGTCTGCGGCGCTTTGGTCAGTATCTCAGCGCTATGCGCCTCGCCAGTAACATACCGCTTTCGCCAAATAAAGGATGTATAAACCCCCTCGATGGACAATAGCTATCTACGGCCCTGATTGATAGTTAAATAATTCTGAATTTTCAAATCTTTTAGACAATCCGTTTACAACTTCCATGCTTATACGAAAAAGTTCTATGAACACGTGATTATCATACTGGGGTACGGTATTTTCTAAATAATTTTCATTTTTTGGCCTAATCGCGTCAATAAACAATTCTTCGCCACGGTCGCTCTCAGACCAATCTTCTTCATCTGTATTACTGCTACTTTCCCTGCTTATATCAATCATTTTATATGCAATAATTTTCTTAGAACTTTTAAAAACCGTAAATTGAATCTACGATCAAATTAGCAACGAAACTAATTAATTAACTGCAACAAGCAACCACTAAATTTTTAACAACCTAATATGACCACGTCTCCCAGGTTCGATGTAAGCACATGGCTATTTGCAAAATTTCTAAACAATCCGGAGATTTTAGTTCTTTCAGCTCCTGAAACATCAAATTAACAGTCCAGTTGGCGAACTTTTTTCTGCTGGAACGCTAATTTGCGTCTGCGCATGCTTCTGATAGTTGGCATCCGTTTATGACTGCTGCTGGAACAAACCTATTTTAACTGTTTTAACCCTTCCTCCCATCCCACACAAGCATTGCGCTTAAGGGGCCTGGCAACAGGTTACGGGTAGAGTAGTGATTATTAATATTATAATCCGCGTATTTATTCTCTGTTGATGGAAGTGAAATAGCAAAATAGGCATATTTTGGTCCTCCTCTTATAATAAACAAGGGAAACAAACAGCTGCGGTGCTTCTACGACAATTCCTCGCGGCCAATTTAGCGAACGACAATTCACCGCTTCCAATTACGCGCCAGACAAACTCTCGCTCCGACAATTTGTCGCGCGCGACAATTTACCGCCTAAGATAAATATTGATCACAACTAATTCAGTTTTAAGGTATTACAATCTAAAAAAAAAGTCTCGCTCAGAACAAATAACCTAGCAACCATGTACACAGGAAGTGGGAGGCAACACCGCTTTCGCGCTATGATTGATATATATACCTGTTCAGAACTAATAACCTAGCAACCATGTACACAGGAAGTGGGAGGCAACACCGCTTTCGCGCTATGTTTGATATATATACCTGTTCAGAACTAATAACCTAGCAACCATGTACACAGGAAGTGGGGCGAGGATTTGTCGCAAGCGAGGAATTGTAGCACGCGCTAAATTGTACCGCGCGGAATTGTCCGCGAGGAATTGTCGTGCGCTAAACTGTCGGCGAGGAATTGTCGCGATAGGGCTGCGGTAGTGCATGCTATCCCAGAGAATATTCCTGTGCAGTTTCCTATTAATACTCCGGAAGATCTAAATATTTTAGAGGAGTATCTTGGGAGTAATACGGAAGAATCTGAGAATCTAGTATGAAAAAAGCGTTTATTTATTAATAGTACTAGTTAATTTTCCTAAATTATATCAAAAATTTTTTAGTGCGTAGTTCTATCTACACTATGTGGACGAGACCTGAACAATCTTACCCATAACTTTTTGAAATAGGTACTTACTGATCAACCATTTCGCAAAAAAATTGTTTTTTTGGATCTCGCTTGGTAAAAAAGCCTTTTAATGCCCTGAAATTGAAGGATGTTGTAGTTCGTAAGTTTAAAAAAATATGTGTCGAATGTTAAATTAAGGTTGCAATTTTTAGGGACTGTAAAAATAGCATCTTCAGAAACAAATACAAACATTGAAAAAATCATTAAGGATTGGTTGAAATGGGCGCCCACGATTAAAATACCGAAAAAAGAAGAGGAGGAATTAGTTGATATTTAAGTGTTACAAAATTATTTCATATTTAAGTGTTGTTTTTTTAAATTAAAATGTCTAAAAGTAACCGTAAGCGGACAGACATTGTTGGCCCAAAACAGTTATATAGACGGTTAAAAGAAGCTAGAGAAATTCTTTGTAATGAAGTTCAGCTTCAAGAAAATTCTTCACAGCATCTAATAAGTTCAGAAATAGCTGATGATTGGTATGTTAGTCAACAAAATCTGAGCTCTTTCAACGCAAATAACTATAGTTTTAAGCAAGCGTGTAAATTATGGATCTGAATTAGATTCTAGTATTTATCTGATTGATGACTATTATTCGAGGGGTTAATCACTTGCGTAATCAGTTGTACAAGAAGATCCACCATTAAAAAATTCGCAGGGATAGAAGAGTTTGTCTGACGCAGTTAACGATCTCTGGGTTAAACTATAGGAAGGCTTAAAGTGCTCATTTCCCACATACATTATCAACCTTATGAAATTCTGTGGATTCGACACTACGCTTTCTATACGTAAAATTAATGAAGATGACATAAAAACTATGGAGCAGTTCGGCCAAATAGATATGGTACAACTAATTGATGCAGATGCAGCTTATAAAGACTATTTTGGCTTTTATTACAAAAACCCAAAACTCTTTAAAATACTGCCCGGTCATGCCAACCTCATATTTGGTATGAAGGAGTATTTATTAACACCTTCTCACTGAAAACACCTACCCCCAAACTTTCCACACCGATGCATAGTCCTTCCAATGGAAACCAGGACTTCAGTTTGAAATATAAAAACAAAATTGTCAATTTGATTCAGGTTTAGATAAAAAAATAATGTCGAAACTAATCCAAAGATGCACGAAGAAATCAATCCATCGATGGTGTTACTTTGAAGACTCTGCAAAAATTAAATGTTTTTTTTTAAATTATAATATAAATAAACTGGATTAGCTCACATAGGCTGGAGAAAGTTGTTTTATAAAATCAGGGATGAACTACTTAAATATAAACATTATTAAGTCAATCACTGTCTGAAAGTAGCACATCTTGCGGAAGCCGCGCTTTTAGCCTGGTTTGATCAGATTTATTGCCTAAGTTATAATCTTCTGCACCGGGGCACTGATGAATGTTGTGGAAAAACGTTTTTGCAGTGTACTCCTTTGACTCCTTTGACTCACTCTGAAGATGCAAGCTGCAATGTCTTGCGAAACGTTAGTTTGTATGGGTTCACAAACAGCTATGAGGCAAAAACCGAACAAGTATTCTTGTGATGGCAAACAAGTTATACAAAGAACAAATCCTTGTCCGCCCCAAGGTTCACACAATAATAATAATTTAGCTCAAACATCCAGAGCAAATGCTTGTAATGGCAGACAAGCTACAGGTTGGTCCTTACCTGCTGTGAGTTTTACTCAAATGACGACGCGGTATAAGCCGAAAGTTAATAATACTGACAGTTCAAGTAACCGCGAAAGCTTCATACAATATATAGTGTACTCCTTTATAGTTGGGATTTCTAGTTCTCGATGTAACTGCTCATTCCTAACATACCATTCAGCACAAGTTGCGATTAGTAACACTTTATTTTGTAATGTTTGAATTTTTTCAAGTGGACATTGTTAGCCGCCCCCCACACAATACAACCATACATGATCACAGGTCTTATTATACCTAAATATAACCGTCTACTACACTCTATTTTTAGAGGTGATTTTTTATTTAATAATGGGTATAATACTGATAACCTTCCATAGCATTCGTTCAATTTAGAGTTTATATGAAAGCCCCACGTAAGCCTGCAATCTAGGAATATGCCCAAATATTTGACAGCTCGATCTTTGGGATCCCACGGCACTGGATGGTCGTTAATGGTTATTGATGGTGGATCTTGTGGTCTTCTTAAAGTGAATATTTTAGTTTGACACTTGGCAGGATTCAAACGTATATTCCACAGATTAAACCAATCGCAGAGTTGATTTGTTGCGTGTTGTAAGGTTTGGGCTGCCTGTAGAATGCAGTGATGTTGGGTTAAATGTTTTTTTTTGTAAAAGTAATCATTATGTGAGAATTGTAAATACCACCACAAACACTGGGCGACGCCGACGTTGGATAATATCAAATTTTTCGAGACATATTAAAACTTCCTTGGAATATTTCTCTAAAAAGAATAGTTCGACTTCGAATACTGCTAGTACGGGTGCACATGCACATAATACACAATTTCCGTGTAACAATAAAGGAAGCTTGCGCAGTGTCATCGGTAATACCCCTTATCTCGCCCCTTATTGCTACGAGGGAATTAATTAGTCAAAATTATAATCTTAAAATATATTCAAAATTTATTAATTTAAAATTCATTATGAAAGAGTTACATTCCAATGTATTGCATTATTGCTGCATCTAGTGTTTGCATTTGCATTGTGTCATAATCAGGTCAAACTTAGACTCAGCATGTATGCAATATCAAGAACTTTAGAAATATTAAATAAGCTTGATAAGGGTTTGTGTAATTATTATTGAGGTTCGTGCTAAGGTCGGCAAGAGAGTATTAGGCAGGGGAACTAGGGCAGCTGGAAGGAAAGAAAGGAAAAGAGTGGGTAGTAGCCAGCAGGGTGGCCTAGAGAGAAGATGAAGATGAAGCCGACAGTAAGTGCCTTAGTGAAAATAATGTTCATGTAAGTTAGTTCGAGTAAGATAGTTTTAGTTATTATTAGTTTAGTTGTTAGACTAAGGAAGTAGATAATAACAAGCTTGGAGAATTAGCCTACTAGGTATAAATAATAAAGGAGTGTTGCATTTGTAGAATCTTCTGGTCCTTTTCAATATCCTTTTTAGATCCCGGTGACAAGGTGGTTGAACATTGTCCGTTACGCAAACCAAGGCGTAACATTATAGTTCCAATAAAACGACAAAACAAATAAGTATTATCGATCATGTAATTATTAAAAGCAATTATTATAAACGGGAAACGCCCCCATCAAATTGCAAATCGGTTGTGTTTGCAGACACTCCTCCAAAAATACGAAAAATATCCAAAGTAGAACTTTCTGAACATTTTGACAACGAAAATTTCAAAAAAAACTCCGATGAAGATGTGGACCA
Organism: Hemicrepidius hirtus; assembly: GCA_963082805.1. Taxonomy (NCBI): domain Eukaryota; kingdom Metazoa; phylum Arthropoda; class Insecta; order Coleoptera; family Elateridae; genus Hemicrepidius; species Hemicrepidius hirtus. The sequence goes on along the minus strand of OY720161.1, from coordinate 28,483,337 downwards.
GATTCTCGACCAGAATTGCTCTCTTAATGAACCATCCAAAGCACCATCCTTCCAATTCAAACCAATAGAGGAATACACAGAATCTCTTAACACTTCTTTCAAAAAATTATCCGACACCACGAGCACAACAGAATCTCCGGCCACACCAATCGGACACTCTTTCCAAACAGGGTATTTAGCCCAGTCAAATTAGACAAATCAGGGGAAACAATTCCTAGAGAGTTGGAAATGTTTTTAATCGCTTTCTCAACTCTTGGGTAGACACAGATCGAAAGTCCCCGAGGGTGAGGGGTGAGCTCGAGGAGGGGGGGGGGTAAAGTTACCATTTTTCCGTTTGCTTATATCTCGGAAACGATCGCTCCTATCGTTTTTTACACTATTACCAAAATTGAAGCTGCCAAATTTCCTACAAAAATAGTCCCATGCATCTTAATCGTAGGACTAACCGTCAGCGAGTTATGGGGCTGCCAAAGGAAAAAAAAAATATAAAGATATGCAGCTGGAGACAACGAACATACTCCTTGCAACCCGAGTCGTTACTCCTAGTTTGGATTATTTAAAGTCGATCCATTTCCAAGCTAGAGCGCGCGTAAACAAATGCATGCGGAGTTCACGTGAACAGATTGTACAGAGCAGTATTAGGTATTTTGTGCAAACCACCATAACTATGCAGATACACATAAACAAACTCAACTATTATTTTATTGAAAATAGTAAAAGATGACAAGTAAATAATACACATTATTACATTTATTCTGAAAATTTAGAACTGCTATCATTTGCATTAATATTAATTATCCTTAAGCCGTCCGTTCAAGAAGGTAACTCTGCAAACTCAACGACCAATACCGTGCAACTGCAGGCCATGCACTTGCTGACCACGTGCTGATCACGCACAGATCATTGTTTACGCGCGTAGTCTAAAGGGCATTAGCGCGTATTGTATCGTTCATTTGTGGCCGTGGTTTAGTTTTCTCTATTTGCTAAAGTTTTGCATATATAATTTTTTTTTGTTAATCAGAACGATTTAATAAAATATTCTTTTGTGTTTACTTGTAAATCTTGTCGTGCTGTGTGTGTGAAGATCATAAATTTGGTTCCACCCTCGCCTTATAATGGCTGAGAGGTGTTTGATATGTGACTTACCTATAGAGAGTGATGGGAGTGTAGTGCGTGAGAAAGGGATGGAAGGAGAAGGGATGTTGAATGCCAGCATTGCAAGGAAGGATGGGAAGAGCGAGAATTTTAACAATAAAACAAGTGGAGTTGTTCACAGGTCGTGCCGAAAACGTTATACCAGATCACAATCTCTTGCTTATGATTTAAGAATTGTGGAAGAATCCGAATCCCAAAGCCCATCAGGTAGCTGCCGAAGATCCAACGTTCCTACATTTAACTTCAAGGTTAAGTGTATATTCTGCTGTGGAGCAATTGATGAGGACTACAGAAAAAAAAACCATTGGAAAAACGGGAGGGATTTTTTGAAGTACGTAGTTTGGAGATGAAGGATAGAATTATAAAAGCTGCACGTGAAAGGGGGGATAGCTGGGGAAGCGAAGTATCTAGACGAATTGAAACTGTGCGATTTGGTTGCAGCTGAAGCTATTTACCATGACATTTGCTGTGTGAAATTCTTCTCAAAAAAGGGTTGTACTAGTGAAAAAAGAGGTGGTCCTTCTTATAACTACGTGACAGCTGCTATGAAAGATATTTACTCGTTTCTGGCTCAGGGAATTGATTGTCAGTATTCGATGGATGAGGTAATGGACGCAATTACTGGAGAAAAGCCCACAATTAAAACGGTAAAATCTAAGCTGAAGGAAAAGTATAAAGATGATTTAATAATCAGTCAGCTACGTAACCACAAGACCGTTCTGTGCTTTAAAGAAGTTGGTGAGAACGGTTGGTGAGCCTGGTACGACAGTAGTATGCGAGGTAAAACGAAAGAAGAAGAACGTCTTAGAGTAGTTCAAGCTGCTGCGGCAATCATCAAAGAAGATATACAGATGCGAGCATACGACACCAGCCAATATCCTCCAAGTGATGGTTTGTTTGATGAGGTTGAGGAAATGATCCCTCCTACTCTCTCATCGTTTTTTGAAACAATTTTAAGATCAAGAACCCGAAACAAAGAAAAAGACAAGAGAAAATCCTTGGCTGTTTCCCATGCAATCATAAGTGCTGTTCGTCCTCGATCATTCATCTTGTATGGTATAGCCTTTTTCATACATAGGAAGTATGGAGCAAAGAACTTGGTCAACTTACTGGCAAATTGTCAGATATTTTATGGTTTGCTGGAAAATGGCTCAAACTGGACGATATTCCCGAATGGATATGCGAGGTCTGTATCAAGAAGTGTCTTCAAAGAGGAGTGCCGTAGTACCACTACCATTCATAAATTCATCACCGAGTGATCGCAATACAATTTACACAGCCCTCAAATATGCTGCAAAACTTTGCCACCAACATGGAATTAGTACGTGCTATGTTACATTTGATCTACCCCTATATATCAAGGCCCGTGAAATTGTAGCATCTTGTCAAGATGACCCAATGATGAAATCGGTTGTGGTGAGATTGGGTGGATTTCATCTATTAATGTCGTTTTTGGGATGTATTGGATTCGTAATGGCTGGAAGTGGTCTCAAAGAAGTGTTGTGCACTGTATTTGCTGTAAATTCAGTAGATAAAATGCTGACTGGACATGCATTCAGCAGAGCAGTATGAGGACACCTGCTTGTACTGTAACGGATGTTACAATATATTTAAATAAATATAAATTAAAGAAGTATTTTGGAGAGCAGCATTAAAATTGTGTTTATTGTTTTTAAATACAAAATAGAACTAAATAGAACTGATTATAAAATAAATATTCATTACCATCCCAACCCAAAACATTAAATCAAAGCCAACCCATGAAACCATTACACTACCCCCTCACCAAAAGAGAAAAGAAAAAATCTTTGGGTAAGTGAAAACTTTGGATGAACAGTGATGCTGAACATTCCAAGCTGCAAAACACTTGACCATCTTTTCAGAAAACAATTACAAATATAAAATTAGAAACAAAAATTGTTAATTGTGTGTATTAGTGTATTTGTATTAGAAGTGAAAATGAGTGAGTTTAGATTCAAAGTTTGTAAGTAGATTGTTAAACCAAGATGAATTCCGGTTTAGAGTCAAATTGCACAAATTTGATTATCATTATGAGGAACCATCTGGTGAAGAGAAAATTAATATTTAATGGATGTGAGTGTTGTATTTGTATTTGTTAATATTTAATGGAGGTGAATGTTGTATTTGCATGATTGAGTGAATTATAAGTAACCATAAGAAGTTTGTAAGGTAGATTGTGAAGTTGGACTAATTAAGATAAATTCCGGTTAAGAGTCAAATTGCATAAATTGATTATCGAAACTGAGGAATTATCTGTTCGACTTACACAATCAATTAAGAAAGAGATGTAGATGTGTATTAGTTATGTTGAAATGTGTAATTATAAAAAGTAAAAAAATTATCGCCCCAATCATCCCAAAACAAATAAAAAACATTATTTCAAACAAAAAACCACTATCATCTGCCCCAATTGCACCATAAATGAAATCCAAATCCATCCCATAACCCTTTCCATATTATTTACTGACTTTATCCCCAAAAAATTCATTTCGCACCAACCAAAATTTAAAAATAAAATGTTTGTAATTAATTTTGAAATTGATTTATGTCATATTTGACGTTTGAGTCCAATATTAAATGAATTTAAAAAAATAGCATTCAAGGAGTGTATAATATAAATTGAGAGTCTTTCAAACTAAAATTGATAAATTAGCACCAAACACTTATCTTTGATAATATCCAGTTATAGTCAATAGCAGTAGCAAAACCATTAGTACCATTTAAAAAACCATATCAATACATCATTAATTTTTTATCATTTTTCTTGTCCAAATCAGTCGGAGGGGTCACCAAATGTAACGGATGTTACAATATATTTAAATAAATATAAATTAAAGTAGTAAAAGTATTTTGGAGAGCAGCATTAAAATTGTGTTTATTGTTTTTAAATACAAAATAGAACTAAATAGAACTGATTATAAAATAAATATTAATTACCATCCCAACCCAAAACATTAAATCAAAGCCAACCCATGAAACCATTACACTACAGTGTGTCTTAGCTGGAATGATTTTGAATAGTCTGGAAGTATCGAATGAACAGAACGCAGAAGTTGCAGAATTACTGGCGAAGCTCAAGGACGATACGCTTAACCTGGATATGATGAAGCAAAATAGTCAATTGTGCCTCCTTCAAACACAAATGAAGACTGCACTGTCATCATTTGAAGCCCGTGGACCCACTGCTGCGTTGTGGATACAATACTTTCACATGGTATCCTTGATGAAGCAGTTCATTGAATCCGAACGTTCAGGAAACTGGGAATTACATTTGTACTCAGTACAGCAAATCTTACCATTCTATCATGCAAGTGGCCACTTGCAGTATGCAAAATGCGCGCATTTATATCTTCAGGATATGCGTTCTCTTTCCATCACTCATCCACAGAACTTCGATTTCGCCAAATACTTCACTGTGAGCAGATCAGATTTGCCCGGCTCTGGAAACTGGACTGATATGACTATAGAGCAAACTTTAATGCGCAGCATGAAGACGCATGGAGGATTGACAAGTGGACGAGGGATAATGGATTCTGTATTGGCAAAGTGGGTTGGTGGAGCTGCTACGTCAACAGCAATTTGCAGTGCATTGGAAGACTTCGCTAGCCTACAATTCTGTACAGGAGAGCAACATGTGGATTATCGAGAGTCTCGGCAGAGAAGAGATCACAATGACAGAAAGAAGATATTTCAATGATTTTCGCAGCACAATCCATTTCCAGCAACAGGATCATCAATTTCCCTTACTACAGGCATCGTTGCTCACCGTGATATAAATTGCTACAAGGCTCTACAAGAAGGCAAGGTTACAATGCGCAAGATGATAGGACACAAGTTTGGGCACATAAATCAGTCTCGAAAAGACAAAGTCTCGTCATTGGCCTCCATGAGCAGTACTATAACAATTGACAACAATATGCAGGTGGAACCTCTTCTCATATTCCAACGAATAGCTATTGCCAAGAAGAACGATGAGGATCTACAAGACCTTCTCTGTTACGAACTATCGCCTTTTCCATTGTCCATCTTTGATGAAAATGGAATGCGAAAGACAAAGAAGGCTATATTTTTCTTGTACAACCAGTTACTCCATAAAATAATAAATATTAAATAAAATATCGATTTCAATAGGAAATAATAAGATTTATTCGCTTTATACGTATTTCGGCATCAACGGGCCATTGTCAAAAGCAATATAAGATATTCTAACAAATGCAAAATATAGTAAATCCTTGATTCTATTATTTTAACACTGCGTGAAGCAACTGGCCCCAGTCAACCCGTCGGAGGTCAGTCGCTTATCAGTGTTTTAAAAAGATATTTATTCCAAAATCTTCAGTAAAGGAGAATCTAAGAGATCAATTTGCTCATTCATTAAAGGTATGTTGTTTTTTGTGTGTTTATAAATTTCAAAAGCTTCTAAAATATTTAATTTATTTTTGTTATCAGAAAAGTGTAAAAATTTAATTGTATTATTAGATATTAATGTGTGATTTTGTTCTAACAATAGTTTAGCAAAATTTGATTTATGTGCATGTTTATATTTGTAACAACGGATATGTTCTTTTTGCCTAATACTGAAATTTCTAATTGTTTGACCTATATATACTGAATCACAATGTGAACAATTTAATTTATAAATACCTGATTTTAGCAAATCATTAATATTGTCTTTAGCATTGAAAAGAGAGTGTAGAATATTTTTATTTGTTTTAAAAGTGACTTTATATTTATTTGTGTTATTCATAATTTTAGCAATCTTTTCTGAAATTTTACCAAAATATGGAATTGAAACGTATTTTAGTGTTTTATCAGAGTTATTAATGGAATAAACTTTTTGAATAGCTAATTTATAATTTTTCTTTTTAATTAAAGTGTCAATAAGTTATTTAAATTTATTATTTAATCATGGATTTTAACAAAGTTACGCTTGAAAATGTCAATAAGTTACTCCATACCTCAAGATGCACAATAATGTAATTGACGGTGGGTTCCTGTTACATCGAGTTAGGTGGGGTACAGGATCAACCTTCGCAGAGATATTCAATCAGTACGTGATTTATATCAAAAAGCACTACGGAGAATCCTGCATCGTCGTTTTTGATGGGTACTTGGACACTGTCAACAGCACTAAACGTGCAGAACAGAAACGTCGCGCCACCACTACAACTGCAGCAGTCGATATTGAATACACCGAAGAGATGGCAGTAACGACTCAGCAACAACCATTTTTATGTAATGAAAAAAATAAAGACAGATTTATTAAAATGCCGCAGGGGGGATTGAAGTTAGACAGGCGGATGCTGATGCGGATACAAGTATTGTGCGGTGCGGTGCGCCTTGGAAAAGGCAGAATGTGGTCCAACGATTATTATAGGCGAGGATGTGGATCTACTGGTACTTCTAATTGCTTTAGCTCCAACGGAACGAGTGATAAAGTTTTTTAAACCTGGGAAGGGTAATGAGGAGAGCAAAACTTATTCCTCTAAGGAATTGCAGGAACTTGACTTTGCCAAAACCATTTTATTCAGCCACGCTTTTAGCGGTTGCGATACCACTTCGGCAATTTACCGAAAAGGTAAGTCAACAATAGTTAAATTGCTTATTAAAGACAGTGCCCTACATTTAATCTCAAACGTCTTTTACACAAACACTTCAACACATGAAGAAGTTGCGATCGTAGGGGAACAGATGTTCTTGGCAATGTACAATTCCAGAGCAACAGACTTGAACAACCAGCGCTACGTAGCATTCCTAAATCCACAACAAGGATAAAGCCAGACCTCTCCTCATTACCACCAATTAAAGGCTTTGCACTGCAACACTCATATAGTCTATTTGCAAGTTCAAGAATGGCTGGGCAACAAGCTGGAACCTACTGATTGGGGTTGAATGAGAGGAGCAGATGGAGACCTTCAACCGTTGACAACCATAGATCAACCTGCCCCAGAAGCAATTCTTTCAGCAATATTCTGCAGCTGCACCAAAGGCTGTGCTGTACGCTGTGGATGCCGAAAGGCAGGCATCCATTGCTCTTCAATATGCGCTAATTGTGAGGGCTCATGCACTAACGGCCCTCCAGTTGAAGACGGCAATTCAGACGATGACCTGACTTTGGAACCACTCAACACCCTCTAATGAACTGTTGGATAAAATACATAGGTACAATTTGCTGTAAGTTTTATTCAAACTATCTATATTAATTTATCTATCTATTAATATGAAGATCTGTAATTCGGTTTTAAATTTTTAGGTTAATATAAGAACGAAAATGCAGTATATATGGGAAAGACTTCATGAGGACCGGTGACACACCCCTTCCACACTTAACTTATGGACTGTTGAACCCAATGAATTTAATTTACTGTATGGTTTAGTCCTATTCAATTTAATAATTTTTATTAATTTTGTACTATTTCCTTTCAAATGTTAATAAACCACATTTTTCCTTGGGCAGCCCCATAACTCGCTGACGGTTAGTCCTACGTTTAAGATGCTGGGACCATTTTTGTAGCAAATTTTGTCAGCTTGGTAATAGTGTAAAAAACGATAGGAGCGATCGTTTCCGAGATATAAGCAAACAACGGAAAAATGGTAACTTTACCCCCTCCCCCACCTCGAGCTCACCCACCACCCTCGGGGACTTTCGATCTGTGTCTACCCAAGAGTAGAGAAAGCGATTAAAAACATTTCCAACTCTCTAGGAATTGTTTCCCCTGATGGCCTTTTTATTGTCTAACAGGTAGGAAAATACATTGAAGTTATTTGCTACATATTTATTTATTAAGATCTAAAGAATTAACCTTAAAAATCTTTATTACAACTAATGCATACTATTGTATAGAAATAAGAGACACAAATTGTCCTCAGTTATTCTTACCAGTACTTTTTAGCAGTCAAAAGTGCGCGTTTTTCAGAGCAACTCGCTCCATGACGTCAACAAATTTTACGATGGTAAATTTCAACGTGTTAGAGATTATTCATAGGCTGAAAAGATTGCAATTGCAAACGGATCGGTTTCATTCTGATGCTCTAAAGGATTTTAAATTTCCTTGTAATAAAGACCTAAAATTTAATCTTGTTGACCTACATTATCTGACCAGGAAATTTTCAGTACAGTGGAAAAGGCGAAAGAAAGCATACATAAAATATTTAAAGATCTGGATATTGATGATGTTGTAGAAGATGACTTCATCCCAAAAATAAAAGTAGTCACCGATATTGTCACGAAGTGATTAAAATAATTATTAAGGTAATAATACTGACGTATGTAATTACCTAAGTAAAATCAATGTTTGTCCAACATGCCAGTACCACGCGTTAAGTATGCTAGCATCACATATCATATGACATTGTACTTGCATATGATGTTGCAATTTTGCTGATTGGGCATATCAGGTTTCATGAGAGATCTGGTGATGCATGTGTACTCGAGGTCATGCCCATATTTGGACAGAGAATTTAGTATAAAAGCACAACGCTTTACCATTCGATTCAGGGTATGTTACACTCAACAACCAGCCAGTAACTAGACTCTTCGACCCAGCTTTAATTTCAAGTCTAACTGGTTAGGTCCTCCTTGGACCCTTGGGTTCAGCATAACTACATCAAGGCAGGCCTGATCAGGTATCAACTTTAATCAGAAGACTACTGAACACCCCTTCGACCAACCATGGTTTACTTGACGCTACTAGCAACACTAGTGTAAGCTCACCTTGATGGTGTATTTGTTAACTTTGTAACTTTGACTGAAATATAATTATGTTAAACTATTGACTTGTTTAAATCCAGGCCAGTCACAATTTATAACGTGACAATATATCAAATACCGTTTCTGGCAAGTGATGAGTGATGAATCCGAGGATAAATCCAACGTAGATTTAAATATTAATAGTGGTAATATTGAAACTTCTGATCTGCAATCATCTGATGATGATCGGGATACTTTGCAGAACGTAAAATTGAATTACCAAAGTGATTGTGCGCAAAGGGGTAAAGTCGAGGATAAAGTTATGATGGAAGACATGCAGGGAAAGTCGATACTAATTAAAAATAAAGCACACTCTGTTGGTTACTGCAAAAATCCGATTGTCATTTAAGTAGTGATCGACAGAGAAGGGTAATGGGTAGGGTTGCCAACCATACTTTATAATAACGTATCCTACTTTATTTTTGGTGAATATACAGTGTGTCCCAAATAGAGTAGTATTGCATGGCTATCTTTCTTATTAATAAAGATACAGATTTGGTTAAATTGGCAATGTTGTGCAGCTTTTCATGCTGGTTTAGATGCTGCCTAGAAAGATCGAACATTCCGAACCCTTCAAAAAATATCCGCAAAAAACCAAAAAATCCATTTTTCGAAAAAGTCGATTATTTCGCTTGTTATAAAAGTTATAAAAAATTGTTTTATACAAAAGTTACTTGATTCATTAAGATAAACAAAAATATGTTTGCAAAAAAAATATCGCAAAAGCCGTTTTCGAAATATTCACAGCAACTTTCTTATTTTAAATGGGCGCCATCTTGGATTTTCAAATGAATAAATTGCGTTTTTTTTTCTGCATTCAACGATGTATAACAATCTATGTTAAAAATAAAAAATTACGGCATACTTAATAGTTTTTGTATTAAATAAAGTAAGCCATGAAAACAAGTGAATTTTAACAAAAAGAACTTCGAACAAAATGTATTTGCAGTTATTAACGATATTTACAATAAACGTTAAATCTACAATAGCTAATTTTAATCACAGTAAATGTTCAAAATGTTGGCCATTGTTAGCCAAACATAACTGGCATATTTGTTATTTAATCACCGATTTAATAACAGAGTGATAGCTACTAACATCCTCCGTGCTACTAACACACCAATCAGATGGCCACCCAGGTCGGCAGACCTAATACCTCTTGACTTTTTTCTGTGGGGTACGTTAAAAAATAAAGTGTATGGTAGTAATTTTAATTACAACAAAGTTAACGAATTGGAAGAATATGTACAAGAAGCGTTAATAGTATTAATCGCAAAACATTACGTAAAGTAACTGCAAGTATTTTAAAAAGATGCCAGTTATGTTTGGCCAACAATGGCCAACATTTTGAACATTTACTGTGATTAAAATTAGCTATTGCAGATTTAACGTTTATTGTAAATATCGTTAATAACTGTAAATACATTTTGTTCGAAGTTGTTTTTGTTAAAATTCACTTGATTTTCATGGCTTACTTTATTTAATACAAAAACTATTAAGTATGCCGTTATTTTTTATTTTTAACATAGATTGTTATACATCGTTGAATGCAGAAAAAAAAATGCAATTTATTCATTTGAAAATCCAAGATGGCGCCCATTTAAAATAAGAAAGTTGCTATCAATATCTCGAAAACGGCTTTTGCGATATTTTTTTTGCAAACATATTTTTGTTCATCTTAATGAATCAAGTAACTTTTGTATAAAACAATTTTCTGTAACTTTTATAATAAGCGAAATAATCAACTTTTTCGAAAAATGGATTTTTTGGTTTTTTGCGCATATCTTTTGAAGGGTTCGGAATGTTTGATCTTTCTAAGCAGCATCTAAAGCAGCATGAAAAACTGCACAACATTGCCCATTTAACCGAATCTGTATCTTTATTAATAAGAAAGATAGCCATGCAATACTACTCCATTTGGGACACACTGTATATACTTTTGCATAAAAATAAAGTATGCAAAAATACTTTATTTCGAGTGGACGTGATTTCCGAACGATTTTTTGATGCCTAAGACAAAACAGAAACCCACACACGCTTAAATTGACTATTACTGAACGAAACGGAAGATGTCAAGACCGTCGAGGTCGACGTCAAGGTCAAATGTGAATTCTGCCTCATTATTTAGCTGATTTTGTTGTTGGTTTGACTGAGGTTAGGGTTAGACGTTTGTGAGTTTAAAAGTATAAGTATATTACGTTATTAAACTTCTTTTGTATTGCTTAAAATGGCAAGTAATTCAGATTATGATAGTGATAGTGATACACCAGTAACTCCAAAGAAAGCAAAATTAATAAAACCTAAACAATTACAAAAATATAAAGCTGAGTGGGAGAAACAATATGAATGGATTAAAAGTGATCCTCAAAATAAATATTTTGCCAAATGCATTATCTGCGCCGTGAATTTTACGATTGGATCAGCTGGCATTGGACAGGTAAGTCGTAAGTAAGTTAGTTAATGTATCCTTTAGTTAATATATTATGCTGTTGTGTTGTGTTACTTGTTGACTTGTTATATGTCATGTTCATGTAGAGGTTGTGTGTGTGTCTGTGTGATGTTGTTTGCTTGGTTACTGCAAAAGTGAAAATGGTGATGGTCTGGTCTGGTGGTGCCTGGTGGTAGCCTTCTCTTTCTGTTCTCAGATAAAGCAGCATCAAGATACAAAGAGGCACAAAGCAAAAGCTCAAATGAAGAAAACAACCGGTGTGTTGCAAAATTTCCTTACTTCAAATAATTCTTCAGGACCAGGACGTCCAGGATCTAGTGATGACAACATTACAGCAGCCGAGCTAGCATTAACTTTTCACACTGTCAAGCTAGTATAGGAAACAAAGCATAAAAATAGCCAAGTGCTGGAAAAAATTCCAATAAAGCTGAATATTTGCATGCACTTTCTTTAGGGCCTATACAACAAATCCTTAAAAGTCCCCAGCAATCCCCGCGGTGCGTCACCCCCTACACCCCCCTATAGGTACACTTTTTTATAAAAGTGACCGTAGCTTCAAAACGATTGCGTTTACGAAAAAATATCAAGAGCAATTAAAATCTAAAAACAAAGCTAAGGGCGTAGAGGGTTGTCCAATCAGTAGAAATCCAAATTACTTTTTACGTTTTACCAGCCTATGGTTTTACCAATGCAATGCCTCAGCGGAACGTGACCAAGATCAAACAAGTACACGCTGGTTACCGCGAGAATAATAGTGGAAAGATTTATTCTGAAAATACTTTTAGCGTCACAGGTGCCTAAATTTTCGAATTTAAGTGCGCAACTCTTTCTATTCCTTATATCTATTAAAGACGAAAATGGATAATACGGTATGTATGTTGTGTAAAGAAGACATTAACAAATATGAAAGTGTTACTGTCCAACGGGGATTAGGAACTTTAATAGAATCTTGTCGGGAAAGAAAAGACGACCTTTTAGACATTTTAACAAATGTTACTAGCATTGTAGTTCATAAACATTGTAGAAAGGCGTATACCGTGCAAGTCGAAGAAGCCGGTTGTACCACAAGTGGTTTGCGATCAGTGAATAAAATATTTGATTTTAAAAGAAATTGTTTATTTTGCGGGGATGTAGCAAGTAAGGCAATGGATTATGGAAGTTAAAAAGCCAGCTGAAAGACGTAATATAATACATAACGTTATGAATAAAGAAAAATTTTCTCTGTCTATTATTAATGCAGCAAAAAAGAAATGATACGTGGATTGCAACTGTTGTTAAACGAGTAAACAGTGTAATAGATTTAGTAGCCGAAGCAAAATATCATCAAAAATGTTACACCAAATATTTTATGCATAAGGAATCAAAGAACGCGTCAGGAAGACCTGTAGACGCCTATCTTCAGGATTATTTTTTAAGTATGTGCAATTATATAGAAAGCAATGAAGAATGTCAGTATACACTAAATGAACTACTGAAAATAATATAGGACAACCTTGAAGACTGTAAGCAATGTTTTTCTACAAAAACGTTAAAAAATAAATTAATTGATCATTATGGTTATAAATGTTATAATATAATTATCACTCATTCTAAGTATGGTAACAAAAATACCATGTATCTTTCAAATACCACTCATATCGGACATTTTTACAAGTGCAAACATGGTTGGGGAACGATTTGGACCATTTACCGTGAGGGTGGGAAAACGTTGCGGGACAATATCAGCCTATAACCACAACAACAAAAATAGCTCCAACAAATCTCCTGAAATTGATTAAATGTTCTTGTAAAGAAATGTGCCTGAATCAATGTGGCTGCATAAAAGCAGGACTTTTGGTTGCAGCGCACTATGCACCAACTGCATCGGAATATCTTGCAAAAACAAAGATATGACGGTGTCTGTAGAGGAGGATTTAAATTAGGTATGAACTAATTATCTAAATTAATCATTATAGGTCAAGTTTATATTAAAAATATGTTATATTTTTTGAAAGCGAATCGAGTATATAAATACAGTTAGAAGATCATTATTTATTTACTAGTATGCATTTTCAATATTTAGCTTTGCTTTTAGATTTTAGGTATTAGTTATATTATTATGTAGGGTCAAGTGGTGTAAAAGTGAGACATTAAAAAAAATGGGGTAAAAACGAGACAGTTGTTTTTTGATAATGAGGAATAGTCGTAAAATTATAAAAAAATTACTATAAGTACATTAGACTATGTTCTATAACGTGCAATAGTCGATACATTAAGAAAGGAAAAAATATGAGAATGGCTACGGATAAAAGTAAGGCCTTGAAAAATACGACCAAAAACTTTTAAATTCTTCGCGCTTAAATTCCTCGTTACTTACCGTCAGATGGCCAGACCCGTTCGCGAGTTGTCGGAAATGTATACTAGTTCCGTCTGAAATTTAAATTGCAGAACCACAGTGATTCAGTTGAGTGTGTAATATTTGTTATTGTGGTGGGTTCTTTGGGGCAAAAAGGAGACGCTTGATAGGGTAAATATAAGACACTGTCTGGGGTAATATCGAGACGGATTTTAACCTAACAATTTATATTTAGCATCATGCCACGTGTATATCAGCGGAAATTAAAAGCTTACAGGGATGAAGATGTACAAAAGGCTGTCACACAAATACGAGATAACCAAATGAGTCTAAGACAAGCCGCAAAAAAGTTTAAGATTGATAAATCATTGCTAAGTAGGCGGATGAAAAATACAATACTGAAAAGAAGAGGAAGGAAAACTAGTCTTCCCGAAGCAGTGGAAAAAGATCTAACAGAAAAAATTCGTGTCATGGCTAAATGGGGCTTCGCAATCACAAAACGAGAAGTTAAGGAAGCTGTCCAGATGTACGTACTGGAAAATTCGTTAGATACACAATTTAAGGAAGGGAAACCAGGGGACGATTGGTTTCGAGCATTTTGCCAGCGTAACCGATTAAGCCAAAAAAAAATGGAACAGCTCGAAAAATGTCGGCGTACTGCAACCAGTGATCCATTTATTATTTATGGATTTTACGACCGCCTTGAGAGTGTTCTTACAGATCTGAACTTGCATAATAAACCGGATTGTATTTGGAACTTGGATGAGAGTAGTTTTTGTTGGGACCCAAATAGAATAAAAGGTGTAGCTGGTAAAAACCAAAAAGTCCATAGAAATATTTCTGGTTCCGGTAAAGAAAATACTACGGCAATGGCATGCATTTCTGCGGCAGGGAGATTACTACCACCTTTAATAATATTTCAAGGCGCCCATCTTTGGACAACGTGGAAAGGCAAGAAAGATGTACCAGGCACTTTCTATGCGTGTTCAGAGAAAGGTTGGATGACCACAGTTATCTTTCAAGAATGGTTCGTGAAATTTTGCGATCTTGTTACCGAGAGACCTTTGCTTCTAATTATGGATGGTCATATCACCCACTTAGACAAAACCACAATTGAGGTTGCTATAAGGGAGGGAATTACCCTACTGAAACTCCCGGCACACACGACTGATGTATTACAACCGTTAGATAAATGCTGCTTTGCACCTCTAAAACTTAAATGGAACCAAAAACTGATTGAATGGCAACGACAAAACCAAAGAAAACTTTCCAAGAGTGAATTTGTGGACTTACTTTCTGAAGTTTGGGCTGAAGGTTTGTCTGTAGACACAATCATAACTTCATTTCGTAGTACAGGCATCTATCCATGTGATAGGTCCAGGTATCCTATTAGCCGTTTAGATCCATTGAAACAAAGTAAATATGAACAAATAAATAGCCAGACAATGCCGATAGAAGACATTTTAGATATTAGCGAAGAAACACTGAAGTTACCTGAAGCAAATATCAATGTTCCCAGTACTAGCACCCAAGGAAGTAGTAGCGACATTCCTAGTACCTCTCAAGTAACTACCCAAGTTCCTAGTTTTACGGCTGCATGTTCTTCTTCACAAAACTCTTCAGATACAACGTCATTTGAGGTTATTTTGCTGGAAAAAATTGGAAGATCCCCCCCGCTTAAAGAAAAAAGGATGAAAATTAGTAGCGATGCAAGAGTAATTACTAGTTCCGAATATCTTAAAATGATAGAGGATAAAGGAAAACCAAAAGAAAAATCCTCAAGAGCAAAGACACAAAAACTTATAACGAGCAATAAAAGGGCCAAGAACAAGGAGGACAGTAGTGAAAGTGACACTGATGTAGGTGGCGTAATATATGAAGATGAAAGCGATTTGGAAAATGTTACAATTGAGGATGTGATTGAAGAATATCTCGACGAAAATGATAACAAGAATGACGATATCATTAAGGAAGAAGATTATGTTTTAATCAAACTTTGTACAAAAAAGAAAGCGGTCTACTACGTTGCCAACGTACTTGCCGTAAATGATTACGGGTTACAAGTTTCTTACCTAAGACGAAAAAACAATAAATTTGTTTATCCAGATATTCTAGAGATTTATGAGGTACCTAATGAAGATGTGGTCATGAAGCTACCTGCCCCTACTCACCATGGCGAAACGGCACGTGCACTGAAGCATTTTATGTTTCCATTGGATTTATCTGCGTATAATGTTATGTAGGTAGGTAAATGTATTATTTATATTACGTTTACATATTTTGATGTGTTTGAACTTTAAGTATTTAGTTACCATTATTTTAGAGAGTAGTATATATATGTTTTTTCCTTTGAATATGTAGTGAACATTTATATAATACTTCTTGATCATTTATTTCAGATTATTTGACCCATTACTACGTAATATTTTGGAATTTTCTAATTTTTTTTCTTAACAAAGTGTCTTATATTTACACCTAAGATGTCTTTTTTATACCTTCATGTTTTACAATAGAGTATTTGTACGAGTTTTATACGTGTCTCATATTTGGACATGGGGTGTCTCATTTTTGTACTTTGTGGTGGTCAAATATGAGACGCAGTTTTATTTTTTTTTGCAATAAAATTATCTATTTTATCAAAAGTTTTATGTTTTATTCGTAATGTATGCACGATTGTGTATCATATAACCTGCTCAGTTATGCAGTAATGCATTTAACAGGCGAGAAATTCCAAAAGATTTGTTTTTCGTCTCATTATTCCCCCACTTGACCCTAAATATGATTCTCACAACTACTAGTTATGTAAATATTAATATTTTTAACGCTGAAATTTGTTTTTGTGTAATAATCTGGATTTCTACTGATTTCACAACCCTGTACGCCCTTTAGCGCACACTTAACGTACATGTGTGGTATATCAAAATACGTCCACTTTTATAAAAAAGTGTACCTTTAGGGGAGTGTAGGGGGTGACGCACCGGGGGGATTGCTATTCAGCTTTATTGGAATTTTTTCCAGGAAAAATACTTTGTTTCCTATACTAAGCATAATCTTTCATACAATAGTATGGATTGCTCAAATAAATTAAGCAAAATAATATATGGAGATTCCAAGACGGCTACTAAGATTCGCTTAGCGAGAACGAAAATGGAAGCCTTAGTGAGAGAAGTATTAATGATTAAAATAATGAAGATGTATTTTTCTGTTTACAGACAGATGCTTCAAATAAAAAAAATATCAAATTGTTCCCATTGGTAGTGCAATATTTTTCAGTCAGTAATGGGATCCAAAATAAATTACTAGATTTTTATGAAAATCCAAACGAATCTGCTGATGGCATGTTTACAGCAATTCAGAACTCCATGGATTCCTACAACCTTTCATTCAGCCAAGTATCTGGACTTAGTGCAGACAATACCAATGCTAATATTATGGTATTCACCATTCACTGTATACAAATATGCAAGTAGTGCCAAACCTAATAAAAGGCAATTGTCATGCTCATATCGTCCATAATACTGTGAAACATGCTATGAATCACTTGACTGTGACATAGAAAATGTTGTTTAAAAATTTTTCTGTATCAGCTTGTAGGAGGGAAGAGTTAAAACAATTTGTGTCTATGGTTGATGGTGAATTTCATGAAATCAAACGTCATATTGGCACTCGTTGTTTATCTTTACTTCCAGCCGTTGATACACTTTTACTTAATTGGATGCCAATATGTAATTATTTTAAAAGTTTGGGTGATGATTGTCCAATAATTATACAGAATTTATTAATGTTAAATAGAGAACAGGATCATGAAGTTCTTGAAATTTACTTACACTTTACAAGCCATATGCTGAATCGTCCCTATAATAATTCAGAACAGTGTCAAATACTCTATGGTTGTATTCAACGATTGCTGGAAATAAATTTCTATGGTAGCATTCAGTAATATAAAACAAACAAATACAAAATGTAATTACATAATAGTAAATTTAGGCAAACTATTTTTAGCCTTTACTAAATTTAGACAGCCGTATGTGACCATAAAATCCATTTATGTTGTTAATATGAATGAAATCGTGATATATTTTATAACAAAATTATGGTCAAGTTGGCGTTATTTTAAAAATGTTTTGGGAAATTTTTGTGTCAGAATGTTTTGACGCTTTACTTTGACAAGTCGTGTTTAGACGTTTGAACATAATTTGAAAACCGTTATTTGTTTATCACATATTATAAACCAGAAAAAGATTTGTATATTTATGATGTATTACCTATGAAGTGAAAATACGAGATAGTGTATTCGCAATGTACCTACAAGAATAATAATCCATGAATTAATATAACAACACATGTAGTCCTTTGAAATAGATAACGAGAAAGAAATATGTATTAAAATACCAGATAGTAACAAAAAAAAATGTAGATATGCCTTTGTTGTTGAGTTTTTAGTTTTACTATGGAGTTCTTCAATTCATGGTTACAAAACAACGTATAGGTAAAACCAAAGAAATAAACTTAAGAAGTGTCTCCGAACACTTCTAGGAATTTACTTGCCAGAAACAATCGCAAATGAAATGAACAACTTTGAGAAAGAAAACAACAAGAACCAATGAGACAACAATAAAGAAAAAATGTAAATGGATTGGAAACACCCTGATAAAAACCCAACACCAACAAAACAATTCAACAACTACAACATAACATCAAGGGAAATCGAAATAGAGGAAGACCGAAAGACACCTGAAGAAAGAATACTTATAGTTAAATTGGTGAAAAGGGGATACTAGCAAAATAAACAAATACCTGCTGGAAGAAGACGCAAATATCAGTGTGATATTATACATTTCGGAATATAAGAAACAGTAGATACCTATTTTGCAAATAAGATAAAAAGTACCTACTCTAACTGACCGAGCCGTGACGCAATCATAGTGCAAGATAGGGAACCGTTGCGTCGCCCCTAGCTTGCACTAATACAGATAGCTGCTTTGTGTAAATGAATCTTTGTCTGGAAATTTTGAAATCGTTTGCCTAAAAACAGTTCTTTTTTTTTTCTCACTGATGATTACTTTTTTTTCCTCTTTCAAAAGACAAATTACGTTATTTTCCTCAAAAAAAGTTGGCAACCCTAGTAATGGGCAAATAAATACAAATATAAACTTATATTTTTTTATATAGCTATACTGATCTCCAATTTTCGTTTTGTTTTGAGATTTTTGTACCTAACCAACCTTTGTAACCTCGTTTGTAACTTATCTTAGGCTTCCTTTAATTAGGTATTATTTTGTATAATAAGTTGTCTTTATTAATATAACTTTTCTTGTTCATTGCAGCTAAATTATGTAAAACAGATCGAGTTAGATCAAATTGTAAAAGAATTTGAATCTTTATTTGACACGTTCGGCAAAGTAGTATAATTTACGCTTCAGCATACCCTCATCTACTAAAAAACTCAACACAATACACAATACTGGCATTAGAACCGCCATAGGAGCATTCAAAACAAGCCCCGTCGATAGCATACTAAACATCGCGGGAGAATTACGCTTAGACCTAGGGAGAGTAAAACTGTCACTACAATATACAATTAAAACGACTGCTATTAAAGAACACTACTGTAAGCAATACATCAATAAAAGTGAAGTGAACAACCCACCTAAAAGAAACAACCCCCCACACATTTAACATCAGAAATTTAGGGAAACAATAGAACCATACACCTACTACAAACACGTATATACAGACGCCTCAAAACAACAGGCGTTGGAGCTGCCTTAGTTACAGACCAGCTTCGATCAATGTACCACCTACCACCAACAACCAGCATTTTCAAGGCCGAACTGTATGGAATTCTTCGTGGCTTACAACATGCAGCCAAAGAAGCCACAAATAATACCGACGAAACAGAAAATATAAAAATGACACTACAAGAATCCAAAACATGCACCACGAATTGGATCCAACAAAAACACCACAACCAATTGGCTATTTAAGAATGACGTCACGATTTCGTCGCCATACTTGTTGGAGGGCATTGACCTTCAACTTAAATGCACCTGTTAGTGTAGTGCATTTTGATAGTTTTCCAGCAGTTGCAATAATAGTGTTTGTGGTAAAATGCCATTGTTTTGTGCAGTTGTGGGTTGTGGAATGAGAGGAGAAAGAGACCAGGTTAGATTTTTTCGCATACCGGCGGCTTTAAGGAACCGTAGCGAAAAATTAGATGTCTTGTCCAAGCAGCGAAGAGAGAAGTAGATAAGAGCATTAAAGTGGGGCGAGTTATCAGAAACGTTTCTGAAAAATGCTCGTATCTGCTCCAAACATTTTTTATCAGGCAAGGCAGTGAAATTACGGTAAAATTAATAAATAAATAAATAAAAATTAGGTTTGGTTTCGACACGTCCGGTCCAGTTCAATTTCATTTAAAATCCTAATTCCATGTAACTGAATTGAGTTTTTATATTATTTGCTTTCTCTAATATTAGGTGAACCGGCCAAGCTGGAGGGTGAAAATAATCCAGATTGGATACCATCTAAAAATTTGGGATATGTCACGAATATAAGACAATCATCCTGGATCGTTTTGATCTAAACGGTGGAAGCGGTTGGATGAACCTAAGGAGGTAATTATTTGCCGTTTAATTATCAATGGTACGAAAGCACCAAAGAATTTTACATACTAACCAATATAACTGCCGAGTTTGCATACTCTTGTGTGTGGTGCTTACCGGTTTTAATCTGCAATCTACTTCAATATTTCAGATTATGGAAAAGTTTGATGGTGAAGATCGCAACCCTGATCATAATCAACATATTGTTGAAAGCGATCACTGTATGGCCATTCAGACAGACTTGTCAAGTAAGGACATTGATGACATATCGGAGGCTCTAAAAAATGCAAATTTAACAATTTATTAGTTACAATCCAAATTTACTGCGTGTTCATTAACAGAGGAATCATTTGTGAATGACGATGCAAAAACAAATTATTTTACTGGTATGATTAAGGGCCAACTGCTACTTCTAATACACAGAAAAATAGCGCCACACCTACAAACGCATCATAATACAATACTAACAACATTTCAGCAATTACTGTTGACATTTATGAAGTTGCGTTTGAATTTGCCATTTAAATACTTGGCATATACATTTGGTGTTTCACCACCCACTGCATCACAAACTTTTTACAGATGCATTGATGTACTGTACGATACCTTCGGGGGATTAGTTTTTTGGCCAGATAGAGAAATGTAAAAAGAAACATGCCAGAATATTTTAAAGAATGCTTTCCAGATGGGATAGCCGTAATTATTGATTGTTTCGAAGTGTTCATCGAGACGCCTTCGAAATTAGTGAATTCAGCACAGTGTTGGTCAAACTACAAACACGACCACACTGTAAAATTTTTAATTGGTATTACCCCCCAATGTAGTAATCTCTTACATATCGCATACCTGGGGTGGTCGAACTAGTGACAAATATCTCACTGAACATTGTGGTTTCTTAAACTATATATTACCACAGGATGGTGTCTTGGCAGACCGTGGGGTTTTAATCAAGGACTCTTTAACAATTTTGAAGGCGAAACCTGAAATACTAGCTTTCACTAAAGGAAAGGGCCAGTTACATCCCGTGGATTTGAAAGCAACACGCAATATTGCAACAGTCAGGATACATGTTGAAAGAATAATAGGGCTGCTACGAAAAAAAATTATGATTCTTCGTGGTCCAGTGCCTAGCTTAGCTCAGTAAGAGACAATACCTGCATTTTAGACAAAATTGTTGTGGTATGTAGCGCATTGATTAATATAGTTCCTTCCCAAATCCCTATGCGGTAACTTAAAAATGTGGAAATATTATATTTTGTTAGTAAATTATTATAAGTAGTACTGTAGATTGTATTTTGCTTTATTGTAACTTATTATAAATAATTTACATTTTCATAAATAAATGCAGAAAAAAAGATACAAAACCAAATATTATCTAGGCCTATCATTAAAAAATACATGGACAAGCTCTTAGTTACAACCACGTTTTTTATGAATTTAACTTTAAAAAACTAACGGGTTTATTGTTAAACACGGCTTCTTCAGGTCTAAACGTATTAAATAGTGATCTTATAATACAATAGAGATAAAAACTTGCCAAAAAAATTATTAAAAAATGTAACAATTGCTATTACTATGTAAAAACTACACTACATCAAAATGTACTGCTATGTTATCTGGGTTAATAACGAAAACAAAATTATAAGATTATAGAAAACCTGAAACACCTCGTCTCGTACAAAATTTGTTAACACTGCATCCAAAAACTGCATCCAATGATGATCACTTCACTGCCTTTCCTTCATCGATGACTCTACAATTTGGGTATTTTTTTTGAATTTTATTTACTTCTATTTATTTAACTTTTCCATCCACAAAGTAATTGTTAGGTTAGGTGATGAATCCAATTTATTGTTTTTAACTTCTTGAAAATTTACTGTTTTTACAAAATCGAACTTTATTTATTTCTTTACTTTGGATTTATTAAAATTTACTTTTCTATTTGTCATATACGAAACTTTTTAAGGATAATTGAAATTTATTTCGATGTTCTCATTATTTTACGGGTTAGAACACGGTTAGAACATTTGATAAAATGGTTTTCACAAACCACCCGACGTGGTTTCTTCGTGATCAAATATTCTAACTCCCTTCAAAATGCTCTGCACTCGTATATATAAGTTTTCCCTTTCTTCTGAAAATTTCTACCCTCTCCTGGGATTTTTCAAAATGGCCTCAATAGTGACTTCTGGTATTGCCAAGCATGGTATTAAACTAAAATTGTAACACATATACAAGGACGGATATATAGGATGGTATAACGGCAAAATATTGGTTTTTCCGTCATGAGGCGGCGACTGTCAATCAAAAAACTTCAAATTTTTTAGTTTGTTCCGAGCAATTTTTTTTATTATTTTAAATATTCGATCCATATTCACGAGGAAGATAACTAAGGCCCTAGCACATCATTTTCCAGTGAAACATTCGTTTTTCCGTGAGGCGGCTACGACTGGGGGCGGAAAAACGCAGACTACCTGCCAGCAATTTTTTTATTTATTGGCTTATTCGATCCATATTCACGAGGAAGATAACTAAGGCCCTAACACATCATTTTCCAGCGAAACATTCGTTTTTCCGTGAGGCGGCTACGACTGGGGGCGGAAAAACGCACGATTTTATTGACTATCTGCCAGCAATTTCCAGCAATTTTTTTATTTATTGGCATTTTCGATCCATATTCACGAGGAAGATAACTAAGGCCCCAGCACATCATTTTCCAGCGAAACATTTGTTTTTCCGTGAGGCGGCTACGACTGGGGGCGGAAAAACGCACGATTTTATTATCTGCCAGCAATTTCCAGCAATTTTTTTATTTATTGGCATATTCGATCCATATTCACGAGGAAGATAACTAAGGCCCCAGCACATCATTTTCCAGCGAAACATTCGTTTTTCCGAGAGGCGGCTACGGCTGGGGGCGGAAAAACGCACGATTTTATTATCTGCCAGCAATTTCCAGCAATTTTTTCATTTATTGGCATATTCGATCCATATTCACGAGGAAGATAACTAAGGCCCAAGCACATCATTTTCCAGCGAAACATTCGTTTTTCCGTGAGGCGGCTACGACTAGGGGCGGAAAAACGCACGATTTTATTGATTTTCTGTCAGCACATATTTTATTTTTGGCATATTCGATCCATATTCACGAGGACGATAATTAAGGCCCTAACACATCATTTTCCAGCGAAATAATCGTTTTTCCGTGAGGCGGCTACGACTGGGGGCGGAAAAACGCACGATTTTATTATCTGCCAGCAATTTTTTTATTTATTGGCATATTCACGAGGAAGATAACTAAGGCCCCAGCACATCATTTTCCAGCGAAACATTCGTTTTTCCGTGAGGCGGCTACGGCTGGGGGCGGAAAAACGCACGATTTTATTATCTGCCAGCAATTTCCAGCAATTTTTTCATTTATTGGCATATTCGATCCATATTCACGAGGAAGATAACTAAGGCCCAAGCACATCATTTTCCAGCGAAACATTCGTTTTTCCGTGAGGCGGCTACGACTAGGGGCGGAAAAACGCACGATTTTATTGATTTTCTGCCAGCACATATTTTATTTTTGGCATATTCGATCCATATTCACGAGGACGATAATTAAGGCCCTAACACATCATTTTCCAGCGAAATAATCGTTTTTCCGTGAGGCGGCTACGTTTGGGGCAGTAGAGTATTACTTTTATCAATATTTATTTCCGTTCTTGCTAGTTCGATTGAACCTGATGCACGTCACTTTCGAATGTAGGCAACCGACGTTACTTAGTTGATAAGAAATAAAATATACCCTCCAGTGGAAACTTAGCAATTCTTTTCCAGTGGAGGTAAGTTTGCTGGAGTCAAAGAACTAAGTATGTTTGGTTGCCTACTTCTGATTTCGGCTTTTCTGTTATTTTTACTAATTATAGTAGTCACCTGTGGCGGGTACAAGCGGATAGCCCTCACAGTTCGGCTACAAACAGCTGAGCGTATGTATACACAAGTCCACTGGGTTTTTGTGAAAAATAATTCTCAAACTGCAACTAACCTAAAGCAAAGACTTTGCAAAGACTAGTGGGGCGGTTAGTTGCAGTTTGAGAATTAATTTTTACAAAAACCCAGTGGACTTGTGTATATACATACGCTCAGCTGTTTGTAGCCGAACTGTTAGGGCTATCCGCTTGTGTAGCGGATTAACCCCTAACGGGGCCCAAGAGAAGAATATTACGCGGCCCCCAATTCAAAGAAAAAAGTTCTAAACAATACATTTTCATTTTTCTACCACCACTGGTATATGGGAAGTATTGATATAATATCATGAAAATTTTCGAAATTAAGGGGTATATCGAAAATTCATCGACAAAATAAGATTTTCAAAAAAATTCGAAATCGGAAGCGGAAGTTAGACATGTTTTTTCAGAAGCAGAATTTTGAAAATCCGAGTAGTGGATATGAAAAAAGACCATCCTTAGTTTTTTCCGCACTTTCTAACTTCAAAATGGCGGCCGCGGGCTGCTATGAATTTTTCAAAATTTTGACTTACGCCCCACAACTCAAAAACCAGTCTGATCAGGCGGAAATTGATGCTTCTATAGCTCCTTTATTAGTCAAATACCTATGAAAAACGTGTAAATATAAAAGTTGTTCAGTATCGCTAGCTACTCTGCATTCTCCTAAATTTATATCACGTATACAGGGTGTTTGATTTCCACAGTACAATAAGGAACTTTGTTATTTAAAATGAAACACCCTATATATTATTATACAGGGTGTCCAGAAATTATGTGTCAATATTTGGGAAGGTGATTCTACACATAAAAATAATGCTAAAAGTCATAGGTATTACATTTTTTTCAAATTCTCAATAAATAATAACGGAGATACAGCCTGCTAAAATTATGTCATTAATTTCTTTGCTTTTCCAAGAGTCAACATAATTAAACATTTATTAATAGTATTAAAGAATGTAATACAACGTAAATGACCTATTTACGGACTATTTATAACAGAGTTTCAAACTTATGCCCTTCCGTTTCACTGCATACGTCAAGCCTCCTTAAAAACAACTGACGAACTCGTGCAAGCATTCCCTTGTGTTGCATAATAATTTCGCAGAATGCTATTGTCCTCTGTCTAAGTTCTTCAACATTATTTACTGGTAATAAATAAAGCAAAGGCTTTAAAAGGATTTACGGCTGGTAAAATGGGATATAATAGTAAATGGTAAAAAGCAGCCAATAGATTTAATAAATTAACAAATACAAAAAAAATTAATTAATGAGCGAAAAAATTATCTGTATATTTATACCGTTCTGAAGAAGCCTATTAATAGGTGAAAACAACAATAAGTTTTCAACTTTTTCGCTCATTAATTAATTTTTTTGTATTTGTAACTTTATTAAATCTATTGGCTGCTTTTTACTATTTACTATTAAGACTATACGGCCCTGAAAACCGCTCTTTGATAATGCTATAAATGTTCCTGATAATCGTTTACGGCTTTACGCCATAAAATAAACACAAAGATTTTCAAAGTTCCTATTTCAATGTCGCCATTTTTACGTGTCTTG
The DNA here is from genome assembly GCA_963082805.1 of Hemicrepidius hirtus. NCBI lineage: Eukaryota > Metazoa > Arthropoda > Insecta > Coleoptera > Elateridae > Hemicrepidius > Hemicrepidius hirtus. The sequence goes on along the minus strand of OY720161.1, from coordinate 28,457,467 downwards.
AGTGTGTATACAGGGTGTTAATTAAGTACGTAGACAAACTTTAAGGGGCTATTCCTTTATCAAATCTAAGATAAAAAGTTCATACAAAGATGGGACCTGTTTAGTTTCGTTTTCAAGATGCAGAATGTTGAAGTTTAAACAAAAAAAATGCACAGATCTCGCAATTATTGCAACCATCGGAGGGTGTTGAAATCAAACACGATGTATATTTAATACGGTAATCGAATATACAGAGTGTGTAAAAATTGTGGTGTAGGTTTCAGGTAGATATCGCACTAAAAAGGAAAACTGATTTTGATTTTGAATGTAAGTAATCATTAATCAATAATAAAATTTTTCAAGTTGAACGGCAGCTACAGACTTAACGACGGAGAGATGCACGTTCCTGTTTTAAACAATAGTTTTGAGCAAAACTTTAATTAATGTCGATAAACCAAATACGGCTTACAATTCGTGGTATACGATTGGCGATTGGCTAAGGGAAACAATAAATTATTAAAAAAATAATATTATGGTGGTCTTGTGTTGTTTTCTGTAGGTAATGCTAGTGAGACAACATGATGGAAAACGGGATATTCAGATGTGAAAATCTTACAGCGATCATTAGAAAAACACAAGTTTAACGAACACATTTCTTCAGCCTGAAAACTTGTTCTTTTGGGAAAACAAAATATTACTGCGGTAGCTTGACTTTATTTTAGTTACATTTTTAATATTAAGGCTGTACTTTGAAGCTATAGGTTAAATTTAGACAGCATTTATTCCAAATTTATTAGGACACTATTTACTATTTTATTATTTCTTCTTCTTCTCCCATTCTTGCCGTTTATGTTTATATTATATATTCTAACTTGGTAATAAACAGAAACACCTCATTAACTGTTGCTGGATATTTACATTTATAGTTGATATAATTTGGCAGTATTCTTTATTGTTACCAATTTGGAACTTTGACGACTCTAAGTTCAGGAAGCGTTTGTCAGTTTTTTTGATATCAGCTTTTTGTCTTAGTTTTGTCCAAGGAATAACTTTACCTGAAGCTTGCGCCACCATTTTTATACATTCTGTTTTAATGAACATGGTTTTAATTTACAATGGTTTATTATAACGTTAACAATACAAAATACCAAACAGATTAGTATACCGAGTGGTTGGTATCTGAACAGGAAGTATACATTGCATGTATCACGTTTATCCGAATTCCTGCTCCTAATTGTTATGGAAAAAATAGTAATGGTAGTAAACTAAGAGAATAATATTCCGCGTTACAAATTCTTTATGTACCTACTACTATTGCTTTAACATAACAATATAAAATTTAAAAATGTAGCAATTCAAAAAATACGAGGTGCTGCACTTGTCAAAACAAAATATACTCATATTTTCGAATGTACCTTCATATTTAAATTTTATATATTTAATTTTATATTATTTATTATACAAAGAATTCTTAAAATTGAACGACGCGGAATATTATTCTCTTTAATTTGGTACCATTACCAATTTGTTCCATAAAAATGGGGAGCAGGAATTCGCATAAACGTGATAAGCAATGTAAACGGCTTATGTGCGGGGATATGACCAACCACTCGGTATAAATGTTGCTTACTTGGCTAAACTAATAAACTAAGTGAATATACAGGGTGTCGAATTGAATTACGCTACATAGGGAATTCAATGGTAAAATTTTAAAAGTCCCTTATTTCGGGGGCAAAACCCTCAGCTTGGCACAATTTTGCTAAGATGCTTATAAGCTGTTCTGCAGCTCGATTACCTAAGTGTTTAATTGCGCAATCAAAATATATAATTTTAAAATGAGAATAAATCAGAAACGAATTGGGCCTTAATGCTTTAAGACAAAATCACTTAAGACTTTTACGACAGGTAGTACACTATAAGTGTTTATATTATAATATAATATTACAGAATATCAGCAGAAGAAACATTTGGTAAAAATAGTAAAATTACGTTCTGAACATTTTGTATTTTTTGGTTTTGTTTTCTTTTCCAGTGAAGGTATTCACAGCAAAAATATTTTCGGATATTTTGTAAGGACAGAATTAACGCTTCTGCGCAACCGCTTACAGAACAACGCGTGCTGTCCGACAACGCAACCAACTCCGCATGCTCGCACCCTGCTTAGATGCAGCGTGACGATATTTCGTGACGCGAGAACCTATAACTCGCCTCCGTATAAGTGTTTTCAACACTAAAATAAATGGAGGTGCAAACCTCCCCTGGACTTTCCCATACTAAAAATAAACCTTTCTTTTTTGGTATTCAACAGTATGGGTCGCTAGGCAGACCCTGGAAATCATTTGAATGAGTAGCGAGGAAAACGAGACTATACGGGTTCGATGTGTACAGAAGAAAGACACGCATCAATCTGTAGTCATGAATCTGTAGTAGAAATGAAATTACAGCTGACGAAGCCGGACGATCATTACCGAGAGTACAACCTAAATATTCAAAATTCACAAATTTCTCATCAACCGTACATTTTAGCAATCAACACTTCCGCTCGACTCACAGCCTCAGCGGCCAGCCTTGACCAGTAATAAATTGTATTTTGTCATTACTAGTGCTTTTGGTCTCTGGCAACTAATAAATAGGCTGCCGTTTTGAAGTCAGAGAGTCCGGTAAAAAACTGTTTGAATTATGGTCTTCTTTCATATCCCCTACTCAGATTTACAAAATTCCGCTTCTGAAAAAATTTTTACCAAAAAAACATGTCTAACTTCCGCTTCCGGTTTCCGATTTTTTTGAAAAGCTTATTTTGTCGATAAATTTTCAATATACTCCTTCGTTTCAAATTTCATCAAAATCGGTTCACGTTTTTCCGTTAGAGGCGTTACATACATACACACACAGACAGACATTTTTTCAAAACCACTTTTTTGCGTTCCTAGAGTTCCAAAGCTTTTGGTTTCGGATTTTGTCGAAAAGCTTATTTTGTTGATGAATTTTCGATACACCTCGTCATTTCAAATTTCATCAAAATCGGTTTACTAGTTTTTGCGTTACAGGCGTTACATACTAGGTATACAGTGTGTCCGAAATAGAGTAGTATTGCATGGCTATCTTTCTTATTAATAAAGATACAGATTCGGTTAAATGGGCAATGTTGTGCAGTTTTTCCTGCTGGTTTAGATGCTGCTTAGAAAGATCGAACATTCCGAACCCTTCAAAAGATATCCGCAAAAAAACACAAAATCCATTTTTCGAAAAAGTCGATTATTTCGCTTATTATAAAAGTTTCAGAAAATTGTTTTATACAAAAGTTACTTGATTCATTAAGATAAACAAAAATATGTTAGCAAAAAAAATATCGCGAAAGCCGTTTTCGAGATATTGATAGCAACTTTCTTATTTCAAATGGGCGCCATCTTGGATTTTCAAATGAATAAATTGCATTTTTTTCTGCATTCAACGATGTATAACAATCTATGTTAAAAATAAAAAATAACGGCATACGTAATAGTTTTTGTATTAAATAAAGTAAGCCATGAAAACAAATGAATTTTAACAAAAAAAACTTCGAACAAAATGTATTTACAGTTATTAACGATATTTACAATAAACGTTAAATCTACAATAGCTAATTTTAATCACTGTAAATGTTCAAAATGTTGGCCATTGTTAGTCAAACACAACTGGCATCTTTTTAAAATACTTGCAGTTACTTTACGTAATGTATTGCGATTAATACTATTAACGCTTCTTGTACAGATTCTCCAATTCGTTAACATTGTTGTAATTAAAATTACTACCATACACTTTATTTTTTATCGTACCCCACAAAAAAGTCAAGAGGTGTTATGTCTGCCGACCTGGGTGGCCATCTAATAGGTGTGTTAGTAGCTATCATTCTGTTATTAAATCGGTGATTTAATAACAAAGATGCCAGTATGTTTGGCTAACAATGACCAACATTTTGAACATTTGCAGTGATTAAAATTTGCTATTGTAGATTTAACGTTTATTGTAAATATCGTTAATAACTGTAAATACATTTTATTCGAAGTTTTTTTTGTTAAAATTCACTTGTTTTCATGGCTTACTTTATTTAATACAAAAACTATTAAGTGTGCCGTTATTTTTTATTTTTAACATAGATTGTTATACATCGTTGAATGCAGAAAAAAAAATGCAATTTTTTCATTTGAAAATCCAAAATGGCGCCCATTTAAAATAAGAAAGTTGCTATCAATATCTCGAAAACGGCCTTTGCGATATTTTTTTTGTAAACATATTTTTGTTTATCTTAATGAATCAAGTAACTTTTGTATAAAACAATTTTCTGTAACTTTTATAATAAGCGAAATAATCGACTTTTTCGAAAAATGGATTTTGTGGTTTTTTGCGGATATCTTTTGAAGGATTCGGAATGTTTCATCTTTCTAAGCAGCATCTAAACCAACATGAAAAACTGCACAACATTGCCCATTTAACCGAATCTGTATCTTTATTAATAATAAAGATACTACTCTATTTGGGACACACTGTATACATACAGAGAGAGTTAAAAGTATGGAGACACCGATTTGCTGTCGTTAATATTCATTTTATAAGAAAATGTTCAATACAAAAGTTTTTTATGAAATTTTTATCTACATATTGATATACACGAAATATTTTGTTATTCAATTGTTTTTGTAATGGTATCATTGGGTTTGCATAACATTTCTTCGAGAAAATCGTGCTTAAAGTATTTACAATTAATTAACTTCCCGATTCGACAGCCATGATAAACAAAAGTGAAGCGATAAACAAAGGCGAACGAGTTTAATATTTTTATTTTGTGCAAAATTATTTGTCATAAAGTTGTCAAAATCTTATTGTTAGAAATAAATTAATAACTAAATTAAACAATGACAAACAAAATACAATGGTGTTACAAACTACAAAAACATTAACAAAAATAAGTAAAGCCTAAAGAAATACGAACAAACACTTACTTTTTAATTAATTTAAATGTAATTAAATAAACAAATTCAGACTTTGTTTATCGCTTCGCTTTTGTTTATCATGGCTATATCGTTTACAACTCTGCAAGTTAATTAATTGAAAATACTTTAACCGGGATTTTCTCCAAGAAATGTTATGCAAACCAAAAATATTATTATATCACTATAAAGAGAAAAAAATTCTCTATCGAATAGTAGTACAGTGAAACCTCTCTATTAGGGACACCGACGGGGGGAAAAAAAGTGTCCACAATAGAGGGGTGTCCCTATTAGAGGGGTTCGCTAGAAAAAAACTTTTACGCATAAAATATGTACGTTCGTTATTATTATTATACTAGTAATAAATAACTATGTAGTATGTAAATTCAAAACATTTATTACAAAGTAATTTATTACAAAAATATTTAGTAACAATAATTATTTACAATTTACACAAAATAACAATAATAATAATCATAATTTTAAATAATCTGTAATTTTGGCTTGCTTATTTGATTGATATGCGGTGGAAATATTATTTTCTAATTGGATTTCCAAATCGCTGACGGTTTTTAAGTTCGTATGATCGTTTTTAAATACCACAAATTCCTTCAATTGTTGAACTAGACGCAGTGCCTCCGCATAATTTTGTATAACTGGCTTTTTGTCATCACCGCCGTCACCCTCATCGTCACATTCATCACTTTCTTCCTCATCACCGTTATTTTTGTTCCTAATTATTTCCTGAATGTTAATTGCAGTCTCCTCTGTAACTACGCTATTGTCCACAGTAATGAAATCATCAAGGGTACAATTTGAATTTGACGAAGCTAACAACAGCATGCGTAATGAAGCCAAATCCAAATTATCTTCTTCGTCTTCGTCATCAGTGTCTTCCTCTTGCAAAGTGTTTAATTGTGCAGTTGACAAACTAATTTCAGCTTTCTTAAAACAATTTGTAATTGTGTTTGCCGATACCTCATCCCATGATTTTAGTGTCCATGTCCAGAATGAATCTAGGAAAAAATACCCCAGGAAAAAATACCCCGGAAAAAAATCCCCAGGAAAAAATACCCCCGGAAAAAATACCCCACGGAAAAAATACCCCGCGGAAAAAATACCCCGGGAAAAACTCCAAACTATTCGCTCTGAAAACAAAAAAAAACTATCTAAACACCAAAAACGTTTTAGTACATATTTATTTAATATTTATAATTACGTTAAGGTTCAAAAATTTCTATAGATCTTATATTATAACTTATAGCATTTAAAAAATTTTGTAAGTCTCTGGTACCCGCAACATAATTCTCACAGAGACCCTTTAATCGAATTTGAAGTGCCTCATGAACTCTTCTTTTTTTCTTTGTAGGCAGCCTTCCAATTTGTTGTTGCTGCATCTTCGTTTTGTCAGAGGCAAGTTCCTGCCTCATTTTGTTGATTAACAACCAAACGTTGGGGTGCATTTGACCCACCAAATTAGAAAAACGGTTATTCAAACCTTCCGTCTGGTTGTTGGTACGCTCTCCGTCTTCTAATGTCGTTACATGAACATTCCAAGTTTCAGCTGGAAACATTGCAGGAATGTTGCGAAGACGTATAACCTCATTGCGATTTCCAATCCTTCTGTAAGTGCCAGAAACGTATGTGCTGTCAAAATAATTCAGAAGCTCTTCAGCTCCAGCGGGAACATTTTCTTTTAGGTATTCCATACCCCTACGCACGTCTTCGAGTGGTAAGAAGGCCAAACCATCCATCATTCCGCAGAATTTTCTCAAAACTTCGTCCTCTCTATATCTTTGCTGAAGGCCCAGGTTCTGAATTTTTCTATGGGTGCTCTGGCACAAATACTGCCTTCACTGCCTGAATCGCGCTTCTTTCAAAATCCATTTTTATTTGCGTTGGATCAGGGAACATATTTCTGTGTTCGCATTGTTCTACTATTGCACGTAACATGATCTCATACGTAGACTGTGTCTTTCTTTGTAATAAGGAATACGCAGCAGTTATGAACACACCTTGCACTTTTACACGTAGCACATAAAGTTGCATAAACAATAAAGGAGCCATGGCATAATTACCATCTAAGTACCAAGTTCTAGCATTAGCAAGATGCGTAAGACAATCGTCTGAAGAAAATATGATGACACGTTCGTCTGCTTCAGTTCCATTGTCGTGCAGCAAAAACCTCTCATTTTCTGGTTCACCGGTAGTACACCAACTCCCTGGAACAAAGTAAACTATAGAGTAATGGGATCGAAACCATTTTGTGTATTGATGAGAGTAAAGAAAATTCAAATAAATACCTTCAATAATCAAATCTTCTAACGAGTGTGGACTTTGAGGAATGTTTTTCGTCTTATGGTTCCTTAAGGTTCTCTTGGCAGACTCCTCGGAAGGCATTAAGGCACGCGTGGCATTATCTATGTTTACCACACATTCTGCGTATATTTGGACAGGTTTCGCCAAAGTGTCTTCAGCTCTTTTCTTCATCTGTTCTACGCATTTTGATACATTAACTTCTTCTGCGTTGCTTGCATGATTATGTGCCGTTGTCAAATCAGGATGCGTTTTTCCAAATGTTGTTAAAATAGCCTTGCACTGTAAACATATTAAGTACATATTAAGTAGGAATATTCATTAAGTAGTGAATATAATCGAGTATTCAATATAATCATACGTAGCTATTAGCTATACCGGGTGATTTTAATAGTTGTGCAAATATTTTAAGCAGTGATTGTTCACATCAAAAGAATACAAAATACGCAAAATTGCCTTATAAAAATGTTTATAGTTTTTGAGAAACACAATGACGTTACCTTGTTTGAGAGCCGCCGAAATTTTGAAATTGAGCCGAAATTGAGCACGCAGCTTTTCAATTATGAGGTGTAGCCAGTTGAATCGAGGCTTTAAACTGGGACTAAGAAGTTGCTAAAGTATACAAAGTACCTGCAATAAGAAACACTATGCCGTTTATGAATTAATGAATAAGCTCATTTGAATTAAAAAGACCCAAATATGAACAACGAACGAAACATTTTATATTTTAAAGGACAGAGCGTTTCTTATTGCAGGTACTTTTTAAACTTTAACAACTTCTTAGTCCAAGTTTAAATCCTCTGATTCAACTGGTCACACCTCATAATTGAAAAGCTGCGTGCTCATTTGATTCATTTCGGCGGCTCTCAAACAAGGTAACTTCATTGTGTTTCTCAAAAACTATAAACATTTTTATAAGGCAATTTTGCGTATTTTGTATTCTTTTGATGCGAACAATCACTGCTTAAAATATTTGCACAACTATTAAAATCACCCTGTATAGATCCAAATGCAACACTTCTAAAACATATACACAAATAATAAATAATTAAAAAATAAATAATTACCTTCAATGAACCGTATTTACAGCACCGCCAACGAATATGGTTTGCACGCTTTTTGTCCACCACGTACATGTACCCACTAAGCAATAACTTCTCGCCACCTTTGTTTGATGTTATTACCTCCATGGTTCAATATACAATGTGTTGTGAATTCAATACTTTGGCTTATATACAAATTTTTAGGAATTCAAAAGGTTATTAGGATAACCAATCCAAAAATTAACAGGGTAAAGATACCTCATTAGCATACTGTCTATGCGAAAACTTAAATTACATTATTTGGGCAATAGGATTATTATTACTGCAACTTTGTAATTAGCATGTTCATGTTGTTATCTGCTATCAGTATCATTAAGGTGGAGATTTATGATCGAAAAATCGATATCTTAAAATTAACTTAGCAATGTATAGTGGTCTCTAGGTGTTTATCTACTTTGTTGTGTGACTCTTGGAAGAGTATTTACTACAGAAATAAATTGTTGAAATTCTTTCATAAATATGCACTGTTTTATCTTAATTTAATCAAAACATTGTTTAATAAACAAAATTTTAAACACCGCTACGCAGTTTTCATTTTGTTCAGTCTTAATGTCAGTTAGGCAGTCCACTGTCTGTATTAAAATTAAGCCATGATGACTGCAATTTTAGGTTACATTTCTTGCGAGAAAACCTCCAACTTACCCCGCACTACTTAGTAGTTATTAGCTCCTTAGCTTGATTTCTGTAACAGTTGGTCCTACCCAATTATTATAATTATTTTTCTTCCTTTGGGGTATTTTTTCCGCGGGGTATTTTTTCCGGGGGTATTTTTTCCTGGGGAATTTTTTCCGGGGTATTTTTTCCTGGGGTATTTTTTCCGCCACCCGTCCAGAATAGAGTGTCCCCAATAGAGGGGTTTTTATAGTGTACATTCTTATGGACTATAGCCGGGGATAAGTAAAAGTGTCCACAATAGAGGGGTGTCCACAAAGAGAGGTTTCACTGTATAACATTAATAGGTTGCCATTTAAAAAAATATCGCGTAAAGTCCGAACTCAAAAACAACAACAACAATTGAATAACAAAATTTTTCGTGTATATCAATATGTAGATAAAAATTTGATAAAAACTTATTAAACATTCTCTTATAAAATGAATATTAACGGCAGCAAATCGGTGCCTCTATACTTTTAACATATCAATACTTCCCATATACCAGTCGTGGTATGGGGAAGTAAAAATTCCTAAAGTTGATTCGCAGAACGCATCGTTTTAAGAAACGGGATGTTGAAATAAATGTTTTCTTTTCATTTTTCTTCCACAGAAAAGTACCTGTATAAAATAAAATCGTTAAATAATTAGTTTTAAATACATGCGCCAACTAGACTTTTTAAATTTTTTCTTTAAAATATGAAATATTCAATTTTATTTGAAAAGAAGCCTGTTTTGTATTCATTTCGACCATGGGTCGTCACGACCCTGAAAGCAGGTAGTTGAGGGTGATTCCAAGAAGTCCTTGGCGACACCAAAAAACCAGTCTATTTGTGCACTTGTATTAGCGGCAGAAACAACCAACCCCTCGAGGTAGCAACTTGTATTTTATGTAAATACTAATACAAAGAAACCCGAACCCATCTGGTTTCACAAAATTCCTGACACCAGCCGCCAATACGTAAACATCAACTATTATACAGGGTGTAACACAACTTATCCGAAAAAATTTAACCATACATGCACTTTTAAATAAGAAATCGATTTGTTAAAAAAAATTTTAATAAAAGTCCAACAGAAAATGAGATAAAAATTGTTAAAGTTCAATAAATTACCATTTTTAACATTTTCAATAATTTGTAACTTTAACAATTTTTATCTCGTTTTGTGTTGGACTTTTATTAAATTTTGTTTAACAAATCGATTTCTTATTTAACCCTTTACTGCACCTTGTTACAGATTTGCAACACTTATTTAAATGTAAAAAAAAATAATTTTAAATAGTTCCGAACGTCGCGGCTGTAGTTGCAATATTGCAACAGTAATACATTGAACCTTATACTCGACTTCAATAAGGTTTATAATCCTGCGATATAATTTTGGCGGTTATTCTGCTGAGCAGTATCACTGCAGGCGTGGATTGATAACGTGTGTTGTGGAAGCGATTGTGTTTTTAAGTGGTTTAGTTTTGAAAATAATTATTTTATCATTGTGGTTCCATTCCAAAGGTAATGAGAAAAGTGTTTTCTATTTCAATTTCATATAATATGGATAACATAAAATGTAAAAGCGATTTAAATTTTATGTTGCATATTTGCAACACCGTGCACATGAATTTTGTATTTTGTTGTGTAGATGTCGTCAAGAAAAAAACTCACGGACGAAGAGCTCGAGTATTTAGCGGATCACTTGAGTGAAGTTAGTGAAGATGGACTCGAAGATGATGAGAATTTGTTGGAAGAAATCCTAGACGACATTCCTGACCTATCACAAAACGATATTTCGTCATACCTATCTCGTATTGCTGATGTACCAGAGGAAGACGTTCCTATGGAGTTTACTTTCAGAATTGAAGATTTACCAATAGTTTTGGAAGATGATGGGCAATTAATTGAGTCAGAAGGGTTTCAAGATATTTTAGTAGAGTCGCGGAATGAAAATATAGCTAAAGGGGTTCCAGAAATAACCGGTTTAGCTACAGATTTAGAAAAACCTAGTACGTCCAAATCTTCTACACGATCTACAAGGGCATCTAAGAAGGAAAATTGTGACCCCAAACGACCAGTAGTATCTAAGAAGGTCCCATTATATGATATCAAAAATTTAATATGGGAAAAAGCCAACCTTATTTTGCCAGAAAAGGATCTTGAATTTAAAGGAGTCCCCGATTTGCAGAAGGAAATTACAGAACTATCTACCCCTTATAGTTTCTTTAGATATTTCTTTACCGACCACATTATTGATGGCATCGTGGAGCAAAGTAATCTGTATGCAATACAGAAAGATACAAATAAACCAGCCAATATCACAGGAGATGATGTACGGAAATATATTGGGATATGCTTTTATATGTCGATTGTACATATGCCTAGTATAAGAAGTTATTGGTCTAACACAATTGGATACGAAAAAATTATTAATACAATGCCAGTCAAGAAATTTGAACTAACCCGTCAATTTCTTCATTTCAACGACAACAGTTTGTTTAAAAAAGATGAAACCCATGACAGACTCCATAAAATCAGGCCCATTGTAGATGCAAGTCCCCTTTGAAAAATTTCTTTCAGTCGATGAACAACTATGTGCAACAAAAGTCAGACATTATCTGATACAGTATATTCCTATAAAACCTCACAAGTGGGGCTTTAAATTTTTTGTTGTAAGTGGTGTTTCGGGATTTACATATGATTTCGAAATTTACACGGGACAAGAAAATGATGAATCGAAGAGGCTAGATGGTGAACCAGATATTGGAGCAAGCGGTAATGTAGTGATAAGGTTATTGCGAAATTTACCTAAGCATGTAAATCATAGAGTTTACTTCGATAATTACTACACATCCCTCCCACTCATAACTTACCTAGAAAAAAATGGAATCCATAGCATTGGTACTGCAAGACGCAATCGAATACCCAATTGCCCACTGCCAAATGATACCCAGCTCAAAAAAGACAAACGGGGAACTTCTTATGAGTATACTACAGAAGTAGATGGCACAAAAATTTCTTCAGTTTTGTGGAAGGACACTAAAGCAGTGATTTTACTTTCATCATATTGTGGAGAAATGCCTAAAGAAGAGGTTAAAAGGTTTGACAAAGTCGTAAAATCGAAAGTTGCGATTCCTTGTCCAAAGGTGGTAAAAGAATACAATCGCCACATGGGTGGTGTGGACCTAACCGACAGCTTGATTGGTCGATATAAAATAAGAATCAGATCCAAAAAATGGTATTTTCGGATATTTTACCATTTATTGGACGTAATGATGGTAAATTCTTGGTTGCTATACCGACGGGTTAGCAGAGAAAAGGGTGTAAAGAACATTTTGACTTTGTGTGACTTTCGTGCCGAAGTTGCCGAATGTTTATGCAGAGTATCTGTAAGAACATCAATTAAACGAGGAAGACCATCGAGCTTCGATAGGGATATATTATTGAAGAAGAAGAAGAAAAGTGCAGCTGTGTTGCCTCCTGAACCTGTACGGAAGGACGGCGTAGGACACTGGCCCTTGGTAGATGAAAAACGTGAACGATGCAAAGTACCTCGTTGTAAGGGCATTACTTCCATTTCATGTGAGAAATGCAAAGTTCACCTGTGTTTTAACAAAACTAATAACTGTTTTCGTTTATTTCACATTTAGTTTACCTGTTAAAATAATAATTAGTCCCTTGTATTTTCTCTTGTGTTCATTATAATATCCTAAATATGTTGTTGCAAACAAGCAACATGGAACTTACAATGCTAATAATAAAATATTTGTTCTTACTTTTTAGCGCAATGTTGCATTTATGCAACATTGGTATTTTGCAATAAATAAAATGTTTAAACAAGGCCTAGATTTATTTTATTAATTTTACCGTATATTAGAGACTCCACGGTATAACTATAATTTTTTTTGTTAAAATAAAAAAAATCGTGCAGTAAAGGGTTAAAAGTGCATGTATGGTTAAATTTTTTCGGATAAGTTGTGTTACACCCTGTATTGCACATTCTTTTATTGAGCTGCCTTGCCCTCACAATCCTGAAGTATACAGTCCCATCCTTTTGCTGCAATAAGCATATTCCCAGAAAAGAGCGGCTTTTCATCTGCAATTTATTGATTTTGAATTTCGATTTTCATTTCTGTTCCTTCACAGATCACTCTTCAGCCAGTATACTCTAATAAGTCTAATATACAATTATTTCGCAATGTAATTTAAAACTTTTCATAAAAATACAATACAATAAAATTTAAAAAATAATTAAATATTTCACTGTTTTTTTATATCAATGGGTATTAATTCTTTAGGTGACAGCAAATTTTTAAACTTTTCGTTTCACTTAAAGTAGAAAAGCGGTTACTGATATAAACAGTTCAACTTTTTTGTATAAATTTAGGATTTACTTAAAAAATTTAGTTTTTTTCTATATTTTAGGGTCGAATTTTAAAAACATTAACTTGTAGCGGTTTGCGTACTCTTATTTGTGATATTGAATTAATCTGACTCCAATTGATTATCAAATATGTTTATTATATCAGAACAACTTATATACAACAGTTAAATTAAATTCTTGTAAAGTGGGTAAAGATACCCTTTATTAATATTGTTAAAGAAAACTTTAATACATGTGAGGGAAATAATCCCAACAATTACGAAATTGTGATAGGTCTTCAGGTACTTCAACTTCTTGAGATCTTCGGTAGTTGGATCTAACAATAAATCTTCGAGGGTCCAAGTTAGATAAGAAGAATGGAGAAATTCCAATGTAGCTGGTTGAAGATGTCTTGAGAGGTTCAAGATGGTAACCAACAGAATGGGGAATTTCTAAAGGATCTTCCTTGGACAAACTAACAGATTCTTGATTGTTGACAACTGAAGGTAAAGTTGAAGAAGTCTGCTTGACTGGTGATGGAGGAAGTGGAGAAACTGCTGTTGGAATTCTAGTATGATGTAGAATTGCTTGTAACGTGCTACGCTGTCTACTAGATTTGCTTGATACAGTTCTATTCTTCATAACAATCCAGAAGGCTTAAATAAATGTATTATTATGGAAAGACCTGAGGAAACCTCTAGGTTATGTTGAGAGTAGCTAGGTGGTTCACTCCAACTAAACTCTGAATGATTTTCCAATTTGCTCCCCTTTTATACTAAATCCAGACAACCAAAATTATTTCATTGGTTGGTCCAAATTGATTTTCACCAATCACGTTGCTGAAAATCTGTGTGGGAGGAGTCATTTTGTACAACGACTGAGCTCGACTGCACTTCATAGTGACACTTGCATTGCAATACAAACACTACGTTCCTATGCAGGTAAGCAGTTTGATTTCCAAGGTATCTTGATATAAATGTTACCCTGGCATCGGACTGAAGCCCCGATATACCCCCTTGCTGGAAATGGAGTTGATCTGGAAACGAACCGTTTTTCTTATTTTTCTACCTGCTCTGGAGGTAGTGACAGGTATTGTTCCTGTGTCTGGTTGTTGGTTCGTTTCTTCTGGTTTGTCTTCCATAAATGCAGGTTTTATGCGCTCTGCAGATACAGTAACCTTTTTATCTCCATTAGCAATGGTAATTGTATTTCTTCCTCGTTTGATGACTAGATATGGACCTTGGTATGGTGGCTGCAAAGGTTTTCTTACTGCGTCGTTTCTGACAAAAACGTGAGTGGCTGTAGCTAAATCTTTAAACACAAACGTTTTTTGTTGTCTGTGGCTAGCTGTAGCTATTGGTTTGATGTTACGGATGTATCTGCGTAGTTGTGTGATATAATTTTCGGGTTCCAAAGTTTTATTTTGTTTTGAATCACCCAAAAATTCACCGGGCAGACGTATTGTTTCGCCGTAAACCATTTCTGCTGCAGTTGAACCTATGTCTTCTTTCCATGCCGTGCGAATACCGAGGAGTACTATAGGCAAAGCTTACTGCCATTCATCAGGAAGATGACAAGATAGAGCTGCCTTGAGATGACGGTGGAATCTTTCTACTAATCCATTTGCTTGAGGATGATACGCTGTGGTTCTTATTCTTGCGAACCCTGTAAGTTCCTCTAGTCTCTTAAATAGTTCAGCCTCAAATTGTCTACCTTGATCGGTTGTGACTCGCAGTGGTGCTCCAAATCTTGCGATCCAATGTGTGAAGAATTCACGTGCTACTGTTTCTGCTTCGATGTTCTCTATTGGTATGGCTTCTGGCCATCGGGAGAAACGGTCGATGCATGTTAATATGTATCGGTAACCTCGTGAGATTGGTAGAGGTCCAACCAGGTCTATATGAACATGGTCGAATCTACCGGATGATAGTTGGAACTGCATTGGTGGTGCATTGTGTCGAGTTGTTTTTGATCTTTGGCACTGCATACACTGGCGTGCCCATGTGTTGCAATCTTTTTTCATATTCGGCCATACAAATTTTTCAGAAATCAGCTTAGCGGATGCTCGACAACCTGGATGAGATATTCGATGCATACTGTTGACTATCGCATTCACCTGTCACGTGACAGACGTCGACCAATGAAAGTTACGCATTTGTCCCGTAACAGCCAATCAAATCACAATTACTTGAAAATTTTGATACGGCGAATATTGCACTAGTGCTGATATTCGGTAATCACCCGCGATGGCGACTAGATGAAACACAATTCAATTAATGAGTTATACAACAAATAAATTATAAATTATAATGAAGCGTACAATTAGTATATTAAATTTATATGGTTTATGCGATAGTCTGAACAAATATAACTCGAGCAAGGCATATTACTATTTTTCCTTTGCTGTCGCACGCGTGTTTGTTGCCCCTTGAAAACTGCCCTCTCGCTTCGCGATCGGGCAGTTTTCATGGAAACAATCACTTGTGCGACAGCGCGAAAAATTTTTCGGTAATATGCCTTGCACTTGTTATAATGTATATGAAAACTTGCTTTCTAAATTTGGTCGTGATGAAAGGTCGCACAATGTTGGTTGAAATGTCACAGTAGATATGTGTGTTGCTATCAGGTATGCCAATCTTCTTAAGCTGCAGATTGGTGCTGTTATTGCTTAGGATCTGTTGAAGTTCTTGGTCGGTTCTTTGGTCCTCTCCAAGATCTTTATAATCGATTCCTATGCTAATTGTTTCTATCCTGGATAGTGCATCGGCTACAACATTGTCTTTTCCAGCGATGTGCTGAATGTTTGTTGAAAACTGGCCGATATAGTCCAAATATCTGAATTGACGTGGTGAACATTTCTCTGCCTTTTGTTTAAATGCAAAAGTTATTGGTTTGTGGTCGGTATATATTGTAAATTCTCGACCTTCTAGAAGATGTTGATAATGGCGAATGGTGCGGTAGATTGCTAATAACTCTCTGTCATATGCTGCATACTTTTGTTCTGCTGGTGACAGTTTTTTAGAAAGGAAAGCTAACGGTTTCCATTCTCCATCTTCTAGTTGCTGTATGACACCTCCTATTGCGGTATCTGATGCATCTGTAGTAACAGCTAGCTTAGCTTTTGGAATTGGATGTGCCAGTAAAGCTGTATTCGCTATTTGCTGTTTACAGAGCTCGAACGCTTTTTCTGCTTCTGGATTCCATTTAACTGGGTGATTGCCCTTGAGTTTCCCTTTTAGTAGCTCGTTTAGCGGTGCCTGAGCTTTAGCTGCATTTGGAATAAACCTTCTATAGTAGTTGATCATTCCAAGGACTTGTCGTAACTTTTTGGCTGACTCAGGTTTGGGAAATTCTTGGATTGCTTTTACTTTTTGAGTTAATGGTTGTGTTCCATGTTCTGAAACTATGTATCCAAGGAAGTGGACGTTCGGTTTGTTAAAAACACATTTTGCTTGGTTGATTATGAGACCATGATCCTGGAGTCTTTGAAAAAGTTGCCGTAAATGTTTGACATGTTCTTCTTCAGATGCAGACGCTACCAGAATATTGTCTATGTACACGTAACAAAAATCTAGGTCCCTTAGTATGCTGTTCATAAATCTTTGAAATGTTTGTGCTGCATTACGTAGGCCGAAGGTCATGAATGGAAATTCGAAGAGACCAAATGGCGTAGTGATTGCTGTTTTGGGAATGTCTTCCGTTGCCACTGGAATCTGATGATATGCTTTAACTAAATCAATTGTTGAAAAGCATTTTTTCATGTGCAGGCCCTGAGAAAAATCTTCTATGTGCGGCACTGGGTATTTGTCAGGTAATGTTCTCGCGTTGAGTGCCCTGTAATCTCCACATGGTCTCCAGTCTGCATTTTTCTTTGGAACCATGTGAAGTGGAGATGCCCACGGACTTTTTGATGGTCTTGCAATGCCCAATTTAATTAAAAGTTGAAACTCTTTCTTTGCGAAATGGAGTTTATCAGGTGCAAGTCGCCGTGGCCTATTAGCAACTGGTGGTCCTTCTGAAGTATAGATGTAATGTTCTGTGTTATGCTGTTTGAACTTTGGTACACCTGCTGGTCTGGTTACTTCAGGGAATTCTCGCAGTAATGTCAGTATCTGCGCATCTTTGCTAATAGTGCTGATCGTGCTGTTGGTTGATACTGCAGCTGTTCGTCCTTTGGCCATGATGTTTGTGAGTGTATCATGTAACTTCTGCTGCCGGATGTCTACGAGCAAGCCATAGTGTGCTAGGAAATCAGCCCCGATGATGGGCTTTTGTGTGTCTGCAATGATGAATCTCCAGGGAAAACTTCTTCGTAGTTGGAGATTGAGTTCCAATTGTACACTTCCATATGTTTTGATTTCACTATTGTTGGCGGCATATAATTTGTAGTTTGTGACAAGTTGCTTCCCTGGAACTAGACGTCTGGGAAATACGCATACGTCAGCTCCAGTGTCGATGAGGTATTCGATTTTGGAGATTTGATCTGTCACAAATAGGCGGCGGGGATGGCTAGGGAAATCGGTTACCGCTATTGTCGATTGCCTTGCTCGTTTTCCGAATTCTTGGACATGCTGCATGGGGGAACGCATTTTCTGGCTCGTTCTTTGTATCTTTGATGATACCAACACTTATCAAATTTTTGGTTTCTGGAGACGCTTCTATATCTACCCCTGGTTTGACTGGATGAGCGTGTGTTTGATCTACCTCGCAGTTGAGTTTTGAGTTGCTCGATTTCATTCAC
Source organism: Hemicrepidius hirtus (assembly GCA_963082805.1). Taxonomy (NCBI): domain Eukaryota; kingdom Metazoa; phylum Arthropoda; class Insecta; order Coleoptera; family Elateridae; genus Hemicrepidius; species Hemicrepidius hirtus. Next base: position 28,439,360 of record OY720161.1, on the reverse strand, counting down.
GAGACGCTTTACAGTCTCGTCTGTGTCTACTTTAGTTTCGTGAACTTGAGTTTGAACCATTGTAGTTGTACTAAAGATGGCATCTGCGAGTTCAGTAACATCTGTGAGAGGGTTTTTGGTTTGTGTTGCCAAAATTGCTTGAACATTAGTAGGAAGTCGGCTTATCCAAATGGAACGAAGTAGAGTTTCTGGTACTACTGTTCCTGCTAACTGCTGAAGATGTCGTAAAAATTGAGAAGGTTTACGATCTCCTAGTTCTTCTCTTTCAAGGAGTTGTCTTGTTTTCTGCTCTTGGCTGATGCTGAGTCTCTGGATAAGGCTCTTCTTTAACGTCTCATATTTATTGGCTGCTGGTGCTGCTGTAAGAATGTCTCTCACCTCGGTGGCGTAACGTGCCTCTAGATTACCAGCTACATATCCATATTTCGTTGCATCGTCGGTTATGCCGGATACAAGAAATTGGCTTTCTACCTGTGCAAACCATAATTCTGGATCATTTGACCAGAATGGAGGTATTTTTGCTTGTACTCTTTGTACGGAACTAGGTAGAGAATCTTTGTTGTCTGTCATTATTCAAGTTGTTCTGATCACGTCGGCGTCGGGCTTACCAATTTGTAGCGGTTTGCGTACTCTTATTTGTGATATTGAATTAATCTGACTCCAATTGATTATCAAATATGTTTATTATATCAGAACAACTAATATACAACAGTTAAATTAAATTCTTGTAAAGTGGGTAAAGATACCCTTTATTAATATTGTTAAAGAAAACTTTAATACATGTGAGGGAAATAATCCCAACAATTACGAAATTGTGATAGGTCTTCAGGTACTTCAACTTCTTGAGATCTTCGGTAGTTGGATCTAACAATAAATCTTCGAGGGTCCAAGTCAGATAAGAAGAATGGAGAAATTCCAATGTAGCTGGTTGAAGATGTCTTGAGAGGTTCAAGATGGTAACCAACAGAATGGGGAATTTCTAAAGGATCTTCCTTGGACAAAATAACAGATTCTTGATTGTTGACAACTGAAGGTAAAGTTGAAGAAGTCTGCTTGACTGGTGATGGAGGAAGTGGAGAAACTGCTGTTGGAATTCTAGTATGATGTAGAATTGCTTGTAACGTGCTACGCTGTCTACTAGATTTGCTTGATACAGTTCTATTCTTCATAACAATCCAGAAAGCTTAAATAAATGTATTATTATGGAAAGACCTGAGGAAACCTCTAGGTTATGTTGAGAGTAGCTAGGTGGTTCACTCCAACTAAACTCTGAATGATTTTCCAATTTGCTCCCCTTTTATACTAAATCCAGACAACCAAAATTATTTCATTGGTTGGTCCAAATTGATTTTCACCAATCACGTTGCTGAAAATCTGTGTGGGAGGAGTCATTTTGTACAACGACTGAGCTCGACTGCACTTCATAGCGACACTTGCATTGCAATACAAACACTACGTTCCTATGCAGGTAAGCAGTTTGATTTCCAAGGTATCTTGATATAAATGTTACCCTGGCATCGGACTGAGGCCCCGATAAACTTATTAAGGTTTGTATTTTGAATTTAGAATGAATCACAGCCTACTTTAAATGTTTATATATACATAAGTCAGGTATTTATAATCAATTACTAAATACATTTTTTGGAATTTATTTTAAGTCGACAGTTGTAATATATTTTATTTTTGAATGAATTTTAGTTTTCATGTTTCGTGGTTTATTATGCTACCTACGAAAGCAAGCTATTTATTCAACGAGACTTAAAATTCTGTCTGTTTAGATCGACTGACCATGACAAGTACAAAATTTTTGCTGGAGGTATTACGAGGGGCTCTGCCCAAAACTCTGTAGAGGGGCGTGTACCTATTAATGAATCAATCAATAGCTAACAACCTTTATTCTTTTACTTTTATTATCTAGCAAAAACTTTCCAAACTATCTCTCAATGTCCAGCGATATTCTTTTGAATTCAATAATTGTAATTTGATTCTTCATAGTTTCATATTTTTATAGATTGAATTATAATCTGTGCATTTGAATAACTTTCTTTCATAGTATCTCTTGTCAGTAAGATTGGTTGCCTATACCTGGAAATGACGTGGTACCAGTTTCAAACGAACTAGTAAGAACGGAGATAAATATTGATATAAGTAATAACACTTCACACTTTACTGCCCCAGCCTTCGCCGCCTCCCGGAAAAACTAATATTTCGCTGGAAAATGATCTGTTATGGCTTTAGCTGCCTTCCTGGTGAACATGGATCGAATATACCAATAAACACAATAATTGCTGGCAGAAAGTCAATAAAATCGTGCGTTTTTCCGCCCCCAGTCGTAGCCGCCTCACGGAAAAACGAATTATCTTCCTCGTGAATATGGATCGAATATGCCAATAAATAAAAAAATTGCTGGCAGATAGTCAATAAAATCGTGAGTTTTTTCGCCCCCATTCGTAGCCGCCTCACGGAAAAACGAATGTTTCGCTGGAAAATGATGTGCTGGGGCCTTAGTTATCTTCCTCGTGAATATGGATCGAATATGCCAATAAATAAAAAAATTGCTGGCAGATAGTCAATAAAATCGTGAGTTTTTCCGCCCCCATTCGTAGCCGCCTCACGGAAAAATGAATGTTTCGCTGGAAAATGATGTGCTGGGGCCTTAGTTATCTTCCTCGTGAATATGGATCGAATATGTCAATAAATAAAAAAAATGCTGGCAGATAGTCAATAAAATCGTGTGTTCTTCCGCCCCCAGTCGTAGCCGCCTCACGGAAAAACGAATGTTTCGCTGGAAAATGATGTGTTAGAGCCTTTGTTATCTTCCTCGTGAATATGGATCGAATATTTAAAATAATAAAAAAAATTGCTCGGAACAAACTAAATTATTTGAAGTTTTTTGGTTGTCAGTCATCCCCTTATGACGGAAAATCAAATATTTTGCCGTTATATAATCCTATATATCCCTCCTTGTATATGTGTTACAATTTTACTTTAATACACATGCACTGTTTGTTTCAAAGACAGAAATGGGGAGGAAATGCTTTGTGCCCAATTGTAGATCGGGTTATAAGGCAGTTTCTGAAAAAAAATCAGTTTTCGCCGGCAAAAGAACACAAGTTACTGTTGAAATGGAATGCAAATAATTCAAGAAGCAACCGCGTGTTATCTAGCAATGATTGTGTTTGCGCTAAACATTTTGAAAGCAGTTGCATAATTACAACATGGGAAAACGATGCTGTAAGCGTAAGTAATGCAAGTCTGCGTATATTATAGTATTATAGTACTTCAATTAATCTAACTTACTATTGGATAAAAAATAAAACAAACTAGATAGAATTGTCTTGGTAAATCGTTCCATTGGGTATAATGCAGTACTTACGCAATTTTCTGTCTGGTAAATGTATTTTTATTTTATTACTTTCCTAAGATTCCCCTCAAGAAACCTCGATTAAAAGCAGACGCAGTTCCAACAATATTTCCAGGATGTCCCTCATATTTAACCAAAATATCCGTCACAGAGAGACGACCAATAAGCAAAAATGAGATACAACCAAGAAAAAGGAAGTTCAGGGTAGATCGTAATATTGAAATTTGCGAAAATGATGTACAGTGATTAATGCAAATAGCAGCAATTCAGTAAGTACTGCAACTTCCACGGACACCCTTGGTAACATTTTGTATAACTACACAAAGAAAGTGCACTGGATTACGTGGTTCTTAGTTCCAATATTAAACAATACACACTAAGGGTTGTTGACCCTGGGCTATCAGATCACTGTGCACAAATTTTAATCGTGGATGATAATAAATCAATGCGATTAACGTGCAACAAATCTTTTTATTTGTTGCGCAATATGAATAAATATAGTTTAGCTCACTTTAGGTTCGTATTAGAAAATTCTGATTGGAAGGGTGTCTTTACATATTCCGAGGTTAATAATGCTTTCAAATGTTTTTTGGATATTCTTGTAAATAGTTTTGAAAAATGTTTCCCTCCCAAGTTGAGGGCTAGTACGAGTATTAAGAGCAAAACTGATAAAATGTGGATTACCCCGAGTATTATTAAAGAAAGCCTTTATTTAAAGGATTTGTATCAATTTAAATGCACAATAAAAATCGATGTACTAGATAATTACTATGCCAACAGGTTGCGCCAATACAAAAATATGTTGCACACGGCAAAAAGGGAATATTATAATAATAAAGTACAATCAAGTTCAAATAAAAACAAAACTATCTGGAGAATTAATTGTAAATAATAAATTGAATCGTATTAAAAACACTTCTACGAGCTTAGAAATCGAAGCTAATGGTACCATTGTTTCTAAACCTGAAGAAATAGCAAACATGTTTGGTGACTTTTTCGCCAATTTGGTTAAGAACAAATTAAGTAATCATTTTCAAACTCTTTCCGCCGAATGCAACAAAAACATACATCCTCTAGTTAATTCTATTGGTTTTATACCTGTTATTGAGGGGGAAGTGCTAGAAGTTATAAATTCCTTCAAAAATAAAAAATCTAGTGGTGTCGATCAATTGAATATAAATAGCTTAAAAGAAGTTCTTGATGTCATTTTACCTATCTTAACATATTTAATTAATCAATCCTTCTGTAAGGGATATTTTCCGGATTCTCTCAAAACTGCCCTTGTCTCGCCTCTACCAAAAAAAAGGAAATCTTGTGCACAATTTGGGTAATTATAGACCCATCTCAATACTTTCAATCATATCCAAAATAATAGAAAAACTACTGACTGATAAGATTTCTGACTTCCTAGCACGTAATAAGCTACTTTCTTCAAAACAACATGGCTATCAAAAAGGAAGATCCACTGAAACAGCCTGCTTTGATTTCTTTGAATTTGTTACGCACTCACTTGATAAAAATATGTTGGCTACTGGAGTTTTCTTTGATCTATCCTGCGCATTGATTCGTTGAATCATGACTTTCTCATTTTCAAATTGGACAGTTTGGGTATTCGTGGCAATTTAAGTGATTGGATCTCTTCCTTTTTAAGAAACCGTAAAATTATTGTTAAAGTATCTCATTCTCGTTCTAGCGAATATCAGACGGATCTTGGTGTTCCACAAGGCTCTGTGTTGGGACCGTTGCTGTATTGCTTATTTGTGAATGATCTTGAGCAACATATGAATGCTGAATGTATAGTCATGTATGCAGATGACACAACGTTAGGGGTGTCTGCTCAAACACTAGGGGAGCTTCAGGACAAAATTACATTAATTATTGAGCAATTTAAGCATTGGTGCGATATAAACAACTTAATTATGAACATGGAAAAAACAGCGGTTGTTATATTTAGAAAAAGAAAGACAGTACCCAATTTAAATTTTAACTGCAATGGTACTCCTTTGGTTGATGTTCGTACTTGCAGATTTTTAGGGCTAACCGTCGATAACACAATAAGTTGGACTGACCACATTGATGAGGTGTGTAAAAAAATGAATCAGGCATATTTTGCCATTCGTAACTTAAAAGGGGTTTTATCCTTAGAAGGTTGCTTAAATGTATATTACAGTCTAGTGTATTCACTTATTGCTTATAATATTATTGTATGGGGAAGAGCGACGGAATCCGGTCGAGTTTTTATTAACCACAAAAGGATTTTAAGGCTTAATTTTAATCTAAATCCTATAGAGTCATGTCGAAGTACGTTCAAACGGTTCAAGTTATTAACATTTGCTGGTATCTACATATATAAATGTGCATTGTATGTTGTGAATAACAGAGATCAATTTAAATTAAATATAAACACTCATAAATACAATACAAGGATTGCTTCTGATATTCAACTACATGCGCACAAGCTAAGAATGTATGATATAACCCCTATACGCTCCTGTAGCGTTATTTACAATAAATTACCACCTGAGATCAAACGTATCAAGGAATTAACAAAATTCAAAAAAGAGCTAAAAACATTTCTGATCACCAATGTATTTTACACTGTACATGAATATTTAGGTTAAGTATGTGCCTGTGAATGTATGTTGTTTTTTTTTCTCTTGTATTGACTAATTTCATGTATAGTACAGTATACCCACGGATATATTATTATTATTATTATATTATTATTATTATTATATTACAAATCGACTTCTTGCCGGCAATGTAAAAACGCACTTACAGTCGACAGTACATTTGTTGATCTTGCAGTTGCTCAAATGACAAACCAAAATACCCAAGGTTTTTTGACAAACCCTACATTAGACATGTTTGTTATATAAATAATAAATATTAAATAAAATATCGATTTCAACGGGAAAGAACAAGATTTATTCGCTTTATACGTATTTCGGCATCAATGTGCCATTGTCAAAAGCTATATAAAATATTATAACAAATGCAAAATAGAGTAACTCCTTGATTCTATTATTTTAACACTGCGTGAAGCAGCTGACCCCAGCCAACCCGTCGGAGGTCAGTCGCATATCAGTGTGTTTTAAAAAGATATTTATTCCAAAATCTTCAGTAAAGGAGAATCTAAGAGATCAATTTGCTCATTCATTAAAGTTATGTTGTTTTCTGTGTGTTTATAAATTTCAAAAGCTTCCAAAATATTTAATTTATTTTTGTTATCAGAAAAGTGTATCTAATAATACAATTAAATTTTTGAGGATGTCAATGTTTGTTATATTTAAAAAAACTGAAAAAAAATTCTGAATTATACAACCTCTCCTACTATTTATGATGACATCATGACGGACGTAATAAATACAGTTTCCCTTTCATTTCCTTGTCAAGAACATAAAAATTATATCCTCTCGCATGCTCTTCATTATTTTGTGTCTAGGAGAATTATTAAATATTTAAAAAATCAAGACTTAAAATCAAAATCTCTATGCCAAGAAAAAAGAAAATGTTCCAAACTCCAAAGCACATAAGTACTTAATTGTACTAAATAAATCATGCATTTTTCAAAAGTTGATCTTTTGTAAATATACTCGCTTGCTGTATCTATTTTGGTTAGTTATATTAAATTATACAAGAGTATTATTAGTTTTATTTATGACATTATAAGCAGTCACAATCTTACATGCCTATATAAGCATTAAATACATTAATAATACAAAAAAAGGTGATGCGGTACGTTTGGTGCTTGCGACGGCCCAACCATGCTATCTCTGTTCACGGTCGGCTCTCTCGCACACCGTGCGTTATGAGGCCGCTGTAGCAGTGCACTTCGAGTACCGCGTCGACTCTCCTAACCTACTATATTATACTTGGTTTCTATTCACGAATCTACAGATAGTACAGGAAGGTGTAGGGGAAAGGGGGGCACATTCAACCACGGGGCACATTCAACCACCCATCCTAACAATTTTATAGATTTGAATTTGCCGCAATTAAGCATCACATAGGGCTGAGAATTTCCCACGCCATCATTCAGCAAAGATTCGTTCTTTTAGTTCAACACGTGCTAGACTTTTTACAACATATGTGAAAATTACTATTTTAAGGTAAGTTTTTATTTTGTCATTTATACAGACACATTCTGTTTTCTCAATGCTTCATTACACATCAATCTAATTGCTAATTAATATTTTTAACTTGTTATAACCTTAAAATAATTCACATTGCCAAAGAATTAATTTTTATGTAAAATCTGTGGTGGGGCACTTTGGGGCAGTTTCAACCACTGGTTGAATGTGCTCCATTATTTTAATACTGTATTATGGAATGTCCTAACATTTCAGATGGTTAGAAATTATAAATCAAAAACAGATAGACCGCATTTAGATGAACGTAACTTCCAAAATGCAATTCGAGAGGTGTTGCGTCACAATATGTCGGAGAGAGTAGCCTCCAGAACATTTAATCTGAAACGTGGCACTCTTCATTGTTGCTTTGAAAAAGAAAAACTCCCCAGATCATTTAAATAGATTCATTAATGATGATTCTGCAAATGAAAGTGATCAGAATACTGGGAATTCAGTTTATTCTAGTAAATATACTGTAGCTCAAGCCTTTACGAGCGAGCATGAAACTGAATTAGTGAAGTATATAAAGACATGCTCCAATATGAACTATGGAATGACTTACAAGCAAATCAGGGTATTGGCATACGATTATGCAAGAATTCTTCTAAACTGTAAGATTCCTGGTCAATGGGATATCAACAAAAAAGCTGGAATAGACTGGTTGAAAGGTTTTATGAAAAGAAACCGTGATAAAATTAGTTTGAGGAAACCAGAGAATACCAGCCTGGCGAGAGCTACAGGCTTTAACAAAAAAGCAGTTGCAAAGTTTTTTGAAAATTATTCTGGTGTTTTAAAAAAATACAAATTTAAACCAGAGCAAATATATAATATTGACGAAACCGGGGTTACAACTGTTTTACAACCAGTAAAAATTGTTTCGACAAGAGGAAAGAAACAAGTGAGCTTGGCAGCATCCGCAGAGCGTGGTGAGTTAACCACATTTGTTGGAATTATGAATGCAGTGGGGAATGCACTACCCTCAGTGTATGTGTTTCCTAGAATACGCCATCTGGAGGAATATCTTACTGAAGCTCCCCCATCAAGTCTTGGATTGGGTAGCAAAAAGGGATGGATGACGTCCCATCTATTTTTACGGGTTTTGGAGCATATTCAAAGACATACGAAATGCAACAAAGATAATAGAATATTAATTTTGATGGATAATCACGAAACCCACATAACCGTTGCAGCTGTGAATTTTTGTCGAGATAATGGTCTTGTCATGTTGTCGTTCCCTCCGCACACATCACATAAACTCCAGCCGTTGGATGTAGGAGTTTATGGACCCTTCAAAACTTACTGCGCCACTTCTTTTAATGATTGGATGACGATGAATCCTGGGAAAACTATAACAATTAAACAAATTGCACAATTAACTAAACCTGCTTTTCAATCTGCATTCTCCCAGAAAAATATTTTAAAATCATTTGAAAAGCCAGGTCTGTGGCCTTTAAACACACTTGCTTTCGACGATGAAGAATTTGTAGCAAGTTATGCGAACCATAGCTCATCGCCCTCATCAAATATAGAAAGAACTGAGAATACTACACCACCTCTTCTTCCTAATTCTGATTCCGTCCAATCTCTAGGATTATCTACACCGTCTACATCCCACCAAACAATATCTCCTGAAACAAATGCAACTTCTTCCATTTCTGAAAATGGTAAGCTGCCTTTTAATTTGTTGGATCTTCATTATATATTTTCTGTTGCAGATTTGATCAAATGTGTTGTGACACCAGTATCAGTTAGACCGTTTCTTAGACCCTGCATCAAAAAACCTAGCCGAGGAAAAGAAAGACGTGGGAAATCAAGAATATATACAGACACCCCGGAGAAAAGTCGTTTAGAAGAAAAGTAAAATGAGAAACAAAATCGAATGAAGAAGCAAGAAGAACGCAAGCGCCAAAAGGTCATGAAAAACATATTTCTTGAAAAAAAAAAAAACAGCCCAAAGCAGCAGTCAAGAGAAAGCGATAGCAGAGTTCGACCAGTTCTGACACAGCTGAGTCTGTACGTTTGGAGTCCGATGATCTCAGTGATGATTTTAGCGAGGAAGAAAATGCAGCAGCACTTCTATGTGATGACGATGAGATAAATGTTGATGCATTTTTATTGGTCAAATTTCCAACAAAAACTCACATTAAGTATTATGTGGGAAGAGTGGTAGAAAAGCTGAACTTAAATGAATATCAAATAAAATTTTTACGCAGAAAGGCAGCAGGTTACTCATTCTCTTATCCATTGGTTGACGATATATCTACAGTGGATCGTAGTGAGATAGTTCTAATGTTGCCAACTCGGCAAAAACCGCACGAACATCATCTCTGATGTCATTTGCTATTTGCTATTAATTTGCCGTACAATATTTATTAAGAACTGTTTTCTTTTTTCCGCGATTTTAAGAATTAGCTCCGTTCCCATGGGACGGAATTCCGCAATAAATTTGCGAATTTCCGGATCCGCAGATCGCCACTTCAAAGTCCCGTTCCCAAGCATGCGGATTTCCGCAGTTCGGAATGAATATAATCTAGTTACATTTGTCTTTTCGCGTACGAATTTGATTCCAATAGGTGGTAGTCCACCTGAATTGTAATGTTGTTGTTTTTAAATATTGTAACCTAAAAGATATATTATGGCAGTTCCTGCAAGTGTCTTAAATATTTATAATTATTACAACAACAACATTACAATTCAGGTGGACCACCACCTATTGGAATCAAATTCGTACGCGAAAAGACAAATTAATGTAACTAGATTATATTCATTCCGAACTGCGGAAATCCGCATGCATGGGAACGGGACTTTGAAGTGGCGATAATTATTGTAATAATTATTACAATAATTATTGTACGTGGCGTCGAAAATACGTATTAAGTTTAGCATTACCTCTTCTTCCGTATCATATCTTTCATCCATTTTATTAAAGTGAAATGGTATGCTAAAATGACAGAGATCGCAAGAAAAAAATCCGGAAAAAGTTGAAATAAATTTAACTTTTGTCCGACGCCGCAAGAAGTTGAAATAATTCGCAACGAATTTTTTGTTCGACAGATTCGCAAAATTATTGCGGAAATCCGTCTCATGGGAACGGAGCTTTTTAGACGTTTGTTATTTTCTTAAATAGGTATTACGTGTGAGTTATTTTGAAAATTTTGAATAAAATATCCTTTTAATGTTCCAAATAAAATATTTGTTTTTTAATCATTTTCTTCTGGTTCTTTAAATCAACGAAAACTACAATTTCACCACATGGTTGTATCTGCCCCTTCCATTGGTCGAATGTACCCCACCACAGGGGCAGATTCAACCATTTCTAATGACTTTTAATATTACACTAAATATACCGGGTGAGTCAGACCACCCGTATCAGTCGTTTTTTTCGAAAACGGTTAATCGTAGAGTCGGGCCAAATTTTTTTATTACAAAAGCCTTCCTGAAGAATCGAATGGTGACATTGGCATTCGCCGGAAAAATCGGCATCCTGAAGAGTTTGCTCCAGAATGTCGAGAACTCCAAAATTTCAAATAGCACGGGGGGTCAAAACTAGTATCGTTGAAAAGGTCTTTAAGAAATAAGCAAGTTTTGTAGGAAAAATAATTTTATTACCCCCACCCCTTCTGAGGAATATTCAATTGAAGTTATTAAGTAACTGTACTGTTATTTAGGCAGGATGTAAACGGCCTATGTAACTACATACGTCCTAACAACAGAAATGCATGGAAAATCAGCGGTGGATGAACACGGGATGACAAGAAGAAGAAGAAAACTGTTATTTAACTTTACATTTAAAAACTGTCTAAAATGTTTCTAAACATGGCAGTTTTATTAAAAAAGACCAATACTACACCATCAAGTAATAATAACTCTTTATTTTTTAATGGTTAGAAAGTTACTCTTGTTTTTGTTGAAATTGGTTGAATGTGCCCCCCTCTCCCCTATAGACATTTTTTTGAATTAATTGATATAGTTCAAAACTCAAATAAAACATTTTAATTTTAAATTCTTAATCATATAATAAATTTATTTCTCCCCAATACTATAAAAATGAAAATTTTATTTTCAGATACGTTGCTAACGATATAATTGGCATTTTAAATTCGGAAGCAAGAACCAAATCATATCTACTGGCAATGGATGTTTTTGAGAGCACGAATCATTCCTCTGTTGCTAAATTATTCAACGATTCCATGGTTCTTTTATGGCCAGGTGGTGTCCAATACAACAAAGTTCTCCTATTTGTTACTGACGCAGCACCTTACATGGTTAAGGCTGCAGCAGGCCTGCAAGTGTTATACGAGAAAATGGTTCACCTGACTTGTCTTGCACATAGATTGCACCGAGTCGCTGAAAAAGTGCGGGAAATACATCCCAACGTAAGTAACATAATTTCAAACGTTAAAAAAATCTTTTGTAAAGCTTCACATCGTGTGTAAATATTTAACGAAATGGCACAAGGAGTACCACGTCCTCCACAGCCCATTATAACCAGATGGGGAACTTGGTTTTCTGCAGCAGCGTGCTGTGCAAAGCATTTTGATACTATTAAAGATATCGTAAATGCACTTAATGTCCTACTAGTCTGTTATTGTAACATAAGCACTCTATTTTGAGATTTATTATACAGTGCAAGTTTGGAATAATGGAAATAATTCTTTTCCCGGCAAATTTAAAGAAAAACGGTTTGTTTTTTAAATGGCAACCCCCTATTGTTTTGGCAGATTTAGATTGATAATGAAATTCTGAATTCAAAAATATCAACATTTATGGTATTCAGAGTGATTGTTTCAGAGATGTTAATTTTTGAATGTAAAAGTGATTTATGAATGAATGACTGATTAGTTATTTATTTATCTAGAACGAAAAGTGACATTTTAAAGGACGAGAAAGTTGTTTACGGAATTACTTGCGAGGACCTTTAAAAACACTTTTCGTTCGTGGTGAATACAACGTTTTATTTCATACTGCAAGTTTGATGAATTTTAAATTTAAAAAATGAATTTATATCTCGCACAAATTATTCGTAAAAATTAAGTAAGCGGTAACTAATACATATTTCCATAGCGACGGAAGTGTGTTACAAATAAGAACGAAAAACCGGCGTCAATTTTCTGTGTTTTATTCGATTACTGGTTTTAAAATGGATACAAATGAGATACCGCAAGATATTCTGGATGAAGCTGATCGCGTAAAGAAGAATTTGATGCCACATCCCTGATTTTGACGAGAGAACACCTAAATAAATTCATGGTGGAGGCTCCCGATGAAATGTATCTCGCCATGAAGGTAGCATAATTTATATTCTTTTAGAAACAGTTTAAATTTCCTAATCTATTCCAGATTATAATTTCATTTGGACTATGTGGAGCTCTCAGGCGAGAAGAACTATACAATATCTCTGTTCACGAAATTTGAATAAATATGAATTATTCCTGTCAACAACTGACGTATAATTTTAAAGTACTTGAACTTTAATATTTTACTTTAAAGTAGGTACTACGATTTTAATGTTCCATTTTTTGTACCATAAATAGTTAGAAAAATGTCATTTATGACATCAGTATGAAATAAAATAAGTTTATTTTACTAACCAATTACTTTTTTGAGGTAATAATCACGCCTCGGTCGACGTACAACCCTCGGGCTAAAGCCCTCGAGTTATACACCATGGACCTCGGGTCGTTATTATCCTTATAATACCCTAGATACCTTAATAACTATAACAAAGATGATGCACTATGCATACAAAACGCACAAAAAGCGATTAGTGTTAAAGGAATTCAGGAAGAGTTGGTCTTTATTTTATCGAACTATGTTTGTGTGGTGGAATCAATTACTCATCTAGAAAGACAAGGAAATTCAATCAATGTATTACCCAAATTAATCAAATAGTTACTTCGTTGAACAAAGTTAAACGGCCGAAGGGATTAACTATAAAACAAAAATTAAAATATGTTGTTGAGAAAAATGTAGGGTTTGAATTACAAGTATAAATAATGTATCAAGTGGTCAAGGTAATATTGGAAATGAGCTCAAACATTACAGTATGATTAAATTAAATAATTTTAAGTATGCTTCACTTACGTCCTGTGATGTGGAAAGGAGTTTTTCAAAATATAAAGCTATTTTTGCGGATAATAGACTTAGGTTCACATTTGAAAATTTAAAAATGTATGTTATTGTAAATGTTAATTCATTATGTTAATTTTTTTTATTCTAACATTTTGTGAAATATTCAAAACTTTTTTTTTATTGTAACATTTGTTAATAAACTCAAAACTATTTTTTTTATTGTAACATTCATTCTGATTTGTCTGACCTTCAAGCCTCCACTATCCTTCATCTTCTTAAGCTCTGTTTTGAACAAAATTTTTTACCTTTAGTAATACTATGTTTAGACAAGAGTCTGGACTACCTATGGGTAATAACCTCTCCCCTTTATTTGCAGAACTTTTTATGTCCAACTTAGAACAAAACATGGTTTTGAATACTAACCCTACTTTTCAAAAACATTTCATTTTTTGGCGTCGCGGTCGCTATGTTGATGACGTTTTTGTAATTTTTCAAGGTTCCCATACTGATCTTGACTCTTGTTTAAACCTTCTTAACAGCCTCCATAATAATATAAATTTCAGCGTTGAACTCGAAAACAACAACTCTCTACCTTTCCTTTTCCTTTTTCCTTTCATAATAACAAAATTTTATCTTTTAATATTTATAGAAAACCCACCACCACAGATCACGTAATTCCTTTTGACTCTAATCACCCCATCTGTCACAAACTGGCAGCTTTCAGATTCTTCTTTAATCGTTTGTTCTCAGTCCCCCTCAGTCCGAAAGATTTCGATTTTGAACTCAACACGATCCATCAAATAGCCTACAATAATAACTATCCTTCAGATATTATCAACCAACTATTCTCAAAAATTAAACATAAACATTTTATCAACAACTCCACTCATTTAGTTATTAATGACAACCCCCCAGTTAACTATTTCACTTTACCTTATTTTGGTTCAATTTCTTATAAATTGGCCAATCTTTTCAGATCTCATAACATCAAAATCTCTTTTTCTGTTAATTTTAAACTTCAAAACTTCCTTGTCCACAACAAAGATTTTATTGAACCCGTTAATAAATCTGGGATCTATCAACTGAATTGTAATTCATGCCCCTGGACAAAGTGGCAGGTCTATCAAGACCAGAGCTTCTGAACACCAAAAACTAATTAAAGATAATAACATCATTAGAGACCCGAACATTATTACCAAATCCTCATTCGCTACTCATATTCTATCCTCCAACCACCAACCTTGTATTTTTAAACTTAAAATAATTTTATTATTTCCTGTATTTTAGTAGATTTCTATTTAACCTTGTAGATTTCTAGTACAATTTGTTACCGTTATCATTTTCAAAATTTTTCAAACTCTTTGTAATTTTTCTTATCTTCAGCCATTTTCAAGATGTGCTGCTTCAATTTTTGTGTTTGTTAAATTTTTCAACAATCCTCTGGATTTAAGGACATTGGTTCCTCAAACCCTTGTTCCTTTTCGTAATCTTTTTTATTTAACACTTCATGTTATATAAAATTTTAATTTTTATGTAATTTTTATTTATAGAAATATAAATATCAAATAAAATGTCGATTTTAATTAGACCTAAGGCTGATTTTGTTATAGATTTTTAGCATCTGAAGATGCCCTTTTAAGGGCGAAAACGTTAATGCTAATTTAATTATTCAAAACTTAACACCAATTAAATCTGTGGGTTATGACTACGTGTTTTTAAACCTTCGTTTTATTTCATCCTTGACCCATTTTGTGTTATAATGGATCTTAATCATTTAATTAATTTTGGTAATAAACTGAAAACTCAAGTTTCTTGTTTTTTTAAATACATATTTCGAAAGGGCTTTGCAATGCATATACTGCTAATTTTAAAGGCATATTTATATGCATATTTCAGTATTTTATAGTGCATTAATGCATGCATATTTTGACATTTTAAAGTGCATACAAATCCTATCCCTATACAGGGTGTAGCACAACTTATCCAAAAATAATTAACTATACATTCACTTTTAAATAAGAAATCGATTTGTTAATATTTTTTTTTATAAAAGTCCAACACAAAACGAGATAAAAATTGTTAAAGTTACAAATGTTGGCGAACCCGACCACCCCCATGTCCACGGTTTGGGCGTAAATTTCCAGTAGCACGTCCACGTAGAACCACTGCCGTAAATGTTTCATGGTGAGGCAAGTGCGCTGAGAATAAAGGCGAGAAGCTGCTAACGAGTTTTCCCTTGCTTCTCCGTACTCTAATACAATGTCCATCACCTCCTCGTTACTGTACACATGTGCAATTTTTATTGAAAAAATAAGTATTAGTGCAATATACTAACAATTCGCACACAAGCTGACAGATTAATACATTGTACTTCTTTTGTTTTTGGCAGTTGTTTTATGCAGTGTTCAATAAATTACCATTTTTCTTATTTTCATTAATTAGTACCTTTAACAATTTTTATCTCGTTTTGTGTTGGACTTCTATTAAAAGTTTTTTTAACAAATCCATTTCTTATTTAAAGCTGCATGTATGGTTAAAATTTTTTGGATAAGTTGTGTTACACCCTATATAACAAACTAAAGCAAATCAAACCAAATGTTGAAGGCTGGAAGAACAAGTTATGGAGAAAAGAGGAAAACTGCGCGTACAAAAATGAGAATCGGACATAGTACAAACAAAGAATATTTACACTAAAGTGAACAAGAAGCGATAGTAACACAAGTGGGGGAAGTTCATCTTCCAGTGCGCAGGTTTACTGGAACTGTCAGTTGAATTTAAATTCCTAACCTGCAATCTAGTTTCAAATGCCATTTCATTTAGTTTTTGTATGAAATTTCATTCAAAATGAGTAAACGCGGCTATTACTGTGCCGTCAAATGTTGTGCGACAAAGAATGATGGAAGAATAAGTTTTTTTAGGTTTCCAAAGGGTGATTTGCAGAGGTAAAGCCAATTTTTAAATTTTGGTTTTCTAAATTAGTATGGTTAGGTCAAGTTTGGTTTTATTTTGTAGGTGCCAGGAATGGCTTAAGTTATGCAACCGAGAAGAATTAATGGACAGAAGTGTGGATTACTTCTATAATAATCTGAGAGTGTGTGCTAAGCATTTTGAAAATTGCATGTTTTTAAATGATCTAAAAAACCTACTTCAGCCACATGCAAAACCCATTCTTCAAGTGGCAAATATCCTAAGTATAGTTATTATTGAACCACAACCGTCTTGTTCATTCAGTCGTCATAATACGAATAGGTCATCAACTGTCGACGAGGTAACTGTACAAGTAGATGTAAATATGGATAATACAAGGTAAAAAGAAATATAGTGGTGTTTGTAATATGGATTATAAATGTATGTATTTTTTAGACCTACTGGAGCTCCATTAACAGGTGTAGTTGGAACGCAAACCCCACAGTTGTTAACTAATTCTTCTCCGAGGAAAAGAAAGTTGAGCGGCAAATGTAAATCACAACGAGATCTGTATTTACTAAAATAAGAGAAAGTGAATTCGACAACAGAAGATGATTTTAAAGAACAGTGCGACAAATTTCTTTCAGAAAATACATACAGGGTGGTGACTTGAGTAACGCAACATAGGGATTTCAATGGTAAATTCTTAATGTTTAATTATTGGCTCCCATAATTATTTTAGAGCAAAAGTGTGTTGAGGTTTTTTGTAGAGGAAACAATTCTGCATCTGTTCATACTATTATTTATAATTTTCCATTTTCCGGAAGCGTAGAAATAGAAGGAATTAAAAATGGTCTTTTTAAACAAATCAGTAATGCCTTGGAATTATCTAAACAATCAACATTCGCATTTACATCCGTCATTACGGTTTGAAGTTTATAACCGATTATTAAAATCTATTATTTTTATAATGTATTCAACGAAAGAAAAAGTAGAAATGATAAAGTGCCTTGTTTAGCGTAAAATATGTTCCTATTACCTACTCGTTTTATTGCTTTAAAAAGAAAAAAGATGTAATGAGACAGAAATATCAATGCGTTTGTTTGATTTTATAATTCCATGGCATCAGTGATTTTTTTAAAAAGGCCATTTTTAATTTCTTCTATTTCTACGCTTCCGGAAAATGGAAAATTGTAAATAATAGTATGAAAAGATGTAGAATTTATTTCTCTACAAAACACTTCCACACACTTTTGCTCTAAAATAATTAGGGGAGCCAATAATTGAACATTAAGAATTTTCCATTGAAATCCGTATGTTGCGTTGCTCAAGTCACCACCCGGTATAGATTTGTGAAAGCGCAAGTAAATTTGGTCAAACAGAAAACACAGGGAAGAAAATATGTTCAATTGTAATTGATGAAATGTCATTAAAGGCCAGCTTATTTTACAATTTATTTAGAGACATGATTGTTGGTTTTCACGATGAAGGAATTGGTAAACAATTTCTGCCAGCGCAATCAGTAATGGTGATTATGGTGAGGAGTCTTTATTCCCGGTGGAAGCAACCATTAGCATTTTTTTACAAACACCACCTGTAAAGGATCTGTTTTGAAAGCTGTTGTAATAGAGACCAAAAGTACTGATTAATGATCAAGGTTCTAATTTCATTGAGTTAACCAAGTCTTTAGAAATAACAGAAGAAAAGCCATACTTTTTTGTTGGGGACAAAAAAATATTCTACATATTTGATCCACCACACTTAATAAAATCTGTGAGATATAATTTATTAAATAATGACATTGAATATAATAATCGTGTTGCTAAATACATACGGACATTTTACGAATCTGATAAACAAGAACCTTTACAACTTGCTTCAAAACTGACCAATAGTCATACAGTGCTTCCCGAAAGTAACGGATAAATTCAATAAAATCGTTGAGAAAAATATTTCAAATAAATGCTCGGATACGTCGATTTTTATTTTTAAATTATCATTTAGAGATGTAATTTTCAACTCCCCGCCCCCCAAGCCCTAAGCGCTGCCAACTTCAACTTTAAAAATTCAAATAGCAAAGCACCCTTTCTGATACCTGATCTGGTAGCTTTTTTTTATACTGAATACAATAAAAAAGGTTTTTCAAAATCCGTTGATAAATAACGGAGATATTTATCAAAATGTATTCAAATTAAAGTGCCAAAATTCGAGCAGGCGTTGGTACGGCTCTAGCAATGGGTGGTAAAAAACAATTGCAACTTATTTGTAATTGAATGTAAACAAAATGTATGGACACTGCTTACTGGAGTGTATGTTACTTATTATTAACGATTGAAAAATAAGATAACAAAAATGAGATTTATTGAAGCCGAAAGAATCGAAGTTTTAATAATGATTGGAGCTGGAGATAGATAGATACATTTTGTTTACATTCAATTACAAACAAGTTGCAATTGTTTTTTACCACCCATTGCTAGAGACGTACCAATGAATGCTCGAATATTGGCACTTTCATTTGAATACATTTTGGTAAATATCTCCGATATTAATCAACCGATTTTGAAATACATTTTTTTATTGTATTTAGCATAAAAGAATCTATCAGATGAGGTATCAGAAAGGGTTCTTTGCTATTTAAATTTTTAAAGTTGGAGTTGGTAGCGCTTAGGGGTTGGGGGGTGGGGGGTTGAAAATTACATCTCTAAATGATAATTTAAAAATAAAAATCGACGTGTCCGAGCATTTATTTGAAATATTTTTCTCAACGATTTTATTGAATTTATCCGTTACTTTCGGGAAGCACTGTATATCTCCGACAACATTTGAGAGAATGCGTGTTAAATTTGCTACCCAGGTGATAAGTGAGTCTGTTGCTACTGGCATTTCCACATATGTAACATTAGAATCCCTACCAAGTGATGCTGAAGGTACTGCAACATTCTTAGAAAAATTTGATAAGCTCTCTGACCTTTTCAATTCATCAAGAACAGCCGGAGTAAAAACGTATAACCTTTCGTTTATGGGAGCAGAATATCAAATTCAATTTTTTTGGATGAGATGCTTAATTTATTGAAAACTATAACAGTAAAAAGCAAAAGAAACAAGGATGTAACCAAAGAAATTAAGTGTTTTAAAGGTTGGTGCATTTCTATAAATGCATTGAAACAATTGTGGCCGGATTTAAAAAAAAACGGATTCCGTTTTTTATTTACCAGGCGGCGTCTTAATCAAGATTGCTTGGAAATTTTTTTGGCGCTGCAAGAAGTCATGGCGGAAATAGCTCAAACCCTACACCGCAACAGTTTGTAAATATATTTAAAAAAATGTTTTCGTTAAATTACATACATCACAGCGAAAAAGCAAATTGTGGGGAGGACTGCGACACTTTGTTAAATGAAGTTATTTCATTCCAAGCACAAGTGCAGCAAACGGCACCAATAATTTGTCAGAATAAGGATGTGCAAGTAAATTTAGCAACAGTGGATTGCATATATTTTAGGGAGTTAGATTTACTTTCGGAAAATGCTCTTTCCTACGTATCTGGATATTAATTTAGGAAATGTTTAAATGTCCATAAAAATTGTAGTTCTTGTTTAACCGAAAGTAAAAAAACAAACGAATTAACATCACATTGGCAAACCAAATTCAGTTTGAACCAATCTGTCAACAGCTTCCTAAACAGTATGTTATGAAATTATTTTGTAGGATGAAAATATATCACACTTTAAAACGATGTAATTTAGAATTTAAAAGTATCCCAAGGAAACAACGAAAAATGATTAATATTTTACATTTATAAGACTATTATTAGCGTTATTACAATTACATAACCAATTGTTTAACATTATTGTATTGCATTTTATTTACAATTTTTATTGAAAATATATATTATCTGTTTGTTGTATATTTAATTTGTTTTACCTTGCTTATTACTTACAGGTACTTAATTTGTAAACTACCTACCCTACTAGGTATCTATCTAGACTAGGCTACCTAGCAGTTATAAAAGAGAAGTATCTTTAATACTGATTGATAAGTATACCGTCTGGGTACTTTCAAAACCGAACATAGGGGAATTGCATTGTAACTAACCTTTATATAGATTCCTGCTCGCCATTTAAACCCACAAGGATGGTAATGGTATGAATAGAACGACAAAAATACAGCGCATCTGATGGTACCAATAAATGTTAGTACTCAGTTATCTTTTTCTGTAAAAAAAATTAAAAAATAATGCTATTTTGAAATAATATAGGTTGCTATGATTGTCAACGTTTTTTTATCTGTCAATTAAATTATTTGAAATCAGTCGATGTTTCTGTTATTAATATCAAATAATATGAATAATAACGAGTATTCAGTAGAGCATCAGAGGGTTTTTATAATAAAGACATTACCATCCTTGTGGGTTTAAATGGCGAGCAGGAATCTATATAAAGATCAGTTACAATGCAATTCCCCTATGTTCGGCTTTGAAAGTACCCACTCGGTATGTGAAAAGTAGGGTAAGCAGTACAATAGTTGGCCCCCGTACAGTTATTGGCCACCTCTACTGTAATTAGAAATAATAAGCATTTTAGAAAACTATGGACTTTTATCATGATAGAAAAAGGTTCACTAATGTTTTAAAGAGTCTGTGGTAAAATTTGGCATTTTAAGGTTGGCACTGTAACATTTGGCGCCAAAGGTTTGTTAGCGGTGTGCGTTGTATATCGTTTGCTTGGGATTAGTTCCTGGTGACAGTAAGGTAGGTGGGTATTTGCTACGGTCAATATTATGAAATATGTTGCCCGTTTCGATATTATAACATAATGATAATTTAGTAAACACATTTAAGATGTAAAATCTATTATTGTAACCCAACTTTTTTACGTTTATTTCCATATATTCCGGGGCCAATAATTGTATTGCACATATTTGTCATAATGATAATAATTGGCCCCCTGGCCAATTACTGTATTTTTTGTAATTTCATTAAAACAATTGCTACTGTTGCTGAAATTTTGCTCTTAACTTTACTATTGTGTTTCGTGAACCTTAATTTGATATAATAATTATGGTCCTATACAGTTGTTGGCCCCCAGCCAATATCTGCCAGATTACCCATGCCAATAACTGTACTAGGTTTTTACTTTGTGAATATTGTTAGGTTTCGTTTACAAATCTTGAAAAAAAGATGCCAAAAACTTCTGAGGGTCTGAAGTATTCAAAGAAATACAGGGAAGATGATGTTCAAAAAGCTCTTGCAGCGATGGAGGGTGGGATGTCAAAGCATGAGGCTTCAAAGGTTTTCAATATTCCTCGTTCGACCCTTCAATTTCGACTTTCAAATAAATTTTTAAAGACTACGCATGGCCCAAATACTGTACTAACCACAGAAGAGGAGTTGACTTTAGTACGGTGGATAAGCGACTGTCATCGAAAAGGGTTTCCGCGGAGGAAGGAGGATGTGCAAGCTTCTGTCAAACAGTTCTTAGATGAAAAGCCGCGGCCTAATATTTTTAAAGACAATTATCCCGGTGAAGGCTGGTATAAGGCCTTTCTAAAGCGGCATCCGGACATTGCTATTAGAAAATCAGAAGCTGTTACAGCTGCTTCGTCGAGGGTTAGCGAAACTAACATAAGAACTTGGTTTAAGCAGATACAGGCTTATTTAAAAGAAGAAGGACTCGATGATATACTCAATGATCCCAGCAGAATTTTTAATGGGGACGAAACAAATTTTCAGTTAGTCCCCAAAATAAAAAGGTTTTAGCACCCAAGGGTTCAAAAAACGTATATGAAGTCGACTCTGGGCAATCAAAATGCTCGCTAACTGTTATGATGACTTTCAGCGCTGCTGGGGAAATCACTCCCCCTTTAATTATCTATCCTTACAAAAGGATACCAAAAGATATATCAGAACCCATACCCCAAGGGTGGGGTATGGCATGTAGTGAAACAGGATGGATGAAGCGTGAAATTTTTTATGAATATGTCGGTAATATTTTTTTCCCGTATGTACAAAAACAGGGAAAAACGTTTCCCATAATTCTCTTTGTTGATGGCCACAAAACTCACATGGACCGAAATTTAAGTGAACTCTGTTCCAATTTGAACATAATATTAATCGCCCTTTACCCGAATGCTACAAGAATACTACAGCCGGCTGATGTATCTACTTTTAAGCCGCTTAAAGATGGGTGGCGGAAGGGGGTCATCAAATGGAGAAGAAATCATCCAACTGAAGAATTAACCAAACCTAGATTTGCTCCCCTACTTGAATGTGTAATTAATACTTCAGTGACAACAAGTACAATAATTAATGGCTTCAAAGCCACAGGATTATATCCTTGGAGTCCTGACGCTATTGATTATAGCAAATGTCTTGGGAAAAGTAACACGCTTGGTAAGGAACAATTGGAAGAATCTTCAGAAATGTCGGTTCTAACGTATGCAAACTTTAGAGTTGTAGTTGGGGAAACAAAAATTAAACAATTCGAACAGTTTCAATTATTAATAGGAGATCAAAATAATGACGATTTTTTCCTTCTTTATAAAATTTGGCTCACATTTCAAGAAAGGCCCGTTAATTTGCATGAAAATATCAGCAATGTTATAGAACTAGATTATCCGTTGCCAGACATAGAGATGCAAGTTAATAATGCTGAAATTGTAATTGAAACCGTGGACAACACTACACAAAAACAAGAGATGGAATTAAATGAAAGTGTTATCCAAGAACAAAATGTTAAAGAAAACTTTTCAGAAGCTGCTGCTAAGGATTTATTGAATGAGTTACAACTAGATGAGCCATTAATGGATATAACAATGGAAGATCCACAAAATCAAGACATAGAATTAATTGAAAGTGTTGTCCAAGAACAAAAAGTTAAGGAAAAATTTTCAGAAGCTGCTGCTATGGATTTATTGAATGAGTTACAACTAGAAGAACCATTGATAGATATAACAATGGAAGTTCCACAAAATCAAGACATAGAATTAATTGAAAATGTTGTCCAAGAACAATATGTAAAGGAAAAAGGTTCAGAAGCTATTGTTACAGATTCGGTGAATGAGTTCGATATATTGAATATGCCTATCATTTTACATAATAGCATTGATGGCGAGACTGAAAAAAATGAGACACAAGGGAAAAATATAAGTCTTGTGGATTATTTGTACTGGCCCTTAACACCAGAGAAAAAAGGCAGAATAACTGAGAAAACCCCTTTTGTAATAACGTCTTACAAATGGAAAGAACTACATGATAAGAAAAAGGAAGAACAAGAAACCAAGTTGAAAGAAAAGGAAAAAAGAAAAAATGAAAGAGAAAAGCAAAAGCTACTGAAACAAAAAGAAGCGGAAGCAAAAAAGATAAAAATGACCAACAAAAGAAAAGAACTCGATAATAAAAAGAAAGAAAAACAAGAAAGCAAGTCAAAAGAAATAAAAAGAAGAAAACGCGAACCAGAGAGCAAAGAATTGCTGAATATTAGTAAAGAAAAAGACGCGAAAAACATGAGCAATGTTGAAGAGAAAGGGGAAAATGATTCGAACAAGATAAACATAATTTCTTGCATAACTTTAAAGGCGGGAAAAAACAATTCAAATGAAGACAATGCGACTATTGGTTGTGCCCCTATATTTAAAAATAATATTCAGCTATATTCAGGACTCTGTTATACATGTGCATCAAATATAACAAGTATCCGAAAAGGAATGAAGTGTAGAAAATGCGTCAGATCTTACCATATTAATTGTTTAAAAAAATACTTTAAGAATGTTGTTGATACCGAAGAATTATTTTATTGTAACACTTGTAAAAAGCAAAATATTGTATAATACTGACTTACCAATATACTTTTACATTCTTTGTTAGTCTTCGTTACTGTTAAATTGACTTAACCTATATTAAATAAAATTTACTTTTTATTCTGATGCTGGAGCAACAATATAAACTACTGCTATCATTGAGTTTTGCTTTTCATTAATTTAAAAATAGGCGGCCAATAACTATAAGAAAATAGGCCAACTACTATGACTAAGCGGCCAATAACTGTACATTTTGCTAATTTAAAGATTTTCTTCAAAAATTGGCTTTTGTGGTTAATTAGGGGGTTTACTCACATGAAATAATAAAAATATCAACAATTTTGAATACCATGGTCAGGCCGTTTTTCCTAAAGATGCCCAATAACCGCATTTAGAAATAAAATAAAAAGTAAAATTGCTTAAGGGGCCAATAATTGTACTGCTTACTCTATAAGTAGCTTTCTCAATATGGGTAGCGTAAAGCTTGCATTTTTTAATTTAAAATTGCCGCTCTCAGTACCCCAGCAAAATGACGTTCGAGGTTCAAGGTCACCAGAAATAGCCTCTGAACATCAAAGGTGCCGACGCGAAGTGTCGCTTCTTGTTCACTCTAGTGTAAATATTCTTTGGTACAAATATAACCCACAGTCACTTACTCACAGGAGAAAACCCACCCATATGCGAGCCCTGCAACTCCCCATTAACTGTAGAACATATACTCATGGAATGTATAGTGTACAGACAACAACGCATTTCAACACAGCTTGCACAAGAACTTAAAGAAGCTCTCGGGAATAACCCTGAAGAATATACAGGGTGAGCCGGGAGGAAACTGACAAACCTCGGGTGTGTTAAAAATAGAAATTTTGAGCAATGCAATAACATTGGAAGCTGCTATATCCCACACTGCTGCTTGGGCTTATGACACTTTCTCTGATGCTGCTGAAGATCATCGAAAAATCTGCATTGTTGCTTCAGTAATATGTTACAGTTTGGTCTTGTGAGAAACATAGACCTTGAAAATGGTTGTGACTACAAAGTTACAAATACTAGGCGAATGCTATCTAAAGATCAAGCTGACAGTATTAATGCACATATGACAACTGAAAATATGCTATCTGTTGCAACTTTGATGATGGCCACAAAGGCAAAAAAACCCAAAAGTTGTTATCCGATTTTTGCTTTTTTTTTCATCAGGTCACTACAGATGTATTTACATTTTAACTAGCACAACTTGGAACATTGAAGGTCCTGTATCTTGAAATAGAACAAAATCGGATAACAACTTATGGGTTTTTTTGTCTTATAGTTACGTGTAGAACACGCCCCGACGTTTGTGAGTTTCCTCCCGATTCACCCTGCATAAAGACACTACAATTCCAACCTAAAATATGTAGGTGTTATTGTATTTGGCAAATTATCAGTATAAAGCCCCGTAAATTAGTAATGTTACATAATGTATACAATTCAAACGTATTAGCATGTTGCAGACGTGAAGTAGATATGGAAGCCTTCCGAGATTTGACACCAAATACCATTAGCGAACTGATTCTTAAAATTGGGATTCGGATACAATTTCAAAAAAATGTAATGAATATAGAGTAATTATAAACAGCACAGTAGTTGTTTTAAGTCAATATGTAATAAGAGATGGAACTCAATGTTTGTCACCTAGTATCAGCTCATACAACGGTTCAGTGGGGTGGTCGTTTGTAAGCATTTATTTACCTATACAATACCTAATAAATGTGGTACATTTGAAATTATAAATTCCTTCAAACTATTATAAATTATTAAATACTTGAAATATGTTCTAGGCTGACAGTATTATAATGACTGATGTAGCGCGCCACCGCTACCCAGTGTATAGAACCACGCCACCTTTACCGCCATTGGGAATAACGCGCAGCAGCATTAAAGCCCGGTCGCATCGCGCCACCACTAGAGGCTGCTAGTCGCGCCCCTCCCGATGTATGTTGAGGTCCACTATATTGAAATAGTCAGTTTCCATAACAAGGAAGCAACACACGCACTCGAACAGAACCTTAGCTTCATCTAGTGTGAACTAATACTGCTGCTTCGCTTCAAGCTTATTATCTATGTGATATTTAACTATTCTCATCAACTACATTTGTAAAAAACCAAAACTTGTACATTACACTCTTTGCCTTTGGCATCGTAGTATTGGAACGTTTTCTTTATCAATAAATCAAATTAAACCATTCTATTCTTTACCATTCCGTTTGCTACTCAGTTCCGGCTGATACGAAACGAAGCAACCTATATCAACCGAAACAAAGTGTTATCCAAACTTTCCTCACACCCCCATCGAAAGTCTGGCTACCACACTGACGAATTAGCAATTGTAAACCCTGAGCTACAAACGAAACGTTTTTATGGGTTGGAAGAATTGAATATGTACGCAATCCATGTGAAAATTGAGAGTGGAATAGCTTACTTAAAAGATCCTATATTGGAAATTGCATAGTAAAAATATGTAATGAAACAAAAAATATTGGATATAAAAAGTCGTTCAGATTTGGTTGATATAAAAATACAATGCATATTCCAGAGTTATAATAGGTTTGTTTCTAACTGCAATAAAATACATTTAAACTGTTTGTAGATACATAATAATCATTGGTTTAGTAATATAACCAACACGCAATTTGATGAACTTTCCAATGAAAATCGTAGAATTGTTTCCTAACGAACAAAAGGAAATCTATTATGTAAAACCTGTCAGAAAATCAAATTCCAAAGACGGAAAGTCAGGAGTAGCGAAAGGCAAACTTGTTGACAAATACATAAATTCACGAAGAAAGTTCAGAGAAGCAGGGTTACTCGAAAATCTACGACCAAGTGGTTTCTCATCAACTTCAAAAATATCATCATGTAACTGTTAGATATAACCAGGGCCGTACCTATACAGGGTAGCTATTAAAGATTGGACCAAAGCCGTAGCGCCCAAACGCTTTGAGATATTAATTTGAAATTTGGAACACTTCAATACGACATCACTGCGCATACTTTACAGTAAAGAAAAATTTTCTTTGACTCATACTTTCGGAGTCCGGCCGCCATCTTGAATTTTCTTAAATGGTAATAGGGGTAACTCTATACATCATTAGAAAGCTTGATTATTTTTCTTTCTAATCATGGTAAATTAATATGGGGTTACATAAGAAAATAATGCAAAAAAATTAGAAAGCAATTTGCCGTATGCTCAGATGGCTATTATGGTATGCTTTAAATCTAGGTAGCTCTGCATTAACACAATGTCAAAATTAAACAAAAAACAAAATAAACAAACAATGAATAAACAAAGTACCTACTAAAATTAAACAAACAATTCTAAAAGTTAAAAAACAAATAGCATGTGATTGTTAAAACTATGGTGTCAAAACACTGCTTAAATTCACAAAAAATGTTCAAACTGTTTTCTGTCACCATACCCAATCAGTTTCTGTCAACCAATCCATGTTTAACAAAATTCAGATTCTTAAATTTCTACGAAAAGTATAACAATGTAGTGAATGTACCTACTGTCATCTGCTAAATAATTACCGATTGTTTTTTTGTTGAATTTTGAAGCTCTGTTAAAGCAAAGTCACCTAGAATTAAAGCATACAATAAATAGCCATCTGCATACGGCAAATTGTTTTCTAATTTTTTTGCATTATTTTCTTATGTAACCCCATACTAATTTATCACAATTAGAAAGAGAAAAAATTAAGCTTTCTAATGATGTATTGGGTTAACCCTATTCCCATTTACAAATTTCAAGATGGCGACCGGGCTCCGAAAGTATGAGTCAAAGAAAATTTTTCAGTAGTGTAAAATATGCAAAGTAATGTTGTATTGAAGTGTTCCAAATTTCAAATCAATATCTCAAAGGGTTTGAGCGCTACGACTTTGGTCCAATCTTTAATAGCTACCCTGTATAGGTGCGATCGGTGCCCCCGCACAGGGCGCCAACCAACAGGGGCGCCGACGCCGCCCTCCCGATTATTAAATTTATTTTCAGATTTGGATTCTGACAAAACAAATGTTGTGTGCTTAATCCTGTTAAATTTAGGGAATGTACAGCTGTTATAGTTAAATGCAAGAACAGTTTATAGGTAGGTACTATTTTTCTATTTTATTTTATGTTACAAAATATGCGTACCACATTATTATATTGAAATAGTAAACCCTCGTTTTGCAGCCCTCTAAAGCCAGCATCTGTTTTGGATTGCATTTTTACTTAGGTTTTCTAAGATTCAATCGCAACCTTTTCACTTTTGTGTACATCGACAGTAAGATAAGATTACTCCTTTAGTAGTTTGTGTAAAGTGTAATTATTGTTTGTGTAGTTTTGCTGCTACTGCTGCTTAATAAACAATGTCCAATGTGGCATCAGGTACAGTCACAAACAACTTTCAAATTTTAAACAACTTTACACTGATAATTTTCGGTTTTAACAGATAAAACAATGTTTCCTAAAAAGAAGAAATCCGGCGCTGAAAATCGGAATCTTCAGCAATATTTCTGAATAAGTGGATTGGAGCAGAGAATACTTATAATAATGTAAGTGCATCTTGCGATATAGCAGAAAACGCATCTACGTCAAACCCGATGCAATGTGAAAATATTTTTAAAATTACGGATTCAACTGCAGAATTATCTCCACCGTTACCTATTGCCCAAAAATCTGAATTACAAAAAAATCCAGAATTCATAGATTTTAGTAATCCTGCGGCATGGCCTTCTTTAAGTAATGAAAATGTAAAAATAATATTAATTCAGAAAGGTCCTGTACAAAATACTGAAACTAATTGAGGACAATGCTGCAATAACGAGGCAGTCCACATTGAACCATTTTTTAGTTTAGTATCATTATAGAACCAATATGTTATCGTGAATCGATTGGTGCAAGAGCGCAGCAAGTCCGATGTACATTAAGCTGCCTACTTGAATATTTGGACTTGCCTTGCAAACGCATTTGGCGCAAAAACGGTGCAAGTCCGGACTTGCCTCTTTTTTGCGCCAAATTATGGTACAACTTTAGAAAGTCAAAATCGGTCAAAATAACCACACATTTCTGACAGTTCGTTTTATTGTGTGTGTACGCGGTGTTACAGTCCAATTTTTCATTAATTTGAATTTAACTTGGTTGTTGCTTTGGTTGCCTGACTAGCTCACATTCTTCGAATGAGTTTCGAAAAATTGATAAAAGATATGCGGTTGAAACAAGGTCGATTTTGAAGTAAAGGAGAAAGTTTGACATGGTGATTTTCCTTCCTGTAATTTTTGATTACATCCGTAATTTTTCGGGTTTTCTGGAATCATCCTTAATTGTGTGAGGCATTAAATTAATTATTATTGAGTATTTGAACATTTGGTGCCACACTCTCCGCTAGATGTGGGATATTTTTCAAACTTTCAGTGATTTTGTGCAAACTCGTGCAACTCCTTTGTATCGACGTCGCCTTCTGGGGTTTTTATACCAGCTGAAGAGGCCATCCAACAACCGACTAGTAAGCCACGTTTGAGGATTTTGATATGAAATAGCGTCGACTCAGGTCAGTTCTGTTTTTTTATTTGTTTCTCACCGTTTTCCGACCTGGGGAACATTCGCCGCTCTCCTCCGTGAAGAAGGCTTCACCCGTCGTTTGTGAATTAGTTAACCTCGTGTTATTGGTTGAGGTTTAATCCTCAATATTATACCTACTGTGCTTATATTTAATGGTATAGCATTTTATTCGCCGATAGTTTATTTGTGAGATATTATTAACCCTTTTGTTTATTGATTGGGGTTTAACTATCTGTAAATTGTAATTCTGTGTTTATTGAATTGTCCGGCAATCTATCTT
Source organism: Hemicrepidius hirtus (assembly GCA_963082805.1). NCBI lineage: Eukaryota > Metazoa > Arthropoda > Insecta > Coleoptera > Elateridae > Hemicrepidius > Hemicrepidius hirtus. The sequence goes on along the minus strand of OY720161.1, from coordinate 28,409,235 downwards.
TCAGGTACGATTGCACATTTTGTGAGAGTCTGTATTAGCTACTGTACAGCTTCTGAAGTTTGCTATTGCATTTACTACCGGATTAGCTACCGTATTAAGTATTAACTATTGTTCTTGTATTTTGTTATAATTTAATTTTTTTTTGTATTCGCATTTTACTTACTTTACGAATAGTCGGAACTCCGTTAATAATTTTATTGGTTTATTTCATTTACCCATCGGAGAATGTTGCGAAAACTTGTGTTTTAGTTTTTTTGCTAAACCCGCTTGATTATTTTAAGCTTTTAGGTGCGTTATCGGACTCTTTTGGAAGGCCTCCCAATTCCCTGTAACGACCCTTGCGCGTTAATATAGTTTTTTTTATTAATTTTAGATTTTGCTTTAATTTTGTCTTTACGTCACTTAGGGGTCTTTTCGCAAGGTTGCGTTCCGGGTGATTTATTCAAGGATTTTATTTTGTTGATCCTTTAATATTATTATACAGTGTTCCCTATTATATATATATTTTTTTTGCTGTAATTTTTTTTGTAATTACCACTTCGTGGATCTGGATCATTCATATGTTTATTTTATTTCTATATTAAATAGTCATATCTTCCTTGGATTATTTATTTATTTTGGTGGTGAATTATGTACCTTACCCTATTTAAGGCTTCAAGGTAAGTTGTTACTGAGTGTGTTGGTGTCCAAAGCCTTTGGCGCCCTCTTTTTATTTTCTCTTTTGTTTGATAGCTGGTCTTGTTCGAACCCGCGACCACACTCTGAGTTAGCCGACACCCTTTTCCTTTTGCTACGGTTTTGTGATCAACGATATTAGCCGCCCACCAAAATATTTTATTTAGTGTTTATATATAAATATAGATAAAAAGAACGTAGCAAATTTGGCGCCCAACGTGGGGTCGTTTGCGTAGGTTTTTTTTGTATATTTTTCAACTTTGTGTGTATTGTTTGATTCTCCGTACCCAGTCCAAGATGGACGTATATCGCCTTCTAAGCGATGAATTATCTTACGAACTTCTTATTAGAGGATTACCTGTCGCAGGTAATGTAAGCGATAAACGAGCGGTGTTACGCGAAATTTTTAGGAACGAAAAGAAGGCCAAGTTTCTGAGTATCCACCTCTACATTTCGACCCAGAAAATGAACTAACTCTCATTAATATAAAACTCAATGACTTAACTAGAGACATTGCCGAATTCGATGCGGATAATAAACAAAACGAGTACAGACGTATTCAGACGAGACTTTTACATCTCAGGGGCCGTTTAGATAGGCTTGTGCCTAATAACGAGAAACAAAATGAAGCTAAAAGCCGACTGACTATGAACATACACCAATTAGTGGGTTCGTTGACTCAAGTCTTCAATGGGGAACCTTCGTCAACATTTACCTCGCACCAAACAACAACTCAAAGCATCTCGCTTTTAGATCTTCCGAATCCTTGTACCAACAGTAACCCCTTAGACGAACAAAACCTACTATTGCCGGAACTTTCATCGGATCATATTTTAACATCCACCAATGTTAGGGGCAACCGTAATACTGGAAATGACCGAATACCCAATCACGAACCAATGTACCATACCATGCCATCACACCACCATAATAAATCTGTGACTTTCGACGAACTGTTTCCAAACCGTAGTGCCGAACCAGGGTACTATGCGCCAGTAACCGGGCCGCGACAACAATTGAATTCTAATGAACCCCCAGATGACCGCGATCATAAATTTACGCAACTTGCTGGACGGTCATGTAATCAATATGCCCAACCTTCGTACCATACGACGTCCACGACAAATTTCCAGGACCGTCTGGAAACTTTGGCAAGGAAAGAATCGCACCCACAGACTTCGAGACACTTGTCCTCGTCGACGTATCCTAGGAATTTTCAACCGATCCATAAATGGGATCTAGTATTTGATGGGGAATCTAGTGTTTCACATTTTCTTGAACGGGTTAACGAGCTATGCGAATCCAGGGGTGTAAGCAAGCAATGTTTATTTCGTTCAGCTATCGAACTATTTTCCGGAAACGCTCGTATATGGTTCAGGTCCGTAAAGGATCAGATCGCTTCGTGGCAAGAACTAGATACCCGTCTTCGTGCAGAGTTTCAGCCGTACGACTATGATATCAGTCTTCTTGAGGAAATAAGAAGAAGGACGCAAGGCGCCGAAGAGAAGGTCATTGTCTACATATCTGTCATGGAGAACCTTTTCGGCAGGTTATCCCGAAAACCCATTGAAGAGATGCGGGTACAGCTAATTAAACGGAACCTCCTGCCACATTTTCCCACTCAACTAGCATTGTTTACTATATATTCTATTGCCGAGCTTACTAGGCTCTGTCAAGCCATTGAGCAGGCTCACCTAAGAGCCCAACAATTTATACCCCCACCAAGCAATCTCCAACATGTGTTAGAACCGGATTTAGCATACCGAAAACCCCGCAGTAACCAAAGATCGACACAATTGAACGCTGTCGAGACGAGCGATTTGCTGAACCTTAGAACTACCCCAGATCCCCTGGATAACCCGTTAATACCAGAAGCCGTGACCGCAATCAACACCTCCGGGAGAATCATGACCTGTTGGAACTGTAATCGACAGGGTCATGATTCTAGAAACTGCAGCCACCCCAAGAAAAAGCACTGTTACCGATGCGGCAAAGCGAACTTCACCACCAAAACGTGTCCAACTTGTTCGGGAAACGGAAGTTCGAGTCGCGCCCCGACCGAAGCGTGAACTCGAAAATGGCAGAAACTTCGGTCGATATCATGTTAACAGCTCTTGATCCAGGCATTAAAGTCGGCATTGATTTTGTTTTGGCCAATGTAAGTGGTGACGAACGTCCATATCTGAATGTCGAAATTTTGGGCAAAACTTTTCTTGGATTGCTTGATTCCGGAGCCTCCAGAACAATATTGGGTCGGAAGGGTTACGAACAATTAAAAACTTTTAAATTAGATTTGTTGCCAGCCAATTTGGTATCATGCACTGTAGCTAACGGCGACCAATGTGAAGTAATCGGTTATTACGATATTCCATTCAGAGTTCGAGATAAAGTGAGGATAATATCTACTTTGGTTATGCCATCCTTGCCGCATTTGCTTATTCTAGGTGCCGATTTTTGGCGTAAAATGGGACTAGTACCGGACATACGTCACGGTCAGTGGACTTTCACTAACTCTACCGATTGTCAGATTACTGCAATCACTGATAACGCGCACTTGAACTACAATCAAAGCAAGGAACTAAACCACCTCATAGAAGAAGTATTTTCAGATATGTCTGACAGTTTAGGATGTACTAACCGGATTGAACACGTAATCAAAACGACGGCGGACCCTATAAAACAGCGTTTCTATCCTATTTCGCCAGCACTACAGAAGGTTGTTAATGCAGAGTTAGAGAGCATGCTTCGACAAGGTGTTGTGAGACCTTCTACGAGCCCTTGGCCGTCACCAATCGTAATGGTCAAAAAGAAAGACAATAGTTACCGTTTCTGCGTGGATTACAGAAAAGTCAACAAAGTGACCGAGAGGGACGCGTACCCTCTTCCGTTCGTTACTCACACGTTAGATAAATTACGAGACGCTAAATATTTATCATCCTTGGATATAAAAAGTGCCTATTGGCAAGTCGCAGTAGAAGAGGGATCCAGAGCCATAACGGCGTTCACGGTACCTAACCGAGGCCTTTTCGAATGGTGTAGAATGCCTTTTGGACTGCATAACAGTCCCGCCACATGGCAAAGACTTATCGATAATGTCCTTGGGATGGACTTGGAACCATTTGTATTCGTTTATTTGGACGATATCGTCATCGTCACACAGGATTTCGAAAAACATTTAGAAGTCCTACGGGAAGTGTTTAGACGCTTGAAGGAAGCTGGCTTAACCGTGAAACGCGAGAAATGCAACTTCTGTCGATCAGAACTAAAGTATCTGGGCTATATTATCGATGAAAACGGTTTACACGTCGACCCAGAAAAGGTTTCAGCGATACTCAATTTACCCACTCCGAAGAATGTAAGGGAGGTTAGACGCGTGTTGGGAATGGCAGGTTGGTATCGCCGTTTTATACCTAATTTCTCTACCGTGGTAAACCCGATCACGAAACTGCTGCATAAGAACAAACAATTTACGTGGTCCCAGGAATGTGAAGAGGCGTGGGCTAAGATTAAAGAATACCTGATATCAGCTCCCATTATTTGTTGTCCCAATTTCGATCTTCCATTCTGTGTCCAAACAGACGCCAGCGATTTTAGACTTGGAGCAGTATTAACGCAGGATCATCCCGATGGAGAAAAAGTGGTAAGCTACATCAGTCGTTCCCTGAACAATAATGAGAGAAAATTCAGCACTACTGAGAAAGAATGCTTAGCCGTGGTTTGGGCAGTGGAAAAATTCCGCCCCTATATCGAGGCCACCAAATTCACAGTTGTCACCGACCACTTCGCCCTCCTTTGGCTAAACAATTTAAAGGAACCTGCGGGAAGGCTCGCTAGATGGAGCGTCCGACTTCAGCAATTCGACTTTTCCATTGTTCATCGTCGTGGGAAGGATAATGTAGTACCCGATACTCTATCCCGTTCAGTACCAGTTATAAACCAAGTAACAACTACGGTCCCTCAGTTTACGAATATTCAGGATACGTGGTTTGAGAAAATGTGTACCAAGGTAACGGCCAAACCGTTAGATTTTCCTTTATGGCGTTACGATGGCAACAATTTATATAAAAGGTGTCAAAACGCATACCCCGGACTTGCAGACTCACGGTACGATTGGAAGATTGTTGTACCCAAGTCTCATCGCCGGAAGATTATTGAAGAAAGTCATGACGTACCTACCGCGGGACATGGGGGAGTGTTCAAAACCTTCCATAGGATTACCAATAAATATTTTTGGCCAAAACTCAAAGCAGATGTCACTCGATACATACGAGCGTGTAAGGTATGCTTAGCCCATAAAGTCGAGCAAGCAGCTCCAGCAGGGTTGATGTCAGGACGACCCAACATAACGAAACCTTGGGAGCTTATCTGTGTGGATATCGTTGGTCCCCTACCGAAATCAAATAGTGGTCACATGTATATCCTCAGCGTGTCCGACTATTTCAGCAAATTTTGTATATTCCTGCCGATGCGTACTTCAACGACAAAGGTGATTACTAAATTATTAGAACAAGTATTTTTATTGTTTGGGGTTCCGAAATTACTTTTGACGGATAACGGTAAGCAATTTGTCAGTACGGAATTTAAAGCTTTAACGGCGCGTTATAATATTCAGCTATTACATACCGCTCACTACCACCCTCAGGCTAATGCCTGTGAACGCCAACATAGGTCTCTAAAGATGATGCTTTCGGCATATGTTAAAGATAACCATAGGGCCTGGGAATCATTACTTCAAAAGGTTGCGTGTGCGATCCGTACTGCAAAACATGAGAGCACGGGACTAAGTCCGTACTTCGTTAACTTTGGGCATGAGATGTGCCTAGATGGAAGGGACCATGTGGTCCCCAAAAATATTATTGATGCCGACAGCGTAGGTACAGATGGAAAGTTTGATATCGGAAATCGGTCAGTGATACTGAATAAAGTTTTTCAAGACGTAAGGTCCCGCTTAGATAAAGCGTATGAACGCAGTCGCCGCCATTATAACTTAAGACGTCGCAATGTACAGTATGAGATTGGACAAAACGTGTGGAGACGAAATTTTCCGCTATCGGATGCAGCGCAATATTTTTCGGCCAAACTCGCCCCCAAATTTCTCGGTCCGTTTACGATCCAGAAGAAACTCCTTGGACATACCAGTTAGCTAACAACGAGGGAAAAAATTGTGGAGTATGGAACGTCAAAGACCTTAAGCCTGACCATGTTTTGGGAGATTGATGATTTCTGATTTATCTTTGGAGAGTTCGTGTTTTTTTTTGTTTTAGAATTTAGGAAATTCTCTTTTAGGTAAGGGGGGGATTGTTACAGTCCAATTTTTCATTAATTTGAATTTAACTTGGTTGTTGCTTTGGTTGCCTGACTAGCTCACATTCTTCGAGTGAGTTTCGAAAAATTGATAAAAGATATGCGGTTGAAACAAGGTCGATTTTGAAGTAAAGGAGAAAGTTTGACATGGTGATTTTCCTTCCTGTAATTTTTGATTACATCCGTAATTTTTCGGGTTTTCTGGAATCATCCTTAATTGTGTGAGGCATTAAATTAATTATTATTGAGTATTTGAACATTTGGTGCCACACTCTCCGCTAGATGTGGGATATTTTTCAAACTTTCAGTGATTTTGTGCAAACTCGTGCAATTCCTTTGTATCGACGTCGCCTTCTGGGGTTTTTATACCAGCTGAAGAGGCCATCCAACAACCGACTAGTAAGCCACGTTTGAGGATTTTGATATGAAATAGCGTCGACTCAGGTCAGTTCTGTTTTTTTATTTGTTTCTCACCGTTTTCCGACCTGGGGAACATTCGCCGCTCTCCTCCGTGAAGAAGGCTTCACCCGTCGTTTGTGAATTAGTTAACCTCGTGTTATTGGTTGAGGTTTATTCCTCAATATTATACCTACTGTGCTTATATTTAATGGTATAGCATTTTATTCGCCGATAGTTTATTTGTGAGATATTATTAACCCTTTTGTTTATTGATTGGGGTTTAACTATCTGTAAATTGTAATTCTGTGTTTATTGAATTGTCCGGCAATCTATCTTTCAGGTACGATTGCACATTTTGTGAGAGTCTGTATTAGCTACTGTACAGCTTCTGAAGTTTGCTATTGCATTTACTACCGGATTAGCTACCGTATTAAGTATTAACTATTGTTCTTGTATTTTGTTATAATTTAATTTTTTTTTGTATTCGCATTTTACTTACTTTACGAATAGTCGGAACTCCGTTAATAATTTTATTGGTTTATTTCATTTACCCATCGGAGAATGTTGCGAAAACTTGTGTTTTAGTTTTTTTGCTAAACCCGCTTGATTATTTTAAGCTTTTAGGTGCGTTATCGGACTCTTTTGGAAGGCCTCCCAATTCCCTGTAACGACCCTTGCGCGTTAATATAGTTTTTTTTATTAATTTTAGATTTTGCTTTAATTTTGTCTTTACGTCACTTAGGGGTCTTTTCGCAAGGTTGCGTTCCGGGTGATTTATTCAAGGATTTTATTTTGTTGATCCTTTAATATTATTATACAGTGTTCCCTATTATATATATTTTTTTTTTGCTGTAATTTTTTTTGTAATTACCACTTCGTGGATCTGGATCATTCATATGTTTATTTTATTTCTATATTAAATAGTCATATCTTCCTTGGATTATTCATTTATTTTGGTGGTGAATTATGTACCTTACCCTATTTAAGGCTTCAAGGTAAGTTGTTACTGAGTGTGTTGGTGTCCAAAGCCTTTGGCGCCCTCTTTTTATTTTCTCTTTTGTTTGATAGCTGGTCTTGTTCGAACCCGCGACCACACTCTGAGTTAGCCGACACCCCTTTCCTTTTGCTACGGTTTTGTGATCAGCGATATTAGCCGCCCACCAAAATATTTTATTTAGTGTTTATATATAAATATAGATAAAAAGAACGTAGCAGCGGTGTTTGTATTTACAAGATAGAGTAATGGACGATGAAAATAGCGAATTTGACCCATTCAGTTCAGATCATTCTGAATATGAACAACCAGAAACCAACAATAGTGATGCTAGTAACAACAATGTGCAAAATAGTGAAGTGTGTAAACGCTTTAAAAAAACAACCCAGAGAAGTGGCAAAGAAATACCCGGAAAAGAAAAAGAGCATGTGGTGAGGAATATGTGAATAGCAAAAAGAATGTTACTGCTGCAAGAGTAACTGGCCCAGCTTGGGCTTGCCGAAAACAATGTTTTGAGAAAATAAATGCCGAAATTCGTACAAATTTACTGAAAAAATTTAATGAACTTGGCAATAAAGCCTCGCAACATCAGTATTTGGCTGGACTTATCACGTCGCTAGTACCCAAAAGGAATCGTCCACGCACTGGAGCAAGAACAGTAAAATCTACATCAAATAAGTACAAGGTAAGGCAATCAAAAGTCTGCATTAACAAGACTTATGATATTATTTAATTTTAGATACGGATAGGTATACAAAACTTGGATGTGTGGCAGAAAGATTTCTGCTCGCTTCATGGCATATCAAGGAAGAGAGTTGAACACATTGCAAGTCACATAAAAAATGCTTCAGATATTAGTTCACCCCAAGACAAAAGGGGAAAACATTCTAACAGACCTAATGCTATGCCCTAACTACTAAAAAAATAGAAGATAATATTAAGGCGTTACCAAGACGAACGTCTCATTATAGTAGATCAAAAAACCTAAACAAGTATTATTTATCTCCCGAACTCAACATACGAAGACTGTATGAATTTCACCTAGCAAAGCACGAACCAGAGATGATGATTCTCTTAAATGACAATAAAGGAAAAACACCAGCGTTGCAACCTCACGTAACATATGATTTCTATTTTCGATATTTTAAAGCACATTTTGGGAACTACCGTTTTGGACATCCAAATTCTAATACGTGTCAACTGTGTGATAACCTAGATAATAAGAACAAATCTACAACTTTGGCAGAAGAAATAAAGAAAATCGAAGTCGCACAAAAATTGCATCAATGCAAAGCACAAACCTTTTTTGATGATATGAAAAAGAAAAGCAAATTATCTCAAGAAGATTCAAAAATCGATGTATTATGTTTTGACTACCAACAAAACGCACCTCTTCCAAAGGTGCCATCAGGAGACGCGTTCTATTTGCGACAACTTTGGATGTTCAATTTTTATATCCACTCAGCCAAAACTGGGTTATCCCATTTTTACGTCTATGATGAAACTGCTGGAAAGAAAACTCCAAACGAATCCATCAGTTTTCTAATGTATTATTTAGATAATATTTTAGATAAAACTGTTGACACTCTGTATTTATATTCCGATAACTGCGCTGCCCAAAATAAAAATCATACAATGGTGCAGTTTTTATTCACTTTGGCAAAAAATGGACGTTTTAAAACTATAGTGCACAGATTCCCGGAACCGGCACAGTCTTCTTCCATGCGACAGATCATTTGGGGTTGTAGAAAAAAACATGAGAAAAGTACAAAGAATCTTTACTCCAGAAGAGTACATTGCTCATTTACAAAATTCAGAGTTATAGTTGTATCCCAGAATATGATCCTAAATTTTGTTGACGTATTGTCGACATTCTAAAAAAAAGTAGTAACAAACAAAAACAAGCAGAAGTTTGCAATTTCGCAACAGCGGATTTTTATGTATCAGAACAGTTCACCCAATGAGATTGAATGCAGTGTTACGACGGGATTGGTAATATATTTTAAATATAACATTCAAAAGAGAGGTATTGTTTTACCTATTAATTTGCCCAAAGAAGAGAATATGGTCTACAAAAGCGCTATTCCGTTGAAAAAGGCGAAGTACGACACTTGCAAGGAAGTATGTACCTGCAAATGACTTACCCTACTACATGAACCTCAAAAGCGAGGGTAATACCGATGAAGAGACTGATGTTACCGATGACGATGATGAGATTGATGAATAATATGAACATTTCCTTCAATAATTTTAAGTTCCAGCTTTTAATTTTTAAATACATGTTTTGTTTACTTTTTGTGTTACATAAATGACAATGTCAAATAAACTGCATTATATACCTACAACAGTTTTGTTTTTTAAATTTGTAGTTATCTCATTAACCGTTTTGCTAAACTTGGGGCAAGAACGATGCAAGTCCAAATGTATTTATTTTTTTAGCGTTTGTAAAACAAAAGAATTTTAACATAACACTTGTCATAGCCTCTATAACCACCATTATGATTAAATGCCACTTAGATATATTATTTTTTATCCGAAATGTAGAGGTTAGAATGTTTTTATTAAATAACTCAAAATGTACCAATGTGGACTTACCTCGTTGTTGCAGCATAGTCCTCAATTTAGCTTTACATTCTTCTGAAGATGCACGACATTTTAATACGGAATGGTACGGTAAAACTTTAGTTAATGGAGAACGAACTAAACGAGATTGGTTGTTATACAGCGCTACAAAAAATTCTCTATTTTGTTTCCCTTGCTTGTTGTTTGATAACTCCCAATACAAAAAGAAAAGTACATTTGTGGACATCAACAAAGGCTTCAACGATTGGAGACATCTCAGTCCTGAAATTCCAAACCACGAAATAAGCATGGAACATAAAAAATGCAGCATTAAATGGAGAGAATTCGAACTACGATTAAAAAATAACAAAACAATAGATGCAAGTATTCAATCACTCTACGACAAAGAAAAAAATAAATGGAGAAGTATACTTCGAGTTATTGTTGACGTAATTTTATATTGCTCTGAAAATAATTTAGCTTTGAGAGGAACATTAGATAATATTAACGATACAAATTCCGGGATACTTTTAAGTACAATTCGTTTAATTGGAAAACATAACTCTGGAATCGCAAACCATATTCAGAATGTTGTAGACAATACTACTACGGTGTCCTACTTTTCCCCAGAATTCAAAACGAGATTATTAACCTTCTTAGTAACAAGGTACGGACAGCAATTATAGATACGATTAAAAATGCTAAATATTTCTCAATACTATTCGATTGCACTCCTGACACTTGACTTCCCACAAGGAACAAATTACCCAAATAATTCGATATATAAAAATTGATGGCACCAATTGCTCAATAGAAGAAAGTTTTTGTAAATTTATAATCACCGAAACGAAAACAGGAGAAGGATTAGCAGATGAAATTTTGAAGGCCCTGGAATCTGATGGTTTGGATACACAAAATTGCAGAGGACAGGGCTACGATAATGGTGCAAACAGGGCTGGGCTGGTTTATATAAAGGTGTTCAAGCCAGAATAACGCATAAAAATCCACTAGCGGCCTTTGTTCCTTGTTCTGCACATACATTAAATGGGGACGGAAACGAAATTAGGTGCACGTGATATCCTGAGGATGTTGGACTTTGAATTTTTGTGTAATTTGTATTTATGGGAAAGTGTTCTCGGCAATATAGACATAGTTACTAAAAAACTGCAGTCCGTAGATATGACAGTAGATCTTCCTATAAAAATGTTGGAAGGATTGTTAGACTTTCTTCAAAATGCAAGACGTGATGAAGAAATAACTAGAATCATAAAAGATGCGAAAAGTGTTTGTAGTGCGTATAGCATAGAAACCGAATACAGAGATGTTAGAACAAGGAAAAGGAAGAAGATGGCAGGTCAAGAAACCGACGATGTTGTCTTAACACGAGAAAAAAATTGGTTAAGTGTTATTGATATAGTGGCAAGTCAACTACACTGGATATTTGAAAAACTAAAAGTCATAAACTGCGATTTCGCTTTTTTTGAGTGGCTTTTCCTTAACGCAGTTGTCAGTTGAAGAGTTGAGGAAGTGCGCTGCTGATTTAGCGTTAAAATACGAAAATGACTTAAATGCCGTGGAATTAGTTTCGGAAATTGAGTCCTTCAAATTTCAAGGGCTAAAAATAATGCCGGATATAAAACGCGCATCTTCTTTTGATATTTTACAAAAAATCTATTTTTTTAATTTAAACTATATGTATATACCCAAACATATGTATAGCTTTAAGAATATTTAGCACATTGCCTGCAACTACTGCCACAGCGGAGCGGAGTTTCAGCAAATTAAAGATAATTAAGAATTATTTAAGGTCATCCATGGGACAAGAGAGGCTGTCTGGTATGGCGATTTTATCTATAGAAAAGGACTTCGTGAGAAAACTAGATGTCGAAGAATTAATTGATTCTTTTGCAGCTATCAAAGCACGGCGAGTTGTTTTATAACTTTCTAATTATTGTTTAAATATAGTAAGTAGTTTAAATATTTAATTCTCTTTTATATTTATAAACAAGTTCTTTGAAATATATTATAATATTGGGGTAGGTATTTTTTCTTGTAACTTTGTTCTGCAGCTACGACACAAATTTCGAGGGGCGCTAAAATTGCTTTTCGCACATAGTAAAAATATCATTAGGTACGGCTCTGGATATAACAGAGTTTTCAATTAAGTGTGTGAAGTAAGCTTCTACTTTTATTGTATTAATTAATTGTATTTTTATATGGAAACGAGTCTACAGCAGCAAGCAAGTTGTGGCTCCAATTTCGAAACAAACACTGGGACAAAATTACGGACCACTGGACTACTTCTTTTACATTGCGGAGAAGCAGTAAAGCGTCGAGCCTTTTTGCTTTTTGTGAAGAAGGGCTCTTAATAAAAAAATCTAAAGGGCCATGTTTTGGTGAGTATATTTAACTTTTGGTCACAAACCTCCTTTTAATGATAAAGTTTAAGTTTTAGGTTGATATAGATTTTGATAAGATGTTCCCAGGCAAAGGGTTACTGACACATCAAAGTTCGAATACGTTTTTCTCTAGGATTTTTGGAACTCGACAGGAATAATAAATTATTAAGCTACAATTCAGAAACTGTTGCTGAACTCATTTCTTGGCTAAAAGAAGAATTAACTGAAGGCAAGTAGTCGTGCATTACGTAGTATTATGTTCATAACAAAACTGATATAAATGATGCTCTCTTTAATTACTTAATAGCTGACATTTTAAACTGACTGTATTTTTTATATTTTAGATTCCAAAGTAGCCATACAGCTGCAATTACTTCCATATTCCACCTAGAGGTAGAGTTCGTCATGGTAAATAGCACTGGAAGCCGTCAATATTGGAGTGTCAGCAAGGCATTTTACTACATGTCACTGCAAGTAGGTACCTAATATTTAAATCTTCGTATATTACTGCTAGGTACTAATTATACGTTCTAAATCTAAATTTCATTTCGTCTAATTTACAAAATTTATTTTCCACGATTGATTTGTTAGGATGTTTGCGATGTTAATATATTTGCTTTATCTTTAAGATACCTGAAGGTATCGAAACTCAGATGTTTAAAAAGAAAAATATTAAAGCGGCCGCAAATCAAATTGTACAGCCATAGTTAATTATTGAAGGGCCAACAATTAGCAGCATCACCAAGATTTATGTAGTTATAGATGACATTACGTATTCTTTCGATGGTGTACTATGTAGATTGGAAGTGTGTTTTAAGATATTTCACGTGACAAATGCTTCGTATCCGCCTGAAGCTGAATATATTTGGTTTTTTATACAATGGCTTATTCAAGGTAAAAATCTCATGGGACAAACACGCACCCTATGTAATGGGCATTGTTGCTAATTTTAATTAATTCCTGTAAACATGAACTACCTCTTTTGCAATGAATCTTATAATATCCCTAAGAGATTTATTGTATTGTATGTATTACACATCAAGTATAAGCACCCACAAGCAGATCACAAATATCCGGTCCACAAATATAGTGGAAACTTTTAACACCCCTTCAGTTCATCAAAGTATTGCTACAAGTGATTCTCATGCAGAAAATCAGTTTTACAACATACTCCATTATTTAGTCACTCTTTAAAGTCTGCATTTATACAGTTTGTGTCAAAATTGTATGACAATTCTTTGATACCTAGAAATGTAGTTCAACAAATTGTGACACATGTATATGATTTATTTGACAGTGGAACAACTTACAACAAATTCACACCTTATTGTCTTCTGATTCAAACTTTCTGGAACATGTATTAACTGAATTGAAAAACCTTTCGCTGGTCTTAATACTGAATATATCTTCGAATAAAATATTTTGAAAACTATAACTCTTTTTAAAAATGCGGAAATTTTAGTAAAGGTACAACACTGAACAATTGTATGGAAAATGGAAGGATAGAATTTAAAAAAATGCGAAGGGTGTTTTGTACCAATGAGAAACGTGTATATAACGGCATACAGAGAACGGTTTCTGTCGTCTTGTGAAGATATTCATAATATAATTCAGGGACATCTGTGGAAAGATACTGTTAAAAAGTTTAAAAATAAATTAGTAATACCTTTAATACTTTATTTTGATGACTTTGAAACTAGCAATCCGTTAGGGTCACATGCAGGCATATAATAGTTTAATTTATTGACGTTTCCAAGCGTTAATTTGTTAAAATCCATAATTATAGAAATAATAAATATTAAATAAAAATATCGATTTTAACTGGAAATAATAAGATTTATTTGCTTTATACGTATTTCGGCATCAATGTGCCATTGTCAAAAGCATATAAGATATTTCATAATAAATGAATAATGATTAATATAGCAACTACTTGATTCCATTTAAGACATCTTCTATTCCAAAATTGCCAGTAAAGGAAAATCTAAGAGCTCAAATTGCTCATTTATTAAAGGTATATTGCTTTCTGTGTGTTTATAAATTTCGAAAGCTTCCAAAATATTTAATTTTTGTTTGTTATCGCAAAATAGTATAAATTTAATTATATTATTAGATGTTATAGTGTGATTTTGTTCTAATAAATGTTTAGCGTAATTTGATTTATGTGTATGTTTATATTGTCACGTTATAATTTAGTGACTGGTCTGGATTCAAACACATCAACCTTTCAATAATTATATTTAAGCCGAATTTACATTATTGACTTAATATTTAATATTACACCTCACAGGTGGGCTTACGTGTATAAAGTAGCTATTAGTAGGCAGAGCTTGGCCAAGGGTGTAGCCATGTTGATGCAGCTATTTGTAGTCTTCTTGTCTTGGTATGGATTGAGACTACCAAGCCTAACGAGCCACAGCTAAGAACTGTTGTCTTGGTATGGACGAACTTGATCTTGGTACAGTTGTAGGACTGACTATATAATCAAAGTCTTAAAGACGTATCGACCAGCGTACTAGTCGACCGCTTATGCCTTTAGCACTGCGTAACCAACATAGGCAGTTATGGTCTGTAACTATCGTAATATGTTTGCCATAGACATATGGTCTGAGATATGTTAAAACTCCAAATAGCTGTTAAGGCTTCTGATTCGGAAATCGAATAGTTTTTTTCACCTTTGGTTAGGCCTCTGGAGATGAATGCTATTGGAAAAAACTCATCGTTAAATCTCTGAAGTAAAATCGCACAGAGTTCTTCAATACTTGCGTCTATTCTTAATTCTGTTTCTGCGTGAGGATCATAATGGCGTAAAGTAGATGCAGTTGTTAATTTTTCTTTAAGTGTATCAAATGCTTCTTGTTGCATTGCTGCTCAAGTGAATTTAACATATGGTTTAGCAATTTCGTACAGTGGTTTGGCTATCCTGGCAAAATTTTCAATGTGCTTCCTGTAGTAGTTGCAACTACCGAGAAATGACTGTACCTTCTTAGCTGTCGTTGGAGTGGGAAATTGTGTTATGGCTTGTATTTTTGTATTATCTGGCAAGATGGCTTCAGATGACCTAGAATAGTTATTTCTATCCTACAACTGTACCACGTTCATCCATACCAAGACAACAGCTCTTAGCTGTGGGTTGTTAGGCTTGGTAGTCTCAATTCATACCAAGGCAAGAAGACTACAAATAGCTGCATCAACATGGCTACATCCTTGGCCAAGCTCTACCTACTAATAGCTACACTATACACGTAAGCCCACCTGTGTGGTGTAATATTAAGTCAATAATGTAAATTCTGCTTAAATATAATTATTAATAGGTTGATGTGTTTGAATCCAGACCAGTCACTAAATTATAACGTGACAAATTTAGGAAGACAATAATTAGTAAATTAATAGTCAAGAGTCAGCAGTCAATCCTACAACTGGGTATTTTTGGTTTTGGTAAGGGCGTTATTGTTCGCAATTTAATTATTTTTTTTATCAAAATCGTAAGTGTTGAAAGTTTGTTGTATTGTAACGCTGGCCCAACCAAAATATATTGAAGTAAAATACACGAGAAAAGTTGTTTTGTAACATTGGCTCATCCAAAATAAAATGAAGTAAAATACACGAGAATTGGTTTTTAGATGTAAATTTTTACTGAATGGGCATTTCCGCTTTTGGTAAGTGCGTAATTGTTGGCAATTTTATTATTTTTTATCAAACCGTAAGTGTTGAAAGATTGTTGTTTTGTAACGCTGGCCCAACCAAAATATACTGAAGTAAAATACACGAGAAAAGTTGTTGTTTTGTAACGTTAGCCCATCCAAAAATATGAAGTAAAATATATGAGAATTTGTTTTTAGACGTAAATTTTTATTGAAAGGGCATTTTTGCTTTTGGTTAGTGCGTAATTGTTAACAATTTAATTTAATTATTTTTTTATCAAAATCGTAGGGTGTTGAGAGTTTGTTGTTTTGTAACGCTGGCCCAACCAAAATATATTGAAGTAAAATACACGAAAAAAGTTGTTGTTTTGTAACGTTTTTAGATGTAAATTTTTACTGAAAGGGCATTTTTGCTTTTGGTAAGTGCGTATTTATTGGCAATTTTATTACTGTTTATCAAAATCGTAAGTGTTGAAAGTTTGTTGTTTTGTAACGCTGGCCCAATCAAAATATATTGAAGTACAATACACGAGAAAAGTTGTTTTGTAACGTTGGCCCATCCAAAATAAAATGAAGTAAAATATACGAGAATTTGTTTTTAGATGTACATTTTTACTTTCCCATACCATCACTGGTATATGGGAAGTATTGATATCATGAAAATTTTCGAAGTCGAGATTTTCGCGGAAATACGTGTTTTGGACCTCCAGGGCCCCAAAAAAGTGGTCTAGAAAAAATGTCTGTCTGTGGGTGGGTGGGTGCGTGGGTGGGTGGGTATGTATGTATGTATGTAACGCCTCTAACGCAAAAACTAGTGAACAGATTTTGATGAAATTTTAAATGAAGGGGTATATCGAAAATTCATCGACAAAATAAGCTTTTCAAAAAAATCCGAAATCGGAAGCGGAAGTTAGACATGTTTTTTTGGTATCATTTTTTTTAGAAGCGGAATTTTGAATTGAGTAGGGGATATGAAAGAAGGGCATAATCCAAGGGAAACAGTTTTTTACCGGACTCTCTAACTTCAAAATGGCGGTCGCTATGCATTTTTCAAAATTTCGACTTTAACGCCCCGTAACTCAAAAACCAGTTATCTGATCAGGTTCCGCAACAACTTGTTTGAAAGCCCTTTGGCTGTACTACACCAAGAAAAAAAATTATTTACTAAATCCAAAAACGGTCGCAACGGCGCTCTTCCAAAAATTTTGAAATTTTTGAAAAATTATTACAAAAAAACTGGTCTAAGGAATTTGTTTAAATTTTCTATACTTATGCAGCTTGGTATTAGCTACATTTTTGTTTTTTGATGAACGCCAGAATTCCACTGTGGCGCCCTCTACGAGATTTTGAAAATCGGAAATTGATGCTCCTATAGCGCCTTTATTAGTCAAAATATGAAAAAAGTTTAAATATAAAAGATATTTAGTATATAATTCTGCATTCTTCTAAATGTATATCACGTATACAGGGCGTTTGCTTTCCACAGTACGATAAGCAACTTTGTTATTTTAAATGAAACACCCTATATATTATTATATAATTGAATGCAAAATTGAATTGTCTATCACATAGTATAAGATGTGTATATGGCTAAAATGTACGGTTAATGAGAAATTCGTGAATTTTGAATATTTAGGTTGGACTCTTAGCGGAAACTGATCGTCGGTCGCGTCGGTCGGTAGCGATCGTCCGGCTTCGCCAGTTGTAATTTCTAAGGGGACCTACTACAGAGTACAGATAGATGCGTATCTTGGTGTCTTTCTTTTGTTCATATCGAACCCGTAAAGTCTCATTTTTCTCGCGAGGCATTTAAATGATTTTCAGTACTGCCTCGCGAACTACTGTTGAATAGCAAAAACAAAATGTTTATTTTTAGTATGGGAAAGTTCAGGGGAGGTCTGCACCTCCTCTTTTTACTGAAAGAATCGTAGGCGTTGAGAGTTTGTTGTTTTGTAACGCTGGCCCAACCAAAATATATTGAAGTAAAATACACGAGAAAAGTTGTTTTGTAACGTTGGCCAATCCAAAATAAAATGAAGTAAAATATACGAGAATTTGTTTTTAGATTTAAATTTTATTGAAAGGGCATTTTTGCTTTTGGTAAGTGCGTAATTGTTAACAATTTAAATTTAATTATTTTTTATCAAAATCGTAGGTGTTCAGAGTTTGTTGTTTTGTAACGCCGGCCCAACCAAAATATATTGAAGAAAAATACACGAGAAAAGTTGTTGTTTTGTAAAGCCCGTAGTAGACGATCATAAATTACATGTATTTCTACATGTATTTTTACATTCAATATTTCGGCAATAAAACCGGTTTTAAATGACAAGGTCGTAGACGTGTATTTCTAGTAACTTCTAGAGATTTTGCAAGTCGCGGTTGGTAACACGAAATATTAGGGTGCATCCTGAATCGACCTGCACGTACTTTGTACTATTTATGCTAACCTCATTTCGCTTTCGCCGTTCGTCTCGTTCTTTTGTCTCCGTTGTGTTCTCGTGTTTTGTTTTGCTATTTTATTCCCGTTTTTCGTTTTGCCGCTTTTAAAAAAAGTCTTTTTCAAGACTAACCGAGTGGTTTTGAAGACCTTCAGTTGTAAGTATTACTTGATACCTACAATTTTTATCACCATCAAATAAGCACGTGTGCATTATTTTCACCTGCCCCTTTGTTTCAGGTTCGCCGTTTCCCATTGTTTGTTTTATTGTTCCTCATACTCGTTTTTGTTTTTACCAGTGTTTGAAGATCCTCAGTTGTAAGTATTACTTGATACTTAAATTTTTTATCACCATCAAATAAGCACGTGTGCATTGTTTTCACCTGCCCCTTTGTTTTAGGTTCGCCGTTTCCCATTGTTTGTTTTATTGTTGCTCATACTCGTTTTTGTTTTGACCAGTTTTTGAAGATCCTCAGTTGTAAGTATTACTTGATACTTAAAATTTCTTTCACCATCATATAAGCACGTATGCATTATTTTCACCTGTCCCTTTGTTTTAGGCCGTTGATATTCCATTTAGAATACCATGTGGAATCAGGACAATACAATATATTTAATTAATTTGTACGAACAAGAGGAATGTCTGTATTTGGTCGACCATGCTCATTACAAAAATAAATTAAAACGAAGAAATGCCCTCAATTCTATAGCAGAAGCTTTAACCCAAAAATTCGGGGCAGTATTTGATGACAGTGTCGTTCTAAAAAAAATAAATGGACTCCGTACTACTTTTATGCAGGAGGTAAACAAAATAAAGAAATCCAGGATTACAGGATCCAGTTTTGACGAAGTTTATAGACCGAGTTGGTGGTGCTATGAGCTACTGCTATTTTTAAATAGTGGCAAATCACAACAACAAGGGGAGTCTAATTTGCCTTTGGTTGCTACAAATATTATTAATGAGGTGAGATTTTATTACAAAATATGATTATAAATATAGAATTTATTTTTAATTTACAGACATCCCAAGCTACTGTATCTACAACAGAAGTAGATGAGGATGAAGACGTATTTTACTGCAGTATGGAGGAGTTTAGTGAAAGACACTGTAATGCAAATGTTCAATCTCCCTCCACCAGTAGTGCGTCTACTCCCACATTGAACCAAACCCCAGCACCCGTCAAAAGGAGGAGAACCACTGACAACAGCACCATTGAAGCTCTTAAAGAGTCCACGGCCGCATTAAAGAGCATTGCCAATACAGGCCAAGGGGATCACATTTCAGCATTTTGCCAGTCGCTGCAAAAAGAAATGCAGCTAATTACTGATCCTACCAAATTAAGGAATCTTAAAAGAACAATTTTAAATGTAGTATATGATTATCAAGAATCTTAATTTTATATTTATAATCTTACTTTTATATTTATAAAATAAACATAATTATAGTGTATATATCACTTTTGCAGGAATTTTATTTAAAACCTAATGAAATAATATAGTAATAAAAGATAGGGTCTATTCTGTATTCACCTGTTAAAATTTAACGTGCCTTTAAATTGTATATAGCGGTACAACGTCGGTAAGTGCTCTCTAACAGATTGAAAGTAAGCACTTACCGACCGTGTGCCTTATAATATTTTTTGCCCGATCGAATTTACAGAATTATTTGGGAATAAGTAGTTTTTAAAATGTAATTATGAAATTTTGACTTGTCACTTTAATTGCACGATCCTTGATTTCAAACGTGCTAGGTATCTAAAATAAAATCAGAACGCTACCTCTAGAAGTGTCAAATTTGCATGTTTTGTTTTACTTACCGCCCTAATTAGGTTATAAACTCGAACAGCACTGGTGTTTCCATACCAACCAATCGAAATTTTGTAAACCCAACTTACAATGTCTATCAACAAAGCTGGTAAATACACATAACAACACGATCGGGCGAAAATGGTATTTTTTTTAATGCCCAATTTTATGATAAAAATTAATTTTTTAATTGTTGCTTAGAGACGTCCTTGTAAGGGGATGCGGTTAATTGCTACCTAATTTTTTTATGCGAGTTTTTTGAAATTGTGATTTAAAATTAAAAATTACCACAGCTTTCTACACAAAAAATGGAATCATTTAAGATAAAAAAACATTTAAAGACGGTAAAATGCACTTTTTAATAACAAAAAATTATAAAAAATTAAAGTCTAAAATCAATCTGTAATTAAATCATCTGATGTTGCCAGTTGACAGCTCCGCAGCCATTGAAATATTCTTTGAATTCTTCCCGAATTTGGGTAGCCCTGTTGGATGTATGATTGATGTGCTGTTGTCCAAGTCTTCTAACGTTTGTTTGTGGTACTGGTTGCTGCATGCTAGATTTGTATGTGTCTGATTCTTCCAAAAGAAAATTGTGCAATGCACAACATGCCAATGTTATATTACAAACTTTATCAGGACTTAAATTTATAGTCCGCAATAAAATTCGGAATCGATTGGCTAGCATACCAAATGCATTCTCCACTACCCTTCGTCCTCGACTTAAACGATAATTAAAAATGGATTGCGTTTCTGTCTGCCCTCGAAATGGATATGGTTTCATAACATAGGGTTTCAAAGGAAACGCTGCATCTCCAATAATTACATATGGCACTGGATTCTGTCGACCAGGTAATGGTTTATCATCAGGTATATTGATGGTGTTTCTTTCCAAAGCACAAAACAACTTACTTTGTGTAAAAACACCGCCATCAGACACCCTTCCATTGACTCCCACATCAATATATGTAAATTTATATCTTGCATCGACTAATGCTAACAGCACAATGCTATTATAACCTTTATAATTATAGTATAAGGAACCGGCACTTGCTGGTGCAGAAAATCTATTGCACCTAGCGTATTAGGCATTTGCCACAGATTGTAAAAATCTGCTGCAATAGTTTCCCATTCAGCATTCGTTGTTGGGACCTTAAACATTAGAAATCCATAAAGAACAAAATTATGTTAGTAATTATAATACTTCATATAATCATCCTTCAAAGCTGAATAAATCTCTCTGCAAACTGTTGGCACAAACTGGGCTATGGTAGATTCGTGTACTCTTGTGGAATACATCAAATTCCTGAAAGTTTCGCCAGTTGCCAAAAAGCGGAGAGTAATCATTAATTTATCAGAAGCCGTTATGCATTCTCTCATCGTAGTATCTTGTTTCGAAATAGCCCTGTCCAATTTTTCCAACAATTTTTTAAATGTATTGCTACCCATTCGTAAATAATTTTTAAATGCTTGTGGATCTTCCGTTAATAATTCATTATTGACAAGGTTTATTATTCCTCTTTCTTGTCGTCTTGAAATCCACGGTCGTACCCAGTACCTCCTGTTTCGTTTCCTCTTCTTTTCAGAAGATAACATTATGGTGATAGCTTGCACAACTACAGTACCTGCTGCAGCAATCACTTCCAAATTATTCGTCTCTAATACACAAAGCACGTACCTAAAACAAAGGGACAGGTGAAAATAATGCATAGGTGCTTATATGATGATAAAATTTTTAAATATCAAGTAATACTTACAACTGAGGATCTTCAAACACTGGTAAAAACAAAAACGAGTATGAGCAACAATAAAACAAACAATGGGAAACGGCGAACCTGAAACAAAGGGGCAGGTGAAAATAATGCACACGTGCTTATTTTAGGGTGATAAAAATTGTAGGTATCAAGTAATACTTAGGGTGAAAGCACCAGTAAATGACCAGATCTAGTAAATGACCAATTTTTTAAATTTTACTCATTATTAAGCTTCAAGCATCATAACCAAGTATGAAACTTGGATTTTATGTAATTTTGGACCTTATGGTGGTTTATGAGATTCCATTGGGCGACTGCAGCCAATAGAAATAATTCCAATATGGTTACGAAAAGGTGTAGTTCGATCATATGATAAATTCCCACTCCAAATAATAAGGCAAGTGTTTCAGTATGCTCTTAGGTTTATTTTCTTTATATAGTTATGTTATTTTAAGGTAGTGTTAATTTATCGAATCCTGGTATAAAATTACACGAAAAACGAGTTTTTTAGGCTGAATTTTGTAATTTTCTAATGTAAGGTTAGATAATTTAGGTGGTCACATATTGGATAGCCATTTATTAATATCTCCAGTGAATGACTACTTGGGTCATTCACTGGATTTTATTAGGTAAAGCATTTTGTGCTAAATTTCGTTGTAAGATGTAGTGTAGTGGTCATTCACTAGAGAGATGGATCGTTAAAATTATTTTACTATGCAGTAACCAAAGAATGACCAGTTTTCTACAATACCGTACTAGGTGGTCATTTGCTGGTTCAAAATTTTCTGATAATGACCATGGTATCATTGAAATAATAAATCGCTTAGTTTACTTGGATATTTCTTTGAATACTTGCTGGTTATTCTCTTGGTAACAATGATTACAAGAAGGATTGTTTTTGTTCAGATGGGCGAAACCACTAAGAACTATCAGCGTTTTAAATATTCCCTGGAAGCTTTGAAATCTGCTGTGGAAGCTGTGCAGGAAGGAAGGTTATCAACAAATAAAGCTTGCAAAGAATTTATATTCCAAAAGGAACATTAATCAATCGTCTCCATGGTAAAGGATCAATTGACGAACGGCGAATGGGCCCAAAACCAGTTCTTTCATCGCAGGAAGAAAATCGATTAAAAAAATGGATTTTAGATAAAGCAAAATTTGGTTTTCCTATGCACGAACAAGAAGTTAAAGATGGTGTACAGAAGGTTATGATTGAAACTGGAAGAGTAAATCCTTTTAAGAATAATAAGCCAGGCAAAAAATGGGTTAATCTTTTTCTAAATAGAAAGAAAACAATATCTAAGAGAAATACGGAAATCATTTCCAAGGCTAGAGCCAGTGTTACTGAAGAAGATATCAGGAATTGGTTTTCACAAGTAGAGGAGTATTTAATTGAAGAAAAGTGTGAAGACATTTTATCAGATGGTGACCGTATTTTCAATGCAGATGAAACGGGCGTACAGCTATGTCCTAAGACAGGAAAAGTGCTGGGTCCCAAACAATATAAAAACTTTTATGACATAGCTATCGGTAAAGAAAAAGAGTTTTAGCAAATTACTCAGCAAGTGGAAAGCCAGTTCCCCAATGATAGTGTTACCCTACCAGAGAATTCCCAAAGATGTAACAAATTCTATCCCAGATGACTATTTTGTTGGTAGAAGCGAGTCAGGCTGGATGGTTGGCCCCACCTTCTTTGAATACGTAGCTAATTGCTTTTATCCCTGGTTGGTTCAGAATAATGTGAAATATCCTGTGCTCTTTTTACTGGATGGACATAAGAGTCATATCAATCCTGAACTTGTGGATTTTTGTAATGAAAAGAGAATTCTGATTTATTGTTTATTACCCAACGCAACTCATATCTTGCAGCCTTGCGATGTTGGTATGTTCAGACCTTTAAAAGTTAAGTGGCGCTTAGAAGTTCAAGCTTATAAACAAAGAACTCACAAATCTCTTACTAAAAACACTTTTGCTCCTATTTTTAAAAAAGCTTTTGATGCTGCTTCAAAAGAAGATACTATAAAAAACGCTTTTAAGGCGTGCGGAATTTTCCCTTTTAATGTAAACAATGTCGATTTCACGAAATGCATCAGTACTAGACACCAACAGCAAAAATCTGAAGTACAGGATGTACAGTTAGAGGAGGCCAAGTTATTTTTGGAAATTTTAGAAAGGGAAATGTCTCCTGATACCTTAAGAGCATATCAAGATAATTATGAAAATAATGTGAACGGGATTAACAGTGAATTGTTTGAAATATGGCACAAATTTAAAAGTACGACAGCTACCCCTGAACCTACCATTGCTTTACCTACAGAGAATGTTGCTATCGAATTCGTTGACAATATAAGTCAAGAACAAATAGAATCGACAAATACCACTGAAACTACGATTGCTTTACCTACAGATAATGTTCCTATCGAATTCGTTGACAATATAAGTCAAGAACAAATAGATTCGACAGATACCACTGAAGCTACTATTGCTTTACCTACAGATAACGTTGTTATCGAATTCGTTGACAATATAAGTAACGAAGAAACAGAATTTTTACTGGAACATGTTCCCATGGAAATATCTGTGGAGCCGGAAGCGGCACAATGGAAAACAAATGAAGACATTGAAGATAAAGTTAAAGAAGCAGAGGGACAAATTAATATCATTACTAATACTGAAAACGATGGCAAACATAAAAAAGGAAAAGCACAAAAAAGCATAATAGATGACATATGGAAGAAACATCTACACTTTCCAAAATTTGAATCAACTAAAAACCGAAAAGTTAATACAAGAGCACCTTTAGCAATCGTGTCAAAACAATGGAAAGCGTTTCACGATTTAAAAAATAAAGAGAAGCAAATTAAAGAACAGCAACAGCGAAGAAAAGCTGAAAGAGAACTAAAAAAACAGAAAAAACTGATCACCACTAAGAAAAATATCTGCAAAAAAACGCCACTGAAAAGGAAACGTGAATCGAGCTCATCTGAAAATTCGGAAAGTTATAATACATCTAGTTCAGATGAAGATCAGGAAAAAGAAAATGTTCGTTTAGGCAATTCACACAGTACAAACAACATAGTAGTTGCTATTGCAGATTTTGTTATTGTACAGTACGACAAAAACTATTTTCCGGGAATCGTTGTGAAAGTTAGTGAAACGGAAGCAGAAGTTAGAGTTATGACCAAAAACGGCAAGGAACATTGGAAATGGCCTGAAAAAATTGACCAAATATGGTATAGAAATCAAGACGTAGTAGAAAATGATGCACCGGTGGTAGTGTCTCACAAAGGCAAGGGGAAGTCTTATATTGTGTCTGAAATGGTAAAATACGAGAATTTGCATTAAGTTTTATGTAGTATTGTTTTAATAAAATTGGTTGAAGCTTCTGCCTATCTTTGTTTGCATCAAATTCGTTATGGTCATTTATTGGTCAGTAATTGAGATTTAATAGTCATTTACAGGAAAATGACACTTTAAAAGTTTAATAAATATTTAGCTGGTTACTGTCTAAAATTTCATTTAAAACACAGTAGTTATTAAAAAGTACAAAAAATGGTCTTTACAGGGGGGTATATGTATTAACAAAAAGGTTATTAAATGCAGTTACAAGGTTTCATTAAAATTAAATAGTGCCTTAAGTGGTCATTTACTGGTGCTTTCACCCTACAACTGAAGGTTTTCAAAACCACTCGGTTAGTCTTGAAAAAGACTGTTTTTTTAAAAGCGGCAAAACGAAAAACGGGAATAAAAAAGCAAAGCAAAACAAAACACGAGAACACAACGGAGACAAAAGAACGAGACGAACGGCGAAATCGAAATGAGGTTAGCATAAATACGAGTAGTACAAAGTACGTGCAGGTCGATTCAGGATGCACCCTAATATTTCGTGTTACCAACCGCGACTTGCAAAATCTCTAGAAGTTACTAGAAATACACGTGTACGACCTTGTCATTTAAAAATACATGTAATTTATGATCGTCTACGGCTTAACGTTGGCCCATCCAAAATAAAATGAAGTAAAATACACGAGAATTTGTTTTTAGATGTAAATTTTTACTGAAAGGGCATTTTTGCTTTTGGTAAGTGCGTAATTGTTAACAATTTAAATATTTTTTATCAAAATCGTGAGTTGAAAGTTTGTTGTTTTGTAACGCTGGCCCAACCAAAATATATTGAAGTAAAATACACGAGAATTTGTTTTTAAATGTAAATTTTTACTGAAAGGTGATTTGTGATTTTGGTAAGTGCGTAATTGTTAGCAATTTAATTATTTTGTATCAAAATCGTAAGTGTTGAAAGTTTGTTGTTTTGTAAAGTTGGCCCAACCAAAATATAATAGCGTATAATACATGAAAATTTCTCTTGTTTTGATAAGTGAGTAATTGTTATTATTATATCAATTTACTTACTTTTTTATCAAAATTGCCAACAAAATACATGAGAAAAAATTATTATGGTGGTGTGTAATTGTCGCCTGGCAAGGGTGGAGGGGTGACATAGAACAGGTCAGAGATGAGGACCCCTAACAGATAAGGGTATTTGGCAGGTAGCATACCGGTTTCATAACTCGTTTATATACTTTCTCCAACTTTGTCGTCTTTTCGCTCACCTTTGACGCCAACGCCACGTGCTTTTTAACGGGCGGCATAGTGTACTGTATATCGTGCTATTTTATATTCATCTACACGTTGTCCCTAGAAATTTTGAATACGGGCATTTGAATTCATTACTTGTCGCTTAGTTACCACGCTCACTTTTTACATAACCGAGTCAAATATTTTAAATCACTAAGCAACGGGAAATAAATAGTAATTTCTAATTGGTAATAAACAACCATGGCAATCTATTATAATAATCGAGAAGAACAAAATCGCAGTGCCTACATTACTCGTATTCAAAATTTCTAGGGACAACGTGTATAATTATTATAAGCATCCTCTGTATCAAACCAACCAACATTGATAATGAAGTAAGTAAAACCTTCTATTAATTAATTTTATCTAATTAGTTTTTATATTATAATACACTTTGAACGATATAGCTATAATATAACTATTCAAATATTATAGTACTTGCTACCATGCGCGCGAGAATAGGGCTATAACTCATCGTAGTATATTTTCTTAGTATTAATTTTTGATTTGAAATTTCTTTATAGAATACTTTTCATGTAGTTTCATTTGCCGAGGATTCGTCCTTAGGATTAATTAGGAGCGAGAGGCTCACCCCGACAAAAAGAAAACAACGCTTTTTGGCCGCCCTATAAGATAACCAAGGATTATGAAAAGTCCTTGTAAGTAGAGAAGCGGTTGCAGAAAGCTGGACGTTGCATAAAATAAGCAAGGTTTTTTACAGAACTGGTATGCACTTTCATATTAGGAGCTAATCCATTTTCCAAATCGCATGTTTTTATTTTGTTTCTTTCACCTAACTATGTATATTTTAGTTCGTTAACTCGCAGGGCTGAGTCACTTTTATTGATATACAGGGTGTCTCTAAAAGGTGCGGAAAAAATGCTACCACAAGTTCCTGAGGCTAAAATATGACGATCTAACCCAACTTACCTTAGTCCAAAAGTGGATAATTTCGGAGATACAGAGTGTCCAAAGTTCAATTTGGATTTCGTTTTTTATAAATAATTGTAGTAATAATTGGTGTATTGTCATAATATTTGGGTAGGGGGGGTTTAGCGGGGTGGAAAATTCAAATCTGCTGTCATTTTCAATGTAAAATTAAGAGGGCGCCACCTGCGGTATTTTGCATACATTTAAAACGATATAACTTTTATGGGCCACGCTGTATTTAATTTTTAAATAAAAATTCTGATTCTCCAATGTGTTTTACCCAAAAAAGGTATACCTGGTAAGAGTCGATTAGAGCAACCATTTTGGTGTAATCTGGATTTAAAGAATTCATTTCGTGTATGACTACAATTCAACACAATGTGAAGAGTAGACGTTTAAAAAGTTCAACTTTTGGACTAAGGTAAGTTGGGTTAGTTCGTCATATTTTAGCCTCAGGAACTTGTGGTAGCATTTTTTCCGCACCTTTTAGAGACACCCTGTATAGTGTGTGATATAAAGCGTCACTTTACAGTCATTTTTTAAAAGGAAATTGTCATTTAATGATATTTAAAACAGTGATTGATATATCGTAAACTATCATGAAACCCTGGAAATTTCTATAATTTTTTTGTTGTCCTGGAATTTCATGAAATTTCGTAAAACAATTATTTTTTATATATTCTTGCTTCTACAATTTAAAAAAAAAATTAAATTTTGTCGGACGATTTTGTCTTACTATATGCCTATTATTATAAAGTGGACAATATTGGTAGGTTGCGGTACCTATACAAAGAAACTTCCCCATAATCCTAAATTCTTGAATACAATGCACAAACCTCTGTCCAGCTTGGAAAAAAACCGTATCCCTTAGATTCAATATTAAATTTAGAAAAAAGCATCCTAGGGCGTGGCGTGCATTGGAATGTTTAAAACAATAAATATCCACATTCCTGGACTTCGTAATAATTTATAAAATTCTGCAAGAGTTGTTTTTATTTTTATGAATTGCAGACATAATAACGGGGTCATTTAAAGAGAAGGTAACTTTTTAATAAATTATAGTCAGTTTTATATTACTATATGGACTCACTTAATCATTTTTTCTACAAGACATTTTTTTGGAAGCCCAGCTCTGTTATTTTTGATTTTTTTCTTTCGCACTAAAAGTTTTGTTTTTCATTTTTATAACAAAAACATAAAAATTAAAACTATTTTGGATTTCGGACATTTGTGTTTGAAGCTTTTTTTCTATCAAATATTAACACAATAGTACTTTACTATTTTCAGACAATGTTTTTATTCTTATCGTTTGCAATCGATTTTGTAAATCTACAAATAGGATTGGTACCCCGATAAGCGCTTCGTAAAAAGACGAACGTACTATATTAAATTTTTAGATGATCTACGGAAAGCCAAAAAGAAATTAAGAGAAGCTGAAAGTGAATCAGATATCCTCATGGCTGCCGAAGACGACGAAAATTTAGTGAAATTGGCGAGAAAAAGAAAATGTAATAACAGGTTCTTGGAGTTAAGACAAGTTATAGAATATCACAATTATGACTTTTCAGGACGATCGTTTATTCATCAAGGTGCTCCATATGAAAGCATTGCGCACGGTATTTTTAAAATTAAAAAATATATATTTCGGAATAAAATATTGACATGAGAACCATGGCCAGGTGACGTAGATCTAAAAACGAGAAATATTTTTTTTGCAAATTTTTGGAAAATCACCCCCAGCCACCGCCTGCACATGACGACTTTTTGGACGACCAGTTGATTTTGCATTCTTAAGGGAGGGGGACTGATTTCCAGTGGGTCTCACATTTTAGCAACAAAGTGCAAACGGGATGACACGATAGAAGAAGATTTTTACTCTACTATGAGGACTGCCAATATTCGGGAAACTGAAAACTTTACAGCCAGCGTTCCTTCAACATCCACCGCTTCCTCTTTTTCTACTTCTTCGTCTAATTCCTCTGCTTTGGAGGTTATATCTAAGCATCTGGCAAAGCTAACGGCAACTGAATGAGCTTGCCAGAAATCTGAAGTTAATTCTTGATTGCCTTTTGCCAAAACAACCGGACAACCTGTATTTCGAGAATTCCAATTTAAAATTGCCATGCACTTCCAAAGAAGAAGTTCAAGAACTTGACTCTTGGCTTCTGGAGAACGAAGAAAACGAACGGCAATTGGTACACATCACATTACTTGTTCGTCCTACACTACTATAATGGCTTTTGTTATGCCCTTCTTATTTGTTAATGTTTTGCAGGAGTTGTAAGGCAGAATAGTTGCCACGTAGCTGCAAATGATAGTGAAGTAGAAACGGTTATTCAAAATTGGTTCCGCTTTGCCAAACACAGCGACGGGGGCAGGGAAAAAAGGCGCAAGGTCGACTAAATTAACAGAAGATGGCTGAAAGAGTAAGTGATCGACAATTACGAAGAAAAGTAGCTGCAGAGGCAAACATTTTTTAATCAATTAGAACAATTATTAGAAAATACGAATAATGTTAGTGTAGGCCATAATATTAATGATTATTCTATTACTGAACAATATCAATATGATGGACCCACAACTTCAATTATTAGCGGTGGTACTAGTAAAAATCGTTGGGATGTTAGTAATAGTTCTAATTTTAATTCCAATAGCAGTTCTAAAATAGACTCCGAAAGTGACGAATTATTAATAAAAGATAAGCTTACTTTGTGGGCTAAAAAACATAATGTAGAAACTAACTTCCCTTTTACACATTTTAAAGCCATACCATCCAGATCTTCCATTAGATGCACGAACCACACAAACACCAAGAGAAATAGCAGTCCAATATAGTTTTGGAGAGAAATTTTTATACTTTGGGCTTGAAACAAATATAATAAAGCAAATGAAAAGATAGAAACTAAAAAACGCATTTTATTATCAAATAGTAGATCAAATACACGGCAAAAGTAAAAATTTGCTTACTGTTTCAGTAAATGTAGATGGGTTACCAATTGAAAACTGTTCAAATAAATCTTTTTGGCCGATATTAGGCATTCTTGATCAGTCAAGTAGTAAAACTCCTTTTATCATTGCCCTGTATGAAGGTAATTCAAAACCAGAAAGCGCACATGCATTTTTACAACCCTCTACAGACGAATGCTTGTTTTTAGAAAAAAACTGTATTACATTCAATAACACCATATTTACTTTTAAAATCAGTTACTTCATAGCTGATACTCCTGCAAGAGCATTTTTAAAAAACATAATATCACATAATTCCCTGAATGGTTGTGAAAAATGTTGCCAAGAAGGATACTATTTTGGTAGGACCATCTGATTATACCCGAATTTGATTAAAAAACGAAGTGATTCGGAGTTTAAAAACCTCTCATACGATGATCACCAACGTGGTGATAGTGTACTTTGTCAATTAGATGTCGGTCTAATCACACAAGTTCCACTTGATTACATGCATTTGATATGTCTTGGTGTGGTAAAAAGACTTATTTGTTCATGGGTGGAAGTTGGTCCCACAAAAGTGCCTAAAGTTCCCTCGGAATTTGGTCAAAGACCAACGCCCTTAAATGTATTTAAATTTTGGAAGGCCACCGAATTGCGTTCATTTTTATTGTACCGGGGACCTGTTGTTTTAAAACGTATACTTGCAGCTGATGTATATTTACATTTCCAACTTTTAAGTGTTGCTTGCTATACTCTTAGCAGCGCTGACTTGTGTGCTTCAGAAACGTGGATAAGTTATGCCGACAGTCTTTTTTACTGTTTTGTTAAATGCGTGGCAGATTATTATGGAAACGAAATACTGACTTACAACTTCCATAATGTATAACATATTACAGAAATTGTCAGAAATATTGATAATTTAGATGCGTACTTAGCGTTCCCATTTGAAAACTACATGAAGACCATAAAAATAATGTTACGAAGGCCAAATAAAAAATTAGAGCAAGTAGGATAACGATTACATGAAATCGATTGTAAGTTAGACAATAGGCGAAAAATGAAAGGAGTTAGAAAAAATAGAGGCGGTTTCATAACTTCGGCAATCTTGCCACACCTTGGTGAATGCCAAATAGGAATTACTCCCCCAGATAATTGTTTCTGGACTGATGATGTCATGGTTTCTAAAATTTTTTAGACAGATGGTAGTATGTTGGAGTTAGAATGCGAAATGATTAATAAAAAACGAACTATTTTCAACAGCCTTTACGTAGTAGTAGATTAAATATATTTAAAATAGAATTTGAAAATTCAAAGACAGTTCAAATTTCTTCGTTAAATTTAAGGAAGAAGTGCATACTCTTACGGGACTATGGGGAACATTTAGTATGTTTCCCATACTGTCACATGACTCCCTAACTTTTTCTCTTGTTAATAAGGTTTATTTAAAGAACCGGATTTTGGCAAATTATTTTAGTAGTTTATGCTTATTTTCTTAACTTTATTTCAATAAACTATAATCTTAATAGGAATAAATTAGACGGTTGAGAGTTACAAAAGCAGTGCTTATGCGCGAGCTACTCACTTGTCCTTATTTGGTACCTAATAATGAATTTATTGTTTCTTAATGATCTTATTCTAATGCTATGCTAATATTGCACTAAATTTCTATGCATTACTTCTAGTATTTTTCGCCCGCGTTTTTGATGCAGTGTCCAACAATTCCATAACGTAGGAGCGACTCAACCAGCGCATTGTCCTATCGGTTCAGAATGTCGCGGGACACAATGTCGCGGCGAGAATGTCACGGACCCATAATGTCGCACGGCCACAATGTCGCATGGCCACAATGTCCCAAATCTTTTTATTCATGCAGACAAGGATGAAATTCATTTGTACAATAATTTACCTTTAGTTTTAAATTTTAAATGTGCTTTTACAAGTTAATATAATGGACATCCGTAATTATTGCTAATATATTGAAAAAATGTAACTTTATCAAATTCTTATAATAATATAATGGTCAATGCTTAAAATTATCAATAAATTTAAATTTATTATATATAATTTTAATTTCAATTTAAAATATAATTCAAAATCACATGCGAGCTTGAAGTTTTAAATTATGGGCTATTCCACGTAGATAATCATGACGCGAAAGTGTTTGATAAATTTCTACCGTACGTTTTATCCTCTGTCATTTCACGGTACCTTGGTCTACCGTGTGGGGCTGCTGTCCCGCGATGAACTGTTCTACTTTTAGTTCGTTCAAACTTTGTTCTGGACATCTATAAATTTCCATATGCTTGGAATGAACGAAGATACATTTACATATTTATTGAATCGAGTAAGGAGTCACATTACAAAAAAAGATACAGTTTTAAGATCGTCGATACCTGCAGAAGAAAGATTGGCAGCAACACTGCGGTATTTAGCAACAGGCAGAACCCTGGAGGACTTAAAATTTTCTACAATTATTTATGCACAGTCGTTGGGTATTATAATACCTGAAACTTGTAAAACAATTTTCGGTGTTTTAAAGGATGACTACTTAAAGGTAAGAAATAATAAGCAACACAGATAAAGTTGTAAGCATAATATTTATTCTCAATAAATCTCATTTAATACTTATCACAGAGTACCGTATCGTCTGTTAACTGTCTCAACAAAGCTTTATGTAAAGACGTATTAATTAAGTATTCGCAGAGCAAACGTTGCTTATTGTCACTTTTGGACACTTGACGTAGCTTTGTTGCCATGGTAATTGCCAGTATAACAAATTCGTCATATTATTTTGCTAATGTTTCATACGGTTTGCGTAAAGCAATTTCTTTTGTATCTTCTTCCCGTTTTCTTTTTTGTTTTTTGTTGAAATTAGCAATGATTTGGAAATATACTGAAGATGAAGACGACGGAGTTGGATTTTCGGGATCAACGAATGAATCTTCAGTATTTTCTGTAAAATCGGTCTGAACTAAAACAAGGATAAATGTTATTAGTTTCCACAAAATACGGAGGATAGGCTCCAAATTGCGAATGGTATCGAAAAGCTTTGGAGTTTGTGGAGGAGCGGCCGATGGTAAACATATCAGAATTACCAAACCCAAAAATTCAGGATCATATTATTACAATTATAAAGGATTCTCTAGTATCGTCTTAATGGCACTTGTTCGCCAATTGCGAATTTATATACGTCAATGCAGGTACAAATGAGCGAGTCTCTGATGGAGGGGTGAAAGAATATAAGAAGTTTTTATCGAAAGTTAACTGTAAAGGAATTAAATTTACCATATCAAATAATATCACTATAGAAAACTTGAATTTTGTTTTTATAGTCGATGAAGCCTTTTCCTTGCAAAGTTGTTTTATGAAACCATTTTCCCAAAGAGATGCTGGCCATGATGAAAAAATATTTAATTATCGATTGTCAAGGGCCAGAAGGGTGGTAGAAAATGACTTTGGCATATTAGCTTTTAGATTTAGAGTTTCTCATACAGGCATAACTATGAACCCTCATAAAGTCGATTACATTATTTTAGCTGCTTGCGTACTTCACAATTTATTACGAAAACTATGCAAATCACAGTATACTCCTTCAAACACGTTTGACAAGGAAGACACTGAAAGTGGTAGAATTATACCTGGTAGTTGGAAAAGTGACAATTCTGAAACCACTTTGGTAAACTTACAAAGTAGTTCAAAGAAGAATGCTTCAGATGCTGCTAAAGAGTGTCGAATAATACAGAAATTATTTTTTAAATAAAGGAAAGGTGCCTTGGCAGGAGGATATGATTTAGTTTTGTATATTTTTGTGAAACCTGTTGTAATTGCGAAAATTCACATCGCCCTGCGCGACGCGCGCGTGTGCAATAAACGGCACTTTTCGCTCTCTTCCGTCGCGCGGCGCTCTTGCTCAAGCACCTGTTACCAAAATATCAGCTATTAACAACTTAACAAGATTAGTGCTATGCTGTGCAGTTATGGAAAATAAATAAAATAATAATAATCTTTTGGTTTTTGATTGTGAGTTGGACCCTAGAATTAATATCGAAGACGTAACGGTAGGTTGCTACACGTCTACAGTGTACTTATTAATAGCAACACCTGTTCATTTTAGAAAACATTACCTTACTGGAAAACGGTAATAAAAGCAATAAAAATAATTGATGGCGAAAACGGAACTCAAAATAACAATATTCCAATGTTGCAGTTGCATTTTATAATTGCTGCAACTGATCCAACAAAAATCAAAGATTGGCTGCAAGACCTTCAAGACTTAACTTGCGCAACCTACTCTATAAAATCAACAGAAAAATGTGATGGTCGATAAGTGGATTTTAAACAGAGACTGTACTGTCATCACAAAACCCAATGCAATCGGTTATATGATGGTACTCTTCCTAATCGGACACGGAATACAAACTGCCCCTCTAAAATTACTATAACATTACGTTCTATTAAAGATCACTACAGGGGCCAACACATAGAAAAAGACCCTAATCGGGAGATGCCCTGTGGAATAGTATTTATATCTACACATAACCATACTTTAAAAAGTGCAGACGCTTTGCGTTTTCGCCATGTATCAGAAGATGTTAAGGAAAAGTTACTCGATCTGTTTCATCATGCTACTGCACTAGAAACAATAAAAATAGATACCGTAAAACGGGGTGAATAGGATCAGCGAGGTGGATAGGATCAAAACTTTGTGGAATTAATTAAACCTCTACTATAAACGCTTTTATTAAATCATAGGCTACTTCTGTTCACGTATTTTTTATCCTCAAGGTCGAGGGATAATTTTATAGCAATATAGTTTTAAAATTGGCAACACTGTGGATTTACACTACATAACCTGAAAGTGTGGAAATACCCGCAAAAAGTAACAGTGCCAAAACTTTCCTTGCAGTGATCACCATATTCGTTATATTTGGTAAATATTTTGATGTTGTATAGTATATCAATTAACATATTAAGGTCAAAATAATTAGTTTATTATTTAGTTGGCTGTCAGAAATTTTTGTTTGCTGCAACGCCTTGCTTTTGCGGTCGCGTAGTGAATAGGATCACACATGCCGCGACAGTACAAATCAGAGCCGCGCGCCAGAAAATATGCAAAAACCAATTTACAAACTATTGCCAAGGCCAAAAACGCAATTCAAAAAAAACAAATGAGCATTCGGGAAGCAGCTAGACAGTTTAACATGCCTTATACTGTATTGCATAGGCACTTAAACAGGAATATTAAAAAAATTGGTGGCCAAACGGTTTTGCAGGCACATGAAGAAGATTTGCTTGTTGAAAGAATAAAAGTGTGCGCCGAATGGGGATATCCCCTCGGGACATATGATTTGCGCCTAATTGTTAAATCATATCTAGACAGATCAGGCAGGACCATTAATAAATTTCAAAACAATCTGCTAGGAAAGGATTGGGCAACAGGTTTTTTGAGCAGACACAAAGAGCAAGTTGCTGAACGTATTTGCCAAAATATAAAACGAGCACCGGCGGCTGTTTCCCCTGAGGTAATAAATGCCTATTTTGATAATCTTTCGGAAAGTCTTGAGGGCGTAGCACCAAGCCACATGGTAAATTATGATGAAACAAATTTGAGTAACGATCCGGGTCGATCAAAAATAATCACAAAAAGGGGTTGTAAATATCCAGAAAGAATTATGAACCAAACAAAATCGGCAGTGTCCATTATGTTCGCCGCTTCTGGTTCAGGGAACATGTTACCTTGTTACGTGGTGTACAAATCTAAAAACCTTTACAACACTTGGACCGAAGGTGCCCCAAAAGGGACTCGCTTTAATTGTACTGCTATCGGCTGGTTCGATTCTTTTACCTTTGATGACTGGGTAAAAACTGTAGCTGTGCCATAATTTAGAAATTTGAATGGTAAAAAATTTTTAATTGGTGATAATTTATCATCACACCTGTCTGCAGAGTCTATCAAAATATGTCAGGAACATAATATAAGCTTCGTTTTCCTTCCAAGCAATTCTACACATTTGACACAGCCGCTTGATGTGGCGTTCTTTAAGCCGCTCAAAACAGCATGGCGAGCAATTCTCTTAAAATGGAAAAAGGGGCCAGGGGCGAAAGAGGCTTCTCTCCCGAAAGATATATTTCCTCGTTTATTAAAAAAACCTCGGAGTTCGAACTGAGCATCGGTCAAGTTAACACGTTTGCGACAGTGAGATTCTTGTGTCAACAGATTACTTGTTTTCTTCTTGAAAACAAAATCTTGTTACTACCTATAACCAAATTTACTTTTTACAAATTAACTGAACATTGATAATAAACAGTGACATAGTTCCAAACGAACCCCTGCGGGGGGGTTCTAGTTACTACGCAATGGCCACCAAACGGAGCTCTGAAAATCTTTCGCCACCAATAATAATGAACAAAAAGTATTTATTTGATCCTAACCAGCTCATAACAAACAACAAGTATTACATTTCCCCGGATCAAATCCGTCAAGTACGAAATAATTCAGACCACGATAATGCTGTTGAAGTAATATCGCAAATGGATACAAACGACCAACCTTCGAGCGCATCTGTACAGACAACTACACAGGTAAGAATTCCTCCGATACTCCTGCACAATGCGTCTAAGATAAAATATCAGGAAATTGTAAATGACCTGAAAGAGCAAACCACAGAAGAATTTACTATTACACAAAAAGGAAATCAACTAAGAATTAATCTTACCGCGGTGGTAGACTATCGAAAGGTGACCAACTTGCTAGACGATAATAAGCTAGATTACCATACGTTTAGGGACCCAGAGGCAAATAACCTTTCAGCTATAATTCGTAATCTTCCAGTTTCAATAACTAAAGAAGAAGTACACAACGAACTACAAAGATTAGAATATCCTATTAAAAAAGTAGAACGGCTATACAATAAAGATAAACATCCAATACCACTGTGCGCGATTGAACTAGAAAACTCAGAAAATGCTAAAGAAATCTTTAAACTGACCAAACTTTTGCACTGCATTATTGAAATAGAACCCAGAAGGAAGGCAAAGGATATACCACAGTGCAAAAACTGTCAACTATACGGGCACACCCGAAACTACTGCCGAACGCAACCGCGGTACGTCAAATGCACTGGTAACCATTTGTATACGGCCTGCCCAAAAACTCAGCAACAACCACCACAATGCGTAAATTGCGGCGAGTCGCACCCAGCAAACTACAAAGGCTGTAGTTACTTTCTAAAAGTCAGTCGTACCCAACCCAGAGCCTGGAACTCGATTAATACTACCATAACAACGGCACCAGGTAATTATGAAGAAACAGAACAACAAAAGGTACCAGACTACAATAGAACTTTTCCACGATTACCAAAAACTAACAACCCAAACACATCAACCAGTACGCAAGAAAATACGAACCTACTGACCGTAGTAATAAATAAAATTATTGACATACTCTTACCACATTTAGATAAAATCATACCAATTATTACACCATTAATTCCAATACTACTCCAACATGTATCCAAATAATCAGCGAATCATTAATACACTAACACTACTAAACTGGAACGCCAATGGCTTAAAAACACATAGATCATCCTTTCTAGTATTCTTAGCAACACACAACATAGACATCGCCCTCATATCGGAAACGCACCTTATCAATTCTGAACCATTCAAAGTACCGGGCTATCATGTTTGCAGACGTGATAGAGAAACGAATTTTGCCTCTGGAGGGGTAGCTATAATAGTAAAACGCCAACTTAACCATTACCCGACACATAACCAAAACTTTGTTAACCTCGAAGGCATAGCGATAAAACTGTTATTGGACAATAACACTCACCTAAATTTATACTCAACCTACAAGCAACCTAATAAAACAATACTGGAAGCGGATATCCTAAAAATTTTTCATAACAATGAACCCACATTGTTGATCGGCGACTTAAACAGCAAACATACAGACTGGGGTTGCAGAGTAAATAACCCGAACGGAGTGAAACTAAATAAAATTATGGCAGATCATAGTATACAAATATCAACTCCTAATGAACCCACACATTATCCGTATAGACCTGAACACCAACCAGACATATTAGATATCGTATTACACAAGAACTTCAGAAAACCTATATATCAAACAGTTCTCTGTGAACTCGATTCAGACCATCAGCCAATCATTATCTCATTTTTTAGTACTCCATAACTCACACCAGCATTACCAAAACTAATAAATGGAAAAATAAACTGGGAAGTATTCGAAAACGAATTAGACAAAAATATTAAAGTACCAGCAAGCCTACGAACAACAGAGGACGTGAATACCGCTGTGCTCCAATATACAGAAGCAATTAAAACAAGCGTCATACCAGCAGTAACACCTTGGAAAAGAAAAACAAACTCCGACAACCGACCACCACCACTGGAGATATTAAAACTAATAAAACTGAAAAACAGGGCCAGGCGAGAATGGCAAAGAACACGTCAACCACACATCAGAACCCAAATGAATCAACTCACACATAGAGTTAAAACAGAACTTGACAACCATAGATATGACATGTACAATAAATACATCAAAGAACTCCAACCACGAGATGCAACGATGTGGCAGGCAACGAAGAGATTATTGAAACAACCGAATCAAATACATCCTTTAACTAAAAATAACGTAAATTATACATCAGACGAGGAAAAAGCAAATGTTATTGCATCACATCTCGAAGACGTGTTTACTGCAGAACCAAGCAACAATCAGGTATTTATGCAAGAGGTGAATGACACGAATAATAACCACATCTATCAACAACCACTCGAAATTCGCCCAACTTCACCAAGGGAAGTGCTAACATACATAGCAAACCTATCTATTAAAAAATCGCCTGGACCTGATATGATTACAAACAATATCCTAAAACATCTAACAAGAAAGGGCGTGGTCTACCTCGTAAATGTATTTAACGCCTGTCTCAGACTAGGATACTTTCCAGATAGTTGGAAACATGCACACGTACTACCGTTTCTGAAACCTGGCAAAAACAAAAACAAACCTGAAAGTTATCGACCCATTAGCCTCTTGTCGGTTGTGTCAAAACTGCTGGAAAAAGTTATTTATGCGAGACTAGAAACAATACTCACAGATCGAAATGTAATACCCACCCATCAGTTCGGGTTTAGGAAAAATCACTCTACTACGCAACAACTACTACGATTAACAGAACTAATAGAACAAGGATTTGAAGACAAAAAATATACGGTAGTATCATTCATAGACCTTCAGAGTGCATTCGACAAAGTCTGGTTGGAGGGCCTTCAATACAAACTAATCAAACTGGATATACCACACTACCTTTTGAAGATCGTTGTCTCATTTATCAGTAATAGGACATTCGCAGTAAGGGTTAACTCAACCTTCTCATTAACAAAACCGATTAATTGTGGTGTACCACAAGGAAGCATTATTGGACCTATTCTATTTAACCTATACGTGTACGACATACCTGTCATGATAAACTCCACACTAGCGATGTTTGCAGATGATACTGCAATAGCTACGCAAAATGAAAACCTCTTAACTGCAGTAAATGAACAACAGAATGCTCTAAACATTACTAATAGATGGTTCAAGAAATGGAAAATATGTATTAATGAAACCAAATGTCAGGTAAAAGTTTTCACACTCAGGAGAATAGGAAATATACCTAATATATACGTGAACCGCAAAGAAATCCAGTGGGATCCTAGAGACTCCGCTGTTAAATACCTTGGAGTTTACTTAGATTCAAGGCTAGGATGGGGTTTTCACCTTAACAAAAAAATAAACGAGTGCCACGCAAGACTAATGCTTCTTTACCCCCTGATTAATCGAAAATCTCACTTGCAGATCGACTGTGCCCTATTAATGTATAAATCAATACTGCGACCAATTCTTACTTACGCGTGTCCAGTATGGTGCAACACAACAAAAACAAACTTGGACAAGCTGCAAGTATTACAAAATAAAATTTTACGCATAGCAACAAACTCCCCGTGGTTTGTACGTAATAGCCAGCTTCACCATGAACTCAGTATACCAACCGTTCGTGTATTTATAAATCAGGTGAAAACCAAATTTTTTGACAAAATTAACATGTGTCCTAGTGCAGTGTATTATAACCTAGGCAGAAAAGACATACACGTAAGACTGAAAAGAAAACTTCCCCAAGATTTAACAGGCGATTAGTGTTAAAAGTTACTTTTAATTTAACATCACTTTATTTTATACACTTTAGATACGAGGGACAGTCCTCTAAAATTATCTACCTATAGTTAAGTTTACTAATTATTGTAAAATAACTGTGTATAGCATGATGTGCTGATCCGGTTTAAATTAAATTAAAAAAAAAAAAACCTAAAAGCTATCGAAGAAAATTATTCAGATAATATACAATCGGGATTCCGCAAGACAGGTATTATCCCTATAGACCGCAGGCAAGTCTTGAAAATGTTGCCTCAAGAAGTAGTAGCGCAGAATGATGAAGCACAAAAAATTGACAATTCTTTCACTGACCTTCTGCGTGAAATGAGGTATGGAGATGGGCCTACTAAGTCGAGAAAATCAAAAAAGAAGATCAGTGTAGAAGCTGGAAAAAGTGTGGGTCTAGATTCGGAAACTAGTCCAAACGTTTCAGAAGATGAAGAATTCAGCGATTCTAACAGTGGAGTTGAAGAAGAAGATTCAGGCGATGGAACAAATTCCCACCCAGAGCCTTGTAATATAACCGGCGAATCTAGTGTCGTAAAGTTTGGGAAATCGTTTATCAATGTAATTCCTGCAGATGCGGTAGTACTACCTTCAACGAAGGTGACTGGTTGTTAGTAGCATTTAATGCTGCAACTAAGAAAGCCAGCACAAGTAGACTACTTTTCTACATTGGCCAATTAATTAAAAAAATTAATGACGGCGAATTTGAAGGAAACTTCTTGAGGGGCAAGAAAACCAGGGACTTCGATGGATATATATATGTTTATCCGCAAATCAAAGACATGTGTCTTTTCAATATTGACCAGATTGTTGGCAAAGTGGCCCCCCCGGAAGATTATCGTCGAGGCCTATTAAAATTTAACATAAATTTTAATTCATTTTAAGTTCTTGTGTTTAATGCTTTTTTAAAATTCTGTATAATTTCCATTTTACTTTGTTAATTGTTTAAATCATTATACAATGTACCATAAATAGTTTTTAAAACATTTTAAATGATCCTAAGCTGTTTGAGTCGGATATTCTATTGAAAACAGTAGCCGATCCTATTCACCCCGACTGGCGGGTAAATAGGATCCAAGACTTAAAAAAATATATATCACATTCAGATATATTTATCAACTTTTTTAGACATACATGTGTTAAACTAGACCAGGACTCGACTTTTGATCTAAAGTTTAGTTTTCTAACAGCACCCTATGAAAAGTTACAGCCACTTGAAGTTTAAAAGTGGTCCTATTCACCCCGTTTTACGGTATTCAATTAAATTTTGTAAATTACCAATCAATGCTGAGCGACAGAAAGCACTGTCCTGACTATATGTTTTGTTATCATTTGTATGCAACCGAATTTAAAAAACAATATGGGCCAATAGAATTTAACTCCATTGGAAAACAGTTCTTACAAAAACAAGTAAACGATTATAATGAAGCAACTGGAGAAGCCAGTGCCAAAATAATGTTTCAGGGAAGTGATTACATTATTGGGTAAATATAATACTAAATAACATTTCTACTATTATTACTTTTATTTACAATTTTTAGAATTTGCCCTCCGCTTTTAAAACGAATTCATAAGTATGTAGGTTCAGCCTCAAAAATGGTGTTTATGGATTCTTCAGGCACAATAGATCATGATGGAAGCAGAATCTTCATTCGCTTAACCCACAGTCAGTGTGGCGGTCTTCCTCTGGCCGTAATTATTACGTCATGTGAAAGTGCAGATATAATAACTGTAGGCTTCAATGTGTTAAACGAAATAGTGGGTAATGACGCTTTCGGAGGAAATATTCATGGTCCCCAAGTGTTTCTTATACAGGGTGATCATTTGAAAACGATCCACCCCTAATATCTCGGTGCACAAAGCTTTCTAAAGAAATCGCCGAGACACGTCAACAATATTAATGAGGGGGACATATTTTTACATAAAAGTTACATAACACGTTTTATCCCCCCACCCTCCAGAGCCTCCTCCTCAAAAATTTTAAATGGTAAGGGGGGGTTATGTGATACCTCATTTGAAAGGCCTTTGGATTACCTACATTTTGACGTTTTGCTTTTTAAAATCGGTTGATTCGTTTTTGAGATATTAAGGGAAAAGTGTTTAAGTTTATTAAAACAAAAGGGAGCTTTTAAAACGCATAGCAGGCTGTTGTCATAATGCATTACTGGATGTTTTTATTGTCACTACTTGTCAAAGTGTTTGGCAATAATAATTGTTGATGTTCGTTTAAATTAAAATCGATAGATTTGTTTTTCAGAAATTTAATATACTAATTAGACAAAATAATTTCAACTCTTTCAGCTAACGTGTAAACCATTTTTTAAATTTCACAAAAATCTCCAACCGCAAAGTAAAACACACACAAACACTGTAATCACTGTAATATTAAATTTGCACAAACGTCAAAACATCATTTAATTGTTTCTGCACAGCCTGCTATTTTGTTTAATTTTTATATTTCTTTA
The DNA here is from genome assembly GCA_963082805.1 of Hemicrepidius hirtus. NCBI lineage: Eukaryota > Metazoa > Arthropoda > Insecta > Coleoptera > Elateridae > Hemicrepidius > Hemicrepidius hirtus. The sequence continues at coordinate 28,366,048 of OY720161.1, read as the reverse complement.
AATTTCTGAAAAACAAATCTATCGATTTTAATTTAAACGAACATCAACAATTATTATTGCCAAACACTTTGACAAGTAGTGACAATAAAAACATCCAGTAATGCATCATGACAACAGCCTGCTATGCGTTTTAAAAGCTCCCTTTTGTTTTAATAAACTTAAACACTTTTCCCTTAATATCTCAAAAACGAATCAACCGATTTTAAAAAGCAAAACGTCAAAATGTAGGTAATCCAAAGGCCTTTCAAATGAGGTATCACATAACCCCCCTCGCCATTTAAAATTTTTGAGGAGGAGGCTCTGGAGGGTGGGGGGATAAAACGTGTTATGTAACTTTTATGTAAAAATATGTCCCCCTCATTAATATTGTTGAAGTGTCTCGGCGATTTCTTTAGAAAGCTTTGTGCACCGAGATATTGGGGGTGGATCGTTTTCAAATGATCACCCTGTAGATGATTCTACTGCGGAACAAAAAGCTATACATAATTCGTGGAAAAATTCAATCTGCCTACTATGCCAATTTCATGTATTGCAAAGCATTTGGAAATGGCTTATAAAATCAAAAAATGGTATACCCCAATTGCAACAATACAATTTCTTCAAAGACTTCAGAGCAGTGATGTATTGTAAAACTGTACAGGAATGTTTTGAAAAATATGAAAGTTTAAAAGTGAAATGTGCCAACCCTTACGCTCCACCATGACACAATTGTGAGCATCTTATTTCTTCCTGCTAGAAGGGTCATAATAAATTTTGGAGGGGATTTCTACCGAATCACATGATTGTGAGTGTGTGTTGGAACAACGTGGCATCGCTGTTTGTTTCAGTTTATGCTGTATTGGCGTGTTATTTTGTTCGCAAAGAGTGCTGAGTTCTTGCAAGATGGCATCCAAACGTAAGTATTGATTTTTAAGTCTTTACTAAAATAATTATCAAAATTGTAAGGATGTAGTAATGACAGTAAGCTTTGATTTAGTACGCACAAAACCGAACCAATTATTGAAGATGCGTATTCTACGTGAGTATTTCGTAGATACGTCGCAATCGTGATGATTAAGAGTGAATCTAGTAAAATCTTTTACAAGGCTGAAAGAACAAGTCGTAAATTAACTTTAAATTTAAATGTAATTCTAAAATTTCTTCTTTAGGATTAAAAGAAAAAATCAATTTAGAGGTACTCAAAGCCAAGCCAGATGCAATTTATGATTTGTTAGATGACATCGATTCTGATTTCGAAGTAATCTATGAAGATGATGATGATGATGTTTGGACACCTGAATATGCTGGAGACCACCAAGATGATAGTAATGATGAAGATGAGAATGAAGCTCATAACATTGAGGACGATAATGATGCTAATCTTGGTAACAATACTGAGATTGGTGAGGGTAGCAACAATATCGGAAACACCCAACCCGAAGTGATTAAAAATAAAACATTAGTAAGATTACTTGGAAAAAATATTCTTTCGAAAGTGTTGAGGTGGAAGAAGAAATTGAAGAAAATCCTAATGAAGTATTGACACCTTGGGGGTTCGTAGATATTTACGAGAAGATTTTTTTGAATTGGGAGCTTTACGCACCGCGCAGTATTATTTTCAAAAAAATGGTAAAGAGTTAAAACCAGCTGTAACTCCAGAAGAAATTAAAAAGTTTTCGGTATGCATGCTATCATTGGCTGCATTAAGTTCCCAAGAATACACATGTATTGGAATGTTAAATTCAGAATTCCTTTAGTTGCTGAGGCAATGCCACGGGATAGGTTTTACACGTTACGAGTAAATTTTCGTGTGGAGGATGATCTGGAGGTTTCTGAGGAGATACGAAAAAAAATCGTCTTTGGAAGCTGCAGCCGATGACAGATTTTGTTAGAAATCCATGCAAAGCAATAAAAAGGAATAGTAGATCATTTTCAATTGACGAACAAAGGATTCCTTTTCTTGGGCGCTGTGGAATACGATAATATGTAAAGAATAAGCCACTACCAGTTGGTATTAAAAATTTTGTTATCACCACGTCTTCCGGAGTAATACTTGACTTTGAAATATATCAGGGATCTTTAACACCATTTAAACCACGGAGCATGATTATGGTTAGGAGTGCACACTGCCTATACTGCGGGCGGCCGAACGTGGTTCATATAAAGCACTCTTGTGCGAGAGAGCCGACCGCGAGAGATAACCCATAAGGGGGCCGATCATGCGACCGTGAAGTATAGCGTTTGCTATACAGATCATACAGATACACTTCGTTTTTGGCTTATACATGATTGTGAAATGTAAGTTTTACAAAAATTATAAGTAACAATCAATCCGATACATAATTTTAACTTAAAAAAAATTATAAATAGAAGATATACTTATTACAGTAAGATTTATTATAACGCGCCTTCAAGAAATTCTCCAATAATAATACATTTTTATTTTATTAGATTTAAATTTCAAATAGAAGCTATAATCAGTTGATTTTTAAGAATAACAACCGTCAACATTTGTTGTTAGCTTGTTACACATTCTACATAAAAAATTGTACGATGTGCTCTGAGTATCGCCAACTTGATAATAAAATCATAGCCTACTCTAATTAAGAATATTTTGAAGGAACGCGAACGGTTTGAATAACTATTTATTATTAAAAGGAACCAAAGAACTTAATTATTCTGTAGTTTGGACATTTTATTGTTTCTTTAAATTTTGATTTTTGTTTCATGTGTTGTCTTTCAAAGTATTGCCTCATCCTCATCGAAGCAAAATGGGTTAAGAATCCTCTTGTTTTGAGGTTTGTTAGATCAGTAATAATGTATGTAGGGTCGAAATGTTTAGCACAAACTCTGTCATTTCGACTTTAAATTTTGTCGGCACGAGGTAGGTATGTTTTTTATCAATATCTTTAATTTCTCAGAATCCTGAGGAGGTATAAATAAAGGAACTTCTTCCGGGCATGATGCATACGCAGAATGGCAATTGGGAACGAAACATTTTTTACCCATTGTATAGGTCAATATTGATATATAATATTAGATATCTGCATAATATCATAAAAGACAAATAGAAAAACGGAGTTGTAGGTACCTATTGCTTACGCAAATGAGCGAAATACTGCAAACCATATGTAAATAGCATGTAACTGAGATGCATAAGCGCGCGAGACCCGGTCTGCTTACACTTTCTCTGTCTCCAACCTTTCACACGCACAACCGTGCGTTATATCGACACATCGAGAGCTCAAGTGTAGTCTCCTAACCATAATCATACTCCGTGATTTAAACATAAGGAGCTTGGACTAGGGCCCGCGGTTGTTTTACGACCCATTGAAACTTTACCACCCGGTAGCTACACTTTCTTTGATAGATATTTTTCTACGATGCCTCTAATGGCTAAATTAATTGAATTAAATATTTACGGAACAGCAACTCTTCAAGCAAACAGGTTCAAAGGGTATACTTTCAAAAAGGACGCAGCCATGAATAGGGGAGAGTCTGAAGGAATGGTAAACGACAAAAAAATAGCTGTAACGAAATGGAAAGATAACAAGCCGGTTTTAATGGTATCCACTGCATTTGGAATAGAACCAGTCAAATGTGGCAAGATGGGACAAAGTGAACAAAAAGTACATAGATGTTCCCTGCCCAAAAGTAATTCGCGAATATAATCAGAAGATGGGAGGGGTTGATATCTGTGACCAAATGCTTGAATGTTATAGAACCTTTTTTAAGACTCGAAAATGTACTTTCAAAGTTATTTTGAACTTATTTGATTTGGCTATTGTAAATAGCTGTATGGAATATAAACTCGATTGTAAAAACAACAAATACAAATCTAAACAAATAATGGACTTTTTGGAATTTAGAATGTCTGTTGGGGAATATTTGTTAGCAGCTACCAAAAAACGAACTTTGGATGAAGACGAGCTTACTGAAAATGAAGAGGAGACAGGAACTGAACTAAAAACACGACGTATTCCTGCTGCATTGCCTTGCGAAGATAAACGCTATGATTCATATAATCACTGGTCAATCAATGACGATTTGAAAAACCCACTTTGTTGCCGTTTAGAATCGTGTAAAAGCCGATCCAGAGTGCGGTGCAGTAAATGTAATGTGTATTTATGTTTTAATAAAAACCAGAATTGTTTTATAAAATTCCATACAAAATAAATTTCTGTAAAATATATTTGTTGAATAATTTCTTTTTACATAAACATTCATGTCTAAGCTCCCAGTGGCCACAATTGTCACACATTCACAATTGTGATTATGAGAGGTATACTCCGAATCACCACAATTGTGTGTATCCCAGAATTCCAGGATACAGATCCCGGAAAAATATAAAAAAAAATCAGAGGCTCTATTGAAGTACTAATGATTACAAAAAGCAATACCAAGAAAAAATAATGTATCACATAAAGGGTTCAGGAGTGTAAGGGTTATGCGAATTATTCGAATTACATTGAAACGAAAAACTGGAGTAGAAAAAAAATGTGGGCAAGATGTTTTTGAAATAATATTGACCTGAACGAAAACCATAAAAATAACTATGCGGAAGCTGCAATGAAATTAGTAAAAGAGAAAATATTTAATAGAGTAATAGTATATTACAAACCAAATGCGGGAATGCGATTATCCCGCATGAGCGCTGTTTTGAAGAACAAGCGAGCGCAGCGAGTGAGTTCCTTCATTTGCACGAATGCGCGGATGACGCTTTCACGCATGAGGTTTGTATGCTATTTTTTGTACGAAGAAGGTAATTAATAATAAGGAAAGTAGTAAATTTAAATTCGAATTTGGATTTAATTTATTACTTATCGCAGGTTACTAAGGTGTTGTTTCTTCAAACAAAGTTGTAGAATTTCGATTATTTGTGGCTTTTGACGCTTCTTTTTAAAATTAAACTATTCTGAAATGTCGGTCAGTAATGTTAGTGATATTTTGTGCACTCCTCCAATCATTCGGGAGGGTGCAAATGTTGCAGTCCTTAATTTATTACCCAAAAAATCTAACAGCAGGTACGAGTGTACATAAATGCAAAACATATATCGAAACCTTTTTGAAAGAAGCTCCAAAAACTTCATTCCTTTTACAAAAGGTAAGATGTTATTTATTTGTACCTTTTTTATGTATAATAAACATATATTACCTTTCAATTTAGGTGGCATTAATAATGGGTGTATCTAAATATGCTTGTCCAGTGTTTTTTCTCTACTTTACAGCATTAGTGCGGGAAATTGACATTTCCGATCGTCAATTGCGTGCGCGGCTCTCTAGTTTCCAGTTGTCGAGTACAAAAAAGCTTTTAATATAACGCAAATGGTTGACTTTATTTTAACTAAGTTTATGGACTACCACGAAAGAAGGCTTCTAGATGCTGCCCATAATAGACTTCGAAAGAACATATTTAATCAGTTAATCAAAGTTCCTTCTGCAGAACTGTTGGAAAAAATACAGGTGGTGAGCCCCAGCATTGTGTTGGTTCCCAGTGAAAATATTAAAGATCTTTTTTATATTGTAAACACTGATGTTCTTATGTGTTCTTGTTTTGCTGGGAATACTGGGAGGAATTGTAAACACATAAACTGGGCATGTTGTGTTGTTAATTTCGAAAAATATAGCTATATTAATGACAACCGCAATCTTCAGCAATTATTTTATAAAATTGCAACCAGACATGATGCCCACCCAGACTGGGTAGAGCCACTTTTCAGTACAACTACTTCAAAGAAAACACCTCTTTTGCCAATATCAGATAATTGCGATATTAACCAAGCCAATAATGATGCGGCTGATGCCAATACATCAGCTACTGTAACTGATCAAGCAATTACAATAAGAGAAAAAGAAATTATTGAAAAAATTTCAATTAAATTTCATGCATTCTTTGAAAATTCCCTCTACGAGGTTTGTTCTACAAGGATTGGAAAAGTTAAATGAGAAAATCGATAAACTTAAAACATTGGCATTTGTGTCTTCTTGTGCAACATGTAACGAAGATCCGTAATTTTTCTCAATATTATTAATTATTTTAAAATATATTTTATTTAATACCGTAATAATTTACTTAAATTGTTAAAATGAGATATTTAGTTTAATTCATTGTTGCAATGTAAATATTTAAGTTTATATGTATTGTTGATGCTTGACCTCGCTCCGACCACGAAGCAGCGAGCGCTGGCCCCTTCCCGTACCGGCCGACTTTAGTGTAGGGGATCGAGTGCGCGCGGTCTCGCATCTTCCAGTATAAACCGAATTTTCTGGAATAATTAAGACAATTCGAAGATCCGTCTTCTAAGGTTTTACAAGCCGACAGCAACTAGGTGAGTTTACAAGCCTCCGAATATTTGGTAAAGTGCCGTTTAGGGTTTGTACCGTTTTAAATTAGGGTGTATTAAGGAATAGTTTTCCTCCGTGTTTAGTTTCAACCGTTTTAGACCTGGTGCTATTTATTTTACTTCAGACGGTGTCGAAGTAAAATTCTAGGACCTAGTGCTGGTATTGTGACTCTTGGCAACCACGTCTTCAAGCGGGGCTGTGGCCGTGGTATCCGAGGCTCTCATATTAGCATCCCCGTTAGTTATCCCGTTTTAACTTTGCTTTCCGTGTAGGAGCTTGTGCGTTCTGCTTTAGACGGTGTCAAGGTAGAATCACGAGACCCCTGGTGCTCTCATTACTACTCTTGACGATCATTTCTTCAAGCGGGGCTGTGGACTTGATTTTCGAGACGGTAGTGTTAGCAATCCCCTTTAGAGTTTTGCACTCCGAAAGGTCTTGTATATTTCCCTTTAGACGGAGTCAGAGAGAAATTACAAGCCCCAGGTCTCCGATATTTTGTCTCTTGGCGATCTTGACTTCAAGCGGTGCTGTGGTCACGATACCCAGGTCCAGAATATCCGAACCAAGTCCCGTATCTAGCTTTGCATTTACCGATCATATAGGAGGCATTTTGCAAGTCTTGAAAGGGTGTAAATCTCTCCGTCGATACCGTTACCGTCCCTACCGTTTATTATAATATTCTACCGTTTATTATATTTTGATACCAGTTTATTTTATTTTGTTCGCAAGCGTATACACCGCCGACTATTTTATTTAAGTTGCATCTTTTAGGTTACCGAATCTGTACATAATTACGACTCCTTTATTTTGTGTTTAATAAACTAAGTACTTATTTTTGTATTTCATTTGTTTATTAGCATACCCTGTGTTTTCTTCACTGAAGTTACCTAGGTCTTTGTTTCTCCGACTCGCGTAACAGGAACGAAGCCGCTGGAGAGTAAACTCCACTATCAAATCTGGCGCCCGAGTTTCACGGAATATTTTAAAAAGCAACGGAAAGCCGAAGTAGCGTCACAAAATTGGCGCCCGAGCAGGGACCTTGTTTTTTTGTGTGTTCTGCTTTATTTATTTACAGACAGACGAGTAACCTATCAACAATCAAAATGCCCACGATGCATTCGGACGACGAGGACAGAATATATGACCGCGATCAAAACCAGAGGACTCCCGAAGTTTCCCCTGACGAAATCGAAGAGACAGCTATCGGTCTAGAAGTAGCCGATATGAGGGTAGGATGGATCTACAAGTTGAAGAAAGACCAACTTATGGATGAGGATGAACTACAACGATTTAATTTATCTTTCGAAGGCACCGTCTCCGAGCTACGACGCCGCCTAGTAAATTTTATCCGAATAGGAGTAGCATCTCCCAGGCATCTTCCCCCACCCTTCTCCGACCCCTATCACCTCCTACCGACACAAATAGCTACAACTACGTCCCAAACCCCGCTTCACCCTTCAGTACCGCTGCTTACGGTGTCCACCGCAACCACCCCCTCTGTGACTCTAACCAGCCGTCAAACTCCAGCCCCGACCTTTTCGCTACCGACCTCCATATACTCCATTAATCACCGCGGCTTATTAAACCTCCTTCCCATCACTAACCCATATTTAGCTCACCCAGCAATTACCTTACCGCCGTATCAGCCAACAAATACCTCTATCTATCCCGGAAGCAATCCATATGTGCTACCAGCATCCGTTCCAAGTTATCCCGCAACCTATCCTGTCCCTGTAACCGCACCAGTTCCAAGAATCGACTTCCTGAGGACAAGCGACTGGAACATCCATTTCAATGGCCACACCGATCCAGTAACTTTCTTAGAAAGACTCGAAGAGGTACGATACCGCCATAATCTATCCTCCGAATCTTTGTTGCCCGTGCTACCGGATTTACTCACGGGAATGGCTCTCGCATGGCACCGGAATAACTGCCAGTTCTGGAGATGCTGGAATGATTTCCTCCCTAGTGACTATCTAATTGAGTTAGAAGCCCAGATCAGTCAGCGACACCAGCGGAGAAGAGAACCTGCCATGGAGTATGTGACCGACCTTCAAACAATGATCCGGAGACATGGAGGTATGTCCCCTCAACAGGAGTTATACTGGTTGCACCGTAATATGCTCCCGGAGTACCGTCTGTTCATACACCGATCCACTTTTACCTCCGTAGCTCAGTTACTAGCCGCCGCGAAAGAATACGAGGATATTCAACGCGAGACTCCCGTACCTAGACCCGCCCCCTTGCACCCCACACCGGTTTCAGAAGAACCGAGACGTTTCTTTTCGGCCCCAAGAAATCCGCCCCCGGTGCACCCAGAAGAACCGTACCGTTCTAACTCTAATCCCCGAAGACCACCACCTAGAGAGGAAGCTTACCCCCGAAGACCGCAACCTACTGCAACCGTTTCTAGAGTGGAAGTAAGCAGAGGAAGGCCACCTCTGAACAGAAGAGACCCGCTACCTCCACCGCAGTTAACTACCGGCCTGGAAACCGTTCTAGTAATAATCAGGAAAGCCAACGCCGACCAGCAGTCCGACCTACTACTCCCGAGACATCCCCCATCTGCTGGAGGTGTGAACAGACAGGACACTACCGTCAACAGTGCCGCAACCAGCCTGTCCTGTTCTGCTCTCGCTGCGGGAGAAGAGACGTTCTTTCCTGGGAGTGCAACTGTCGAGCCTCGGGAAACGAGAACGGAGCTCCTCAGCACGGAGGCCTGAACCGCTCCCGTTAGTCACCGCCCCCGACCAAACAATAACCGTCCCTTCTTACCAGTTGTCATAGGAGACACAAAGTTCTCAGCGCTCGTAGACACCGGTGCCGTCCTGTCGTATATGGGCCCGAGCGTTTTAAGAACTTGCCGAGCTTTAGGAATCCGGAAGCAACAACCTGTCACCCAGCAAGCTACCGTTCTGGACGGTCGTTCAGTGACAATCCCCGCTGCCGTCTCACTACCATTGTCCATAAAAGACCATGCCAAGACTCACCTATTTAATTATGTGTCCCACATGGCCACCGATTTGTTGCTAGGCATGGATTTCCTACAGAGCATGAATTTCCACATAAATTTAAAGACTGGAAACGTATTCCTAGAGAACCAGATTGTATCCATTCCGAAAGATTCTCCTATGTCCGTAGGTTTCATCCAGGACAGCTCCCCAACCTTGGCCGAATTAACAACCACCGAACAACGCCGCCTCAATCAATTCCATGACAGTGGAGCCAATATGATAAAAGGCGCACGAGTCGCAGAATATGATTCTGCGAAGTGTTTCATCCATTCCCTGCAACGAGCTGTCAATGAATCGCTGAAATCCCAACCGGAGGTATTGGAGACAGTAGCTGCTGGAAGACGGATTGTCACCCATTTTAATCACTTTGGTATAGCGCAAGAAAAACTTAAAGCCATTCGTCAAGACCTTAATTTACCAGATCACCAATTAGTACAAGATGTTAGCACACGTTGAAATTCTACTTATTATTTGATGGAGCGATTACTAGAACAGAAACGAGCTGTATCCTTGTATATAACAGATCACGATTCTTTGAACAACATGACACCTTCTCAGTGGGAATTAATGGAACAGTGCATCAAACTCCTCACACCATTCGAAGAGATAACAAAAATAACCAGCTCTGGTCTTTCTTGCATCTCCGAAGTGATACCACATGTTCTCGCCCTGACGAAATACCTGAGCTACCTATACCCTAGCTGAGGTAGAAAAGCGCTTTGACTTAGAAGAGAGTGTCAAATACTTGGTTGCAACATTTCTTGACCAACGGTTTAAAACTAGTTTCTTGGGAATAGTTCAAACTGAAAGAGCAAAACAAAAAATTCTTTTAGAAGCTCTCAAAATGAGTTGTGATGATGACGATTACGAACTCAGTAGTACCGATGATGACTCTTCTCCACCTACCAAGAAACGAAATACCAATGATATTACTACTGAAATACATGACAGTTTCTGGGACTGCTTCGACGAAGTCGCTACAGCCAACACACAAATTCAAGGTACAAAGAAAAGCGCCGTTGCCAATGAGCTGGACTATTATTTAAAAACTGCCTGCCTAGGTCGCAAGGCAGATCCTTACAAATGGTGGTCAGCAAATGCAAACCAATATCCAATTCTGATAAAGTTTGCCAAGATTTATCTTTCGTCGCCTTGTAGCAGCGTGTATAGTGAGAGGCTATTTTCGGAGGCAGGTCTTGTGTATGAACAAAAGCGCAATCGACTGTTACCAGCAAATGCTGAGAAACTTATTTTTCTGCATCACAATTTACCATTAATGCAAGATTTTCAATATTGAATTTGTTACACATTCGTTTATAAAATAAAGAAATTTTTGATATAAAATGTATTTTTTTTTATCAAGGATCCAGCCGGATAATAGCTAGCATTCGGCCGGATACCGGATACTAAAGAAATGGCCGGATAAGCCGGATACCGGATATCCGTTTCATCTCTTTTACGACCTTTAAGTTTGATTACTTCCTTAGGAAACACCCTGTATAAGACTCGGCGTCGCGCCTCGGTTTATCTTAACCTGCCTCGAATGTTGTAGCGTCCTTGCATTCCTTGTTACTTAAATAACTATTAATTATTGTGATATTTCAGTTTTCATTTATTTCAAATTAATTTTAGAGTGCATCCCTCTTGGTGGCAGCTACAACAGTTTCCGATACACCAAAATCTTCCAAAAGTGTTAGTAGAAATTATATTACCTACCTACTATCTTTATTCTGATATTTTAATTGCGAAATTATATGCTGAATAGTTTTAAATTATTTTTAATTTTAGGGTGCATCTCCCTTGGTGGCAGCTACTAGTTCTTCGACACGTGTTAGTAGAAATTATAGTTCCTACTTTTTTACATTTACTATAATAATGTTTCAATATTTCATGTATAAAACCAACGACTAAAACTAATTATTTCTAGATAATACAAAAGAAACCTAACACAGATGCATTAGCTTTGGAGAATGAAAGACTGAGAAAAGAAGTAAGTATTTTGAAAAGAAAGGCTTTGGAGTCTGAAAAAATGATAGGCGACTTGACTCAGCTGAATATGGAACTCCAAAAGAATGTTCTAAATGAATTTGACGAATTCAAAGGTACGAATATAATTGCTTTTTGGTAGAGGGTCCTTCACAGGCTGTACCTACCTCAAAAATTATGGGAACTGGGAAATATTTTTTAATGATGCGTTTCATTATTTTTAGCCATAATTACCCCACTGGTTGGGACCAATAATGCAAATAATACTGGTGCAAATGATTTATTACCTCCTATTGGTTTTGGGAGAAGAACATCTAACATGGTATAACTTAATTTATTTTAATTTTGTTTTTGTAACGGCAGCATTTTTGCATCATAGATTCATCTGGGATTTGATATTTGGATTCCAATACAAGTATATGAAAGTATACTAATTCAGAGCAAAACTAATTCGCAGTTTGTAAAAAATATGGCAGTGGCCGTATTTAGCATACAAACACTAAAACAGTTCTGTAACTTCCAAATCACCCAACTGAACAAAATCGTAACCTAGTCCTAAACTCAACCCAAAAAGAATGTTGGCTATAAAAGGTTCTAAAAACACAAAGATATAAGAAATAGAAACCTATATAATCTGATCCTTTAGTACGTATTAAACAGCATTCAACTCTAAGTACCTACCTAAATAGTATTAAAACTCATATAAGGTGTATTATATCCACGGGTAGTTTATTCATACATTAGCAACCATGCCCGCGCGACGAGGTGTTGTTGCACCAACAATCATTGTTGATCCAGCCCTTGTTTTAAATAATGCACGATTATGTTGGAAAACTGGTCTCAACGATTGCTTCAGTTTGGGGATCAAATGGATGTTCTAAGATGGTTAGCTGCGCGGCGGTTAATCAAAAACTTTCATATGTGCCAAACTTGTGACATTTTGTGCTCCTTTGTGCGATCTGCACGAACATTGGACGGTTATCAATGGAAGTGTAGAACGTGTAGTGCCACCAAATCACTTGGCACAGGATCCTTTTTTACCCGCAGTCGATTAAGTTTAGAATTCATTCTCATGGTGTATTGCTGGTCGAAGGACTTTTTGCAGAAAGACCTTACGTATGAGGTTGGAATAGGTCACAGAGCATCGCATACCACGGTAGATTGGTGCTCCTTCTGCCGGGACGTGTGCCGTGATCACCTGCTTAACAATCCAACCGTCATCGGGGGGCTGCATGAGGATGGAACGTCAAAGATCGTGGAAATCGACGAAACCAAGTTACTATCACGGTATGTGGAGGGAGGATCACTGGGTGTTTAGGGGCATTGAGAGAAGTTCCAGGGCATGCTTCCTGGTGGAAGTGTCCGACAGGAGGGAGGCGACGCTTTCTGCTTTGATCCAGCAGTATATATTGCCTGGAACTATCATAATGTCGGATGGTTGGGCAGTATGCAGGAACATCGAACAGTTGGGAGGGGGTGGTTTATATGAACATCAGGTCATAATCCATCAGCAAAATTTTGTTGGCCCTGACAACGCATTCATCCACACAATGTGGAGAACATATGCAGGCAAAACGAAAACTCCGGGGATAGTTTGGTACTTCGGAAGCCCTATTACCCCTCCTACTTGCAGGAGTTTATGTGGAAGAACCGCATGCGCAATAACCAGCTATTTAAGAACTTCCTTGTTTGTGTCGGCCAGCAATATCCCATGTAGTACTTCAACATCATTCTTCATTCCATCAGCGGTACCACCCACCAACACTAGGACCATCCCCAACACCTATGATGGATGAGGCCAGTTTGCCAACAGAAAGCAGCCCCTTTTCAGGGCCAACAATATATTTACAAAAATAATTTCCTAAAAAATAGCAAGGCATTCGCTAAAGTTTCTTGGAATTCCTCACCAAAATGTGTTTTTCCGTAGTAACTATCAACGTGATAATGAGAACGAATGAGAATGTTTCACTTTACAGCTGCTGCAGCATAACGCTTTTTGTTTGTAGATTCTGTATAAACCTCCTTACCACCCCTGGTTACGGCACTGTACATTGCTAAAGATTATTTGTAATGTTTATTATAAAAATTGCGTCGTGACAACAACGCCGTCCGCTATATATTTTTTTAGAATCTGTTTGAAAAGTTTTTTTTTTTTATTAATAAGATGCTTATTTTACAATCTGTTCGCATGGAGCAAAAAGTAAATGGGATTATAGCCTATTACATGATTCGAGAAGTTGTCCAGCGACAATAACCCCAAATTAAATATTAAAAGTTGAATTACAGCACAATCAGGTATGAACTTTTTATTTGAAGAAAGAAATAATTGTTTTTCTAGCGAAGAAAAAGACATTCCATAACAATACAAAATAAGAATCTTAGTTTACAGATTAGTATCTATTATTTCAATTTATTGTAATTAGCTCATTACTTCTTATTAGTTATTATACCTGTAATACATGTGGTTGGACAATAATTAGTTAAATTAAAGTACTAGCAAGTACTCAAACATTCTAACTTTGTTAATTATGTAATCGATTATTTATGTTATTTTAGTGCAAATCAATTGTAACCCACTGTAACCCACTTTACTGAGAAGTATAAGAGGTTGCATAGCGTCGCTTGTATTGTTTTACATAGATATGTTGGTAACGCTGTTAAGATGGTGAAATCAAATAGGAAGGGTGGGAGCTGGTTGTCAGGGTATTTTAAAACTGATGCCGTGAAAACGTTCAAATAAACAAAAAATTTACGTAATTCATAAAAATAAACTTCCAACAATCGGAACGCCTGCCGACTAACAGACTCCCCGACTATATGCGATGTCTATCGAATCATTTCGCGCCAAATTTAAATTTAAAAACTAAGTCTACAAAGAAGTTTTTATAATAAACTTGTTCCTATTTCAAGGACAACAAATTTGTTATAAATACAATCTTTGTGAATAAAAAGTGTTGTAACATTCGTAATTTTGTTTTTCGATCTTCAAATTTTGTTATGTTCTGCGATTGACTAGTAGTTCAATTATTAAATATTATCATTAAGTGGATTTTTTAAAATATGCAATGACTTAAACCATTACCAAGCACTAGGAGTATCAATAATTATTAATCAATTTATAACTAATTCTAAAAACAGGAGCAGCTATAGGCAGACAAGGATGTCATTACTGATTTTAGGTAAACAATTTCGGATTAAGATAAGAAACCCGCTTTCACTTTTGGAGTCTTATCTACTCATTTATACAATTTCGATGTATACAGTACTGTTTAATGTTGAAACTTTATTAAATGTCAGTTTATCTGCAAGCAACACGTTCAGAAGAAGGCATAGGAGGTAGAGTATTTAATTTAAAAAGCAACAAAAACAATAAACTTGTTACTAATTCAGAATCAGTTACTATTTTAATTCGTGAGAATTCAGGAAATATCTCTAGCGAAGACGGAATAGAAGGTAAGAACTGATATTTTAAAAATTATTTTTTTTTTAATAATAATAATAATAATATGTTCAACAGAGTTCTTCCCGGATTTAAAAATAGAAACAGTGGAAGCAGAAGAGCAACGCCAGGGGTCGCAGATCAGTGGTCGTAGAATTATAGACATAGTCCATTTTTTTGGGGCACTAAAAGCGTTGAAGCATGACGGGTTTGGGTGTTCGTTCTTCGATGTGGATATTGTTAGTGAAGATCGTAGAGGTTTTGCGTCCTTGTTTAGTGTTAAAAGTCCTGTGTGCAATAAATCAGAGACAACGGAAAGTTCGGAAAATCCGCGGATAAACATCAATCTATCAGCGGTATCCGCAATCGGTGCTGGATATGGAATTTTCTTCGTCTTTAGATATTCCTGGCCCATCAAGTCGTACATACGCAACCTGCCAAAATGAGATTTACGACATTTACAACAAACCTGCCATTGATGCAATGAAAAAAGGTGCCGAAGAAGAAGCAAAACTAGCGGTAGAACTAGGGGAAGTAGATGACAAAGGTTATCCAAACATTGCAGTAGTAGCAGACGGAGTCTGGAGCAAAAGGTTATACCGTACAAATTTCAATGCCTTGTCAGGCGTTGCGTGCATAGTTAGACTTTGTACAAAGAACGTGTTGTATATGGCAGTTAAAAATAAATTTTGCTTGGTGTGTGCACGGAAGGACCTGTATAAAAATAACACGTGCCCAGAACATACTTGTCATAAGAATTGGACCGGGTCATCAACTGGAATGGAGGCTGCAATTATTGTCGAAGGTTTCCAAAAATCCATAAATGTGTACGGTTTAAAATACACAAAAGTGGTAGGTGACGGTGACAGCAGCGTGCATTGGAAACTAATGAAGTGCATGCCCTACGGACCCTCCACAATAATAGAGAAAATTGAACATAAAAATCATATTTTGCCAAACTACATCAACAAACTGCGAGACGTTGCCAAAAAAACTAAAACAAAAAATTACAAATTACAGAAAATATTTTAAGGTTTCGTACTGCCGTTACTAAAGCCATTGAGTACAGAAAGAAGCAAGAGGCACCTACAAATACAAAAATTAGGGAATAAGATATTGATATTTTAAATGGTCCTAAACATATATTTGGTGATTATTCTGGATGCGGGGAGCGCGATTATTGTTGTAAGGGTGCAAATGAGGAAAATATGGTGCCAGATTTAGAAGAAAGTGGTCATTTTGAAGATATTATGACTGCAGTACGACGTGTCGCCTGTCATGCCAATAGTTTAATTCACGATGTTACTAACAATTCAACCGAACTATACAATTCTCGCGTAGCAAAGTTTATTGGCGGTAAAGTGTCAATTTCGCTCTTCGCCGTGGTTATCAAGCAAGGTGTGAATCTGCTGTAGTAGCTCATAATGAAGTAGGGACACTCCATGAAATTATAAAACTGCATACAATACAGCAAGGAGAGACGCGTCGCTCGGAGGATGCTCGGCCTGGAACCGGACCACCCCTCTGAGGAGGTCTGCGACCTGGCCGGTATTCCTCCGATCGACGGCAGACTCGCCGCCCTCCGGGATCGCTATGTGATGCGAGCCGCCCAACAACACCGAGAGGGCGCCATGGAAACCCTCAGGACCCGGATCATCCGCCGCAGGAAACCCAAACGGAAACTTCGATTCCCGCCTGCGGCGTTCCTCCAAGACACCACGGACCTTCCTCAGGATCTACTTTTTCTTTTTTTTTAAATATACAGCGTGTCCGCGTAAGTTGGCTACATATGGAAAACTTTGTTATTATTAATTTTATGAAAAAAAGTTATACTTCATAAAAAGTTCTGCATGTTCTAAAACCCAAAATTCAACCATCAGATATTAAATTATATCAGTCTTATCATAATAAAAATCATTATATCATTTTTGTTCAAGAGTAAAGTACCTTCATTTGTGACCATATCGAAAAATTTTTATAAGAAAAGATGTTATGGATTAAAATTAATTTTTAAATATACAATATTGTTAATTTACAATTAAAAAATATTATTTTTACATTTTCTCTGCGATAACATTGAAAGTTTAAGTTCGAAGATTAATACATTACATTTAATAATTCATTAATTAATTAATTTTTTTGTTCACGAGTGTCGCGTAAGTGGTCAAAGGTTGATCATTCACAGTCAAAGAAGCTCATATCTTTCTAACAGTTCGGCCAATAGTTTTCAAATTTTTTTTACAGAGAGACATTCTTATTTCAAATATTTTTCGTTTCTTGTTCGATTTCGGTATCTCTCATAGTTTAGGCTGAAAAAAATTATTTTGATCGGCTGCAGTGCATTTCTTAAAACGATGTAGTAATCTAGTTGTCCCGTATGTTGAGAAATAAACTCGTGAACAAAAAAATGATGTCAAGAAACACCTTTTTCCAGTAAAGAATCATATCCCAAATTTCATCCTAATCGCTAAAAACAATCTTTTGTTATTTAAAAAAAATAGAAATTTTTTGAAGATCTTTGACGTTGAATAGCGCTTTAACGAAGCAATTTCGGATAGAGGTAAGTTGCGTTAAATCGTCTTATTTTGATCCCCGGAATATGTGGTTAAGCTATGGCACCATATTTTAGAGACACCCTGTATACAGGGTGTTTCTTAAATCGCGGACACGGAGCACAGTACTACATTCCCCTCCGGATACCAATTGGAAAAATATAATACAATAATGCCCGTTCTTCGCTAGTTTCAGAGTTATTCTCAGTCAAAGATTGAGATTCAATTCCTTTATGCTTTGGAAAAACGGGTAAATTTTAACCGTTCCGCATTGTTCATCAATCAAATATTAAATCTTAATAAATTTGGAATTTTTCATACGTTGTATTCCTTCCTCCGCAGACATTCTTTCTGATAAATATTTGTTGTTAAACTGTTTTTCAATATGTTGCAACAGTGCATTGTAGCTGTGAGGTTATTACCTAGGAAACTTGTTCATACTGCCTTATTAAAACAGCAACCGTTTAAAACAAAGTCCGTGCAAGCATGCGCAATGTTGTCAAATTTAAAATTTCTAAAATTCGAATAACTCGGAAACTAAATACATTAGGACAAAATCGCCTATACTTTTTCAACTCAGTTTAAAGATGAGAATCGCGTAGTGCTCTCCGTGTCCGCCATTTAAGAAACACCCTGTATACAGGTTGATTGTAACTTTAGGGCGAGTGGATTTGCTTGTTTACGATTGATAATAGAAAATAATGTTTCATATAAGAGTTATTCAAGTTTATTTGGCGAGTATTTTGGATGCACTCACAAAAATGGCCGACTTCCGGTTTTAACGGAAGGGACGTGATTTTACTTTTTTTAAATACAACACCCTGTATATTTTATGCTAGTTCGATTACATGATAACATCTCTTTAATAAAACATAACACAACCATATACCTAGCGTTAATAATTACTGACATAATTTAAATTATATCAAGGTATCTGTTACCAGTATCAACTATTCAAAAACAATCGCGATTGATCTTAGCAGGTCGTTGTTAAAGTTATTGTAGTGAAGAAAATCACAAACACGAAATACACAAACATTTAATATAATGTCATTTTAAACTTTTCTAATTCAAATGAATAAATAACATAATACGCACGACTTTGTAATTAATAATATTTTTCTATCAACATGTAACTTCTAGATTTGTAAGTACCTACACCTTAACTACCTTAACTGACTATGGCTGTAATAACAGAATTTAATTTAAAAGGTGTTCAAAAGAGACCACCATTTTCTCGTATACAAAAACGGCATCTTCGAATAAAAGTTCTTTGTACATCTTGAAGCATTTCAGGTGTGATAGTATTTACAGCTAGCATTTACAATGCTATCTTGTAATTCCTGCAAATTTAAAATGACATTATGTTAAATGTTTGTGTATCGCGTGTTTGTGACTTTCTTCACTACAATAACTTTAACAACGGCCTGCTAAGATCAATCGCGATTGATTTTGAATAGTTGATACTGGTAACAGATACCTTGATATAATTTAAATTATGTCAGTAATTATTAACGCTAGGTATATGGTTGTGTTATGTTTTATTAAAGAGATGTTATCATGTAATCGAACTAGCATAAAATATACAGGGTGTTGTATTTAAGAAAAGTAAAATCACGTCCCTTCCGTTAAAACCGGAAGTCGGCCATTTTTGTGTGTGCGTCCAAAATACTCGCCACATAAACTTGAATAACTCTTATATGAAACATTTTTTTCTATTATCAATAATAAACGAGCAAATCCACTCGCCCTAAAGTTACAATCAACCTGAAATATCTTAGCCAGGCTGAAGAGGAGTAAAACTCCTATAGCGGCCATTGAATTGTAATATTTATAAGTAGTACTTTTAAGTGTGAAATGTACATATTATCATTCAATATAACTGTGAAAATTGAAATTGAATTGATACACCTGGAAAATATACTAGGGAATTTTGTGAAAAACAGAAACGCAAACAAATGTTTCGTGGTGAGAAACGTTATCATACCAAATACTCTGGATTCGCAGATACTGATTATGGACCTGATGATGTTGCCCCAGAGCCGCATATGACTGAAGCGGATGGACAATTGCGGTAAAGATATTTGTAGAAGCACTATCTTTGAACCGTGAAGAAATTGTACGAGAAACTGTTGGACAACATCGAAGGTACGATGGATGGTACGAAGAACGGCAAAAGAGATTGACAGCGTCACACTTTGGCCGAATTTGTAAATTGAGGAGTACAACGTCTTGTACAAATACGGTAAAAGTTTTACTGTACCGGCAGTTTACAGGGAGCACTGCTACCAACTAGGTAAAGAAAATGAACATAGGGCAATTGAAGATTTCCAAAATCTTATGAACGTGACGGTAAATCCTTGCGGTTTATTCGTGGATGAAACACACCCATTTTTAGCAGCATCGCCAGACGGCATGGTAAGTGAAAATGCTATCATAGAGATAATATAATTACAGTGCAGGAATGCGTACTCCTATGGAAGCAGTTATAAACAAGACCATTAAATTTTGTCGAGTAGAGGAGGCAGAACTTTGCTATTTTGTTATTTGGACTCCCAGTGATATTTCAGTGGAGGTGATAAAAAAGATAATTTTAGGAACAAAAAATGCTTCCGAAACGTCGACAATTTTATAATGCGGCATTGTTGCCTGAAATTCTAGATCCAAGGCAATCCAGGAAGCTACCTATTCGACAGACATTTGTAAGTTAATGTGCGCACTAGTTAAAATATGTAAAATCAAGATGTACTATTTATAATTACCTAATCATTTTTTGTTAGAAGTTTTTTATTTATTTTAATTTTTTTTTGTTTTATTATGCAAGATGTGTTTATTAATGTTGGCATTGATAAATAATCAATTAATTTATATGGTAATTATTTCAGTTGGTACACTTCTTTTATGTTAAGTAGGAACAAGAACCAGGTGTTTACCTGTAATTTACAACAGGAGAAAGAAAGGTATTTAAACCTCTAAGCCGCTTTAGATGTAATCTCCTAATTACCGTTTACCGATATCCTCGTCATTTGCTGTTGTAGAAAGGGTTGCCTATATTTATAGCAAATTTGGTAAAAATTAAACATTTTAAAAATTCTAATACGTATAATTAATCACTGCCAGATTTCTAAAAGTAGGTCGATGCGTGTAAGTCATCACGATACTTTTCTACAGGCCCGTAAAGAGAAAAAATTTAAAATATAAATTATATCGTGGATATTCATTAAAACAGTTATTTTCTTTGTCATCATAACATCCGCAATTATAGAGCTCGCGTGAAATCCGGTTATCTTCACTTTTTGAAGAAAATCACATAACACATGTGTGCGCATTAGTTTTTGTAGAGCTATCGGTTGGTGCAATCATTTGTGACCAAAACGAGATATATCCCACCTTAAACCGTTAGTAAAGTATAGCGTTGGACACAAAAACGGTTGTATCCAAATTTTGAAACAAAAGCGGTTATAACCACGTCGTCATATTGTAGCCCATTATTAGTGTTGTTTGTTGAGCTTACGTCGTCGTGGTTGTTTAACAAGTGTTTGTTAAGTGCAAATATTTCTTATTTTTCTGAGTGTTTTGGAGTAGAAATGTAGGTAAGGAGAAGTGGGGGAATGGTGCGCAGCGGGTAATCGTGCGCATCAAAGTATTTCATATTTCGCGGTTTATTTTGCGAGTCCAACTAGTGCCGCCGTCTCTTACGTGAATGTTAAACTGCTTACGCCATTGTTCATCCAAGTTGTTTACGTGTGAAAGTTATGACCGGTGTTTAAAGAAATTTCTCACAATCTTTGTAATTTTTACCAACAGAAGATAAGACGGTGAGTCCACAATTCTTATCTAATTGCTTTGAACTAATTATTTTCTGAAAACGTATTGTTTTCTGCATATTTTGGTAGAAATATTCTTCTTGTTAACTGATTAATTTTTTTTCTATGGTGAAGGTTAAAATGTCAACCGTAAAAGGGGAATGATGCGCATTTGTGCGCATGATTACCCCACATACAATTAAATGCTAAGTAGTAATATTTTGTGTTTTTTTTAAGATGCCGAGGAATTACACTCGTAAAACTGCTATCCTTGCCTACACGCGTGAAGATCTCGAAAAAGCAATAAACGCAGTTAGAAATGAAGGTAGAAAACAAAGGGAAGCAGCGAGAAGTTTTAATGTTCCCGAATCTACTTTTAAGAAAAAAAACTGTTGGAGGATACGCTTAAAGCACCACGTCTAGGACGTAAGAGTGTGTTTACTAAAGAAGTAGAATCAGAATTAAAAGATTGTTCTTATGTTGGCAAAAGTATTTTATGGTTTAACGCCTAGAGCACTCAGACAAATAGCATTTAGATATGTTGAGCAGAATAATATCTCCCATACATTTAATAGAGAAAGCCGTTTAGCCGGAAAGGATTGGCTTTACGGATTTTTGAAAAGAAACCCTGACATTAAACTACGACAGCCCGAAGGAACAAGCCTAAATAGGATTGCCTCGTTCAATAAAGAGGCAGTTAACATATTTTATTCCAATCTAAAGACCGTTATGGAAAAGTATAAATTTGAAGCAAATAGAATCTTTAACATGGATGAAACGGGCGTCACTACGGTGCAGAATAAATGCCCAAAGGTCTATGGACGCAAAGGTGTCAAAAAAGTAGGCGCAGCAATTTCCGGCGAAAGAGGGAGAACTATAACAGCTGTTTTTTGTATGAGTGCAGCAGGAAACTATATTCCCCCTATGCTGATATATCCGAGAAAAAGAATACCATCTACTCTCCAAAAAAATGGACCAATCGGGGCTCTGTACCAATGTTCGAAAAATGGGTGGATCAACAGTGACCTCTTTATTGATTGGCTTGTCCATTTTGAAAAACATGTTAAACCTACCGAAACATATCCTGTTCTTTTGGTCTTAGATAACCACTCGAGCCATATCTCAATTCCAGCATACAATTTTTGTAAAGAAAAGAACATCCACATGGTATCACTTCCACCACACACTTGGGATCATCTCCAGCCTCTGGATTTGACCTTCTTCAGTCCTCTTAAAAATGCTCTCTACCGGGAATATGACCTTTACCTGTCCACTACAGGTCATCAAAAAATTACCGAGTATGATGTAGCTGGACTTCTAAATAAAGCTTTTATGAAAGTTGCTACAATGGAGAAGGCCGTTTCCGGTTTTCGTACGTCTGGAATATTTCTTCTATATCGGGATAGATTTAACGAAGAGGATTTCGCTCCTGCAAATGAAGTAAGAAGTTTCATAATAGAAGGAACACCGGAACCAGAAACTCCTAGTGAAGTCACAGTTCCCCAACCACATTCACCACCTGCTCGAAACCCTAGGCCATCTACATCTAAAGATTCACCACCTGCTCAAAACCCTAAGCCATCTACATCTAGAGATAATTCCTTTTTGGCTATGGCGCCAATACCAAAGAGAAAAGTTACAAAAGTAGTGAAAAGAAAAGTTTGTGAGAAGCAAAAATCGGAAATACTTACAAGCACACCTATCGGAGAAAAATTGGAAGTAGCCCAGGAAAAGAAAATATTAAGGGAAAAAAATATAAATAAGGAAGAACAGAACACCGGTAAAAAAAGGACTGTGCGTAGATGTTTTGAGGATGAATCACCAGACAGAAAAAAAGGCAAAAAGAACATGAAGAAAGAGCCAACACCCGCGCCATCCGATTCAGAATTATCAGAGAAAGAGCACATTTGCGATGATGACGAGCTGGATGACGTCGATATAAGTATTATACTACTACCTTTGGAAAAACCTGACAAATCTAACGAAATATGTTGTATCTGTGGAGACATTGGTAAGGACAGGGAATTATGGTACAGATGTGTTTTATGTTCTTCATGGAACCATGCGGAATGCGCAGGTGTAGATACGCCAAAAAATTATAAGTGTGACTTCTGTTCAGTTTAAATATTATCCATAATGGTTATTTTGTATTTTGGCGTTTGCAATAAATATTTGTTTGAAATTTATAATTGATTTCTTTACATTACTTTTAATGCGCACCATTCCCCAACCGCATGCACATGATTACCCGCTAGGTTGGGGAATCGTGCGCAAATGCACTTTTGCACGTTTTCCAACATTGTGGTTTTACACTTACATTTTCCTTAAATATTGTTATACATACTTAAAGTAGAATGACTAACGCTAACTTTAACGTTTTTAAACTGACGCTAGATGTAATCTACTTACTACAAGAGCTACTTTGGCTTAACTGCGCACCATCCCCCCACTTTCCCTTACGTAAAGCAATATGGACGAAGGAGATATCACTGTTGAGGATGGAAGTATGGGAAGCAGGAAGAGACAAACGAATGAGACTAAACGCGAGGCGCGTAAAAAACTAAAGTAAGACTACGTTTTTCTGTTGAAAAAGGAAACTATCAAATATTAATTTTTTCAGGTATGTAGATCCGGACCCTAACCTAGAAAGCTTCAGACGTCCTTGTTATCACAATGGGAAAACATATGAGTGTGCTAGGATTAGGATGAAAGATATTCAACTTATGAGAAATGAGTTTTACAACGATGTCGATAAAATCCGTCAGGATATGAAACTGTGCCACTATCTGTCTGTTATACCTGCAAAACGACATAGAGTTAACCAAGATATGAAACAAAGGAATGTAACAGTTGCATATTTGCTAAAATCTGAAAAAAAAGCACCAGTTTGTCAAACAAATTTTAACGCTGTTTTCGGAGTAACAAAACATAGAATTGGCACAGTTGCAAAGGTTTTGGAGGAAGGTGGAATTCAAAGGGAGAAAAGAGGAGGGAGATAGTTTCTCAAAAAAATGCTTCAAAAAAGAAGAAAGTTCGAGCATTCCTCAAAAAACTGCGTGGTAAAGAGAGTCACTATAATCGCTTAAAGTCAAAGCGTATATATCTGTCAAAATTGTACCCAGTTAACCCCGCCCTCCGCTAGTTTCTACGAACTGGGCAGGGAACATCCCGACAATAGTATTACCTTTTGCCTCCGACCTTCAACAGGTTCAACCATTGCCACGTACATCAATAGGGGATGCGTTTTATGCCCATAAAATTAGCTGGTATGCTGTATGTTGTGTTCCAATGAACATGATTTCCAAGAAATCCATCATTCTATGTATGGACTGAAGATTCAGCTGGATGAGGAGGATCTACTTAAATTGGTTCAGCGTTATTGTATTATCTTGACAGTTTCAATTTTTATGAAAAGCACTGCATTAGATTATTCTGCGACGGATGTGAGGGGCAGAATAAAAACTCCCATCATTCAGACTTTGATGTTCTGGCTAAAAACAAAGTCTCCGGAACATGTTTCGAAAAGTTATAACATTTCCAGTTAGGGGGCACAGCTTCTTAGCTGCAGATCGAGCATTTGGAAGAGTGGAAATTTTTTTAAGAAAACAACCAGAGGTGATGTACAAGAAAGAATACGTGGAACTGTACACCGAAGTAGGTACTGTAAACTCTAGGTTTGGACTGGCAGATGTATAACATTAAAGATCTTGAACATACACAAAAAAATAAAAGGAACGTCAGATTGTAAGAGAATTAATTTAAAAAAAATCACAGCCAAAAATAAAGTACATGTAAAAGTCGCCACGTTTGCCTATTATCGTTTCCGGACAGCAAAGGATACATTTCGATCTCTTACCAAAATGGGCAAGTCTGACAATAACATTCAACTTAATATTCTACCAGTCGCAAGCACTATAGAGGAAAGTAGTCTATTACCGTATATGTGCCTAATACCGCACAGCAGTGTTTTATTACTACGATTAACGCAATCTTCCTCAAATACGTTCAAGACGTAGCGTGACACCCAGCTACTGCCGCATATTAAAGTTTCAAACCGGTTGGTCTTAACAGAAACGATACCGGCTTTACTTATTGTGTAGTAACTCAGCAAATGTTTTACAGTGTTACAGTATTTATGTAAATAAATATCTGTAGGTAAGTGATTTCGTTTTAATATCAATTTATGTGCTTTCGCTAAGTTTAATATACAATTGTTTATCAACAATCTCAAGCTATTACATAAAATTTTTGTATGCGAGTTAACCTAAAACGTCAACGTTTCCTAATATCGTACAGTTGGTAGTTCCTAATATGGAGTGTGCGATATTAGGATACATTTTAGTCATTGACAATGTTATTGCACTTCCAGTTAATATGCCAAAAGCAAATCTTGGAGTGCAGAGGCGATGCGCCAAGCAGTAGATGCAGTAACGAAAAAGGAAATGGGCTACCTGAAGGCATCGAAACAATTTAATGTCCCAAAGACCACAATTAAAGATTATGTCAAAAATGGGGAGAAAACAGTAGAACAATTAATTAATTGAAAATTGGGAAGGAAAGCAGCAATCCCCAGATTAGCTTATCAGCAGTCTATTAAAAATGGTTTGTCTCATCCATTTTATAAAAAAAGGGCGCTGCGGGGAAAAAGTGGCTAAAACGTTTTCTAACTAGACACCCTGAAATTTCTTTCAGGAAACCACAAGCTTTATCGATCGCCAGAATCAAAGGATTTACTAAAGAAAATGTGGATTTTGACATTTTTGAAAAGGCTATGGAAAAAATTTAATATAATCCATCTCGCCTTTATGGACGGGGACGAGTTGGTTCCCGTTATCAGTAGATAATTACCTTACTCATAATCTGGGGGTCGAGTTGGTTCCCACTTGCAAAGGTAAAAGTAGGTCTCCTTATCAGTAGATAATTAGGTAACTTATAAATCGAGTTGGTTCCCGAGTGGGCTATGTGGGAATGAAGCCATTTAAAATAAACTACAAGTGCCACCCGACAGCACTTTTTGAAAACCAAACTTGAATTTGTCTATCACTAACAATTGTTTGCTTTTTTCACTGTACATGACATATAAAGAACTCATGTTTGTAAAGTGTAGATGACAATTTACACTAACTGTTACAAATTTATAAAAGCAGATAACAACCCTCTGTATTACAAATATACAACTATGATTGGTTGTAGACAACCTCCGCCCTTACTTAAATAGTTAGGTAATCATTAGCAACATTCTTTGAATGTTACCAAAATATCAAAATACTTAGAAATGCTTAAGATACTCATGGGAACCAACTCGTCCCTCAATGCAAAAGCAATTAAGGGTCATTAAAGGGATTGGGAACCAACTCGACTCTGCCGGCCTTTATAACGTTGACGAAACGGGCATTACGGCTGTGCAAACTAAATGTTCTCGTGTATTGTCTCTTAAGATAGTTTATTATCATTCAGTGTTGAGGGGAAGTGTTGAAATAAACCAGTATAATTGTGATACAACACAGAATGTTTTATAATCTAGTATCTATGGGTAGTAGAGTGTATTTTGTTTAATGTAAATAAATTACATATTTCTTCAGATACCACAGAATGTCAATCACTAATTATACTGCGACGATTATTACAAATCAGTACCATTATTTGCACACCTGACTAATTAAGGCATATACATGCTAGGTACCGTGTGACGAAATAGAATTCCAAACAAACTTACTAATGAAAAATAATTCGAGACGGTGCCCCATGCAACGTATGAAGAGTACACAACTAGTGTGAACGGTGTTGATCTGAACTCAGTAACTTGGAAAGATAATAAAGTGTGGTGCACATGTTATCCTCTTGTCATGGCGGAGTACCAATTTCATTAGAAATGGTGTACAAGTTTTTGTGTTATAGTACCAAAGAGTAGTCAAGTCACCCAATTCCATGGTACTATTAATTTAAGGTCATGCAGAACTTTTCTTGTCGTACAAATTTTTCTCAAAAATGTATAATGGTGGAAAAACACCAAATATATTATTTTTATAAACTGAAAGAAAAAACGAATAAGGCTAATGTTTTGAAGTAAAGCCTATACCTAAAAAAGGAACTCCTATACAGAAGAATAAAGAAGAATACGAAAAGGATCAGGTAAATTTATGACATATACGACAGCTAAGAATATAACCAATATCTTCTTTTTGGCAGATCACTTAAGAAATTTGTAAGACCCACTATTCACAATCTTGTTCAGGAACCACAAATGTATCTTAATTTATATCTCTTTTTCAGTGGTACTTAAGTAAGTTCAACAATTTTCTGTTACTGTAGGTTAAAAAATGGTTCACAAACAACTGAACCAATAAACGATAACAGTTTTGAACACACAAAATTAAGCCAGTCAGTCGTTCATGGAAAAGTATGTGCTTGTACAATTCCGGCTTCTGGATATGTGGTATCTGCAACAAAAGAACTGTGCATTAGTATTCGAGGCGAGGCAGCATTGGAAATCACTTGAATGCGTAGTGAGAAAAACTAGACTATACGGGTTCGATACATACAGAAGAGACAGGCATCTAATTTACTAACGCAGCGGAAGTTCGCGATTTTCTCATCAACCGTACATTTTAGCTATATGACTACCTTATACTGTGTGATACACAATTAAATTTTGCATTCAATTATATAATAATATACAGGGTGTTTCATTTACAATAACAAAGTTGCTTATTGTACTGTGAAAAGCAAACATTACTGTACATGTGATATAAATTTAGGAGAATGCAGAGCTATATACTGAATAAGTTTTATATTTAAACTTCTTTCATATTTTGATTAATAAATGAGCTATAGGAGCATCAATTTCCGATTTCCAAAACCTTGTAGAGGGCGTCACAGTGAAATTCTAGCATTCATCAAAAAAAGAAAATGTATCTAATATCAAGCTGCATAAGTGCAGAAAATTTAAACAAAATCGTGTGGCCAATTTTTTTGTAATAATTATTCAAAAATTTCAAAATTTTTTGGAAGAGCGCCGCGCCGTTACGACCATTTTTGGATCTACTAAATAAATTTTTCTTCATGATATAGTAAAGTTATAGTAAAGGGCTTTCTAACAAGTTCTTGCTGAACCTGATCAGATACCTAACTGGTTTTTGATTTGTGGGGCGTTGGTTAAAATTTTGAAAAATTCATAGCAATTATGATCTTTTTTTTTCATATCCGCTACTCAAATTTTTGAAATTGAAATTTTCGCGGAAATACGTATTTTGGACCACTAGAAACCCAAAAAAGTGGTTTAGAATAAATGTTTATCTGTGGGTGTGTGTGTATGTAGGTATGTATACAGGGTGAGTTATTTAAAAGGGCACACCCTAAATATCTCGCTTATTTAAGAAATTGGGATATTTATATTTGGGTGGATTGAAGTTGGTATTGGTCTCTATGTATAGATACAACTAAAGTGTGTAAAAGTTTTGTAGGTAAAAAACTATTTAACGAAGAACAAGAAATTAATTTTTTTTTTGGTTAATTTCCAAAGATTTTAATGAAAAAGTGGCGGTGCAAACCTCCCCTGGACTTTCCCATACTAAAAATAAACATTCGTTTTTGGTATTCAACAGTATTGTTCGCCACAACCGATAAACTAAACTTGAAAATTAGTATATGGAAAATTAACACAAGTGCCGATTGTGTTCATCTGCGCATGTGTGATTATTTATATTCATAGGCTGCTAGGATTAGCCGGCGACAAGGAATTCCCGTCCCGCGCATGGTCACTTGAACATATCGGCACTTACAAATTTCACCCTACACTGTTTTAAAGTTCAAAATTCACGAATTTCTCAGCAACCGTACATTTTAGCCATATGAATACCTTATACTATGTGATAGACAATTCAATTTTGCATTCAATTATATAATAATATATAGGGTGTTTCATTTAAAATAACAAAGTTGCTTATTGTACTGTGAAAACCAAACACCCTGTATACGTGATATAAATTTAGAAAAATGCAAATCTATATACTGAACAACTTTTATATTTAAACTTCTTTCATATTTGGACTAATAAAGGCGCTATAGGAGCATCAATTTCCGATTTTCAAATTCTCGTAGAGGGCGCCACAGTGGAATTCTGGCATTCATCAAAAAACAAAAATGTAGCTAATACCAAGCTGCATACGTATAGAAAATTTAAACAAATTCCTTAGACCAGTTTTTTTGTAATAATTTTTCAAAAATTTCAAAATTTTTGGAAGAGCGGCGTTGCGACCGGTTTTGGATTTAGTGAATAATTTTTTTTCCTGGTGTAGTACAGCCAAAGGGCTTTCAAACAAGTTGTTGCGGAACCTGATCAGATAATTGGTTTTTGAGTTATGGGGCGTTAAAGTCGAAATTTTGAAAAATTCATATCGACCGCCATTTTGAAGTTAGAGAGTCCGGTAAAAAACTGTTTTCCTTGAATTATGCCCTTCTTTCATATCCCCTACTCAGATTTTCAAAATTCCGCTTCTGAAAAAAATGATACCAAAAAAACATGTCTAACTTCCGCTTCCGGTTTCGGATTTTTTTGAAAAGCTTATTTTGTCGATGAATTTTCGATATACCCCTTCATTTAAAATTTCATCAAAATCGGTTCTCTAGTTTTTGAGTTACAGGCGTTACATACACACATACATACACACCCACACACACCCACACATACACACATACACACACACAGACAGACATTTTTTCTAGACCACTTTTTTGGGTTCCTGGGGACCCAAAACACGTATTTCCGCGAAAATCTCGACTTCGAAAATTTTCATGATATCAATACTTCCCTATACCAGTTGTAGTGGTATGGGAAAGTAAAAACGTATTGAGAACGTAGTTCTTTATAAACCTTAAGCATTATTATTTGTGTAAAATAATGCGTTTTAACTATAATTTGAATTAAAAACCGTATCTTTATTTCCTTCGTTTACTTGGTAGAGTTTTATACGTAAAAAACAAAAACACAACTAACTTTGACGTGTGTTGTCGCAATGTTCGTAGATAGGTTAGGTTTCATTTACAATCTTTAGCACGTGGTTAATGTTACGACATTATTGTCACGTGATTATACTGGGAAAATATAATAAATTAATGATACAAGTAATAATTAATCAAATGTAGATTATGAATATTTTTATTAACAACCAACAATAATTAATAATGAATCATAATGAAATAGCGGACAAAACCAAATTAAGTGCTCAAAAGTTTGCCCATGTACTTCTAAGCACCTTCTTACACGGGTTTGAAAATTTCTTGCAACGTTTCTTAGCTGTTCTTGAGAAATTTCAGAGAAAGCTAACCTAATTCGTTCGTTCATATCTTCCGGAGTTGTCGGTATGTCTTCGCACACCCTACCTTTGACATAGCCCCATAAAAATAAATCGGGGGAAGTCAGATCGGGAGATCGGGGCGGCCAAGAACACAAGGCTCCTCTTCGACGTCCAATCCACCCCGTCCCTCATATTCTGTATTTACATACTCAACAACATCACGGTGGTTATGAGGCGGAGCGCCGTCATGTTGAAATGCGAGGTTTCTTGTAATAGCTAGAGGAAGCTCGTCAGGAAATTCTGTTAGATTATTTTGTAAAAATTCCAGGTATCTGGCACCATTTAAATACTCTTCAAAAAAGTACGGCCCTAGAACATAATTTCCAACTATTCCGCCCCATACATTCACAGTTCATCTTCTTTGATGGTCAACCTGCCGTACCCAATTCGGATTATTAATGCACCAGTAGTGCATATTATGCCGGTTGACATTGGAATAGTTTCTAAATGATGCTTCATCCGAAAATAAAATTCTTGGATAGATGTTATTATCTTGCATAAACGTACAAAAATCTACCCGATTTTGGAAATCATTCCCAAGCAATTCCTGTTGGAGAATCGTTTTAAAGGGATGAAACTTTAACGTCTTCAAAATTCTAACTACCATCGTTTGACTTATTTCTAAACGATCTCCAATTGCTCTACTGCTGGTATGGGGATTTTCAGTTACCCGAGTTATTAACGATATTTACAATAAACGTTAAATCTACAATAGCTAATTTTAATCACGGTAAATGTTCAAAATGTTGGCCATTGTTAGTCAAACATAACTGGCATCTTCTTAAAATACTTGCAGTTACGTTACGTAATGTATTGCGATTAATACTATTTTTGCACGATCGGTCTTTTTTTACTTTCCCATACCACCACTGGTATATGGGAAGTATTGATATCATGAAAATTTTCGAAGTCGAGATTTTCGCGGAAATACGTGTTTTGGGTCCCCAGGAACCCAAAAAAGTGGTCTAGAAAAAATGTCTGTCTGTGGGTGCGTGGGTGGG
The DNA here is from genome assembly GCA_963082805.1 of Hemicrepidius hirtus. Classification (NCBI taxonomy): domain Eukaryota; kingdom Metazoa; phylum Arthropoda; class Insecta; order Coleoptera; family Elateridae; genus Hemicrepidius; species Hemicrepidius hirtus. Next base: position 28,334,570 of record OY720161.1, on the reverse strand, counting down.
TGGGTATGTATGTATGTAACGCCTCTAACGCAAAAACTAGTGAACCGATTTTGATGAAATTTTAAATGAAGAGGTATATCGAAAATTCATCGACAAAATAAGCTTTTCAAAAAAATCCGAAACCGGAAGCGGAAGTTAGACATGTTTTTTTGGTATCTTTTTTTCAGAAGCGGAATTTTGAAAATCTGAGTAGGGGATATGAAAGAAGGGCATAATTCATGGGAAACAGTTTTTTACCGGACTCTCTAACTTCAAAATGGCGGCCGCTATGAATTTTTCAAAATTTCGACTTTAACGTCCCGTAACTCAAAAACCAGTTATCTGATCAGGTTTCGCAACAACTTGTTTGAAAGCCCTATAGCGCCCTTATTAATCAAAATATGAAAAAAGTTTGAATATAAAAGTTGTTGAGTATATAGTTTTGCATTCTCGGTAAATGCCTAAATGTATATCACGTATACAGGGCGTTTGCTTTCCACAGTACAATAAGCAACTTTGTTATTTTAAATGAAACACCCTGTATATTATTATATAATTTAATGTAGAATTTCATTGTCTATCACATAGTATACGGTGTTCATATGGCTAAAATGTACGGTTAATGAGAAATTCGTGAATATTGAACTTTAAAACAGTGTAGGGTGAAATTTGTAAGTGCCGATATGTTCAAGTGACCATGCGCGGGACGGGAATTCCTTGTCGCCGGCTAATCCTAGCAGCCTATGAATATAAATAATCACACATGCGCAGATGAACACAATCGGCACTTGTGTTAATTTTCCATATTATACCAATTTTCAAGTTTAGTTTATCGGTTGTGGCGAACAATACTGTTGAATACCAAAAACGAATGTTTATTTTTAGTATGGGAAAGTCCAGGGGAGGTTTGCACCTCCACTTTTTTTGTTTACTTACTAGATTCGATGCCAGAACAGTAAGCTGCATTTACTGGTTGCTAGGTGTAACAAAACAGTAAGTAATTCACTTACCGTTCTAGAACAGTAAGTAGTATAATTCATTGTATTGCAGACATGATAACTATGGTTACCGTGACTTTCAGTCAATTTTTAAAAAAATAAGGTTAGATAGGTACTTTTATAATTTTTTGAAATATAACTATTAAATCAATTTTTTTATTGCGATCGTGCAAAAAACGTTATAAGCATGTCGAACGTTACGCGTTACCGGTCTCCGACAATAATTGGGGTCGTCGCTGCGCTCCTCCCCAAACAATTGTCGTCGACCGGTAAACATTCCTTACCGTTCTTAATACTTTTTACATTTTACATTTTCGCGCTATCTCGATGTAAATATGTCTTCAGTAATTATTTAATAATTTGGAATTACGTCCTTTTTTGCAATTTTTAAAATTTGGAAACAATAAAAGACATTATTTTTTACAAATAGAGTACCCTTAGTCAGTTTCATTTCCAATTTTTAAAAAGTTACAACTGTTAACTTTACATCTTCATATCTTACAAATTTGAGCGAAAAGATTTTTTTTTTTACATTTTTCTCACACTTATTTAGCGGTACCGAACAGCGTACCATATATATTATGCGCCATTTTAGGGACACCCTGTATATTTAGAAGAATGCAGAATTACGTACTGAACAACTTTTATACTTAAACTTTTTTCATATTTTGATTAATAAAGGCGGTATAGGAGCATCAATCGTAGAGGGCGCCACAGTGAAATTCTGGCATTCATAAAAAAACAAAAATGTAGCGAATACCAATAAGTAATTATAGAAAATTTAAACAAAATCGTGTGGACAGTTTTTTCGTACTAATTTTTCAAAATTTCAAAATTTTGGAAGAGCGCCGCGCCGTTGCGACCGTTTTTGGATTTACTAAATAAATTTTTTTCATGGTATACTACCACCAAAGGACTTTCAAACAAGTTGTTGGGGAACCTGATCAGATAACTGGTTATGGGGCGTTAAAAGGCGAAATTTTGAAAAATTCATAGCGGCCGCCATTTTAAAGTTAGAGAGTCCGCCAAAAAACTGTTTCCCTTGAATTTTGGTCTTCTTTCATATCCCCTACTTGGATTTTCAAAATTCCACTTCTGAAAAAAATGCTACCAAAAAAACATGTCTTAACTTCCGCTTCTGGTTTCGGATTTTTTTGAAAAGCTTATTTTGTCGTTGAATTTTCGATATACCCCTTCATTTAAAATTTCATCAAAATCGGTTCACTAGTTTTTGCGTTAGAGCCGTCACATAATCACCCACCCACCCACAGACAGACATTTTTTCTAGACCACTTTTTTGGATTCCTGGGGGTCCAAAACACGTATTTCCGCAAAAATCTCAACTTCGAAAATTTTCATGATATGAATACTTCCCATACAGAGTAGCTATTAAAGATTGGACCAAAGTCGTAGCGCTCAAACGCTTTGAGATATTAATTTGAAATTGGGAACACTTCAATACGACATTACTTCGTATATTTTACAGTACTGAAAAGCTTTATTTGACTCATACTTTCGAAGCCCGGTCGGCATCTTGAATTTTCTTAAATAGGAATAGGGGTAACGCAATACATCATTAGAAAACTTAATTTTTTCTCTTTCTAATTGTGGTAAATTATTATAGGGTTACATAAGAAAATAATGCAAAAAAATTAGAAAACAATTTGCCATATGGTCAGATGGCTATTTATATGTATGCTTTAATTTTAGGTGGCTTTGCTTTAACAGTTTCAAAATTAAACAAAAAAACAATCAGTAATTGTTTAGCAGATGACAGTAGGTACATTGTCATACTTTCCCTAGAAATTTAAGAATCCGAATTTTGTTAAACGGATTGGTTGACAGAAACTGATTGGGTATGGTGATAAGAAACAGTTTGAACTTTTTTTGTGAATGTAAACAGTTTTTTGATACCATAGTGTTAACAATCACATGGTATTTGTTTTTTAACTTTTAAAATTGTTTGTTTAATTTTAGTAGGTACCGTGTTTATTCATTGTTTGTTTATTTTGTTTTTTGTTTAATTTTGACATTGTGTTAATGCAGAGCTACCTAGATTTAAAGCATACCATAATAGCCGTCTGAGCATACAGCAAATTGTTTTCTAATTTTTTTACATTATTTTCTTATGTAACCCCATATTAACTCACCATGATTAGAAAGAAAAATAATCAAGCTTTCTAATGATGTATTGCGTTACCCCTATTACCATTTAAGAAAATTCAAGATGGCGACCGGACTCCGAAAGTATGAGTCAAAGAAAATTTTTTTATACTCTAAAGTATGCGACGTGATGTCGTATTGAAGTGTTCCAAATTTCAAATTAATATCTCAAAGCGTTTGGGCGCTACGGCTTTGGTCCAATCTTTAATAGCTACCCTGTATACCTACCGGTGATGGTATGGGAAAGTAAAAAAATTAATTTAGAAAATCCAAAAACGGTCGCAACAGCGCTGTACCAAAAATTTTGAAATTATTGAAAAATCATAAAATAAAAACTGGCCACATGGTTTTGTTTAAACTTTCTACACTAATACCCCTATTCAGTAACTCAAATCATTAGCCTACGAATTTTCGTTAAGAACATTCTGTACATCAACCTTTACAAAATCGTTCACATAACAATTGTAACTTAGTGATAATGAACAAGCTAAGGTTTTTAACCCATTCCAACATTGTCAACAAGGGTTCTAATTTCTTGTAAAATTTATTATATTCCCTGTGGTGTGTGGTAATAATCATGAATGAATGATTTTAATTCATTTATACTAGAGTTGTAACTACAAATTTGTAATTATTCTCAATAAAATGATAATTGCTAAAAAGGAAGTAGTACCTAATAGTAAAAATAATGGTAGGTACTTAATAAAAAATAGTAAATAATGGATGTATCCATATTACAGCATCATCAAATGTTTCTAAATATCTTGCCCCCACCCCGCCCCAAAGTAACTTAAGGTCAGCGTTTGAACATTGATACACTGTGGTAGCCCTTTCTGTTGCCTAATCTGGTACTCGATCAGGTATAATAAGCGACTACACCAAGAGAGAGGCTTAGCAACTGGTGTCTATGACCTTTGATACGAAGCAAGCGACTAAAAACATATATGTACTTGAAAAATTCTTAATGTTGGTGGAATTGCAGTATTTCTTTAATTTTCTAACAGTGGGGTCAGCTTATCACATATACCTCTACCATACAGTAGCGAAAGTCAAAATATCTGCACAGAAATGACTTCAGACAGATTGAGGGGATCACGTGTACCGTTCCCATTCCCAAACATTTGTCCCAAGAGATAACTCTTAACATTCATATCAAAGCATAGGTACTCAATTGTACCATAATCTTAAGATTTGTTATGTACAGTCAGCGACAAATGTTTTCACCAGTCTTGTACCACTGTAACCCGCTTTACTGAGAAATATAACACATTTCTATATTTCATTTCATCTTGTTAAAAGTGTTACCAACATACCTATATAAAACAATAAGAACGACGTTATGGTACCTCTTACATTTCTCAGAAAAACATGTTCAGTGGTATCATACTGGTGAAAACATTTGTCGCTGACTGTACCTACATACATTAGCCATCACAAGAAACAAAGTTAGTTGATTCTTGTGTATTTTTATTTTAACAAATACTTAACAATAAAGAGCTACTGTTCAGGAACTTATAACATTTTGAGATGGGATAGTTTAAAATAACATTAATATGAACGTACAAGGCTTTCGTTCATAACCATAGCAAATGCTGAACGATAACATGTACGAATTTCAGGTGTACTGAATACCAATTTGGCAACCTTACGATTTTTGCAGCCTAACGAATAGTCATCATTGAAAGAATGGCTTACAAAATAGGGCTATTATGCAGCTTGGTGTTAGATATATTTTAGTTTTTTGATGAACGCTAAAATTTCACTGTGGCGCCCCCTACGAAGATTTGAAAATCGGAAATTGGTGTTCCTATAGCTCCTTTATTAATCAAAAGATGAAAGAAGTTTAAATACAAAAGTTGTTCAGTATATACCTTTACATTCTCCTAAATGTATATTATGTATACAGGGTGTTTGCTTTTCACAATACAATAAGTAACTTTGTTATTTTAAATGAAACACCCTGTATATTATTATACAATTGAATGCAAAATTTAATTGTCTATCATATAGCATAAGACAATCATATGCCTAAAATGTAAGGTTGATGAGAATTTCGTGAAAAACATAAGTCAGTGCTACTCGGTGTAGCTCTGACATGCAATAGACGACTTCTTTTTAAGTTGAAGAGAGACAAGAAGTGGTGATTTATAGATAGGTACCTTGTGTTTATACAACATAACTTTACCAAAGGGAAAGGCGAAGAAAAAGTGCGATTTGGTAAGGTTATGTTGTATAAACACAAGGCATGCCACTACAAATTACCACCATTCAATAAAGTTACTAGAAATATCGCATAATTTAGTACTTTTAACTGTTGGTACTCCCGATTAAAAAGGGTAGCGCCAGGGAAGAGCTTCTTGTCTCTCTTCAACTTAAAAAGAAGTTGTCTATTGGAAAAGGAATCATGAAGGTCACGTGACCAAATGTCAATTGAATGCTTTATAAGTCAATGAATCAAAGCAAAAAGATACTAACCCAAGCCATATGCACTGCAACAATGAAACCTTATAATTTCGTTATATGGCTAATGTAACTATTAGTAACGAGAGATCAATAAAAAAACCAACTAGGGTAGGCTGTGATATTGAATTATTTTAAATTGGTTTTTAATTTAAAACTGAATGCTCTTGTCTAAGTTTTTAAGTATTTTATTTGATAATAATATTTTAATAATTTAATAACCAAATAAAAAACTTAGACAAGAGCGTTCAGTTTTAAATTTTCATGTCAGAAATGTCATTCTGTGGCTACAGCTTAGGGCTACAGTACCAATTTAAAATAATTCAATTTCATAGCCTACCCTAGTTGGTTTTTTTATTGATCTCTCGTTATTAGTCCTTCTTCGCAATGAAGGTAGAGATACAAAATATACAAGACTAACGTAATTCATAAAGTTAAAGTAGGTATATGAAAAACCTATGTTCACAATGCTAGTAAGTATTCCTTATCCTTACGTCGGTATTACGGATGTTCGTAACGCGAACGTCAAGTTGAAATAAACTCAAGTTTACGTATTTTCTCAGTCATATTTAAAGTAAAAATTTAGTGAAATTTAAGACAGCTTCCATCAGATTTTGTTGTAGATCTGACATACGATTTGTTTGGTGAAACGTGTTGTTGGTATTACAGAAAATACTGAAATAGTATTAGAATTGCAAAGACGAGATGCTTGAAAATATACCTAATACATTCAGAAAACTCCCGTGACATTTAATGTGTTAAATGGAAAATTCAGTTGGTTAACAAAAAAAATCCCTGTAAGCTATTAGTAATCAAAGCCTCATTTTCAAAAATTTATAGTGATTTTTATACTAGCCAACTAAATTTTCCATTTGACACATTAAGAGTCTTCTGTACCGGCGATTCAGATACGTAGTTTTCGTGTTATTGAGCGCCAGTCTAGACGACCTAACTATAGTTTTTTTGAAAAAATGAAAATACTTTTGGAAAATAAGAAGGCCCCTCTACGATTGGACCGGATTAGTTTTTGATTTAATATATCAGATGATCCAAAATTAACGTAGTTTATTGAATAAATTAGCGCTGTTCTTTGCACTGATATATTTATGCCTACAAAGACAAATTTGAAAAATTACTCCGGTCCAAATGTCCGGAGAACCTTTATGAACGCGTATAAAAAAATTGGCAGTAAAAAAATCAAAAGTAGGACCTGTTTTTTTGGCGCTGCTGATCAGCGGTTTTTCAAAATTAGACGATGATTGTAGTTCGTAAACTAACGCCAACTAGCGGTCACAACTGCAATCTTTACGAAAGCAGTAAACGGCCAAACGGGTGATTTATTATCTTCACTACACTGTAAAAACATAAAATGACATGAAATTTAAATCCGTTTATACCTGCTATAGGAATTATGCGTAAGACCCTTATTGTATGGCGCGGTGGGCCAGGCGTACCGACTATACAGCTACTGCAAACATTTTAAATATCTTGTCTCGTCTTTATCCGCGGGGCTTTTAGTCATAATCTCGCTGGATGTTGTGACCAAATGTAAGACCAATTTCGGGATCTAGAGTAAATTAATGAACTTGATAAAATAAAACACAAAGGCAGATTTTATATATTTAATAATTTGATTGCAGCTGTAATCCTGGAATAGGCTAGGGAAACTGTAATATACTGGTTCCCAAAATTAGATCAAGTTAAAACTTACAAAATACACAAATCTGTAAATTAGAAAATAAAATTAAATATTGAAAGATTAAATGAGATTTAAAAAAGTGGAGGGGCAAACCTCCCCTGGACTTTCCTATACAAAAAATAAACGTTTCGATTTTGGTATTCAACAGTATAATTCGCGAGGCAGACCCTGATAAGCATTTGAATGCCTAGCGAGACACCCATCCTATGCACCTATCAATCTGCAGGTAGCGGCTAGAAATTACAGCTGGCGAAGCCGGACGATTGCTACCGACCGACGATCCGTTTCCGCCAGAATATAATATTCAAAATTCGAATTTCTCATCAACCGTACATTTTAGCTATATGAATACCTTACACTATGTGATAGACAATTAAATTTTGCATTCAATTATATAATAATATATAGGGTGTTTCATTTAAAATAACAAAGTTGCTTATCGTACTGCAAACGCCCTGTACCTAAACGTGATATACATTTAGAAGAATGCAGAATTATATACTAAATATCTTTTATATTTAAACTTTTTTCATATTTTGACTAATAAATGCGCTATAGGAGCATCAATTGCCACAGTGGAATTCTGGCGTTCATCAAAAAACAAAAATGTAGCTAATACCAAGCTGCATAAGTATAGAAAATTTAAACAAAATCGTTAGAGCAGTTTCTTTGTAATATTTTCTAAAAAAATTCAAAATTTTTTGAAGAGCGCCGTTGCGACCGTTTTTGGATTTACTAAATAATTTTTTTTTATTCTGTAGTAAGTACCCCCAAAGGGCTTTCAAACAAGTCGTTGCGGAACCTGATCAGATAACTGGTTTTTGAGTTATGGGGCGTTAAAGTCGAAATTTTGAAAAATTCAAAGTGGCCGCCATTTTGAAGTTAGGGAGTCCGGCAAAAAACTGTTTCCTTTCAATTATGGTCTTCTTTCATATTCCCTACTCAGATTTTCAAAATTCTGCTTCTGAAAAATATGCTAACTTCCGCTTCCGGTTTCGGATTTTTTTGAAAAGCTTATTTTGTTGATGAATTTTCGATATACCCCTTCATTTCAAATTTCATCAAAATCGGTCCAGTAGTTTTTGCGTTAGAGGCGTTACATACCCACGCACCCACCCACAGAGACATTTTTTCTAGACCACTTTTTTGGGTTCCTGGGGGCCCAAACACGTATTTCCGCGAAAATCTCGATTTCGAAAATTTTCATGATATCAATACTTCCCCTATACCAGTGGTGGTATGCGAAAGTAACAAATACATATATAATAATAATAATAATAATAATAATCTCTACACTACCCGTCACCACTTGCAGCTGATAATGTAACTGTAAAATGAATATTAAATTTAAAAGGAAATTCTGTTTCTTGGGGGGGGGGGGTATTAATTAATTAATCATAGCCCACAGGAAACTTTGCACATGAATTGATCTAATAAATCCTTCGAACTCAATATTAACCTGAGTTTTGCGTGTAGTATTTGAACAGAGAATATGAAGTGCATAAGAAAAAACCATAAAATATAATAATATGTAGGTACAAACATCTGGTTGACACTAAAATATTTTTTCCGACAAAATTCATTTACCGTATCCTACGGCCTTCAGTTGTAAAATATCTGGCGTTTGAACTTTTTTCCTAACAGTGTAGTATCCCCATAAAATAAACGAAATTATCCATCCAGGTAGTTTTTTTCTACGATTATTTTGCTTCACGACAATCGACCCTTTTACTCAGAACTTTTAGCGCTCTCTTCACCTTTTCTAGTCACGTGGGTACAGAAGACTCTTAAACGTCACGGTAGTTTTCTAAATTGATTATAAAACAAGTTCTAATGCATGCAACTTCTTGCAGCAACAAAAATTGCATTTTGTTAAAATTGCATAATGTAAACGCAAAAGTTGCTGCACCTGAGTTGCTGCAACGAATTGCAAAGATGGAAATCATACTTTACAGGTCTAAACCACCATCGTCTTACATTTTTGACCTTTCTTTATCTGTCATTGTTTTCAGCTTGTCGTGTTTTTAACTAGAGCAACTTTAAAGGTGGCAATTAATTGATTATCCATAGGTTTGTTGGTTTGTCTGCACTAAACGGTACTAACTGAAGTGACGTCATCTATGCACTCTCTGCACCTACTATAGAGCAGGTGTAAAAAGTTCATGTTCAGTGCACACAAACGAACAAACCTTATATGTGTATCAATAATTATTTCCAAACAGAGTACAGCTACGTGATCGTTCAAATTTTACGTTTTAAGTAATTTTACACCTTGCATAGTTTTTATGTCTACGTTCATTGTGAACCAAGACCGATAATTACTTTAAGATACAATGACATTGCACTTTTTAAAGCTTGCTCAGGGAAGAAAGGTTACATGCGGCTTGTTAGATGTGCTTTTTGTACTACAATGATAATAAAAGCAATGAAGTACAAGAATAACATGAAAATACCACGTTTGATGAAAGGTTAAAGGAAAACTGAAATAATTTTCAAGTAAAATACTTACAATTACAAAAACCTGTAGTTATTTGTGGAGTCTTTTCCAAAGATTCCAATCAAAGGCTTCGTAGGATTTTTGTATATCCACATTTAGAAGTTGGAACTGAAACACAAATGTTATTAGTACCTAATCATGATTGTAGCAATGAGTTTCATGGTCCTTACATTATTTCACGCAATTACATTAAAATTACTGGATACTGTGACAAAACTTTTTTCAAACTGAATCATTATAACTTACCAAACACACTGTATTCTGTAAACGCATTATTTTATACTTCATGTTTAGTTTATAAACAAATTTTGTACGTTTTGTAGCAAGGACAAAAATAAAACAAACAATTTAAAATAATTGAGAAACCCTATGATTCGAATCAATCGAATACAACGTATATCAATGGACCATCACTAGGGCAGGCAATCACAATTGGCCATCATATTTTATAGTATTTTATAATCGTGATTGTAACTATTACGGACCAGAACACAAATACACAAATGGCGGACAAGTACCAACCATAGCATGTATTTTCCAATTTGCTTCTTGCATCCCTGTGCGCTTGCGTCGCAGCTTACTTTGCCTGATGACCATAACATAAAGGTCCATCCACACGCGACAGCACCAGGAGGCGGCGGCGCGCGTCGCAGGGTTGCGACGACACGCAACAAATGCTATCAAGATCGTTTCAAGTTTTAACATACAGGCTAATCTAAAATAAACTTGACAAAGTTTATTTCAGATCAGTCTCTCTGTAAAGATCGTGCCTACAGCAAGAATTGAGTGTGAAAAGGCGCGAATTTTCTATTTCTTTTAATTGTTTAAATTTTTTAGAAAATTCAAATTTAACCGATGAAAATAAAAAGAAACCATCGCGCACACCGTGTGTCCCTGGGAAGACGTAACATAGGGATCTTATAATGCTAATTTTTTTAAATGATCCACCAGAGTGCATTGAAGCATTTGCCTTGAAACAATTACAGGAATGTCACCGATCGTTAACAATTTCCATGCCGACCATGTCTCCAGATCAACATTTTTGTTTGTGATTAAATGTCAATTTACTAAAACCCATGCTAAAACCAGAGACAATTAAAGGTTATGTTCATGTTAATTTTTCTTAAATAGGGTCCTACCCTAACTTAAGTACAGTTTAGAGCTGACAACCAGTAATGTCAGTTAAATTACATGTGCAATGTGAAAATTTACTTTAACAGGATGATCTTGATGTATGAATCGAAAATCGAAGAATTTGATGCGACAATCATCTAATTGCATAATACTGTATTACCTATGATGAAATCAAAGAAAAGGCGAATAAATATCAGTTAATGGTTACGAACACAGCTGGAATCAGGCGGCGCAAGATAAGCGAGTGACCCTGTGGTCGCGTATCGTTAAGATTACTATTTATTTATTTATTAATTCGATTTACGGACATTGTTGAAACATTCCTGTTCGAATTATTGATAACAAACAATAAAGCCCTTATGGCCTATTACCACAATAACTTACCTCCAGGGGCCCCGTGGGCTCAGCAGTTTACTCCAATGCAAATAGACCAAGCAAGCACAACAGATGCAACAAATGCAATATTCCCAACAAAACCACCAATATGCTCTACCAAACGCTAACAACACATATTCTCAACCCCACATTCAAGAAACACGCCAACCATTATTTACTCAAACATTTCACTCTCAGCCATTAAACTATCAGCATAATGCAACAACACCACAAGACCTAGACTGGCAAGTAGTCAACAATAAAAAACGCGGATGGCAAGATACCCATGATAAACAGATAAACCAAACTAAACAATCCAAAACCATAAGTTACTGGTTAAACCCAACCAACCGTTTTACTCCACTTCAAAATGAAAACACAAGGGAAGAGGCGACGAACCAATCCACAAACACCGAACCAAAACCCCCACCGATTTTTGTATCGGGTGTCAAAACAATTGAACCTTTAATGATATTTCTGGAAGCGCTAGCTAAAGATAACTACACAATTAAAGCTCTTCCAAATGATGAAATCATAATACTCCCAAAAACACCAGAAACATACAAGAAAATATATGACAGCTTAAAGGAAAAAAACACGGAATGCCACACCTACAAGATTAAACAAGAACGAGGATTTCGCGTTTTCACAGATGAATTAAAAACAGAACTGCAATCACTTGGCCATTCCGTAACCAACATATGGAATGTAAAGCGAGCTGGCACAAAAGTAGAACTACCCCTCTTTGTCGTGGACTTAAAACCATCAGATAACAACAAAGACATATACAAAATAGGCAAACTTATGCACTCCATTGTAAAATTTGAACCGCCACCTCCAAAAAAAACCATACCACAATGCTCTAGGTGCCAAAAACATGGCCACACGAAAAACTTCTGTAACCGTACACCCAGATGTGTTAAATGCACAGGCTTACACTCCACCTCACAATGTGATCACAAAACTAAATACAAAGAGGCCACTTGTGTAAATTGTAACGGGAACCACCCAGCAAGCTACAAAGGGTGCCCAGTGTATAAAGAACTCATCTGAAAATGTTCCCTTCACCGAGATCAAAAATGATCCCATCACAAATATATACCAACCGGACCGCGCCTACGTCCAAGCGGCCACCAACCACACCCAATTCAACGTTAACAACGCAACCCACTCACCAAACCCGGGTCAGCCACAACACTCAAACGACATAGCAGAACTAAAACAAATGATGAAACAATTGATGGAGCAAATGAGCACCATGCTGAACCTGCTAACCACAATAGTTACTAAAACCCATAATGGCTCAACACATTAAAATAGCTGTATGGAACGCCAATGGGCTGACAAACCACAAAGAAGAACTTATCGCATTCATTAATACTCACACTCTCGACATAGTCCTGATTTCGGTGTCGCGTCAATTGGACGCCGTCAATTGGTCGCGCGTCAATTGGACGCGGTCAATTGGTCGCGCGTCAATTGGACGCGTGCGACAAAGGACGCGCGACAATCGGACGCACGCGACAATTGGACGCGTGCGACAATTGGACGCGCGACGATTGGACGCGTCCACAGAGAATAATAACGAGGTGTAGGGAAAATCTTATGTTTTACAATAATTTAATTGATGCCAGCTTAACCAAGTGCAATTAATGGAAAGCAGTCTGAATGTTTAGTAATTTAATTTTAATCTGTAGGTTATTAGTGCACTTAATGAACAATATATATGTTATTAATTGCACATTTTAATCTGTAACTTATCGCTACATTCAAACCTCTACGGGGTAGGCAATATTAATAGTATACCTAATAATAAGAAACCGCTTTTATTTCAAACAGTGTTGTAGGTTGCCTACACTGTAAAAAATATTTAGTTTAAATTTAAACAACCGTGGTTGTTATTCAACTAAATTTAAGCGATATGCAATTTATTATATTTCGATTTATTCATCATAAATTATCATTATTAATCAATGAATCAATAAGATACAATCAATTATAACATAATAGGAATAATATCTAAAATATGAAACTTTATTGTATCTTATTGATTGATTGATTAATAATGATAATCTATGATGAATACATCGAAATATAATAAATTGCATATCTCTTAAATTTGGTTAAATAACAACCACGGTTGTTTAAATTTAAATGAAATATTTCTTTTTCTACAGTGTAGGCAACCTACAACCGTTGATTGACTTATTTATAAGTCAATCAACGCTACAACACAGTTTGAAATAAAAGTGGTTTCTTATTATTAGGTATACTATTAATATTGCCTACCCCGTAGAGGTTTGAATGTAGCGGATAAGTTACAGATTAAAATGTGCAACTAATAACATATATTTTGTTCATTAAGTGCACTAATAACCTACAGATTAAAATTAAATTACTAACATTCAGATTGCTTTCCATTAATTGCACTTGGTTAAGCTAGCATCAATTAAATTATTGTAAAACATAAGATTTTACCTACACCTCGTTATTATTCTCTGTGGACGCGTCCAATCATCGCGCGTCCAATCGTCGCGCGCCCAATTGTCGCACGCGTCCAATTGACACACGCGTCCAATTGACGCGCGACCAATTGTCGCACGCGTCCAATTTACGCGCGACCAATTGACCGCGTCCAATTGACGCGCGACCAATTGACCGCGTCCAATTGACGTATAACCCCTGATTTCAGAAGCGCACTTTACTGAACGCAGCTACCTTAAAATACCAGGCTTTACTCTATACGTAACACAACACCCAGACAGCACTGCCCATGCAGGAACTGCCATAATAATCAAAAACACTATCAAGCACCACGAACTCCCCAAACATAGTGAAGTACAGCTACAAGCCACAACCATAGCTGTTGAAGACTGGCTAGGACCACTCATTATATCAGCAGCATACTGCCCACCACGCCACAACAACAAACAACAAAATTACGAACATTATTTTCATACACTAGGCAATAGATTCATTTCTGGAGGCGACTATAATGCCAAGCATACCAACTGGGGAGCTAGGAAAGCACCATGAAAGGTAGAGAAATGCAAAAAGCAATAAACAACCTGGGAATACTACCCCTGTCTACAGGCGAACCGACACACTGGCCTACAGACCTTAACAAAATACCAGATCTTCTCGACCTTTGCTACGTAAAAAACATAAACCTAAACCTCCTTAATATTAGATCCTGTCTTGATCTCTCAACAGATCATTCACCAACATACTACTCAAGGAGAAGCCACTTACACTCACCAACGAACTGGAACCAATTCCGAGAAATAATCCAAGAAACCGTGAATACTGATATCCTACTAAAATCGACTATGGACTTGGAAACAGCAGTGGTACACTTTAACCAGGTTGTCCAAAAGGCAGCTCGCCAGGCCACACCGGAATCGGTCAAACACATTAACTCAACAAACTGTCCTATCATCGTCAAAAAAAATTGCAGAAAAACGAAAACTAAGGAGGAGATGGCAGACAACCCTTGTTGGGTGCCTTCACCCGACTGATAAAAGAAACCTAAACCGGGCCACAGCAGAACTCCAGGCCAACGACTATTCACTATGGAAAGCAACTAGATACTTAAAACAACCCCAGCAGCACAAGACACCAATCCGAACTTCCAACAATACCTGGGCTAAAAGCGACAGCGAGAAGGCGAGGACCTTCGCCGAACATCTAGTTAATGTATTCACACCATTCCCGACAGATGAAGATGAAACAGAAGAAATACAGCTTCTACTAGATATGCCTTACCAAATGAGCCTACCAATTAAACTTTTCAAAATCGCTCAAATAGAAAACACCATAATTAAATTTTCCTGTCAATCACAAAACTAAATTTTGGTCACCAAGGGATTGAAGGGAAATTACCTCGGCTCCTGGAGGAAAAATGTTACATAAAAACGTGAATCCACACAAAGCCCCAGGTCAAGAGTTAATTACAGGTAAAATTCTTCAAGAACTACCGCAAAAAGGCTACCAATTTATAAAATGTCTCTTCAATGGCTTAATACGCCTCCGGCACTTTCCGAAACAATGGAAAGTTGCAACGACAATACTTATCCCTAAGCCAGGAAAACCTCCAGATCAACCGACATCATATCGACCTATCTGCCTATTGCCAATTCTATCGAAGGTGTTTGAAAAACTGATACTAGAGAACCTTTCTCCAATCATTTTGGAAAACCACATAATACCAGACCATCAATTCGGCTTCCGCCAACATCATGCTACAATTGAGCAAGTCCACAGGGTGGTAGCCAAAATTACCAATGACTATGAAGAACGCAAATACTGTACAGCAGCATTTCTCGACGTCAAACAAGCCTTTGATAAGGTCTGGCATGCGGGACTCATCTGCAAAATCAAACAAACTCTACCTACTGATTACTTCGAAATCCTACAATCTTACCTAACCAACAGGCAGTTCGTGGTCCGACACGGCGGTTCAATAACAAATCCACACCCTGTCAACTCAGGGGTTCCTCAGGGCAGTGTGCTGGGTCCATTGTTATATCTCATATTTACAGCAGATCTTCCGACATTACCAGGCAACATGGTCGCTACCTTCGCCGATGATACGGCGATACTCACATCCAACACGGATCCAACTCTAGCATCTCAACAACTGCAGCTACACCTCGACGAGATACAGCGCTGGTGTAACAAGTGGCGCATTCAAATAAATGAAAACAAATCAGTGCACGTAACGTACACCTTAAGAAGGGGCACATATGCTCCGGTAACGCTTAATAACAAACAAATACCCCAATCCGACAGCGCTAAATATCTGGGAATCCACCTAGACAAAAAACTGACCTGGAAAACTCACATATGGGCAAAACGCAAGCAATTAGGCCTGAAACTTCAAAAAATGTATTGGCTGATTGGGAGAAAATCACAACTCTCTTTAGAAAGTAAGATACTCCTATACAAAACTATGATAAAACCTATATGGACCTATGGTATCCAACTATGGGGTACAGCCAGTACATCCAACATAGAAATAATTCGACGCTTCCAATCCAAGACACTCAGAGCCATAACAAACGCACCGTGGTACGTCCCCAATGCAACAATAACATACGACTTAGCAATACCCACCATCAACGAAGAAATTCAAAGATTTAGTGCGAATTGCAGTGTCAGAATCAGTGCTCACCCTAACACACTAGTGGAGCGCATGATAGAAGATGCCAACGATATGCAACCGCGATTAAAAAGGTTCAAACCGCTCGACGTACCAAACAGATTTGATCACTAGTGATAAAATTCAAGCTGCACATTACTTAGTGTACATAAAACTAGTATTAAGATTAACATAGGAGTTTTATCAATGGAAACACATCATCCATGCTTGTAACCTATTATGTAAGTCAAAATAACTATTTATTGTCGTTTGGCGACAGATTGTAGTGTTAAATAAATAAACAAAAAAAAAGTGTGTACGAATATGAAATCTTTATTTCTACGGCAATTTAATGTGATCAAATAATTGTTACATTTTAAAGTAGGTATTTCATTTTTAAGGAGCCGGATTCTTATTTGTAGTCGCAGTTAGTCGTCGTAAGAATGTAACTAAAAGAATGTATACTTAATAATATAATAATGTATAAATTAATAATTTTATTAATGCTAACACAACAATAATACCATAATAGGGGTAGAGGTATAATTCTTGCATACCACAAAGGAAAGTTTTCTAACACAGGTTCACATCATTATTTTATGTACTACCTACTAGTATAATTTTCGTAATTTCATTTTCAGTTTCTAATATAAATAATGCGTAACTTCATAATCTGAAAAAGATCTTAGAACCATAACGTCAACTGCAAACAAATTATTTTGTATTTATTACCTTTATAATGATACCTACTCAGTCTCATTTAATTTACTTAAAACACTTTCTACATTTACATGAACCAATTTGAGCAAATAATTAATAATTTTATTTTTAACTGACTTTCAAGAGCGCGAGCTGTCAATTCGTATTGTAAATAATTGTTGAACGTTTGTTGTTAGTATAACTCACGCGCGTATTACATCTGAATAAGCAAGCGCGTTAAACAGCTGACATAACGACGTCGACGTTTCCACCAAATAGAAATTCAAAGCACTCGTGGATTATTTAAAAAAATTACCACTGTAAAATCCTTATGTTCCGTATTCCTAGGGACACACGGTATATGAATGAGACTTATATCATAAAATTTTCTTTACACCGTTAAATGGTGAAGGCCACAGCTTACGTCAAGTTGCAAAAGAACATAATGTTATGTTAGGTATGTTATGTATGGTACTTCCAGGTAAAAAATACGATTATGTGGCATTTCTGAATCAATTCTCAAAATCATTGAAACGTTTTATAAACGCCACAAATAAGCCACATATTCGCCAAATGTCCGCGGTCTGAATTGATTCCAGAAACGATTTTGCGAATCGTTCTGTCGAACCGGTACGCCGGCTACGATTCGTCGAGTACCATCCGCTATCCGCTTGCGCTTAGCGCTGATCAGGGGCCTGATCTCGAAACCGTTCGCTTGCAAGACGTATGCGCTAAACCGTGATAGCGCATGGAAATCAAAGGATCGGTATTCTCGACAAGACGTGTACGCTAAAATTCGAGCAACATCCACTCGCTTGGTAACGAGTGCCCCCAGACCAGCTGCTTACTTACAGCGTACTCGCTATCCGGTCAAATATTTTCATGTAAAGTTAAAACAGTTTGTTCATGTGAAACCAACATATTGAACTACTATTAGGTAAATACAATAATCATTAACAATTAAGTGTAAGTCAGTTCGTGACAATATATACTAAAGGTAACACAACTAGAATAAACATGCGACTGACCTCCGACGGGTTGACTGGGGCCAGCTGCTTCACGCAGTGTTAAAATAATAGAATCTAGGAGTTACTATATTTTGCATTTGTTATAATTTCTTATATTGCTTTTGACAATGGCACAGTGATGCCGAAATACGTATAAAGCGAATAAATCTTGTTATTTCCCGTTGAAATCGATATTTTATTTAATATTTATTATTTATATGCATTAATAAATTTTCCTGTGAGGGCCAGCGTAGCAAGCAATGCAAGTGCAACGCTTTTAGGGATAAATTTAGATTTAGTCTCCCAAAGACCAACTTATAAAAACGGATACATCATATTAAATTATAAGTAGGTAATACAATTTGTTACATATACAGTTTAACAATATAACAATGGCCCAACAACAAATTTGCTTTCTTTATCTTTCCAAGTAAGGCACAATACAAATACCGCAACTAAAAATTTGGGAAATTTCAAACTAAAGTAGGTAATACCAAAGAATAGGGATATAATGTTTAACGATATACATTGGAAGCAGCTTTGTTAACTTTTAAAATATCTCCCACGCCCACCAAATTCAAACGTAAAATGCAACAAAATTAGGTATCGTTTCTTATTGGTTTAAAATCGAAATGCGTATGAAATAATGCCCGACAGTTGTAAACCACTCGCTAAGTAGATATGCTTAAAATGAACACCGTTCGAGAATACGGCTTGTGAGTATTTTGTTTATCCTATGCGATACGAAGCCTTCGCTATGGAGCGCACACGCTTGCAAGCGAGTGGTTTCGAGAATCGACCCCCAGATTAGTTGCTTTGCTCTCTTCGAATCGTGCTTCGGCGAATCGCTACCCGGCCAATCTTTCCCGGCGAATTGTACCCGACCCCGTGTCTGTGGCGTTTCTGAATCGTTCTGTGTATCAAATAAAACATCGTTTTGGAAATGACGCACAATGAAACTAGTATATAAAAATTCTGTAAATCATTTTTAAACTTTTTGAAATGCCCCAGCTATTCGATTTTGCGAAATGTATCTTTGGCGTTTTTGAATAGTTCTGTGTATTGAACAAAAAACTGTTTTTGAAACTACGCAGAAACGAACAATATACTGGATGCATCAGTTTGTTCTTGCAGGACTTTAACAATTGATAGAAGTTGAAATGATTGGAGACGGTCGGTGGTTTAAAATGTTTCACAAAAATCAGATCTGTTGTGATAATTTTTATTTTAAATTGTTTCACAAAAATCAGGTATGTCGTGATGCAGTCACGATAATGCAGTGACAATTGAAAATTGGTTATTAGAAACTTCAGAAAACGTTTTGTTCGCGATTTTTAAAGCAGTTCGTATTGATACTGCAATAGTGAAAATGGATTGTGATGAAATCGAATTTGTTATTGACGATGGTTCCTCTGCTGATACTGATGCCAGCGCCGTTCCTCGAGACATGGAAGAAGCAGCTAGTAGGGCTACATTTGATCTGTTGACTGTTGCCCAAGAAATCGCGACAGCAATATGATATTGTATATAATCGATTCATAGAAGAAAGAAAGTTGAAGGCAAGTTTAGTGAAAATGTGTGTCGCCTGGTTTTTTTCGAGGAAAAGTCCAAGTTGTGGAAGTCGTCAACATTATGGTCTAATTTTTCGATGATAAAAGCTGGTTTGCAGGTCAAGAACGACGTGAACATAGGAAAATATTATAAAGTCCGTTTTTTTAAAGATCCACCACCTGTTGATTTCAGTTGGTATAATAAAAAAATTGAAATTTTTAGTAATTTTTGTCAATATATGGTAACATTGATTCAAAGATCAATCCAAATGTTCTGTCAATTTATGCGTGCGCATCACTACATTTCAAATTTAAATTATTATTAATGTAACAGCCGTAACAAAGTATGTCCAAATTGCCATGAAAAGAATGAAAGTTTTAAGTTAAAACTCAACACAGATCATTCTCCATTTGATTCGTCATGCCAAGTACTTAGCAGAAGAATAGAAGCTGAGAGGAAAAAAATAGACTATCAAAGTGTATAACAATCAACCAAATGAATAGAGTTAAAAAAGAAATAAGGGGACATTTTCATGCTAAATGCACAGAGTGCTGTAGCACATTATGACGAAATAAAAATTTTTATTGAATCTTATAAACCTACAGTGTTGTGTTTAACAGAGACAAGATTAACAAGCGAAATTGAAGATTTTGAAATTAGTGTCGACAACTACACAGTGGTAAGGACTGATTCGGTGAGTAGGCATACAGGAGGAGTATTATTTTATATAAGAAACGACATTAACTTTAAGAGAGGCAGTACCATCGTAGTCCAAACTAACTTGTGGATGCTGACTATTAATGTTAAAATTGACAATCAAGTTATGACATTAGTCGGATTGTACCATTCTCCTAACCAATCACATGCTGAAGTTTTACAAAGTCTGGAAAAATGGTTGAAGGACAATTACAGTTGTTTCAACAATGATGTTATTATTCTAGGAGATTTCAATATCAATTGGGTAGCAGATGATTTCTATTGCAAACGCTTAAGGAAACATGTTAGTGATTGGGGTTTAAAGCAGATGGTAAATAATTGTACCCGTGTCAGTGCAGAATCAGCTTCATTAATTGATTTAGTGATAACAAATAAATTAGATGTTACCTGTACAGTTTTGAAAGAACCACAAATTACTGATCATAGCTTAGTTCGAATATTAACAAAGTCAGAGAAGCTTATCGATAAGTATCTGGTAAGATCCAAACCAAAAGACGTGAATCTCTTTAAAACTAAATTGGGTGCCGTGAAATATGATTTTAGAGAAAGCAATTTAGATATCAAGTATAATATGTTATATACTCATATTATAAGCGTAATAGCTGAGCTAATGCCAATAAACGAAGTAACAATAAGGCGAGATAAAAAATGGTTTAATAAAACCGTCTTAGAAGCAATAAAAGATCGGGACTTGAAATACAAAATATTTCATTTAACAAAGGTTGAAAATGATTGGATCGAATATAAATTAAGCCGAAATAAGGTAACTGAAACAATTCGTAAAGAAAAGAGTAATTACTTTAAAAAAAAAGTAGATGATTGCAAAAGTGATTCCCAACTAATGTGGAAAACATTAAAAACAGTGATTTCAAAACCAAAAGGGGAAACATACAAAGAGATCGTGTTTGTAAGTGGAAGTGAGGCGATCAGTAATTCTAGTGCAATAACCAATAATTTTAACAAATATTTTATTGATAGCGTAAACCAAATTGTTGATGCAATACCTCCTAGCCAAAGACAATTTAATGTTAATGTACAAGAAACCAAATTAGAACATTTTACCTTACTAGAAAGGGATGAGTTAAGAAAAATAATTTTTAGTTTTAATAATAAAAGTAGTCCTGATAATTTAGACATGTTTATAATTAAGGATAATTTTAGCGAATTAGCTGATACATTAATTAATTTAATTAATAGCTCTTTAGAAATAGGGAAAGTACCTGAAAAATTAAAGACATCGACAGTAGTGCCTGTTAGAAAAGTAAGCAATACCACAAAGGTGGAAGAATTTAGGCCAATTAATATGCTTCCAGCCATAGAAAAGGTAATAGAACGAGTAGTGTATACCCAATTGAGGGATTTTGTTATAGCGAACAAAATTTTAACAAATTATCAGTCAGGTTTTCGAGATGGATATAGTTGTGAAAGCGCTTTTCAATATATCTTGAATGAGTGGAAGGAAGCAATAGATCAGGGTAAGACAGTAGGTATTGTATTTTTAGATTTGCAAAGAGCTTTCGAAACAATAGACAGGGCACGATTGATTGCGAAGCTTGGTGCATATGGTATATCAAACACTGCAATGCGGTGGTTTGAGAGCTACCTGTCTAATAGAAAGCAGAGGGTTCGTTGTGGCAGTAGTACGTCTGATGAAAAAGACATTAACGTAGGAGTAGGTACCACAAGGCAGCATATTAGGTCCCTTATTGTTTGCTCTCTATATTAATGATGTTGCTGATATTTTCAAAATTTGCAAGTTTCACCTATTTGCAGATGATACCATAATATATTATGAGACTGAGAACCACATAGATTTAGTAAACAAAGTTAATAAGGAAATGTTGGAAGTTGAAGAATGGTTAGCTGTAAATAAATTAAAACTTAATGTAAACAAGACTAAAGCTATGGTGCTAGCTACTGATAAGACATATGAGAAATTTAGAAGTAGTGGTCTAAGCGTCAATATCAGTAACAGTAATGTAGAATTAGTAGATAAAATCAAATACTTAGGCATTATGGTAGACCGTAAACTTAATTTTAAGGATCATATTGATTAAATGATTACATATGTAAAAAAATAGCCAAAAAGATTGGGGTTTTAAAAAGAGTCAGTGGCTATTTAACAACTGCAACAATAAAAACAGTGTATAATACAATAATTTTACCACACTTTAACTACTGTGGTACAGTGTTGTATTTAGCAAATAAAACAGACATTGTTAGAATGCAATTATTACAAAATAGGGCCATGAGAGTGATATTAAAAGCAAGCAGGTACGCAAGAATTGGAAACCTTAAACTGGTTGTATGTTAAACACTTTTTGGAATATCAAACACTGGTTTTTATACATAAAATCAAATACACAAATCTAAATACAAGTGTTACCAGTTTTGTACATACATATGAAACAAGGGGACATGGCAATTATTGCTTGAAAACTAAAAATAGACATGCAGCAATGAACTCTGTTTTCCATAAAGATTTAGTGAGGTATAATATACCGTGTGTCCCTGGGAAGACGGAACATAGGGATCTTATAATGCTAATTTTTTAAAATGATCCACGAGTGCTTTGAAGCATTCGCCTTGAAACAATTACACGAATGTCACCGATCGTTAACGATTTCCATGCCGATCATGTATGATCGTCTCCAGATCAACATTTTTGTTTGTGTTTTAAATGTCAAAGACAATAATTAAAGGTTATGTTCATGTTAATTTTTTTTAAATGGAGTCCTACCTTAACTGAAGTACAGTTTAGAGCTGACAATCAATAATCCCAGTTAAATTACATGTGAAATGTAAAAATTTACTTTAATAGGATGATCTTGATGTATGAACCGAAGAATTTGATGCGACAATCAGCTTTATGATGAAACATGCTACAATGCTAATTGCATAAGACTGTATTAAGATGAAATCAAAGAAAAAGCGAATATTAATATCAGTTAGTGTGTACGAATATGAAATCTTTATTTCTACGGCAATTTAATGTGATCAAATAATTGTTACATTAAAAGTATTTGATTTTTAAGGAGCCGGATTCTTGCATACTACAAAGGAAAGTTTTCTAACACAGGTCCACAGCATTATTTTATGCACCTACTAGTATAATTTTCCTAATTTCATTTTCAGTTTCTAATAATGTGTAACTTGCGAAAAACTTTAATTGTTCACCTAATCCATCATAATCTGAAAAAGATCTTAGAACCATAACGTCAACTGCAAACAAATTATTTTGTATTTATTACCTTTATAATGATACCCAGTCTCATTTAATTTAATTAAAACACTATCTACATTTACATGAACCAATTTGAGCAAATAATTAATAATTTTATTTCTAACTGATTTTCAAGAGCGCGGCTGTCAATTCGTAGGTATTGTAAATAATTGTTCAAATCGTTTGTTAGTATAACGCACGCACGTATTACATCTGTATTAGCAAGCGCGTTAAACAGCTGACATAACGACGTCGACGCTTCCACCAAATAGAAATTCAAAGCACTCGTGGATCATTTTAAAAAATTACCATTGTAAGATCCCTATGTTCCGTCTTCCCAGGGACACACGGTATTGGAAACTCCAATGAAGGAGGCTAGTTTAAAAAGTTTTAAGGTGCTTTTAAAAGAGGCATTAATGAGAAAGATGAGGGAGTAGTGAATTAAGGAAATGAAGGAAATAATGTATCAGTAGTATTAGTGAAATGAGTAGTAATGTAGGTATATGTATTGTGGATATTATGTAAATAGCACTTTTTTGCTAAATAAACGAAGTTATTATTATTATTATTTAAAATGTTAATTAAAACATAAAGAAGACTAGGTACTCTAATATAAGATTTATTTTTATTGATGAAACCCCGATTTACAAAAACGATTTTGCTACTAAATCTTGGACTATTGACAACCTTCCCAAGAAAGATTAGAAATTAACGAAAGCAGGTTTACAGTGCTCTATCCTGGGTGTGTTGAGGTTTCTTAGATGGATGTAGTTTGCTTTTAAGACCCAGAAACAATCATCGGGATTATCACAAAACGATAAATAGTCAGCTATTTAAAGAGTGGATTAATCAATTAATTCCAGCTCTACCATCTGATGGTTTTAATGTCATGTCATTCTGTTCGTTTGGAGAGACCTCCAATACATTATTCCAACAAAACTGCAATGGGAAATTATTTAATAAACGGTAACATTCCATTTTAACTTACATGTACAAAAGTTCAATTATGGCAGCTGATAAATAATTTAGGACAAATGGACAACTTTATGTTCAGAATATACCGCCAATCGTAATATATCAAGGTGAAGATTCGGATACAGATTCAATTTTGAACCATATCTCTCATATGATGATTCAGAATTTGAACCGCCCGAATCTGATTCTGAAAATAATCCCGGCTAATATGTAACGAGAGATCAAAAAAAAAACCAATTAGGGCAGGCTGTGAAATTAATTATATTAAATTGGTACTGTAGCCACATCCACAGAATGACATTTCTGACATGAAAATTTAAAACTGAACGCTCTTGTCTAAGTTTTTTATTTGATTATCAAATTATTAAAATATTATTATCAAATAAAAAACTTAAAAACTTAGACAGGTAAATATTTCCATAAATTTGGATTATTGGAAGGCAGGCATGTGACTGTAACCGTCTAAGAAATTGCAAGAAATGATGATTGTAGCTGATTTATGTGAACATGGTAGCAGGTAATATACCGTCTGGGTACTTTCAAAACCGAACATAGGGGAATTGCATTGTAACTAACCTTTACATAGATTCCTGCTCGCCATTTAAACCCACAAGGATGGTAATGGTATGAATGGAACGACAAAAATATAGCGCATCTGATGGTACCAATAAACGTTAGTACTTAGTTATCTTTTTCTGTAAAAAAAATTATAAAATAATGCTATTTTGAAATAATATAGGTTGCTATGATTGTCAACTTTTTTTTATCTGTCAATTAAATTATTTGAAATCAGTCGATGTTTCTGTTATTAATATCAAATAATATAAATAATAACGAGTATTCAGTAGAGCAGAGGGTTTTTATAATAAAGACATTACCATCCTTGTGGGTTTAAATGGCGAGCAGGAATCTATATAAACATCAGTTACAATGCAATTCCCCTATGTTCGGCTTTGAAAGTACCCACTCGGTATAATAAGAAATTGCACGAAATTGTAATTAAAGCTGCAGTCTGTGAACATGGTACCAAAATATATGTAAAAGGGGCCAAGGTTAGTTGCTCTCGGCAGGAAATATACAGGGTGCCAATTTTAGGTTGTCCACCATTGGTAACTTTCTTACCTTTGGCGATGGAAAGTTGGTTAAATGAGGAAAGATTCAGTATTTTTTATGCTCATTTAGAATGTGAAATTTTATTTTTTATGGCACTTCTGGTTTAGCAAGAAATGGTGCCAAATTTTTATTTTTAAATAGAACACCCTGTATTTTTTTAAATTTTTCGATTGTAAATAATTTTGGCTTTAAAAAAGTATAGCACATAAGTACAGTTAAAATTACTCATAACCATGATATTTAACTTTTATTTATATTTATTAAATTGGGATCACAATTGCCATGAAACAAACGAGCAACAATAAACAATACCTAGGAATGAATAAATGTTAATTTCGTTTTACTTGTGTAGTACTACTGTCACTGAAATCATATAAAATGAATTTTTCTAATAACGAGAAGGTTGATATGTTGGCGATTTACTTTTTTTGTCAAAGAAATACAAGAGACTCGTTACAATGTTGAAGAAATACTTTCGGCAATAAGTGGATAGCGACAGATGCACCTATTCAATGACCGCCGAGATCTCCCGACTTAACACCACTTTTCTTTGGGGCTATGTAAAGGATATAATTTAAAAAGAAAGATACGAGAACGTCGAGATGCTGCAAAATAAAATCCACCATGTTTCACATGAGATTGATAGAAGGAAATTAGTTCACGCGTATTCAGCGTCGAGCAGAATTCTGCGTGCTCCACGAGGGAAACTGTTTCGAACAGTACTTGCAGTAAGTGACTCGCGAGCCGTGATTGCGTTCGGACGTGTGTCATACTGTGCTTAACTCAGCTAGCTGCTTAAGTATTAATAATATTTAACCGGCCAATTTTTCCTTTTTAAAATACAAAGTGCTCTAGTGAGCGCACTAACATATAAAAGTCTATCAATCCAGCTATTACTGGCCGCGGCCGGCTTATCCGACCGTGGCCATATCGAATCTCTTGATGGCTTGGCCATTGAAGGAACCAGCATTATCTCAAAAAGACCCACATTCAATTTATCCAAATGAATTTACAAGCCTCATGGACCTCGACTCCATGGAGACGTCAGGTTCAAAGCGTAAATTATATGAGCTAACGTCACCGGTACTGAATGAAGTACAAAAAAGATACATGTGGGACTCAAGCGACCTATTAACTCAAAATACATATTTCCTACCTACACGAATTGAAAAAAACCTAACTGGTGAAGATTCATCGAACTCAAATCAACCAGATCAACCAAAAATAAACAAAATTAAAATACCACCAATATTTCTTCATAACGCGGATCAGCTAATATATGCAGAGGTAACCAGAGATATCAAAAAAATAGCCAAGGAAAATTTTACCACTTCATATAATGGGAATACACTCCGAATAACCTATCAAACGAAGAAGACTACAGGAATCTTACGAAGTACTACACAATGAATGACGTAAAATTTCACACGTTTCAAAATCCCAATAGCAAACCACTTTCAGTGGTAATTAAAAATGTACCATTGTCGCTTACAGTCGAAGACATCCAAGACGAACTGAAAGATTACCCCATAATTAAAGTGACACGTCTTTTTACTAAAGAAAAAAGACCAACTCCTATTTGCGCAGTTGAGCTTACCAATAACGACGAAGGCAAAGAAATTTACAAACTAGAAAAGCTTTACTACTCGATTGTCAAAGTAGAAACTCGCAGAAAAGTCACAGATTTGCCGCAATGTTACAGATGCCAAAGATTTGGACACACCAAAAATTACTACCACCTCAGTCCAAGATGTGTCAAATGTACAGGTAATCATCTATCCATTGAATGCCAGAAAAGCTTAAATGATCCTCCAATATGCGTTAACTGTAATGAACATCACCCAGCTAACTATCGAGGATGTAAAAGTTACCAAGAGCAACAAAAAATCCTAACCCGAAACCAAAATCATAGTAGCAGACCCAACAGGAACCCCTCAGCAGTTAATACATCACAAACATTTGCCAGCAAAGTACAAAGCAATACCAATCCATCAACATCATCAACAAGTCCAACAGATTCACCCGTAATAAATAATCTGATAAAAATCGTCCTAGAGTTCATAACCCCATTTCTCCCCCAAATTAAAACTTTTCTGTTAAACCATATCCTTCCTAACATCCTTAATGGCCTCCTTAATACTAATGAACCCACCCTAGTTATGGGAGACCTAAACAGTAAAAATACCCTCTGGGGCTGCCGTGTTACAAATCCAGCCGGAACTCAACTAGATAATTACTCAACAACATACAACTTCCAAGTCTTGGCCCCAGCGGAATACTACCCTACATATCGCAGTGACCACCAGCCGGATATACTAGATGTAATTTAGGAAAAAAACATTTCAAAACAAATTAATCAATCGGTTATCGCTGAATTGGACAGTGATCACTTGCCTGTTCTAATTAGCTTCCTAAGTACTACACCACACACTAAACCGCACATTCCAAAACTCGACAATGCCTTTATCGACTGGGATACCTGCCAAACCGTGTTAGATCACAATATTAAGCATCCACTTAATCTGGACACTGTAGAGCACATTGACCAAGCTGTCGACGAATACACCACAACTATTCAAAATAGCATTCATCAAGCAGCAGTCACATCATCAGAAAGGAGAAAAACATCATCGTACAACATACCTCCAAATTACATCATTAAGTTGATAAAACTGAAAAGTAGAACACGTCGACAGTGGCAAAGAAGTAGAGATCCAGCTATCAAAAATATTTTAAACCACTTAACCCACCATATTCAAAATGAACTTGATAAATACAAGATTTATACTTATCAAAGATATATTGAAGACCTCGGCTCGGGTGATCCAGGAATGTGGAAAGCCACAAGGAGAGTCTTAAGAGAATCCCAACCAATACCTCCAATTACATCAAACAACATTACATGTAACACAGATGAGGAAAAAACAAAGATATTTGCAGAACATCTAGCGCAAACATTCACACCATCTGTCTGCCATAATCGTGTTTTCACCAGCTACGTCACCAAATATATTGAATCACACCTACCCATTCCAGATTTAATTCAACCTACTTCACCGCACGAACTGCAGACCATCATAAAAGCCTTGCCTATGAAAAAATCTCCGGGGTACGGTCAAATTATTAATGGAATTTTAAAACATCTCACGAAGAAAGTACTTACATACCTGGCTACACTTTTCAATGCCTGCCTAAGAGTCGGCTACTTCCCAAAGGCCTGGAAGCATGCTGTTATAGTTTTATTCCCCAAACCAAGCACAGACAGCAAAAACATCAACAATTACAGACCCATAAGCCTCTTAAACGGTCTTTCTAAGATACTAGAACGCGTAATTTATTCCAGATTAAATGGCCAGATACAACAATTGAACATTCTCCCAAAATTTCAGTTTGGTTTCAAGAGTGGACACTCCACCTGTCATCAATTGCAGAGAATAGTTGAAATTATTGAAGCTGGATATGAAAATAAGCAATACACTACTGCTATATTTCTTGATATTGCTAAGGCGTTTGACAAGGTGTGGCTCGAAGGCCTAAAGTATAAATTAGTCCAACTACCAATATCAGCCTACTTGAAAGCGTTTATCTACTCATTTCTAGACAACAGAACTTTCGCAGTGCGAATAAATGCAACACTCTCGGATATTAAACCTATCAACGCTGGAGTACCGCAAGGGAGTGTACTGGGCCCGGTGCTATTCAACATATTTGTAAGAGATATACCGCTAACACGTGAAACCTTGGGTATGTACGCAGACGATACAGTAATCATAGCTCAAAACTGGAAACTAAAGGAATCAATAGCACAATTGCAATTAGCCGTCGATGAAGTAAGCAAATGGGTTACAAGATGGAACATTACTCTAAATCCCACGAAGTGTTAAGCAAAAATATTTTCCTTAAAAAGAATCAGGAATCCCAGCAATATTGTGATAAACAATACAAGTATTGAGTGGAAAACAGAAACTGTACGATATTTAGGTGTCCACTTAGATACACGTTTAACCTGGAAATTTCACATCAATCAGAAGCTCAACTTGTGTTATGCAAGATTGAGAAAGTTATATCCTTTGATTAATCGCAAATCAACTCTAAAAATCGACTGTTCAATGCTGATTTACAAATCGCTAATTCGACCCCTGCCAATGTACGCTTCCGTCATCTGGAACAATGAATCCAAAAGTAACATCAACAAGATACAGACGTTACCAAACAAGATGTTGCGAATAGCAGTTAACTCACCATGGTACGTTAGAAAGAACAACTTCACGAAGAGCTCAAAATTCCAACCATTCTGGACTTTTTGGGGAAAACTACAAAAAAGTTCTTACATAACATCCGCAACTGCGAAGGAGCTGCTCACTATAGGTTGGGAAAGAAACATATTCACACAAGACTGCAGCGTAGACTACCCCAAGACCTATATGGCACCGACGACGATGATGTAACGTGCTACCAGTGGCACAAAAGTTTTTGGGCGTTGGCCAACATCGCCAATTTTGTGTTCCACTGGTAGTTCACGTTTTGAGCGCGGGTGGCGCTGCAAGTAGAGAAGCGGAGAAGAGGATTCCCACCACCGATTCGTACCGTCCACCAATCACAGCCCTGGCTTGGTGGGGAATCCGCATAAAACCAGCTCCCCAGGCCAGGACCAAGAACTCCGTTTTCGACTTTAAAGTTAAAACTTCTAACTTTAAATCCGATACCGTATATTTTCCGAGCTTTATAATTATCCGTTTATTTTCCGATATTTTCAAATTATCCGTTTATATTCCCGTATTATTTTTATTATTCCGTTTAATTATTTTTGATTTAATTCCGTTTTATTTCCGCATCATTTTATTTTTATTATTATTATTACCTGTAATTATTTGTGATAATTCATTTCAAATTTTAGTAACCGTGGCCCAAAGAACGTTTAAGGTTTACATCCAGGTACAAATCCCAAGTCCGAACCAGTCCCCGTTCCTTTCCGAGACCACCCGCTTCGTGAAGAACTTGAGTGAAAGGTCTCATCCTTGCCCTAGACCGAGCACGCCTGTGCAAACTTGGCGAGGTCTAGGTGTGTTCCCCCAGGACACAGCGCTGGTGTCCATTAGTGCTGTCCTGGTTCCCTCAACGTAGAGAACCCGCTGTCTTTTTTTCCCCCCAGGGTACAGTGCTGGTGTCCATTGGTACTACCCTGGGTTTTTCCCTTCCCGTTTAATTATCCCCTATAATTAAAAATTACTGCCTACCTGAATTCGTTGTTTCCGAGCCCGAATAAACCTTGCACCGAGTACCTGGATGTAAAACGTTCCTTCGGTTCGATTGTTTTGAATCGATCCGCACCAGTTTTATAGCTGGGGTTTTGTTGAATCGAACAGGTTTCAGTGGCTTGTTCTTTAATCATTCCTTAAAAGAATTAATTGGAATTAATTATAGATTCAAAGAGTCAAGGACCTTGAGTTCATAAAATTCCTTTCCAATTCCCGAATTATAAATTATACTCACCGTACATTATCCTTAACCCAAAGATCCAGACTGCCCTTCTGGCCTCTGGGTAACTGTTGAATCCTTCCATTTAATTAAAACGAAGCAGATTTGCTTTTACTTTTGTTCATAGGTCAGCCTCAGCTGTCAATCTTGACGTCAACGCGCAGACAACACTTACTGTAAACTGGTGTTCGCGCTGCCAACCCTGACGAAAATCCCCAACTGCCGGCGGGAATTCAAATACAAATATTTTTACTGTTTTACATCAATTGTTTATTTTTTTATTTTATAATTACAATTTCTACTCAGAATACCTTGTACATAGTGTAAATAAATATTGTTAATCAGGTTTAAGCATCCGTTTTAATTTTAAAGCACAACTCGACCCCTGGACAACTCAGAGCTACCCGAACTACAAATTTTGCAACGTCCACCCTTATTAGCCGGGGGTGAAACGTTACAATGAAACCAACTAACTGAAGACATGATTAGGACTCGATGTGTTACGTATCATCTTAAGTTATGTCCCTAAGTTAAATTGTACCTATTACAGCAATGCTATGAATAACAATGTATTTTGTTGAGCTGGCAAATAAAAAAAAAAAAAGTACTTGCAATAACTTGATTACGTATTCAAATAGTTTTATTTGATAATTATTGTTTATTTTCTTTTTTTTTCCTGTTTCCGGTTAGCTATTGGTTTGTGCCAGGCCAATTGTGATTTTAATTTCATAAAAATAAATAAAAGTTAAATATCATGATTATGAGTAATTTTAATTGTACATGTGTGCTATACTTTTTTAAAGCCAAAATTATTTCCAATCGAAAAATTTAAAAAAATATAGGGTGTTCCATTTAAAAATAAAAAGTTGGCACATGGGGCGTAGGAAAGTTACTATTAGCAGTTAATGCATATAAGAAATTGCACGAAAAGGAGATGGTCAATGCAGTCTGTGTACATGGTACGAAAATCTGTGCACATGGCACCTTAGTCTGTGTTCAGGTTAGTTGCTCTTCCCAGGTTATATACAGGGTGGAATGCGAAATTGGAAGCACCATTTTTCTCGGAAGATATTATAGATAACGAAAAATGGTTTAAATAAAGTTTTTAGTACTTTGAAGAAGCTAACTAAATCTGTATAAATTTGGTAAAAAAAAGTTTAATTTTCGTAGATATTGCCATATTTGTACTTTTTTTTAAATGGAATACCCTGTATATTATTACACTAATTAAGAGAAAATAATTTTTGCTTTAAGACAGTTTCAGGGTTCTTACCTACCAATGATGAATTTCTCCTGAGATCAGTTCTGCAAAATGGTATATAACATACATCACGAGGTCGGCATCTAAAAGTTGGAGTGTACAATTTAACCAGTTCTAGTAGTGTTGGACAATCAATTCTATTGTTAATTAACTTATCCATAAACAATATCGCAGATATTTCCCGTGTTTCACTTAACTTCAGAATTTTTACCTGACGTCTAACATTTTCATATTCGTCATATTCAGGGTAGCGATTATGGCTTTTATAATGTAGGTATTTAAGATATTTATTTTGGACTGTTTCAATTTTTTGTTGATATAAAGCAATACTGGGATTCCATACCTTATTAGCGAATTCTAATTTTGATTTAACTATGCTATTGAACAGTAGTTTAATGCAATTTATATTCGTAAAATCCATAGTACCTATTGCGTATCAGAAAGCCTAGATTTTTTGTAGCACTATTCACTATATAATTCACATGGTCATCCCATTTTAACTGAGAATTAAAAATTACTCCTAGATCTTTATCAGTTTGGACACGTGCTAGTAGTTCATGGTTCATTGTGTAGTCTGTGAGTATATAATTTTTTTTTAAGGAGAGTGTCATAATTTTGCATTTGCTAACGTTAAGTTTCAAATCATTTGTGTTGCTCCAATTTACAATAGCATCTATATCTTTTTGTAACAACTCACAATCGTATTCGGTTTCAATTTCTTTGAATAGTTTGAGATCATCTGCAAATAGTAATACTTCAGAATAATTTATATGGTTGGGCAGATCGTTTATAAACACCAAAAACAATAAAGGTCCTAAATTACTCCCTTGAGGTACTCCCGATGCCGTTAAGTATTTTTCTGAAGTAGTTCCATGTAACTGAACATATTGATATCTATTTCGTAGATAAGAGCTAAAGAATTTCACCAAGTTTATGTTACATCCCGATGCAAAAAGTTTTTGAAGAAGTAAGTCGTGGTTAACCTTATCGAAGGCCTTAGCGAAGTCAGTATAGGTGATATCCGATTGTACGCCTCTGTCTAGCGTTTTACTAATAAAATCTACAAAAGTTATCAGGTTACTTTCCACCGAGCGACCTTTCATGAAACCGTGTTGTTTCACCGATATCCAATTTTTTAAGTAGAACGAAAGTTTTTGACAAATAATCTTTTCTAAGATTTGAGCTGGAACTGATAATATTGAAATAGGTCTGTAATTCGCAACATCTGATTTACATCCAGATTTGTGTATTGGCGTTACCCTCGAGACTTTCCACTTGTCAGGAAATGTACAGGTTCGCAAAGCTAAATTGTAGAGGATACACAAAGGATTTTTAAATAGTTCATGACATGCTTTGTAAATGTAAGTTGGTATTAAGTCAGGACCAGCGGACTTTTTCCCTTTCAATTGCT
This sequence comes from Hemicrepidius hirtus, assembly GCA_963082805.1. Lineage (NCBI taxonomy): Eukaryota > Metazoa > Arthropoda > Insecta > Coleoptera > Elateridae > Hemicrepidius > Hemicrepidius hirtus. The sequence goes on along the minus strand of OY720161.1, from coordinate 28,300,690 downwards.
CGAGTGCCTTATCTACATCATTCATCTCTACAACCTGCACCACAAGTGTATTCATGACACTACATTCGGCCTCTGACTCTAGTTTCTAAGTGTTGTAACTTGAATTATTGTTATATACAGATGAAAAGTAGTTTGCAAATAATCCAACAGCATCTTTTATTTCTGATGTTTTCTCATTCTGATAATAGTAGTTTTGCTGAATATTTGTGTCCTTCCTTTTATTCTTAATATAGTTCCAGAAGTTATTAACATTGTCATTAATGTGCAATTCAAGGGATGCGATGTAATTTTTATAAGCTATTGAGATATTTCTTTTACATAATTGTCTCAGCCTTTTAAATTCTTGTAGATGGTAGTCTGATTTGTTTCTGTGTTTATGAAAGTATCTTTTTTGTTTGATATCATTTATAATTTCGCATGTAAACCAAGTCGGGTATTGCTTATATCTCTTTTTTTGTTGAAATTTAGGAACACTTTTATCTATAACAGTGTAGAGTAATTCATAGAATTTATTTGTAGCTTCGTTTACATCAGTGTAGTTTCTGAGAATGTTCCAATCTGTTTCTCTCAATAAGTTATACATCTCCAAAAAATTAGATTTCTTGAAATTGTAATTATAATTTACTTCAGTCGGTGAACAACTCGTACTACTGCAGTGTTTTACGCTATTTATAATTATTGCAGGGTGATAAATGTCAGCCGATACCATTGGCTCAATTTCTCTATCTACCTGAATGTTAGTATTACTAAGGACAAGATCTAAAGTTTTATTTTGCATGTTTTTAATATTATTGTATGAGCTCATATTAAAGATATTCATGAATGTTTGCAGTGCTTTTGTTAACTCATTACCGTTAGCAAATGCATAGTCTCTACCGTCAACATCAGGCATATTAAAGTCACCTACGACTATTAGGTCCTTTCCCAAATACTGCTCATTGTTTTCGAATTCCTCAAAAAATTCCAAATATTTATCCTTGAGAGATCTCGGAGGAAAATACACCACGCTTACTATAATTTATTTTCCATACACCTTACATTGTACTGCCACGGCTTCCATTATTCTTTTATTTAAAATTATTTTTGATTGATGACGTTTGTTGACCGCTATCATTACACCTCCACCTCGGCTTTTATTTGTCAGCAATTTATTTCTATCACACCTGTAGACATTAATAATGGGTATCAAATAGTTCACTATTGTAGATATCAGAATCTAGCCAGGTCTCTGTTATTGCGATATATCGTAATCTACCGCAAGCAGACTTTTAAAGAAATTATTTGTTTTCGTTCTGAAACCGCGAACATTTTGGTAGTAAATACTAAGTTCCTTAAATTTCATACTAAGAAATTATTAATTAAGTTCAAGTTGCTTATAATTGATGAATTTATTCTAACTTACTAACTAAAAGAACAGGGGAAGAAAATTAAATACACACAAGAAAAAGAAATGAAAAATTGATGTAGTCTTACTGATTCTGCCTCTCCCCGTCCGATGTCCGTATCATAAACAAAACCAAAAACCATATTACTAATCACATTAACTCCCACTAATAAACTAACAGACTATTAAATTATTAAATTATGCTTGCGTAGCTATTGTAATTTTGTTCATATCTTCAATACTGTTTATGACGCTAACTTTATTATCTTCGCCGTGTTTCACAAAGACTTTTCCATCAGATGTCCAGACATTCTTCTTCGAAAATTTTTCGTATGCTTGATTAACTAGTTTGAGGCGTTCCTTGGTCAAATCTTCCTTTATAGTGATACCGGTGTTCTTTAAATGACTTTTACTTCTAAAGATTATAGACCTAAATTTATAGGAGGTGAATTTAATAATAATCGGCCTGGGATAATTTCCCCGCTTGATTCCCACACGGTGGGTTCTATCGATACTGCCTGGATTAAGTTTAACTCCCATTTTTTCTTCAAATATCTTAAGTATTACTGCCTCTGTGTCTCCATTTGGTAGTTCGCGCACACCAAAAATGCACAAATTGTTTCGCCTGGAATATTGCTCCGCTTTTTCATTTTCCATTTTCAGCCCATTGTTTTCCTGTTGAAGTATGGCTATATCTGCTTTTACCTTGTCCAACTCAGTCTCCGTTTTAGATATCCTAGCTTCCTGTTCATCTATTCTAGAATTAACCGCTTTCTCCACCACTTCACTTATTGACTTCACTAACATGGCTTTCCATGTATCATCAAAGACACTGTTGATAGTTTCTTTGATTTGTTCTTTATTCGCTTTTGTATCAGCAGGCATTTTGGTTTGTATGAGAACGCTAATTTCCTTCGCTAAGTTTTATGCGGACAGCGGACTGGGTACGTGCGCTCAGCTCGGCTGTTGCAACCTATGGTTGCAACATTACTGTTAGTGTAATAATATAAGTACAGGGTATTCCATTTAAAAAAAGTACAAATATGGCAATATCTTCGAAAATTAAACTTTTTGAAGTGTAACTTCTTATGCGGCGATGGGTAGTAAAATCTTGGAAGTGAAACGGATATGACGTTTCGCGTAACGGAAGCACGTGACGCGCGGGGGTTTTAAATTCATACATTAAGCGACTAAGCGCGCGTGTTGCGCAGACTCGAAGATAAAGCAGGTGGCGATCGCCGAGGAATGACGCACGCAATGTGTGTTTATATTCAATACATATACATTTTGTGTTTGTTAACATTTAAAGACAAGGTGCGTCAAAATTAATGCAACCAAATGGATAATAATGCACATACAGGGTGCGTCAAAATAAATGCAACAAACACACAAGAAGTAAGAAGTTACACTTCAGTCGTGTCTCCCATGACGCACACCAATTTTTTTTACCAAATTTATACAGATTTAGTTAGCTTCTTCAAAGTACTAAAAACTTTATTTAAACAATTTTTCGTTATCTATAATATCTGTGCACATGGTTAGGGGGTAAGCTGAGGGATGTTCATTCCTCATAAAAGAAAACAAAAATGGATAGCAGGTAAGCTGAGGGATTTTCATTCCTCATAAAAGAGAACAAAAAATGGTTAGCAGGTAAGCTGAGGGATGTTCATTCCTCATAAAAGAAAACAAAAAATGGTTAGCAGGTAAGCTGAGGGATATTCATGTTGCATCTTTGTTTTAATTATTTTTGTATTTGAAAATTTTGAATTTTGTTATTTTTGCGAAAGCAATGTAGTGGTTAGCTATGATTGTATAAAATCTTGTTTTTGGAAACATGGCAACCAGCAAATAATATAATTGAATCGGTCATTTCAAAAACAGCATAAGTCACATTTTTAAAATTTTACATTAAGGCATAAAAACTGAATAATTATGTAGGATATTAGAGCTATGTGAAAATGGTTTGTGTAGTTCAAAGTTGAATACTTCTAAAACATTTTCGGAAATTTTGAGGATTTTGTAATCGACGCATCTTAAAAAAATAAGGACCGCAAACCACCCTTAGTAATTTTTGAGAAAATGACTTATGCTGTTTTTGAAATGACCGATTCAATTTTTTTTTCGTAAAGTTTTAATGTGCGAATTTAGTGTCCGTGTTTTTAACTTGATTTTCCCAAATTAATCTGATTATTTTCATAAACAAGAATTTATATTTACCTATTACTGAATTAAAATATCAAGATCGACAGGTTAGTTATTTAATTATATCAATTTACTTGGATTTTGTTTACCTCATATAAATTTATAGTTTTTAAATTTATTTTGTGTTGCTAATAATCTGGTTTCAGGAACTAGAGTTATTTTAATTTATTGTCTATTTATATATTGTGTAAATAATAATTATGTACTTATAATTAACTGAATGCTACATTTTTAATAAAATATGTGTTACATTTGTTTAAGGTGAGCGACTGCAGAGGAAAATCACCATGTGGAAGAACAGTGAAATTGAAAAATTGTTTCTTCTAGCGTAACTAGCGCAGGTACTGATAGTATGCACAATTTTATTATCAAGTTTTATTTAAATTTGTGCAGAATACCAATGCCAACGCAAGTAACGCTAAAATTAGACAATTTGTCAATTTTATTTGTTTTCAATAGGGTACCTTGTTTGAGTGAAACAATTCACGAATCTCACCGATCGTTAACGATTTCCATGCCGATCATGTATGATCGTCTCCAGATTTTTGTTTGTGTTTTAAATGTCAATTTACTAAAACCAATAATAGGATGATCTTGATGTATGAACCGAAGAATTTGATGCGACAATCAGCTTTATGATGAAACATGCTACAATGCTAATTGAATAAGACTATATTAAGATGAAATCAAAGAAAAAGCGAATATTAATATCAGTTAGTGTGTACGAATATGAAATCTTTATTTCTACGGCAATTTAATGTGATCAAATAATTGTTACATTAAAAGTATTTGATTTTTAAGGAGCCGGATTCTTGCATACCACAAAGGAAAGTTTTCTAACACAGGTCTACAGCATTATTTTATGTTCCTACTAATATAATTTTCGTAATTTCATTTTCAGTTTCTAATAATGCGTAGCTTGCAAAAAGCCTTAATTGTTCACCTAATTCATTATAATCTGAAAAAGATCTTAGAACCATAACGTCAACTGCCAACAAATTATTTTGTATTTATTACCTTTATAATGATACTCAGTCTTATTTAATTTATTTAAAACACTATCTAAATTTACATGAACCAATTTGAGCAAATAATTAACAATTTTATTTCTAACTGATTTTCAAGAGGGCGGCTGTCAATTCGTAGGTATTGTAAATAAATGTTCAAATCGTTTGTTGGTATAACGCACGCACGTATTACATCTGTATTAGCAAGCACGTTAAACAGCTGACATAACGACGTCGACGCTTCCACCAAATAGAAATTCAAAGCACTCGTGGATCATTTTAAAAAATTACCATTATAAGATCCCTATGTTCCGTCTTCTCAGGGACACACGGTATATTAATTATTGTAAAACTATAATAGGTACTTCTTATTAAATCGAGCAAATTTACATAAACTCAGCATATATTCACATAAATCAACAATATTTAAAAAATATATGAAAATACTTCTTGTGAAAAGCACTTGTCAAAATTAACCGTTAAATTTATTCCTCCTAACCCTACTTTAAAAATTACTAAAAATTTCACCAGCAGCGTTGCCAAACATACTTTCGAGAGAAATTGCAAGGTTGGTGGATCTTTAGAAAAAACAGACTTTAAGCTAATATGTAGCATTCCTTAAACGAAAAACTGTAGGATACCGTCCAAAAAATTTAAGATTCTAACAAGGGAACATATCGATAGATTTCTGAACGAAGGTCCAGATGCAAATATTTAATGTTAAAATTTTTGGTTTATTTGGAGCGTGCCGTCGTAAAGAAATTTGTAAATTAACAGTAGATGACATCGAAGAATTAGAAGACTTATTGTTGGTACATACCTATAGGTATCGGATTCTAAAACCAACACTTAACGTAGTTTTTGCATTGTTGGAAGTTACATTACTTATCACCGTAAATATTGTGCATTACGTCCACTTAACGTTACTCATCGTCCCTTTTTTCTGAAATATTCCAACAATAAATGCACTGTCCAACCCGTGGGAATAAATACCTTTGGTAAGATGCCATATGAGATTACTGAATTTCTGAAATTACCAGATGCGAAACTGTTTACTGGCCACTGCTTTCGACCAGTGGCGTAGCTAGAGTTTACCCTTGGGGGGGATATATCGGGGGCACAGTCAGGAATTAGCGCAGGGGGGAACTATTACGTAATTACGTATACATAAATAGTACAAGCGAAGCGAACAAAAAACGCGCCACATGCGATTCGTTATCACAAGTGGGCGTGGCGAATTTTTACGTTTAATGTTAAATAAAAAAATTTGAAAATATTAAACTTTTTATAAATTGAATTGAAAATTTGCAGTTAAAAACAATAATCGCCAAAAAAAATTACAATTCGTTATTTACAAAATATTATTTAAATTAAAATAATTATACATTTTTTTAATGAAAAGTATGAAGTTGTAGTATACAGTGTGTAACTAAAACACTTGACCAAACTTTAAGAGCGTGTTTTCCACACCAAGAGAAGACAAAAAAATTGGTGTGCGTCATGGGACACACGACTGAAGTGTAACTTCTTACTGTTCTTGTGTGTTTGTTGCATTTATTTTGACGCACCCTGTATGTGCATTATTATCCATTTGGTTGCATTAATTTTGACGCACCTTGTCTTTAAATGTTAACAAACACAAAATGTATATGTATTGAATATAAACACACATTGCGTGCGTCATTCCTCGGCGATCGCCACCTGCTTTATCTTCGAGTCTGCGCAACACGCACGCTTAGTCGCTTAATGTATGAATTTAAAACCCCCGCGCGTCACGTGCTTCCGTTACGCGAAACGTCATATCCGTTTCACTTCCAAGATTTTACTACCCATCGCCGCATAAGAAGTTACACTTCAAAAGTTCATATGAACATGGTTTGGGAAACGCTTTGTTAATGGTGCTAAACTGCTAAGTCCCCCGAAGGGGGCGCATGTAATTTTAATTTTAATTAATATCACTGACACCCTGTAATATAAATTAATAAAATTTGACATATAAGTTAGTACTAGTACCTAAGTGCTATTATCTGTAAAATTATTTAAACCAGGAGCGTCAAAACGGGGGGGGGGGCTGGGTACTTATTCTTCATTATTTTTGTGATCTTCAATTTATTGTTTTTAGATATTTTAGTACATGGTACGATTGTACGATCAAATCACATAGCTAAAAAGTGTACTCTTATTATAAGTCGATAAACCGAATCGTTTTCGAGGTAACTCAATTTTTACGAAAATCCAGTTGCCATGAAAATTCGGAAACTTCGTATTTTATGGATTAAATTCGCAGCATAGATTCAGGATATCAAGGCAATAAAGATGTTCCTATGAACTTTGCCTTGATGAATCTATGCTGCGAATTTAATCCATAAAATACGAAGTTTAAATTTCATGTGCCCCCTTCGGGGGGCTGTAACGCCCTAGCAAAGCGTTTCCCAACCCATGTCATATGAACTTTTTTTTTCTGTTGGTGTGGAGAACACGCTCTTAATGTTTGGTCAAGTATTTCATTTACACCTTGTATTTAATCTTATTTAAAAAGTATGTATAGGGGGGGGGGGCACGTAATAATTAAGTAACCTCAACCGTGGTTTATGACATACTTATTCCAGTAATAAAATATTTACTTTAATTCTGGCTGAATGTATGGGTTTAAATCATCGAAGTTTTTGAGAAATTAGCAGCCATTTTAACAACGAAGAAACAATTTTCAATATACAGTCTGGAAGAAAAATATGGAATAAATTCATTATTTCTAAAACGATGACGTTTCATGAAATTTTCTCGGACACGTCGATTTTGCTTTTTAAAAAGACCTGCACATTTTCGATGTTCATTTGTTTTCGCGTGATGACGTCATCGGATATATTTTTTAATGGAAACCCTATATTTTTTTATCGGATTCGTGTACACGAAAATGTACCACTTTAATACTTTATTTCTACACCTTCCCGAGAAAAAAAATAATAACCGATTCGTAGTAAGAACAAAAAATTAAATCAAGTTGCCTAAGAAATTGTTTTTAGCAGCTAAACAAAATCTATTCAGAATTGACAAATTAACACATTAACAATTAACAGATTAAACTAATGAATTACAAAATGTTAAAAATTATGACCATTTTGTTGCAGACAGTAATTGAAACAGTTGTTAATTGTTAATTTATCGATTCTGATTAGATTTTGTTTAGCTGCCGGAAACAATTGCTTAAGTGACTTGATTAATTTGTTGTTCTTACTAAGAATAATTTGGACAAGCAATATAGTAAATAATATAAAAAAAATTGCTTGATCCTAAAACATTCTAAGATTTAAGATATTTAATTTTGTCTGCTTTTGGATTTTCATAGTTGAAGCCGGTTGGAGCTATTTTGTTTCCAGTTTCCCCTCGTGGCCCCGCAACTGCTTCCCTCGGCAACTTTGTTAGCACATTCAGGAGCAAATACTACAACAATAAAAAGTTTCGGGGGATGGAAATCATCAATTATTGCCGAGGGGTATATCGAGATTCCATTGGAAATAAAGATAAAGTTGCTCGCAATATTTTGCCTTCTAGCAGTTCCGGTTCTTCATCTACGATTGGAGATTCTTCTATATTAGTTACACCATCGAGTAGTAACGATACAAACAGCAGTCGTAGTAATGCTGCAATGGCAATGAAAAATTCGTTAACTACTGTTACGCCCCCCGAGAGGGGTGTAACTGGCAAGGGCCAACTTCCCTTGCCACCGGGACCTTCTCCTCTCGACACCCAGATAACAACTAACTCTAAATTTAATTTTAACTTAACCATTACAACACTTGCCCACATTGGCAAGAGCCTCCTTAAGATTACGCAAACCCTTAGCAAACTTATTTAATATTTCCAAAGTTCTTATTATTGCATACATGCTGAGTCTAAGTTTGACCTAATTATGATACATTACACCTGCAAACACTAGATGCAGCAATAATGCAATACATTGAAATGTAGCACTTTCGTAATGAATTTTAAATTAATAAATTTTGAATATATTTTAAGATTATAATTTTGACTAATTCCCTCGTAACACTACTTCCCAAGGAATTAATATCTGTAATTGTTCTAATTCTAATGTATATGTTACTATTTATAAATAAATTATAAACAAATTCCACTAGTGTAAAAATATTTTCTCTACTTGTGTTAAAAATAACTATTAACATGCTACTTTATAAAATTGAATTTCTAACCCGGGCAACTTTAACTGAAAGTGTAATTTTTAATGACAGTTGTATAAAAAAGAAATTTTGCAAATAAAATTTTGAAGAAATGGTTGTTTTTTGTAATTTGATGACGGAAAAATATTAAATTGGAAGAAAAGGAGATTGGAAATAATATTGTGAAGAAAAGAGACATATTTTGGTGAGATAAGGGAAGACAGATATTGAATTGGACGAGAGGAAGATTGAAAATGATGTTTTGAAAAATAAAAGATAAGTGGTTTAAAAAAAGGCAGAAGGATTAATTTTAAATAAGAATTAGTTTAAGGGGGGTTGTAGGGTTGGAATCTAGGAAAAAAGTGCCGCGGAAAAAAGTGCCACGGAAAAAAGTGCCTGCAAATAAGTGCCGCGGAAAAAAGTGCCGACGGAAAAAACTGCCGGCGGAAAAAAGTGCCGCGGAAAAAAGTGCCGATGGAAAAAAGTGCCGATGGAAAAAGTATACCCCCCCATTTACTTATTTATTTTACCATGTGCACAGACTGCATTGACCATCTCCTTTTCGTGCTGACCATTTTTTGTTTTCTTTTATGAGGAATGAAAATCCCTCAGCTTACTTGCTATCCATTTTTGTTTTCTTTTATGAGGAATGAACATCCCTCAGCTTACCCCCTAACCATTTCTTGTTTTCTTTTATGAGGAATGAAAATCCCTCAGTTTACCTGCTATCCATTTTTGTTTTCTTTTATGAGGAATGAACATCCCTCAGCTTACCCCCTAACCATGTGCACAGATTTTCGTACCATGTACACAGACTGCATTGACCATCTCCTTTTCGTGCAATTTCTTATTTATATACAGGGTGATTCAAAAATGGCGCATAAGCTCTTCAGTACGTTGTAGAGGACGGTTATTTGAACTGTAGAAAAATCATAAAAAAATTTTAGCGGCTACATTTTTGGAGTTAACAACGAAGAAGTAAGTTGTAGATTTGGCAACACGGGTGCAGCTATGTAGTATATGAGTGGCTTTTATTTCCTTTCATTTACATAGTGAGCTTATTAAAAGTTTCAAACATCGTTGCCACATATTTTTTTCAAACAACTTGATACAAAAATATCAATTTTGAAAGCTGATATTTCAGGATAATGAGGTGTTATGAGCATTTTATTTATTACCCACTATGAAAAAATACTTAATTATTTATATGAAATGATGAGAAGTTTCAAAATCCACATGAATTCAAAGTTGAGTTCTCAACTTAACTTCTTCATTTCTCAGCAAATTAGCGGCTAAGAATTTTTTTACTATTTTTCCTACACTTCAATTATTATTCCCTACAACGTACTGAAGAGCTTATGCGCCATTTTTGAATCACCCTGTATATAACCTGGGAAGAGCAACTAACCTGAACACAGACTGAGGCGCCATGTCCACAGACTTTCCTACCATGTGCACAGACTGCATTGACTATCGGCACTTTTTTCCATCGGCACTTTTTTCCGCGGCACTTTATTCCGTCGGCAGTTTTTTCCAGGCACTTTTTTCTGTGGCACTTTTTTCCGCGGCACTTTTTTCCGCTACCGTAGGGTTGATAGGGTTGTGTTTATATTAATCATAATAGAAATAATATTATTTAATTAATTGTAAATAAAATAATTTGGTTTCTTGTCAAAGGCTATTTAATTGTTTAAAAAGGAAGCGAAATAAGGAAGCCACTTAATTAAATTTTGAACCCTGAGATAAAATAGAGTACTTAAATTATTAAATATAAATGTAATTAAAAATTTGACATAGGTGAAAACAATATTACAGCAATATATTGCTATGTTATTTGAGGTCGGTTTGAGTTAAGTTATTTCTTTGATATGAGGAATACACCTGGTATTCGTACGAACGCTCTAATTTTCTTTTTAATATGATTCATTAAATTTTATTAAAAATTTTACTATCGTAAAGATATTTAAAAATTTGTTTTTAAGATAAAACTCTTATATAGGTTTATCTGGGTTCATTTTTATAAAGATGTAAGTTTGTCAGGTGATACAGATTTGGTATCATCATTGTAATATTTGTTTAAGTCTAAAATAAACTTGAAATAATTGAAATATTTTACCTGTCCGGAAGAACATTATAGTTTGGTTAGTAAACGATTAAATTTTAACAAAACTTAAAACGTATCTAAAAAGGATACCATGTAAAAGGTTTTATAGCTAGAGTTACATTAATAATAAGTTCTTGTCTTGTATTGTCCAATATTTCATGTAATGTTGTTATCCGAGGATTCATCCGAGGTTACGAATATGTGTTGGTCTTCAACCTGGGTTTGATTTAATGTAATTTTTATATTTATAAGATGTCTTAGCTAGAGCTGTTAGCAATCTTATCTAGCCTTCAGCTACATTCGATTCTGTAAAATAATAAAATAAATTTTAAACATGTGCTCCGATATAAGGTTAAGTTAGTCAATTTTTGATAAAAACTTAAGATTGTGTCCTAAGTTGGAGTTTAAAATAAAGCGTAGATAAAAAAGAAGAAGTTATAAGTCAAGAAAGGTCGAGACAATTTTGGAAAATAGAGAATTTGGAAAATTTAATTTCGAGGTTAGAAAAGAAAAGATGTAAAATTTTCAAACTAAGTCAAGTTGGATATCAAAAGATGAAGAAAGACGCAAGGATTCTAAATTTGGTCATAATTTTGAAATCAAATGAAAATTAAGGAAGTTATCAGAAAAATTAAAGAATTAGCCAAAAGTTACTTTTGAGGCCATTTTGAAAAAACCCAGGAGAAGGGTAGAAATTTTCTGTAGAAAGGGAAAAGTTATATATACGAGTGCAGAGCATTTTCAAAGGAGTTAGGATTTTTGATACCACAGAAACCACGTCGTGTGGTTTGGAAAAACCGTTAAATTTGTCAAATGTTCTAACACAAGGAGTAATGTAACGTCGAAATAAGCAATTATAATGAAAATAAAAGTTGGTGACCAGTAATCAAAATTATGTGTTTATAATTAAATCAAGAAAGTTTGATAACCTTAAGGAATTTGGAGATGTTCAGAAAAGTTTAAAACAAATTAATTAAATAAACAAATGTTAACTTACCGAATAGAAGACAAGAAAGGATTAACGTTGGAGAAGGGAAGTGAATTTTTGGAGGCAGTTTTTGGATGCAGTTAACAAGTTTTGGTACGAGAGATTGTGTTGTGTCAAGTTTTACTACGTTTATATAAAATTTCAAGATGGAGTAGCAACCTTGGATAACATAAAAGGATATATAGGATGCGTCAGATTTAAGGTAGAAGTAAGCATAAGTTCAAGTAGGGGTTGATAGGGTTTTTATTATAATAATATTTTTTGTAATTAATTTTGTTAGGTTAAGAAACTAAAAAGTTTCAAATTTTGTTTCAAGTTCATTTACTAAAAGTAAAATTTCTTTTTTTTTTTATTATTAAATATTTCAACAGTTCAAATTAAATGGTATTTTTATTTTTGTAATTTTTTGTATTAGTATAGATCAGCAGCGACCCAGAGACCCGGAGATAAGAGTGTGTTTTTTTTTTATGTTTAATAGCTAGCCGGAGCATAATTAGAAGGAAGCTTGGAGGCCATACGAGTACGAGGTGTTTCAGGTTTTCTTTTATATTCATATAAATTTGTTGTCGTTATTACCCAGATAACGTAGCAATATATAATAAATAATAGTTATTTATATTATTAGGAGTATAAGCAAAGCTTTATGTGCTGAGGTTGGTTGCCGATCGTAGTGAGGCAGCTAAATCAGCCGGAGCACATAAAGCGCTTATACTCCGAATAATATATGTAATTTTTTCGCCAAACGTGTAAAATTATAATACAAAAATAAGGATCTAATTAACAAGGTTATTTCGGGAAACATTACACTTATACGAAAATCGCATTGCCTGATAGACACTTTCTAGATATTACCGTAGCAACCCGCCATAAAAGTTAAATGCTGAGGCATATAAGTACTTTATCTGCCTAAGCATACAGGGTGGTAACTTGAGCAACGCAACATAGGGATTTCAATGGTAAATCCTTAATGTTTATTTATTGGCTCCCCTAATTATTTTAGAGCAAAAGTGTGTTGAGGTTTTTTGTACAGAAAACAATTCTGCATCTGTTCATACTATTATTTATAATTTTCCATTTTCCGGAAACGTAGAAATAGAAGAAATTAAAAATGGTCTTTTTAAACAAATCAGTGATGCCCTGGAATTATCTAAACAATCAACATTCGCATTTACATCTGTCATTACGGTTTGAAGTTTATAACCGATTATTAAAATCTATTATTTTTAAAATGTATTCAACGAAAGAAAAAGTAGAAATGATAAAGTGCCTTGTTTAGCGTAAAATATATTCCTATTACCTACTCGTTTTATTGCTTTAAAAAAAAAAAGTAATGAGACAGTGCGTTTGTTTGATTTTATAATTCCATGGCATCAGTGATTTTTTTAAAAAGACCACTTTTAATTTCTTCTATTTCTACGCTTCCGGAAATGGAAAATTGTAAATAATATTATAAAAACATGCAGAATCTATTTCTCTACAAAAAACCTCAACTCACTTTTGTTCTAAAATAATTAGGGGAGCCATTAATTGAACATTAAGAATTTTCCATTGAAATCCCTATGTTGCGTCGCTCAAGTCACCACCCGGTATAAGTAAAACTCAACATTCTGTCATTTAAATGACACTTATATGACGTTTGGAGAAAAAATAATATAAATGATAGAAGACCTTTTTTGGGGAAAAAAAGTTACCACGGGTAAATATAGGTCGTAGACCGCTTCGTTCGTGAGATACAGGGGTTTAAATAAAGTTTTACACGACCTATACCGGGTGGCCGGTTTCAAAGGTGTACATAGGGATTTAACATTGTATTGAACGTTTCTGCTGATTCCTGCTCGCCAATTCAACTTACAGGAATGGTAGTGGTATTAATTGAAAGGTAAAATGATTGCGCTTCAAATGCCGCTAATAATAAAATTAATTAATGTGCTATATTTATTTTAAAATAACGATTTAAAATTTTGCGATTTTTAAATATGACGTGCCATGATTTTCAAATGTTTGTTAAATTAGTTGTCATTTACAGAAATCCACTAATTTACGCCAACTAAATTATCAAATTTTTTGACAAATGCTTTAAAATTTGAAAATCATGGCACGTCATATTTAAAATCGCAAAATTTTAAATCGTTATTTTAAAATAAATATAGCACATTGAATTTTATTATTATTGCCATTTGAAGCGCAATAATTTTACCTTTCAATTAATACCATTACCATTCCTGTAAGTTGAATTGGCGAGCAGGAATCAGCAGAAACGTTCAATACAATGTTAAATCCCTATGTACACCTTTGAAACCGGCAACCCGGTATATGTATTATAAAGACCTACCTTACTCCCTCAAAAAAGGGAGTAAAGTGGCCATTTTACTCTCAAGGGAGTAAAAGTACAAGAAATGACAAAAAAGTTCAAAATTTTATTTCATTTACATTAATACTACAATCCGCTACAATCATTACACCCACTAATATTAAATAAAGAGTAATGCACCACCATTAGAATTTCTCAAATCGGAATTAATTTTTACACAGCCGGAAGTTGACTGATTCTCTGTGCTAGTGAATGTAGACGGTTGCTGTTGATATTATGTGTTGCATTTGATGATGACGGCTGATTTTCGATTCCCACGAGGATTTTCATATACAATACAACAAGTGTAAGGCATATTACCGAATTTGTTTTCCCGCTGTCGCACAAGTGTTTGTTTCCATGCGAGAGGGCAGTTTTCTAGGGGCAACAAACACGCGTGAGACAGCAAAGAAAATATTTTAAGTAATATGCCCTGCTCGAAGTGTATTTGTTCAGACTATCTCATGAACCAAATAACTTTAGTTAAACTAATTCTATGTTTCAATATAATTTAAAATTTATTTGTTGTATATTATCATTAATTGAATTGTGTTTCATCTAGTCGCCGTCGAGGGTGATTACCGAATATCAGCACTTGTGCAATATTCGTCGTGTCAAAATTTTCAAGTAATTGTGATTTGATTGGCTGTTATGGGACAAATGCGTAACTTTCATTGGTCGACGTCTGTCACGTGACAGGTGAATGCGATAGTCTCAGCTATCCTCTTCTTATTGGCCACTGAATTTTCCACGTACCCCTCAGCAACGGTAGCGGATTTTCAACCCCCATGTCGCTTCAAAACACTAACGTCGACGCCTGTATCAGCAAGAAAACAGTGACCCGTGTAGGAAGAAGGCCCAGGAAGTTTTAGAAAACTGGCCATTTTTGTGGGTAATTTTCCAAATGTGTTCTTGCCTACAGGTTTTACAGAACATTTACCAGTTTTGTAATTTACGAATAAATGTGTTTGTTGGGTATGGGTCTAGGACATATCGCCGAATGGACAAAACGCCGAATCTTATTTTAATGGCACAGAATCGTGCCCAAATCGCTGAAAAGGTTGGCGTGGACATATCGCCGAAAATGCCCAGAACGCCGAATTGTGTTGGTGGACATATCGCCGAAAACGGACAAATCGCCGAATAAGTTGGCGTGGACATATCGCCGAAAATGCCCAGAACGCCGAATTTTATCGGTGGACATATCGTCGAATTCTATCCATGGGTATATCGTCGAAAATGTACGAATCGCAATCTATGTTTACATATTTGGTTTAGCACTTCCTACTATAATACACAATGTATACTTTACCTTCTCATAGTATACAGGGTGTTTCAAACCGAGCGGATAATAATTACACCACGCAATTCTACGTTGAAAAACATGCAAAAAAACTCCAACGTCAATTTCGTCTTTGACGAATGGTCTTTTAACTATAAGCCTTAAAGGTTTTTAATTTGGCAACGCTGTCCAGTTTAAGTCTAGCGGACACATGCATGTAGTTACCCCTGATACCGCTATCAATTTTTATTTCCTTATTACATTCTAAAAAATCACCCCAGCTTATAATACATCGTTGCAACATTGTCAACAATTATAAACAGTAAAGAATTCGCATTCTTAAAACTGAAACTTAAACTAATAACCGAAATGTTAGCTATAATCTGATTATATATTCTAATTGTTGAACTATGTATTGTTGATAGTATTTAAATGTATTTCTCAACCATAGTCGAAATAAATCTCAAAGTTTGAACATTAATAACCCCTATATTTTTTTAGCAGATTCGTGTACACCACAACTTGCTGAATTCGAAAATGTACCACTTTAATAATTACTTTATTTCTACACCTTCCCGAGAAAAATAATAATTATTAACAAATTAACAGCTCAACAATAGGAACATAACAATTTTATAAATTAATTAATTTATTTATTTATTTATACAGTGTGGAAGAAAAGTATGGAATAAATTCATTATTTCTAAAACGATGACGTTTCATGAAATTTCCTCGGACAGGTTGATTTTGCTTTTAAAAAGACCCCTGTTACTATACCTGTGCATTTGCGACGTTTATTTGTTTTCGCGAGATGACGTTATCGGATATTTTTATTAATGGAACCCATATATTTTTTAACGGATTCGTGTACAGCTCAACTTGCTGAATTCGAAAATGTACCACTTTAATACTTTATTTCTACACCTTCCCAAGAAAAAAAAAAACAATTTATTACCGATTCGTAGTAAGAACAACAAATTAAATCAAAGTTACCTAAGAAATCGTTTCCGGGAGCTAAACAAAATCTAATCAGAATCGACAAATTAATACATTAACAATTAACAGATTAAACTAATTAATTACAAAATGTTAAAAATTATAACCATTTTGTTGCAGACAGTACTAATTGAAACGGTTGTTAATTTGTCAATTCATCGATTCTGATTAGATTTTGATTAGCTAGAGGAAACAATTACTTAGGTAACTTGATTGAATAAAGTATTAAAGTGGTACATTTTCGAATTCAGCAAGTAGGTACTATACGAATCCGCTTAAAATATATAGGGGTTCCACCGCTTCAAAAACGCCACAGAAACGATTCTCAAAATCGTTTCTGGAACCAATAGAAACCGTGAATATTTGACTGATTTGTGGCGTTTCTGAAACGTTTCAATGATTTTGAAAATCGATTCAGAAACGCCACAGAATCGTATTTTTTTACCTGGGAGTCCCATACATAACATAACATAGGTAACCAGACGTTCTACTAAAATTTCCTGTGTCTAAATACCGGTTCCAACCAGTGGACACAACAGAGTAGCTGACATTATGCTCTTTTGCAACTTGACGTACGCTGTGTTCTTCGCCAATTAACGGTGTAAAGAAATAAAAATTTAATGATTTAAGCTTAAGCCCCATTCATATACATATGCACGATTGTTCCTTTTTGTTTTCATTGGTTAAATTTGAATTTGCCGCCAAATTTAACCAATTAAAACAAATAGAAATTTCACACTTAATTGTTGCAGTAGGCACGATCTTTACAGAGAGTGATCTAAAATAAATTTGGTCAAGTTTATTTTAGGTCACCCTATATTTTAAGACATGAAACGTTCTTGATAGAGCAGTACAAGGAACTCAGTTCAGATTTGGCCGCTAGGTGGTCATCAGTCAATGTTTGGTATAGAAACATAACCTAATTGTTCTGTATTGGTTTTGGCCATTAATTTTGGTTTATCTTGGTTTAATTTTGTTGTTATTGTTATAGTTGATCTAGTTATAGTTATTGTTATATATGAAATGAAGGTAGAAGAATTAAAAGATGCCCTAAAACAACTAGGTGTATAATCATAACTGTGAGACTGCCTTTCAGTATTTAATTAATGAATGGAAGGAAAGCATGGATGAAAATAAATGCACAACAGTGGTATTTCTAGACTTCAAACGCTCTTTTGAAACCATAAATAGAGAGTTACTGATCAAAAAATTAAAAGAAATAGATTTAAACAGCATAGTAATTAAATGGTTTAATAACTACCTCAGAGGCAGATACCAAAATGTAAAGTGTGGTTCAAATATTTCAAGTAACGAAAATACAGTATATGGAGTCCCACAAGGCAGTGTATTGGGGCCATTATTATTTATAATATACATAAATAATATAGGAGAAGCTATTAGACACTGTAAATATCAATTATTTGCAGATGATACGATTATATATCTTGAAAGTAATGATTATAAGGAAATAAAATTAAAGGTGGAAGAAGATTTGGATAATCTGGTCCGATACCTTAATAAAAATAAACTTAAACTTAATACTGAAAAAAGTAAAACTATGATAATTGGCTCAAAAATTAGTATTAGCAAAGTTAAAAAGGATGTCTTAGATTTTTGTACCTATTAATATTAGAGCATGTAAATTAGAACTAGTGGAGAAAATTAAATATTTAGGTTTTATTGTAGATAGTATATTGAAATTTGACGAACATACGGATTACACTTGTAAGAAGATATCAAAAAAACTTGGATTTCTAAGCAGATATACACAATATTTACCTAAAAGAACGATACTTAGAATCTACAATACTATAATACTACCACATTTTCACTATGGTGCCACAATACTGTATCTAACAAACAAAAACTGCATTAATAGGTTGCAACTGTTACAAAACTGGGCAATGAGATTAATATTAAAAAGAAATAGATACACGAGAATTCAAGATATGCTAAATGAATTAGAATGGATAAAATTTGAAGATTTCTTAGAGATGAAAGCAATGATATTTGTACATAAAATTAAGTCAGGGCCTATGCCAGAATATATGAGTAGGAAAGTAAAGATATTTAATCACAATTATGTTACCAGGAATAAAAATAATTTCATACTAGATCATAGAAAGACAGCTCAATACCAAAACTCTATATTTTTTAAAGCGCTTATAAGTTATAACATATAACAAGTTAAATGTAGAATTAAAAAATTGCAATATTATAAAATTTGAGCAGGGAATTAAAAAAATATATATCGATTACAATAATAATTGAGAGGAGAATTTGATAAAAGGTTTTTTTTTGTTACTATAAGATAAATTGTTTTAAGAAAAGTATGTATATGTACCTATAGCTTTAAGAGCTAAATAAAGATTATTATTATTATTATTAAACACTACTGAGCGAAAAGTAAATTTGGAGCGACAATAAGTGCTACAGTTTTAGTAGCAATAAAGGATGCTGTAGTAAATCTTAAAACGTTTATTTTAATTTCAGCATTGTCATTTGGCAACAAACGAAGCTAAACAAGACGTTGGTAAAGCTAAATCTAGTGCGGTGCCAGTTAAATGCTAAATAATTTCCGAATGCATTGCTCTTTCACCCGTTCAATATATTTAGTGTAAAAAAATAATTAACATCAGAAACAAAACAAATGGAACCCGTTTCTGCACCTCCTATCAGAATTTTGAAGGTATTTGTCTGATAATAATTGGAATACGTAGTCTGTTGAATAATTGGATTACTACTACGTTCAATACGAAATTCTGTACAGTCCAAGATAACGTCATAGTGTCCAGCTTCTATACTATTAAGATTCCAGAAGTCAATTTTATAAAAAGCTTAAATAAATAGTTGTTCAAGCTTTAATTATATTTTCCACCACTCTCGGAGATACATCACAAAAGCTTGCAAGAGTACAATTGTATAAATTCAATGTATACTTCATAAGCGTTAATAGTTACTCATCTGCGATGGTTAACGCAGGATTACTCTTACAATAAGTAATGCCGAAGTGTTCAGAAAAAAATTAAACAATTCCGTGAACAGTCCGTCATCTGTTTTAGTTGTTTATCATTCAAAAAATATGCAGATATTAGTAGTTGTGAACATTGAAATGTAACGTAAGCATGTTCAATATTACTGTTCCTAATTTCTAATTGCTATAATCGGTAATTGGAATGGTGCTACTCTTATTTTCATTACTGCTATGAGCTAGAGCATTGACAGCAATATTTTGTATATCGTGCGATACACACGATTTTGTTCCTTGCGTTTGTTGCTGCCTCTTCTGTAGGCGAACATCCCTTTCAGTTGAACTAATGCAGGTTTATCAAATATTCTCATCAGTAAATACAATTTCGGTATAGCACTTTATTATAAAAATATTATTCCCAGTTGAAATTGGTATTTATTATTTATATGATTAGAGAATGATTTTTGTTTTGCTTAAACAGTTTTTACACTTGTATAAGCTTGTAACGGTGTATTCCGAAGGTGTAAAATGCTTCGAACAAATTTTTGTGTGGGCCGTTTGTTGTTTGGCTGATTTAATGGCTATCAGCCATTTCTTCACCATTTTTTTGTCTTTGGGAAATTTGTGGAACATAGGTTTCCGGTTTTAACCGTTATTGACGCATATTGTGGTACACAGAAATTATACGGCATGTTTAAAGTGAGAAATTAATTTAAAATAGTATAATGGCGGGATAACAACACATACATACAAAGTGAGGTTATATTGTTATACCAAACATTGACTAGAGCGCCCCCTACGTGCTACTGCTCAATTGCTACGTCTCGTCGCACCGCCTCGTCACCGGTGCTGTGGCGTGTGGATGGGGCTTTATGTTATGGTATTCACGCCAAGTAACCTGCGTCGCAACGTGCGCAAGCGCATAGGGATGCAAGAAACGAACGGCAAAGCACATGCACATGCTACGGTTGGTACCTTACCTATCGCCCCTATCGGCCATTTGTGTAGTATTTGTGTTTTGGTCGGTAATGTTCACCACACGATCACAAAATAATATAAATGATCACGATGGCCCATCTGATTGCCTGCCCTAGTGATGGTCCATTGATGGACGTTGTATCCGATTCGTAAGGTTTGTCAAATTTAAATTGTTTATGTTTTATTATTGTCTTGCTACGAAACGTACAAAATTTGTTTATAAGCTAAACATGAAGTGTGTTTGGTAAGTTATAATGATTCAGTTTGAAAAAAGTTTTGTGTGCTATTATTTTAATGAAATTTTGTCACTGCATCCAGTAATTTTAATGTAATTGTGTGAAGTAATGCAAGGACCATGAAACTCATTGTTACAATCATGATTAGGTACTAATAACCTTTGTGTTTCAGTTCCAACTTCTAAATGTGGATATACAAAAATCCTAGGAAGCCTTTGATTGGAATCTTTGGAAAATACTCTACAAATAACTACAGGTTTTTGTAATTGTAAGTATTTTACTTTAAAATTATTTCAGTTTTCCTTTAACTTTTCATCAAGCGTGGTATGTATCTTATTCTTTCATTTTATTTCTTTTATTATCATTGTAATACAAAAAGTACATGTAACCAAGCTGCATGTAACCTTTCTTCCCTGAGCAACCTTTAAAAAGTGCATCTTCGTCGTATCTTAAGTAATTATTATTAGTTCTAGTTCACAATGAACATAGACATAAAAAATATGCAAGGCGTAAAATATACTTAAAAACAAAATTTTGGTTGCGCTCATAATAACCATAAACTCGAAGGTAAAATTTGAACGATCACGTAGGCCTACTTTAATCAGTTGACAGTTGTGATGTGATTTTTGGCATTTGCCCGAGAATTGCCCAATTTTGTTTGTAAATAATTATTGGTACAATGGATAATCAATTAATTACAAGGCAACTTTTAAACTTGCTCTAGTTAAAAAGACGACAAGCTCAAAACAATGATAGATAAAGAAAGGCCAAAAATGTAAGACCATGTTGGGTTAGGCCTGTAAATGTAAATATCTTTAATATCACCAACAAATTTTAACTACTTAACTAATAACCACATTTCAGCAAACAAATCATATGTCAGATCAAAAACAAAACCTGATGGAAACTGTTTTACATTTCACTTAAATTTTTACTTAAAAAATCATTGAGAAAATACGTAAAGTTGAGTTTATTTCAACTTTACGTTCATGTGACGAACATCCGTAATACCGACGTAAGCATAAGGAATATACAAGGTGTTTGCTTTTCACAGTACAATAAACAACTTTGTTATTTTAAATGAAACACCCTGTATATTATTATATAATTGAATGCAAAATTTAATTGTTTATCACATAGTACCTATAAGATAGTATTATACAGGTTGATTGTAACTTTAGGGCGAGTGGATTTTCTCGTTTAGTATTGATAATACACAAAAATGTTTCATATAAGAGTTATTCAAGTTTATGTGGCGAATATTTTGGACGCACTCACAAAAATGGCCGACTTCCGGTTTTAACGGAAGGGACGTGATTTTACTTTTTTTAAATACAACACCCTGTATCTTTTATGCTAGTTCGATTACATGATAACATCTCTTTAATAAAACATAACACAACCATATACCTAGCGTTAATAATTACAGACATAATTTAAATTATATCAAGGTATCTGTTACCAGTATCAACTATTCAAAAACAATCGCGATTGATCTTAGCAGGCGCCTACGCAGACTAAAAAAATTTCCAGAAATACGCAACTTCATTTCTAATTTTAAAAAAGTCCGGGGGTGAGATTGACGACTATTAGGATATAGATTTCGGTACATTTCAGCAGCGCGTGCAGAATTTTTATGGCACAAAATATGTACTTCTAGCATATTCACTTTTTCGTCATTGACTTTATCAGTCCCACTAACTTTATTTTGACGATAAATTATTACAGGTTTGTGTACTGCGTTTGTCATTTTACAACGGCCTGCTAAGATCTATCGCGATTGTTTTTGAATAGTTGATACTGGTAACAGATACCTTGATATAATTTAAATTATGTCTGTAATTATTAACGCTAGGTATATGGTTGTGTTATGTTTTATTAAAGAGATGTTATCATGTAATCGAACTAGCATAAAATATATAGGGTGTCGTATTTAAAAAAAGTAAAATCACGTCCCTTCCGTTAAAACCGGAAGTCGGCCATTTTTGTGAGTGCGTCCAAAATACTCGCCACATAAACTTGAATAACTCTTATATGAAAATTTTTTTTCTATTATCAATAATAAACGAGCAAATCCACTCGCCCTAAAGTTACAATCAACCTGTATAGTAAATTAGATGCCTGTCTTTCTTCTGTACATGTCGAACCCGTATAGTCTGGTGTTTCTCATTACCCATTCAAGTGATTTCCACTGCTGCCTCGCGAACTACTGTTGAATACCAAAAACGAAATGTTTACTTTTAGTATCGGAAAGTTCAGGGGAAATGTGTAACTCCACTTTTATACAGGGTAAGTCATAATTAGGTATAAAAAATTTAACTAAAGCTTCTTTCGGTCAAAACAAACCAATTAACCATATACACCTTAGTACCAAAATGCTTCCTGAAAAAGATACAGGGTGTTAATGAAAAAATGGTTAAATGATTTCAATGGTAGATGGATTGGCCGGTTTGGTCCCTTGAGATGGCCACCAGGGAGTCTTGACTTAAATCCGGTGATTTCTTTCATGGAGTTTTTTTTAAACAGCTGGTTTAACACGAGGGAACAGTTACAGTAAACAATTTTCGAGGCTGCTAATGGACTTCGTCAAAACTACGATAATAACAAAGTGAACGGTTCCATGCTTGTATTGAGACTCGAGGGGGGCATTTTGAACATTTGCAATAGGTTTCTCTTATTCAATAAATTGTTTTGTTAATTTTGTGTTTATTTTGATGTATTTTCAAATTAATCGGATAAATAAATTTTTTTTCATTAACACCCTGTATCTTTTTCAGGAAGCATTTTGGTACTAAGGTCTATTAGATTAATTGCTTTGTTTTGGCCTAAAGAAGCTTTGGTTAAATTTTTTATGCCTAATTATGACTCGCTCTGTATATGACATAGTTACATAGTTAACACTGCTAATCAGTACCTTGGCAAAAAAATATTAATAAAGAGTGTGGCCCAAAAATTTAAAGTTTACTGCACACTCTCTATCACTGTTATTTTCATATTCTAATTGTTTTGCATTTTTTATGTTCTTCCTATGATTACACGAATACTAATGCACAGTTCTTTTGTTGCAGACCACATATCCAGAAGCCGGGACTGTACAAGCACATACTTTTCCATGAACGACTGGCTTAATTTTGTGTGTTCAAAACTGTTATTGGTTCAGTTGTTAGTGAACCATTTTTTAACCTACAGTAACAGTAAATTATTGAACTTACTTAAGTACCAGTGAAAAAGAGATATAAATTCAGATACATTTGTGGTTCCTGAACAAGATTATGAATAGTGGGTCTTAAAATTTCTTAAGTGATGTGCCAAAAAGAAGATATTGGTTATACTCTTAGCTGTCGTATATGTCATATTAATTTACCTGATCCTTTTCGTATTCTTCTTTATTCTTCTGTATAGGAGTCCCTTTTTTAGGTATAGATTTTGTTTCAGAACATTTAGGTTTATTCGTTTTTTCTTTCAGTTTATAAAAATAATATATTTGGTGTTTTTCCACCATTATACATTTTTGAGAAAAATTTGTAGGACAAGTAAACTGTTTCCCTTGAATTATGGTCTTCTATCGTATCCACTACTCAGATTTTCAAAATTCTGCTTCTGAAAAAAGTGCTACCAAAAAAAAATGTCTTAACTTCCGCTTCCGGTTTCGAATTTTTTTGGTAAAGTGCCTTATTATGGGGTACATTTTTTAAAAATCGTAAAACTGGTTTCAAATGGGAAATATTAGTTTCAATCAAATACGGGCATTTAGTAACGATTTTTATTATGAACAGAAGCTACAAATTTAATAAAAACTGCATTGAAATAAGAAAAATATGAACAAAAACATGCTTTGTCCCATATTAGCCGTGTCTAGGTCTCCTAATGTGGGGATATACAATTTACGAACAAAATTCACAAATATATATTTTTTTATCTGTGGCCGTGAGTTTTCATTCGTGGGTAGGCACCACGGTACTAGATAACTTAGGTAATCTGACGGCGGTCACGTCAGTGTCCCCCACATTGCAACGCTAGTGTGCGAGAAAGACAGTTATATGCGAGCTCACTACAAGTAGCTGCAGCCATTGCTGCATAAGTTAAGGGTGGAAGTAGACAACCCAAGTTACTGTAATTATTTAAGGTTACGTATACCGTAAAAATGTAGGGTAAGGTAAGGCTAGTTGGTGATAGTTCTAAGAAAATGTACCATCAAGCGGTGTTACTTTGCAACGATTTTGGCATATTTTTCTATATAAATATTTTTGTTTTTAATTTTGAAGCCTGATTTTCAATTATGTTATATATTTATGTGTTTAGCACGCACTAAGTATATAACAAGCAATGTATTTCCAATGCACATACTTTTTTTTATTTTTTGAAATTTGGGCAATGTTACCCCGTGTCAGGTGTTACTTTGCCCAAGGCTTTAAAAGCCCTGTTATACTAATGTTTGGCCTGGAAATGGGTTACTTTGCCTAGAAAAAAATGTGTACCTACCTACTTAATCAAGTTGGTAACAAAAAAAAATTTTAAATATTGTATTTAATGCATATAAAACTGGGTTCGGTCTTCATAAAAGCATACTATATTGAAATAAGTGTATTTGTATGGAAATATAATAATAATTAATGAACATTACATTTTTTAAAAAGAATAATTATAAAACTAAATTAAAATTATACACCCTGTATTAGTAGGTATGTAGGTAAGAAGAAAACAAACAATTTTATTGCATATTGTAGGCACTTAAGTCGCAGTTAATAGTGTGTATGCCCCGGGCAATTTTGGGAGTCTCCAGTATCTTAACAATATCTACTTCTTTAACGGAACAGATGTCTTCCTCTGGAGGATATACATAAGATGGCCCACCAGTATTCTTTTTTCGCAAACAGCTAATTGTATATTCATCATCATCTTTATCTTGTATCAGTGCTATGTAATGTTTAATTCTTTTTTTTCCTGGAAAAACAACTACAACATAATCTCCTTTTTTGGGTTGAATTATATTTAATCCATCTTCTTCGTTGGCATCAATACTAGTGTCAATGTCTTCTTCAAAGTCTTCTTCATCATCACTACCACTCAAGTCTTGTACTAATTCATTTACAGGGTTTGGAGACTCTGCGACCTCCTCTTCAGGAAAAAGATCTTCATAAGCTACCGATTTTCCTGGAACAACTCTCACCATTTTCTTTCTTTTTTTTTCTACTGTCTCCGAAGGGGTTCTGATTTCTTTTAAATACTCCAAGAGAGTTCCATCAATTTCATTCTGCTTCTGTTCCTCTAGTCTCTGGTTTGGCAGCTTCTTCAACACTTGATTTTTATCAAGAGGGATTATCCCCGTTGCACGGAATGCACTCGTTATATTAGTTAAATCGTTTATATTGAGCTTCTCAACTAGCTGTTTTAATAAAGTAGGAAAGGTCGTTTTATTTAAGGCATTATCTCTGGGATTTTGCATTTTATAATTGGTGAGAATTGTTCTCCATATTCTTTTAACTTGTCCGTAGTATCCTACATCTAAGGGTTGGGTCAAGTGTGTTGAATTGGGTGGAAGAAAAATAAATTTTATGTTATTGCGTTGACAGGCAACGACTACATCAACACTTAAATGGGAGGACAAATTATCACCAATTATGATTTTTGATCCATTTTTATTCTTTGCCCATGGTAAAACCATGGTGGTAAACCAGTCTTCAAAACAGTGACTGTCAAACCAACCAGACCGCGTTCGGTTATATCTTGCATTTTTTGGGCCACCTATGGTCCACTGATCATATATACGTTCAGATTTATATACTACATAGGGTGCCAATACTTCTCCTGACCCAGAAATGGCAAACATAATAGAAATTGCAGACTTAGTTGTATTCATAACGCGTTCAGGGTATTTTGTACCTCTTCTAAAAATACATTTTCGTGCTCCCGGATCATCCGTCAAATTAGTTTCATCGTAATTGAGTATATTTTGACTTGGAATACCTGCTATATTTATTTCTAAGTTGGAAAAGTATTGACTTATTTCCACTTCAGTTTTTTCGGCTCTGACCCGCTTGATGTTTTTGCAACTTCTTTGACTAAGCCTATGCTTATGACGATCAACAAAATTTAAAGCCCAGTCTTGACCTGGCATGTTGTTGGGAAATTTTGGAATTCTAACACCAGATTTATCAAGATGTCTTTTAACAACAATTCTAAGATCAAGTGAGGTAAGCGGTGCACCAAATTCAGCAGTTGCTATCATTACGTCGACAATATGTCTCTCTTGGATTTCAGATATGGTAATTGGAGCTCCAACTGCACCGTTATGCAGCCCCTTTACTTTATTAAAAACAGTTCTTTTAGGAACATTGTAGCGGTCTGCAGCTTGCTGGTAAGTCATCCCTCGGCAGTTAACAGCCCGGATTGCATTGGTCAACTGCTCCTCAGAGTAATTTTTATATTTCCTACACCCTATTTTTTTCTTGTACACCCGACCCATACTGTATAATCTATAAACAAAATAACCACAATCATTTTCTATGATAAAATATTGTAGTAGCAGTCATTTGTAGTTTTAGAAAAAGGTGGGCAAAGTAACACCACAGCAGAATAATAATTGTACCTATCAGATGAATTAATTAATAATTCATACCATATTCAAGACAATAATTGTAAAATCATATCATCATAACCTAAAAACTATGCAGTTTTCAAAAATCTTTGTCAAAAAATTCTGTAACGCGCCGTTATTATGATACAGGCCTTAGCATGCACTATTTTTCAAAACCCACATTTTTTGTAAATTACTTACCCGCTGTTTTTAATTATTTTCACACGAAACGAGCGCAATTTCCTATCAAAAGTATGTAACTGTATATGTCAGTTTAACTTTAGTACAAGTTCCGCTAGGGTAACGCTACCAACCTAAAAGTAATTATTTTTTTACCAAATTAACTCATGCGCGGGCAAAGTTACCCGGGTAGGCAATGTAACACCGCGTGATGGTAGTCTAAGTTCTGTTATATATCATTATGGCTTAAGGTACCACAGACTACATATAAATCAAACATTTTAGAATATAATTGCAGCATTAACCTAGTGAAAGAACAAAACACAATTTTTTTTTTAATTTTTGAAAAACTATAAAAGGTAAGGTAAATAGGTGATATACACAGGTATTTCGGTGATAGAGGGAAGTTAATTTGGCGAATCATTATAACTGCTAATTATCATATGTTTTATTTAAATAAGTATACCTATCATGAAAACAATAACATTTGCATTTCAACTTATTCTGAGTCACTTGCTTCAGTACAGTTGTCGCACATGAAGATCTTGCTGTCGTCATCAAAATCTATACTCGTTTGGCAATTTTCGTGGTATGGTATGGTACAGAATGAACACATTTTGCCCCATTCTTTTTCTTTGCATCAATTTGAAAAGAAGATTTGCACACCCCACACTTCCAGTCGTCATCCTTTTTCCCACATTTTGACGTAGAAGGTTGGTTAATATCGCCCTGTTCAGACAATGGCCGTTTCAGTGGACGCCCAGGATTCTTTTTGATTTTTGTTTCTTCTATAGAATAGAATAGAATAGAATAGAATAGAAATTTATTTGTCTTTCTGATACAATGAAGAATAGTACATAGACATAGTCGTAAATAACAATATAACACAATATAATGTAACATACAATAAACAATAATATACAATAATATATCACAATATAATTCAATAGTACGTCAAAATAAGAAGGTGCAAATAGTAATCGTTAGATAACATCATTTAAGAACTCATCATATGTATAGTAAGCTTTAGTAATTAGCAACTCAAAAACGCTTCTTTTAAATTTATTGGGGCTTAACAGTTTATAGGTATTTGGTAATTTGTTGTACGCGCTTAGGGCCATATATTTCGGACTGTTTTTGTATGTTGTAGTTTTATGGAGTGGTATCTCGAGAGTGAAGTCCTGTCTCGTATTATAATTATGATTTTCTTGTAATTTCTTAAAACTGTTTAGTTGCGTATTTGCATACAGTAGAAGTTGGTATATAAAAATTGCCGGGAAAGTCATTATCCCTAGTTGAATAAATAATTGTTTGCAACTTGTTCTTGAATTTATTTTCATTATGGTTCTGATGGCTCTCTTTTGTATTTTAAAAATTCTTATACTTTCTGGAGATGAGCCCCATGCAATAGTCCCGTAACTTATTGCAGAGTGTAAATATGCAAAGTAGTACATTCTTAGTATATTTAAATGAACAATATCTCTCAATTGTTTTATGACAAAACAATGTGTGGCTATTTTTTTACTTAAACCCTGTATATGCTGGGACCATTTTAGTTTGTAGTCTATAGTAACACCTAAAAACACTGTTTCATGAACCTGTCGAATAGATGTTTTTTCAGATTTTAGGAGATAGCTAAAATTATTTAGGGTATTAGAAAGGTTGAAATGTATGAATTCAGATTTATTTTTGTTTAGATGTAGGTTGTTTGTTGTGTAATATTCATTTATGCAATTTAATGATTCCGTAGCGTTTTTTACTAGTTGGGATTTATGCTTGGAACTTACAATTATGGAAGTGTCATCTGCGAACATGACTGTCCCCTCAAGGGATAAATCGTTTACATAGATTAGGTATAAAAGTGGCCCAAGAACTGAACCTTGAGGTACTCCTCTTTTCAGTGTTAACATACTCGATTTGTGTTTATTTAATGCGACGTATTGTTGTCTTTCCTCAAGGTAGCTCTTGATCCACTGTAGAGGTATACCTCTGACCCCATATATATAAAGCTTATCTAACAAAATGTCATAGTCAACAAGATCAAATGCTTTGCTTAAGTCTAAATAAATTCCCATGCAAGATTTCCCCTGGTCAATATCAGAGTACAACTTGTTAAGGAATTCTATTATTGCACTTGCAGTCGATCGACCCTTTTTGAAACCATGTTGATTCGGATTAAACAGATTGTATTTGTTAAAAAAATGTATGATGCGTTTTGCTACTAGCCTTTCTATTACTTTAGAGATAGTACAGAGGATCGATATTGGCCTATAGTTTTCCAGTTTGTTATACGCGCCTTTTTTATGCAAGGGGGTTATTTTTGCAATTTTTAGTTGATTTGGGAATTTCCCCTTAGTGAAAGAATTATTTATAATGGCAGTAAGTGGTATACAAATTTCATCTATACAATGTTTTAGTAGATTAGAGTTTATCTCATCAATTCCTGCTGAATTGGAAGTCTTCAGTGCTTCTACAGTTTGTTTAACTTCTGTTTCTGACGTTGGTGTAAGAAAAAAACAATTCTGATTTTGTGTCATTTTTTCCGTGGAGCAATTTTTTGTTTTTCCTTTTATTAAGGCATCAGTTACTGTATTAAAGTACTGATTAAAATAATCTGCACATGTTTTCCCATCAGTAATTTTTTGATTGAAAATATCGAGTTCGATATTTATTTGAGTTAGTTTTTTCCCATTGTTATTATTAATTATTTGCCAGGCAGTTTTGCTTTTGTTTGAAGAATTTATCATCATTTTATTAAGGTGTAATCTTTTGGCATTTGCAATTACCCTACGATAGACTGCTTTATATTTTTTATAATATTCATTAATATCTCTATTTCCTGTTAATGTTAAAAAATAAAGATTTTTAAGTTTCGCAGATGATATTTGTATACCTTTAGTTATCCAGGCTACCCCGGATTTTTCGATGGTTTTGTTGCATTTTTTAAGTGGGAAAGCTAGATTATAATTACTGCCTAAAATATTATTAAAAACCCTATATTGATCCTCAACATTCTCAGAAGACATTACCTCGTCCCAGTTTACATTATGTAACAGGAGGCGTTAGACATTTTGCCCGAGAATTCCGTTTTGGTCCTCTTCTATTCAAGTTCAATTTAGGTGTTGCTGAAGGAATTTGCAATATTTCTTCCATAGGATTGTTTAATTCTGGCTGCACAGTAACATTAGTAACAGTGTTGGTGGGAGCAGAATCTATAGTTGGTAACTGACGATCAGTCAATAACGAAGGTGCGATGGCCTCATCGACAACAGCATCTGGATTGAGAGGGTGTATTCCACTTTTTTAAAAAGAATTCTTGATATTTTTTGATGAAAAACTATTTAAAAATGCAGGATTAAGAATGGCATGAAAATTGTATCTGTTTGGCTTATCTGCGGGGTTGTCCCTCATGTAGGAATCTAAACTCTTTGACCAAGCTGCCTTAAGAGGTCTGTAGACACCAACGTCTGAAGGTTGTAGTAGGTGACTGGTATGAGCGGGAAAAGTTAAAAGAAAAATGCCATTTGCTTTGGCTAGTTCAATTATTTCTACACCAATATGAGAAGCATGCGAATCCATTAGTAAAATTACTGGACGCTCTTTTGGAATGGAAGAAATAAAATACTGAAACCATTCAATAAATAGATCTGTGTTGATCCATCCCTTAGGAGATAACTTGATCTGTGAATTAGGAAGAGCATCTTGTTGTAATAATTAATTCCAACGCACACCTTTGAATATAATTAGTGGAGGAATCCAGGTACCATCAGCACAGATATATCCCAGTAAAGTATGAGTTACTCCTCTGTCAGCATCTGTTCTTTTGTAAATAGTTTTTTTTTCCTATAGAAGTAATAACCTTGCTTGGTTTTATGACATAGGACAGACCCGTTTCGTCGCAGTTCCAAAGTCGTTCTGGTAGATCCTTGATACCCAATTGTATCACCAAATTTTCTAGCTTTACATAAAAATCATTTAAAATTTCCCTATTTCCCATAGTAGCTCTGTACGCAGCTAAATTTTCGGGAACCCGAAGTGTCGATCCATAGAGTTGTTTGTAATGGGCCCACCACCATTTGCTGGCTATTTTCTTCTGCACATTAAAAAAGTGTTGTCGATTTACTGCCTCAGCCAGTTTGTAAGCCAATTTTCTGACTTGATCTACAGTCAACCCGAAACCAATTTCTTGCATTGCAATAATGTAATGAACAATTTTTATTTCTACATCAGCAAGTAGAGCATGCGGTCTTCCCATCTTTGGCAAAGATGATGGTACTATAGCGTTTTCTTCATTTTCTTTTAAAAATCGTTTCAATGTAGACCAAGGAACTTTTGTTAGTTTTGCAGCCTTATAAATACTTCTATTTTCTTCCTTCACCAGTTTAACTGCTGCTACTAAATCATGAATGGTGTAATCTCGATAACAACCTTCTTTTTTTGGCTTTTCCATTTTCCAATTCTTAATAATCTACAAGTAAGGTAAGGCATATTGGTTACATAGGTAATTTGGTGATACCTTTAAACAATATTTCTATGGGTTTTTATGATAAACTACATGTTTAGCTATCAAAAAATGCAATGCTTGGTACATTAGAACAATTTAGCAAAGCACAGAAAAATTCGAAAAATAAGCATGAAATTGCTCGCCATTTTCTTAACCAAAACAGCTAAGAAACATACATGCATAACTTAAGCTTTTAAAACTAAACAATAGCATTATCAATTAAACTAATTGCACTCAAAATTAGTGTACACTTCAACCTACCTTATTCCAAATTATAAATGCCGTATGCCTAAAATAAATACTTTATTTCACTATATTAGGAAACTCAAATAGTGGAAGCTCTGCAACTGACCCTTAACACTATAGCGCACGTTCAACAATGTTTACAAGTTGTAAAAAAAAGTTACAAATAATTCCCATTTAAATGCACCAAACTGTCATCTATGCTCCATCTATTCACCAAATTTTGAAGCTTTGCAAGCATAGGTAACATTCTGGGCAATTTTTAAAATTTTATCACCAAATTACTTATATCACCAGTATACCTAGCGTTACCCTACGTAGACTAAAATATAACGGACAATGAACAAACGAAAATGGACAAACAGGTACACTCTAAAAAATAATTTGCCCTTGCAACTAAAATTTAGTATCGGCAGCTAAAATTTTTAGTGGATATGGCTACAACTTTTTTAGTTCCAATTTGTAAGAAAATTTGGGTGCTCTATTTCTGTTACTATAAGTAAAATGTCTTGCTGCTACAGCACGTTCATGTTAGTAATGAAGGCGCAGATTAATATTTATAAAAACATATTGTTTTAGTATGGAATACAAAATATATTTTTATTCCGAACAAATAGCATTTGTTTCCGTTACCAAAACCAATTTGCTAGGATAACAATCTTTAATGCTACGATGACAAATTTGCCTTAGTTGGTAGAACAAACAGTTAACCCTTTAACGGGCAGTACTATTTTTTTTTGTTTTTTTTAGTTTAGCTAACTGAATTTGCTTTACTAATCGTTGTCAACATATTTTTTACAGTTTTTTGTATTAGTTTTCGAAAAGGCGGGTGGTCGATATATTGACCTACGAACATCTACTAATACGGCATTACCAATATACTCAATGGTTGATATACCGACCATTTACGGAAAATAATGAAAACGCATTCGTAATCGCAATATATTTTATTATAAAAATTTAAAAAACAATTCTTATACATTATGAAATGGCGCAAAACAGGTTAAACATAATGCCACATTGCAGGCCTTACATATCATTTGTGAACGGACGCACTTTTCTTTGGTGCTGCAGGAAACGCAGCGACGCGATGTTCCTTTTACTGGAACATGCTTTCTAACATCTGATAGTCGGTTGGGATTATCCACAGTTATAGATCTGCCAGTTGCTTTTTTTAATGTTTTATAGGCAGAAGGTGGTGGTCCTTTACGTTTCCTGGAGCAGAAGTTACCAATCAATTGCGTTGCCAATAGGTTTCTAAATTTTAATTGACATAAAGGATTCTGTTTTTCTTTTTCCTTTCTGTTTTATACAGAATATATGAATTAACAATTACTGCATCCAGGACGAAATAAAACGGCTTGAGCCACCATCTTCTTGACTTCCATGACACGCTGTAGTATGCATGGAGTTGATCAAATTGATCAACCTCACCCATGAAGCGATTGTACGTGTATTTATAGGAACAGGGCATTTTACATTCTCTTTTATTCCATTCTTTTTCGTTCTTTGAACGAAAGTAGTAGGTATCACTGGGGTTTTCCATACTGCTTATAACTATGACCGGCTTCTTGCCACGGTCCTTCCATTTCACAACGGAGATATCAGAGGACATAGCAAAGTCAAAGTCGCCCATCTGTAACGACTTGTCGACTACCAATAATTGTTTTGGGTAATGTTTGCGGTCTTTACGAAGAGTACCGCAAGCAAATGTATTTTTAGCTAATAGCGTCTGTAACTATTCGAAACTACTAAAACAATTGTCAAAAAACAAACAATAACCTTTATCCCAACAAGGTTTAGATAGTTTCAAAACTACTCGCTCTCCTAGTGTTCCCACCTCTTCTCCTTTTGACTTTCCCTGATACACATCGAATCCTAATAGATAACTTGTTTTTGAGCAAGCTATAGCCCAAATTTTAAATCCACGTTTAGTAGGTTTCATTGGCATATATTGTTTTAGGCTAGTTCTGCTTTTGAAACCTACCATGCTTTCATCAACTGCAAGGTGTCTGGTATATATAATTTCTTGAAGTTTTCGTTGAGTGTGTCTATCATAGGTCGAAGTTTGTAGAGTTTGTCGAAATTCGCATCTTCCCTTGTTGGCATTTTTGCATTGTCATTCAAATGCAAGTTTCGTAAAATGAGGAGAAAACGCTGTAGTGGCATTATAGCTGCTATCCTATCCACCTTCATATTAGCTTCGGTTGACCAGTAAAGCCGCAAGCTGGGTAAACTGTGAAAGCCCATTATTATAAGCATTCCTAGAAATGCTTTTAATTCGTATAAACTTAGCTCTAGATTTACGCCCCTTTGGGATGCATATTTATTTGATTCCTTGACGATATGTTCTAAAAATTGTGTTGTTATAACAGACTCGAAGATATCTAACAGCGATTCGTCGTCTACATTGAAAGTTGAACCGTAATTTTGAAAAAACATGTAATTACTATATACGATATTTTAGGAGCTGATGGAACTTTAGAAAAGTTAAATGAAGGTTTTGTATTATCGGTAGTAAGATCATCTTCTTTTTCGCTCTCTTCGTCATCTGTAGAGTCACCGTCTGCAATTATTTGTTGTATCCGTGGTGTCACTACATCATCTATGTAATCTGGATCCGCCGTGGAGTCATCAGAATCAAAATCTTCAACATAGTCATCTCGGATATAACTCCTTTTAGCGCCACGAATTGCGATACGCAAATTTGTGCCTAAATTTGACGGCCCTGGGGCTTCTAAGTCATCCGACTTTGAAGAAGCTGAGTTTGATAGGTGAGAAGGAGAAGCTACACTTTCTACAGAAACAGAAATAATTACAATTAATTATTTTACATTTCTCCGTTTTTTTAAATTTCACCTGACGCACGAGAATTTGAATTTTTCCATGATACGGAATAATTAATTGCATCATCTGCATCACTGTCACCACCGTATTTGAATCTTCAGCTTGCACATCCGGAATTCCCTCAATCCAATCCCATAGCTCATTGGTATGCCATTTCTCCAAATCTCTCAAATTCATGTTGGATCCAAATAACCAACTAAGAATATAGGGTAAAGGAGACAGTCGTTGGCACGTTTGTTGTATTTCTATCTTTCTCCTTTACTTAATCCTACCTATTTTCATCCTAGGAGGATAACAAATTTCTCAGTGGTTGGCATATCTTACATAGTGATTGGCACCGAAGTGTACAGTGGTTGGCAGTATACGTTTTAACGTAGTTTAGGTCACTAAAAACAAAAAAAAAGCAAAAATGGTTTTAGTCATTAAACTTTTTACTTGTGATAAATATACCGAGTGGGTACTTTCAAAGCCGAACATAGGGGAATTGCATTGTAACTGATCTTTATATATGTAGATTCCTGCTAGCCATATTTAAACCCACAAGGATGGTAATGTCTTTATTATAAAAAACCGTCTGCTCTATAGAGTACTCGTTATTATTCATATTATTTGATATTAATAAGAGAAACTTCGACTGATTTCATATAATTTAATTGACAGATAAAAAAAAAGTTGACAATCATAGCAACCTATATTATTTCAAAATAGCATTATTTTATAATTTTTTTACAGAAAAAGATAACTAAGTACTAACATTTATTGGTACCATTCGATGCGCTGTATTTTTGTCCTTCTATTCATACCATTACCATCGTTGTGGGTTTAAATGGCGAGCAGGAATCTATATAAAGGTTAGTTACAATGCAATTCCCCTATGTTCGGTTTTGAAAGTACCCAGACGGTATAAGAAAAACATATTTTAGTTACAACAATTACATACAAATACGTTAGAAAAAAATGTCTTGTTAGCGCACTTAGAGTGCACAGTTCGAGTACATTTTGAATCACTGTTTTGTAAATCGTCCAACACTTTATTTAAAATGTTATTATCAATTATTTTTATCAGTAATTCACAAAGGTCATTTTTCCTAATATTCTTGGTCAGCTCCATACCATGTTTTTGTAGTAGCATACGCAATTCTTTTTTTTTTCCATACTGAACAAATACACGTCAGAACACCAGTGTGTATACGTCCGTACGATTCAAGAGCACGCACACTATTGCCTTGATTCCTATAAAATTTACCCCCATACATCTCACTTTTTAGTTCTCTTTGCCTATCTGAACCCCAATATTGTTCTAAAAATTCAGCTTCAAATTCCTCAAAGTTTTGCACTTTTTGTTTAAGTATTTCGAACCACTTTTGTGCTTTCCCCTTCATCGATTCTTCTATCACAGCACATTCTAATTCTACGTCAAACTGTTTCCCTAGCTCCCTCTTGCTATCATCTAAATATTTCTTTAAGGTATTTATAAACTTCTTAGGGTTTTCCTCTTTACTTCCCCTAAATTAAGACCATTCTTCCTAACATTGGTTCTATTTTCTAGGGCAGATGTAAACTCGGCCGCTTAAGACATTTCAATCCGTAATGACCCAAAACGGCCCAGAAGTAATATGTAAACTCGGCCGGTAGAGAAAATTGTAATCTCGGTCGATTAGTGACAGATAACTTAAAGTGAAAGAGATAAACATGTTAATGAGAATGAAATACCTAAATACTTAGATGTTTATTTATTTCATTATATTTATTTTAATATAAGAACATATAATATACACATTGCTACAAATATTTAAATGTTTATTTTATTATATTTTATGTATTTTCATATAAGTAAGTACATATTATAATATACACATTGCTACAAATACAAATGTTTACATTACCAGAGTGCTATAATGATGCGATGTTAATTTCAAGAAATCTAACATAGAAATCATTTTATTACGAAAGTCATTAATTTTATTTTGTAGGTATTGTTGCCGTTTTCTAGTCATTGCATTAGGCACGTACGGCTTACCAATACTTTGCAGTTTGACATATATTTCTGATTGATAATTAATTAAAAAGTCTACAAAAACAAAAATAGACGGATGTGGTGAATTAACAATTATAACTCTTCTTCAATTATAACTATTCTTCAGATGTGAATGAAATGATTCACAGGCGTTGGTAGTGCGTGCACAGCTAGCTGATTTACTTGCCCACAATTCTGGGGGGAAAATAGAGTTCTCTGACACATATGTATCTATTAAATAATCAGCGAAAACAGTAAGCTTATCATCAGTAGGTTGAATTTCCGATAGCGTAAACGCGAACGCATCCCCAACTTCTTCTGGATCAAGGAATAAAAGTCCAAAACAATAACCTAGCCATTTTCCTAACTCGGTGTTCTCTTTATAATCCCTTGTCAAGCCAATCTCCTGAATTTTTCGCCACCAGGCTTGAGATATGTGAAATCTACAGCCAGTTATTTTAATATTTGGCCATACAATTCTAGCCGCATTATGAATTGCTATTTCAAAGTCAACCACAATTTCGGTAGGACAAAAAGATAATGAACACGACACTGTTCAATAACAAATTGTAAGCATTTCTTGTAACTCTGTATCGTTTTATCGGGAAGCACACAAAACACTAAAGGTATGTAATGACCATTTAGGCATCCATGTATTGTAAAAAGTTGTAAATAAAACTTTGTGCAATAGCTGAACGTATCATCTACATAAATTTTATTGCATAAGCATAAATGTTTTAAATTTGTCATACAACTAAATACAAGAATATTAAACTCTTCACTGTTCACCAAAAGAAAACCTTCCTTGCGACTAGTTTCAAAAGTCATACTCTTTAACACACTGTGAACTTCGTTTCTGCATTTCGGAAGTGTTGGCAGCAATTTTCGTCTTGCATTGTACATACTTCTTTTTATGTATGAAAGATCTGTTGTATTTATATGGGTGGTATCTTGGTCGGCCAATACACATCTCAAAACTTTGCCAGGGCGATCGGAAATATCTTGAACAGCTTTACGCTTTGCTGCGGTGGAAATTATTTCTCGTTGCAGGAGTTGGTTGTTGCAAGATTCATGGTTATGAGTTAAAGTAGACCTCGATATTACATTATCTGCACCCACAGTATAAACATTCGCTTGACATCTTGGAGCTTTGCACCTCCATTTCTTTTCACCACTTTGTAGTTCTTCTTTGAAACTAAACTTGTAATTGTTTATTAATAACATAATTTTTCCTCTTTGGCTGGTAAGCACTGAAACACTTGGCAATAAAACACTTGTCATTTTTGTGGACTCGTTTAATTGACTATGCACTTGAACTTGAATTCGAAAATGCAACTAAAATAATGTAACCATAATAAATTAATAAATAGTCTACATGCTACCTACCCCTTCTTTTGTTTTTCAATGAAATATAACCAACCATAGCAGGGAAACAAAAATAACAACAAATGCATATAAGATACTTTTACTAGAAATCATTAAAATAGAACTTAAGAATATTGTGGAATGTAACAAGCGGCCGAGTTTACATATTAGGATTATCATAGCAAATTTTAGAGCGGCCGAGATTACATAGTATCTTAATGATAATTAAACTAAGCGGCCGAGTTTACAATCGCCGATTTTCTACATAACTTCCATGTCTATTTCTCATTTCATAACCTTTCCCATATTCTTTTAAAATACCCTACAATCATAATTTAAAAACAAAGAGTTTTCGGGATATAGGGCACCAATGGCAGTAATAATACCGGAACAATTTTTAAAACGATCATCAATTCGTTTAAAATTAAATCTATTTAGGGTAAAAATACACTTGTTCTAAATTGCTCCTTTCCCACAATATCGTCACTTTCTTTACTGCATTGTTCCGTAATAAAGTAGTTTTCAAATCTCTTTGGCATTTTTCTGCTTCTTCCCGTATTGCTCGAAGATGCCGCTCTATCTTTCTGCATATCTATATTATTGTCTTGGTATAATTTCATCACCTCTGCATAGGAGAAGGTGGGGTAAGTTGACTAGGCTAAGCAAAAAAAATCATTACAGCCGAAATAATCAAAGTAAGGCAACCATTTTTCTCTGTTAATCACACACCACTTAACTATTGAATACAGGCTTTGTTGAAACTAAAATTTTATTTATAAGAAAAAAATAACACTTTTAAATTAATGCAAATTCGTCATCTTATCGTACTAGACGGGTAAGATGACGAACGTATGGGGGTAAGATAACTAACTAACAAAAATCGCAAACAAAGTCAGTTACTCCATTATAGTTGCTGCATTGTTCATGCCACCAGTGTTGGCAGTTACTGCAACAAATCCAATCTTCTGCTGGGGGATCTTTATACACATCGTTACAGCCTGGACACGCAATTTTCTCTGCTATCACTCTGTCTTTTCTTTTTTCAGATCTTTGTGTAATCTCTCTTTTTTTTATAACAGCCTGGTCCCTTGCATTTTTTTGAATTAGTTTGGCCGTTTTTTTTCTTGCTTCTTCCTTTTCGTTTCCCTTTTTTGTTTCAGCAAGTTCTCGTTTTCTTCAAGTGCCTTCTTAGCGGGGCTACTCGTTATTATACTCGCTTTCATTTTCTTTCGGTTAGAATGCGGTCCTCTTTCAGCTTTTGGAAATGATCTAATTTTTCAAAGTAAAATGTCTTCGTCCACAATCTCCCCGATTCGGCTTAGCCCAGCTATTGGTTTATTATGGTCTACTGAATTTCCAAATAAGTGTTTTTTAACTGCAAAAATCCACATTCACTTTTATAGAAGGATGTTCTTTTAAAGCATTTTTAATTCTTGTTGTAAATAATAAAATATTTTAATGGTAAAAGGCAGCCAGATTATTAGAAAAAATAAAAAAGGAGGAAATGAAAAACACTTAAAGTAAATAATAAATATTAAATAAAATATCGATATTTTATTTAATATTTATTATTTATATAATCATGGATTTCAACAAAGTGACGCTTGAGAATGTCAATAAACACTGTTAGCATTGAAAAACACAATATATTAGACGACGCCGACGCGACGGTGAAATGTGACGTATCGTCTAAGTAATAGACTTCATCAGACAATTGAATTAACAAAAAAAAAACGTAGATTATAACAACACAGTAGTAAAAAACTATTATTGGATAATACATGGTTGAAGGATGTAATTAATTCAAATAAGTTTAATAGTCTGTAAAAAAAGCAAAGTAATAAATAGGTTAGTGGATAATAATTAAGTTAAACGGAAAAAAAAGTTTTTTTTTAAAATGATAACCTCAAAACAAACTTACCAGGTAATGAATTAAAAACATTTCAAAAATCCATAAATAGGATTTTTAAAAAGCCAAAAATTGAAATGGCTTTAATCATTTCAAACATCGATGGAAAAATTAAAAATTGTAGAAAGTAATAAATAAAATTGGAGCAAGAGTGGAAAAATACAGGTTGAAAAATTTAAGTTACCACTACAAATAAAAATTACATAAAGATTATCAACATAAAAACGGGGAATTTGAAAAGTTAGAGGATTTTAAAGTTGCAGAATTAATTGTGAAAAAGGATATCATAGGTGGTGTGTAGATTGTCAATATCTGTACGGTAGTTAATGGATGTGGGGGATTTTTTAATGGAGATACTTTCAAGAAGTAGTCGTTTTTTCAAATTTTGCTCAGTATGTAAGATTGTAGTAGAGGGAAAATTAAAGTTATGTAAGTTTTCTATTGCGTGATCAGAAAGGGCGGTATTAGGTTTTTGAGGAGTTAAGATTTTTTTTTAATGGAAAGTTTATGTTGGTTTATGCGATTTTTTAGGTATTGTTTTGTTTGCACAATATAAACCGCGTTACAGTTATTGCAGGGTATGGAATATATAATATTAGATTGAAGGTCAAAACAGACGGAATCTTT
The DNA here is from genome assembly GCA_963082805.1 of Hemicrepidius hirtus. Classification (NCBI taxonomy): domain Eukaryota; kingdom Metazoa; phylum Arthropoda; class Insecta; order Coleoptera; family Elateridae; genus Hemicrepidius; species Hemicrepidius hirtus. Next base: position 28,259,748 of record OY720161.1, on the reverse strand, counting down.
TAAATTGATAAAAAAATTTATTGACATTTTCAATGGTGTTATCATTGATGAAAGAAGTTTGGATGTTGTAGGGTTTGAAAGTTTTTTCAATTTGTTCGGAGAGTGAAGGTATGTAGGGAATTGTGGAGTAAAAGATAGGTTGATTATTATTGATGTTGTTTTGAGGAATTTGTAAAGTGGGTGGTGGAGTATTGAAAGTAGCAGGTAAAGTTGGAGAAGAGCGATTTTTTAGGGTGTTAAGTCTTTTGTTGATGTATTTGTTAATGAACAACTTAGGATTTTTCATTTCCTCCTTTTTTATTTTTTCTAATAATCTGGCTGCCTTTTACCATTAAAATATTTTATCAATTTAACAGCCGTTCTTTATTGTTTGTTAAACTTTTGTTTTAACGTACATATTTATGTTGTAAATAATGTTCCGGCATCTTCGAGAAAGGTTAATGGAACAACATGCTTCAAGTTAATAATTGCTCCTGTTCTCAATCGCCCTTTGAATGCCGAATTAACTTCTTCCCATCTCAAACTATCGCTTCTACGATCTCTTACATTACCTCCGCCCTGATGTATCCGCGCCTGCATCATTGTTCGATATCCTTTCATCATGCCCATATTCGACTCTAAAGTTTTCTTAGTTCCCACGCTGAATACACCTTTTTTAATTGCATTATTTAATAAACGTATATTTTTACCACACTGTTTAATTCAATTTTCTAATTGTTGAGGATTGTTAGTAAACTCAACCATCGCTTGACGTATGACCCCAGTCATATGGTTCGAAGTTGCAACAATATCAGCCATTATGTCTGGTAGAGATGACACTGGTATTAGTAACCATTACAATAGCTTTTTATATAATTCACCCAGTCTTACTCATTGAAGGCTCGAAGTAGACGTCATGTTTTTTAAACTGTTAAACATGTTTCGACCTGCAGAAAAAGACGTTTTGTATTTCATATTTCTAAAGGGGGCGTAATCTTGAATCATCCCCGCAATTAATATTATAGGAAAATGATTTTTAATTTTTTGAAAAAAATGCTTATTGTTAATTTAACTAGTATTAGATTAGAGATAAATATGATAGAAGTAATAATTCTAGTGTATTTGTATTTTCTACAATAAAATGTTTTATGAATTGAGTTTTTTTATTTCCTTTTTTAATTCTCCTAAAGATAAATATTTATCTTAATATTTTCGAGGAATTATTTAAGTACAGCAAAAAACTTGTGTAGAAAGTTAAGGATAAAGATTCAATGCGTCAATTAAAATCACAGACCAATCAAAGTACGAAATCGAAAAGTATAAAATTAGGTAAAAATTCCTTTAAGATATTTAAGCTATACAAATCACTAAAGGGACTTTCCATGTAATCTTTAAGACCTACTTTCTATTTTAATTATTCTTTCCTTCTCTGTTTAAATGTCTGTTAACCCACTCTTACTCATTGAAGGTTCGAAGATGACGTCATGTTTTTTAAACTGTTAAACATGTTTCGACCTGCATAAAAAGACGTTTTGTATTTCATATTTCTAAAGGTGTGTTTACACAGTGTGAGTAGCTTGCCTGGCGAGTAGGCAGCAACTGTCATGACAGTTGCTGCCTACTCGCCACCATGTACCTCGACTGTTTACACGGAGAGCTGAAAATGACAGTTACTGGCCAGACACCGAGAGAAGGCCAAAAAATGGCGCCTTCTTCGAAAGTATCATTTCCAAATAATATGATAGTGCGGACAGTGATTAAATCGTTAACTACAATATTATGTGCTGAAATGGAGAAAGCTATTCAAAAGAAAAAGAAAAGAAGAAGCGTTTGGGTGAGAAGTTGGTTGATGAAAAAAAAATCTGGAGCGACAAATAACATCATAAAAGAGTTATACCATGAAGACCCCAGGGAATATAAAGCAGTAATGAGATTGACCCCCGATCAATTCGACTTTCTTTTGAATTTAATTGGCCCAAAAATACAACGTAATGACACATGTATGGGAGAAGCTGTAACAGCAAGAACGAGGCTAGAAATATTTCTAAATTTTCTTGCGACAGGAATGTCATTCAGAATGCTGTCAATATGTTCAGGGTTTCCAAAGCTGCCATATCAAAACTTATACCAGAAATATGTGAAGTCATACGTGAAGAATTAAAGGATTTTATTAAAGTAAGCAAAAAACATTTTAACGTATTATTTATTCCTTTATTGGTAAACAATATTAGTTGTTAAAATACAAAATGTGACAAATGAAAAAAATATTACAAACTACAAAGAAAATACAAAATGAAAACAACATAACTAAACATTTGTGCCACTTACATGTCGAGTGAACCTGTATTTAGATTAGAATTTGAAGTAGAAGGTTGTGAGAATTCTGATTGTGGTGTTGCACATTGCAGGGTGGTGGATTATTCACTTAATGGAATGAAAGGAGTATCTGATGGACTACATAGGGGGGTGCTGGTAGAATTTGATGAGCTATATACGGGGGTGGCGACAGTATAAGTATACAAGTTTTTTTTGCGGTATGCTGAAAGGATTTGCTGTATTTCATCTCTGGCATCCATCATGTCAAGCAGTGGCAATTGTCTTAGTTAGTACGATATATGTTTATCGATCAGGTCACACTCGTCGTCCTGTGGAACGGAAGCGATTATTTACGATTTCTTTGGGAACGTTTTATAATGGTTTAAATGAAACATTTGAAAAAGATTTGAAATTTTTTATTAATACAGTTGTTAATTTAATTGATATTTTATTACCCTCAAAACTGAATAATATCTACCTACACTAGACTAAAAACAAAAAAATTAATAGAAAAAAGATGTATTAAAACAAATTGTTTATTTTTTTCCAATTAATTAATTAAAAATAATAATATACAAATAATTCTAGTTCTAGATCGCATTACGACGGTCGGTATACCAATCAAAATAGCGCATTAAATACTACGTTTTGATGTAGTTCGAATATTTTCAGAACCTATTATATTTTAGCAGCGATAGTCAACTTTGTTATTTTAAATGAAACACCCTGTATATTTTTACATATTTAGATTCAGGATGAAATTCTGCATATAGCAGTAGCGTGCTTCATTTGTTTTGTGATACTCAGGAAATTTTAAATTTCTTGCATGTAGGCAAGTCGTACGCTACCATAATATTTTCAAGTGTGCCGTGAAAAACAACCGAAATATTAATATTGTATTGGTAAACATATTTAAATACAACTACAAAAGGTATTGCTCAAATTTGTTGTTACCTGGTTGATAACATAACTGATATCGTTTAATTTTATGGTAGGGCACGGCTGTCTAGAGGCAAAAAAAAACTATTTGAAACATCATGAGTATCAAAATTTCACAAAGTTGACTATCGCTGCTAAAGTTTAGGGCCCTGAAAATGTTCTGACTACATCAAAACGTAGTATTTGACCCATTTTGATTGGTACCGTCGCGATGCGATCTCAATTAAACGCTCTACAGCTCGGAGCGGATATGGTCATCCACCCTGTATACAGTTCTACAGTTACACTACGTTTATGTTTTTTGGCAATTAATTAATTAATTAAAATTAATATTATACAAATACTTCTATCTTATCTGTAGATGAATTTAATTATACAATATGAAAAACAAAATTCTTGATCAGACTTGGCCATGAACTATAAATTGTGTGTCTTTATTTAAACCAAATCGTTTGGGTTGGTTCCTGCTTATTTTTGACAACTGTCAAAATCTGTTTTAACTAAAACTGATTTTGACAGTTGTGAAGAATATAACCAGCAATAAATCAATCGTTTGGTTTAAGTAAAGACACACAATTTATATTTCATGGTCAAGCCTGATCAGAAAATTTGCTGATTATATTGTACAATAATAATAAAAATTTCTATGCAGTTCTATTCTATTTAACAGTTACAATATGTTTATGTCTTTTTTTTAAATTTCCTGATCTTGCTGCTTTGCATCCATTGCTGGAAGTATTTTTTTTACTTCCTCCATTGTTGGTTTTTCCAAAAATGGGTCCTCTTCCAATACATCCAGTATGGATGCAATTCGCGTTTTGAAATGCTTGGGTTTTTTGTACCCCGACCGTCCCAATTTATTTCTTCGGCAAAGTTTGGGCAATAATTTTCTCCAGGATGAGGTAAATTAACCTTCTTATTTCGTTGCTTCCACAACGAGACATCACAGAAATCTAAATCAGGCAGGAGAGATATATTAGTACACATTAAATAATACGTTTTCCAAAATAGTGGATACTGAATTCTGGTACCACTCTAATATGTTATGCTTATACCTTTATGAAATTCATTGTGGTGTTTGCGGATATAAAATACACTGTTAAGTTTTAACAGTCGCTTATTCTACCTTTAGAGGTATTATTTATATGCAACCCCAAGGTATTTTTGAATAACCTCTTAATAAGGTAGAATTGAGCTATTCTACCTTTGTGTACTGAATATACCTTAGTGTAAGGTAGATGCATATACCGTTCGAGGTAGAACTATATCTGTCCAGGAAGCAGCGCAGAGGTAGATTACTTCACCCCTACTGATATTAATGATCCTTAATAAGAGGTAAAAATTTACTTGAAAAGGTATATTAATATAACTTAAGGTACAATAATTTAACCACTCCAGAAGTAGAATGAAAATCCTAAAGGTATAATTATTTCGGTCCAGAAAGCGGAGTCGAGGTAGATTGTTACACCTTTACTGATATTAATGATCCTTAACAAAAGGTAAAAAAATACTTCTAAAGGTATATTAATATAACTTAAGATACAATAATTTAACCACTCCAGAAGTAGAATGAAAATCCTAAAGGAATAATTATATTGGTCCAGAAAGCGCAGTCGAAGTAGATTGTTACACTTTTACTGATATTAATAATCCTTAATGAAAGGTAAAAAAAATACTTCTAAAGATATATTAATATAACTTAAGGTACAATAATTTAACCACTGCAGAAGTAGAATGGAAATCCTAAAGGTATAATTATTTCAGTCCATGACAGCGGAGTCGAGGTAGATTGTACACCTTAACTGATATTAATGATCCTTAATGAAAGGTAACAAAATACTTCTAAAGGTATATTAATACATCTTAAGGTACAATAATTTAACCACTGGAGAAGTAGAATGGAAATCCTCAAGGCGTAATCATTCCCGCCCAGAAAGCGGAGTCGAGGTAGATTATTACACCTTTACTGATATTAATAATCCTTAACCCTTGTAATACCAAGCTTTTTTTCCTACGTGCGATACCAAGCGGGGTGTATTTGCACCCCATTATTTTTTTTCATATTCTGAGACAATAATTTAATATTTTGCTGCACATTTTACTTAGGTGGGTTCTAGTTGAATAAAAAACTCTATAAGCAGTCATCTTTAACCTTTATTTAAACTATTATTAATATACAAATTTATAAAATGACTAATTATTTTTTATTTTTACACGCTAGGCACAATATTTGCTTTTGGGCATGTTCCAGGCATACAAACTGATTCCTACCTTTGATCCTTGTGCAAAGATAACATCTGCCCTGACTTGGCCCTGGTTGTGCTTGCGGGGTTCTTTCATTTTTCATTTCCGGGATAACCTTCAGCATGCATTCCTTTATATTATCCTTCAAACCATTATTATTGTTGTAACGAAACATTATGTTGCCCTTGAATAAATCTTTGCCCAATTGAAGGAGAAACCTTCTTCTTGCATCTAAGTGGCCCTTTTGATAATCGGGATTAGCCATGATCCATATTTTGAATGCATTTATTGCGGCAATATCAACCATATGATAGAACATTGCCATAGGCCACCTAGCAGTCTTTCTTTGAGTGGTGTACTTTTGTGCCATTTGATCTGTTGCATCTACCGCACCTTGAGTACGATTGTAATGTAAATTTATGTCTGGTTTGTATTTTACATCCTCACCATTGACTTTGTCATCTTCATGTTCGCTGGAAAGCAATACAACTGCTCTACTTTTTTTTGGCACGTATGAAACCAAAGTGCGGTTCTTTTTGAAAGCGAACATAGAAGAAAATACTGGCTTTATTGAAGATGGCAATAGTTCTCTCGGTATAAATGTTTTATTTTTACGTAGTGTTCCACAGAGTGTCAACTTTCTTTCCCAGAGTTTATCGGCCAGCTTAAGACTTGTAAAAAAATTATCAGTTGTTATACCGTATCCTGTACCTAAATTGTCAACCAGATCAAGAACTACCCGTTCGCCTTAGTTTTTTTCTGGTTTATTTCTTCTAAAAACCAGATGAAAATTAGCTACATGACGGAGAATATTACAAAACAACACAAAATCTTACCTAAATACACCTGCATGTTCACAGTGTAGTTAGAACCACCGTCTGCTAGAGCCCAAATTTTAATGCCGTACTTGGCCGGTTTACTTTTCATGTTAACACGAAATGGTGCTTTACCTCTAAATGGCACTAGTTGTTCATCAATGCACAAATGATGGCTTGGTTGAGTGCAAGTTTACAGTTTGAGACCAGTTTTTCAAAAATATCCCTTACAGGAGCCAATTTATCAGTAAGTCTTCTCTCTTGCCTTGTCTCAAAATTATCAAAACGCAAGAATTTTGTTAGAAAGTTTTATCGATTTCTAGAAAGAATTGCGGGAATAATGGGCGGACAAAAAGCAGGATCGCTAGTGAAAAGGAATTCAATGGGTTCACTACTACCGTGCAATGCACCCATTATGATCAATAAGCCTACATAAGCTTCTATTTCTGTTCTATTCGTGGTTGCATATCTCTTGATACGGTTGGATTCTCAGCATACCATTCATCAAAGAATTGTTTAGCTTTGCGGTTGGTTTCCCTCACAAGAGAGAAATATGGCGGACCAGCAGTCAGACGTTACGAATAATGCTCCAACAAAACCGTGTAAAAAATGCAAACAATTACCGCGCAGTGGAGTGAAGTGTATTAAGTGCTTATCTTTAAACCACCCCAGTTGCATTAAACTTATGAAAAGTATTAAATACATTGATGAACAGCATATTATTTGCTGCGAAGAAGAATTCGTTGACAATAATAATAGTGAAAATGGCGCTGATAACCAAACAATTACAACAAAAGAACAACGTAGCATTATCCTGCAGTCTCCCACAAATGAGGTAAGCTACCTAAATGATATAATTAGTGCAAAAGATATTATCATTAATGAACTACGAGACAAGATATCACTATTGAACGACAAAATCTCCTTACTCGAATTAATAAACATAAATGGACTACAACTAACTAACAAACACCAAACGACATCTACCGATGAGAAACATCGAAATCAGGAAAGGTCAAATAACCTTAGAGAATCATATGCAAACAAACTACAGCTGTCTGATAATACAACTAATCCTACCTTGAATTTATCCAAACAACAATACATCCCAAACAAAGTATCACTTCAAAATGCACAAAGTTTGAAATTTAATGAACTAATCTACATTGATGACGATATTGCCCTAAACAGTCCTCTAAATAATAAAGTTAATGCAGATAATAGTAATAGTAGTAATAGAAATGTCACCAAAACCTCAGTAAATGTCACCAAAACTTCTGAATTTGAAATAGTCACAAAGAAAAAAAAGAAAAGTTACCCTCCTAATAAAACAACATTAGGATCTAATACAGACAACTGCACCATATCGGCTGTTGAAAGTCGCAGAGCAGTGTTTGTATCCCGCCTATGTCCAAAAACCACCCCTCAACAAATCAAGGATCATCTACAGCGACAAGGTATCAAAATCTCGAACGTAACTAAACTCCAAATACAATCTGAAGAGATAGCGGCCTTTAAGATCTTAATTCCGTTGTCAGAAGAGGACAAGATATATAAAGCGGAGACCTGGCCTCAATATACGATCATACGGCCCTTTCGCCAACCCAAAACCACCAAGTTACCACAACTTTAAAATTCTATATACCAATGCTCAATCCATCACCCATAATATTGACAAGTTAAATGTACTCATTAATGAACATCATCCAAGCGTCATCTGTCTAACAGAGCACTGGTTGCAAAAAGAATCAAACCTTACCTTTGCCTTTCAAAACTATATAGAAGGGGACATCTTCATGAGAAATCAGAGCAAACATGGGGGTGTTGCCATATACAGGGTGGATGACAAAATCCGCCCCGAGCTATACAGCTTTTAATTGAGATCGGATTGTTACGGTCGACATGCCAATCGAAATGGGTCATTAAATACTACGTTTTGATGTAGTTAGAACATTTTCAGGGCCTACTAGATTTTAGCTGCGATAGTCAACTTTTCATTTTTAAATGGGCGCCTATGTATATTTTTTGTAATTTTGAATAAGCGTTTTTTCCGAGTTCAACGATGTATAATAAGTCACCTTACCATCACCAAAAAGTAGTAAAAAAAATTGTTTAAAATTATTCTCGTGACTACCAATTTCGCAATTCGTTTTCAATAGTAGGCTTTGACTAACAAAATATTGACAACTGCTAACGTTAACTACTTGACGAAACCTTTAGTAGTACAGAATATTTCGTAGTTAATGCTTAACTTCAAAATACACAAGAAAAACATGTTTCATACGACAAGAACAAGAACATGTTATATTAAATTACAAAAAAAAGATATAGAGAAAAACAATAAACACATTAACATTTTAAAATTAAACTACTAAATTTAATTTCTTAAATACTCAAATGGGCCTCCATTATTGTCTATGCATACTGTAGCTCTTCCCCTAACACCCATTGCAGCATTAAGTAACATGTTTGGAGGAATATCGCGACATGCGTTTGAAATGCGATTGATTAAAATTTCCAAAGAATTTGGTGGTGTTCTGTAGACTTTATCTTTTAAGTAACCCCATAAAAAAAAGTCACAGGGGTTCAAATTCTTATTTTTATTAAAAGAACCACGTTGCCGCAGATTCGTCTCCAACAAACTAAACTTTCTTCTTGAAAAATGCTGCCGGTCAGGGTAACGTTCCCTATAAGCTTGTAGGACAACAGCAGAATTTTTTTGGTTTTCAAAATATACTTGCAACATGTCTACTTCTTCATTAAACATTTTCGTCCTAACTAATTTTAATTTAAGAGCTCATTATATCACAGTAAACGTACTGGTACTGACAGTTTATATAAAAATTTCCACGACCTTCTTGATTTCAAGACTTGAAGTCTAGACTTCAAGTCTTGAAATCAAGAAGGTCGTGAAAATTTCATTAGAAAATTGCTTGACAGTTGTCAATATTTTGTTAGTCAAAGCCTACTATTGAAAACGAATTGCGAAATTGGTAGTCACGAGAGTAATTTTAAACAATTTTTTTTACTACTTTTTGGTGATGGTAAAGTGACTTATTATACATCGTTGAACTCGGAAAAAAACGCTTATTCAGAATTACAAAAAATATACATAGGCTCCCATTTAAAAATGAAAAGTTCACTATCGCAGCTAAAATCTAGTAGGCCCTGAAAATGTTCTAACTACATCAAAACGTAGTATTTAATGACCCATTTCGATTGCCATGTCGACCGTAACAATCCGATCTCAATTAAAAGCTGTATAGCTCGGGGCGGATTTTGTCATCCACCCTGTATATCAAACAAGACGTGAAGTTTCAGAAAATTGAGGGTATTGACATAAACCCAGTCGAAAAAATTTTCGAATACTGTTGCTGTATAGTCTTCATTAATGGCCTACCCACCATCATTGCCACTGTCTATAGAACGCCTATAAATACAACCTCCACTATTGATGAGTTTTTACACCGCTTAGAATCATTTCTGCTTCAAATAACCGAACTATATCCAAACCAAAAAATCATAATAACTGGTGATTTCAACATTGATTTCTCGCAAACTAACCATGTGAATCGACGTCTGAATGATTTGCTAGCAACGTATGGACTCAAGGCAACCGTTAAAGTTCCCACCAGGATAACAATCACGTCATCAAAGACAATCGATAATATTCTAACTAACATAGATACACATGAATTCGCAGTAAATGTACTGGACTATGCAGTTGCTGACCATCAACCGATAATGTTCATGCTACCAAACAGTACTCCCATACAACACGTCGAATATATAGAAAAACGATCCTTCAACCAGACCAATATCGCCCAATTCCGATTTCTTTTACAATCGACCGATTGGAGTAATGTCTATGATGAGGCATCGACACAATCATCATTCGATTCAATGTTTTTAAATTTCTTCAAAGCATTTGACCTGGCATTTCCTTTAGTAAGAGGTCGTGTAAGCAACAAGAAAGTTTTTAAGCATAAATGGATAACTTGCGAACTACGAGAAGCAAAGGAAAAAATTAAACAGCTGCATAGCAACTTGCGACACCACAAAACGATACAAGCAAAAAAACAACTTGAAGAGTATAAACAGGTATATCACAGACTAATTGACAATACGAAAAAAAGTCACTATGATGCAATAATAATGAACTCCAACAATAAAAATAAAACGGCATGGAACGTTATCAAAGACTATTCCACCAAGACCAAGAAACATACTGAGTACAAGATACTCAGTTCTGAAGGTGATCCAATCACTTCTCCATTAAAAGTAGCAGAGTTCTTCAATAACTATTTCGTTGAGGAAATTGAAAAACTAATAGGGAGCAACAGTGACAAAACATTCAGACCAAAAATGGACACGTTAAAAAACACATTATATCTATTACCGACACATGAGGGCGAAGTTATGAGGCTTATAAACCAATTAGGTAATAAAAAATGTGTTGGACCAGATAACGTACCTTACTATCTACTAAAACATTGTGTTGATGACATTATAAAGCCTTTAACGCACATAATAAATTTATCCTTACAACATGGGATGTTTCCCGCATCATTGAAACAGTCAGCGATCCTACCGACATTTAAAGACAAAGGGAACCCGACAGATCCAAATAATTATAGGCCTATTGCGATACAATCCGTATTCTCAAAAATTTTTGAAAAAATATTTTTAACAAGGCTTCTAAGCCACTTTAAACGATATAATATCTTAGGTAGTGAACAACATGGATATCAGAAGGGTAAAAGTACCACAACAGCAATCTTTAAATTCTTGGACATGGTTAGTGATGGTCTAAATAAGGAACTGTGTGTAATGGGAACATTCTATGACATGACCAAAGCATTCGACTGCGTTGACCATCCTCTGTTGCTTGAAAAATTACAACACTATGGCATTAGAGGGCCCTCACTAACATGGCTTTCATCATACCTTCAAAACCGTACCCAAATTGTTCGATTACCGTCAGCCAACATGGCGTCTTCAACAACAGAAACAAAAACAATAAAGTATGGCGTCCCTCAAGGCTCAACGCTGGGCCCCATACTCTTCTTGATCTACATCAATGACCTTAAGGAAAGTGTAATGGGTGATAACGTGCAACTAACTTTATTCGCGGATGATTGTTCTGCCGTTGTGTACAACAAAAGTTCGGAAGACTTAATCCACCTAACTAACACAGTAAACTCGGATATAAATGAATGGTGTAATACTAATAGACTGCTGCTAAATGTGCAAAAGACATCGCTATTATGCTTTAAAACCAAAAATAAGCAGATATTCGTTGATAACTCTCCCTGGATTAAGTGCGGCACTACCAGTCTACAACCAGTAGAAAGTGTGAAGTTTTTAGGGGTCACTCTACAGTCCAATCTAGGTTGGTCATCTCATAAAAATCTACTAAGATCAAGACTATCAAGTGTGTGTTATTTGCTAGCTAGATTACGTCACCAAGTGTCACTCAATGTCTTAAAAAATGTATACTATGGACTTTTTCAATCAAATTTGTATTATGGGCTTATGTTCTGGGGCTTTGCTCCCCAATGCAAAGATCTTTTCATAATTCAAAAGCGAGCGATTAGATTAATGTCGTTTGCCAAACATGATACTCACTGTAAGCCACTATTTAACCACTTAAAGATGCTACCATTAACATGCTTATACATATACTGTTGTTGTGTATATGTAAAGCAAAATCCACATGAATTTTTTACAAATGATGATATTCATAACCATAATACCCGTAACAAAAATAACCTACAAGTTCCCATGCAACGCCTTCAATTGTATAGTAATAGTCCAAGATGTGTATGTATCAAATTTTATAACAAGCTCCCAATGGCCATAAGACAAGAGAATAAAATATCGAAATTCAAGTTATTGACCAAACAATATTTAAACAATAGGTGCTTTTATGATGTACATGAGTACATGGCAGAACAATGATAAAATATCTATGTTATATGTATGACGTTCTATGTATTTTAGTTGATAGATAATAAATGAGTTAATGAGTTAATGAGTTAAGAATATCAAGTATATCTGGAGTAAAAAATAATAAAAATGCTTATTTGATGCTGGATATTGCAGAACTTGGACCTGGTGCAACGGTAAGTATATTTGCTTGTGAACGTCTTGAAATTCTACTTGCTGGTAACTTAGACCAATGGGTACCATCTTTGGCAATATAAACAGGATCATTATCAGACGAGTTCGATTGGTCAACTTGCTGGGGCTCTATATCCTCATCATCATCATTTGCAGATATTAGATCTTCAACTTCCTCTTGATCAGATACGTGGTCCTCATCTTCTAGATCACTTGCCTCATCTTCTTCAAGCATTATGTCGTATTCTGGATCGTCATCTTCAAGTAACATTAACATTTCTGCTTCTGTGAGATTTTTCTCATCTCTAAAACGACGCACATTCATTTTGAAAACCATTTTACACTGAAAACCAATTTACTCTGACATAAATGCTGTCTAGAACATTACTGTTGCCAACTACTATCCAGCAGTCGGCACATGCGCCTCGTAGAACTTATTCATAGTCAGCTGATTCATATGACGGAAATTTAGCAAGCGTCCGATACCAAGCGGGGTTCAGACGCACCCCAGAGTGTAATATCTCAAATATTTTTGTTCCAAAAAATATGTAAAGAGAAATAATATATAGGAAGTGTTCAGAAAACTAAAAACTACAATTACCTAAGACACCAGAAGTCACAAAAATTTTTTGTCAAAAATATTACCAAAATACTGACACTGGGGTGCATTTGCACCCCGTTTGATATTACAAGGGTTAACGAAACGTACAAAATAGATATTTACGATGTGGAATATACGCTATAGAAAAATTTATCGTACGTTTGATCTACTTTCATAATTAATAAAATTTTAATATTTTGTATTAATTAAATTTTGAAATTTCGTCTATGAAAAATAATAGGTAGGCCAAAACAGTAAACAACTTCGCACTAGTGCTTTATTACCGCACTAGTTCGGTAAAAACTGTCATTACAATATTTAAAAAAATACTGAAATATGGCACAATAATCTAATCAATGCAAAAGTAGAATGGTAATGGTAAATGTAATCCACAAAACAGCATAGAGGTGGTGAGAAAGAAAAAATAGTATTAAACGGTTTTAAAGGTATAAAATCTTTATTTCCATTACAATACTCATAATAACTTATTTAATATGACAGCAATTTGAGATTTGTGTTGCCTCAATGGTTCTTCCATTTGACAAACGCTATTTCCTAAAAACAGGCAGTTTTTTATTTAATTTAGGATACTACTTTAGGATACTACTGGATGAAAGTTTTCAATTATTTTACTTACACTTTTTATGAAATCAAGAGGATCTTCTTTAAAAAGTAATGGTAGCAGTATTAATCTAACCTCATTATCTGCAATAATGCAAATATTTTAATAAAATATTAAATAACATCAAATTGCATGTTGTACAATACTTTGTCACCTGAGTGTAGGTTTGTTCTATGTCCAAAATATCCATTCCGAGATAAACGCGGTTTAAGTTTCTCAGATGAAGAACATTTTTCTTTTTTGACTGACAGTTATTTAAACTAGGTATCAAATAGACTTGTTTGTCCCTCTTTAAGAGTCTTTAAACAATTACCAATGTAGGCTAAGACTTATTTCGCAATTAGAGAAAATGTCTTTTGGAGAACAGAAAGTGCTATTTTATGTATTTCAAAAATGTAATGCTGGAGATCTAACAAAATTTAAGGAGAAAGAACAAAACTGCATTAAAATAATTTAATGAAACTTAACACAAAACATACAATTATAGGTAGGATGCCCTATGTACCTAATAATGAAAATAATATAATCTAAATAAAATCATCTTTATATAAATTTAATTTTTCTTAAATTGAAGAATAAAAAAAATTAAAGGTAACATTTTCATGTAAGTGTTTAATATAAATACCTAACATAACATAACATAGGACATAACAAAAGTACCAATCAAAAACAAACTATAATTTTTGTTTTATTTTTATATACACTTCTTCTCGGTAGTTGCACTTCGAGAATTTTTACCTTTTTTTGACAAGGTAGGGGTACTTTTTTTTGCTTTGGATCCGTTTCGTACTGTTATTGTGATGTGGGGTCCTATTGCCCAATTTTGATTTGGCCATTGGGATCTTTTTTTGATATCTTTGGTTTGTTTTGTTTTCTTTAGTGTTGCCTGTGGTTTTTTAGCATTGGTCCCGCCGTCGTAGAGTCTAGTTCTGTTACTTCTGTTATGATTGGTTCATTACGTGAATAATTCCTTAAAAACGTTCGTAAATAAAAGTTTCTATCCTGTTCTGGCATAGTACTAAGCATCGAATGCAAAGCGCGTTTCTTTGCATTATTTAGAGAACTTTTCATTTGTTAATTGATAGCTTTGGAATAATTGGTAGCTTAGAATCGCCGATACCACCACTTTCCTGTTTTCTAAGAGTTGTTTCTTTGTTGATCTGTAGACTGGTAAAATCATCTGGGAAATTCTTTTTGTAATATACTGTCAAGTTCTCCTTTCTTTTATACTGTAAGTGCTTTACTTGAGTGTAAGGAACTTTTTTATATTGTAACCGTGATGCTACAATTTGGTAGTCTAAGTAGGTCTCATCTGCAATATTTTGCAACTGAGTTTTCCTTTTGGGATTGATATAAGTATCCTTAGCAGGCCCAAGGGACTGTGTACATCAAGGTTCCGCATATGTTTTTCTATGACGTTATGTGCGGAATCGATCTCTTGGATATTTCCGTGGCCTCCCTGTAAAAAATGAGGGACACAAAAGTATTAAAAATAAATGTATCCCTTTTAATACCCTTTCTGAAAACACATTTAAGAATAGGGAAGTATTCAAAAAATTCAATCTCTTTTAAATCACATATCCACATTGCATTTTTAATCTTTTTTAACCCTTTTTGTGTATTAATTTTAACCAATTCCTCTTAAATCAGTTTTCTAGATTCAATAATTTTGAATACGCATATACAGATTGAATTCCAAATCTTTTATAACCCGTTTTGTGTATTAATTTTAACTGTTTTGAAAACCTTTTTACAGATAGAAAAGTTTAAAAAACCAATCCCTCTTAAATCTCTTGTCTAGATTCAGATTTAATCATTTTTAATACGCGTAGACAGATTGAATTCCAAATCTTTTATAACCCTTTTTGTGTATTAATTTTTACTTTTTTGAATACCTTTTTACAGATAGAAAAGTACCTTTTTAAAAACCCTTTTTATGTTAATAAACAGAATGCTATAGTATGTGGATAAAGTTTGGAACAAATTCAATATCTCCCGAAATATTATTTTTTTCTGAAAAACGCTCGGACAGGTATAGCGATATTTTTTGCGTTAGTCATTTTTTTGTAGTGACGTCATTGACTTTTTTTAAATAAAAACATGTATATTTAATTATCGCATTGGATAAACATTGTTTTTCTCTTTTTAAGCTTCTAATTTTTTTATACCTTTACATAAGAAAATTTTTGGAAAATTGCTAAAACAGTTTTACGTCTCAGTAGGCCGATCTGGAACAGCGGGTGGAGCTCCAACTCAAAGCAATTGTTTATTTAAGCTTAGTACTTTAACGTGAATAGAAATTTGAGTATAAAAGTACATAAGATTATAAAAAAAGATAAATTAAATACCTTAAATTAACAAGAAATTGAAAAAAAATTTGATGGTTTTAAATGACACAGAAAGAAATGATGAATAAATTGTTATAGATGTTCAAATTGATATCCGTTTACAACTCGACAGTGTCCAAGACGAAAAATAAACTCTTGTTTAACCCTGTTAATAGCATCAGGCGTAATCTGTCTTATTTCATGCGGAATGCGTTCCTTCAAATCTTCCAAACTATTGGGTTTATTTAGATACACCTTACTTTTGAAGTAACCCCACATGAAGTAATCAAGTGGGGTCAAATCTGGAGATCTAGCAGGCCTCCCATTGGTCTTCATAAGCCAATCCATCGATTTGCAATCAAATTACCAGATTAAACTACACAATTAATTTGATTAAACGTCAAAATTTAAACAAAAGCAGACATAATACACCAGATTTTACAAAAAAAGGTGTTCACTTTAAAGTAATAAGCTTAAATAAACAATTGCTTTGAGTTGGAGCTGCACCCGCTATTCCAGATCGGCCTTCTAAGACGTAAAACTATTTTAGCAATTTTCTCAAAATTTTTCTTATGTAAAGGTTAAAAATATTAGAAACTTAAAAACAGAAAAACAATGTTTATCCAATGCGATAATCAAATATACATGTTTCCATTTTAAAAAAAGTCGATGACGTCACTACAAAAAAAACGACTAACCCAAAAATTTTTGAAGCATCTCAAAATATGGGTCGTAATTTAAATCGCTATATCTGTCCGAGCGTTTTACAGAAAAAATAATATTTCGGGAGATTGAATTTGTTCCAAACTTTATCCACACACTGTATAGGTAATTACATATTTATTCAAAATATAATCTAATAGGTATTATAATACATAAAAGTAAAACATACGGGGTGAGCATTTTCAGTCTGGAACATATAATTAATTATGTTAATATGACTATATCCTTGGATTTATTTTTTGTTTTTAAAATATGATTTTAAATAAAAATGTCATTATCAAGGGTAGTCATCCTAACCTCTTATGTTCCATATTGAAAATGCTCACCCGGTATACAATTTGATGATATTATGCTTGCAAGTCTTCACCATCTGGAGATGCTGCTGCTGCCGCCATTCTAATTTCATCTGTAACAATGATATTAATTAATTACCTACGTCAGAAAACTACTCGCAATTTTTCAATGTTTAATAATATGATTAATATTTACCTTGTGTAATGTCGATTAACGTTGATTCGCCATCACGTTCCTCCTCTGATTCATTTAAAGGAGCTTCATGTACTTTCTTAATAGTGTTTAATTGCGTAATTTTTTTGGTTATATACGTGGGCATCTTGGCCACGAAAGCATTTGTCTGTACCGAATTGTACTTTTTGATGTTTTTCAACCAATGTCGAAATATATCTGCAAATATTATTATTAGATAACTGGAAAATAATACATCTATTCTGGTGATATCGACTCGACTTATTTCATATTTGATTTGAATGGTTGATGATATTATTATGCTGTTGAATACTTGTGAAATAAAGGAATGTCAGATATTAACAGATAAAATTTAAAACTTACTGTGTCAAAAGTTAATAGGTACAAATCAGATTTTTTAAAATTCTGAATTCAAAAATATATTGTTTGTTACGTGTAAAATTTATAATAAAGTTGCTAAACTAAAAATAAGGGACCGTATACCTACTAGCAATAAGGTTGTTATATATTACACAGTACATGTATTACCACCCCAATTACCATAATACTGAAATTATTTACCTTCAATAGCCATCAATTTTGTTGAATCTAGCTTAGGCCGAGGTGGAGGGCAATCGGCTTTATTAATTCTTCTGTTACTAACTCTGCCAGTAACAGGAGAATTTTTCCGACCACCAAAAATGGCAATTTCCATTTGCTTGACAAACAACGATGGTGTTGAACTCGTGAAAACAATTGTGTCGTAAATTTCGGATTTCAACCACACATCTCGACCGATATGAATCTGCAAGAAATGTACACGCTTGTTAGTGATTGGATCAACACTTTAAAACAAATACCTTACTGAATTATCCGAAATTTTGACAAATGCCACGGGTGGGTACCCCAAGTGCTCATCCTCTCGTACTAGAGGTACCTCCTTATTAATTAGACAAGACAATTGCACTGCAAGCAAGATATACAGGGTGTCTCTAAACCTAGTACCATAAATTTTACAGCCGCTTCCTGACGCAAAAATAAGTCGGAAATGTCTATAAAAATTTTGTCCTAAACCGCAGCATAAGGAAGCTACACGTCTTTCAAAATGGTGTTGAAAAAACGGAAAATAATTGCATTTTAAAAACGGTTTGAGATAAAAACTCGAAATTTTGCAGGCAGCCCAAGCTATTAAAGGTATAAACTTCCCACTATTTTTTTTTTGTAAATTAACCAGGGGCGGCGCGAATTGGGGTTATCACCTTTTTCCTGTAACCTGTTTTTCTGAACCTTTTGTTTTTTTCCATTTTAGTTTAGAGATTTTTATTCCCTGTTGCCTAATTAACAAAAAAGGTACTCTTGTTTCAACTCGCCTGGACTAACCGTTTCCTATAAAATGCAGGTTTTCTGTTTAGCCAAAATCAATTTAGAATGCTGGATTTGTATGTAAAGTAATTTATTGAAAAATAAATTAAAATAAAAATAGTTACAGCAAGTGTTCGTACTGTTTATACCTTTAATAGGTTAAGCTGCATGCAAAATTTCGATTTTTTATCTTAAACCGTTTTTAAAATGCAATTGTTTTCCGTTTTTTCAACACCATTTTCAAAGACGTGTAGCTTCCTTATGGTGCGGTTTAGGACAAAATTTTTATAGACATTTTCGACTTATTTTTGCGTCAGGAAGCGGCTAGTAAATTTATGGTACTAGGTTTAGAGACACCCTGTATATTAAAAATTATCACCTTTAAAAAATTTAAGTTAATAGTAATATTACCTTGCATTTCTCCAACAACATTGATTACTTGTTTTTGTAACTCAATGTTGAGCATTTGGGACTCTTTCAATTGCTGTTTGAGGTCCTTATTACAGGCTTTTAATTTTTCATTTTGTAATTGTACAAATTCGTGGGCACTATCGATTACATTGCCAAACAGCCGTTTCTTTTTGCTAAAGACCTACAAAAGTAAGTGAGAAATATATCAGTTTAAACATTCTGATACACATATTATAACGTATAAGTTTAACTGTATTATATGTAGGTAATGACTTACTTCTGTAGTATTACTGCTAATCGTACTACTGGCGGGTGTGCTCGGCGCCGAAATTAAAATACTTTCATCATTTGTATAAGACGCTGCACTACTGCTTGCACGTGAAGTACTGCTATCTTCCTGATTTATAATTGTTTCAGCAGTATTTCTGAAAAATAACAGTATAAGAAAACTAATAATAGTAGGAATATTTTTTAAAGGTATGATACCTTTAGGATGACTAATATGTTATGGTAACTCGACAAAGAACGAGATGAATATTATATAGTGCTTTCAAGATTGAACAATTACAATGCAACTTACCGATTGTTGACCAAAAGTTTTAATTTCTTTTTAGTATAGCTGCTTGTTCCGATTTTTCCTCAAATTTTCTCTTACAGCTTTCACGTTTTTCCGGTTCCGTTTCGCTATTTGAGACCAACAGATTATCTGAAACTACCTTTGGTCGCGTTGACTCAGCTTTTTCTCGCACTTCTTCCTCGCTTTCTGTGAGTGAATTAAAAATTAATTAAAGAAAATTATCTATTTCACAGTTTGCAGTTGTAGTTATATATTGTTTCAGTAAAGTGAACCTGGACAGTTTACTTACCACCATAAAATGCAATGCTGCCATAGTACCTTTTGTTGTTCCACATTATTTTATATATTTGTTTTGCTTCGTGTTTTTCCACGGAAAAGTTTTTTATATTTTCAACTGGTACTATCTCTCTTTCATTAGTACCTACATACACCAATTGCTTTGTTCCAGTTCGAAAACTAAATCTTTTTCAATGGCTATTGTATTTAATGCTGAAAATCAGTCTTGATTTATTGAATTGCGGCAATAAGTTTTAATTCGCTCTAATGCAGAAAAGTTCCTTTCTACAGAGGTAATCGGCAGCAGACAAAATAAATAATAAGCGAACGTGTTTACTTAAAGGAAATACAATTCCCATCAGTAGTTCCTTGTTCAAAGCGAGCCTCCGCCAGTACAGAATCCCGCTACACCCCCACTAAGGAACTAAATGTTATCTTCATTGCAATTGTACCTACAGTTGCGAACTAAAAAGAGAAGACCGAAATAATCAAAAATAAAACCTGCATCTGTAGTACATCTGGTAAAATGCAACAAATAATGCTTTTAAATTTTATAGCACGGTAGGTATTAGCATTAGGATTTACTAGGAATCGAGAGGAAATGCAATTCCCATCAGTAGTTGCTTGTCCAAAGGCGAGCCTCCGCTTGTAGAGAATCCCGCAACACCCCCACCACTACTAGTAGTGTACGGTCTCAAAATTAGAAAGCTTTTGTATACGAATTATGCAGACTTGCTAAGAGTGACAGACTGGTAAACTAGCCATAGCTAGGCGAGCCTTTCGGTAATGGAATCATGCACGTTGTCGGTATTGGTTTATTTAAATTCTACGAAGTTATTTTTTTCTTAATAATAATAAATTAATAAATATATAAAGTAGTATGCCTTTTTTACGCATATTACTTACCATCCGACAGAACTGCAAATCTCACCCTTATTGTCTATAGACAACTTGCTCTGTCTTTTATTTGAAACGCACTCCGTTAAGATAAATAATATAACCGTTGAAAATTACTATTTTTCACAACACGAAATACTAAAACATACTTTATTCACTGCCGGTATCATTTTTTCGAAGTGTTCCAGGGGCCGGTTAGCATTTTTAAGCATCGGTGAGTTTATTTTTGCATAAAATGGTAGGAAAATCAGTTTTGAGTTACAATGTGACCAAAAATGTCCAAATGATCGGCATCTGAGGAAGAATTCTTAACCAGGGGCCAATCACACACCTTGTGTGCGATGTGATACACTGCCTAGGGAACAATAAAAAACAACAATAAGAACTAAAAATTTATTCGTAGTTTTGTTACAAAGCAAATAAAAGCAAACAACAAATACTGAAAGATTTCCAAAAGTAAAATCAGAAATAGTAAATGAAAAAAATTAATCAATATTTATGAAAAATTCTAAAACACGGTTCTAAGCACAACCCGGGTGTGTCCGGGCACATGGTGCAACAAAAATTTATTGCTTTTCGATTTTTCTTTGTTCTGCAGACCCGGCAGTCTTTTCGCATAGTTTTGCCCCCTTCTGACTTTTGTAGTTGTGAGGGTAGATGAACAATCTCTGGCAATGTCGTTGGTTTTGGAGTCTCTTGTCGCCGCAGAAGGTTCTCTATTATATTCAGGCGAAATTCGTAAAAGCTCACCCTTTCAGTTGAATATGCTCTATGCAAATACCAGGAGTTGAGTTGTAGTATTTGCAAGGTATTCAGGTCCAACTTCTTGTACCACCGTATCGTCTTTCTATCAGCGGCATTGTAGGCCAGCATTTGATCTTTATGATCAACCCCAGACATGAATTTATTGTATTTTATTATCGCCTCGGGCTTTATTTTACCTTCTCCGCGTCTGTTTGGCACCTCTATGGGCGCTGCACTATATTCTGTGCTAATAAATGTCACCTCCCTCTTATCTCTCCATTTTGCCATTGTAATACCGTGTGTTTCGTCGCTATTTTCTAAAATTTCATTTTTTTTTCAATTTCGCGTGGATAACTTCTGCACAGTTGTTTTTGCGATTCGCCCTGATAGTTCCTGCAATAAGTCTTCCGTTGGAGCAACATAGAAGCTAAAGAATGACTATTATAAAAATTGTCCATAAACAAACTGTGGTTCTTGTCCAGCCGTTCTTGCATTAGTTGCAACACCACGGTGGAAACTGTCCAACATTACTAGAAATGTCTTTTGCTCCCGTATAGACTATGAGTTTTAACGTAAGTCCACTGGGTTCCGCCAAAACATAAGTTTTGATGCCATATTTGTGTCTTTTTCCCGGCAAATACTGACGGAAACTCAACCGGCCCCTCCAGGATACTGTCGCATTTGGTTTGAGGGTGTAGCTTGGTTTTAGGGTTGCAAATCATAATAAAAGCATAAATACAACTTAAAAGAATATATTGAAAGTAACTTACATAATATGATAGGTTGACATCGTCGTGGGGTCGTTCTGGGGTCTCGTGAGAATACACAATCGAACTGCCCAGAGAGACCCGAAACAAGAGTAATTATACCCAAAAGGCATTGACGTCAAATGCGGCTGTTCACCAGAATGTCCCTGATCTTTGGAGGGTTCAAGATTCCTCTTTATGGTTTCCCAGATCCGGGATGATTAAACAAAAGCGCGTGATCCACCAGATGAGCAAGCATGTGGTTTTGATAATATTAGCAATTGTTACTAATTAAAAGAATGCGAATAGTTTTAGCAATTAAAAGAACTCGTGAGTTTGCCAATTAAGAGAACTCGTGGGTGTTATACGTGACAAATCTCCCCCGGTCTTCAAAGAGGCACACTTCTCCCGAAGTGAAAATAAATGAACTACGCCACTGGTAGAACAGATCGCATTTAATGTCTAGCAGGAAATATTATCCTGAACAAAATTAACATCTAAAGATACTCATGTTATCCTAATACATAAAAAGCTGAAGAGTCGTAAAGACAATGTGTAAGGGGGTTTATTTCCTTAAAGAAAACACTGGGGTTCTTTACCGTAAAACTTTAATGACACAAAACAAAAGCGAAAATACAACTTTAACTAATTTGTTAAGCAAAATGAAAATAAAAGAAAATGGAAAATTACTGTTAGTCATACACTGAAACCGGCTCGCGTCACTGGTCACTTACGAACTGCCGCGTGCCTCTTACTTTACATCGCTTGAAGTTAGGGGTCGGTAAGAAAGCAACCCCTTCCAAGAGGTGTGCTGCACCCTACACACTCCGACCGAGAGGTGCTGCACCCTACACACTCCCCCTCTAGGTCACTGTTGGCGTCCTCGCACGTGACCTAGGATGCTGTTTTTCTTGGACGTCCTCTACGTCGTATCGGTTGTTGGGGTACTTCCTCCAGGTCTCCGAAGTATGGCGTTAGCTGAGATGTATGGTATTTACCAAGGTTCTGGTCAGGGTTACCTGGTGTTGCGACTTCGTATGACGTTGGGCTCACAACTTTGCTGATAACGTAGGGGCCGTCTCTTCGCGGTGCGAATTTTGCTGTTAGACCTTTCGCGGCGTTGCTAAGGCTATGGGTTTGGACCAACACATGGTCTCCTTTCTTGTACATTTCTATACGGCGTCTTTTGGAGTCGGCGATTGAATTTCGAGCATCTTGCGTGCGTTCGACGTTTTCGCGCGCATTTCGAAGCGTGTCCGCGACTCGTAAAAGGTAAGGGGTCATTTCCGCGACAAAGTTCTCGTTATTAACGATCGCGTGTAAGTCTCGCGTTACATCATCCGCGGTTCGGAGTTCGCGGGCGAATGCCAGGTAAGCTGGGGTCTGTTCTGTACTGTTATTTTTCACCGAGTTCATCGCGAATCTGATAGCGGGCAGTTTGTCGGGCCAGTCCCGGTGATTGTTTTTTACCAGAATTGCTAACTGCGTCTTCAAATCGCGGTTCTTGCGCTCCACCGGGTTAGCTTCCGGGTGGTAGAGTGGTGTTAACTGCTGTTTAACCCCCATGCAAAACAGGGCCTTTTGCATGGCGCTGGCAACGAATTGGCTCCCGTTGTCGCTTATGATTTTCCGGGGAACTCCGTAACGCATGAAAATTTCTGCTATCAGGGTCCGAGCACATACTTCGCTGGACGCCTCCTTCAAAGCGAATAGTTCTGTCCATTTGGTGGCGGTGTCTTCTACTACCAGGACCCATCTTTCACCTGACGGAGCTTCGGGTAGGGGACCAAACAGGTCGACTGCCAAGACTTCAAAGCGTCGCGTATAGGCAGGGGTTTGCAATAACCCTGCAGGCTTCAGATTAGTTGGTTTGTACCTTTGGCAATCTGGACATGATTTGATGTAGTCCGCGATGTAGCGTCGCATTCCGGGCCAGAAATATCTCGCTGCTATGCGGTTATGCGTGCGTTCGACGCCATAGTGACCCGCCGTCGGAGCGTCGTGGTACTCTTCTAGGATGCGTTTACGTCCCGCCTGGGGCACCACTAGTTGTGCCTCCTCCGAGTCTCCTTCGGGCGCGTATCGGTAGAGAACGCCGTTGCACATGATATACCCGCGGTCGGCCCATTTCGCGAATTCTGTCTCGCTAGTCTTTGCCTCGAAAGCGTTTATAATTTTTTTTATATCCGGATCACTTAACTGTTCTTCGCGCATTTCCGCGGCACTTCGCGTTGGGAGTTCGACGATGACCGTACAGATCCCGCACGTCGTTTCTGTCTCGGCGTAGCACGGAGGTCGTGACAGTGTGTCTGCCACGACGTTAGCGCGTCCCGGCTTATATGTTATTCTAATATCAAATGGTTGTAGTTGGAGGGCCCAGCGGGCCAGGCGTCCTGACGGTGACTTCAAAGACATTAGCCATCTCAGCGGTTGGTGATCGGTACTGCAGAGTAGTTCTGCTCCCTCTACGTACCCACGGAACTTCTGCACGGAGCATACCAGTGCTAAGGCTTCCCGCTCGGTGGTGCTATAATTCTTTTCTGCTGCCGTGAGGAGACGGCTCGCGTATTCTATGGGTCGTTCGTCGCTGCCCTCCCCCTGGAGTAGGACCCCACCGATCGCGTAATTGCTGGCGTCGGTTCTTATGATGAACGGTAATCCCTCGTCTGCCTGTCTTAGTACGGGGGCGGTGGTCAGCAACTCTTTAAGTCGTGTAAACGCCATCTGCTGTTCTGCTCCCCACTTCCATCCTACGGAGTTCTTAGTAAGGTCGCTGAGCGGCTTTGCGGTGCCCGCGAATCCCTCGATAAATCTTCGGTACCAGCTGCAAGTTTGTAGGAACGCTTTCACGTGTTTGACGTTTCGCGGTGGCGGCATATTTAGTATGTACGCTACCTTACCCGGATCCGCTTTGATACCGTTCGGTGTAATTAGGTGGCCGAGGTACCGTACCTCTTCGCGCACGAAAACGCACTTATCCCTCTTAGCACGCAGTTTGTACTCTCTCAGGCGTTTAAAAACTACATCTAGGTCCACTGTGTGTTCTTCTAGCGACTTAGAAATTACGATTATATCGTCTAGATATGCGAACACTTGCACATTTGAAATTCCCGCTCTAAATCTATCAATCATCCTTTGAAACGTACTCGGGCTATTCCGGAGACCGAAAGGCATTCGCGTATACCGGTAAGTACCGCACGGGGGGACACGAACGCGGTTTTGTCGCGGTCGCACTCTCGGACGCGAACTTGGTGGTAGCCTTGTCGAAGATCGGTGGTTGACATGCAATAATTGTTTTTCGCTTCGTGAAGCAAGTCGTCGATTCGCGGTAGCGGATAGCGGTCGGCCACCGTAATCGCATTTAATCGTCGGTAATCCACGCACACCCGTACCCCGGAATCACGCTTAGGCACTAATAGCACTGGGGCACCCCATGGCGATTCACATTCTTCTATAATTTCGTCTGTAATTAATTTCTCGATTTCCGTTCTAAGAATTTCTTTTTTTGCTGTTGGCATCCTGTAAGGAGGCACGAATATGGGTTCATGGTCCCCGGTATTAATGCAGTGTTCCGCGAAATCTGTGGGCGGCCCGCGTAGCGCAAACACATCCGCGTTGGTTGTAAGTAGTTCATTGAATTGTTTACGTTCCGCACTACTTAGGCTTATACCTTCTTCCTCACGGAGTTCTAGCGAGTTGATTCCGGTGACGGCGGGGGCTACACGGGTTTCGTCGATAAGCGGCCTGAAGGTTGCGTACGGTTCGGCGAAAGCCCATTGCCACTTCGCGAGGTTTAGAATCAGTCCCGCGGACCGTAGGAAGTCAATCCCTAATAATGTTTTATTGTTTGTGGTGTTGGGTAACACAATAAACGTGGTGGGAACGCTGCGTTCGACGAGTCGCACTTCTACCTTCGTCACTAACGCACTTGTAAGTCTTGGTTGTCCATCCGCGTACGCGATGGATAATTCGCGTTTTGTAAATGTCTGTCCGGTTCCAAGAAGTAATTGGTACAGCTTATAGCTAGCCACACTTTGTTTCGCGGCTGTATCGATAAGCGCGACGCCACTGTGTCCGAGTATGTCCACTACCAACGCTGGTCGCGGGCGGTCCACAATTTCGGACGCGGGGTGTATAACACTGTCCTCACCTAACGAACAAAATTCCAAGCTTGAAGCTGACGTAGCTGGCGAACAAGTTGTACAGTTACTACGGATGACGCCAGGGGCGCCGCATCCGTAGCATCTTAGCGCGGGAACTGCTGCGGTTGGCTGAGGTGGCCGGGGGGATGTCATGGCTTGATCTTGCGTACTGCGTAAAACTTTTGCCTCCAATTTTCTGCAAACTTCCTTTGTGTGACCAAGATGGCGGCAAAAGCAGCGGTTCGGTTTCTTGGTTTCCAAATTTGATGGCGGTGTCCGTACGTCTGTTACGGCGCCCTTGGCACCTGCTTCGCTAAAATTCGCTTCCACGGAGCGCGCCTGTTCTAGCATGTCTTTGAACGTTTGAATTTTTTCGCGCGGTATGCTTTTACGAATTTTTAAATCTAACAACCCATATACCATATCTAATTGGACTGATTCGGGCAGGGCAGGCGCAGGAAGTTGTGCTAAGAGGGCTCGCGATTCAGCTACAAAAATGTCAGTTGTCTTGTGAGGCCCCTGCTCCGCAGAAAACAGCTCCCTATAAATTTTATAAGGGGGTTTCTTACCTCCATACGCATGTCTCAGTGCTGCTAGCGCGTCCTGCCAGGTTGTAACTGTTGGCTTCACTCCCATCCACCATGTTGCCGCTTCTGTCGTTAGTAGCATAGACAACCCTTTGAATGCGTTTTCGTCGGATACGTTACAGTATTCTTTGTATACGGTGATGGCGTCGATGAAAGCAGCCACACAGTCTTCCTTTTTTCCAGAAAATCGAGAGGTGCATTTGGCGAAGCTTCCGTTATTGTAACTTAGCACTGCTCCGGCATTCGCATTTGCATTTGCGGTAGCGGCCTGTGCTTGAAGTTGTTGCGTGAACGCGGAAGTCATGGACGCCATGAGTTGCTGGAACTGTTCCTGTGACATCGTGATCGCTTCTGTCTGATCCGGCATGATGTCTTCTTGTATTCTATTTTTCGCTTTTACACGTTCACTTCGTCTTAATATTTTTGCACTTTCACTGTTTGCATTCATTCACTTTAATTTTTATCGGCCACGAGTTGGGCGCCACTTGTAAGGGGGTTTATTTCCTTAAAGAAAACACTGGGGTTCTTTACCGTAAAACTTTAATGACACAAAACAAAAGCGAAAATACAACTTTAACTAATTTGTTAAGCAAAATGAAAATAAAAGAAAATGGAAAATTACTGTTAGTCATACACTGAAACCGGCTCGCGTCACTGGTCACTTACGAACTGCCGCGCGCCTCTTACTTTACATCCCTTGAAGTTAGGGGTCGGTAAGAAAGCAACCCCTTCCAAGAGGTGCTGCACCCTACACACTCCGACCGAGAGGTGCTGCACCCTACAAATGTAATTTTTCATGAATGGACCTGTTTTGCGATTACGCACAAACTTATCTAAGTCCTTCCTGCGTGAATGGACTCTCGTTAGCTCTGTATGTATTTGGAACGTAAAGCTATAAAGCAAATATATAAAAAATTCAAATATAAGAATATAAAAATACGAATTAAAAAATATATCAATCAAAAGAATAAGCGATGCAGTGATAAAAAGAGGCATGTAGAAAACTTGTAACGTAATTTATATCTTAATAATGCATTTATTAATTATACGCTTTTGAGAGCGTTTGACCATTTAAAAAAATGATAGCCTCTGTTCATCCTAGCATCCTGATATAGATATGGTCTATTATATTTACAAAAGCATGGGTTGCGGTTCTCAATAACCACAAACAATACCACAATCTCCCTTATTAAGCGTTACATTGTATGCATATCAAACAATTAATTAAAAAATCAATTTGAAAATAAAAATAATGTTAACTTCCGCAGCACTCTCGAACAACAGGATGACGATAAGGCCGTTATCGCCGTTTGGCCGTTATAATTGCGAATTTTTTGCACTAGTGAACACTGAATTCGGTTTAGTTCTAGTTCAACAGTGTTTTAGTGAACATGGCTTCTTCTGCGAATGGTAAGTATCACTTTATAATTAATTATTATATTCACCAATTATTATATTCACAACAATTTTATTAAACATGGTCGAGGAAACCTTTGAGAAACACTTCTTATTAAGGGGTTATTTAAATTAATAGTACTAATCTTCGCGAAACACTTGTTTTCACAAAATAAATTTTCGGTTAATGTATGCGTTTGTCTGTATGGAGGGGTTTGTTAAGTTACAACAAATTTGATATCCCAAGAGTTCAATAGAAATCATAAAAAGAGAACACCCATTTTATGGATAACGTGTTCTTGGGGAGTTTTGAAAACCTTTGGGGACTTTCATCGGACAATATGGGAAGCCTAATTTCGACCTCTTCGCAGGAACTGGATTTACTGAATGATGGTGAAGTTTTGTCCATTAGGAACAAATTTTGACAATCCTACAGCATATATAAACCACCAAAATGTACAAAACGGGAACGCTCCGTTATACATCGCGTGCGCATGGGGTTTTTAAAGGTCCTTTCGAAATAATCGAAATAATTACGGTGGTAACAAGTATAGATAATTATGGCACGATACACATCGTTTTATTACATTTGTGACTTTTTAATTCTAAGTGGTGCTGATGGGAACAGCGAAGGAAAATCTCCATTGTGGATCGCAACAACTTGAAGGTTGATTTAGAGGTAGGCCGTGGGGCGTGGTCCTCCTGGACTTGACATTGGCATGTATTCTTCTACGGGTGAATTGTAAACTTGTCCTCCAGACTGCATTAGTTGACTTAAGGGTATGTATCCCTTGGTACTTTCGGTAGGGTGTATGTATCCCTTAGTACTTTCAGTGGGTTGTAGATAGGCACTCTCCGGAGTTGGGTTCCGGGGAGGTAAATCCGGAGCAAACCGGGTTGTAGGCGGTCCATCTAAGCGTAACGACGTTGGTCGTCGAGGAATAGTTCTCGGAGGTGATGGAGTTCGTCGAGGAATGGTCCTCGGAGGGGAAGGAGTTCTCCTTGAGGAAGGGTTTAGACCAGAGGGTCTACGGGATACCGTACTTAAAGGAAGGTAATTAAGAAATTGTTTCTGGGTAAGTTGGTGTAGGAAGAATCCAAGAATGGCTAGGGAAATCACAATAAAGTAAAGGATTCCAATTAAGGAAAGGGAAACAGAATCAGATTTAGGCTTCTGATTTTCATACTGTTGTAGCCATTTGTCGTTCAAACAGGTATTCAAACTAGCGAACTTAGGACTGGTGTCTCCATAGGGTGGAATTTTCAGGGCTTTCAGCCGGATCCAAGCGGCAGGAACTGCTACCCGGATGTCGAGTTTGTCCTTGTTTTCTTCTTGACAGGCATAAGTCGGTTTGACTTCGACTCCATTGTAATCTTTCAGAAAGCAGTCACATGGTAACGTAACTAAAAGAGTTCCAATTGATGCATTTAATGTTTGTTGACTGTTGGAACAATGCACTTGCAATTTTGGGTTGGGATGAGTCACCAAAAATTTGTTAAGTCCAATAGGCACTAGAAATTGAGTGTTTCTTCCAGTATCTTTGCATGATAAAGGGCACACGTTCGATAATTGTTGCACAGAACCTCCAGCTAGAGCTTGTTTTACGCAGGCGACTCCTAGGGCGTGGTTTCCGTAGTTGTTAGAAACCAAACACAATTCATCTTTAAATGGATCGCACTTAGGTAGTAAAATAGTCCATTGGGAATCGAGCTCCACCAAGGCGAAGTTGAAGGCTGGTACATCTACGGAGCAGGTATAATTTTCCCAAGCGAAGTTAGGTGTTAGCATTTTCCTCATTCGCAAACCTTTTAAGAGGTTGTGGATCATTGGTACGTGTAAACCAATCAAAGCAGATCCTCTAGACAAAGTACATTCGACCAAGGGTAGGTTGTAGTACGAGGCTATGTTGTTGAGTGCTGGGCTGTAACTCTCATCATTAATTTGATGCAAAACCCTATTTAATTCTACCATAGAAATTATATCTAATTGTAACTTTTTATTTTGACACATATTAACAAGTGATTTCGACCATTGATACCTAATTGTTGCGTCCCAATAAATATATTCAGCTAATTTAGCATGAAGGCAACCAATTCCACCAAGAATAGTTTTAAACTGATCTCGGTAGGATATATTGTACAAAGGTATTTGTCTCAAACTATTAATTCTCTCAATTAATTCCTCAATTTCATTATCAGAGGTAAACATTCGCGTTATATGATTTCGTGTCGCAAATTGATAATCAAAGATCTCACCGTCATCTATTAATATGTCTGTTTTTTCTTTCTTACTATCTAGGTTAATTAACGAAAAATATTCTGATACATTACTACGTATAAATTCACACAAAGGTTTATTTACCGATGCTGCGCAGAAGTTTGTACAATTTAATTTATCCAATAAACTTTTAGGTTTTTCCAATTTAAATAAAATTGGTTTAGTTAATTGATAAAAACTTACGTTAGGTAGTCTCTGAATATGGACTCCTGAGTTAACTTCTACGCTTAAAAGGTTATTTTTAACTATTACTGCGTTAAGGGTTAACGCGATAAGTATTCTAAAAAGCATTATGTTAGTCATACTGGTTAATTTCCTGTAACTTATGTTCTATTCTATATCACTAATTGTTAATTAATACAAGTTATATTTTATATCACTAATTGTTAATCAATACACGTTCTGTGGTTAGTTTTAACTTTAACTTATGTTCTATTCTATATCACTTAATTGTTGATTAGTTGCCTGTTAATATTCAATCATTGATTAATACCCGTTAAACTTAAACTTCTGACCTGTCTTTTGTTCGAAACTCTTACAAAACTTCTTAAACTTGTTTCGACTATTCCTTCAAATTGACTGATTCATCTCTTATTGCTCCGTTTATTTATATGAATAAGACGGAAGACACAAAACCAAAAAGGAGGATACCATATACTGCCTTAAACTACGCAATCATCGTGCGTTTTCCTAGAAAAAACTATCATTATCTAGCCTCATCCGTCCTCATTTGCGGATGTAGGAGACCACCTGATCCCAGAATTTTTCCTTGGGACAGCTTAATCAAAATCTAATCTGCAATTTGTCATAAGTAATTTAGAAATGTAAAATAACTGAAAATTTTGAAAGAGTTATGGCAGCGAATGCGCATTTCTCTCCCCGCTTAGAAAGACCGAAACATCGTGAAGGAATACTTTGAAAAATTGCAAATTCAGGGTCTTAATACTCGAGTATCTCAAAATCAATAATCAATAAAATCTCATAAAATCACATAATCATATACAGGGTGTTTCTTAAATGGCGGACACGGAGAGCACTACGCGATTCTCATCTTAAAACTGAGTTGAAAAAGTATAGGCGATTTTGTCCTAATGTATTTAGTTTCCGAGTTATTCGCATTTGAAAAATTTTAAATTTGACAACATTGCGCATGCTTGCACAGACTTTGTTTTAAACGTTTGGTGTTTTAGTAAGGCAGTATGAACAAGTTTCCTAGGTAATAACCTCATAGCTACAATGCACTGTTGCAACATATTGAAAAAAATTTAGCAACAGATATTTATCAGAAAGAATGTCTTCGGGGGAAGGAATACAACGTATAAAAAATTCCAAATTTATTAAGATTTAATATTTGATTGATGAACAATGCGGAACGGTTAAAATTTACCCGTTTTTCCAAAGCATAAAGGAATTGAATCTGAATCTTTGACTGAGAATAACTCTGAAACTAGCGAAGAACGGGCATTATTGTATTATATTTTTCCAATTGGTATCTGGAGGGGAATGTAGTACTGTGCTCCGTGTCCGCGATTTAAGAAACACCCTGTATATCCATAAATTCATGGGTTTTCTCACTTTGAGTCGTACAAGGGAAACGGGGTGAAATAACTTCATTGTTATTCACGTGCAAAGAGCAACTGCAAGGTAATTTTATTTGAAGGGCTCCTGGTTGATTGTAGACCGAGGGGTCTAAAGGAGTCTCTCCTTCTGGGCACTTGATAATCGTCGCATTTTTCGGGTGGGTGATTGCAAAAATATCATCTCGAAGTTCCGTGATGGTCATTGATTGACTTGTATGACATCGAAAAGGACAATGTTTTCCAAGTTCATCCACTGTAGATCCAGTGAACATGCGATAAGCGCATTGTGGACCGAAACTACTGTCAGCTGTAAATCTAGGTAAATAACAAAGTTTGTCTTGAAAAGGTCGACAATGGTGTAAACCAGACCCGGAAATGGGCCGCATGGCTGCAATTTTGTTATTATCCGAAGTGGGTGATGCCACTGCAAGATAAAGGGTGTCATGCATTAAAGTACAAGTATCGTTTTTCCATGCAAAAGGGGTTGTCATTAATTCAAATAGTCCCCATCTAAGGTTACTTGGAATGATTGGAACTCGAAGGCTAACGACAATGCTAGAGTCAGTGAATGTGCAATCGGCAATCGGTAATTTATAGTAACGAGAAATTTCATAGATAGGAATTGCAAGTTCGTACCCTGCAGGTTTCAAAGTTTTGAGAAGCAAAAATAAATCATGACGTAGTACTTTAGGGTGTACCACTGCAGTCAGAATTTTGTGATCTTTACATTGATTCATAATTTCTAAATTATTCACTGTGCGTTCAAAATTAATTAAGCGCAATAAATTGTTATAGACATAAAACATTACGCGTTGAGTATTCATACCGGAGTTTGCAGCTGTTCTATCAATGGTGTTCCGTAGGTTGTGGTCGATACGGTCTAGTTTATCAATGTTCCGCCTAGTCTCCGCAAAATTTAGTTCTACTTGTCTATGATATAGGAAAAATGCATGAGAATTATTAGCTACTCCGCGAAGGTGTCGATTTAACCCTAAACTAATTTTCAGCAATAATTGTTGTAAATCGTGCTCGTCCGTGCGTAAAGAATCTACTTTTCGATTTGTAGCTACGCCAGAACACCACGAAAAGAACTCAGCAATAAATTCTATAAATCGTTTATCCTTCCTTGTTGAAGGAGTTTCCGTTGGTTGGTCCAATAAACTGGGACGATAGGTTCCCCAATGCTGTGGATCGAGGGCTTCCCTTAAAAGCTTGAGTTCGTTGTCGAAGATCTTCAATAGTTCATCTACTTCAGTTGCCATCTTGCAGACATGGGTTTCGTTGTGCCCACACAAGGGATCGTTTGGTATCCGCTCGTTTTGTTGAGGGATCCCAGATTGCTTGATAGGTCAAAGGTAGGGTCGCCGAGTAGGTGATTGTATCCGGTAATCTCTTCCAAAAGGCACCTGTCGTCACTTTAACAGGAGTTCCTATTCCTGTTTGTAGGTAGCTTACCACAATGCAATGGTAAAAATAAATCTGAAATCATAAAACAAAACCTTTTTGTTCTCCACTTTCTCTTAAATTAAATACTGATCAGTCAGTCATTAAAACAGTTTTTTATTAACACCTTATGTGTTATCTTCTTTCCCTAAAATACATATTCAATATTATTAACACCTTATGTGTTACTTCTATCTATTTTTAATATTTAATTTTCATTCCATAAATATTTATTCCTTTATGCAGGTCTGGGTATTAATCTACACTAATCTTATTCCTACTTACAATTTATTTATACACTATTATTTACAATATATATATATGCTATTGGCTGTTCTTAAGGTCACTTGTCACTTCTGCACTTGCTAACTAGGTGTCTTATTTCACTTTTAGCGAGCGATATGCTAGTTCAGGTGGACGAAGGGGGTATGCCGGAGCGAAGCGCGGAGCTGGGGCCTGCTGCCTACGTGCAAATCAGGGGCGAGTGGGTGCCTCCGGGGGTTGCTGGCGCCCCTCAGTACATTCAGGTGCCGGGGGATGTTGAGCGCCCCAGAAGGGTTCGGCCAGCACTCCCGCTTCCTCCCTTGGAGGAAGATGAACCGAGGGAGAGGGCTGGGGCTGCGCTAAACGCGTACACCCGGAACCTTGGGTAAGTAACACTTATTTTCTTAAGTTCATCACTTGTAACGTCTTTATCTTCTTCTAGGGATATCGCTGAGGTTCCACGGGGCAGCTACCATGGGCTGGTAGTGGTCGGCTGCTACACCTAAGTGGTAGCCGCACTGGCAGCCCTGGGGTATGTCTTTTCTCGCCCCTGGGGTCATTGGTGAGGCGGCCCTGGAAATGGTTGAAGAAGCTCCGTCGCAGCCGAGGAAGGGGACCCAAGCATAGTCCTAGAGGAACTCGGGTAAGTAAGAGGGGCACGGGGACTGCGCCGGTGTATATACCGGAGATGTTGGCGAGTAGCAAGGCGGTCGGGGGTAGCAGGCTGGGGGTGTCGGCGAATAAGGCCGTGTAGGATCACCTACTGTCCCAGGCGAAGGCGAGCGGGAGGGGTTGACAGCGACGTACATCCACCTTCTCTCGTTTTCGCTATCTGAACCTGAGTCTAGATCTAGATGCAAGATATATCCCGGCTTGTGTTCGATGAGCGTCTCCGTGGGCGACGACGGCGGGGAATTCTCTTCTTCGCATCCGCAACTTGTTGATCCGGTCTCTGGTGCTTTTTAGGGCTGAAGGGTATCGTAGACACCGACATATAAGACGCGGTGTCTTCGGCGTCGTGAACCGCATCAGGCGAGGCCGGCGACTCCTCCGGGGAGGCTGGGGACTCTTCAGGCGCTGCCAAAGATTCCTCAGGTGACGTCGGAGATTCCTCAGGCGATGCCGGAGATTATTCTTCAGGTGACGCCGGAGACGACTCTTCAGGTGGCGCTGAAGACGCACCCGGTGAGGCTGGGGTGGATCTATCGTCGTCCCATACTTCGGGCGTCGTGAACACATGGGGAGACGGTTGGGTGGTAAGGGTCACCTGCCGACCGGTGATTTCTTCGTAATGGAAGAGGTAAAGTGCCTGATAAGCGGCGCATTTACCCCTCCATGTATGGCTTCTGCAGGGTGCCACGCTTCTGGAGGGTAGTTTCGGACACGAGGACTCCTCGACGTCCAGAGCTGGCACCATCTGCAGGAGGTAACGTAGTTTATCTATGCCCTTTACCACCACCGTGTTTGCCATTAAGTTCTCTTCCAATAGTCGAACCACTTGATGGTAGAGCACATCGCCATCTTCCCATCTCAGCCCATGTATGTGGTTAGTGGCATACCGGTTTCGTTCCCGCCTGGTTGGCGATAGGCGCCTCCAAGGATAGGGCGGCGCGAAGATGTATTGGGTGATGGTACCATCTGGCACCCACCACTGCAAACTCCTTCAAAAGGAAACGCCCTTCTCGGTCACACAAAAATTGAAGGTCCGCGAAGACGGTAGGGCGTACCCTGCGCGTCCTTTCTGGAGCGTTTGATGCTCTGTTGGACACATTTCGAGGTGAGAGTGACAATAAAAATTTCTTAAGCAAATAAAACAGCCAAAGCTTCAGTGTCTAAAGCACTATTTTCGATTTCAGGATCGGCTTCATGGGATGTTGAAGCGATAGGATCAGGAGTTGAGGTCCAAGGCTCATGGTAGGGCAATATGCGACCTACGTGGACGATATCAGTTTTGGATCTGTTGGTCAGACCCTTTCTAACCCGGTAATTAACATCACTAAGTTTTTCCACAATTTCATATGGACCAAAAAATCTACACATCAATTTAGGTGATTTTCCTACCTTTCTTACTGGGTTAAAGACCTTAACCTTATCTCCTACCTCAAAATTAAGCGGTCGATGTTTAGAATCGTACCGTGCTTTATCTTTATGTTGTTTTTTATGTATATTTTCAATAACATGACTCCTAACGTGCAACGCACGATCTCTGAGTTGTACGATGTCCTCCGTCTGGACATCCTGCTTAAGGGTTGCTTCCGTCGGAAGAACTGCCTCCCTAGCATAAACTACAAAAAAGGGAGACACTCGCAAGGTGTCTTGCCTAGTAGTGTTGTATGCGAATACAGCGTGCGGTACGTACAAATCCCAATCTGTTTGTTGTGTATTTACATACAAAGATAACATATTAACTAGAGTTCCGTTAAACCTTTCTGTTAACCCGTTACATTGGGGATGATACGCGGTTGTAAAATTACTTCGTACCCCCATAATTTTTAATAATTCACTCACCAACTCAGATTTAAATGTTTGTCCACGATCACCAAGCAAGTATCGAGGACATCCATGCCTCGCGATTATATTTTCAAAAATAAAATTCGCGATTGGTGCTGCTTTACCATTAGGGAGAGCTTTCGCTTCTACCCAACGTGTAGCGTAATCTACTGCAACTACAATCATAGTTTTACCGCGGCGCGTTTTTACAAACGGTCCCAATAAATTAATACCAACCCTATCCAAGGGTAATCCAACTGGAATAGGTTGTAGAAGCCCTGCTGGCTTCAAATGTTTTTGTCCTTTTCGAGATTGACAGTCGGGACATCCCCGAACGTATTTTTCTACATCCGATTGTAGGCCTTCCCAATAATATCTATTTTTTATTTTATAATAAGTCCTAGTAAATCCTAAATGACCTGACATGGGTTCATTATGATGGGTATACAAAATTTCTTTCTTTAATTGCGAAGGAACCACTAATAAGTCTTGTTCACCCTCAGTACTAGGATTTTTCCTATAAAGAATCCCTTCTCGTAAAATAAAATTCTTTGCGCGCCTGCTTAGTCCTATTCCTGCTTGTTCAGGATTTCTAATAGCATTAATTAAATCTAATAATTTTGGATCATCTGCTTGTAATTCAGAAATATCTTGACTATCTAATAAATACGTAGGAACTTCCATGGCATCTTCCTCATCCGTAGCGGTAGGGGCTGATGCTGGGTTCCTAGAAAACGCGTCTGCATCCCTATGAATTTTACCTGGCTTATACTTAATTTCATAATCAAATTCAGCAAGTTTAATAGACCATCTAGCTAAACGACCTGTGGGGTTTTTCATGGTGGTAATGTAACAAACGGCATTATGATCAGTGACGATTGTAACAGGACGACCATGAATCAAATGTCTTAAATAAGTCAATCAATAAATAACACTAAGACCTTCCAATTCGGTTATGCTGTAATTTCTTTCTGCTTTAGTTAATGAACGAGATACAAAAGCTATGGGGTGCCATTCGTCTCCATCTTGTTGAAGTAAAACACCCCCTACTCCCGATATGGAAGCATCTGTCCTGAGTTCTTTAGGAGAATCAGGGTTAAAATGTACTAACACAGGTGCACTGGTAAGTTTGTCTTTTATTCATTAAAAGCATTGTTTTGATTAGGTCCCCAATTAAATTCTACATCTTTTTTAGTTATTTCGTACAAAGGGCGTGCAATAATGGAAAAGTTAAAAATGAATTTTCTGTAGTAATTGGCTAATCCTAAAAAACTTTGTACAGCTTTTACTGTAGTTGGAATTGGAAAATGTGAAATAGCTTTTAATTTATCAGGGTCTGGGGCTAATCCCTCTGAAGAGACTACATGTCCCAATAATTTGACCTTATTTTGAGCATAAGTACATTTGGAAGGTTTAAGGGTTAAACCAGCAGCTCTAAGACGTTCGAATGCGCGTCTTAATCTAACTAAATGTTCCTCAAAAGTGGAAGAAAATATTAAAATATCATCCATATAAACTATAAGTTCTTTCCATTTTAATCCTTCAAAAACACGATCAGCTAGGGCCTGAAAAGTTGCCGGAGCATTACATAAACCAAAGGGTAGTTTTTCAAATTGAAATAATCCATCAGTAGTAATAAAAGCAGATTTTTCCTTGCTAGACTCATCTAAACCACATTGCCAAAAACCAGCGTAAAGATCTAAACAGGTAAAGAACCTTGCACCATTAAGGTATAGAAAAACATCATCAATTAGAGGGAGGGGATAATTATTTTTTCGGGTGACAGAATTTAGCTTACGATAATCAATACAAAATCGAAATTCACCACTTTTCTTTTTAACTAGAAGCACAGGTCTACTCCAAGGAGAAGTAGAATGCGTTATTACCCCATTTTCTAACATTTCGTTTATCTGATCTTTGATAATTGTACGTTCTTGATGCGAAACGCGATAGGGACGGGATTTGATAGGGTTTGAATCACCTGTATCTATGTGATGCACTATCAGGTCTGTAAATCCCATAGCACTAGTAGATTCTGCAAAAATATCTGAAAATTCCGTAAGGAGTTCTAAAAGAGAATTATATTCGGTTTCACTGAGGTCAGGGTTAATATTATGCTGAATGGGTTGCCTAATTTCGGGCTCGTTTTGTACAAGAAATACATTACTATCTGGACTTAAAGAATTTTGAATTAGATACCCTAAAGTCGTTCTGGAAAATAATTTTACTTTCTCGGCTATTAAAACTTCTAATTGAATAAACAATTGATCGTCTTCAAAGTACGGGAATTTCTTCATAATTACTGATTTTTTCAGAAGCGGTGGTTTGTTTATCTGAAACGAGAACTGGGTCATCATAGAAGGACAAATGATGTCAGACGCAGCGGAATTGGGAAAGATGGCCTGTACAGGAACGGTGATGACGCTTCCTTTGGTCAAGATTACGTCGTCTTGAAGTGCTACTTTTAAAACATTATCACAAGTGGACTCTAAATTGATGACTAAGTTTGCGGCAGATGTTCTGCCATGATTAAATGGTATCACTACTGGAAATTGTAGATTTACATCATGTAATACTAGTGTGTTATTTGAAAAGTCAATAAACGCTGAATTATTTTGTAACTCGACTCCTAACAAAAATCTGAAGGGAAACTATCAATTACTAAAGCCATTACCTCTATTTCTACATTACGCAATAAAAGTGGAACTAAAACTTCCCCTAATATTGAAATTTTATGATTATCTGCGGTTGTTAAAGATATTTTCTTCGTTAATGGAAGTATATCTTCGTGTCGTACACGTTTTTCACAAATAATATTATAAAAACTACCTGTGTCTACTATTATGCTAGTGGATTTTCCAAAAACTTCACCCTTAATCTGAAGGATTCTAGGAGCCTTATAACTAGGTTTTACTTTAGCGGCATGTGTTTCCATACTTAAGTTCTGGCATGCCGCACTGCAGAGTTTAAAGCAGGTGACGGGGTACGAGAAAAAGATACATGCCTACCATTTCTATTGGGAGAACGATTATCGTTCCTTCTAGTATCGTTTTGATAACGATTGTCATTACGCGACTGGTTATTAGCGTTTCCCTGATAATTACCTGAATTTTGGGATCTATTATTCCCCTGATAATTCGAATTTTGATACCTGTTTCTAGGTGGCTGATTACAAGACCTCATAAAATGTCCTGGACGATCGCAATTATAACATCGCGGTCTCGCGTCCGTAGTTCGCGAACGAAACGGATTAACCTGACTACGGCCTCGTTGCCCTGCTGGACCGGGAGGTCGTGCGAAGCTGGTCCCAGAGAACCCTGACTCATGACGCGGTTGAACTTGACCTTCGCTACTTAAGCGTTCACCGTCGGAGGCGTCAATGGGTGCGAAGTCGGTATTCAATGTCATGATGTAATCGTTTGCTCGCGTAGTAATTGCTCCTTCAATTGCTGTCTTTTCAACGTCGGCTAATTTTAGAACGGCTTCGCGGAATGTGTCTTCGGTTAAATGATCATCTGAGGGTGCTAAAATATGATAAGCGTTTCGTAACGGTGGGAGTAACCCCATTTCAAAATAATCCCTTAAATCGGACAAGGGTACCCCTGGTACATTGTCCGCTAATCTTCATAAATCATAGTAAAATTTGAGAACCGTTACCGTTTTTTGTTGTTTACGGGAAAGTAATTGTTTCCGGGCTGAGCGGATGGAAGACGCACCCCCAAAGAATTTATTGAATGATTCTTTCACATCTGACCACCTGCAATTTGCGTTTTGCGGATTTTCTACAAAACGAATATACCACTGATTGGCCGAATCTTTAAGATAATTACCAAAATGTCTAATTTTTTCATTATTGTTCCATGCATTACAGCGAGCTGCGCGTTCAAACTGTTGAAAAAAGGTCACACAATTGCTTTCGCCTGGCGTAAAAAAGTCAGGACAAGTGAACTTTGGTAAAATTGCCTGTTTCGTGCTTGTTAAAACCTCACTAATTGTTCTATCGTTTTGCGCCATTATTAACGGGTCTTGATTAGTTAGGAGTTCAACTGAATCTTCAAAATGATCTGAATTATCTGAATTTACAGGATTTGGAATAACTACGGTGTTTTCTGTTTCGTCAGGATTATCTGAACTTCCCTCAGAATGTTCAGGATTACCTTGTACTTGTAATAAAGAAGTTGTTTCAGGTTCAGAAAAAATAAATTCAGTGGTTGCAATTTTATCTATAAATTGATCTAAATCGGACTCTAATTCAACATCTACACCTGTCTGATTCTCTATCGTTAATGTTGTAGTGATAAGCACATCATCCCTAAGAATTTCTAAATCACTTGATTCATCTATCTCTAAATTTGGAGAATGAGCAGCAATAAGCGTATCGTCTTTAAGAATTTCTAAATCCCTAGCTTCTTTCGTTTCTGAATTTTGAATACGAGTTGGTGATCGTGACAAAGATGAACGCGGTTTAAAAACGTCGTCTTCGTCTGGTGCCCCTGATATTTTACTAACGTCTATTTTTAATCTTTGCGACCTTAAATCGTACTGTTTATTAGGCGTACTTCGCGAAGATTGTCTCCCTGACATGTATACTGAATTTCAAA
Organism: Hemicrepidius hirtus; assembly: GCA_963082805.1. Lineage (NCBI taxonomy): Eukaryota > Metazoa > Arthropoda > Insecta > Coleoptera > Elateridae > Hemicrepidius > Hemicrepidius hirtus. The sequence continues at coordinate 28,218,801 of OY720161.1, read as the reverse complement.
AAAGCTTGACCACCAAAAACTATCAATTTTATAAAAATTAAATTAGTGAACATCTTATTCCCCTGGCAGTTCTATAAAAATTTTGAAAAAATCGACTAGTCATTCAATCATGAAATAAAAATTTTAATTAATAAACGTTGTCCCTTTAAAGGGAATGAATTAATAATAAAATCACTAAATAAAAATTAAATAAACAAGCATTATATTAAACAAATTGTATCTGTGAATAAAAAATTAAATAAGCGAACATTTCCTAAATAAATCAAATTAAGCTTGTTATTATTTTTCTAGAATTTTTGAAAAAATTAATTAAGCATTAAATGGAAGTTAAATTAATCAGCATTGCACTATTATTTTCTTTCCCCCCTTTGAAAGATTAAAATTTAAAAAATTTTAAATAAACTGATAAAATATGAAACATTTTAATAAAAAATAAAATACATTTTTGAAAATAATTTAGGACTTTTAGCACCTCCACCACTTGTCGCATTTGGTTTGAGGGTGTAGCTTGCGACGGGTTTTAGGGTTGCAAATCATAATAAAAGCATAAATACAACTTAAAAGAATATATTGAAAGTAACTTACATAATATGATAGGTTGACATCGTCGTGGGGTCGTTCTGGGTTCTCGTGAGAATACACAATCGAACTGCCCAGAGAGACCCGAAACAAGAGTAATTATACCCAAAAGGCATTGACGTCAAATGCGGCTGTTCACCAAAATGTCCCTGATCTTTGGAGGGTTCAAGATTCCTCTTTATGGTTTCCCAGATCCGGGATGATTAAACAAAAGCGCGTGATCCACCAGATGAGCAAGCATGTGGTTTTGATAATATTAGCAATTGTTACTAATTAAAAGAATGCGAATAGTTTTAGCAATTAAAAGAACTCGTGAGTTTGCCAATTAAGAGAACTCGTGGGTGTTATACATGACAATACCATGAATTCATCCAAGTTTAGTTCCCGGTGCGGAACGTAGATCTAAAGAAATTTGATTTATACAGATATTACAAATTTGTCTAAACTGTCTCTTACCTCTGTCATTTTTGTATTGAAATAATCCACAATTGGCCTTATCTTATATAATTTGTCCTGTCGAACACTTACATCCGGTTTAGGATTACTGGCAAATTGTAAGCAACGGAGGATTACAAGGAAACGGTTGCGGCTCATACTTTCCGTAAAGCAAGTTATATTGAATAGTCAGTTTTTTTTTCCAGTATCATTTAATCTGTTTATTGAAATTGTGCCAGTGTGCAGAAAGAGCACCAGAAAAACACGCAATTCTGCTTTAGTTAGTGGCTTCCAACTCGTTATTCGAGATTGTTCAAAGTTGGATGACAGAAACACCTCTTCGGCGTAAATATTTGTTTCTTAAACGACGAGATCGTAGAACTCATCGCTCACAAGCATATCAAAATAATTGATGGGATCGTCTCCAGCCGGTTGCGTTTTCAACCAGGGGACTTCCGTAAAGAGTAGGTTCCTACGATTAATTAATGGCAGATCGCTCCACACAATGTCATGGACTTCTGCAGGGGCTTCTTCTAAAACACCTGCATCCAACTGCGTTTCTGCCGGTTCAGAATCGCTACCACCTACCTCTGCTTCATGGGGTTCCTCATCGCTGAACACATGTTCATCGAAGCTGTCGTCTGATAAATCTAAATAGGCTGCCATTTCATCTTCTGTCAAAGCCTTGGGATTCTTTTCGGAGTCTTTTAGCACGCGAAGGTCCCGCCACAGGTTCATCGGCCATAATTACAGCGCGAAAATCAAAACCGGAAACCAAGGTCAAAATTTATTTTTAACACACCTCCTCACTATGCCGGCACAAGCTACACTGCATTGAAGCCACGCCGAGACAGCTATGCAACGCTAAAATCAAGTGCGCAGATCACACAGGGTGTGTGTGATTGGCGTCCTGTGGAACATACGCTTCACACACACGGTGTGTTATTCAGTATATAATTCTGTATTTTCCTAAATGTATATCACGTATACAGGGCGTTTACTTTCCACAGTACAATAAGCAACTTTGTTATTTTAAACGAAACACCCTGTATATTATTATATAATTGAATGCAGAATTTAATTGTCTATCATATAGTATAATGGCTAAAATGTAAGGTTGATGAGAAATTCGTGAATTTTGAACTTTGAAATGAACGGTGAAATTTATAAGTGCCGATATGTTCAAGTGACCATGCGCGGGCGCCGGAATTCCTTGTCGCCGGCTAGCTCCTAGCAGCCTATGAATATAAATAATCACACATGCGCAGATGAACACAATCGGCACTTCTGTTAATTTTCAAGTTTAGTTTATCGGTTGTGGCGAACAATACTTTTGAATACCAAAAACGAATGTTTATTTTTAGTATGGGAAAGTCCAGGGGAGGTTTGCACCTCCACTTTTTTCCTTCTACGGGTATGTATGTGGAAATTTCGCCACCGTTCTTTTTGTTTTTGATACAATATTCAAATTCTCAACTAATTTACGGTTGAAACAGTCTCTTGAGATTTTTGCCTACCATTAACTGATTTATTGAAAAAATAACTATTCCAAGTTTTAAAACGCGAATAAAAAAACCGTTTGCAACCGTTTAATGACTGCCATTAGCTTCAAAATTTTGTTCGAAGAATAGAAGCTTGTCGTTAAGCAAATTGCGGGAGTTTTGAACATGATTTGTAAAATAATAATAATAATCACTTGGGAATAAATGAAAAAAATTGATGTTTTGTTAAACATTTTTCAACACCCTGTATGGCGACAACGAAGTATTTGCGGACCTATGTTAATAGGAACTTTTCGACTTTTTTTATGTCCTGCATATAACCCCCCCAGTACTTCCCACATGTTATGCAACACCCTGTATTATAATACTCGTAGAAGGATCTTTCTTTCGGGTTCTTTCCAGAGATTTTTTCATGCAGTCGAGGAAAATACATGCGTTATTGGTAATGTCCAGAACACGGAAATAATTATATTTGTAATTTAGCTTAAATGCAGAGCAGTATGATTTATTTTCGAGATGTATCCGAATTAGATCTTAAAACACCCATTTTCGAAATTTTTGTTTTGCATATATTTTCTTATTTTAGCAAAATAATGTATTATAATTGCAAATAATACGTTATACGTATATTCGATTATGTTAAGCATAATAACGCATGTTTCTTTAAATTTTCTTTGAAATACAATAAAAAAATATTTTAGGGGTGTGGAATTCCTTCTAGAAGTTCCTTGGCACCTTTTAAAATTACTCTAAGAATAAACCGGCTTATTGAAGGGGTACCTGCTAACTCAAAACACTCTTTACAAGTAGGATTAAAAGGGTTACCTATTGGAAATTTTAAAAATATTGAAAATGGTTATGCTACCTTCTGAAAAGTAGGTAAACCAAATGTGTAGGTTCATGCAAATTCTATTACGCTGGGAGTTCCTTGTAATACCTATCCAAATTATTTTTAGGCTGTTTGAAGTAGTTAATGCTACTACCTGGTTATAAGCAGGGTATCTTTCCATAGATGCACGAACTGTATTTAAATTTAAAAAAATATTTACATATTTTATGGACGTAGACCAACTGGGCAAAATGGTCAACGTGCGCGTAAATCCCAGGGATCAACTGGACAATAACAAAAATGGTCCGCTATAATCAGAGGCCAACTGGGCAAATCTCCTAAGCAGCTTTACTGATTCTGTAATTAGTTATTTATTTGCAAAATCCGGTAATAAATAAATAGAATTTACGCAGATTATAAAAGTACGTTTATTATTAAAAAACAATTCATTCATGTACATAACATAATACAAAAAAATATGAACACATAAATTGCAGTAATACATATACATTTAATATACACAATAATTATGCAATATTATTTTATAGAGTATAAAGAAATACATAGGTACCTACATTTAATAGATACAATAATTACAATTATTTTTTATAAAAATGTGATGCACATTTAACAAAATGAAACCTGGTAATTATGTTGTTGTTCCAATCAGAAATTAATTTTAATAACTTATAGTTCAACCGCCGTCTGCCATTTTGTTCCGATTTTGAAATGCTCCTTATTTTTGTGTAAGTATCAATTTGGAAATTTTTAAGAATGTCAACAAATTGAAATATATGAGGATGGGGGTTATAAAAACTTGAATTGAACTTGGCGTGAAAACTCTCACAGGCGTTTGTTGTTCTATCATTTGGTGACGACGACGCCCATATATGTGGTGGGAATTTACTATCCGGTGAAATATAATTTTCCACTAAGTAGTCATAAAATTGGTCTAAAGGTACACTTTCAGGTTTCACGGCCATGAAATCTTCCACAAAACAGTCAGACACTTCATTTTCTGGAAGCAGCGAGAGTCCAAAAAGGTCCTGCAACCATGTACCAATTTCCGATTTGTTACAATATTCCTTGCTCAAGCCCATGCTTTTGATTTTCCGGAACCATGATTGCCCCAAGTGAAATCGACATCCTTCTATTATAATGCTAGGCCATACTTCTTTGACGGCGCTTTGAATGCCAACTTCAAAATCCGACATCATTGAAGAAGGATTGAAAGTTAGACCCGCTTGATTGCAGTAGTGTTGAATTAATTTGAATGCACATGAATATGACGAGTGAGATTTATTTGGAAGCAGACAGAATATAAGGGGTATGTAGAAACCTTGGTTGACAATATGAATTGTAAATAACTGGCAGAAAAATTTACTACAATATGAAAAAGTTCCATCAACAAATATCTTGCTGGAGTCGCATAACAATTTTAAATTTGAAAGGCACGAAAAAGCTATGATATTATTTTCCCTGTTATTAAACAGTAAGAAATCTTCATCCTGGTTTGTTTTTATAAGAATTGAATCAACGGCATCATGAACATCTCCAATGTTATTTGGTAGAGGTGGAAATACTTTACGCTGACTTCTATAAATATTCTTCCTGATGCGTTGCAATTCTCCATGAGAAAGATTATTCCCATATTCTGCAGATCTCACTATTTCGTTTCGAATTAATTTCACAGGTTTTTCGGTTAAATCTTCCGTAGCTGCTCTTTTGACACCGTTGCTAACTGCTTGAAACGCTATATTTGTGCAGGCGATATGATTATGTAGTCCGTCTTCACTAAACAATAGCGTTTTTTCTTTATTTGTTGTTAATTTCGACTTGCAGGATCTCACTGTACACCTCCAAGTTTTAACACCATCCTTGTCCGTGTATCCAAACGAAAATTTAAAATTTTTGACTCTTGATGTTTGTGAAAACCCTAACCAAAGCAAAGACAACATAAATCCCACGTTAACAACGACTCGACGAGAACAATTACAAAAATTAATAAATGAATATCAGGATATTTTTGCAACTAACTTCTCAGAAATGGGATCAACTAATTTAGTAGAACATGAAATAATAGTTGAAAACTCTGAACCAATTAAATCAAAACCATACAGAGTGTCCCATAAAGAGAGACAAATTATTCAAGACCAAATAAACGAAATGCTTAAATATAACATAATTAGAGAATCACAAAGTGGATGGGCATCTCCAATAGTCCTAGTTAAAAAGAAAGATAACTTTATTAGATTTTGTATCGATTACCGAAAATTAAATGGGGTCACGAAAAAATTTAGTTACCCCCTTCCCGTCATAGACGACATTATCAGTTATCTTGGATCTAATCAGTATTTTTCATCCCTAGATATGTTTAGTGGATACTTCCAAATTAATGTAAAAGAAAGCGATAAGGAAAAAACTGCTTTTATTTCACCAGATGGACTATACGAATTTAATGTAATGAGTTTTGGCTTAACGAATGCGCCTAGGACATTTCAAAACATGGCAGATAAAGTTTTTGCAGATCTTTAAAGAATTACTTATATACCTGGATGACATAATTTTTTCAAAAACATTTGATGAACATTTAGTTCGTTTACAACATGCTTTCGATAAATTACGGTATTATAAATTATCATTAAAACCTAGTAAATGCAGTTATGCACAAACAGAATTAACTATCCTAGGTCATACAGTTAATGCAAAAGGTATTTTACCAGACAATACTAAAATAGCAGCTATAACAAAATTTCCCACACCAACAACAACTAAAAAAGTACAATCATTCCTAGGAATGTGTAATTATTATAGAAAACACATAGAGAATTATGCCAGAATAGCTAAACCACTGTATGAAATTACTAAACCATCAGTTAAATTTGCCTGGGAAGAAATACAACAAAACGCATTTGATACGCTTAAGGATAAATTAACAACTGCACCAATCTTACATCATTTTAATCCGGAAGCTGAAACAGAATTACGAATAGACGCAAGCCGTGAAGGACTTGGATCAATACTACTTCAAAAATTTAATGACGAATTTTTTCCAATTGCATTCATTTCGAGAAGCCTGACCAAAGCTGAAAAGAATTATTCCATTTCCGAATTAGAGGCACTAACAGCTATTTGGAGTTTAACGTACCTACGACCATATGTCTACGGTAAACATATAACCATTGTTACAGACCATCATGCACTTTGTTGGTTAGGAGCGCTAAAGGTATAAGCGGACGTCTCATACGTTGGTCCATACGACTTCAAGATTTTGATTATACAATTAAACATAAACGAGGAGTCTTGAATAAAGATGTTGACGCTTTATCTCGTAATCCTTGTCAAATCGCTACGGATTTTGATGAAATTCAAGCAGATTATGTTCCAACTTTTGTAACAATACCAGATGATATCGGTAACCTACAACGTCAAGATAATAAATTGAATAAACTTTTCACAGCATTAGAAAATATAAATGATACAACGTTAACAATTAGCGAACGTAGACGAGCTAAGTCATTTACATTAATAAATAATGTCCTCTACAAGAAAAATCCTAGCTCAGAGGGTTCTCAGTATCTTTTATTAGTACCAAATACTCTTAAATTCGAAATTTTATACAACAATCATGATGCTCCAATGGCAGAACATTTAGGTATTACTAAAACATACCATAAAATAAAAATGAATTATTATTGGGATGGTCTCTTGAAAGATGTAAAGAAATATGTTTCGGGATGTCAATCCTGTCAAGCAAGAAAAGGGAGTACACAAAAAACCCCTGGTCAATTACAACCAATTTCCACTGGTGTGCCATTTGAAAAAATAGGAATTGACCTGGTAGGTCCACTTCGTAAGAGTCAAAGAGGAAAAACAAAAATAGTTGTAGCTACGGATTATGCAACGCGTTATTGTGAAACAATTAGAACAAATTATTTGCAGACATGGGAGTCCAAAATATATAATTTCAGATCGCGGAAAAGTATTTCAATCCCAACTAGTAACCGAATTACTAAGAATTATGGGTATCGACAGCAGATTCACAACAGCATATCATCCAGCCTGTAATGGGTTAGTTGAACGAACCAATCACACAATCGTGGATATGCTAGAAATTTTGAAATGATTAATGTTATTTGAGTTTTAAAGTTTTGCTCGATTACCTAAAAATGGAATTGATTGTAATCATCGATTTAAAAGGAATAATTTTAAAGCTCAAACCTCATATTTATGTTTCAAATAATAATTATTCATTGCTTTACAAAAATGTAATCACACAAATCTTCAGAACCAAAGAAAAATTATAATTTTCTTCAGGTCTGAACTTTTGTACCGAGTGTTTAACTAGTCAAAATATTAGCTAGCTAAAAACTATAATTTATATAAAGGACAATGAATGTAAGAAACGCACTACAATACAAAGGTGTGGTTTTTATAATTTCAAAAATACCTCTTTTATGACAATTTGAAGTTTACTTTTCTTTGTTATGGAGGAGTGATTTAATTTATTCAAGATTATCAGTGGAATTGTCTACTTACTGTAATTATGAAGCTTATAATAGAGCACTAGAACACTTCACACGCACAAGTTTCAGCTACTGAATAGCTGCATGTGCACAAAAACTGTTCTGTAATTGAAACTGCATTGAAGGTCCTGTGCTAAGGAAGACTACACTCGTTTATAGAAGTATGAATATCTTCAAGCATTACCTTACAACCAACACTATTTCACTTTTTGCTTGTAATGATATATTTTTTTGCTTATCCTGAAAATATGGAAAAATACTGAAAAATAACGCAATGTGGTATCTTTTAATGTATTTATTCTGAATTTTATTGTATTTTATTTTATAGAAATTTTTTTTTCACCAACTAACCACCCTCCAGCTCGGCCAGGATTTCTCCTAAGATGTCCTCTGGTAATACGGTCGGAGCTGGAGTTGAAACTCCTGCTTGGGGTACCGGGGGGCCCTGATGTTGCTCGGGGATCACGTCTCCTGGGAGATCCACGTCATCGGGGTATGGATAAAACAACTCTATCCTCGTGAACCCTGCCCCGATGTCGTGGACTGCGACGGTAACAAAGTCACAAGGAATATTTATTCCAAATGTTTAGAAACGATTTTGTCGTCCTATTAAATAAATCCGTCCTTGTCCGAGTTCGGTTTCGACGGAGGAGGTGATGATGGTAAGAGGGTAACACGCTCTCACCACCACCTCTTGCGGGCGAACACCTTCGAATAATTCTGAAAAACATAAAGAAAAATGTGTTACTTTCCTATTTTCCTATCAGGTTCTGCATAAACCAATAAATTGCATTATTAATGAAACAAAAAAAGAAATATATATCTAGATAAACTAAATAAAATTATTATTTTCAAATTCTTTACTTACGGACAGCCGGAAGCATGTTTGGGTCGATCATCGACAATGTGTGCGTCAGCACTTACACGCCTTCTAAGTTCATTTTGCTTAATTTTTCTTTCGAGATCAAAACAAAGTTCAATCACAAATGACTTCTTCAGGAGGCATCAATGGGTTTTATATAATAGATTTGCAAATTCAGCAAAAGATAAAAAGTCCCTTCTACACATGCGAAAAGAGCAGTACCATTTTCTCAATTATATTCGCACTTCGCCCTCCATGATAACACTATGTAGTACACTCTTATTATGTATTACTGCCACAATTTTTAAAGCAATCAATACTCCCGCTCTTACCCAAACTCCCTAACAATGCTACCAACCTTGTCATCACTCTTTTATGTGCGTTAGTGCGTGTTGTTGTGTAAAAAATTTGTGCCTCGAAAATAGGAAAACTGCGGATTTAGGGTTCACCGAGTTCTTCTAGGAATAACTACTGGATGTGGAGGACTTCGTGGAAATGGTGGTGAGACGATTGAAGGACCCAAAGAAGAGATCTCAAAAGATATGAAGAGTTTAGTTTCTCCCGCCCCCATAGCTGCTTCAACCGAAGTTCGGACTAGCGGCGATGAGCTCGTTCGTCTTCCTATTATTCTAGCAATAATAGCATGGAGCGCTCTAGCAGCGCTTCAAGAAGACCCTCGGCGATGAGTGCAGGTTTCAATATTCTAACAATATTAGAATGGAGCGCTCTAGCAGCGCTTCAAAGCCTCCTCGTCGACGAGATGGGGGCAGATCATATCGGCCAACGTTCATATCGGCCAACGATCATATCGGCCAATTTTGGGCAATCACATCGGCCAACTCGTTCACATCGGCCAACATCAGATTTCGTTCATATCGGCCAACTTGTTCATGTCGGCCACTTTTATTTTCGATCATATCGGCCAACTCGATCATATCGGCCAACGCTGGCGGAAACGTAAGAACGAGGAGAAATCATATCGGCCAACGATCACATCGGCCAACGATCATATCGGCCAACCTGTTCATATCGGCCAACGTTAGATTTCGTTCACATCGGCCAACTTGTTCATATCGGCCACTTTTATTTTCGATCATATCGGCCAACTCGATCATATCGGCCAACGCTGGCGGTAAACGTAAGAAACACCGAGACTAGCCGAAGGTCGCTGAGGTAACGTAACGTAATCGCCTTGTACTACCTGTTCAGAACGCCCATGATCACATCGGCCAACTTTAGTTCTCTTGCACACAATGGCGATTTTAATTTTGGATTTTATATCGGATATTTTGATATGAGTTGGCTAATTAATTAATGGCCGATCTCACCGACATAACTTAAAATTTAAGCATAACTTAAATTACTAAGTACTGCTTAATAGGTTGCACCGTCACTTTATAAGCTATCCTTAGACGTAAGCATTCCTTAAATTAAAGCAGGCGATATCGGAGACTTATAGCTCAACTTAACCTCATAGTTGACAAGCAAAGTCCTACAGGATGGAAAACGACATTCTAATTTCAATTCAAAATAATGATATTTTCTTGGATTTTCTAATTATTGATTGATAATGGGATTCCAAGACAAGTATGTTAGAAGTGATTATTTTAACTCTATGCCAGACTTGCTCTTTTTCCAACATTTTCGGCTAAAGAAGGAAACGGTCTTGTCTTTACTTAGAATTCATGAATTTCATAGGTACAATCTTCATGAAATGTATCATATCTGTGAGTTTACAGGAACAACAGTGTATCGCCCATTAATCAGCTATTGATTTGTCTACGGTATTACGCAACTGGGTGCCATCAACTTAGTTTAGCCTTCTTTGGTGGCATGCATAAATCTACAGTTAATCGCATATTAAAGCGTGTTACTGTAGCATTGTGTCATCTGGCAAATCAACATATCAAAATTCCAGAAACAGACGCTGAGAGAAGGAGTGTTCAATTAAATTTTTTTGAAATAGCTGCTTTTCCTAAAGTTCTTGTGGTTATTCATGGCTCACACATAGAAATTCAATCACCAGGTAGCTATGCCAAATAGTGAATAAATAGAAAACATAGGTGTTACCGGGTTTATGTAGGTACTACTCTTAGGTGGTGTTGCTGCTGAGATTTACAGAAACAGGAAACAGTACTTTTCAATAAATGTACAAGTAGTAGTAGATGCATCATACAAATTCCTGAATTTGGTGGCTATTTTATATATTATATGTGCATATTTCTGCACTAATTGTAATAGCGGTGTAATTAGTTTGTCTAATACGTTTATTTGAAAAAGACCCCTCAGACTGCGATCCCTGAGCTTCCATTTCTTAAGTAATTAATATGATATGATATATGAATATGATATGATAATATAATATTGTCTGATATATATTGTAATTTAAATAATGTAAACCTTCAATCAACAAAAAAGAATTCCGATTTACGACAAGCACAAGACAACTGATGACACTGACAGTGACTATTAACTTGATATTGGGGTTACATAGTAAGCATATAATTCAGTGGAAGCGAACGCCAAAATCCTAGATAATGCAATGCACTTTCGCAGAAAATCATGTGCCGCTCGATAGTTAGAAACTCAACTATACTTAGGGTAAATATTCGTTACAGTTGGTTGGAGAGACGCGTTGTAAATTTAAGAAGGACTTAAATTTAAGCGAGGCTTTGCTAAGTATTCGTTTAAGCAGTGTTGGTGAGATCGGCCATAAAATATGTAGGTTAAAATTACTTACCTGACAGTAATGGAAATAACACCCCGTCTTGTGGGCGTTTGGAAATTGCTCATTTAAAGAAGCTATTAGTGCCGCTTCATAATCTGTCATTTAATCCACAATTAATAATGACAGATTATGAAGCTTCACTAATAGCTTCTTTAAATGAGCAATTTCCAAACGCCCGCAAGACGGGGTGTTATTTCCATTACTGTCAGGTAAGTAATTTTAACATACATATTTTAATGCAACTTTTCGTTCATTTACTAAAGCATCATATATATTTGTTTTGTTCAACCCTGTTCTTGAACATTCCAAGAGCAGGAACAGGATTGAAGAAAACGCTATACAGCACTTGTACCTTGTATGAAAAACTGATACACGCGGTATTAGTTCCTTCACATGTAGGTTCACATTAGGTACTGTACTGTGATATGCATGCACAATATTATCTTCTTTGTGATATTTCCTTGCAACGTCGGAAGCACCCCTAACGCCTTCTTACACCACGTATAAAAATACATTTTTCTTATTTCAGGCCATTGTCCGCCAAACCAACAGTTTGGGGATGAACAGATTTCTGCGAGATAATGCTTCCGCTAGAAAAATTTTGCGTTTGATATTATCTTTGCCCTTGCTCCCTGCAAATAAATTCGAGGAAGGATTAGATTATATTAATTCCTTAGTACGGCAACATCAGCTACAAAGGCAATTCCGTATGTTAATGAGGTATAATATAACCTTACGTTATTTTCTTACTAAGTGTGCAATATCCATATATACTTACCTTGTTGTACCGTTTATTATAGCTATTATCAAAGGCAGTGGATGCAGCGAGTTGGTGCAAACTCCGTCTCCGTGTACCAACGATCCAGACGCACAAACAATGACGCGGAATCTTTCCACGCAGCATTAAGACGACACCTAAGGGTGCATGGACCTAACGTATGGCAGTTTGTTGGTATGTTTGATTCTGTTGATTACTGAAGCGGGCCGGCGAAGCTGGGATAAGGACGCACGGAATTCGATGACAGCTAATCAGGTTTTTTTTAGATACACTACGCGATATAACGGCAACGACAATTAGAGAACTAACGGCATTTACAGAGGAGGGCTTGCGAATTAGAAATCTTCAGAGAAGGCGGTACATATGGAACGATAACAGAATTAGGGAAGCGACTGCACTTTTCGTTACCAACGAAGATGTACCAGCTTTCTTGGAGCACGTTTCGTATGGCAGTAATCGATTTGTAGAAGCCGAATTGGGGAGTACGGTCAACGAAGACGAGGAACATTTATTGGCCCCCTTAGCACACAATCTGCCAGCAGAATTTGACGTGATTGGTAAGATTTCGTGTTCCCTCTATAATATATCCATTTGTCAATATTGTTATTATGTAAAATTTCAGATAATAATCCAAGCGAAGATAATGAAGTGGGGGAAGAAATGGTAGAAGCACAAGACAACACCGGTCAAGTTGAAAGGTCGGACAACGCTGATCAGGCTCAAAGGTCGGACAATGGCGGGATGTATATGATCTGCGGACTCGTTCCTCCCACCGTATTACTCCAACCCTGTAATCATTTCGGTCTGTGCGATGAGTGCAGCGACGAAATGCAACGGCGCGGCGAAGAGTATCAAGTACCCGATGAAGAATGGGGTTATACAGTCAATTACACTATATGCCCCATGGATAGGATCCCTATTGAAGGATTTGTGAAAATAAAATTCACATAAATTTAAAATGTATTCTTTGGCACGTCATTTCTAGATTTAATAAAGCATATTTTTGATAATCAAGTTGCAGTTTCCTTTAAAACAACCACCGCAGTGGCTTTATTACATAAAATGATTCACATTAATTTGGCAAAAGTTAAAGTAGTAACTGACAAATAATCAGTCCTTCCTTCTCCTTAATATTGTGCATTTATTAACCATGTTAAACGTTGTTATACCTGGACGCATTTAAGACCATTCACCCTTAATAATTCGCATACCCTGTTTTCGCCACATGTTTTAACACGTAGATCAATAAATTGATATTTCAATAAACCGTTTGAAAGTTAGAAACTAATTATAATTTTTAATAGGATATTAAAAAACAAGTTTCATAAGATGCGATTTCAGCGAACGCGCCCAAGTTTAGTGAACCAGCCGCTTACGGCGACTTTTCTAATGTAATTTAAAAAAACTATTTAATTAATTAGCCAACTCATATCAAAATATCCGATGTAAAATCCAAAATTAAAATCGCCATTGTGTGCAAGAGAACTAAAGTTGGCCGATGTGATCATGGGCGTTCTGAACAGGTAGTACAAGGCGATTACGTTACGTTACCTCAGCGACCTTCGGCTAGTCTCGGTGTTTCTTACGTTTACCGCCAGCGTTGGCCGATATGATCGAGTTGGCCGATATGATCGAAAATAAAAGTGGCCGATATGAACAAGTTGGCCGATGTGAACGAAATCTAACGTTGGCCGATATGAACACGTTGGCCGATATGATCGTTGGCCGATGTAATCGTTGGCCGATATGATTTCTCCTCGTTCTTACGTTTCCGCCAGCGTTGGCCGATATGATCGAGTTGGCCGATATGATCGAAAATAAAAGTGGCCGATATGAACAAGTTGGCCGATATGAACGAAATCTGATGTTGGCCGATGTGAACGAGTTGGCCGATGTGATTGCCCAAAATTGGCCAATATGATCGTTGGCCGATATGAACGTTGGCCGATATGATAGGGACCCAATAGTTTGAAGTGTTCATTTTTATCTAGCATTAAAATTATTCCAACACTAGCTGTTGGAATGCAAGCTTCTATCCTTATCACACACATTACGTTCGTCGTAATGCCATGGTGCTCAAGAGACTTGTTCAAGGACGAGCAGGCGCAAGCGTATAGACAAACCTTGCTCATGCGTATGAACCCCAAGGTGCCGAAGCGATCGGTTAACCGCGCATGCGCACTTGTCAGCATGTAAAATACTCGTTGACTAGCGATTACTGCGCATGCACCAAAATCTGTGGATAGTGCATCCCCTTGTTGGTCGCTGTAGAAAAGTAAACCAATGATTTCTACGCATACCCGTAAGTTACCTTAGCTACTGGATGTTTGAGCATTGGCGCCCTTCTTCGCACTCTGTAGCACAGTGTAACCAGGGTTTTTCGTACCACTACACTTTGGTTCCGAACTCAAAAACCCTAGATGCCTATAAATTAGTTAGATTCTTAAATTAATTTACCTGTGGACATTAAAACAAAACCAGAATCGCTTGTTGCACCAGTCAGTCTGAAAACTACTGAGGGGGGGGCAGGAGGGCAAACATCACAAACTTAAGAACTCCCCTAAACGAAGAGCTGGTGGAACGATGAGAACAATCAAAACTTGTACGATATTATTTTATGGATATCCATAGAATAATAAATTTTTTAGCAATGAATATGGAATAAATTTCCGAAACGTCTGCATCTTAAATACTAATTTTGCATTTTTATTTTTTATATGACCTAAAAAACCAAGATTTTTGATAGTTGATGAGAACAACCTTCGTAAGAAGGTTTGAATCGGGATGTGTTGCAGGAGTATCATTAAGAAAATTAACTACCAGATCGTTTTAATTGGTTTTCCTCCGAAAATAAAACTGGAGGTTGTGTCGGCTGCTAGTGAGCCGCCACTTAAAAGAGATTAACAGTTGCAAGGAAAACAATTACAATTAGACCCTGGTATTGTGTCATTGTGGACAAGATAACGACTTGCAACTGATCTTGATTTTAGGTGATGCTGGAAAATTCCTTCCAAATCTGCATAATTTTGCAGACGGGATTAAATACATCCTGGAGTCGTGGAAGAGGTGCACCTCACATCCTACCGTGTTGGATACGAGGTTACAGAATTTCCATTACGCCAAGTATGTCAGTTTTCCACCGCCAGAGACCACTTGGTCAACTGGGATCTACCAAAAACTAATAAGCTATGTAAAGGACAGAATTTGTAAAAAAAATTTATTGTTCCAAAAGCTAATTGCGTCAACTGGTTAATTCTAAATTGAAAACAGTTAAACAAATTTGAAAGAACGGAACATTTTAAGTTTGGAAATAGAAACACTGCTATAAAGTTCGTAACAAAGAATTGTTAAAAGGGATTATACAGGGTTATTCAAATTCGAGGCTCACCATTGGGATCTAGGAAACCGTAAGAGATACGAAGACGGTTAAATTGGGGCAAAGTTGCGCTATGTAGTGCTGATCAATAATTAAAAAGGAAATTTAACCTATATACTGTAGTGTTATATGAGACAAATAATTTATTAAAATAAATATACTTTGTTTTGTTTATGTAATTAAAATAAAAATATAATAAAAAAATAATAAATTTAAATTTATTGAGGGGACTAAAATAATAATGGGAAAAATATAAAATACCAGCGAGATATTAAATAAAAAAGAAAATGTAATAATAATAGTATAGCTAAATAAATTTGGAAATAAGAAATGGTAAAAAAAAAATTAAATTAAATCATAAATAAGAAACATTAGCTAACAAGATTAATTTTAAATATTTTTTAATTAAATGTTTGACAAGAATATAATTTTATGAATATTTTAAAATTTAAATATGGCCATCCATGGAAAAAATTTTATTTTAAATATATTGCCAAGGAGAACAATAACAAGGAGAATAATAACGAAGCTGAGAAGAAAAAATACAGAAAAAGATTTAAAAAAAAAATAAGAAAAAGAATTAATTTGTGGATAAAATTTATATTGGATGAAAGGAACAGAATTTATTAATATGGAATGGCATAAAATATAATTAAAATGAAATGGATAAATTTTGGTATAATATGGAATAAGAAAAAAGAAGATCAATAACAGAAAGAAAAATAGTTTGTGAGTGACAATTTTTAAATTTATAAGGAAAGAAAAAGGGTTGTTGTGTTTTGAACAATAAAGTGTATGAAATTTAATTAATAAGATAGGGATAAATAGGGAAGATAGGGATTTTATAAATTGTAAAAATATTTTAATGGTATTTTGTATAAAAATGATAATAAAAGAAATTGATATTTGATGAGAACCTACCCTGAGATAAAGAGTTTGTGTATGCTAGCTGAGGATAAAAATTTAAATTGTATAAATTTTGAAATATAAATTTTGATTAATAAAAAATAAAACAAAGTAATAAAATTTAGATTGCCTGATAAATTTAAAATAAATAAAAATTAACAATAGTATTGCACTACAATACCTTAGTTTTTTTATTATGGCCGAAAAACTGAAAAATTACAATTTTGTTTTTTGGGCATAAGTTGGTTCTTATTAAAATTTTTTCAAATCTGTAAAAACTTTCTTTAAACAACTTTTTAACTGCAATACCGTAGTGGTATCAAAATTTGTATACCCCGTTTCGGTTTTGCGGAATCATCCTCAGGTTTGTTTTTTCTTATGAGCGGTATATTGGATTTTTACAGCATCGGATAGTTTTTGATTATGCTTTCAACGATGTATAACATGATGACTTTTGACTGCCAAAAATTGCTGTTATTTACAGAAATAGTAACGGATAGCGAGAACGGTATCTTAATTTTTTGAGGACTCAGTTTATGGACTATTTGAAGACATCCCTTTATTACGGTTAGGAAAGCTATGGATGCAACAAGACGGAGCACATCCCCATTACACTATTCCAGTACGAAATTTTCTCAATCAGCATTTCCATAATCAATGGATAGGCAACCTGGAGTTGTGGAGTGGCCTGCTCGATCACTTGATTTGTCCCCTTTAGATTTCTTTTTGTGGGGAAACCTCAAAAATAAAATCTAAGAGAACAGGATTAACAATAGGGAGGAATTAATAAGAAACATTTTACATGCATTTGCTACAATTCGAGGCCGAGATATTCAAAGAGCTGTAAACAATATTAGAAAAAGAGCAATTGTTTGTATACGTGAGAACGACCTCCAGTTTGAACATCTTCTATAATCACACAACTAGTTCGTATTACTTATACCACAAACCACAATGTTATAATAAAAAACGGTAGATAGCTTACATTTCTTGTTTAAGATTAAGATAAGTATTTATGATTATTGTACAATGGTGAGCCTCGAATTTGAATAACCCTTTTCATAATTCGAGAAGTTTTTCCATGACAATCTATTCAAATTTACTATTTCTGCAAATAACAGCAGTTTTGGGCAGTCGAAAGTCATCATGTCATACATCATTGAAAGCACCATCAAAAACTCTATCCGATGCTGTAAAAATCTAATATACCGCCCATAAGAAAAAACAAACCTGAGGATGATTCCGTAAAACCGAAACGCGGTAGAAAAGTTTTGATACCACTACGGCATTGCAGCTAAAAAGTTGCTTAAAGAAAGTTTTAACAGATTTGAAAAAATTTTAATAACAACCAACTTATGCCCAAAAAACAAAATTGTCATTTTTCAGTTTTTTGGCCATAATAAAAAAACTAAGGTAGATTGGTTAAATTTCCTTTTTAATTATTGATCAGCACTATATAGCGCAACTTTGTCCCAATTTAACCGTCCTCCTATCTCTTACGGTTTCCGAGATCCCAATGGTGAACCTCGAATTTGAATAACCCTGTATAAGCTATGCTATGTAAAGACAAATTTTGTAAAAAAAATTCTTGTTCAAAAATCCGATGGCTCCCAACTGATTAATTCTAAATTTGCAATAGTTAAACAAAATTGAAAGAACGGAACATTTTAAGTTGGGAAATAGAAACACTGCTGTAAAGTTCATAACAAAGAGTTGTTACAAGGGACTATACAGGGTGGTGATTATTTCGATGCTCACCATTGGTATCTCGGGAACGGTAAACGATACGAAGTCGGTTAAATTAAACAAAATTTGCACCTTTTTATTACGATTGAGAATCTGATAAGAAATCCAGGATATTTTGGTTGCTTCCTGATTTATCACGCAGAAACTGAAAATAACGATTTCAGAAAAAAGTTATTATCTTCAATACCATTTTCGTGATAAATCAGGAAGTAATCAAAATATCCTGGATTTCTTTTCAGATTCTCAATCGTCATAAAAAGGCGCAAATTTTGTCTAATTTAACCGACTTCGTATCGTTTACCGTTCCCGAAATACCAATGGTGAGCATCGAAATAATCCCCACCCTGTATAAGCCATGTACAGACAAATTTTGTAAAAAATTTTCTTGTTCAAAAACCGATGGCTCCAACTGGTTAATCCTAAATTTGAAACAGTTAAACACATTTGGAGGGTCGGAACATTTTAAGTTGAGAGATAAAAACACTGCTATAAAAATTGTTGCAAGGGACTTGTAGATTTGAAACATGCTTACCACTTATTTTCAGTTACAAGAAAAGAACAAAAAAGTTAAGATTTGTAATTAACCAACGGTTGTATACTACTGTTTTTTTGGGGCGTGTTCAACATCCCTGTTATTTACTAAATGTAAAACCTGTGATGGCTCGGTTAAAAGGGCAGCAGCGTTCATATCCGTTAATTATTAATTGTTTTGCTTGGTAATGGGACTGCTGTTGTACAAAAACAAAATACAAGCGCCCTTGTAAAGTTTTACAGACGTTGGGCTTACATATAAATTTCGAAGAAAGTAAGTTATTCCGAGTAAAACTTATAAAAGTTTAGGCCTTGAATTTAGGTTCGTTTTAATACAGAATTATGACAATAGAACTTTCTATACCAAAACAAGTTAAGTTCCTTAGAGTACTTAGTAAATTCAGTAGTAAAACAACAGTACCACATAAGGAGTTTGCCCAATTGGTAGGACGTTTGGTAGCTGCTTGTCGGCGATACCTGATGGGTGACTTTTTACTAAAAAATTACGGAGGGAGAAATACCCGCCCCTTAACGAAGGAGAAAGGCATATAATGCATTAAGAAGAAAATTATTCCAAAATATATCAATATTAAGACCAACACAAAGAACAGTATTACTGAGAAGATAATCAGAAATGCGAAAACTAGATGGTTCAAAGAAGAATCTAAAAGATGGTTCAGAATCAGAGACAATTTGCACATTTACTTAAAGGTACTATACACAGAACTAGTTAACAAATTACATAACATTGAATTTGACATTTTTGATAATGACATTAGAGAATTAGTTAGTAAAATTAAATTTAAAAAATACAATACACAAAAAGATAAAATTTCTAGATTAGAACGAGAACAAAAATCTATTGAACCTAAAAAACCTAATAAAATTATAAATTTTCATCCTCGTGTACTAAATTTATCTAACGTAATATTTAATGACAAAGAAATGACGTTTCTAAATAAAGGTTTTAAATTTTCGACTTTTCCAAAATTAGATAATAATATAAAAGAAATTTTAGCAGTCAATTCTGAAAATATTATAAAAGAGAGGCATTTAAATTATGCAAAGTCTCAAATTTCTAATTTATTAAAAAGAATTTCGATAAACGATAAATTTAGATATAATACAAATAATAATATTTCATTAATTAAATCAATTAAGGAAAAAGTTAGAGTAAATAATTTAATTTCTGTTAGGGCAGATAAGGGAAACACTTTAGTATTTTTACCTAAAAATGATTATTTAGAAAAAGTCAATGATTTTATAACAGATTCTAATCTAGAAATTTTAAATAGAGATCCAACAAATAAATACCAAAACCAAATAAAACAAACAATTAAAAATTGTGAAATTACTTTAACACCATACGAGAAACATAACATAATATATCCAGATCCACAACCACCAAAATTATACGGTTTAGTTAAAATACATAAACCTAACATTCCTATTAGACCTGTAGTTTCATACATACATGCACCAAACCACATGCTAGCTAAAACATTAAATAATATAATTAATAATTTAGGATACACTCCAAAATATTCAGTTAAAAACACTTCTGAATTAATTAATAAATTAAGTAACATTAGCTTACCACCACTATGTAAAATAGTTAGTTTTGATGTTACGAGTATGTTTTCACAAATACCCCCACAGGAATGTATTCCTTTATTAGAAAATGTTTTAGTTAACAATAACATTGAATTAACAAAAAGGATAGAGTTGATTCAATTATTTGAACTTTGTATTAATCAAAATTATTTTATTTTTAATGATAAAATTTATCTTCAGAAAGATGGGTTACCAATGGGTAGTCCCATTTCACCACTATTGGCTAATATTTTTATGGAAAATATAGAAGATCAAATATTTGAATCAAATCTATCAAATAAAATTGTATTTTGGTTTCGTTATGTTGACGATATTTTGGCATGTTTTGATAGTTCTTTCGAATACATTGACGACTTTTTAATTTTTATTAATACTTTACACCAAAAAATTAAATTTACACTAGAAATTGAACAAAACAGATCTATTAACTTTTTAGACTTAAACATAAAAATTAATTCAGAAAACATACTCGAATACTCAATTTATAGGAAACCTACACAAACTGATATTACCATACCACATAACTCTTGTCATCATAATACACATAAATTAGCAGCATATCAATCTTTAGTACACAGAGCTCTAACAATTCCTTTAGACAAAAATAATTTTAATAGAGAAATTTCCATTATTAAACAAATTGCATATAGCAATGGATATAACACAACACTTATTGACACTTTAATTAAAAAGAAAAATTATAAATTAGCTATTCAAAAAGTTTATTCCATTAATAACACTGATAAAACATTAAAATACGTTTCAATTCCATATTTTGGTAAAATTTCAGAAAAGATTGCTAAAATTATAAATAACACAAATAAATATAAAGTCATTTTTAAAACAAATAAAAATATTCTATACTCTCTTTTCAATGATAAAGACAAAATTAATGATTTGCTAAAATCAGGTATTTATAAATTAAATTGTTCACATTGTGATTCAGTATATATAGGTCAAACAATTAGAAATTTCAGTATTAGGCAAAAAGAACATATCCGTTGTTACAAATATAAACATGCACATAAATCAAATTTTGCTAAACATTTGTTAGAACAAAATCACACATTAACATCTAATAATACAATTAAATTTTTACACTTTTCTGATAACAAAAATAAATTAAACATTTTAGAAGCTTTTGAAATTTATAAACACACAAAAAACAACATACCTTTAATGAATGAGCAAATTGATCTCTTAGATTCTCCTTTACTGAAGATTTTGGAATAAATATCTTTTTAAAACACTGATAAGCGACTGACCTCCGACGGGTTGACTGGGGCCAGCTGCTTCACGCAGTGTTAAAATAATAGAATCAAGGAGATACTATATTTTGCATTTGTTATAATATTTTATATAGCTTTTGACAATGGCACAATGATGCCGAAATACGTATAAAGCGAATTAATCTTGTTATTTCCCGTTGAAATCGATATTTTATTTAAGATTTATTATTTACATATAATGCTGTTAACCTCCGTGCTGCTCCTTCTTGAGCTTAACGATTTGTAAATGAGTTACAAATCTGTGAAATTTTACTCAGAATAGACAATAGGTACAACGGCAATAACTTATGTAAATGAAATGGGTGGAAATTTAAATCAGGTTGCACGAGAAATATGTACTTGGTATGAAGCTCGTAATATTTGGGATTTTGCATCTTATATTCAATCAGCAGATACTAAAGAGAATGACACGGAATCCAAGAAATTAGCACCGAAACTAAATTACAACTAGCACACTATGCGGTTACAAAAATAGCAAAGTTTTGCTTACCCAAAACTAGAGTTGTTTGTCTTAAGGATCGATACTAAATGTGATAAGTTTATTCATGGGTTAGAAATCC
Source organism: Hemicrepidius hirtus (assembly GCA_963082805.1). Classification (NCBI taxonomy): domain Eukaryota; kingdom Metazoa; phylum Arthropoda; class Insecta; order Coleoptera; family Elateridae; genus Hemicrepidius; species Hemicrepidius hirtus. The sequence goes on along the minus strand of OY720161.1, from coordinate 28,196,540 downwards.
TTAATAATATTAAAAATAATTTTATTAAACTGCTTTTTCATGGATAAAAACATATTTGCAGCATGTCACAATATACAAGTAAAGTGTATAAGAGCAATAATGTGAATAAACACACAAGCAAAATATGTAATCATGACAATCAATGCTTTACAATAAAGTTACTAAATTATCATTATACTAGGGGTTCTAAATACTCCTGTACACTGTAAAAACAGCTACTAATGATGTACTTCTTGACTCTTAATATGAACTGATTGTAAGTTAAGGCTTTTATGAAATCAAGTAAATGATTGTTCAAATTAAGATTGAGTGAATTCTTTTCTGATTTACGAAGTCTGAAATTGATGGGGCTGCCGTTGATTCATTCACAGCTCCTTGGAGGAATTGTTAAACTTATGCGTTTCCGCCATGTTCTTTGTTACTAAGAGTTTAAAACGATAAGGCAAAAACATATTGTTGTAGCGCCCTACTGCCTAACTCAGCCATGGTTTCTGTTGGTTGTATCTAGGTCAATAAAAGAACCACTTTATTTCTAACCAACATTAATCTGTTATCTACTACCTTTAGGAAGCGGCATCCCTTTGGAATCAACTTGCCCTGGTAGCAGGGCACTTAGCGGGGAAAGCTTATTTTCCCAAAGGGTACCAAATAGAAGCATCAATATCGTCTATAACCAACTCAACTTTAAAACAATATACCACCGAGTAACGAAGTGGTGGAAGTTTTGCTCAGAAAAGGAATTGAATGCCTTAAGAATAACTGTAGATAATTTATTATTGTTAACCAGACTGTATCCGAGAAGACGCCTCGTATGGTACATTAGTTTCGCCGTCATCGCTTTGCTAGCAGGGCCAGAAGTAGGTTCGGATTACCATGTCAAAAAATTTCTAAGAGGCATACACCATATTAAGCCAACCAGAGCAAAATTACTTTTAAATACTTAATAGCACTATCCAATTAGGTCACTAGCCTTGGAAGTATTAACAAAAAAGCTAGTTGTGTGCTTACTACTTATAACAGGACATCGTTGAAGACATTGTCCTTAATAAAGATTGGCAATATTCATAGGAACGGTGGGGGTCTATAAAGGTTTGTGTTCCAAACACCTGTGGAATAGATACGAAGGTATTTTCGGTCCATAGTACGCAGCAAGAGCTAAGAGGAAAGGCTTAAGCTGAGACATTATTCATATGTTGACTGGTTGTCACAGAAGTCAACAGATTTCGTAACATTTTACAATACACCCCTTTGTAAAGAGCAATAGTTGCTAAAGCTATTTTAGAACAGTTCTTTTAGTAGTTCATAAATAAATAAATAAAATAAAATAAAAATAAATACTACAAGAGGAAAATGTTTTCCCCAAACAGAGTAAAGCTCTTATCGCAACTTTCTTTAAACATCTACATAGTGTTATCATGGAGGGCGAAGTGCGAATATAATTATAAGATCAAACAAACTTACCTAAGTGTAGTTCGATCATAATTATATGAAGCACTTCGCCCGAGATGATCGTACCCTCCCAACCCGTGAATCTATCCCAGATCATCTAAGTTGCGATCGGATGGTCGAGTGATGACAAGGTTGGTAGCATTGTTAGGGAGTTTGGGTAAGAGCGGGAGTTTTGATTGCTTTAAAAATTGTGGCACTAATACATAATAAGAGTGTACTACATAGTGTTATCATCTCGGGCGAAGTGCTTCATATAATTATGATCGAACTACACTTAGGTAAGTTTGTTTGATCTTATAATTTTCGGTGATTATTGACTTATTGACTCATAATGATAAAATTCAATACCTAATTGGTTGTAAAGCGAATGTTTAATTTTTTGAATATTGTAACTAAATTTTGAAATAACAAGTAGTTTAAGAATTATTATGTTAACTTACTTTTTCAAATATTTTTAAATATTAAATGTATACCACGCCACTTACACATCACTTAACGAACTTAAGTTTTAGCGTATATGATAGTAATTAGACAGCTGCATATTTTTAACAGTGTACTATACTTACTTGCAATTACGACCTCTGTTGGCACTTGTAGAGCTTTGATTAGCTTATCACAATCACTATGGAATGTACCATGTCAGCTACTTATACACACGGTGACCAATAGTTGTAATGTACAGTATGTATACAAAATATTAGTAGCATTATAACTTACGGATCTTTGCATATAAACTTTATAATAACATATTTTATTGAAACAATTACTTTTGTGTTATATAATGACTGTATAATACTATATTTTGTGCTTATATATTCAATGTTTATGCTATACTACTATCGAAACATGTAGTAGTACATACACCATGTTTATTTAAAACTTTTACTAATGTAATATTTTTGTCAATGTGTCCATTAAGAGTGAGTGTTATAGATATTGTTAGGTCACTTCATGACGTATGAATCTTTCCTTAAGCGATCATGCTTCTCGCTTGATTTCAAGGGGGAGAAATGTCACGAAGTGCCTAAAATAAGTATTAAGGTAATAATAATAACCAATGTCATTACTTAATTAAAATCAATACTTGTCTAACATGCAAGTATCACGCGCTAAGCATGCTAGTATCACGTGTCAGGTTGACATTATATTCGCATAAGATGTTGCAATACTGATGAGTCAGCATATCAGGTTTCATGAGAGATCTAGGTGATGCACGTGCGTTCGAGGCCATGACCAAATATGGAGACAGGAATTAGTATAAAAGCACAACATTTCTCCATTCAATTCAGTGCAACTTACACTCAGCAACCAGCCAACATCTAGACTCTTCGACGCAGCTCTAATACCAAGTCTAAATGGTTGGGTCCTTGGTGGACCCTTGGGCCTTCGTACAACTACATCAAGACCAGCCTGACCGGTGTCAACTTTAAACAGAACTTAGAAAACTACAGAACAAAGAACAACCCTTCAACCAACCATGGCTCACTTGGCGCTACTAGCTGTTTTTATGTAAGCTCACCTTGATGGTGCACATTTGCTAACTTTGTAACATTGTTTAAATATAATTATGTTAAAACTACTGACTTGTTTAAATCCAGACTAGTCACAAATTACAACGTGACAATATGACTTAGATTTCGAACCTGAAACGGCGAATATTGAAAATGCTCATAATGAGCAGCAGAATTTACAATTTCCAGAAAATATTATGTTTCCCCAATCAAAACTTACGATAAACGAAGTAATTTTAATGATACAAGCATTTTCACTAAAGTTAATTTAACACAAACAGGGAGACGAGAATTACTGAATATGATAAAAATATTTGCGGGAGAAAAATTCAAAAATTTTAATTTTTCAGATTACTTATTTTCAAAAACTTTCGATCCTCCACATCAGATTATAACAAACCACTATTACTGCCCTGTATGTGGTAAATTTATTTTGAAATCTACTACTGAAAAAGATACGTTTGAAATGCAAACCGCTAACTGTGAAGTTTGCCAAAAAAATGTTCAGTTTAATTCTTCTTCCTATTCTGCATTTACCAGTGTAAATATTGAATATCAACTTAAACAGCTTACTTTAGACAAAAACGTTTGCAGAGATCTGCGTAAAAGCTTTTTAGATCAAAACAAAATTATGGATACCAATAACCAAAAAGATTCATCTCCACTAATGGATATTCAAAGCGGATCTCTACAGGGTGTTTCTTAAATCGCGGACACGGAGCACAGTACTACATTCCCCTCCAGATACCAATTGGAAAAATATAATACAATAATGCCCGTTCTTCGCTAGTTTCAGAGTTATTCTCAGTCAAAGATTCAGATTCAATTCCTTTATGCTTTGGAAAAACGGGTAAATTTTAACCGTTCCCCATTGTTCATCAATCAAATATTAAATCTTAATAAATTTGGAATTTTTTATACTTTGTATTCCTTCCTCCGAAGACATTCTTTCTGATAAATATCTGTTGTTAAAATTTTTTTCAATATGTTGCAACAGTGCATTGTAGCTATGAGGTTATTACCTAGGAAACTTGTTCATACTGCCTTATTAAAACACCAAACGTTTAAAACAAAGTCCGTGCAAGCATGCGCAATGTTGTCAAATTTAAATTTTTTAAAATGCGAATAACTCGGAAACTAAATACATTAGGACAAAATCGCCTATACTTTTTCAACTCAGTTTTAAGATGAGAATCGCGTAGTGCTCTCCGTGTCCGCCATTTAAGAAACACCCTGTATATCAAAAAATATTTAATACTGGTGTAAATTATATTACTCTGAATATTAACATAGACGGTGCACAAATTTTTAACAGTTCCAAAAGAGCTATGTGGCCAATACAAGCTATAATTAATGAATTAACACCAGCACAAAGATTCAGGAATATAATTTTATGCGGTTTCTGGGTTACAAAATCTGAGCCGAAAGCAGACACAATAAATTTATTTTTACCATCATTTTTAGAGGAAATTGAAGAAATCAATAACAACGGCGGCTTTCAGTTTCTTTTAGACAATAATAAAAAAATAGTAATAAACCTTTTACCATTTTGTTTTTGTGTTGATTCAGTTGCTAGACCAATTTTACAAAATCGAGTTCAGTTCAATGGATACAAAGGATGTAGTTGGTGTGTTCACAACGGTATATTTATCAATGGTTCGGTTCGATATCCGCTGGAAGAAGGAAGATTCTGAAATAAGGACCCATGAAAAACATTTAGAAGATATTAGGAACCCGCTGAGGTTGAACAAGTATGTTAATGGAGTTAAGGGAAACACGGTTTTGGCAGATATCCATCCATTCTTCGATATGGTGTGGTCTTTCCCTTTGGATTATATGCATGGGGTATTATTAGGAGTAACAAAACATATTTGGCAATTATGGGCATGTACACCGAAACTAAAGTTTTCTATAAGTTTAAAAGATTCGTTTTTGTTATACTATGCTATTCCACTACTGGATGGAGTGTTAGATGAAGAATTTGTTCAACATTTTGCTTTGCTAGTCGACATGTACATGTTACTAAAGGCTGAAATTTCAAACAATGAATTAGTATCGGCAGAATATAAGCTTTTACAATTTGTTGGCAATTAAATTGGGAAGGAGTATTCAACTTTTAACGTACATAGCCTGCTACATTTAGTTGATTCAGTCAAAAATTCAGGACCTCTGTGGGCTTCGTCAACATTTCCCTTTGAAAGTGCTATATACTTCATTAAACAACAGATCAACGGCCCCAAGGGCGTAGGGAAGCAGGTAGTAAAGAAATTCCTTCAAATTCAGAAATTCAAACAGAACCTTGAAGTGGTAAAATACAATAATACTATTAGTAAAGATTATTGCAGATCATTATATTTTGGAGGAAATGCAGTGTATAAAGGTGAAATCTCAGATTCTATTAGATGCAAATTTCTGGGCCGAGAAAATAGTATAGGACACTTCAAAAAGTGTGTTTTCAATAAAAGCGTTTACAGTTCAGCATATTATAGTAAAACAGATAGTCACCGAGATGACACCGTAGTGCAACTTGTTTCTGGAGAAATTGCTCAAATTAAATATTTTTTCGTGCAGGATGAAAATTATCTAATGAATGTTAAAATTTTAGTTGTATGTGAAGAATTTAATGCAAAATTTAATTTATTCCATATACGTAAAATTAAAAAAACGCTTCAAAGTGTACGTAAGATTTATCCTGTCTCTCACATCAAAAGTAAATGTTTATTTATTGATCTACATAGTAGCGGCAGTAGTAGTTATGCTTGTACTTTCCCCAATGTTTTTGAAGTACAATAAACCTGTAAAATTTGACAATGACAGAAGAGGGATAAAGAAGGATACAATATGTATCCATAAATAATGATACACAAGAAGAAATATAGAAAAGGTATAAAGAAGGATTCAAGTTTTAACTTTTAAAAGGATTCAATCGAACTAATTTGACAATGACAGAAGAAGGATAAAGAAGGATACAATATGTTTGCATAAATAATGATACACAAGTAGAAGTATAGAAAAGGTATAAAGAAGGATTAACTTTTAACTTTTCAAAGGATTCAAAAAACCTAATTTGACAATAACAGAAGAGGAATAAAGAAGGATACAATATGTATCCATAAATAATGATACACAAGACGAAGTATAGAAAAGGTATAAAGAAGGATTCAAGTTTAAACTTTTAAAAGGATTCAAAAGACTTAATTTGACAATGACAGAAGAGGGATAAAGAAGGATACAATATGTATCCATAAATAATGATACACAAGACGAAGTATAGAAAAGGTATAAAGAAGGATTCAAGTTTAAACTTTTAAAAGCATTCAAAAAACCTAATTTGACAATGACAGAAGAGGGATAAAGAAGGATACAATATGTATCCATAAATAATGATTCACAAGACGAAGTATAGAAAAGGTATAAAGAAGGATTCAACTCTAAACTTTTCAAAGGATTCAAAAGACCTAATTTGACAATGACGGAAGAGGGATAAAGAAGGATACAATATGTATCCATAAATAATGATACACAAGACGAAGTATAGAAAAGGTATAAAGAAGGATTCAAGTTTTAACTTTTAAAAGGATTCAAAAGAACTAATTTGACAATGACAGAAGAGGGATAAAGAAGGATACAATATGTATCCATAAATAATGATACACAAGACGAAGTATAGAAAAGGTATAAAGAAGGATTCAAGTTTAAACTTTTAAAAGGATTCAAAAGACCTAATTGACCTAATTTGACAATGACAGAAGAGGGATAAAGAAGGATACAATATGTATCCATAAATAGTGATACACAAGACCAAGTATAGAATAGGTATAAAGAAGGGTTCAAATTTTAACTTTTAAAAGAATTCAAAAAGATCTAATTTGACAATGACAGAAGAGGGATAAAGGAGAATACAATATGTATTCATAAATAATGATATAGAAGACGAAGTATAGAAAAGGTAAAAAGTAGGATTCGAGTTTTATCTACTGAAAAGGATAGAAATTTCAGGAATTCAAGAAGTATTAAATCGTATAGGTAAACGAATACCTCCAACGTTTCTATTCCTGCTTGGGATTAATATGGATTCAAATTGTATCCCTGCCAATATTTTTTATACTTTTTAATCCCTCATTTTTTACAGGGCTGGCTCACCAAATTTTTGTTCTATAATCTGCACAATGCTGGTTGAATCCAAAAATGTCTGAAGAGCTAAGGACATCGAAAGTTATTATGGCAGTCCGCTTATCTCTATTTTCTCTATCTTTATCTCGTTCCTGCTTCCCTGCTGATCCTCCGTTTTGTTATTGTTGAGGTCATATTGAATGCATTTTTCACACAAATCCTTCTTGGGTTTGTGAAAGGCAATGTTGATTTCTGTATCAAAGATTTGCTTGTACATGTGCATTTTCACAGGGTCCTCTGTTGTTTGCCAATACAGCGAATACATTTCGGATAATTTTAAATTACCCTCCAGGTAAGTCTTTTTAGATTTAGCGCGACAGTAATGAGCTTCGACAGATGGAAAAAATTAATTGTGGTCCCGTACACCATTTTTTTATCAATCGAGAAGGTTTTTTTTACATTCTTCCCTTTAAGAGGAGACCTGGGTACATTCATGACATTATTTTGGACATGTTGAAAAAAATAGTGAATCCTTTGTAACTAATGTCTAAAGTCCCTAAAAAAAGTTCTTACAAACACGAATTGATATGAGGAGGTCGCGTGCAAAAGCGGCTAAATCCAATTACATAAACTTTTCAGGAGAGGAGAAAAACGTGTAACTCTTTGGCCTTAAGCAGTAATTAGAAATTTCAAGCGTACCTCCTTAAGGATTAACGTTTTTAATAGACTGTCGGTTTATATGTTTAATTTTTGGGAAAGGCTTTCAATTTATTGAAAAAAACAAAATGAATTTAACCGGTTTTGCACGCAATTCAATAAAAAATACCTTTTACTTGTTTCAAAACTACATTATAAACTAAAGAACACTTTTATTTAACTTAAAATATACTCTAAGTAACTCAACCAAAAAAACAAAAATAATTCCACTGAAATAGTTAACAAACTTAAATACTAATTTAGACATGAACTGAAGTTTCTTCTGCTAAACAATCACAGGTTTGTTTGTCATCAGGTTCAATATCCTCTTCTTCTTCTATATCTCCTTCGCCCTCCCGAGTGGACAATAACCGTTTGTACCACGCCAAGTCTTCTCGTTTTTCCCACTCTTCTCCAAAATTTTGTTTCATTAAATTCCTCAGACTTTTCTTTTTCTTGTCTGGAATTTCACTACCTAGTGGTACTAGCTGCAGCTGAACATCTTCTCGTTTACCTTTTTACGTAAGGCTTTGTAGGTTAGTATTGTCGGTCTGAAATCTATAGAATACGAAAGTCGCAACTTTTATATTCATACCTTGTTTGCCTTCGATTTTTGTTCTAGAAATTCTTTTAGTTCCAGATATTCCATTTACTTTTTTTGTAAATTGTCTTCAGCTCCTTAATATTGTGTGTTTGCCAATCTGGACCAAGGCTTCTTACGGAACCCACTTTCGAGTATAAAGCAATATAATCTTCTTTCAATGTCACCATCGGGGTTTTCCTCAGTATTTTTTCAACTCTCCCAAAAGCCCCGTCAGCTGCCATAAAACCGTGTCCTCTAACTGGGAAAGTGATAACGATAAGTATGTCAGAAACATGTTTTTGGAACTTGTTTCTTAACCAAAACATCAAGGTGTGGATTATGTGTGAATTTTTATTTTGTCCAGCGCACCCGTCGCAAAACAATCTAATGCAATGTATGTTATTGCCATAATCCAACGAATCCAGATGATTTAATAGTGCTGACCAAACTTTGGTTGGTCCCCTGCCGGCTAAATCCTCAGTCCAAACGTAGAATGTGGGATCTCTTGAGTTCATTAGGACACAGCATAAGGCATAAAAACTAATTTGGTGGGAGTAAAAAGCGTCTCCTATTGCAGTTCTTGGTAGAGGTTGTACCTGCTGGAGATCAAAACAAAATGACAAGCTATGTTCATTTTCCTCTCTCAAAAGTTCGTATAAAGCGTTTGCCCGCTTTCTATGAACACGGTACTCCAAAAGAAGGCTTCTTCGTTTTTCAAGATTTATTTCAAATTTCATTTGTTGTTTTAATCTAGTGAGGCGGGTGACGAAAATCCAATATTAAAGTCGTTAAGAAATATGACCCTAAACATATCGTAGATCACGCGATCTTGAGGCTGACTTTTTCTATTATAAATCTTTTGAAGCTTTGCAATAGTAAGTTCTGTAGACAGATAAATCTTTTTCTACTTCAATCTATTATAATGGCTTTCTTTTCCACGAAGATTCCTGATGAACTCACGAACTTTCTCTTTCTTTAAGTCATTTTTCTTTGAAATGCGATCTCCACCCCTTTTTTCTCTTGGTATTTGTCCTTCGCTTAAAAAATTGGAGACAGTAATAATTCTGTGCTTTGTCACTCCTACTGCTAAAAGAAAAAACTTCTGACAAACTCTTGTTGCGTTTTTACTAGCTTTAATAAAGTAAGATACTGGTGAGTTCCTTTCTTTTAACTTTTGACTTGATCTATGATGTTCGGCAGGCGTAACAGATAATATGTGACAAAGTTTTCTATCTTGCACGATCTTATCCGGGTCCCGGTAGAACGTTCCCGCGATGACTTATGTTTCTTAGTTTTACTGTAGAACATTCATATGTTTTGGTACCGTGTTTACAGGATCGTCTAAATTTGCTTAACTCTGGATCCGAATCTGCATACCTGCATATCCCATAATAAGATATCTTAAAACATTATCAAAAAATATAACCTTACCTTTCTAATTTCTGTTTCTCACGCTTCGTTGTATTAACTTTTCGCTTTCGGCTACCTGCATTCCCTTGCTGTACCGTAATGTATTCCTCCTCCATTAAAGTAGCGTTTTAAATATGTCATTAAACTTACTGGAAGTAGCAATAACACCTCAATAAAAGAATACTGGTGAAGCCTATGCACATTACACTTAAACCGTCATCTAATATTATTTAATCTAAACCTTTAAAGATAGAAAACTGTAACATGTCGGTATCGAGTGGATATAACCGCTTTTGCATCAAAATTGGGATATAACCGCTTTTGCTCGCAAATACCAGGTTTGAATAGCAATTTAGGCAGGATTTAATCGATTTTGTTCACAAACGACTGCAAAATACGATAGAGCTTACGAAAATTATAAACATGACGTGTCGCGCATATTTGGCAAAATATGGATTTAACCGCTTTTGCACGCGACCTCCTCATATATTCTCTATAGTCTACATCGAAATAATAAAACAATGAGTAAGATTTTTTTGATTCGACACTTTTGGTTCTTTTTCTGGCAGATAAGGTTCTTTTGACACGTTCGCTGTAATAGTGATTTTTTTTAGTTTCCAAAAAGCCTCATGAATTTGTTGTCTCATTTCTGCGTTTATTTTTTCGCTACACTTGTATTTACAGTTTTGACGAATGCAACCAAATTTAATTTTCCTTTCTCATGCAGGTTCCCTTTGATATCTATCAATGGGCGCGTTCAGCCAGGGCAGCGCTAACTAAGCAAATAAATTTCACGGAATTGCAATTGCTGAGAACGGCTGAACGACCTTTGCTAACGCTCGCTGTGTTTATAAACAAAACGTCAAAGTTATAGGTTGTGTTTAACGTGTTGAACAACATGAACCAAATTATTAATCGCATAGTACTGGAGATTTTGCAAGACGATGTTATTGAAGTTAATCCACTAATAGATGTAATTCCAATGGCAGAAAATGAGAACGTTTTGCAGTTGCTTAATTTGGATATAGATGACAACGACGCTGTACATAATGCCAATTACTTCGAGGAAGTGATACCAAGATATTCACCACAGGACTTTTTTGAACATTTTCGAATGTCCAGAGAAGTTATGGAGGTATGTATCAATAATATTATTAGAGACAGTAGTTAGATTATTATTACCAAATACTTTAAAGTATTTTGTTGACTTGAAAAATACAGTAGTATATAGTACTACCTACAACTGTATCAATTTTAATATAATTATACCTACCTACTTAGTTATAACATTTTTACAATCATTTGTCTATTTCAGATGCTTGTAGGGGACATCAGCAATCGGCTAGATGTACGAGGTAGAATTGATATAGAAAAAAAAATACTTTTCACAGTATGGATGTTAGCAAAACCAGAATCCTATTTAGCATGCTGTGATCGATTTGGATTATCTAAAGGCACAGGTCATCTAATCTTTTATCAAATTAGCAATATTCTATACCAAATGATGCCCCAAGAAATAAAATGGCCTACTAACGAGCAGGCTATTCTGACAGTTAACACATTTCAAGAAAGAGCAGCCTTCCCCGGAGTTGTAGGAGCAGTAGATGGATGTCACATTCCTATAAAAGCTCCGGCTCATAATGCTATTGATTACTACAATAGAAAACAGTTCCACTCTGTTATTTTACAAGGGGTATGTGATCACAGACAACTATTTATTGATATATTTGTTGGTATGCCAGGGCGTGTACACGATGCTAGAGCATTTAGAGTAAGTCCATTGTACAACAGAATAACGAGTGAGAATGCACCCTTAATTCCGGAAAATCTACACATTCTTGGTGACAGTGCGTATCCCTTAATGAAAAATGTAATGGTGCCATTCAGAGATACCGGTCATTTGACACCAATGCAAATTAATTTTAATACAACTTTAAGCACAGCACGCAGTAAGATTGAGCAAGCATTTGGACGACTTAAAGGAAAATTTCGTAGGCTGAAGTATCTTGATATGAATATTGAAAATGTTGCAACAGTTTTTACTGCAGCTTGCGTTCTGCACAATTATATAATTCGCAGGGAAGGACTACAAAACTTTGATTTAGATGTGGAAGAAGATAATAATGGGAATGAAGGGGAACCTCATGAAGAATTTTTCGATGGCAACATAAACTTTGGCGTACAAAAACGAAACCAAATAATGGAGGAAATATACTAAAAATGTTACAATAATTACAATAAAATGTTACACAAACAATAAGTACTATATTTTGTCCGTACCATTCTTCTGGTCCTTAACAGTATTTTTCAGCAACTCCACAAGTTCCTTTAAAGCATCATTGCGGACCTTTTGGGATGCAAGGTGATCTTTATAAATGGCTTTAATTTCCTGCAATTCCTTAATCTTGTTTTCTTCACATAGCACGATTTTTTTCCGGAATTCGTCCAAATCCCTATTTTTTCTCTTTATACGTAGGGAACCATTGGCAGAGGTATTCAAACTGGAAGTTCTCGATGATGGTGATGATGCCCCAGAGCCTGAAGAAATTTCCGCTGAAGAAGCTGCGGACAAAAGGCCTAGGGATGATGAAATTGAAAGCGTTGAGGGTGATGTGGGAGAAGGTGTAGGTAAATTAGTTAGTGGAGGCAGGGATGACAGAGTGGATGTAGAGGCAGCAGAAAACGTAGGCTGTTGTCTGGGAATTGATGATATTAGGTGTGGGGGGTTAACGGTGGCGTCATCATAAAATATCTCGTCCATTATATCGAAATATTCCCAAGTTTGTCTACCTCTACCAGTTTTTCTTTTGTTATCCTTAATAGTTTTAAATGTACATTTTAGGTTTCTAAATTTCCTGTCACACATTTCTTCACTGACGTTGTAACCATGTTTTTTAATTTCCTGGGATATTGTAATCCACAAAGAATTATTTTTAATTTTTGGATTCCGAAAGTTGGTTGATTGAGCACGGTATAACTCCAATAATAACATGGTAGATTTAGCTGACCAATTAAATGGTTCTGCTGCTGTACTATCACCTGTAGGTCTTTCGGATTGCAGGCCCCAAGGGTTCTCAGGTTGGATTAGTTGTCTAAGAACATCAGCTTTCACTGCCTCATCTAAAAATAGGTTTAAAATTTTCTTTTCTCCTTTTTTTCTTCATTTTCTTCAAAACTAATGGTCTCGTCATTTTTAGCGGTATATTCTTGGTTTTCCTCAGAATTAATGGTCTTGTCATCATAATCAGTAGCCTTGGTCTTCGTCAGTTGCATGACCAATAATAACTACTATATCGTCTTCTAATTGGATGTCCATATTCAATATGTTAATTTCACTTGATTTGATAGAATTGTTGTTATTGGGTTTGGATGCATGGTCAAGTACTTCATTGTTTTCATAATTATAATCATTATTGCCTTTTGCAATAATAATTACAGCAGAGTTATCCGGTTGAACCATGTTCTTATTGTTGAAATTGGGTATGCTAGCGACACTACTTTCGACTAGTTCAATGGTTTTGTCTTTATTATTATTAATTATTGTATTATAAGCCGGTGGGGTCGACTCTTCTTGGAGTAAAAGTAAAGAGTCAAAGAAAACTTCATCCATAATTCTGAAGTATTAAATTTTCGTGATGAATTTATGTACCTGCTAAATTAAAACGAAATAATGGGACAATGAAAACCATAGGTACAGAATTAATACGATTCAATTATTATTACTTAATTAACATTCTTCCCTGATTCATATAAAGACCGGCAATGAAAAAAGTTGGGTGATAATTATGACAAAAGAGAATATAGGCAATGGAAGTTTATTTACTACTTACCCAGCCAGGTCTGGAGGTGAGGATGGGACAACTGGTCGTCGCCGATTCGCCGTCGGGCACACTCGCCGTTGACTAACTCGCCGTCAGCGGAAACAAAATAATTTTTGTAACTAATCAGTTTATTCACAATCTCATTTCATCATTGGAATGGTGTAGTTAAGAGAACTTATTAAGTAACTTATTTGTTAATTATTGTAATTAGGTAATGACCACCATTCCTTAAATTGTATGTAACTGCAATCAGTTTATTCACAATCTCATTTTATCATTGGAATGGTGTAATTAAGGAAGTTCATAGATGGCTTACGGAAGGTGCAAAGAGGCAGGAATGCTTACTATGAACAGCTGGTAGCTGGTAATCCTCCACCTCTAAAATTGAAGAAGTATCGGGACGCCGACGAACGCGTCTTGTCGCTAGTCCGGAAGTTTGGTGATGATAGTGATATTTTGGAATATCTTGGGGTTAGCCCATAATTATGAAATGTGAATCTATAATATATATTATAAAAATTATTTTTTTAATTGGGATTTCAGAATGTTTTGTTTCATAAGAATAAACTGATTGCACTTACAAATATTTATTTATTTATTGCAGTTACAAACATCTATGTATTAGATTTAAATGTTATTAAAAAATAATAATTATTTTGTTTCCGCTGACGGCGAGTTGACCGACGGCGAGTTTGCCCGACGACGAATTTGTCCGACGGCGAATCGGCGATGGCCAATCGGCGACGGCCAGTCGGCGACGGCCAGTTTTCGACGGCCAGTTGTCCTAGACCCTCTGGAGGTAACTCAGGGGCTGGAGAATTATTGCAACTATCCATTATTATTATTATAATGAAAATAAACTGCTTTAGTTGAACAACACAACGAAGTAGAAGCTACTTTGCGTAATATAATAATACTGTTTTAGTCTCCTATATCTCCAATGTCATTGGTTAAAATGGAGGTATAACAAACCAATTCTATACTTAAACATGATGCAACAGCGCCACCATAGAACAAAAGATTAACTAGAACGGAGATGAAACAAACCAATATCAGTTCCGAAATCATACTGTTTTAGTCTATCTCCATTCTCACTAATGTTAGTGGCTAAAATGGACATACATATAACAAAACAATTCTATACTTAAATAGGAACCAACCACCACCATAGAACAAAACAGTCATTAGAACGGAGATAAAGCAAGCCAATACTAAAACATCACGATTTTTTAACTAGACATGAAACAAAGCGAACCTTATAAGCAAAATGTGGAGATAGCGTAAACCAATTTTAAATGTTTAAGAAAAATTTTGGAGATAACATAAGTTAAATGGAGATATGTGAGAATTTGATTGTGGAGATAAAACAAACCAATTTTCAGTTTCCAAAGCTGTATAAACCGCATAATCTTAAAAACTGGAGATAGTACAAACCTATACTCAGGTGACGACTTACCATTGTCAAAAAGGTCTTAATTATTTCCTAAATCAATGATTTTTATTTTTTCTTGATAATTGCTTTTTCGCAAAAGTGTTAAAATTTTACTTTTTCTGTCAACGGCAAAAAAGTTGATAATTTCGTCCTTGATATTTTTCTGGAAAAACCTTTCGCAGTCTTTGATTAACTAAAACAAAAAAATGTAAGTATAAAATGCAATTTTTTTAATTTTGTAGTAGGTTGTTTTGTAGCTACCTGAGAATGCCACTTTAAGCACGGAAACGCTTCCAATACCTCCACAATCGATTTAGTGGTATACATTTTATTGGCGGTGTGTTTTAGTTCGAATCATCCGATCGTTCACCAGGTCGCCATTAATTATATCTTGCAAGCATTCGCTGTGAATATCTCTTAGATGGTATTCGACGCTACCTTCATCTTCTCCTTCCAAATCGCAGATGCTTGTTTGTAAGCGCTCTTTTTTTTTTAAGTTTCTTCATCCCTCGTTTTGGCCGTTCGAATAATTGTATGTTTCTTTGTTACCAACTTTTGTTGTTAAAAGAAAAATAAAACGTGTTAAGGTTTGTCCCTGACGGTGGTCGTTGGTGTGCACAGAAACTTCCTCGGCTGCTCTGCTGCGAATGGGTGGGTAAAAGTTTAATAAAATAATGGGCGCCAGAGTCCTATACTTTAAGTTCCCAAAAAAAATTTATGTAAAAGGGCTAAACGGACTCGATAAAGCCAAAACAAACAAAACACCTATCAGGGAGCAGGTACCTATATATAAATAAAAAAAAAACACATGTAGGTTGATAGTCAGGTAACTATATTTGTTTTTTACCAAAGAAAATTAATAATATTATAACGGGCGAGACAGTTGTACGCAAAAAAAATATATACCGAGTGGGTACTTTCAAAGCCGAACATAGGGGAATTGCATTATAATAACATTTATAACTGATCTTTATATAGATTCCTGCTCGCCATTTAAACCCACAAGGATGGTAAAGTCTTTATTATAAAAAACCCTCTGCTCTACTGACTACTCGTTATTATTCATATTATTTGATATTAATAACAGAAACATCGACTGATGTCAAATAATTTAATTGACAGATAAAAAAAATTGACAATCATAGCAACCTATATTATTTCAAAATAGCATTATTTTATAATTTTTTTTACAGAAAAAGATAACTAAGTAATAACATTTATTGGTACTATCAGATGCGCTGTATTTTTGTCGTTCTATTCATACCATTACCATTCTTGTGGGTTTAAATGGCGAGCAGGAATCTATATAAAAGTTAGTTACAATGCAATGCTCGGTTTTGAAAGTACCCAGACGGTATATATAATCCGTAATCGACGCTACCAACCACACTTGCGGTAAGCGGAAAGTTATCCACAAGGATAATTAAAACGCGAGAAATAATTAAATGACCGCGGAGCGCTGTCTGGTCGTCATTGAAGGTACCTCCAACGCGCAGGACATCCAGTTGATGCATATAAATAAATCGCATACGCTACTTAAAATAAAATCGGAAATAAAAAAAATAACATCCGCAAAGGTGCGTGGCGCGAAATAATAATAATCAATAACTGAAAAATGAAACGAGCAAAAGCTCAAAAGAATAAACCAAAAACGCAACTGTTTCTACCGCGTTACAAATTCATACCACAAAATCAGAAATCGTATCAAACTTGATAAAACTAAAAGTAACTAAATTAGTAGTTTATCTGCATTTTCACCACTCTGAATATTTTGAACGTGAATAACAACAAAAATACAAAAGTTCAACAAATTAAACACAAAGAAAAAGGTAAGTGATATTTACAGAGGCTGAAGCATTAATTACTCCTGATCGATAACGATCAATAATTATAACCTTAAAACGAAAATATTTGTAAAGGGTCAAAGACCTACGTTTTTCATAGAATTAGTGAAGGTAAAATTTATAATAAAGTGAATGCACAACTACAAACAAAATAATACATACCGGGAGATCGAGAAAGGTTGTCCGAAAAAAAGTACTTTCCACAGCGAGTATATCAATCTTTACATCCTCCAGCTGTCATCATAGACATATGCTGTCATGTATGAAATGAATTTAGCAATTTATCGTAGATTCAAAATAGGAAAGCAATTATGACAATAATAAGTTATTTGCAATTAGTTAGTTAAGATTATAATAATTAGAATATTAAATGTTACAAATGTTAATTATAGTTTAATCAGTAGTCATTACAGTTCATGTTCGAAATGAGCCCCATTATTGTTGATACAGCACTGTACTCTTCTTTTCATTTATTTACGTAACTGGTCAGATGAAACCAGGCTTCGTCTGAAAACAAACTTGAATGCAGCATTTCATCGATATTTAAATGAATTGTAGTACTGCACACGTTTTTCATAATCGGGACGAAGTAATTCTGGCATTACTGAAACTTTATATGGGTGTAAATGCAGTTTTCGTCTTACTGCCTTTTGACACGTTCCATACCCTGCAATTACAGATTAAAATAAATTTTATATACAACAATTTATAGGATACAAAATACACACCTGTTTGTTGCGCTAACTGTTGTAATGGTTTTTTAGGGCTACCCGCTTTACATGCC
Source organism: Hemicrepidius hirtus (assembly GCA_963082805.1). NCBI lineage: Eukaryota > Metazoa > Arthropoda > Insecta > Coleoptera > Elateridae > Hemicrepidius > Hemicrepidius hirtus. Next base: position 28,178,897 of record OY720161.1, on the reverse strand, counting down.
TGCTCAGATTATCGTAATCAAAGTTGACGTCAGGGAACCGATTAATGAATTCATTTACACATAAATTTCCTGAATATTTCCAATAAAGAAACGTAAACACACAGCAGCAGCAATTAACAACTGTCAACAGCACTGTGGCTAATATCAGACTAGAAAGAAATTGAAAGAAATATTGATAACCAGTTGGAAAGGAGTTTTTTTTTGGACAACCTTTCTCGATCTCATTGTATGTAAATGTAACGTGATGATTATTAAATTATATATGTACCGGGGAACCAAACGAAGTATAATATGATGGAAATCTCTGACCTTAAATATCCAAGGGATAGGCACGCAGATGGTAAGCAAACTTGTCCTTTCGGCCTAATGAGTTTTAATCCTTGGTGATGCAGGTGCAGGATACAGAGACGAGGATCCAAAAAAGGAATATTCCCAAATCGTTTGTAGATGGCAATTCGAATGAGAGACGAAGGTATAATCCACTTCCATAACACCCAGGTAAATTATAGTGGATATTTCCCGTGTAGTAGTACACTAGGATAACGTGTCGCAAATACGATTCGTAGATGGTAATGTAGTTAAAAATTGAAAACGATAACACGAAGAATAAAAGCCTGAAATGAAATTACAAAACTGAATTTACAGAATCGAAAAGCACATGGCAGATCTCATACCTGACGATGGAAAACGGCTTGTGGAAGCTGTTTGTGAAGTAATTTCCAAAATCCTAATTATATTAGTTTAGAATTAATTGATTCTCAAAATCGAAACACTCAATATAACAATTAATTCACTTAGGTAAGTGATGACCCTTATATCCGAGGATAATTACTCTAGACAAAAAATATATTATAGGTCAACCTTACAACCTCACAAACAGGAAGAGAATGACTTGAGACTGCAGGAAGAACCGAAAAAAAGAAGGCCAACGAAAATTCGAATCGCACGTGGCAGGAAGTATTCGCAATTACTCAAAAAAATTTGAAATATACCATAAATATAAATAGAAGAGTAACAAAACCATAGAATACAAACAACAGGTAAATAGTCCACCAAATATAGTAAAGACATGAAGGTCATCTAACATAAATCTTTTCAGACGAAGAACACGTCAGCGACAACGAAAAGAATAGACACTGTAATGCTAAAATGAAAATTAAATGTAACATCTTCCTCATTTCTAAGATAACATCATCTGTGTCAATTTTTTGGCGTTCGGATTTGAATTTGGTTATTAGAGTCCTGTGCCAAGATTCCTACAATAACAAATTACTGACAGTTTGAAAAAATATAATTCACTGACTTACAAATTTTCTTATATTTGAATGGGGGAAAGGGTTCTGTCTCCTAGTCCTGGGCATTTGTATACTAATAATGTGCAAACGTCATTGTACTCCCTGCTTGTGGGATATCTGTAAAAACAGAATTTCATGGAGTTAATGTAAAACTGTGGTTCCGAGAATATATTTTTAATTACATCGTATACTGACATATATCCTCAAATATGGCTTGAATTACTCTTCGTCGCATGCTAGGTGTGACAGTAGTTGCCCTTTGCAGTTGTGCGTCCAAATCAGGTGCAAATTTCGGTAGGCGATAAGGCCTGGGCAATGTTTTTGTTGCGACCGCGGCGTTTGCTTCTAGCATTCCTGTAGAAACATAGTTTGCAGTAACGTTGTTGTTGAGTACCCCGGCAGAAAGGTATTATTACTTGTACCACCAAACGCTACAAAGACAAATCATTTATTTATTATTGTGCCATTTTACAAACTCATTTTTCTTCTGCTTAGGTATCATACCATGATTTAAAAAGACAATGAGTTGTATGTTAGAACTAGCTACTTCCAAGGTACTTTACTTACTCTCAGATATTATCATAGCGATGTTCACTTTGGATTTTGATGTTATGTTGTCCACCGAAGTTTCTGCCCATTCCTCATAATCTTGGTCGAAAGTTTGCAATTCGAAACTTCCAGCAGTTAGCTCAAAGCTCTCTGATAGCAGCAGACAATTTCGATTGCATTTTCTAAGTTTTTTTCTCTCCTCCAAAATTGCAAGGCATTCGAAATCAATATTCTCCATCGCGTTAAGAAAAACGTAGTATAAACCCCGTCTTAACATATTTTATAATTAGAAAGTATATTGTAAAATATTATCATTTAAGTACTCAACTACACATAGCCCCTACAGTAAAGTTTTTGAATTTAAAAAAAGATGAAATAAAACCTAAATAAATTATAAATTAACTAGCTTACATGATCAGACAGACGATTAAAAAAATCCTTCTAATTTATAGGCATTAATGTTGAAACAGGATTTAATTGTACTAACTTCCACACAAACTTTTACAGAATTTGTTTCCTGAATTTCGTAGGCACCATAATAATACGTTGGAATAATAATTTCTCCACACAAAACCCATATACCAGCAAACATTAGAATGTTAGTAATGTGGAAAAGTACTGGAATATTTTCCTTTTCACTCACGTCAAAGACAAAATATTCGCCTATTTGAAATATCCTACAAACGTAGTTGATCTTTCGAACTGATAGCAGGTACTAGAAAAGACATAGCCTTGATTTTGATTTGTAAAACAGTTTTGTTAGAAAGAACAAAGAAATTTGAGCACAGTGGGAATAATGTATAAACAAACATTCAGTTATTTTAAACCGTCTTTCATAGCAACTTTGTTTTTGTTTTCGGTATTTAGTCAACAAAAGACTATCCATTTAAAACTGGAGATATTGTACACATCAGTAAACTTAGAATTTAGGGACGAATGAAGATAAATAACAAAAAAAGTTAAGGCGATTTCCATTTACACAGAGTTCACAGCAGTTCTAAATTTTCAAATTGCCAGACTTTTCCAGGTGTTCCCTGACCATTTTTCAAGTCCAGGGGAGTCCTGGTTGTGTGGTTTTCTTAAAAGGAACCCAGTTCTTTCTAAAAGATATTCGCAGTCGATTAAACAAAGCCGAGCGGAAGTAAATCACGAAGTTATCAATAAGTATTTTGACCACCTGCAAGAAAGTCTGGATGGCATTCCACCTGAATCCGTTATAAATTATGATGAGACAAATTTCCAAGATGACCCTGGTGCGGTGAAAGTTATTGTACGAAGAAAATCTAAAAGGGCGGAAACTATAATAGATTCCTCCAAGACGGCAACTTCTGTTATGTTTGCCTGCACGGCCTCTGGAAAATTTTTACCGCCTTATATTGTTGTTGTGTCAACTTGGACAGAGAATGGGCCCGAGAAAGCTAGATACAATAGGAGCAAGTCGGGGTGGTTCGATGCCACCCTTTTTAACGATTGGTTTAGGACCATTTTTTTGCCGTATTGTAAATCATTACCACCTGAACCAAAAGCATTGATCGGGGACAATCTCGCTAGCCATTTATCGCTAGACGTTATAACTGAATGCCAGAATAATAATATTAACTTCATCTTACTCCCTCCAAATAGTACTCACTTGACGCAACCTTTAGATGTGTCCTGCTTTAGACCAGTAAAAGGTGCCTGGAGGAAATGTCTTCGGCAATGGAAGATTCATAATAAAGGGGTTATCAGGAAAGACCACTTCCCTCGTTTATTGAAAAAAGCATTAAACGATATAGAAATGACTACTGAAAATATTATAAAGTCAGGCTTTCAAGCAACAGGCATAATGCCTCTATCTAGAGAAAAAGTGATCAGTAGAATGCCCAAAGAAAACGTTCCTGCAAACTTAGTCGGAGAACATATGGCTGCATCTTTAAAAGATGTGCTTGAGAGGAAAAGATTTGGGGATAAGGAAAAGGCAAAAACAGTTAGAAAAAAAAAGTTGAAAGTGGAGGCAGGTAAGAGTATTTCTATGGATGACTTGATAGGTGGCATGGTTAACGTTGATGCTAATACCCATGTGGTACACAAAAATAAAGCAAAGAGGAAGGGAAACTACATTGCTAGTGAGTCGGAATCTGATGCCGATGAAGGGAATACGCTGATTCAACAGACACAGAAACATTTTCTGAGTTAGAAAATATGTAAGAACCAGAATTAGAAGACATGGAAGATAATAATAACACTGAGGAACTGACTCCAGATTTAAATATCAACGACTATATACTGACTGGTCTAAAAACTACCAAAGGCGATGTTAAGAAATTTGTTGCAAAAGTTTCGGAAGTGAAGAAAGATAAATTTATTTGTTAATTTTGAAGGCCTTCCGGGAAAATTAAGAATAGTTTTGTTTTTCCTGACGCTGAAGATGTTTCGTTGGTGTAGAAAAATGAGATTCTCAAGAAATTGGGAGCTCCCAAAATATTAAGAAGAGGTCAGCTTCTATTTGAGGATTATATTCAATAACACTCGACAAATATAAATATCTGTAATATCCAGAGCTTTGTAGAGTGACAAACTGTTCATAATATTGTTTTTTTGTGTTTTGTTGTTGTTTTTGTATTAGTATAGTTTTCTTGATTATTTAGAATTTAGTTTTTTTATTTTCTATCTACTATTATAATAAAGGTTGTTGAAAGTAATTGAAAACTTGTTTAAAATCATTAAAAAAAAATTAATTCAAAATTTTTGGGCCCGTGTCCATCTAGTATCTATGTAAAAAACATTTGGTGTATTTCAAGAAACCCCATGGTACTTATCATTGTGCTTATTTTCACACCCCAGTTAGGTGTGACTTGAAAAATGACCTTCAAAATTTTTTTTGCAAAAATTGGTAAGAATTAGATTTTTTCTATCAGATGCATCACAGTCCTTCCGGTCTAAAGTTATCTGAACTGAGTTTATTTTTCATTTAAAAGTAATGTTAGAGCAGCTACAGCATTGAATATTTGGAAATCGTTATCAAGTCACCCCATTTTACGCTGTTGCGAGTAGTGGTTTTTTGGTTGGAAGGAAGAGTGGTTGTTGTTGTAATTAGGACTACTAGTGCTTTGTGCAGTCTCACACAAAGATTAATTGTAGACTTGAATCACTAGTAAAGGTTTTAGGTATTGGTGGTTCAAACTAACGCCTACGCAGCCTCACGTAGGAAAAGTAATGGCTTGGACCCGTTAGCTGAACAGAAATCGGACACTCAAAAATGTAGCGTAAACGTTTATTGTCTATCTACATTAAATGAATGACACTTAATCTAAAATTAACTGTGTTTATATACAAAAGTTGAAACCTGACTCAGGTATAGGATAACAAAGGTCGTCACATAAACCTTATTCGCTTACTTGCAATGCTTGCAGTAAAAATGCCCTAGATTTTATACTAACTAAGTGCTTAAATATTACATTCCATTATGAAACTAGTTTAATTATTTCTAAATCAACAAATTGGGTAAGTGTAAATTATTAAAATTAAAAGTAAAATTTATATATGAAGTAAATGTAAAAATAAAATTTATGTTTGAAGTTCAAACATTCTGCCGGGCGAAATTTGTGCTGAAGTGGTTGTGTCCGTTGATGTTGACCCTGGTTAGGAATGGCATATGTCACTTCTTCTCGCCTTGGTGTTGAGGTCCCTTGTATAGGGTTGAGTACGAACTCCTCTTCTGATGCCTCCTGGTTCTTGGTCTGACCTCGCCTCCAGCGGTTCCATATTACCCAAATTATTCCACACACAACCATTATTTTAAATAAGGTAGCAAGTTTGTAAGAAATAGGGCCTATAAACGGTAAAGAATAAAATTTTTTATTAGAGGTGTTATCTAAGTTTAAATGAGTGGCATTTCTGATATTGAAGTTGTTTTTTGTTCTGAAGAATAAAGAATTAATTAAATTGAAAGGAAAACCATTATTAAAAGCAATTTGAATAATGGTGTTGAGTTCTGTTTGAAAATCTGAATGGTTAAGAGGAAAATTCATGAGTCTGTTAAATAGGGAACGAATAGCAGCTAGCTTATGGCTGATCGGGTGATTGGAGTCATAAGGGATGACGTGATCTGTAGTGGTGTCTTTTCTATAAACATTAAAAGATAAAAATCAGAATGTCTAGTAATCAGAATATCCAAAAAAAGGGTAAACACTTATTTTTTTCCTTTTCTAAGGTGAAATTAATATTATTGTGAAAACTGTTTAATAAATTAAGGGTATTATCAAGGTCAGTGAGGCTGCCATTAAAAATAACAAAGACGTCGTCAACATAACGTCTGCAGAGTATAATGTGATCTTTAATGAACTGATTCTTAAAGACACATTTTTTTTCAAAAGAATGCATAAAAATTTCTACCATAAGAGGTGAGAGATTGGAACCCATGGGGAGGCCCGTTTCTTGTTGGTAAATTAAATTATTGAAAGAGAAGAAATTTTGTTGAAAGCAAACTTTTAAAAATTTTAGGACTGTATTAACTTGAATATCAGAAAGGTCGGAAGAAGTAAGCAGATCAGAAGCGATGTCATAACATTCTGACGTGGGAACACTTGGGAATAAATTTGAAACATCAAAAGATACTAGAAACGAATTCGGGGGTAATTTAAAGGATTTTAATAATTCAATGAGTTGATATGAATTTTTAAGGGAAAGGCTGTCATTAATGGTAATATTATTTTGAATAATAGAAAGAACAAAAGGTGCTAACTTGGAAATGGGAGTATTGGTGAAAGAGCAAACGGGTCTAATGGGCATATTAGCTCTATGAATTTTTCAGTGTATTCGGTATCTCTCTCAGCTACATTAATTTTTCACTTGTTTCTATTTCTTTTGCTACACTTTGAATATTAAAGAATTTCTTAATGTAAAACGATATCCTTAAGAGGACGGCCGCTGCCCTTTTTGTCGATAGAGGGCAGCAAATACAAAATCTTTGTTAATTTAAAATTAACTACAGAATTGGAACAAAAACGAAAAATTTGAATTTTAATTAAGATATTCTACAAAGCATTATTGCAACTTAGGCAGCCACTAAATTTCATGTAAAATGCAGTTTTGATTCTTAATTTAAATTCAATTTGAAAATGTGCAAAAAATTAATTTTTGTGATTTTAAATTACGTCAAATTCTGTTAATACCTAAGTATGGTCACACAGAATGCAAACTTCAAGTCCGGATCATTAACGTTGGATAATAATGTTTTTCTGTAGTCTTAAGTTTTGGTTTGACAAGGGCATAAAAATGGCCGCCAATTGTGAGTAAGAAGTTCAGCGTAATTTGGATAGATGGCGCTGTTGACATTAAATACTCGCTAAATTTGAATTTGAATGAAAAGATTTGTACGTGTGGACACTTATTCGTGAACATAGTTTCCCTATATAACATGTATTTTCTTACAAACCCGTTTATAATTTCAAACTGTATTATTTTGTTAGAATTTAGGCAACTGTAAGAAGTATTATCCTTTATTATTGTTCAAAATAAGTTAAAATCGGTAATTTATTAATTACAGTCAACGGTGTTCTTTAATTTTGTCAACCAAAAATACTAAAAGCAAAAAAATAAAAAGTATAAGTCCTTGTTCACAATGAACGTAAACATAAAAAACACGCAAGACTAACGTAATTCGTAAAGTTAAAATATACGAAGTTACTGTCTACAATGCTGGTACGTATTCCTTATGTTTACGTCAGTATTACGGATGTTCGTAACGCGAACGTAAAGTTGAAATAAACTCAACTTTACGTATTTTTTAAATAATTGTTAAGTAATAATTTAGTTAAATCTAAGACAGCTTCCATCAGATAGGAACCAACTAGCCTTAACAGATTATCAAATAATGTTGAAGTCATCATAGTATATCCAAAAAACCATTTTTTATCATGCAGTTTTAATTCTAGCATAACTCTTCTAAATTCCCCTCTCCATTCCCTGTTTACATTTACAGGTCTAACCCACCATCGTCTTACATTTTTGACCTTTCTTTGTCTCTCATTGTGTTCGACTTGTCTTTTTAACAAGAGCAACTTTAAAAGTTGGTTTGTAATTAATAGAGTATCCATATTATGTAGGTATCAATAATTATTTGCAAACACAATTGGACAGAACGCCAAAAATTGCGTCACAACTGTCAAATGATTAAAGTATGCCTGCGTGATCGTTCAAATTTTACGTTAGAGTTTACGGCTATTCTGAACGCAAACAAAATTTTACGTTTTAAGTATATTTTACGTTTTGCGTATTTTTTATGTTTACGTTCATTGTGAACAAGGACTTACAATCAATATTTTTATTTAAATAGAAACCAAATTTTAAAAAAAAGTTTATCAGGGCTGGAATGGATCCTATCACTTCTGAGTGCGAGGCCGAAATCATTACTACAGCTCTATACAGACAACACTGTTTTCGTTAGTTGTAGTTTGCTAAATTAAAGAACAACTTTGACGGTAATTTATAAATTATTTTTTACGTCTTTTAGACAATAATAATAAAAAGTAAATAAAGTTCCGCTGGACAATGTAATTGTAATTATATTAGGTACTAGTTACATATTAGCGTAGTATTAATGATATGAAGTTTGAATTGTCAACGTCACAGATTCGGTAAAAACAAAGTGTGTCTGGGTGTGCCTGCAGTCGCGCCGCGTCGGTCGTTTAGTTTTCAGATTTTATTAAAATAAATGATAATTTCAAAATAATTCAAATCAATACCAGTATCGCCCTCTAGTAAATAAATATAATCCTACATTTGAAAACTGAACTATCCCCATAGATAACACAATACTTATAGATAGGCCACTCCCTGTTTTTAAACCAAACCCTTTTATAGTTGAGGAACATGTCGCACACGGCGCGGCGGCGCGCGCTGTAGTACGTAGCGCGCCAAATTTAAATATTTATTTATAATTTATAAACCCGACCCCAGTGAAAATGAACAGGGCCTCATTCCAATTTGGTCTAATTAGACAATTAATTTTTAAATTATAAGTAATTAAAAGCTGCAATTTGCACCTACGCGTACACATGCATTTATAACCTTGATCATCCTTGATACAGCAATCAGTTTTATTTTGGTATTACATTCTAATAATCGCTCCCAACTTATGATACATCATTGCAACATTGTCAGAAGTTATATAACTACAACAAAAATATTGAATTCTTAAAAATTAAATCATAGGTACCTAACTATAAATCAATCATTGAAAAATTATAATTTATATTTAATTACATAATTGTAACTGCTGAAGTACACCTTGATACTATTTCAATCTATTTCTCACCAATAGTCGAAAAACCAAAGTTTGACCGTTAATAACTCCTTAACCAAACAGTTGACACTAAATTGGTACCTACTAAAGTTTTTCAACCTAAAATAGTGTGATATAAATATAATAACTACAACAAAAATATTGAATTCTTAAAAATTAAATCATAGGTACCTAACTATAAATCAATCATTGAAAAACTATAATTTATATTTAATTACATAATTGTAACTGCTGAAGTACACCTTGATACTATTTCAATCTATTTCTCACCAATAGTCGAAAAACCAAAGTTTGACCGTTAATAACTCCTTAACCAAACAGTTGACACTAAATTGGTACCTACTAAAGTTTTTCAACCTAAAATAGTGTGATATAAATATTTTGTCATTTTTAATACACCCATTATTAATTAATCATTGTTTACATTGTAATTGAAATTATTCTATACATTACTGTAATCCTTTCAGGCGTCGAATTGTGTCGTGCCTAGTTTTATATTTTTTGAAACGTTCAAATGCTTGCTTCTTAATTGGGTCATTAATGTTTCTTAAGTCTTGGCCCTTTAATATTTTGTTTACATTTTTTACCCAGGTGTGTACATACAACACTATAATTTTTTTAAAAATATTGATGTTAAATTATGATCTGCACAATTAAAATTGACTTCAACATATTTCAATAATTTTGAATATAATTTTATGGATAAATTACCATCCACATCACACACCTCTGGTAAGCATTCATGTAAAACATCGAAACATTTGCCGAACAACTCTACGAACCGTGTGTGTGGTCTTAATAGTAGGCTTTTCGATGTGTAACACCTGTCCTCAATAAGTTCATGTAGTGCCTCCGAACCTGGTGATATCAAATCATTTCGGCAGATCTTGCATTCTCCTGTTATTTTTAATATTGTTTTTGCCACTTTTCTATTGTTTGAAGAACGGTAACAGACAAATAGACAAAATTATGGGAATTTACTTAGTTTTTCATTCTGAATAAGACGTGCTAGTACATTTTTGATTTTTAAACTCATGGGCGTCCCTTTCAGGGGGAGGCAAGGGTTTTTCACCCTGTAACTAGGGGTGTGTTTTAGGCCATATGTTTATTAGAACTTTTTGCCTTATTTCGATGAGTACTACACGCTGTAGAAGTTTGGAACCCTATTTTAGAAACACCCTGTATATATGAATCCACGAAGTGTAGATATCCAGTTCTTTGCTGAAGGGGGTACATACTCCCTCCTACCACTACAGAATTTGAAGGTTTGTAGTACTTTTATTGCTTCGTACCAGAAGTCTACGTGGAAAGATGACGTCTACACAGCACATCGAAATTGTTTGCCGTTATTAGGAAATAAAGTCGATCCATTCACGCTATCAAAAAGTTTATCCACAAAGATAATAAAATCTGCTGTATTAGTGGCAGATTGTGGAAGGCAGCCATTACCTATAATAATAAAAAAATATTACCATAAGCATTATTATATATTATGAGTAATTAAACTTACCATACTTCACCAATCCTCTCATTGTAGTTGAGACCCTATGAGATAGTACCTGTGCAGCATTCTTCACTTTCATTTTTTTAATTTTATCTTTGTATACGTGAGCATCCGTAAGCTTATACAGCATTTTTGTTTCGTGGTCCCCAGTGTCTAATTCATATAAAGCTACAATATCATTCCAAGAGGCAACTTGTGGTCCATTCTTCCATTGGAATTTAACTTGTGCGTCGATAAAATTATTTCGAATTCCTTTCAATAAATGAGGCACATCAAACAATGAAATCACCTCTTCCTCTTCTACAAGAAAGCCAAATAGTTTATTTTTAGTACCCCTTAACCTTCTTGCTGAATCTTCCTGTAACTTTTTAATTGCTGAGATGTTAACTGCACTTTGATCGCATACAGTGCAACAACCTTCAGTTCAATTTTCTGTAATTGGCAAATATTTGATTTTATTTCTACCGCCAGAGTAGTAGCATTCATTCCACTTTCTGTGAAATAGAAACTGATTGGCTACTTCCATTTCCGTTTTATGCCCCTTGCCATAAAAACCATAGCATGATCAGCAAACTTTTTTTTCCTACCAATACCACAGTTTTCCAAACCATCAATACAATCTTTTTTTGCATTATATGATAATGATGCTTCTAAAGACATTTCATCAAACATCAGACAGCAGTATCGATCCAGTTTCTTCATTTTGCTTACGCTGATTCTTAAGCTGTTTAGAATTTCCATATTTAGGCCACAATCAAAAGGTATTTTGTTTAATAATGTAGTGAGAGTTTTCCTTGATGGTAAAGCGAACGTTTTTTGTAAAAATTTATAGGCTCTTGGGCTTTGTTTTAATAAAGATAGAGCAAATACCTTATCGTCCAAACTAAAACGACGTCCTCTGCTACTTTTAATTTGTTGCGATACTTGCAACTTAATAAAATTAAAGGTAGTTTTATTAACTTTAGCTGCCAAAAAATCTGCCGATTCACTAACTGCAATAGCTTCCCGGATGCGTTTCTTATTAGAGGCATTTTCAACGAATAGCTGTCTTGCTACACGCACCATGCCCTGAGCAACTCTATAAAATTTGCGTGCCTTTGGTGTTAATGATGATACCCTTGTCACATTGCCTGCCTTTAATAAAGTTAGTCTTCCTTTAAGATCTGAAAAGTATGAAGGGAAATAATAAAGTTCTTGGTTCAGTTGGTTTAGGACGTTCAGGTTGAATTTTCTTCGGTAGATTCAGATTGAATTACTACTTCTTCAGTAGATTCAAGTTGAATTACGTTTCCAGTATTGGTTCTATGTACAACTACTTCTTCAGATGCCAAAATTATAAATGGAGCATGGAGTTCTTCGTTCGCTAAACCTGTATGCGAAATATTTGTGAAATACCTACTCGTTGAATCATATTCAGAGATTTATAAGAAGTAAGTTATTACATACTTGGCAGGTATAAAGTTGGAACTGCATCCACTTTCAAATTTGTTCTGTTGTGGTGGGTGACAAATTTCATATCGTCAGAAAAATGTTTTCCAATTGCGATATCTTCTCTGCTAACTGCCTTGACCCACAATTCGAAAAACTATATTACAGACAGACACAAAGTTTAGACGTGAAACTTCATGGAACTTAATAATAGCTGTCAAAATCAAATTTAAAATTTTTGCTTTATTTTTTATACAAGAAACACTTTTTATAGGTAAATTTTTTATGAAATAGTCTACCGAATATGGTGATATTAGTAATAATCATTATTTAGGCTATATTACCTGAGGATTTTTCGGTAAAACGTGCATTTTCACATCTCTATGTGTTTTGTCACAATCTTTCACTAAACACTTGTAAACCATGATGAAAACTTATAAGCACTGGAAAAATCTTGAAAACAGAGAATAACTTTAAAACACCGATAAAACACTCTGAAATTGTTGTAAACGTAGAAAATCGAATAATATGAACAGTAATCAAACGAATCAAACAATAAAAAACGCTAACAATTATTATTTTGAATTGGTAACCATTAGCAACCAAGTGACGTCACAACGCACATACAAATTTGGTCGGTGCTGCCGCGGGCGACGCGTACCCGAACTGCTTGGTTTGCAACTACACTTATTCTGATACCTTCCTATGAAGTGAACATAGCATGACTATCCCCACTCCTCAAGTCGCCCTCTTAAGATGATTCGGATTGCGTTCGCAAACAAATTGAAACAGAATAAGAAATTTAGGTATTTTGGGAATATTTACTGAAATTTAGGTATAATTTAGGTTTTTATTTGTATTTGTCAAAAATTAGGTATTTTAGGACAAGTGGGAGCCCTGCTATAATTATTGCTGATATGAATATTGGGAATAATAATCCGCAAGGTGTCCTGATTCTTGGAAGATTGCTTCATTAATTACCCTCTTGCCGTATATTGTTACGAGGGAATTAATCAAAATTATATTCCACCACATGTTACGCCCCCCGAGAGGGGTGTAACTGGCAAGAGCCAACTTCCCTTGCCACCGGGACCTTCTGCTCTCGACACCCAGATAACGACTAATTCTAAATTTAATTTTAACTTAACCATTACAACTCTTGCCCACATTGGCAAGAGCCTCCTTAAGATTACACAAACCCTTAGCAAGCTTATTGTTATTTCATATTTCTAAAGTTCTTATTATTGCATACATGCTGAGTCTAAGTTTGACCTAATTATGACACATTACAAATGCAAACACTAGATGCAGCAATAATGCAATACATTGAAATGTAGCGCTTTCGTCATGAATAATAATTAATAAATTTAGAATATATTTTAAGAATATAATTGTGATTAATTCCCTCGTAACAATATGGACATTTCGGAGGGGAGTTCCTGCAACTCCTGCGCCATATGTTGACCAAAGGCTACATATTTTCCTTGATTTTGAGGTTTATTCGCTACAATACTTAGAACTTCATCGCTCTTGTCGGTTGTTCTTTTGAAATTCTTTCTGGAAGTTGAAGAAGACGTGGATGGCGTTGCCGTTCGCGAAGGCACTTCTGTTTGAGTAGGGGAAGATTGGGTTATATTGTCACGTGAGGGATTAATTAAGAATATTGGTTAATAATGATCAAGGTTCGATGTTATAACAATGTTAAAAGATGCATGCTGGCTGCAAACACGCTGCATCCTCGTGGTTCCACTTATCTTTTATTGCCTACTAAAAGATATGGAATAGTTATTGCTTTGCGGGGGGATCGTTAAATCTTTAACAAAATTTGATACAAGAGCTGGCATCAGTATAAAAGAGGAAGTCTTCCTCAATTGAAAGACAGTTGAAACAACCAGTCAAACTCTTCGACCCAGCGTTAGTTCCAAGTTAACTGTTTGGGCCCTTTGGGGTCCAGACTCTGCATCAGAAGACTCAGCATAACTACAGCAAGCCAAACCCTGGGTTCATGGCCTACTAGTCAGCAGTAACTGTATTAGAGTAAGCCCACCATTTGTATGGTGCATTTTTAGTACTTAAGCCATTTTTGTAACTTATCTTAAATATAATTATGTTTAACCGAAGATGCGTTTGAATCCAGACTAGTCACAATTTATAACGTGACATTGTGGTGGAGTGCCGTTTATTTTTTTGTAATTAGAAAGTAAAAAACTAGTTATCGGTCCTGTGTATCATGTCTGGATCTAAACGTATTAAACGAGACAACGCCAGCAAACCCTTTGTAATGAAAAAAACTCTGCCACAGTATAATAATTCGGAAATAGTATCTACACCCTCTTCTTCCAAATTTGGGAACACTGGTATGTCTCTCCCAGTGAGCACACAAACATTAAAGTTTGGTCCTGTTACGCGTTCACAGAGTTTAAAAATGAAAATTAACATACCCATCAAAAAAGGTACAAGATCATTTTTTCAAAACGGTGTCATGAAAAACCGCAAGGAATTTTTAGAATTTAGAAATATGGTTGCACATACTAATTCAAAAACTTTTAATACAACTCCAAATTCTAGTCAGGATAATCAATTCAATTCCAAAAATACGTCTAAAAAAGGTCAAGTCAATAAATGTCGGCCCAGTCGCACATTAAATGTTAGGCCAGTATGTTTCATATGTAACGAACATTCTAGTACTCGTGTGTCAATGTTCAATAATTTTGCAACTTACAATAATACGGGTAGTACAAATAATTTCGCTAAGGCGAACTTTCCAGGAAGGGAGAGAACACGGAAGCATTAAATTGCCAAAAAAGAAAAAGGTTATTGGTAAAATCAAAATTTAATTAATTTTATTTATTTACTTCTAGTTCTATTATGTTAAAGAAACAAATTCTTATATAAAATTTTTAATGACAATGTTAAAAGCATGGTATTTTATGAACTTATCCATTTTTTCCACTAACAACCATGAATCATAAGTTGCCTAACTTTTTAACCACTAAAGCAATTGCTCGGAGTTCCACTAGAAAAAAGTCTCCAAGGATGGAGCACGGAGGGAATTATTAAATTATTATCAACTCTGCTCATAATTACAAAATTTTACAAGCACAAATTCATCAATTTCTTTTTAACAATAGAATCTACTATTTATAAATTACTAAATTTGCTTATAACCACATGGGACATGGCAAGTATAATAATACTTAATAGGTTTATATATTGCGTTCCGGCTTACAATCATGAATAAATGGTTACCTAGACTACATTTTTAAGTAACAATAAAGCTTTCTCGGTAGAAATGCTCCAGTGAATTAATTAAAGAACATAATCAAAATATTGTCAGAAGTATGTCAGGAGTCCTACGTCAATAAGTTTATTTTTACGTGTCGTTGTATCCATTTGTTTAAGTTACGGGAAATAAAAATTTAAATGAGTTTTCAGAAATATTTGTTTAAATTCGAATTGCTGCTTGTTTTTTTTTATCAGCAACATTAACGATTACAAACATATTATGATCAATTAAATATATCGATTAAATCTAACAATCACGATAATCCAGACCTTATTATATTATCAAACAACTAGTTCACGTCAATTATTGTAATAAAGAAAGGTAAAAGCATCAGATGCTAATCAAGAAGTTGCTCATATTTCAAGAATTTTAATTTCTACAGTAATCCGATTGGACCCTCGGATGAATTGAGAATATTGTTAGCCTCAGAAAGAATTTTTGTTATCACGTGTCTTCGAGCTTCTCTAGTGATAACAGGTCAATTTATTCCAAGTTATACTAATAAATAATTATATGACATTCGAATATGTCCTACAAAGGTTAGCTTCGCCGGGCTCAGGAAATTAATAAATTCTCATTTAACTGAAAATAATCTTTTCACTTACTTTAGAATTAAAAGGGCCTTTCCTGTCCCATTAATTTTAGAGAAATGGATTTTTCTCTGTATATGAGTTCTGTCAAATTGATTTTGGAGGCTGTAATCAAGTTTGGCAAAGAGGTTGTCTGAAATCCTACGTAGGTAAGTAACTTCCAGTTATTGTCAAAGAATTATTAAACCCCTGTTTACGCCGGGAAGTATACTTCAATTTTCTTAGACACCTAGTCTCTTGTTTATTTTATTAAAATTACTGTTCTCCAGTATTGGAAAGTTTTCCGGGGCGCCACAAGAAAATTAAGAGGTAGTTTTAAGAATTTAAGACAAGGGGAAATCTAACGACAGTTGAGTTTTGTTTAAGCGCGCATGTATGAGTTAGGGGTAAATGAGAAGCTAAAACTTCCTAATTGAAAGGAATGTTTAGTCGTTAGATAGCTAACCGCCTTTTTAATTCACATATAAAGAAGTAACTATAAGGACGAAGGAAAAATAAAGTCAGAATATAAAGAAGTACATATGATAAACTACAGAAAATAAATTCAAAATAAAAGAGAAAATATTTTTTGAGGAGAATATAAAAAAGGACAATTGATTAATTAATAGAAAAAAATTTTAAATACAACGTGAATTAAAAAGTATAATTTTGTACAATGAAAAAATAGGGAAAAATAGATAACTTGGAATTACTCAATAAGTAAGCATCGAAATTTAGCTACCTAATGTGAATGCAGGTTAGACAGACACCAGTTCACTTCTGGGTCACTGCATAAGCTCTGATGAAAAGATGAATATAATATAATAATAATAATAATCTCTACACTACCCATATCCTGTTGCCAGGCCCCAGAAGCGCAGTGCTTGTGCGGGTGGGAGGAAGGGGCTATTATTATAAGCGGGCCCGCTTGCGTCTGCAGCCGACTTAGAGATGGAATAGCACAACTCTCATATTCATGTTACAGCCAAGGAAACTGCAGAAAACCTTGGCCAGAAGTTGCCGGCAGTAATATAATAGATGATTTATAAAATGTACAAATAATTAGGTTTAGTGATGTTCTTGATTTTGACACAGAGAACAAAATGAGCCAATAAATTATAAAACCTACCCTCAGATGATAATTGTAATTTTTTTTTGAAAGTAATTATTGCTGCTATAAGGAGGTCTTTCCTTAAGAATTTAGGGACTTGTAACTTTAAAAATCTTCATAGGCAAAAATACCAGCTATAAATTGATTGTTAAAAAACTTGCAATTAATAAATCTCAAATTTAGTATAAAGCTATCAAAGATACTTAACATTTTAATAAAATTTACTTCCAATTATTAGATAAATTTGGCAACATACAGTTCCGCGCAAATTTAAATTAGGTATGATACCTATATTTAATTATTTAAAGTTTAACTAAAGATCGTATTATTAAAATTTTTTTGAGTAGATACTCTTTGTTCAGCAGAACCTATGAAACAGAATAAGTGCATTTCAAACTTTAATGTATTAATAATTTTTAATAACTTCCGAATAATTACTTGGTCACTACCAAGACATAAGTACATAATCTTCTCAGTGGTGCTGAATCATATTTAAAAATTATATTTGATACATTAGAAAGTAAATTTTATGGCAGAAGAAATTATAAAGAATCATTTAAAAATCAATCGAAAAAATTTAATATGTACTTTGGATGTAATGTTGTCTATCAAGAATCCATCACGTATTACTATTCACATACTATGAATTTCACAAATGCCCACCTTATGCAGATTTGTTTCTTTGGCGACAGCCATATTTACATTTTCCATACAAGATTTTTCTTATCACAAGGATTTTTTTTTTTTTCAATAACGATAATTAACACTGCAACTTCCCAAACCAATTGAAAGTTCAAAAGTTATGTTTCTTTGGCAAGTGCATATTTAAATTTAGTTAAAATAAATTTTGTTAAAAATTCAAATAATATTACAATTGATTGGTACATAAAAGGAAATAATAAATAATTAAATAATTTCAAAGAAATTGTGAGTTGCATATTAGTGAATAAAACGTCCAACAATAAATTTGAACACAAAGCACAAATAATAGTTAGTACAGCAAAGTACAATCACAAGACAATAAACAATGCAGTACATACTAGGTCTATACTGGCTTCTTCAATAATCTCAGGGGGGTAAGCCTTGAACATCACATAGAACCTGATAACGATAACTTTATCCTACGTACCAGATAATAACAATCACCTTGGTGTAACAGTGACAAACATTCAACACTGAAGTCTTGCAATTAATGCAATAATTGAAATACGACGATGTGGAGTTTTTTGCCAAAATGGGTTTTTGGTTCTTACGGACTGGACATGCTTCGATCCAAACATAATGTACACGAAATCGTAATGCATTTGAAAATGATTAATGAAATTCCAGAATTAATTATTGATTTTAAGTATAGTATATAAATTAAATAATTAGTAGGGGCCAACAGCAAGTTTCAAATATTATATATTTTTATTACGCGAAAATAGTTCGTGTGAAGTACTAAGAAGTAATGTTTTTAGACAATGCAACTCTAGTTGTACAATCATAAATTAAACCTTTTATTAAAAATGTTTTATCGAATAAAATTTATCAGAATAATAACAAATGGACTCCTGATGTAAATTTATGGGTAGACGCGAATACGATTTATAATTATTATTTTGTTATGTATTAAAACGCGCGTATTTTGTAAGGGATAAGAGAAACTGGAACTTTCTACAGGGATAGAAATGTTCCGCCGTTAGATAGCTGACCGATTGTGTTTAATATGATCGCTACGGCGAAATTACTTATTGCAGGAAAAAGAAAAAGGAAAAAGAATAACATGTTAGTACAAATATATATTACAGAATTCAGAAGAATATTCGATTTTTTTTAAACGTTAACTTAGACACAAAATAGATAGTTCAGCATCACGCTATCTATTTCTTAGAGTATGAACCAAAAAAAGAGTATGGGCGTTGCCAACCTACTGACAGGGCACCCCACATATACAGAAGATTTGCTAAAAAATATTATTAAAGCTAATGTGAGATGTGGCTATCTTACCGACTTAGAAATCTTGAGTTCAAAACAAAAATAAATAAATTATTTTTTTATATTCAAATAAGAATTCATGTTTAAAGGAATTGATTACTGAACACTGATAATGTTAAAATTTACTTCATTATTTAAATTTGGTTAAAAATCAGATAAAATATAGCAATACCATTGATTGATATATAAACAGACTAAATAATCATTAGAACTAGTGAATCCCATATTCATGCGTAGTACGGCAGATAAAATTAAACGCAAACCATAACTGCTACTTTCAGCAAAGTAAAAATACAAAACAATAAACAATGTAATCTACTTATCTCAGGGGGGTATGCCTTGAACATTGCGAAGCACTTGATAACAGATAAGAATAATCATGGTGATAATGCTCACTATTATACTAGTAAAACGTTTTCCAGACTTTAGCCTTGTCTTTTGCAGTTACGGCAAAACACATTACTTTTAATAAAACTTTTAAATTAATGTTACTAAATTCAATTACTGGTTCTCGTTTAAATTCAGCTTGAAGTGGTCAATTATTTTATTATGAATGAGCTCCTGCTGTAAATTCTTAGGCACTAGGCTCATTTCTTTGCCAAAATTGTCTTCTACAGATCTAATATACTCAGATAATTCAGCAGGGTTTCCCTCGTATCTGGGCATTTCATTCTTAGGCAAAGGCGAATAAATTTTTTTTTAGACCTAAATATACTACGAAAGTTATCTTGAAAACAAAAATAGTGTTCCATAGCAGTTTGTCGACAATGATTGATTTAAATAAGGAAGCTAGTTATTTATGTTTGTTTGCCGATTACATGTATTTTCTTTTTAAACATTTATTTCAGAAAATATGCAAATCGTCGGAGTTCAATTCGACAGCATAGCAAAATAGCAAAGATAATTTAAAAGTTCGGAAGTATTGGTACGACCTTTCGTTCAATCATGTCGGGTGTTAAACAGGATAGTCTTAAATTTCGTTATTAACTTTCGCTGTCACATGATGTGTTTGTATTTATCATTTATCAATATTACTGAATTTAAATTGTTCTTTTTTTTGTAATAGCTCATAAACAGGGTTCCTAATTACCTTACCTTGAAGTTTTGGAAGGTTACAGTGCACTTCAGCAATTTGAATTCAATAAATTCCGTTTTCATAAATTATTTCTAAAACCTAGTTTTTGCAGTTACGCATAACGTTAACCTTGACAAACAAATATAAAATCTTAGTTCAGTCGGAATATTTACCGATTTAAAAATGTTTATTTATCGTTGAAAGCATTATTTACTAAATTAATCAGGTGCTTATCACCAATGACCTATATAATTCGAACTCTACTAAATTTTGTTAACTCAAGTTCGGTTAGCACCCTTCTTTACATTTTCATAACACTTAAATTTGACTATGTTACGTATTATTTAAAAAAAAAAAAGGAAATATTTCAATAATACAAAGAATTTCGAGGAAATCAATACTTGATATTAATGTTAAGACAGTCCACTATCGTATATTGATATCAAACCAGTGCCATGATGCATAATTGAAACGAAAATTTGTTTCATTCACTTTTCCTTTTGACTTTCACTAGCAGTACAACTCTTTTGTGATAATAGATATTTTAAACAAAATAAGTAAGCGAGGCAGTTGTTGAATAAATTTCGTTGAAAAGGGTTTGCTAGTTATAAGCATAACGCAGATATGGGGTATTTTTACAATTCTCATAATGACTATTTTCATTGAGTATGTTTTTTAAAAAGAGAGGAAAATCACAAGAAAGTAATTCCAGCACAAAAACCTCATGTTTGTGTGAAAATAATAATTTCTTAACACTTATACTTACTGATTTTCTTTGAAAACTTATTACTGGAACAATGTAAACCACTGTAACAAATTGCCTCCTGTTCCACTTGTCAAATGCTTGTCAAATAACGTATGGGCACTTATTTAGTTATGTTAGAATTGTGCTACTTATTATTCAGTAGTTTTAGCTAATATTAGTAGGCATAACATTGTAGTTTATTACCTTTTACGATCAAAAAAATTGCTGAAATTTTTTTTTTGGGTACAAGGAAAAAAAACATATAAAAGTCTGTATGGTATCTTTACGAACATTTATTAATCACTAAAAAAATACGTAGAAAAAAAAAACCCTAAATTAAAGCCTGCTAGTGCGGGGCTGGAATCCCCAGCAGCTCTTCCACGGCCTCATTCCACTCGTCTTGGCCCCAGATGTCCTCCCCCAACACGGAGGGTAATTGTCCTGCAGGATACGCTGGATTTGGGAATGGTGGTGATGGTGGTGCAGGACCCTCTTCCTGGCCGTCTTCGTGGTGGTAGAAGAACTCCACCAGGAAATATCCCGGGGCAACGGCGCTCACATTGATGGTCACAAAATACGTTGGCACATTCATCCCGTAGATGAAGTACTGATCGCCAGGGATCATCACATAAATTTGGCCGCGTCCCACAGGCGACTCAATAATTGAAGTTACAATAGTCAGGGGGTACCCAGCCTGCACAACAACTGACTCCAGTCGTCTTCCCTCATATACCTCTATAAAACAGAAAGAACACAAAAATAAGCCTAAATTCCTACATGCAGACTTATTCGTTATTCCCAAAATTTGGGACAAGTAGAAATTTGTAAGAACTTACGGACAGCAGGTAATAACAAGGGATCCTGAGGGGATGTGATGTGAAGAACACTTTGGGTGGTGGTTAGGCTACTCATGATCAGTACTTTTTCTCGACAATGATGATAATACCCTCTGAATGGACGCATCATTGTTTTTATATTCTAAAAGTGCTCTTTCAGCAAAAGATTAGACAGCCTCCTACACCATTACCTACAGACTGGGAATAAACAATATGTAACAATATTTTTTTCTTCAAATTTCTTTTTACAAACTTGATCGTAAAACGTATGCCTAAAACTTATTATATTAATAATAATAATATTTATTCCTTGTTCGAAAATACAACAATGAACTTAATACTATGATAATACAAAGGAATGGAATGATAAAGCTCACAGAAGCCAAAGCTTGTGTGTGAGCTATTTAAATTAAATTAATCAAAACTTAAAACGAAACTTAAGGATATACATATAAATTAAACCCAAGATTTAACAGAAAAATATAAAAAAAAATATAAAGACAAATTTGAAACAAAGGTAAACGCCAAAAATTAAAGTAAAAAGTAAATAATAGAATTACTATTAAAATTAAAAAATTTTAGAATTGGAGAAGCAATAATTTTAATACTTATTTTTTAGATCAACAAGATCGTGTAAAATTTTCCTCTCTGTTTTTATTAGCCAATGTTTAATACGAGATTTGAATATATATATGGTTCGGGCATTTTTTATATTATCAGGAAGTATGGCATAAATACGTGGGGCAATGAAGCTATATGTTCTTTGCCCTATTGTTTTGAATGATCTTGTAGTTTCCGTGACATGTTGGTTCTTATATCTAGTATCGTGGTCATGGGCAATGCGGAGCATTCTCTGTTTATTTTTAAACTGCAAATTGAGGATATTGTAAACGTACAATTGTCTCACATCAAACAGTTTGCTTTCTTTATATAGTTCATCACTCGAGTAAGTCCGAGTTTTCTTCAGTATAATTTTAATAAAGCATTTCTGCGTAACTTCAAGATTTTTTGAATGTTGTTTATATATTCCTCCCCAGCCTACTATTCCATACTGTATGACGGATTGCACCAAAGAATGGTAGACAACTATTAGACGTTGTTGATCTAGTACATATTTTAACTGGGTGAAGATAAATAATAATGATCGTATCCTTTTTATAACATTATCTACATGATTTGACCATTTTAGATGTTGATCGATTTCTATGCCTAAGTAGCGGATAGTTTGAGTTGATGCTATAATAAATTCCTCTTTTGCTGTATTTATGTGTAGATCGGTGTAAGACGGTAATGTATTCTTGTAACAGCTGAAAGCGATGAATTTGGTTTTCTCAAAATTTATTGTGAGATAATTTGTATCAAACCAGCTTTTAACTGTTATTAAATCTTTTTCTGCTGTAGTTTTGACTTGTTCCCAAGTATTTTCGCTGTAAACAATCACTGTATCGTCAGCAAAGGAGGAGATATCACCGACAGTATCTAGTGAAAATAAACCATTAATATAAATTGAAAATAGGATGGGACCTAGAACAGTACCTTGCGGTACACCCCACTCAACAACTCTAGGTTCACTAATCTGACTGTCTATTTTAACATATTGAATCCTATCCTTAAGGTAATTTTTTATTAGCAAGGATGCAGTACCACGTAACCCCATTTTGTCTGCTATTTCCACCAACTGATCGTGGTTTACCGTGTCGAAGGCCTTAGCTAAATCTAGGAATACACCAATTACCGGTTTACTATCATCCAGTTTATTATAAATGTTTTCAGTTAGGTGAACTATAGCTTCTTGAGTGGATATGCCTTCCTTGAAACCAAATTGCTTGTCCGATAAAAGTTTATTTTTCATTAGAAAGTTATTAATTCTGTGCTTGATTACTTTTTCCGTAATCTTTGCCAAATTTGAGATTAGCGAAATAGGGCGATAATTTATTATATCATTTCGATCCCCTTTTTTGTAGAGAGGTTTTACTACTGCATTTTTAAATGATTGGGGAAAGATTCCAGATTCTAATATTTTGTTTATAATATAAACAAGCGGAGCCTTGATATAGACGGATAGTACCTTCAAGGTTTCGTTTTTTATTTCGTCTAGTCCTGGTGATTTATGTGACTTAAGTTCATTTATATATTTTACTACTTCCTCTTCTACGGTAGGTAGTAAAAACATTGTCTTGTTACAATATTGGTTACTATTTAACGAGGGCTTGGTTGCAGTTTTAGTTATTTTTTCCGCCATTTTCTTACCAACCTCTATGTAATGTTTGTTAAATATGTTCGCTATTTCTCTTTTTTCGGTAATTTCAACATCATTCATCTTAATTTTATCAATGGAATTTGTAGCTATTTTCTTATTTGTTAGGTTTTTCACGGTTTGCCACAAGGTTTTACTACAATTTCGATTCTGCTCTATTATGTTTTTATAGTAATTATATTTTGCCTCTTTAATTAATTGAGTTAACTTATTTCTATATGTATTATATTGATTTTTAATTTCCAAATTTGTAGGTTCTGTCAAAACTTTTTTGTATAACATCTGGTTTACCGTGACTGACTTTACCAGTGCCTGTGTTATCCAGGGATTTCTTTTAGGTTGCATATATTTTAAATTAATAGATTTCGTACAAATCTTAATGGCATTTTTAATTTTAATAGAGAAAGCATTAGTAGCCTCGTTAACGTCGCTCGCTGAGTACACGTCGTTCCAGCTTTCAGTTTTGATAATATTAACTAAATTATGGTTATTTAATTTATATATAGTATTTACCCTAGGATTTGCATGTAATTGGCCCATCCTTGTGTCAATATTGACTATAACAGGGTAATGATCGGATATTTGCGTTTTTATTATGTATGATTTTACGTTTAGTTCATCAGACGTTTTTAAAAAAGCATGATCTATACACGTTTTACTCTCATTTTGAATTCTAGTAAAGTTATTTATCAGGGATGTAAAGCCCGCTTCTGCCATTATATTTAAATAATCTACACAATAATCCTTATTAGACTTAATATCTATATTAATATCACCTATTATGAGATGTAATTTGTATGGATGATTTTTTAAATAATCTCTTAATTGGCTATTAAATTCATAAGGACATAAACTAGGAGATCTGTAAATTGCACTTATAACTATGGTTTTATTGTTATCGGTAAATAAAGTTTTAATTATTTTAGTATTACCTACGGGTACTATTTCCGTTACATAATTATAAGTATTTTTTACGTACATTAAAACGCCATCGTTTTGATTAACCGTACCATTATTATATAATGTATGGAAACCATCAATTTTGAAGTGATTAGCATCAGACAATTTCCAGGTTTCAGTAAATATTATACAGTCAAAATTGTATTTAAATTTATCTAGTAGTATGGCCATTTCATTATAGTTCTTGGCCACACTTCTAATATTATTATGAAACACCTTGAAATTTGTATGATTTGCATTGCCTTCGAAAATTTTATTGTATTCCGTTTCATCAGATATTTCTTCTGACCTAGTTTCAAATTTTGTGAAATCGCGAATATATTGATCCATAATTTACAATAAACTAACCTTCTATCTAATTTTTGCACTTATCAGTTAGTAACAACGTTACCACATGTAGATTTGTGTTGCCCGGTATCTTATTATCTTAATACAATAAGAAAAAAAAGAGGACAAAAAAAAAATCTAGTACATATAATCAATATTTAATGTAAACTTACCCTTAACAATAATTATTTGTTCGAAATTCTATAATCATATATGTTTAGCCATCTAGCCGTAGCACACTTAACTCGCGTTTCAACATACGTGATAAAAATAAGTACCTTTATATTCTTACTTTACTTAAGCCGCGTTCACAACTTCTAAAGTTGTTCTTTTTATTACAGTTATCGCTTTAAGCAAGCTTAAGTACTTGAATATACGGTCAAGGTACTAATTTTTGTCCCAATACTCTATAACTTTGTTGTGTCCTTGTCTATGATTTTGTATACTTATTTAACATAGGAAGCTTTCAGTTTCAACTTATATGTATCTCTATGCTATATGTATTGATATTCACTGCTTATATTTGTATATTACTGCAGCAATGTAGGAACTTGAGTCCAGGAGACGTGATCCTTCCTTCAAGCAATCATAGCTTCTTGCTTACTGTGAAGGGGAGGAAGTGTCACGTGAGGGATTAATTAAGAATAATTAATTAAGAATATAGGTTAATAATGATCAAGGTTCGATGTTATAACAATGTTAAAAGATGCATGCTGGCTGCAAGCACGCTGCATCCTCGTGGTTCCACTTATCTTTTATTGCCTACTAAAAGATATGGAATAGTTATTGCTTTGCAGGGGGATCGTTAAATCTTTAACAAAATTTGATACAAGAGCTGGCATCAGTATAAAAGAGGAAGTCTTCCTCAATTGAAAGACAGTTGAAACAACCAGTCAAACTCTTCGACCCAGCGTTAGTTCCAAGTTAACTGTTTGGGCCCTTTGGGGTCCAGACTCTGCATCAGAAGACTCAGCATAACTACAGCAAGCCAAACCCTGGGTTCATGGCCTACTAGTCAGCAGTAACTGTATTAGAGTAAGCCCACCATTTGTATGGTGCATTTTTAGTACTTAAGCCATTTTTGTAACTTATCTTAAATATAATTATGTTTAACCGAAGATGCGTTTGAATCCAGACTAGTCACAATTTATAACGTGACAATATTTTCATGGTCAGAAGAAATGCCAGCGTCCTGAAAAAATAAAAGCAATTTAGGCAATGATTTTATTATTCACTGCAAAGATTTGCAACAATTCCTTCAAGTATGTTAATGTGTCCACTGTTTTTATAACTTTCTATACATTTATTTTTATCAGCAGTATTTGCTTTGTTTGAGTTTCCAAGCAGCGAAGCAGAATGGAGAAAAATTGGCAGGGAATTTGAGGTTTCCGCATTGTTTGGGCAGCATTGATGGTAAACATATACAGGGTGTTTCTTAAATCGCGGACACGGGGCACAGTACTACATTCCCCTCCAGATACCAATTGGAAAAATGTAATACAATAATGCCCGTTCTTCGCTAGTTTCAGAGTTATTCTCAGTCAAAGATTGAGATTCAATTCCTTTATGCTTTGGAAAAACGGGTAAATTTTAACCGTTCCGCAATGTTCATCAATCAAATATTAAATCTTAATAAATTTGGAATTTTTTATACGTTGTATTCCATCCTCCGAAGACATTTTTTCTGATAAATATCTGTTGTTAATTTTTTTTTCAATATGTTGCAACAGTGCATTGTAGCTATGAGGTTATTACCTAGGAAACTTGTTCATGCTGCCTTACTAAAACACCAAACGTTTAAAACAAAGTCCGTGCAAGCATGCGCAATGTTGTCAAATTTAAAAATTTTAAAATGCGAATAACTCCGAAACTAAATACATTAGGACAACATCGCCTATACCTTTTCAACTCAGTTTTAAGATGAGAATCGCGTAGTGCTCTCCGTGTCCGCCATTTAAGAAACACCCTGTATACGAATTTCGCCACCATCAAACAGTGGTTCCTTTTGGAATTATCCCTTACACTCCCGTGACTAAAATTTTTGAATTTTAAACTTGTATGCTTCATTCCAATTATCAAATATATTTAAAAACACCGTATATTTTTTGAAAAATTTTTCGAGGACGTTCAGTACCATTTTCAGGACACGTACAATTGTGTGGTTCAGGACTCGAACTTCATAAGCATAATTCTGATATAAAATTTTATTTATTTACAATGGAAGGTAACAAAGCAATTCTTATGTTTACTAAAGCATAAGTATACGTTGCATTTTGTAGAGCGCACCCTAGAACGACTGTCACAATTCTCCATCCTGGAAGTGTTGGGACTTTTGAGGTCGTCATTAGTAGGCCAGTGATTAAAACCATCGGCATCGTATCGTTTGTCGAAACACGGCAAAGCTGCTGGTATATTTCTTTTCCTTTTTCTGTCTTCATCTTCCGTTGCTACTTCTCCTCCCGTGTGCAGTTCTTCATCAGATTTTTCTTTGTATTAGAAACTAAATATTCTCCTAGCGCCAGCCTAAATTCCAGTAAATCCATCACCGATTTTACCTTCAGAATTTTGCAGTCCCTTCTATACTCCATCCAGCTATTGACTATTGCAAGATCGAAAATATGAAGTATTACCTTAAATGTCCATTTTTGGGTTCTGGAGATAGACCGGTAGTACTCCATCATCCGATCGCAAATATCAACACCGCCCATTAGTTGATTGTAGGATTTTATCACTTTGGGACAGGTTACATCTGTTTTTTTTTCAGATTTATCCCACGTTTTCACTGTTGTTGCTGGTTCCGTACCAAAGGCCGTGGATACCATTAAAACGCCTTAATTGTCTTTCCATTTTGTAAGGCACAGTTTTCCATCACTTCTTACCACTTCTTGGATTCTCCTCTTTCCATGTTTCTGTCTTTCTTAAAAGTATACCCTTTTACTCTGTTGGTATTTATGGTACCAGTTCCATAAATGGGTATCTCAATAGGTTTATTCATTAAGGGTATCGTCGTGAAATATCTGTCAAAGAATACATAGCTCTCTTTAGGCAAGGTTTGCACTAATCTTAGAATAAGTGACGGACCCAATCCTATCTCTCTGTCAAGTGGTGTAGATGAGCCTTGGTAAATCTCAAAATCCAAGTCAGTACCATCTGATGTCGTAACCACAAAATTTTCAAGTCCTACTGGTCTTGGTTTGTTTTTAACGTACTCTCGAACGGGACATCTTCCAAGAAACGGAATCATTTGTTGGTCGATCAAGAACGCCGAATTCCCTTTCCTTTCAATAGCTCGGTACCTGTTTCTGACTAAATCAATCATAAGTTGTATCTTCCATAATTTGTTTTTTCGTAATTCTTCAGTGACCGCAAGATTATCAACTACATGAAAATTGACCCTCAGCGTATAAAATTTATCACATCTGCTACTAGTGCAAACCTAAATTTGGAATTCCAGTACATGTGAATCCTAGGAAAGCTGATGCAACCCATAATTGCATGCAAGCCAAAAGCCTTCTTTATTTCTTCCACAGTTACTGCCAACTCAGTCCCTTTCTGCTGTAAATGATACTGTTTCGTAAATTGTGCCCCAAGTTCAAAGAAGTCGTCATTCAAATAATTTGAAAAATATTCCCATAGCGTAAGTACTTTTACGTCGTTACGGTTGACATCTTCTACTAGTCCTTTGCTATCGAGAGAACCTTTCTTCCAATCTAACAATTGACTGCGTGCCAGTGGAACATCATCATCGCTACATTCTGAATCTGAAGCAACATCTGTAGCAGAAGGTTCTACGTCAGGAATATCTTTTTCCTCAAAATCGTGTTCATCAATTTCAAAATCGGAACCAATTTCGTCCAAAAGATCGTAGAGCTCATCTGGATTCTCTCTTAAGCCTTTGCAGGTCGATCTTACCTGCAAGTTTAACAACACATGCTGTTATTATGGAATCTGCCTCGTAAAAGATATTTCTTCTAAATAAAATTTCTTGACGACACGAAAGCTATTGACTCCAAGAGCACACAATTGTGATAGTCCAGATATTTCTGCGAATAACACCTGCTTTAAACCTAATTTATCGATATTGCCAAATGTCATCAATATTAATAATTTCAACTATCAGAAATGGAAATTGTTTAAAACCCGATCAATAAAAATACTCACCTTTAGCTGCCATTTCACTAATGTTACACTTTCTGTATTTGCAAGTTGCAACTTGTCAACATGTAAATTCACAAAAGTTGCGCACTACCAGTGTTAATCATACATAGCACAATCATACGATTTATAAGCTAACGTTTACAAAATTCATTTTGACCCTTATTTTACCTTAGATTATGATATGCACAACTTTATGCTCCGGGAGCGTAAGGGTTATCAGGGATACAATTGCTTAGTTTTAATGGCAATTGCTAATGCTAACTACGAAATAATTTATTGTCACATTGGTGCAAATGGTCGAATTTCCGATGGAGGTGTGATTGACAACATCAAATTCTATGAAAAACTTATTACTGAAGAACTCAAATTACCTACTCCTGCTCCTGCGAAACACGGTACAATGCACCTTCCTTGGGTTTTTATCGGAGATGAAGCATTTTCATTGCGCAAAGATTTGTTGAAACCATTTGGATTGCGAGATTTGTCAATGGCAATAAAGACTTTTAACTATCGTGTGAGTATGGCACGCCGAATTATCGAGAATGAATTTGGTATAATGGCAGCTCGCTTTCGAATCCTTCATACAGAAATCAATTTGACATTAGACCGTACAGATTTAGTTGTAATGACTTGTGCGGTTTTACATAACTATTTACGAAGAAAGTTCTCCGTGTCTTACACTCCTGCAGATTCTCTGGATCAAGAAGATTGCACCCAATGTAACGTTTCACCCCCGGCTAATAAGGGTGGACGTTCCAAAATTTATATTTCAGGTAGCTCTGAGTTGTCCAGGGGTCGAGTTGTGCTTCACAATAAGAACAAATCAAGTAAACCTATTTACACAATTTATCCACAGTATGGACACGGTATTTATATTAATGGCTGTAATTAACAATAATAAATTAATATAAAATAATAAATCTTTCCTGGTTGAATTATTTGTATGGCCCCGCCAAAAGTTGGTGATTTTGTCGACTCCGAGTTGGCAGCGCGGAAACCCGTCTGAAGTTGCCTCTACGCGTTGGGAATTGACAGCTGAGCTATTTAACCTGTTGACAGATATTTAAGCAAATTTGTTTTGCTGGTAATTAAATGAACGGATTGATGGAAAAGAAATATAAATTGCTGCAGTCGTATATTGCGGCTTGCTAGGATAACGAATTTCGGTGAGTTAAACTGATTTATAATCAGGGAATTAACAAGGATTGGGTTCAATAAAGGTTCTAAATTGGGAACTGTGAAATTGCTGTTTAAAATTTACACGGCCCAAGAGAAAGTTTACAGCCAGGTACGCAGCAAAGGTGTTATTTTATTTTGGATAGCGGATACACGGGTGATAGGTATGAAAGTCTTGTTTAATAAGGGGATGTTTAAAATGGGGAAGGGAAAACCCAGGGTAGTACTAATGGTCACCAGCATTGTACCCTGGGTGGAAAAGCCAGCGGGGTTTTATCGGTTTAGGGAGAACCAGGATAGCCCCAATAGCCACCAGCGCTGTATCCTGGGGGAACACACCTAGACCTTGCCAATTTGCACAGGCGTGCTCGGTCTAGGTCAAGGATGAGACCTTTCGCTCAAATTCTGCACAAGCGTGAGGTCTCGGAAAGGAACGGTGACTTTGGTTAGGATATCGGGCCGGCATTGTACCTGGTTGTACAATGTTTTTAAGGGCCACGAAAAGCAACGTCAACTATAGCAAAGCGATTTCGAGAAGTTGCTTTGATACAGTTAGCTTTGCATACAGAACTTATATAAGCCACCTATCTATAATTAATATAATTTATTGTAATCTCCTGTGAGATTTAAAAACATTAAAATTGTCAATTGTTAGGTCAGTAGTTGCCACAGAAACATTAATTTGGTCGCGTTCGGCTCATTATCAATATCAAGTCGCCGCTTCTTTGCGAAAAAGTTGCGTATGTCCATGATTCAAAACTAAAAAAATTGTACGTAGTAATATTATGAACATGAATAGAGAAACAAAAACGTACATACAAAAACTCTTAAAAAGCAGGACAATAAACTATAAAAACTAACTAGTAACACAAAATAGGTTCAACTAGTTCATGAAGTACCAAAACGAAAACAAACTGCGTAGATGCAAAGCAAATCCAGCCCTGCGCAATTACATTTAGGATTAAAAGAGTAGTTTGTTTTATAGTTTTATTCCTAATTAAGCACGTATCACATAATACAAAATATAAGATTGAAATAAAGTGCGAACATTGCATAAGTTAACCAGACTTGTTTTCACCTCTGTGGTTGCTTTTTGCTATGCGACTACTACTAAGATATTTCTAAGAATTTATTTTATTTTGTTTTAGTTATTTCATATATTTTTTATTTTGTTCTCTAGTAAATAAAGTTCGTTTTCAGTGTACAGTTCCTGTCCTACGCGACAAGTTGCCAAAAATTTGAAAGTTTAAAGTAGATTGTTTGAGGCTTTCGCGGTTACTTGAACTGTCAGTATTATTAACTTTCGGCTTATACCGCGTCGTCATTTGAGTAAAACTCACAGCAGGTAAGGACCAACCTGTAACTTGTCTGCCATTACAAGCATTTGCTCTGGATGTTTGAGCTAAATTATTATTATTGTGTGAACCTTGGGGCGGACAAGGATTTGTTCTTTGTATAACTTGTTTGCCATCACAAGAATACTTGTTCGGTTTTTGCCTCATAGCTGTTTGTGAACCCATACAAACTAACGTTTCGCAAGACATTACAGCTTGCATCTTCAGAGTGAGTCAAAGCGCACTGAATTCAATTCCGGAATGCGGAGGTATTTATACCCCTTTGAGCCAGTCGGGCAGAACGGCGCAGTTCACCTTGACGGTTACCATTGGGCGGAGATGGAAGCGGTGGTGCTTGACCGTGAGATCGATGTTGCTTAAGAGATTTCAGAGGATGTATTACCGGAGCCCAAGCTTTACTGAGTCTAAAACAATCCTCTCTATTAATATTATTCGGTTGTTTTTCGATTTCAATAGCTTCACGTATGATCTGAGGGAAGTAATAAGGTACTCTGGCGAGTACTCGAGCTTTCTCAAAGTCCATTTTGTGACCAGTCAATACAGTATGTTCAGCTACCGCAGATTTAGTGATCCGTTTGTGTTTGCAATCACCTTGATGCTCACGTAATCTTAACTCAATAGAGCGTCCAGTTTGGCCGATATAGTTAACACCACACGAGCAAGGGATGTTGTAAATCCCGGCACATTTCGTACTGGATACTTGATCTTTAACAGATCTGAAACCGTTTCCCAGGGTTTCTGAGGTACTGAAAACAGTCTTTATGTTGTGCCTTCTAAGTATATGCCCGATCTTATCAGTAGTGCCTTTACTGTAAGGTAAAAAGGGCTAAGCCTTTTGGAGGTGTAGATTCCTCCTTAGCCTTGGGCTGTTCTGCATTTAGGATAGCTCTGCGAATTTGTGTGGATGTATAACCATTTTGTTGTAACGATATCAATAGATGTGTTTTCTCTTGTTGTAAGTGTTCTGCATCAGAGATTCGGACCGCTCTGGTTGCTAGAGTTTTTAGCACCGTAGCCTTCTGCATAGGATGGTGATGTGAATAATTGCTTAAGTACCTGTCTGTGTGAGTTTTCTTTCTGTAAACAGCATGCCCCAAGCTACCATCTGGTTTTCGTGTAACTTGGACATCTAAAAACGGAATACTGCCATTTTCCTCAACTTCCATAGTAAATTGGATGTTATTGTGAATTGTATTGAGATGATCTAGAAAGTGGTTTAATGCTTGGCGTCCGTGAGACCAAACAACGAAAGTATCGTCTACATATCTGAACCACGATTTAGGCTTAAGACCAGCTGTTTCCAAAGCTTTGATTTCAAAATCCTCCATATATATGTTAGCAATTATAGGTGATAACGGTGAACCCATAGCCGCTCCCTCAATCTGTTCGTAAAGGTTGCCATTCCAACTGAAAAATGTATTCTTCAAACATAGCTCAACTAGTTGGACTAAGTCTGTTGATAATTTATCCCGTAAAATCTCTAGCACACCGTCTACGGGTACTTTTGTGAAAAGTGAAACAACGTCAAAACTGACTAGGATGTCTCCTTGGCACAGTTGCAAGTTTTTGATCTTGTTGACAAAATCACAGGAATCTTTTATAAAAGAGCCCCTGACAGTTTAAAGTAGGGCAAACACAATTTAAGGTAGGGCACTGCCCTACTTGGCCCGCCCTTAGCTACGGGCCTGACGTTACACCAATCACAAGTAAACGCGGTTTGAGAGTTGACTCAGGCAATCTACGCGGAGTACAACACGTACCGAATCGAAATAATACACACGAAGCCAATGAAGTTGGGGAGTTGTATGTGAGGTATTTTAATGGCGAAGGTCAAGTATCATGGCAAAACAACATGATTCACTAGGCGTAACTACTCTGTAGTGTAAGAAAAATGTATTATAGAATGAAAGAATAAATAATAAAGATAAGTAAACTTGTTTTTTGATAGAGTTGCATTTGTACTTACATCTACTAGTGAACTTTCTTGTATATTATCCATCCCATCCTGTCGCGGTGTCTCTTGATCAGTCAAAAAGATCAACATATCAAAGTACCATAGATTTGGCTTATACACATCTTCGTCCATACCTGAGTGCAAATGTCTAGTTTTTCTTTCAACTCTTTTCGAAAACACGTGCGCAATGAATTTATTCTTCTAATGCATCTTTATTGGCCGTTGGATCTACTTCTTTTAACTTTTCTAGTAGTACTTCATACGCCGCATTTTTTTTGTTGTTTGTTCGAATACTGCTTAGACTTTACCTTCAAGAGGCACGGATTGTCTTTATACACGCTAGTAAACTCTGAGGAACTCTCTCGACATTAGCCGCAGGTCTGCCATTTTTTAATTCAATTTAGTTTGATCACTAACGAATGTTACTGGTCCTATAATAGTAAAAAGGCTGAATATAAGTTGCAAGAATCGCCCGACATTACAACTTAACGTTAGACAAGTTTGTACACGCAGCAAAAATATCGAGCAGGTTTGATTTCATTCAAGCCCAACAATTATTGTCTGTGCAGACTTATTAAGTATGTCGACTTATCAGCACTAACGCAACGATAAATCTTACAACTTAAGTCTGCGCAAGCAAGTTGCTATGCATGATGGTGCGTCTATCCCGGCCTTTAAATAGGTCTCCTTACAACAAATATTCTTGACCACCTCTTGATGTGTACGCTCTTTGATCATATTTAATAATTTTATTTATAAATGACTAAAGCTATGTTATACTTCAGTACGAATATTGTAGGCAGTGACATCCTGAAAGTCTAGAGCTTTGCGGAGAACGTGACGTGCGGCGCGCATCATTCCATGGGCGTGCGATTATACACATTGTTAAAACATCAGAAATAGAAATAAACTGAAATGTTTTATTTTCTCCTTACGCGATTACAAATTATTAGCGTTATTTACTATGAGTAAATGGTAATTAATGTAGCCAATTATTAAAAATATTTACGGAATGAGGAATGAGGAAAATTGTAAATGAAACGATAATCAAATGATTTCAAATGTAATATTAGTTAAATTCTATTTGTAAATAAACATATTTATATTAGGAAAAAATAAATAAAACTTACCAACAATGATGGAAACCCATATTATTAACGAACAAAAACAACAATTAAAGGGATTATTCAAATATGATGCTACCACCAACCGCTGCACATCGCTCGACTCGCTTAGTAAATGCTCTGTAAGCATTTTGAATTTCCTGAATTGGAATAGCATCAATTGTCTCTGTTAACCTGAGTTTCAACAGATCGAGGTCGTTGTTTAATGGAGCCGCGTAGACTTTCTGTTTAAGATAGCCCCATAAGTAAAAGTCCATTATGGTTAGTTCGGGGCTTCTGGTAGGCCAATGTATTGGATCATACCGTCCAATCCACCGCTCAGGAAATTGACGATCTAACTTTTCTCGAACGATTCGTGTCCCGTGTGATGGGTGACCGTCTTGTTGAAAGTATGCTGTCTGTCTATCGTTTAGTGGCATGTTATCCAAATGATCTTGAAAAATACTTTCCAACATTTCCAGATAGCTGTACTGGTTCATATTTCGTTCAAAAACATATGGGCCAATTATATCCATTGTAAGAGATAGCACACCACACATTTACTTTTTTAGGGTATTGTCTTCTACGGTGAACTCGAAATTCCGGATTATCGGTAGACCAATCCCGTAAATTTTGGGAACTTACCACCCCATTAGTGATGAAAGTGGATTCGTCAGAGAAAATTATATTTCTACCTCATCATTTTCTTCTAAAGTATGTATAAACTTAGCTTTAAATGGTTTCACCTTGTTAATACTATAAATGTTTTGCAAATGCGATTTACTAATATTGCAAATTTCTAATGCCCTCCTTCTTAATGACAATTGTGGAAAGCGCCTTTCAGAATTCATAGCTAATGCAGCTGCAGCATTATCTTCCTCATTTAGGTCGGATTTTGTCTTCTTAGCATTATTCACACTCCCAGTAAGCATAAATTTTGACACAATCGTTTTTACACCGTTAATTGATATCCAACAATTTGGCCAGCGTTCCCGGAATTGTCTTGTTACTCCGTGATACGAATACTGGTCACCTAAACAGTAGCACTGCACAATAAAAACTTTTTGTTCTGTTAACATTTTAAAATCAGTAAATTGTGTAAAATAACAATCACGTCTTAGACATATCAGATATGGTAGACTTTCAATTTTTATACAAATCAGCCTGCTTTGATTTTTGTTACAAACATGAATTATATACTATACTGTATATATTACCCGCATTATGTTACTAGCTTTGAGGTTTATAGAGTTAGTTCTGTCAATATCATTGGCGCCGGCAATAATTATTACATAATCTTTAGATCCATATTCGTTAATATGTTTCTCAATATTTTCTGTGACCTGCTCAAAATTTGCATTTGGTTTAATAATGCTCTCGATGTTGTAGACGCTACTGCTGGCGGAATTTCGTAGTGATGTATTTATATCTCTTCCATAGCTATCAGCTAACAATAGTATCTTCTTCTTTGCATGCATGATTTTCTTAACCTTTGCCGTTTTGTTATCGGACACTATTTTTGGATCTTTATGCAGCAGGTGAGTTTTACCAAGCCTATTGTCGATTTGGTGCCGAAGGTTAAGGCATTCGGAAAGATTTTAATGTCATTAACTAGAATTTTGTTTACTTCACGAATTTCGTCTAGTTCACGCATATTTATATCTTTAAATCTTCTAGTTTCTCACATGTTTTACACAGTGAGTCATTTACATTGTGATTACACTTTCATTTGCTTTTTTAACTAATATGTTTTTATTCAGTACCTTTCTCAGGAGATAAACTAGGTCAGTTTTTTTTAACCCCTTTGCTTCCAGGCCATTCTCGAAGAGTTTTACATTTATTTCCGAGATTTTTAGATCACTTATTCTTTTAGTCATATTTTGTTTTTAATTGTTTGCTGGTTTATAAACTGTATTGTCACTGTAGTAGTATTAATCACTATTTTTATTCACGACTTGACGGGCCTACTCAGTTATACGCCTGCACTCATCCAGTGCGCACACATGATTTAGCATTAAATAAACTTCAGTTAGAGATACAAAACATTAATTATAATTTATTTTTGTACAGCTCATGCAACACTTTGTTAAAATAAGAACTTTGAAGTTTTTTAGCAAGTTCTCTGGACATGGTTGGTCATATTTAACAATAATATTTAAAAAAGATTGTGAAAATGTCGAATATAACACAAAATCACATTCCTGTAAATTTTACGGAAAATTGCTCGAATGCAATTGCTCGAATGCAATTGCTCGAATACAATTGCTCGAAAACCAATAGCTCGAATGGAAAATTGCTCGAATGAAAAATTGCTCCAATGACAATTGCTCGAATGGAAAATTGCTCGAATGACAATTGCTCGAATGGAAAATTGCTCGAATATAGCAAGTATCCTGACATAAACTGCCAGTTTTTGTTTTTTTTTTTTAGAAATTAACGGGATCTTGAATTTTTTATAAACTGTTTATTCCTAACTAAAACATTTTCTTTTAAATGAATTATAAATCCTTCTGCTACTTTTACGGTTGAATACCAGAATAAAACAAACTTCCAATAAAAAAAATGTTAACCCCTCATAAACCCAATACCGCTCTCTCCGAACACGCCATAGACAACCTTCATAATTTTAATGTTCCTTCAACTTCTGTTTTACACACAAAAAAACCCTAAAAAAGGCTTCTTCTAGAAACCACTTCAATAAAAAAATCACCCAAATCAATTAATTGCAGAACAGACACAGAAAATTCAAACTCGACATATGAATTTTTACTACAATAAACCCCTTATTTTATTTTTTTTTTTTGTTTTGAATATTTTTATTAAATATTTTCAAATGTGATATTTTAGCGCATTCAGTCATATTTAAAAAATTTTATAAAGACAACTTTTTAAAGATGACGAATAGCAAAGGTGTGGTGTGTTTTAAGTGCTCTCGTAAAATTGGAAGAAGCGAAGTTTCTTTATTATGCATTGGAAATTGTGGTGGGTCCTTTCATCTAGAATGTGTCCAGATGTCGGCTAAGTATTTAACGAGTTAAATCTAGGCAAATCTACTAAATCTTGGGTATGTAATATTTGAAAAGTGATAACAGTGATAAGACATCTGTCTGAGATCCAAACCACTAACTCAACTCGTCAACCAAATTCGCTCAACACGTGTGATATCCCGAGTTAGCTTCGGGCAACAGCTAAATAATGAGAAGATTGCTTATCTCGTAAATTTATTTTATTGAAACTTAGATATTTAATAAACTCTGATGATTATCGTGTCGATCAGGGCCGTAACCAGGATTTTATTTCGGGGGGGGGGGGGGATTTAATTTCCTTACCGGTCCATGAAAAGGGAATAAAAGGAGGCCGACTAGAAAGCAAAAAAACATTGCTCAAAGTACACGTCTTCATTTTAAAATGAAATAACAGATCCTAACTAAGCACATGAAAAACTAACTCACAAAAATATCAAAAACTAAAATAAAACATGTAGTTAATAATAAGTTTTAATACTGATAAGGCTATACAACAAAATCAAGTTTTCTTGTTCCGGTGGAAAATATATCCAATACCTCTTCATTGGGAATATTTATTTACCGGTGTACGCTCATTAGTGCGAACCCAGTCATTCTATCTTCACTTGTTGAATTTCTCAGGTACGTCTTCAACCTTCTCAATGTTGAAAAGGAACGTTCCGGCGTAGCTGTTGGATACCGGCAATACAGTTAATACTTTTAGCAGAGCAAATACACTCGGATATACAGGGTGTCTCTAAACCTAGTACCATAAATTTACCAGCCGCTTCCTGACGCAAAAATCAGTCGAAAATGTCTATAAAACTTTTGTCCGAAACCGCGGCATAAGGAAGCACACGTCTTTGAAAATGGTGTTGAAAAAACGAAAAACAATTGCATTTTAAAAATGGTTTGAGATAAAAATCGAAATTTTGCAGGCAGCCTAACCTATTAAAGGTATAAAGTTTCTACTATTTTTTTTTGTAAATTAACCAGGAGCGGCGCGAATGGGGATTATCACCGTTTTCTTGTAACCCGTTTTTCTTAACCTTTTGTTTTTTTCCATTTTAGTTTAGAGATTTGTATTTCCTGTTGCCTAGTTAACAAAAAAGGTAGTAAGTAGCGGCAAATGGAATACAAAATTTTAATAGTTCTTGAAAAACGGCTTGCACCGAACACAATCTTTGGAAATAAATTCCCAAAAAAATTTACAGTTCTCGCTGTTTAGTTTCTATCCATATGGCGGAGCTGAATTTTCTTCATATACAACAACAACAAAAATACAGAACTTTTTTTAAAACGCTGTCACTATATTACGTTTGCCCCGAAAAACGGAGCAAATGTAGTAATGGAACCTAGTCTGCGTACTTGAATACTTGATAATATTGTAGGGGTATATGTAAAAGTATAGTACATTGGCTATTTTTTGGCACATCAGGCTCGAACATTATATGATAAATAAAAAACTATCAACTTTTATGTAAATTAGGTTTATTATA
The DNA here is from genome assembly GCA_963082805.1 of Hemicrepidius hirtus. NCBI lineage: Eukaryota > Metazoa > Arthropoda > Insecta > Coleoptera > Elateridae > Hemicrepidius > Hemicrepidius hirtus. The sequence continues at coordinate 28,139,443 of OY720161.1, read as the reverse complement.
TGCAACTTGAAGACTTTAAAAAAAATTAACAAATGTCAAAATTATGGAAAAGAAATAAGCAAAATAAGTTTATTTAAGATTAAAACTTTCAAATTTAACATTGAATTGAAGCTTCCCACGTCTGGTTGTTTGGGGTTTCGGCAATACTTTTACAATATCTTCGCAACAAATTGTATCTTTGCCTTCAATATTAGGCCAAATGAAAAAAACATTCTTAAATTTTAAAAACTTGATCTGCCAAGCATCATCAGTTTTACCCGTAACTTGTCCGACATAATGTGCAACATATTTTTTTGATGCATATTTAACAAGTACCCAAGAACCCACTTCAACCACAGAACAGTTTTCTGAATCGCTTTCCTCTTGAAGAAACTCATTGTCATCGTCAGATTCCATATACTCGGGGCTTTCACATTCATCATCACTACTGGAGGCTTGTACTATCTTCTTGGTTTTCTTAGTCTTCCCCTTGTATAAGACTTGCCTTTCTTCAAGTCGCTGAAGTACCTGTTCACTTGTAAGAACTTCAGAGCCTAATCCAACTTTGGTTTTCTTCTTTTTCTCAGGAACTGGTTTCTGTTTGATTGTTTTTAACAACAACTCTGTGAATGTAATATTAATTTTTTCGTTTTCATTGAGCTCTTGATTAGAATTATTAACATCTTGAATACTGGATGGGCCAGCTTCTTGTTCACCACTAGAGATATTATCGTTACGAATGTTGGATGGGCCAGCTTCTTGCTCGTCTACAGAAATATTTTTTTTAGGAATGTTAGATGGGCCAGCGTCTTGTTCGTTATTTTGGGTGTTTCCTTCACTAATATTCTTTTTTTCTTCTTGAAGTAGGTCCCATCTTCTTAGAGCTTCCGGGAGAAATACGTCTCTTGAAACAACTCCAGTATCAAGGGGAAAAATTCCTGCTTTTCTAAAACCGTTTTTAATCACTTCTGCATTAATCTCCTTCCAGGCTTGACATAAAAACTTATAAATATTTTCTTAGGTAATTTTTGGCCAAGGTGTTGCCGTTGCCATACAATTAATTTTTCATCCCACTTTATTTTCCGCGATTTAAAAACACTTAAATCCAGTGGCTGTAATAGATGAGTCGAATGAGGTGGTAATTTAATTATTGTTATTTGTTCTCTCATGGCAGTTTGTATTAAAAGAGCGTCGACGTGTGACCCATACCCATCATATATAGTTACAACGGGGCGATCACTTCCTACTGCAGGGATGACTGAATGTATAAAATAATTTCGAAACACTTCAGAATCCATCCACCTTTTTTTCGTAGCGGCATAAACAGTACCATCATATTTCTTATCTACAGACGCGACCCATTGATCCCAAATGTTAACACCCTTAAACACTATCAAAGGTGGTGCTTTCCCTCCCGCGGCATTACACATCACCAGCACTGTGGTATTTTCTCTACCAGGAGTGCTGGTTGTCCTCGATGCAGACCAATTCCCCCGACTATTTTGCTTTTTCTGGGGTCAATTGAAAAGCTGGACTCGTCTAAATTCCAGAGCCTCTCTGGTTTGTCGCGTAAATTAAGGTCTGTGAGTGTATTTTCTAACAGTTCGAAATAACCGTAAATTAAAAAAGGATCAACGGCCTTTTTTCTACAATACTCCACGTTTTGGGTACTTTCAGGCTTAGTTTATGTCTTCTCTTGAAGCCCATAAACCAATCCTCTCCCGGGACACCGTTTTTAAATGAGGTATTAATATTGTTCTGCTGAACAAACATCCCTACTCTCTCTAAAACTTCTTTACGGCAGAGCCCAAACCCCCATTTTTCTAGGATTTTTAATCCATTTGCCAATTCAGTTTCTGCAGCTATAGGCACTTCAGTTGGGCGACCCCTGCTTTTGCAAATTTTTCCCCGTGTACCTTTTATGCGTGTATATAGGGTAGTATATGGAATTGTATACCTCTTAGATGCTGAGTATATAGTCATTCTACCTGCTGCAGTCTCTTCCAATGCTGCATTTAAACTTTCTTTGTTGTACTTTGGTTCTGCAGTATGTTTTCTGATATAGTGTCGAACCATTGTCAAGGATCTTAAACAAAGGGGTAAATGTAAGACTTATAGGGGTAAATGTAATATATATATATATACAGAGTGATGATAAAGTCTCGCACAAAAATCATATTCTGGTTATTTAATGGTTTTGTGGAAAATCCTGAGACCCGTCGATTTTTGTTTTTAAATTGCCATTCAGACATATAATTTTCAACCCCCCTCCCCTCAACCCCTAACTGCTAGCAACCCCAACTTTAAAAATTTAAATAGAAAGATACCCTTTGTGATACCTCTTTTGATAGGTCTTTTTATTCTTAATATAACCAAAAAAAGTTTTTCAAAATCGGTTAATTAATAATGGAGATATTTATCAAAATGTAATCAATGTAAAAAATGGGGTTGACATTTAAAAAAAAATTATGACGTTACAGCGTAGAAATAATGGCACAAATCCTGAGACCCCTAAATTTTTGTTTTTAAATTGGCATTTAGGCAGGTAATTTTAATCCCCCCACCCCTCAACCCCTAAGTGATAGCAACCCCAACTTTAAAAATTTTAAGGGAAAGATACCCTTTGTGATACCTCTTTTGATAGGTCTTTTTATTGTTAATATAACAAAAAAATGTTTTTCAAAATCGGTTGAAAAATAACACAGATATTTAACAAAATGTAATCACTGTAAACAATGGGGTTGACTTTTAAAAAAAATTATGACGTCACTGCCTAGAAATAATGGGCCATCAAAACCACACTTTTAGGTCAGGAAGTGCCCTTTTTAATGTCTACCATTTACGGCGTGTTTGAGCCGTTTCTTGTCGAATATTGAGATTTTCATTTGATTACATTTTGTTAAATATCTCCGTTATTTATCAACCGATTTTGAAAAACTTTTTTTTGATATATTAAGAATAAAAAGACCTATCAAAAGAGATATCACAAAGGGTATATTTCTATTTAAATTTTTAAAGTTGGGGTTGCTAGCACTTAGGGGTTGAGGGGTGGGGGGTTGAAAATTGTATGTCTAAATGGCGATTTAAGAACAAAAATCGACGGGTCTCAGGGTTTTCCGCAAAAACATTAAATAACCAGAATATGATTTTTGTGCGATACTTTATCATCACTCTGTATATACACCCCGCTATCATTTTGGCGTCCATACATTGACCGTTTGCATTTAATCTGACGTCCACCTGCAATGTGACGTCCGTATATGGACGCAGGTTTACAACGCATGTGTTTAGAATGGGAATGACATTAGACGGTGAATGACGTAATTTCAGAAGGACGCAAGATTAACGTAAGAATGAAAGTAGCCGTATATTTTAGTCTACGCTTTTACCACGTGGGGCGCCACTGTTAATATACGTATATTGGCAGGAGTTCAGCTTTAGTTTATTGGGTCGACTATTTGGCGTCCGGCAATTTGACAACGTCGCACTGCTGTTTTAATAGCAAATTATTAATGCATTATACGAGCCTCGATTTTCATAATACTGATATTATCATTTTAACATCAAATCTCGTAAAATAATTCCAAATTATTGTATGATTATCTTATTTTAAATATATTATTACGCCTCTATTTTATATTCATATTAATTAATAATTGTAAGTTAAGTGGATATTTGAAGTTTTGATGTTAGGGTAATTATTATCTCACAGCAAATAGTCATAAGAAAAACTTGCTATAAAAAAGGATCTTAGTAAGACAGATAATTGGGATTTCGAATTTCTATTTTTCATACTTTTATTTTAACGACTGGTTGTCTCATTATCAATTTGTACAATGCTGTTTTCGTGTTTGTTTTGTTTCAAATATTTTCCGCGCCAAGATATTTGAACTGATTGGGGGAACCCCACAGGATCAATCGACCAATCAGAATTATTCGTAATTGTAAATGCGATTGCAATATATTGTGGAATGCAATGTGTTTCTTTGGAGATTTGTATTACCGTGATTATATAATTTCAAAATAAGAGACTCAAAGAGGTAAGAAAATGTAAATTATTTAATGAGATACGTATACATGTACTGGCATTCCTGGATGGAACATACTTAATACGAACTTAAATTAAAGTTACTATAATCCGGGGTAGGTCTACAGTTAATTTAATTTTACTTTTTGGGGCCTTTACTAACAATCTTAATGAGCTTGAATTTATGCGCAGCCAGAATAAGACCTAAAAATTCTAGAAATGGGGCGAGTTTGTTGCTTTTAAAACACATGGAATGACTAAAATGTGATTTTTAAACATTTTATAAGTTTAGAAATAATAAATATTAAATAAAATATCGATTTTAACGGGAAATAATAAGGTTTATTTGCTTAATACGTACATAGAGCTTTAACTATTCCTTTAGATAAAAATAGTTTCAATAGAGAAATTCCGATTATTAAACAAATTGCATATAGCCTTTAATAACTCTGAAAGTTTTGAAATTTCCAGTTTGAATAAAAACACGTCAACTATGATATCGAGGGGGAAGTTTAAAACCGCCATTGAAGTAATTTTATAATTCACACCCCCCCACTCCAGCAACCCCCACTTTGAAATTTCAAATGGAACCACCTACTTTGTGATATATCATTTTACAGGTAATTAAATTCTCTATCTAACCATACTATTTTTTATTGCCCCCCCATCACCCCCCAACCCCCCCTTTTCTGAATTTTTTGACATTTCACGTTTGAAAAAAAACACGTCAATTTTTATATCGAATGGGAAGTTTAAAACCACTATTGAAATAATTTTATAATTTCCCCCCTTCACTCCAGCAACTTCACAAAAGTAATGACTTGCTAAAATCAGGTATTTATAAATTAAATTGTTCACAATTAGTAATTCAGTTTATACAGGTTGGCTGGTTTTTCATTGTCCAGCTTATATCTGCTGAAATATTAAAGATACAACAAAAAATTTAGGGGAAGACTTATAAACAGCGCATACAAATTTTTTCCACGGCCTTCTTATTTTACGGAAAAATATGAAACTTTGGTTTCTTAAATGGAACACTCTGTATATTTTTGCGCAATAAGATTCCAAATCAATTTCTCTTTACAGCCATGTATCACTAGTGTCATTTTGCTTTTAAACTACGCCTAATAATTCAAAAAAAGAATTATAATAGGCGACTGTGATATTCTTTTGCTTTTACCTGTAAACTTGTTTTTTTTTGTGTGGGGTCTGAAAAATCGAGTTTATGATACCTACTCCTTCTCAACACATTCAGGAACTTAGAAATAAAATCACTTTATTTTTTTATTAAAGATTGAACCAGATTAACAATACATAGTGTTATACTTGGTTTTGTTATCAAATGAGTAATTTGACATAATATTTAACCTAGAGACAATTTTGACGCCTTAAACTAATTATTATTTTGTTAATCATTATTAAAGTCTATTAAAATATCTTGTGGTAGTTTTCTTCTTAGCCTAGTGTGTATATTTGGCCGTCCCAGTTGGTGATGAACCGCACTTGGACAATGATTGATGTTGTCAAAGAATTTTTGGGTACTTTTTAGGATAAACTGTTTGATCGTTGCTATTCCTAGCTCATTGTGTATTTGCTGATAAACCAGAGTGAATTTATAGCCATGCGAAGCACCTTGTTTTGAAAAACTTGGATTTTTTGATGTTTGTGTCGGAGGTGGCACTCCAAACTGGACACGCGTAGGTAATAAGTGATCTGAGAAGAGCTCTGTACAAAAGTAGTGCACATTCAGTACGTAGGGGGGTGTTTCTTTTCAGTAAGGGGTTCTACCCCTTACGCTCTAGCGTAGTCAGTCTAACGTAGGCTTCATTCAGCTTCTTGTGTGCGCTCCATGTCAATCTGGTGTCGAAGAGTAACCTCAGATACCTAACACTGGTGTTTCGGTGCCGTTTACTTTTATATTAGGGGTATCGTCTTTGATGCGTTTAAGCGTAAAGATTTTGTTACAACATTTGGTGGAATTAATAGTTCTTCCCCATTTAATGTACCACTTGGTTAAGATGTCCATTGAGTTTTGGAGTAGTTCCACTATTTCGGTAATATTGTCGCTTTGTATAACCAACGCCGTGTCGTCAGCGTACGTTGCGATTTCTCCTATATCCTGCTGAGGTAGACCATGGATGTATATATTAAACAGTGTTGGACCAAGGATGTTGCCTTGCGGGACACCTGCGAGTATGCTTTTCGTTGTTGAGTATGAGCCGTTCATTCTAACTGCAAAAATCCGATTATCAAGGAAAGATAGTAAAATTGCCCTAATATAGTTCGGGATTTCAATGTGTAGTAGTTTGTACTTAAGACCATCGATCCACATCTTATCAAAAGCTTTGGAAATATCAAGGAAGGCTATGGCCGTGTATTGTTTGTTTAAAAAACCCCTTTCAATTACTTCAGAAATTCTCTATAGTTGGTGTGTGGTCGAGTGATCTTTTCTAAAACCAAACTGAGTGGGGGGGATATTGTTATTTTCTAGTGATATGTTAATGCGATGGCTGATCACTTTCTCCAGAAGTTTAGATAGTGTGGAAAGCAGGCTGATCGGGCGATAGTTGGAAGGGTCCTTGGCATTCTTGCCTTGCTTTGGGAACATTAGGATATGAGCATGCTTCCACTTTTCAGGGAAGTGACCTAGTCTCAGGCAAGCGTTGAATAAGGTGGCTAGGTATGAGATTGCTTTCTTCGTTAAGTTTTTAATCACTACATTTGGGATAAGGTCAGGCCTGGAGGCTTTCTTTAGCGGCAGAGTCTCTTTTTCAACTTTTTCTTGTATATTTAATATTTCAGCAGATATAAGCTGGACAATGAAAAACCAGCCACCATGTATAGGTCAAACAATTACAAATTTCAGTATTAGACAAAAAGAACATATCCGTTGTTGCAAATATAAGCATACCCAAATTTTGCTACAAATTTATTAGAACAAAATCACAAATTGACATCTAATAATACAATTAAATATTTTGGAAGCTGTTTAAATAAGTAAACACAAAAACCAATAAATGAGCAAATTGGGCTCTTAGATTCTCCTTTACTGGGAATTTTGGAATAGATGATGTTTTTAATCGAACCAAGACAAGTACATAGTTACCATACAGTGCGGAAAAAAAGTATCCAATAAATTCGTTATTTCTAAAACGACGAAGTTTTAAATTTTAGTTTCGCCAATAACTCGTGTGTATTTTTAATTACTGCTAATTTCATATGTGAATTCTAATCATTTAAAATTATGGATGTTGTGTCTTTTATTATTTGGGCCTACAATTTGTTAATAATGTTGGTTTAGTTTTGCACTTAGGGTTTAAGCTCCGGTTTAGCTAAACCAAGATTAATTCCCATGGTTATATTTCTTGTAACAAATTGTATCCATGGCAATTAATCTCGATTTAGCGGAACCGTAGCTTAAACTCAAACTGAAAAACCGGCCCTAAGACGCTTTAGTATAACTCGCCATTTTGTATTTTATTGTTGAATTGTAAGTACAAAAATAGAATTACTAACTGACAAGATAAATTATAATAATTGTTGTTACATTGAAAAGATCTCTTTATACCAAGTGATCTTTAAAGATTGTTTTGAAAGTAGGCCAAGGTAAAAGTAATTGAATGCCTTAGTTTGATTTAATTATATAATTGTCAAATTAATTATTTTGTTGCTTTAGAATTTAGTCACAGACAACCACTAACGTTTTCCATGGCCTCCCTTTAGAACCATCTTTAATTATCCTGACAGAATTGCAAAATAATTCCTCTTCGGCGGTCTTCTCTGAAAGAATGTTTCTAATATCAGGTTGATCGTTGGTTCTATTAATCTCTCTCTGCACTGCTTAGTGGTACGTACATCTGAAATCTGAAATTATAAAAGTTTTATTAATTACTTTAAACATTGCAAACATCTGCAAGTTTATTAGAAACTAATTAATGTCTTTATAAGTATGAAACGCAAATTACTTACCTGTACTATAACTGTAACCAAGATTGAGATGTCTGATTACTTCTTGGCTACGAAGCGTTAGCTAGTAATAACAATGTTTGAAAGCCTAGTCAATAAATTATTAATTAATAATATTGATCTATGGTTCTATTCATCTCTCTCTGCACTACTTAGTGGTATCTACATCCGAAATGTGAAATTACAAAAGTTTTATTAATTACTTTAAACATTTTTTATTAGAGATAAAAGGTAACTTACCTGGAGTATAATTGAGGATTGCAACACCCCCTCTCCATTGCACCAGCTGACAGTTTATTTGCAAGTTTATTAGAAATTCATTAATGTCTTTATAATTATAAAACGCAAATTACTTACCTGTAGGTACTATTATAACTGTAACCAAGATTGAGATGTAAATGTAACAACGTTCTTGGAGATGCCTGATTACTTCTAGGCTGTTAAGCCTTAGGTAGTAATAATAATGTGAGAAGGCCTACTCAATAAATTATTAATAAATAACCGTTCTGGAATAGTAAAAAAATGTAATATTGCTATTTAGTGCAAACAAAGGTAGTACATTAAAATTAACAATAGAATAATAAATTCTGCAAACTATTTTACTTTACATTAAAACAGAGATGTAGAATACGCTCTTTAAAATTCAAATAATTCTAATGTCGTGTATTATATCCGCGTATTAAATATCGCCATCCTACACAGAACACTCCAAAAAGCATTGGAAACGTTGCTGGACGTAACTCCAACGGTAAAATGTAAAAATATATACATTGTGGACGCACATTTAACGTCAAGTTGAAAACGAATATACATCTGGACGTCATTTTGCGTTGGATATGAACGGAGTCCAAAAAGATAGCAAGATTTAAAAAAAACATATATCGTATTTTTCAATTTCTTTCTCATTTTGGGCGCAATATAATAAAAGAAGTATTTCAAACATAATATACTTCAAGTAAATCTTGCCTCCCTCAACTCCTTCTAGTGGACGCCAAAAGACTTGTTTATGAAAGGACGCCAAAATGATAGCGGGATGTATATATATATATACAGGGTGTCGCTAAAATATGGTGCCATAGCTTAACCACAGATTCCGGGGATCAAAATAAGACGATTTAACGCTACTTACCTCTATCCGAAATTGCTTCGTTAAAGCGCTATTCAACGCTAAAGATCTTCAAAAAATTTCTATTTTTTTAAATAACAAAAGATTGTTTTTAGCGATTAGGATGAAATTTGGGATGTGATTCTTTCCTAGAAAAAGGTGTTTTTTGACATCACTTTTTTGTTCAGGACTGTTGCGTAAGTGGTCAAAGGTTGATCATCCATACGTAAAAAAGCTCATATTTTTTTTAAAGTTAGGCCAATAGTTTTCAAAATTTTTTTACGAAGAGACATTCTCATTTCAAATATTTTTTGTTTCTTGTTCGATTTCGGTATCTCCCATAGTTTAGGCTGAAAAAAATTATTTTGGTTGGCTGCATTGCATTTTTTAAAGCGATGTAGTAATCTAGTTGACCCGTATGCTGAGAATTAAATGACGAAGAGACAATTTTTTGCGTAGAATCAACTTTTGCATCCGGGAAAATGGTGGTCACATTGAGCATTTGGTGTAAATCTATTAATTTACTGGTGGTACAAAATAAGCTAAGCATATTGGTTGAGAAATGGTTCAGATTATTTTGCGCCACCCTTTACATACTTGCTAGTAATAAACTTTATATCAAATTGTCTCTTCGTGATTTATTTCTCAACATACGGGACAACTAGGTTACTACATCTGTTTTAAGAAATGCACTGCAGCCAATAAAAATAATTTTTTCAGCCTAAACGATGGCAGATACCGAAATCGAACAAGAGACAACAAATATTTGAAATAAGAATGTCTCTCTGTAAAAAAAGTTTGAAAACTATTGGCCGAACTGTTAAAAAGATATGAGCTTCTTTGGCTGTGGATGATCAACCTTTGACCACTTACGTGACCCTCCTGAACAAAAAAATGATGTCAAAAAACACCTTTTTCCAGTAAAGAATCACATCCCAAATTTCATCCTAATCGCTAAAAGCAATATTTTGTTATTTAAAAAAATAGAAATTTTTTGAAGATCTTTGGCGTTGGATAGCGTTTTAACGAAGCAATTTCGGATAGAGGTAAGTTCGGTTAAATCGTCGTATTTTGATCCCCGGAATCTGTGGTTAAGCTATGGCACCATATTTTAGAGACACCCTGTATATACAGGGTGATTCTTAAATCGCGGACACGGAGAGCACTACGCGATTCTCATCTTAAAAGTGAGTTGAAAAAGTATAGGCGATTTTGTCCTAATGTATTTAGTTTCCGAGTTATTCGCATTTTAAAAATATTAAATTTGACAACATTGCGCATGCTTGCACGGACTTTCTTTTAAACGTTTGGTGTTTTGAACAAGTTTCCTAGGTAATAACCTCATAGCGACAATGCACTGTTGCAACATATTGGAAAAAAGTTTAACAACAGATATTTATCAGAAAAAATGTCTTCGGAGGAAGGAATACAACGTATAAAAAATCCGCGATTTAAGAAACACCCTGTATATATATATTGATAATGGGTACGTTGTCGCCTCCAAAGTATATATTGAAGTAACGTTGTCACCTCATATATGACGTTGAGAACGTTTTCCCATGTTCTCATCGGTTTTGACCTTGGGGTGTCATCTAGAGCTATAATCCAAAAAATTGGTCGGAGGCGACAACGTAGCTTCCATACTCACACGTTGTCGCCTCTGATTATATAAATCTCATTTTTGTATCACGTACAGTATTTTACCGCCTCCACTAAATGACAACGTCGGAAATGAGGTAATACGGATATTTTCATATGATTTCATATATATTTGCAGCTCGCGGAAAGAGCAGTGTAGTAATAGTGTAGTATTTTAAAGATGTCATCAAGGACTAAGGCCCAATTGCACCAGTTACACTTATACACTTATACACTATATATATATCATACAATTGCCCCATTGTTTCAGGTACATTTGCCCCTAATAACAAAATTCAAGGGAAAATGTAACATACACTCTAAATTATAGAGTTGCTAAAGAAGAATAACTAATTCCATTGCAAATGTAAAAGAGAATAACCAAATTATTATTGCAACGAATATTTGGAGGAATTATTTGTAAAACCTACCTGGCTATTATTTTCACAATATTTCACTGCGCACTTCTCAGTCAACTCGTTGCATCATATTATGCAAGAATGCATGGTGCACGCTACTGGTCCGTAAAGTAGCACTCGTTCATATTGAGCTACTATTATAAATATGTAATTAACCAACCTGTAGCTGGCGCTGGTACCTTATTTGAATATTTTATTTATTATTTATGAATATTACAATTTCCCCGTTATTACATTAGCCCCTCCTCACCTTACTCTTGTTTCAACTCGCTTGGACTAACCGTTTCCTATAAAATGCAAGTTTTCTGTTTAGCCAAAATCAATTTAGAATGCTGGATTTGTATGTAAATTAATTTATTGAAAAATAAATTAAAATAAAAATAGTTACAGTAAGTGTTCGTGCTGTTTATACCTTCAATAGGTTAGGCTGCATACAAAATTTCCATTTTTTTATCAAACCGTTTTTAAAATGCAATTGTTTTCAGTTTTTTCAACACCATTTTCAAAGACGTGTAGATTCCTTATGCTGCGGTTTAGGACAAAATTTTATAGACATTTTCGACTTATTTTTGCGTTAGGAAGTGGCTGGTAAATTTATGGTACTAGGTTTCGAGACACCCTGTATATTGAATTCATTTAATGCACCGAGCGTGTTTGTGGGTAGAATTTCCGGATCACAAAACTTCCATTTGTTTTGCCAAAGTTTCATTTCTGTTTCCAAGATATCTTCATCAATGATGTTTAAATAATGCTCAATTATCTACGAAATGTCCATTTCTGCAAATGTAGAAGCCACGCAATATTTAGGGGTCAGTTTCTGAAGACCGATTATCGTCTGTCTATGCTCAGTAAATCGAGTTTTAATCTGATCCAAAAAATCATCAAAAAAAGAGATTGCGATGGCAATTCGAAAATATTTCTCCGGCGAATCCACATTTACGTTGCACCTCTTAGTTTGAATCGACACTAAATGTGGAATTTTCATTTCGCCGTTTATTGTTTTCAAAATAGAAGACGCTTCATTAAAAATTCGTGCGAAACATGTGTCCATATCTGTACGCATCTCACTAATCACCATGTAGATGTTGTCAACAAGATCAACAGCTGAAATCAAGTCACACTCTACTTTTTGAAGACATTTGCAGAGGTTGATGGTATGTTTGAAAATCACTTCAGTTGTGCAAATACTAATGACAAATTCCGCGGAAGTGATTGACTTTAAAAACTGAGTAGCTTTTGAGGAAGTCTCCATATTTGTTACTAGTGATAATTCTTCTAAAGCAAGAATGATTGGTAGAATAATTTGCTTAAATCGTATTAAGCCGTCGTGGTTCTCAACCCAGCGGGTGTCACACATAGAAGTTAGTTTTTTTCAATGAATTTCTTGTGTGTTTTCCTTTATTTTTTGTTGCAGTATATGTTGCCGTTTTACAGAAATTTTTATAAATGTATTTATAGATTTAATGGTTCCAAAACAATTTCGTATGTGCTGGACTTGGCTGGCATGACAGATAGCAAGATTTAATGAATGGGCGCTACAGTGGATATAAAATGCTGCAGGGAATTTGTCACGAATTAGTTTTTGTACCCCATTGAAACGACCGCTCATGGCAGCAGCGCCTTCGTATCCTTGACCGAACAGATATGTAGTATTTATATTAAGTGAATTCAAAGTTTCTAAAATCTTACTCCATATTGCTTCTCCACTTGTTTCTTGCAGCGGCACGTAGGTAAGGAAATCTTCACGTATTATAAATTCAGTCGACACCTTCTCCGTATAGCGAATACATAGTGACATCTGTTCTATCCCGCTTATATCGGTCGTTTCGTCCGCCAGAATAGCAAAACACTTCGAGCTATTAATTTTTTGACACAAATTTTGTTGTATTACGTCGACACAATTCTGTATTAATTTATTTTGAATTTTTGGGCTTGTGTACAAAGCGTTCTTTGCTGCGCTATTAAATAGTTGTATTAGATTATTATCGTTTGAAACTCGTATTCTCAATATGGCACGGAAGTTACCGTCATTTATTGTTGGCTCTATTTTGTCGAATTCTAAATGTCCAGAATCTTTAGTACCCCGGAGTGCTAGCTCTTGACGACCACATAGCTTTATGACATCTATTATTGCTGATAGTCTCTTTCTATTATCGGTAATGGATTTTTGTCTAGAAACGTCCAAAGTATTTCTGATGTCAGGTAGTTCTTTTCTATATACTCGCAAAAAATTATCGGCTTTTACAATATTTTTTAAATGGTATTTATTTTGTGAATGCTCGGTAAATTTTTCGATAGCCTTTTTCCAATAATTTCTAAAAGGAGAAACAACAAAAGATATGAGTTTTTGATTCTGTCCTTTTCCTCCATACTCAGCTCGAAATAGTATGCATAATTTACATAATGCTCCTCCGCCATTACACTGTGTGTAAATAAGCCATGGACATTTTTTTAACCAACTTCTTTGAAATTTTAAGTTTCTCTTTTCGCTGACAGGAAAATTAAAGCCTTCCTCTGGTATCCACGGTTCTGTTAAAAGTTTATGTTTTAACTTATCTTCCATAACAATCGTATTTACAAACTGTCCAACATGAAACTTATTAAGCTCGTTATTAACAGTTTTATCCGTTACCGTTATTATTCTTTTTGTTATCGTGTTAGAATCAAACCTGGAACTAGTACTTGGGATAGTATCGGCTGCATTTATATCATCTGATTGTAAGTCTAAAAAGGAGGGGACGGAATCAATCCAGAGAACTTAAGAGAATTTAAGAAATATATAAAATTGTTTTTCCTTTTGTTTTGTAAGAAAATAAATGTAAAAATTACTACAATAATAATGGCGAGGCATACATACAGAAAAAATAAATTAGACCAAACACAAAGTCACAATTAAACCCTAAAACTATAATTTCTGTTCACTTCCACACTTACCGTGACTGTGGTCGCTAACATCAACTTTGGTTTTCTTTTCTGGTAATTCTGACTTAAAATAATTTCCAAGTAACGTTTGTCGTTTAGCCATAATCGCTTTATAAAAGTATCTATTAAAAACAGCGTAGGTACTAACGTAGCTGATTCACCAAACTAATTGTAATTATGAATATGACTGACTGGTTCATTTTCGTGCTTGTTTGGGCTTGCCTAGCTACAAATATGAGTCATCAGCATCACACAGCCTGGTAGGATCGCACGCGTTTGCTGATAGGTGTTTTTGTTATTTTTCGTGGTTTCATTTCGGTAGGGGGGGGGTTCAACCCCTTAACCCCCCCCCTTGGGTACGGCCCTGGTGTCGATGTTTCTGAACTCTCGTCTTAACATCGACTTCCTTTAGCTTGCAAACTTGGTTCAGCAAGAAACTTCTTGGAGGGGTTGGTATATTTGTCGTTTTAGTATCAGTATCATTAGCACTACCGCTTGACGTTGAGGCCTGTTCTTCGATGGAATATTTCTCCGAGGATTTCTCCGCTATAGCTAAATTAATTTGATATTAAGTATGTTATGGAAAATTATTTTTTTTAATTTTTATAATATACCTTCTTCCTTAGAAAAAAACACTGTCTATTTTCTTTGTATTTAGTAATACATGTTCAAGTTTTTCTTTTTTCTCTTTCTCGATTTTTCTCCTTCTGGCACCACTTAGTTTTGAATTCATTTTCAGTCACTATCACTACGGTCTACACAACTAGCATGCTAGGCTCCTACTCAGCGGGCCGGGTTTCAATTCCCGGTGCCGGCAACTTCTGGCCAAGGTTTTCTGCAGTTTTCCTTGGCTGTAACATGAATATGAGAGTTGTGCTATTCCATCTCTAAGTCGGCTGCAGACGCAAGCGGGTCCGCTTAATAATAATAGCCCCTTCCTCCCACCCCACACAAGCACTGCTTTCGGGGCCTGGCAACAGGACATGGGTAGAGTAGATTATTATAACTATACAAACTCAGCGATTGATATAAAACAAACTAAAAGTAAAATAGTAGGCAGTAGTCGATGTTACCGAAAACCAATGTGTTTTTAAGGCATAGTTATTAAACTTCAAAATATTTTCAGCATCAGTCTATTTACATTCGAATAGGGTTGCAATACAATAAATCAGGCGGCGGCGGAATTTACTTTGGATGTCCGGGGTCACTGGTCAGGCACATGTGCTGCTTGCAACTTGCAGCTAGTGTTACAAAACAGCAAAATATTGACTCTCGATTTCAACACCTTCCTAGAATAACAGCCAAATCACATATTCGATCCGAATCTATGACTAAATCTACCAGACAGAAAATAAAAATGACAATATTATGAAATTTTTTATTTTTTGTTGATAATTTTTAATAATGAAACTTTGTTGTGTTTTGTCACGTCGCCGGCGCCCCCCGAGCCGTGAGCGCCCCTAGGCAACTGCCTATATTGCCTAATGGGTAATCCGGCACTGGTGGTTTGCCATTCCCTTTTTGTAATATAATCTCATTTTTCTGTAATTAACAGAACTATTAAAGCGTCCCAATGATCAACGGGCACTCCTAATACTCTTAATGCCCCAATATTGGATCTTAAAAGGTCTAATAATTGGCGCAAAGATGAATGCTATGCCTTGTAGTTTGATTATAGAATAAACCACAGTCAGAGTTGAACCAGACATCAAGTCTAAGTGAGTGTTGTACAAACAGAGGTCAGCTCTTGAACAGAGGTTTAACCACTCCTTTCACTGAACCACCAAATTCGGTGGTTTAACCCATGGTCAAGTACTTTCTGGGCGTTTCTAACCTCAAATATTCGAGGGCGTTTGTTATTGTTTATGTTGTCTTGGCGGTTTTTAACAAGATTCAAGCGTGTGATTTTAATAATCTGAAATAGAGGACTTGCTAGGGATTTTGACTGATGATGGAGATGTGGTGGAATTAGTTTAAGTGGTAGATGAAGGTTTACGCAGAAACCCAAAAATATTTCGGCAGAGAGTAAACCATTTCAATAGGTGGACTGAGGAGGAATTTTTCAACAGATTCCGTTTAAGAAAAAATACTGTTCGGCAAGTATTAGAGCAGATTAATATTGCTCCACCTACTAACAGGTAAACCAAAAATATTTATATTCTATCATAAGATGTATTTGTAATATTATATTTGATTTATAGAAACAGCGCACTATCCGCAGAGGACATGTTGCTCCTTACATTGCGATATTTTGCAACAGGTTCGATGTTGATTGTTGGTGATTTTTGTGGTATCCACAAATCAACAGCAAGCAGAGCCGTATACAAAGTTGCCAGAGCTATTGTCCAGCTGAGACCACAATATATTCAGTTACCAGAAGCTGAAGAAGAAATTATTCGTGTTCGTTTAGGATTTTACAGAATCGCCAGTTTTCCCAAGTGTGTAGGTGCTCTAGACTGAAAATACAATCACCAAGCGGAGATGATGCTGAATTGTATCGTAACCGCAAAGGTTATTTTTCTATGAATGTACAGTGCATTTGCGATGCGTCGTTGAAAATTTCAAATATCGTTTGTCGCTGGCCTGGTGCTAGTCATGACAGCACCATATTTAATATGAGCAGAGTTCGAGCCAAATTTGAACATGGAGAAATGGGCGAAAGTTTGCTGGTTGGAGACAGTGGTTATGCTATCAAACGATATCTGATAACTCCGCTGGGAAATCCAAGGACATCAGTGGAGCAGTTGTTCAATGAATCACAAATTCGTACTAGGAATCCAATTGAACGGTGTTTCGGAGTTTGGAAACGTCGTTTTCCCATCTTGGCACTAGGAATTCGGTTAGAAATTCAGAAAGTTGAAGCAGAGGTGATTGCGCTGTACTTCACAATATAGCATGCGAAAATGCAGATCCTGCACCGCCACTGCTCGACGAAGAAACAGAAAGATTGATTGACGACATGAATAACATAGAAGTTGTTCCACAGGTAGAAAACAACAACAATAATAATAATAATAATGCAATTAGGCATGCTTTAATTACTGATTATTTTGCCAATCTTTTATAAATTTGCATGTACTACATTTAATCTATACATAGGTATACAAGTAAAACAAATTTGTAGGTAAATTGTATAATAGATCAAAATATAAACTATAGTAAAACATTTAAATGAATGTGGATTATTTAAAATTGCCTTCGCATGAGCTCCATCTTCAACTCGTGTTCCTCCTTTGCAAATTGCATCTGTTGCTCATGCTTCTCTTTCATTTGATGCATGCGCAACTCGTGCTCTTATAGCATAAGTTTTTGTTGAAAAACATTCGTCTCTGTTTTGGAATGTATCCAATCAGACACTTTTGACGAAATTTTATTTTTTGAATACTTTGTTGTACTACTTTTGGCTGGAGTCAGTGCTGTAGATCTGGGAGTTCATAATTTTGCTGGGGCATACGAACCCCAGTCTGTTGACCGCTTCATTGTAGATGGCCCAGCCTGTTGGACTTGGTTGGTGTTGGCCATAGTTTTTGCAATACTTATGTCGCCTACTTCATTAATTCCTATTAAACAGCACATAAATTTAATTATCATTAGTAAAATGGTCAATTTCATTAAAAAAAATAAGCTGTCAAAATGACATTAAACAAAAATATTTCAAGGCAACTCATATATATGTTTTTGAAATATGCATAGGTACTATGGCCAGGTTTGGTGGTTATCACTCGGTATATTAAATCTGCAATTTTATAACTACTGTAGCCGTAATTAACTAGGTACTAACTCAACCTTGGAAGTTTACTCACCTAATGCCGATAATTGCGTTGTGCCTTGGCATTGGGCCTCTTGGTCTGCAAATAAGTTCAAACAAAATTATTATATGTCAACATTTGCTATAGCATTATAAGTCACCTGATATGATACTCGCTGGAGCTACTTCTATAGTCCGCAACTTTGCTGGGGTAGTACTATATAAATCGGACTCTGCAGACCGCTTGTTTGTTGCTGGCCCAGCCTGTTGGATTTCAAATTCTGTAAACCAAATACATTCATGAAATAACTTAATTTTATTATCTACTCAGATAATTAATTACTAACTCAACCATGGAAGTAGGTTTACTCACCAAATGCTGATAATGGAGCTGCATCTTGGCATTGGTACTCTTGGTCTGGAAAAGTTCGCACAACATTATTATATGTCAACATTTGCCTACAATAGAGCATTGTAATTCGCCTGAGATGATAGTCGCTGGTTTGTCATCCTCTTCAACGATTGCTGTTTAAAAGTAATATTAATAATATTGATAGAAGTTTAGTATTATCATTTAATTATTATTTAGTCTATTGCTACTGCTTACCCATTACTGGGCCATCGTCATCGAACTCACTCTAAAGGCCTGTGATTTGTTTCCCAATAATTTCCTGTAGGTCCCTATCTATATCGGTCACTTTGGTCTCCCTACTTGGACCACCACCTGTGCCACGGATGTAACATTTTTCATCGGCGTATGCCTTTTTGCACCTTTTTTTTACATTCCTATACTTATTTTTTAGTGCATCTTCATTCCGAGGAATATTGAGACCTTGCATGTTAAATTCCTCAGTTAGCTGCTTCCATACACCTCTTTTTTTTTCATTTGCGTCTGAATCTGTTTTCTTGCACTCAATAATGTTCTTATATTTCCCTACCAGTGCAATTAACAGCCTCCCTTCGCTGGCACCAAAATTAGGAGTACGTTTATCCATGATGACTATACAAACAAAATAAACGAACTCAGTGCCATAAAGCAGCATTTAATATAATAAATTCCAACTTACCAAAACGTTCTACTCAACTAACTCGATACACACAAGTCTATAAGTTCAATAAATACCATAATTTCTAACTAAATCATACACTAAACGACTACACTAATAAAAACACGGAACTAGGTTAATCTAAACTTAAATGTTCATATTAAAATGGTATTTGTCAGCCAATTATAAAAAATGAAAGGTAATGTTAAATAGGATTTTAGGGATGGTACAAAATGGGTAAAAAAAAATTTTTTTTACAAAATAAACAGATGAAAATGCATTTATTTTACGTTTCGCTTTCTTTAAAAGCTTCTTCAGAAAGGAAAGAATTCTCCCTCGGTCGACGTACAACCCTCGGGCTAAAGCCCTCGTGTTGTACACCATCGACCTCGGGTCGTTATTATTCTTATAATACCCTAGATACCTTAATAAATATAAATGCTACAACATCGGCTAGCTGTAGGATACGCGTTGCATTCGGATATAGCGCTATTAATATTATTTCCAGTTCAGTACACAGCTGGCTTAAGTCGTATGTTAGATGTGTGCAGTGTCCATCAACAAAAAGTATAATAGGAAATGTAGTTCATTTTGCCTTTACACTAGGATAAAATAGTTTGCAAATATACTCGTAGAACAGTTCTAATTTCATGCAACCACTGTCGCTAATTCCATATCCCCATTTTTTTATATCAGTTTCGCTCACAATTGAACTTGCAGAAGTGACTGCTTCCGCAGTTCTGGTTGCGAGAAGTGGGTGGCGACGAAGAAAAGCCTTGAACCAACCAGGCTTGTTATTTTTAAAGGGATTTTCTCTGGGGACTTTATCGAGAAACTCCTTTACGCTGGCCTGCACTTCTCCTTTGCGACGTGGAAAACCCTTTTTATGATTGGACACAATCCAATTCACCAAAACCTGTTCTTCCGTTGTCAATATAGGCTTTGGGCCGTGAGATGTTTTTGTAAATTTGTCGCTTAACCTAAAAATAATCGTTGTTCGCGGCACTTCATACTTTTTCGATGCCATTTTCTTGGACATTCCATTGTTAATAGCTTCGACAGCTGCTTCAACATCAGCTTCGGAATACGACTTTTCGTACTTTTTTTCGCCTTCCTTAACTTTAGGCATTTTGAACTTGCTGCCTCTATACAATACAATAAGAGTGCATTAGGATCATGGATAGTAATAATGATAGGTACCCTGTAGGTACCTATTTAGGTAGTCCCTCCCTAGGAACCGATTTATTAATGCAAGAAACAGATAAATTTCAAAATTTAAAATTGCTCGAGATAAAGAATAATATACAGCAAAACGTATAGTTGGTAGTTATTGACACTGCTTATAATATAAGCGTATTATTAACACGGTGTCAACAATTGTACAGCGGTCCCATAACCGTAATATCAGTTATTTAACCCTCTCGTGGCCGTGCTAATGAAATATGCGTTACCGACCGTGCGGGGTAACTCAGTTACCCCATGTTTTTTTGCTATTATTTGGTTGTTTACTTTGTTTTATATTTAGTTTAGAGAGATTACAAGTCAAAATAAATAGAATCAAGTATTTTTCAGTTATTTTATTTACGCATAATAAAAATAAAAGTATATGTATTATTCTAAAATAAAGGTAAATATAAATATAAATAAATAAATAAATAAATAAATAAATAAATAAATAAATAAATAAATAAATAAATAAATAAATAAATAAATTAAATAAATAAATAAATAAATAAATAAATAAATAAATAAATAAATAAATAAATAAATAAATAAATAAATGTTTATTCTGTAATAAAATAGTACATATAAACTATTTTCTAAGGGCACAATGGTGTAATATAATAAATATAACTGATAAAATAAAGTCTACGGTTGGTGTGCACTCGCAGAACACTGAGTGATAGCCCAAATAAACAAAAGTTTCAGCATGGGCGAACCACTCTAAATTTTTCATGTGTGTGTCGATTTATATGAACTAAATTAAAGAAAAGGAAAAAGAAAAAAAAAAGCATACCATATTCCAATACCAAAATTCGTAAGAAACAAAACACTGGATGGAATGAGTTAAAAATTACTTCTTTAATTATTGAAGATAGAATAAAAAGGTTCCATATCCGCATCAATCAGAAATTCCTTGATAGATCTTGTAAAGCTATATAAGTAAGTAAGTAAATTTATTTAGCATTATTATGGCTACTAGTACAAAAACAAAACAAAAAAAAAGAATCAAACATAGCACAGAGATAATACAAGTACATAATAAAATACAAAGCAAGAAAAGAAAAACAGACTAAAAACTACTGAATCCCAATCGACTGTAAATACAACATTTTAAACTGTGCTACACTCCTAGCATTTCGTGTTTCAGGCGGTAAGGAGTTAAGCACACCCTTAATAAAAACGGATACGTGAAAAGACGCTTTGTTCGCCTTTGCAACTCTTATATAAGAATTAATTCTAGTTGGATACTGGTGTGTGTCTCTATGATAACTAATCTTATCACTTAGGTATTTAGGCACTAAATTATGTTTAACTTTATATATAAAAGTCATAACATTAAAATGAATTAACTGCTTCACTGACAGCCAGTTCAGTGTTTTTAACATCAGATTGATTGGAGTGTACTTATCACATCTCAGAATAATCCGCATTGCTTTGTTTTGCAACGTCTGCAATTTATTAATTTGAGTTTCATTTAGTAAAAATAAAATTGTGCCACAATAATGGAAATGAGGTTTAACAATGGTGTTGTATACTGTAATTTTACTGATTGTTGATAAACATTTCGACAATCGTGAAAGAAAACCAATTTTTTTCCCAATTTTTTTTACTAAGTATTCAAAGTGTTTAGAAAAATTCAAATGATTGTCAAAAAGTACGCCCAAGTACTTGAAATCGTTTACCCACCCAATTTTTTCATTATTTATTATTAAATCCGGAACGTTATTCTTAACTTGCTTTTGAATTGATTTGGTGGTTATATACATGGCCTTAGTTTTGTTACATTAATATGAAGTCGATTTACTGCTATCCAGTTTGTTAATGAATTTATTTCGCTGTTCAATATATCAACCATCGTTTGCATATGCTCGCCCGATACATACAGCAGTGTATCATCCGCAAATAAGTTAATGTTGACTTTAGTTAAGCTGAAGCTTATATCATAGAATTGCATTTTGTGTGACATTTAAAGGAGCTAAAGTAGTTTTATATACCCCACCCCAGCCACATATTCCATATCGTAGTACAGATTCAACTAGGTCGTAGTATATTGGTTTTAATTGATTAAAGTGCATACAGGTTTTTATGTGCTTGAATATAAACAGTAACTTTCTGACCTTTGCGACTACCGTATTTATGTGCTGTTCCCACTTTAAACAACTGCCCAAAACTATGCCTCGATATTTTATCTGGTTAGTAACGCTTATTTCTAGATCTTCACTATTATTACTATTTTTTTTAATTTTTATGGTTTGGTAATCTGGCAAATTTGTTTTGTAAGATGTAAAGGCGATTTTGGTTTTATCATAATTTAATGTAAGTAGATTAATATTTAGCCAATCTGTTATAATTTGCATACCATCAGCTAATTTTTGTTTTATATCACTCCAGCTACCACCCTTTACATATAATACAGTGTCATCGGCATACGATATAATATGTCCATTAACTGGGAGTTTTAATTAATCGTTTATGTAGATCAAAAATAGAATAGGACACAGTATCACCCATAGTATCACCCAATGTGTTTTTTTATTCTGACCTGTTGTGCTCTCCCATTTAAGTAGTTACAGAATAAGTCCGGCGCCACACAGTGGTTCCAAATCGTCAAATCGTGGACATAGAAGTCAAATTCAAATTTTTGGTTTGAAATATTTTTTTTCTTATAGAGCATCACTGACTGAACAACATTTTTAAATAAACTTTTTTTGTATTATGACGGTAAGTCGGTCAATTTTTTTTTATCGATAATCAAAAAAATCAAAGTCATTTTTTAAGTTCTAATATTTTTTTCATGATAGAAGATGGTTATACCACAGTATATCGCTTAACGAATCAGTAGTTTCACTCTGCTTATTTTGTGGTTCGGCGCATGATCGACGCGTGGCGACAGATTGGGGTCTGCGCAGGTTACGTAATCACGCGATCACACGCGGTTGTTTTTAAATTCAAATCACGATAGTCTTGATTTGTCAAACTGTCAGAATTGTCATGGTAAAATACAATATCATACAGGACCATTAGTATATTTATAACAATGTTCCCGTGTATAGAAAATATCCGATGCGCGTGGCTGCAAATCGGGGTCTGCGCATATGAAAAATTTTTGCCAGCAACTTCAAAGGCGCCGCCTGAGAGTGAAACTACTGATTCGTTAAGCGATATACTGTGGTTATACCTACAATATTTCCAAATACCATTTTTTTGTATTTTGAAGTTAAGATGGCGAAAGAAGTTATTATCGAACCTTGAAAAAACATTTTTTGCGATTTTTTGAGATTTTTTCGAAAGGTTTTAAATTGCCAGGGCTGACACTCTAACTGTATGTAGAAGAAGGGGTTTTACAGAACATAGGCGAAAAAGTATCCGGATATCCTTGCGTCCGTGGTAGTAATAGCTCGAGGATCAATTTTTATCGATGAAAATAAAAATCAAAGTGTTTTTTTTGAGTTCTAATATTTTTTTCATGATAGAACATGGTTATACCTACATTATTTCACAATACCATTTTTTTGTATTTTGAAGTTAAGATGGCCAAAGAAATTATTATCGGACATTAAAAAACATTTTTTGCGAGTATCGATGCCAGTGAAGGTGCTTCCCAACAGAACACATTTATTATCCAGCCATTTGACAACAATTACTCCTTTATTTTGATCTGATTTATAGACATATGACCCCCTTGGTCGTTTTCGTAAAACTTTATCTGAATCTAGCGGACAACCAGCTATTCGATTAGATCTAAATGTTCGCAAAGTTAAAATTCCAAACTTAGTCTTCAGGTAAGTAAGTAAGTCCAAACCACTAAACCAGTTATCAAAAAACATAACAGTATTCTGAGGATCATGAATTGTTTTAGACAAGGCTATTACAACTCCAGCCCCTACACCAAGATCTATTTCTTCTGCTAGAAGTTCGTTCATACTGCCTTTCAGTTCATCAAAAGTGTATGCACCCTGATAAGCAATAAAGTCGTAAATTATTCCCGATACGCCAGCTCTAACAAAGAGCTTGAACCCCCATTTATGAGGTTTGTTTTTTATGTATTGCCTGAGATTTCCTGCGTATGTTCCTTTATATGGGATCATGG
Source organism: Hemicrepidius hirtus (assembly GCA_963082805.1). Taxonomy (NCBI): domain Eukaryota; kingdom Metazoa; phylum Arthropoda; class Insecta; order Coleoptera; family Elateridae; genus Hemicrepidius; species Hemicrepidius hirtus. Next base: position 28,115,279 of record OY720161.1, on the reverse strand, counting down.
TTACGTCTACAAAAAATTGATTTTCAATATGTTGTTTGTGGCAATTTTTTCGTATTGTATCAAAAAGGGGCCTTACTTTATAAAACCTGTCTTTAGTTTCACGTGTTAGTTTTACATTATCGTTAAAATGTAGGTATCGCCTAATTTTTTTAAAACGTTTAGCAGGCATTGCGTTTGCTACCTCTTCAATACGAGTCCTTGTAGCCCAATAATCATTAATTGCTGGTAAATGTATTACGCCCATAGTTAGAAGGATTGACAAAAAATTGGTAAATTCTACATTAGTCAAATTTATAGGGGTACCTAGCTTTTCAGTGCTATACAAATTTGTGTGGTGTACTATATCCTGCATTAGGTCAAGCGAAAAGAATTTTGTGAAATATTCCAAAGGATTATCGATTTGTTGCACGTCAGAGTGAACGCTTTGAGGAAAATCATGGGAGGGTAAGTCGTCTTCTGTCCAATTATACACAGTCTTCGATTTTTTAGTTTTTTTCTTAGTTTCTTGTGGAACATTTACACCTTCGTTATCGCTCTCATCTTCAAAATCATGGGAGGGTAAGTCGTCTTCTGTCCAATTATACACAGTCTTCGATTTTTTAGTTTTTTTCTTAGTTTCTTGTGGAACATTTACACCTTCGTTATCGCTCTCATCTTCATAATCTGTTTCTTCAGTAATTATATCTATACCTGCTACACTTCTTACTTCTTCATCAGACTCTGCTTCAGAGTCCAAGGATAGTATCGCTCCATGGTCGGTGGGTGCTCCAGAATCCTCTGGAGCATCATCATCGGATGAAATGTAATCTGATACGTTTGACACTTCCGGGTTGGCTGGGATAATATAAGTTTTCTTTTTTGGTTTACTGTAAAAATTTGCTGTTTTTATGGTTTTTGTTATTGTTAAAGTTTTTGTTTTTATTGTTAAAAACTATTATCTATTATTAATTAAAAAAATGTCTTGGACGCGGGATCAAGTTTCGGCGATGCGTATGAGGAGACGGTTTTATTTTAAGTTGACAAGAAGTGATGCTCTTTAGAGAATTGCGGAGGGATTGCATGTGCTGCGCCCAAATACATCAGGTATTAATAACAAAATTGTGATGTAACTGATCAATTTTATCTTGTACTTATTATTTACAGTGGAAGATGCAAAATCTAATATCAACACTCTGCGTACCCAATTTAACAGAGAATTGGGGTTGCTACGCAGAAAGCTACCCACAGGCACGGATGCCAACAAAGTACATAAAGTAACATTATGGTAGTTTGAACGCATGTTGTTTCTGCAGGACCATGTCCAAGCAAGGAAGCAATCTATTGTCCCTGAATTGGGTTGATACCATCGTCATAGAAGACGAAGACAGCGAATTCGATGACACGTTAAATGAAAGTGAAGTAAGCAATCGGGGAAATTCCACAATTTACCACTATTTCTAACCATTCATCCTCCGTTTCAGGTGGCTGTAATAAAATGTTTAATTTTAGATAGATACGCAGTCAGCCAGTCACCACCCCTGGACACGCCAGGATGGCTTCAGTTTCATCGGCAGCAGTTTAAGTGTCGTCAGAACCACCTGCATTAACAAAAAACTAAAGAAATGCCCAAGAAGTAATATATGAGGAAGTAGGATCGGCAATAAAGAAACTGCACGATGATAAAAAACAAAGTTGAAACGGAGTGGGACATCTTTAGTACATTTGTTTCTTCTGAAATACAATCCCTCTCAGATGTTAACCGACGCAAAATAAAAAGGGACATTCTAAAACTAATTGTAAAATACCAAGAGGACGAAGATGATTAACTGTGAATATGTATATAATTTTTAGGAAATTCTATTAAGTATTAATTATATTATTACAAATTAATAACATTAAAAAAACAAGTACGTATATACTTATTTACTACCTACAATTAAATTATGCGGCAACCCCTGCTTTATTACATCCTATTGTTGTTTACCATGGCTGCTTGCCAAAGTACTTGCCCAACTGTGTTAAAGTAGTTTTGGAATTATAGTCTTATTATTTGTGGTTTATTAGCAGTTCGGTTCCCACCCTGATGCATAATATTATTTAAATTATTTTCAAAACCTTCCCGAGCAGGAAGATTTGTTGGGCTGTGTATAATTAAAAAATTATGTAAAACACAACAAGTTGTTATAAGCTCTACCTTGTCTACGTTTAAATTCATTGGATTTAACAGAATTCTAAACCTATTACACAATATACCAAATGCATTTTCGGAAACTCGTCGAGCCACTTAAACGGTATTTAAAAAAAATTTCTCATAGGAAAGTCCTGAAAAGCTTGTATGGTTTTAATAAGTTTCGCTTCAATGAAAATGCATCGTCTGCTACAATTGCGTACGGAACATGCATTCTTCTTCCTGGTAGAGGTTTCTCTAGTGGAAAACTTAGACGATTATTTTCTATTGCCTCAGATAGCAAACTTTTACTGAACAACCCCTATTCGACCGTTACACCCTAAGTGGGTTATATCAAATTTATGATTAACATCCACCAATGCCAAAAGCACAATGCTGTCAAGTCCCTTTATAGTTTCGGTAATAAGACCCATCAGTTTTTAAAGGACGAAATGATATCTGTTTCTCATCCATGGCTCCAAGACAGTTGGGAAAATTCCAAAAATTTTTAAAATCAGTGGCTATTTTCACCCATTCCTCTGTGGTTTGAGGTGCCTGTAATAAAATATTGAATTTATAAGGTTGAAGATGAGTACCTAGTAGTGCTGGGAATATTTATCGATATATCGATAATATCGATATTATCGATAATATCGGTGACCGATAATTTAAAAAAAAATATCGATATATCGATATTATCGATATTATCGATATTATCGATATTATCGATATTATCGATATTATCGATATTTATCGATATTATCGATATTATCGATATTATCGATATTATCGATATTATCGATATTATCGATATTATCGATATTATCGATATTTATCGATATTATCGATATTATCGATATTATCGATATTATCGATATTATCGATATTATCGATATTATCGATATTATCGATATTATCGATATTATCGATATTATCGATATTACCGATATTATCGATATTATCGATATTTTCTTGATTTTGGAGTAGCAGCCAATTTATGTATTAATTTAAATAAAACACGAAGTTTCATTCTTGTCACATATTGTATTTTAAAAATTTAACGTTTCGCCGTTTAGGCTTCGTCAGAATTAACGAAACGAAACGTTAAATTTTTAAAATACAATATGTGACAAGAATGAAACTTCGTGTTTTATTTAAATTAATACATAAATTGGCTGCTACTCCAAAATCAAGAGGATAAATTTTCCCAGCTGTTTATTTTAATTACATTATCGATATTATCGATATTATCAATATTATCGATATTATAGATATTATCGACATTATAGATATATCGATGTTATCGATAGAAATTTCTATATAATTTTGCAAGAGTTTGCAATTAATATTTAATAATTAAATAGTACGTATTCGAATTTATAGCGCAATTATAATTACAAAATGAACAACAGTGCGAATGTGTATAGTAATATAAGTTTACCGGAAAACGGAACAAAAGATGTTTACATTTAAAACAAAAAACTAGCCTACAAATGGGAAAAATCCCTGCATCCTTATTTTCAATAATAACGTTGCTACTTTGGGTGGTTCGGGGTTCCCCTTATTATTTACTTTAAATCAAAAAGCACCGATTCTTACTAGTGTTAGGAATATTTATGGATATATCGATAATATCGATATTATTCATAATATCGGCCACCGATAATTAAAAAAAATATATCGATATATCGATATTATCGATAATTTAAAAAAATATATCGATATATCGATATTATCGATAATATCGATAATATCGATAATATCGATAATATCGATAATATCGATAATATCGATAATATCGATAATATCGATAATATCGATAATATCGATAATATCGATAATATCGATAATATCGATAATATCGATAATATCGATAATATCGATAATATCGATAATTATCGATAATATCGATAATATCGATATATCGATAATATCGATAGAAATTTGTTATCGATAACCGATATTAAATTTTCAATATCGCCCACCACTAGTACCTAGCCTACGCAATTATTATCTCCCATTAACGAAAAATGTGCGAAAGCAGAAATATTAAAATTAATATTACAAAACAGGGAAGATGTAGTGCAGTAATAATTATAATTACATTTGTTGAGTTTATAAGAACAATATAATAAATTACTTACTTTGAGGTAGTCATTTTCTAATAATTCAACGATAGCTAATAGAACATCATTAATAACGATACTTACACTGGTATGCGTAGTTGTTCGCCAACGGTGCGTCGGCGAATCGCCAGCCGCCAAATAGCTAATGCAATGCAGAGTCGTACGGCGTTAGAATAGCGCATGAGCAGTAAACGAAATTGATATAAGCCTGGCGACTCGCTGGGAGATGGTCAGGAGCATCTGCAGACATCGAAGCACCGAATTAGAGTACAGGAAATATAGAAGTGATACTTTTATTATTAATGGAGGATGATATAGAAATTTTGTGTAATGTTTATCGAGATAGGGCTGTTTTTGATGATAATCTAATCGAAATTCCACGAAGGTACGTTAACTAGTTATTGAAAATTTTATAAATTCATTTTTATTACAAACATTGTAGATATACAGTGAAGTCCATTTATTATGCAATATAGGCATGTTGCAAGTTAATTGGTGTACCCACTTTAGCATTGGAATATAGCCAACCCATTATACAGTTAGCTAGTTTTTTTTTATCTAACCATCTATGATCTAACCGAAATCAGCAACACATGAAAGTTTAACTGAGTTTAACCTCAAAATAAAACATTCCTGACAATTGAAAATTTAAATTCATCAGTAGGCAGGGGCAAGAGTGCTTAGCAGTGTATAATGGGTTGCCTATATTCCCATGCTAAAGTGGGTACACCAATTAACTTGCAACATGCCTATATTGCATAATAAATGGACTTCACTGTATACGTGATATGGAAAATCCAATGAAATTTTATAGTGATGTGCAGTTTTAACACATTCGCTGCTACTCGCCTAGGGGAGCATGAACCCATTGGCTAACAACATTTTTTAGTAAATTCCATCGAACTTTTTTTTATAATACGTTTTAGTAACTATAATAAGGAGATCCTACTAATATAAATGCCAAAAGGGCCATGACGGTCAAATCCGTCCGCGCTCATAGTAATAAAATTATAGCTTGGTGCTGGTGACGGTTTTAATCGTCCTGTCATTAAAGGCTTTGTCAGGAGATGAAAGTCGATTTTTTTTATTGTTTAATTATGATTATTACCTCATCGTGGTTGTATGTAGCAAATATTACGGCTAAATTCGCAATAGATACATTGTTTTACGCCAGCTGATAACGAGCGCTGACCATAGTAGTCCTAGCTCTGCCAGACAACGTACTACAGTAGGTGCAACTACCACTGTTAAGTCCGCATAGTGTTAAATTTACCTCGGTGTTTCATTTTTAGTTGGAAAAGTTCTATTGAAATATTATGTCAGGAATACAACCATATATGTGTATGAACCTAAAATAAGCACTTCAACAGCCGATAACAATAATATTGAGAATATCAATACCAACGACAGTTTGTCTGGTCGAGCTGGTAATGTAGAATGGTGTTCATGCGAAAATTGTATAGGAATGAATACAGATAGGGAAAGTATTTGCTGTCACGAATCCAACATTTTAAATGAACTTCGCGGAAACTTTACGTGTATTTTAGATCATGTATCGTTCTATAGTGTAATACTGAATATAGATTCACTACGAACTGCTAGATACCATATGCTTCTAAATGAAAAATATACTCTCTCCCGAAAAATGATGCTCAAGAATGAAAATAACCGAGTTTGGCGACATATAGCATACACTCAATTTGTATATTGGGCAAATTCTTGGGTGCCATTAGGTAGAAAAAAGAGAAAAGTTATTCCATCGTGTGTTGTTTCCAAGATTCGTGAAGAATTTCCTGAACTGGAAAACAACTATGTTGGATTTCAACCCGCCGACGAAAATGATCCTGAATATTTTGATTGAATTGTTTCAACATTTGGGCAATGCTTATTAATAACAAATTAAACACATTTTTTGCTATAATTGGTTTATTTATTTTATACAGGGTGAGTCGGGAGAAAACTGGCAAACGTCGGGTATGTGTTCTACACGTAAATATAAGACAAAAAAAACGACTGTTTAAACACAACGAGTGATTGGTAACAAGGAGCGCGCGCGCCGGTCGCTCCGCTTGCCCCTCGCCGACGTCAATGGCTGCGTTTTTTCAAACGCTTGCCATTGCACTAAACCCCTTATATAATATGATAGGCCCTTTCGGGTGGTTGTTTCTTTGGTTTGTTTTTCTTTTTTTTTTTTTTTTTGAGAGGAGGTAAGTGGTGTTGAGGGGTGGGATAGGCGAAGAGGTTTGTGGTTGAGAAGTTGTTTGGGACTTGGTCAAGGAGATGCTAGGGGCAAGCTGCGCGACCGGCGCACGCGCTCCTTGTTACCAATCACTCGTGTTTAAACAGTCGTTTTTTTTTTTTCGATAATAATTTTTACACGTCGTCTATGGCGTCTCCGTCGAGGGAAGCCCCCTTTCGGGGGCTTCCCTTCGCCGTCGTGTGTGGCGTCTCCGTCGGGGGAAGCCCCCTATCGGGGGCTTCCCCACGCCGTCGTTGGTTCGAGCCTCGGGTATTTTTTTGTGTGATAAAGGTTGAGCAATGTAGATTTGATTTTAAATTCTTTTTTGTATAGCAGTAGTTATTTTTTTTAAACATTTTAAACATTTTCTTTACTAAACTAATTATTTTTCATGGTCAACTACTCATATTTAAGATTGGGTAATTTTATTTTAATTTTTTATGTATCATGAAGTAGAAAAATATCTACGGCATTCATTTCCACACCACCGTTAAGCTGGTATGACACGATCAAATGTCATCAAATATTAGCGTCAAAGTGCTTCAAATGTTGCGTGTAATTACGACCTTTGACGGACTTTGATCACAGAAAGGAAAAGTTTTCTTTGATGGGAACGTCCACAAAAATTTGTTGCATGCAACAATTTTTGGAATTTTTATCATTTAGCCATCAAAGGTATTATTATATTAACCTCTTCCACACAAATTAACTGGTTTTTAATGTTTACAAGTTGGCAAACTATACTCTTAGAATGATTATACATTAGTTTTTCTAAATTTGATAGAAACCAACCTTTGCTGACATTTGATGTGAATTATTTGACGACATTTGATCGTGTCATACCAGCTTTATTGCGGTAGAATGCAGGGCGCGTTTTTTTTTACATGGTTCCCCAGTAGGCCTATCCATGGTTTATTTTAATATATTGTCATCAATTACTTGTACTTAAAATTGTATTTTAACTTTCGTTTCTATTTTTCATTTTATAAATGGAAAGCATGATTTAGTTAGAAGATCGATTACGTGGTCTGGCGTGAAAAACTAGTTTTTATTTAAGAACACATTTACGGTTATTAGACCAGACTTACGTAATGTATTTCCACACCAAACGTTTTACCATTTTTGTTATATAAAGCATCATTAGCTAGGATATCGATTATGTGACTTGGTGTGAAAAGCTAGTTACAATTATATTTTAGAACACATTTACCGTTATCACACAAAGGTTACATAATGTATCCGCACATCAAACGTCTTATAATTATTTTTATTATAAAAAAAATATTTAGTTAGCAGATCGATTACGTGGCCTGACGTAAAAAACAATTTTTTATTTACTTATTATTTTTATATATATATATATTGTTGTAATACCTGTACACCCCTGTTGCTGCGTTAATAAATTGTTGATAAACCCAAGCTGCTCTTTGCAGTGCTAATAAAAAAAAAATAAAACAAAGAACAAAAAGAACTCTTATCTCGGGGCTTTCGATACCTTGTCCTGCTCTGACAAGTATCTTCTGTAGGTCCACTATTTAGCATACACAAAAAAAAACTTTCATACAACAAACAAACAATAAAAAAAAATGACAAAATTTTAAGCAACACAACAAAATTGAAATTTATTTACACAAGAAATGAACACAAATTAAATTAAAGTAATCAATAAATATCCTATCATCCCTAGGCTCAAAATTAAATTTAAATACTAAAAGAAAACTTATCTTATAATTGGTTCGGACTCTTATGTATGCCGTATTCAAATTTCCCGCGCTTCTTTCAATTTTCCGATATTCAACGAACAAATCCAATCTCGTACGAACAATTCCAATCTCGTATTCAATAATATTGATCACCAACAAGAACACTGCAAAATGGCTGATTCTCCAGTTGCAAACACAAATTAAAATTCGATAAACTCCAAATTTGTAATCTTTTGGATTCGCGGAAACGACACGCTCTTTCAAGGAATATTAACAGAGTCCTCTTCTTTTTGTTTTTAGGCCTTATTTATAACCTCTGTCAACAAGTTTGTTTTTCTCCATGGTAACAGAAAAAATTTTAAGGTAACATCAATTGTTTTATAATTTTATAAATTTTAAATGCCTTTCTGGCCTCTATTCTGCAAGATTCCTCAAAACTATACACATTTTTAGATTCCTCATAATTTTCCCTTTTAAATAATATCCTATTTGCTATGTTTTTAATACCATCTGCAAAACCCTTCAAATTTGTTAATTTTCCTTATTAAGGAAAACTTTTTCACTCAACTCATATCAATTTTCAGATTCCTCACCATTTTCTACACATTTTAAGTTCTTGTTTTTCACCAATAATCTTCACCAAAGTCCAAAATTAATATTTTACAAATTTTGGTAAACATAACCTCAACTTTACAGATTTTAGAATTGATTTTTGAAGAAAATCTTTTTCCATATAAAAGAAACATGAAGATAAACCGTTTCCAACTAAAGAGATAGCTACAACCCACATCACCAATACTGGGACAACCTATTGAACAAACCACCGTTTATCCGAGTATGATAAAATGCTTCGATATCAAAATTATCTAAATAAAAAAAACTTAAAATAAAAACATAGCCTTTCACAAATAGCTAAATTCATTCAGACAAAGAATTATCTTAAATACTAAACCAATTTTTACATAATCTTACATAACATTAATAAACATTTACTTTTAGTCGACCAAATGAAAGCATATCGGAACCAAATATGGCCCAAATTTTGAAAGATAGAAACGAACCACAGCTGATACCAAGACAATGCACTCAAAGAACCAAATATCCTGAGATAAGAGCCTTCAGAAACCGAAATAAAAATTATGAACAACCGAATTATAAAAAGAAATTTAAAATAATATTTGACAAATTTATTAAACGTAAGCTTAAGGTAGCTATCAACCTTTATTTAATTTAGACTAAGTAATCGTACAAGTCCCGAGTCAATATCACAACATTTTCCCCCCAAATTGTTGACAATAAAAATTACATGTCAAACCCTTGACCTTTAATTTTTCTTGAAACAATTTCTACCTTCAACTGAAAATACTACCACCTTGAAACCTCAAAAATTCAAAATTCTCCCTTGACAGAACTCTACCTATTTCTTTTTATTCCACGACTTGCAAATCTATCCTTTCCATTTATAATCCAACCTTATTACCATCCACCATACTCCTCTTTCCTATTTAACCTAAATTTTCCCCCTTTATTCCTTTTTTTATCTAGAACTTCTGGTTCCCAAATCTTCCTTATAATCTAACAATTTAATTCTATTTTAAAATTTTTCCTTATCTACAACTTGTTTACTCTTTTTAATCATTAATTAAAACCTATCTTCCCCACATTTCCTTTAAACTGCTTCTTAACCTAATTCCCTATTATTAAACTATTTAAACATTCTCTTCCTCTTGAACCCCTGTATACGGGTATATCATTTGTATGTGAAATTTACCACGTACCCTATCTGTATCGGGGAATCTCAATTCGTAGGTGTCTCCAAATTTATTCCCTATCCTGTATGGTCCTACAAAAGGAGATAATAATTTCTCTGTGATGCCCTGATATCGATCAGATACCCTTAGAGCCCTAAGAACCACTAAATCACCTATTTCTAAGACTGTCCTTTTCTTAATCTTTTCTTGTTCTTTCCTTATATAATTTTCATTCCTCCTCCTTACTCTATTTCTAACTTTATTTAATAATTGTTCAAAATCCTGGTCTATTACATCCCCTTCATCCCACGGTCTTTCTGGCCGTTGTTTCTTCATTAATAAAAAGGGAGTTTCCTCCGTTACTGTCGATGGTACCTCATTGATAAAACGTTCCACCCTTTGAACATACCCTAACCAGTTTCTGTGCCTATCATATTTCAATAATATTCTTAAATATTTGATTACCTCTTGTATATAACGTTCTGACGGATTCCCCTGGGGATGTCGTATACTACAATAAGTAATCTTAATATCCTCTTCTATCAACCTATCTTTAAATCTCTGATTGGTGAAATATGTTGCATTATCTGCTAAAATTCTAATCGGTTTCCCTTCTTCTCTGATAAATTGTTTAATACAATTCACTGCAGTATCAGTGTTACTTTTTTTACATGGAAACACCCTTGTATATTTAGAGAAAATATCTACCATAATCAGCAAATGTTTATAACCCCCACTTCTTACTAAGTTTGACAGAAAATCTATTGCCACCAATGCTAAAGGCTCCCTAACTTGTATATTTCTCACCTCATTCCTGTTTATATGATTCTTATACTTAGTTAAAATACACGTGTGACATTCATTTACTATTCTTTTTATAATCTGTAAATCCTTCTTAGCATAGTAATTTTCCCTAATTAATAACCATAGTTTTCTAATTCCTAAATGACCGTATTCTTTATGAAAATATTTTCCCATCTCCCTTAGATGATTTTCCGCTGTGACATACAACTCTTTTTCCCTTAATCTTTTAATTAAAAGTCCCCCTGAAATCTCATATCCTCTAAAAACATCCACCCCATTATTTGTAATCCTTTCCTTAATCCTACCAATATTCTCATCCCCATTTTGCATCTCTAACAAATATTCTCTACTAAACATCCCTTCTCTTTCCTTTAAAATATTCAAAGCTATCATTACATCCTGTATTTTCGGAATCCCCACAACATCCTTCCTGCTCAAACTATCAGCCACAATATTAAGTTTCCCCGGGATATGCCTAATATCGAAATTGAATTCTTGGATTAATAGTGTCCAACGATAGATTCTACTGTTAGCAAAACGTGTTTGCATTAAATGTTGTAATGCCCCGTGATCTGTTTCAATCGTAAACTTATTCCCAGTCAAGTAAAATTTTAGTTTTAAAATTGCAAAAACAATGGCCGCCATTTCCTTTTCTGACACTGTATAATTTCTTTCATATTGTTTTAATGACCTGGAGACAAAACTAATTGGAAATTCCTCCCCCTTTCTAAACTGGACCAGCTCTGCAGCTATTGCCGAGTCTGATGCATCTGTCCGTAACACAAATGGTAAACTATAATCCGGATGATAAATCATTACCCTCTTACAAAATTCCTCCTTCAATCTATTAAAACCCTTTTCATGTTCTTCCGACCATTTCCACTTTACCCCTTTCTTTAACAAATCATAAAAGATAATTGACTTATCCGCTAAATTTTCCACAAACCTTCTATAATAATTCAATATCCCCAAGAAACCCCTTAATGTTTTTAAATTTTTCGGCCTAGGATAATCCTCAATTTCCTTTATCCTTCCCTTATCTATTGTTATCCCTTTCAAACTGATTTTGTACCCCAAAAATTTGACCTCAGTTTTAAAAAACTCACATTTCCCCACATTTAATTTCAACCCATTCCTACAAAGTTCCCCCAAAATTATTTTCAAATGTTTATAATGCTCTTCTACATCTTTACTGAATATTAACATGTCATCAATATAATGACAGCAAAAATTATCGTATTGATTCAAAATCTTTTGCATTGCCCTCACTAACGCTGCACATGAAGTTGAAAGCCCAAACGGAACTACTCTAAATTGAAAAACATTCCCATCAATGCTAAACCCTGTGTATTTCCTTGAATTTTTCTCTAATGGTATTAACCAAAATGAATTTTGCAAGTCTAGTTTTGTAAAAATCTTTTTATTCCCTAATCGTCCTATGATACTTTCTATCGTCTGTGGTGATTCGTACTGTGGGATAGTCCTAGCATTTATCTGTCTAGCATCTAAACATAGCCTGATACTGCCATCTGCTTTCTTCACCACAACCACCGGATTAATAAAACACGTATTCCCCCTTTCAATTACTCCCCTCTCTAACATTGTATTTAATTCTGATTTCACTTTTTCCAAATATTTATATGGCACCGGATAAGTCTTGCAATGGAATGATTCTTCGTTTACTACCTCTAACTTGTGCTCATACCCTTTAGCTAACCCAATCTTATCGTTGTCTACCAAATCTCTGTATTCATCGAACATCTCCTCTAACTTTTCCTTATATTCATCCCCACAATTCACTTCTATCCTATTATCTTCCTTTGACTCCCCTCTTTCTCTATCATAACTATCCTCTCCTCTTTGTTCAAAATCACACATCTCATTCCCACTTTCCCCACTTCTGTAATAATTAATATTTTTACTGTCTATCTGTCCTACTTCTTTTTCTTCTTCTAAAAATGGTACTTCGAATCCTTCTCCTATTAACACTCTTCTCTCTAAATTCACTATCATGTTATTCCCCTCTAAAATATTCATGCCAATGATCATATCCATTGACATCCCTGCAACTATTAACATTTCTCCCTTAATCATTTTTTCCCCTATCATTAACCCCTGACTTAATTGTTTCCTAATTGTTGTAAACTTTTTATTATTAGCAGCTATTAAATTAATTGATTTTATTGGGATAATATTATTTTTAAAACTTGACAAATGTTCATTTACCAAACATTCATTTATCAATGAAAACTCTGCACCTGTATCAACTAAAGCATTAACTGTAATATTATTAATATAAATTTTTATGAACGGCAAATTTTGAATAATTTTATTTCTTTTTATGTACGTATCATTACTTGGCCCATCAATGTACTCTCTAGGGTGCATGTAATGATGCCCTGTAATGATACTCCTATTTAAAAATTTTGGTTGTGTACATCCGCCACCACCTCTATCCTGTCTAAATCTTCCCTTACTTCAGCCATAGTAGCATTTATCTTGTACCCTTCTCTCCTTTCATTCTGATTCTCCCCTTCAGACATTTTCGCTCTCCATTCATTGTACCCCCTATTCTGATTTCCCTGAAAACTTCCTACATTCCGTCCCTCTTGAAACCTTACACTTTTCACCTGCTGATTGTCTCTATCATTATTCTCCCCCATTCTGTTATTATTTGTATTGACACCCCTATTATAATTGGCACCATAATTATTGTTTCCACTAAAATTCCTGGGCCCCCAATTACGATTTTGAGTGTTTATAATATTCCCATAATCTCTCCCTACATTACCCATGTACCTATTATTACTCTGATATGGACTAGCTCGTACTCCCCCACTACTATTCATATTATTACCACTCCATAAGTTATTATTATAATATCCCCCATTACTCTGACTCCTGTACTGATTTCCACTACTTTGTCCCCTATTGACCCTTTTCTTATCCTCATTTTCCACACTTTCCCTATCTTGATCTGCCCAGTCATAATTTTTGAGAACATTCAATAGACTCTGAAAATCTTTTATCCCATTTTCTGTGACCTTTCCTATGATTTCTTTCCCAAACTGCTTTGCTAGGTTAAAAATTATAGATGTTTCCTCAAGTGGTGGTTCTAATTGTTGAAATAACAAGTATTTTTCAATGGCATAAGTTTCCCTACTCTGATCTTTCCCCTTTTCAAACTTCCCATCTTTTATCTCCGCTTCCATCCTATACTGCACCTGCATGCTCCAGAATTGCTTAATGAACAACTCTTTAAATGTTTCGTAATTTGAAAACTTCTCCTCATTAATACTAAACCACTTTTCTGCCACCCCTTTCATTGTCCCTTTAATTAAATTTATTTCCACGTTTCTATCTACTTGACCTCCCATTTGATTCCTCAACGTTTCTATAACTGGTTGTAAATTTTTAATGAACAATTTTGGGTTATTCCCATAATTGTTATTCCCAAAGAACTTAGGAAGATTGTTACTCTCGTTATTTCCCTGCCACGGAATAACTATCCTACTAGGACCACTCTTTTCTACTTGATATTCTACCTTCCTTATCTCTTTCTCAATCCCCCCTAAACGTACTTCTATTTCCTTCCCCATTTCCTGGATTTCATTTTTATTATCTTTAATTTTGCCTTCAACCTCTACATTCTTTTCCAGCTGACTACCAAATTTTCTCTCTATTACTTCCATCTCTACCTCCATTAGATCAATTTTATTTTCCAATTCTTCTTGCCCCTTTTTAACTTGACTAATCTTTGTCTCTACATCTTCCTGTAACTCTACTTTATTCTCTTCAACCTTCTTTTCTAATCCCGCTAATCTAACCTGTTGTTTATCTATTTTCACCTCTAGGCACTCTTTTAATTTTTTATTCATCTCCTCAACTTTTAACTCCACTTTATCCTCCAATTGATAATATTGTCTCCCTAACTCTTCAAATCTATTATTCATTTCCCCCTTCATTTTTTTAATCTCCCCTTTCTGTTCATCAAATTTATTCTCTATTTTCTCACTCATCTTATTCATGATCTCAACTAAGTATCTCATATCAAATCCTGTCTTTTCTTTCTCCTTCCCACCTTCTCCTTCGTCCATACTTTCCCCACTTATTCCTGCTCTATCCATTCTTTCTCCTACTACACTTTCACCTTCTGCTGTAAACCCTATTACTTCCTGTTCTGCTTCCTCACTTTCCTTCTCTAATTCTAAGCTGTCTTTCTCAGCTACCCTTTCTTTACTTGTTTGCCTGGTTAAACGCTTATCCTTTCTATCTGCCATTTTCCCCTGTTTCCTAATTCCACCTATTAATTAGCTAGCTAAATCGGGCCCCACGTTGGTTAGCGACAATAAATGTTGTAATACCTGTACACCCCTGTTGCTGCGTTAATAAATTGTTGATAAACCCAAGCTGCTCTTTGCGGTGCTAATAAAAAAAAAATAAAACAAAGAACAAAAAGAACTCTTATCTCGGGGCTTTCGATACCTTGTCCTGCTCTGACAAGTATCTTCTGTAGGTCCACTATTTAGCATACACAAAAAAAAACTTTCATACAACAAACAAACAATAAAAAAAAATGACAAAATTTTAAGCAACACAACAAAATTGAAATTTATTTACACAAGAAATGAACACAAATTAAATTAAAGTAATCAATAAATATCCTATCATCCCTAGGCTCAAAATTAAATTTAAATACTAAAAGAAAACTTATCTTATAATTGGTTCGGACTCTTATGTATGCCGTATTCAAATTTCCCGCGCTTCTTTCAATTTTCCGATATTCAACGAACAAATCCAATCTCGTACGAACAATTCCAATCTCGTATTCAATAATATTGATCACCAACAAGAACACTGCAAAATGGCTGATTCTCCAGTTGCAAACACAAATTAAAATTCGATAAACTCCAAATTTGTAATCTTTTGGATTCGCGGAAACGACACGCTCTTTCAAGGAATATTAACAGAGTCCTCTTCTTTTTGTTTTTAGGCCTTATTTATAACCTCTGTCAACAAGTTTGTTTTTCTCCATGGTAACAGAAAAAATTTTAAGGTAACATCAATTGTTTTATAATTTTATAAATTTTAAATGCCTTTCTGGCCTCTATTCTGCAAGATTCCTCAAAACTATACACATTTTTAGATTCCTCATAATTTTCCCTTTTAAATAATATCCTATTTGCTATGTTTTTAATACCATCTGCAAAACCCTTCAAATTTGTTAATTTTCCTTATTAAGGAAAACTTTTTCACTCAACTCATATCAATTTTCAGATTCCTCACCATTTTCTACACATTTTAAGTTCTTGTTTTTCACCAATAATCTTCACCAAAGTCCAAAATTAATATTTTACAAATTTTGGTAAACATAACCTCAACTTTACAGATTTTAGAATTGATTTTTGAAGAAAATCTTTTTCCATATAAAAGAAACATGAAGATAAACCGTTTCCAACTAAAGAGATAGCTACAACCCACATCACCAATACTGGGACAACCTATTGAACAAACCACCGTTTATCCGAGTATGATAAAATGCTTCGATATCAAAATTATCTAAATAAAAAAAACTTAAAATAAAAACATAGCCTTTCACAAATAGCTAAATTCATTCAGACAAAGAATTATCTTAAATACTAAACCAATTTTTACATAATCTTACATAACATTAATAAACATTTACTTTTAGTCGACCAAATGAAAGCATATCGGAACCAAATATGGCCCAAATTTTGAAAGATAGAAACGAACCACAGCTGATACCAAGACAATGCACTCAAAGAACCAAATATCCTGAGATAAGAGCCTTCAGAAACCGAAATAAAAATTATGAACAACCGAATTATAAAAAGAAATTTAAAATAATATTTGACAAATTTATTAAACGTAAGCTTAAGGTAGCTATCAACCTTTATTTAATTTAGACTAAGTAATCGTACAAGTCCCGAGTCAATATCACAACAATATATATATATATATATTATTTTTTTAATACATTTACCCAATACATTAGACCAAGCTTACGTAATTTATCCGGACACCAAACGTTTTACCATTTTGATTATATAAGACATCATTAGCTAGCAGATCGATTACGTGGCCTGGCGTGAAAAGCTAGTTTCTATTTCAGAACACATTTACCATTATTACACCAGTCTTACGTAATATATCTGTTTACTAGACGTTTTATAACCATTTTTGAATTGGAAGGCATCACTAGTTAGCAAATTGATTACATGATCGGGTGTGAAAAGCTAGTTCTTATTTTAGAATATATTTATTGTTATCACATCACAGGTTCAAGTAATATATTCGCACACCAGAAATGCTTCTTGAAAATTTTAGAAAACGAAAGTATTACAATTTGTTTTTTAATGTAATTTTGCTTTTCGTATTAATTTGCATATTATATTTTTATTTAAGTATATATGTGTTTGATGATTGACCTCTACAACACTTCTTATAGTCAACTTTATCCTCCAATGTATTATTACGCAAATCTTGCACTTACTTTAATTAACTGTTTGCGAATGGATTATTTATTTTTTCGAGTCGCGTTGGGAGACCTTGCTGCGTTGGCTACGCCTGACTCCTTTTGGAGACGGTTCCGGACTCGGTTTAGCCTTTTTAGAATCATCTTGTAGCGGCGTTGCTTTACGAGTGCTGCGCCGCCGTGGCGTCGATGGAGACTTATCCAAGGACGTTGTCGACCTTTTTCGGTCGAGCGAGGTGGACAAAGAAGCATCGATTTCTTTGATGCGACCGCTGCGTCGGATTGATACCGGAGACGTATTTATAGGGTCGTTTTTCTTTGACGTTGTTGGTCTTTCGTCGTCGACGATTTCTATAATAGCTGCGGACGTGGTAGCTATAGTTTCGTCGAGTACCATGTCTCCGTGTCCCTTAGGCACAAAGATCGTGCTGTTTGGCTCGTTCTTAACGATTGCAGAGTAATGCTATTCGCTTAATATAGCCATTATAGGTGTGCGGTCGATTATAGGCTGCTCCAAGGGAGAATAACGCAGGTGTTGCGTCCCGCCAGTGTTCATCGCTGTTTGCACGTCGTTCGTGGCAATACGGTTTTTATCTTGGTTAGTAAGAGGCAGATAGACGTACACGTCTCTGCAGGCTGTCACGGCGATTGCCTTGAGGTGGGGGTTACTTCCCCAGCCAACCCGCGGATTCAGTGGGTCGTAATCGTCAAAACGACAAGTGTCGCGCACTAGTTGTTGAATGCCCGATTCTATCCATAGTATGCCGGCATTATCTTCGAAATACTGCCAGTGTTCTATAAAGGCAGACATTGCCGCTGCTCTTATTTGGAAATGCTTTTGCTCGTTACCAAAAAGACCGATCGCGGCCGCATTGAACATGCAATGGCCGCCGCCTACTGTTTGTACGATAGTACAATGTCGAAGTAGGTTCCGGTAAAGCGTATCTCGCATGCCAGCCGATTGTAGTGACCTGTTAAACGTCACGTTCAAATCTGTTTGGCGCATTTCGTTTCTAAAACGTGCCGTGTCTACGTCGGCGGTGGCTCTGTAAAATTCGGCGGTGTAAGCGGCACGATCCAAGTCGGTTCGTATGGCTTTGACTCTCCTGAACATGTTTAGAATCGCCCTTTCTTCAATTGGCACCGTCGTAGTCTTCGTAGTTTTTGACTGCGGCTTTTTGGGGACCACTACTACCGGTGTGGTTTTTATTTTTTTCTTTGGTACCATGATTGAACCGGGAGACGGAGGTTGCAATATTGGGGCTCCGTCGACGCTACTGCTGCTGCTGCTGCTGCTGAGCAAACCTCGTATAAGTTGGTCCATGGCCACTTCCTCTTTTTTGCCTGTACGTTTGCTTTCGCGGAACATGCTCCAGTATCCCGGAACTTGAGGCATCGGCGGTTTCTTACCGTCCAATTTGTTTTGTAGCACGTCTACTTTATCGAACCAGTGTAGTAGGTCGGATAATTCGGGCGCGAATATTAACGAACGTCTATCTATCGCCCTGAAATGCAGGCTTTGCAAGTTGCGTACTCTGCTTATGGCCGTGTAAAATTGGCCGGTCGCGAACAGGTTTGTCCCATCAATCAGAACCTTGTCTAGCGTTTGGCCTTGGGCTTTGTGAATGGTGGCGGCGTATGCAAGCTCTAATGGGAATTGGTTGCGGAAGTACGTGATTTTGGTTTGGCAATTGGGCCAAACTATCTCTTGTTTCGTTCTCCACACCCACAGTTGGAAATTGGAATGGTTAACGGCTCGTATTAGTATGCAATTTGGTCTAGCAACTAGAACGGTGGCTATTCGACCGTTTACCCAGCCGCTTCTGAAGTTTGTGTTACGTAGCAGCATCACTTTCGCGCCTACTTTGATGCGTAACAGCGGGGGCAACAGGTTGCTGCTCCTTTCGATCGTCTTTATAAATTTGGCCGTTCCTTCGGACACTGGACGGTCGTCGTGGTCGACGTCTTGTGCGACGTAATCCACCGCCGTGCCCTCGAGCTCTTTGAGCCTGGCCTTGTCGTAAGTCTCTTTTGACCGTCTACGGGCCACGAGATAGATGCCGGTGTTGGTTATGTCGAGGTCCTTAATATTTTCTTTGGGTATCAGTCGACTGTCAAGCATGGTCCAATCATGGAAACTCATTTTATTAAGACGCACGTTATTGAGCAACTGTTGAAATTCTTTTTCGGTCGCGCGCATGTTTTGCCTAAGAACGATGGTGTCGAAATTTTCGTACATGCCTCGCCATATGTTGCTTTTGATCGCGGGCAACTGAGCCACGTCTCCGAACATTATAACGCTCTTACCACCGAATAGTTTGTTGGTCCCGATCCTTTCTCGTAAAATGTCGTCTATGCGGAAAAGAACGTTCTCCTCGAGCATCGACACCTCGTCGATTAATAACACATCGACCTTTTTCATCAGATATTCGTCGGTCGATCCTTTCTCCATGTAGCACTTGAGACGGATGTCCATTTTGAAAATGAATGGATAGTTAGCCCTCCGATAATGTAGGAGGCACAGCCGGTTGTGGCCATTTTTTGCTTTAGTTGCATAATCGGATGATTTAATATTGTCCCACAAGGCGAGTTTATGATCCTCCCAAGTTTTTATAATAGTAGGAGACACATAGCGTTTTACAATTCTATAATAATTGCTGAGATAAAAATTGAAGTCCAATAGTATCTGAAAATGTTTTAAATGTTGTGAAATTCATACCAGTACAGTATAAAGAAGCGGACAGTCGAATGGTTAAAAGGGGTGGTTTATTACTATTATCCTGCGACCTCCATTGATAATGATGTCCGACAGCACAAGATACTTTTATAATTAACGCTGCCCCATTCGTTGTTTATTCTATTTTCACGTTTTGTCTGTGACAAACGTTACATTTAGTAAACAATTGCAGAATATTTTTCAAATAAACAAGGTAAATTTTTTCAACAGGATTGTTTTGTTTTGGTAGTTCTTTGGAATCTTCGGATTTGTAATTACAAAATTCCTCGTCTGAAGAAGCTTCTTCAATATTTTCTGCATCTAATAATACCTCAAAATCCGATTCATCTTTATCAGAATCCGCTTTTTGTACTATGTTCCTAAATATTTCGTCAACCAATTCACATTGTACCCCTGCATGTGACGAAAGAATTGTTTCTTGTGACACATGTAACACATTTCTAAACATCTCTAAACCCATTTCACATTGCACGTCCATTTCTTTACAAAATGGGGATACTGAGTATATAGCGTTGTCTAAAGTGTGTTGAGAATTATCGAAATTTTGAGTTGAACTGTGCGATTCTACAAGTTCCATAGCACTAGTTATTGTTTCGTTTCTTTCTTTCAACATAATATATTTTGATGTTCTTCGTTTTTTTGTAGGACCATCAATATTTGTACCTACGGGGAAAAAATTAAAGATTTTAGTAAGTATGTTCACCCAGCATTTACAGTCTTCCTACCAGAAAGAAAGACGCTAGGAACTGCATTTGAAGATAGCATTTTCTGAACTTTGTAACCGGGCATTAACTTTTCTTTCATTTTTGTTGCGCTGGAGTAATCGTCTTCAGTGAAATGTGCTGAACAAACGTAGGTATTTTTATTTGGAATAAAATTATTTCTGTTGACTTTTGCCATCCATCGAACATACAATTCTGGTTTTCTTGATTTGTCCGGAAATCGATGAAAACTCAGTGAAGGCCTAGTTTTGGTTTTATTTTGACAACCCACAATGTGTCCCAAACAGTTTTTATTACATTCAATACTAGCTTTATTATTCTAAATACAGCAGACGAGGTACCACGCGGTGCAAATTCACTGCAAGTAGATATGTCTGGCTGCCGTGTCTCAAATTAGCGTTGGACTACGGTAACGTCACGACCGCACAAAACCGTTTGATATAATGTTCGTAACTTTCTTAGTTCGTTATCAAAAATTTTAAATAAATAGTATCATTTTGGGAAAACACTACACTATCAAATTAAATGATTTTAAAAATTTGATTTACATGTTGACAATGCCTTTAACTCCATAATTGATGAAGTTTGTGTTGATTTACAAATAAAACACCAATTGCAGATAATCATATTTTAATTAAAAATAAAAAACAGAAAGATAATTATTACAATGTGTACCTATGTACCAAAAACTTAAAAAAATCAATTATTGAAACAAAATGATTACGTCATGTCTTTGTGAAAATTTACAAAACACTCCCCTATACATAAATATGGTCTAGTTTCACATGCTGGACAGTGATACGTTGTTTCTCGTCTTTTTTTGTCTTTTTTGGAACACCGGATACACCTTCTGGAAATAATTCTTCCGTTAGATCCCAGAGGGTTTTTCATTGGATTATGGGTTTTATCTCTGGAATTTATTGATTTAGCCGGTTTCACAGGAACCAAACTCTCAATTACACTAATTCTAAAGTCATACAACGCCATTTTGGATCTCGTTTGTTTTTTAAATAACAAATAGGCATTGAGAAGTAGCATTTGTAGAACGTGAATTCCCAGCTTTTTGTACCAGCGGAGACATTTCCTTTCGCATGGATAGTAGGACAGTAGCTGATCCTTCCTATCTACCCCTCTCATATATTGGTTATACTCATACATCGGTCTAGGTTTTTTTTTTCATTGCCGAATTTGTTTTGATACGTGACCATTTCATTAGAAAACTCCGTTGAAATATACGCAACTTCTCTGTTGTCACTCCACTTTCCCACCAAAACTCCATCATCGCTAATTCTAGCAATTTGTTCGCCTTTTGTTTAATTTTTGGTTTTTTACCTCAACTGGATTGTTTTTCCTATAGTTCCTCAATGTGCCGGTACAATTTGTTTGACGATTCAATAATTTAATGGCGAGGTCATAGGTAGCTATTGTAGTAGCGTTGTCCATGTATAACGAATGACCGACATCAAGACGATTCTCCATCAAATGAAGGACCACTTTTGTTGCATGACCCTTGCCACTAAAGTCATCCAGCTGTCCAGTATATACAGTAAATCGCAAAATAATCCCATCAGGCTCCGTTAGCATGTACAACTTAATCCCGTACTTGTGCCTTTTGTTTTTAATGTATTGTCGAAAGGACAGTCTTCCCCGCCATAAGACCATCGACTCGTCAAGGGACAGATTTTGACCTGGGCAATAAATATCCTCAATTTTTTTATAAAAATACTCAATTAGAGGTCATATTTTGAAAATCTGATCACGGATCTGTTCACCCCCTCTGGGATTACGAACAAAATGAAGACATCTGTAATAATAAAATGTTGTCTTACGGTAAATGCTTTCAAATAAAAGGAATAGGAAACAAACCCACCTCATGATTAACAAAAACCTATCTCTGCTCATTGATGATGAAAAAAACGAAATGCTGAATAATCTGGAAGTTTTCCAGTAGTCTTGAAGTATGTTTCCCATATGTAACAAAATACCCATAAATACGCGTAATTCATCCGCGGTAACATCGTGCCATCGAATAATCCGCGATAATGGAGTTAGTTTTGGCGAAAGAAAAACTTCTTCAGCATAGCTATTCGTTTCTCGAACGACCAATTCTTAAAATGTTACATCAACAAGTATGTTGAAGAAATCGATGGGCCTTTGGTCTGTATTGTGTACAATAATTATAATCGCAGCGAAATTAATTTCTTGTTAGATTACTGATGAAATGGAAAACTGAATAATGGTTTACCATCGGGTACTGCGAGAAACTCCCTTCGTTTGATGAAATTATTTTTTTTTCATGGTAGAGGCATCGTCTGACCATTGAGGAAGTTGGGACACCAGTGGTTGTGCGGGGGTTGGTCCAACACGTGGTAACTGTTGTTGCTCGTCTTCACTTTCTGTATTGGAATGACTATTTTCATCCTTAGTAGGTTCAACATCACCTTCGTCTGAAGAGCTACCACTGTCCACCACATAATCGTCCCCCGAGGTTTCAGAAACAGACTGTACTTCAGTGGTTGTGCGGGGGTTGGTCCAACACGTGGTAACTGTTGTTGCTCGTCTTCACTTTCTGTATTGGAATGACTATTTTCATCCTTAGTAGGTTCAACATCACCTTCGTCTGAAGAGCTACCACTGTCCACCACATAATCGTCCCCCGAGGTTTCAGAAACAGACTGTACTTGACATATTAATGCCAATGGTACAAGGCTTGAACAAACCTACAAATAGAGCATTGCCAATATCACGCCTGATATCAGTACTATTAACACCACTTTTTTATGCTACAGCTAGTTTTCAAGTAAGTCATCATATCTGAATAAAATTTGAGTTTACTTATTACGATCTGCGTGGATTATCACAATCAGCGGTTAGCCGAACAGTTACAGCTGTTACCACACTTTTTGCTGCTCAGTCAGGGCATTATATAAAATTTCCAAATGATGAGGAAGGGTTTACACAAAACCGACAACAGTTTCAAGCGATTGCCGGTTTTCCCGATGTAACACGGTGTGTGGACTACCTATATTTTGATTAAATATCCTGGTGGCCACATGCAGAGATTTTTCGTAACCGAAAACGTAGTTTTTCTATCAATGTACAAGCTGTTTCTGGACCTAAGGGCTAGATTTTATACATTGTAGCACGATATCCTGGTCGAGACCTGGCAGCAACATTTTTCCTCTGCTTGCAGTCGAACTAGGTGCAGTGCCTGTAAGTTCGCCCGCTCTTTGGCAATGAAGGCTAGGCGAGTTTCCATTACTGCATCTAGCTGGCGACTTCTTGCAGGTATAATCTTGGAGCCTCTTCCGTGGGTAGCACCTGAGGGCGTAGCATTACGTGCCTGCTGTACTTCAGGTCCCTTAATGGCTTCCCCTACTGTAGGACTGCTTGGCCCTGGTGTGGTATTGCCACCCTCAATCGATTCCTCTACTTTATACGATTAAGTTTATAAATTAGGAAAATACCTAACTAAAATGTATTTACCTATGGTTGGAGAACTTAAAAAATATACCATCATTGTCATATGGGGAATCCACCTCATATGACACATGTGGCACAATCTCATCAATTGCCGGTACAGGCTTAACATTCGGCACTGGAGGGCCTCCCCCGGTGCCCATCAAATTACGCCGTTCTTCAGCTAATTCGGTCTTTCGATTCCTCTTGATCCTGTCCCAGAGCCTTTTCAGCTGAACAACGGTTCTCTACAAAGCAATAGTCATATTATGAGTACCTACACAATTTAATAATTGTTTATTAATTTTCATTACCCCTTTGAACTTACTTTGAGGGCGATAATTTCGAATGAGTTGTATTCTTTACATAGTGCCTCCCATGCTTTGGTTTTTTTTTTTGAATGGAAGAGACATCTGTTTTTTTCTCTTCAATTATCGTATATTTTCCTACTAATTGTAGGAAAATAGATTTATCTTCGGCGGTATAGGCAGACATATCAAAAAACCAAACACGACACTGTTATTGTTAAATATGTAACGTGAGATGTAACGCGAGTGTACTAGACTGTAAGCATACTAACCAACACGTGGTAGCAACGTTTAGACGAAAATGGTCCTTAATGAAGCGGGAATCTTAAAATTCGACTAACTTTATCAGTTCTGGTAATACGTCTCTCCATCGGCAGAATTTCTTTAGCGACTCGCTGAAAGTTTTTCTTGGCGAGTCGCTGGAGAATAACTCTGCATACCAGTGTTAGTGTATTATGAGCAATCGTTGTTGAAAAACTAAGGCTACGCAATGTTTCACCTGTTGCAAGGTATCTTAATGTAACACTTAATCTAAAAAATGATAATTTTATTATCGACATTTTTACATACCTTCATACCGTTGTTCTGCAGCAATGGATCGTCTCATATTTGTCTCTTCCTTTGAAATTTTGTTGGTGATTATATTTAAAAGCTTTATAAATACTCCTTCACTCATTCTTTGTTTTTAAAACTACCACCATCTTCGAATTTTAATTCTTGGTGTAGCATACATAACACCCGACGGTCTTGGTCACGTCGCTGTAACCATTTACGAGTCCACACTTTTCTACTTGTTCGTTCTTTCAGATCATACGCCAGACCTAAACCAATTAACGAAACAAAGAGAATCTGTTCTTCCACTTCCATCGTTTAGCAACTCAAATGCAAAATAATAATTGTTCACGCTTTGTTTTGCGGTTTGACATGCACTAACCTTAGCTGATTCAAATAGTTGTATCATTGGTTGTATACAACAAATTTGACGATGTGACCACGCTGTTTGACATGTTAGATCAAACATTTTTCCATGACATCACAGAATGTGTTTGACAAACAAATTTGATGCAATAAGATGATCGTGTGACGTAGGCTTAAAGGTTGCAATCGCACGATCCTCGACGCTGACGTCACAGCGAATGCTACGAGCTAGGGTCAGGCTTGAAACTCTTGTACGGGTGGTAAGGCCTATCATTTATATCCAGGGTGGCCTTAAAAAATTGTTTACATACTGTAATTCGATTATTATTGACTTCAAAATAGAATGCTGAATTCTAGTTTCTAAAATTTCTGTGCTTGAGTATACAGGGTGTTTCTTAAATGGCGGACACGGAGAGCACTACGCGATTCTCATATTTAAACTGAGTTGAAAAAGTATAGGCGAAAAGTTCCAAATTTTTGAAGATTTAGTATTTGATTGATGAACAATGCGGAACGGTTAAAATTTACCCGTTTTTCCAAAGCATAAAGGAATTGAATCTCAATCTTTGACTGAGAATAACTGAAACTAGCGAAGAACGGGCATTATTGTATTATATTTTTCCAATTGGTATCTGGAGGGGAATGTAGTACTGTGCTCCGTGTCCGCGATTTAAGAAACACCCTGTATTTGGGTTTGGCAGTTTATGTGTGTTCAGCAATAAATTCTCTTTGTATCTATAAATCAGCAAGTTTCCAATAATTTGTGAAAATGTCCTCTCTAACTGATTACATACTAACACAAGGTGAGCGTACTTTTCTAGCACAAAATTGGTTCTTAGTTTTTGATCTTGATACATAGGCCTTACCAGAATTCCTCAGCAGTTTCACCCTTTTCACCGCTGATTCTTCAGAGTTTGGTTTCCTCTTCTTTCCCTTTTTCTCTAGTTCCTCTACCCCAGCTTCAACTTCAACAGGTTCACAAATAATTCAACTTATAAACAAAATTTCATGGCTAATTATAGTATCCTCCAAGGTATAAGTTCCGACTTTATTATAAGCTCAATCGTAATGCCGTATAATGCAATGTAATCCCTAGACCGGGTTGTAAATGCAGGTAGTTAGAGCAGACCCGTATTTGCGAATTTCAGACGGTAGACTATTATTATAACTGTTAAAACGGCAACCGTTAAAAGGTGGATACTTAATGCGTATTTTTAAATAGTCTTGATACTAACTACCCTGGCACCGTACCAGGTCGGATACCACTGCAGTACACTTTTAACACTTAGAGGAATTTAAAAGTCGGAGATCTTATATCTGAAGGCTAGTGTATTATTAAAAGAAATCGTGAATGGATAATACAACTAACTCTCACATTTTTTATTATAACTTTAAAAAGTATTTTCAAAAATGGAAGAGGTTTGTGCGACGCTGAATTACTACTGATTAGGCTGAAAAAAGTACCCCAAATTAATTAAATACGTACCCCCCTTTTGTGCTTCCTCGGCTAAAGAACAGGGTTTATGTTGATCTTGGTTAAAATCTTTTTCGTTGGCGTGATGGTTGAATTGTCATTCATACTTGAACGACAGCTTCATCATCGACATTTAAATTATTTGAGTTCGATATCCAGCTAAATAATCTAGATAATTTTTGTTTTTCGTTATTTCGCGCCTCTCTTAATTTTTTAAATTCAGACCTTGATGCCTTTTTACGTGGCATAATAATTTCTAATAAAAAAATGAGTAAATTTATTTACCTACTCCAAATTTACAAAGTATAAAACTAGAATTAGATTCCACAAATGAAACTGTACTAACTTAACGAAAACTGAAGGTAAGTTTAGTCAAGTTTTTTTTTTACAATTTGATATCAAGCAATAAAATGTACCTACAATACGCTTACATGCGTTAACAACTAAACAGCACAAAGG
This sequence comes from Hemicrepidius hirtus, assembly GCA_963082805.1. Classification (NCBI taxonomy): domain Eukaryota; kingdom Metazoa; phylum Arthropoda; class Insecta; order Coleoptera; family Elateridae; genus Hemicrepidius; species Hemicrepidius hirtus. The sequence goes on along the minus strand of OY720161.1, from coordinate 28,087,937 downwards.
GCTTGAGTCTACGTGTTAGGAAAACAAAACGAAAATATAAATTGTATATGTCGATGCCGATGACCGGCGAGATAAAACGTATGGATTTATGGAGTTGGCGCCCTGTAACAAACTGACGGGGGTACGTACTTTTGAGCTTCGGTCAAGTGTCGCTCTCGGTGCATCACTGCGCGCGAATTGGCGTTTCACAGGGTCTGCTCCCCTGGCGCGGGTCCCGGTTGCCCTGCCCTAGCTACGACGCTGACCAATTGTATGGTGGATTTTAGTCCTTAAGTCACTACCGTAAATTCGATTTTGAATATAATTATTGTAAAAACTGTTGGTGCGTTTAAATCCAGACTAGTCAGTAAATTATAACGTGACAATTTAGTGGAGTTCCGGGCAACTTGATTTCCTATTCTTTTCGCACTCGCTAACTTCTCTTTTAATCTTTTGAATAGAGATGACATGATTTGCAAGACAAATTTTCAACAGATACAAAATAAGCACAAAATTGAAACTTGCAATCATTATTATCTAAATGATATTTTACTCCTGTCCAAATTTCTTTCAATAATAAATTATCAATTGATGATAAAATGATCTTAGGATGTTTTCCTAAAGCATCAAATGAATCAATTCTCTTCTCTAGGAATCTATCGGTAGGTACACCTACATCTTCACTTGTAGGCCAGTAATTTGCCATGCTTGGCACAAAATGATACCCCATCAAGAAATGTATACCAATAAAAGTCAGAAATTCGTTTTCTGTCAGGCGTAAATATTTACCTTTCTGTGTTGCATTCAGATTGCTTTGGAAACATATTAAGGTTACTGCATCTCCGAGTACCTTCAAGAATATATCTGTTGATGAATCACAAGATACAATGTATCGTAGTTGTTGATACCTTCTGGTTGATTATAATCTGGTAGTTTAGTGTCTTTCTCAATTCTTGACCATTTTCGGTTTGCTTCAACTTCTTCCTCTTCATTTTCTTGTGCAGGTTCTGGTAGTAAAGGCGGATTGTCCACTTGATCTGGCACTAGTGCGTCTACAAATATAAAAAGTAAAATGATATTAGCCTCAATATTAATTCCAATATGCTCTACTTCATTGTCAAAGTTGTAATATTACTGGTAGTATTGCAATTGTTTTTCTCTTACCTTTATGCCACGGCTTACTCTCAAAAGACTCTTATTAGGGCGATTCAGGTTGACTTCTGGCAGGTATTAATTTATCCCCTATAACTAGTGTGTTGGTGTAAACCACCCGAACTCAAAGACAGCATTAGCAACTTTACAAAATTATTGTTTATTCGTATACATACAAATATTATACTTAAAACTAAACCCCCCTTATTTTCTATGCACTTTACTAATAGTTCTCAATTTAAAATAAATATAGTCAGCCACAGTACCTTTTTCGCAGACACGAGGCGTGGTGATTGTTGGTCTGTCGTTTGATGGATGTCGACAATCTATCTTGATCAAGTTTTCACACGTGGTGATTGCTCCGATAGAACTCGTTTTTTCTGTACTAACTCCACTTTAATTTAAAACACTGCCACACTTGCTTGATGTTATTATTGCACTAATAGCCTTACTTTAATAATCAACATCCGCTTTATACTTTTCGTAGGTCTCGCAGTTTAGCGCCACCGCCCTCCGGTGCTCTCTCCTCTCTGACCCTCACCTCGTCTCATCACTTGTTCAACTCACTTCTGATTGGCCACTTTCGAAAATCGCACTACCCGCTCTTAATTTATTTCCGTTCAACGGTCAAGCATGCTGAAGTTAGCTGAATACCGTGCTAGTTAGCGAGGTTGATCTACAGCCACATTACAAAGTCAGGTTCCACATCCGTATCTTGAGAATTATCATCGGGTAAATATGGATTTTTGTAGGAAGGTTATCACTTAGTAATTGTAAACTACACTGATAATCCCTTTTAATGATTATCTGATATGTAAATTGCACTGGTGGTTATAGATAGTTAACGTGTCTATCTGAACTTAAAGGTACCTACAATTAGTGCGATGTTTTTGAAAACCAATTGCAAATATTGTTTGTGATTGGAGATCTCCTATTTTGAGACTGGTCCAAATGTTTTTTTTAATTATTAAAGGTGGCTATAATAGATTGTTATCAGTTATTTAGTTGAAACTAGCTCTTATTTTCATGAAAGGAACAATCCATTAACTTGATGCTGTTTCTTTTTGAGACTGTTTAAAAAAGGGAATGAAAAGGGACAATTTGTTTTACAGGTTTAAAAATGATATTGATTGGTTTTATAACTTTTATTTAGTAGAGGAGATGGGGGCCCATTCATCTAGCTATTATTTTATAGGCTGTTAAGTGGCCCCAATCAACTTTTTTGTCTCTTCAACTATTTATTTTCTTTAAACATATCTTATCCAACAAATTTCACAGTGTAATAAACTAGCAATACTATTAGTAGTCTGAGTATAAATATAAATCTGCAGACCAGCATATGGATGAATGTTCCCCAATCATGGGGTACGTTCATACTATGAAAGGGGTACTTTCATCCATTGAAATAAAAAGTAAAGATTAGTCATAAGTTTTGTAATAACTAAGAATACATAGTTACACTTCAAAGCAAATGAAAATACAATTTATCAATAACGTTGTAACACAAAAGTTTTTCTTAAAATAGTGTATAACAAAAAAATTGGTTCAGATTCAGCGACCCAAATTTATAGTAAAATGTCAAAAGAGTCCCTGCGTGACACTATTGACCATTTTAGTTTTGCCAGAATATCACCCTTGTTGCAGGTTGCTATGTCTTCATTTGTCCGATAGTAGAACTGGTTGGTTTTGCGCCTGCATTTTATAATTATATAAAAATGAATTTTGTTTTTCAAATTGAAAATGTCAATGATTAGAGAAAGCGGGGGTTGTTGAGGTTGAGGGGGTGGAATATAGAATAATGTGATTAGATAGAAAAGTTTTTACCTGTAAAATGATATATCACATCACAAGGTAGGGGTAAATTTGAAATTTCAAAGGGGAAGGCTACTGGAGTGAAAGGGGGGGGGAGTTATAAAATTATTTCAATAGTAGTTTTAAACTTCCCATTCGATGTAAAAATTGACGTGTTTTTATCAAACCTGAAATGTCAAAAAATTTCAGAAAGGGGGGGTTGAGAGAGGTGATGGGGTGCAATAAAAATGGTATGGTTAGATCGAGAATTTTATTACCTGTAAAATGATATTTCACAAAGTAGGTGGTACCATTTGAAATTTCAAAGTATGTTATGCGGGAGTGGAGGGGGTGAATTATAAAACTACTTCAATGGCGGTTTTAAACTTCCCTCTCGATATCAAAGTTGACGTGTTTTTATTCAAACTGGAAATTTCAAAACTTTCAAAGTAATTAAAGGTGGATTGTTTTAAAATGAATGCCCTGTATAAGCATAAAAAATATACAGGCACGTAAAATACCAATTTATTTTCTCATTACACATAAAATAACTGTTTTCACATGTTATAAAGGTACATGAAATTATAGAAATATAAATATCAAATAAAATATCGATTTTAACTGGAATAAAAATATTTATTTTGCTTTATACGTATTTCGGCATCAATGTGACATTGTCAAAAGCATTTATAAGATATTAAATAACAAATGCAAAATGATTTATACAGTAACTGCTTGATTCTATTATTTTAACACTGCGTGAAGCAACTGGCCCCAGTCAACCCGTCGGAGGTCAGTCGCTTATCAGTGTTTTTTTTTAAAGATATTTATTCCAAAATCTGCAGTAAAGGAGAATCTAAGAGGTCAATTTGCTCATCCATTAAAGGTATGTTGTTTTTTGTGTGTTTATAAATTTCAAAAGCTTCTAAAATATTTAATTTATTTTTGTTATCAGAAAAGTGTAAAAATTTAATTGTATTATTAGATGTTAATCTGTGATTTTGTTCTAACAAATGTTTAGCAAAATTTGATTTATGTGCATGTTTATATTTGTAACAACGGATATGTTCTGTTTGCCTAATACTGAAATTTCTAATTGTTTGACCTATATATACTGTATCACAATGTGAACAATTTAATTTATAAATACCTGATTTTAACAAATCATTAATTTTGTCTTTAGCATTGAAAAGAGGGTATAGAATATTTTTATTGACATTCTCAAGCGTTACGTTGTTAAAATCCATGATTAAATAATAAATATTATATAAAATATCGATTTAAACGGTAAATAACAAGATTTATTCGCTTTATACGTATTTCGGTATCAATGTGCCATTGTCAAAAGCAATATAAGATATTATAACAAATGCAAAATATAGTAACTCCTTGATTCTATTAATTTAACACTGCGTGAAGCAGCTGGCCCCAGTCAACCCGTCGGAGGCCAGTCGCTTATCAGTGTGTTTTAAAAAAAGATATTTATTCCAAAATCTTCACCAAACCACATGCTAGCTAAAACATTAAATAATATAATTAATAATTTAGGTTACACTCCAAAATATTCAGTTAAAAACACTTAATTAATTAATTAATAAATTAAGTAACATTAGCTTACCACAACTATGTAAAATAGTTAGTTTTGATGTTACGAGTATGTTTTCACAGATACCCCCACAGGAATGTATTCCTTTATTAGAAAATGTTTTAGTTAACAATAACATTGAATTAACAAAAAGGATAGAGTTGATTCACCTATTTGAACTTTGTATTAATCAAAATTATTTTATTTTTAATGATAAAATTTATCTTCAGAAAGATGGGTTACCAATGGGTAGTCCCATTTCACCACTATTGGCTAATATTTTTATGGAAAATATAGAAGATCAAATATTTGAATCAAGTCTATCAAATAAAATTGTATTTTGGTTTCGTTATGTTGACGATATTTTGGCATGTTTTGATAGTTCTTTCGAATACATTGACGACTTTTTAATTTTTATTAATACTTTACACCAAAAAATTAAATTTACACTAGAAATTGAACAAAACAGATCTATTAACTTTTTAGACTTAAACATAAAAATTAATTCAGAAAACATACTCGAATACTCAATTTATAGGAAACCTACACAAACTGATATTACCATACCACATAACTCTTGTCATCATAATACACATAAATTAGCAGCATATCAATCTTTAGTACACAGAGCTCTAACAATTCCTTTAGATAAAAATAATTTTAATAGAGAAATTTCCATTATTAAAGTAATTGCATATAGCAATGGTTATAACACTACACTTATTGACACTTTAATTAAAAAGAAAAATTATAAATTAGCTATTCAAAAAGTTTATTCCATTAATAACACTGATAAAACATTAAAATACGTTTCAATTCCATATTTTGGTAAAATTTCAGAAAAGATTGCTAAAATTATAAATAACACAAATAAATATAAAGTCACTTTTAAAACAAATAAAAATATTCTATACTCTCTTTTCAATGCTAAAGACAAAATTAATGATTTGCTAAAATCAGGTATTTATAAATTAAATTGTTCACATTGTGATTGAATATATTGCTATGCTACGCCTCTCTTACCGTTTGCACATATACTACTGCTGTAATAAAAACACAAAATAAAAAAAATTGTTGGGCGCCAGTATTCTTCTTTTGAATACAAAATAAAAAAAAAAACAACTCTTTTTCCTCAGGGTCGTTCCAGGTCGTCGATGAATAGAGCTAGTTATTGAACACAGCAAAATTTTAAATAAAACCTCCTTTAATTGAACACAAAACATAAATTTATTCAAACAAACAAATAAAACAATAACTACTTACGAATCAAACGAAATCATTCACTCTAAAACCCAAAATTGAACTGTCAATCTCAAATAATAAACCCCCCCAAATAAATTACAAATCGATGCAAATAAAAAAAAACACAACTTATGAATAAACTTAGCTAAAATTTTTGTTAATCCCTAATCCGGTGCTGCACTTCGAAGTTATTCCAGACTTGCGCAAGTCAATCCAAAATGATTCCAATATAAAATTACAAATGGCGAACAGTGTTGCAAAACGAAATTGACATCTTCATTTCACCACATTAAAATAGGTATGTTGCACTTCCAACACTTATTTTTCAATTTACAACCATTCAAACTTGAATAAAATTGTAGAAACAAGGACAACCCTCACAAATCACCAATTTTTCCTTAAATTTTTGATTATAACCTCGCATGGATTCACGAGGAATTAATGAGAAAGCTCTGGTTTCTTCTGTGCTCTTCTATTTATAACTTCTGCAAATTTTTGGACAAAAGAAGATCGTTGTCATGGTAAATTCAACATTTAGTTATATTTTCTAGTTTTGTAACCAGAAACAATTGCAAGTTAATCACTAGAAAATATTTTAATTTTCTTTTGATTGTGCCTTTCTGGCGCCTAAAAACTTCTTAAATCTGAATTCATATTCTTGTTCTAATAATTTTCTTCTTTAATTTGATGTATAACAACCTTGGTTTGGCTTCGAACACTTTTAACACTTTTTGATAATTTTATCAAATTTTGTCATCAACACTGTTCTTTTAGTTCAAAAACACTATCATAGTCTTGTAGCTCACAAACAACTACTTCTTTTTACATAAACATCTTAACATCTAATCAATTTTAAAACCCATTATTTAAATAAATACAAACCTTTTGACAGTTCCCGTTTTATAAAAATATCCAGTCATTCATACTTTTCACACCTTAATTCTAACTATACATAATTTATACAACAAAATTAACTATTTACAATGATTATACATACTTTTTACCCCAATTACAATCATCAAAATCCATTACCCAGTTCAATTTTTATGTTTTAACTTTACCGTTCTAATAAAATTTACTTTATAGGTTTTTAGCCATCTAAAGAAGAAGTTCTATCTATAATTGAAAAATTGAAATGGAATACAACCATCGACGAACTAAAATACACAACCACATATGGAAAAGAGTTAAATGAAAGAAAATTAATTTTGAAAACTGAAAACTTAAATATCGGAAATGATACTCGCAACCCTGGTTTTTATTATTTTGTGTTTCATACTCAAAAATATTACTAACCCAATAACTAATGTATTTATAAGAATAAAACTAACACTACTAATCTGTATTTTTAATCTATAGTGATCATATCACAGCAATATATAGGTCAAACAATTAGAAATTTCAGTATTAGGCAAAAAGAACATATCCGTTGTTACAAATATAAACATGCACATAAATCAAATTATGCTAAACATTTGTTAGAACAAAATCACACATTAACATCTAATAATACAATTAAATTTTTACACTTTTCTGATAACAAAAATAAATTAAATATTTTGGAAGCTTTTGAAATTTATAAACACACAAAAAACAACATACCTTTAATGAATGAGCAAATTGAACTCTTAGATTCTCCTTTACTGAAGATTTTGGAATAAATATCTTTTTTTAAAACACACTGATAAGCGACTGACCTCCGACGGGTTGACTGGTGCCAGCTGCTTCACGCAGTGTTAAATTAATAGAATCAAGGAGTTACTATATTTTGCATTTGTTATAATATCTTATATTGCTTTTGACAATGGCACATTGATGCCGAAATAGCGAATAGCGAATAAATCTTGTTATTTCCCGTTGAAATCGATATTTTATTTAATATTTATGATTTAGAATATTTTTATTTGTTTTAAAAGTGACTTTATATTTATTTGTGTTATTTATAATTTTAGCAATCTTTTCTGAAATTTTACCAAAATATGGAATTGAAACGTATTTTAGTGTTTTATCAGAGTTATTAATGGAATAAACTTTTTGAATAGCTAATTTATAATTTTTCTTTTTAATTAAAGTGTCAATAAGTGTTGTGTTATACCGAGTGGGTACTTTCAAAGCCGAACATAGGGGAATTGCATTATAACTGATCTTTATACCGAGTGGGTATTTTCAAAGCCGAACATAGGGGAATTGCATTGTAACTGATCTTTATATAGATTCCTGCTCGCCATTTAAACTCACAAGGATGGTAATGTCTTTATTATAAAAACCCTCTGCTCTACTGAATACTCGTTATTATTCATATTATTTGATATTAATAACAGAAACATCGACTGATTTCAAATAATTTAATTGACAGATAAAAAAAAGTTGACAATCATAGCAACCTATATTATTTCAAAATAGCATTATTTTATAATTTTTTTTACAGAAAAAGATAACTAAGTACTAACATTTATTGGTACCATCAGATGCGCTGTATTTTTGTCGTTCTATTCATACCATTACCATCCTTGTGGGTTTAAATGGCGAGCAGGTATCTATATAAAGGTTAGTTACAATGCAATTCCCCTATGTTCGGTTTTGAAAGTACCCAGACGGTATACATAGATTCCTGCTCGCCATTTAAACCTACAAGGATGGTAATGTCTTTATTATAAAAACCCTCTGCTCTGCTGAATACTCGTTATTATTCATATTATTTGATATTAATAACAGAAACATCGACTGATTTCAAATAATTTAATTGACAGATAAAAAAAAGTTGACAATCATAGCAACCTATATTATTTCAAAATAGCATTATTTTATAAATTTTTTTACAGAAAAAGACAAATAAGTACTAACATTCATTGGTACCATCAGATACGCTGTATTTTTGTCGTTCTATTCATACCATTACCATCATTGTGGGTTTAAATGGCGAGCAGGAATCTATGTAAAGGTTAGTTACAATGCAATTCCCCTATGTACGATTTTGAAAGTACCCAGACGGTATACATGAAATTACATTACAAATACCGTGTGTCCCTGGGAAGACGGAACATAGGGATCTTATAATGCTAATTTTTTAAAATGATCCACGAGGGCTTTGAAGCATTCGCCTTGAAACAATTACACGAATGTCACCGATCGTTAACGATTTCCATGCCGATCATGTATGATCGTCTCCAGATTAACATTTTTGTTTGTGTTTTAAATGTCAAAGACACATAATACATTAAAGGTTATGTTCATGTTAATTTTTTTTAAATGGGGTCCTACCATAACTAAAGTACAGTTTAGAGCTGACAATCAATAATCCCAGTTAAATTACATGTGAAATGTGAAAATTTACTTTAATAGGATTATCTTGATGTATGAACCGAAGAATTTGATGCGACAATCAGCTTTATGATGAAACATGCTACAATGCTAATTGCATAAGACTGTATTAAGATGAAATCAAAGAAAAAGCGAATATTAATATCAGTTAGTGTGTACGAATATGAAATCTTTATTTCTACGGCAATTTAATGTCATCAAATAATTGTTACATTAAAAGTATTTGATTTTTAAGGAGCCGGATTCTTGCATACCACAAAGGAAAGTTTTCTAACACAGGTCCACAGCATTATTTTATGCACCTACTAGTATAATTTTCGTAATTTCATTTTCAGTTTCGAATAATGCGTAACTTACGAAACGCCTTAATTTTTCACCTAATCCATCATAATTTGAAAAAGATCTTAGAACCATAACGTCAACTGCAAACAAATTATTTTGTATTTATTACCTTTATAAGGATACTCAGTCTCATTTAATTTAATTAAAACACTATCTAAATTTACATGAACCAATTTGAGCAAATAATTAATAATTTTATTTCTAACTGATTTTCAAGAGCGCAGCTGTCAATTCGTAGGTATTGTAAATAATTGTTGAATCGTTTGTTAAGTATAACGCACGCACGTATTACATCTGTATTAGCAAGCGCGTTAAACAGCTGACATAACGACGTCGACGCTTCCACCAAATAGAAATTCAAAGCACTCGTGGATCATTTTAAAAAATTACCATTGTAAGATCCCTATGTTCCGTCTTCCCAGGGACACACGGTATATTACATACAAGAGGGAGGCTAATTCATTTGATAAAGAACTATAACCTTTATAGTTTATAACCTTTTATAGTTTTACATTAAGCTAGTGTCACACGATGAGTTTATCGCATCAAATTTGTTTGTCAAACACATTCTGTGACGTCATGGAAAAATGTTTGATGTAATTCATGGAACACCGTGGTCACACTATGCAACATCTGTGTTGCACGAAACTTTCAAACGTCAGATTATGGCAGCATAGTTCATTTGTAGGCGAATCTAATTTTTAAAGATAGTTAAAATGGATGATGAAACCAGGACTCTGGCATTAATAGGGCTAGGTTTAGCTGCCTATTTAAACAAAAACAAGGAGAAGAAAGAAAGACGTGTGTGGCCCGTAAGTGGTTGCAAAAGCGTGATGAAGATCGAGGTGTATTATCAATGGTGCACAATGAACTGCAGTTGGAGGATAGCTGGAGTTTTAAAATTTCTTTTTTAATTTTGATTTTCATATCATTCACTATAAATAATAAGTATAAGATAAGATTGACAAGTTATTTTAAAATTGTGTTATTAATGCCTGATGTATTTGAGCATATTCCTTCTAATTCATTTGCAATTTGCTGAAGAGCATCGGTTCTTGCCAATTTATTGTGATGATTGGCATTTTTTACAATGTACAGGACCGTCTCCTTCTCGTAGGCATCTATCAAGGCTGAAATATGCTCCCGCGTCCAAGACATTTTATTTATAATATCAATAAAACTTAATAAAAACACTGAACGCAACAATAACAATTTTTAAACACAAACGCTAAACTCAAAACGGAAATAATATTTGTACCTATATCGGAATTAGTCAGGATCTCATCAAAATGTTTGACGGAAATAGAACCGGTCCTATTTTTTAGAGACGTTTGACAAACATGGTTGCTGACGTCATAACATACGTTACCGTTAATGTTTGACAAACAAATTTGATGCGATAAACTGATCGTGTGACACGGGCTTTAACATGTCTTGTGTATCTCGTTTCATTTTTTTTTATCTTTTAATGATACTACTGTCTATTTGGAATATTGTCATCGGCAGGCTGCCTATCATTTTAAGTGAACCAAAAAAATTGAAACGTTGCTCAACCAACTGGACATCCTCTTGTTTAGGCCAATGAAACTGGCCTAAAATTCTTCAAGAATTTAATATTTTACTTTTGTATTTCGGACAATTCTTCAATGACACGTTCAATGTACGTCGGGGTCACCATTATAACGTTATTAAAGAATTAAATCGATATAATTCAAAGATTATTTATTGAAGATTAAAATATTGAAATGTAATTATTATTTTTATACAAAATATTCGTAACTATTATAATAATAACAGAAGAGAAAAAGCAACACAAACCCATTGTAAATAAAAAGACAACAGTACCAAGCTTCATCATAAAATACTGCATAGTAATTTGCAATTTGTAATCAAGATATCAGTTGTTTGTTCATTGGCAGTAACGTTTCTTACAGTTTTATTTGAAGTATTTAAATTACCACCAACTCGTATGAGACGATCAGCGCTTAATTTATTGGATTGTTCATTGAGTAGCCAACACAAAGACGATTTTCTTATGACTTTCACCGTTGCTTGACGTATTCAATATGATGTCCAACCTTTATGTGTCAAAACAACTAATAACCTGTAACCTTTCTACGCTGATATCATGCGCAAGTGCTGCCGCTACTCTTAACTGTATAAATTGCGCACTGTCCTATTTGTAAGTTTACGCACAAAATAGAAATTTAAACTATTTTCAGTGTTCTATCCTTTAGAAACTATTTCTTCTTTCCCCACTGTCGCATAGGCAACGCCTGTAGATTGTTTTGGTGAATTTGCGGTTTTGTATTTGCTCAATTAAATATTTATAATTAATAAAAATAAGTGATCATTTCGTACACCTGAAAGTGTGGTCTGGCATTTTAAAACCAAGGTAAATATAACCCAGTTTATCCATTAATTTGTTTGGTTATAACCTCAGTTTATTATGTTTTTTGTTTGCATTGTCGAAATTTTCTAATGTTTATTTATTTTAGGATGTTTTAATAAATTCTCATGGTTTTAGGATAATTTGGGACATAATGCTAAGAGCTTATAAGAGAAGGTTAACGTGCCGCACGTTATTGTGATTGTGAAAGAAATAACATGGAATTAGCTCTAGCAGCTGTGATTGTTGGACATATGACGATACGACCTGCTTCAGATAGATTTCAAGTGCCAAAATCTACATTATTTAGAAAGCGTCGTGGACAAATCTCGGACAGGATAGGACCGACCATCTGCTAAATAATCTGGAAGAGGAGAACATCATACATGCCTTAACATATGCAGCCAGTTGTCAAATCCCTTTCACAGAAATGGATTTACGTCTATTTTTTAGGGATATCTTAATCACAAGGGGATTTTGGTTTCCGTTTTTAAAGAAAATTTACCTGGGTATCATTGGCTACGTTGCTTTTTAAATAGACACATAAGGCCCTCACCGTTAGGTTCTCAGAAAATATAAAACGTTGCCGTGCAAATTTTAACTGCAGAAAGAATGAATAACTACTTTGACCATATGGAGAAAACATTACGTGGAATAGATGCCTGCAAGATATTGAATTATGATGAGACTTATATGAGTGACGATCCCGATAGGACCACGAAGAGGAATCTTAGATGTAGGTTACTTTGTTGTAATAAAGGTCATTTCCAAGGAAGTAACAAAAAAAAGAAACAAGAGTTGTTTGTGTCTCAGATTGTAAAATGCAATAAAAAAAACTTACATCAGTTATTTAAGACCTCTTCAGGGTAACAGTAGTGTTTTTGTTTCATTGACTGGTTGTCTTGAAAACTTTTTTTTGTATTGCCTTGTTTATGTGTTTCTACTTTTCTAATAACAGCAACTTAAATTTCAATATTTTTATTTCCTTCCTGTCTCCTTATAAATTAGATGTGCAAATTTTTTGTTATTATGAAAAGTGTCCCAATTTGCCCAAGCATTCGCTAATTTGAGACAACAGTCTCAATAGCACTAGTTTTCTTAACAAAATAAATAGTTGTCCCAAATGTGACAACTGTCTGGGTAAATTGGGAAATGAAATAACTATGTAAAAAAATGCTACAATAACTATTATTTTTTTTACTTAATTTGCTATACAGTGTGGGTACTTTCAAAACCGAACATAGGAGAATTGCATTGTAACTAACCTTTAGATAGATTCCTGCTCGCCATTTAAACCCACAAGAATGGTAATGGTATGAGTAGAACGACAAAAATACAGCGGATGCGATGGTACCAATAAATGTTAATACTTAGTTACTTTTTTCTGTAAAAAAAAATTATAAAATAATGCTATTTTGAAATAACATACGTTGCTATGACTGTCAACTTTTTTATCTGCCAATTAAATTATTTGACATCAGTCATAAGTTTCTGTTATTAATATCAATACTAACGCGTATTCAGTCGAGCAGAGGGTTTTGCAATTCTCCTATGTTCGGCTTTGAAAGTACCCACTCGGTATAAAGAATGGGGGCTTTATGATCATACCATTTTCATTAAATTAAAATCAATTTTAGAAATATTCTAACTGGGGGGTTTACGGTGATGCAGCTGCTGAAAAGTAAATTTTGTAATAAAATTTAATTTATTCAAATTTACAAAAGGTAATTGCAACCTTAAAACAGGTAAAACTTTTTAAAGAAACAAATAATAGTATATTATACACCAAGGTAAAGAAGACATTTTTCTCAGTCGAGCATTATTATCAGGAAACAAGCTGGGAAGCTGACAAGTTTTCTCTACCATGGTTTATATACTATTTTATCCGCTACTAGAAATGTTATTCCTTTTATAATTAATCGTTTTTACATTAATAAAAAAGAAAATTACATTTCTAAATATCCATATTTGTGTAAAATTACGATTATCTGAAACATATATATTTCTCATTTTTAACAAATAATTATTATTAAAATTAATAAGAAACAATACTAGATTGAAATAAATAAGCTTTTGAAAGTGGTTATTGTATTATGAAGGTAAATGTTCGAATTTTGACATAATGTTAACCCTGCGTTACCCGCGCTATAATTTGTAACACTGATGCTCGCAGGTGAGCGTTGCGCTCACCTCTTAATTTTTTCTGTTTATTTGATATTTAAATACAAAAAATACAATGTATAGCCACAACTAAGTTTTATTATAACGAAACATTTTGATTATACAGTTGACATTTATAAATAAACTATTTAATTAAGGAAAATGGACACAAAACAAAATTCTAAATAATTTCAAGATTAGTCACTATCAGATTGCACACAACTAACACAAAAATACGTTGTGTGCTCCCGGCAAATCGCTTTTTGACATTTAGAACATTTAATGCTGGTCTTCCTGTTTTTTTCCGTGGGCAGTATCTGCACTTAGGTCTTTCCCCTTCATCAACTGGTTCGTCTGCTTCTTCCAGCGTTGCTAGTGGTTCCAATTTTTTTTTTGATTTGTAATTTTAGTAGGTATGGTATGTTCATTGTAGCACGTTGTGTCATATGTGGTCTCGCTAATTCAATAGCCAACGTTTTCAAATATTTACGACGTGAATCGTTCATTGTAGCACGTTGTGTCATATGTGGTCTCGCTAATTCAATAGCCAACGTTTTCAAATATTTACGACGTGAATCGTTATACTCGGGCATGTTAGATCGAAATACGACGTAACTGTTTATTCCAGCTATATTCAGCAATGTAAAAAATATGGTCATAGGCCATCTGCATGTAATTCATGATACTGAATACAAGCTTTTCAATTGATCAACCACATCTACTCCAGCTTTCGTTACATTGTAGAAAGTTATTACTTCTGGTTTGTAAGCTTCTCCTGTGTCGGCGTCTATAGTATCAGTATCATGCATTGTGGAGATTAGCAAAACATTTTTGTTTTTCTTGGGCACATAAGATACTAAAAGACAATCTTTTCCAAATCCAAACATGCTGCTACAGATTGGTCTTTCTTTCGTTGCATTAAATATTGGGGGAATTTCCCTCTTATTCTTCCTTATAGTTCCGACAAGAGTAAGCTTTTGATTTTCTAGAAGATCTTTTGCCAAGGGAACGGACGTAAACCAGTTATCGCATGTTACGTTTCTTCCTGTGTTTACAATTGGTTCAACAAGACGCTTTACCACACTATCAGGGCGGTTGTCTACTTGAAATGGACCATCTGGTTGTTTTCCAGCATAAATTTCCATTTTCAAAGTGTAATAGGAGCGAGCATCAACCAGAGAGAAAATTTTGATCCCATACTTATTCGGCTTGCTCGGGATATATTGCCGAAAACTGCAACGCCCTCGAAACGCTTCCAACATCTCATCAATGGTGCAGTATTCACCTGGTGTGTAGCAAGCATTGCATCGCTCGATAAACCAATCAAAGACTTGTCTACTGGGAGCCAGCTTGTCTAATTTTTTTCGTTCATATCTGGTATCCAAATCGTCGAAACGTAGCGAACGAAGTAATAGGTAAAATCGATTCTTAGACATCACTAATCTAAAAATTTCTGGAGCAGTTCCATCGGTATTCCATAGATCGTCCAAATTCTGTGTGACGATTTGAGCATCCCTGCTAAGTACAAAAGTCCAAAACAAGCTTTTACCTCATTAACATTGGTGTCTGGTGCATCGCGCTCACGTGCATACTTCGCTCGAAGTTTCTTCAAATACGCATTAGTACAGTTTACTATTTCAGTAATAATTTGGTCACTAAAAAACAAACTCCACGCGTCGTGAGGACTTTTAGCAGCCCTTGCTACCTGTTTTACGCCAGGAAGGTGAGTGGCTATGTTATGACGGCGAACACGACTAACTTTTTTAGTACGGTGAACTTTCCAAATTGTTTTATTGCCTTTTCCTATGTAACTAGGGCCGTATCCTTCTTCAAAGCGGGTTGTAACCACAGCATCGCTTTCATCTGCAGAAACTTCAGTATCAGTCAGATGTTCAGGGTGGTTTTCAACCAAATCTTCATCGCTTTCCTCGTCATCTAATTTCGGAAGTTCAGCTTCATTTAGTTTCGCGAGCTCATCTTCCTTCTCTAACTCTTCCCAAATTTTTAAAAGCCGCGCCTCTTCTTTAGGGTCCATTTTCAGATATTGGGTGACTAAAATTGTGTTTATACAGTTATTCAAGTAATTAGTACAAAGTACAATTAAATAAATACCTTCAATTATGACAATACATAAAACACAACCACCAGGAGAATTTGCAACAGCAATACCCGCACAGTGAGCACTGCGTTCACGTTCACACATTCAACTACTTAGACACTTCACAGTAGACTGTTTTAGCAAACATGTATAAAACTGCATAAGCATGTTGTTTCTTATATGTGCACTTAGGATTAGCTAGGCGGACAAGTCCGTACCTGTAGATGTTTGCAGTTTGTACACGAAATTTGACGAAGGTGAGCGCGGCATCGCCGCGAGCAATGCAGGGTTAAATAGGCATCTGGCTAGCCTGCTAGATAACAATTGTTTCTATTATTGGCCAGTGGTCCATAACAAAAAATTAGTAACCACTAGTTGAGAAAATCTATTTCTTGCCCTGAAAACAAACTGAATAATAATGGTACCTTCTAAATCTAGTAGTGGAAAAATTATATACAGTATAGGATAAAATTAATTGGTACATGTTTTATTAAATTATCTCACAAAAATTAAATAAAACTTGCGGTTGCAATTAACTAAAGAATGAATTCCTTTCATGCCGAAAGAATGCGAAGTTTTCTATGCATTACTAGATTTTGGTGAAATAATTTCCGTTTCCCATTTTAAATGTCTAAAGAGATTAATTTTCATAAATTGATTTAAAATGAGTAACCTATGGTTTTTACAAGCTATCGAGTTGAAACCAGCCATTAAAGTTTTTATTTGTACAATTTATCAACTTTTTCCTAATGTTTGTTATTATTTTATTCTCTAATTTAAGAAGTTTAAACCAATAATTAAAACCACGTAGCAATGAATCTACTATACAGGGTGTTTCTTAAATCGCGGACACGGAGCACAGTACTACATTCTCCTCCAGATACCAATTGGAAAAATATAATACAATAATGCCCGTTCTTCGCTAGTTTCAGTTATTCTCAGTCAAAGATTGAGATTCAATTCCTTTATGCTTTGGAAAAACGGGTAAATTTTACCGTTCCGCATTGTTCATCAATCAAATACTAAATCTTAATAAATTTGGAACTTTTTATACGTTGTATTCCTTCCTCCGAAGACATTCTTTCTGATAAATATCTCTTGTTAAAATTTTTTTCAATATGTTGCAACAGTGCATTGTAGCTATGAGGTTATTACCTAGGAAACTTGTTCATACTAGGGTAAATGCGCTAGTAGTCAGCCACTTTCACCATATATTTATGTTGCAGCCATGTCAATTAAACAACTTTTGTCCCAAATAAGGATTAGTTTAGTCGTTGTTGTAGCCTGAACAGTACTTTTTCGAATTCAGAATATGTTTTGCAATTAGTAAATATGTGTAAAATGTTGTAAACCACTTTATTAAAAAAAAAACAAATTTCCAATACTCAGCCACTAAAAATCTTATGTCAGCCACTGCTGATCTAGTCCTCAGCCAGATCACAAGGAATTATACGTAGAGGTAATAAATTGGTATAAACTATTTCGTATGGTTATTTATTGAAAAGTTAGGTAAACAATACCAAATACGATTATATATTTAATTATTTATTGTACAAAATGAACAAATAAATGTTTCCTTTTGAATGTCGTCGTAATTAGAGCCCTGAAACGTTGTACATTCCAAATGGTACCATTTAGTACACGAATTGCATCCTATATTTTTCACATCATTATTTTCAGTATCACTGTCTAAATAAAAGTCACAAGTTGCACATACTGCTTTGACTTGACTGACTAACAATGGGTTATTCAGTGTTGTAGTATTTTTAGTGCTGTCACTACACTTTTCTTGATTCTCTTTCCTGAACGTTTTCTTTTTAGTTAAAGTTTTCTTCTTTGGAGCTGTGCGATTCTTCTGTGTAGCACGCTCAAGCCTTTCTTGTTTTCTTGTTTCCTTTTCCTTTTCAGCTTTCTCTTTGATCGCCAGTTTTTGATTTAAGTGCTGTCTGAAGGCATCAGAAGAAATTGCAGCTGGTGGTCGATCCTGCAATTTTCGTTTTCCTTTTGATACTATAGGAGTTGGAAAACACAAATGATTTTTAATGGAATCCTGATTTTCATAGCTGTTACAACTTGGTGCTATTGTAATGTCTTGTAAAACTCTTATTTTGTTATTTATTTTTCTCAAACTAGGTTCCACTATTTGTGGTTCATTTTCAGAACAATTAATTTCATTAAGTTTAAGATTATTTGTTTCATCAGATTCGTTTTCTTTCTGTTTAATCAGTACATTACTTCCTTCTTCAAGTGCGCCTGATTTATTTGAACATTTTTCACTAGCATTACCCTCATTACTTATTAACTCTTGGCTGCTATAAGTGTTATCTACATCTATAAAATTATTAATTGGGAATTCAGAGAAATCAAATTCAATAACATCAGCAGGAAAATTATGCTGGGATTCTGGAATTACACTGTCATCAATTTTATTTAGCATACCATCAGCGAGTACTTCAAAAGTTTCACACCTTGGATATAGTTCTTGTTTAATAGTCTGTAGTTGTTCAATAATGTTATGTACATTTTCTACGCCCCTCTGAGCAAGTTTTTCTTTTAAATGTGTGAAAACTGTTTCAGCAATTGCAAATTCTTGTTCTGTAATGTCAGAATTCTGCCGATTTTGACATTGCAATCTCTCTAACCGATTCTGTATACATTTTGTGTAATCTACGGCTTCAGGGTTAAAGGGAAACAAACCACATTTTCTGAAACCGTTAGTAATCGTTTTTGGCAATGACTGGTCGTTAAGAACCTGTGCTAATAATGGGCAAAATGTACACTTCGTTAAGACACAGTTTATATTTTCGGGTTTTGCTTGCCACTCCCTGACAGTTTTCTTCCAGCTTGTTTTTAGGGGTTTAAAAACACTGACGTCCGCGGGCTGCATTATATGCGTAGTGTTGGGTGGTAGCGCATACAGAATTATCCCGTTTGTATGGCAGAATTGGCTGAGCTCCATAGATAAATGAGATTTATGACCGTCGACAAAAAGTAATATTGGCCTTCTTACTTTATTGTCATCAAGCCATTTATGTAATCCGTTTGCTATGTACTCGTAGAAAGTATCGCTTCTCATCCACCCACTTTCCGATCTTCCCAAAAACCAGCCTGAAGGAACACTATCCACAATGGCTTTATTTGGTCTAACAAATGGGAAAACAACCATTGGTGTCACTGTTTTCCCATCTGCCGAAAACACCAAAAGAACTGTGATGGTCTCTTTTTCATTTCCCATCTTCACTTCGTATATATTCTTGTAACCTTTTGGTGCCAACACTTTCCCTGATTTGGGACACATACTGAAGCTAGTTTCATCTCCGTTGTAGATTCTTGAGGGATCTTCTAAAATGTCTAAAGCTTGAGACTGTTCCAGAAATTCTTCCAATTCACGGAACCATTTCTTTATTGCTTCTTCAGTTATTATACTTCTTGCTTTTGTAAGTCCCTCAGCTTCGCGTAAAGTTAGCTTTGGATGTCTTCTTATGAAACTCCGATACCATTTTTCTCCGGGTCTGTTGTGCTTGAATGGAGTTTTCTTGTTCTTATCCGATACAATTTTCTGAACACTATTGAAGAGGTCCTGTTTCTTTTGTGGAAACCCACATTTCGCTAACTCAATTAGCCATTTTTCCAAATCAGTTTCCTCTTCCTTGGTCAGAATTGTACCGGGACCCATTTTACGAGGAGCCTCCTTAACCCGACCGTGAAGTCTATCTTGTATAGTACCTCGTGGTACCCCAAACTTCCGGCTTGCCTCTCTAATTCCCAAGTGGTCTTCGCGAATTGCCTGCAAAGATTTAGACAGTGCCTCTTCTGGGTACTGATGCACTGCATGGCTTTTGTAACGACCCATAGTCCTAAATTATTCAAAAATACATAAGTAGTATTTCATTTCAGACTTTAGCCACTTAAAACAGTCTGTAGTCTAAGGTGGCTGAGTACTAAACGTATGTTGTCCCAAAGTCAGCCAGATGAGAAAGCTTGTGGTAAAATGTGGCTGACTACTGGTATAACAAGCTGTGATCATTATTTTTCATAGATGTAAAGTGAGTGTAGAGGTGGCTCTAATTTCGTAGTAAATATGGGTGAAAATTGAAAACATGGTGAATTCCCCAGTAGTCAGCCACCTGGCTGACAAATGGATTTGTGCATATTTTAATAACCAATTCTCAGCCACCCCTAATATTACGGCAGTAAGCAATTTTAGCCTTAATAGTTGGTGGTAAAAGCTAAATTAATATTTATTTTATTCAGAAAAACACTTACCCTTATATAATTATGAATATAGCTTCTTTACAACCTATTATTATAACTCTCGGACTCAAGCAAAATTCTACGATTTTTTAACTATAACTCAGCCACAACAACACAGCACACTCTTCCTAATCGTACTAGCCAACATTTATAGGTTAAGTTCTTACGAATTTACCAGTTTGGCGGGAAAGGTGGCTGAGCACTGGCAAGGCGCTTATTAAGCAAATTATTAGTAGGGAACTTCTATTTCGAGGATTTTTAACCAAAAGTGGCTGACTACTAGCTCTGGCTGGAATTAGGCACGTCTACCCTACCTTATTAAAACACCAAACGTTTAAAACAAAGTCCGTGCAAGCATGCGCAATGTTGTCAAATTGAAAATTTTTTAAAATGCGAATAACTCGGGAACTAAATACATTAGGAGAAAATCGCCTATACTTTTTCAACTCAGTTTTAAGATGAGAATCACGTAGTGCTCTCCGTGTCCGCCATTTAAGAAACACCCTGTATAGGTAAATTCGTCGTCGCCGTAGTCCTTGTTCAATAAGAGTAATTCTCTGTTATTTCATGGGTTTCGTTTGCCTTAATTAACACATTCTTGCATTGCTCACAGTGGACTTTTTTTAAAAGCTTGTTAATCAAATAGCCTACATCGTATGTATTGGTGCAGGTTTCTAAAGCTGTTTCATTGATACTATAGTTCGGATAGATTATTAAATGTTGTTCGTTCAGAAATTCTTCTGCAGTATTGCTTTCAACTTCGCTCTGCTCTCCGCTATTGTATTCTTTTTTTTTCGTTCTTCTGGTTCTTGCTCTTCTTTTTCCGTTCTTCAGGTTCTTCCCCATCTTCTTCGCTGTCTTCCACAGAGTTCGTGTGTTTCTCGTCACATCCAATTTCAGTTTCGTGTAGGTCTGGCTTGTTCGATGTCATAATTAACAAGTCATCGTCATCTGTTTAGCAATTGGCCCCTATACACATTTGTAATCGAATATGCGTATTGTGCTGTAAAGCGATATGAAATTCTCTGATAGTGGGCTGCGGATTATAGCCTCTAATTTGAATAACCGAAAATTGCATTTTCCAGATGATCTTGATTTAATCTTGAAGTTATAAAATATTTCTTTCCCTCTGCAATTCTTCCCACAAGTGCACCGTTGACTTTATGGTCCATCTAAAACCGTCTATGCAATAAATATTATTTCGCAATTTTCCGTTTTCATAGAAGTGTACGCTGTTGAAATAATTTTCAGCATCCTTCAATGCCTTTTCGGGAATTTCTTTGTATATGGATAGAGCACATTTGTAGGGATTTGAATCTTGCACAGATTTACTATTTAGGCAGTCGAATATATTATTTATTTATTTTTAGAAATATTGCCGTATTTACTGCTGTGCTGCTCTGAAATTGTTTCGTTGCTACAGCTGTAAGTATTGCAGCTGAAGCAGAGTTACTAAACGTTTTTGTTAATTCTTAAGATACATCTAGTCATATTGACTGTCACGATCCATACAACTCAAGTCTTCATATCCTTCAATTCTGTTGTGAAATTTATTGTAGTTTAACCCTTAACTGGTATACTAGTTTTTTGAAACGTTACTGGTATAGTGGGGTCTTCTATGACCCCAGACATATTTTCCAAAATATCTATAAAATAAATATTTTTTGTATTTTACTTTATTGCTTTACTCATAAGTCATAATGCAGATATTCAGGAGAAAAAAGCATCGTATATTTAGAACCTATTTATTTAAAAAAAAAAATGAATAAAACATCATACATTCTTTAGATAAGTTCAGAAAAGCAAAAATAAAAAAGAATATAAAGATGTAATATTAGCTGGAGCTTCTCGGGCATTTCTTTTAGTCGTCACTTGATAACCTGAAACGAAAAATATAACATTTTAGCAAACAATAAAAAAAACTGACAACCACGTTTTTCACTTTGAAATTACTGGACATATTTAAAATTAACACAAATTCACATTATAACAACTTGTTTAACTAAGATAAAGCGTCTCGTGAACGAAATTGAAACCAGGGGTAGATATAGAAGCAAATCCAGAAACCAAAAATTTGATAAGTGTTGGTATCAACAAAGATACAAAGAACGAGCCAGAAAATGCGTTCTCCCATGCAGCATGTCCAATAATCCGGGAAACGAGCAGGGCAGTCGACAATAGCGGTAACCGATTTCCCTAGCCATCCCCGCCGCCTATTTGTGACAGATCAAATCTCGTAAATCGAATATCTCATCGACACTGGAGCTGACGTGTGCGTATTTCCCAGACGTCTAGTTCCAGGGAAGCAACTTGTCACAAACTACAAATTATATGCCGCCAACAATAGTGAAATCAAAACATATAATGTACAATTGGAACTCAATCTCCAACTACGAAGAAGTTTTCCCTGGAGATTAATCATCGCAGAAATACAGAAACCCATCATCGGGGCTGATTTCCTAGCACACTATGGCTTGCTCGTAGACATCAGGCAGCAGAAGTTACAGGATACACTCACAAACATCATGGCCAAGGGACGAACAGCTGTAGTATCAACCAACAACACGATCAGCACTATTAGCAAAGATGCGCAGCTACTGACATTACTGCGAGAATTCCCTGAAGTAACCAGACCAGCAGGTGTACCAAAGTCCAAACAGCATAACACAGAACATTACATCTATACTTCAGAAGGACCACCTGTTGCTAATAAGCCACGGCGACTTGCACCTGATAAACTCCATTTCGCAAAGAAAGAGTTTCAACTTTTAATTAAATTGGGCATTGCAAGACCATCAAAAAATCCGTGGGCATCTCCACTTCACATGGTTCCAAAGAAAAATGCAGATTGGAGACCATGTGGAGATTACAGGGCACTCAACGCGAGAACATTACCTGACAAATATCCAGTGCCGCACATAGACGATTTTTCTCAGGGTCTGCACAGGAAATAATGCTTTTCAACAATTGATTTAGTTAAAGCATATCATCAGATTCCAGTGGTAACGGAAGACATTCCCAAAACAGCAATCACTACGCCATTTGGTCTCTTCGAATTTCCATTCATGACCTTCGATCTACGTAATGCAGCACAAATGTTTCAAAGATTTATGGACAGCATATTAAGGGACCTAGATTTTTGTTACGTGTACATAGACGATATTCTGGTAGCGTCTGCATCTGAAGAAGAACATATCAAACATTTACGGCAACTTTTTCAAAGACTCCAGGATCATGATCTCATAATCAACCAAGCAAAATGTGTTTTTAACAAACCGAACGTCCACTTCCTTGGATACATAGTTTCAGAACATGGAACACAACCATTAACTCAAAAAGTAAAAGCAATCCAAGAAATTCCCAAACCTGAGTCAGCCAAAAAGTTACGACAAGTTCTTGGAATGATCAACTACTATAGAAGGTTTATTCCAAATGCAGCTAAAGCTCAGGCACCGCTAAATGAGCTACTAAAAGGGAAACTCAAGTGCAATCACCCAGTTAAATGGAATCCAGAAGCAGAAAAAGCGTTCGAGCTCTGTAAACAGCAAATAGCGAATACAGCTTTACTGGCACATCCAATTCCAAAAGCTAAGCTAGCTGTTACTACAGATGCATCAGATACCGCGATAGGAGGTGTCATACAGCAACTAGAAGATGGAGAATGGAAGCGGTTTGTAACGTTCCCCCTGACGTACAGAATTTATTTGTGCACTAGGGTAGCTCTTGAGTTGACCAGGGTTCGTAAAAAGGGGTAAATAAATAACTGGAGAGTTAAAACCTTAATAACAATTTTATTATTCGGAACAATTATAGATATTATTTACATTTATGTACATTAATTATATAAGGAACAATTAAATAAACTGAAACGGTTAATTGAATAAGGATAATTAAGATTTAGTTGAGTAAACGGGACTTTGCAGGGAGAGTCCGCGAGATCTGTCACTCAGACAGGGATGCGTACTATAATCAAAGCAGGTGAAAGTTTTCTACAAGGGAAATGAGTTTAATGGCGTCTGTAATTCGGTTTTCGGAAAAATTACAGTGGCTGGAATGTTTAGTGAATCAAAAGGTGGGTTCAAACACCTCTGAAGTGTTTTATTACACGGGTAAGTATTTGAAATTACTTTTAAATGAAACTCAAAGTCGGGAATCTATTAATGCGGATGAGTCCAGGTGTATACAAAGAATACTCGTTCTAAACTTTACTTTCCTTACGGAGGAAATATTTAATTACGGCAAAATACTGGTTGATTGTTCAAATAACACCAAATCTACGAAACCAATTGGGTTGCGACAGTAAGGCATATATTTCACTTGCCTAAATAACCGTAACAACGCAATTAGTACATAAACTTGATTGGGACGGGACCTAATTAACAACTGTACTGTTTAACACAAATACTGCTTGTTAATTAGTAAAGGAAGCTTGGATTGCACATTGCAGCCGAAACGACCATACACATACAACTCCAAGTCCTCCAACGGCGAAACAAGGGGTTAATGAACAATCAACGGGAAATGAACGGGTAAGTAATCCCAAAAATTAATTTTACTTTTAAATTCAACAAGTATTACTTTGTGAACCGAAAACACTCGCATTAATGCTTTGGTCAATTGAATCTATGTTCCAAAAGAACCGGGGCTTGTTTGAAGAACAAATCGGAATTAATTTAACTACGGAATAAGAGTTCAAAGTTAGTTTGTTGGCAAACTAGCTTTGAATCTCGTTCGGAAATCTTTCTCAAATTCTCTGGACTCTGAGAGATGTCAGAAAATTCTCCTCGAAAGTGGGCTGCGCACCGGTTTTATAGGGGAGCGTATCGTTCCCCACTCTGAATAGATGCGCAGTCTTTGAAATTTTGTCAGGGTGGGAATGACGGAGAAATTCGGAGCGAAACGAGGACGACTGACCTCGGCGAAAACAGAAGCAACTTATCTGCTTCTTAATTTTCGCCTACCGGTTAGTCGCCTCGTTACACGTTAGCTTTCCTTTCTAAAAAACTGTCACCAGCAGAACAAAAGTATGCAGCATATGACAGAGAGTTATTAGCAATCTACCGCACCATTCGCCATTACCAATATCTTCTAGAAAGTCGAGAATTTACAATATATACCGACCACAAACCAATAACTTTTGCATTTAAACAAAAGGCAGAGAAATGTTCACCACGTCAATTCAGATATTTGGACTATATCGGCCAGTTTTCAACAAACATTCAGCAGGAAAAGACAATGTTGTAGCCGATGCACTATCCAGGATAGAAGCAATTAGCATAGGAATCGATTATAAAGATCTTGGAGAGGACCAAAGAACCGATCAAGAACTTCAACAGATCCTAAGCAATAACAGCACCAATCTGCAACTTAAGAAGATTGGCATACCTGATAGCAACACAAATATCTACTGTGACATTTCAACGAACGTTGTGCGACCTTTCATCACGACCAAATTTAGAAAGCAAGTTTTCAACAGTATGCATCAAATATCTCATCCAGGTTGTCGAACATCTGCTAAGCTGATTTCTGAAAAATTTGTATGGCCGAATATGAAAAAAGATTGCAATACATGGGCACGCCAGTGTATGCAGTGCCAAAGATCAAAAACAACTCGGCACAATGCACCACCAATGCAACAGTTCCAACTATCATCCGGTAGATTCGACCGGTGTCGCGTCAATTGGACGCGGTCAATTGGTCGCTCGTCAACTGGACGCGCGTCAATCGGACGCGTGCGACAATTGGACGCGTGCGACAATTGGACGCGAGTTTCGATACGTAGATTCCAAACAATTAAAATTTTAAAACTTTATTTTACAATGCGAATGAAAATTGTTGTTACTACATTGGAGTCTTAATTAGAACTAAATCTAAAAGCAAAGGTATGAAAGCAAATTCTGTATATGAGAAATGCAACTTGAGTAAAAGATTAAAATAAGCTTAGAAACTAAAGATAACATTATCAACTGTGGGTGGATAGATAACCACCGTGCAGGTCAACGTAACTCCTCCCCACCAAGAGTCTTCAACGGTCTTAAGGGCCTTGAAGCCTGGATTGCATCAACTCTATTGGAGTGTCAGCAATTTTAGGAAATAGATAATTTGCAATTTTTTCCTTTAAGAAGTTACGTCTTACATAAATATACATTATAAGACTTAATATTAATAATACAAGAATAATAATTATAATTACAGGGATAATATTATAATAATCAATATGTGAGTTTTCAGTATGCTTTAAAGTATAAATTTGGTCGGAAAGCTTTATTTGGTTATCGAACAATTTCTGAGTGTTAATCGGTGTTAAATCTAATTTTGAAACGTTGATGTGATTTGATTGAGGAATAGACAGTTGATCTATACTTGGAATTTTTAAATTAATTATTTTAGTAGACGTTGTTTTGGCAGAAAACAACACGTGTTCATGATTGATTAATACTGTACAATCAGGTGTTAAATGCATTAGTTTCGAACCATATAATTCTTTTATATAATTTTGGTTAGTACATTTAATGTCGAGTATCGTTTTTGAAGGAGTGCTAATTAACCAAGTTGCTGGAGTAATTTGAGATATTTTGATATTTATCAATTCAAAAATAAAGGGTTTACAAGTTTGAGTGTTATTGAAGGAAAGTAACTGAGTTTCGCAAAGTTTGTCGTTATGAATCTCGAAATGATTATTTTGTTGACAAAAATATTTTTCTAGGGATACTAATTTGCAATGATCTAAGTCGATAGGTACACTATTTATAATATTGAATAGAAGAGTTTTATATGTGGGTATTATCATTCTGAATTGTTGGTTGTCAACGAATATTGGGAATGGTATTAACTGCATGATTTGATATTGGTTATGTTTGGAAATTAGAGGTATTTCAAATATGAAAGTTATCTTATTGTCGATCTGATAGGCTTTGGTAATAATTATTGTCTCATAAAGATGTAAATACTTGAGGTGTGCAGGATAAGGAATAACTAATGATTTTTCTGAAATATCATTGAGGTAATTGTAAATTTGATCTAGATTTTGAATTAATTCGATATTATCAATTAGTGACATATGCATTTGTTGGTTTTGTGCAAAAGTTAAAGCGTTTTCTAATTCTGTCCAAGTGTTAATGAATATCTGTAAAAATTGAATGGTTTCTATTAACATCATATTTACTGAATATGTTGCTATCTTTTTGTTTATTTCTTCGTTTTTTAAGATAATTTTGTTAATGTTATTATTTAATAACTCTTGATTTTTAGCTAAGTTATTAATTTCAGTGATAGTGTTATTTAAAATGTGGGCTTGTTCTAGCAAAATGTTATTTTGGACTTCGTCGGATTTTTGTAATTTGGATATCATGGTTTCGTGTCTTTCTCCATCGTTTGCGTCTAAGTTTCCGGTTAGAATTTTAAATATGGAACCTAAAGCATTAATAGCTCCTCTTTTACTGATTTTGTGTTTAACTTCAGGAAATAATTGGTCAATGAGTTTATCTGCTTTTTCAACATATTGTTTAATAATTAATAGTAGGTTATTATGATTAAGAGTAATATCTTTTATATTTTTAAATGATCTATGTTCTAGTGGAAAATATTGGTTTTCTAAGATTATAATAGTTTGTAATAAATTCTGTTTGAGAACGTCATAATTTACAATAATAGGGGTGTAATCTATTGTTCTGATAAGGGTCCATTCGCTTTCTTTGAGGATGGCGTTGCCTAAATTTAGTGGGTATAAACCTGGGTTGTTTTCTAAGCCTTCGATGGTTACATCGCCCTTATTGATTTGAATGAGAATGATTATTAGGGTGATTCGGAGTAATTTCCTGTGAATAAAGAAATTTCTTTAGCATGTCTAGTTGTTTGGTTTTGGTTTTTTAAATTTTGTTAAATGTATGTGTCATGGTCTTTTAATTCTGTGATTTTGAATGGTCCGTCAAACTTTTTATCTTTCTTGACTCTGTAATTAGTTTTAATGAATACTAGGTCGTTGATTTTAAATTTTACTGATTTACAGCTTTTATTTAGCTTTTCGTTTCGGAGTTCTTTAGTTTTGATTTGGGTTTCTTGCAGTCCTTCGTATATTTTATTCATTTGGTCTTTGTGCGTGTTTACATAATAGTTGTAATATCTGTCGTTGTTTAGTTTAAAAGGATCTAAAGAATCTGTGTGTCCGTATAGTATTTCGAAAGGGGTCATTTTTAGATTAGAATGTATTGAATGCTTGTAAGCCATAATACAGTATAAAATTCGTTTGTTTTCAGGAACTTCCTGTAGTAGTCTATAATGTTCAATTAATGTCGAATGTAAACGTTCTACGGGTGAATTGGATTCATGGTGATGGGGTGTAGTAAGGTGCAATTTGATATTATGTAATTTTAAAAAGTCTGAAAATAGTTGTCTGTCAAATTCATTATCTGCTATGATCTGTTTTGGGGTTGTATATGAAGAAATGTATTCTAAAAATGTGTCTAATATATTAGTCATATTACTGGATTCTAATTTATAAGCCTGTGAGAATTTCGAAAAGTTGTCAATAATTGTAAGGTATTTGACCTGGTTAATCTGGAAGATGTCTAGATTGACTGAATGAAAGGGTCTCATATGCGTGGGGGTTAATTGTAAGGGTAGTTTATTAGGGTTTCTGTCATATTTATTGGTTTTACATATTTCGCAATTTTTAATAAAATCTTCTAATTCTTTTCGCATTCCTTTCCAATAGTAATCTCTTTGTAGATGTTCTAATGATTCTGCGATTCCGCGATGATTATTTTTGCCTAGATGGTAAGATAAAATTTTGTCTTTGCGTTGATCTTTGTCTATGACGTATGTGACTTGTTTAACACATCTATGAAATTTTGGGGTGTTTTCATTTATTATATTCTTAAGAAAATTGGAAAGTTCAATATACAATTCATCATTTGGAAAATAGCAATAAAAATTTAATTTTGGTTGACAATGTTCTAGGAGTAATTTAGTAAAAACTTCAGTTTTGTTGGCATCGTTAAGAAATACTGCATAGTGTGTAACGTGATCATATTTCGTGATTCTGATTGATTTTGGGATAGTGACTTTAATAAATTCTACTTGATTTTGAAAATGCTGTAAGGTTTTTTCAGAAATATCTATTACTGGAGTGGATGACTGTTGTGTGTCAACTGTATTGACGTTTGAGTTATTGTCGTCTTGTTTGTCAGGTGGTAACTGTATTTCGTCATTGTCAATCGGGTCATTGGGAATTTTAATTCGTGGTGGTTGAATATCGGATATAATTTTTATTTTGGGTTTTTTAGTTGTTTCGAATGGTAATATAATTTCAGGGGGTTTATCAAAAATGTTCTCTATATCTGGTGCGCTTGATCTACTTGCGATTCTGCTTTCTGAAAAATTGGGTTCTGGTGTATTTAACATGTCAGGGTAATTAATATCGATTGGGTGCAATTGAATTCTTGATAGTGCGTCTGCAACTTTGTTTTGTTTTCCTGGAAGATAATGAATGTCAAAATTAAAGTCTTCTAATTTTAGCGCCCATCTCGCTAATTTTGAGTTTGGTTCCTTTATATTGCGTAACCATACAAGTGGTCTATGGTCTGTATACAAATTAAATTTAGTGCCAAATAGGTAAGGTCTGAATTTCTTTGTTGCCCATACAACGCCTAAAAGCTCACGTTCTATGGTTGAATATCTTTGTTCGGTTTCGTTTAAAGTACGAGATGCAAAACATATGGGTTTGTTGTTTTGGGAAAGTACTGCACCAATGGAAAATTTACTCGCATCCGTAGTAAGTTCAAAAGGTTTCGAGAAGTCGGGGTATTGTAAGATTGGTTCGTTAGTTAGTATGTTTTTACAATTTTCAAAATTTCTAATAAATTCAGGGCTATGAATGATTTTCTTATCCTTTTTTAGGCAATATGTTAAAAATTTAGTGACTTTAGCAAAGTCTTTTACGAATTTTCTATAGTAGCCAAAAAGTCCTAGGAAAGACTTGATGTCTGTCCTTGTTTTCGGTAGGGGAAAGTTTTTGATGGCTGAAATTTTAGAAGGGTCTGGTTTTATACCTTCTGTGGTTATTACATGTCCTAAATATTTTATTGATTTGTGCAAAAATTCCGATTTGTCTAATTGAATTTTGATATTGTGCTTCTGGCAGGTTTTAAACACATTTTTGAGTCTGTCGATATGTTCTTGAAGAGAACTGGAATATATGATTATGTCGTCCAAATATACTAAACATTGTTTAGGGGTTAGTCCTAGTAAAGCGTTGTTAATGGCTCGCTGAAAGGTCGCCGGGGCATTTTTGAGTCCGAATGGCATTCTTTTAAACTGAAAGTGCCCTTCTTCAGTTGAAAAGGCTGTTTTTTCTCTATCTGATTTTTGAATTTTGATTTGATGGAATCCTGAAGCAAGATCTAATGTACTGAAATAATTTGCTCGGCCTAAATTATCTAATATGGTGTCAATGTTAGGAAGGGGATATTTATCTTCAATGGTTTGTTCGTTGAGTTTTCGGTAATCTATGACTATACGCCATTTTTGAGTATTGGATGCGTCCATTTTTTTGGGACCACCCAAATGGGGAAGTTGTAAGGTGATTCTGATGGTTCTATTATGTTTTCTGATAGCATTTTGTCAATTTGTCTCTTGACTTCTGTTCGGTGAATGTGTGGATATCTATAAGTTTTTGTGAAAATAGGTGTGTCTGTTTTGGTACGAATGTGGTGTTTTGTTAGTGACGTACGAGTAGATGATAGGGGAATTTCTGGTGAATAAAAAATATCTTTAAACTGATAGCATAAATTAGTTAAATGAGTTTTTTCTTCTTCATTCAAATGATTGATTCTAAGGTTTTCTTTTAAATTTTGTTCTAATAGTTGTTTATTGTCATCCGCATTAACATGATTGATTTGTACAGATTCATTGTTTGAATATTCTTCCAAAATTAATGAGTTATATATGTTAATGGTTTGGGGGTCGTCTGACGTATTAATTATACTTGTTTTAAACCAATTATTGTTAAGTTTCACAATTGCTGACGGAATAATTACGTGATTATTAAATTTAATTTTGGGGGATAATTTATTTCCATTTTTTCCAACTGCTGTTAGTACTGCAAATATCTCGGTTCTAGGGGGGATATAGATTGTTTTTATTGGGGTTTCATTACTTTTGACTTTTGAAAAGTTAACTTGATTTCGTTTTTGAATTTCCTGTTTGAGTTTTGAATCATTATAAAAGAATGGAATTGTGGTTTTTTCGGTCTGAATGTGCATCCATTTAAAATCGATGGAGGCATTGATATTAGCCAACAGGTCTGATCCTATTAGTCCTACATAATTTTCATTAAAATCAAAAATGTAACAAACATGATCTCCGGGTGCTTGAAATAGACTGTTAATTGGTATTTTAGCAATTTTATCATGGTGAGAGGTTCCATGAGAAGTTTTAATTTCGAAATTATGTGAATAAATTGAGTCTGGAAAATTTTCATTTATAAATTTGGGTGAAATGATAGTCCGTGTGCTACCTGTGTCAATTAATAATTTTTCTCCTGTACCGGGTATTAATACATAGGGTAAATTTGATTTAAGGGTTCCTAAATTAAATGTTTCAATTTTTTCCAAGGCTTTTAAGGAAAATTTACGTCATTTTCTTCCTCATCATGTTCTGGTTCAAAATGGTTATCTACTTCGGGTAATTCGTATTCATAATTTTCATACGGGGTTTCAATTTCTTGATTAGTAAAAAGTTCAGGGTTTGTTTCATCGTATTCAGATTCGTGGTTAAATAGTTCTTCCGCAATGAAGTTGCGTGGTTGATTTGACTGTCTTATATAATTTGTGTTTGGAAAATTTGAATTACTGGGTGTCATTTTATTGGGGTTTCCTATAGTTTGGCTTGCAGGTCTTTTTTGAACCTGGCTTACCTGCATTGGTTCAGCGGGATTATTGGGTTTAAATATTAAAAAAATATGGTTTTGAAGGTGCAGCCTTAAGCTGGATACGATCGTTCCCTATATAATCGCAAACAATTTGTTAGCATAACAACCAAAGATCAGTATACTAAAAATGAGACTAGATTAGAATGTGTTGATATAAACATCGGTGTACCGCAAGGTTCGGTCTTGGGCCCGATTCTCGTTACACTATTAATGACCTTGATACTGTAACAAATGATGCTAATTTCACGATCTATGCAGATGACACTTCCATAATTGTGTCGGACTGCAATGACACATTGTTGAAATCTAAATGTAAGGATGTTCTTTCTGCTGTGCATAACTGGTTTTGTAATAACTCATTGCTGGTGAACACTGATAAGACTAGGTGTATAAGATTTCATAATAGACAAAGAGAGTGTAGCAACTCGAATGTACTAACAGATAATCTGTCTATTGATAACGTTGATACTGTAAAATTTCTGGGCCTACACCTAGACAAGAATTTGAATTGGAACATTCACTGTGAACAGGTATGCGGCAAGCTAAAATCAATCTCTTACCTTTTCAAAAACCTACAAACAATTTTTAATAAAAAACAACTATTAATGATGTACTACGCCCAAGTAGAATCTCACCTCAGGTATGGAATTTGTTTTTGGGGTTGGTCTTCTCAGGCTGTTGAGATTTTTGGTACACAAAAACGTATCATTAGATGTATAGCAAATGTCCCGAGCCGCCATAGCTGTCGACAGTTTTTTAAGGACTATAACATCCTAACTTTGGCGTCTCTATTTATATTTGAATTATGTTTGTGGGTTTTTAAAAATAAAAATAATTTCGTACAAAATAAAGATATACATAATTTCAACACTAGAAATAAAGAACCTTTTCATTTACCACTAAGTAAATGTGCTGTATCATATAAAGCTCCAAGATCTTCGGCGATTAGGGCCTATAACCGCCTACCTAGGCACATTAAAGAATGCGTAACCACCAAGCAATTCAAATTTCGATTGAAAAAGTTGTTAATTGACAAATGTTTCTACAAGATAAATGAATATATGTAGTTTATGTAGTTTTTTTGTCTTGTTTGCTAATATTAGTTTTCTTGTTTGTTTTATTTCTTTTTTGTATTATTTTGTATGATCATGTATTGCTGCTGACTATTCCTATGCACTTGTATGTGTTACTTGGAAAATAAAGATTATTATTATTATAATAAGAAATTGTTATGCGTCATTTGTTTACGAAGTGGTCGATAGTTTAGAAACGGTAATGAAATTTGTAATTACACGAACATTGACCAATATGAAATAACAACTCAAGTGTATTGAAGTAGTACCATTCTGAAAATATACCCGAAAATATTACAATATAGTTTTGCCATTGTTACTAATGAGGATTGCTAAGTTTATCCTGCGGCCAACTCGGGTATAATCTTCTTTCTCTATTTTCACTATGTTGCGCTCTCTCAAATTGTTCATTTCCTGTAGTCGTAAAATATGTGGTTTAATTTTTACATAATTGTTCTAAATCGGTACAATTTTGAAGTTAGATGTTTGTCTTATTTGATCGATCACAATTGCCTCCAGGGTATCTGAAAATATGAACGCAAACAAACGTTTCGTTGTTCATAAAAACAGACTTTATGTGTGCTTAAATTCTTATATAGCAGACGCTCTAGCATATCATGTAGGAAATACCGGTATATAATGAAATATTCCAAAATTAAATTAAACCTGAAAGTTTTTAAAAATCTAATATCTTAATTAATAAAAATAATACAATTTTTTTCTAGAAATCAAGATCCGACAGTAGTTTATTTTATTTCAATTATAGACCTTTACTCCAAAGTCCCTAATAAAGTTTGTACAGGTCCATCATAATGAGACTAGCTTTTCGCTTGAACTATCGCCTTAATCAAAGTAAGCAGCTTAGCCTTTCGTATGTCGTCTGTAGTTGAAATACCATTACCTTCTAGTCATGTCCGCAGCTGTTCTTTGCGGTTGACCTATGTGGGTGGTTTATTTATTTAAACACTGTGATAGGGGACATTGTCCATAACAACTATGCTATTTGCTGGCTACTTAGGAATTAGTTGATTTTGTAGCTAGTTCATGAAATTTATGTGATTTATGTCATCCTGATAATCGCCCGATTTACATTTTGATTTAAAAATCAGCAATCCATTCTCTATGAAGCCATTTGAACCACCTACGTGAATTATTATATACCTCTGACCACTTCTATCACTTCGGTATACACCAGATTATTCTTCGGACTGCCAGGATGAATGTAGATTTCGTCTTAAATAAATAACAGGCCTCTTATGCTTTCCTAGCTTTTCATTCTCCTTCAACTTCCTTAGATACCGAGAACGCCAGGCCACAATGTCAACTCGTTCCATCAATAACTTCATTTTATCATGACATTTTTTGTATTTAAATCCTAGGTAGCAGTAAATGTTTTCGTAGTTTCCTTGCCCCCGCTGAAATTTATTTTCTTACTCAGTTTCTCTAATAGTAAATTTAGAGTTGTAACTTTTCGGTCAACAGTATAAACTTCCTGTACAGTTCGTCTTATAACACCCCTATCAAAGTCATTCAAGAAAATTTTATTTACCGCTTCAGTTCGTCTTTTCTTCTCTGGAAACAGTAGAGAAGCATTTCCAGCTGTCAGACTTTCTTCCCGGATAATCTCAATTAACCTACAGATTTTCCTGTATCCTTGATCCAATGGAAATATCCACTAGCCAGACTCTTTTTGACTATCGAAGAATTCCATGACCTTTCGAATGATATTTCTGGCTTCAGAATGAATTGTCTTCTTCGATTTAATATTTATACTTAACAAATTTCTAATTACCTCTAAACCTACCCCTTGTTTAGCTGCTTCCGACGTTGACGCGTGATGGGTACTATGGGCCGTAAAGATAGTTGTATCAATTCCACTCTCTGCTAACGTGGTTGGTATCCACCTGTTTATTGACTGTGATGTGGCCTTCTTGTATGGCTTCTTATAAGTTAGAAAAACTGCAAAGCTACCTGTCCTTCTTAATGGACGTGTCTTTTCCAAATAGCACAAGATAGCCTTCGCAGCACAGATGTTGGAATTCTCAGTAAAACTTGGTAAAACCAATACAGGTTGCCAATTCTTTGTCTGATTGAATCTGGCACCTTTATTTCGACGTATCTTATTTTAATCTCTATGTTTCTGATGTCTAATAAGGAAAAAGTTTGTGCACTATGGGCCGTGACCAACGCCCAAAGCGTAACCACCTTCTTGGTTAATTTTTCCAAATTTAACTCCTCATTAGGATACCAAGTCTGCAAAGTGCTTACAACCACCGAAGGATCCCATGTGGTCTTTTACCTAGGTCTAGAGGGTTTGAGTTTAAAAATTTCTTTGGAGAAACGTCTGATGCTATAATCCTTCCCAATTATAGGGGAGGTAATTAGACTTATGGCTGATCGAAAGGAGTTTAAGGATCCATAAGAAGCACCCTTCTCAAATTTTTCTGAGAGGAGATCTAAAATTAATCCCACAACTCCAGAAAAAACATCTTTTTCCCTTTTTTTGGCAAAAACCCCAAAACAGCGTTAAGGCTGTATCATACTGTTTCTTCGTGGAAGCGGTTATAGAGGCAAGAGAGATGTTTACAGCCGATTCGGGGACATCCTTAGCCGGCACGCTTCCCGGACTAGACTCCTGATACCAGGGTAACATCCTGCGGGTGGCCTGATCTGTCAAAAGAGATACCGTCAAACGGTCCGACGATTTTGCAGAAGACCCCGGCTGTGAATGCCCGTCTTGGGATTCCGACTGCCGCTCTTGAGAAAATGTGTCAGTCTCGTCATCTGGAATCTCCATCGGGGCAACAGTGGTAGCGGTTGTAATGTCTTCATTCGTCCCCATTTCCAGCTATAACAATTTATAATAAATATATTTAAAAATATTAAGATAAATATCATATACTTCTCCTTGATCAACCGGATCCAGACTGTCGAAAGCATCTCTCGGCATACAGTGCACAAAAGTAAATGATATTCATTCAAAATACCGCAGTAAAGGATAATGCACCTAAAACAAGGACAGTCTAATATCAACATGTAATGTAAAAATTAATAATTACATCATCCTCCCCTGCACCAGTTTTTAGTGAGGTCGAATATTTTTTGTACTCCCTCATGGCGTTTTGTTTCAAAGCCTGAAATTTGCTTTGCACTTCAGCAGAAGTTACAGCACGTTTCAATTTACGAATTGACTCCGTGATGGAATCTAAAGCCGTTCGCCTTAGTTCGCCTTATAGTTAGCCGACTTCACTTTATATAGATTAGGCCACTTTTGGTATTCCTCCAAAAGAAGAATAACCTCGTCTTTAGTCCACGACATGATGATCTGAAAAAACAAGAACTGTAAACATAAAAGTAAGGAACGTTAAAAATTCACTTCTTACCAATAGCAGCGAAAATACTCCTTTAATAAAAAAAAGTAAGTGGTAGGTAATCGTAGGTGCTAAATATAAGTATTGCTATAATATTTGTCATTCTTTTTCTCAGGGTTCTTATTTTATTACTTTTTACGTGAATTCTCTAAATAAATATTAAATTAAAATGAACATAAATCTTTAATAAAATTATGAAATGATTTAAATTTTTACATTGAATAAAAAACAATTTTTTATTTCTTTTATACCCCTATCAACCCTAAATTACCTTAAATTAATTTATTTTTAAAATGTCAAAATTTTACTTTATTATCAAAACACTCACAAACTTTTCTTCTTCTTATCCTTTCCTCTCCCAAAATTATTCAATCCAATAATCTTCTTTATATATTATCCAATCCAATAATCATCTTTATTTCCATATTTTATTAATTTCCAAATATTTAATTATTATCTATCTTCTTTTTCAAATATATTTCATTAAAATCTCCTTCTTATTAAAAAATAATCTTCCTTATATTTTTTCTTACTTTTTTCTTAATCTCCATTTATTTATCATCCATCCCCATATCAACCAACTTTCCTTTCTTTTATTTTCATTTTCCGTAACCCTTAACTATCTTGATAATTTTTTTAATTTATAACAAAATATAAAATCAAAATATTTTCAAAATATTCAAAATTAGCTACTTAATACTTAACAATAATTTACAATTTATATCACACTTATTTATTTTTAGCTATCTATTTAAATTAAATAAATTCATATATTTTTCATTTTAAAGTTTTACAATTTTTAATTATTTATCATTTAACATAAATTTAATTTTACAAAAATAAAGAATCCATCATAATTAATAAATAATTATTTTTTTTAAATTACCTTAAACACGCAACCAATATCACCACAGTATATTAAAAAAGTATCTGAAACAAAATAATTGTAAGCACACAGGTAACGAGCTTTAAAAACGTACTTCTTACCAATATCAGCGAAAATACTTCTTAAATAAAAAAAAAACTAGGTGGTAGATAATCGTAGGTGCTAAATATATGTATATTACAAAAGTATCTGTAACAAAATAATTGTAAGCACACACGTAACGAGTTTTCAAAATTCAGTTCTTACCAATAACACCGAAAACACTTCTTCAACGCTAAAACAAAAACACAAAAACTATAAAGACCGCTACATTGTAGAGGTTAGGTTACCACCATGACTTCAAGGTAATAGGCAGGTATCCACCTTACTGACTTGTCAAATGAGCATTCGTACGAGAATAATTATTGCCAAATTTTATGGACGTGTAAAACGAGCAGTAACAAAATTTTGTCAAGAATTATTCCGAAAATTTTCAGAGGAACTTTCGCAGTAATTTTCGGAGTAATTCTCTGGCGTGTAACACGGCTCTTACGGAATTGCAGCACACTGATATTTGCCAGAAGAGATCTATTTTGGTAAGTCTTCTTAGATTTTGTATCCCCTGCTTTCCACGCCAAAATTTTCATTCTGCAAGCAAACAACTTTCATATTTTTTCCATTGGATCTTGCAACTGATTCGACAAAGTCATGGAAATCTAAAATTTTTCCATCTTGAAAGTGCTTCATGCTGAGTTCAACCCAATGATGCACCGAATGCGCAGTTTTTATTTTGTCAACCCAATATGTGCAATAAGTGCAGAGCATCTCTTTCGTCAGTAAATGCCGCGTAATAGGCAGACGCAATTTCTTCTGCCTTTCTGCCAGCCAAACTTTCATTCCACAAAATGGCGATATTGTTGTGTTTGATTTGATGGCGTTGTTCTTTACTCTGCATGCTCGCAAAAGTCAGATTGAATGCTATAATCCTTTTGGTAAACCATGCTTTTCTACTTTCAAGTATTCGGGGTAACATAATTACCTTCTGTAGGTCAACACATCACGCATAATTCATTAGTCTTGCCTGCATCATTTCTATATTCACTCCTGGCTAATTTCGATTTTTCGGCATGTGCGAGCCATTTCTTACAGGAATCGCACAACTCTTGGTGCTTTTCAGACAGAGACTTGAGAATGTGCATGATGTTTCTCAAGGAGTCGTTATCATTAGTGATTTGTTCATCCACTTGTACATTTTCCGAATCACCTGTTTCATGAATGTTTTCTGAAGGCACATTATTTTGGGCTTCACCTGCATGGGATTTGATGTGTTGAAAATGGACAACACATGTATCATACTCTTCATTGTCTAGTTTTGTGAAACTTATGTTAATCTCAGCGATAACTTTCCTATATATAACATAACTAACTTTCTTTTGAGGATATTTTGTCGTGTAGTCTTCGTACATGCTCTTCACAGTTATATCGCTGGGAAGATATAATCTGTGTGGAGCATTGTTACAACCTATTTTTATATTATAATTTAATCCTTGAGGATAGTTGACTTGGCTATCACATATGTGTTGATGGTTGCTTTACGTCGGATTTTGGTTCCCCTTGAGATTTGAATTTTGCGCGTTTTGACGAATTTTTTGAGTTCCTGATCAATTGGGTTGTGAGTGGAATTCTTCGTGTTGAAGGCACTTCCAGTTTGTGATTGCTAAAAGATGGTTTACTGAAGCACATTTTCTGTCGATTATTTTATCGGATAAAGTTTTAAATCATCTTTACCTTTTCGTATAAGATATTCTGTTTGGTTAAGAGTATTTATACAAATCTCCTTTGGGAGGATCATATTTGGCCATTTCTTACGGAAGTTTTTCGCTAGCCGCATTTAATGTGGTAAGTTACTTTTTTCCTTTTGTTCGGGAATTGAATTTTACTATTGAATATTTCTTTTATAGGCTTTTAAGTATACGGATATTTCTTTTAAGTATTGATAATATCTAAAAGATTTAAAATATTGTACCCAAAATTACAATTTACTTGGAGAAGGTACCATTGGAAGCTCCAACTATCCTCAATTATATGTCGATATTGGATTGTGGGATTTGTATTAACTTGGAATGATGATTAACTGGAGGTGGAAGTAACCGAACTTCACTCAGTATCCAAAAGGGTAATCCGTTGGATGTTCGTAGGTAGAAATTAGATTTTCATTGCTCGACGGATAAGGTCAGTGTGATCCAGTTACTTTGTCTACCATTTTCTTCGTGTGATTGTGATAATCGTGTGTACAATTAGATATATCTAAGACGTAGTCAAAATTGAGATTGTTTGTCTGCGTAATGCAATGTTAGTTATTTTGTTATAATTACGAGATAATTGTAGTTTCCTTTTGTGTTCCAAGATATAATATATGGAGACATAAATAAATTATACTGTCGAGTATATTGTCAAGTTTTGCCTTACGGTAGGCTACATAATTATTTAATTTTTGAAACTTTTAAAAGCAAGAACGAATTTGACAATTAACTCAAGATTGAGATTATGTTATATGTTTGTAAATATTGATTTGAATGTTGGCTGTGGTCCTGTGTCAGTCAGCGGTACCGCATTATATTTGAAATTAGTATAGTTATAATCTTTTATTACTATTAAGTGATTGATAAAATGTGTTTATTCTTTTCTTTTTAAAATCTTATATATATAATTGTTATTGATGTACTTGGTAGTTAATTTGATTTTCATTATTTGAGGGGAAAGATTCTGCGGAATTACGGGAATCATTATTTCTTATGGGGGTTCGTTTGACTTCCGTGTTAGAAGTCTAATAGCGACCTTAGCCAAAACGTTTGCGAGATCTTGCAACCCGGTTATCTTCGCTCGCGTTAGTTTAATTAATCGGGGATAGGTTTGCGTTTATTTACTTGTTATTTTATTTTTTTTTGGTTTCGATTTATTTTTAATCGACTAAATCGGTAGGTACGTTCCGCATTATTTTTTTTTTATTTGTTTGCTACATTATTAAAGTGGTCTCTGAATTTTGTTACATTTGTGAATAATTAAACGTAATGGTTTAGATTGAATATTTTGTTGTCTATTTATTATTATTATTATTATTGGTGGTCTGTTGTTGATGCCTTATGGTTTACCTTGAGTAAGTATACGTTTGGGGTGAATCCCCCTAAACATGTTTTCTCTTTTTGTTGTACCGTACTGCCATTTAGGCTCTTTTAGGATTCTGGCGCCCAATTTTAATAGGTTTTGAAACTTACTCACCCCATCACCGACTTGTTAGCCGCGGTACTTCTATGTCACCAGGGTGATCAATAAGTGCACTGAAGGAATATACCTTTTTATTTTATTAAATTATTTTGAGGTGACAGCATGCTCCCGTCTATAATGGCTGATACATGGATTATATGATTTAATATGTTGGCCAATAAAGTCACCGTCACATTTATTTGGAGGCACAGATAGTCGACGTCTATCTGTTTTTGGAGTAATTACTCCGCGAGGCGTATTTTTTAGCATGGTGGTAATAACTTTATCGTTTTTTTCTTTGTAACCGAGTGTACGAAGAAAAAAACTCTTACATACTTGTTGAAGATGGCCATCCATATCTGGAAATGTGTATAATAAAGCCCTTGTTCGTCTCTTGACTACAGATTTGGTTATCTTCCTCCTTTTGTCCTTAGAAGTGACTCGACAGTGTATTCACGCTCTTTTTGTATTATAATTCATTTCGTGATATTCCTCTTTATAGACTGATTTTTTCCTACATTTGTCCTTGCTCTTTTTTTCTTATATTTCTTGTCTTGAGCTTCAAGAGCTGGAGTAAAATTTTCCTATATTTCTGCTTCACTAGATGAAGCTTTAAAATTTGGATCACGTACAGAATCATCGGAAGAAAAGTCGCTACCATCATTATCATACTCCCCA
This sequence comes from Hemicrepidius hirtus, assembly GCA_963082805.1. Taxonomy (NCBI): domain Eukaryota; kingdom Metazoa; phylum Arthropoda; class Insecta; order Coleoptera; family Elateridae; genus Hemicrepidius; species Hemicrepidius hirtus. Next base: position 28,046,444 of record OY720161.1, on the reverse strand, counting down.
ACATCTTGCTCAACTTGAGTGTTACCTAAATATAATGTACTTTTCTGATATCACTCTAGCTAAACAGAAATTTTAATTTGAAATTGTTAACTTACCGATGTCAGCGAGTATTTTTTGATTAAACATAATCTTGTTCGATTTCGTATTATTCTGAATATCAGAAGTGGATAGCTGATCATTTTTTTCACTAATATTATTTGGAGCTTGAATCAAATTCGAAAATATGTAAAAAATATACAGGGTGTTTCTTAAATGGCGGATACGGAGCACAGTGCGACATTCCCCTCCAGATACTGATGGTAAAAATATAATACAATAATGCCCGTTCTTCACTAATTTAAGAAACACCCTGTATGTCACTAATAAAAAAAAATAAAAATAGGTACCTGCGAGATTGACTGACTGTTGTAGTGCCAATTGAACTATTTTTGCACTACGACTGGATATCATTTTCGAATTATATTTCATTAATAATCAAAAAAACACTAATTTTCACGAGAACTAAAATGTTGTTGCACCATTGATTTTTAGGTTTGATTGTCCAATGCCTAGAAATCTTGAAAGGGAAATCAGCAGTAAGTAATGCTACGGCTCAGTTACTGCGTTTTGCCATTGAGTTAGATAAAATAAATTTAAATAAAGAAACGTAAAAAGGCAGCAAGTGAGCATTGAGTTTGTGACTGCCTTTTTCCCTTACATTGGCCTGAAACAAGTCAGTTACTGCTATTTACCACTTACATTTGTTAGGCTTTGGAACGAGATAATCGACTTTGGGCTTGTACAAAAGATAGATCACTTACTGCTTGTTTCATTTTTAAAAAAATCTCAATTCCTGGAAATTGTCACTTACTGCCTTTTACCAAAACAGGGCAGTATTGATATCCTCTATTTTTGGATTTCAATTGATAGTCGAATCAAATGAGCGGTTTTCGTTATCAGATGAATCATGAAGTAATATATTTGCGCCTGTGTCCTCATCTTCACCACTATTACTATGATCCTGGTCCTCATGCATTTTCTTTTCATTTTTCGTAATTTTGATCGGGGGTTCTAATGAATTATCTTCAGTAGCAGCTCCTGCCTCTAAATCGGCTAACGGCACGGACATCCCAGGAGGAACAGAGAGTTTTTTACGTTTTGTTTCACCTTTCTCAAGGCAAAACACAACCATCCGCTGAAATGGCAAACATTATAGAAATGTTCCCCTTAGAAGAATTTATATTGCGCTCTGGAAAACTAGCTACGTAGGAGACATTATTTTTTAATTTAATAATAGTTATAATAATTGGGTCCCGTAAGCTTAAACTGTGCAGGCGTTCGTCTTCACATCAAACATGCCCCACCCTTTTATTTCTTTTACTACCCCTGGAAATTTTACGTTATCGTAGTTCACTATAACATAGTCTCCTACATTTAATGTAGCAGGATCGAAACTTTTTCATTATATTATTGATAGATTCCTCGTTTTCCAATTTGTCATCCTCAAAAAGAATCTTTTTTGCTTGTTCTACTTTAGTTTTCTTATTAACCAATGGATTTGTTTTACTTTGTCTGTTAAGCAACTTCGCTTTTGCCAACTCCTCCTTGTTTTCTTCTTCTCGTTTTCTCGTTTGGTAATATCTTTTCCACTGATTCGAAGTCACTACGCTAACGCTTTCAGTCATGAATTATCAATTTTTGTGTAAATTATAAAATTTAGTGAACCTACAGAATGAGTTTTTTGAAATTTTTTTGGCCTTTGCAAAAAATTTATTTTATACCCCGTTTTCAAAATATGACATAAATATGAACATGTACATCGTGACTCAAACGTAGTACCGAATTTCTCTCAGATAATGTATATGCTTGCAAATCAGAAATGTTTATTTAGTATGAAACACTGCGAAACAATTCTGTTTCTTTTGAATACACAAATGTACGTTACATTTTACGCAAAATACGTTTTTCCTTTATTATTTGGATATTTGCATCTTGTTTGTGAGTGTGTTGGTTTGTTGTCAAATTCAGGCAGATGTCCAATACCATCAAGTCGCACTTCCATTATTGAATCTGTTTCTTTTCGAAACTTCTTCATAACAGGAGGTGTTGCAGATCGTGACCTGGATTCAGCGGTTAGAAATGCAGACCTCGTTGATATTGGAGAAGGTCTTCCCAGCTTCTTTGTTTTCTGCTTGCCTTCCATGATCAAAGGTTCAGCTATATACCAACGAAAGTGAAATAGATCCATTACTTACGAAGTTTGAACTCCGCAGCTCGATCACGCTATTCTATCCAGGCTAAATCTATTACATGTGTAAACATGCGTAGTGTCCATTTTCTGGACTTTATAAATGTCCGATATACTGTGACTAAAAAGTCTAGCTTGTCTACACCGCCCATATTGCTGTTGTAAGCTCTAATGCATTGTGGACGTGGCACATCAATATAATGGTTTTTTTTTGTTCCATCTGCGGCAATCATATTGCAAGCCAACTGTCTGAAAGTTAGACCCCATATTGACAATTTTGTTGTCATACCAGCGGGTCATTAGTACTTGCCCATCCCCGCTTAAAAGTTCTTCGGAACAGCCTTTTCCCCCTTTTTTTTAATTCACTCTGCAGAAAATGGTGGTTTTCCAAATATTTCCTCTCTTACTGTACCACCGGCATAGGTGTTGCGATTGTGGAGCCTCTGAAGAAGTTGATATTAGAAAAATAATTATCATAATAGAGTTGGTTATTAGACTCTTCTATTCTTCCACCCAATTTTACAACCACTGCCGCACTCTCTCCAAACTCACTTTTGTGAAGGGGATCTAATTCAGTTGTTGAACCCTGATATAAAATAAAGTCATATAAAATACCACTTGAACCGCATAGTGCATATGATTTTATGCCCGAAGGACATGGCTTGCCTTTCACGTAGTGAGCTGTCCCTTCAATGGTATAATTTGATCATCTACACACAAATTGGTGTAGAATTGTAATTCCAAACATCTCGTCCTAATGCAGGTATACAGTGGCCGGACTGTCCATAAACGGTCTTCATCACTTGCTTGTTCGTGTATATCAACAAAGTGGACGTGAGTTCTCAGCTTGCAGAATCTATCGAAGTTCATATAATCCCTAATAATAGGAACACATAGCTTTGGGTTCCAGTATACACGAATCCGGGGGTAGTGTAAGTTACCCATCAATATGCATATACTGTTAAGAGGAAATTAGTCAAAATTATTGTAATGTATGCTACATATAAATATATTTATATTTATTCTTTATTCAATAATTACATTCAAATTCTCATTTTATTTATAAAACAAAAACTAACTTAAAAACTAAATAAACATTTATTGCCACCCTGGAAACTCCCAGCACACTACATTTCCTCCCTAATTACATTCAAAATCTCATTTTATTTATAAAACAAAAACTAACTTAAAAACTAAATAAACATTTATTGCCACCCTGGAAACTCCCAGCACACTACAATTATAATCTCAAAATATATTCAAAATTTATTAATTATTATCCATTGCGTTTGCATTTCAATGTTTTACATTATCCCTGCATTTAGTGTTTGCATTTGTATTGTGTCATAATTAGATCAAACTTAGACTCAGCATGTATGCAATAATAAGAACTTTGGAAATATTAAATAAGCTTGGTAAGGGTTTGTGTAATCTTAAGGAGGTTCTTGCCACAGTGGACAATAGTTGCAAAAGGTTAAGTAAAAACTAAAGTTGGAGTTAGTAGTTACCTAGGTGTCGAGAAGAGAAGGTCCCGGTGGCAAGGGAAGTTGGCCCTTGACAGTTACAGCCCTCATGGGGTGCGTAACAATACCCACAAATGTTTTTAATTCTTCAGGAGTTGGCCTCGTACCTGGTGTTATTTTGAATGTGATACATATTGGTGTACAAAGAAATATCATTGAACAAATCATCTGTAAAATATTTGGAAAAAAATCTCCCGAGATGGACGAAGTAGATTTCTTTAAAATTCAGCAAATTGAAACATTGCAAATTACAATGACAAAACTTGCTACCGAAACCGTAAACAGTAGTTTGTCACCACTTTCAAATGCATTTAATTCAGGTGTAACTATTGATAGTAAATTAACATTTGGAATAGACCAAAATGAGTTTTTACTACAAAATAACTGCATTCTACGTGGTCATAGAACAGTTATTCCAATAAGTTTACGCAAAAGACTAGTACTTGACATACCCCATTTCGGAATTTTTAAAACAAAAGCGTTAGCCAGAAGTTATTGTCGGTGGCCGGGTATTGATACGGATTCTTTAAAACTTGCTTCTCTGAATAATCTCATTATTTTATGGGCTAGTTCGCCTAATTCAAGCAAGTGAATCACATTTCCATACGCCTTAATCACATTTCCATACGCCTTGTTTTGTTTCTCAAGCTTGGATATTAAACAGTTGCGCAGGAACTGTGCTAACTGTAACAAAATACGAAACAACCCGGTACAAGCACCTGTGCATCCCGGGGAAGCAGCTACTAAACCTTTCCAGAGTGTCCAGGCTGATTTCGCTGGACCATTCATGCTACATCCATCTTATAGGTACAAGAAACCTTATGATAGGTACACGAGTCTCCGCTAGCGATTACATACACCATACAAAATAGGTAGTCGGAAGAATTGTTGAAAAACAAGGAAACCTACATTATTCCATAAAGTTAGATAATGGTATAATATGGCGTAGACATATTGACCAAATATGTGAGATTGGTTGGGGATACAACGTCAATTCCTGATATCCTTGTTAGCCCACCATTTCCTGAAACAACAGAAAACTTTACAACAATTCCTAACACTTTTAACTGTATTCCTGAACCAAACCCTGAAAGTTCAAGTCTACCAACCACACAAGTTTCACATAGGTCAGAAAGAATGCGGAAAGCAGCAGTGCGTTTAGATTTGTAAATGTTATACTAGAAATTAGCTTATAATATTAACCTTAAGGTGGTATCATATTTAATTTTCTTATTAGAATGTAATACTCCTTAGTAGTGGAGGACTGTTATGTTCATTACTAATTTTAGTTAAGTTACCGGTAGTGCAATGGTATGTAGCGTAACCACCACCAAAAGTACATGCTGCGCATATTACGATTTATACTCAGGAATATGTAAACTGTACTTGATCATTAAATTTTATTACCTATATTAAAGAAATACAAAAAAACTGTGTCTATAATTACGAGGGTTAAACAAATATAACACTGGCCTTGTGATAGCATCTGCAGGTTCTGTAAAATCAACAAGATCTCAATTAGTTGTTTCACTGGCAACAAATGCCTCTTCCGGAAATATATTTGGATCCAATGGATAGATTCCGGTTTTTTGAAAACCATTAATGGTGTTTTGTGGTGTAGAAGCTTTTAAAAAACTTTTCCCCAAGACTCTACCTACTACACCAATTGTAATACCTCTACCAGGATTCTGCCTCATCAATGTTTCGCACTCTTTAGTGTAAATTGTCGACAATGGAAACATAAAGGATATATCGAGTTATTGTAGCCAATGTGGCGGAATACACAATATACGCACACGATTCTGTCTAGCAGCTTGAAGTAGCTCAATGTTTTTGGTGTGGGTTGCATGTCCATACAGAATTAATACAACTGGATCGTTTTGCATATGGTTTTGCATAATGAACAAAATGGTTCAACCATTTTGAATAAAAAATCTCCGTTTGCATGCAACCAGAGGGGTGGTACACCAGCACTGCGGAAGTTGAATTTCCCACTTGATTCTTCCCCTTCAAAGAATTCGTTTGCACGGTGCAATTGTAAAGCTAAATTTTGATGTGATTCTAAAGGTTTTTTAAATCAGTAGGAAAGGAGAAATCAACTTGTACACCTAGGGAATTGGTTATCACAGGAGGATTGTGTTCTATAGATGATTAGTTTAGAACAATCACGAGTGTTCTACAAATAATAATGGTCTACTTTATAGCATAATATTTTGAATAAACTATAATAAAACTTTCATTAATTCATAATTTCATTTAATTCAATTTTTACCAGTGTAGTAGTTACTATTAACTCCATTATTTTATTTAGTGAATATTGAGCTTAAAAGGAATTAATTGCTTTACAATTAATTACAACCTTTCTCAAACACAACAGCGGACGAGGATGGGATATTTTCACCAATTGTTTTCTGTAGTGGAATAGAAAGTTTTCTGCTATTTCCAACGGTGCCGGATTGTATACCGCGTTCGGTAATTCCATCTAGTATGGGAGTTTGGAGCTACTAGATTTTGGTCACGTGATTATGGAGATGACAAATTTTGTAGTGTATTAACGAACGATCCGGAGGTAGAATTTGAATTTGACAAGCCATTTAAAATAACAAAATATTGCACAACATTTTTGTGAATAGTGCAGATTAAGGTAGTAGTGTATAAAAACTTGCTGTAGAAACCGTGCCTCCATTTAGTAACAGACAGTTTAACCCTTTCAGTCCCGACTTTTTTTCTTTAGTGGAAAAAATTATTTTGGTACAGTATTGCTACAGGGTATTAAAGGAACTCATATTAACATATTTTATTATCCTTATTTATCCTGATTAGGATAAATTTTAGTGCATACATTTGTAGACAAAAGTACTAAACGAAAAATACAATATTAAAAACATATCAAATTGATTAGTGGAAAGATTGAAAACAGTATTGTTTATCATTAAGGCATAAGTGAACCTTGCATTTTACACAAATCTATCGTGACTTTCCTTTATTTCCACGTGGACATGTCGGGTTTTTGCACCTTTGACATAGCGATTTAGAAGAATGTTCTGGTAGATGTCCATAGTTATCATGTCTAATTTCAAATACCGGTTGCTTTTCAGTAGTAACTGTCTTTCTCTTCTTTTCTGGTGTGACGCCATTCCGTGCTTCTTTTGATGGCCTGTCCCTTTTTTTAGCGTAACTGTTTCCACCTAAACGTCAATAGGTCCATGGATGGTTCACTTTTTTCCTTCATATCCTTTACGATTGCCAAATCAATGGCCTGAAATACCATTCTTAACGGCCACTTTCTTGAACGTATTTTTGTGCGATAGCGGACAACCAAAAAATCAAGTTTATCTATACCGCCCATTCTTTTATGATTTAAGGTCTAGAAACTTCAATATGTGTCTTGGAAATTTTGTCCCAATTTTGTCTCCTGATTTAATGTTTTATGTTTCCTTAGTTATCTTGTTATATAAATAAATAGTTTCAATTTGTATTTAAAATAATAAACATCGCTCTCCAAAGATCTTGCATTTATATATATATTTAAATAATAAATAAGTAACATCCGTTACAGAACTTTGTCTGTCTTCCCTATTCCTATATAGTTTGAAGCTAAAGTTACGGACCTGCTGTCCATCCACTTCATGAGAACAACTCCATCTGGCGAAACAACTCTGAATAGCCTCTAGGATTTTTTTTGAAATGTTTGTCTGCTGTTAGTTGGGCTTGATCGATTCGCACAGTACCAGCGGTCAGAATGGACCTTTGATTCAGCACTTGCAGCAAATTATAGCATATAAATTGTCAAAAAAAAGTTTATGGGTCTGTAAAACATACAGCATAAATACAATGCTAATATCGGAATGTATTACTTACCAGTTAGCCTATCACACAGTTGTAAAACTACAGCAGATCCTTGCCCAAATTTTTTGGACATATCTGCATCAATTTCTGTGGTTTTCCCTTGATAAATGAGGAAATTGTAAATCATACCACTACATCCACAAAGGAAAAACAATTTAATTCCCCAGGGATGAGGTTTGCCTTTGCAAAATTGTTTGATACTGAGTTTGCCTTTGAACGGCACAATCTGTTCGTCTATGCACACATTTGTTTCTACCTCGAATTCACCAAATCTTTTTTTTATTGAATTGCATATTGGCCTAACTTTCCAAAATTTATCGTTGGCTTTGTGGTCTTCTAAATTGTTTGACACAGTGTAAGTTAGTTCTGAGCTTGAAAAACCTATTCCTACTCATCGTTTCTGGAAATATGTCAACTTTTAATATTTTATCCCAATACATGCGTAGCCATGGAAATTTGAGACATCCAGTAATAATGTGAAGTCCAAAGAGACATTTCATTTCATGTAAATTTGTCTGAGTAAAGTTGGTTTTTCCAGTTTGAAGCGCATATAGATTTGTGTCTTCCACAAATTTTTCAAGCAAAGTGTTAGGGATATATTTTGAGAAATACATAAGTAATATGGTTTTCGTTGACGTATTTCCATCTTTTTGTAACACCGTTTGCATCAAACTTATCATCTGTTCCGAAAACAAAGAGACATTACGGTGGTGCGTAGTGGCGGAGTGAGACTGCCAAACTTGGGAGTGCTAGAGTCCTTTGCGAGTGGAGCGAAGTGGATAATATATAGCGCCGCAGGCGAATTTTTTGAAATTTCCAAGGTCAAGCGCTCTAATGAAAAGTTAGAAACTCGCAATACAAAAATATTTTGTCCAAAAAATAGGTTTCATCAAGGATTTTTTTTAAATATTAAAGAAACCATTTGTCTCGAGAAATTTGGGTATAGGTATGATAAATTTACATTATTTTCTCTATAAAGTCTTTAATTATAAATTTAGATACGCAATTTAAAAATAAAATATATTAAATTATAACTTGGGTATAGAAAAAACATTTATTTAAGAAATTATTAATTCAAATTTTAATACTTATAAAAAAAGAAAGAAAATATTAATACAGTAATGGCATTTTCATGTTTGATGCGTTTGGGCGGTGGCGGATGAATTCTAAAAGAATATCTTGGTCGACCCTTCTCGCCAATTCATTTTCAATATTAATTATTGATAAATTGCTAAAGCGATTTTGGCTCATTGTGCTTCTAAGCCAATTTTTGATTCTTCTCATGGCAGAAAATGATCTTTCACTAGTTGCTGAGTTAACTGTAAGATAAGAGCAACTTTAAAAAAATTTGTAATAATTGCCAAAAGTATCCTCATTTAGTATTTTCTTAATACGGCTGTAGTTCAATTCAGCGGTGTAGGTGTGCATCATATTGTTTAGAATCAACATTTCAACTTTCAGAATATTCTTGTTTATTCCAAAAATGGTCGCATAATGATCTATAAAAGTGGAACTCCCTTCTAAATCAAATTTGATAAAATTATCAACAGCTTTTGCCATCTTCTGGCTTTCTGGGGGAAAAACGAATTTTTAAGTGATTGACTATTGCATCAAGTATGCGGTAATAAATATTAGTTCTGAAAGTCTTTAAGCACCAGTGATACGTTGTCAAATTCGGTTGCGGTATTTGAATCAAGATCATTCGAACTTGATCCTATTGTGGACATAAGGGTAGAACGTGAACGTCGAACTGTGAGCACGCATGAACGAACGGCTCTAGAATAAACTATTTTAATTGTAAATTGTAATCCTGGAAATAATAACCTACGTGAGATACAAGTGATGTGATTTATAGTGCTACACGATGACTGATAAAAATCCACAGGACTGGAAGGTGAATGAATTAAAAGACGAAATACTAAAATTTGGTATTGGAACGAAAGGATTAAAAAAACAGGAACTATTTAATCTACTAGTCAAATTACAAAACTCACAAATAATAATTAACCAAACAAATAATCATCAAACGGACAATAATGAATTAAATGAACAAATAACTGTAAAGTGTGTTAAATGCCGGGAAAACAAAATTGAAACCGAGCGGCTTGAAGTCGCAGTAAATGATTTAACTGATTCAAACTTAAAATTAAATAAGGAGATAGAAGATCTAACTAATGAAACAAATGCGCTAAATGATGAAATTAATATGTTAAGAAATAAACTCGAGAAATGGCTACTCATCAAAGATGTAAAACAGATATCAGTCCAAGGTGATAGAAGTAACAATAAGACACACACACGCTCGGTACTTATCCTAGCTGACAGCCATGGTCGTACTATCAATTCACTTTTACAAGAAAAATTATATAGCGCTAAAATAAAATCGGAATGTATATTTAAACCAAATGCTAAATTTAATCAAGTTACGGAAAACATTGATGGACTCACTCAAAAATTTACTAAAAACGACCACATAATCATCATAGCGGGTACGAACGATATAAACAAAGGAAAATATCCATCATTTAAATACATCTTAAGCCTAATGAAATTGTGTATAAAGATTAACATTACTTTCTGTACAATACCATACCGTTATGATAAACCACAACTGAACAATTTCATACATAAATTTAACATAAAACTTGTACAATTTGTGACTCAATTTAATACCCTCGAATCACAGCATCTTAGTGTGATAGACATAAACAAAGGTATTTCTCCAAACCACTATACCAAACATGGCTTGCATCTTAACATCAAAGGAAAGAAAGCAATATCAAACGCGATTTACAACTACCTAAGCCTTGGAAGCTGCATTTCAACAAATCAAACAAATTTGATTTGACTAAACTCTACAAATACCAACAATTGTGATAAAAATCGTAAGGCCTCTATTTCTGGTGACAACGGAGGAAACAGTAGCGAAACAGATGCCCATATAACAGCAAATAATATACAGGTTAGTGGAACTAAGGAAGATCTGTTGACTGAGATTGAGATTAATTTAAATAATAATGCGAGTGCGGGTTTAAACGACAGTTGTTCATCAATCTCGGAGTCAGATTCCAGCACTGATACTATAACTTCCAATACGGATTTTTAAAAGACAACGACAAAGCCCTGCACCCAGCAGACTGCCCCACGCCTACGATTAGTGTTATGCATCTTAATATACAGAGCTTGACGAACAAAACATTAAATTTGGAATTATTTTTAGATAAACATAACATTGATGTCCTATGTCTGGACGAACATTGGCTTAATAACGAAGTTTGTGACTTAATTAGTTTACCAGAGTATAATACTGCTACATACTTCGCGCGTACTAAACATAAACATGGCGGTGTTATGATTCTTGTTAAAAATAATCTACAATTCAAAGTCCTGGAAAATGTTAATATTCTAAGTATCGAAATGAATTTTGAATGTTGTGCCGTATCAATTTGTAATTTTAATACTGTTGTAGTTTCGATTTATAGACCTCCCTTAGGAAATATTCATATGTTTTTTTACCCAACTCGACTTACTACTCCATAGTATTATAGGATATCAAAATATATTGATATGCGGTGACTATAATATAAATCTACTAAATAATACCAACAAAGATAAGCTACAGTTCTGTTCACTATTAGAATCTTATAATTTGACACCAATAATAAAAGACCCCACACGAATAACAGCCATATCAAAAACCTGTATTGATAATATACTGTTGAGAGTTAATCATGATATACACGAAATAAAAAATTTTCCGGTAGATTTCTCTGACCACAATGCGCAACTAGTCACCATTAGCACGGGAAATAAATGTCAGATACAGCCGCGATCAATTAGAAAAACTAGAATATTCTCCAAAATAAATGTAGATTCATTTTTAAGTACTATTACCAATACAAATTGGGAATCTGTTTACAAAGCCCCTGACAAATTTACCAAATTCTATGGGTGGGAACGGTGTCTTGCCATTTGCGCCGTAGCCACTTGCGCCGACTCATTAAATCTTGCCATTTGCGCCGCTTAAATGTTTGTTTCAAGTAAAAGTTGCCATTTGCGCCGAATGCAATATCAGCATCTTAAGGCAAACCATTAGGGGGAGATTTTAGTAACTTAAAATAATTTTCTGTTATAGAAGCCAACATTTTTTTTATTGCTTCTGCAGGTATTGGTAATTTCCGCAGCAAGTTATTTAAACCCTACAGGTGAATTCCGCACAAACAATTAAAATACCTAGGTACTTCAAGTCCAAATAATAAGAGCTGGACCAATATTATTTCAAACTCACACCTTTCAAACTCTAAATAAATGATTGAGTCAATTTTGTTGTGTGCAATTTTACAATCTTAAGAAAAAACAAACAATTGCCTGGCAGTGATATTTTATTACACGAATCATTTGAAAAAGATAGAAAAACGTTAAAAAAACTTAAAAATTTAAAAACAAACAGCAATAGTAATCATCAATAGCAATCATTTGATAGAGTTGATACTTACTTGATACTTCCATCGTTATTGATGATGAGAAAGTGCATTTAGATGTAATAAGTTTTTATGTTGACAAAATAGCAAATTGAGGCATTAACGGTTTGCTTTCATATTAAGTTACTACACCTTGTTAGTCCAGATACTGATTAATGACTGTTTATTATTACATTGCAGTGGGATTAAGATACTTCGGCGCAAATGGCTATCTTTACCTAAAGATTTAATTTAAGCGGCGCAAATGGCAAGATTTAATGAGTCGGCGCAAGTGGCAACGGCGCAACTGGCTAGTAATCATTCTATGACACCCTAAAAAGTGCATACTATGAAGCATTTCCATTAAAAACGGTTCATGGAAATAATCAAAACAAAAAATGGATCACAACGGGTATCAGAACATCTAGCAAAATAAAGAGACAACTGTTTTTAGTAATTAGATCATATCCGCACCCTGTATTGGTTGCCTATTACAACAAATATACTAAAATTTTGAGAAATGTAGTTACAGCGGCACGTAGGCTACATACTGATAATATGATTCAACAGTCACAGAACACAGCCAAAACTACGTGGCAAATTATTAACTCCGAGTTAAATAAAAATAGAACTAAACATATTAATATTGAAATTGGAAAACATAACAAAATTGTTACTGACCCTATCGAGATTGGTAATATCTTTAATGACTATTTTGTAAATATAGCTTCCGAAATCCAAAATAGAATACCTATAGTACCTAACTACGAACCCAAATTACCTCCTACAAACGCGACATCTTTCTTTTTGACACCCACTGATAGCTACGAGATACACAATGTAATAAACAATTTAAAAAATACTAACACGGTAGGAATTGACGAGATACCGACAAAAATTTATAAAAGTGCAGCCCATATTTTAAGTGAGCCCATCTCAGTTTTAATAAATGACTGCTTTTTGTCTGGAATATACCCAAACCTATTAAAACATGCTATTCTACATCCCTTACACAAAAAAAATGATAAGCGAAATGTTGCAAATTATCGACCAATCTCTATCTTGCCAACACTTTCAAAAATCTATGAAATAACAATAAAAAAGCGATTGTCTGCCTATTTAGAATCAAATACCTATTTAGTAGAGAACCAACACGGATTTAGGCAAAAAAAATCAACTTGTACTGCACTACAAAACATGTTAATGCACATCTATAAAGGCTTAAATAATAACAATTACGTGGCAAGTGTCAACTGCGATCTGTCAAAAGCTTTTGACTTAATAGATCACTCCTTACTATTAAAGAAACTAGAACACTATGGTGTTAGAGGCCAAACGCTCAACCTTTTTAATTCCTATCTATCGGATAGAAAACAATCTGTACAAATCACAAACTTAAACAATGGGGAAAAAAACGACTACAAATCCAAAGAACTCCCTATTACCGGCGGTGTTCCTCAAGGTTCGGTCCTTGGACCACTACTTTTTATTATATTTATTAATGACCTGCCATTTAATCTTAAAACGTTAAACTGTGCTTGCAGCATGTTTGCTGATGACACTAGTTTAATTATTTCCAACCCTACTGTTGAGGGATTAACTCATAACATAAGGCAAACATTAACAGAAATAAAAAAGTGGTTCTTCTGTAATAAACTGTTTATTAACTTGGAGAAAACTAATGTAATCATCTTCAATCACCTAGATATACCACTAGAGATACAAGAACCTCAAATTGAAATAGTAGAAACATGTCAGGTGCTCGGTTTACACATTGATAACCGCTTGAATTACGAAACACATTTCAAGAATCTAAGAAGCAAACTAAATAGGGCAATTTTTTCATTACGTAGGTTAAAACAAATATGCTCAGCAACCTCAATAAGAATCGTGTATTTCGCGTACATACAATCACTATTAACGTATGGTATACTCTTCTGGGGAAACTCAACTTATTTGAAAGATGTTCTGATTCTCCAAAAAAGAGCTGTCAGAATCATAGCTGGGATTGGTCCGCGGCAATCATGTCGACAATATTTTCATGATCTGAATATTCCCACTGTTGTAAATTTACTTATAATCGAGTCTATTTTGTTTATCAAAAGTAATCAGTTCCTATTTCATCAACACTCCGATTATCATTTATATAATACGAGAAACAGGAATGAAATACGCGCGAGTTTCTCCAACTGTGGACCGCATTTTAGATGCTACTTGAATAAGTCTGTAGCACTTTACAATCTTGTACCGACAGAGGTAAAAAATATTACAAATTATAAAAAATTTAAAATAGGAATTAAAAAATTGATAAATGAAAATGTATTTTATTCAAGGGAGGAATTTATCACAAAATATCAACAATAAGTACATACAGTGAAGTTCATTTATTATGCAATATAGGCATGTTGCAAGTTAATTGGTGTACGCACTTTACCATTGGAATATAGGCAACCCATTATACAGTTAGCTAGTTTTTTTTTATCTAACCATCTATGATCTAACCGAAATCAGCAACACATGAAAGTTTAACCTCAAAATAAAACATGTTCTTAATTAAAAAAAATTTAATAGGTAACAAAACAATAATAATAATACATTCCTGACAATTGAAAATTTAAATTCATCAGTAGGCAGGGGCAAGAGTGGTTAGCAGTGTATAATGGGTTGCCTATATTCCAATGGTAAAGTGCGTACACCAATTAACTTGCAACATGCCTATATTGCATAATAAATGGACTTCACTGTATAGTAATTGTCTATTAACATGCTTTGTATAATCTATTTAAATGTAAATGACACGCTTGTTATCTGTATAACATGTACTAGGGTATATGACAGTTATATGTATTAATAATATGACTATTGTAAACATTTCTACACTGTATGGTACTGAAATAAATATTACTTACTTACTTACTTACTTACTATAACAGCACAATCCCTCAGCAACTTTGACTCAGTTCTTTCTTTTTGAATTCCTAGTAGGTTCGATAGGAATGTCATTACTTCGGGCAATTGCTTCAATCTCTTTCCACTGAGATGAAAAAGCATCGCCACTCCTCTTTTCCTCTAATGTCTTTATAACGCCGTTAATGACACTTGATGATTCTGCCAATGTTCCTTCCTTGCTTTGAAGTTTTTTGCTCAAAATATTGATGACATTCAAAACATCAGTCAAAACGTATAGATGTGTTAATTGTGAATTTAATGGTTGATATACAATTTAAAAGTCCAACTGCTTCGATGGCATTTTTGTTTGCGTTTTGTTCAACTTCCTCTTTGAGTAAATGAACGATTGAAACATAATTCTTCTGCACACCTATACAGTTTTCAGCTCTGCAGTTCCATCTGGTATAGCTCAATCTTGTCAACTCAGTCACTCTCAGATTATTTTTTTTGAAGATCTATGAACTTTGCATGTGACGATGGCTGCGAAAAATGAACATAGAGTTTTTCCATTGTATTAAAAAAACTCGCGTACACCTTCTATGTTGGTACAAGTATCAACGACAGCAAGATTTAGTCTGTGAGCCATACAATGTATGTAAATTGCTTCAGGATAAACTTCTCTCAGCTTGGCTTGTACTCCTCCTATCCTCCCCGACATGACACTTGCGCCATCGTATGACTGGCCCCACAATTGGAATGTTGCTCAGTCCAAGATTTTCAATATTTGCAATCATAAGTTCGCATAAACTTGTGGCGTCTCGTTTGGCAAAAAAGCCCAAAAAATGTTCTTGAATTTCAAGATGGATATTAGTGTACCTAACACATAAAGATAATTGCTCTTACTTAAAACTTCTGGCTTCGTAAACCCTAATACTAAACATACCACAATCTTTGACATCTTGTAATATTTTCTTTTGCACCAAATTAGAACTGATAGCAATTATTTCATTTTGAATATCATGGCTACTGAGATTATAATATTTATTGTACGATTCCGAAAAAGAAATATTGTGCCGAGACAACAATTCACAAATCATCATTTTGCTGCATAGCCACAGGATCCGCAACACGTTTTGAAAAAGTGTCGAATATCGCCAAACTTCTTCATATTGTTTTATTTAGTTTAACCAAAGCAGGATAAAACAACAACAGAACACTCGACTTTCTCTATTCATTTACTAACCAAACTGAAACAAAGCAACCACGGTCGGACAGCAACGCAAACGCAACCACAGAACGCAACTGAGCTGTGTGTGTAGGGGGGTGACGCTACCGGCGCACGCGTAGCCGTAGCTGGCTAAGCGAACTACGCGCTTCTAGCATGTAGGACAAGTCAGTCAGGAAACAGACAAGGAAAATGTGTAGTGATGGGGATGGATCGAAAAACGTTTCTAGTAAAAAAAAAACTCAAAGAAAATTGGGGGTGCTAAGTACCCCCTTCACTCCGCTACTGGTGGTGCAGATTATGGCAGAGGCTGAGCCGTTACTAGATATGCGTAATTCGATTTAGAATTTGTCTGAAAGTAATCTTGAATTGCTTTTGCAGATGTAGCCAGAAACGCATCTGTTTGGGGTAAACCATCGACTAAAGGTAGAGTGAATTCAACCAATTTGTTACTTTTTGAGTCGTATTCGATGATGCCTGTCACTCTCGTCCCGTCTTCGCTTATCCTTAAAGCTTTTGTTTCTTTCTTCCAAAAACGTACAAAGTCCATCATTATCAACTACTCCCTCTTCGGTCGTCTTAGCAGTCTTAGCCACATGGTTGTTTAAGGTGCTGATTTTCGGTAAAACACCTTTCATATTTTCTTAAATCGTTTCATACAATAGTCTTCCCCCAAAGTAAAATAAATACAATGAAAGTTTTTTAACAACGTCATTGTAATGAAAGCGACTGCTGGAACTGCTCGAATTTTGGATTGAAAAGTCAATTAGCATCTTTAACTACTGGTTTCTATGATTTGCTGAAGGCTGTCCATTAACTGTGCTAGTGCTTCTATCGTTGTATTAAGGCTAGCAACCACTGAGTTACTTTCATCTCCGTGAATAACATTATCCATAGTACTTTCAATTTGTTTCTCCACTGTGATAAGCAAAGGAAAAAATGAAGTCATAACTGTCTGATTTCTGACTTCGTCCTCACACTTTCTTTTTGCCCTCTTATTTCTTTGATATTTCTCGGATGTCCATTTCCTCTTTTCATTAGAAAACAAATCCTTTGGTATTTCCTCGGGTGTTTCATTATTGGTCAAAATTTCAAGTGAACCTTTGTGATTAGCGCTAGAATGAACCATTGCTTGGACAATTACTTGGTTACTCAAAATGTTAATCTTTGGTGGACCTGTCCCATCTTGTGCACTAGTTTCGTGTGTATATTTCGGTGATAAATTGCTATATTCTACAACGTCGACATTAAATTGACAACATTTTGGCTGTGTTTCAGTCACTGACTCGTTCAGAACCAAGTTTAGAAAAATCCAAGACAGGGTTATATTGAGTACTACTACTTGACCGAGTACTTGGCCATAACACCGTGATGAATTTCATTATTCCCTGTTCTTTCTTTATTGCACCTTCATTTTTGGTACAATCCGAGGTACAGTCATTTTCCAATGATATGCCAGCAGCCAATACCTGTGACCAGCTTTTTTTATCTACCACCGCTTCACCTGATACATCTATAGAGATTGAAATGCTTAGTCAAATGTCGGTGAAGGTTTCCATAAGCGCATCCCTGAGAGTATTTCACTTCTTCAGTGGACTTTATTATTTGATATTTGCCCTTGCAGTAACATGTCATAGTACAG
This sequence comes from Hemicrepidius hirtus, assembly GCA_963082805.1. Classification (NCBI taxonomy): domain Eukaryota; kingdom Metazoa; phylum Arthropoda; class Insecta; order Coleoptera; family Elateridae; genus Hemicrepidius; species Hemicrepidius hirtus. Next base: position 28,028,629 of record OY720161.1, on the reverse strand, counting down.
CACAATTCGCCCCGAATATTTAGTTTTGTTTCGAATGAGATGTCGAAAAAAATTTTTTTTAAGTAGTACCATTGCTCATCGTTGTTACATTTTCCCTTGATACAGTTGCTCACCGTTTCAGAAACTTGTGTAGTTTCTTCAGTTAAATTTAGAGCGTGATTCGGAGCATGCAAATGGGACCCTATTGGAACGGTTTACTATTTAGGTAGTTAATGTATTCAAATATTTCCTACTTACCATTTTTCTGATCTCTGTCCTCCTGTTTATCATCAAATACCAAATTCTCTGAAATCACAACAGATGAGGTACTTGGAGTGCTGCCTGCATCTCGATCTGCTCAATGTCCTTTCTTCGGCCTCGGATTCTGCGTTCTCTTTTTGGAATTTATCTTTGAAAAATTTTAAAATTAACAGTAGTAGCTTCTTATGTTCAAGGAAGAAATTGAATTTTTTTGGATCCTTATGAAAAAATCCATAAAATTGTTCATATTCACTTTTTGGAATTAAATCGAGAGCTGCCTCTGATACCATAAATTTCTTTATCTCTTCAGGTATCCAAATCTTTAGAACTTTTTCGACTTCACTAAAGCAGTCCTCTCTGGACTCAGGTTTAAGCTCTAGGTTCATTTTAACCTGCACACACGGCACTTGCCAAGCACACACCACATACAGCTACTTGACTTTGTATTCAAATGAAACTAATATCGAGAGGTGCGCGCGCATTTGCTCATGCGCTCATACGACTTCAATATACATCGGACCAATCACGCCGAAACAACATCGTAATATACGGGCTTAAGGAAGAAGAAGCAGAAACATGGCAAGAAACAGAAGCGAAAGCTAAAAAGTTTATAAATGATAAATTTCAAATACAACTTAATGACATGGATATAGAAAGAGCTCATAGGTTGGGATATAAAGATAGAAAGAAGGAAACTAGTCGGCCAGTGATCATTAACTTCAATAATTACAAACACAAAGAGACAATCATTAAAAACGGAAGGAACCTCAGCGGAACAACATTTGCGATATCAGAAGATTTCTGCCCTGCTTAGCCAAAACGCCGTATCTGCAGAGAAGTTAAAACTGAGTAAAATTAGTTTTAGTTTAGATGTCTTGCCGTCGTAAACTATTCACACAATATTTGTGTTTTGTGTTTTATATATGGTATTAAGTCCACAGAATCCATATTGACCAAAAATAATTGAAAAAAACGTTTTACTTACTCCAAAAATGCACATACTGCGCGTTATTCCTAAGCATTCAATGTAATTAGGAAATTCCCACGCTTAGGAAGAACGTGTTACTGCATTTTTGCTAAGTATCTCATTGGTTTTAATATTGTCTATGAAGTCAATTGTGTACGAAAAGAAGCAAAATTGCTGAAGTTGTTTATTGTTGACAATAAATGAATTTATTAACTAAAATCGACAATTTAAACAACTTAAAACTAGGAGTAAAAAATGAAAATGAATTTTTTTGCTTATTAAACAAAACACATCTTACTCTATTTAGATACGGACATGTTGAACCAAAATTCCCTTCTATTTTGTGGTATAACTTGATCAAGGGTTTTTAGAAGAGCATCCCTTTTATCTATAGGAAATCCGCAAGACTGATCCACATGATCAGGACGTTTCAAACTATTTTTTATGGGCTTTACAGTCAAAAAATCACGGCAGTTTAAAGGTTCTGTTTTCGAGTAGGACGTTTTATAAAGCAAGTTATAACTTCCCCGAGTCGCGGTTACTTGAACAATATTTTTTAGATATGTGCGATTCGGTTGCTTTAATTTTTTCTGGGAAGAATGATTTGCCCACTTGAAGAAATCACTGTGCTTCATTTCTTTAATGTCTACTTTTCCACTGTTTGAAGATTGGACTGCTTTAACAAAATCTGGGAAATCGTAAGTCTTACCCTGTTTTTTTAAAGACAGTTCCACCTGATGGTGAAAACTATCGGCGGACATGAAGGTGTGCCCTGGTTCAAAGTAATGTATGGAAATATTTTCAGCACAAATTTCAGCAGAGTTAACAATATAAACTAAGAAGCTAAGAAAACACCAATTTTTATTTTGGCTTGAACAGTTGTCAAGCCATATGGTTAAAAACGTTGAATCTCGCTGTCGCTTACAAAATGCATAAAATGTGCTTACAACATCTTCTTGATTCCTGCCACTATTACCCTCATGCCAAAGCGCAGCAAAGGGATTTTTTTTCCAAGCGGCACAAAACTTTCATTGTAGACAGTCAGGCGCTTGGTAACAATTACCTTTTTAAACGTGTGCACTCATGGCAGCATAATACTTTTTTCTAAATCCGCGGAATAGCAAGCACTGTTTTCATTTTCTTCGGCCATTTCTCTATACAATTTACGACTTTCTGTAGCTAACTCAATATAGTTAGTAGATTGTTTTGGACAGTTCTGGGACACTCCCCCCACTCCTAACCTTGAATCCAAGGTCAAGGTCAACTCTCAAGGTCAAGGTCAGATCTCAAGGTCAAGGTCAGATCTCAAGGTCAAGGTCCTTGAATATTAACCAAGGTCACTCCCTTAGACCAAGGCCGAACGCAAGACTAGAGCTAGTAATTGAAACAGTGTAACATTTAATAATTTTATTTAGAAATGGTATACATTTCGTCGTAGTTTTCACTATGTGGCGTATCTCATTTTCTATAACTTTTCAGGAGAGCTGATTGAAGATTTGCCAAACCTTATTTATAATTTTATTTGAATTTATAGATCTCTTTTTTGATAGTTGTTATTTGAGATGTTGTGTGCCTGATAGCTTATCATGTTCCAGGTAGATTTTATAAATTTTTAATTAAAATAACAAAAATTTTGAATAAACAATGATATACGCCCGTCTGTGAAAAATATTATGGGGCTGTTTTGAAATACGCCCAAAGAAAGCAACACACTATCAACGCATTTATTGACAAATAAATAACCTTCTGTTATTACAATGTAAAAAATTAGCAATTATAAACAAATATGACAATTAATGAGGAAGATTAAAATAAAAGTTCTTATATTCTTCCATACGTATAATAGGCTTTGGTCCATTGCACATGGAATTTAAAGATTGGTACTTTTTGTCTGGAATTTTTGGAGGGGTCCTATTCAATTTTGGTACGACAATCTTGGAAAGGTCAACTGTTCTTTTTAGAGACAATGCTCTATAGGTGTCTTCTAGATGAGTGGTTTTAAAAAATATTTTGTTTAAATTTTCTTTCGTCAATTTTAGTTCGTTCATTTCGGTCCAATTTATGCTTGCGTTAGTATTATCGTCGTCTTTTCTTACCGATAAAATACGCAGATCTTGTGAAACAGTTTTAAAATCTAAAAAATCAGTGTAATCCATTTCGTGAACTATATATGGATGTTTTTTGCGAGATAATTTAAATATTGGCACTAATTGACTAGGAATGAATAAATTTCCTGCGTTAGACATTGCAGTAGCGATAGTACTATGCGCTGAATCGCCCTCGTTTTGACCATGACTTTTCTCAAAATAGTAGTGACGAATTTCCTTAATATTTTTGCTTATGCTTAAAAAATAAAGCATCATTGCAGGTAAAATAGAATTTTTATTTTGCCCAAAACATCCATCTGAAAATAAATCTACAGCTTCTACGTCCTCTTTGTCATGCTGATTTAAAAACATAAAAACGCAACTTGATATTTCAGAAGATCCGCGTTTACTAAGACCTTCGTGCCACGTATAACAATGGCAATCTCGTGTAGCCATATTGTAGATTGTAAAGTTATATGCTGCTAAACGTTGCTTATAAAAAATAGCACTTTCGTTTGATATTGGTAAATGAATAACTTGCTGTAAATCAAAGACGGCACAAATTCGTTTGACAGACCTGAGCGCTTCTTCCTTGCATTGACTTTTAATAGCTCTTACTTTTTCTTTTTCTCTTGTATGCATCAAATACTCATCCTGTAACTTTGCTTTGATTTCATCATTTCCTTCTTTATACATCACACATAGTGTACACTGATCTTTTTTCGGTCGATGAAACGATAAACCCATTTCTTTAAAAATTTTTCGATATGTCAATATTCCACCTGTTTCACTATTTTTGTACTCCTCTAAATACATAGAATACATTTTTGGTATTGATAATTCAGAAGACAGATACTGTCGGGAGGTACTTTTTCTACAATAGTGTGATTCTACTTTTGGATACATTTCAATGTGTTGTTGAATATTGTTACGTATTGCAGCGTCTCTTTGCTGTAATACGTCTCGTCTTCCACCACGTTTATCCCTTTCTACAGTGCCGGTGGAGATAGACAGTTTGTTTAACGAAGTTCTCATACTTTTTTCTGATATACTCAACGTATTTAAAAAAAATATTTTACATACAGAAACTTTCTCGCCAAACAATGGTAAAAAATAAGAGTAGGTTTTCTGTCTTCTCGAATTTTCTTTCGTGTTTTGTTTTGTGTTCGTTATTTCTATATGTCGACATATATATTCTCTTTGCAATTCCAAATTTTCTAGTTCATAAAATGCATTCATAATAGCATTCCTTTCGTCTTCTAAGAAATAGTGACATTTCTTCCCAATCTGTTTACAAAAGTCTCCTGTACATCTGGGTTTTACTTGTTTAGGTGGTACTAAATTCATTGTTTTCGGTATAGTGAAACCCTGGCCACTTAATCTATTTTGCTTAGCAATTTTGCACTTGTTAACCTTTTTTTCTTTTGGAATTTCTCTTTCATTCCCGTCTACATAATATTCTTTTGGAGTCTTTTTGAAAATCTGTTCTTGGTTGTCATTTGCTACAAATTGCACGTCACGTCACCTTTTTTATGAAAATTGCAAGAAGACGAAACATTAAAGTGGTCCCAGCATAAAAGAGCTAAACAGTTATTACATGCAGAAAAAGTTTCATTTTCACAACCAATATTTTCACAATTTTGTTGTGCAGACTCAGATGTTGTTAGATCCTTTTTATGAAAATTACAAGATGATGTATCAATAAAATGGTCCCAGCATAAAAGAGCAAGACAAATATAACATGCAGAAAAAGTTTCATTTTCACAACCAATATATTCACACTTTTTCTTTGTAGACTCGGATGTAGTTCGGTCCGTATCTATCAATTTTTGCTTTTTTGTACTAACCACAGGAGTATCAGAATCTGAACTATATTGTAGCTCATGCTTCTCACAAGCAGCTTTACCACCAAAATGGTCACCGCATGTCCATACTCCACAAGCACAAAAAGCATCACCTCGCTTTCTACATTTTTTCATTTGACATAATTCAACGTATGATTTGTCTTTAGTAGAATCATCACTTGACCAATGCGAATTTTCGTCAGCTTGCAAATTCATGTTATCTGAAAAAAATATTGTAGCTTGCGCTAAGAATATTTTTATTTGTCAATGCATACCGATTCTAATATTTGATAAAACTATGAATTTCGGTGTTTCATTATTTTCATCAGGATGTGATGATCCATTAATAACGACATTTTCAAAATTAGGATCTGAAAAGTTTGTTATGTAGTATTATCACAATATTATTACAATAACATGAATTTACCTTCACCGTTTTTATTGTTAGTTAAATAAGTGTCGTTCTTCTTTTTATAAAAACGTGATGCAGGAATTGCAGCTTCATTAGGAATATCAGATTCTACAACATTTTTGCTGCTGTTTCATTTGTACATTACATAACTTAGAAAATTTAAACATATACCTTTATGGTTTTCACTTGTTTGCATTGCTGCATTTAATATTTGTTCATTTGTTGCTAATGCAGCTAATGGCAAACCATCTTCATTCGAAAACTTTGAATCGCCATCTTCAATAGCTAGCACCGTTCCATAATACCACCTTCTTTTAAAAAGCATTTTTACTTTTACGCCTTCTCTCAATTTTTCTCCTCTTTTAACACTTTGTAATTCATTAGCAAACACAACATTTTTTGAACCATCAGCCCACTTAACTAACACATCCATCTTCTTCAAAATTAAAAAGAAAACTAGAGCACAAAACAAATTTCCATGCGCTAAATTGTAGGCTGCATTTAACAAACAGACGTAACTCAGCATACGCCTTATGCTCATGTTGCAATACACCTCACACAATATTTGACAAGGTGGCGAAATTAACTTGCGCCAGTTTGTGATATATTTTTACTATAGGATTCAAGTTACGCCTAAACAAAAAACAGCTGTATCTTCTAAAGTATATGGAATAGAGATACGCCATTTTGTGACACGTTGGAGGTTGACTTAAGCATAGCATTGGACAGAAAATCCGAAATACGCCAATTTTTGAGTTACGCCACATAGTGAAAACTACGACGATTTATTAGTACAGTATTTATTCACACAGTATTACATTTGAACATGTCGAGTATCCTCAAAAAATATCAATTTTCTTGCATGTGTTGTCCTCATGAAAATCAAGATTATCAAAATCTCCAGTAATTTCTAGGTGTATACGATTCAAGTATTTTGAGTTCTTCAAAGCAGCGTTCTTGATAAAAGTTTTGTCACAATTTACTTCGGTATGTGGAATATCAATACTTTTAATTCCTTTGCTAATACAGCTGACAGACCCTTTAATTTGCAAACACTGATCACAAGAGTTGTCTAGCATCACTAGTAAGTTATTAATAATTTGCGGTTTAACTTGTAGCATACAACAATTGTAGCAGTAACCTAAAGAAGCTACACCATCTAATACGTACTCAACAGTCAAAGTTGGGTGCAACATGTTTACAGCTCAAGATAAATTTTCAACTGCAGCAAAGTAGTTGTAACATCGTTTATATAGTTAGGGAAACACAGAATTAAAGTTTCTTAATATAAGTTTTATTACATTTAAACAAAGTAATACAAACAATAGGATTATTTAAAACAATGTCTAGAAATGTGCGAAAGCAGTGTGTTTATACCAAGTTGAACGTTCCGACCTGAGTCAGTATTTCCAGCAACATCTTCGCCCCTTTGAGTGTGTTCGTTCGATTGCAATTTGTTTTCTAGTAGTTTTAGAAGATAATCAATTCCATTCAAGTTGGCAGCTAATTCGAAACCGTTCAGAGTGTTGAAAACCTCATCCAGCAAACCCTTAGCAATTTTAAATTCATTCATTAAATTAGCAAACTTGCAGCTTTGAGACCATCGGAGGTGTTCAGTTAGAGGATCATCCGCAGATTCCCACTCATAAATTCGAATTCCGCAGGAGTAGCATTGAACGTCGTCAACACCTTCACAAGCACGAAAGAAACCTGCACTGGCAAGGGATTCAGGAGATTGAGTCCTGATCCAATTTGTACGAAATGTTTTTAAACGTTCCAAATACGATTGGTAATGTTGACCGTTAACTTCGAAACACATGTTGGTTGTAGATGTCGAGAACAACTGACTAACAGGAAGCTGCTAGTCCGTGTTTATATAGTAGAAGTCGAATGGGCGGAGTCATATTGGTTGAGGTTAAGTGTGGTTGGTTCAGGTATTACTGGTCAGACCAGAAATACGCAATATGACCCAAATACGGATCGATACATCGAACCATAAATTTTAGTATTGGGTCCACAACCTGTTTCCTGTAGCAGTGGTGAAGCGATCCGTTGATAGGGAACGGTCGGCTGGTAAATTTCACCACGTCCTGGAGGAGCTCTCCGTGACTCATTGTCGTGCAGTGAATTGTTGCAACCGCATATAGTTGGCGATCCTCTGTCGGTGTTGATGGCGGACTTGGTGGTGCATCAGCCGGAAACACGCCTCCGACAAACTCTCGAAACATATTATAAAAGTAGTATTGGTCTTCCAGAGGAAGAACTTCATTAAAGTCGTTGTATACGAATGCCGCCATGGTAGGAAACTGATTGGTACCACTTTCAAAATTCGATTAAATAGTGAATGTTGAACCTTGAACGGTAGCGGAACTGGTAATTTCAAGGTGAACAAGTAGACTGTCAAAAAGACCTTGAAGAGTTCCCCCACCCACTACAACCCCACTCTCACCCCCACCCTTCCCCAACCCCACCCCGCGAACTCATGTAACCTTGAAATATGTGTATATATGAATAGTTTTGAATCTACGGAGGTTAGTTCCAAATCGTCAGCGTGTAATAAGCCGTTCGTAACGTAAGAAACAAAAGTGCTATGGATAATTTATTACAGTGTATCGAAAATGCTGCGAATCAAGTGAAGCATAAATCTGCTGAAGCGTCTGTGATAAGCAGTGCAAAGTATTGTCCAGTACTACTACGACGTCGAAGCTATCCTCTCAATAAATCGAGGAGTAAATTCGTCGTTGTTGGTTTGTCTGGCTACACACCGTTTACACCTGTTATACAGTTGCATGGTGTTAAACATGATTTGGTAACATTAGACGAGACTGAATTGAAAATTCTGTTTGAAAATCGCGGAGCAATAGCAAATTATTTCGCAAAAGATGTTCAACTACAGTCATTGAATTTAAGCGGTTCAAAGAAAATTAACTTTCAAACAGTGGGTCCAGTCAAAGTAATATGTGTTAAGGACCTCACTGAAGGTGGTGGTGAAATTTATCTCGGAGTCGAGTCGTTGTGGAATTGTGGAGTTTACAGCATTTAATTGGTTATGGCGCTGAAATGCTGAAAACATTGGAATTTTCAACATTTTATACAAGTATTATAAAAAGTGTCGCTCAAATATCAGGAGACGTAAAACAAAACATTGAAAGTATTTTGTTAAATCTGAATATCAAATCAGAAAACGTTGAGTGCATGATTGAAATGCTAAAATATTGCGAGGATATAATAAGATGCGATATTGAACTTGAACAATATTTACAAGTACAGACGCAATAATTAAATATGTGGATGGCTTATGCAGACGCTTCCAGGCCAACGGCCACGGACTTACGTACATCAATAATCAGAGCTGAAAGTCAGTTTAGCGACTTAGTGTTCTATTACGTACACGAAAGTGTGTATAACTTTTGGAGCTACTGTAGCAGTGGACTAGAAGAACTTGCAAAATCGGCCAAATTGTATGAACGTGCTGCATCCCTTTGTCGCGAATTTCTAGACGGTGAAATTTCTGTAACGAACTTGATTGCACAACTGGACCGTATGAAGTTGGACACGGAAGAAATTAAGAAATTTAAGACTTTGGAAGATCGTAATGATGGTGGTAAAATTTGATATGACTAGAAACAAAGTGTATAATATGGTTGCATGGAGATATGCCTATGAAGCTGCTAGAAAAGGAACGTGGCAAATTGCAGCGTTAGATCGTAGCAGATTTAAAAGAAGAATTGTAGAAACGGCTACGGTCCTGGAGGAGGTTTTGAATGTGAATCATAGGACTCTCATATATATTGAACGTTTTTTATAACTTTATTAACAGTATTAACTGTGTTAACTTAACTATTACTAGCTTTTAGATAATAATGTACTATAAATGTATTAATCTTCTAGTATGTGCGTATTGGAAATAAATATATCTCTTAACTAATTTTATTTGAAATTTATTAAATGAAACTATTTCGTAAATAAAAAGATTTATTGAAAAACTATTGCATTACATAGTGTTGGTATAAATGATAAACGTTGGATAAAGCACAGTAACAAAGCGTTTTCAAATGATACATGCAGGCTGGTTTAGATGCGGTTAAAGCGGGGTGTTCTTCAATTTCAATGATGTTTTTGCAGGTATATGCTCTTAAAAATTTAGCCTTCTCATTCCCTTTTATATAAATGACATCAGCATCTCGAACAAGTCGCTGAAAGATTTTTGGAAAAAGGAAGACGGGTGTATGTCCATCATCCCAATTAATACAATGGTGGTTATTCATCAACCAAGTAGCTTGCTGCTGAAACTGGTGGGGTAGTGTTGAGAAGGAAAATGGGGATTTAAAGATGTGATGTGAAACAGTCTTTCCATCATACGCAGCTAATTCTTTTGGAGTAAATTCTTTGTCAGACGTCTTGAAACCTTGAACATCCACTATAACAAACATATTGATGCTTCAGTACTAGAAGCGACACTGCTTCTTCGAAGGTGTCCGACCAACTGGAGTACTAATCATTTAAAGTTGTTTAACCGCTTTTGTCAGAGCATTATACGAAAAAACGCGATCATGCAACACCAAGCAATACGCTGTTGTATCGTCGGCTACGTTGGTGGCTGTTTCGAATTCTAATCTAAACACCACTGCATTCGCCTGAATGTAGTCTTTTTGATTTGAGCAATCTACAACAATAAGAGGAGCTACTTTCTTGAAGTCCGGTAGAGATAGCATAGGCTCATCGTGTTTCTTGTAATATGTTGATTGGAAGTGGGAATACATGTCGTATAGGGTTGCATAATGATTATTAGCGATATCGATATTCAAATTATCATATGGATATCTTTCGGTGTTCAAGTATACTCTAATATTTTTGATATTGCAATGATCGAATGAACTCGAAACTTTATTTAATTGTCCAGATCGAGCCGTTTGGAAACCAAGTATAACTTGTCGAGGTGTTTGCAATTTTGTGCTGGTTGCGATAGCATGAGAATGGAGAGTATTGGTATGCACACCAGAGATTACATGAAGTTGCCAACTGCGAAACGCAACTTGTGTGTCGATGTTCTTATCAATGTATTTGGTTAAAGCCAGTTCCTGCGCAAGGCCTGCTGTAATATGGGGAACTTTCCAATAAATTTTGTCAATCTGAACTTTGATTGCATCAGTCGCCACGGCGTTGGCAAGATAAACAGCATCGTCATCAGTATTACTTCGGATTAATACCAATTCTTGTCGGATATTCAATACAACCTTATTATAATCTTCAGCGAACCCCAACAAGGTTCTGAGAGGGATGCAGACATTAAAATTACCGGAGGCATCCGTTATAGAACTTGAGCTATCAGGCAACCATCCGGCGTTTAGAAGTTTTTTAACATCTTCGGATGTATTGGAAACATAACCTTTCATAGTAGTTGTTATACCAGGCTTAGTTACAGAATCAATAACAACACCGTTCATTTCATATCGAATTTCGCTAAATAAGTGTGCGATACCATTATTTACAAATTTCGCGGTTGTAGGACCTCCCGCTGCTTTAAGTAGTTTTCCTTCTATGTACAAGTGGCTTAATCCGGGTAGAGTAGACATATCTTCTTGTATAGGTATTCGAATTTCATCATTATTGTTAAAACTGGTTGTGTACGGCTGATGGGTGTGGATTTGATTACTAACAATGGAATTGTCGACAAACACCTTTTCACCAATATTCAAAATACTCATTGTAGCAACTGATAACCCAACGACTTGAGGAATGCTTTATTCTTGTTTGTTAACAGGTCGGAAGTCGATCTCTTACTGACCTTGGAGCGCTTGGAAGGGGGCTTGTTATATCCTTTTTGAATCGGCTGCAAATGATTGCAACCGTAACCGTGCGAATGGAATATGAAACCCATTACACCTTCTTCAAATGTAAACCTACAGTTATGGTTTCTGAATTGAAACTGACCGGTCGATCGTCCTGATCAAGTATTTTAATTGTAATGTTCGTAATGGTTTTAGTACTGATAGGTAGATAAATAACTGGATTTGGAGACTCGACGATTTTGTAGCCAACCGGGACAGTAGGAAAGAATTGATGAATTGTATGGCTTGGTTTTCCATTGTTATAAGACCCCACTGAAATATTACAATGTATTAATATGGTATTAACTTGCATTATTTTGGTTATGTGTTCAGATTCAACCACTTTATTTTTTGAATATATTTTTTTGTCGAATCCTAGTATATCCCTTATAGAGTTGTCATATTCGAAGTCTATGTCATGAGAGGCCTTAATCTGGGTTTTCATAGTGCTTGCATGTCCTCGCAGGTCCACGTATTCCCTGTCGCCAACATTACGATTTAATTGCGACTGTATGTATTGGTTGATGCCATTAAGTTCATAAGCACCTTTCGGAAATACAATATCTGGTCTACCGACGAGTCTAAATACATTTTTTGGCTCCACAATATTAGGAATGCTATTGTACGATTCAAAACTTAGTAATCCCAGAACATATTCTTGTTCAGATTCCAAAAAAATTGGAGGATCAAAATCGACGCTTAACACCGACGTATTTCCGGAAAGTGTGAAAATGGTAGACATTGCGATGCGTTGTATGCAAGAAACAACAGTACACTGACGTTGTAAAAATCATCTTGCACAGCTATATAAAAATTGCAAGCATAAATGTCCGCAATTGTATGAATTTAACTTTTGATATCGTTCAAAGTTGTATGTAATCTTATTCCTGCTACCGTCGCTGCGGAAATATTTTATTAATTCCGGTGGTGGTTTTAAATTCCCTATACTATCAAAGTATTCCACGTTGAAACTTCGCTTCACGTAGGCGGTCCAATGCGTACCAGCACCTATTTTATCGTCTAGGTTAACTACGCCCGATTCGTTTTCATAAATCGCGTGAGGTAAATCGTCACGCATGTAAACCCCTCTAAAATTGGGAATCCGTAATATCTTAGCATATTTCTCCAAATCCACGTTGGTAAGCGCTCGGCGCGGTAGCTTGACATTTAGTTTTTTGGCTGGTACGGATTTAAATACAGTCCAAATCCCTTTTTATACGGACCCAAATGCAAACCCTTTCCCACCGTTACAGCTTCTATCGCTCTGTTGTGACGCTCCTTTTCTTTCAAATCCTTTGCAGCGGCTTTGGCGTCACCGACTGCTTTCGCCACTGCTGCAGCACCGCCTCCCAAGGATCCAAGAGCGCTTAAAGCGGCAAATATGGGGATAAGCGGTAAAATACCACCCGTCTTAGGAATTTTCAAAATTCTACTTCTGGGCTGGGCGATTTTTTTGTTTTTAATAGCGCTTAAAGCTGTATTTACAACATTCATTAAATTACCGGTGTTACGACCTTTAATTAGTTTGCGAGCCCGATTAACAGCACCCGCAAAGCTTAACACTTTTCGCGAACGTCTCTTCTTACGCAAAGAACCCATCCCCAGCTTCGTTTTACCCTTCATAATGCCTGCAATAGCTAGCGCAGCTGCTTTTTCTCCAATTCCAGCGTCTTTTGAACGAACGCGACCCCAAGCCTTTTCAGCAAGCGTTCTATCAGCCTCGTGTCGGGTCTGAAGATCTTGATGTTGAGAATATACAATGTCGTGCTCCTTACAGGCTTCGTCCAACGAATTAATACCTCGATCTCCTCGAGCAAGTCTTTTTTTTAAGCGAGTTCCAGGACCGCAATAGTTATACCCGGGAATGTGTAATTCTACAGGCAATTTGTTTATAAGAGTGTTCACTAGTCCAGAACCTTTCTTGTCAACAGCTCGACGTCGAATACCGACGCTACGTTCGTAAACCAACATTTTAAGCAACTGCGACAGATATTCGAGCGTACCGTATTATATATATATATATAATTTAAATCACATTCGCCAATACTTTAGTGTTTTGGTTACGCACATTTAAGAAAGGTGTCGAGAATGAAAAAATTTAAAATTGAAAAGCAAAATCACTCTTTGCCAATCGTAAATCATGATCAAACTTCATTGACGGCGAACTATCAGAAACATGGTATTTTACTAGGAGGTGGGTGTAAGCGTGGACTTATCGTTGGTAGATCTAACTGTGGGAAAACGAACGTAATGATTAGTTTACTAGAACATTCCAACGGGTTGAGATTTGAAAATGTTTATTTATATTCGAAATCATTGAATCAACCGAAATATAATTATTTAAGGAAACTACTGCAACCAATACGGGAAATCGGTTTTTATGAATACGAAGACGGCTTAGAGATATTGAAACCTCAGGAAGCCAAACCCAATTCTGTAATTATTTTCGACGATGTGGCATGCGAAAACCAAAGTGTAATTAGAGATTACTTTTGTTTTGGACGGCATGCAAACATAGATTGCTTCTACTTATGCCAAACCTATTCCTCTATTCCAAAACAACTTATTAGAGACAACGCCAATCTTATTATAGTATTTCAACAAGATAAGACCAACCTAAAACACATACACGATGATCACGTTAACGTTGACATGCGCTTTGAAGATTTTAAGGACTTATGTTCACATTGTTGGAACGATCCATACGGTTTTCTAGTCATCGATAAGGATTCGGATGTAAACGGGGGTCGGTACAGGAAAGGATTCGATTCTTTTTTCCACATATACAATTGAAGCGAAACTATACGGCTTAGTTGTCGTTAAGCAACTGTCAGAGGAAGATGGATAAACGGTTGGTTAGCGAACTAATTAAAAGTAGGCAAAATTTAAAAAGATAAGCCCATTTCCCAACCGCTTAAGGAATTACTAGCAACTATTAAAACTGAAGGTTTACAAACCAGAGATTTACATGTTAAAGTAGAGCCCACAGAATTAAAGATACCTCCTAAAAAGGAGATGCCTACTCGCACGCGCCCACAGCCTGTACCATCGAAGCCCCACTTTCTGAAAGCTGATGTAATTGCCGAAGCTTCACCGGAAGAGGAACTCTTGGAGCCTGAGGTCCTGAACGTGGAAAGTGATAATGAAGAATTTTTGGAACATAGTGTTCGAGAAGCTCAACAAACGATTGAAAACATGTTACATCCAGATGTCCTCGATAAATACTTGGAACACTTTCAAGGTTTAGCTAGACAATACATCGAAGACTTGATACGGGACACGGAGGGAAAATTCGATGTTCAGTATGGTGTTCGATTCGATATTGAAGCAGATAAATTTCATATAGGAAATAAAATTCTTGACTTCGACGGGGAAGACATGTTTATAATGAACGGCGGTCGTAAGGTTACATATAAAGGAACTCCTGGGTTCTACGAATTGATGTTTAAAAAGGCTCCTATAGGCTATACTACAAAGGATCATGATCAGTATAAAGACATCGTTAATCGGTCTGCTGCCAACCGTAAAAATTACAACGACAGCGAGCAAATAAGTGGTAATACCGGTCCAAAGTATCGAAATATTATTCGCAGTATAAGTACCCCCAAATCAACTCGGTTAGGTAAAGGAGTTCTAAACGTAAATAGCAGAAAGGTTGAATTTGTACCTTGGAAAAATCCGAATACTCTTGTAGAGAGAATGCAGATCTTGATAGCCTCGCAGGCTGCAGGACATACAGGACATAACAACGAAATTGTTAGCATCGTGAACGCTTTAAGGCGCGCAAAAGTTATTAAATAAGGTCAATAAATAGGCAAATGTTCAATAGCCACACCATACCCGCGTTAGCTCAGTTCGCGTTAACATGCCGATAGATAAGTTTAGGCATATGCATCAACATCATCCTACCGATGTAAATCCGAAAATATATCTGGTGGAAGATGGCGAGGCTCTTAAACAGGAGATATCTGCAGAGACTGCAACTAAGATAGGGGATATGAAATCGGCTCTAAAGTATGATACCATCTTTTATGTAGTGGCTGTTAAAACTGATAGCAAAGGTCGGTTCGTAATTATTAACGGTAGTAGTAACGGCGAATATGAATACAGACTACCATCTGCACAAATAATATCAGTTGCTTGCACCCCATCTCTCGCGAAAATATACCTAAATGGTGTGTTGCTGGCGCCTGAGACGCTCGGTACACTAAATCCAGGCGATAAAATATCGGCTACATACCAACCCAATAAGAATATCTTGTTGAGTTTAGAATTTCTCATGAGAGTTCCGATACGGGATCATTAATAACGAGTTTTGTAGTAGAAGCTTCTAATTAAAGATGAACGTTAAGGAAGACGTTGTAGCGGAACTGCACAAACCGGCTAGAAAAAATTTCAAACGGAGACGTGTGATCATCAAGGGTCTAAACGATTTGTTACAAGCCGATTTGGTTGAAATGATACCATACCAAAAAGTCAACAGAGGATTCAGATACATTTTAGTTGTTATCAATGCATTTTCCAAATATGTTTGGGCATACCCCGTCAAACGAAAGACCGGTCTAGCCGTTGCTACCGCGATGAAGAAAGCGCTTTCAACTACAAGTTCTAAACCGAAAAATCTACAAACAGATATGGGTAAAGAATTCTACAACAAAGAATTCCAAACCCTGATGAAGCAATTCAACATTAACCATTATAGTAGTTATTCAAATTTAAAAAGCAGTATCGTCGAACGCTGCAACCGCACTTTAAAAAATATGATGTGGAAGCAGTTCAGCTTGCAAGGAACGTATAAGTGGTTGGATCTTTTACCAAAAATTGTAAAACGATATAATTCCACAAAACACTCAACCATCGGAATGAAACCGGAAGATGTTAATGCAAGTAATGCCGATGAAATTTTGAAAAGGGTCTACAGTCATATGAAAACGGTTGACCCGAAGAACATCAACTTTTCTGTGGGAGACCGCGTTAGAGTTAGTAAACACAGGACCGCATTTGCCAAAGGATACACACCAAATTGGAGCAACGAAATTTTTAAAATCGTAAAAGTTCGACTTACAAACCCTGCAAGCTACATTTTGGAAGATGACGATGGCGAGGAAGTAAAAGGAGCTTTTTACGGGTTGGAACTGCAGAAAACAAAACATCCCGATATTTATTTGGTAGAAAAAGTTGTTAGGAAAAGAGGAAATCAGCTTCTGGTCAAGTGGTTAGGTTGATAATAGACACAATTCGTGGATATCAAAAAATGCTATTGTATAAAATGTACAAGTTTTATTCATGAATAAAATTTATATCACAATTGTAACTAAAATATATAAATAAAATACTTTTTCAACAATTATTGTTTATTTATATTCTTATCATTATAGCGTATGGTTTGCTTTCTGTAAGCAACTACCACAAATCATATAAATATTTACAGGTCAAATAAGCACATATTATGTACACACTATCTATACTTATAAATACACGTAAACTAAAAATCATATTAACAACTATTGTACAAGAAAGTTTCGGGATCGTATACCGTAGGACTTTTGCTGCAAAGTAATAACCAGTACCGCTACGACTGATGAAAAAATGGTTAATTTTGATCCCGATCGGAAGCCTCCAATAAATCAATCAAAACATTTAATCTGTCATCAACGTCTAGACCTGGTGTCGGAATAGCCAAGTGACCCCACGCCAGAGTTTTCGTGGTATTGGGAATAAGGTAACGTTTATCATCAAACGCTGACAACCCAACCTTATTTATCAGCTCGGTGTACATAGTGTGTTTACGGGATCTAAATACAAAAAACTTGCAAAATACCTCACTCCGCCTGTTCTCAGCCACTTCTTGAAACAGGTCAGCGGTGAGATACTTTGCAACTGCACTCTTGGGAACACCCTTTGCCTTCCGATCGGCACCACTTTCGAGGTTCACACAGTATGATTTTGCACCTGCACCATAAAAACTCTGTATAGGGAAACCGCCATATTCGTCTTTCATCTTACCGACGACAGACACATTCTTGGGCATTCCATGGAGAGCGTTCTTAAATTTAGAAGTGTCAAATTTGTCGAGATGCTGTTTCATGTCGTCATAAAAATTGTCTGTATAAATTTCAGTACCAAGGAGTCAGTATCGGTGTACAGCAAGGAAACGTTATTGCCATAGGTATTTTTCAGAAAACTGTAATAAAAATCGTACATAACGGTTTTTGAAATGTCTAAAACACAAAAACCTGCATAGCTAGGTTTGTCGTAGTAAACCGAAGTTCTGTTCAACTCAACAGCAACTAAATTTTCACAAAACACGGTTTTATCTTTAAAATTTGGTCTAGCAATTAAACTTTCGGCACCAATTCTGTTACCAATCTTCTCCCAATGACTGACTAGTCTGACATTAACCCTCTTATCCACGTTCTCGATCGTCTTACCGAACACGCTGTTGTTAAGCGCCTTAAAAAAATCTTTCTGAAATTCGTTCGTCGACCGGTTTCTTAATTTAGTATTTAAATCAATATAGGAACGCAACCAAGGGGTCTGTACAAATTTGAGTACTCTATGAACTTTGTCCAAAATCAAACCGGCTTCTAAACACTGTTTTAAATTTCTGTAGTGGATTACATACTTAAATTTGTGTTGTAAATTTGGAATTAATTTCACGTTTTTCAATTTACCGTTAGGCGGCGCGATAAGTTCGGGACAAAAGGGTAAATCATTGTGGAGATGATGCAGATTTAGGGGATATCGCAGGTCCACTTCCAGCACATACCCAGTGTCGGATTCGTCCGAAGCGTCTAAAACATTTAACGTTTCAATTTCTTCGACCCCTAACCAACTAAAATCGCGTTGCGGTAAATATTGACGCATGGCATAGCCATACAGATTTGTTGCATCTAAATACATGATAAAAGAATTGGGTTTGGCGGGATCATAATTCTCCACGAATCTATTATTAGCTACAGCCTTTCTACCTATACACGTACTGACTCCACCGCGGATACCTTTTCTGAAAAAGTGCAGCATATCCATGTCAGTCAACAGTTCTAACTCTATGCCCGTGTATTTCAACATGGCATCCCAGCTTAGTCCAGGCGAGGTGTAATAATGGGCCGGATCTAAACTGTAATGTCTCAAACATAGAGCTCGAAAATTTTCAAACACGTCTGCCAAAATTAACACGTCCGATTTTAGATAAACGTCAGAGTAGTCTCCCAAAGTTTTACAGTCGAAAGTCGTCCACACTTCCACAGCGCGATCGTAATCAGCTGCACTAATGCCCGTACCATGTAACGAATCGAAAAATTGATCGATAGTGGGTAGTGCGGTTTGATCTAATTTTGAAAAAGAGTCGATATGTGAGTAGGGGAACACACCTTTCTGCCTCATAAGGTCGAATTTGACGCCATCACCGAATTCCCTTTTAATCTCGATACACTGATCGGAAGATAGATTCTTAGCCAACTGCGATAGCGAACAATTCATAAATCGGTAGCTGTCTAGGAATCTCATACTCAAATAAATTTTCTTTACACGATCATTATCCCGAATTTCATCAACTAATACACGTTTGCCAAACGATACATACTTTTCTTTATTCATCGGAATAACGTCAATTTCTTCATTATTTAAAGCAAGCTGCTTAACGAAAAGGTGTGAATCGTAATTTAAATTATGAAAAAAGATCGGTACGAACGTTGGAACATTGAAATTTAGATTACAAATCGAATGTGCAGCTCCCCGGTAGTTTCCAGTAAGGTGACAGTGGTCCTTAACTTTGTCCTCAAGTCGATCGAAAGCTAAGTCGCAAATATGACATGTAACGGCATCTTCGTAATTTTGAATTTCGGAGGGATTTAAAATTTTCATCGGTATCACACGCTTTAAATGGTTGTCATAAATCAAGTGCACATCCCTTTCCAGACGCTCCATGAATTCTGCTACGGCATTTCTACCGCGATAAATTTCGAATTTGGACAAATTATCATCGTATGAACATTTAACAAAGTATGCGAAAGAATGAGGCTGGTGTACACAAGCGGTGACCGTGAATCCCTTTCCAGGATGCGGTTCTACGGTATCCACGGGTTTCAAAACGGTTTCAAAATCTGCATAAACGACAAAGGGAACTGTCATTTGTTTTTGATAATTTTGAAATTTCAGAACGTTCTGGGGAACCTGCTTCCCCAGTTTGTCAGTAATTAGGTCGGTCGACGGTAATTTCGTGTAAACGTGATTACAGTCAAAAGTCTGATGTTTAACCAACTGGGCTTCGGTACGGAAATAATGGAGACAACCGTCGCAAAAATGTTTAGCGCCATCCCTAGCAGTTATCTGCTGGGATACCAATCTCGACAAATCTTTTATCCAACAGTAATGACTATTACCCACCGAGTCAGTAGCAAGCAATAAATTTACATGACAGCGTCTTTTTCTGTCGGTGTAATACAAAGGTCCCACAGTTTCGTACTTCATACCATTCTTTGTAAGAACCGCTTCAAGACCGTAAACATTAATCGAAATTTGGGGATTATATCTTTCAAATTTGGAAATATCGGATAATCTGACCGGAAATTCGATGACGTTGAAGACTAGGAACTCCCGGCAGTCGGGATAAGAACTGACTCGATTGGGTCGACCGGTAGGCTCACAAATAGCCGCGGTGACAGCCCAGCCGAAGCAGAACTCATCGTCATTTTGAACGTTCACAACCGCTTTCTTGTACTGTATCGGTTTCGGAAGCTCGAAGTATGACGAAGCTCGAAGGGGGTTGTATTTATTAACGTTCACGTGTAGATACAATAACTCCTTCAAAGCCCAGCCTGTAACAGACAAGTAGTAAACATTAGTCCTGGGCAGGGGGGTGGGGGTTGCAAATCATTACCAGAGTCGCGCTCCTGAAACTCGGACGTCTTCTCATCCAGTATTGCAGTAAACTTATCATATAAACGATTAAGATCGGTGCCAAACGTTGCAACTTCATTTGCAGTGTTAAAGGATTTTATATCTTCTAATTCTTTCGCTTCCAAAATAAAATATCCAAATAATTCAAAATTTACTTTAACACTCTTAAACTTGACAATCTGCCTTTCCAGCAGCGGTATAATTTTATCTTTAATTTCATTCATAAACTCGATAACATTTAGATGATAATTTACCGAAGTGATTTTGTAGCTGACAATACGGGACTGGAAGGCGGTTTGGTAGGTCGACACTCCTTCCCCCAACGGTACGAAACCAGCGCGACTGCAGTGTCTCCGGCTTCGAAGATGTCCGACGTAGCCGTTTCGAGACACGTTCTCATCGCAGACGTCGCAGTATCGGTTGGGAGTCGGTCTAAGTTCTAGAACACAAACGAATTAGCATCGCCGATGGAGTTCTAGAAAGGGGTACGAACCTATGGAGTCTTTAGTTTTCGGTCGTTTGGCTGGCGAAGGCTCGACACCTGCAGGATTCATCGAAGGCTCCACACAACTGCCTAAAACAAGCGAACCACTCTTATATACTCAACACCTCCAAAAAACCTTCAAGTATAATACCGTTTTGCGATGGTCGACCTAACTGTTGGCAGCTGTCTCTTCGATGGCGATGCAAATTGTCGAGCCTGGTGAACCTCGAACCGCACGTGTCGCACAGGAACATCTCGACTCGACTAGGATCTGAGAAGCTACTATCTGCACAAACAAGGATTACGAAAATCGTTCGCGGCCCTTAGTAGCCTTCCCAGAGCTTATCTAAAAGTCGGAGAACACTTCCAGCTGGCACGACGCACGTGGACGTTGGGAAACCAGCCACAAAAGGAAGGATACAAGGACTGGGCAGGCGTGGGTAACAAGAAATTTAGGTTGTTGCCAGAGAGAGCTGTCTGAGCAACAGCGACTTCGCATCTATAACGCGCATGAACCTGAACTTGAGCAGTATGGTGTTTAACCGCAGTTGTTCAACTTTCTTGAAGTTGTCGGTGGACATCCATCTGTCAGTCAGGTTCTGCTTACGTTCTATGATGGTTTGGAAGCGGACAATCTTCTGTTCGAGCTCTCGAAGTTTTGCGTGTAACGCTAGCAAATCCGCTTCCAATTTGCGAACGCTGTTCTCTTTGGCAGCAATCTCGGCAACGACAGCATCGTCAAAAAGCGAATCTTGGAACACGGTTGCGGGTTCAATGGGTATACTATCAACGTCCATGGAGTCCGCAACAGAAGCTACCGAAGAAGTATGTTGCGATACATCCACATTCTCCACCATCTCATCCTCACCCTCACTGAACAGTTCGCCACTAGCATCGTTGCAAACTAGTGCGAATGTATCGTCACATACTTCTTGTTCCACAAACATTGATTCTGAGTCACCGAACGCCGGTGGTGGTGGTATTATGCTCTGGGTCGTGGAAAGCATAAGCTGCGAAGAAGTGCCACAAGAAATACTTTCTAAGAAGCGATCTACAATTTGAGAGCGAACATCAGAATTTAATAACGAATCGTCTGAGGCGTCCATTGCACGTCTAAAATGGGTCGTATCCATAGCATTAACAATATTCGAATCGAACTCGTTAGAGTAACTACACAAATCTATAATTTCAGTTGACGTGCTAGCTGAAGAAACATAATTTTCACCGGTCTCATTTGCAGCTGTAGTTGCAACATTCATGACTTCGGCTTCTGAGTTAGCACTAACGAGTTTCTTGAAATTAAATTTAGATGGTACAATTATTGCACTCGATTCGTTCTCAAACTGTTGAGGATTTTTACCCTGCAATAAGTAATTGCGCAAAATACTGGTGCGGTCCTGAACTTCTACAGCTGGAACATTTTCCCAATCTTCGGAAACATTCTCAAATTCAGGACGCAACAGTCGGGCAGGTTTAAGCAAAACATTTTGTAAGATTTTAACAACAGGTTTACTTTCTTGGGGCAATTCTTTACATACCAGACTGACATCGCTGCCGGACTGCGTACATGCACACAACTTAACTTTCTTCGGTTGCAACTTTTTCAGGCTGAGTCTCGAGAACCTCGAAACTCGAGACACACCTGGAGCACTGCATCCTATCACGACACCTTCACAAACACCACAACTTCCGGCACTAGAACTGGTAAACATCACGAACAAGAGCTGAAGACGAACTGACGCTGTCGAAGGGGGTGGTTTGTACTTAAGCACATAAACCGGTTAACCTTGGCCTTGAACCCCGCCCCTTTCGGGAAGGGGGTGGCCTTGACCTTGAGGGTAGTATTTTTTGAGGCCGTTTTTCGGCATATATTCAAGGTAATTTTGTCTTGTTTTGGGCTCCACCGACGTCGCTGAGCACAGCTCAGCGAGTACAAAGATTTCTCTATCCCCATCGATGAGGAACACTTTTCAAAATTTGACCTGAACGGAGCGAAGCGAAGCGGAGCGAGTATCAAGCTTCCTCCATCCCTATCGATGTGGAGCACTTTTCAAAATTTGACCTTGAAAAATTTTTTTGATGAAATCACATGAAAAACCCCTTTTTTGGGGGGGGGTATTTTCGTGTGGAACATTTTTTGGTTTTTTTATTTTTTTATTTTTTATTTTTTCCATCCCAAATAATTTTTTGAGTACTTCTATCCATCCCAAATACTTTTTGTAGACAGTCTATCCCAGATAATTTTTCTAGACAGTCTATACCAAATACTTTTTTACTTAACCAGTTTCTTTTACAAAGGAATGCACTACCTTAACACCCCTCCAGACCCGTAACCACAGCTAAAAGTCAGTCGACTACAACCATCGTCGCAGTTATGTTGTTTTTCGGTAAACGTGACGGTGCACGACTCCAAGTGTCATTAGTGTCGTGTACTCTGAGGGAATATCAATCAAACACTTTGGACAACTGTGATAGGCAAAGACACTTCACGCCTTCGTGGGAATTGGCGGAGATCATCATACAGCACCTGGAGGGTCCCACATTGGGAGAGGGTTATACCCTCTTCCATTCGCAACCGTTTGGTGGTATTTTTACCAACCGCAACGGTGAAGAAACATTCTACGAGCTTCACCAGGTTGCAGGTTTAGTAGAATACTCCAACCGGTTTTGCACGTTAGGGGCCTTCAGAAGGACAGTGCTGCAGCGTTGAGCGTTGGTGTGGAGTGGAGTGGAGTGTTTTTTAGTTTAGTTTAATGTTTAGTTTAGTTTAGTTTAGTTTAATGTTTAGTTTAGTTTAATATTTAGTTTAAGGAATATTGTACAGTTTTTAATATACAGGGTGATTCAAAAATGGCGCATAAGCTCTTCAGTACGTTGTAGGGGACGGTTATTTGAACTGTAGAAAAATCATAAAAAAATTTTAGCTGCTACATTTTTGTAGTTAACAACGAAGAAGTAAGTTGTAGATTTGGCAACACGGGTGCAGCTATGTAGTATATGAGTGGCTTTTATTTCCTTTCATTTACATAGTGAGCTTATTAAAAGTTTCAAACATCGTTGCCACATATTTTTTTCAAACAACTTGGTACAAAAATATCAATTTTGAAAGCTAATATTTCAGGATAATGAGGTGTTATAAGCATTTTATTTATTACCCACTATGAAAAAATACTTAAATTATTTATATGAAATGATGAGAAGTTTCAAAATCCACATGAATTCAAAGTTGAGTTCTCAACTTAACTTCTTCATTTCTCAGCAAATTAGCGGCTAAGAATTTTTTTACTATTTTTCCTACACTTCAATTATTATTCCCTACAACGTACTGAAGAGCTTATGCGCCATTTTTGAATCACCCTGTATATTTATCATTGCTATTGTCCTTTTTTTATTTGTTGCATTTATTTTGTAGGAATACTGTAACTCCATAATATTTTTTCTATAAATTTAATTACAAGTGAAACAATTCCAAATTTAATTAAAACTACAGCTATATAATAAACATAATTTATTTATTATGCTTACAACTGCACATCAATACCTTCTACACCAAGCTTTTGAAGATATTTTAGAAACTGCAAGTCATCTCTAGCCCCACCACCATTACAATTTGAAAACAAGGTATTGTATGCTGTAGCACCATCAAGCACGCAATTATCAATAATTGCGTTGTAGAAGAGCATGTTATCCAATTTCGCAAACGGTAGGTAGCAGTTTTGTAATACACACTCACTTTCGTCGACCACTGCACAAGCCATGTTTAAAAATGGTTTATCATTATCGTCGTACCTTGGACATACACTAACACAATCTTTACACTTTTTAAACATATAATCACTACTTGCGATATAACCCTTTGCCAGCCATTTCCGTATAAATTTATCAGATAGAAAATATTCTTGAATCCCCTTCTCCATTTTATTCCAGAAACACAAGAAATTATATTCGCTCCAATCAGGTCTAACGATGCCTGCATTAACTAATTGTGTAGGTTTTCGCACGCCTTCTGATGTTGTTATTAATTCAAATAAGGCTTCTTTGTTACACTCATTTAAACGACGAATGTTAGCTCGATTTGCAGGATTTTTTTTCAACAACTTGCTATCGTACCACTGCGGTTTTGAGTTACTCGTCGACATTTTTAACACTTTACGCCATACCGTTTACGCGCAACTTTTATATAGTATCCCCCACCATCACGTCCTGAGTCTGCGCATTGTTTACAACTCCCCACCTTACTATACGAGTCCTTGAAAATCAGCCAGTTTGCTACAAACACTCCTACAGTCAACATGTTGTTTCTGTACGTTCCAGACGAAGCTGTTTATTGGGTTCATCATAATGCTGAAAGTCGATACCATAAGACTGGGGAAATACCAACTATAAACCCTGAACTGAGCTTCCCATTCCCCGAACCGCTTCATCCGCTAAATAGCGCATTATCCGATTTTTTTGGAGCGCAATATGGCTTCTTCCACTATAGTGCATCAGTTATTTATACAATCGACCCCTTGCATATAATTTCCCAAGATCGTTATCCAGCTCTACACAATTTAGTTTTGAGGGTTGAAGTTTTCAAGAGACTTCATGATTTATCAATCGTGAGTACTAGCGAAGAAAGTGATTCGGAGGGATCTGAAGATTCCGAAAATGAAAAAATGCCTCTCGTTCGCAGGAGATTGTCATTCGAGTACAACCTGCGGTAGCGTCAACATGGTTCCGGTAAAGTTGTTAGTGGCTTTAGCTGCCGTTTACGATGGGTTTCTCTATGTACTACAACCGCCAAATTCCATTTCCGCATCTATAACCTATGATCGTAATATGAGTAACGCTACTTGGTATAAAATGAACAACTCCGTCTTGGCTGAAATCCCTGTATTTAAAATACCTGTGAGAAATTTTACTGAAAATGGTTTATTAACTTTCAAGATAAAATTCCAAGCACCTACATACGCCGTAACTTCCAATTGGCAAACTATTAAGATAAGTGATGATGTGTTTAAGAACTGTACTGGCTTTAACAATTCCTGTTGGGTATCTGTAATTATTCTAGGAACTGGACTATTAATCATAGCGTCATTATGTATTGCATATTTTGTCATATATTGGTCAATGATGTCTTATAATCTTAGATAGTGTGTTAATGATAATTTTTTCGTTTCTGTGAAATACTGTACTAATAAATGTATACCATTTCTAAATAAAATTATTAAATGTTACACTGTTTCAATTACTAGCTCTAGTCTTGCGTTCGGCCTTGGTCTAAGGAAGTGACCTTGGTTAATATTCAAGGACCTTGACCTTGAGATCTGACCTTGACCTTGAGATCTGACCTTGACCTTGAGAGTTGACCTTGACCTTGGATTCAAGGTTAGGAGTGGGGGGAGTGTCCCAGAACTGTCCAAAACAATCTACTATAGTTTTTCCATAAGACGCATATGTTGCAATCATCCAGCATGTTTTCTTTGCTGTGTTCATGGAGATTAAAATACTCGCATACCTCACATTCTTCGTTCCCAAGTTTCGCAAAAGAAATATTTTTTGCCTTTACTTGAACTCGATAAACATTATATAACACTTTGATTGCTGGATTCTTTTCTAAAAAATCATGGTACATTAAAGCTACCGTTACGTCACGAGGTAAATACCGAACATTCGGAGCATGCTCCCTACGATAATGCGATATTACCGGGTGAAAGGATTCGATATTGTGGTCAATCTCATTCTTAGGTATGTAGTTAGAAGGACGTCTTTTTCCTCTTTTATCCTCCACTGGAGCTATTGATCCTTTTGGTGTCTTTGAAAGCACCTCATAAACAAACCGATCGTTAGTGGGTTTATATCCTAAAGTGGTTAAATAAAAGCTCTTGCAGACATGTTTAATCTCCCCTGTATTGGTTTTCAATGTGTATTTAAAAGTCATAGTTCTACGTACAACACCGTCGTCAGTTTCTTTTGAACGCCGTTTAACATTTAGCCGTTCGCACGAGTTTAAGACATAGGCTCTTTGTTCGATGTAAGACAAATTCCAGAACTGGCTATTTGCATATTTTCTTCTTTCTTCGGAAAATTGCGACATACATTTAAGTTTGCATTCATTTTTGCATGGTGGGCGAACAGGATGATTCTTTCTATTATTTTCGCGTTTCTGTTTTTTTCTCTCTGATGGTTTTTATTGAATTTTTCTTCTTTTGCGTATTTCTCCTGATTTTGTGTATTCAATTTCATTATTTTCAATTTCTACGTTTTCTAGAGAAGCTGTATTAGATCTATAGAGAGATCAATAAAAAAACCAATTAGGGCAGGCTGTGAAATTGAATTATTTTAAATTGGTACTATAGCCACATCCACAGAATGACATTTCTGACATGAAAATTTAAAACTGAACGCTCTTGTCTAAGTTTTTTATTTGATTATCAAATTATTAAAATATTATTATCAAATAAAAAACTTAGACAAAAGCGTTCAGTTTTAAATTTTCATGTCAGAAATGTCATTCGGTGGATGTGGCTACAGTACCAATTTAAAATAATTCAATTTCACAGCCTGCCCTAATTGGTTTTTTTATTGATCTCTCGATAGTTGCAGTTGTATTGCCAGTTTCAATTATAGTTTCATCTTGCTAAAATTAAGGATGAGAAATAAAGATATCTAAAAATTAGTGATCTAATTTAGTTTCCTCAAAAAACTAATACGTCCTACTTCTAACCTTGTGACTCTCGTGTTCATGACTCGCTGGTATTATTATACAGGGTGTCTCTAAACCTAGTACCATAAATTTACCAGCCGCTTCCTGACGTAAAAATAAGTCGAAAATGTCTATAAAATTTTTGTCCTAAACCGCAGCATAAGGAAGCTAGACGTCTTTGAAAATGGTGTTAAAAAAACGGAAAACAATTGCATTTTTAAAACGGTTTGATATAAAAAATCGAAATTTTGCATGCAGCCTAACCTATTGAAGGTATAAACAGTACGAACACTTACTGTAACTATTTGTATTTCAATTTATTTTTCAATAAATTAATTTACATACTAATCTAGTATTCTAAATTGAATTTGGCTAAATAGAAAACCTGCATTTTATAGGAAACGGTTAGTCCAACCGAGTTTAAACAAGAGTACCTTTTTTGTTAATTAGGCAACAGGGAATACAAATTTCTAAAATAAAATGGAAAAAAACAAAAGCTTAAGAAAAACGGGTTACAAGAAAACGGTGATAACCCCCATTCGCGCCGCCCCTGGTTGATTTTCAAAAAAAAAAATAGTAGAAAGTTTATACCTTTAATAGGTTAGAGTGCTTGCAAATTTCGATTTTTTTTCTCAGACCGTTTTTAAAATGCAATTGTTTTCCGTTTTTCCAACACCATTTTCAAAGACGTGTAGCTTCCTTATGCTGCGGTTTAGAACAAAATAAATTTTTATAGACATTTTCGACTTATTTTTGCGTCAGGAAGCGGCTGGTAAATTTATGGTACTAGGTTTAGAGACACCCTGTATTAGGCACAATTCTGTGGCTTGGTTCTAAAAGGGCCAAACTCATATTTTTGCTGAAATCGCCTAAGTGCAGAAATACGTTACACAAAGATAAAATTTATTTCAGTAGCCAATGTCGAATAACCGTCATGAGAATCATTTGTTCTTAGAAGGCCAATATTGACATAAGCCTCCCAATAAAATATTGTTGCTGAAATTAGACCAAGGAGTCATTTTTGTGTTGTATTAGATTATCTTTCTCAAGTAAAATATTGTTTATTCTTTACTGCGGGCACTATATCTATGTTTTCAGGCACCATTTCTTTATCACTTATATCATTTTGGTTATATGATAAAGCAATTCCTCTCTGGAGTATTAATTTGGTTCGGTTCGACATTATTTAAAGCAAATTAAGGCAATCGAGAATAATCAATAAATAACCTCAAATACGGCACTTTTACTAAGTATTTTACAGATACCGCATTTATTTTAAGCATCGATGCATAGTTTTGTAGATACGGCAGAAAATATTATGCTGTATATGCGTTTTTGCTTAAAATACTACATTTCTGCTAAGTATAGGAGATAGGAATTGAAATTTCGGTCAGATTGATGTAAAAAAATCGTTTTTTTAGTTTTATGCAGATACGGCGTTGTGGCTAAGCAGGGCAGATTTCTCAAAAAAAGTAAAAAACGAACCCCAACTGCTTAAACCGTATCTCGCCGAAGCAAAGCAGAATGGAAAACGGACTCATCTTGCATTTAATAAACTAGTTGTAAATGGTAAAGCGTAAAGCGTAAAGGAACAAACAAAAATCATTAACCAACATAGCGGCACTACAGAAGGAGGAGAGTTCGGAAGGCGTCTACGGTCAGCAAACAAATACAAAGAAATCAGTTACTAGGAAACGGGAAGTGGGAAGATAACAAATAATGTCATTATCTATCATCAAAACATACAATCATTCAAAAATAAAATTCAAGAATTTGAAATCTTTTTACAAGAACTTTCGGATACAAAGCAAAAACCTCACATCATGTGCCTCACAGAACATTGGCTACGAACAGAAGAACTGAAAACAGTAAGACTACACAATTATAATATAATAACATTCTTTTGCAGAACAAATAGGCAACATGGGGGGGTAAGTATATTAGTAAGAAATGACGTAGATTTATTTTCAAAATGGAATTGTATCACTTTACCACAACCTCTTGAAAAACATTTTGAATACTCAATAATTAGTAATTGTAAAACGGCAGTTGCGACCATTTACAGGTCGCCCGATGGGAACATAGACTTATTTTTTGAAAATCTTATTCAACTATTAGACTCAATAAGCAAAAATCATAAAGAAATTATTATTTCTTTATGATTTTTGCTTAAAGTCCCCGCTTATTATAGCGGGGACTTTAATGTCGACCTATTACAGAATTCTCCACAAAAAAACGAATTCTTATCAATATTAAATATGTACAATTTAGCTCCCGTAATCAAAACACCAACAAGAATAACAAACACGAGTGCAACTCTCCTAGATAACATTATGACCAATAAAAATATTAACCACATAACTTCTTTAAATATTGAAACAGGCCTATCTGACCATCTTGCACAATTAATAAAAATAGAGGGCGAATCACAGACAATAACTGAATATACTTACGAACTGAGACGGAGATTCAATAAAATAACACTTAAAAAATTTAAATCTCTCATTGATAAAGTAGACTGGTCAAAATTGTACGAAACCGACTGTCCAGACCAAAAACTTGACAATTTCTACGGGATATTCAACAAAATATTCAACGAAGCTTTTCCACTCAAAAACACCCGTATATCAAATAACAAACAAAACACATGGATAACAAAGGGCATAAAAATATCATGTAAAAAGAAAAGAGATCTTTTAGACATCAAAAAGCTAGGTCCAAACAACGAAATACTAGAATATATCAACAATTACATAAAAATACTAAAAAAAAGTGATAAAACTAGCCAAAACCCACAGTGTCGAATTAAAAATATTAACAGCAGAAAATACAATAAAAGAAACGTGGAAAATAATAAAGGAAGAATGTAATAACCATCCAAAAGAAAAAGCATCCGACCAAATAACATTAAAAATAGACAATCTCATCACGTCACACCCACAGTCAATCGGAGCACATTTTAATAAATATTTTGCAAAAGTAGCAAATAAACTAACCGAAAATTTCCCAATAAATGACAACGCCATTAATAATTTAATAAAAGCAAATATAAACAATAATAACGCAAACTTTTTCCTAGCGCCAAGCAGTTTAGCAGAAATTAGAGATGCAGTAAACTCTCTAAAAAACAAACTAACTTTCGGTATAGACGAAATACCAACAACATTAATTAAACAATTCATTCACATATTGCAATACCCACTTCTAGACATAATCAATGCATCGTTCTCACAAGCTACATTCCCCAAAAAACTTAAAATAGGGATAATTAAACCGATATACAAAAGCGGAGATAAAAGCGAAACAGCAAATTATAGACCTATTTCGCTATTACCGAGCATTTCAAAAGTAATAGAAAAGATAATGAATAGTAGACTACAAAAATATATGCAACAAAACAATTTTTTAACAAATAGTCAATTTGACTTCACAACAAACCGTAACACATCTGGAGCAATAATGGAAGCCTTAGAATACATCTACAACAAACTGGCAAACAAATTAAAAGTAGCAGCGATTTTCATAGATCTTACGAAAGCATTTGATTGCGTGGATCATAAAATATTATTAGAAAAATTAAACAAGTATGGTATTAGGGGACACGCAAACAAATGGTTCGAATCATACATGTTTCAAAGAACACAATATGTAAACATAGCATATAAAAATGAAAGAAATAAAATCATTAACTACAAATCACAGGAGGAGCAAATTAGTTGCGGAGTTCCACAAGGGGGAATTTATCACCCACACTATTCTTAATTTACATTAACGACCTACCGCAGAATATAGACGCGAAATTCACACTATTCGCTGACGACGCGACAATTACAATATCAGAAAAATTTAATGAAACACTAGAAACGACAGTGGCGAAGATAATAAAGAAAATAAACAACTGAATGACAGACAATAAAGTCATAGTTAACATCAAAAAAACCTTCAACATTATATTCCAAGCAAATAAAATGCAGACACAACAAACCGACGTTACGACGGACATAGGACCTATTAAATACACACAAAATATGAAATTTTTGGGACTACACATAGACAATACCCAAGAATGGCAAACCCATATCACACAATTAAACAAAAAACTGGCCTCAGCGATTTTCGCCATAAAAAAGATCAGATCGATGAGTAGTACTGCAATAGCAAAGTTAGTCTATACGCATATTTTCAAAGCCTATTGTCATATGGTTTAGAATTTTTTGGCAACAGTAAATTCATAGATCTGACCTTTAAAATACAAAAAAGAGCAATAAGAACACTATACAACTTAAAAAATACAGACTCGTGCAGAAATTACTTTAAAGGTCGGCGCGCACTTGTTCAGTTCGGTTCGGAACCGTCCGATCGGCAAAAATCAAAATAAAGCTCCACCAAGCCTACAAATGCCGCGGAAATACATGGAAATTAATGGCATTACGTTGATTCGGTCCGGCACCATCCTTTTTGTCCCGTTCTTACCTATAGACTCATCTGACTTTCGAAATTTTTTGACATCTGTAGTATACTTGGACTGAACCGAACGGGACGAAACCGAACCGACGTAATGCGCGGGCTGCCATTCATTTCCATGTATTTTGATTTTTGCAAATCGGACGGTTCCGAACCGAACGGAACCGAGTCGAACAAGTGCGTGTGCTCCTTAAGGAACATAAAATAGATACAGTTACATTTTATAGATAGATAGATATATACATTTTCAAGATAACACAATTAATCTTTGACAGGAAAAACAGATTAACAAAACCAAATGACATACACCAATCTGTATATATTTTGTCACGTGAATAACAAATTGTTAATTTCAAATAAAGGTTAAATTTACCTGTAAGTTTCTTAAATAATGATGGTGGATAAGTGCAGGTGTAGTATTACCACCAAAGCATCATCCAAACTCATATTGTCACGAAGTGCCAAAAATATTTATTAAGGTAATAATAATGACCAATGTAATTACTTACGTAAAATCAATATTTATTCAACATGCTAGTGTCAGGTGCTAAGCATGCCAGTATCACATCTCAGTTTAACGTTGTACTTGCACTTGATGCAATCTTGCTGACTAATAATATCAGGTTACATGAGAAATCTGGTGATGCACGTGTGTCCGAGGTTATGCCAGGACCATCTTAATATACGGGCCGGCTCATGCTAGAGCGCTGTGGAGGAGATCACGCTCTTAAATTGCCTACGGAGAATAACGCGTTTTCTACGTTTTAATATTTACTGTATGCAAATATAATAAACACTTACAATTTTTTGAATATTCATTTTATTTGAGTTCACACTAACAAGTAACAACACAAACGCAACATGTTATACTTATTTTAATGAAAAAACGTACCTCGAAGGTGCATTATGTTTAGCATAATGTTCATAATCATAATGTGTATAGTATAATCATTATTAGCTAAATTAAACGTTTTAAGTGGAAATAACATAATAACCAGTGTAAATTGAAAATAAAATATATGAACCCAAAAACATATTTAGCCTATGAAATAGTATTTACCGTACAATAATTTTGATTGACATTTAAATTGTAGGTATTACATTTTCTTTTTTTTGTTCATGTTTAACATATTATTTATTTTTTGTGACATTATTCAATAATACGTTAGAAAATATCATATTATTTTATTAACAATCGTTTTTCTACTATTGCACTAACAGTTATCCAAATCTTCCAAATTTACTGCATCGAAATTCTCTAAATTTAATTGACATAAAAGATTTCTTTCGTTTTTAGCAGCAATAAATTGTTCTTCGTATATGTCACTAATAAGTACGTTTTAAACATTATAATAATTATTTGCAATAAAAAATCTTTTGGAACTTTCAAACCGCCCCTGTCTAAATCTTTTATATAGGAATATGCTTCTGGTCTGCAATCATATTCCAAAATGTTGTCAACAGTTAAAGAATTAATACAATTTTTACATGCAAGTTTAGATTTTAAACTATTTGCTAAAGTATATCCAGATATGTAAATTAGAACCATATGGTCATTTTTTGAAATTTCAACATCAAGATCTCGAATTCGTCATAAATTGAATTAGTATAGTCATCTTTACCATCAATAAAATGTACATCATTAATTTCAGAAGTGTTTTTATTGCAAATTGACCTTTACAGATTTAATTTTCAGTAAACCTAATCTAACCTAATTTCTGACTAATATTTGAGTTACAGAAACATTGTAATTTCCTCCACTCATTTGCCTATATTGCCCAAACCTTCCCTCGAGAAGATCTGTTTGAAATTTCCCTAACAGTACATATGCAAACTTTAATTTCGTTAATAAATACTTACATATTAAAATTAACGTTTCACAAGTATGTACTAACGCCTCCCCAGTTTGTTTTGTAAGTTTACTATGTCGTTTTTCTACCTTTTCAACTTGTAGTTTGTCCCATTGTTTTAACCAAGTTAGAATTTTTCCAGAAATTGAATATTTTTGTCATCCGCTTGTTTTGTAGGATCGCAATATGGATCTCTAAGGTGAGTAGCTTTGTAAGAGTTGTCGCAGTTAACTATGTTCCACCAGGAAGATATTGTTTCTGAAAACTGTATAGTTCCATCCGCATTAATTTTTAATTCACTCTGAAGCGTTCTAAGAGCTGCTATATATTTTTTATCAAATAGCTTTGCACACAATGATACATTTTGTCGTTGTAGTCTATTAGGATTTAATGCTGCAGCATTTAATGCGGGAACCATTTTAACAATCTGCGATTTTTCAAAAAAATATAAGTTACGTAAATGGTACAATTTGGCCTTTAGATGATTTTTACATTTTTCGTTGATATTTGAAGCACCTTCAACATTGTTTTCAAAGTTAAGTATCAAAAAGGTTTGCTCACAATCTTTTTGGTTTAACCAATTATTTCTCTCACTTTAATATAAGTGAACAGTATCGAAAAGCAAAAATATAGGTTGATTATTATATTAGTTTATTATGAAATGAGCTATTTTTCCACCACATAAAGTTTCAAACGCTTTCATGTTCAGTTTATTATCCGATATAAGTGACAAAATTTCCTATCCGGCGTTTGTAATATCTTTTATAATATTTTTAAGTAATGTTACTCTGATGTCAGATTTTGTACACGAAATAGCCCAATAATATCTATTGCCACTAATCCCTTCTAATGTACCTATACTCTATTTCTGGTTTGACATAAATTTCATCAAATAGTATGTTTACAAATTTCTCATTAGAGTTTAGCGTACTTAAGGCAGTAGTCTTCGTTTACCCCAGATTGACCAATAACTTCGCAACAACAGATTTTTTTTAAGTATGACATGTGTGGTAATTTTAATACATATGAGTTTCTAAAAAAAAATCTATGCTACTGGATACGAGAGGGATAAAGTACATGCCCATATTATCATGATTCTGCTCCTCACAGCCTCGTTTTAGAACTGCGGAAGCCTCCCGTTCTGAGGTTACTAATTTTCCCACACATTATTTACTTGATTTCCTTGGTGATATTGTACACGATTAAGCCAGTAAAAAACATGACTCACATAATTGCCAAACTTGGGGTTATACATTCGCGGTTCATATATCGACGCTCTGATTTTTTCTTGTATTTCCTGTTACCAAAACTGATCTAGAAATTTTATTTTACATTTATTAAAAGTTCCCCAGCTTTCGCGGTAAAATTCTGCCCAAATCCGACTGTCTCCTTCTAAATATTGCAGCGTTACCATTATCTTATCCCTATCTCCCGATATCCTAGCCATGTCTAAATACGCTTCTAAATCCTTTACAAATTTAACTGGGCTTTGGGATCGCTGCCTGGTCAGAAATTTAGGTTTTTCAATGGCCAAATTAATGCCCCCAACGCTTCGTCCACTGCAAACTGTTCCTGTGTTTTGCACATTCATTCACCCTGTCGTTTAAATAGGTTAGTTCGTCCCCCATTGTATTCAACTCATAATCTACCTTTTGACTGATTTGCGCACATTCCCCCAAGGTAGCTAATTGGTCTGCTTTCAAACACTCCTCAAAAATCTTGATCCTTACATTAAACTTTTTTTCTGCCTTTCCTACTTTATTTTATACCTCTATTATTATTCCTCTAGCTGTTTGATTAGATGCTCTGTGTGGCATCTTTTTATTCGTGTCCGTGATGTTCGATTGCATGATTTTTAATAAGTTAAATAAATCCCCCATTTCTATACTTGGCAACCCTGCTTCCTCTCTATTTGCACGTTCACTTTCTGGCATCTGTGTGCTTGCCATTGTACTTTGTTTTAGCGCTCCTAAACGTAATAATTAATAACATCAAAACTGCCTTATCTAACAATATTACCTGACCAAAGCTAATATCAAAGACGATTTAATACCTAGACGTCTCAACTCAACGTAAACTCGGTTTCGGTAGAATTTCCGCGTTAGATGGCACTTGCAAGTAGGATTTCAAATGCAGTTACTCAAATATACAGTGCTGCAAGGGATTATTTACTTCGGCGACTGTAATACAGGTACTTAAACTTAGCTAATAGCTTTGCTAATAGGTTTCTTATCTCTGCGATCGTTACCAGGAAAATATTGCAAATTATGCAGGGTCAATGTAAATTATAAATAAAAACAAATCAAATATTATGCGTGTTTATTAATTTGTGGAACAAATACAAAATTATCAGATAATTATACGTCTATAAATTAAACATTATAATTAACAATTTACCAAAAAAGTAAGAACGCGCAAAAAGTCTTTGAATTTAAATCCATAGTTGAATAAATTGCATACTTAGCGCAGTAACCAGGAGAGTCAAATTGGCCATCCCGACTTATCCATACTTTTCCTTTACATTATTTTTTAAAGAATCCCACAATGAAAGTTTTTGATCATTCCGTGTATTGATTATAACAGGAGATCCGTATTTCTTAATAATTTTATAGTAGGTGCTATGAGAAATGAATGGAAGGTCTAAAGTATGTGAAAAGCTTTTAAATGCTTTAAAGTTAATACCCCAACTATAAATTGATGAGGATAATCGCACATTTAAAATTGGTTGCCTTTTTTTATTTTCTTGGGACCTCCAAACATATGTATGGCCTATTCCACATCGTGTTGTTACACCGTTTTTACTGTGTTGTATGTCAGTATTTTAGAAAGACATTTTCTTCACGTACTAAAAAATTTCAGTAAATTTTCAAGAACTACTAAATACGTATTTTGTTTTCTTGATTGAGAACTTGAATAGGCTTGTTCGCCAGAATATCCTTAAATCGTATTAACATTTATAAAACTGTTTTCGGTAGTGTCGTCAGAATCTTCAGTTTTACTAGTACTTGAAACTGCAGGCATTTGGAAATCATCTTCAGTTTCTGACTCAACTTCGTTTATAATATGCCGATAAATTTCACTCCCTAATTCACACTGCACAGATACATCACATGTTTTGTTGGTAGCAATAATGTCTACATTTCTTACAGACCTGAAAAATTCTAATCCCCACTTGCACTGAATATCAATTTCTTTAAAAGTACTCCTTTCTGCTTCCTGATTACATTCACCATATATTATTTCTATATCGGCAACTATTACAGACAGTATCACTTTTACCGACATCAAGTGAATCGATGGCGGCATTTACAGCTTCTGATCTTTCTTTTTTGAAACTTTCCGTCTTTGAATTATCAGTCTTGCCTTTATACAGGGTGTATCTAAACCTAGTACCATAAATTTACCAGCCGCTTCCTGACGCAAAACTAAGTCGAAAATGTCTATAAAAAGTTTGTCCTAAACTGTAGCATAAGGAAGCTACACGTCTTTGAAAATGGTGTTGAAAAAACGGTAAACCATTGCATTTTAAAATAGGTTTGAGATAAAAATTCGAAATTTTGCAGGCAGCCTAACCTATTAAAGGTATGAACTTTCTACTATTTTTTTTTTGTAAATTGGCCAGGGGCGGAGCGAATGGGGGTTATCACCTTCTTCTTGTAACCCGTTTTTCTTAACCTTTTGTTTTTTCCATTTTAGTTTAGAGACTTGTATTCTCTGTTGCCCAATTAACAAAAAAGTACTCTTGTTTCAACTTGCTTGGACTAACCGTTTCCTATAAAATGCAGGTTTTCTGTTTAGCCAAAATCGATTTAGAATGCTGGATTTGTATGTAAATTAATTTATTGAAAAATAAATTACAATAAAAATAGTTACAGTAAGTGTTCGTACTGTTGATACCTTCAATAGGTTAGACTGCACGCAAAATTTCGATTTTTTATCTCAAACCGTTTTTAAAATGCAATTGTTTTCCGTTTTTTCAACACCATTTTCAAAGACGTGTAGCTTCCTTATGTTGCGGTGTAGGACAAAATTTTTATAGACATTTTAGACTTATTTTTGCGTCAGGAAGCGACTGGTAAATTAATGGTACTAGGTTTAGAGACACCCTGTATAACAACGCATTAGTATTTATTAAACTTTTTTTTGTATAAAACTTATACCGGGAGATCGAGAAAGGTTGTCCAAAAGAAAACTACTTTCTACGAGTATATCAAACTTTACATCCTCCAGCTGTCATCATAGACATCCTGTCATGTATGAAATCAATTCATTGGAACCACTGTACTTACTGTACACTTTGTTTAACATTGTTTAATTAGTATTGAAAAATACGTTTTTGTATAATAATAACAACGTCCAAGAATAAAAAGGGGAGTTACAGAAACGTAAACGTACAGAACAACTGTCAACAGCAGTGTGGCTAATATCACACTAGAATGAAATATTGATAACTAGTTGGAAAGTAGTTTTTTTTGGACAACCTTTCTCGATCTCCCGTTACTTGCTGGTGAGATATAGGGATGGAACGGCATTTTCTTTTTGCATGGTAGGTGTTCTATGATTTGGCATTAATTGTTGTTTTAATAATGCTGTACTGCAATAAGATTCACTCGTAAAATGAATGGAGGTTACAGTGTAACGTTCCCCCTTGAACGTACAGTATTTATTTTTGCACTAGGGTAGCTCTTGAGATATCCAGGGTTCTTACACAAAGAAAGGGGCAATTAAATAAATAACTGGAGATAAACCTCATGAACAATTTATTCGGAAACAATATTAAATATTTACAATTTATGTACATTAAAATAAAACATGGATAATGCAATTATAAAATTCAAATCAAGACAGAATATAAATAAAATATTAATAAGTTAATATTTTCGGGTGTGAAACGAACTTTAATAAAGTTCAGTGCGCACCTTGCTCTTAAGGAGATTGGCGCAGGTTGAACGACGCGTAATGGCCACGAAGGATTTTCAATGGCGAAACGGGTATAGTGGAATCAAATGTAAAATAAAGTGATATGGGGGCTTCGACCCCTTCAGGAGTCTTCTGGTATAACGGGTAAGTGATATTAAAGATAATTTTAATACGGAATTTAATTCCAGTGAGAACAAAGAATTTCTGTCGGGAATGTACAAAATAATCTGGTAAGCAATCAGTTTACTGTAAAAATTGAATTGCTTATGCAAATAAAACAATTGAGTGTCGTTCGACGATTGATTCTGGTAGTGGATAAATTCCCGTGATCTCAGGGATGTACAAAACACTGGTATGTAATTAACTTTATACAGGATATTAACTAGCAAAACAATTGATTGTTTAATTCACCAGATTCAAGTAGTAATAGGATCACAAAAGTAGAGCAACGTTTGCACGTGATCTTACTACTGCAATCAAATTAATACAAAAATCCAATGATATACGGGGGTACCAGAATGCAACGTTTAGCACATGCACGTCTGGTTAATTCGTTCGAATAAGTAAAGTGCTATGTTTCGATCCTAGGATCATACACATGCAGCGTTTACAAATCCTCGGAAAGACAAGGCGGGTTAATTAAACAATCAATCGATCAGGAAATTAAATAAAAATTAAATATACCAGCTATCGTTTGTACACCACAGATCACTGCAATTATTAGCCACTACTCGGTTTGCTTTAAGAGCTGAAAATATTCAGGTCAATTTTGAATCCGGGTCTCGGAATAACATCAAACTTTAAAACGGGTTGAACGGAGTCAAATTATTTAGAAAAGTTCTAAATAATTCTCGGTAAATAAGTCAAATTGATTTCGGAAAATAATTGACTATAAAAGTGTCGGAAATAAGTACAGTAATCTTCCTAAAATGAGCTGCGCTCTGAATTTATAGGAGAGCTCTAGGCTCCCCACTCGGGACGAAACTGGGCGGATTAAAACTAGGTCCTGGCGGGAGTATCGGGGAGATTCGGAGTTAAACGAGGACGACTGACCTCAGCAAATACAGAAGCCATTAAACTGCTTCTTAAATATTTGCTACTGGTCAGACGCCTCGTTACAACAGAAGGTATAAAATTTTCCCGCTTTCTCTGTTAGGGCACACGATGCACGAGTATTTCGCAATTCCGATTATTAATAAACGAAATACATTTTAAGTTTTTTTTTATTATTTTTTTAGTATGTTTACCAATTCCTTCAACACATTCATTCTATCTTCACGGCGAGCAGCACTATCTGCTCCCTAGCTGCTTTATGCATTCTGGTTCTTCGTTGGATGCATTCCTCTTACTGCAACTTCGGAGAGTTTGCGGGTAGGGATGGTTGCATCCTAGCAAGAAAATTTATTTCATTTTCAAAGTAGGTGTAGAAAATAATAACTTACTTCTGCTGTACTGGAACTACGTGAGGATTCAGCCGATTCTTCTGATGAAGGCCCAGCATCATCCGATTGTGTACTGTATGTTAAGGCAGAGGTGTTGCTAGCTAGGCATGTAGGAGCTACATCGGCATCAGTCCAAAAATACTATTAAATATATCAAAATAAGGGCAATTAATAACACCTCGTACAGTTTTTCCATTTCAATCAATTATTCGTTTATAAGTATTTTTAAGGTTCCTGAATTTTAAATAGCACTGTTCACTAATAAATCCAGTGTTCACTTTTTCAATAATTTTCTTCGTAATCGATAACCAAACCGATTTATTACTTTTCTTTGCAGATTTAAATAAATGTACATTTTCTCTGTGCAATTCTAACATGAGCTTAATGATTCCATTTGTCCATGTTGTCCCAGTTTCTTCGTCTTTTGTGTTTTTCTCTAAAAGTATACTTGGAATAACCGCAGACATTATTATTTTATACTGTTTATTACCTTCCAGCTTATTTTGTCCGGTGTAGTCTTCATTGTCCTCCGGAACTACATGATTTTTATCGAAATGTTGTTGAACAAGGGAGTAATCCCCTTGAAATCCACAATATGTACATTCTGCAAGTTGAGATTGCGCACTGTCCATGGTTTTGATTTTTCAACACCTGAACAACCACCGTTCTTAAGATTTTAGAGGTTTGTTGTGTTCTTTCCCGTATTTACGGAGAAGTTTCTTCGATCCATAAATCATCAACCTGGTAGATTCGTCGTGTAAATACGGTAGAATTTTAAAACGCAAGGAGAATTCACCGGTTAGATTTACGAACGCACGTGGTGCAAGCGGTATCTACCGGTGTGCTATCGGTATAATTTTCGTAAACGCGTAAAGCTTTGAATTGCAAACACAGGTTACATTATTGTAGTATTGATAGCAGTACGTAGGAGTCATCGTAATCGTATTTGTAATTGTAGTAAACTTCACCTCGAAAACTAAACGTGCTCTTCCTCTGTTATTGAAGCCTGTACTTACGGTTCTAGTTGTAACATATACTTTTCTCAAAACTAGCTCAGAGAAACTCTTAGGGTAGTCTGGGTTGGCTTGCTTTGTACTTAAGTGGAACGTAAACCAAATTTTAAAAAACATAATCAGCTAAACCTTTAACTTGCAACAATTTATTTTAATACCTACAAAAGCTTATCACTAAAACCTTCCTTCCTTTTTCACACGTGTCCTTTAATGTCCTTTCTACGAAGCACCAGCACCTGCTTTCCTTATTTTACTTATTAACGAAGCACCAAACAGCACTTGATTTTCTTATATTACTTATTAACGAAGCACCTAACAGCACTTGCTTTTCTTATATTACTTATTAACGAAGCACCAAACAGCACTTGCTTTCCTTACATTACTTATTAACTAAGCACTTTTGCTTCACCTCACAATGTTCAGTCGTTTACCCAAAACCGACCTTCTGCCTTGAAGCGTCACTCGCTTCTGACCATCTGGAAAACCTTCCAATACCCACCCCTGGTCCGTCACATAGTACTACGTTTTTTCTTGCTTTTTATTTTGTGACCCTGCGGATTTTCTCCAGCTCGTCGCCAATTGTTTTGTTTGTGAAAGGTGGTAATTCATTGTAAAGCAATTAATTCCTTTGAAGCACTTTATTCACTAAATAAAATAATGGAATGACCTAGTAACTGTGGGGCACATTTGACATAGTTTTTGTTTTTATTTAAAAAAAAGTATTTCTAATTTTTGTATGACAAGTATATAAAGGTTATGATAGAGATGTGATTGATTAAAAATATATATAATTTAGCTGTTACTTTTCTAATTTTTTTTAAGTGTACTTCAAACTATACAAGTCAGAAAGCCTATTTAATATCAAAACTATCAAAATTTACATCGAACTCAAAAGTGTTTATTCTTCAAAATTAGATCTAGTAAAATCGCAATGACATCTGCTTGGTTGATTTCTGAAATGTCGTCGACTTGTGGATAAAGAAAACTTGCTTTTATTAAACTTTCTTCTCAAAATTTTTATCTTGAACTCTTGACATCCTACTCCTTCCAAAACCTGTCCTACATAATATACAATTGTTGTTTTGGTCGGAAACTGTACCATAACAAAATTGCCAATTTATATCTTCTGGCCATCTCGTTAATTCCATAATTGAATGATTTCCAATTGGGCTCTCTGATCTCAATGAAAATAATGAATCAGCATCGCTTTCGTCTTATGATTCTTGTTTTTGCTTTGCTCCTTTTTTTGCATCTTTCTCTCTCTTCTTTGGCTTCGTACTTGTATTTTCTTAAATTCTGGGTTTTCATGGTTGGTATTGGTCGTAATATTACAGGAGAGTTCGTTTGATTATTTCCAGGTTTTAGTAAACTGGTGCTATTTATACTGCTTGTATATTGCTGATGTAGCACTGCTATATCAATAAAAATAATGAAAGAATTGATAACGAAGTCCCACTTTGGGTTAAGAGGGTTACCAAAAAGAATGCTGCTGAACGTTCGTAGTTGTTACAATAAATGCTATTGTTGGACGCCACTCCAATGTAATATTGAAAAAATATAACAAACAAACTAAACTCCAATTACAAACATCCAAACTAACTCCGAAGGCACGAGACTCACCTTAATTAAATTTAAAATTTTCAAACTCAGGGCTGCAATATCTGCAGGAGTAGTGCGTTCAGTAGTACATTTAAATAGGAAAATATACTGCAACTTGGTCTATAGCATAAGAAATGTAAATTATAATTTTTCAGTCAGTTTTCCCATCATCAATTCAAAACCATCGATAGCCTTTTGCTACATTGCTAGTTTTTCATCATGGCGTCTTTCTACTGCATCTTGTTGGTTTTGTAGTTTAGGTTTCTTCCTTTTTGGAGTGCCATCATCGTGTGCTTCTGGAGGAAGAAGTAATTGCTACAGGGATTACGTTTGCCCTTTTCTCAAAAATGTGGTGACGTTCTTCTGATCGGAGCTGCACCGGAGCTACCTCATTTTGAAATATTTGAATTTGTCTTTACACTGGCTAGCTGTAACTTTCAATACTTGACCAGTCAATTCTTGTGATATTTCTTGATAAGCAGTATTGTTACGTATGGTAGTACTTAAAAATTTTCCTTCGTATTTTTTATACAAATGGATTAAAGCACGGGTTGCATCGGATGGCCATTTACAGTTTGAAGTGCTAGTTGGCTCTTCAGCTTCTTTTTCATTAAAGATATCGTTGCGTGTAATCTCTTCTATTACGTGTATTCCAAATACATTTGTGATATGTGTTGTCAGTGGTACGTATATGTAAGAGTTTGCTAAAATAACACGATTGTATTTGTAATAAAAACTTCCTTTAGAAGAATTTTACTTACTTTTTCTGCTACAAATTAATAATTCGTTGTTATTAGTAATTCTTTCCCCTTTTTCTTCTTTCACGATATCATGATTACAGGACGTATTTTCTTCCATTATTGATACAACTAC
The DNA here is from genome assembly GCA_963082805.1 of Hemicrepidius hirtus. Classification (NCBI taxonomy): domain Eukaryota; kingdom Metazoa; phylum Arthropoda; class Insecta; order Coleoptera; family Elateridae; genus Hemicrepidius; species Hemicrepidius hirtus. The sequence goes on along the minus strand of OY720161.1, from coordinate 27,985,014 downwards.
GCACAGAATAATAATAATAACTTGTAATTTGTAGGTTAGCTTTCGGCAGAAAACACAACCAAATTTCGAAATTTCTTGTTGGGCTAACTTCTCTCACGGTTAACGACCGCAGGAACTTGTGTACACCCAGAGTATTTGGTAACGCGTTTAGAAATATGCATCACTAACAACTTTAAAATCCTCAAAGAATTCCCCCGGTAAACGCAATTGTGATCCATATAGCATTTCAGCAGTTGCAATGTTCACTTCTTCCTTTACCATATTTCTAATACCGAATAGTATCCATGGCAATGCTTGTACCCAATTATCAATCCCAGTTGCTCCGATAGCTTGTTTAATTGTGCGACGTAGTCTTTCAACAATAGCTTGACTTTATGGATGTTGCAGAATTGTTTTAATATGTTTAATTCCCAAATCTTTAATAAACTGATCCCATGTACTTGACAAAAACTGCGAACCATTATCTGTAACCACTATTTTTGGAACACCAAATCTATTAACCCAGACATTAACAAAATTTTCAATAATAGTATCTACAACCATATTTTTAATTGGAATTGCTTCTGACCATCTTAAAAACCTATCCACTATTGTTAACAAATATCTATAGCCATCAATATAATCTTATCATTGGGAAATTAATCATGGTTACTGTTAAGAATTGCTTATGTTAAATTGGTTTGTACACCCCTTCGTGCTCCTGTGCTGTGTGCTCCGCATTAGTAGCTTGTCAGATGTACTAGAAGAACGTTCGTTTGTCATTGCGAGCTCAAAATTATGAATAAAGTATTTCATTTACAGTTTCATTACGGTTTTTTAATTTCAAGTGTATAATCATACATAAAATGGTCCTTCGATAGCCGGATTCTAATAAATCAATGAGTTCGATTTATTAGAAAATACAATCAGTAACGTGGATAAAATCGGTTCGTGCAAGTGAGAAGGACATCACAAGTTCGAAACGCTAGAGAGAGATAAAAAAGCCAATCCTGCATAACTACAACGTGGTGTGGTGCAACAGGATAAATCAGGTTTGGTGCGAGTACATGCGAGACAGACATCGCTACGAACGTCAGCCGCTAGACAAGGAAGAAACGAGACGCTTGAAATTGGCGCAAAATCTGGCGTCAGTTTGTAAGGTAAACAAATTCCTTTCTTATCAAATCATGCATGCTTTTGCTTGACAGACAAAGTACAAAGCGGATTTATATACAGGGTGTTTTTTTTTTAATTAAAATTATTTTAAAACGCAAGCAATTCTATTTGAGTTTTCAATTGGTTTGTTCTTTTAATAAAGATTAGCGTAGTCATAATGGAAGCGCTAATTCAGGAGCGAGGCAAAGTAAAGGCAAAATTAACTAGATTTATTAAATACTTAGCTAAGTTTCAAGCTAGTAATTTAGAGGGTGTTTCGAAGCAACAAGAAACTCTAATAAAATACAGGTTATTGATTTCTACAGCACTAAATGAGTATGACGATATCCACAGTGAGATTTGCAAGATTACCGCGGACAAAGATAAAACGAATGAAGATTACAAGCAATTCGAAACTTCATTTTTCGAAGCCACGTCATTGGCAAAAACAATATTAAAGAAAGACGTAATAACGAAATTAAATACGGATCAAATCGTCCATTCAGACGCTAGTATCCCTGGTAGCACTAATGCCAGCGATCCAAAAACGCGATACCTAAATTTGCCCAAAATTAATCTTTCCAAATTTTCGGGTGACATGAACCTTTGGGTACAATTTAAAAAAACTTATGTAAGCATGATACATGAAAATAATGATATTTCCGAAATACAAAAGCTGCACTATTTAAAAAGTAGCTTAAGTAACGAAGTAGGTGATGTAATCAGCACAATAGAATTCACCGCACAAAATTACGAATTAGCGTGGAAAATGGTAGTTGATCGCTATGATCAATCAAAATTGCTAATAAAGAATCACCTCAGCGCGATAATAGATCAGGAGGCTTTGTCAAAAAAATCCTCAGCAAAATTACGTAAACTTAGTGACAATTTATCAAAGCATACAAGTGCGTTACGTTCATTCGGAACAGATGAGCAGTTATTCGAAGCGTTACTAATTCAATTAACGTCAATAAAATTGGATTCAACGACATTCAGCGAGTGTGAAGCATGTTTCAACAAAAACGACTATAATCTCCCCACTCTAAGCGATATCAAAGCTTTTTTACAAAACCATTCAGTGTTTTTAGAAAACGTGGAACAAAAAAAGACTAAAACAATGCAACCGGAAAAGAGCAAATTTAATTCAAAATCGCTCGTAGCGTACAATAGCCCAACGTGTTATTTATGCAAAAAAGACCACTATTTACCGAGATGCGATGTCCTAAAAAGGTTAGGCGCCAAACAAAGATTAGACAAAATAGAATAATTAGACCTTTGCCAAAATTGTTTCGGTAAAGGACACGCAAAACAAAATTGTAGTTCAAAATGCACATGTAAAGCATGCAACGAGAAGCATCACACAATGCTGCATGACGTGTTGGCTCTGCCCGCCGTAGTTATGACAACAAGAGTTGATACAACAAACGAACAACCCGAGCCAATCCAAGAAGCAAATGAAACCATTTCAGCCTTTTGCTCAAGTATAGGCAATGTTTTACTGCCAACGGCATTGGCCAAAGCAAGTGATAAGTCCGGTACTTATCATTCAATACGTATTTTACTAGATTCAGGATCACAAAGTAATTTCTTATCTGCCAACATGGCAAAAAAAAATAGCTTTGCCAGTGAAAGCAGCAAATGTTTCTGTTTCGGGACTGAACAACTCGAATTCGCAAATAAAATCAAAATGCGAATTGAAAATATTCTCCAACCACTCGGAGTATAAGCCAAAAATCACGTGTCTTATCATCAGCAAGATTACGGGAACAACCCCAGGATTCATTATAGACCGAAAGTTAATAAAAGTACCTGAGAATATCAACTTGTCGGATCCCACTTGCGGAACCCGGTGAAATAGACCTGCTTATCGGGTCTCCTATATTTTTTGACTTATTATGCATCGGGCAAATACGCTTAGGCACCCAGTTACCGACATTGAAAAAAACCAGACTCGGTTGGGTCATAGCAGGACTTACCAATTCCAATGCATCCAATCAAGTCATTTGTAATCACGTCATGACTAACGATCTTTCAAATCAATTAGTTAAATTTTGAGAAATTGAAAACTATCCAATAGAAAGAGCCCTATATATTAAAGAAAACGCGTGCGAGAAACATTACTTTGACCATACCAAAAGAGACGGTGAAGGCCGATTCATCGTTTCAATTCCCTTTAAGCAACCATTAGAAGTACTGGGAGATTAATTAATTATAGCAAAAAAAAGATTTTTAGCATTGGACAAGCGCCTTGCGAATAATGATGATCTAAAAAAAACCATGAATTTATGAGGGAATACATAAAACTGGGTCATATGACGAAAGTGGTTCGAGATGTTTCACGAATTTCATATTACCTACCGCACCACGGTGTCCTTAAAGAAGACAGCACCAGGACAAAACTAAGAGTTGTCTTCAACGGGTCTTCCGCGACCTCAAGCGGAATTTCTCTAAACGAGATACAAATGGTTGGACCCACAATTCAACCCGACTTATTTACAATTTTAATAAGGTTTCGTCGCCATCGTTTTGCGATAGCCGCCGATGCCGAAAAAATGTATAGGCAAGTGCAAATTGAACCGAACCAAAGGTCCTTACAACGGATACTTTGGCGATTTTCGGATAATAAAGAAATAGACATCTATGAGCTGACTACCGTAACTTATGGAACACGATACGTAGTCTTAACCAATTAGCAAAAGACTGTAGGAACAGCCACCCTACGATATCTGAAATAATAGAAAATGACTTTTACGTAGACGATCTTCTTTCGGGCGCAAACACAATTGATAACGCGCAAACGGTTTGTAAATTAATATCTGAAGTTTTAGCTTTGGGCTGTTTCAACCTAAGAAAGTGGATTTCTAATAATCCAGAAGTGTTAGACAATATATCAAAATCAGAACTTCATCCGGGAGTATTAAATTTCGGAGATGAAGAAAAAACGCTAACGCTTGGTCTTCAATGGGCCCACCAAATTGATCATTTCACGTTCACGATCCCAAAGTCTGAACACGTCAAGATTACCAAACGAGTAATGCTTGCCGAAATTGCCCAAATATTTGACCCCATCAGTTTATTTGTTCCGTGCATAATTACCGCTACAATAATGCTGCAGCAATTGTGGATGGAAAAGTTGGAATGGGATGATGAGGTCCCCCTGGGAATACAAAAAAAATGGAACTCTTACCGAACAGACTTAGTCAACTTAAACTATCTTAAGGTACCACGTCGAACTCTGTGTAATGAACCACGCGAAATACAAATACACGGCTTCTGTGACGCTTCCATGCAGGGCTACGGAGCATGCGTATACCTACGTTCGACTGATGCGAACAACGAAGTTCATGTTAATTTGGTGTGCGCCAAAACTAAAGTTGCGCCTTTAAAACCCATCACTATGCCAAAACTGGAGCTTTCCGAAGTTTTATTGTTATCAAAATTAATCGATTAGGTCATTAAGGCGATGTCCTTAACAACAAAATGTATTCTGTGGTCAGATTACACCGTCGCTTTGGGATGGATAAAAACAAGTCCCAACCTTTTAAAAACTTTCTGTTGCAAACCGAGTTGCCGAAATACAGCAACTTACATTAAATGCAAGTTGGAGGCATGTACAGTCACCGACAAATGTTTTCACCAGTCTTGTACTACTGTAAGCCGCTTTACTGAGAAATATAACACATTTCTATATTTCATTTCATCTTGTTAACAATGTTACCAACATACCTATATAAAACAATAAAAACGACGTTATGGTACCTTTTATATTTCTCAGAAAAACGTGTTCAGTGGTATCATACTGGTGAAAACATTTGTCGCTGACTGTACCTACAAAAAGTAACCCCGCTGACTTGTTGTCCAGAGGTGTTGCCCCGCAATTACTTAAAGATTTGAATCTTTGGTGGAACGGTCCACCGTGGCCCACAAAAGAAGAAGGTTCATGGCCCAACCCAAATTTCGGTATTCCTGCGCTACCCGAAATGAAAAAGATAAAGTCGTTGCTTACTACTAATCGCGAATCATTCCCATTTGCTAATTACTCAAATATTTCCCGTTTCGAAAAAGTTATAGCATTAAGTCCAAAAGAAATTCAAAAGTCATTTTTTAAACTAATAAAATGTGCCCAACAAGACACATTTTCAGACGAAATTTTACGACTTAAAATTGGCAAGTCTGTAAATTTGAATAGCAAACTAATAAGCTTAAATACATTCTTAGATCAAGATGGCCTAATACGTGTTGGAGGTAGACTCCAAGATTCTGCATTCAACTACGACAAAAAAACATCCAGTTTTATTGTCTGGGAAACACCCACTTGCTACACTTATAGTCTTGCGCGAACATTTGAGGTTGCTTCACGCAGGTCCCCAATTCTTATTGTCGTCTATTCGAGAACGAGTATGGATAATTTCTGGAAGAAATTTGGTGAAACAAATTGTACATCAATGCGTAAAATGTTTTAGATTTTCCCCTAAAATTAACCAAACCAATAATGGGTAATTTGCCTACTGATCGAGTCCAATCTTCGCTTCCATTTTCAATAATCGGTATTGATTATGCTGGCCCGATTACTATTAAAGACAGAAAAGGACGTGGTGCCAAGCTTTGTAAGGTTTACATTGGTTTATACGTATGCTTTTGTACAAAAGGCATCCATATTGAACTAGTTAGTGATTTGACGAGTGAGTCTTTTTTGATGTCATTTAGAAGGTTCGTTGCTCGTAGAAACAAGCCCTCTAAAGTTTATTCAGATAATGGTACAAACTTTGTCGGTACAAGGTCTCAGCTAAAGGAATTAGGAGCTTTCATTCGAAAAAATGAAAACAATTATTGATGCATGTGCCAATGGAGGAATTGCTTGGAGTTTTATTCCTGCGCGTAACCCACATTTTGGTGGTCTTTGGGAGGCGGGTATCAAGGCTTGCAAATTCCATTTAAAGCGGGTTTTGGGTTTAAATGCTTTTACTTTTGAAGAGCTTTGTACTTTGCTGATTCAGGTAGAAGCTCTCCTAAATTCTCGTCCCATCGCTCCCTTATCCTTTGATCCCTGTGGCTTACAGCCGCTGACGCCGGCGCACTTTTTGGTTGGAAGACCTTTGGTCTCGTTACCAGATCCCGATTTGACTCTCCTCAAGGAAACCCGTTTAGCAAGCTTCCAACGGTTACAACTATTTCAACAGCGAATTTGGAAAAGATGGAGCAAAGAATACGTCACCGAATTGCAACAGCGACTAAAGTGGAAGATACAAAAATCCGATCTTCAACTCGGATACCTTGTATTAGTTAAAGAAGATAACTTACTTCCTCTTAAATGGTAGCTGGCAAGGGTCGTGACCTTCATCCCGGTAAAGATGGAATAAATCGGGTTGCAACCATCCTAACAGCAAACGGAACCTGTCAACGCTCCTTTGTGAAGTTGTGTCTCTTACCTATGAACAACTAAGTGTTTATAATGACTATGTGTCCCCCAGTTCTACGAAAAAACAAGTGAGAGCTTTTAGTGTTTATGTATATTTAGACTGTAATTGGACTCTATAATCAATCCCACCAGGCTTGGCTACCATCGTAATTGGTGAACTTCAAGGCTCATCTGAAGGTTCAATTATACCAGCCGTTAGCAACTCTTCCAGATGCTTCTCTAAAAAATTAAGTTGATTAATATTTAATCGACGACACTTTGCCACAACCGGTTTTCCAATTGTCTGTATCCTGTGAATTACGTGTTTTAGGCCCGGTTGTACCAATTACCGATCAAGACAGGTTCAACTGAACGACAGTTCAGTGCTGATCGTGGTTCAACGGTAAATGCGTTGTACCATCAGTTTTAGATTATAGTTCAGGTGAACTCGGTTCAACCGCATTTATTTGTTGTTGGCTGTACTGCGTACCGCTGCGCACTGTCAAATTTCGTCGTATTTGACATATCTCAGTATTTTCTTCGTGTTTTTTTTGTGTGTGTCGCGTGGTTATCGAGTCGAGCTGAGTTATTATTGTTGTTGGTTATTATTGTTATTTCTAATTGTTGTTCATTATTGTTATTTATTATTGTTATTCGTGTAGTATTGGTTTATTTAAGAATTTTAATTGCTAAAATTCAAAAATAAATACTCAAAGGTAATTATTATATTTTATTGTGCCAACTTATTGTTAGGAATGTGGTTATAAGCAATATTAAATTTGTAGGAGTACTCTGGAGTTGTGCAGCAGCAATGGACAAAAATAAAATGCCAAAATTCAGTAGGGTGTCGAATTTTAGCACATTTGAAGAGGAGCTACTGATTTCCTTAGTGAAAAAACATCAACATGTTATTGAGTGTAAAGGGACCGATATTTGTACACCAAGAGAAAAGAATACAGCATGGGAAGCACTGGCCAAAGAATTTAATTGTACCAGCGGCCAATAGTTTCGGTCTCTCGAGGTGATCAAGCGGAAGTATGAAAATATAAAAAAGCGTACCAAAAAGAAGTACGCTGAGGAAAAAATAAAAGTAAGAGGTACAGGCGGAGGACCATATGAAGCAGTTACGCCCACTGCAATCGATATAGATGTGAGGGAAATTCTGGGAGCCAGTCTTACAGGTTTTGACAGCAAATTTGATGACGATGTTCAATTATTAGGTAAACAATTGTCAATAGTTTAATCTTAGGTATATTAATTCACGAAACTGTTACATTTCCTAGATATGATTGTAATTGAGGATCCCATTGAAAATTTGAATATGGACCTCCCAACAGAGGCTCAGAACCCTCTACGAGTACCGGTGGGAATGCAATTGCAGATGGTGCAGATGGTGCAAAGGACAACAATGGCGATCGGTCCCATTATACACCCAAAATGCTAAAGGCAAAAAAATCAGATCTGCTGCAACATAAAACGCCATACAGTCGGCCTAAAGGTGAAAAAAAAAACAGTTTAATTTGATGACATCTTTCAATATTGTATGTTTCAGAAAACAAACCAGACAAGACGGGAAAGGCCCTTGAAAATAAATTGGTAGCTTGGTCGAATAGAAAGCTGGAACTAGTAGAGTTCCAAAAACAGATGTTCCTAGAGGAACAAAAACTTAAACTGTAGCAATTGAAAGAAAAACACCAAAAGGCTTTAGAGCGTGAAGAACGTGAATCCCAAGAAAGGATTCAGGCCATACGAGAGGAACATAGAATAAAAATGGAAATACTGGAACTACAAAAAGCCCAATACTTATAAGTAAAAATGTATAATTACCGTTTTTTTTATTTTAAATTAAATACACTTTAAAATATTAATGTGGTTTATTTACAAATTATAACATATTTTGAAAGTATTCATGGATTAAACCAAACCTAGTACTATTATTTACATTAATTACATCATTGTAGTTATTATTTCGTCTGTCATTTATATTTACATCGTTTGCAAACTCCACAGCAGCTTCAATTTCCACATTTACTGGAGGTTCTGGATCATTCAAACGTTGTGCAATACTTTGGAGTACAGCGGTTGCAATAACCACTGCTTCCACTGTTTCAAAGTCTAATCTAATCCCGTATGCTAATATTGGAAAGCGCCTTTTCCAAATTCCAAAAAATCACTCAATGGGGTTTCGAGTTCTAATTTGCGATTCGTTAAATAGGTTTTCTGCAGCAGTTGTGGTATTTCCAAGAGGGGTTATCAAGTATCGTTTTATAGCATATCCACTGTCTCCTACTATTAACTGTCTTGTCCGAATTCTTCATTTTCTAAACGAGCTCGTAGTATAGAATTTAGAAATATCGTAGAAATCAAGCCAATTTTTTAAATTAAAAATTCCGGTGCATTAAAAAGTTCTAATAAAAAAATGAACAGGGGTGGTAAGTTTCATCCCCTTCTAACAATACAGGTGAATAAAGAAAATATCCATAAAGGGCCTTCCTGTTAGTAGAACACGTCCATTTATTTTCATTTTTCTATCTTTGTCCAAATTTGAGATAAAAATTAAAAACCAAATTTTTACTCCATTTTTGAAGAGGAAGCATATTAGGATACACGTTTATAGGAAAAAGTAGCCTTAATTTTCGCCCAGGAATCACCCCCGTGATTTTCTACACGTACTTAGGAATCACCCTGTATATTCAGCAAAAATCATATACTTAAGAAGAAGAAAATTAAACGCAGTGTCTAGGTGCACTCCAGAGTACACGCAATTTTTAGTGTTGGACGCACACCACACCGCCAATGTCACTGATCTGACGTCACTTATGGAGTGCGCGCTAGGTATTGCGTAAACTCCTAATTGTTGCACGCGGTATATGCGATTGAAGCGCCGATTTCCCAATGGATTGAAATTAATAGTTACTTTGGTATTTCATTGACTATTTAATGAATTCTGTGTTTAAATATAGAATATTACATTAATTCGATATGTGCAAATACAGAAGACTTGCAATAATACTAACTAAATTCCTTAACATAATAAAATGAATTAAAGATATCAATATCACTTCTCAATTGATAATATAAATAACTAGACATAATATCTTGTAATTAATTACTATTATAAACATCTAAAAATCTAGTCTTCGAGATTTCAGCTTCTTGAATTCGGCCAACACTAGAGTGACATCAATAGTTTCTGCAATATATATCGTCGACCTCAAGTAATTTTTTATATTTTTTATTCTGCTAAAACTCCTTTCTGCGGTAGCTGTTGACACACGAAGTGTCATAAATATTCTGTATAAAATGGACACATTCGGGATATGTTGTAGTGGTTCTCTGATTTTGGCAGTCGAAAGTCATCATGTCATACATCATTGAAAGCACCATCAAAAACTCTATCCGATCTTGTAAAAATCCAATATACCGCCCATTAGAAAAAACAAACCTGAGGATGATTCCGAAAAACCTAAACGGGGTAGAAAATTTTTGATACCACTACGGTATTACAGCTAGAAAGTTGCTTAAAGAAAGTTTTAACAGATTTGAAAAAATTTTAATAACAACCAACTTATGCCCAAAATACAAAATTGTCATTTTTCTGTTTTTTGGCCATAATAAAAAAACTAAGGTAGCTAGGCTATTTTCTTTTTTAATTATTGATCACCACTATATAGCGCAACTTTGCCCCAATTTAACCGTCTTCCTATCTCTTACGGTTTCCGAGATCCCAATGGTGAGCCCCGAATTTGTAAGGTAAAAAAAATCAAACTAAGTATTGGGAATTGTCGGTTAATTAGCAGTAAAACACTCTTTGTTAATACCAAGCTTTCGGAATTATTTTATTCCTTCTTCAGGGCTTTCTATAAACAATGACAATATGAAAAACACAATTATAAACTCGGTTCAAAAGACTTACAACATGAGTTACAAAAAATTTGAATTGAATGATTTGAACAACACATACTCAGCATGTCCGTAAACATGTATCAAAATTAAACGCAATTAAAAATAATTTCACAAACATTTAAGACAAATTTAACATGTGCTAATACATTTAAGGTTAGGCAAAACGGAAAGGAACCAAGAGAAAATGGCGCGAGAATTGACGTCCATCCCAACTATAATATTAATAACATACTAACCAAAATTATACTAGAAAAGTTAATTATCATTAAAATTAAAATTAACAATGTAGGAATAAATATTACTTAGATTGTCTACATCTGTCTTGAAATTTAAATTTAGGGGTTGTTTGTTAATATGCAACATTTCCAACAAAGTCCTTTTTTTGTAATTATCTTCTGTATCTAGGATCGTAACGTTACTGAAATCCATTACATGATTTAAATTCAGACAATGAGATGCTAAAGCACACCCATTCTTTCCTATTCGGCAATCACTCCTATGTTGAGAAATTCTCGTCTTAAGCCATTGGGAAGTTTGACCAATATAATATTTCCCACATTCCCCACAAGGGATAGAGTAAATGACATTAGATTTCAACAACATAGGGGTGACATCCTTAGTCTTAGTAAATAGTCCAGCAACCTTCTTAATATTATACTTAGCAATTTTAACATTATCATTATGCAAAATTCTAACCAGATTGTTTGTTACATTGTTTAAGTAGGGTAATCTTCTGTATAAGGTATTTTCTCTTTCATTAACAGGTAATTGTAGTGGTCTGTTGTTGGGTGTGCTATATAGTAATCTGTTAAGTAACCCTTTGGGGTAACCATTATTCCTTAAAGTGCCAAATAACAGTTCTAGATTCTTTTTAACTAAAGAAGGATGCGAGATCTTTTTAATTCTATTCTTTAAGCCTAGTACCAAATTCACTTTTTGTTTAATCGGATGGTGAGAGTGAAAATTGAGGTATCTCCCTGAATTGGTAGGTTTTTGGTACCAATCCAGTATGACAACCCCATCTTCCCCTCTACACAGCCGAGTATCCAGAAAGGGAACGCTATTGTTGTTTTCTACTTCCACAGTGAACTGAATGTGGTTATTAAATGCATTGAAGGCATCTTTTGTTATTTCAATTTGGTCAACCGGTACAGCACAAATAACATCATCCACGTACTTTTTTATAAAGGGTAGTTGGAACGGTAACCTGGGTATCACTTCTTCAAAGAGGGAGTCCATAACTAAGCAAGCAATGATAGGGCTTAAGGGCGACCCCATGGGGGTACCAAAAATCTGTTGGTAGACCCCTCCGTTAAAAACAAAATAAGTGTTGGTAAAAATAAAGTTAATAGTCTGTAAAAAGAGATCCTTGGAGAAATTACAATGCGATTGTATTAGATCCCATTTCTTCTCTATAATTTGTGTGACCAGATTCAGTGGAATATTGGTGAACAGGGAGACCACATCCAAGGAGACAATGTGGTCTCCCTGTTCACCAATATTCCACTGAATCTGGTCACACAAATTATAGAGAAGAAATGGGATCTAATACAATCGCATTGTAATTTCTCCAAGGATCTCTTTTTACAGACTATTAACTTTATTTTTACCAACACTTATTTTGTTTTTAACGGAGGGGTCTACCAACAGATTTTTGGTACCCCCATGGGGTCGCCCTTAAGCCCTATCATTGCTTGCTTAGTTATGGACTCCCTCTTTGAAGAAGTGATACCCAGGTTACCGTTCCAACTACCCTTTATAAAAAAGTACGTGGATGATGTTATTTGTGCTGTACCGGTTGACCAAATTGAAATAACAAAAGATGCCTTCAATGCATTTAATAACCACATTCAGTTCACTGTGGAAGTAGAAAACAACAATAGCGTTCCCTTTCTGGATACTCGGCTGTGTAGAGGGGAAGATGGGGTTGTCATACTGGATTGGTACCAAAAACCTACCAATTCAGGGAGATACCTCAATTTTCACTCTCACCATCCGATTAAACAAAAAGTGAATTTGGTACTAGGCTTAAAGAATAGAATTAAAAAGATCTCGCATCCTTCTTTAGTTAAAAAGAATCTAGAACTGTTATTTGGCACTTTAAGGAATAATGGTTACCCCAAAGGGTTACTTAACAGATTACTATATAGCACACCCAACAACAGACCACTACAATTACCTGTTAATGAAAGAGAAAATACCTTATACAGAAGATTACCCTACTTAAACAATGTAACAAACAATCTGGTTAGAATTTTGCATAATGATAATGTTAAAATTGCTAAGTATAATATTAAGAAGGTTGCTGGACTATTTACTAAGACTAAGGATGTCACCCCTATGTTGTTGAAATCTAATGTCATTTACTCTATCCCTTGTGGGGAATGTGGGAAATATTATATTGGTCAAACTTCCCAATGGCTTAAGACGAGAATTTCTCAACATAGGAGTGATTGCCGAATAGGAAAGAATGGGTGTGCTTTAGCATCTCATTGTCTGAATTTAAATCATGTAATGGATTTCAGTAACGTTACGATCCTAGATACAGAAGATAATTACAAAAAAAGGACTTTGTTGGAAATGTTGCATATTAACAAACAACCCCTAAATTTAAATTTCAAGACAGATGTAGACAATCTAAGCAATATTTATTCCTACATTGTTAATTTTAATTTTAATGATAATTAACTTTTCTAGTATAATTTTGGTTAGTATGTTATTAATATTATAGTTGGGATGGACGTCAATTCTCGCGCCATTTTCTCTTGGTTCCTTTCCGTTTTGCCTAACCTTAAATGTATTAGCACATGTTAAATTTGTCTTAAATGTTTGTGAAATTATTTTTAATTGCGTTTAATTTTGATACATGTTTACGGACATGCTGAGTATGTGTTGTTCAAATCATTCAATTCAAATTTTTTGTAACTCATGTTGTAAGTCTTTTGAACCGAGTTTATAATTGTGTTTTTCATATTGTCATTGTTTATAGAAAGCCCTGAAGAAGGAATAAAATAATTCCGAAAGCTTGGTATTAACAAAGAGTGTTTTACTGCTAATTAACCGACAATTCCCAATACTTAGTTTGATTTTTTTTACCTTACAAGGATTTTCGGTAATACTTCGTGCTTATTATAAGCCCCGAATTTGAATAACTCTGTATATATTTATAATATTTTCTAATGTGTAACAGCTATTTGTGTAGTATCTTTAATCATTACCATTAAGTTTAACAATTTAAAAAAAGTTAAGTCTATTCAACGACTTTAACTAACAAAATTTAACTAACTCGTAAAAATTCAATTTTAATTTAAACTATTGACATTCTCAAGCGTTACTTTGTTAAAATCCATGATTAAATAATAAATATTAAATAAAATATCGATTTCAACGGAAAATAACAAGATTTATTCGCTTTATACGTATTATTATATAAATTAGCTATTCAAAAATTTATTCCATTAATAACTCTGATAAAAAAACATTAAAATACGATTGCTAAAATTATAAATAACACAAATAAATATAAAGTCACTCTTAAAACAAATAAAAATATTCTATACTCTCTTTTCAATGCTAAAGACAAAATTAATGATTTGCTAAAATCAGGTATTTATAAATTAAATTGTTCACATTGTGATTCAGTATATATAGGTCAAACAATTAGAAATTTCAGTATTAGGCAAAAAGAACATATCCGTTGTTACAAATATAAACATGCACATCAATCAAATTTTGCTAAACATTTGTTAGAACAAAATCACACATTAACATCTAATAATACAATTAAATTTTTACACTTTTCTGATAACGAAAATAAATTAAATATTTTGGAAACTTTTGAAATTTATAAACACACAAAAAACAACATACCTTTAATGAATGAGCAAATTGAACTCTTAGATTCTCCTTTACTGAAGATTTTGGAATAAATATCTTTTTAAAACACACTGATAAGCGACTGACCCCCGACGGGTTGACTGGGGCCAGCTGCTTCACGCAGTGTTAAAATAATAGAATCAAGGAGTTACTATGTTTTGCATTTGTTGTAATATCTTATATTGCTTTTGACAATGGCACATTGATGCCGAAATACGTATGTTATTTCCCGTTGAAATCGATATTTTATTTAATATTTATTATTTAATTTAAACTATTTGTAAGTTTTGTTACAAAATATATGGGTGGTCTGTCTTATTTTATTTATTATTTTCCGGGGGCGAATTATCCACGGGGGCGAATCGTCCGGGGCGAATTGAGGGGGGCGAATTATCCTAGAAGCGTCAGGTCTGATTCTTCGGCTATGCGCGCGATGTATTGCGCTTAAATTCCATGTGGTGATCTACCCTCTGCTAATTTCTGCCGGTTCTTCGAATCTTGATGGTTCGCAGTAAGCACGAAAACTCACCGATCACTTTACACTACGCTTCAGCACTTAATTTTTCTTTATTAATTATTAGGTATTAATGAAGTATATCAACGGCCATATAGACTGCGTACACTTTTTGCAACCTGATCCGCTGTGTCAAGTGTACTTCACTGTCCGGGACTATCTCCTTTTTGCCTCTGCTTCCGATCACAACCCCTTAATCTCGACGAATCTTATTTGGTCATTTTCAAATTTCGCACTTCCCGCACTTAAGTTCACTTCCGACTTATACAAAACAACATAAACTTAGCCGTTTACGGGGGTTTATACATCGACCAATATACTGAATAGAATATTTGTTTGGCATTTCGCGCAACAAATCTTTGCCATCTTCTGTGGGAGTATCTTGTTTTCCAGTGTTTCTTTTTATTAAAAACTTACGATGGATGTGGCTATTTTTGACTCTGATGAGAGCGATATTATAGATAATATTCCTAGAATTAGCGCCGGTTTTTCAGTTCTAGTTTAAATTCGGTTCAGCTGAACTAAGATCAATTGTCATGGATACAATTGTTCCTAACAATGGTATCCATGACAATTGATCTTAGTTCAGCTGAACCGAGTTTAAACTCGAATTGAAAAACCGGTACTTAGACGTCCAAAAATATTTAGAAATAGGTGAGTAATTAATTTGAATGTGTGATTTTTTGTGGTTGGGTAAAAACCACAACATATACATACATGTTTTTCTTGTAGAAGGGATTATTTTGAACAATTTGATGAGTTTGAGTTCTTTTCGCGGTTTAGCAAAAAGGTACATTCCGGATACTGCTAGCAACAATCGAGCATTTCTTACAATCTCCAACAAGTAGGAACAATGTAGTATCTCCATCTACAAAATTACCGTTAACCTTACGGTTTTATGCGACAGGAAGCATGATCCTTGTAATGGGGGATGATTTTGGAGTCAGCAAATCATTTGCTTGTGTTGCAGTAAAACAAGCTATTGCTATATTGCATCGTACTTACATTTGTTTTCTTGCAACAGAAGCCGATCGATTGGAAACCAAGCTAAATTTTTATGCTATAGCAAGATTTCCGAATGTAATTGGGGCAATAGGTATGTAAAAATATCACAAGTGAATGAATTTTTATTATTATTACTATCTTAGACTGCACGCATGTCGGGATACAATCACCAGGTGGTGACGAAGCCGAAAGATTTAGAAATCGAGAAGGATTTTTCTCCTAGAACGTGCAGACTGTTTGCGATGCAAGATTACGTATCCTGGACATTATTGCAAGGTGGCCTGGCTCTGCACACGATTAGACCATTTTCAACAACCGTAGACTGAAAGCCAGATTGTACGCAAATTTATTTGGAAATTCATTATTATTAGGCGACAGTAGTTATGCCCTAACTAATTATTTAATTACACCTCTTGAAAATCCGCATACACCTGCTGAAAATCTTTTCAACGAATTCCAAATTCGAACTCGCAATTGTGTGGAAAGATCATATGGAGTATGGAAACGATGTTTTCCAATTTTATCACAAGGTTGCTTTTTAGTTCCTGTCATTTAATGATAAATTATAATAATAAATCAATCGAGTAAGATCGTAAATTCCTGATTTTTGTTTCAGGAATGAGAATTTCTTTAGAACGGTCGCAAACGGTTATTGTGGCAACAGCAGTCCTACATAACCTTGCCATAATAGAAAATGATGGTGAACCTTCAGAAGAAATAGCACCAATTGCAGACAATGTTGAGGTACAAGAACAGCATGCTCATGATGGAGGAAATGAAAATCAAAGAACAAGCCTTGCTCTAATAAATAATCATTTTGCAAATTTATAATTTAAAAATAAAGAAATGCTTTTATTAATTTTCTATTATTTTTCAGTTCTTTTGATGTTTCGATTTCTAATTCATGTTTTTCAGCTAACCGCGATTCCCTCTTCCTTCATAAGCTTCATTTGAAAGTCGTTGAAGTCCATTTTTCCTGTGCTAAGTCCTCATATACTGAAGAAGTCGAAGTTGGACTAATTCTCCTTTTTAATCGTAACATTTCTCCTACGCTACCTCGTTTCCTCTTCTTGGTTACATCTAAAACAAACAAAACACTAATGGTGTATATTAGCAGTAGTATAATTACTTACTTTCAACATTTGGAGTTTTGCAAACTTCAGAAAGTCCAGCAGTTGCACATTCTGCTTGTGCCGTCGAAGTTCAAGCTGTCGATGCCTCATGCAGAGGTTTCCTCAATTGCATGGGGTTCCAAGTAGTCCAGTCTTGAGATATCTACAATTAACATGTACAATAAATAATGTAAAAGAGTAGGCATATTTTACACACCATGTCTTGTTCCGACACTTCCACAATATTGGCTTGCATACTATCTATGGCAGTAGGTATTGCAGGTATCCATTCATTGTCTGAGTCAAATTTAGAACTGATCCCTGTACCACTAACTCCTATAATGGCTAGTACCCTACTGCCTATTCCGCTCAAGGATTTAATGTCTGTAGATTCACTACCAGTTTTATATGAACTGCACTTTGCAACTGCAGACTCCTTCTTTGCAGTCTTTTTTAACGACTCCACTTGTTTCGTAGCATTGTGCTGCTCCTACCTGTACCACAAGAAGCATTAAAACCTGCTTCGAGGTTCGTCCACTCTCTCTCTTTAACGGAACTTGTAACGTGACCCGTCTTTTTACATTCAAAAGTATTCATTTACGGCAGGCACATGTTATACATACCTAGAGAATGCCCTTCTTTTCCTCGCCTAAACTTACTACCCGCTCTATTTCATTATAATTGAAATTGCTGCACTTCTTGCTTCCCGTTTTAAAAAAAAAGTAGGAAAATCGAGCAGAAAAACGGTAACAAAAATTTACTAGAACCAAAGTACTACTTACATATTCATAATGCTTTGAAAGAAGCTGTTTTTATTTAAAATGTAGAAAACAAGAAAAGGGAATAACAGACGAAAGTTACCATGGTTACAGTCCTTTTCACAATTGTAACCATGGCAATTGTCGGGAGTGTAACCTATTCCAGGTATATACTAGTATTGTAAAACCGACCCTAACGATGTTTTCTGTTATACCGGGTATAGCTATACCGACACTCAACCTGACTTGTAAAACGCGTTGCTGGTTATACTTGAAATAAAGAGCAGGATAAGATATACCGAGTATAGATATACCCATGTTTATACTGCGATTTTAAAACTGGCCTTTAGAGTGCAGTTAGCGTGGTATAGGGCAATGATTTTTAAATGGCTCAAAACTGCACAGCGTTTCCGCTACACACCTACTATATTTGGTGGTTTGGTGTAACGAATTCCAGAGAATATATCTGACAAGAACGATCCCCATACGACCTTAACTGCACTCTTAAGTATGAAAGGTTTTATAGAAATAGTTTCCTTCTTTTTAGTATATACCTATATTTTTTATTTTGATCTCTAAAGCAAATAAAATTTTCGCTGGGTGAGGGGCCTGGCTACGCACCACAGTGGTTCAGGTTATATGGGCGTGCGGAAAAAACTCATTATCTCGAGAAGTATTTATTTGTTTTAGTTGAAATTTGGGTTTCTGGTGTTTTCGAAGCCACCGATTCCAAATCTGATTTCAAAATTGAATAATTCAAAATGGCGGATTCAATATGGCGGACGTTTTAGCAATGCTTAAATATATTTGGGTCAAATTTGGATTTCAGGTGTTCTAAAGTTTAGTGATTCCAAATATGATATCAAAATTGAATAATTAAAAATGGCGGATTCAATATGGCGGACGTTTTAAAAACATTTTAACAGATTTGTGTGAAAATTGCATATCAATTGCATATTATTGAAATTAAAAGTTACACAAACACTAACTACCGACACTGATAAACCTAATTGGGTAATGTCCATATCGCAACTATAATTAAGATAATGATGGTTTATATACAGTGTTAAAAAAAATTGTGTAAAATGTAGCATTCTAATATTATTACTAAGAATCTCCGTTTTGATAAATATTACGTAATTGTGACTATACAACTAGAAATATTACTAAAACTGTATTATTCCGTTATACCAAAAAATAATATGTATAAACAATGGCGATACGAACTAAGATAAATAATAAGAATAACAAATACTATATACAAAACAAATTAATTAAACCGTACATTACCTGCATTACCTAATGATATAATACTACTAAAAAAGCATCTACTTAGTATCTAAATAATGTCTGCACATCTTCATGTAACTGCAAAAGTTGTTTTTTTGGATCAGCTCTCAATTTATTTACATAGGGATCGGAGGAAGCAAACAGCAAGTTCATTACATCAATATTGGTAGATACCCTAGAACATTTCCTCGAATGGTTGGTCCTATATGTACGGTAGTCTTTATTTCGTGCTTCTTGTGCTTCCTCTGTTAACATTCCTATAGGTAGTATAGCAGCCGTCATGATTTTACTGCCATGGACAAGTATTTTATGTACAGTATTTGGCATATAATACCAACTGTATAACCGCACATACAGGTCGGCAGTCTCATCACAGTATTTTCCAAACTTTTCTGGATCTATTTCAGAGCCACAGTTTATTGTCTGCAAAATAATTGAAAATCGGTGTATTAAATTTTCATCAACGCCAGTTATTTCTGCTGTCAACTTCGGGTTTTTAAAAAATCTTCTGGAGGTGTTGCCGTCATTACTTGTTCCCATTCCTTGCTTCACACAATCAACTTTAAGTCCCACTCTTCTGTTGAAGTCATTTTGAATTCTGGTTTTCTCTTCTGCCTTCTGCATCTTCGTGTCCGAGTTAGTTCTCCAACATTGAAAGGACTTATTGTAGGCAATGTGTACAATGCATTCCATAAACTTTATCCGCGCATCTAGAGGCGACAAACCCATTCTAAACGCTTCCGCTGCTTCTAATCTAGTCCGTACATTATCTAAATCGTTCATTTCAGAAGGTTTGGCCTTACATATAAAACATACAGCCATTGATGGAGTGTTGGTTACAGTCTGCGCTACTTTGCCGTCGATCATTGTAAATAAAAGTTGGTGGTTAATTTTGTAAGTTTTGCCATACATGGAAACAATCGTTTTCGTAAGTTTTTCAATTTCAGCTTCCACTCTAGCAATTTCCGTTTTCGTAGACTCCGGTGTTTCCTTTATAAATTGAAACTGCATTGGTCTACAAAACCGAGTTGAAGAAGGTCTCGTGTTCTTCCAATGGTTTACAGAAATATCTCCTTTTCGATGTAGGTGAAGTGGAACAAGCGAAGTGAGAAACATATTAGCATCCGTCGTATTTTCTTCATTGAAAGTCTGCTTGAATTCACTGTGTCCAGATGATCCATCACACCCCCATTTGGAAACTAATGTTAATTCTTGGTCTACAACAGTTGCAAGCTCTTCTTTAGTTTTTGCCTTAAAAATCCTGGTTGCAGTATGATCGAGCAGGCTCTGTAAACTGACACTTGCAACAGTTTCTGTAACTTTCACATCTGAAGGATAGCACTGTTTCTTTGCATCTAACACTTTAAGATAAGATGGGAATATGTCACAACCGATATCTATTGCCGCTTTTCTCAGGACTTCATATTGGTGTTTTGATAAAGAAGCATCGAGCATGAGAGCCAAAGCCTTTTCTAGACTGAACCCACCATCTTTAACATCTTTTTCTTGAATTTTATTGGCGGCAGCAATTATTATTTCTCCAGGAACGCTTTCACATATACTTTTTACCTTGTATCGTTGAGTTCGATCACAGCATTCGTCAAAAGATTTTGTTGGTCTTCCATTTCGACATAATTTGGATGATTCTGGTTCAGTATCTGCAACAGTTTTATTGTGGTCGGTGGCACTTGTAGTAGTAATAGAAAATACAGCACTAAGCCACTCTTCATTTTTCGCCAGAAAAACCTTCTTATTTCGTGTAGAAGCTTGCCATCTTCTTGAGAAATTTGGTACGAAAGTCTTTCTTAAATAATTAGAAACTTGTTCCATTGACTTTTCACTACACTGCGAATATCGTTGCCTAATATTAACGAGACACTGATGCACTTCGCGATTGCTTGATAGAAAAATATCGACCAATTCTTTATGAGGAATATTAACGCAATCCATGACTGTAGAGTGGTCTTACTCTCTCAAAAGTAATTGTGATATGTTTTGGGAAAACTACTCTTTTAAATTGTCAAAACTGCTCAAAATTTTTCTAATTACCTTACGTCAACCTGTCATTAATTGTAATCTAGTTACCTTACATTAACCTATATCATCAATTGGTACGCTTATAATAATGCAGTTACTCCAAGAAGGATAAGTTACCGATTTCTTATAATACCATCTGATTTCTTATAATACCATCTGATAGTTAAATGGTGTTAGCTACTAAGTTCGCAGATTTTCGCAGCTGGAATTTGTTTGGTTTGATAACTAATAGTTTAATGCAGTATATATAACTTACCTTGGATCACCGATCACTGCCGATCAAAATTTATAACCTATTGAAGTTTTAATTTATCTCGAAAACACCACACTGTCTTTAGGTACGGCCCATATTAAAATTAGTAGTTGAACATCGACATTTTCTTAATAATACTTTACATATATTTGTAACAATCAAATAAAAAGTAAAGGTCGTCAAAAAATTCATGAGTTTCCTATTACAACGCTTATGACGACGCATCATTTTCAGAGAAAATTATGGAGGTTGAACATTGTTTCACTTTCGACTCATAAAGCTTCTATAATTCAAAGTAATTTCATAAAAACTATATAAAGCTTTATAGTCCAACTATTTTAGAATGCAAATATTGTAAAAAATATGCGTATATCTAACATGAAATAAAACGACTTTTTTCCGCTCAAAAACCACTGTGCGCCCCCCCCCCCCTAAATACGCTACTGCGATTAGCCGCTTTTTTTCTTTAACGACTATTGCGATTTCATCAACTTTTTCCCGTGTCTCTTACATTTCCCCCTACAAGTATATTTTCATAGTCCCTTTAATTTTCATGGAATTGATTTTCAAGAAGTAACGTTTGGTGTTCTTCGAAAAGAACGGTGTCCTTAGACCGGATTTCTTGCGCATCTTCGAATTTTTCGTTGTCGTGTTCGTTAATTTTATCGACGACCACTTCATAGCCTTGACGCCTGTATCTTTCAATAGTAGTCAAAACATGACTCGCTGGTCAAATTGGCCAGCGAATTAGTTAGACACAGTGCCAACTGTCTTTTTGACTCGTCGATTTTACTGCATTAGCTGTTGCATTGCTAATAGAAATGGGGAATTATCTATTTCTAAGTTGTCCACAGTTGCAGTAATTCGCTGATTTTTTAAATAATATACCTCGGTCCACCTTTCGTAGCATAATGTTGTTTCGAACACCAGCGGCTCAGTCAAATGTCTTCTGATGTAAATATGCTTACACGGCAATTTCATTGAACTGTATTTTACACAGGTGAAACTTTTAATACTTGTTTCATATTTTAAAATTTTCAAATCCTTCGAAGCATTGATTTCTGACAAAACATACTGACTTGCATATGTTGACAACTTTTTAAAATTAATATTGCTGCTCTATGATTACGCTCGTTTTCATGAGCTTGTATAAAAATAAAGAAATCTTTTACAAACTGGTGTAAACTACTGTTCTTAGCTCTAACTTGTTTTATTTTCTGGTTTATAGACTCGAGTCTATTGTTGGCTCTGTTCAATAAGTTCTCATTTTTCATACTATACAATACACGGTCCATTCTGTTTTTATAGGGTGCCAGTTTTTCTCTATACAGGGTTATTCAAATTCTAGGCTCACCATTGGAATCTCGGAAACCGTAACAGGTAGGAAGACGGTTAAATTGGGGAAATGTTGTGCTATATGGTGCTGGTCAATAATTAAAAAAGAAATTTAACCTATCTACCTTACTTTTTTTATTATGGCCAAAAACAGAAAAATGGCAATTTTGTTTTTTGGGCATAAGTTGGTTGTTATTAAATTTTTTTCAAATCTGTTAAAACTTAGCTCCAATACCGTAACGGTATCAAAATTTTTCTACCCCGTTTCGGTTTTACGGAATCATCCCCAGGTTTGTTTTTACTTATGGGTGGTATATTGGATTTTTACAGCATCGGATAGAGTTTTGGATGGTGCTTTTAATGTATAACATGATGACTTTCGACTGCCGAAAACTGCTATTATTTATAGAAATAGTAAATTTTTAAATAAATTAGCCATGGAAAAACTTCTCGAATTATGAAAGGGGTTATTCATATTCGAGGCTCACTATTGCACAATGCTGATAAATACTTATCTTAATGTTAAACAAGAAATGTAACCTATCTACCGTTTTTTATTATAACATTGTAGTAGGTATAAGTAATAGGAACAATTGTGTGATTACAGAAGATGTTCAAACTGGAGGCCGTTCTCACGTAAGGTACACCGGGGTAATTGGAAGCGCTGTTTTTAAGAGTTGGCAAAAATTATTTTTTTCTAAGTTAAATGAATACTAATTAAGTTCAATTTTTTTGTCAATACTTAGGGATATATTGTCTACATAATCTAGCAGTTTGAACCCAAAATAATAGACTTGCATTCTATAAATAATTTAAATATAGTTAAGTAAATAAGTTCGACGTAGGTTCCATTTTCCCATTGACTGAGGTAAGTATAAACTACTAGCGTTTTTCTCATATAAAAGTAAAGAAACACAAACCAGGTAAGTGGAAAGTAAGTAATAAGGATTTATTTGTAATATTACATTTGAACACTGAACCTTGCAGCTACCTAAATAATATTGTAAGAGTCAAAAGAAATGTCAAATGTGAATTTTCCCCTTTTATGAAAAGTTGGGTCTGATAAATTAATAAAAATTTCTTCTGATTTAATGACAGTTTTGTCTTCAACATCAGGCCAATGAAAATATGATGAAGAACGAGTTCTTCTCGCAAATTTTGCTTCCAGGCAAGGTTCTGTTTCTGTTATTGGCCCAACATAAAACTTATTTATTTTTCTGGGGCAGAATTTAGCCAATATCCAGCCTCCAACCTTTATTGAAGAAACGTCTCTGTTCAAAGCGGCAATAAACTTATTTTCTTTTTCTGCTTCCTCGGCTTCCTTGTGTATATCAAACTCGTCAGAATCGCTATTAAATGATACGTTTTCATGATCACTTATTTCATGTTTACTTTCTGCAACGTCATCTTCTATTTTCTTATTCATTACATTTTCGATTTCCTCAGTTTCGCTGTCTTCAATTTCACTTTCTCTTTCTTCGCAAGGTTTTTTCTTCTTCCGTGTCCGCTGCGTTTCGCGCTTTTTATTTTCAATTTCTTTTAGTTTTGCAATGGATTCTGAGGACGTTATGACTTCCGCTCCTCCACATTCTTTTTCTGCCAACAATGGTTCTTGGCGATTGTTTCATCTGTTCCAGGAGTAGTGACTCAAACGACTCGCTTTCAGCGGATACGGTACATGTATTAGGTGCATTTTTTTTCTGAAATGGTACTCTCATCATCATTTTGCAAGAGCTGGGATGTACTACTCGTAGCTTCTAAGGTTGAAGTTGATATTCCCTGTTCAGGAATTGAGGGAGACTGTAAAAAAGACACAGACGGACGCTGCTGGAAAAGACACCATCTTTTATAGGCTTCAGGTTCAAATTTTTCCTTTGGAACCACCTTATCATTTAACGGATGTATACCCGCTTTTTGAAATCCTTTAGTTATTATGGTTGGGTTTATCTTCTGCCAAACGCCGGATAAAATTGTTGCAAATTGTTGCAAACATAGATTTAGGCAATCTATATCCATAAGTTTTTCGCTGCCATTTTATAATCTCCTCGTCCCACATAAGCTTAAGAAGCCTGAAAACACTTACGTCCATCGGCTGCAGTAAATGACTAGAATGTGGAGGCAACTTTATTATGGCAACATTATTTTCTATTGCTGCTTCGATGAGAGATATTCTTATAAGTGAACTGTGGCCATCGTAAATTAATACAACTGGTCTATTAGAGCCAACGTTCTTTAAGAAAATGTTCATAAAATACTTTTGAAATGTCTGGGTCTCCATCCAACCATTTTTGGTGGCAGCATAAGTCATTCCGGCATATTCTCCTTCCTTGGCGAACCAAGAATTCCAACATTTTTGCCTTTATATATGATGAGGGGTGGTAACTTCTCCCCTGCGGCATTGGCACCCATTAGGACGGTGATATTCTCCCTTCCAGGTCCACTGGTTGTTCTGTGTGCAGCAACACATTTTTCCCCAACAACTTTAATCCTAGACAATATTATATATCTGACTTGGTGGAATGTCTTCTAATTCTCTACTTAGAATTTTGAAGTAGTCTGAAACTATAAATGGATCTAGGCTGCGTTTCCTTGCCACTTCTACACTCTGGGGCTTTTTCTGACTCAACTTGAAGTCTCTTTTAAATCTAGCAAAATAATCGTCTCGGGGAATCCCGTCTTTGAATGGTGCGGAAATATTGTTTTCTGTGACGTAGCGACCAGTCAGCTCCAAAACTTCCTTTTTTGAGAGCCCAAACCCAAACTTTTCCATGCTTTTGATAGAAGTTGCAATTTTTACTTCAACTTCATGTGAAAGGGCTGTTGGTCCACCCATGGTTCAGCTTTTTAAACCCCTTTGCCCCTTTACGTGTTTAAACAAAGTGGGTTTTGGAATATTGTAAACTTTGCAGCCATACATACCGTTAGGCCACCTGATTTTACGGCGTCTATAGCGGGGCTTAGGTCATCTTTGCTATAGTTTGGCGGTAATTTCTTCCCTACGTAAGTTCGAACCATATTGGCTGCAAAAAATAACAACATTCATAAATAGGGAAGTGGAACCCATCGACAGTTACACTTTCCCTTATGGTATTTTTGGGGTGGCAAGCGTAACCTACACAATTATAGAGAATTTCAGTTGTCGCAGCTCCAAAGCAGCATAAACAATATCGCAAATACTTATCTACCAGAGCAATTTGAAATCTTGAAAACCTTCAATAATATAACTAATTTTCCTCAACAATCACTAGCTCAACAACAAGGTTACAACAGCGCAGGACGCTTATCGGACAGAAACCAACTGCGCGCGTAAAATAAAGAATCGGCGATCGTCTTAATTCCTCCCTACTGTTGATCCTGTTATAGATTTTATTTTTGAAGTTTCCCCACAAAAACAAATCTAAAGTTTTTCTTGATGCCTATGTCCTCTGTCTTGTGCTGCTTGCTGTATCTTCCTTTTTACTTTCCCATACCACCACTGGTATATGGGAAGTATTGATATCATGAAAATTTTCGAAGTCGAGATTTTCGCGGAAATACGTGTTTTGGACCTCCAGGACCCCAAAAAAGTGGTCTAGAAAAAATGTCTGTCTGTGGGGGCGTGGGTGGGTGGGTGCGTGGATATGTATGTATGTAACGCCTCTAACGCAGAAACTAGTGAACCGATTTTGATGCAATTTTAAATGAAGGGGTATATCGAAAATTCATCGACAAAATAAGCTTTTCAAAAAAATCCGAAACCGGAAGCGGAAGTTAGACATGTTTTTTTGGTAGCATTTTTTTCAGAAGCGGAATTTTGAAAATCTGAGTAGGGGATATGAAAGAAGACCATAATTGAAGGGAAACATTTTTTTGTCGGACTCTCTAACTTCAAAATGGCGGCCGCTTTGAATTTTTCAAAATTTCGTGTTTGACGCCCCATAACTCAAAAACCAGTTATCTGATCAGGTTCCGCAACAACTTGTTTGAAAGCCCTTTGGTTGTACTACACCAGGAAAAAAAATTATTTAGTAAATCCAAAAACGGTAGCAACGGCGCTGTTCCAAAAATTTTGAAATTTTTGAAAAATTATTACAAAAAAACTGCTCTAAGGATTTTGTTTAAATTTTCTACACTTATGCAGCTTGGTATTAGCTACATTTTTATTTTTTGATGAACGCCAGAATTCCACTGTGGCGCCCTCTACGAGATTTTGAAAATCGGAAATTGATGCTCCTATAGCGACTTTATTTGTCAAAATATGAAAGAAGTTTAAATTTAAAAGTTGTTCAGTATATAAATTTACATTTTTCTAAATTTATATCACGTATACAGGGTGTTTGGTTATCACAGTACAATAAGCAACTTTGTTATTTTAAATGAAACACCCTATATATTATTATATAATTGAATGCAAAATTAAATTGTCTATCACATAGTATAAGGTGTTTATATGGCTAAAATGTACGGTTAATGAGAAATTCGTGAATTTTGAACTTTAAAACAGTGTAGGGTGAAATTTGTAAGTGCCGATATGGTCAAGTAACCATGCGCGGGACGGGAATTCCTTGTCGCCGGCTAATCCCAGCAGCCTATGAATATAAATAATCACACATGCGCAGATGAACACAATTGGCACTTGTGTCAATTTTCCATATACTAATTTTCAAGTTTAGTTTATCGGTTGTGGCGAACAATACTGTTGAATACCAAAAACGAATGTTTATTTTTAGTATGGGAAAGTCCAGGGGAGGTTTGCACCTCCACTTTTTTTCTCTAGGCGTTACACCCTCTGAATCTTCGGAATTCGATTCACTTACTACAATGTATAACAACGTTATAATAAAGCAAACGTAATGGAAATAATATTTATTATTTATATAATCATGGATTTCAACAAAGTGACGCTTGAGAATGTCAATAAATTAATGACATCTTCGTTAGAAGATCAAGCAAAATTATATAAGAAAATAATGGTAAAACATGCGATGGCTTCACAAAATGTATGGTTTAACCAAGAATGCATTAAGAAGAGAATTATTCCAAAATATATCAATATTAAGACCAACACAAAGAACAGTATTACTGAGAAGATAATCAGAAATGCGAAAACTAGATGGTTAAAAGAAGAATCTAAAAGATGGTTCAGAATCAGAGACAATTTGCACATTTACTTAAAGGTACTATACACAGAACTAGTTAACAAATTACATAACATTGAATTTGACATTTTTGATAATGACATTAGAGAATTAGTTAGTAAAATTAAATTTAAAAAATATAATACACAAAAAGATAAAATTTCTAGATTAGAACGAGAACAAAAATCTATTGAACCTAAAAAACCTAATAAAATTATAAATTTTCATCCTCGTGTACTAAATTTATCTAACGTAATATTTAATGACAAAGAAATGACGTTTCTAAATAAAGGTTTTAAATTTTCCACTTTTCCAAAATTAGATAATAATATAAAAGAAATTTTAGCAGTCAATTCTGAAAATATTATAAAAGAGAGGCATTTAAATTATGCAAAGTCTCAAATTTCTAATTTATTAAAAAGAATTTCGATAAACGATAAATTTAGATATAATACAAATAATAATATTTCATTAATTAAATCAATTAAGGAAAAAGTTAGAGTAAATAATTTAATTTCTGTTAGGGCAGATAAGGGAAACACTTTAGTATTTTTACCTAAAAATGATTATTTAGAAAAAGTCAATGATTTTATAACAGATTCTAATCTAGAAATTTTAAATAGAGATCCAACAAATAAATACCAAAACCAAATAAGACAAACAATTAAAAATTGTGAAATTACTTTAACACCATACGAGAAACATAACATAATATATCCAAATCCACAACCACCAAAATTATACGGTTTAGTTAAAATACATAAACCTAACATTCCTATTAGACCTGTAGTTTCATACATACATGCACCAAACCACATGCTAGCTAAAACATTAAATAATATAATTAATAATTTAGGATACACTCCAAAATATTCAGTTAAAAACACTTCTGAATTGATTAATAAATTAAGTAACATTAGCTTACCACCACTATGTAAAATAGTTAGTTTTGATGTTACGAGTATGTTTTCACAAATACCCCCACAGGAATGTATTCCTTTATTAGAAAATGTTTTAGTTAACAATAACATTGAATTAACAAAAAGGATAGAGTTGATTCAATTATTTGAACTTTGTATTAATCAAAATTATTTTATTTTTAATGATAAAATTTATCTTCAGAAAGATGGGTTACCAATGGGTAGTCCCATTTCACCACTATTGGCTAATATTTTTATGGAAAATATAGAAGATCAAATATTTGAATCAAATCTATCAAATAAAATTGTATTTTGGTTTCGTTATGTTGACGATATTTTGGCATGTTTTGATAGTTCTTTCGAATACATTGACGACTTTTTAATTTTTATTAATACTTTACACCAAAAAATTAAATTTACACTAGAAATTGAACAAAACAGATCTATTAACTTTTTAGACTTAAACATAAAAATTAATTCAGAAAACATACTCGAATACTCAATTTATAGGAAACCTACACAAACTGATATTACCATACCACATAACTCTTGTCATCATAATACACATAAATTAGCAGCATATCAATCTTTAGTACACAGAGCTCTAACAATTCCTTTAGATAAAAATAATTTTAATAGAGAAATTTCCATTATGAAACAAATTGCATATAGCAATGGTTATAACACTACACTTATTGACACTTTAATTAAAAAGAAAAATTATAAATTAGCTATTCAAAAAGTTTATTCCATTAATAACACTGATAAAACATTAAAATACGTTTCAATTCCATATTTTGGTAAAATTTCAGAAAAGATTGCTAAAATTATAAATAACACAAATAAATATAAAGTCATTTTTAAAACAAATAAAAATATTCTATACTCTCTTTTCAATGCTAAAGACAAAATTAATGATTTGCTAAAATCAGGTATTTATAAATTAAATTGTTCACATTGTGATTCAGTATATATAGGTCAAACAATTAGAAATTTCAGTATTAGGCAAAAAGAACATATCCGTTGTTACAAATATAAACATGCACATAAATCAAATTTTGCTAAACATTTGTTAGAACAAAATCACACATTAACATCTAATAATACAATTAAATTTTTACACTTTTCTGATAACAAAAATAAATTAAACATTTTAGAAGCTTTTGAAATTTATAAACACACAAAAAACAACATACCTTTAATGAATGAGCAAATTGATCTCTTAGATTCTCCTTTACTGAAGATTTTGGAATAAATATCTTTTTAAAACACTGATAAGCGACTGACCTCCGACGGGTTGACTGGGGCCAGCTGCTTCACGCAGTGTTAAAATAATAGAATCAAGGAGTTACTATATTTTTGCATTTGTTATAATATTTTATAATAGCTTTTGACAATGGCACAAGGATGCCGAAATACGTATAAAGCGAATAAATCTTATTATTTCCCGTTGAAATCGATATTTTATTTAATATTTATTATTTATATAATCATGGATTTCAACAAAGTGACGCTTGAGAATGTCAATAAATTAATGACATCTTCGTTAGAAGATCAAGCAAAATTATATAAGAAAATAATGGTAAAACATGCGATGGCTTCACAAAATGTATGGTTTAACCAAGAATGCATTAAGAAGAGAATTATTCCAAAATATATCAATATTAAGACCAACACAAAGAACAGTATTACTGAGAAGATAATCAGAAATGCGAAAACTAGATGGTTAAAAGAAGAATCTAAAAGATGGTTCAGAATCAGAGACAATTTGCACATTTACTTAAAGGTACTATACACAGAACTAGTTAACAAATTACATAACATTGAATTTGACATTTTTGATAATGACATTAGAGAATTAGTTAGTAAAATTAAATTTAAAAAATATAATACACAAAAAGATAAAATTTCTAGATTAGAACGAGAACAAAAATCTATTGAACCTAAAAAACCTAATAAAATTATAAATTGTCATCCTCGTGTACTAAATTTATCTAACGTAATATTTAATGACAAAGAAATGACGTTTCTAAATAAAGGTTTTAAATTTTCCACTTTTCCAAAATTAGATAATAATATAAAAGAAATTTTAGCAGTCAATTCTGAAAATATTATAAAAGAGAGGCATTTAAATTATGCAAAGTCTCAAATTTCTAATTTATTAAAAAGAATTTCGATAAACGATAAATTTAGATATAATACAAATAATAATATTTCATTAATTAAATCAATTAAGGAAAAAGTTAGAGTAAATAATTTAATTTCTGTTAGGGCAGATAAGGGAAACACTTTAGTATTTTTACCTAAAAATGATTATTTAGAAAAAGTCAATGATTTTATAACAGATTCTAATCTAGAAATTTTAAATAGAGATCCAACAAATAAATACCAAAACCAAATAAAACAAACAATTAAAAATTGTGAAATTACTTTAACACCATACGAGAAACATAACATAATATATCCAAATCCACAACCACCAAAATTATACGGTTTAGTTAAAATACATAAACCTAACATTCCTATTAGACCTGTAGTTTCATACATACATGCACCAAACCACATGCTAGCTAAAACATTAAATAATATAATTAATAATTTAGGATACACTCCAAAATATTCAGTTAAAAACACTTCTGAATTGATTAATAAATTAAGTAACATTAGCTTACCACCACTATGTAAAATAGTTAGTTTTGATGTTACGAGTATGTTTTCACAAATACCCCCACAGGAATGTATTCCTTTATTAGAAAATGTTTTAGTTAACAATAACATTGAATTAACAAAAAGGATAGAGTTGATTCAATTATTTGAACTTTGTATTAATCAAAATTATTTTATTTTTAATGATAAAATTTATCTTCAGAAAGATGGGTTACCAATGGGTAGTCCCATTTCACCACTATTGGCTAATATTTTTATGGAAAATATAGAAGATCAAATATTTGAATCAAATCTATCAAATAAAATTGTATTTTGGTTTCGTTATGTTGACGATATTTTGGCATGTTTTGATAGTTCTTTCGAATACATTGACGACTTTTTAATTTTTATTAATACTTTACACCAAAAAATTAAATTTACACTAGAAATTGAACAAAACAGATCTATTAACTTTTTAGACTTAAACATAAAAATTAATTCAGAAAACATACTCGAATACTCAATTTATAGGAAACCTACACAAACTGATATTACCATACCACATAACTCTTGTCATCATAATACACATAAATTAGCAGCATATCAATCTTTAGTACACAGAGCTCTAACAATTCCTTTAGATAAAAATAATTTTAATAGAGAAATTTCCATTATGAAACAAATTGCATATAGCAATGGTTATAACACTACACTTATTGACACTTTAATTAAAAAGAAAAATTATAAATTAGCTATTCAAAAAGTTTATTCCATTAATAACACTGATAAAACATTAAAATACGTTTCAATTCCATATTTTGGTAAAATTTCAGAAAAGATTGCTAAAATTATAAATAACACAAATAAATATAAAGTCATTTTTAAAACAAATAAAAATATTCTATACTCTCTTTTCAATGCTAAAGACAAAATTAATGATTTGCTAAAATCAGGTATTTATAAATTAAATTGTTCACATTGTGATTCAGTATATATAGGTCAAACAATTAGAAATTTCAGTATTAGGCAAAAAGAACATATCCGTTGTTACAAATATAAACATGCACATAAATCAAATTTTGCTAAACATTTGTTAGAACAAAATCACACATTAACATCTAATAATACAATTAAATTTTTACACTTTTCTGATAACAAAAATAAATTAAACATTTTAGAAGCTTTTGAAATTTATAAACACACAAAAAACAACATACCTTTAATGAATGAGCAAATTGATCTCTTAGATTCTCCTTTACTGAAGATTTTGGAATAAATATCTTTTTAAAACACTGATAAGCGACTGACCTCCGACGGGTTGACTGGGGTCAGCTGCTTCACGCAGTGTTAAAATAATAGAATCAAGGAGTTACTATATTTTTGCATTTGTTATAATATTTTATAATAGCTTTTGACAATGGCACAATGATGCCGAAATACGTATAAAGCGAATAAATCTTATTATTTCCCGTTGAAATCGATATTTTATTTAATATTTATTATTTATATAATAAAGTAGCTACCTGTAGAATGTGTGCCTGAAGATGAAGCAATAGCAACAGGTCTAGCTGAATGGTTTCGCCCAAATATTTTATCAAATTCTTCAAAATATCGAAATTTGGCTGGAGCGGATCCAATATTTTTGCTACTCATGTTGTCTATTTTTTGTGATATCTCATATCATATTTCATATCAAATATTTAAATTTGTCACGGCATTGGGTGCCTGTATATTTTAGACCCTCAGAAGTAGTATTAAAATCAGAAGCTAACATACTCCAAACTTTATCATTCTTCATAGTTGTGGAGTTAAATATTCCTTTGTATTTTTCATACAATGTAATTAATTATATGGATGCATTACATGGCCATGTACAATGTGTGTTCACAGCTTCTTGTACGTCTCTTTGTTCCTCAGGTGTGGGCGCAGGTAACAGAATCAGGTCACGTTTATTGGAAAACGTCTTTAGACGTTATTGGAAGATTTCTATAGACGTCCCATATGACGTCAAGTGAAGGTAATAAATATAAATAAATAACTTTTGGATGTATATAATTATATTGTGAATAAATAAATATTACATTGAAACCTAAAAGCTATATTATAAATTGTTAAGTATTCTCCTAAAATAATGGGTTTTATTTACATGACCTCTTACTAAATATTTAATTAAAACTTGTATGTTATACTAAAATACTCTTTAACATACAGGGTGTTTCGGAAGGAAATGGAAATATTTTAAGGACATGATGCCCGATTTTCATTTGTTTCAAAGATTGTTTGGTTAATTGTAATTTAAAAACTAAAGATAAATTTATTAAGATTCATTACAAAACACCTAGGTAATTAAAGAGCATCTACTTATAGGTACTAAGTATTTGATTAAAAATTCTGATTCGCTGAATGTTTTGTAGTTCAAGAATTAACTAATATTATCTAACTATCTATGACAACTTTAAAACGGCTTATAATATGTAAAGAACGCAAATACCTAGAAAAAATTTAAGAGAAACAATTCAGTTACAGTTGAATAATACTCGCATCTTTCTAAGCTTTCTACGCACTCTTCACTAGTATCAACCCAGCAATATTTAATTACTTCAAATCTCGCTATAATCGTAGTGTGGTATTCTGTTATTAACTGTATTGGCAATACCATTTTATTATTTTCAACCCAGAAAGAAAAATAAAATTTTTCAAAATCTAAAGTCGCTACATACTTGTTCCTCGCATGTGAAGGTTCTAAAATTAAAAAAAGTTTAAGAAATAAAATTTTATTATTATTTCCTTTTCTTTTAAATTTTAAAATGTTAAAAACAGTGAAGTGGTGTGCTCAATTCCACCACCTTTAAAATAATGTTAATATTTTTTTAAATTAAAATTTCTACTTAAAATGTTTAGTTAAACCATTCCATCAGATTTTACTACAAGTTTTTTAAATAATTCAAATTTTTTCATTGTACTGAAGAAGGCTTATTAATAAACCAAAATATAAGTATACTACCTACATTGTTAATTTTTTTTTCCATTATGAATTACAGTTATTGAAAATTCTTTTCTTGGTTGTTAAAACGGCTGCTAATATATCAAAAACTTCGATGATCAGCTACATAATTTTTAGTAGGAAAATTTTTTAACTCTAAAAACCATTTTCTTATATATTTTTTTGTTACAATGCTTCTGGCACCTGTTAAGCTATCGGCATCTCTAAATGAAAGTTCTTGGTGCCTTTTTAAGAAGGCACGGTACCACTTTTATCCTGGTCTATTATCTTTGAAAGGAGTATTGCGATTTTCCTTTAAAATAATATTTTGGACGGTGTGGCACAGCCACTTGACCAATTGACTCTCTTCATCGGTTGTGAGTACAGTATTTGGGCCCATTTTTCTAGAACCCTCTTGCAAGGTTGTTTTGGAGGCCAAGAATTTGCGGATAGCTTCTCTTATAGAGATTGTTCTCTCGGATATCTTTTAAAGGATCCGTGAGAGCTTCCTCTGTATACTGATGTATTGATTTCTTTTTAAATGTTTCCATTTTTCCAAGGGGACCTAGATGTATTTAAAATATTCTTTGAAAAGTAGTGTACTTCGGGGCGAGTTAAGTGAAATAAAATTAATAAATAAATTTAAAAAACTAGCTTTTGTTGGTTAATGACTACTGGTAAGCCACTAGCCAGTAAACGGTCAGGCACCAATACAAACGGCCGACTACTGGGTTTAGGTAATTGTACAGCTAATTTAAACTTATATTCTAGATCTGTATAATATCTTTATTTATATGTACCGTACGGTCGCAAAATGCTGTATTCTGTAAAAAGCCAGTAGTCGGCCACGTGCTATTGCGTTTCTTTGCAATCTGGTTGACCCATAGTCGGCCATCATAAAATACTAGGATCCGTTACTTTAATTGAATTTTTGAGGTTAGATTATGTTAGCACAATGTTTAAACAATGTCTAAAAAGTATCAGATGTAAAATCATACAATATAAAATGCAAGTATAGCCTAATTACCACATGCTTCACAAGTAGTCAGAAAATAAATTATACTTACCACGACAACACACTCGATTGTTTCGCGGGATTAAAATGCCAGATTTTAGGGTATCTTTTAAATCTTTTAAAATGCACGCGAAATGTATGGCCGACCACTACAGTTTTAGTAGAAATGTTGTTTCCAAAAAAACTTGCTTATAATATAGAATTTTATAATACGATGGACGACTTCTGGATATGGCCGAAGATAGGCACATTCACCGTAGTCAGACAATGATCATTCTCATGCCTTTATTACATTGGTTTCTTCCAATAAATCTATAAGTAAGAATCCGCATGAAAATAATTAGAATAATTGACTGACTCGCTGACTTACTTTGAAATTACACGAGATTTTTAATAATAAAACAATGAACAATGAAAAAAACCATTTTCTTATATATTGTTTTGTTACAATGCTTCTGGCACCTGTTAAGCTATCGGCATCTCTAAATGAAAGTTCTTGGTGCCTTTTTAAGAAGGCACGGTACCACTTTTATCCTGGTCTATTATCTTTGAAAGGAGTATTGCGATTTTCCTTTAAAATAATATTTTGGACGGTGTGGCACAGCCACTTGACCAATTGACTCTCTTCATCGGTTGTGAGTACAGTATTTGGGCCCATTTTTCTAGAACCCTCTTGCAAGGTTGTTTTGGAGGCCAAGAATTTGCGGATAGCTTCTCTTATAGAGATTGTTCTCTCGGATATCTTTTAAAGGATCCGTGAGAGCTTCCTCTGTATACTGATGTATTGATTTCTTTTTAAATGTTTCCATTTTTCCAAGGGGACCTAGATGTATTTAAAATATTCTTTGAAAAGTAGTGTACTTCGGGGCGAGTTAAGTGAAATAAAATTAATAAATAAATTTAAAAAACTAGCTTTTGTTGGTTAACGACTACTGGTAAGCCACTAGCCAGTAAACGGTCAGGCACCAATACAAACGGCCGACTACTGGGTTTAGGTAATTGTACAGCTAATTTAAACTTATATTCTAGATCTGTATAATATACTTTATTTATATGTACCGTACGGTCGCAAAATGCTGTATTCTGTAAAAAACCAGTAGTCGGCCACGTGCTATTGCGTTTCTTTGCAATCTGGTTGACCCATAGTCGGCCATCATAAAATACTAGGATCCGTTACTTTAATTGAATTTTTGAGGTTAGATTATGTTAGCACAATGTTTAAACAATGTCTAAAAAGTATCAGATGTAAAATCATACAATATAAAATGCAAGTATAGCCTAATTACCACATGCTTCACAAGTAGTCAGAAAATAAATTATACTTACCACGACAACACACTCAATTGTTTCGCGGGATTAAAATGCCAGATTTTAGGGTATCTTTTAAATCTTTTAAAATGCACGCGAAATGTATGGCCGACCACTACAGTTTTAGTAGAAATGTTGTTTCCAAAAAAACTTGCTTATAATATAGAATTTTATAATACGATGGACGACTTCTGGATATGGCCGAAGATAGGCACATTCACCGTAGTCAGACAATGATCATTCTCATGCCTCTATTACATTGGTTTCTTCCAATAAATCTATAAGTAAGAATCCGCATTAAAATAATTAGAATAATTGACTGACTCGCTGACTTACTTAGAAATTACACGAGATTTTTAATAATAAAACAATGAATTGAGTGGTTTTCTAAACGTGAGTTCTTTGAAACTTTCGTGGGAAATGGTTTTATTTTTATCTTAGGAATTGTTTTTTTGTACTACATCATCTATTGATGTTAGATATTAGAAATGTCGTCTTTTATTGAATTAGGTTCTAAAAAGATGTGGAGAGTAACGTAGCTTTTGGTGAATTTTATGCAGGTGATTCTGATGTTGAGGTTATGTTAACCACATTTCCACTGTCGTCTTCTACAGCTTTCGCATTCATTTCTTTCACTAACTTTAACATTTTTCGAGATCTAGACATCTTAAATAAACACTAACTTTGGAACTATTTTGAGAATTAACAATGTATTTCACCGTGACGCATTGCGTTGGTATCAACAAAAGCACTCCAGATGACTAACTAATCTTAAAATACCTAATTAGAACCAAAGAGTATTAAATGGAGATAAACTGTGTGGCCCTGTAGCGATATGGACATAATACAAATACACACGGATTTAATATTTCTTATTAATACAAAGCTGGGAGCCAAAACATGTTAAGTGGACATTATACTGTTTGGCACTGAACCTTCATGGACTTAATACATATTTTAACTGGACATAATACTTCATTGAATAAATATGTCAGGGTCAAACAGGCTAAAGTGGACATAATATTTTGTGGCTCTCAACTGGCATCGATTTGTTACTGACGTTTGCAGGACTTAATACTTCAACGAAACAATACAGAACTAAGCCTGAAGGTAGGTATTAAGAGGACTAAATTATGTTTGGCTCTCAGTTGTACTGGACATAATACTACTTTTTAATATTTAAATATAAGCAATAGCAAATATGAAAATACGGCTGGAAGAAATTATTTTTAAAAGTAATAAATAATGGTTTTTATAGCAGCCAATTTAATTTTAAAAAATTTTTTTTCCCTACTTTTTACTTTCCCATACCACCACTGGTATATGGGAAGTATTGATATCATGAAAATTTTCGAAGCCGAGATTTTCGCGGAAATACGTGTTTTGGACCTCCAGGACCCCAAAAAAGTGGTCTAGAAAAAATGTCTGTCTGTGGGTGGGTGCGTGGGTGCGTGGGTGGGTATGTATGTATGTAACGCCTCTAACGCAGAAACTAGTGAACCGATTTTGATGACATTTTAAATGAAGGGGTATATCGAAAATTCATCGACAAAATAAGCTTTTCAAAAAAATCCGAAACCGGAAGCGGAAGTTAGACATGTTTTTTTGGTATAATTTTTTTCAGAAGCGGAATTTTGAAAATCTGAGTAGGGGATATGAAAGAAGGGTATAATTCAAGGGAAACAGTTTTTTACCGGACTCTCTAACTGCAAAATGGCGGTCGCTATGAATTTTTCAAAATTTCGACTTTAACGCCCCGTAACTCAAAAACCAGTTATCTGATCAGGTTCCGTAACAACTTGTTTGAAAGCCCTTTGGCTGTACTACACCAAGAAAAAAAATTATTTACTAAATCCAAAAACGGTCGCAACGGCGCTCTTCCAAAAATTTTGAAATTTTTGAAAAATTATTATAAAAAAACTGGTCTAAGGAATTTGTTTAAATTTTCTATACTTATGCAGCTTGGTATTAGCTACATTTTTGTTTTTTGATGAACGCCAGAATTCCACTGTGGCGCCCTCTACGAGATTTTGAAAATCGGAAATTGATGCTCCTATAGCGCCTTTATTAGTCAAAATATGAAAGAAGTTTAAATACAAAAGTTGTTCAGTATGTAGATTTGCATTTTTCTAAATTTATATCACGTATACAGGGTGTTTGGTTTTCACAGTACAATAAGCAACTTTGTTATTTTAAATGAAACACCCTATATATTATTATATAATTGAATGCAAAATTGAATTGTCTATCACATAGTATAAGGTAGTCATACAGCTAAAATGTACGGTTGATGAGAAAATCGCGAACTTCCGCTGCGTTAGTAAATTAGATGCCTGTCTCTCTTCTGTACGTATCGAACCCGTATAGTCTGGTGTTTCTCGCTACGCATTCAAGTGATTTCCAATGCTGCCTCGCGAACTACTGTTGAATGGCAAAAACAAAATGTTTATTTTTAGTATGGGAAAGTCCAGGGGAGGTTTGCACCTCCACTTTTTTCTATATATGAAAAGAAACTCTAAACAGTATATAGAAAAAAGGAGACAAAGGTCAAGTGGTACATATTAAAATTATAGAGGGAAATAAAAAAAAACACACATGTAGATGACATTGAATAAATGCATATTTAATTAGATTAAACGTTTACGTTTCGCATTAGTTTAATGCTTCTTCAGAACAACAATTTTTTATTTTATTTTTTTAACATTTGTTTTTTTTTTAAATAGGTTAGGTTTATTTATATGATTTATTAACTATTGTAGATCTGTAAATTATAAAGGAAAAAGAATTAATATAGGGAACTGAACTGTAGTTATAATCAACGGAAAATTTTAAATTGTAAAATGACCATGAAATATAACCTTTAAAGTTAAAATAAATAAGAAAAACATTTTTTTTTTAAACTTACCGAGGAAAAAAGAGATAAAAAGCACTAATAAATAATTATATGTAACAGACTAGAGTAAAGATATCAAATTATTATCACAGAATTAACGTTTAAAAAATAGCAGTTTTATATGTTGCAGGTTTAGTACGGAATGAAACAGGAAATGTTTTAAGAATCTTAATGTGGTGGGAGGCGTTTGTATAAAGCGGAAGTAAGGAGAATAGGCGTTAAAGTATTAAAAATGTCTTTTCTTTTTTTTTTTTTTTAATTAGAAAAATAGGAAACATAATAAATGCAAAGTCAAGATTTTGATTTTAACTATTTAAAATAAAATTAAATTATTAAAAAGTGAGATTTTTATTTTGTAAAAATTATATTTATTTCTTAATTTATTTGGAAAGAGGAGATAAAAAGTTAAAAGTTAAGTAACATGTAAAAAGTTATTTTAGTAAATTGTCATAAAAGCAGTTTAAGTTGTCAGTGTCGGTTCTATAATTAATAGAAGTAGGAGACTTTTTTATGGAAATGCTCTCTAAAAATAATCTTTTTTTGAGGTTTTTTTCGGAATGTAAAATTGATGTAGATTGGAAGTTAAAATTATGTAAGTAGTCATAGGCATGGTCTGATAAAGCTGTGTTTGGTTTTTGGGGGGTTAAAGTTTTTTTTTTTAATGGAAAGTTTATGCTGATTAATTCTTGTTTTTATATATTGTTTAGTTTGTCCTATGTATACAGCATTGCAATCATTACAAGGAATTGAATAAATGACATTTGAGCGGAGGTCTGAATTAATTTTATCTTTTAAATTGGTATAAAAATGTTTTTTAAGGGTATTGTTATTTGTGAAAGAAGTATGAATATTAAAAGGTTTTAATGTTTTGTTTAGTTTTTCAGATAGTTGTGGAATATAAGGAATGGATGAGTATGTAAAAGGAAGGTTATTAGTGTTGTTATTATTTCTATTTTGTTGAATTATAGGGGGTGGTATGTGTATGGGAATTGAGGAAATTGAAATGTTACGTTGTTTTAATTTGTTAAGGCGTTTATTTATATTTTTTTTGATGAAATGTTGGGGGTAATCGTTTTCTTGAAGTATTTGGTGAATGTATTTTATATTGGTAGAATGGAATTCTTTATCGGAAAGTAAAATTGCTCTATCTATTAATGAATTTATGATGCTGATTTTATATTGATGAGAAGTATAGGAGAAGAAATTTATGTAACGAGTGGTTTTAATGTTTTTTCTGTACCAGTTGGTGGTTAATTTATTGGATGAATTTTTTGTAAGGGTTAAATCTAGAAAATTGATTGAATTATTTTGTTCTATTTCAAGTGTATATTTAATTCTTGGGTGGTAATTGTTGAAAGAGTCAAAAATTTGGTTAATTTCATTTGGGTTTGCAATTATTAAAATATCATCAACATAACGTTTATAATATTTGATGTTTGGAAAATTTTTAAGTAAGTTAGATTCTATGTCTCCTAAAACAAGTTCAGCTATAGTGGCAGAAATAGGGGATCCCATAGGTACTCCGAAAGTTTGACTATAAATTTGGTTATTATATGAAAAGTAGGTTGAGTTCAAAATGAATTGAATTGCTTCTATAAAATCTTCTTCTGGTATTATAGTGAAATTTTTTATTTTATTCCAATTATTTTTAATTGCTTGAAGAGCTAGGTCAGTTGGGATGTTAGTGTAAAGTGAAATTATGTCAAATGAATAGAAAGAATCTGAGGTTTGGAGATTAAGTTCATTTAAGGAGTTTTTTAGAGTCCAAGAATCTTTTATGCTATGTTTGTTTTGTTTTGTAACGTTAGTTAATATGTTCGATAGAAATTTTGAGATTTTGTATGAAGGACTTGTGTATGAAGCAACTATGGGGCGTAGTGGGTTATTGTTTTTGTGGAGTTTAGGTAAGCCATATATTCTGGGGGTGGTACTATTGTGTGTAATTAATTTTTTATATGTGTTTTCATCAATATATTTTTTGTTAAGCCAGTTTTTTAAAATTTTATTATTTAAATTTTGATATTTGGTGGTAGGGTCCTTGGTTTCTTTTTTGTATGTATTAGTATCATTGAGTAAGTTTTGCATTTTAGAAATATAATCTGTTTTATTCATTATTACTGTTTTTTGAGTTTTGTCAGTGTTAGTAATTAAAAGATCTTTATTTGATTTAAGGAAGGATTTAGTGTTTTTGAATTTTTTTTGTAAAATATTGTTAAATTTAATTTGTGAAAAAGGTAGTCTGTTTTTTTTATTTTTTTTACTATAGTTTGTTAAAATATTACAAATTTTTGGTCTTAAATTATTTTGAGTTTCTGTGTCTAGATGGTTAATACTATTTTCGATATTAATAATGAATTGTTCTATTGGAATATTATTTTGTGGGTTAAAAAAGTTAAATTTAGGGCCAAGTTTAAGTATGTCTAGTACGTCGTTAGGTATTTGAACATCGCTTAAGTTTTCTATCCATTTGTCTTTGCATTTATTATTAAAAGGGTTAGTAGTAACATTGTTTATAAGGTTAAAGTTTTTGTTATTTAAATTAGTTAATTTTTTTGTTAGTTTTAGATTGATTGTGTATTTAAGTTTTTTGATTCTTTTTGTTAAATTTTTTTTTTCTTATTTATTTTAACTTTAAAGGTTATATTTGGTCATTTTACAATTTAAAATTTTCCGTTGATTATAACTACAGTTCAGTTCCCTATATTAATTCTTTTTCCTTTATAATTTACAGATCTACAATAGTTAATAAATCATATAAATAAAACTAACCTATTTAAAAAAAAAACAAATGTTAAAAAAATAAAATAAAAAATTGTTGATCTGAAGAAGCATTAAACTAATGCGAAACGTAAACGTTTAATCTAATTAAATATGCATTTATTCAATGTCATCTACATGTGTGTTTTTTTTTATTTCCCTCTATAATTTTAATATGTACCACTTGACCTTTGTCTCCTTTTTTCTATATACTGTTTAGAGTTTCTTTTCATATATAGAAAAAAGTAGGGAAAAAAAATTTTTAAAAATTAAATTGGCTGCTATAAAAACCATTATTTATTACTTTTAAAAACTACTTTTTAACGTTTCCATCTTGCTTATTATTTGTCTGAAAGGGAAATAGACCTCACCGCTGGAAAGAGCAAGACAGAAAACTGAAAAATATGTCAAAACCACATTTTTGAAAAAATTGGACTTAATACACTCTGGTTCTGTTGTACAGGTATATGTACTATAATTTATATTGCCTGCAATTAATAGTGTGATTATGCATCCGAAGCAATATTGATAAACCTGATTGAAAAATTTTCGTGATCGTACCTAGAACAGCAATAAAAAGCAGAGGTTGGGAGGTGAGTACTTCCCAACCCCATAGTCATAAGAAAGTTGCCACTTCCCAACCTGAACTGTCACATTTACTTTCAATTGTTAAATGATGCTGAAATTGTTTACTTTGCAACTTTTGACATAATAAGCTAATATTATTCCTACTTTATGCTACTACCTTTTTCTTGTGCTTTCCTCTTAATTCCATTCTA
This sequence comes from Hemicrepidius hirtus, assembly GCA_963082805.1. Taxonomy (NCBI): domain Eukaryota; kingdom Metazoa; phylum Arthropoda; class Insecta; order Coleoptera; family Elateridae; genus Hemicrepidius; species Hemicrepidius hirtus. The sequence goes on along the minus strand of OY720161.1, from coordinate 27,941,978 downwards.
GGTACATTTGTTGTAGAGTTCTATATTTTCTCGAAAAAGTAATATACTCTTTGTTTACTTACACTTAACGTATTCAAAAAATATTCCTGACAAACTCTTAGCCTTACACCGTATATTTAAAAAAATAGTCATAAGAATATGATATATTGTTTATTTCATTCTTCGTGTGTTTTCGCTTAACTAGAATACGATTAATATGTTTCGAGTAAAAATGGGATTTGAAATCATAGCTTAATTTTCAGAATTATATTCCTTTCGTCTTTCTGGTATTTTTTTGGTACAACTCAAACTGCATTTTTTTGAATGACAGGTAAGATTTGTTACTGTCTTTGCTTCATGTACCATTCCTTTGACATCATATACAGGGCTTTCATTTCAAAACTAGCCACCTTTAATGACTCTGAAAGTTTTGAAATTTCCAGTTTGAATAAAAACACGTTAACTTTGATATCGAGGGGGAAGATTAAAACCGTCATTGAAGTAATTTTATAATTCACCTCCTCCACTCCAGCAACCCCCACTTTGAAATTTCAAATGGAACCACCTACTTTGTGATATATCATTTTACAGGTAATAAAATTCTCTATTTAACCATACTATTTTTTATTGCACCCTATCACCCCCTCAACTCCCGTTTTCTGAAATTTTTGACGTTTCCGGTTTGAAAAAAAACACGTCAATTTTTATATCGAACGGGAAGTTTAAAACCACTATTGAAATAATTTTATAATTTCCCCCTTCACTCCAGCAACCCATTCCTTTGAAATTTCAAATTTCCCCCTACCATTTTTATATCGAGTGGGAAGGTTAAAATGACTATTTAGCTTTTCAATAGTCGTTTTAACCTTCCAATTCGATATAAAAATGAACTTTTTTTTCAAATTGGAAATATCAATGATTTCAGATACCCGGTTGTTGATGTTGAGGGGTTGGAATATAAAATAATGTGATTAGATAGAGAATTTGTTTACCTGTAAAATGATATAACACAAAATAGGTGGTTCCATTTGAAATTTCAAAGTGGCGGTTGCTGCAGCGGAGGGGGTGAATTATAAAATTACTTCAATGGCGGTTTTAAACTTCCCCCTCGATATCAAAGTTGACGTGTTTTTATGCAAACGGGAAATTTTAAAACTTTCAGAGTTATTAAAGGTGGATAGTTTTGAAATGAAAGCCCTGTATGTTTGAAAACATGGTGAAGAATACAGAGTGTATTCTTCACCATGTTTTCTCTTTATAATATTGCTACTTCTACGTCATTTCGTTGAAATCATCTATTGCATTTGTTATGGTTTGAATAGTGGGTCTTGCATTTTCTACAATTTGTTTCATTATTGCTTCTGTTGTGTAGACAAAAGTTTTTTTATTTATATTATCTAGTACTAATAATAAAGGCCTAGTAGAATCATGTATACTGAAAAAGAAGTATCAAACAATAAAAATTGTAGCGAAATTTCTTTCCTTATCCAAACGGAAAAGGAACTTCTGGGTTATTAGTGCAATCGTCAACCAACAACATCTCCATATTAGCAATATCATAAATAACAGGAGGTTCCTCAAACGTCGTCATTACAGCTAGTTCCACTTCACTAAAAGAACAAAATATACAGGGTGTCTCAAATGGATTAGGATAGTATGGGTATCTTGGTTATTATTGAAGATAGAGATTCGGTTAAATGGGCAATGTTTTGCAGTTTCTCATACTGATTCATATCCCGATTAGAAAAGTTACAAATTTTCAGTCGTTCAATTGTTATCTTGAAAAAACTGAAAAATGCGTATTTTTAAAAAGTGGAATATTTCCGTAATTTTAATATTTATGGAGAAAAGTTTCAAATAAAAGTTACTAGGTTCGATTAGCACGATTTAAAAACGTCATTCAATTTTTTTTTCAAAATGGCGGTTTTCAAGATATTGATAGCAACTTTCTTATTTTAAATGGGCGCCATTTTGTTTTTTTACAGAAATGGATTGCATTTTTTTTCTGATTTCAACGGTGTATAACAACCTATGTTTAAATAAAGTTTTACACTGAATTTACTGATGTTTTAATTTGCAGTCGAGTTAGCCATGAAAACAAAATTTATTATTTATTATTTATTAATTTTAATTAATTTATTATTTATTAAGAGGTTTTGGAAGCATTTAATGGTATTAATCGAAACACATTGCGCAAAGTAACTGCTTCTGTATTAAAAAGGTGCCAATTATGTCTGGCTAATAATGGTCACCATTTTGAACATTTGTTGTGAAATTGAATTGAAGATTTATCACATTTGTAGTTCAGGTGCAACATGCTTTACCAATAATTTTCAATAAATTTTCTTTCTTGTCTTTTGTTTTCATGGCTAACTCGACTGCAAATTAAAACATCAGTAAATTCAGTGTAAAACTTTATTTAAACATAGGTTGTTATACATCGTTGAAATCAGAAAAAAAAATGCAATCCATTTCTCTAAAAAAACAAAATGGCGCCCATTTAAAATAAGAAAGTTGCTATCAATATCTTGAAAACCGCCATTTTGAAAAAAAAATGAATGACGTTTTTAAATTGTGCTAATCGAACCTAGTAACTTTTATTTGAAACTTTTCTCCATAAATATTAAAATTACGGAAATATTCCACTTTTTAAAAATACGTATTTTTCAGTTTTTTCAAGATAACAACTGAACGACTGAAAATTTGTAACTTTTCTAATCGGGATATGAATCAGTATGAGAAACTGCAAAACATTGCCCATTTAACCGAATCTCTATCTTCAATAATAACCAAGATACCCATACTATCCTAATCCATTTGAGACACCCTGTATAATATTTTAAAAAATAAATAAAATACCTTAGCAAAGTAAAGGACCACGCGCACGTGTTCGGTTCGGTTTACATGCGTCTCGTTCGGTTTGAATCGGTCCAAACATCCGCGCACTACGTCAGTCTCTGTCGATCTCCCAGACGTTATCCCTTTGCACGATGTTGTGTTACCTCTCCGCTGCATCATACAAAAATTCGTATTTTAGCACCAATTCAATCAGTAGTTCTTCATTCATTGTAATAAAAAACACGGGCGCACACTGTCTATGTTGGGTCTATATCTTACTTTTCTATATCAAGGTACCCCTACGTTTACCTATAGACTGGTTGAACTTTCTGATTTTTTTGCCATCTGTAGTATACTTATACTAAATCGAACGGGACGAAAAGGACGGCGGCGCGGCGGTGCCATTCGCTTCCATGTATTTTGTTTTTAGCCGATCGGACATTTAGTAGGATATGGAACAAATGTGTGGAATTTTGGGACAAATGATATAGACCATTATAATAAGTTGTGTTATATCCCTTTGGGGCCAGTGCAACACGTCATCCCTCAAGAATGTGGCGCAGTCCATGTTACAGGCTACCCCTTGCATTTCGTCTGATGACTGCATGTTGGCCTTCCCACTTCACATTTAAACGTGATGGAATGCTGAAATGCGCTATCATTTCCAGGATTTTTGCCTGCCCCTTTATTGATCAACAGAAGATCATGTTACCCCTGGCCTCTAGCCACGAGTGCCAACCCCCGGTATACCGGTCAGCCAATCGGTTGCCCGCTTTTCAAAGTCATTCCCCCTAAAATAAAAGTCACGCATGCTCTGCTCCCGCAGGAGAGCATAAGTCGTTCTTAATCTGTCGTCACGGCTTGACCTAAAGAAGAACTAATACCGCTTATCGTCTCTGAAAATTACCGTTTGTTAAGAAAACAAAGTTCTGCTTCGTCTCTCGTCTCGTTTTGAGCTAAAGAATGATCTGGTATCGCTACCCTTCGTTTGTCGATTTTAAGTGAACTATCAGATCCTATCGTCAATAAAGTATTCGCGAATTGATCTAACTCGCAAGATACTCGAGATTCGGTTGTTATATCGATAAGTTATCTCGTGCGGTTCCCGTGCCGAGAATGTATCACCGATCAAGTAAATAAGAAGAACTCCAGTTCGTCAAGAAATTCTCGTACCGACTCATCCGCCACCTTCATCGGTTACCGTAGCTTAGGAGGCCCCGCTCGAGCTTCAAGGAGAAGTTCCGTCCCGCATCACCCTTTAAAAAGGTGTAAAGTGTAAAGGCCTCTATTGTGTAAACTAAAAGTGCCAAGAGATAAACCGTCTGACGACCTCATCACCAAGCAGGTACCGAACTTAATGTTTATCCTCTTGTCAATTGATTTAACGTAAAGCTTGAGACTTAAGTAAAGTCCTCATCCCCTTTTGGGTCACCGTAAAGACATTTACCTCTGGTAAATTAACGTAAAGAATCCCGTCTACTTAAATAAAGTAGCAGATGCTACTTTTGTGTTCCGAAGTTTTGCTCCTGTAATAACTACAAATTTTAGTCTAGCTTATAATTATCTATACTGTACAGGGCGGCATTCCCGAGAATCTAGTGGTTACCGTAAATATGATCTCGAGTTTGTGCGCTCTGGGCTGAATCGATTCCCCCCATTGATTGTTTATCGCCAATGGTACATAATTTTATGTGCATATGTGTGATATTATTTGTGTTATTTATAGGTTCTGTATAAATATGTTTGTGTCATCTCTCCTCATTATTGAGGGAGATTTTATGTATATATATTTGTCATCATTTTCAGTTATTTACGTTTAATTATTAAAAGTCATTTATTTGGACAATCACGTTTTTATTGAAGAATAACTTAACGAACTTCCTCCCAAACCCGCCCTAGGTACTTTCTGTTTCAGGATCCAGGACGGGTCAGACTGTTTACCTCGACGCCGACAAACACACCAGAGGATTTTCCTATTTTTACCTCCAAAGTCTTAGGACCATCAGAAAAATAGGTGGCGCCCTTTTTAATACTCCCTGCGTAAGTTATCGTTCCGCCCTTATATCGCGAATTAATAACCCACCCCAATCTCCATTGAGACAGCCGTCAGCATTTATTGTTTGCGTGTACAAAATAAGGGAATGTACCTTAACAAATTACCGCACTAAAATTGACAGGCAGTCGCCATTGATAATAATCATAACATGCATTTAATGCAACCTTGCATTTAATATGTAAAACTCTGTCACACTTTTGGCGCACTTCGACAAATTTTATAGGATGTACTCCTCTAAAGAATCGCGGACCTTGAATACAAGCGTGCATATGTTATATGAACTTAAGGTTGATAATGACATGGCAAACGCAAAAGCAACAGTACTATAAAGCATAAAATTGCTTACCCACCTACCAAACATGTTATTGAAAGCGAAGTAGTGTAGCCAACTGATCTCAAACGGAGTTCGCACCGACTATAAATAAAGTTACCAACGAACGGCGGAAAATTTAAAAATTCACAGCATGTACTATTAGTATTATTTCTTTAGCTGGCTTTTTCAATTTTAAGACATCTAACATTTTTTTTCAATTTTTAGGACATTTTTAGGACTTTCTAGGACGGTCGTGGAATTTCAGGACATTTTAGGATTTTAGGACAGGTGGGACCCCTGAAACTTGAATTTAAGAAAATCATCTCTAAGAACATTGTCTATACAATTTCCAACATCGAGTGAATTACATTCGCTTATCTCTAATGGGAGCGTAGTATAGGCCGAGCTACACGAAGGTTCAGAAGGTGAATTATTGTTTGTTGATTCTGAAAGTTTACTTTCGTTGATGAATCCATCTGATTCTGACTTATTTTTTTTGCTTCCGCTGTAACTGAAGATAGAAGTCTGTTGAAGTCGCTTCATTTCTGTAAAACGAGAAAAGTTTAAAAACAAATTAGGCGTTTACAAAATATTACATTTTATTAACTAAATGTAAGATCTTATACTAGGGACCTACTTACCTAAATAATATTTCCAGCTTAAAGCTTTCCACTAATAACACTAAGCTTAAACACAATCAATGAATCAAAGAGTAGGTATATAGGTACGTACACTAATCTAATAAATTAATTATTACTTCTTTGGTTTATTTTATTACAACAACAAACGCCGAACGGACAACCTGTTCGCTGCGTTGCGTTAAGAAAACTGAAAACCTATAGAAGTACCTTATCTATGCTGAAAATACCTGCATCTGCAAATTAGCCGGCAGGCAAGTGTGCATACTGTGACTTATCTCACTCATACTGTGTGAGTTACACGAGACGCAAGACGTGTAATGCGCCGTGTGTGGGAGTGACGTAATATTTGAATTCTTATTTCAAGTTTAGGGTGGTTACCTTAAGAGCGGGCACGCTGATTCATTTTATTTTATTTATATGAATTTTTTGATTTTAGTTTTGTGTTTTGTTAGCAAGCATACTAATGCTAAAATATGCTAAACTTGGTATTTTTTTTCTTCTTATATCTCAATGGGAGGGGTTTGAACCCCCTAAACCCCCCCTTATCTACGGCCCTGCTATCAATCTAGCACCAATGGCAAACTTTCGTCCTTAAATATTTTTATGGTTTGCTGGGCATTAAACGGCATCATTCAGAGATGTTGCAGATCGGTTTAATATTTCCATAAGCACATTGTTTCGGATCGTGAAAAGAATATTTTTTTAGTAATCTATCTCCTGAAATAAGTCACTGGCCATCCGAAGAAGAAAAAGTGGAAATAAGTAACCATTTTCGCGAAAAAAGATTTCCTGGCGTGGTAGGAGCGACTGATGGGAATCGCTTCGAAATAGACAAACCCGATAATGTCCTCAATTCTTGCTTAAACAGGAAGCACTTTTTTTCGATTCAGGTTAGCTGTTGTTTTGTTTTTGTCGTAGTGCTAGCCTAGTTGATTATATTAAGTATCAGTATAAGTGTTTAAAGTTAACATAAACTAATTATTCTTAATTCCTTGCAGATGCAAACTGTATGTTACCATCGCATGAAAATCAGGGTATTCGGTACATATCTACTCTCTGACACTTTTAACGCCTTTTAAAGATAGAGGTCAATTAACTACAGCTCAACGAGACTACAATAAATTATAGACTGCTATTATCTGATAACGGATACATAATTGAACACTATTTTGGCCTCGTAAAACAAAAATTTAGGCAGCTATATCATCTAAACCTAAGATTGGCATATAGTAAATTTTATCAGAGCATGCTGTGTTCTACACAACCTTGCTATAGAGGATGAGTTTAATTTTGAACCACGGAATATTAAAGTTGTACAAGACCCTATTTATAGAGGAGGCAATAATAATATGGATGGCAACGAATTAGAACGAGAGGATCGGGATGGTATCAGATATAGACTTTTTATAATGAATAATTTGAAAATTATCTTCTGAGAAGAGGTAGCAGTCAATTAAAAAAAAAATAATAATAAAATTGTGTGTGTATATATTTCGGCCAATTAATTGGCCTTCTTCAGTACATTATAAACAAAGAACATTATTGTGATTATTGAACATCTGTAATTACAGTAAAAAAGGGAAAGTTAGTGATGGAAAGTTTACCTCAAAAAAAAAGAAAAAAAAAACAATTTTCAAATATTAAAAAACCAGTCTACAAACATTTTTTTTTATAATGAATAATGTGTTATAAAAATCTTCTATTGATATAATTACATAATAATGATTATACAAACATAAACTTATAATTATTACCTATGAACTAAAATAAATGTTAGCAAAAAATTAATCAGCTCTTTCCTCTACAGATTGCTTCAGCAATCTATTTCTTTCTTCAATGAGCTAATTTCTCCTTTCCCTTGCTTTTAATTTTTTTCGTTCTAGTTCCAATTTTTCTTCTTCAATCTTCTCTCTCGATATTTTAACCGATCTTTTCTTATATTTTCTAAAATGTCATTCCTGTTGCACCTCTTTGGTGTTGATCTTTTCTCATTGTTAACGTGAACTGTTTGAAGCTCATTGTATGCAGAAAATAGGTCTGTAGAATTGGAATTACTTGCTTCCCCAGAGGGGCAAGGTCGTGAAGCTACGTCTACAGTAGAGGGTCCTGCGGTTGGTTGTAGTGGATTAAACGGTACAGTTGCTATAGTTTCAGAGGACAATAGGATTTCCGGATTAACATTTCTTTTTTTAAATATATCATCCATTTCCTTCAGGAATTGGAAAATTTTTCTTGAACGACTTGTTTTCCTATTATTATCTATAACTTTTTTGTAGTTGTGTTCTAATACACGCCATCTATTTTCGCATTGTGCCGGTGTTACATCGCGTGTATATTTATCCTTCATTATTTGCGAAATTACTCCCATAACTTTTTCAAGTTTTTTATTGCAGAGCTACACCTACGTTGTTCCAAGTTTACTTAAACAATTGGATTAGGATTTTAGTGTAGTGTTCATTCCAGTGCACATACTCATTTTTCCTTTCTTCTGTATTAATATGTAATACTGTCACGAAGTTCCTAAAATAATTATTAAGATACATAATAATAATAACCAATGTAATTACTTCGGTAAAATCAATACTAGTCCAACATGCATGTATCACGCGCCAAGCATGATAGTATAACATGTCAGGGTTACATTCTATTTGCATATGATGTTGCGATACTGATGAGTCAGCATATCAGGTTTCATGAGAAATCTAGAGGATGCACGTGTGTTCCGAAGTCATGCCCAAATATGGATACATGACCCAAATGGGGACACGGGAATTAGTATAAAAGCACAACATTTCTACATTCGATTCAGTGTGCAATTTACACTCAGCAACCAGCCAACATCTAGACTCTCCGACCCAGCTCTAATACCAAGTCTAAATGATTGGGTCCTTGGTGGACCCTTGAGCCTTCGTATAACTACATCAAGACTAGCCTGACCGGTGTCAACTTCAAACAGAACTTAGAAAACTACAGAACAAGAACAACCCTTCAACCAACCATGGCTCACTTGGCGCTACTAGCTGTTTTTATGTAAGCTCACCTTGATGGTGCACATTTGCTAACTTTGTAACTTTATTTAAATATAATTATGTTAAAACTACTGACTTGTTTAAATCCAGACTAGTCACAAATTACCACGTGACATTTGGTGGAGTTGCCGTTTATCATTTTGAAATATTATTCTAAGTTATATTAAATATTTCAAAATGGGCTTTAAGTCCCTGTACGATGTCTGGATCTGAACATGACAAGCATAAATCAAGTAGGAAACCCTTTGTACTTAAAAAGAAAATTGAATCTGATCAATTAACTTCAACAGCTCTTCCAGAGCATATAGCAAATTTTAAACCAAAATATACTAGTTCAGAGGTATTTAATAAGTCTAGTTCATTTTTTGAATATGAAGATACACTTAAATCTCCCCAACTGAAGTTTTTCGATCACGGGCTATGACTTTAAGATCACCGCCGGTTACGAGGTCTAAGAATTTAGAATTACAAAATATAGATAAACACAAAGAAAAATCTTTGTCAAACGTAGTTGATTCTGATCAGCAACATATTATTGATTTAGTGTCAACACCAGAAACAGTCTTTGGAAATTCCTCAGGGTCTAATTCACCAGAGAACGAAACTCAAGTTCCAAATTTTATAGAACCGGTAATATTGAATAAAAATGTATTTAGAACAGTAGAAAATAATAGCGCAACAATGGCAAATGTAACAATTTCCGATGCGTTTGTAACACCAGCAACCCCTACTTTACCAAAATTTATAAGTCCTGAAACTTACAACCCAGTAAAGGATAAAAATCCAGCTAAATTTTTAAAAACTTATGAAAGGGCTGCTGCTGTAAATTCATGGGCAGACGCAAATAAAATTTGTTTTTTTGGATCTTTCTTGATGGGCCCTGCAGCAATTTGGTATGAAAAATTTATCGCCGATCCCGCTCATAGAAATTTTAAATGGGAAGACGTCAAAACTTCCTTTTTAAAAGAATACGCCGGAGCCGCTGTTAATCGCGAAACTAAATTTAAATTGCGTTCACGAAAACAAGGTGAATATGAAGATATTAACAGTTGTCAGTATTATTAACTTTCGGCTTATACCGCGTCGTCATTTGAGTAAAACTCACAGCAGGTAAGGACCAACCTGTAGCTTGTCTGCCATTACAAGCATTTGCTCTGGATGTTTGAGCTAAATTATTATTATTGTGTGAACCTTGGGGCGGACAAGGATTTGTTCTTTGTATAACTTGTTTGCCATCACAAGAATACTTGTTCGGTTTTTGCCTCATAGCTGTTTGTGAACCCATACAAAATAACGTTTCGCAAGACATTGCAGCTTGCATCTTCAGAGTGAGTCAAAGCGCACTGACACAAACAGCTATGAGGCAAAAACCGAACAAGTATTCTTGTGATGGCAAACAAGTTATACAAAGAACAAATCCTTGTCCGCCCCAAGGTTCACACAATAATAATAATTTAGCTCAAACATCCAGAGCAAATGCTTGTAATGGCAGACAAGCTACAGGTTGGTCCTTACCTGCTGTGAGTTTTACTCAAATGACGACGCGGTATAAGCCGAAAGTTAATAATACTGACAGTTCAAGTAACCGCGAAAGCCTCAAACAATATATTAACAGTTTCCTGTACGAAATCTTAGACGTATGCTATAACTTAGATGAAAATATGCCTGAATCAGAAATAATTGATTTTTTCGAATGTGGTTTGCATCCAGCATACCAATATCAATTTTCGGTACTAGCCGATGATAATATGACCCTAGAAAAGCTTAAACGCTTAGTGCTTAAAATCAGCGATGCTAAGAAACGTGAAAGTTTGGCTAAGCTGGAAAAAACGGAAACTCCGGTTTTAAATATGAATACAGCAAGCACTTCAAGAACGTTTCATAAAACGAATTACAATCAAAATAATCAACGTAACAGTAACAATTATACAAGAGGACAATTTCATAATTATCGGTCAACACGTACTCCAGATGGGAGACCAATTTGTTTTCACTGTAATAAACCAGGACATTCAGTATGTGCATTGCAAGACAAAATACTTCGACATATACTCAGTCGCGGCAAAATCAACCAACACGTTACTCTTCAAATACAAATACAAGGGGTAGAGCATATAACCGTAACAATTACGTGCAACCTAATTCTTCGGGAAACGGGACAGGACAGCGCAAGCACTGAGCCTAAAAGCTGTCCTACACATTGATCAAAGGCTCCCTGATGTTCATAATAAATTACAAGTTTTACTTATTGTAGGATGTATTAATAATGAGAAAGTGGAAATTATAATAGATACAGGTGCCGTAGAAAACGTAATAAGTCAAAATTTTGTACATACAGTAATTCAGCCTAGTCCTATTTCATTTTAATCAACGGTTGATAATCATAAATTGTCAATCTTAGGATCATCATTGGTAAATTTAACGATTCAAAATTGGCAAACAACAATTTCGGCATTAGTAATCGAATCTTCACCCAGACCATTGATCCTCTGAATAAATTTTTTACTAGAACATAAAAGTATAATTAATTTTCAAAATCACACTATAACATTAAAGAATACTTCAGTACAACCAATTACAATTCAAATACATAAAACAAATATCAGGGACCTTTGGACAAATTTTTCAAATTTATTTTATAAATCTAGAAATTTTTTAGACGAGATTGAGGCACCATATGAACAAAAAGTTAAAGGAAAATTACGTTTAATCAATGACATAGAAATTCTACCGAACACAGTAAGCACTTTAGACTTACAATTAGAAAATATTGACAATTTGTCATATAATCCCTATAAAATATGTTTACAAGAAATTCTCTTGTCTAAGCATAAATTAGTTGCCACTAATATTGATCAGATCAATGAGAAAGATTGGAAGATTACAGTGCAATCCAATAATTTAAATAAAATACGTTTACTGGCAGGAACTACATTAGCATATCTTGAAATGCTTGAGGTTTTGAATTTAGTAGCAACTCTTGATGTTTGTGAAAACCCTAACCAAGGCAAAGATAACATAAATCCTGCGTTAACAACAACTCAATGAGAACAATTACAAAAATTAATAAATGAATATCAGGATATTTTTGCAACTAACTTCTCAGAAATGGGATCAACTAATTTAGTAGAACATGAAATAATAGTTGAAAACTCTGAACCAATTAAATCAAAACCATACAGAGTGTTCCATAAAGAGAGACAAATTATTCAGGACCAAATAAACGAAATGCTTAAATATAACATAATTAGAGAATCACAAAGTGGATGGGCATCTCCAATAGTCTTAGTCAAAAAGAAAGATAATTCTATTAGATTTTGTATCGATTACCGAAAATTAAATGGGGTCACGAAAAAATTTAGTTATCCCCTCCCCGTCATAGACGACATTATCAGTTATCTAGGATCTAATCATTATTTTTCATCCCTAGATATGTTTAGTGGATACTTCCAAATTAATGTAAAAGAAAGCGATAAGAAAAAAACTGCTTTTATTTCACCAGATGGATTATATGAATTTAATGCAATGAGTTTTGGCTTAACAAATGCGCCTAGGACATTTCAAAACATGGCAGATAAAGTTTTTGCAGATCTAAAATTTAAAGAATTACTTATATACCTGGATGACATTATAATTTTTTCAAAAACATTTGATGAACATTTAGTTCGTTTACAACATGCTTTCGATAAATTACGGTATTATAAATTATCATTAAAACCTAGTAAATGCAGTTACGCACAAACAGAATTAACTATCCTGGGTCATACAGTTAATGCGAAAGGTATTTTGCCAGACAATACTAAAATAGCAGCTATAACAAAATTTCCCACACCAACAACAGCTAAAAAAGTACAATCATTCCTAGGAATGTGTAATTATTATAGAAAACACATAGGGAATTATGCCAGAATAGCTAAACCACTGTATGAAATTACTAAACCATCAGTTAAATTTGCCTGGGAAGAAATACAACAAAACGCATTTGATACGCTTAAGGATAAATTAACAACTGCACCAATCTTACATCATTTTAATCCGGAAGCTGAAACAGAATTACGGATAGACGCAAGTCGTGAAGGAATCGGATCCATATTGCTACAAAAATTTAATAACGAATTCTTTCCTATTGCATTCATTTCAAGAAGCCTAACCAAAGCTGAAAAAAATTATTCCATTTCCGAATTAGAGGCACTAACAGCTATTTGGAGTTTAACTTACCTACGACCATACGTCTACGGTAAACACATAACCATTATCACAGACCATCATGCACTTTGTTGGTTACGGAGCGCTAAAGGTATAAGTGGACGTCTCATACGTTGGTCCATACGACTTCAAGATTTTGATTATACAATTAAACATAAACGTGGAGTCTTGAATAAGGATGTTGACGCTTTGTCTCGTAATCCTTGTCAATTCGCGACTGAATTTGATGAGATTCAAGCGGAGTATGTTCCAACTTTTGTCACAATACCAGATGATATCGGTAACCTACAACGTCAAGATAATAAATTAAATAAACTTTTCACAGCATTAGAAAATATAAATGATACGACATTAACAATTAGTGAACGTAGACGAGCTAAGTCATTTACATTAATAAATGATGTACTTTACAAGAAAAATCCTAGCTCAGAGGGTTCTCAGTATCTTTTATTAGTACCAAATACTCTTAAATTCGAAATTTTATACAACAATCACGATGCTCCAATGGCAGGACATTTAGGTATTACTAAAACATACCATAAAATAAAAATGAATTATTATTGGGATGGTCTCTTGAAAGATGTAAAGAAATATGTTTCGGGATGTCAATCCTGTCAAGCAAGAAAAGGGGATACACAAAAAACCCCTGGTCAATTACAACCAATTTCCATTGGTGTTCCATTTGAAAAAATAGGAATTGACCTGGTGGGTCCACTTCGTAAAAGCCAAAGAGGAAAAACAACAATAGTTGTAGCTACGGATTATGCAACGCGTTATTGTGAAACAAGAGCTTTACCTAGCGGTAAAAGTGAACCTGTAGCACAATTTTTATTAGAACAAATTATTTGCAGACATGGGAGTCCAAAATATATAATTTCAGATCGCGGAAAAGTATTTCAATCCCAACTAGTAACCGAATTACTAAGAATTATGGGTATCGACAGCAGATTCACAACAGCATATCATCCAGCCTGTAACGGGTTAGTTTAACGAACAAATCATACAATCGTGGATATGCTTAGTGTTTACACAAACACGAAACAAACTGATTGGGACCACCATCTCGTCCATGTTACTTGGGCTTATAATGTATCTCGCCAAGAGACGACTAAATTATCCCCATTCATGTTTATGGTAGTCAACCACGGTTACCAACGGATGTTCAATTAAATCTAGCAATGTTATAGAATCACGCGACCGTGCATTATTCGCTAGGAACTTAGCAGTTCAAAATATTAAAAGTCAACAAGAAAAGAATAAAAGTCGATACGACTCAAAACACAGATTAACTAAATTTGAAATTAACCAGAAAGTGAAAGTCTTTACACCTGTACGGAAGGTGGGTAAAAGCGAAAAACTTTTATTACGATGGTTTGGACCATATTATATTGTAAAACAATTGTCTGAAGTAGATTATTTAATTAAGAAAGGTAAAGCATCAAATGCTAAGCAAGAAGTTGTCCATATTTCAAGAATTTTACCTTATAAAGATAGCTGGTTTCCTCCAGCAGAAGATGGTACGTCCTCTGGCAGTGACAGTACAGATGATTCAATTAATGATAATAATCCGATTGGACCCTCGGATGGATTAGAGGAGAGTTCAAATATTGAATAAGCTCTAAAAAATAAAATATAATTGTAATTACTAGAAGGTAATACAAAAAAGTAAAGTAAATTAGAAGAGAAAAAAAAAATATTATTAGCCTCAAAGAGGGAAAGTTTTGTTGTCACGTGTCTTCGAGCTTCTCTACTGATAACAGGTGAATTTGTTCCAAGTTATACTAATAAATGATTGCATGACATTCCAATAATGTCATACAAAGGTTAGCTTCGCCGAGCTCAGGAAATTGATTCTCATTTAACTGAAAATAATGTTTTCACTTACTTTAGAATTAAAAGGGCCTTTCCTGTAGCATTAATTTCAGAGCAATGGATTTTTCTCGATATATGAGTTCTGTCAAATTGATTATAGAGGCATAATCAAGTTTTTGGCAAAGAGGTTGTCTGAAATCCTACGTAGGTAAGTTACTTCCAGTTAATGATAAAGTGTCAAAGACATTATTAAACCCCTGTTTTCGCCGGGAAGTATACTTCAATTTTTTTAGACACCTAGTCTCTTGTTTATTTCATTAAAATTACTGTCCTCCAGTATTGGAAAGTTTTCTGGGGCGCGCCAAGAAAATTAAGGAGTAGTTTTAAGAATTTAAAATAAGAGGAAATCTAACGACATTTGAGTTTATTTAAATCGCGTATATATGAGTAAGGGGTAAATGAGAAGCTGAAACTTCCTAATTGAAAGGAATGTTTAGTCGTTAGATAGCTAACCGCCTTTTTAATTCACATAAAAAGAGGGAGATAAATTGATTAAGTAATTAATATTTTAAATATTTTAATATACAGCCAAGTATAATTATGAATTAAAAAGAATAATTTTGTACGCTAAAGTACGTTGGATAAAAAAGATAAGAGACAAACTTGGAACGTTGCAGAATATACAAACTGCAACATTTATATTGCAAGCCTAATGATCAGACCATAATGCATAAAAGGCTATGTGTTTATACTAAAACGCTTATGGAAGTAGGCCACAAGACGCCACAAGACGTCACTCGAGCACCTGCAGGAAGTGCAATTGATAACAGTTATTAATAACTTACTTACAAGAGATGCATTCAAGTCTCATGGGTAAAAGCTCATCTAGACTGGCAGAATCTGTTGAAGGTTAAATCCTCATCTTTCGAAATAACATTTAATGTCAAGAAATTCTCGTACCGACTCATCCGCCACCTTCACCCTAGTTGCTTGTCTGTTACAGCAGGTACGTTAGTAGGTCAACAGGTGCAGTCCGACTGTTTATCTCGAGGCCTACGATTACACATCTCCGAGGAGTTTCCTATTTTTCACCCTCAACGCCTTAGGGCGCATAGAAAAATAGGTGGCGCCCTTTTTAACACTCCTTGTATAAGTTATCGTTCCGCCCTTAAGAACCCCCTTAAATCGCGAAGTAATAACCCACCCCAATCTCCATTGAGACAGCCGTCAGCATTTATTGTTTGCGTGTACAAAATAAGGTAATGTACCGTAACAGTTGGTTAATTTTAAATCAGTAGGATATACAGTGTGGAAGAAAAGTCTGGAATAAATTAATTATTTCTAAAACGATGACGTTTCATGATATTTCCTCGGACACGTCGATTTTGCGTTTTAAAAAGACCCTTGTTCCTATACCTGCGCATTTCCGATTTTCATTTGTTTGCGCATGATGACGTCATAGGATATTTTTTTTTAACGGAACCCCTATATTTTTTACCGGATTTGTGTACAGCTCAACTTGCTGAATTCGAAAATGTACCACTTTAATATTTTATTTCTGCACCTTCCCGAGAAAAAAAAAATAATAACCGATTCGTAGTAAGAACAACAAATTACAGCAAGTTGCCTAAGAAATTGTTTTCGGCAGCTAAACAAAATCTAATCAGAATCGATAAATTAACAATCTAACAATTAACAGCCGTTTCAATTGCTGTCTGCAACAAAATGGTCATAATTTTGAACATTTAATTAATTAGTTTATAAAATTGTCATGTTGCTCTTTTTGAGCTGTTAATTTGTTAATTATTAATTTATTAATTTTTAATTTGTAATTTGTTAATGTGTCAATTTGTCGATTCTGATTAGATTTTGTTTAGCTGCCGAAAACAATTTCTTAGGCAACTTGATTTAATTTGTTGTTCTTACTACGAATCGGTTAATATTTTTTTTCTCGGGAAGGTGTAGAAACAAAGCATTAAATTGGTACATTTTCGAATTCAACAAGTTGAACACTGTACACGAATCCGTTAAAAAAATATAGGGGTTCCATTAAAAAAAATATCCGATGACGTCATCACGCGAAAACAAGTAAACATCGGAAATGCACAGGTATACGAACAAGGGTCTTTTTAAAAAGCAAAATCGACGTGTCAAAGGAAATGTCATGAAACGTCATCGTTTTAGAAATAATGAATTTATTCCATACTTTTCTTCCACACTGTACATGGAACAACGTACTGTGCGGGAGAACAAATGATTTTTTCCTGATTTTTTAGTTCATCTATCTGATTTTCGCCAAAAGTGGATGGATATTGAACTCTATAATTGTCAGCTGACGATATAAAAGTTATACAAATTTCTAAAATACGACAACGGCACAATTTCCAAGCATATGTACTTACCTTGAGTATTCGACATTTTTGTACAACAAAACGCGTTTGAATACTTTTTATTCAATGAAGAAGTAACGTGAATTATCGCATTCGCAAAATACTGTCAGGCATAATAATATATTTTATCTACTTTACGTTTGTACTAAGGATCTTACGATACGCGTTTGCGTATCGTAAACGGACAAAAGCGGGTGCTATAATAAAAATACCAGAACAGTGTAATTTATTTTCTTTACGTTGGCAACCCTAATATCCCACTCACATTCACAATTCACAAGTATAAACAGACAGATCGAACTGTCATTGTTAATCAATCAACCATAATGACCTAAAATATGTTTATTATGTATAATTTTTGTTTAATTTAAATGAAATTTAGGATAAAAATACAATACACAGGATATGATGTAAAAATAAAATAAAATTGTTGTATACTCTAATGGCCATATTGTCATGAAGTATTTGAAATACGTATTAAAGTAAAAAGAATGATTATTGTAATTATCTAAGTAAAACACATAAATTCAAGGTTTGTTCAACATATTCTTGTTACATCTAAGTATAGATTATTCTCGGACACAATTGTGCAATTCTGTTGACTCAACTCATCAAGGTTTCTTATGAAATCTGGTGCTCCACGTGTATTCATGGTCATATTCCTTATTTGGACATGCAAATTAGTATAAAAGCACAAGATATTTCCATTCAAGTCAGTGTGTTCAAACCAGAAGTCAAGAAAACACTCTATCAACTAGTACTCCAAGCCAGGCCTGGCCGGGGTTCGAACTCTACATAGAAGATCGAAGACTACAACAAGACTTCAACCAACGATGGTCCGATTGGTGCTTCTAGTTATTCTTATGTAAGCTCACCTTGATGGTGCATTTATTCATTATTGTAACTTTGACTTAAATATAATTATATAAATTGAATGATGTGTTTAAATCCAGACTAGTCACAATTTACAACGTGACATTTGGTGGAGCCGCCGGTTCCATTTTGAAATTTTATGCGAGTATTTTCAAACGTTATGCGAATATTTTGGTGGAGGTTGCCGATTATCATTTTGAAATGTTATTCTCTTAAATAATATTGAATATTTCAAAATGGGCTTTAAATCCCTGTACAATGTCTGGATCTGATCATGTCAAGCATAAACTAAGTAGGAAACCCTTTGTACCAAATAAGAAAATTGAAACTGATCAATCAACTTCAACAGCTCTTCCAGAGCATATAGCCAATTTTAAACCGAAATACACTAGTTCCGAAGTATTTAATAAATCTAACTCATTTTTTGAATATGAAGAGTAGCTTCATCGGCACATGTGCACAAAACTGCACTTTGTTGAAATTTCATTGAAGGTCGTTCGCTAAAGCAAGATCCATACGGTTTGGTGGCATAAAAATATTCAAACCTTCCTTTACAGTCAACACTAAATTTCTTATTTGTTTTAAGTTTTTTTATATATATTTTTTTTAGTAACTTTTGCTTATCCTGAAAACTAAGAAAAAGGCTGTACGAGAAAAAAATGCAAATTGGTATTTTTCACAAAAATATATTGTCACAAAAAACTAAAACCTACATATTCTACATACAAAAAAAGAACAAAAAAGAGAAAACAATTACAGAACGCACTCAGCTCCCCTCGGGACCGAGATGCGACAAAATCTCCTCCAGTATATCATCAGATAATACTGGAGGAGAACTCGGCCCCGCTGCGGGAGAAAAAGGCGACAATTCGGAGGGCTCCAGAGCTGCTGCGGGCGGTGGCACATGGAGGTCCAGCGGCAGGTCCTCCGATGGTGTATCGGCATCGGGGTACGGGTAAAAGAGGTCAAGCCTCGTAAACCCGGCCCCCATGTCATACACCATCACCGTCACGAAGTCCTCCGGCACGTTTATTCCATATAGTTGGAAGCTGCCGCGCCTTCCAACGATGTATATCCTGCCGGGCCCCAGCTCAGTTTGGACCCCCGATATAATAATGGTCAGGGGGTAACCCTCCCTAACCACTACTTCTTGGAGCCTAAACCCCTCGAAGATTTCTGAAAAAATGAAAAAAAAGGGTAGATACATCTCAACAAGTTAAATGAAAATTCTTTTCAAAATTGTATACTTACGAACTGCTGGGAGCAGGCTAGGGTCAATTGGTGACGCTGTATGGGTCAAGACTTGCACCGCTTCAAAATTCATTGTTTTAATAAAACTTATTTGCAGAAGGCAGAACAATTCTAAACAAATGACTCCTCCCGGGAAGACCAATTTGTTTTATAGGATAAAGGTGCAAATTCAGCAAAAGATAAAAAAATCCCTCTTACGCCTACGAAATAAGCAGTACCTTTTTCTCAATTTTGTTGATGGCCCGGCCTACGGTATGCTGCCACCAGGTAACTTTTGGCGGAATTGAACTTAGAAAGCTCAACACTTCCGTGTTACCACCCTGTTTAATCTTAAGACTGCGTGCGTTCGGCGGAGTTGACCAGCTATGACGGGTCCAGTGAGATTCGTACTCAGAGCTATGAGAATTTCCTTCCTGACTAAACTCAATCAAATGAAAATCAAGATCAACCCAAAACTAAGTTTATTGATAAAGAAAATTAATTGAAAGAATATAAGCCAGTTTACACCCTGATATTTATGAATTGCACTAAATATAACTAACCCAAGTAACACAAAATGTATGCAAGTTGAATTAAAGACTTATTAGGTTTAATTCGACTTGAAACAGCATAATCCCAAGTAAAACAGAATCACAAATCACACAAAATAAATCTGAGATGAATATCTCATAGAAAAGTGCAAAAATAACACAAACAAAATAGAAAAAAGTTAGTGCAACTCTCTAAAAGAAAAGGAACATAAATCAAGTTTATTATACAATTGAGATTAAAGCAACAATTACAGCACTTGAAGGCTATAATTAATAGTACCAAATAGAAATAGGTAATTGAATCAAATTAAAATGATTGTAATAATCACTTTTTAATAAAAACCTTGTATAATTCTGACTTATGCCTCTTTTAACACACAATTTTATGTTTCAGTAGTGAAACAGATAAATGACAGAATAGAAAAATATAATTATTTAAAACAAAGTTAAAATAATTTATCATTCACTGAAAATGATATCAAAAGAAAATTCTAGTATTTTCTCAACACAAAATGATATTTAAATTTAATTAATCAAGAGAAAACTGTATTGTTTTCTAAACACAAAGTAATATTTAAATTGAGTTAAAGCTCTTAGCAAAGACTGAATAGAATGATTTCCCCTTTTTAATATAATTAAATATTAAATCGATACGAAATCAATGGTAAGATCACTATCAAACCAAATTTAACTCAAAACTTAAAACAAATTCAAAACAATATGAAACAAATACTAAATCGAAATCAAATCAATACTAAAGCAAACTCAATTCAATACTTAATAAACACAATAATTCAAAATTAAAATACGAATAAAGAATAGAGAGAGAGTATCTTTCAATGGTTAATAATTAAATTCAAAATTCTACCTGTACATAGAATAATCCTTCCCAACATGGATAATAGAATAAGAGAATGGATCTCTTCGAATAACTTTAATTTTTTAGTTGATTTTTGAGTCCCGACTACGTTTTTAGAAGTTTTGACTGTATTTTTAATAATTTATTATTAATATTTGAACACTTGAAATTATTTCAAACTACTAAATCACTTTTACTTTCTTATTGGGAATCAACTAATTGCTGCAAAACCCCGGTCGGAACTGACTTCTGTACCAAATTCAATCGCCCAGGAAAACACTTATCCCCAAATTCTAAAAGTTTTTAGGCCAATAGAATTTTGAAGGCGTTTGAATATGCACCAATAAGCCACTCATCTAAATTCCAATTTTTATCGATTTTATGACTCTGTTTTTCAAAACAAAATCTTAGAAAATTTCTCCGAAGTGATTTAGCTAATTTATCACCTAACATGATTTTGTGTCAAAAATTCTGAAAACTGTAACATTAAGATAACACACGTGCGGGCTGCTAACAAAGAGCTCACACATGCCGCCCGGATATTCTAATTGCCTCTCAAATTCTTATGAACTGATAAGTTCCAATATTTAATAAATTTCATAAATGATGAAATTAAATACAACAGTAAACGCAAAAATACCCTTTATGGAAAATTACTACCTTAAAATATGCTAGGTAGGTTTCTGATACTTGCATTTAACATTTAAACTCAAAGGTATTTTAGCAGAATGAATGCTGCATTTAACATTACTCTCTCCTTAAACGAAAATATACCTTTTAAAACTGAGGTGTAATTTCGTAACAGATCCCCCATATACAAAAGAAGGTCGAAACTACACCACCTTAACTTAATTAATCTAAATTACACTGAATAAGCGTACGAGTTTGTTCATGTCCAAAAACAGACAAGAAAGAAAGTTTTTTTTTTTTTTTAAGTACTCGCGCACTTCGATGCTCCCGATATTATACACTGGGAGTTCGACAATAAATCGCACACAGGTTGACAGGAGACTTGAGGTCCTCTGTGCGGATCTTATGGATTGATGGCGATGTCGTCAGGCATCGACACCATTTCATCTAATGGAACTGATTCGCTAACAGCCCCAAGTGTGACAGGATTATCCTTGTCGTGCTTGCGGTAACTGACGACCTCGTTGACACAACGGAACCTGTCGTGGCGCTTCTTATACCATTTAGCCACAAACTTCCATACTACAGTTAAGAACAGTCCAATAAGTATGACCAAAACTAGACTGCTTAACGATTTTAACCATGTATCGTGGAAACCTTGAACTTCAGCTACTTCCAAGTGAGCTGACAATCGATTGAGTTCTGCCATGGTTGCGTCTGAATTGAGAAAATCATGGCTTGACACATGCTTCAGCAACCCTTGCAAATCTGTATTATTGGTCCAATAGAATGGTATCTCTTCATCTTCTTGATTTTGATAGGCATGGGAAAGTGCTGGTATCGCAAACTTATCTTGATGAACATGGACATGCGTACCGTTAATATTATGTGGTAACAAAGTATGTCCATCCATGACTATTTGACATCCCTGTTCTACGGATATGAATCCCGTATCCTGGAAAATTACTATGCGTTCGACATCCATCTCGTTCGGACATTGAACCAATGCTCTTGTAGGTGTTGGTACACTGAAAGCCCATCTATTTGCTTCTTCTGCTCGAATAAAGGTATATCGCGGTTCAGTAAAACGACGTGAACAATACTGCTTTTGCATTACAGTATCCTTCTTGAACAATGCGATATTACAGCTTGGCTCAGGATGTTTTTCTATTGCCTTATACGGTTTACATATAAGAATCGTAATACCATAACAATCGTCTAAACTTCGCTCGTTCATCTCAACGTATTGTAATCCATCTGCGGTAGTCGCTAGGTAAGGATTATTAGGTTGGATATAAGTCATCATAGGTGATGAAGGATCAATATAAGGAAAAGGCATGATTTCATATAGAGTGAATTCACGACTTGCTGTCATCAATGGTACTTCCACAAAAAATCTAAACGTTTGATTGACCACGGCCACTTTAACTGTAGAGGTCGTGTAAAATTGATGCACCATCTCCCTTCGTAACGGATGTAGGAATGAATAACCCGGAGGAAGCTGTTCGGCTGCCCCACTCAACAATTTGAATAATCTTCTCGGATTTAATGTAGTAATCGACAATTTGCCTTGCTCTGCTCGATCCAACGTGATCAGCAGTTCATCCAATTCACTTTCTGCAACGGCCAATAAGGAATCCATTATTCTTAAATGAGATCCCAAAGTAAATAGATTTAACATATGCATAATTGTAGCTTGCTGCATATGCGCTTGATGGTCTTGAGTCCATTTAATGGCTTGCTTGATTTCTTGCATTTGACCAATTAACTCCACGATAGTCTGTTGATTATCTTTTGCTAATTCGTAAGTGGTATTAATCATGGTACTTTGTAGTTTAGCTATTTGCACTATTTCTTGTCTAGTGGTATCGATTTTGGAAATGGCTCCCTGAAGTTGAATTAAATCATCATTATCTGGTGTTCCAAAAAGGAATTTTAGGGCAGAGCCACCCAAATTAATAAGTCCACGTTTTACTCTGGTGACTGATCCTACTTCTTCGATATCGTTCACTTCCTGCTTTCCTCTGGAAATACGTTTCCGTAGCAGAGCTATTTCTTCTTCTGGCATCACAAATGGAGTGTGAGCCATGCTCACCACTTGCGTCATCAAGTTGACCAACTCTTCTAACTGTTCTTCCACGTCGACGAAAATCGACCAATAATTATGGATATTGACGTCAGCAACGATGACCCATTGCTCGTCTGTAAAAACGAGGGTTTCCCGTTTTAGGAGTACTCCCTGATGGAGGTCTTGATCAGGCGTCACACGGGTCGCTTGATCTCCCACCGATCTAACTTCGAAACAGGCTAGGAGGAGGGCTCCTTATAGAAAGGTAGAATAGGAGAAAAGGGATCAATAGGAAGCTCGGTCTCGTCTTCCTCTATCCATTTCTCCATTCTTCCGCTTAGAGCTTCCCTTGATAAATCCAGGGATTTGGTACGGATGGAACTCTACTCCTGGTACCATACGCTGGAGGTAACTCTAGGGGACTTCGTGTTGCTTCAGTCCCTTCTTCTTCCAGCACCGCTACTTCTTCTTCCGCGGCGACTTCGGGACGAACTTCCCGAGGGACTGGGCTGCTTTCAACAGGATCTTCGACAGGATCTTCGGCAGCATCTTCCAACATGATGGAGTGATGAGGTGGTGGTAATATTATCAGAGCCCCATGACTGGCTCTGCCTTGAGGGTTCTCATCCTCAAGTTGCTCTTCCTCAACCTCCAGGGTGGCGTCGTCACCCTTTCCACCAACTTCTTCCTCTTCCTCTTCATCACTTACCATCGGCAACACGGCTTGATAACATTTGAACTTTTTGATGAGGTTGCTGTGTATTCTGATGTTCTTATGTTTTCCGGGAGCCTTTACCGTGAAGTTCACTGGACTGTTCCTCTCCAGTACTCGGTAAGGCCCTTTCCATTTCCGCGTGAGTTTTTTATTAACCCCGATCTTGGATGCGAGATCTCTAATGAACACTAGATCTCCTATCTGGATATCTTTAATTGTAGACTTCTTCTGGTATCTCTCTTGACGTTCAGCCGCCTTCATTAATTTCTCTCTTACCTCTGTATACACGACATGTAATCTTTGCATTAATTCACTACCATAGTTTTCGGTTACATCATATTTAATTTTTCTTGGCTTCATGACGTCATCAAATGGGAACACACAATCTCGCCCATGTAATAAGAAAAAAGGCGTTTCTCCCGTGGCTGAATGAATCATGTTACGATAAGCCATAACTACATATGGTAAAAATTGGTCCCATTCCTTCTGATCTTTTTCAACGAAATGCGATAATATTTCTTTCAATACTCGATGTGTTCTTTCTATCATTCCATTGGCTTGTGGATGGTACGGCGTTGTTTGTATCTTCTGGATCTTAAGTAGTTGACACACCTCTACCATTAATTTGGAAAGAAAATTGCTTCCCTGATCGGTTAATAATTGTTTTGGAGTCCCATGTCGACAAATGATTTTTGTAACGAACGCTTTTGCTACTTTCTCGGCTTTCTGATCTGGTAACGCGATAGCTTCAACATACCTAGTCAGGTAATCCTGAAACGTCAGTATGTATTTATTTCCTTTATATGACGTTGGTAATGGTCCAACTATATCCATTGAAGTTCTTTCAAAAGGTGTTGTAACTTCTTGAAATCTTTGAAAAGGTGCTGGTTTCTGATTTGGCGGTATTTTTCTATAATTGCATGGTAAACATCCTTCACAATATTCTTTAATATCTTTCTTCATATTTTCCCAAAAGAAACTTCGCTTTATAGCTTGATACGTCTTTGGAAATCCTGGATGTCCTGCATTCGGCGCATCGTGATAAGCTTCAAAAATTCTTCTCTTCATGCTGTGTGGTGCTACTAACCTATCTTGGTACTCATCTTGTTCTCGAACTTTATATATTACTTTATCTTCATCCTCATAAAATTCGGAAAGTTTCTTCAGTTGCTGAATCTTCTCGTCCTTCTGTTGTTCTTCAGCTATCCTTTGTCTATCCCATACCGGCTTGTATGGTAATTCCTTAGTTCTAATCACACCAATTACTTCTTTAGTTTCTTCTTTGTCTTCGGCTTTTCTTATTAATTCTGTTACCGTATCTGGTAATCTACTCAAAGCATCTGCATCTCCATGCTTTCTTCCAGGGCGGTGCTCGATTTCGTAGTCGTATTCGCACAACACTAGTGCCCATCTTGTTAATCTGCTACTTGGATCTTGTACCTTGAATAACCACTTAAGAGGTCTGTGATCGGTTACAATCTTGAATCTTCTTCCAAGTAAATAAATTCGAAAATACTTGACTCCCCATACTACCCCTAAACACTCTCGTTCTGTAGTACTGTAGTTTCTTTCTGCTTTATTAAGTTGTCGACTTGCATACGCAATTGGATGAAGGTGTCCATTTTCTTCTTGACTTAGGATAGCACCAAGAGCTGTACCGGACGCATCTGTAGTAAGTACAAAGGGTACGGCAAAGTCTGGGTATCGTAGTACTGGTTCCTGACAAAGCGCTTCCTTAAGAGTTTCGAAAGCTTGTTGTTGACCTTCAGTCCAAATGAACGGTGTTTCTTTCTTCGTTAAATTAGTTAAGGGTAAGGCTAGCTTCGCAAAATTTGGTACGAACCTTCTATAAAAACCTGCTAATCCCAAGAATGCTCTTATATCCTTAATTCTTTTTGGTATTGGATATCCTTTAACTATTTCCACTTTTTTAGGATTTGGTTTAACCCCTTCTTGACTAATAATGTGTCCTAAGTATTCAGTCTCTTTCTTCAAGAACTGACACTTGCTCGGTTTTAACTTTAATTTGGCTTCCCTTAGTTTCTTGAAAATTTCTTCTAATTTATTAAGGTGTCCTTGTAAACCTTCTTTTTCCGTTGAATAAATAATAATATCATCTAGATATACTAAACACTTGGTTGGAGCGAGATCTGCTAGTAATAAATTCATAAATCGTTGCCAAGTTGCAGGTGCGTTAATTAATCCAAACGGCATCCTGAGACATTCGTAATGACCTTCCGGTGTTGAAAAAGCTGTCAATGGAATAGATCCTTCTTCCATTGGTATTTGCCAATATCCCGCTTTCAAATCTAATGTTGTAAACAAACTAGCTTTCCCTAGCTCATGAAGTGTTTCTTGTAAAGATGGTAAAGGAAAATAATCCCTTTTCGTAATTTTATTAAGTTCTCTAAAATCAATACATAATCTTATATTGCATTCCCCTTCAGCTGCCTTCTTTGTCACTAATACGACAGGCGCTGACCATGGACTATTTGAATGGCGAATTATTCCATCTTCCAACATCTCACTGATTTGTTCTTTCAGCACACTCCGGTAATGAAATGGTACTCGGTATGGTGCTTTCGTAATAGGAGGTTGTTCCTCAATTTGAATTCGATGCTTCATATATGGTGTACTAGTTAGAAGTTGCCCTTCTTTATGAAAAATATCTTCATATTTGCTGATTAATTTTCTTAATTCACGTTTATCTTCCTTTAAGTGACTCATGTCTATTTTATCTTGCCAATCTTCGTTACTATTGTGTACTGCCCTAGTTATTTGGTTAAGTACACTGTTAACTTTTCTTTTTGTTCCGGTTCCTTGACCTGGTTGAATATTATCCTCAACCCTAAATATACTTGATTTATTTAAAAAAATTCTTCCATCAACACTTGTTGAATCATTTATATCATTGGTGGAAGTGTTACCTTCAGGTACTTCCTCATCGCTTTCTTCTGCTTCTACTAAATAACCCAAAATAGTTTTCGCTGGAATCTTAAGCTCTATTCCGCTAAGATTCATTATCTTGACAGGAATCTGTCCTTCTAAAGGTTTACATACGCTTCTCGCAACTAGGATTCCATGAACCTTGACTTCAGTTGGTTCGAAGACAGCAATATTAGTGGAGCAAATGCTGTGAGATTCTGTAGATCCTTCAACTATTGCTTCGCACCGTGGTGGAATCTCCGACTCCCCTTGCAGACGAACGACAGGGTAGCTAATCCAGTCTTCCTTCTCCGCTTGTGGTGATAGATTTTCCTTGTACCTATTACTGGTTCTCCAATCCGCTGAATCATTCGGATTTCCTTGTTGTAAAGCTGTTTGTCCTTTAACTTTTACATTTTTTCTTCCTTTTGAGGTTAGTCCATCAACCCCTAAATATTCATTTACATTTTTTATTCTTCTTGAGGTTAGTCCATCAACCCCTAAATATTCATTAACATTTTTTATTCCTCTTGAGGTTAGTCCATCAACCCCTAAATATTTATTAACATTTTTTATTCCTCTTGAGGTTAGTCCATCAACCTCTAAATATTTATTAAAATTCTTCTTGAATTCTCGATCGATGTCATGTGACTGTACGGCACTGCTGTGCGGAATTGTCAACTCGTCTTGCGATTGGACTGAGCGGCGTCCCTCTCTATCCTGGAAATCTCCAACATACACCTGGGTAGGTGGTGATGACTTCCTCGCGTTGCAAGTCGTCGAATTCTCGGCTCTGCTATGCTTGTACTACCCTTCTGGCATCGTAACGACTCGGTCCATCGGTCGTTTCTTATTCGTAATGGTTGGTCCGTTAACCATCACTTGTTCCATAGGGGTAGGTTCCTGAAACCTTACTCTCCCCTTTAACCCTTCACTACGGATTTGTCCATCAACCCCTAGTGTCTTCTGGTAACCTTCAGTTACCCTTTTAATAACTTCTTCGGTGACATCTCTAATTAATTCTTCACGTTCACCTTTTGTAATGCAAACTAACTCATCTGTTGAACGGTCAGCCCTCATCAGAACATCTGGTTTCCATTCTCGATTGGTTTGTTGGGGTGCTTCTGTAGAGCTGGCTACTGTAGAGTCCTTTGTCCCAACGCCTATCAGACTGGTTGCAGTTGTCCTATTGCGGTTCTTCCGTTTTCGCTTCTTTTGGCCCTTTATACTCGCGCTCAAGGTCTCTGGCTGCTCCTGTCCTACAGGAATTTCCGCAGTCTTCTTAATGAGTCTTCCTTGTAGCTCCATTTCATCATCGTACCTTGCTTCCGCGTACAATGGTATTTCTAAATTACCTATTTTTATTACCTTTCTGAACCATAAACAATCGATATGGTGTCGTTGTAAACAATCCATACCTAAGATGCCATCTACACCTAAACTTAAATCATCAAACAAAAAAAACATTTGCCTTAGTTTTATGCCATTTAAGTCGATTATTCCTTCACCTATACCTGCATAATCAATTATATTCCCCTGAATATCTAATAATTCTTGCAAACCCTCGGGTTCTCTACTAATTTTCCCCTTAAAAATATCAGTTTTCAGTAAGCTTATAGTAGCTCCTAAGTCAATTAATAAAGTAACAGTTACTCCGTTAATTTTACATTTTATTAAACAATGATTCACTTGAACCTTACTTTTTACCTGCGGTACCATTAGTACTTGCGAGGAAAAATTTTGATTTTTACCTCTTTTAATATCTAATTTCTGATTAATAATTCCTTTATTTTTGAATTCTACCCTTTCTTCTAACTTTTTTACTTGTAATTTTCCTAAATAATTAAATAATGGTGGAGTGACCCTTTCTGTTACTTTCTGCGACTTATTGATTACTGAACCTCTTGCACATCCCCCTGGGGATCTTGTGATGTGCCTGCTTGGTTTAAATTACCCCTATTTTGATCATGTTCACCTGAACTAATTCTACTTCTGCCTCGGTTCGGACAAGAATTAGCATAGTGCCCTTCTTCTTGGCACAAAAAACACCTAAAATTTGGCCTATTATTCTCTTGATTTCTACCTGACCAATTATTATTCCTATTTCCGCCTTGCCAATTACCTCGGCCTCTTTGATTTCCTCTAGTACTTTGTGGAAAACTCATTGGCGGTTTCCACTCATAATTCGACCTATTAGAATTTCCTATTCCTTGCGAATTTCTTGTATTCCATTCAACATTACCCCTTTTTGACCCTCTCGTTGGTCCTATATTATTATTTTCTACTGCCCTAACCGTCTCTCTTTTCCAAGTTAAATTTAACCCTTCAAATTCTCTGGCTGTTTCTATCGCTTCGGCTAACGTATGAACTCCCCTGTACATAACTTTTTCTCGCAATTGCGGATACAACCCATTAATAAATTGCGTGAGCAGCATTCTATCTAAATTTTCCTGTAAAATTATGTCGGTGACTGGATCACCAGTTAGCTTAATAATATCTTTACCTGCCTTTTTAATTCGGAGTACATACTCGTTCACAGTTTCCTGATTAAACTGCCTAATACTATTAAATTTTGAAACAGCTTGATAAGGTGTTGGATGTGGCGCAAAATGTTTAATTAATTTTGTCTTTAAATCACCCCAATCTCTACTATTAATTAACCCTCTATCACTTAACAAAAAATCAAATGCTTGCCCTTTTAATTTCATTTTTAAAATGGTCGCTTTAGTTTCATCGTCCCAATTAAACAATGTGCTAGTCACCTCTATTGAATTTAAAAATTCATGTACATTTTGTCTACCTGTGAAATTTGATATAGTATCTATGCCAAAACTAATATTTGGTAATGGTAAATAACCTGCCTGACCAGCTTGCGCTTGTGGTAAATTTTGGCTCTGATGGCTAACTATCGGCGTTTGTACACCTGAACCTGCGGTAGTTGTTGTATTTGTTGGACCAGCTAGTCCGGTACTGCTCGTAACAGTGGAACTTACAGGTGTTGCTGCTGTAGTAGTAGACATTTTTCCCTTCTTAAATTTTCCTATTTCTAATTTCTAACCTGTCTTTACCTATTTGAATCTCCCTAATCTCGAAATTCCTAATGCTCAGGTATAATCTCACACGTCATTCACCTCAATCAATCCCGACTAACTAGCTACAATGAAAGTAAAAACTCCTTTAATCAACCCTTAAATTTTCCAATTTTTTCTAGCTAATCCTTTGACCAACCCTGAAAGTTTTCCCTATCTTTTTAGCTAATCCTTTGATTAACCCTGAAATTTTCCCTTCTTTTTAAGCTAATCCCACCGCTGCCACCAACTTGTCGATGGCCCGGCCTACGGTATGCTGCCACCAGGTAACTTTTGGCGGAATTGAACTTAGAAAGCTCAACACTTCCGTGTTACCACCCTGTTTAATCTTAAGACTGCGTGCGTTCGGCGGAGTTGACCAGCTATGACGGGTCCAGTGAGATTCGTACTCAGAGCTATAAGAATTTCCTTCCTAACTAAACTCAATCAAATGAAAATCAAGATCAACCCAAAACTAAGTTTATTGATAAAGAAAATTAATTGAAAGAATATAAGCCAGTTTACACCCTGATATTTATGAATTGCACTAAATATAACTAACCCAAGTAACACAAAATGTATGCAAGTTGAATTAAAGACTTATTAGGTTTAATTCGACTTGAAACAGCATAATCCCAAGTAAAACAGAATCACAAATCACACAAAATAAATCTGAGATGAATATCTCATAGAAAAGTGCAAAAATAACACAAACAAAATAGAAAAAAGTTAGTGCAACTCTCTAAAAGAAAAGGAACATAAATCAAGTTTATTATACAATTGAGATTAAAGCAACAATTACAGCACTTGAAGGCTATAATTAATAGTACCAAATAGAAATAGGTAATTGAATCAAATTAAAATGATTGTAATAATCACTTTTTAATAAAAACCTTGTATAATTCTGACTTATGCCTCTTTTAACACACAATTTTATGTTTCAGTAGTGAAACAGATAAATGACAGAATAGAAAAATATAATTATTTAAAACAAAGTTAAAATAATTTATCATTCACTGAAAATGATATCAATAGAAAATTCTAGTATTTTCTCAACACAAAATGATATTTAAATTTAATTAATCAAGAGAAAACTGTATTGTTTTCTAAACACAAAGTAATATTTAAATTGAGTTAAAGCTCTTAGCAAAGACTGAATAGAATGATTTCCCCTTTTTAATATAATTAAATATTAAATCGATACGAAATCAATGGTAAGATCACTATCAAACCAAATTTAACTCAAAACTTAAAACATCAAAACAATATGAAACAAATACTAAATCGAAATCAAATCAATACTAAAGCAAACTCAATTCAATACTTAATAAACACAATAATTCAAAATTAAAATACGAATAAAGAATAGAGAGAGAGTATCTTTCAATGGTTAATAATTAAATTCAAAATTCTACCTGTACATAGAATAATCCTTCCCAACATGGATAATAGAATAAGAGAATGGATCTCTTCGAATAACTTTAATTTTTTAGTTGATTTTTGAGTCCTGGCTACGTTTTTAGAAGTTTTGACTGTATTTTTAATAATTTATTATTAATATTTGAACACTTGAAATTATTTCAAACTACTAAATCACTTTTACTTTCTTATTGGGAATCAACTAATTGCTGCAAAACCCCGGTCGGAACTGACTTCTGTACCAAATTCAATCGCCCAGGAAAACACTTATCCCCAAATTCTAAAAGTTTTTAGGCCAATAGAATTTTGAAGGCGTTTGAATATGCACCAATAAGCCACTCATCTAAATTCCAATTTTTATCGATTTTATGACTCTGTTTTTCAAAACAAAATCTTAGAAAATTTCTCCGAAGTGATTTAGCTAATTTATCACCTAACATGATTTTGTGTCAAAAATTCTGAAAACTGTAACATTAAGATAACACACGTGCGGGCTGCTAACAAAGAGCTCACACATGCCGCCCGGATATTCTAATTGCCTCTCAAATTCTTATGAACTGATAAGTTCCAATATTTAATAAATTTCATAAATGATGAAATTAAATACAACAGTAAACGCAAAAATACCCTTTATGGAAAATTACTACCTTAAAATATGCTAGGTAGGTTTCTGATACTTGCATTTAACATTTAAACTCAAAGGTATTTTAGCAGAATGAATGCTGCATTTAACAATTTTCAGTAATTATTTAACTCATAATGACAAATTTGAGTACCTTAATTGGTAGTAAAGCGAATCTTCAAGTTTTGAATATTATAGCCAATTTTCAAATTACATTCAGTTTGGAAAATTTTTAAGTTTACTTACCTTTTCAAATATTTAAAAATATTCATAATGTACACCATGCCACCTATATAACACTTAATGAACTTATGTTTTAGCATATATAATGGAACTTAGAATTAACAGTGTACTACACTTACTTACGTTTACACCCCCTGTTGGCATATGTTGAGCTATTACTAGCTTATCACTATCACTATAGAAGATACCGCGTCGGCTAATCATATAGATGGTGCCCAAATACAATATTATAACTTAGAATTTGAACTATATACCACAGCACCTACTTGTAACAAATATATTTTATGTATAACCATTTACTATGCACAATTAATATTTGTGTATTTATATATTATGTTGGCATATATCTCTTAAACCTGTATTATTATAATAACCTACTGAACTTATTGTAGCATATTCCATATCTATTTAGAATTATTGTTTGTATCCATTCATGGTGAGTGTTACCGATGTGATTCAACCACTTCATGACGTAAAATTGCTCCTTTCGCGATCATAAATTCTCGCTTAATTAAGAGGGGGAGAAATGTCATGAAGTATTTGAAATACGTATTAAAGTAAAAAGAATGATTATTGTAATTATCTAAGTAAAACACATAAATTCAAGGTTTGTTCAACATATTCTTGTTACATCTAAGTATAGATTATTCTCGGACACAATTGTGCAATTCTGTTGACTCAACTCATCAAGGTTTCTTATGAAATCTGGTGCTCCACGTGTATTCATGGTCATATTCCTTATTTGGATATGCAAATTAGTATAAAAGCACAAGATATTTCCATTCAAGTCAGTGTGTTCAAACCAGAAGTCAAGAAAACACTCTATCAACTAGTACTCCAAGCCAGGCCTGGCCGGGGTTCGAACTCTACATAGAAGATCGAAGACTACAACAAGACTTCAACCAACCATGGTCCGATTGGTGCTTCTAGTTATTCTTATGTAAGCTCACCTTGATGGTGCATTTATTCATTATTGTAACTTTGACTTAAATATAATTATATAAATTGAATGATGTGTTTAAATCCAGACTAGTCACAATTTACAACGTGACAATATATATATTGTCGTCAGCTTCGGTGATGAATTTATTAATATAATATGCTGCAACGACACAACCCCTTAGCTTATGGAGAGGTGGTCGTGACAGAATTTATTTTTGCCAGGGAGTAGCTCGGAGTACCCAGGGTTCGTCGGACTTTGAAAATAAAACCTATGAAATCTAAAGAACAAGTTTATTTACAGAATATTTACAGGAGGTTTGAACACTGGTTCACGGTGACTAAAAATTAATAAAATGAACGGTTTATTTATGTAACTAATAATAAAAAATTAACAAATGTATGTAAAAGTAATGATATGTACAATTTAATAAAATTTAATCAATTTTGAATAAATTATTTAAGTCCGGCTCTGGTCTGGAATCGGAAAATTACAGGGATCTGTATTGATAAAAGAACGGGTTGTAGAGAACGACCAGAGGGGTCGCCTCTGTTAAGCTATCTTAAATAAATTACTTTGTTGTACGTTATAAAACCAACATGGCGGAAAGCAAACAAAACTGGATTTGTAAAATATGGGGTTTGTTTAAATCAAGAAATATCGTGACAAGCCAACAGGCTAAGTTGTGCAAAAATAAGGTGATTTAGTGACAGTGTGGCCAGGTAAGTCTCAAAATAAAATCTATTACGGCGATCGGTGAAATTACTTGACTTAAAGCATACAAGGTCGTACAAAAGGTAAATAAACTGAAATTATATTACATTAAAATTATGTTACGGGCTGGTTTGAAGAACCCAACTCAGTTCTGACCCAGGTCGATGGACAAGGTTATCGGTAGTTTACGTGTGTTTCACCCTACTTGTTACGTATTATGGTCACATATAGGGTAAAACTCCGTAGGGCTGATTCGGAACTGAGTAATTAGTGTTTTGTTCTACGTGTTACGAAATGTCACTCATAGAAACAAAACATTACCCGGAAAAACTAATTGAGATTAAAACAAGGCAGTTCACTTATTGCAAACACATATGCCCTACCTTGGGGAAGCTTACCCTGATGAAAGCCGTCTTGTATTATGCCACATACGGTCCACCAGGATAAACTATGCTAACTAGGATCGGATTCGGGAGCGGAAAACAGGTCGGAGGTTTCAGGTCAGAACTTAAATTTGAAATTACTCAATAAAAGAAAGTGACCACACTTCACTAATGAATGAAATTAATTTTGATTCACAAATTAAGTAATTTGCAGCAATCTGAATGCCGGAAATTACGGCGGGCAAAAGCTGTTAAAACTTAACTGGAATTTAAGATTCAAGTTAAGTTTCAAACTATACTCGGACGACCAAAATGACTAATCGAAATAATACGGTTCAGATAAGTTTTCGGAGTTCGGAGTTCGGAGTTGTCCAAAATGGGACCGGGACGGCGGTTTTATTGCTCGGCGTCGGCCTCCTTCGTACAGCGACGCGGACCGTCCCTTCTCCTTCGTAGAGGGAGAAGTTGTTGCCCGCGCCTCTGTATGACGTCGATCTGGCGGAAACGACGCTATCTGGGGAATGTGGAATATGGCGTCTTATATACGACGCACCAAATTCCACACCCCAAGAATTGCGTCGTTACAATGCATGACCTCAACTGGGAGTAGAGACACCACAAACTGGAAGATTTGTACTTCTGGCGTTGCAATTCGAAGTACAACAAAATATTTTCAGAGTTGGAAGTAATTTTGTTCTTGCACCAATTTTCAAAATTGGTATAATTATTTTCATAAGTTGGGCGTGATTTTGATGGCAGTAACTTGCCCATCGTACTTTCTGCCAAAGCCCGAATTTCTGGGGGCGTACATTGAAAATCGTCTTGTTCCGAAAGACTCATAACGGAAAATGCAGTGAAATTTATGAAAGATAAAAAACAATGACGTTTCAAATTTATAAAATTTTTCATAGCCGCTTTCAGTGCACCGCGCACAAATGTTCATAGCTGTCACGAAATTCCGTAGATTTTGAAAATTTGCACTTTTTGGTTAAAAGTGTGGAAAAGTAGATAAAATACTGTATGATACCTCGTTTATAACGCATTTTGTGGCACTTACTCTATTAGGGCACTCCTCGCTCCGCTCGTCGTGCCCTAAACACGAGTGTGCTACAGAATTTGTCTTATAAAACTCGTATCATAATATACTATTATACTGTCAGGTAAGGTGTGTTTTTTACGTTTGTTACTAGGTAGGTAACCTAAATATTGTGGATGCGTTCGTAGGGTAAACGGCATTTACATTAGTCAAATTTCCTTGAATCACGCAACATGAAAGACAACATGTTTTCCTGTTAACATACAATCAAGTGTGGCAGTGCATTCAAGCAACAAGCATTAAATCGAAATGGCGCCTACTAAGGTGATACGTGAATGTGTTCGTGTATTAATTCCTGTATTGTGCAACTTTATGATTAATTTACTGGAAAGAAGGATAGAGAGAAAGAAGAGGGTATGGGTTAAAAAGTAGATTAACCGCCGTAACCAATTTGGGGCTTCAAACACTTTACTCAAAGAATTGGCATCAGAAGATCCAGAATTTTATGAAAGTCATTAGAGAATGCATCCCAAAAAGTTCAACGAGCTACTAATTTTGATAAAGGAAAGAATTCAAAAAAATTAAAACATGGTTATGAGCAGCAATACCTGCTAAATTGAAACTGAAAGTCTGAAAGATAAAATATTCTGCAGTGTGCAGTAGCAGACTGGTCGAACCAATGTGAACGGTGGATCTCTTCCGAGAAGGGCACAATTAATACGATTTGTTTATACATACACAAAAATTACTTTGTTACACCGTGAATAATATATATTGCTCTGTTCTAACTTTAACTCTGCTCTTAGCGGTGCTAATCGAAAATGCTGTAAATATGACTCAACTTTACCTGTACGATCTACAAGAAAATAAAATAAAAAAAAAAAACAAACAACAAAAAGAACTCTTATCTCGGGGCTTTCGATACCTTGTCCTTCATCGACAAGTATCATCTGTGGGTCCACTATTTAGCACAAACCTTAAACTCACAACAACGACAACAAAGAAAAAAAAACTTTCATACGATAAACAAAATTAAATGACAACAAAATTTTAAGCAACACACAAACAAAATTGAAATTTATTTACACAAGAAATGAACACAAATTAAATTAAAGTAATCAATAAACATCCTATCATCCCTAGGCTCAAAATTAAATTTAAATACTAAAACAAAAACTTATCTTATAATTGGTTCGGACTCTGGTGTATAGCGTACTTCAAAATTCCCGCGCTTCTTTCAATTTCCCGATCTGCAACGAACAAATCCAATCTCGTACGAACAAATCCAATCTCGTATTCAATAATAGATCACTTTATAAACAACAATGGCTACTTCAATGCTTGCAAACACAAATTAAACTTGATAAACTCCAACTTTGTAATCCTTTGGACTCGAGGGAACGACACGCTCTTTCAACAAGTTATAGCTGAGTGAGTCCTTTTTGTTTTGTCAGGCCTATTTATCACCTTTGTCAACAAGTTTGTTTTTCACCATGGTAACAAACATTTTTACTGTAGAAACATTAGAACATCAATTGTTTTTATAATATAATAATTTTAAATGCCTTTCTGGCCTTTATACTGCAAGATTTCTCGAAACTAAGCACATTTTCCGATTCCTTAAAATTTTCCCTTTTAAATGATATATCATTTGCTATGTTTTCAATACCATTTGCAAAACTTTTCAAATTTGTTAATTTTCCTTATTAAGGAAAACTTTTTCACTCAACTCATATCAATTTTCAGATTCCTCACCATTTTCTACACACTTTAAGTTCTTTGCTTTTCACCAAAAACTTCTCCAAAGTCCAAAATTAATAATTTATAAATTTTGATAACATAACCTCAAACCTTAAATTTTTAGATAAACGATTTTTTTAAGAAAATCATTTTCCATATAAAAGAAACATGAAGATAAATCGTTTCTAACTAAGGAGATAGCTACAACCCATATCACGAATACTGGGACAACCTATTGAACAAACCAACGTTTATCCGAGTATTGTAAGATGCTTCGATAACAAATTTTATAAATAAAAAAACTTAAAATAAAAACATAGCCTTTCACAAATAGCTAAATTCATTCAGACAATGAATTATCTTCAATACTAAACCCATTTTTACATAATTACATAATTTTATGACATTAATAAACATTTACTTTTAGTCGACCAAACGAAAGCATATTGGAACCAAATATGGCCCAAATTTTGAAAGATAGAAACGAACCACAGCTGATACCAAGACAAATACAAACAAAGAACGAAATATCCTGAGATAAGAGCCTTCAGAAACCGAAATAATATTTATTATGAACATAATCGATTTATTGAAAAGAAAAATTAAAATAAAATTTGACAAATTTATTAAACGTAAGCTTAAGGTAGCTATCAACCTTTATATTAATTTAGCATAGGAACTCGTACAAGTCCCGAGTCAATATCACAACAATATATTAGAATGATGGAAATGTATGGAACTTAAAAAATGTTGCGATTTGCCGACTTCTATTTAAATGGAGGGGTGTGACACCCCTCCATATCCCCCCTAGGTTGGGCCCTGCACACATAAGTTTTCGTTTTGGTTTTTTTCTAAACCACAAGCTAATTTATTTAGAGATGCTTCTATATCAATTGCGTGTTGAATCAAATCAAAATTCTCGTTAATTTCGACGTCTTGAGCATCAATAATAATATCAATTGGCATATTTTCTATATTACTCATATCATCTTTGCGTCCCACATCTGCAAGTGAAGAATGGCGGAAAGTGAGGTTATGTGCTATAATGATAAAACAACATTTTCCCGTACCATGAGAATTTTCATCGGCTCTTTTAGCATTTTTAAGCGCTAGCTCCATTATTTTTGCAGTACGTCTACTTCCCATTTTATTTTAGCTATATGAACACTCAATATCTTCACTAAACACACAGAAAAAACCGTTTACGAACACAAGATTATCAAACTGTCTTCACAGAAGCTAACCGTATTCGTCATTTTGTTCTGTTGGTAGCAACACACAATATGTCTACATGTAGGGAGCAGGTAAAATCCCGCTACAGTATGTCTACTTACACTCTTGGTAGCACAAATATTAGGACATATGTGATTATTTTCGGGAGTTTCTCTGCTATTGGTACGTAAGCAGCCTTACTTTGTTATTTTCAAACGGTAGGAACGTCAACCAGCTTTCCATAGGTGTATTTATCTGAAATACAATAAAATTTGACTTATCTGGTTTTTAGCTGGCGGTAGTGATGTCCTAAATAGGCTATTGAAGGTTTGAGAAATTCCAATTTGTCTAATTGTATTTTCGAATTTGCTTTTCGACAGTTTTCAGACGTTTTTAAGTTTTATAAGGTGTTCTTGTAAAGAAATAGTAAACATTATTATGTCATTTTAGTAAACCATGCACTGCGTGGGTGTTAAACCAATCAATGCTTGATTAATTAATCGTTGGAATGATGCGGGGAATTTTTCAGTCCAAACGGGATTCGCTTGAATTGGAAATGACCTTCCTCTGTTAAGAAAGCGGTCTTTTCTCTGTCTTCTTCTACAATTTCCATCTGGTGGAAACCGGAAGCCAGGTCGAGAGTAGAGAAGTATTCTGCTCTATCAAGATTATCTAAAACCGATTCTATAAGTGGTAATAAGTATTTATCTTCGATGGTAACTTCGTTTTCGGTAGTCAATGACTATTCTCCATTTTTGTTTTCCGAAGTTGTCTAATTTTTTTGGAACGATCCAAAACTTTCTGAATGTTCAATTATATTGTCTTTTAACATTTGGTTAATTTGGGATTTTACTTCTTCGCGATGTATTTGAGGGTAACGATAATGTTTTGAATAAATTGTTTAGTTAAATTTGTAAATGAAAGGGGCAACTTAGGGGAATGAAATACATCTTTATACAGTGCCTTCATTAATGATTGATACCCACGTGACCACAAAATATAGGCAACCCAACTTTCACAGTTGGCAAATATTTATCTAATAATTCCCTAACACTAACTGATTGTATGTACGTAAATTGACAGTAACTTTAGTGACTTTAGTTACTTATTAGTTACAACGAGTACCAATCCTACCTGACTTCAACATTTAAATCTGAAACTCCCAAAGACACCACGGACAAAGGTCACGTGGGTATCAATCATTAATGAAGGCACTGTATATTGATAGCACAAATTTTTAAGAGATTGGGCTTCGTGGTTTAAATGTGCTGTATTGATATTTTGTAAATTTTCGTTGAATATCTGATTGTGGAATTGTGTTGTTATTTCGGTATTATTAATTTGAATATTATTTGTGTCATGGGGGTTAATATGTTCGTCTAAAACTAGCGGTTGATAAATTTCAAAAGTGTAATTTTCATCGGATGTATTTATAGCGGTGGTATAGAAATAGTTGTTATGTACTTTCACAAGAGCTCGGGGGTCTCACAAGATTGATCAAATTTAGTTTTTTCACATAAATACGTGCAATTTTTATTAACGGTGGGTAAAATAATTTGGGTTTCGAATCTAGATGGTAGTCGTTTGTTTAATAGGTTGAATACATCGTTTTATTTTGGAAAAATTGCATTCATTTCTACGCTGTTGTTCTTGACGTAACATAGAAGGGTTGGAATAAAAGGGTACTACAGTACTGTCTGTTTGGATGTGCATCCATTTAAAGTCTTTAAGTACAGATATTAAATCTGCACTTATAATTCCTATGTAATTCGGGTTAAAGTCAAATAAATAACACAAATGTGTTCCGGGTTCATTAAAAAGAGAATTTATTGGGATATCAGCCATTTTATGTACCATGAGCAGTAGAAATTTGAAAATTATAATTGATTATTGAATTTGGGAAGTTGTTTTTTTACAAAAGTAGGTGATAATATAGTCTTACTACTACCTATCTAATAATAGTTTATCTTGTGAATTTGGAATTAAGATATATGGTAGGTTTGATTTGGTAAAGTTAAAATTAAAAGTTTCAATTGAGTTTTCCGAGGCTGTTGCTGAAAATTTCCAGCTTCGTCAAATCATTCGTCTTCGGGGTCATATTCGGAATTGTTTTCAGAATAGTCAGATTCTGAGTAATAATCGTCATCATTATATTCGGTTTGTTCAGGGTTTTGTTCAGTTTCATCTTGAGAATCTAAATGATGTAATTCCTCGAAATGAATATTTGGGGGTTGATTTGATTGTCTAATATAGGGTATTGAATATTGGTTGTTAAATTGTTTATTAGAATATTGGTTGGAGTTTTGATTTTGTGGCAATCTTTGACTGGTAGTGCCTAATTGCATTGGCTCTGGAGGATTGGTTGGTTTAAAATCTTTTCGTGGGGCGAATACATTTAGTCCGGATTGTAGTGGGAATGGTTTTTTAAATCCAGGGAATTGCGCTGGTGCTTGATTGGGATTAAGTCTGTTGAGTTTGAGGAAATCTGTTGAAATTTTGGAATTGGTTGAAATTAGGCTGCGGAAAATTATTGTGTGTTGTTGAAACACAGGGTGAGGGGTTAAGTTTTGGTTGAAATGATTATTTTGTGTGTGGAGTTTTTGATTTGCTCTTTGATTAAAATTTTGAACTGGTATAAATGCTCTGTCATTTGAATAACGGATATCAATTTCGTCTCTAACTATTGAAATAGCATTTTCTAAACTGTTAGGGTTTCTAGCCCTTAATAGCGTGCCAAAAGGTTCAAAAGTTCTAGAAAGAAATACTCTTAACGCTAATTCATTAGCTGTTATTAATTTATGCTCTCTTATTTCAAGGGTTCCACGAGCTAAATTAATTTTTGAATTGAAAACAGCGAGTTGGGTTCGAATCCGGTTATAAAAATCTGTGGGGGATTATTTAGGGTTTTGTCTCATTTTTGACATGTCAATTGTGAGGTTACGTTCACTTCTTTGGTTCCCAAAATTCTCTATAAGTACATTTTTTAATTGTTGCCATTCTGTGAAATCACGGCCTATAATTACTTCTTGCGCTTTTCCTACAAGTATGTGTCTTAAGGACGATATTAAATATTTGTTTATATAAGCTTGAGGTTGGGCTCGTACCAAAAATTGAGTAGTTATAAGTTCTGCTGATCTTATAAATTCTGAAAGGGTTGCAGGGTTACCATTGTATGCGGTATGTCCGAAATCATACGAATGTCAAATCCTGGGGGGAATAATGTCATGATTGCATTTTCTTCAATAAGATTTAACTCGTTTAAAAGTAGACTTAGGTCTTCTATACTCATTAAATTTAAAATTAAATGTTGAAAACGTTTGAGATTATTTAGAAAGTTATTATTATGTTAATCTGGTAAATATTAAGAGTAAGGGTTCCTACGCACAGAACATAAGTCAACCAGAAATTAAGTAATTCTATTAATTACACTGGTTATCTTGCTTACTATGATCTGTCTGATATTTAAAATTAAGTGGGAGTTAGTAAAATTAACTTATTTGTTTAAAATTATTTTTTTCGATACACTATTGTTGCACTTGAAAAACCTGAAAATTCTTTTTTTATGAATGTTGTTAATTGTTGGATCCACGTCCTTTGATTGGTGGTCCTTATAAATGGGCGGCACTTCTGTTGATTGGTGTCCCTGTTGATCTCGATGATCAGATGATTCTCGATGAATCGAATGTTTCTCGATCAGACGGTGACTTCGATAGTCAGGAATTGTCGAATTTCAAATGTTGCTCAGTGTTGGCGATGTTTGTCCTCTGCTGGGCTTTAATTTATCTTCGCCTGGTTCAATTATTCAGATGTGCGGTAAAGTGTTGAAACACACGTTTTTCACAAAAACTTTTCAAGAAAAACTACTAGACGCCGTACATCCTACCAACTGCACCAGTTTCGTGTCGCAAAAGGCCGAAATAATTTTTAAAAACTTTTTATTTGACTGTAGGAGTTTATTTTAAACTACAGGAGTTCTTACAGCCATGAATGTTATACCAAGACTAAAACTAATTATGATATTCGCACAGGAGAACAAAGTATAGCATAAGCAAATTATAATCTAATCGTATAAAGTTTGAAGAAGCAGGGGCAGCAAAAGATAAAATGTCGGATTTTTATGTAACTCGCGGATCCCGAAAGATCATGAGTGTTATTGCTGTCAGGAGTCGCATGTCTTCGATGTATTACGAGGAAATGATGACTGTATTATATGCCACGATTCATTGAATTTTTTAATTTTAAACATTGATTCTCTAAAAACTGCCAAATATCACATGTCTTTAAAAGTAGATGTAGTGAAAAGAAGAATGGTAAACGAGGAAACCAACCGCAGTTGGAGACACGTCGGCGTCGCATATACACAATTTATAAACTGGGTGAATGCATGGATTCTGTTAGGAAAAAAGGAAAGACGAGTAGTTCCAGCGTGTGTAGTAAAAAAAATTCGAGG
Source organism: Hemicrepidius hirtus (assembly GCA_963082805.1). NCBI lineage: Eukaryota > Metazoa > Arthropoda > Insecta > Coleoptera > Elateridae > Hemicrepidius > Hemicrepidius hirtus. The sequence continues at coordinate 27,899,036 of OY720161.1, read as the reverse complement.
TGAATATCCAGACGTCAACAATGTTTACCAAGGATTCTTTGCTGCTGATGGGAAAACTGTTAAATATTTGGATTAGCAAGTACCTTTTTTGATTAAGAGTTGTTTCTACCTCTAGTTTCTATTATTCTGTAAAATTAATGGTAAAATAAAAAAATTCTTAAAGTGCATGTGTGTATTCATAATTATATACATTAGTAACACAATTTATTTATAAAACCATACATCTACTGCAAAATAATAACAATCGTTTTGTAATTTTATTTATTAATTTAGGACAATAAGTTTAGAATATGTCTTACAATTTATATATAAAATATAATTTCTAGAAAGAAAAAAATGTAAAACTATATGTTTAATTAGTACGACGATGATTGATGCTGCATTCGTGAAAAGTGCAGTTTTAGTGTTTTATCCAAAGATGGCCTAAGCAACTTCCTGGCATGTATCCTGAACAGCTGAGACTTTTAATTCCCCCATTACAATTAAACCAATTTTATTTATTAAATTACATCGCCAAGAATTGTTAGAAGCTGTGCGTATTGAAATGTACACCCATTTTTTTAATAACTATGAAAAACGTTGGCCGTTTTTTCGAGACTTTTCATTTTTACCATTAGAACGGACGCTGTTATTGTGGTCCAAAATGGCTAACATACTTTTGACTTTCATACCTTCGTAAATATAGTGAATTCTTTTTGGCGTATATTTTAGCCTCACATTGTGGTAAGATTCCAAACTTCCGGTGTGACAGTATTGGTTTGTTTGTTTTAAATCGATTAGAAAAATTTTGTTACACAAAATATCTCTTAAGCCGTAGAAATCAGGAGAATATTTATTTATCCATTGTAACGTTTGAGCTTTTGTAACTCTTCTTTAAATGTGGATTTCATTCTGATCGTGGTAGAAATTAAACACTACACTGTAAACTAAACGAATTTATTAAATATCTAATCTACTTAATGCTAAATACAAATAATTATAAATACAAAATAGGATCCTACGAAAGGAGCGTGCAACTAAACCTGAATGGTGGTGGCGAGAGGCGATATACACTGTCGATATAAACACTATTATGTTATCGTGGTGGCGAGAATCGATATACACTGTCGATATAAACACTATTTTGTTCGCATACACAGTTGTCGGAATTATCTCACTGGTACTCCTACGGCACGGCACGTTCTTGGACGGCGACGTATCTTTTGGCGTACAGCTATTGGCGGCGTCGTTCTAGCTTTTTACGTTTCTTCTCACAAAAACTCTACACCCTCTCTTCTGGGTGCCCTTGCACCTTCTGCCTTTTTCCCGGCACCCTCACTCGCAACACAGGGTTGCCTCTTCTCCTCACCACTCATTCTAGCAACAAAATGCTACGTTGCGTTACATCATAATGTGCCATTTAGTTTTTCTATGGGCAAAGGCCCATGACCACATTTATATACATGTTTATAATTATTATTGTCAGACTCCCACTCATTCGTAATGTGGTTTAGGACTGATGTAAATTTTTCTGCTAATATCTCTTTATTTGCGTCACATGTTTGTGCTGCCCAACACACATGATTGAGAATACTAGACTTCCACGCAGCAATGCTCTTAGACTTGTTCCATACGTCAAACTGATGATCAATCTTAGCAAATTTTGTTCTAAGCAACAATCGGATCCCGCAATGTCTATCCGAGAGAAACAAATTAATTATTAATTTATCTTCAACAAGACGTGTTAACACTTTTTCGCAAGCAGCTTTTTCTAAATCACCTTGTACCTGTCCCTTTTGTACTAGTTCAAGATCTATTATCTCATTGGTACGTAAATTCATAATAGAGTAAGTTGCATATTTTGTAGAATATCCCGGTGAATCAAACTGGGCATCGCCACATATCCAAGTGTTTACATTATTAGAAGACTTGAGACTTTCCAACATCAGTATTTTTTCTTCATTATATATATATAATTTAAATCACATTCGCCAATACTTTAGTGTTTTGGTTACGCACATTTAAGAAAGGTGTCGAGAATGAAAAAATTTAAAATTGAAAAGCAAAATCACTCTTTGCCAATCGTAAATCATGATCAAACTTCATTGACGGCGAACTATCAGAAACATGGTATTTTACTAGGAGGTGGGTGTAAGCGTGGACTTATCGTTGGTAGATCTAACTGTGGGAAAACGAACGTAATGATTAGTTTACTAGAACATTCCAACGGGTTGAGATTTGAAAATGTTTATTTATATTCGAAATCATTGAATCAACCGAAATATAATTATTTAAGGAAACTACTGCAACCAATACGGGAAATCGGTTTTTATGAATACGAAGACGGCTTAGAGATATTGAAACCTCAGGAAGCCAAACCCAATTCTGTAATTATTTTCGACGATGTGGCATGCGAAAACCAAAGTGTAATTAGAGATTACTTTTGTTTTGGACGGCATGCAAACATAGATTGCTTCTACTTATGCCAAACCTATTCCTCTATTCCAAAACAACTTATTAGAGACAACGCCAATCTTATTATAGTATTTCAACAAGATAAGACCAACCTAAAACACATACACGATGATCACGTTAACGTTGACATGCGCTTTGAAGATTTTAAGGACTTATGTTCACATTGTTGGAACGATCCATACGGTTTTCTAGTCATCGATAAGGATTCGGATGTAAACGGGGGTCGGTACAGGAAAGGATTCGATTCTTTTTTCCACATATACAATTGAAGCGAAACTATACGGCTTAGTTGTCGTTAAGCAACTGTCAGAGGAAGATGGATAAACGGTTGGTTAGCGAACTAATTAAAAGTAGGCAAAATTTAAAAAGATAAGCCCATTTCCCAACCGCTTAAGGAATTACTAGCAACTATTAAAACTGAAGGTTTACAAACCAGAGATTTACATGTTAAAGTAGAGCCCACAGAATTAAAGATACCTCCTAAAAAGGAGATGCCTACTCGCACGCGCCCACAGCCTGTACCATCGAAGCCCCACTTTCTGAAAGCTGATGTAATTGCCGAAGCTTCACCGGAAGAGGAACTCTTGGAGTCTGAGGTCCTGAACGTGGAAAGTGATAATGAAGAATTTTTGGAACATAGTGTTCGAGAAGCTCAACAAACGATTGAAAACATGTTACATCCAGATGTCCTCGATAAATACTTGGAACACTTTCAAGGTTTAGCTAGACAATACATCGAAGACTTGATACGGGACACGGAGGGAAAATTCGATGTTCAGTATGGTGTTCGATTCGATATTGAAGCAGATAAATTTCATATAGGAAATAAAATTCTTGACTTCGACGGGGAAGACATGTTTATAATGGACGGCGGTCGTAAGGTTACATATAAAGGAACTCCTGGGTTCTACGAATTGATGTTTAAAAAGGCTCCTATAGGCTATACTACAAAGGATCATGATCAGTATAAAGACATCGTTAATTGGTCTGCTGCCAACCGTAAAAATTACAACGACAGCGAGCAAATAAGTGGTAATACCGGTCCAAAGTATCGAAATATTATTCGCAGTATAAGTACCCCCAAATCAACTCGGTTAGGTAAAGGAGTTCTAAACGTAAATAGCAGAAAGGTTGAATTTGTACCTTGGAAAAATCCGAATACTCTTGTAGAGAGAATGCAGATCTTGATAGCCTCGCAGGCTGCAGGACATACAGGACATAACAACGAAATTGTTAGCATCGTGAACGCTTTAAGGCGCGCAAAAGTTATTAAATAAGGTCAATAAATAGGCAAATGTTCAATAGCCACACCATACCCGCGTTAGCTCAGTTCGCGTTAACATGCCGATAGATAAGTTTGGAAGGCATATGCATCAACATCATCCTACCGATGTAAATCCGAAAATATATCTGGTGGAAGATGGCGAGGCTCTTAAACAGGAGATATCTGCAGAGACTGCAACTAAGATAGGGGATATGAAATCGGCTCTAAAGTATGATACCATCTTTTATGTAGTGGCTGTTAAAACTGATAGCAAAGGTCGGTTCGTAATTATTAACGGTAGTAGTAACGGCGAATATGAATACAGACTACCATCTGCACAAATAATATCAGTTGCTTGCACCCCATCTCTCGCGAAAATATACCTAAATGGTGTGTTGCTGGCGCCTGAGACGCTCGGTACACTAAATCCAGGCGATAAAATATCGGCTACATACCAACCCAATAAGAATATCTTGTTGAGTTTAGAATTTCTCATGAGAGTTCCGATACGGGATCATTAATAACGAGTTTTGTAGTAGAAGCTTCTAATTAAAGATGAACGTTAAGGAAGACGTTGTAGCGGAACTGCACAAACCGGCTAGAAAAAATTTCAAACGGAGACGTGTGATCATCAAGGGTCTAAACGATTTGTTTCAAGCCGATTTGGTTGAAATGATACCATACCAAAAAGTCAACAGAGGATTCAGATACATTTTAGTTGTTATCAATGCATTTTCCAAATATGTTTGGGCATACCCCGTCAAACGAAAGACCGGTCTAGCCGTTGCTACCGCGATGAAGAAAGCGCTTTCAACTACAAGTTCTAAACCGAAAAATCTACAAACAGATATGGGTAAAGAATTCTACAACAAAGAATTCCAAACCCTGATGAAACAATTCAACATTAACCATTATAGTAGTTATTCAAATTTAAAAAGCAGTATCGTCGAACGCTGCAACCGCACTTTAAAAAATATGATGTGGAAGCAGTTCAGCTTGCAAGGAACGTATAAGTGGTTGGATCTTTTACCAAAAATTGTAAAACGATATAATTCCACAAAACACTCAACCATCGGAATGAAACCGGAAGATGTTAATGCAAGTAATGCCGATGAAATTTTGAAAAGGGTCTACAGTCATATGAAAACGGTTGACCCGAAGAACATCAACTTTTCTGTGGGAGACCGCGTTAGAGTTAGTAAACACAGGACCGCATTTGCCAAAGGATACACACCAAATTGGAGCAACGAAATTTTTAAAATCGTAAAAGTTCGTCTTACAAACCCTGCAAGCTACATTTTGGAAGATGACGATGGCGAGGAAGTAAAAGGAGCTTTTTATGGGTTGGAACTGCAGAAAACAAAACATCCCGATATTTATTTGGTAGAAAAAGTTGTTAGGAAAAGAGGAAATCAGCTTCTGGTCAAGTGGTTAGGTTTCGATAATAGACACAATTCGTGGATATCAAAAAATGCTATTGTATAAAATGTACAAGTTTTATTCATGAATAAAATTTATATCACAATTGTAACTAAAATATATAAATAAAATACTTTTTCAACAATTATTGTTTATTTATATTCTTATCATTATAGCGTATGGTTTGCTTTCTGTAAGCAACTACCACAAATCATATAAATATTTACAGGTCAAATAAGCACATATTATGTACACACTATCTATACTTATAAATACACGTAAACTAAAAATCATATTAACAACTATTGTACAAGAAAGTTTCGGGATCGTATACCGTAGGACTTTTGCTGCAAAGTAATAACCAGTACCGCTACGACTGATGAAAAAATGGTTAATTTTGATCCCGATCGGAAGCCTCCAATAAATCAATCAAAACATTTAATCTGTCATCAACGTCTAGACCTGGTGTCGGAATAGCCAAGTGACCCCACGCCAGAGTTTTCGTGGTATTGGGAATAAGGTAACGTTTATCATCAAACGCTGACAACCCAACCTTATTTATCAGCTCGGTGTACATAGTGTGTTTACGGGATCTAAATACAAAAAACTTGCAAAATACCTCACTCCGCCTGTTCTCAGCCACTTCTTGAAACAGGTCAGCGGTGAGATACTTTGCAACTGCACTCTTGGGAACACCCTTTGCCTTCCGATCGGCACCACTTTCGAGGTTCACACAGTATGATTTTGCACCTGCACCATAAAAACTCTGTATAGGGAAACCGCCATATTCGTCTTTCATCTTACCGACGACAGACACATTCTTGGGCATTCCATGGAGAGCGTTCTTAAATTTAGAAGTGTCAAATTTGTCGAGATGCTGTTTCATGTCGTCATAAAAATTGTCTGTATAAATTTCAAGTACCAAGGAGTCAGTATCGGTGTACAGCAAGGAAACGTTATTGCCATAGGTATTTTTCAGAAAACTGTAATAAAAATCGTACATAACGGTTTTTGAAATGTCTAAAACACAAAAACCTGCATAGCTAGGTTTGTCGTAGTAAACCGAAGTTCTGTTCAACTCAACAGCAACTAAATTTTCACAAAACACGGTTTTATCTTTAAAATTTGGTCTAGCAATTAAACTTTCGGCACCAATTCTGTTACCAATCTTCTCCCAATGACTGACTAGTCTGACATTAACCCTCTTATCCACGTTCTCGATCGTCTTACCGAACACGCTATTGTTAAGCGCCTTAAAAAAATCTTTCTGAAATTCGTTCGTCGACCGGTTTCTTAATTTAGTATTTAAATCAATATAAGAACGCAACCAAGGGGTCTGTACAAATTTGAGTACTCTATGAACTTTGTCCAAAATCAAACCGGCTTCTAAACACTGTTTTAAATTTCTGTAGTGGATTACATACTTAAATTTGTGTTGTAAATTTGGAATTAATTTCACGTTTTTCAATTTACCGTTAGGCGGCGCGATAAGTTCGGGACAAAAGGGTAAATCATTGTGGAGATGATGCAGATTTAGGGGATATCGCAGGTCCACTTCCAGCACATACCCAGTGTCGGATTCGTCCGAAGCGTCTAAAACATTTAACGTTTCAATTTCTTCGACCCCTAACCAACTAAAATCGCGTTGCGGTAAATATTGACGCATGGCATAGCCATACAGATTTGTTGCATCTAAATACATGATAAAAGAATTGGGTTTGGCGGGATCATAATTCTCCACGAATCTATTATTAGCTACAGCCTTTCTACCTATACACGTACTGACTCCACCGCGGATACCTTTTCTGAAAAAGTGCAGCATATCCATGTCAGTCAACAGTTCTAACTCTATGCCCGTGTATTTCAACATGGCATCCCAGCTTAGTCCAGGCGAGATGTAATAATTGGCCGGATCTAAACTGTAATGTCTCAAACATAGAGCTCGAAAATTTTCAAACACGTCTGCCAAAATTAACACGTCCGATTTTAGATAAACGTCAGAGTAGTCTCCCAAAGTTTTACAGTCGAAAGTCGTCCACACTTCCACAGCGCGATCGTAATCAGCTGCACTAATGCCCGTACCATGTAACGAATCGAAAAATTGATCGATAGTGGGTAGTGCGGTTTGATCTAATTTTGAAAAAGAGTCGATATGTGAGTAGGGGAACACACCTTTCTGCCTCATAAGGTCGAATTTGACGCCATCACCGAATTCCCTTTTAATCTCGATACACTGATCGGAAGATAGATTCTTAGCCAACTGCGATAGCGAACAATTCATAAATCGGTAGCTGTCTAGGAATCTCATACTCAAATAAATTTTCTTTACACGATCATTATCCCGAATTTCATCAACTAATACACGTTTGCCAAACGATACATACTTTTCTTTATTCATCGGAATAACGTCAATTTCTTCATTATTTAAAGCAAGCTGCTTAACGAAAAGGTGTGAATCGTAATTTAAATTATGAAAAAAGATCGGTACGAACGTTGGAACATTGAAATTTATATTACAAATCGAATGTGCAGCTCCCCGGTAGTTTCCAGTAAGGTGACAGTGGTCCTTAACTTTGTCCTCAAGTCGATCGAAAGCTAAGTCGCAAATATGACATGTAACGGCATCTTCGTAATTTTGAATTTCGGAGGGATTTAAAATTTTCATCGGTATCACACGCTTTAAATGGTTGTCATAAATCAAGTGCACATCCCTTTCCAGACGCTCCATGAATTCTGCTACGGCATTTCTACCGCGATAAATTTCGAATTTGGACAAATTATCATCGTATGAACATTTAACAAAGTATGCGAAAGAATGAGGCTGGTGTACACAAGCGGTGACCGTGAATCCCTTTCCAGGATGCGGTTCTACGGTATCCACGGGTTTCAAAACGGTTTCAAAATCTGCATAAACGACAAAGGGAACTGTCATTTGTTTTTGATAATTTTGAAATTTCAGAACGTTCTGGGGAACCTGCTTCCCCAGTTTGTCAGTAATTAGGTCGGTCGACGGTAATTTCGTGTAAACGTGATTACAGTCAAAAGTCTGATGTTTAACCAACTGGGCTTCGGTACGGAAATAATGGAGACAACCGTCGCAAAAATGTTTAGCGCCATCCCTAACAGTTATCTGCTGGGATACCAATCTCGACAAATCTTTTATCCAACAGTAATGACTATTACCCACCGAGTCAGTAGCAAGCAATAAATTTACATGACAGCGTCTTTTTCTGTCGGTGTAATACAAAGGTCCCACAGTTTCGTACTTCATACCATTCTTTGTAAGAACCGCTTCAAGACCGTAAACATTAATCGAAATTTGGGGATTATATCTTTCAAATTTGGAAATATCGGATAATCTGACCGGAAATTCGATGTCGTTGAAGACTAGGAACTCCCGGCAGTCGGGATAAGAACTGACTCGATTGGGTCGACCGGTAGGCTCACAAATAGCCGCGGTGACATCCCAGCCGAAGCAGAACTCATCGTCATTTTGAACGTTCACAACCGCTTTCTTGTACTGTATCGGTTTCGGAAGCTCGAAGTATGACGAAGTTCGAAGGGGGTTGTATTTATTAACGTTCACGTGTAGATACAATAACTCCTTCAAAGCCCAGCCTGTAACAGACAAGTAGTAAACATTAGTCCTGGGCAGGGGGGGTGGGGGTTGCAAATCATTACCAGAGTCGCGCTCCTGAAACTCGGACGTCTTCTCATCCAGTATTGCAGTAAACTTATCATATAAACGATTAAGATCGGTGCCAAACGTTGCAACTTCATTTGCAGTGTTAAAGGATTTTATATCTTCTAATTCTTTCGCTTCCAAAATAAAATATCCAAATAATTCAAAATTTACTTTAACACTCTTAAACTTGACAATCTGCCTTTCCAGCAGCGGTATAATTTTATCTTTAATTTCATTCATAAACTCGGTAACATTTAGATGATAATTTACCGAAGTGATTTTGTAGCTGACAATACGGGACTGGAAGGCGGTTTGGTAGGTCGACACTCCTTCCCCCAACGGTACGAAACCAGCGCGACTGCAGTGTCTCCGGCTTCGAAGATGTCCGACGTAGCCGTTTCGAGACACGTTCTCATCGCAGACGTCGCAGTATCGGTTGGGAGTCGGTCTAAGTTCTAGAACACAAACGAATTAGCATCGCCGATGGAGTTCTAGAAAGGGGTACGAACCTATGGAGTCTTTAGTTTTCGGTCGTTTGGCTGCCGAAGGCTCGACACCTGCAGGATCCATCGAAGGCTCCACACAACTGCCTAAAACAAGCGAACCACTCTTATATACTCAACACCTCCAAAAAACCTTCAAGTATAATACCGTTTTGCGATGGTCGACCTAACTGTTGGCAGCTGTCTCTTCGATGGCGATGCAAATTGTCGAGCCTGGTGAACCTCGAACCGCACGTGTCGCACAGGAACATCTCGACTCGACTAGGATCTGAGAAGCTACTATCTGCACAAACAAGGATTACGAAAATCGTTCGCGGCCCTTAGTAGCCTTCCCAGAGCTTATCTAAAAGTCGGAGAACACTTCCAGCTGGCACGACGTGGACGTTGGGAAACCAGCCACAAAAGGAAGGATACAAGGACTGGGCAGGCGTGGGTAACAAGAAAATTAGGTTGTTGCCAGAGAGAGCTGTCTGAGCAACAGCGACTTCGCATCTATAACGCGCATGAACCTGAACTTGAGCAGTATGGTGTTTAACCGCAGTTGTTCAACTTTCTTGAAGTTGTCGGTGGACATCCATCTGTCAGTCAGGTTCTGCTTACGTTCTATGATGGTTTGGAAGCGGACAATCTTCTGTTCGAGCTCTCGAAGTTTTGCGTGTAACGCTAGCAAATCCGCTTCCAATTTGCTAACGCTGTTCTCTTTGGCAGCAATCTCGGCAACGACAGCATCGTCAAAAAGCGAATCTTGGTACACGGTTGCGGGTTCAATGGGTATACTATCAACGTCCATGGAGTCCGCAACAGAAGCTACCGAAGAAGTATGTTGCGATACATCCACATTCTCCACCATCTCATCCTCACCCTCACTGAACAGTTCGCCACTAGCATCGTTGCAAACTAGTGCGAATGTATCGTCACATACTTCTTGTTCCACAAACATTGATTCTGAGTCACCGAACGCCGGTGGTGGTGGTATTATGCTCTGGGTCGTGGAAAGCATAAGCTGCGAAGAAGTGCCACAAGAAATACTTTCTAAGAAGCGATCTACAATTTGAGAGCGAACATCAGAATTTAATAACGAATCGTCTGAGGCGTCCATTGCACGTCTAAAATGGGCCGTATCCATAGCATTAACAATATTCGAATCGAACTCGTTAGAGTAACTACACAAATCTATAATTTCAATTGACGTGCTAGCTGAAGAAACATAATTTTCATCGGTCTCATTTGCAGCTGTAGTTGCAACATTCATGACTTCGGCTTCTGAGTTAGCACTAACGAGTTTCTTGAAATTAAATTTAGATGGTACAATTATTGCACTCGATTCGTTCTCAAACTGTTGAGGATTTTTACCCTGCAATAAGTAATTGCGCAAAATACTGGTGCGGTCCTGAACTTCTACAGCTGGAACATTTTCCCAATCTTCGGAAACATTCTCAAATTCAGGACGCAACAGTCGGGCAGGTTTAAGCAAAACATTTTGTAAGATTTTAACAACAGGTTTACTTTCTTGGGGCAATTCTTTACATACCAGACTGACATCGCTGCCGGACTGCGTACATGCACACAACTTAACTTTCTTCGGTTGCAACTTTTTCAGGCTGAGTCTCGAGAACCTCGAAACTCGAGACACACCTGGAGCACTGCATCCTATCACGGCACCTTCACAAACACCACAACTTCCGGCACTAGAACTGGTAAACATCACGAACAAGAGCTGAAGACGAACTGACGCTGTCGAAGGGGGTGGTTTGTACTTAAGCACATAAACCGGTTAACCTTGGCCTTGAACCCCGCCCCTTTCGGGAAGGGGGTGGCCTTGACCTTGAGGGTAGTATTTTTTGAGGCCGTTTTTCGGCATATATTCAAGGTAATTTTGTCTAGTTTTGGGCTCCACCGACGTCGCTGAGCGCAGCTCAGCGAGTACAAAGATTTCTCTATCCCCATCGATGAGGAACACTTTTCAAAATTTGACCTGAACGGAGCGAAGCGAAGCGGAGCGAGTATCAAGCTTCCTCCATCCCTATCGATGTGGAGCACTTTTCAAAATTTGACCTTGAAAAAAATTTTTGATGACAATGAGAAATTTTGTTGGTGAATTTTGTATTTGTGTTTTTTATTTAAATGTTTCAGCTAGCCGGTGCAAAGTTTTATAAGGTAGTAAGTAAATACCAATAAAAACATAAACGAGAACTGCTACAGTACAAAAAATATAGTAACGATATTAATTTTCATATATATGTTCAAAACTATACAAAAATTTTCAAAAATACTATCGAATTAGCAAAAAGTTCATATTTCAATGATAGAGTTACAGCTTCAAAAAATGCTTTCAAAACAACTTGGGATATAGTACGAGAGGTAACCGGAAAACATTCGCACAGCCCATTTAAAAATTCAATGCTTCGCGAAAATGATAATACAGTTACTGCTCCAGTAGAAATAGCTAATTTATTCAACGATTATTTCATAAATGCTGCTGAGAGTTCAACTGATAAACGGCAGTGTACACTAAACCCCATAGTTCACCTCAATTCCGTGCAACTTAACACGAATTCCTCATTTTTTATATCTCCAATAACAGAAGATGAAACACAAAACATTATTATTAATTTGAAAAATAAAAATTCTTTTGGCATTGATGAAATTCCTGTCAAAATCATAAAACAAAACATAGTTCACCTAGTAAAACCATTAACTCATATTATAAACGAATCCTTTCAGTCTGGTATCTTCCCGAATAAATTAAAGACTGCAATAATTAAACCATTGTATAAGAAAGGTGATAACAAGATCAAAGGTAATTATAGGCCAATTTCTTTATTGCCTGTATTTTCTAAAATAATAGAAAAAACTATGTTTAACAAATTGCAGTCTTTTCTAGATTCGAAAGATTTACTAAATAAGTTTCAATTTGGATTTCGAAAAAATAAAAGTACAACTCTGGCAATTCACAGTTTTGTAGATTGTATTCTAGACAACTTTGAAAATAACAAATGCTCTATCGGCATCTTTTGCGATCTATCAAAAGCGTTTGATTGCGTAGACTTCAACATATTGCTTGATAAACTATATTTTTATGGTGTACGAGGAATAGCACACAACTGGTTTAAGTCATATTTGGAAAATAGGAGTCAGATGGTGGAGGTGCGGCATCAAAATCCCTCGGGAATTATAGAATCATATCTTTCAAATTTAAAAACTATACAACGTGGAGTACCACAAGGTAGCATCCTTGGTCCACTATTGTTTATAATATACATCAACGATTTGCCATATATAACTTCTGAATGTAAATTCAGCCTGTTTGCAGATGACACCATTAGCAGTCAAAACATAACCGATTTAAAAATCAAATCTGAATATATCCTGAAAAGTATTTGTCAATGGTTTAGAAACAATAAACTAAATCTCAATCTTGAAAAAACATTTAGCATTACTTTCAATACACCCAGAGGTACTGAAAATACTCACATTGTACTCGATGGAAATCCCATAGCATCTGTACCTTCAACGAAATTTCTTGGTATTTACATTGATAATAAATTAAACTGGTCACCACATATCGCTTATCTAAGCAAAAAACTGAGTTCAACTGTGTTTGCGCTGTCTGTTGTCAGAAAAAGCTTTAATTTAAACTCTGCCAAAATTGTTTATTACGCGAACTTTGAATGCTTACTTTCTTACGGCATAGAATTCTGGGGCAACTCTATAGACACTGAAATAATTTTCAAAATACAAAAACGGGCTATAAGAACTTTAGACAAGCTAAACCAACGTGATTCATGCCGTGATGCTTTTAAGTCATTGAAAATTCTAACATTTGCCAATCTTTATATTTATAAATTAGCGCAGTATATTTTTGATAGGAAAACAACATTGCCTAAACCCGCAGACTATCATCAATACGATATCAGAAATAACTCAGACATACGCCTACCTAAAGTTTCAAAAACAACAAGTCAAAAAGGTCCTTTTTACTCCGGAATTAAGATATTTAATGCACTACCTTTTCATATTAGAACGAATACTAATTTAAAAACATTCAAAAATTCATTAAAAAAATGGTTACTCGAAAATCCCTTTTATAACCTGCAAGAGTTCGAACAACATATTTCTACCAGCAGACAGAGTGAATAAATTCTTTTTTCTAAATTCTTTTTTCTTTATTCTACTATAGTAATACCTATTTTATATATTATTATGTATTTAATTATTAATATTATTTATTTTCATTGTTTCACCTTTCCCAAACGCCTGTAGGTTGTTATACAGTTATTGTATTACATGGGAAATAAATAATTTACTTACTTACTTACTTACCAGGTGCAATTAAATAAATGTTGATTACAATTTTAATAGGCTTATAACATAGCAGTATATTTCTTAAATTGTTATGGTGTGGGGTAGCCATGCGCCCACGAACTTTTTTGCAATAAACTTACTTTTGTCCAAGGAATAATTTTACCTGAAGCTTGCACCACCATTTTTACACACCGTGTATAGTAAGTGTTAAGGATATTTCATACAGTGAAGTCCATTTATTATGCAATATAGGCATGTTACAAGTTAATTGGTGTACCCACTTTAGCATTGGAATATAGGCAACCCATTATACACTGCTAAGCACTCTTGCCCCTGCCTACTGATGAATTTAAATTTTCAATGGTCAGGAATGTTTTATTTTGAGGTTAAACTCAGTTAAACTTTCATGTGTTGCTGATTTCGGTTACATCATAGATGGTTACATAAAAAAAAAACTAGCTAACTGTATAATGGGTTGCCTATATTCCCATGCTAAAGTGGGTACACCAATTAACTTGCAACATGCCTATATTGCATAATAAATGGACTTCACTGTATATATAATATTTTGCATATCAGAAAATTTCGGTCTATTATGCTCACATGTTATGTGACTTAAGAGTTGCCATGCGCAACTCACCCCGGCCGACCTCATCCAGAGGGTAAAGCTTAGTACTTTACAAAATTTCTAACGAATAGGTGGTGCGTTTGTCACCCGCTAATTTCTTTTTGTAAATAATAGTGCTCATTAAACTAGATAATAAGTACAGTATTTACTATTATTGTACTTTTCCACGCCTTTCCTAATTAATTACGGAAACGCAAAATCTTGCTGCTCTTAAGTAACACTTAAGGGCACAATAACAACAACCAAAAATACAGTCCACTACTTTTCTTTAAAGTATCGAAGGAAAAGCTTCCTTGAAGTTTACGAAACAGTAAGTAATGCAGTTTTTGTTATTGTAATAATATAGCTTCCTATTAGAAATCAGTAAAAACACTTTCAATTAATGATCTTCTTAATGCATTTCCACCCCCATTACGATCACGAACTATATTTTGATCTACTTCTTCGTTCAATTCAACGTCTTCGAAGTCGTATGGATCCTTGTCAAAAATCGTAATATTATGCAATACAGCTGTGGCTATTATCATGGTTAAAGTTATGTCTAGTTTGGTGCGCATTCCTAAAGCGAGACAAGCAAACTTTCTTTTCCAAACAATAAAACACCTTTCGATACAATTTCGCGTCTGAATATACAGTGTGTGGATAAAGTTTGGAACAAATTCAATATCTCCAGAAATATTATTGTTTTGGGCATAGATTTAACATCTACGAATAAATTATTTTTTACAAGGGATTAATAATGTACAACAAATTACCAAATTCTGTTAAGCAAATAGATGTAATAAGTAGTTTTAAAAATAAGATAAGAGAAATTGTACAAAACATATAAGTAGGATATTATATTATAAATTAGAAATAAAATATGAAATAAGCAAATGTTAAATGTAGGTAGGTAATATGTATAGCTATTTAAGCTAAATAAATCAAATCATTCATCTGTTTGTTGAGAATGAAAGATAATATTGAGGGGGGGCTTTGCAATATTAGCCAACAATTAAATGAGGATAGGGAAATTATATTGATGGGGAATTCGGCCACTTACCTTTATCGACGAAATCAATAATAACGTAAAACCAAATTCATCTATTCGAATTTCGACACCAGGTTTTTTCTTACTTGTCTTTTTTTTCTTACTTCCGGCACTTGTTTTTTCACAACCGACTAGTTGGTCGTGGCCGAAAGGGAAATGGGAAAAAGTGGGGGGAAAAGGCAAACGTATGCCAAAACCCAAACATACCGCCCACCAAATCTCGAGTAAGCGTGATTTACAAATGGCATTGACAAAATAACAAAGGGAGGTTCGAGGCGTCCGGGCCAAACTAAAATCAAAACGGAAATGTTGGACACAAACGCACACTATATAACTAAACTTAAAACTATGACTATCATGACAACGAAAAGAAACATAAAATTACTGGTTAGGCAATGGAAACAGTTTCACCAACGGGCGTTTCAAATTGCCTGAATTCGTTGTCACGGTTGCAACTCTGGATATACCATCGGGTCCCGGATGCAACGTAAGAAGGCGTCCGAGTCTCCACTTGAGGGGTGGAGTATTGTCGTCTTTAATGAGAACTAAAGACCCGATACTTGGTTTGGGCAAATCTTTTGAGGGACACCAGACACCACTTTCCTCGTTGACGCAGAGTATGGAGGTATTCATTCCTCCAGCGTGACCAAAAACTTTGTTGCATATGGTGGATCAATTGCCAACGCGATAATCTGGACAACGCCAGATAAGATAAATCGCGGTCAGGGGGAGCTGTGAGAGGTTCTAGTGTGAGGAAGTTGTCACGTCATATATCAAAGACCAATTGGTGTGGACTGGTTTATTTAACTAATAAAATCATAAGCACGCGCAGTGCAATACACTACATCTTCCCCATACAAAAATAAAATTAATCTTTATACAAAAATATACAAACTAAAAATGTGATTTTTATATAAAACAATAATACCAAGTCGCAATATTTACAACAATCATAATAATTACACATACTGTAACCTATATGGTATGATAACCTGTCTTCCAGATCTTGTTTTCTCAGGATTATAATTTTCCTCTGGAAGAGTTTCATCCAAAGTAGAATCAGTATTGTACATGTCTTTTTCTATGTCATTGTTTTCATTATTAGGCACAATTTCAATAAATTTTCTATTTCTTATAAACTGCATGCCACTGTCTTTTTCTACTTTGTATGTTCGATTTCTGAGCTTATTCACTACTTTGCCAAAAGACCATTTTGATCGCGGACGTTCTTGAAATCTAATTTTTTGATCAGTGCTTATTGTTTTAAGCGGTTTTTTATTTCATAATAGTATTTTTGTCTTTGTTTGCTAATAATAATATTACGATTATATTTTCTAACATCAATACGTTTTGGGCAAAGTTGAGAATCCGCTATCGGTAATACATCTTTTAATTTTCTTGACATTAAAATTTCTGCAGGACTACATTTGCAACGACCTAACTCCCTAGCTTATGAAGAGGAGGTCGCCACAAAATTTATTTGGGTCAGGGAGTAGCTCTGAGTATCCAGGGTTCGTTGGACTTTGAAAATAAAACCTAAGAAATCTAAAGAACAATTTATTTACAGAAATATTTACAGTATTGATTCAGGTGTTGCTCAATGTTACTGAAATTAACAAAATTAACGGTTTATATCTATAAAACTAATAACACAAATTAATAAATGCATGAAATAAGAATAATATGTACATTAATAAAATTTACCCACTTTGTTGATTAATTATTGTAAGTCCGGCTCTGGATTTTTGAATACAAATTACAGTTATCTGTTTTGTTAAAACGGCAGGTTACCGGGATCAATCAGAGAGGTCGCCTCTGTTAAATTAAGTTAATGAAATTACTTTGTTGGACGTTACAAAGCCAATATGGCGGAATGTAAACAAAATGGATTTGTAAAATAGGGTTTTTGTTGAAATCAAGAAATATTGTGAAAAGCCAACAGGCTAAATTGTGCAAAAATAAAGTGATTTAGTGACAGTGTGGCCAGGTAAGTCTCACAATAATATCTTTTACGGCGGTCGGTGAGTTTACTTGACTTAATGCAGATACAAGGTCGTATAAAAGTTAGATAAACTGAAATTATATTACAGTACGGTTTGAAGAACCCAAACCAGTTCTGACCCAGGGGCTTTGACAGGACTCGGGATACGGTACGTGCAGCTTACCCCACTTGTTACCTATACTGTCACATATAGGGTAAGTTCCCGTAGGGTGGGATCGGAACGGAATTATTAGTGTTCTGCCCTACGTGTTACTAAATTCACTCATAGAAACAGAACACTACAGGATTGAATACTTGGGGTTTACAAAAGACGATCCACTTATTTGCATATATGTCTCGTCTTGAGGGAAGCTTACCCTGATGAAAGCCGTCTTGTATTATGCCACATACGGTCCACCAGGAGGTTTCAGGTCAGAACGTAAATTGAAATTACTTACTCAAGAAAAGAAAGTGACCACACTTCACTAATGAATGAAATTAATTTTGATTCACAAATTAAGTAATTTGCAGCAATCTGAATGCCGGAAATTACTTCGGGGCAAAACTGTTAAAACTTAACTGGAATTTAAGATTCAAGTTAAGTTTCAAACTATACTCGGACGACCAAAATTACTAATCGAAATAATACGGTTCAGATAAGTTTTCGGAGTTTGGAGTTCGGAGTTTGACTTCACTTTCTTAATTTTACCGGAGCGGCGGTTTTATATCCCGGCGTCGGCTTCCTTCGTACAGCGACGCGGACCGTCCCTTCTCCTTCGTGGAGGGAGAAGTTGTTGCCCGCGCCTCTGTATGACGTCGATCTTGCGGAAACGACGCTATCTGGGGAATGTGGAATATGGCGTCTTATATACGACGCACCAAATTCCACACCCCAAGAATTGCGTCGTTACACATTTATTATTGTCTACATTCATATTCCGATACATAAGTAAAGTTAAGTATAAATCTTTTTTTTCTTCAAAAGTTTTATACATTATTTTTTTAAGAGTTTGCTTAGCCCTTTCCACCATCCCATTGGACTGTGGATTTCTCGGACTCGTAAATATATGTTTAAAATCCCACTCTTTTGCAAATCTTTGAAAATCATGCGAGCTAAATTGCGGTCCATTGTCAGAAATTACTACTTTCGGTATACCCAATCTTGAAAAAATAGATTTTAAATGTACTACTACAATTTCCGACCTTGCATCATTTTCAAGAAGTGCTAGTTCAACCCATTTACTATAATAATCAATTACTAGTAGATATCTAGCTGTTCCTAAATACAAAATATCACAGCCTACTTTATACCAAGGTATTGGGGGAACGTCATGCGATATCATTGGTTCACGTTGAGTAGAGTTAGCATGGGATAAACAAATATAACAGTTCAATATGGTATCCTCAATTTGTCTGTTCATTCCGGGCCAATAAAACAAATCGTTAGCCCTATTTTTGCATTTTACAACTCTACAATGTCCATAGTGAACTTTTTTTACCATATCAGTTCTTAACATTGAAGGAATTATAATTTTTTGTCCTTTATATAATAAACCTTCCGACTCGACTATTTCATCTCTAAATTTAACATAATTTTTTATCATCATTGGTACTTTTTTAATGCTATTAGGCCACCCTTCCTTAACAAATTTTTTTAAGAGCTTTAATTCCTTATCAGTTTCTGTTGCTTTTACCATTTCATTATATTTACTATCCGTGATATTAAATTTTTGTTGTATTAAAAATACCTGTGATTCTAACTCCAAGTCTAAATTCTTATCATTTGATTGTTCAAATAGAGCAGCTCTCGATAGCGCATCTGCGATATACAAATCTTTGCCAGGTTTATAAACTAAATTAATATCATATTTTTGCAACTGTAATAACATACGCTGCAATCTCGCTGGACACATAAGTAATGGTTTTTTAAAAATAGCCAACAACCGCTTATGATCAATTTCCTCTGTAAACTGTTTATCAAAAACATATTGATTAAATTTTTCGCACCCAAATAAAATTGCATACATTTCTTTTTCTATTTGTGCGTAGCGAGTTTGCGTTTCTGTTAATGTACGAGATGCATATGCACAAGGTAATTTATTTTGAAGTAATACTGCCCCTATCCATTTTTACTGGCGTCTACTGATATAACAACATGTTTGTTTACATCAAAATACTGCAGAACAGGCACCTCTGTTAAACTCTTTTTTAAATTTAGGAATGCTTCCGTATGTTTAGATTCCCACTGAAAAATATTCTCTTTTTTAACAAGTTCCCTTAAAGGTGAAGTTAAAGTTGATAAGTTTTTAATGAATCTACCAACGTATGTGCTCATTCCCAAAAATCTTTGAACTTCTTTCCTATCTTTTGGTATAGGCATATCCCTAATTGCAACAATTTTATTTTCATCTAGACAAACTCCATTGTTTGTAATTTTATGTCCCATAAAACTAATTTCCTCTAAACCTATCTTACATTTCTCTTTATTGAATTTAACATTATGTTGCCTGGCTTTATTTAACACCTTTTTAAGCGTTCATCGTGTTCCTGTCTAGTACAACCCCATACAATAATGTCATCGATATACAAATCAACTCCTTCTAAATCAAAAATATTTTTAAACCTACTGTGAAAGACTTCAGGTGCACATTTTATACCATATGGTAGTCTGTTGAAACAATACCTACCATAAGGTGTTGAAAAAGTGCATAACTTTGCGCTTTCTTCATCTAATTCTATCATCCAAAAAGCATTCATCGCATCTAAAGTGCTAAAATATCGAGCACCAGCTAATTTAGAACTAATTTGATCTAATGTCGGCAACTGAAAATGTTCTCTTTTTATGTATAGATTAAGATGTTTTGGATCTAAACAAATACGCAACGATCCATTGGGCTTACGTACTATTACCATCGAGTTCACCCAGTCTGTTGGTTCTGTTACTTTACTAACCCTTTCACTGCGCAAGACGGAAATACTCGCGAAAAAAAAATGGACCAAGCTGCTCCAGACGAATATATTCCAACGCAGTTATTTTAGTAACTGCTCAAGTTGGCTATTCGCGCATGCGGTATTATGGTTTATGAGAGTGTCTAGTCAAGGTTAGTCAACATGCGTTGTCCAAATTTTGACCCCCCTCAACTCGTCTGGAGCACCTAGGGACAGTATGGGGACAGTCTTCCTGCTAACACTTGCCGGTGCGGTTGTTGTCGTCTTGCGCAGTTGGTAACAATAATTATTGCCTGAAGGTCATACAAAACCTTTGAGATGGTGCTCAAGACGGACATCCCCGCAAGCGGCAAATTTATGCGCACTGGGGGAACGAAAACTTCTGGAGCATTGAGCAGTGAAAGGGCTAATTATTCTACCTTTTTCTAGCTCATCTAATGTTCGTTTTAATTGACTTAATAAAGGTAAAGGTATTTTACGCGGAGCATGCACCACTGGTTCTGCATTTGGTACTAAGTTCATATGGTACTTCTCATCTTTTAAACATCCAACACCTTTAAACAAATCTTCATATTCTGTTAATAATTTTGAATAAATCAAAGTATTTTCCTTTATTTCGTCAATTCGTTTTATCATTTCAAGAGCTTTACAAGCCTCTAATCCTAAGATACAATTGAAATTATCTTTGACTATGAAAAAATCTAAAACGCAAACTTTATCATTGTTCTGACATTTTAGAGTGGTAGTTTCAATAACCGGTATCTTTTGACCAGTATATGACGTTAGTATTAAGGCCGTTCTTTTTAATTTGCTATTCTACTTTTAATCGACTAAATTTTTCAAATGTTATTATGTTGGCCATAGCCCCTGTGTCTAACTTAAAATTAATTTTATTGTATTTTCTATAACTAAATCTGCATTCCAACTTTTTTCCTTCTTATCTATACTATCAATTTCCACCGAACCTATAAATATGTAATCTTCGTCCTCTTCTTGTGACAAATTATTGGGATAATTTATCACATTAACATTTTTTTTTCTCAAACACACTTTAGCAAAATGATTATAACCATCACACAAATTACACTTTTTACCTTTTGCTGGACATGCATTTGGTCTATGGATATACCCACATCTTGAGCACGTGTTTTTTCTTACCCTTTGTTGTTGAAAATTTGTCGGCCGTGACCTCGCCAACACCTGCTTGTATGTCACCACACCTTGTCGCTGATTCTTGGAACATCCCTGTCCTTCACCATACGATATCGTACCTCTGCTCCTTGTATTGCCACGATTAACTTCTTGCACCTCTAATTCCGGTGTACTTGATATATTTTGTGTTCCCATTTTTAATGAGTGCTCCTTTGATTTTTCCACTGTAATACACTTTTTAACAGCTTCTTCTAGTGATAACGTATCATCTTGCAACAATCTTTCACGCAACAGATCACTAGCCAACCCACATGTAAAAATATCTTTAACTAAACTGTCTTTTAAGTCTCCAAATTCACAAGACAACGCTTTATTTTTTAAATCAGTTATGAATTGTTCAATGGTTTCGCCAGCTGTCTGTTTGCAAGTAAAAAACTGAAATCGTTCGTACGACAGATTTTTCTTCGGCGTAAAATGTTGTTCAAATTGAGTTAGTACACTTGCGAGTTTTTTCTTATCTTCTGCTTTCTCAAAAGTGAATGTATTGTAAACACGAAAGCCTTCTTCACCTATATAGTGAAGTAATTGAGCAATTTGAGTTTCCTCTGTCTTCTTATTAACCTCCGCGGCAATCAGATAGTTCTCAAACTTTTGTCTCCAAAATTTCCAATTCTCTGATAAATTACCAGTCATTATCATAGGTGTAATGCCTCTATAATCAGCCATATTCACTAAACTTGTATAATCTTCACTTAATTGCACAAACTTAACTACTTTTCACTTGTACTTTTCCTATACGTTTGTTCGCAGCGCCATGTCACGTCATATACCAAAGACCAATTGGTGTGGACTGGTTTATTTAACTAATAAAATCATAAGCACGCGCAGTGCAATACACTACAGAAGTGACCTGGCGTCAAGGCACGTAAGTCATTAGGGTCAGTAGATAAAGCACACAAAGGGCGAGAGTTCAAAAGAGCTTCAATCTGAATAATGAGCGTGTTAAATTCTTCAAAAGTAAGGGTTTGACTTCCAATCACACGAAAAATGTGAGTTCTAACGGATTTTACTCCGTTCTCCCACAAGTCTCCAAAATGAGGGGCGGAAGGAGGATTGAACTGCCAAGTAATAGCTTCGGAATGAGTAGCAGCACTCATAAGTTGCGTTAATTCACTGAAGATCATGGAACACCGACCGCGACGAGCAATGAACCTTCTCAACGCTAAACGATAAAAGCGTCTGTCTACAAATCGAACACCAGTTCGAGATGTAGTGCCTTTGTACAAGCATACAAGTATACAAAAAGGCATAAATACCATTTGTTAACTTTCGCTCCGCGGGCTCTACGCGATACAATATTGAAGGGACCCGCAAAGTCTACACCTACGACACTAAATGGTTTTGCCTGGTTTACTCTGGGTGCGGGTAAATTGACCATTGCCGGGGCAAAAGGCTTTGGCTTGAATCGAAAACAGCGTTGACATTTCGACAGTACCTTTTTTATCACTCGGCGTGCGCCTCAGATCCAAAAGTTCTGTTGAATTAAATGAAGAGTGGTGTTCACTCCTGCATGCAAGCGATGTTGATGTATGTAACTAATATACATTTCAGTCAACCGATGCCGACCCGGAAGCAAAGCAGGGTACTTTGCATTATAAGTCAGTATTGAATGACAAATACGACCGCCAACACGAAGAATGTCTTTGTCATCCAAAAATGGGGCTAATCTCTGAAGGGGTTTAGAACACAGCTTCTCTTTGCGTAGACTAGCAATTTCATGCACAAACTCCGTACGTTGGACGATCCGGACAATTGCCACGAGGGCCTGATGATATTCAAGTTCCGACAAAGGTTCAGAAATTCTCACACGATTTTTACAATTAGAAACAAAGCGGATACAATATGCTACAACGGCTTGAATGGTGTGTAATGACGATCGTTTTTCAAGAAGTATGTCTGCGAACGTGTGTTCGACTTGAGCAATTAGAACAATTTTCTTTTCCTCTAAATGGTACTGAGAGCGAGTGTCGTGCGATTTGTCCGGGGGCCACAACGTGGAAGGCATCATCAACCAAGAGGGTCCCGCCCACCATAAAGAACATGAAATAATCCCGTTGGGCAGAAGACCACGAGAAGCAGGATCGGCCGGATTATCAAGTGAAGGAACGTGACGCCAGCATTCGGGGGGAACATGTTCTTGAATGTGACTGACAGGATTTGCCACGAATGTTTTCCATCTGTGGGGCGAAGATCGAATCCAATTGAGAGTGACTGTTGAATCACTCCAAGCGACGATTCGTTCGAATGTAATTTTACCATTGTAGGTATTGAGGACGAATTTTACAATATTGGAGAGCAAGACAGCCGCACAAAGTTCCAAGCGAGGAATCGACAGTTTCTTGACTGGGGCGACTTTGAATTTGGCCACTACCAACCGGGTAGTAGGATCACCGTAGATATGATGCGGAAGTAAACTACACAAACATACCCTAACTCAGAAGCATCACAAAAGGCATGTAATTGGCATGACGTGGTTGACTTATCAACTAACAAGCGAGGAATTTTCAATGAAGATAAACAAGTATAGAAGAGTATAGAAAGTATGGCGACAAGGTATGTTGCTTGATTTGTAGCAGCACACTAGTTGGGTGTTTGTGCGTGATAGCCAATTTATAAATTAGTGTATTTTGCTTACACAAGTTACCATTGTGCCTTTGCTTTTGATGTCGTGGTTTGTTGTGTAGTGCCTTATAATATTTTGCTTTAATTTAAATCGAGTAAATCTACTTTTACGTCGCGTTAAATCTGCATCTGTTAAGTGTCCTTGTGAAAACTCTGCAAAGCGGCGCGATATTCAAATTGAAATAAGTCAGTAAATAATGGCTGATTTATGTTCTAGCTGCAGTGGAAAGCCCACTAGAAATCAATCAATATTTAAATGCGATGAATGCAGTGCGCCATGGCATTCTAAGTGTGCTGGATTTGTTTCAGAGCCAATTCCAGATAATTGGATCTGTATATGATGTGAGCAACCAACGTTAAAAGACGTTATGAAGGAACTTAAGTCAGTAGCTGCCCAAGGTGTCATAATGACTGAATCTATTAATTCTTGCCATACCAGTATTGATGAAATCCACAATCTTCTAAACAAACAAGACAAAAAGATAGTAAAATGGGGATCCAAGGTCGACGAACTGTCTGCTACCAACGAAACTCTTAAACAAGCAAATGAAGAGCTGAAACTTAAACTAAATGATCTTGAACAGTATGGGCGGCGTAATATAGTCGAAATTCATGGGGTGTCTGAAATTAAGGATGAAAACATCTTGACTACGATCATGCATGTGGGTTTAGCATTAAATTTTAAAATGTCTAAGCAAATGATTGATGCCTGTCATCGCCTTAATCGCAAATCTGGTGCCTCAACTGAACCTGGGAGAATTGTTCTAAAGTTTGTTAGTCGGTTTGATAAAGAGGAGCTCATTAAAGCCAGAAGAGTGAAACGAAATTTTTCTACTAAAGACTTATTTAATCTTCCAGGTATAGGGGATATGCCCGAGAAGCCTATCCATATTTTTGAATCACTTACTCCGTTAAATAGAGTGCTGTTTGCCAAATATCGTGAATTTCAGAAAGTCAAAAATATAAAATTTTTGTGGGTCAGCAATGGCAAAATTCTAATGCGCAAAGACAATAACTCTGCTGTTTTCGCTATTAGGTCTGTGAGTAACTTAGCGGATGTGCATTAAATAAATTAAACATCATAATATGAATCTAAACTTTATAATCGATATATGTATAATCTTAGCTTGTTTTTGCGCTATCTTTTCATACACTCTAGTTGTATTTCATTTTAAATTTTGGGTTTTCACGCACAAATAATCAACGTGCTGTCAATTTTATTTTATTTTCGATTGTAATAAATTGCTAACTTTGTAATTATTATTAAGTTCTTCAGGTATGAAAATAGGGCACTTGAATGTAAGATCTTTGTTCACAGGTTTTAACTCATTGGTTAATGTAATAATAGAGCAAGATTTTGATATATTTGCAGTTTCTCAAACGTGGCTGTCGCCTGATGTACTTTCTGAGGTAATTGCTATACCTGGTTATACTTTTTTTAGAAAAGACAGAGTGAGTAGAGGGGGTGGTGTTGGTATATATGTGAAATCTGTTTATACCTGTGAAACAATATCATTTAATTTTCCCGTTAATAATGTTCTTGAGTATATGTTTGTTCAAACTAAAATTCATGGAAAAATCTTTTCTATTGGCGTATTTTATAGGCCTCCTGGTAGCAATTTAAATAATCTTATAATTGATTTTGACAATATCTTATCGTTTCTTTGTCCCATTGTTGACGAAATTATATCTTTGGGCGATCTTAACGTAAATTTTTTTAATGTTGATAACCCAGTCTCCATGTGTTTTAATTCTATAGGTTGACTCAAATTTTAACAGAACCCACCAGGGTCACTAACACGAGTAGTACACTTATTGATCCTATTTTTGTATCTGACACTAGCATGGTGGATAACTGCGGCACTATCCATGCGGATGATATTTCTGATCATAAAATGGTTTTCTGTGACATTAAAATTAATATTTCTAAATTCAAAACTAAATTTATCACCTACCGATGTTTTCGCAATTTCAACTGTAATTCTTTCTTATCCGATCTCATGGCAGTTCCATGGTTTGATATTATTCGTGAAATTGATATTGATAATAAGATATCTATTTTCAATTCATACATATTATCTCTGTTTGACTATCACGCTCCCATTAAAGAAGTACGGGTAACAAAGCCCAAAGCTCCATGGCTAACGGATAATTTAAAAATTATTATGAACGAAAGAAATGCCGCCCTTAGAAAATTCAAATCTACTAAATCTACAGACGACTGGATTCGATACAAAGAGCTCCGTAATTTTACTACAGCATGTACTAGACGAGAAAAGAAGGCGTATCTCGATACGATAGCAGCTCAAAACAATTCTAATAAAATGTGGTCAGCTTTAAAAAACCTTAATCTACGCTCTGTGAAGACACCTAACATTCCTTTAAATCTATCCGATGCAAATGAAATAAATAATTATTTTGGACCATTACTTCAATTGTCTAATAATAACAATTGTGATGAAAAAATTAATTTTTATTTAAATCATATTCACAACATAAATTCTCAATTTGAATTTCATCTAACTACTATTGAAGAAGTAAATGCCACTTTACACAGTATCAAATCAAATGCATATGGATCCGATAGAATTTCATTGGCTATGTTAAAATATTGCAGTCCTTTTGTTGATAAATATTTGACACATATTATTAATTGTTGCATCGAGCTTAACTACTTTCCTTGTGTATGGAAAGAAGCCATCGGTCTTCCTCTTCCTAAGAAAAACAATCCTACCTGTATGACGGAATTAAAAATTATCAGTATTTTGCCCACAGCATCCAAAATTTTCGAAAAAATATTATACAGGCAAACGGCTGGATTTTTCAGTTATATTAAAATTATACCGGAGTGTCAGTCGGGATTCCGGAAGGGATTTAGCACTTCCAATGCACTAGCTACCGTTAGGGATGATATTTTAACTGCTATTGATAAGAAAATGGTTAGTGCATTGGTGCTGCTTGATTTCTCCAAAGCTTTTGATACTATCAATCACCGCCTAATTTATGCTAAACTAAAATATTTTGGATTTAATGCTTCATCTGTGTCACTTATTACTTCGTATCTGAGTAATAGATGTCAAATGATAAGAATAACAACACGCATTCGGATTCTATGGCTGTTACATCTGGGTGCCCCCAGGGCTCCATTCTGGGACCTTTAATTTTTTATTTTGTACACGTCGGATATTATAAAATCCTTACAGTACTGTGAAGTCCAAGCGTATGCTGATGATACACAAATATATAAATCTTTTAACTATTCAGATTGGCGCATTGCAAGCGACCACATAAATAGTGACCTTAACTTAATTAACCAGCTGGCTGTTGAACATAATTTGAAACTAAACTCTAGTAAATCTAAATTACTACTATTTGGATGTAAAAAATTTGTTTTTGCACTGAAAGATCAATTAAATATCAAAATTAATAATATTCCACTTCCAGTGGTTACATCGTCAAAAAATCTTGGTATTATCTTAGATACAAATTTTCGCTACAAAGAGCACGTTACAAAATTATTGCAAAAATCATATTCTGCCTTAAAGCTTCTGTATGGCAGTCGTGAAATACTGTGTTTTAAGTTGAAAAAACTGCTCACAGAAAGTCTTGTCTTATCACACTTCAACTACTGTGATTTTATTTATGGTCCCTGTTTGGAGTATTCTGATGTATACCGCATACAGAAGATCCAAAACTGGTGTTGTCGTTTTATTTATAATATCCGACGACATGAACATGTTTCGCATAAAATCATGGAACTACGCTGGTTAAAAATGAACAATAGATGGAAGCTCCATTTAGGTACTTTCATGTATAGCTTACTAATATCTGATAATAAATCTAAACTTTCATCAAAATTAATCTTTAGGACCTCTGCCCACTCTGCTAATATATTGCTGTATTTTACCTTTTAAACAAAATAAAATCTCCCCACAAAATGAGCATAAAATAAATGCACCTTACAAAATTTTATAATTTATAAAAGCTCAGCTCAGTCGACGCACAAACTTACTCTTATCTCAGGGTACCTTCCTCGACACTTCTCAAAACGTGGCTCCACTAAATAGCTGGGATAATAACACAAAATAAAATTTCTTTTACAAAGCTGCCCAATTGCAGCCTCCAGGAAATCAAACAACTCGTAAAATTCAAAATTGCCAGAAAACAATGAAATTTAATTTTAAACACAGACAATTCAAATTTCGCCAAAAACGAAAGGATGACACACAAAACAAATATTACTACTAATTAAAAATTAAAACAAACAAACAACAAAAATAAAAACTCTATCAAGCCCTTGCTTAAATGTCCTTTAACCACCCCAATGAAATCCCCTTATTTAAATAACTTGTTCAAAATTCGCCACTTATCTTGTTGGAAAACCTTTTAACCTTCTCCTGTAGATGTTTATCCTTGAATTAGTACCAAATCAAACTTCAGAGTCTTTATACACAAAACGTAAACAAACACATCAAAATGGCTGCACACACAACATTTTTTTCATAAACTTCCAGATTTAAACTGGTGTGGAGTCGACGTTTACTAATTTTCGACTGATTTTCTTCTGTCTGAATTTTCCATTTATAGGTGAGCTGCATTTGTTCATAATTTTGCTTGGTTTCCAAGGTGATATCAAACAATATGACGTCACACTCGTAACTTTGTTAATAATTCCTAATTCAATTGTTTTATCTCAATTTATAAAATCCTTTTATTGCCTTTATCTTCCTTATTTAATCTTGCATGTTCCTTCCAAATCTAGCATTGTATTCCTTGTAAAATTCCTCACATTTTGATATGTAATTTGTCCATCTTTCAAAATAATGATGTCAATTTCATTATTTTATTCTTAAATTTCTTTTCACTTAAACTTCATGCCCAATTTCCAATAATTGCATGTTGTTCAGCATAAAATTCTCCATCCTTCCATGTATTTAGCTCTGGTACCACTTTTCTTGTTAAATACAAATTTCACCCAAAATCACTTTGTCATCTTCAATTTTAATGGTCTTTTTTGTTTTAGACGAATCGAAAGTTTTTAACACAACCCCACAGTTTATTTAGATACCCCCTTTTACAACTAGCTATATCCCCTTTTGAACCCCAATCCCATGGACTTGATAGACTGTACAAATTTTATTATCGACTATTGTTAAACAACTAAAAGTAAAACGTAAGGCACTAAACTTACTTATACAATTATACAGATTAAAACAATTATTACAAATTATACACACTTATTTGTCTTTCCTTTTTAGGCAGCTTTATATGGTCATAAGAAAAAGTGATATAAACTTTACCACATCTTTAAAAAGTTAAACGTAATCAAAACACGTTTGAGGTTTGTCTAAATAAGACAACCCTGAGATAATCGGAAGACATGAGCTATGATTAAAAATGAAATAAAATTTGTCACCGCAATTACTGGTAATTAAATATTCGTAAAAAGTATCCTTTTCTGATGTATTTATTCTAATACTCATCTACCCAAGCTTATATCATAGCAATATGTAATAAATTTACTCTTACATTACCTCTACACACAACAGCAATATACAGAAGAAGTTTTACTTACAACTCTTGTAAATTGTATAATTCATTAAGTACTGAACTAAAAACACTTTCTTTAAATAAATTTCGATCTACTCTTAAGCAGAAATTGTTATTAACTAACCAATGAGCTACCTATTCATCCTATACTTTCAATTGCCTGAGATATCATACCTATTTTATTTATTTTGTATTCAAAATAGTATACGATATTCTTATTACATATCTCTACTACCTATTTGCTTAATTTTATATTTTATATTTATATTGAAGTTGATTTGATGGGCAGCATACGGTTAAGTATGAATAGCTTTTAGCTAGACTTCGCCGTATGCTGTTAGCCTTATGGTTATTATATTATTAACAAATTTTACTTTTGATAAATAAAATCGATTATTATTATTATTATTATTATTAAGTAAACTGGGACTTGTACTGGTTCCATTGAACAGAAACATCATCAGGGGGAGTTTCATCCCAATCCACACCTAGTATCCAAAGATGTTGAACCAATTTTTTTGCGAAGAGTGTAAAGGCCGATTCTCACTTGTGTGCAAGGCTCGGGATCGGCAAGCGCTCGGCACGGTCCAGGCTAGATTTCTTTTTCATTACTCTTATGCGTTTTAACGATGTGTATTCACACTGGCCGGGCCCGGTCTCTCCACGAAGCGAGCCAAGCCCGCGTGCTTTCTCTGAAGAATATTTTGCATGGCCCAAACCGAGCGCTTGCCGAGCCCGTGCCTTGCACGCATAGTGAGAATCGGCCTTAAGTGGGCAGAGAAATCCCAACGGATCATAGATTCTAGCAACTTCAGAAAGGATGGCACGTTTGGTACAAGGAGAATTCCCTGGTTTTACATCAAAAGAAAAACTGTCAGAATGAGACTGTCACTGCAGCCCAATAATTTTCACCATCGCGCCTGAATCACCTTGAAATGTCAGGATATGGGTTTGTAAATGTGATGGAGGAATATTTTCCAACAAATCGGGATGATTGCTTGCCCATTTTCTCAAGTCGAAACCACCAGTGTGCAGAACGTCTCTAAGTTCGTCACGTAATTTTAGCGCATCTGCTAATGAATTAGCACCACAGACGAGATCATCTACGTATAGGGAGGACAGTAATGCCCTGGAAGCTAAGGGGTATTTCTTTTCGTTATCAACCGCCAATTGACGTAACGCACGAATGGCCAGATAAGGAGAAGATGAAATACCATAAGTAACAGTATTTAAACAATAGGTTTGGATCGGCTCCTGAATAGAGAATCTCCATCGAATCAACTGAAATTGACGATGTTCGGGAGCAACATTAATTTGCCGATACATTTGTTTGACGTCGCAAGTAAAAACGTAACAGTGGGATCGGAACAAAAGTAATATGGAACAGATGTCACTCTGAAGCTTCGGGCCAATCAACTGGGTATCATTTAAAGATAAACCTTTGGTATCTTTGGCGGAGGCATCAAAGACAACTCGTAATTTGGGGATATTTCCAGCCATTTTAAAAACACCATGATGGGGAATGAAGTAAGATTCATTGTCGCGAGGGGCGGCGTTCATCAAAGACATGTGACCACATGTCAAATAGTCTTTCATGAACTCTACATAGAATTCTCTAAGAACGGGCTGCGAACATAAGCGCCGTTCTATCGCATTCAGACGTCTATCTGCTTGGGTGCGCGTGTCTGAAAAGGAGGGGATACCCGACTTAAAAGGTAATTGAACAGAAAACCGACCTGATATGTCATGCGTATCGGTTTCTTGAAATATCTTTTCCGCTCTCATTTCTTCTTCAGAAATGCATTTCGTGGACGGGACTTCCTCCACCTCCCAAAACTTCTTCAATGTCTCATCAATGGGGAATTCTAGAGACGCCATAAAAGCAGTAATCGTCGGCGATTGTTTGGAAATGGTAGGTCCAAGGAGAACCCACCCAAAATGTGTCTGAATTGCAACTGGACCGTTAATAGCATTGGGGGGAGGTATGTGTCCACCACCATGAAGAATGCGAGGATAAATATCAGCTCCCAAGTCAATGGGCGCGGGTTGGTACCATAGAGGGTCAGCCTTGAAGGTAGTCCAACCCATCGGAAGAGAGTGGAGTGCTAGGTAAATTGCCGCAAATGTTGGGAAGAATTATGGTGTCAACGGTAAGAGTTTGATTTGGAGACACACGAGATCGAATATTGCAAGTGGTCATTCCACCGGAAGCACCTGAACTAGCACGACCTAAACCAAATACGGATACGTGGGTTTTCACTCGGGGTAAACACAATCTACGGGCGCAACTGTTCACAATAAATGAGGCCTGCGAACCAGGGTTCAAAAAGACGCGACAAGGTCTATAATTTCCCAAATGATCACGAATTTCTACGAGGGCTGTAGATAACAGCACAGTTTTTCCGCTAGGGGTATTTGAGAATAATACTGCTGCAGTGGGACTGACAGCAGTTGAAGGAGTTGCAATGGCCAAGGGTGGTGCCGTGGTTGCCTGTGATTGAGATGAACTATCAGTGTGCCTAACTCGATCTAAATGTAACCAACTATGATGTCTTTGGTTACACGTGCGACAAGTATAATTGGAGGTACAAGCATTAACGGAATGGGATTTAGCTAAGCAATTATAACACAACTTAGATTGTTTCACAAAAGCGTGACGTTCCATGGGACTCATGACCAAGAATTTGGGGCATCCATTTACAGAATGAGGGGCTTGACAAAGCGGGCATTGTTTGGGACGATTCGCCATTGATGTTGGCGCCGTGACTTGAGCCATAAAAGCTTTTGTGCGCGTGGGATTAGATTGGCGATTCCCTACACGTTGCTGCAAGAAATTATTGACGCAAGATTCGCCTTTGAGTTCGCCAGGGTTATGCATAGAGTCCAAGGAAATGCAATGACCTTGAAGGAATTTTTTCAATGCGACGTACGTAGGAATTTCCGTCGTATTCCACGTTAAACCAAAATATTTTCTCGTTTCGCTATCCAATTTAGACATGACTATATGAAAAAGAACAAAATCCCATTGATCGACCGGAAGACCAGGCACCCTGAGTGCTTCAAGATTTTCGGTGACTGAATTCAATAAACTGCGAAGAGCTATGGGTGACTCTTTCGAGATGGGTTTTAAATTCTGAATTTCATTCCAATATAATGAGTTAATGACGATAGTGCACGATCATTATTGTATCTATCTAATAGGGCTTGATGAGCAATTGAATAATTTTGTGCAGAAATTGGTAAGGTATTAACGATCGAGAAGGGTTCACCTGTTAAACTCATAACAAGATGATGGAATTTTTCGATTTCATCGAGAGGTTTTTCATTTACAAGTCTCTCGAATAAATCTCTATAACGCAACCATTCCTTTAAATTTCCAGCAAAGGTAGGAAGAGGAATTTTCTGCAATCTAGCCATGCTAGTGTTTGAGTTAGAAAATATCGGGGACGGGGCACGTGACGAGGCCAATACAACAGGGGTAGAAGGAACCAACATTTCTTTACTGAGTAAAATGTTATGTAATTGGGTATCAACCTCTTGTCTAATGATGTCTTGGGTTGCTACATTGTCATCCGTTGTTTGTGCTAATATTTGCGCGTGTAATGAGTTAAATTCGTCATAAATTGCTTGCAATAAGTTTCATTTAATTTTAAACAAAGGGGCTAACGTAGGCGTAGCATCGATTTGAAGTGACAGTTCATAAACTTCCTTAATGCGAATAACTGTCAAATTTCTAAGAGTAATAAGTTCCCGTTTTGGGGGCATTTTTAGGCTATCAAGAACTAAATTAATATACACCAAGAATTCAACAAAAAAGTTCACAAAATAGAAGTAACAAAAATGTAGCTTCAACTAGAAAAGTGGAGTTAAATGTGACTATCACTACGCTGTGCGCTTGACGTGTGTGTCCAACGTTTCACGTAATATACAAACACAATATTATATGTCACCTCACAAACAAATCAATCAATGAACTGTATAAAACATAGAGCTGATTTAAATATCTGTGCGAAGAAGGGCCAATGTTTTGGGCATAGATTTAACATCTACGAATAAATGAGTTGATTTGTTTGTTGAGAATGAAAGATAATATTGAGGGGGGGCTTTGCAATATTAGCCAACAATTAAATGAGGATAGGGTAATTATATTGATGGGGAATTCGGCCACTTACCTTTATCGACGAAATCAATAATAACGTAAAACCAAATTCATCTATTCGAATTTCGACACCAGGTTTTTTCTTACTTGTCTTTTTTTTCTTACTTCCGGCACTTGTTTTTTCACAACCGACTAGTTGGTCGTGGCCGAAAGGGAAATGGGAAAAAGTGGGGGGAAAAGGCAAACGTATGCCAAAACCCAAACAATTATTTTTTCTGGAAAACGCTCGGACAAGTATAGCGATTTAAATTACAGCGCATATTTTAAGATGCTTCAAAATTTTTTTGCGTTAGTCATTCTTTGCTAGTGACGTCATCGACTTTTTTTTAAATGGAAACATGTATATTTGATTATCGCATTGGATAAACATTGTTTTTCTCTTTTTAAGCTTCTAATATTTTTATACCCATACATAAGAAAATTTTTGAGAAAATTGCTAAAATAGTTTTACGTCTCAGTAGGCTGATCTGGAACAGCGGGTGCAGCTCCAACTCAAAGCAATTGTTTATTTAAGCTTATTACTTTAAAAGTGAACACCTTTTTTTGTAAAATCCAGTGTATTATGTCTGCTTTTGTTTAAATTTTGACGTTTAATCAAATTAATTGTGTACAGTTTCATCTGGTAATTTGATTGCAAATCGGTGGATTGGCCGACGAGGACCAATGGAGTGGCTTGCTAGATCTCCAGATTTGACCCCACTTGATTACTTCATGTGGGGTTACTTAAAAAGTAAGGTGTATCTAAATAAATCAATAATTTGGAAGATTTGAAGGAACGCATTCGGCATGAAATAAGACAGATTACACCTGGTGTTATTAACAGGGTTCAACAAGAGTTTATTTTTCGTTTTGGACACTGTCGAGCTGTAAACGGATATCAATTTGAACATCTACTATAACAATTTATTCATCATTTCCTTGTGTGTCATTTAAAACTATCAAATTTCTTATTAATTTAATTTATTTAATTTATCTTTTTTTATATTCTTATGTACTTTTATACTCACATTTCTGTTCACGTTAAAGTATTAAGCTTGAATAAACAATTGCTTTGAGTTGGAGCTGTACCCGTTGTTCCAGATCGGCTGAGACGGAAATCTATTTTAGCAATTTTCTCAAAAATTTTCTTATGTAAGGGTATAAAAAAATTAGAAGCTGAAAAAGAGAAAAACAATGTCTATCCAATGCGATAATCAAATATACATGTTTTCATTTAAAAAAAAGTCAATGACGTCACTACAAAAAAATGACTAACGCAAAATTTTTTTGAAGCATCTTAAAATATGCGCCGTAATTTAAGTCGCTATACCTGTCCGAGCGTTTTCCAGAAAAAATAATATTTCGGGAGATATTGAATTTGTTCCAAACTTTATCCACACACTATGTGTTATTTTGTGCGGGTGTATTTGGGTATACCAGGGGGGTCATCATGGACTCGCTACAGGCATAATAAATAACTATAAATAACCTTAAATTCACGTGCTTCAAATCTAGCACAAAGAAAGGAAGCATTCCACATTGTGCTGTCATGTGTAGATCCTGGCCAGCGAACATCAATGTCTCTTATCAACAGATTAGCATCACAGATAGCTTGAACGTTTACTGAAAATTAACCCTTTCGGTTACGAAAACTTTCGCCGTTCGCCCCTCCTGCGGACAATATTGGTACGTGGCTCCCATCAACACAACCAATAACGTTTGGAAAACCACCAATGTTGTGGAAATCGGACTTTCTCCATTACTATATCTCATCTCTATAAACTGTGGTCTCAATGCAGCTAACAGCGCCGATACCTTTTTCACAACTCTGCATACTGTGGTTTTAAGAACCAAAATTACGATTACAGCCCGACAGAATATTCACGGCAATTTTGAACTAGCAAGTCTTCCACCTACTGAAAATGCGCAAAATATCATACAATGCGTACTTATTATCAAGTCCAAAAATGGATAGACCATGAATTAGATCCCAAAGAATGAGGTTGGCAACAAATGCAAAATGTTCTATAAGGACTGTAAAACCTCCAGCAGCAGGCTGAAATTAATATTTTGCAGCTGCAAGACTGGTTGTGGAAATGCTTGTGGTTGTATAAAAACAAATTTGTGTTGTACAGCATTATGTTTAGTTTGTCAAGGCCATTCTTGTTCCAACATAGCAGTAAAGGAAGACATGAATTGGAATTTCTGTAAAATTTTCAGGTACAACTTATCTTGTGGTGTCTTCAATATTGCATTGTTTAGTAATATTTTTACATTTCAGTAGTCCAGAGTGATACGCTAAGTAGAAATTATGAACCTAGGTAAATTCGCTTTAGTCTATGTATATTCATGTTTTGCTAAGTAGATAATAATATCCCCAAGTATTAAAACTAAAAGTGTTCGGTAGACATAATGGATGCACAGTAGAATAAATAAACGCTAAGTAGACATAATGGATGCACAGTAGGATAAATAAACGTTAAGTAGACATAATGGATGCGCAGTAGGATAAATACACGTTAGGTGTGGATGCGCGGCAGGTCTAACGAAGTATTAGGCCTGATATTGCGTTAATAAATCTTGTTTCTAGTGTTTACCCGTTTTAAATTAATATTCGTAGTATGGACTCAGCATGTGGCCACGTAAATATTTGGTTATTTTTAATTAATTGAATTGAGGTTATGTTGTGATTGTTTTGCTAAAATTTAATATTACCTATCAGATTATTGATCTTTTGTATTGTTTTAGGATATTAGTTGGGTAGGCTCAGAAATATCTGTTCTACCTGAATATAACAGCTCTTCGGAAGAACAGGATAGTGAAAGTGGTCAATTACCCAAAAAACGCCAAACAGTGGAAGTTAGAGCCTTTTTACACGTCAGAGAATTACTCTGAAAATTTTCAACAATAATTATTTGACGTGTAATACAGCATTTTACTCGCAAAATTATTGCGAAAGTTATTACCGTTATTAATTTTGCGAGTAAAATGCTGTATTACACGTCAAATAATTATTGTTGAAAATTTTCAGAGTAATTTTCACAATAATTTTCATATATAATACCACTAGTGATCATGATTTTGCCGGCAATTATCACAGTTGATATCACGACTGCTTGTTGCGTTGACAATCGGCCCAAGTCCGAAGGACGCGGGCCGATTGTCTTAAAGCAACAAGCAGGAGTGATATCAACTGTGATAATTGCCTAGGAAAAATCATTCACGAGTGGTATTCAACTAGGCAATTGACAGAAAGTGCAACGACCCAGCTCCCTAGCTCGTGAGGAGGAGGTCGCCACAGAATTTATTTGTGCCAGGGATAGCTCGGGAGTACCCAGGGTTCGTTGAAATCTTTGAAAATAAAATCTACGGATCAAAATAACAAGTTTATTTACAGGAATATTTACACACGGGTTGAACACTGGTTCAAGGTGGCTAAAATTAACAAAATGAACGTTTTATCTGTATAACTAAAAATAAAAATTAACAAATGTATAATATGTACAAGTTAATAAAATTAAACAAATTTTTGGTAAATTATTTAAGTCCGGTTCTGGATTTTGAAATATAACTTACAGTTCTCTGTTTGATTAAAACGGCAGATTGCCGGGAGTGATCAAAGGGGTCGCTGCGGTTAAGTTACTGAAAGTTAATGCCTTATCTTTTGACAAGTAAATATGGCGGAACGTCAACAGCAATTGATTGGTAAAACGGAATGATTGATTGAAACAATGAATGTGAGAGCAACCACTAATAGGTTGCCAGGTGCGGGTTAAAGTGTTTGAGTGGAAGTGTGACCAGGTAAGTCTTAAAATAATTATATTTTATGTCGGTCGGTGAATTTATTGAACAGGTTTGATCCACAGGGCGGTTGAAAGTTAATTAAATTCAAATTCGGTTACTGGCTGGTTTGAAGAACCCAACTTAGTTCTGACCCAAGTCGATGAACAGGACTACGGTAGTTTACGTGTGTTTCACCCTACTTGTTACGTATTGTTGTCACATATAGGGTAAAACTCCGTAGGGCTGGTTCGGAACTGAGTAATTGGTGTTTTGTTCTACGTGTTACGAAACTGTCACTCATAAAAGCAAAACATTACTCGGAATAACTAATTGGGGATTAAACAAGGTAGTTCACTTGTTGCAAGCACATATGCCCTACCTTGGGGAAGCTTACCCTGATGAAAGCCGTCTTGTATTATGCCACATACGGTCCACCAGGATAAACTATGCTAACTAGGATCGGATTCGGGAGCGGAAAACAGGTTAGAGGTTTCAGGTCAGAACTTATTTAAATTACTTACGGAAATAAATTAGTCACACTTCCCTAATGATTTGAAATTAAATTTCGATTCACTAAACTTAACTGGGATTGAGGATCCAAGCTAAGTTTTAACTTTATTCGGACAACCAAAATTACTAATTGAAATAATACGGTTCGTATCAGTTTTCGGAGTTCGGAGTTCGGAGTTCGGGAGTCGTTTCAATTGTGCCGGAGCGGCGGTTTTATAGCCCGGCGTCGGCTTCCTTCGCACAGCGACGCGGACCGTCCCTTCTCCTTCGTGGAGGGAGAAGTTGTTGCCCGCGCCTCTGTATGACGTCGATCTGGCCAAAACGACGCTATCTTGGGAATGTGGAATCTGGCGTCTTATATACGACGCACCAAATTCCGCACCCCGAGAATTGCGTCGTTACAAAAGAAGTATTTAACATGAATTTATTTTTAAAAGCGAGATACGAAAAGTAAACAAAACACAACCTAGTCGTGTAATTGCCGCGGCAATCACCCTACTAGGGTAATTTCCGCTTACATTAGATTGTGATTGGTTAACGTCATCAAAATAAAGCGTTCTGATTGGTTCAAAATACTTGAGGTCAATTGTCGGAGTAATTCTCTGACGTGTAAAAGGGCTCTTAGAGAAAGTGTACAATGATCGCGCATCTGCAGAACAAGCCATTTTCAATCAGGAGACTTGGAGCTATTCCTTTAAAAACAAGCTAGTTGCGGGTGATGTTAATATTTATTATCGATGCAATAAACTTAAATTCAGAGGACAACAATGTCGAATTTATTTATATTACCCAGCAGACAAAATGTAGATCTTTATCGATCTGGAGTTTCTCATAACTGCCATGAAATTCTTTCAGTGGCTTTTTTAAAAAAGAAAAAGTTGGTTCAAGCACCATAAAGCCTTGGCGAATTAGAACGAATGATCATCGAAAAGTCCCAGATTCCAACAAATAATACAGATGCTTTTGTAGTTTCATATGCCATTGAATACGATGAACCTACATTTTTCCGTTTCTTTGTTTCATCAAAAACTATGTTGACATTAGCTAGAAATGTTGAACATATTCATGCTGATGCAACATATAAACTAGCATGGCAAGGGTTTCCCGTTTTAGTCGTGGGTACGATAGATAGAAACAGCCAATTTCACTGTTTTGAGATAACAGTATGTGCAAATGAGAGAACAGAAGATTTTGAATTCCTTTTCAGTTCCTTGAAACAAGGAGTGAACAAAACTCTTAACGAAGAAATATCTCCCCAGATATTAATCAGCGACGCGTCCGAGAGCATTCACAAATGATTCAAGAAAGTTTTTGGTGAAAATTCTACTATTATTATGTGTTGGGCGCATCTGACAAGGAATGTTCAGAAAAAGGCTGAACAACTTGTCAAACCAAAGGAACATATTGGAGAAATTCTTTCTGATTTAGATAAGTTGCAATTATGTCACACGGACGATATATTTAAGAAGGCGTCAGAGTTCATTCTTTCAAAATGGGCGAACAAAATGGCTAGACAAAAATAGAAATTGGTACGAAGGTAGTGGTGTGCTAATTCCGTCTACTAATAATGCATTGGAATCCTGGAACAGAATAATAAAAGATGAGAATACTCTTCGTGAACGAGTCCCTATTTCCCATTTGTTACAACATCTTTTTAACTACACATCTTCATGGTCAAACCACTACGTAAGGAATATCAAAATATTGCATACAGAACCGGAAATAACACTTCGGTTATGGACAGCAGGATATCAATGGGCAAAAGCAAATCATAACATCTACTCTTCGACTGCTGCTAATTCGACTGTGTACAGCACCACGCACGCTGAGAGACACTCTAATTTCGAACCATTTAATGAAACTTACTTTACTAATTGGTCAACAACGCTTCCCATTTTAAGGGAAAATGGAAACTTGGAACATGTGAGTGCCCTGCTTTCTTTAAACAATTGTTTTGTAAACATATATAGCTATTAGGCTTAAATATGCTGTGCCTCCTCCAGAGGCCAAAACCATCCCTATTGGAGAAAAAAGAAAACGGGGCCGCCCTGCAAAATAAAAAAAAGCGCTTATTGTTCAGTAAGAATTTTGTTGCATTACCTTGAGAATGTATTATTTTATTTATTTGTATTAATTTAAACTGTTGGAAAAATCTTTTATTTAGTTATGTTTCTGTTTAACCCCTTAAAATATTTTTTTAATCGCAATAGAGCTTTAGAATGTATTTTATTTTATTTTTTGTATTAATTATTAAATAAATATTTTTGTAAAAGCAATAAAATATTTTCATGTTCTTAAATTAACCTTTTTTGATATAAGATAGCGGCCTCACGTTTATTATTATTTGATCTGTGAAAGCAGCACAGCATATCAACTTTTTCATTATTTGTGTAACCAATATTCATTTTTCTTAATTAAGTCGGAAGAATAGCAACACTTAGCATGAATACCAAAAGTACTAAACACTTCTATCTGATTTATGACAGGTGTTTACAGGTAAAAACAAAAGAATATCACAGCCGCCTATTATAAATCTATTTTTTGAATTATTAGGCGTAATTTAAAAGCAAACCGCTATTAGTGATACATGCTTGTAAAGAGAAATTGATATAGAATCTTATTCCGCAAAAATATACATAGTGTTCCATTTAAAAAACCAAAGTTACATATTTTTCCGGAAAATAAGTAGGCCGTGGAAAAAACTTGTCTGCGCTATTTTATACACCAGGTTCTCTTAGCTAAGTCTCTCCTTTAACTTTTTCTTGTATCTTTAATATTTCAGCAGATATAAGCTGGACAATGAAAAAGCAGCCACCCTGTATATGAGAAATTGTCTAAACTAATATATTTATAAAACCTTTTATAACATAGAAATTTATTTGTTTAATACGTATTTCGGCATCAATGTGCCATTGTCAAAAGCATAATAAGA
The DNA here is from genome assembly GCA_963082805.1 of Hemicrepidius hirtus. Classification (NCBI taxonomy): domain Eukaryota; kingdom Metazoa; phylum Arthropoda; class Insecta; order Coleoptera; family Elateridae; genus Hemicrepidius; species Hemicrepidius hirtus. Next base: position 27,858,071 of record OY720161.1, on the reverse strand, counting down.
GATGTTTAATAATATATGAATAATAATTTATATAGCAACTACTTGATCCATTAAAGAAATCTTCTATTCCAAAATTTCCAGTAAAGGAGAATCTAAGAGCTCAGTTTGCTCATTCATTAAAGGTATATTGTGTTTTGTGTGTTTATAAATTTCAAAAGCTTCCAAAATATTTAATTTATTTTTGTTATCAGAATTGTATTATTAGGTGTCAATAGGTTTGTTCGTTTGTATTGCACTGTTTACACCTAGCATGAAACGGCTTGGTACTTTTTGTGTTCGTTTGTACTCGTGTAGTTGCAACGAAGATGAACTTTCTACACCTGCTCAAGAGGAAGTGCAGATAGTGCAGGTACAGTGTCTAATTACACAGCAAAAGAAAACAGCGCGCGAAAACCAAATTAAAAGAGACTCGCGTTCCAAATTATTTTATACAGCAACAGTAAGTATTGTAAATATATTTAATATTCGATTAAACGATCTAATATTCAATGTTTTATAATTCTTGAGGAGCCTAATAAGTGTTTTTATTCAAAAATTATGCAAAAAAAATAAATTTTGTAAGTATTCATAATACATAACACAACAGAACGAAAATAAATATGTTGTAGATATTTGCAGTGAAAAATGAGTTCAGAAGCTTCAGCATATAGAATTGCAAAAGAGCCAGGCTCTGTGGACTTCCTCATAGAAAAAGATTGCTATGTCTTCGCAATTGGTAAGTCGTCTTGGCATTTCGAGAATGTCATGTGTTTTATTATAAATTTGTAGATAATTCAGAGGACCATATACATGTGCCATGTGTGGTTGTAAGTAACCACACAAGTCAACTTATAAATGCAGGTAATGAAACCTTCCAGCTTGTATTTAATGAAGAGGAGGAGGACGATCGGCATGAGGTTGAAAGGGCAAACAATGAAGGCGTAACGTGGCCCGAAGAACCCACGAAGTTCTTAAGCCGGCTTAGAACAGCTTGAGAATTTTTGTGCAACCCCTGAAATGTAGACTACCCAAAACTCCTGACTTGATAGGGATGGATTCACTCACCAAGGCGGCAGTTAAATCAAATTTCGGCCGTGCGGCTTGTTTAGGTGCTACCATGGACACGAGACTTAAACATTACGTTGTTTTAAATAAGTAACAATGAAAAAAAATAATATAAAAATTCAATATTTTAAATAATTTAATATTTATAGCAAATTATTGAAGTCCATAGCTAGGGACGCGGTGGGTCGGTGGGGTCAAACCCCCACAGCTACTAACTTTTTTTTTTTATTTTAGCTATTTTATATTATTATTTGTGATTCATTTATAATTTTAATTTAAACACCGAACAAATATTTAGATAAATAGAATAATTAAAATAAATATTATATTTATATTATTCACCACTCAAGAATTTTATTCAATTACAAAAATTATTTATTCAGTGAAAATTTAATGTTTATCGTGCTATTTCCAATGCGTGATATCACCAGCTAATGAATCTAGCAATTAAGTTAATTCCTGCCATAATTTCCAGTTTACAAAATACTCGAATTACATCTGTGAATGTGGAAACATGTAGGTACTACCGGGTAGGCGGTATTGTATCCTATTCGTATTGTAAATTTCATATTTTTTGGTTTTGGGTTTGTTTGCGAAGTCTTAACGATATAGTAAATTCAACAATAAATTTTCTGCGTAGAGAACATATTAACAATCAATCTGGATACATTTTTTTTATGGCTTGGAAGACCCATGTAGTTATTGTTTCCCTTATGCCGAGTACAATTTTAATTCTGGGATAATTGTTTGCAAATACCGTTAGGCAAATTTCTACGATGTTTGTTGCTAGTTGAAAAGGAGGGCACAAGTTTCCCAAATCAGCACCGTTTCGACATTTAAACGCCTTGGTTTTTTTTTATTACTAGTTCATCTGTATATTCAAATTTACTGGATTTTACAAAGTGCATGCGACAAGCTTCGCATTTAAACTTATCAAGTGTTTTTTTAATTACATAATCGGCGGTGTATCTAACAGCACAATTTTCTATTTAATTTTATTGAACTTTGTAGCTACTTAATGTGTTCAATTCTATTTTCATAAGTTCAACTTTTTCGTTAGTTTGGGATACAAGAAGCGGTCCCACCACAAATTACAGATTTACGACAACTGATGAGCATTATGGCGTGGAAGGTGGTAATGTTCCAGATACGGACCCTGACTTGTATGTTACGAAAACTGCAGAATTTTTACTTTCACTGGAAGGAGCGGGGTGTCTGATTACTCGCGGCGAAATTTTACGGAATCGCGCCACTGGAACACTGGAATAGCTATTATAAACTAAACCAAACGACGCGACGCATTTTTTATTTATAAAATAACACAATATAGTTAACAAGAAACAAAAGAGGAATCTGCCCTTAAAGTTAAAAGAAAATGTATATTTGCATCTTTTCAGACAAAAGTTAAACACATTCCTGTTGGATTATGCATTCTAAAATTTAAATGCATTTTTTGAATTTACGTGTTTACAGTCGGAACATATTTTGTGTAATTAATTTATTAACATTTTTTTTTAAATAAGATAATATTAGGATAATTTATTTATTTTAAGGAAACATATACAGTGTGTCCCAAATAGAGTAGTATTGCATGGCTATCTTTCTTATTAATAAAGATACAGATTCGGTTAAATGGGCAATGTTGTGCAGTTTTTCATGCTGGTTTAGATGCTGCTTAGAAAGGTCAAACATTCCGAACCCTTCAAAAGATATCCGCAAAAAACCACAAAATCCATTTTTCGAAAAAGTCGATTATTTCGCTTATTATAAAAGTTACAGAAAATTGTTTTATACGAAAGTTACTTGATTCATTAAGATAAACAAAAATATGTTTGCAAAAAAATATCGCAAAAGCCGTTTTCGAGATATTGATAGCAACTTTCTTATTTTAAATGGGCGCCATCTTGGATTTTCAAATGAATAAATTGCATTTTTTTTCTGCATTCAACGATGTATAACAATCTATGTTAAAAATAAAAAATAACGGCATACTTAATAGTTTTTGTATTAAATAAAGTAAGCCATGAAAACAAGTGAATTTTAACAAAGAAAACTTCGAACAAAATGTATTTACAGTTATTAACGATATTTACAATAAACGTTAAATCTGCAATAGCTAATTTTAATCACAGTAAATGTTCAAAATGTTGGCCATTGTTATCCAAACATAACTGGCATCTTTTTAAAATTCTTGCAGTTACTTTACGTAATGTATTGCGATTAATACTATTTAGCGCTTCTTGTACAGATTCTTCCAATTCATTAACATTGTTGTAATTAAAATTACTACCATACACTTTATTTTTTATCGTCCCCCACAGAGAAAAGTCAAGAGGTGTTAGGTCTGCCTTGGGTGGCCATCTAATTGGTGTGTTAGTAGCTATCACCTTTGTTATTAAATCACCCATTTAATAACAAAGGTGCCAGTTATGTTTGGCTAACAATGGCCAACATTTTGAACATTTACTGTTATTAAAATTAGCTATTGTAGATTTAACGTTTATTGTAAATATCGTTAATAACTGTAAATACATTTTGTTCGAAGTTTCTTTTGTTAAAATTCATTTGTTTTCATGGCTTACTTTATTTAATACGAAAACTATTAAGTATGCCGTTATTTTTTATTTTTAACATAGATTGTTATACATCGTTGAATGCAGAAAAAAAAATGCAATTTATTCATTTGAAAATCCAAGATGGCGCCCATTTAAAATAAGAAAGTTGCTATCAATATCTCGAAAACGGCTTTTGCGATATTGTTTTTGCAAACATATTTTTGTTTATCTTAATGAATCAAGTAACTTTTGTATAAAACAATTTTCTGTAACTTTTATAATAAGCGAAATAATCGACTTTTTAGAAAAATGGATTTTGTGGTTTTTTGCGGATATCTTTTGAAGGGTTCGGAATGTTCGATCTTTCTAAGCAGCATCTAAACCAGCAGGAAAAACTGCACAACATTGCCCATTTAACCGAATCTGTATCTTTATTAATAAGAAAGATAGCCATGCAATACTACTCTATTTGGGACACACTGTATACATATACCGTGTGTCCCTGGGAAGACGGAACATAGGGATCTTATAATGCTAATTTTTTAAAATGATCCACGAGTGCTTTGAAGCATTCGTCTTGAAACAATTACACGAATCTCACCGATCGTTAACGATTTCCATGCCGATCATGTATGATCATATCCAGATCAAATTTTTGTTTGTGTTTTAAATGTCAATTTACTAAAACCAAAGACAATTAAAGGTTATGTTCATGTTAATTTTTTTTTAAATGGGGTCCTACCTTACCTGAAGTACAGTTTAGAGCTGACAATCAGTAATCCCAGTTAAATTACATGTGAAATGTGAAAATTTACTTTAATAGGATGACCTTGATGTATGAACCGAAGAATTTGATGCGATAATCAGCTTTATGATGAAACATGCTACAATGCTAATTGCATAAGACTGTATTAAGATGAAATCAAAGAAAAAGCGAATATTAATATCAGTTAGTGTGCACGAATATGAAATCTTTATTTCTATGGCAATTTAATGTGATCAAATAATTCTTACATTAAACGTATTTGATTTTTAAGGAGCCGGATTCTTGCATACCACAAAGGAAAGTTTTCTACCACAGGTCCACAGCATTATTTTATGTAGGTACCTGCTAGTATAATTTTCGTAATTTCATTTTCAGTTTCTAATAATGCGTAACTTGCGAAAAGCCTTAATTGTTCACCTAATCCATCATAATCTGAAAAAGATCTTAGAACCATAACGTCAACTGCAAACAAATTATTTTGTAGTATTTATTACCTTTAAAATGATACTCAGTCTCATTTAATTTAATTAAAACACTATCTAAATTTACATGAACTAATTTGAGTAAATAATTAATAATTTTATTTCTAACTGATTTTCAAGAGCGCGACTGTCAATTCGTAGGTATTGTAAATAATTGTTGAATCGTTTGTTAGTAATAACGCACGCACGTATTACACCTGTATTAGCAAGCGCGTTGAACAGCTGACATAACGACGTCGACGCTTCCACCAAATAGGAATTCAAAGCACTCGTGGATCATTTTAAAAAATTACCATTGTAAGATCCCTATGTTCCGTCTTCCCAGGGACACACGGTATACATACATACATTTACATACCTACATACATACATTGATACAACATAATAATTATTTTTAAAAGTAATAAATAATGGTTTTTATAGCAGCCAATTTAATTTTTAAAAATTTGTTTCCCTACTTTTTTCTATATATGAAAAGAAACTCTAAACAGTATATAGAAAAAAGGAGATAAAGGTCAAGTGGTACATATTAAAATATGTTTGCAACATATAAAACTGCTATTTTATTAAACGTTAATTCTGTGATAATAATTTGATATCTTTACTCTAGTCTGTTACATATAATTATTTATTAGTGCTTTTTATCTTGTTTCATCGATCTACAATAGTTAATAAATCATATAAATAAAACTAACCTATTTAAAAAAAACAAATATAAAAAAAAAATAAAAAATTGTTGTTCTGAAGAAGCATTAAACTAATGCGAAACGTAAACGTTTAATCTAATTAAATATGCATTTATTCAAAGTCATCTACATGTTTTTTTTTATTTCCCTCTATAATTTTAATATGTACCACTTGACCTTTATCTCCTTTTTTCTATATACTGTTTAGAGTTTCTTTTCATATATAGAAAAAAGTAGGGAAACCAATTTTTAAAAATTAAATTGGCTGCTATAAAAACCATTATTTATTACTTTTAAAAATAATTTCTTCCAGCCGTATTTTCATATTTAAGCTATTGCTTATATTTAAATAATAATTATTATAGGGTCTTTGTGTCTAATATTGTTACAAATACAAACATACACAAAAATCAAGTCACCATAAACACTTATTAAAACACACAAATCGTAATACACCTTTAATGAATGAGTAAATTGAGCTCTTAGATTCGCCTTTACTGGAAATGTTGGAATAGACGCTTATTTAGATATTATAATGCTATGAGAATTGCTATTCAATTATTGTATATTGGTTTTGATAATATCTTGTTGCATGTCGAAATACGTATAAAGCCATCAGTAAACGCTATGTTTGTTAGTTATTAAAAGTTATTATAAATATAAGAGTAAATACTCTGTATGAAAAAACGGCTGGAGGAAATTAGTATAATAAGTGAATTGGTAATAACGCAGCCAATGAAAAAATGCTGTAACTTTTTTCATTGGCTGCGTTATTACCAATTCACTTATTATATTAAAAGTTATGTATCTTTAAATTTCCTACACTAGGTATGTGCGAATAATAAATCATAATTTATTACGAATATTGTTATCTGTCTTCTAAAGTTCTTTCCCTAGATGGGTCCTATATACTTAAAGGTAAAAATCAAGATAAATAATGAAATGCGCAATTGCGGAATTAGCCGACTTACTTCTAATGAGTATCTATTGCCCTTATTGCCTACTATATAAGAAGATTTTTTCAAATGTTTTCCATATTTGGTTTCATTCTTGATTATGGGGGTGAGTGCGATATTAGTGTTTTTGTGTCTTTAGTCGAAACCATTAAATTCACAATGGCAAAAAGAGGATATAGATTATCTCGGCCAAGAAAAAGTAAAAATGTTGCCATGAAAAACCTTTCTGCCAAGTAAGTAACCAACTTCTTTAACTTAAACTGTTGGTGTATGTCCTACCTGTAAATTAATTACAAACAAACGCATACAAATATTATTAGTTAGATATTAGATTATTGTATCAAAATTATCTAAAATAGCTAATTTGACGTTTCATACCAAAACGCCATGTCTCGTTTTGACATAAAATGTCATGGCTTATTTAATGAACTTTTTAAAAAATATTTCTGAATAGGTATGTCGTCGAATAAATTGTTATAAACATTATTACTAGTATTTAGTAACAGTCGTGGACAAAATATAGCATTTTACTCGCATATATTATGGCTATTATAATAACCACCATATCATGCTCGTTGAAGAATATATGCTATTGCCTAATTAATTTAAAAGCAACATCTTGTATCACAACAATATACCGGGTGGCCGGTTTCAAAAGTGTACATAGGGATTTAACATTGTATTGAACGTTTCTGCTGATTCCTGCTCGCCAATTCAACTTTCAGGAATGGTAATGGTATTAATTGAAAGGTAAAATTATTGCGCTTGAAATGGCAATAATAATAAAATTAAATGTGCTATATTTATTTTAAAATAACGATTTAAAATTTTGCGATTTTTAAATATGACGTGCCATGATTTTCAAATTTTAAAGCATTTGTCAAAAAATGAGCAGGGGACAACTGCGCCGAAATACCTTAAATAATCCCTTTAGATTATCTGTGTGATAAAATGTAGGGGACAACTGCGCCAAGTATCTTATCATCTTATGTAAATTAACTTAAACATATTGTTTTGGTAATTATCAGAAGTAAAAACAACCAATCACAAAGTCTTCATCCCTATATAAAAGATGAAGTTTATTTACAAATTTCATTTCCTGTCGTATTTTTATATGATGGAGACCATGTTAAGTCAACGGGATAAAACCCTTCTCGTTTTCGAAAATCAAAAATTCCGTAATTGTGGCAAATCCCAAGGTGTGTTAAGTGGAGATGTACTACAAAATCGTGTCCAGCAAAACTCTTACCGATGAAGTATTGTCAGTCGTGCTTGGTAAGTTTTGAGATTTTTGTTTTCACTGTTTATTACTAGTTTAATTTTTTTTTCTTTTCTGTTATTTTCGGTAAAATAATTCATTAATACGTGTACGATTTTCGATTTCTGACGATTTAATTTTAGTCATGATATAAAAATTAATATTATTGCAATTACAGAAAAACACCTCAATCACAATCACGAGGCAAGCAACACTCTACAGCGTCAAACAATATCCAACAGTGTAAAGCGGAAAGCTGTCGACGATATCGCAGAAAACCTTCAAAAGTTATTCATAAGGAATTAAGACAGAAGCCATCGAGTGTGAATGATTTGAACGTTCAGAACATTTATAATATGCGTAAGTGTATCTACAGAAAAAGACGTTCAATCCTGCCAGCACTGCCCAACGATATTGCGGAGGTCCATGGTCGATTGGATGATCTAGCACCGAAAACATGCAAATCAAAAGATTTTTTGTTAAGTAATGACAGTGCTGCTAATATAGTTATATTTTCTTGTCAAACAAATTTGAAAGTGTTGAGTGAATGTGGTAAAATTTATGTTGACGGTAGTACTTTTAATTATGCGCCAAAATTTTTTGACCAGTTTTTCACCATTCACGTGAACAAAATAGACATTACATTCCACTAGTTTATTGCTTGCTTCCCAATAAGCATCATGAGTCATATTTAACAGTATTTAAGAAATTAGATGAAAAGTGTAAAATTCTAAAATTTAATTGCAATCCTAAAATTCTAGTAGCAGATTTTGAGGAAGCGATTCATCTTGCTGTAAAACTGATGTGGCCCCAAACTGAAATTGTAGGCTGTAGGTTTCATTTAAGCCAAGCGTGGATGCGAAATATTCAAAAACTGGGTTTAATTGTTGACTACAAAAATCGCGATTCGGAGGTTGGGAAATTTCTTCATTGGTTATTTGCATTAACTTTTTTGGCGCCTGAAGATGTTGGCGACTGTTTCGCGTTCAATTTTAGCCCTGTACAGCCTATTAGCGAAAAGTTAAATTTATTTTTGGACTATTTAACTGAAAATTACATTGAGAAAACTCCAGGTTTCCACCACATATTTGGGCTTGTTGTTCAGCTAGTAGTGAACGAACAACAAATTGTTGTGAATCGTTTCACGCTAAGTTTAATGAAAGTTTTTATTCCGCGCATCCTAATATATTCGCGTTTGTAGATGTTCTGAAAAATTTTCAAACCGAAACCTACTTAGCCCCAATTGCACCAGCTACACTTAAATAATAAGCGTCGCTTAAAAATTTAATTGCCATGTATACAATTGTCACTAAGAATTGTATCCATGGCAATTAAATTTTTAAGTGACGCTTATTATTTAAGTGACGCTTATTATTTAAGTGTAGCTGGTGCAATTGGGCCTTAATAACAAAAATTACAAGAGCCGGTTAGAACATTTACAAAAATTGGCGATTCAATATAATGAGAAAAAAATTGAAACGTTTGATTTTGTAAAGGCTACATCCTATCATTTCTCTGTAATTAAGTAGAAAATAAGTAGATAGTAGTAGTTACGATTAAGCTAGTTTTTTATGTACAATTATAATTCTATTATTTTATGATATATTTGTGTATGCATGTCTGTATATAAATTGAAATATTTTCTAAGTATTGCAAGTTCGTTTTTAGGTAGTTAACATAATTATTTTATGATATTGATAGTGTTTTGTTTATTTATGTACGTATGTATTTAATAAAATAAAATATTTTCAAAGTATCTTATTGCAGCTCATTGAATTTAAATTAAGTAATTAGTCCACATTCCGACGATCGGCGCAGTTATGCCATGTCATTAACGGGACGAAACAGAGTATCGGCGCAGTCGTCACCAGAGCTTAATGGCTTACTCGGGTTATTGGCGCAGTCGTCCCATACCGCAAAAAATTTGATAATTTAGTTGGCGTAAATTAGTGGATTTCTGTAAATGACAACTAATTTAACAAAAATTTGAAAATCATGGCACGTCATATTTAAAAATCGCAAAATTTTAAATCGTTATTTTAAAATAAATATAGCACATTTAATTTTATTATTATTGCCATTTGAAGCGCAATAATTTTACCTTTCAATTAATACCATTACCATTCCTGAAAGTTGAATTGGCGAGCAGGAATCAGCAGAAACGTTCAATACAATGTTAAATCCCTATGTACACCTTTGAAACCGGCCACCCAGTATATTACCTAGGTATAATTAATTATTATAATATATATAATTGATATAATTGACTCGTCCTGTTTATTAGCCTCGCTCGCAAGCTCGCTCGTCAATAAAATTGGCTCGCCGAATAAAGTCTTAGATTATGTAGTTCTTACATAAATAGCTATTTCTACAGGAGATGGAAGATACTCGCAAACATGGAAACTGTGATAAAAAATCAAATTAGTAGTGCTGAAGATAATATGTCAGTCAGTTGGAACTTCTGATGCTGGCAATATGATGTCAGTCGCCGGCGATTCTGAAGTCGAAAGGAAGTCTTTGCCGTTTGACATTGCTTTTTCTGATAGAGAAGAATCAGATAATTCGGGTAAAAACAAAACTAGCGATACTGATTACGATGTTTCGGATGATATATTAGACGACAGCACTGATAGTTTGGCAATAGAAACTCCATCTGATTGCGAAAATGACAGCAAATTCAGCACTTCGATTTTCAATGAAGAAAATCTTAGGGGCAGCGAAAGGACTGATGATGAAGAACTACTCTGCGAAACAGAAAAAATACCTCAAAAGCCGTTTGAAGTTAGCGGCCGCCGATGTGTAAATATGTCGTATTTTTTAAATCAACTTAAATCTTTGAAGCACGAAGCTACAATAACCAAAATATTTAATATTTGTTTATTCTTCAAAGCGTGTTTATCTTCTAGGGTTTGACTGTGGTTTATTTGATATGGATCTTATTTCGGAAAAAATTGAAGGCCTAATTAGTAGTTTGTCATTCAAATTCGCAGTTTGTAATATTACGCAATCAGTAAGGACCGATGATCCAAATCAAACTGTGAATTCGAACACGTTAGCCGTGTTAGGAGCCATGTCAACCGGAATAGGGCACAGTCAGCTATCTGAACTGTTTGCAGCAATGGACATCCCCAATATGTCAGTAAAAACATATTCCAAACTTCAGGACAATTTAGCTTCTGTGATTAGTGATGAAAATGAACAACAAATGAAAGCTGCCGCCGAAGAAGAGGTAAAGTTTGCCGTAAGTGCAGGGGAAGTCAATCAAGACGGTATCCCTATAATATCTGTTAAAGTGGACGGGGCATGGAGCAAGCGTTCTTACAGAGGTATCATTCGGTATTTAGATCGGAGTACGTAGAGTACGCTCCATCTACTCCTTTATGTTTTTTTATTCGTTCAGCGCGTGCTCCGTTGTGTTTTAGTATTGCGCGGCGTAGTACTCGGAGCACACTCTGTTTGCTCCAAGTCGTGAGAGCGTGCACCTGTTACTCCTGCTTTTTACGCATCAAATTTAAAATTGGGTAGTCGCTTATTTATAGTTTTTGCTTTAAATTTTCTAAATTGTAAAGCAAATATGGGCGACCCGGCTGGTGTTTTATACGAATGTTATAAATGTAAATTTACGAGTGCTAGTATGGACGAAGTAACACAACACGTTGCCGAAAATCACCCACCAGATACTCATAATTCCAATACTACTATCATGGGTAAGTATAAAACCATATAAATGCAAAATAGTAATAGATAATTTAATATCATAAGTGAAATTAACATTGGTATAATTTTTACCACAGAACTTGGAACAGTGCACATGCCATAGGTGTTTGCGAAGATGAAAGTGAAACCACTGCTGCCATTGCTGGCGAAGAAGTGATAAATGCACCCACAGCCAGAGTATGGTCTGTGGCAGACACAATGCTACTAATAAGCTTGGTGCAAGATAATGACCAAACATTTCATGAACGCACAAACAAAATGGTAGGTATATTATTTGCGTACTACTTTTATTAAATATATAACAAGAACAGTTTATTGTAAATTGGCTTATTTAATTTCTCCTTTGTAGGTTTTTACTGCCATAGCAAAACAAATTACTCAAAAGAGTAAAATTGGATGCACACAAGTTCAAGCGGACACAAAGTGGAAAGCACTAAAACGGACATACTTATAGAAAAATTAAAGAGTCTTCCAAAATTAGTGGTGGGAAAACCATTAATTGGCAATTTTTTTCGGTAGGTTTGTTGTGTAGTTTGTACACATCACTACTTGTTAATTACCACAAATTTTAGGTATATATCGAAATTAATAGAATGCAATTTGTTTAGGTTTTGGACAATATTATCTGTCGAAAAAACCAGAGGTGAATCCTGCAGCTGTATGCAGCTCTATGAGTGGTTTAAGGGTTGTAAGTCATCTATTACAATAATAAGATATATTTATTGACATTCTCAAGCGTCACTTTGTTGAAATCCATGATTATATAAATAATAAATATTAAATAAAATATCTATTTCAACGGGAAATAATAAGATTTATTCGCTTTATACGTATTTCGGCATCATTGTGCCATTGTCAAAAGCTATATAAAATATTATAACAAATGCAAAATATAGTAACTCCTTGATTCTATTATTTTAACACTGCGTGAAGCAGCTGGCCCCAGTCAACCCGTCGGAGGTCAGTCGCTTATCAGTGTTTTAAAAAGATATTTATTCCAAAATCTTCAGTAAAGGAGAATCTAAGAGATCAATTTGCTCATTCATTAAAGGTATGTTGTTTTTTGTGTGTTTATAAATTTCAAAAGCTTCTAAAATGTTTAATTTATTTTTGTTATCAGAAAAGTGTAAAAATTTAATTGTATTATTAGATGTTAATGTGTGATTTTGTTCTAACAAATGTTTAGCAAAATTTGATTTATGTGCATGTTTATATTTGTAACAACGGATATGTTCTTTTTGCCTAATACTAAAATTTCTAATTGTTTGACCTATATATACTGAATCACAATGTGAACAATTCAATTTATAAATACCTGATTTTAGCAAATCATTAATTTTGTCTTTAGCATTGAAAAGAGAGTATAGAATATTTTTATTTGTTTTAAAAATGACTTTATATTTATTTGTGTTATTTATAATTTTAGCAATCTTTTCTGAAATTTTACCAAAATATGGAATTGAAACGTATTTTAATGTTTTATCAGTGTTATTAATGGAATAAACTTTTTGAATAGCTAATTTATAATTTTTCTTTTTAATTAAAGTGTCAATAAGTGTAGTGTTATAACCATTGCTATATGCAATTTGTTTAATAATTGAAATTTCTCTATTAAAATTATTTTTATCTAAAGGAATTGTTAGAGTTCTGTGTACTAAAGATTGATATGCTGCTAATTTATGTGTATTATGATGACAAGAGTTATGTGGTATGGTAATATCAGTTTGTGTAGGTTTCCTATAAATTGTATTAATCAAAATTATTTTATTTTTAATGATAAAATTTATCTTCAGAAAGATGGGTTACCAATGGGTAGTCCCATTTCACCACTATTGGCTAATATTTTTATGGAAAATATAGAAGATCAAATATTTGAATCAAATCTATCAAATAAAATTGTATTTTGGTTTCGTTATGTTGACGATATTTTGGCATGTTTTGATAGTTCTTTCGAATACATTGACGACTTTTTAATTTTTATTAATACTTTACACCAAAAAATTAAATTTAACCTACACAAACTGATATTACCATACCACATAACTCTTGTCATCATAATACACATAAATTAGCAGCATATCAATCTTTAGTACACAGAGCTCTAACAATTCCTTTAGATAAAAATAATTTTAATAGAGAAACTTCAATTATTAAACAAATTGCATATAGCAATGGTTATAACACTACACTTATTGACACTTTAATTAAAAAGAAAAATTATAAATTAGCTATTCAAAAAGTTTATTCCATTAATAACACTGATAAAACATTAAAATACGTTTCAATTCCATATTTTGGTAAAATTTCAGAAAAGATTGCTAAAATTATAAATAACACAAATAAATATAAAGTCATTTTTAAAACAAATAAAAATATTCTATACTCTCTTTTCAATGCTAAAGACAAAATTAATGATTTGCTAAAATCAGGTATTTATAAATTGAATTGTTCACATTGTGATTCAGTATATATAGGTCAAACAATTAGAAATTTTAGTATTAGGCAAAAAGAACATATCCGTTGTTACAAATATAAACATGCACATAAATCAAATTTTGCTAAACATTTGTTAGAACAAAATCACACATTAACATCTAATAATACAATTAAATTTTTACACTTTTCTGATAACAAAAATAAATTAAACATTTTAGAAGCTTTTGAAATTTATAAACACACAAAAAACAACATACCTTTAATGAATGAGCAAATTGATCTCTTAGATTCTCCTTTACTGAAGATTTTGGAATAAATATCTTTTTAAAACACTGATAAGCGACTGACCTCCGACGGGTTGACTGGGGCCAGCTGCTTCACGCAGTGTTAAAATAATAGAATCAAGGAGTTACTATATTTTGCATTTGTTATAATATTTTATATAGCTTTTGACAATGGCACAATGATGCCGAAATACGAATAAAGCGAATAAATCTTATTATTTCCCGTTGAAATCGATATTTTATTTAATATTTATTATTTATATAATAAGATATATATTTATAATTTTTTTATTTCCAGAATACATCAACTTTACAACATACAAATAACGGTAATGCTTCGTCAAGTACCAACAATATTGATACAACTGTAGTACAAACCGAAGAGTCGCCCCAAAATTTGGTTTCATTTTCGTTAGGAAAACGCAAACTGCCGTTTTCAGAAGATGTGGAAAGAAGGCATAAAGAAAAACTCCAAAGACAGGATCGATTTTTAGATTTGTTTAAACAATTTATAAATAAAACAAGTACTTAATTAGGTATTGTAACTTACTGGTAATCAATTAAAGAATTTCAATCAAGCGTATATTTTTAAATTATAATGTATTCCTAACACCATGGGTAGCAAATTTACAATATTATTTCGCTTATTTATAGCAGTTCTGGTAGGACCTTGGTTAATGGGAACGTCTCCAAGTCCATGTTCATGTGGTAATTCTAGTAGATAATAATTAGCCGATATTGGATAAGGGCTCTTATGGGGTTTGTGTGTAAAATAAGGGAGCTTTATTCAGGTAAGTTTGTATGGGTGCGAGTGAGAAGGGTGCCTGTATTAGGGTGCGAGTGGGATGGAAGTAGTCCCTTCGTAGGCGTGTCTGGGCGTGCTTTGTGGGCGTATCGTCTGCCATCGGCCATTTTTGTTGTTGTTCGGCCATTTTTGTTCGGCCAGTAGGCGTGGTTTGTTAAAAAGTGGTCTTGTTTAAAAAGTGTGTGTATGCAACCGTGCATACTTTTTTTCTTGTGCGTTGTGGATTCGAACGCAGGTCCTGCTGAGTGGTAGTCTGTCGCGTTAAGCATGTGAGCTACCGGGGTGCGTCGTGGTTGTAGCGTTTGAAGTTGTTATATGAAGGTGTAGTTGATCGTGTTATTTTTTTTCGTTTTAGGTACTAGTTATGCGATATTAAATAATTTGGTATCGGATATTTAATATGGGATATTTGATTTTATTTGTAAGCAGTATAGTTCGGTTCGGCATCCATCGTCTCTATTCGTGTGCTGGTGCAGGGGCGGAGGAGGACTAGCATGAGACAGTTTGTTTAGTATCAAGTCGTTGTTGGTTGTGTAAAGTGCTACAAAGAAAAAGAATGGCATCGTACTCGAATGATGGATGTACTAGTATTGTTAGTGGTGGTGGAGTTAAACGAAAATGTACTGCTGCAGGTTACAAGTCACCTTTAGACGCACTGGATGAACTTGTAGACAGATTATTAAAATCTCAACATAGGTTAATTAATGCTTCGAGATATCAATTCAAAGAGGGATGTGTATCGAAATATATAGACGTGGGATTAGGACCTACGATGGGTAAGCAGGTTATGATGTAATTTAATGTAAAATTACATTTCTCTCTCTCTCTCTAGATTTTGAACCGGTCGTTAAGATTGTGTTTGGAAAACAAGGATTATTATTTATGACCGTATCCGATTGGAAGGAGCTGTTGGAGAGCGAAACTTTTATAATGAGTTATTTCATGGATTTGGATGCTGACGTAATACCGGAAGCAATTAAAGACTTTGTGTTAAATTTTTCCTTGACCGATGTAACGCGTACCATGGATAGTTATAAGGTGATGGTAATGAAATGTCGAAGTATGCAGATTTGTATGGATTACCTGTTGATTAAGACGTTGTTTAATATTAAGGATGTAATTAATCAAAAAATTGTATTATTAGGTACCCAAAATTTTAGTCATTACGTGAAAACAGAAATCCAACCTCTAATTGATACTTCCTCGAATTTAAACGAGTTGAAACATGTTGTACTATCTAAAGAAACTGACAATAACAATGTTAATGAACATGCTAATAAATTATCTTTGTTAGAGTACCTCACATATTATAGAAACAGTGATCTTTTTATGAAATTTTTTTTTGTTAAAGATGTTGCTGATTGTACTTTAAATGTCTGTACTTAATCCTAAAAAAATAAACTTTTTTTTCTTAAACAACAACGTTTTTATTATTGTACAGGTAATTATAAATGGTATTAGCGTTATTTAAACTACAAATACATTTATTAAGATCGTGTGCAAAACACGGAGGTTTCATAGGTAACAAAGGTATGGTGTGGACATCAACGTTGTAATCCTCATCTTCATCTTCATCTAGGTCATGAATATGAACATTCTTGGCGTGTAGTTTTAGATATTCAGCCTTGTTCTTCCCCTTGCAATAGATTACGTTGTCGCGTTCAGTAGCCTGTTGTAGTATGGAATCAATTTCACCCAGATCAACGAATCCTGAATTCCACTTGAGACCGTGGTGGTACCTGGTTAACCATCTGACCTGACGTTGCAAGTTGGGCGTTGACAAGAGATGGAACGGAAACGGTGGTTTAAATAAAAAGTGTGAGACGCGCTCGCCGTCCATGATGACCATCTCCTTAGGTGTAAACTGGGGGGTGTAAAACCCTTGAATATCGACAATCAACATATTGTTATTATTATAGTTGTTGATTCAAAACGAGGTTGGTCAGGGGTTGATAGGTAACGAGAACGTCGTGTAGTATGAGTACGTACGCGTAGGTGTTTTGTGGGAAACTGGCTGTTGCTTCTATCTCCAGTTTAATATCAACTGTTCCTGCCTTGATATCGTCTTGTTGTTTGGAACAGTCTATGGCGAATATGGGGTTCTTTTTAAATTCCTGGTAGGAGAGGAGGGGCTGTGACAGTTTCTGATAGTAAGATGTTTGAAAGTCACAATAATTTTTGTAAGCCAATAGGTATCGGTTAAGGGAAAAGTCGAGATTCCATTTGGCGTATGGGAACGCCTTCTCGTTGAGATACACCGTGATGTTGACAATGTTGAGGGGCTCAAAAACGCTGCTGTTTGCTTCCACGGTGTTCACCTTTCCGGTTTGAAAGCCTACGAGCGCGTACCTCGGTTTCGAGAAAGGAGTTTTACTGCTCAGATTGATGAGTTCAACTTTGCTGTTTCTGACACCCGGTATGCTGTACAGATCCCATTTACGAAACGGCATGTGTACGGTACCGTCTTTCTCTAAATTACGTATAATCTTAAGTTTTTCCGCGTCGCCAAGTTTCAAATAGGGCACCCGCCACTCGATTTTATCGATGTTGATCTTGAGGTCCGTAGCCGTGCCCGTATAGCAATTGTTGTCGGTCCTGGAACGTCGCAGTACTAGGGTTTGTTTCATGTGCGCAATGACTTTGTTATAATCTTCGGCAAACCCCAAAAGAAACCGTAGGGGCACGATGGCGCTGAATCCTACAATTTTTTTGGTTTTAGAATCGTACTGTTCTATAATTAACTTGGATGCAAGGGGAGACCACCCTGCTATCTCTAGATATTTGCTCTCTTGCGGGGTAAGGGAAACTAAACCCTTTAGAGTGGTGGTTATGCCAGGATTCCGGTTGGTATCGATGGTCTGGTCCCCCAACTCGAATCGTATCTCGTCAAACAGGAACGCTATTGGATTGCTGGTTAACTCGTAAGTTTTGCCTTCCGCTGCTGCAGCCGTCGAGACCGTCGCTTCTATGTAGATAAAACTGTCGTAGGTGGCGGTAATTAAATCTTGGTGTTGGATCACGAAGCGTGCCTCGTCCGCCGGTCCCAATTTATTGGAACCGAAGGGTAGATGAGCGTGGTACTCACGTTCTATTATTCTATTATCGTAAACGACTGATTTATCAATGTTTAACTCCATTTTCGTTTTTTGTTTTTATTTCTCTGCACCAACACTTTTAAACCGATAGACCTGAGGAATTGTAAATCTCCAGAGGATAATCTATTATTTTGGGTGGAGGAGGAGGAGGAACCACCGTTAATCAAAGCTGATCCCCTAATGACCGGTTGCTCTGTGACGGAGTAGTTTATATTTGGTGCAGCTGCAGCAGTAAAATCTATTCCCATTGTTTCAGCGCTAGACGAATTGATACTTGTTCGTTCCCGAAATTTATAGGTTTACCGTTCTGATCGGTGAGCCAGAGCACA
Organism: Hemicrepidius hirtus; assembly: GCA_963082805.1. Taxonomy (NCBI): domain Eukaryota; kingdom Metazoa; phylum Arthropoda; class Insecta; order Coleoptera; family Elateridae; genus Hemicrepidius; species Hemicrepidius hirtus. The sequence continues at coordinate 27,839,658 of OY720161.1, read as the reverse complement.
ATGTCCGAGAATGTTTTCGGAATTACGTTTAAATAGAGCACGGTGGAGGGCTCTTTGGCAACCATCTCGCCCGGTTCCGCGTCCAACGCGAATTCGAAGAGTGTGTGATCGGGAACTCCGTTTAAGAACGCACCGCCTGTAATGTTACGCTGCACCCGTATATTAGTAGCCGGGGATATTTGCACGTCGAGATCTGAACTGTGAATTATGTTTGCTTTTAATACCACCGGTGAAAATCCTAGCATGCGTCCGATAGAGTCAGGATGCGTGAAATCAATTGCGTACTTGGGACAGTGGGTGACGCATTGTAAAGTGTTTGTGTTGGCGCGAACCGTGAACGCTCTCGCTTCCTCTCCCTCTTTACCACCAACCCTCGTTTTTCGTGGCGTGGCGGATCTCTCTTTAGTAGTAGTAGTGGCAGCAGCATGAGCCTCTTCTTCTTGTTCTTCTTCTTCGAATTCCTGATGTACCATTTCCTTATTTATAAACTCGTTTAATGCGGTAATCTCATAAGCTCCGTTTGGAATTGTTATAATATGATAAGTAATATTTGGTTGTGGTTTAGTAGTAGTACTAGTAAGAGCGTCGTCTTCATTGTTGTTAGCCTTGGAATAGTAAATTTTATTATTACCCGAGTAAATATTTTGTAAGGCGTTATAACTGTAGAAACCGATCAAACCGAGACCGTAGTCGCGATCCGGTGCTAGTTCTATAGGAGGATAAAAACAACAGCTCAGGTGATTACCTGACCCGGTAACACTAAATGTAGTGGTCATTGTTAATTTCTTTCTTATGTCACGACGTGCTCAACGTTTGTCTTTCGATAGAAATGCTAGAGCCAGGTGACCGCATTTATACGATCGTGGGTCCTGTTCCCTTATCGCATTGTATAATATTTTAACCTTTGAACCTCCTCCTGCTCCTAGGTATTCGACTAGCTCTGGTGGTGGCTTGAGATCACCGAAAGAATCGTAATATTCAGCGCGACTTCCTACTTTTTTGTATGCTACCCAGTGAGTGCCCGGTCCTCTGCTGTCGTCTAAATTTAACACTCCACATTCGTTTTTCCGTACACGCTTAGGCAGAGAATCACGCATAAAGACACCCCTAAAGTGAGGTATTAGCGCCCCGGCATATTTCTTAATGTCAACGTCGGTCAGGGGACGTCGGGGCAACTTTAAAAGTTTTTTGAAGAGGGTTTCTTTGATAGATACAGACCAAAGCCTGATGATTTTTTCCTGGGCCCCATGTAGAGACCGCTACCGAGCGCAATACCTTCCAGTTTTTGGTTATGTCGTTTTTGTTCGGCTAGTTTAGCTTGAGCTGCTTGTGCTGCCTTCACTGATTTTGGTATGCCCGCTGCTCCGCCTGCTAACGATCCTAGGGCTGTTAGCCCTCCGAAAAGGGCGGGTAACAAAGGTAGTATACCCCCGGAAGATTTTGGTACAGGTATGACACGCGGTAGTGTACGAATTTTTTTCTTTCCACCAGCCTTTTTTATTGCTTTCCTAGCCGCAACCAGAGCAACCTTGGAGGCCTCACCTAATTCAAACGGTATAAGCTTTTTAACGGAAGCACGTGTATCGCGCACTACCGCTCCGAAAGTTGTGGTCGCCTTGTTCTTCTTCTTCTTGCTATTCTTGCCACGCTTTTTCTTTTTCCTCTTATTTTTACCTCTCAAGCCCATTCCTAATTTTGTTTTCGCTTTCATAATATTCGTCACTCCCCAAGCGGCTGCCTTTTCACCGAAAGTAGCGTCTTTAGATTTCACACGTTGCCACGCTTTTTCTGCAAGCACCGCGTCTGCACGATGTCGTTCTTTTAAATTATTCTCGTGCTGAGCGTGCGCTATGTCGTGTTCTCTACACGCCGCGTCTAATTGATTTATGCCTCTGTCACCCCTTTGCAACCGCTTTTCTAGCTTTGTACCTAAAGAAGAAAGTGTTACTAATAATTGTACACAGAAAAAAAGCTATCTCTCTCTCTCTCACCTGGTCCACAGAAATTGTAACCTTTTAAATGTGCCTCAAAGGGTAACTTGTTAATTAGAGTGTTGACCACTCCTTCCCCCGTCGCGTGCATCAACATTTAAAAGGTAACGTGATGTAACACGCTTGTTATATACGTTAAGACGTCTGTTCTGATGGTAAGTGAGTGAGAGTGAGAGAGAGATGCCTTTAACGATGATTAAACAGCGACAGAAGCAACTAACGCTTCCTATTGATAAAAGTTGTGAATTTGCAAGCGGAGGCGGGGGCGTTCAAGAACTGCGTAGGCGACACGGTCCCTTGCTACCCTCCAGCATAAGATGCATAATCTGTGGTCCGTCCAATTGCGGAAAAACTCTGGCCATGATAAGTCTCTTAACGCACCCGAACGGCTTAAAATTTGAGAATGTGTACGTGTACAGTAGATCGTTACATCAACCTAAATATCAATACCTGGAGCAAGTATTGAAACCTATTCGTGGCATAGCGTACCACGGTTTCAAAGAAAACGAAGAGATAGTGGAACCGAGTGCTGCAAAACCCAATTCCGTGTTTATATTCGACGACGTTTCCTGCGACAATCAACAACCAATGCGCCTCTACTTTTCTATGGGCCGTCACCATTTAACCGACTGTTTTTACCTGTGTCAAAGTTATGCGCGTGTCCCAAAACACTTGATTCGTGACAATGCCAACATGATAATTTTGTTCAAGCAAGACGTTCTCAACCTGAAGAGGGTGTTTAACGATCACGTAAGCACTGACATGGCTTTCGAGCGATTTTCCGAGATGTGTATAGAATGTTGGCGCGACGATTACGGATTTGTCACCATCGATAAGGATAGCGAATTAAATTTAGGTAGATATTGCAAATGCTTTGACGGTTTTATCGTAGTCGATGATAATAATAAAGCGCGGTAAATTGAAAGCTCATAATCTATTCGACAGCCTTGCCACACAGACAGACTCACGGATAGACATACAGACTGAACACTTCGCATCGTCGCAATGTCTCAATTGTTGCTAGCGGAGGGAGATCATAACAAGAAGGTGACGCAAAATCTAGTGGAGGCGACCAAGTCCGTACGCAGAAAGCTAAAATCGTTAAGGGAAGGAGTAACGACTAACGAACGGGTCTTTGAGCGCATACACAAACCGATATTGGAACCCTTACGTAAAATTGCAGACAACAGCAATAACCAAAAAAAACTACAATCCACCGCAGCTGCTGCTGCGGCAGAAATTACTCCTGCCTCCTTTGAGTTTAAGAGAAAACAGCCTAGATCGCCACTTCCGCAACTGTTAACGTATCAACAACAACAACAACAACAACAAACAAGAAAAGGAAGAAACGAGCGAGGATCTAGACCGCACACACGAGGACGATCAGCAAATTAGGAGAAAGCTGCTTGCAGGACCTTCGGGCGCAGAATATCTCAGTCAATACAAATCGCTACCCCGAAAATACGTGAGTTTGCTCATTTTGGGTGGCAAGAATCTTGATAGAACTAATTTCGGTGTAAAGTTCAACGCCCAGACGGAAGCGTGGCAGTTTGGAGATTCGCGCGTAGAAATAGTAGGTAGAGATTTAAAGATCCGAGGTAAGATATATCCGGGTACGGACGGTCTATACCAACTGATGGTATTAAAAAATCCCACGGATTACAATGCTCACGAACTGTCCCAATACATCAACATTATATTTGATACAAACGCGTACCGGAGAGGAGCCGACTTTCAAGGGCCCGTGACCGACAACAAAACTGACAAATACAGGAAAATAATTAAAACCCCGTTGTATAAAAAACTTAACTCTTACGGTATATTACCACATTCATCATCGGGTAGAGGTCTTGACAAGATCAACAATAAAAAAAGGAAGCAGAAAAAGAAGAAGAAGGCTACTAGCAATTTTTTAAAACAATTCAATAGTAAACCGGTCGAGTTTGTGTATTGGAACAAAACGTCAGAACTGGTGCAACGATTGAGACTATTAATAGCGTCGCGTGCTGCAGGCCACTCCGATCACCGAAACGAAATTCAAAGTATCATAGAAGAACTCCGTGAAGAGGGAATAGTTGAATAATAATTAATAATAATGCCTGTGGATAAATTTGCGTTACATACAATCCAAGACACGCGTAGGCAGCAACGGTGACGTAACACGTATACCGCCACCACCAAATCACCCCCTATTGTTGGTGGCGACCGAGGAAGGAGATTTGGACGTGCAATATAAGCGTTTACGGAACCTGGGTGATCCCATAGATGAAAGCGACGCTGTTACAAAACAGTTTGTGTTAACACAGATGGCAGAGATCAGCTGCGAAACAGTTGTTAATCAGATTAACACATTCTACACTTCTCGTATTGACCCCAAGCTCGTTGAAATAAATAACGGTTTGGAGAAATTGAGACCTCTTGTAGCCAGCTACACGCAAGGTAAAATTCCTACGCAAAGTACTGTTACTGAAGCGTTGAAAAAACAAAAACTGGAATTCGAGCAGCTACTGGATCAATCGATTCGATCCATCAACGAAGATTTAATAGATAGGTTGGGTAATCTAGAAACAAAAGTAAATAATGGTATCACCTGGGGCGATGGGAGTGTCAGAGGCCGCTCAAAAAAAACCAGCGCAAATACACGTAATTAATAAAAAACGATTGTTAACAAACGAACTTCATAAGCCGGCCAGGAAAAATTTCAGTCGCCGTAAATTTATTACAGGCGGTTTTGATAATTTGTGGCAAGCTGACCTTGCAGATTTATCTTCCTACAAAGATATAAATAGAAGTCATCAGTTTATACTAGTGGTGATTGACAGTTATTCCAGGTACGCATGGACCGAGGCGCTTTTAAATAAATCTGCAGAATGTGTGGCGACAGCTTTCGAGAAAATCTTAAAGTCATCAGGCGGACGTGTACCTAGAAATCTGCTTACTGACCGCGGTACAGAATTCTACAACTCTCACTTTAGTAAACTTATGAATCGCTACAACATTGTGCATTATTCAACGTTTAGCTCACAGAAGGCATCCATGGCTGAAAGATTGATTCGTACCTTAAAAACTTGAATTTTCAAAAAGAGTTTAGCTATAATGGAAGTTATAAATGGATTGATGGTAGCGGAGGAGGCAGGAAGCAAGCGACGTCGGCAGGAGTACTTACAAACGTGACATCCAAATATAACCAAAGAAAACATCGTAGTATAGGAATTTGTCCTGCTGATGTAAAGAAAAAAACAACATTTGTTCATCAACAAACGACTGTGTCAACAGGAGCACTCAAAAAGAAAACCTCCCTAAAAAGAAAAAACTTAAAAGTAGGCAACATTGTGCGTATCTCTAAATTTAAATCCCTTTTCACTAAAGGTTATTTACCGTCATGGTCTACTGAACTTTTTCGTGTTGTTAAAGTGACTTCGAATCACGATTTTAACACCAGTCTTATCACTTATTTGCTTGAAGATTTAGAGGGAGAACCAATTAAGGGCTGTTTCTACCCGGAAGAACTGCAAAAAGTTGACGAACGCCTTAAAGACATTTATCTAGTGGAAAAAGTGTTAAAAGAACGAGACAATAAATATTATGTTAAGTGGTTAGGTTTTGATACTTCTCACAATTCTTGGATTGAAAAAAACGACTTTGTAAAATAACTAAAAAACATGTTTTATTCTTATTATTAATAAAAAAATATAAAAAAACATCAACTACAAGTTATACATTATTGATTTAAAATTATTAAATATATATAATATAGTACCAATTCTTTTATTATTATTTTTATTGTTTCATGTATTCTTTCAGCAATAGAAGGGTTTTTTTATCCTTCATAATTCAATAAATAATAATATTCGTCATCAAGAAAAATATTATGAAAATGTTCGTTCCATTTCAATCATATTTTTCTACAAATGTTGTAAGTATTAAAAACCATCAATAACATACCTGTAATCGAAAAAAAGGGGGTAAGTAGGTAGAATTGCTCCAGTCGTAATAGGAAAATGAGGACAACCATTTAAAAGCAATATATGTGAATCTAGAAGAGCAGGGAGCAGGGGGTCATCTCCATATAGTTCGACTTTTAATAACTCGTCGCATCTGCGTAGATTTTAATAATAGTCATAATCGAAAAATAAGATTGAAAACCAATCAGGTATACAACGAGTTATATAAATGAGGAGGTATCCACACATCAACGAACTGAACGTCTTTGAAAATAACATCAAGTTGTATAAAGGAGGCTGCTCATTTTTCTATTACGACTGTAGCATTTCTACATACTTACCCCCTTTTTTTTTTTCGATTACAAGTATGTTATTGATGGTTTTTAGTACTTACAATATTTTGCAGAAAAATACGATTGGAATGGAACGAACATTTTCATAATATTTTTCTTGATGACGAATATTATTATTTATTGAATTATGAAGGTAAAAAAACCCTTCTATTGTTGAAAGAATACATGAAACAAAAACGAAATAAAAAAGAAAACTACTCACCTCAATGTACATACATACAGTCATACATACACTTAGCGACAGCAAAATAAATAAATATCAAATACAATAATTTATAGATGGGCGGATCCAACACTTTGGCTTGCAGGAGGAAAAAACAGCTTGCTTGTGGTGAATGGGTGGATTCCTCACCTTTGCAGAAGGAAAAACCTTAGTGGTTGTTATTGTGGTGAAGGGGTGACGACACAACAGGGTGAGGTGGATCCTCCTGTTAAAATCAATATTTTATTTAATATTTATTTCCACAAAAAATTAATTATATTTGAATCTATACTTACAAGGGGTAAACAAGTAGAAACCATCATTTTGATGTCACCGTGTAGTTTTTTTTCTTTTGTTTTCGAAACTAACTGCTCGACGACGGGGGCGGCTTTGCGGTGGTGGTAGAGGGATGCTAGCTGCAAGTTTAATAATTAAATATATTTTAAAAAACTGAATTTTTATTAATAAAAATAACTTACGTTTCTTCACGGGGGCAGCAGATGATGCCTCACCAATATATAACTCGGTGCTGGAGGAAGGGGGGGAGTCGGGGGGAGGTTGCGGCGGCGGTCTACGGCTATAGCATGATGGCGGCAGTGTTCCTGCCGCCAAATTATTAAAATGTGTACCGCCGCCGCATGAAGGCAGGAGGCGGTTGGGAGACGGTGTGGGGCCTCCTACCTCATTTCCCGATTATGACTATTATAGAAATCTACGCATGGTGCAACCCCTAACAACAGCACCACCAAGAATACATCAACTCGTAACAACATTCTAAAACGAACTATGTTGGTACCGTGGAAACGTTTTGAATTTATACGAGATAAATTCCAGTCATGTGCTTTCTTCAAAAAGTTAATTGCTACATTTGCATGCATGTCTTGTATTTTTAAATATATAATTTCTGTCTCGAAAGAAAACGATTTTCTCGCTTGATTTATTATAAGTATAATGAGTTTGTTTGTTGCAGCAGCGCAGATAAGATGTTTTGAAAATAAACTAGTTTTTTATGAGCAAGCAATTTATTTCATAAATTACACATAATTATACGATAGCGAGGTTATCGATGTATAATTTTTCGTATAAAAAAACTTCTTGTAAAATTTCTAAAAGATCCTTTTGAAAATTTATTAGTAAATAAAATCTTATATAACCCTTTTTTTACTGATGTAAATAACTAATAAATTCTTAAAAAGATTCGTTCAAAAATTTATTAGAAAATAAATCTTATATCTATAACCCTTTTTTTATCAATGTAAATATCAAATAATAGTTTTCTTGAAGTCCCAGGTACTATTACACTTAGATAATAAGAATTATAACGTAATACATGCACGTCTTGAAAAAGATTTTAAATTCCTTATAAATAAATATTCTCATTTAAAATAATTTATATATACACTCGATTACGTGATTAATTTAAAAAAAAAACCCCGAACGAAGCGATAATATCACCTGTATGTAAATCATCCTATTATATTTAATGACCCCGTTTGAAGCCTTCGAGCGAGTGAGATTTAACCTATCACCAACCTTGATTTTCTAAAAGTTCCGTTCATGATCAGTCTATTTTTTACCTACAATGTAGATACAATGTACTTATTTTATGTAAAAATTCGAAATCTGTTTACTTCCATGTATGTGTTATTTGAAAATATGTATGACCTACACACATGTTATTTGAAAGTACTGCATGATTTTATGAATTTTTAAAATGTGATATATTATATATAATAGCCAGGAAGTTTGTTTGTTTAATTCAGAGTGAATACCTACAAGTTTCATTTACAACGTGTGGTTTTGTGTACGTTCAGGTATGTTACATGAATAATTAATTAAGTACCTCCTAGGTTTCTTTTTAAAATTGGTTATTTAATATAATTATTACACGGTTTGATATATGAGATGTAAATTTGATTTTCAATTAGATTTTTTATTTATCATTTATTATTTTGTTGGAACATAATATCAGTGTATTATTCTTGTGGAAATCTGGAATATTAAGAAAACTATTCTTTTTTTCAAATTTATTTCAATATTTTTTTGAGTTCAATTAATAATTCAATATTTTCAAAGTTCAAGTTTAGTAGTATGTTTCCCCCTGTATCTCTGTAGAAATATTAGACAAAATTGAATTTTATTTTTTCACTACAATTTTCTATTTGATTTTTAATGTCTATTATTATTATTATTTAGCGCTACATAAGTGTATTCTTGTAGAAATATGAAATATTAAGGAAAACTATTGTATTTTTTTCAATTTTAATTCAATATTTTTTATTTTTTTCAACCTGATATATTTTTTCAGCAACATGTTTGGTTTATTCTTTCTCTATGCTGCTGGCCTTTGGTTTTTGGGAATTAATGGTAATATCAATCACACCCCCATTTTGAACAGTAGCTATAATATCGAAACTGGATCAACCCTTATCTCACATAGGGTAAATAAATCGTTTTTGATAAAAAGCCAATGGACCCCCTTCAGTACCCCCAAGGGATTCCATATGCAAGTTTATAAATCGAACCAAGATGATCCTGTCCTCGTCAACAATGTTGCCACTTTAGAAGGTAGTAAATAATATAATATTATTGTAATAATTTTAGTAATAAAATTACTACATTATTTTTTAGGAGCCACCACTACCTACTACAACGAAAAAAACAGCACCGATTTCAAAACACGCTGGCTAGCTTGCGATAAAGATTTGTTAGAGCTTAACTCTAAACACTATGAGGATTCAGTGGCGTTCCAAAACTGTACCAATACGTTAATTACCGAACGGGTAAATATAGCAAATCTGCTTTCCAACAATGTGGGACTGCGATACGAAATTGTTGAATTAACGGAAATGGTTAATGATGCTTGGAGTGGGAAATATAACGAAAATCCGGAAAATTGTTACGAGAAATGTAACCGTTTATACAATCGAAGGAACCGAGAGGGGGATTGTACCCCGTTGGAGATATGCGAACAATACAGAGATGGGTGTATTGAAAGGTGTCAGGCTGTACCACAAAAATTATCTAGACGACGTGATGGTACCATTAGGGTACACTTGTAATTTATTTTTATTCTTTTGATATTTTCAATAGCACTGTTAATATTTTTTACGTGTCGCAAGTATAAGGGGGTGAGGTGGAGGTGATGAAGGATTTTTTAGTATAAATTCAGCAGCAAAATTTCAATAGTGTCATTCAGTGTTTTCTACCAGAACAGTTTTCTTCTAGTATACCTACGTACCCGTCTCTCTCTCTACAAGCATCAACATGTCATCTTCTGACCGTACAACAACAACCTCCACCTTGATTGAAGATGAGGATTTAGAAGTTTTTCCAAGGGAAATACTATCTCAAATACCTGAGTATGTGGACGTTGAAGTGGTTCCCATCAAGAAGAAGCGAATTGCCGAGGACGAAAGCAAGCTCAACTCAATTAACGCTGTAGGTATGTTACTGCAGAAACCCGTATTAAAAATTTCCGATTTAAGGAAAGGCCATCCCCTATCATTATACCGATGTACGATTTGTGAAAACACAATTCCATGAGAGGGCTGTCGTTTTGGAAATGGCCGAGTGCATTGTCTATTTACCACGTAGATTTACTGCGATGCGAGAAGACGAAATTGCAGTTTTAAATGTGCAAAAGGATTCTTTATTCTTTATTTTCGAGGGAGCCCATCCCATTAAAGGAAGTAATCCTACTTCATTAGTAAAATTCATCAAGAGATCGGAGTTTCTTAGTGGTAGTACTAGCAGTGCTGTTGCTACCCCCCTCCCACACCAAGCAAAAAAATTAAAAAAACGTAAGGTTTTCTTTTTATTATAATAATATGCTTATAATATACTTGCGATTTGTAAAAAAATTAAAACATTGTACTACATTGAAAAATATTTAAAAAAAATTCAATAATCTTTCTGTGTGTAGTAGGTTTTTTTATTTGATTTGTATAACCATTGATTTGTTTATTGATTTGTGTATGTAATCATGTATAACAATAACAACAGGTGTTTTGTATGTAGGTACTATAACATTTTTTAATATTGATTTTTTTGTAAAGTTATTGTATTGCTTTTTACCTATACTATATAATTATATATATATATATATATGTACTACGATGCCTGGTTTTATTTTTTTAAGTTAGCAAGGTGCACAGGTGATTGTTGTAGTGGGATGGTTGCTATATCTATGGAGTTTTGAAGCAATGTACGTTAGTAGTTGGTTGATGCAGGTACTAGAAGACCACTAGCAAATAAACAACACAAAAAAAATGGAATATCAGAGGTTGGTTACAATCGTTCAAGAATTTTTGGGGGTGTGCGTAACGAGCCAGGAAGCAACTCGTATATACGAGTTGAACGAAAAAAATATAAAACTTCTTCGAGAACTTATTATTAATAAAAAAAGCGAGACTGGTGAAAGCAGTGTAGGTAGAAAAAAACATCTGGAAACAGTGCTCGGTCAATTGTTGGGTTTACGTGGTCAAATACGAGCAAAGCTGAGAAGCGGAAAAGGTTTACGAGATCGTAAGCCTAATCATAGTCTCGAATGGGTTCAGGTAATATTTATTATTAATTTTTTGTTTATTTTTTTCTTAAAAATATATTGTTCACCACACACATACACAGGTGGATTCTGCGTTTAAAAACAGACTGTCTACAGGCGTGATTATAAACCTTCCATACATAATCCAGGGGAATTTTTCGAGAATGCTTTACCCATTTTCATCCAAAAAATTAATGCAACTATTAGAAGAACCAGGAATAAAGCCATCAAAGTCAATGTAGCGTTCTGTTGCGATTATGTGAAAGGTCACGACCGTTCTGTGATAGCTAGAAAATATTTCAACACAGCCAACGTTCAAGTCACACGCTCCACTAACATTAGAAATATTTTTTTCACTCAAATGAGAGACAACATTCTTACACAGGTATAACTTTATTTGTTTTTCTGTCTGTGTAACTGATTAAATGGTTTTTTTCTTTGTTTTTGGTCTTTCAATAGATGGAAGAATGTGAAAGCGAAGGTAGCGGATGGATTTTACATAGAATAGTGAATCTAGCAGTCAATTTGTGTAAATTCGAGCCAATTCGTGGTGCCTCCAGCTACATTGACTTACCTGCACGCATCAAGGTGACAAAAGCAGTGGTAAACGTTAGAAATTTAGATGACAGGTGTTTCGGTTTTGTTTTATTAGCCGCATTGTATCCTCCTGCTAATGGAAGGAATGTATGCGCCCCTTCTTCCTATCCTCATCAAAATTTGGAAAATTTATTTAATTTTAACGGTATTACGTTTCCTGTAAAACTAACCGATATAAAACATTTCGAACGGAAAAATCCTACAATTTCTATAAACGTTTTTGGTTTGGATAAGAAACATGTGGTGATAGGTCCGTTATATCATACAAAAGAGGTCAAACAACGTCACGTTAACATGTTATATCTCACAGCTCGTGGTTGGAACGGACATGCGGGTAGCAACAAAAGTCACTATTGTTTGATTAAAAATCTTTCTCGTCTATGCAGCAAACAAATATCTAACCATCAACATACACAGTTTATTTGCGATAGGTGTCTAAATCATTTTTCTAGCTAACGTATTCTCAAACAACATTCCGAAGACTGCGCCAGGGTAGATCCAGTTAAACTTAGACTACCCAAACCGAATACGAAAGAATCAAAATTAACGTTTGACAAGTTTCAGTACGAAATACGACATCCGGTGGTTATTTACGCGGACTTTGAATGTTTAATTGAACCGGTGATAGGGATGAGGGGCGAGGAGGATGACGATGACGTATCATTTTCTTCATACACTAGACCCATTCAAAAACACGTACCGTATTCGGTGGGATATCAAGTGGTGTATTCTTACGATAATTCGTTGTCACATTACGATTTTTATAGGGGGAGAAATCCTGAAAAATGGTTTGTTAGGAGGTTACAGGAGGAGACGGACGCTATTAAAGAACAATTAAGTAATATTGTACCCATGTCGGTACCGTTAACACAGGAAGAACAGGCGCGCTTCGATAACGCAACGCATTGTCCTCACTGTAAACAAGCCTTTGACGAGGTAATAGTAAAATGTAGAGATCACGCGCATGAGACGGGGAAATTCAGGTTAGCATTGTGTCAGGGTTGCAATATAAATTATAAAGTAGGCAAATACATACCAATCATTATGCATAATTTATCAGGCTATGACATGCATTTTATTATAAAAGAACTCGATTTTAACAGTCAACCCATTCAATTATTACCTATAACTAAGGAAAATTATATTTCGGTCACGAAAGTATATAACGGGTACAGGTGGCGTTTTATAGACTCATTTCGTTTCATGAACCAAAGCTTAGATAGTTTAGCTAAAAATTTAACTCCTGAAATGTTTAAGTATACACGCGAAGCGTTTCCTGATGACACCCATTTCCAATTAATGTCGCGCAAAGGTACGCTGTGCTACGAATATTTAAATTCGTGGGCGCGGCTCGAGGAAGGTCAACTGCCAGGTCGAGACCAGTTTTACAGTTCGCTCTCAGAAAGCACCGTCTCAGTAGAAAATTATGCACATGCAAAAAGTGTATGGAACACGTTTGGTGTTCAAACATTGGGAGAGTACAGCGACCTGTACCTGAAATGCGACGTCAAAATTTTGTACTCCCAAGCCCTTTTGGCTTTTGGTTTTAATTTTTATTAATTTCATTTATTTAATTGGAATTGGGTAATAATGAAATACCATACATTCTTTATAGTTCAATAAATTGCTTATTAGTCAAGTCAGCTTAATGGTGAAATAATTATTTGCAATTCTGATTAAATTGGGTTTGAACTTTTAGAATATGTTGAAATAATTTATAGATGGGTAGCAAATATTTGTATTTTAGTTTAAGTAGCAGTTTTCATGAAGAAGTAAGTTTTGCCTATGGTTCTATCTTTTACAGTTATTTTTAATTATGTCAACGTTAGTTTTTATTATCAAAAGTTATTGCCATTAATTGACTTGGTAAAGCTTAGTTCCTCAAGAAGTTAGTAAACGTGAGAATCTTGTCTTGAAAAGAGGGTTTAGCTACGTGCTAATATCCTTCTTTAGAGTTCAGGATATCTACGTTAATTTTGTTAATTTTTATTAGTGCAGAATATATGTTTAGTGTTATTAAATCAGAAGTAAGATATCAATTTTATTATTTAATATTGTTTATTTTCCAGGTTTATAATTTTCTTATTTATAATTTAATACTTAATATATTAGCTATTCAATTTTGGTGTGTTTTCTTGGCTATTTTATTTCAGAGGGGTAATTTAACAGGGACATTTCCCTTTAGTGCAAATCCTAGATCAAAGTTGGATATAATTTTGATTTAGGTTAATCGACGTCTTCTAGTTGGGTATTTTCAGCTCTTGATACTTCATCAGGTACCAGAGGAGCTACAATTGGAAGCCGTTGGTTACATTTGGTGGCAGCGGTTACGCGAACCCCATTCTTGCAAACCCAGGAATCTTGGGTCAAGTCTTGGTTTTGTTTCTCTTTCTTTCCAGCTACATTTACTGGCAGCGATTACGGGAACCATTCTTCTGGGAAACGCGGGGTTCTTATTGTTCTTTACAGCTACGACGAGTGGAACTATTTTTTTTTAGTTTTGTATTTGGTTCAGTACAGCATAGGGGAGTTATTCAGTGTCGAATCAGTCTGTGGAAAAGTTCAAATATTATAATTTGAAGAGACAGCTAGCAGTGGTTGTAATTTTAGTGTCAAAATAAGTTAGGAAACACCAAGATGCCAAATACAACCAATGAGACGCAGGGTCCGGCACAAGGCCAGCCTCCAATGTTTTCTTACACAACTACAGGTATGGTGGCTAAAACTATGGAACCATATACAGGGAAAGGGTCATCCAAAGAATATTTCAGGCAAATAAAGCGAAGGGCCATATATGATGGCTGGTCAGACGAGCAAACGCTACACATAATTAAGCTCAGTCTTACCAAGGATGCATTAGCATATTACGAGTCTGATCCGACACTAGAAACAGCATCATTGGACGAATTCATCAAGAGATTGACGCAGAAATTTACACCAATTAGATTACCAGGAGAGGCTCAAATGAAGCTATCAAAATGTTTTCAAAGACATGATGAAGATGTAGCAGCATATGTTATTCGGTTGAATACTTTAGGGAGAGCAGTGCTGGAAGAAGATTTAGAAGGAGCCAAGAAAGGAGAAGTTGATGGTATCAAGAAGAAACATGCAGACCTCGTACTTAATCAATTCAGAATAGGGCTAAAGAAGGAACTGATGAGACAACTAGCTCCTGTGTTATTAGCAGAAGAGAATTTAACCATCGAGAAAGCAGAAATGATAGGAAGACGTTACGAAATATGTAATACAATATCCTTCAATAATAATCTTGCCTCAGGTCAAAGAGTAATGACAGTAGGTTCTAGATCATGGTGTACTTACTGCAGAATGTCCAACCACAGTACAAACAATTGCTGGAAGAAGAATGGTCAACAGCAGTGGAATCATCAAGGGCGTTACGGCACAGAGGGCAGATCAAACGTGGCAAGAAATCAAAGTAATCATGGGTTAAGTCAACAAGGACAAAGGAACCAATACTGGGGAAATCAGCAATACCAGCAATTTTCAAGGCAAACGCGGAATCAAGATAATAGATCGAACCAGCAGAGAACTTATTTTCGTCAAGATAGGGAATCTTATGGAGGCGATAAGTACTACCACAGTTTTCGACCAGACAATGGGAGAAGTTATAATGCCAGGACCTCTTACAATCAACAAGGGAACTCCCGAGGAGGATGGCAAAATCAAGATAGCGGCCATACACACGGCAACTCGTATCAACAAGTGAAAAGGCAACATCAAATCAACACAACCCAAAACCAGCCTTTAACTTTAAACTCCAAAGGACCTTTAACTGCAACCCGAGTCGAAGGTCATTAAGTAACGCACAACAAGCATCGCAAGATAACGTAGTAGTATCAATCCCACAAATTTCTACAGAAGCAACAATGGATGTTCCATGTATAATATATTTATGGGTTAATGGTAGCATAGTCAAATTCCTTATAGATTCAGGAGCAGCAGTATCAACCATAAAATTGGAGGCAGTGAATCCCGAGTTCGTGTACAGTGTCAACAACATACAGCTACTAGATGCAACTGGACATCAGATACACTCACTGGGGATGATAGAAGCCAGCCTAGGAGTTGCAAGGGGAGTAGAACTGGGAAGGCATAATTTTATGGTATGCGACCATTCGCTACGAATCGAGGCTCAGGGACTTTTAGGGAGAGACTTCTTATTCAATAATGAGGCTATGCATATTTTTAGTGAAAGCGTTTTGAGAATGTGGGGCTACAACATTCCGATTTACTACTTACATGAGCGGATAGAATTCCAGTGCGAGGATCAAAAGGGTTTAGAAAACGATGAAGACCAAGTTGGTAAGGAAAGAGGGGAAGAAGAAACACAAGCGGTATTAAATAATATTCAAGAATATGTGGAAGAAAGCATAGATAATAAAGCAGAGGTAGGTGAGATCTTAAGACAAGATGTCAGGGATCAAAGGTCTACTTCCATTAATGGTAATGGAAATTCAGCAGGTATTCCAGGAATAGGGAACGAGTATGAAGTATTAATTAATAATATGAATTTAAAGAAGCAGAGGGAAATAGAAGCCCAGAATGAAGCAGTATCTGTTAATGTGCTAAGAGGACAGCAGATAAAGAAGAAAAATGATAGTACAGCACCTGATGGTGACCTACAGAAGGCAATGAACGCAAATAAAAATGCTGATCCAGTGGAACTACAAGTAAATATGCAAGTGCATAAAGGAAGTAGTGGTAGGTTAGGGACGCAAAACGAATCATCATTTTTACAAGAAAGTGGGTCATCAGTAGTAAACACAGACACAGCACCTACAAAGGACGGAGGGGAAATAATTACGGTAAACCTAAAATTAGCAGAAAACGTGTCAATTCCACCAAAAACTGAAGTTATTTTTAAGGTTTCAATTAAACCAGAAATAGCATGCAAAAATTTAATGATTGAACCTAGTGAGACAACAATCAATGGGGTATATGTTGCGAGGGCAGTCGTGAAAAACGAACCAGAAGTGTGGCTGCGGGCCATAAATCTAAACGATTTCGAAATTGTGCTGCAGAAGAATCAGCAAGTGGCAACAGCGGAAGACGCACCGGATTTCATGCCAAAGGAAACTGGTGGCGGTGAAATTCAAGTCAACACCCTAAACACACGAGACAAGAACTGGGTGAGTGAAGAAATAAATCTATCACATCTAGATGACGATACCAAGGAACGGGTAACGGAACTACTGCAGGATTATCAAGACATTTTTGACGAAGGGGTTGATGAACTGTCAAGTGCAACAACAGTGAAACATCGAATTATTACAGACAATGTGGCACCCATTAACAAGAAAAACTACAGTATACCATACTCTCAACGTGAAGTATTAAAGAAGGAGATAGACAAACTCTTAAGAACTAAAGTGATTGAACCTTCAACATCACCGTGGAATGCACCAGTGGTTTTGGTAACAAAATCACTACCAAATGGAGAGAAGAAGGTACGAATGTGTTTGGATTACAGGGCGTTAAATGCGGTAACCCATAAAGAATTTTTCCCTATACAAAGGTTGACAGAATCTTTGGATTATTTGGGCAACTCGAATTTGTTTAGTGTTTTTGATGTAACCTCAGCATATCACCAAATCGATGTCGATAGTGAGTCTATTCCGAAGACAGCGTTTTCAGCACTAGACAATCATTATCAATATAGGAAAATGCCATTTGGACTAGTGAATGCACCTAGGACATTTCAGAGGTTTATGAACTTTACGTTATCAGGTTTAACAGGGGATATTTGTTTGGTTTATTTAGATGACATCATAGTTCACAGCGGAAAAGGTATAGCAGATCATTTAGAAAAATTAGCAACGGTGTTCGAGAGACTACGTCAGGCTAACATCAAACTGAAACCATCAAAATGCCACGTGCTAAAACAACAAGTGCTGTATTTAGGGCACGTAATTTCAGGAGAGGGAATAAAACCAGATCTAGATAAAATTAAGAGTATTCAGGATTTCCCGACACCAACAAGTGTAAAGAAAATAAGGGAGTTCATAGGACTTGTGGGGTGGTATCGGAGATTTATTCCAAACTTTGCGGAAATGGCAGAACCATTGACAAATTTAACAAAGAAGGAAGTAAAGTTTAAAATGGATGACAGCTGTTTAGAAGCTATACGGAAATTGAAGACAGCGATCACATCAGATAAGGTCCTGGGTTATCCAGATTTCAGCAAACCTTTCATTTTGGAGACGGATGCATCAAAAGTAGGCATGGGAGCGATTCTCAGTCAGGAGCAGAGTGGATTTAATCGTCCAATTGCATTTGCATCAAAGAAATTTAACAAAGCACAACTAAATTATTCTGTGACAGAGAAGGAGTGTGCAGCAGTAGTTTTTGCAATTCAGCAGTTTAGATGTTATGTGTACGGAAGAAAATTTACAATTATCACCGATCATAGAGCATTAGTTTGGCTTCTATCATTATCAGATCCATGTTCACGGTTGGCGAGATGGAGCCTCAAATTATCAGAATATGATTTTAATATTGTTCACAGAAGTGGTAAATGTCATGCTAACGCAGACGCGTTAAGCAGGATGTTTGAAGGAGATGAAGAATCAACCTTTTCAGCAAAAGAATTTAGGGAGTTCAGGAAAACAAACAACATTGTCAATAATAGATTTAGTGAAGAGGTAGGAGACTTATTTTCGTGTCCTGAACAGTATGCGTTAGCACATGTGGTTTCACAGGATTTTGCAATGAGTAAAGGTATAGCGGGTGAATTTAAAGAAAGGTTCGGATCAGTTAGGGAATTGCAAGCTCAAAAGAAAAAGATAGGAGAGGTAGCGATTTTACAATTACCATCTAGAAACATATATTACTTAATAACTAAGAAAAAATATTTTCAAGAAACTACTTACGAGATGGTATGGGAATCCTTATTAGATTTAAAAAGACAAGCCATGCGTCTGGCAGATTCAACAATAGCTATGCCAAGGATAGCGTGTGGATTGGATGGCTTACATTGGGAAGTTGTCAGCGACATGATCAAATTCATTTTTTCTCAAACGTCTGTAAAGATAATTGTGTATTATTTACCATCAATTCAAAAGGAATTGTGTGTAATTAGTAAACAACCCCAGTATCTTCCAATGTGGGATAGAATGCAGATTAAGAGAGAACAAGAGTCAGATGAGTGGTGTAAGAAGATATATAAAGAAATAGAAGAAAATAAAGAGGAGTGTGAGTATTATTTGGATGTGGACGGTATTGTGTACAGAAAGGGGGAGGAGCAAGCGGATTTAATGGTTATTCCTAAATCATTTGTATATAAGGTTATTCACGATTTTCATAACATACCAATGGCAGGACATCCAGGACAGGATAAGACTTACTTATCCATCAGGCTTCGTTGTTATTGGCCGCAAATGAGAATGGACATTAACAACTACGTAGCTAAATGTCATCAATGTAAGCAGCGGAAAACTTCACCTCATTTAAGAAAGGCGCCGTTACAACAATTTCCGGAAGTGTCACATCCATTTGAACGATGTTGCATGGATATTGTGGGTCCATTTATAACATCTAACGAAGGAAATAAATATTTATTAACGTTTCAGGACTATTTTACAAAATATGTGGAAGTAATGGCAATTCCGGATCAAACTGCTAGAACAATTAGCAAATACTTTTTCACTAACGTTATAGCGAGATTCGGAACACCAGAACAACTTATCACTGACTGTGGAAGTAATTTTATAGGAGAATTGTTTAAAGAACTATGTGAAACACTAGACATTAAAAAACTACATACAACGCCTTACCATCCGCAAGGAAATCCTATCGAAAGATGTCATAGAGTTTTTAAAGATTTTCTAGCACAGTACATTTCCAAAGGAGGAAGAGATTGGGACACATGGGTTCCATATCTAATGATGAGTTACAACTTTTCTATTCATTCGTCATCCAAGTTTTCACCGTACTTTTTGCTGTACGGGCGAGATCCAACTTTACCAATGGACCTAATTATAAAACCAAGAATGGTAAAGTATAACTTAGGGGATAATTATGTTTCAGAACTTATAGCTAGATTACAGACAGCTTGGCAAGAAGCTAAAGTCAATCTACGATTAGCAGCAGAGAAGAGAGCTATACAATACAATAAGAAAGCAAAGGATGTACAATTTCAAGTTGGGGATTTAGTTTACATGTATGATCCGTCTACGAAAATTGGTCAATCTAAAAAATTAGTTAAGCCATGGAAAGGACCATTTAGAATAATGGAAGAAAAGGGGCCAGTAACATTCAAGATAAGAGAATTAAATAAGAATAAAGAACAAATTGTTCACGCGAATAGGTTAAAACTGTGTAAAGGGGAATTCGAAGATGAAGAAGACAAAGAACATTATCTAGCGGTAATAATAGAGAATTCTGAGGAAAACAACAAAGATTTGGAGGACAACGAGGAAGAAGAAGTGGTGAGTACGCAGGATGTAGCAAAAATCATCTTGGAAAGTCTTAATATTCACAGTTCAGCTGAGACTGAGGTAGCAGAGGTTTGTAAGGGTAAGCGTGGAAATTTTGAAATTAGCAAAAAAGACAAAGAGTTGATGGAGAGCAATAAAGAGAAATTGGAAAATTTGGATAAATTGGGGTTAAGACGATCTCAGGGGGTTAAGAAGTCCAATAGATTAAGATTGAAGAGCCAATCTTGATAGTTTATGTAACCAGTATTGACATTTCAATCTTACAAGGCTAACAGTTCACAGTAAGGGTTGTTTCTTTACTGTTGAATTAGTAAATAATTATATATATATTTTTTTTTTTTAGAATAAACATAGAGTAAGTAACAAATGGGAAAACTTTTATATGAACAATGTTATAATTATTATTGTATACAGTAATTAATTTATTATCGTTGTAATAATATTGTACACTTATGTTACAGATATAATCATGAATTTGCTCCACCTGGTAGGGATAGTATTAGGACTTAGCTGTGAGTTAGGGAAGGCACTCATCGCTTACGATTGCAGTAATAAGGATGCCAATATTTCGGTAATTTCAATAAAGGACATCGCAGAATGTCCAGACATACAGAGTGGTTATAAAGAAGAAAACAAGGCAGTATGGGTGCTTCAGCGAAACGAAATAGGGTTACAGAAGGCATGGACATGTCTGGTAGAAGTGACTCGACACATTGAGCATTGTGGAATGCACAGCCATGGGTCACCAGTCGCAGGGGGTATCTCTACGTTTATTTATACGTTAGGGGCAGAACAGTGTCGCAATTTACATAGGGACAGGAGGTTGACAATATATAATAAAGTGATAGGTGACATTAAAATGAATGGGACAACAGTGGCTTCAATGACAATTTTAGGAAAAGTTACGGTGGATGCAAAATGTAAAGGGACTACATATAGTGAAAATGGACATTCATGGGAAGATGTTATTATTCAAGCAGCAATCAAGGTTACTACAAGGGATTATCTAGCAACAGTTAAACTTGAAGAAAATGAACTTTCATTAGTGAGTGGGATTACTTGTGAATTTTTAAAAGGTTACTGTGTCGACAGTACGTTTGGGGAGACAGTATGGGAACCAACTGAAGACACCGGGTGTGATAAGAACCTAAGTGTGCTTTACAAAGGACAAGGGACAGTTGTTTTACAAAATAGTGATAGGGAAAAAATATTAGTAGTCGAGCAAGGAGATAAAATTTTCGCATTAGCATTGATGAAGACTGCTATGGTGTGTGGGTATCAGGTGTGGCAAACCGAACACCCGAAAATTTTAGTTTTAGAAAGCGAGGGTAATGAATACATTAATCCAAAAATGGTATTATTACCTCAGAATACGAATTTACTAAGTTATATAAATAGTAAACTGTTATATACAGAACAAGCATACAAAAGAGCGTTAGAAACTTTGTATATTGATACTATACATAGACGGTGCATGACATATCGAGAAATTTTAAGGAACAGACTTTTATTAGCACCTCTAACACCGAATGCTTTGAGCTCCATTATAAAAAATAAAATTGGTTATGTTGGAAGAGTTTTAGGAGAAGTTTTATATATTTTACAGTGCGTTCCGAAAGTCGTGACGATTAGAAGAACAAAATACTGTTATAATGAACTACCAATAGAAGTGAGCAACCAATCAAAGTTTATGGCTCCAATCACGCATCTGATTGTAGATCAAGCAACACAGGTGATGTGTGAGCATTTAACTCCACCTCTGTATCAAATAGATGGGACGTGGATAGGATTAGCTCCAGATCCGGTGGTGAAAACTGCTCCAGATCAACTTCATCCAGAAGCAGAACCTACTCTGGTATTCCAACCGATTCAACCGGTAGGACAAAGTGGATTATATTCCCAAAACGAAATCCCACAAGTGCAAAGATTATTAACATTTGGTTTAGAAAGAGAAGCCGTTCAAAACATACTAGCTATGAAGATGTCACAGTTGGACACAGATGGTCAAGGGTACTCATCATTGAATATATTCGACGGTAAAGAAATCAGTAAATTAGCAAGGAATACATTGCAGCAGGTGTATGGATGGTTTACAGACATTGGAATTTTCTTTTCAGGCATCATTGGAATTTATATGATAATTAAAACAATTAAATATTTATTGGGAGTAATACTTAATGGATTATCCATTTATAAAACGTTTGGGTGTGGTTTAGCACTGTTAGCAAGTTTGTGGAACACTCTCACATTATTTATAGTGCATCATAAAAGAAATGAAACTCAAACAAAGAATCAAGACGAAAATGAAGGAATCAAGCTCGAGCGGAGAACAACACTAGCACCATCTGCTCCAAGCCAAATATCAGTTACAATGGAAAATGAAGCGTACGATAATAAAGCCTACGAAACTTCGAAGCTTACGAATGATTTTCAGGGTGAACCAGCTACTACAACAAGCCCATACAAAGGATGTTCAGAGTTTTTAAATAGAATTGATACTACGTAGAAGATTAGTACATGTACAGTATATAAAGTGCCAGGGTTATTATCAGTTTTATTACAGCCGTTAGTTATATTTGTAATTATTAGGTCTGGTGGAGTAAACAGTAGAATGTTTTATTTAGGGGGATTTACGTTATAAAATATATATAGATTTAAAATATATATAGATTTCACATAGACCGATGGGGAATAAGGTTTAAACAATTATTTATATGTATAACATTACAGATCTAATACGTTACTTACCGAGGTTAAGTAGCACACCATTCAGTTTGGAGAATCATCACCCATCGGTTTCACTACTGGTAGAAACCCGGCGTCAGATTAAAGGAAATGATGGGAACGCTTCATGTCTCACGAATGCACTGACCAAGGCAGAGAACCGCATCCCACACAAATGGTACAAAGAAAGCAATCCTTCCTATCCTAGCTATATTTCCGTTCTCGTTCAATATCCTTGTTTCCAAAACCAATACTTTTGAATCTACCAAATTAATCGATAATTCCAACGTTTTCCTAAAAAGTTTATATCCTACCTGTGGGTACATAGAATCTATCAAGAATTTTATCCAGAGTTCCTGAATTAGAACCTACCCGTCTACAGCAAATGATTGGATGTTCTTGGATTATACAAACATTCATCTCAAAATGGTGCCAGTGCCTCGGAAACAGCAACATTTTCAAGAAATTAGCTGACTCATAACTTCACGCCACAAGAAACGTAGGTAACTCATAGATGCGCAGTACAAACCGATGGGCGGAAACGAACTTTTACGAAGATATAAACATTGAAATAGTTTGTTTCAAATGTGTTAAACTGTGTCTAGTATAAACTATGCTTCAGAATCATGGTTATATGGTGTGGACGAAAGTGACTAGTGCAGCACCTTTTCATAGTTTTAGATGATTTTTTTTTTATATAGCTAGACTGTTTTATTAGGGTTGATAGTTGATATTTTAGTTGTGGTTTAGTGGAAAAAGAAAACTCACTCCGTCAGAGTAAGTTTTTTTTTTCAAAGGGGGGGATAATGTACTCCCAAGCCCTTTTGGCTTTTGGTTTTAATTTTTATTAATTTCATTTATTTAATTGGAATTGGGTAATAATGAAATACCATACATTCTTTATAGTTCAATAAATTGCTTATTAGTCAAGTCAGCTTAATGGTGAAATAATTATTTGCAATTCTGATTAAATTGGGTTTGAACTTTTAGAATATGTTGAAATAATTTATAGATGGGTAGCAAATATTTGTATTTTAGTTTAAGTAGCAGTTTTCATGAAGAAGTAAGTTTTGCCTATGGTTCTATCTTTTACAGTTATTTTTAATTATGTCAACGTTAGTTTTTATTATCAAAAGTTATTGCCATTAATTGACTTGGTAAAGCTTAGTTCCTCAAGAAGTTAGTAAACGTGAGAATCTTGTCTTGAAAAGAGGGTTTAGCTACGTGCTAATATCCTTCTTTAGAGTTCAGGATATCTACGTTAATTTTGTTAATTTTTATTAGTACAGAATATATGTTTAGTGTTATTAAATCAGAAGTAAGATATCAATTTTATTATTTAATATTGTTTATTTTCCAGGTTTATAATTTTCTTATTTATAATTTAATACTTAATATATTAGCTATTCAATTTTGGTGTGTTTTCTTGGCTATTTTATTTCAGAGGGGTAATTTAACAGGGACATTTCCCTTTAGTGCAAATCCTAGATCAAAGTTGGATATAATTTTGATTTAGGTTAATCGACGTCTTCTAGTTGGGTATTTTCAGCTCTTGATACTTCATCAGGTACCAGAGGAGCTACAATTGGAAGCCGTTGGTTACAATTTTAACAGACGTTTTTGAACAATTTAGAAATTTATGTTTAGATGTTTATACAATCGATCCTGCACATCACGTGACCGCCCCAGGGCTGTCTTGGAATGCTGCTCTTAAAAAAACGGGTATCTCGCTAGAATTATTAGACGATCCAAACAAAATTTTATTTATCGAGAAAGGCATTCGCGGTGGTCTAGTACAATGTTCACAGCGCTATTCAAGGGCTAACAATCACTACGACCCCGAAACTTACAATCCTACTCTAGAGGAAAATTATTTGATGTACGTGGACGCGA
Organism: Hemicrepidius hirtus; assembly: GCA_963082805.1. Taxonomy (NCBI): domain Eukaryota; kingdom Metazoa; phylum Arthropoda; class Insecta; order Coleoptera; family Elateridae; genus Hemicrepidius; species Hemicrepidius hirtus. The sequence goes on along the minus strand of OY720161.1, from coordinate 27,814,952 downwards.
ACAATTTGTACGGATACGCCATGTCTCAGCCCTTGCCCTACGCTAATTTCGAATGGATCGACAACGAAGATGAAATAGCCTGTATAGAAAACAAATTAAAAAATATTAAACCGAATCCCGAGTCTGTGGTGTATTCTAATTATAGCGATATCTCGTGTGCTGCGTTGCTATTTCCAACGAACGACAACACTGCCGCCGATAGCGTATCTTGTTTTCTAGAAGTTGACCTGGGGTATCCTCCCGAGATTCATGATTCGCACAAGTTTTTACCATTCTGTCCGGAACAGCTGGCCCCGTTCAAATCTCGCTACGTAAAATTAATGGCCACCACTTTTGACAAGAAAAAATACGTACTTCACGTTAGAAATTTGATGCAATGTCTATTGCACGGTCTTAAATTAAATAAAGTTCACAGAATACTTAAATTCACCCAAAAACCTTGGTTAAAGGAATATATCGATCTCAACACTAGTTTACGTGCAAGGGCTAAGAATAACTTTGAGAAGGACCTATTTAAATTGTTTAATAACTGTATTTATGGAAAGTCAATGGAAAATTTGCCTACCTATCGTGTAGTACGATTGGCCACCACTTGGGAGCAAGCGCGTAAATTAATTGCAAAACCAAACTTTAAATCTTTCACTATTTTCAAAGAGAATATGGTTGCAGTAGAATTAAACAAAACGTATATTCTTTATAATAAGCCCATCTATTTAGGGATAACTGTTTTAGACCTCTCCAAACTTTTAATGTACTCTTTCCATTACGAAGACATAATTCGTAATCCAAAATTGCGTCATCCGGTAACGTTGCTGTACACTGACACGGGCTCGTTTATCTACGCCTTTCAAGACGATATTTACAAGTTTTTGAGGGACGAAATTGAGGAGAAGGGCAGTCAGGCACCCTTTGACACATTTGATTATCACCCTGAAAATTTATACAGAATTCCGCGCATAAATAATAAGGTACTGGGTAAATTCAAAGATGAATTAAAAGGGAAAGTTATAACGAGTTTTGTGGGCTTGCGTGCAAAAATGTACTCTTTAAAATTACAAAAACAACATAGAGATAACTCTGACGACGACGACGACGACAACGAAAACAATTACGTAATTAAAAAGGCCAAGGGTGTAGGTAGAGTAGCCCTGAAAAACAGAATCACCTTTCAATCATACTACGACTGTCTACACAATAACCAATCATTTTATACGACTAATACTACAATACGTTCTAAGAAACATCTCGTTTCTACTTTTATAATAAAGAAAAAAGCTTTAGACTCGTTCGACAATAAAAGGTATATATTACAGGATGGGATTAATTCTTTACCTTGGGGTCATTATGATATAACGGATCCTCCCTAAAAAAAAAAACATATTTTATACTAGGTTTTACCACTGCTTTTACACAAGAAAAAACAAACGTGTTGAAACATATTTGTGTGAACGACCACCGTGACCTCGGCCTTGAGGAATAAGCCGAGATCGGGATAGCAGCACTGCAGCACGCAAGAACTTTTAGTTGTTGTGTGTCCGCGGTCGTGATAATATGATAATAATTTTTTAATATGGCTACAGAGGACATGTATAGTGAAAAAAATCGCCTAGCAACATTCACCAGTTGGCCTCTGCGAGATCCTGAGCCCGAAGTATTAGCTAAGATGGGCTATTATTACACCAACGTTGAAGATAGAGTACGCTGCCCATTTTGTTTATTATATGCAAACATTTATTGTACGCTTCTAACCCCCTGGGAAGCACATATACAATTTTCGCCTGACTGCTCCATGATAACCGGAATAAACTGCCCCAACATTCTAATCTCCTTGGCAACGACCACCACAGATGATGCTGTAGGTATTCAACCACCTGCACCAACCTCTACTTTAATCACCGAATTCGATCAACCATCGACTTCATCGGATTCTTTTATTGAGATCAGACCGAATAGTTTTCCAGAAAGTTACAGACCACACCCATCCGAAATTGTTATAGCACCTGCAGCCTCTAAGTTTATTAATAATGTGTGTAAAATGTGTTTTAGTAACGGTTTAGATATTATTTGTTTACCCTGTGGACACTTAACGTCTTGTATAGCTTGTTCACAACAAATTACCAAGTGTCCTGTGTGCAGTATATTTATTACTGGTACCATTCGAGTTTTTCTATCGTAAAATTGATTTTTTTTTATTGTACTGTGTATGTGTAAAAATAAAACTTGTTTTCATTGTATGTTTTTTTATTAAATTCTATTATATTGCATAAGAGAGAGAGAGCGAGAAAATAAAACTAACATTAAACACGATATGAATTGTAATATTTTTTAATTAAATAACGAATTGTCAAGGCTATCATGCCCACGAGTAAGTTCACACCGACCATCAAAAGGCTCATAAAAAAATATGTATCCGCTTGTTCGTGAGGTTTCGCTTGCTGTGGTACTTCTTCATCATTACAACCGATAGCATTCCATACAACAGGTACCCAATTAGAAAGGAACTCGACACGATTTCCTATTTTCTTGTTATAAATATACTTGGCCTTTACATAAATGAACCTCGCAGTGGGAGTTTCCGGTATGACAGAGGGCATCCGTTTTCCAACCACGAACAGCCCTCTAAATTGAAACGGTGTTAAATTAATCCATTCTCCAGGTTGTTCGCTTAGGTTTTGCCCAGTCAGAGACCCGTTGGAGAATCTAAGAGAAACGCTAACTTCTTCGACGTTGGGAGGGTAAGACAACAGCAGGGTGCTGTTCCATATCCCTGCTATCACAAAAACGGTTATAGCATTCATTTTTTTTTGTTGTACTTCTTACTTCTTCAGCTTTCAAGTTTGTACTAAATTAATACGTGGTTAACTTTCTTATAATAATAATTTCAGTTAACGACGTCGTCGTCAGGTTGGCCGAGCGGTCTAAGGCGTTTGACTTAAGTTCAGATTCTTGAAAGGGAGCGAGGGTTCGAATCCCTCATCTGACAATTTCTTTTGGTTTGCTAATAAAGTCGAACTCTTTTACACGTGATTGTATCAATGAAAGATATAAAAAATTTGGAAGTAATCTCCAGATATATAGCCTGCAGGTGGTCAGGATTAATGCTGTCGCTGTCCTTAATTAATTCTTGAAACCACTCATCCAATAACGTTTCACAAATTACAACGGGTGGTACTTCAATACTAATTTCTTCCTCAATACCATTCCTAATAAAATTTACCGCTCCAATAATTTCTAAACGTCCACTATAAGAGTTTCGTAAAAACATGCTTATTTCGTTTATAACGGTAGGTTTGAGTCTCTGAATACTGCTTTGAAAACTGTGACGTTGTGACACTTCGTCTAATATAAATTCGAGAATAATTGTTTCAGACATGTTTACAGCCCCGTTACAAATTTACAACTAAAGACATTAACTAAAATCAAATATCCCATATTAAATATCCGATACCAAATTATTTAATATCGCATAACTAGTACCTAAAACGAAAAAAAATAACACGATCAACTACACCTTCATATAACAACTTCAAACGCTACACCCATGACGCACCCCGGTAGCTCACATGCTTAACGCGACAGACTACCACTCAGCAGAACCTGCGTTCGAATCCACAACGCACAAGAAAAAAAGTATGCACGGTTGCATACACACACTTTTTAAACAAGACCACTTTTTAACAAACCACGCCTACTGGCCGAACAACAACAAAAATGGCCGATGGCAGACGATACGCCCACAAAACACGCCCAGACACGCCTACGAAGGGACTACTTCCATCCCACTCGCACCCTAATACAGGCACCCTTCTCACTCGCACCCATAGAAACTTACCGGAATAAAGCTCCCTTATTTTACACACAAACCCCATAAGAGCCCTTATCCAATATCGGCTAATTATTATCTACTAATTCTTCTAAATTATTCTGTATATCAATAACGTCACCTTGTAATAAACAAATGTTGTACATAACACATGCCCTAATTATTTGAGAGCTTTTGAGCACCGTACGCTAAGAGTACGGTAACGCTAACACTAACGTCATTGCCAAGTATAACAATATGTTGCTTAGCAAAGACGTTACCGTTAGCGTTAGCGTACTCTAGCGTATAGTGCTCTAAAACTCTCTATTAATAAAACTGCCAACTCCAATCTAACGGTTTCTAAAAAATTTATGCGACGAAATCTCCCTTTTAGAAGAGCAAATGCTCTTTCAATATTTTGTTTATTAAGTTTTTTTGTCTGTTCGTTAAATATCCATTATCTTTAAATGGGTGGATTAGATATTCCTTTAATGGATAGACAGCATCTCCCACTATATAACTGTTGTTTGAAAACTGAACAGTTCCTCTTGCAATTGCTGTAGATAAAAGATAAAAGTGACATTTAAATGCTGTAATAGGTATTTCACAATAAATATGCTTTGATAAAGTAAAGTGTCATGTATTGAGCCTGCTTCACCTGCGTAGCAATCGGTAAATAACAGGTTGTGAGCACAAACTGCTTGCAGTAAAAGAGAATGGAATCCCTTTAGATTAACTTACGAGTTTGCAGAAATTCTTGGTGCCTAGATAGGTATATGCGAACCATCAATAAAACCTATAATACCTATTAAAAAATAGTGAATAGTAATTATGTTATTGCAAATAAGTAATCGAAAGCCATACCAGTTATACCTTCCTTCCGAGCAAAGTTATCGTTAATTGCTGCAGCTCGTTCAGCTATTGGCCAGCAAATTATCTTATGTTTGGTGTTAACCTTTAAAATGTCTTTGCATGTGGTATATAGAACACTCCAGCATGTAGAAATAGCTACACCAAATCGATCCGCCACTGACCTGAAAGTGTTAAGAATAATGTAGAATAATTAAGATCAGTTAGCTACATTTCGCTTTAATTACCGAAAACATTCTGGATTCGCAAGACACGAGATTGTAATCAAACAACGTTTCTCCAATGGTATCTCAGGATGGCCTTTTTTTATCACTACTTGATTAAAATGAAACATTTTTCCCAAGAAATCCTCAAATGTAGCCGCATACATTCGGAAATGCACTTTAAATTGATTTTCGGACATCCTTGGCACTACATATTCGGCAAAATTGAACACTTTTTCGAGTAAAATTTTACACCGTTTATTGCCTTAATGATCTCCATCTTCATCATCACTGTCTAATATGTTATGCTATATATGTAGTGTTACAATTACATTCTCGAGTTTCGCCATTATAACCAAATAGCAAATTAAAGAGTAAGTTTTCTCTAACGCGTTCGGATAATAATATTTGTAACGCCTACTCGAATCACGTGATAGAGTGTACTCCACTCCAGATCTAGATGTTTATGCCGAATGAACCCAGAACAAATTACAATGCCTTATCTGGAGTAGAGTAACTGTATATGGGAGAGTAGCGCCACTGATTGTCAGGGTACTCGCCGACAACGGAAAGCTGTCATTGGTCAATACATTTCGCGCCAAAAGTCGGCCATAACTAATGACCTACAGTCTACACTGTTAGCCATATGAAACCTGAAGAAAAGTTTGCTGTTTTAATGATTGACGAAATGGCAATAACTCCTGGACTTGATATAGATGTATCTTCTGGCGAAATCATAGGTAAACCAACCATTCCATCTTCAAATGGTGTCATTGAAGAATATTCTACACATGCTCTGGTTTTTATGCTTGGAGGACTTACGACTCGTTGGAAACAGACGTGGCTTACCATTTTACCGGGGGCTCGTTTTGTGCTAAAACCGTAAAAAGAATTGGTCTAATGTAGTCGTAACAGACATGGGAGGAAATAATCAACCAATTTGGAAGGAATGTGGAATAATTACTGATAGAAATATCCCAACTAAAAATTCCTCGCCCTAATTCAGAATCAAGAAAGCTGTATTTCATGCCGGACCCGCCACATATCATGAAAAATATACGAAACATTTTAACAAATAATCAAAAAATCATTATACCAGATAATGTTAAAATCAGTGAGGGTTTACCATGTAATGAAATATCCTTTGAACCTATAAGACAGTTGAATGAAATTGACAACGTTTTAGATTTAAAGCTTGCTCCTAGATTAGCGGAAAATATTTTAAGACCAAGTCATTATGACAAAATGAAAGTTGGACCGGCGTTGGCACTTTTAAATCATGATATTGCTGCTGCAATTGAATACGCAGTTCACGAAACAAAAAATTCCAGAATCTGCATTAACTACTGCATGGTTTTTAAAAACGGTTCATAAATGGTTTTATCTTATGACTTCAAGATCTCAAAAAAATGCATTAAGCCATTTTAATGAACTAAAACATGTAGATGCAATTTCATTTCTTAAGAATTTCATGACTGTTTTTGGAAGTTTAAAAATTGGCAACTTTCAATACAAACCCGTACAACGAGGTGTATCTTTAGCGACTACAACTGCTTTAAATATTTCAGAAATTTATTTAGAAAAAAGAATTTCCAGTTTGTACTATTATCAAGATTGGGGCAAGATGCATTGGAAAATTTATTTGGTATTATTAGAGCAAGAAAACCAGTTCCGAAAGCATCCGACTTCAAACATACATTACGAATTGTGACACTCTCACAGTTTTTTCAAGCACCTAAACACGGAAGTTACCAAGACGATGCTGCCGAATTTTTAGTAGATTTTTTACAGTTACGTCAAAAACGAGAAGATATCGAACTCAGTGATCTCGGAGCTTTTGAAATCGAGGTAGAATTTGAAGAACTATTTTCAAATATTGAAAATGAGAGCATCGAAAATATAGAAAATGATGAAGGGCAATCGCTTTATTACTTATGTGGAAGAACTGTAAGGCAACTAAAACAAAAACATAATATTAAGTGTGAAGTTTGTTTAAATTACCTGAATTTTAAGGAAGGCTCTTCTTTTGAACTAAATAAATTCACACAATTTAAATCGTATCTTCCTCAGAACAAGAAAAGCAAGTTAATTCATTGTTCAGTCGAATTCTTTAATTTACTTTCCGTTTGCGAGAAAGTCATTCGTCAAAAAGAAGAAGACATCCTCTGTTCTCGAATTCGAACACAAGATATTCTGCTTCAAATCATGACTAATAATAAAGATGTTTTTCCCATATGTCACGACATCAAAAGAAAATTATTAAAAATATTTATTAATTGTCGGTTATATTTTATTATACGCAAGCATAACAAAATTACAGAAAATAAAAAATATAGTAAAAGTGGCAGCAAAAGCATTGGAATGCGAAACGCTGTTGCTTCGTTATAATAAAGTATAATGGGTATATATGTGTATATATTATGTAATACGCTCAATTATTTAAAATATACATTCATATAATCATAAATTTCTTTTAATATCATGCAAGAATTTGCTAAAATCCCTTAACATAGCACAAACGAATACATATCTGTATACTATAGAGTAATTTTACAGCATACGTAATTTATTTGTATTCGATTCTAAAAATTAGATATTTTATTTAGAATTAGGTCGCAAATGCCTACCAAGTTTGAAGAAATTCTTTAAAACCGACTGGAATCGCGTCGCAATTTACATTGCACTTTATGCAATGCTCGCAGTGCTAGGTCAAATATGGCGGCGCCGCGGTAGTTGGCGCTACTCTCCCATATACAGTTACTCTAATCTGGAGTTGTGAGTGTTGTGCATGGTGTTTATTACTGCCTAAGTTTATCTTTATTTATGTTTTATTTTTATAGGCTTGCATTATCGGCGCACATACCAAAAAACTGTTATACCCTCTGGGTACTTTCAAAACCGAACATAGGGGAATTGCATTGTAACTAATCTTTATATAGATTCCTGCTCGCCATTTAAACCCACAAGGATGGTAATGGTATGAATAGAACGACAAAAATGGTACCAATAAATGTTAGTACTTAGTTATCTTTTTCTGTAAAAAATAAAATAATGCTATTTTGAAATAATATAGGTTGCTATGATTGTCAACTTTTTTTATCTGTCAATTAAATTATTTGAAATCAGTCGATGTTTCTGTTATTCATATCAGATATGAATAATAACGAGTATTCAGTAGAGCAGAGGGTTTTTATAATAAAGACATTACCATCCTTGTGGGTTTAAATGGCGAGCAGGAATCTATATAAAGATCAGTTACAATGCAATTCCCCTATGTTCGGCTTTGAAAGTACCCACTCGGTATGTTGGTGATAGAAATAAGTACTGTTCCGTGTGTGGAAGAGGAAATGGTGATCTTCAAAGTCATAACTGCCACAAAAACTGGAACAACAGTTCTACGGCAATGGAAGCCGATATTATTGTAGAAGGCTTTACAAGGTCGATTGAGATGCATAATTTAATTTATGGTAGGGTAATTGGTGACGGCGACAGTAGTGTATACAGGTTGATTGTAACTTTAGGGCGAGTGGATTTGCTCGTTTATTATTGATAATAGAAAAAAATGTTTCATATAAGAGTTATTCAAGTTTATGTGGCGAGTATTTGGATGCACTCACAAAAATGGCCGACTTCCGGTTTTAACGGAAGGGACGTGATTTTACTTTTTTTAAATACAACACCCTGTATATTTTATGCTAGTTCGATTACATAATAACATCTCTTTAATAAAACATAACACAACCATATACCTAGCGTTAATAATTACTGACATAATTTAAATTATATCAAGGTATCTGTTACCAGTATCAACTATTCAAAAACAATCGCTATTGATCTTAGCAGGCCGTTGTTAAAGTTATTGTAGTGAAGAAAGTCACAAACACGCAATACACAAACATTTAATATAATGTCATTTTAAATTTGCAGGAATTAGAAGAGAGCATTGTAAATGCTGTAAATACTATCACATCTGAAATGCTTCAAGATGTACAAAGAAGTTTAATTTATTCGAAGATGCCGTTTTTGTATACGAGAAAATGGTGGTCACTTTGAACACCTTTTAAATTAAATTCTGTTATTACAGCCATAGTCAGTTAAGATAGTTAAGGTGTAGGTAGTTACAAATCTAGAAGTTACATGTTGATAGAAAAATATTATTAATTACAAAGTCGTGCGTATTATGTTATTTATTCATTTGAATTAGAAAAGTTTAAAATGACATTATATTAAATGTTTGTGTATTGCGTGTTTGTGATTTTCTTCACTACAATAACTTTAACAACGGCCTGCTAAGATCAATCGCGATTGTTTTTGAATAGTTGATACTGGTAACAGATACCTTGATATAATTTAAATTATGTCAGTAATTATTAACGCTAGGTATATGGTTGTGTTATGTTTTATTAAAGAGATGTTATTATGTAATCGAACTAGCATAAAATATACAGGGTGTTGTATTTAAAAAAAGTAAAATCACGTCCCTTCCGTTAAAACCGGAAGTCGGCCATTTTTGTGAGTGCATCCAAAATACTCGCCACATAAACTTGAATAACTCTTATATGAAACATTTTTTTCTATTATCAATCATAAACGAGCAAATCCACTCGCCCTAAAGTTACAATCAACCTGTATAGGAAACTATCTGAAGTGGCACCTTATGGACCAACATTTCTTATAGAAAAGATCGAATGTCCCAATCATCTGTTACGAAATTACATGAATAAAATCTCCGACATCTCAAAAGATTCTAAGTTACCCAAAATACTTCGGAAAAAAGTCACAAACAGCGATACTTTGGGAAGATTTAGAAATGCTATTACGAGGGCCATTGCATACAGACAACAGGAAAGCGGAACATGGCTCGTCAAAGTAAGCTTGCTACGAAAGGACATCATTAATGGACCAAAACATATATTCGGCGATCATTCCTCATGTGCTGACTACTTTTGTACAAAAGATAAAGCAGAAGTAAGAAGCATGCTTATTTGTTTATTTATTATGTATTTATTTCCTTCTTGGTTGACTATATCTAAATTTTGTTCGACTCTCTTTTAGGAAAATTTGGTTCCTGATTTAGAAGCAAGCGGTTTATTTGAAGTGCTGAAAAACAGACTTGCACATAATGCTACAAGTTTATTACATGATGTGGACACTAATGCGGCGGAAACTTATAATTCCATTGTAGCGAAATTCGTTGGTGGAAAGCGGATCAATTTTTCGTTGAAAGGTGCATATGAAATTAGATGCAAAGTTGCTGCAATTTCATACAACACCAATGGGAATTTTATTTATCAAATAATGTAGCGATTGAACCCTAGTACGAATGCTGGATATTATTTAAAAAAATTTAGCGAACGGAGGATGAAAGCGAGAGAAGTTCGCAGAAAGGGTATTTTTGGTTTTAATGCTATACAGGGTGATTTACACCACGAAGCGAAAAATGAAGATTCGTGTTCAAAATTTGATTCTAAGCAAAAAATGTGAAATAACTTTTTTTCCGATCGGCATGGCCTACTGTTAGTTTTTTGTGAAATTTTAAATTATAAAAGTTTGAAGCTCGATATCTCCAGAACAAAGGCCGATCGGAAAAAAAGTTAATTCGCATTTTTTGCTTAGCATTAAATTTCGAACACGAATCTGAATTTTTCGTGTTGAGATAAGTCCAGAAAACTTCAACTCTCGATATCTCCAAAAAAAAGGCCGATCGGAAAAAAAGTTATTTCGCATTTTTTGCTTAGAATCAAATTTTGAACACGAATCTTCATTTTTCGCCTCGTGGTGTAAATCACCCTGTATGCGTTCTAATAATATTACTGTTATATTTTATTCCAGGAAAATCGGGAAAGGAGAAAATATTTGGGACAACTGATGAGCATTACGACGGAGAAGCTGGTAAAGTTGTTCCAGATATGGACCCCGACTTGTATGCTACAAAATCTGCTGAATTTTTACATTTACTGGACGGAGCAGACAAAATATACAGTGTGGAAGAAAGGTATGGAATAAATTCATTATTTCTAAACCGATGACGTTTCATGATATTTCCTCGGACACGTCGATTTTACTTTTGAAAAAGACTGTTGTTCCTATACCTGCGCATTTCGGATGTTCATTTGTTTTCGCGTGATGACGTCATCGGATATTTTTTTTAATGGAACCCCTATATTTTTTTAACGGATTCGTGTACAGCTCAACTGGATGAATTCGAAAAAGTACCACTTTAATACTTTATTTCTACACCTTCTGGAGAAAAAAAAATAATAACCGATTCCTAGTAAGAACAACAAATTAAATCAAGTCACCTAAGAAATTGTTTTCGACAGCTAAATAAAATCTAATCAGAATCGATAAATTAACAAATTAACAATACCGTTTCAATTACTGCCTGCAACAAAATGATAATAAATGATAAATAATGATAATTTTGAACATTTAATTAATTATTTTATAAAATTGTCATGTTGCTATTGTTGAACTGTTAATTTGTTAATTATTAATTTATTAATTTTTAATCTGTTAATTGTTAATGTGTTAGTTTCTCGATTCTGATTATATTTTGTTTAGCTGCCGGAAACAATTTCTTAGGTAACTTTGATTTAATTTGTTGTTCTTACTACGAATCGGAAAATATTTTTTTCTCGGGAAGGTGTAGAAATAAAGTATTAAAGTAGTATATTTTTGAATTCAGTAAGTGGAGCTGTACACGAATCCGTTAAAAAATAAGAGTGGTATTTGCATAAGTGAAAGGAAAAAGAGAATTACGGCGTCGTTTGGAAAAATTTGTAAATTAAGAAAAAATACATCCACCGCGAAAACAGTTTCCACGCTTTTATACACGACTTTCACTGGCACTAGCGCCACTAGGTTCGGGTTGGAAAATGAAGATACTGCGATTTCCTTGTTTCAAGAACAATTCGGAAAAGTAGTAGAGCGTAGTGGTCTAGTAACTGACGATGAGTACTGTTATATGGCATGTTCCCCCGATGGGTTGATAGACCAGAATGCAATTGTTGAGATTAAAAGCTCAGAAAAAAGTGGGAACTTACCTCCTGTGCAAGCCGTGTTGGAGAAAACAATTGATTATTGTGAACTAAATAATAACTCATTAACGTTAGAACGAAATCATAATTACTTTTACCAAGTGCAGGGTCTGCTCCATATCACAAAGAGGGAATTATGTTATTTTCTAGTTTACACGAAAGGTGAATTTCACGTAGAAGATATAAAGAGGTACCTATTATATTTATAGCAACGTTCAACTACTCTATTTTCAATGTTAATAACGTATTTCAGAGACGACACGTTTTGGAAAGAAAAGATGGAGAAACGGTTGCTCGAATTTTTAATGAACTCTTTGCTACCAGAACTTGTGGACTCACGAAGATGTCGTCAGCAGATGTTACGACAAGTTTACTTACAATAATCTAGACTATCTAGTTTCTATTTATTTATATATTTTTTTCATATACAGGGTGTCTGAAAACAACGTTACGCTACTTCGGGAGGTGATTCTACATCAAAAAATAACGCAAATAAGAGTACGACATCGGTGAATATCTCTGCCACCGAGTTTAGTAACTACTTTGTTAACACTGCGGGAAATACTCTTATGCATACACAAATTTCTAATATTGACCCTTTGTCTATATGTTATGTCAGTCTACCACAAGACTTGCAATTTTCTATTTCTGAGGTCTCTTACGTGGAAATGAGAGAGGTAATAACCTCCCTTAAATTTAATAGAACAATGGATATTTACGGCATATTTTCTAAAGTATAATATACCGTGTGTCCCTGGGAAGACGGAACATAGGGATCTAACAATGGTAATTTTTTAAAATGATCCACGAGTGCTTTGAATTTATATTTGGTGGAAGCGTCGACGTCGTTATGTCAGCTGTTTAACGCGCTTGCTAGTACAGATGTAATACGCGCGTGCGTTATACTAACAAACGATTCAACAATTATTTACAATACCCACGAATTGACAGCCGCGCTCTTGAAAATCAGTTAGAAATAAAATTATTAATTATTTGCTCAAATTGGTTCATGTAAATGTAGAAAGTGTTTTAATTAAATTAAATGAGACTGAGTATCATTATAAAGGTAATACATACAAAATAATTTGTTTGCAGTTGACGTTATGGTTCTAAGATCTTTTTCAGATTATGATGGATTACGTGAACAATTAAGGCTTTTCGCAAGTTACGCATTATTAGAAACTGAAAATGAAATTACGAAAATTATACTAGTAGGTACATGAAATAATGCTGTAGACCTGTGTTAGAAAACTTTCCTTTGTGGTATGCAAGAATCCGGCTCCTCAAAAATCAAATACTTTTAATGTACTACCTAACAATTATTTGATAACATTAAATTGCCGTAGAAATAAAGATTTCATATTCGTACACACCAACTGATATTAATATTTGCTTTTTCTTTGATTTCATCTTAATACAGTCTTATGCAATTAGCATTGTAGCAAGTTTCATCATGAAGCTGATTGTCGTATCAAATTCTTGGGTTCATACATCAAGATCATCCTATTAAAGTAAATTTTCACATTTCACATGTAATTTAACTGGGATTACTGATTGTCAGCTCTAAACTGTACTTCAGTTAAGGTAGCACCCCATTTAAAAAATTAACATGAACATAACCTTTAATTGTCTTTGGTTTTAGTAAATTGACATTTAAAACATGTTAAGAATATTTCATATTATATAATATTTGCTATGCTCACATGTTATGTGACTTAAGAGTTGCCATGCGCAACTCACCCCGGCCGACCTCATCCAGAGGGTAAAGTTTTTAGTACTTTACGAAATTTCTAGCGAATATGTGGTGCGTTTGTCACCCGCTAATTTCCTCTTTGGAAAAGTTCTTTGTTTTTGTAAATGTGCTCATTAAACTAGATATTAAGTACAGTATTTATTATTATTGTACTTTTCCACGCCTTTCCTAGTTAATTACGGAAACGCAAAATCTTGCTGCTCTTAAGTAACACTTAAGGGCACAATAACAACAGCCAAAATACAGTCCACTACTTTTCTTTAAAGTATTGAAGGAGAAGCTTCCTTGAAGTTTACGAAACATTTGGTCCTTCGAGCCGGATGAAAAACCACATTTGGTACGTACTACAAGTTCAATCAAGATTAGCGTTGGATACTTAGAAGCTGAAAATTATTCCATTGTTTTACCGCCAAAGTTGGCTTCGCTTGCATCAAGAATTCCTGCGCAGTAGATGCAGTTCACCACATGTTGCACAAATGTGCAAAACAGATGTGACGCAATGCTGACCCTCGGCCTCAGCATCCCAACAGGATTGAAACAAAAGGTACAAATTTGAGCTAGTAAATTCCCTTAACTGCCTTCCTTAGTATTTTACCTTACACCTTTATAATTCTTAATTCAACAATAATTATAATCGTTCACACTCTATGGCCCAAACGTTTTACTGAATTACACTCCTACATTTTATTTATGTTACCTATGTATTTAGTATTTACACACAGTGTAGGTGCTTTTCTATTTTTCGCGAATTATTGAGTAAGTTCTTGCAACTTCGAAGTAGCAGCACTAATTGGTAACTTACAGCGAGTTGTAGTTATTTTGCGTTAAGCGTTAGGTACGTTTGATTTAATAATCTTGTGTTTGGTTTACCTTAAATTTGAAGAGGTTCATTTTCCACACGTTTTATATCCAAAGCATAAAATGTCAAACAAACAAGAAAGAAAGAAACTTATAGCCAGTGCGCAATCAATAACTGCTAAACTGAATAATTTTGAAATTTTTTTAAATTCATTGCCGGACACTATTACTGAAGAAAATTTATTTACGAGGCTTTCTTTAAGACTAGACGATATTAAACGTCTATCTCAAAAATTTGAAAACATCTGTGTAGACCTTAGCGTTGCATCGGTTGATATAACCGAAATTACCGACCCTGATGAGTTTTATGATAAATTCGTTGAACTTAGTTCTAAAGCTACGGATTTATTAAACAAAAAATTAGTTAGATCAACTTCAGTTGAAGTCTTACGTCCCAATTCGGACATCAACAGCATAAATTCAAACACCGGCATCAATGCCAAATTGCCTAAAATTACGTTACCCATATTTTATGGGAATTACCAAAATTTTACTTCCTTTTACGAAACGTTTAAGGCTCTTGTACATGACAATCCCAGCCTTACAGATGTAGAACGATTTTTACATTTACGTTCCAGTTTGAAATCTGAGGCAAGTCAACTTATTGCAAATGTTCAGCCTACTAGTGCAAGTTATAAAGTAGCCTTTGACCTATTATGCGAGCGCTACAATAACCCTAAATGTATAATTCAGTCCCACGTAAAGGGAATATTCGATTTAAAACCTATTAGTAAAGACAGCGCATCTGATTTGCGAAAGTTACACGATGAGTTAAATAAACATATTCGCAGTTTGCGAAATTTCAATATGCCTGTAGATGAATGTTCAATGTTTATTATTCATATTTTATTAAACAAACTTGACAATCAAACGAAAATAGAATTTTCTAAACTTAAACCCAGGGAAATTCTAACACTGGATGAAATCGACAACTTTCTTAAGGCTAGGTGCGAATTATTAGAGCAAGTAGATAACAGTAAAACTACTAATAATAACCATAATTTTAATTACAATTACGTAAGCTCTAATAAAATTAATTCCCCTAAGCCTCACACCAACAATTATAAACAATCTTTTGTCGTGACTAATAACAATCAAAGAACCTGCACTAACTGCCAGCAAGATCATACTATAACTCGATGTCCATCATTTTTAAGTCTTACTGTGCAGGATCGATTTAAGAGAATAACGGAGTTAAAATTATGCCGAAATTGCCTATTACACTCCGCGTTTAATAAATGCAACTCCAGGTACCGTTGTCAAAAATGTAGCAAGGGGCATAATTCTCTTTTGCACTTTGACCATAACAGTCAGCCAATTTTATCTCAAACTGGTGATATCTCTACTGCTGAACCTTCAGCAAGTACGTCAGCTGAACCAGCAGCACAAATTGCCCTTTCTTGTTTTTCCACTAAACAACCGCAAATATTATTGTCTACTGCCTGCGTGAAGGTAAGGGATAGCAATCATAAATGGCACACGGCTAGAGTAGTTTTAGATTCTGCTTCTCATGCTAATTTTATATCTGAAGAATTAGCCAACAAGTTAGGATTGAAACGACAACAAATGAATACCAAAGTACTTAGCATTAACGCAAACAGCTCGCAATCCAACTCTAGTATGAATGTTGATGTTGCCTCTATTCATAACAATTTCCAGATAACTTTGCAGTGTTTAACTATTTCCAAAATTACAGAAAATGTACCATTTACATCATTTAATAAATACAGTTTAAACATACCTAAAAACATTAGGTTAGCTGATGACAATTTTAATAAATCATTACCTATCGATATTTTAATTGGTGCAGGTCACTTTTACGATCTATTATGCATAGGTCAGATAAAATTAGGAAGGGATTTACCAGTATTGCAAAAAACGTTATTCGGTTGGATAATATCCGGTGCATATCCGACACAAAACAGCACCAGCAATGTAGTTTGCTCCAATTTTACTCTTAGTGCCAATGTAAATAATTGGTCGGAATGTTTAAATAATTCCATTCAAAATTTCTGGAGCCTTGAAGAAGTTCGACCTCAAAATAAATTATCCCTGCTCTCTGCCGAAGAGCGATTTTGCGAAGAATATTTTGATCAATCAGTGTCACGTGATGTATCTGGTCGTTTTATTGTTGCTATACCATTCAATTCCAAACTAATGCAATTAGGAAATTCCCAGCAACATGCCACAGATAGGTTTCTTAACTTAGAAAAAAAATTAATCCGTAATACGGACCTGCGGACGGAATACTCAAATTTTATTCAAGAATACTTGCAACTAGGACATATGTCCAAACTGTCTAGGTCTATTGAAAGTACTCGCGGTCAAACAGGCAAAATTATTAAAACCTTTGACTCCAATGTCAATATAGACAAAATACCTGCCTTTTATCTACCTCATCATGCTGTCTTAAAATCTAGCTCCCTAACTACTAAATTAAGAGTAGTATTCGACGGGTCTGCTCGTTCACATTCAGGGATTTCTATAAATAATGCACAAATTGTTGGTCCAGTAATTCAAGACGATTTGTTTTCAATTTTATTAAGATTTAGACAGTACCAATTCGCTTTAACAGGCGATATTGAAAAATGTTACCGCCAAATACTCATACAGCCTGCTATGAGAAAATTTCAAAGAATATTATGGCGTGATGACCCAAAGTCCGTTATAGATACCTATGAATTAAATACTGTTACATATGGTACAGCTAGTGCCAGTTATTTAACTACTAAATGTTTACAATATCTAGCCAATCAAAATTGCAAAAAATTCCCTAAAACAGCTGAGATTTTAAAAACGTCATTTTATATGGACGACTTATTAACTGGAGCTAACACGGTCGAAGAGGTTAAACAAATACAGAATGAACTTATACTACTACTTTCAGGGTCTGGTTTTCCACTTAGAAAATTTCTGTCTAATAGTTCAGAAATATTGTCAAACACTATAAATCCCGAATCTACTTTACACACTATTCCATTAGGGGAACGTGAGAATGCCAAGACATTAGGTCTCTCGTGGAATTCTATTCTAGATATTATTCAATACGATTTTAACTCTACGTCGAGTTTTACGAATAATACGAAACGCGCCGTATTATCTACGGTAGCACAACTGTTTGACCCTCTGGGTCTTCTTGCCCCAATCATTGTTGTTGGCAAATTAATAATTCAAAAATTATGGCAAATCGGTATAACCTGGGATGAAAGTATCCCAGAAAATTTAAATACCGAATTTAATGCATTCAAAAACCAACTTCGTGCACTGAATAATTTTAAAATTCCAAGATGTGCATTAGCTAGCAATACAGTGTCTATTGAATTGCATGGATTTTCAGATAGTAGCTCTTATGCACACGGTGCAGTGTTATATATTAGGTGCACAGATCATTATAAAAACATCAGTACTCAACTCTTATGTGCAAAATCACGAGTCGCTCCCTTGCAATCTACTACAATTCCTAGACTAGAGCTGTGTGCTGCTGTATTGCTTGCGCAATTATTGCAGAAATCTAAAAATTCCTTAAACATCAATTTTGATAACGTTTACCTGTGGACAGATTCTAGTATAGTTCTCAATTGGATCAATTCTGCTGCCAATAAATATAAAATTTTTGTAGCTAATCGGGTAGCTTCAATACAAGAAACGACTATTGCTAGTGATTGGTATCATGTCCCATCCAAGTTAAATCCAGCTGATTTGATATCGCGTGGATGTAGTGCCACCGATATGAAAAATAATCTTCTGTGGTTGCATGGCCCTGAATTTTTGAAACTATCACGAGACCAGTGGCCAGTGCAAAACTTTAAATCCGCAAATTTACCCGACTCCGAAATAAAATTAAGTACTCATACCACTTTAAATTTTCTACATGCTCAGTCGCCTAGTATTTTTGACAAGTTCTCGTCTTTAACTAAATTGCAGCGCGTAACTGCTTGGATTTTCCGCTTCGCAAGAAATTGTAAACTTCGGAGTGCTGAGAGATCATCCGGTACATTAAAGGTATCCGAACTGCATTATTCCTTGAATAGTTTAATCAAAATTTGCCAAGCTGAAATTTTTTCTAAAGAACTACAATGTCTCAAAACAAAACAGGCACTGAAAACTGCATCAAACATTTTGTCGCTGAATCCATTTTTAGATGAGTATGAAATAATTCGGGTAGGCGGCCGTATTAATAATTCTAACTATACTTTCAACAAAAGGCATCCAATTTCGCTGCCTAAAAATCATACCTTTACCAATTTAGTGTTTCGTCAATTTCACACAAATCTATTGCACTGTGGTGCCCAACAGCTATTGGCTTGCATTAGAGAACACTATTGGCCAATATCTGGTAGAAATTGCGCCAAACAAATTGTGCATAATTGTATAAATTGTTTTAAGGCCAATCCCAAATCTGTTAACCCCTTGATGGGTAATTTACCTGCTAAACGTTTAGACGGCAACACACCCGTATTCTACAATGTAGGAGTGGATTACGCCGTTCCTATTATGATTAAAGATCGGAAAACACGGGGTGCCAAATACATAAAGACTTACATTTGTTTATTTGTTTGTTTGGTTACAAGAGCTATCCATTTAGAGTTGCTTACTGATTTAAGTACAGAAGCATTTATCGCTACCTTAAGACGGTTCATAAGCCGTAGGGGTAAACCAAACATTATTTCCTCAGATAATGCAACAAATTTTGTAGGCGCTTCAAAAGAATTGCAAGAACTTTACAATTTTGTAAAATTAGAAAAGAACCGAAATTCTATATCCACTTTTCTGGCTAATCAGAATATAAAATGGGAATTTATTATTCCTAGAGCACCATTTCAGGGAGGTATTTGGGAAGGCGGGGTTAAATCTGTAAAGACCCATTTGAAACGCATTTTTGGGAACACAAATTTTACCTTTGAGGAGTTTTATACCGCGTTAATCCAGATTGAAGGTGTTCTTAATTCGCGGCCCCTTTCTCCGATTTCCTGTGATCCCGACGACTTAACTCCACTTACTCCAGGACATTTCCTCATTGGACGATCCATTTGCTCCATACCTGACCCTAATTTATTAGCTCTTAATGAAAATAGGCTATCTACGTACCAACGAATCCAGCAATTAGTACAATCATTTTGGAAGCGTTGGAGCTTGGAGGTAGTACCAGAACTCCAAAGGCGAACTAAGTGGTTTCAGAACCTGCCACAATTTCTTAAAGTAGATTCTATCGTATAAATAATAAATATTAAATAAAATATCGATTTCAACGGGAAATAATAAGATTTATTCGCTTTATACGTATTTCGGCATCATTGTGCCATTGTCAAAAGCTTTTGACAATGGAACAATGATGCCGAAATACGTATAAAGCGAATAAATCTTATTATTTCCCGTTGAAATCGATATTTTATTTAATATTTATTATTTATATAATCATGGATTTCAACAAAGTGACGCTTGAGAATGTCAATAGATTCTATCGTTCTTATCAAGGAGGACAATCTTCCCCCTTTGCAATGGGCATTGGGCAGGGTAATCGAATTACATCCAGGTCCAGATAAGATTCTTCGTGCTGTCACGCTACGTACCGCCAATGGTCATCATGTAAAACGTGCAGTGCATAAATTGTGTATGTTACCACAAGTGTAAGCAACAATAAGTGCTTAATGAATAATGCTTGTTCGTTCCACTAGAGTGTTATAACTATCATCAGACTGTACATATTTAGTTTAGGTTAATTGTTTTTTTTTTTTATATGTTTAGTTGTAATATTTACCATTCATTGTTTATGTGTATATTCAAATTTCTAAGTAGGTATGTCTTATGTAACAGTTGATATTTAATTTTTGTTTTTCGTGCCTATTGTTATCAGCTATTTATATTAAATTTGAAACCTAAAGGATTTCAAGGCGGCCGGTATGTTAAGAATATTTCATATTATATAATATTTGCTATGCTCACATGTTATGTGACTTAAGAGTTGCCATGCGCAACTCACCCCGGCCGACCTCATCCAGAGGGTAAAGTTTTTAGTACTTTACGAAATTTCTAGCGAATAGGTGGTGCGTTTGTCACTCGCTAATTTCCTCTTTGGAAAAGTTCTTTGTTTTTGTAAATGTGCTCATTAAACTAGATATTAAGTACAGTATTTATTATTATTGTACTTTTCCACGCCTTTCCTAGTTAATTACGGAAACGCAAAATCTTGCTGCTCTTAAGTAACACTTAAGGGCACAATAACAACAGCCAAAATACAGTCCACTACTTTTCTTTAAAGTATTGAAGGAAAAGCTTCCTTGAAGTTTACGAAACAAAACACAAACAAAAATTTTATCTGGAGACGATCATACATGATCGGCATGGAAATCGTTAACGATCGGTGAGATTCGTGTAATTGTTTCAAGACGAATGCTTCAAAGCACTCGTGGATCATGTTAAAAAATTAGCATTATACGATCCCTATGTTCCGTCTTCCCAGGGACACACGGTAGATTGATACTTTCCCATACCAGCACTGGTATACGGGAAGTATTGATATCATGAAAATTTTCGAAATTGAGATTTTCGAGGAAAAACGCGTTTTGGACATCCAGGAATCCGAAAAAGTGGTTTAAAAAATATCTGTACTGTAATGGTTTCATGGGTTGGCTTTGATTTAATGTTTTATGTTTCCTTAGTTATCTTATTATAAAAATAAATAGTTTTCAATTTGTATTTAAAATAATAAACATCATTCTCCAACATTCTCCAAAGATCTTATATTTAATTTATATTTATTTAAATATATTGTAACTACCGTTACATTTGGTGACCCCTCGACGTTAACAAAATATGGAAATGGTTTTATGGTTAAACTCTCAACTGCCAGGCTTAGCTATATTTTGAACTTCACATTTGGATCTTTTGAACAAGATAAGTGAAATGGCAACAAATGCTTTATTATTCCCTAATTTTAATATAAAAGACAATGTAACTTTATTTTTGACACTTGTTGATAGATATTTTACTGTAAATCAAATTTTAGATTCAAACATCAAATTTGACATTTTAAGTTCGCGATTACATGCAGACATTTTAACAAAAATTTCTAATTTAATTGTAAATAAACCAACACGACGACCTTTTGAAATTTTATACGAAGAATTAATTAAATTACTAAATAAATCCAATGAAAATAAAATCATAGCGCTAACGTCATTAAAATTCACGGACACATGTAATAATCTATTACAAAGTCCTTTAGAGATTTCTTGTGGACTAGATTTATCAGACAGTTACATTAAAAGCTTTATATTTACAAAGTTACCAATATCCCTTAAAGGATATGCTAAACTTTTAAAATCAACATTATCTTTAAAGGAATATTGTGATAAGTTGGATGAAATTTACGATGCAACTAAACCTGAAAATGATTATGAAAATACTGTTAATCAAAACACTAAATATGACATTCTTTTTAACGAAATTCGTGAGCTAAAACAACAATTGCGTACTATCTCTACTACTCCTATACAAAATCAGTCATCACATTCAGCATCACCACAAAATTATAATTTTCAACAAGGTATTATTAATCGTCAAAATTATACACATCCATATATTCCACAAGGAAATAATACAAGTGTGTTGTGTTATTATCACAATCGATTTGGTGATAGAGCTTTCAAATGTAATCCTCCTTGTTCATTTAAAAAAAACCTTTAATTGCTTTGCAAAATCGCTTCCATTTGCAAAGTTTTAATTCGTGAATTTTAGTTAAAGATTGTATTACAAACAATTCATTTTTAGTTGATACTGGAAGCAATTATTCGTTATTACCATTTAATTTTTCTGGAATCAGTTTTGGTGATGGGTTTCATAACTGCTGTATTCCATTGGAGGCAGCAAATGGAACTCAGGTTCAAACATTTGGTTATAGAACAATTAAAGTTTCTTTTAATTTTCTAAAAAAATCTGAATTATGGAATTTTGTTATAGCAAATATCACCATTCCGATTTTAGGTTTAGACTTCTTAAAACATTTCAATTTGATGGTGGATTGCGTGGCTGGTCAGGTGATTCCTAAGTATTTTGACAATCAATTTATGAAATTTGACTCGAAAACTAGAATTCATCATGGTTTGGCTACTCAGTCTAACATAAATTATGAAAATTCTTCATTCACTTCACTTAATTCACATGTTAACAATAAATCTTCTAACAATTTTAATTCAATTGATTCTTCAAACACACTTCCAATAAAATTACTTATTAATTCTTTGCAATCTTCTCCCAATGTCTCACAAACAATTCAACAAACATCTCCTTCTAATCTTTCTTTACAACCGCAAACAATTCAACAACCAATTTCTTTAACTTCTACTCAAACTACACATTCAATTAAATATACGCAATTGTTAAATCGTTATTCCGCGTTAACTAAAGACTTTAACATTAATGCACCAATTAAACATTCGGTAGTTCACAGAATACAGACAATTGGAAATCCAGTGGTGTCAAAGTGTCGTCGATTAAACATTAATCAACTTGAATTTTTAGAAAAACATCTGGAAGAATTGTTAAATGCTGGAATAATTGAACCTGCAGATGGAGCTTGGTGTTCGCCAATTACAATGGTAGCTAAGCCTGGTGGGGTTGATTACCGAGTTTGTGGAGACTATAGAGCGTTAAATGCAGTTACTGTACTCGATACCTATCCGATTCCTTTTATTTTGGATTTTCCAAATAAACTACATGGAGCTAAAATCTTTAGCAAATTGGATTTGACAAAGGCGTATTTTCACATTCCAATTCATCAGGATGACAGGGACAAAACTACAATTACAACACCGTTGGGAGCCTACCGGTATGCAAGATTGAATTTTGGACTGAAAAATGTACCGAGTTCTTGGTCCAGATTTATTCAGAAAGTGCTACATGGGTTGTATAACGTATTTTTTTACTTAGATGATATATTAATTTTTAGTCAGAATGAAAGTGAACATTTGCAACATGTAGAATCAGTTTTTAAACGTTTGGATGAATTTGGGCTCTTACTGAATGTTAATAAGTGCATTTTTGGAGTAAGGGAATTGGATTATTTAGGGTATAGGGTTTCGGGGGAGGGCATACAACCTCAAATTAGTAAAATTGATTGTATAAACAATTTTCCGGTTCCAACGAATCAAAAACAATTACGGAATTTTATAGGGTTAATTTCATATTATCACAGATTTCTTCCGAATGCTTCAGAATTATTAGCACCTTTACATAAATTAGTTATTCCTGGAAAAGCTTCACTTAAACCTGTTTTATTGGATGCAGAGATTAGTGTGGCTACCGATAGTTCTTGTGATACAATTGCAGGAGTGTTACAACAATTAGAAAATGGAATTTGGAAACCTTTAGCATTTTGTAGTAGACAATTATCAAAAACAGAACAAAAATATAGCATATTTTCGAGGGAACTTTTGGCTATTTATTTTGCGGTGAAGAAATTCAGATATTTTTTAGAATATAAAACGTTTCATATTTATACGGATCATAAAGCTATTTGTTCAGCAATCAAGAAGTCTGCAGAAAATTATTTACCAAGGGAATTTAGACATTTAGAATATATTTCAGCTTTTACAACAGATATACGATACATTAAAGGATCAGACAATATACCAGCCGATTCATTAACTAGGGTAGCCATGATAAATTTTCCAACAATAGATTATGAAGAGTTAGCAACAAGTAGTAGATGATTCAGAATTAATAAAACTTAGAACACAGCCTTATTTTAAATTCGTGCAAATGCGAACACCGTTAAATAAAGTGTTATGGGTTGATGTTATTACTAAAAAAACAAGACCATATGTACCGAAAGAACTTAGATACAAAGTTTTTCAACATTTTCATTTATTATCACATCCTGGAATTCGAGCTACACAAAGATTGATCTGTAATAGATTTATTTGGGAAAATATGAGAAAAAATATTAAAAATTGGGTTACAACATGTTCTAATTGTCAAGAAAGTAAAATCTTTAAACATACTAAAACACCATTACAACCAATTGAAGAACCAGATAACAGATTTGAAAAAATTCATTTAGATATAGTTACTTTACCTTACAATGAAGGATACAGATATTTATTAACAATAATAGATAGATTTTCTAGATCGCCAGAAGCAATTCCAATTAAAAATGCAGTAGTAGATACTGTTATTGATAATTTCATTAATGTCTGGATTACTAGATTTGGTATTCCAAAAATAATTGTTACAGATAATGGTTCACAATTTTTGTCAAGTACATGGAATCAATTTATTAAAGATTTAGGGATCAAACATATTAAAACAAGCGTGCAACATCCACAAAGTCAAGGTGTTGTTGAAAGACTACATCGCACAATAAAACAGGCTATCAAGACAACTGGGATTAATAATTGGGTACAATCATTGCCATGGATACTTCTTAGTATTAGGACTATTGTTAAGGAAGAAGTGAATACATCACCTGCTGAAATGCTGTATGGAACGGAATTATGTTTACCGGGGGAATTTTTTGAAAACTTTGAAGCTGTTAGTGATACATCTAATTTCGCTGATCAATTACGATGTAAAATGAAAGGGGCAAAATATTTTTTTACAAAACAATTTAACAATAAGGGAACTTTTATTAACAACAATTTATATTCATGTCGGTATGTGTATGTTAGGAATGACAGTCATGATTTGGGTATTAAAAAAACGTATTTAGGACCATTTAAAGTTTTAGAAAGGACAGATAAATACATGATTTTAAAAAATTTTGGGAACAATGGGGTTGTCTCATTGGATAGGTTGAAACCAGCTTTCTTTTAATAATTTTTATTTTTATTTTTATTTTTTTATTAATTTTGTTTTTAATTTTTCCTTTTTTTGAGTTTTTTTCCCAGTTTTATTATTTTTTGAATTGGATTCAAGATTGGAAGCAACGAACATCAGCAAGAAGCAAAGAAACAAAAAAAAATTAACTTAATTGATTATACTATGTTCAATTTTATATTTGTAATTGTTTTCTGAAAAGATGGTCAAGTGTTTTGCAGCTTGGAATGTTCAGCATCACTGTTCATTCAAAGTTTTCACTTACCCAAAGATTTTTTTCTTTTCTTTTTTTGGAGGGGGGGTAGTGTAATGGTTTCATGGGTTGGCTTTGATTTAATGTTTTATGTTTCCTTAGTTATCTTATTATAAAAATAAATAGTTTTCAATTTGTATTTAAAATAATAAACATCATTCTCCAACATTCTCCAAAGATCTTATATTTAATTTATATTTATTTAAATATTAAAGTAACATCCGTTACAGTACGTAGGTGGATGTGTGTGTGTGTGGGTGTGTCTGTAACGCCTCTAACGCAAAAACTAGTTAATAAATTTTGATAAAATTTGAAATGAAAGGGTATATCGAAAATTCATCGACAAAATAAGCTGTCCTTTGGCGGCACTACACCACGAAGAAAGATTTATTTAGTAAATCCAAAAGGGCCGCAACAGCGCTCTTCCAACAATTTTGAAATGTTTGAAAAGTTATTACAAAAAAACTGTCCACACGAGTTTGTTTAAAGTTTCTATACTTATGCAGCTTGGTATTAGCTACATTTTTACTTTTTGATAAATCCCAGAATTTCACTGTGGCGCCCTCTACGAGGTTTTGAAAATCGGAAATTGATGCTCCTATAGCGCCTTCATTAGTCAAAATATGAAAGAATAAAAGTTATTCAGTATATTATTCTGCATTTTCCTAAATGTATATCACGTATACAGGGTGTTTGCTTTCGACAGTACAATAAGCAACTTTGTTATTTTAAATGAAACACCCTGTATATTAGTATATAATTGAATGCAAAATTTAATTGTCTATTATATACTATAAGATATTCATATGGCTAAAATTTACGGTTGATGAGAAATTCGTGAATTCTGAATATTTAGGCTGGTGAAAAGAATCGTCGATCGGTAATGATCGTCCGGATTCGGCAGCTGTAATTTCATTTCTACTACAGATTCATGACTACAGATTGATGCGTGTCTTTCTTCTGTACATATCGAAGCCGTACAGTCTCGTTTTTTTCGCTACGCATTCAAATGATTTCCAGAGTCTGCCTCGCGAACTACTGTTGAATACCAAAAATTAAATGTTTGTTAGCATGGGAAAGTCATGGGGAGGTTTGTACCTCCACTTTTTTTATCATTCCCTTCACTAAGCTTGTTAGCATGTTTTAGTAAAGGAGACTTTCCCAATTCTATGAACATAGCGTCTGTAATTCCCTTACATAAATCTGGCCCCACTGACGCGATAAGTACAATTATAGACCTATATCTGTATTGCTGTGCTTGCTGTGTTTTCTAACATATTGGAAAAATTGCTAAATAGCAGAATTAGAAACTACTTTGAATCTAATTCGCTATTTAACAAACAGCAGTTTGGTTTTAGATTCAACCGTAGTACATCAGGTGCTATCAATTCATTTATCGATAACACGGTTAAATGTTTTGAGGCAGGAAAATATTCTATATCAGTGTTCTAAGATCTCAGTAAAGCATTTGATTGCGTTTCTCATGAAATTTTACTTGGGAGGTTATAAATGTACAAATTTGATAAAATGGTATTGTTGCCGATGCAGCATACCACGCAGATTGTAAAGAATTGTTTCGTTCTTTACAAACTTTTCCAAGTTTATTTATCTTCAAATGCCTGATATATGTTAAAAGGAACTGCAAAACTTTAACATAGCTACATAAACAGCATAAAAGAAGATATCAGAATCGACTTTGTAAGATTAGCCAAGTCACAAACGGGCCCTAATTTTCTCTCTCAGAAGTTTTTTATATTAGATTAGATTTTATATTAGAGAACTGTCATTATGTTTATTTAAATCAAAAAATAATAAAATCCTAATCGAGGAGGCCGTTTACAGTTTCGAAGATTATTTTAGTATAGTGCTAAGAGAGTAGCATGTGTATTGTAAATTTAATGTATTTTTTGTGCAACCGTACGGGAAATGAATGTTTCCCGTACGCTGTTCAGGACGCTGCTATGGTAGCGGCCGCTAAAGTAAACATCATTGTAATTTATACAAAACTAATTGTTTTATTTACTCCATATCCATAGTAACGCGCTAACTGAAAGCCGTTTTTCTGTTTACAATGAATTAAGCTGCCGGTTTTCTAAAAGCAGTAACATTTGTAATTACATATTTTTTACGGTTGCACAAAAAATATTGTGTATACC
This sequence comes from Hemicrepidius hirtus, assembly GCA_963082805.1. Classification (NCBI taxonomy): domain Eukaryota; kingdom Metazoa; phylum Arthropoda; class Insecta; order Coleoptera; family Elateridae; genus Hemicrepidius; species Hemicrepidius hirtus. Next base: position 27,787,202 of record OY720161.1, on the reverse strand, counting down.
TTGTCCGCGAAATTCTTTAGCGCCCTCGAGATTGTCTTTCCTCGGCCGCTAGCGGCCTCGGCCACAATATTCTCTCAATACGAAGGTACTTGGTATACAAATAACTATTATGTAAAGTTTCTTGCTTGACTTGTGTAAATACTTTTGTAAGCTACATAAACAAATATTGTTATTATTATTATTATTATTAAAAAATAAAAATGTCCTCTTTTTTGTAGTACTCAGCCGGAAAACGTATCGTTTTCGACATTAAAATAATCGAAGTTGACCCTACCCGTTACGCACACCAGTGGCGTACCGAGAGCGGGGGGTGCAAGTGCACCCCCCACATTGTTCAAAGATAACAATAAAGAAACGTCATTTTTAATTTGTAGTGTAAATTTTCTGATTTTATTACATATACCTACTAATAATAATCGTTTAAAATTAGTTCTAAAGAATAAAAATCTTTTTCTCAAAGTGCACCCCCATCCTAAAATTTCTGGGTACGCCACTGACATACACCCCTGGTCTTTTCTTCTCTTTTTATCATCAACAAACGATTTCCCGTGCTAAATTTACACATTTAGTTTCAGTGATGATTAAATAATCAATAAAAGAATATATTTTGGGGGTTCTTCTTCAAAGGGCTACAGCTTCATTAGAAAGCATTTCCTTATCCTTGTTTATTGAAATATGTCTACAAATTTTTTATGTAGGATCACCTCCCCAAGTAGCGTAACGTTGTTTCCAGGCACCCTGTATGTAAACCTAATAAACCTCCGCGTATATTGAATAAAAGAGCCAACAGGATACCTAAGACTTTTTAATTGTGAAGTTAAATTTAAATTAAATAAGTTTATTAGAATATAGGCTGCAAAACCTTTAACCCTTAGATACCTAAGCTCCGCAAATCTACGTAAAGACCGATGTGGGGTCACAAGGGTCCCCCAACAGTTTTTTGTAGAAATAAGCTTTCTTGATATAACAAAGAACTAATAATTATACAGTAACCTTTTTTTTATATAATAATACTGAAACATATTTAATGATTTTATTTAATATTTAATTACAAAAGGTTATAAAAATGGGGAAATATAAAACTCAAATTCGAAGAAAATAAAAAAACGAACTTTGGCTTTCCCGGATAACAAAAACTAATTAACAATAAACTTCTTTTATATAATAATACTGAAATTGAACATTTACTACTAATGAAACATAAAACTCAAATTCCAAATAGAATACTTTGGGCGCCCACTTACCTAACTCGTGAAAATCTCTAAGAATAACAATTTCACCACACTGAAACTGAGTGATACATAAGCTTAAAATGTCAATAAACACATAGCTGGAAGCATTGTTGCAAACGGTTTTAAACAAAAAAGTTAGTACAAAATATCCAAACTTGGGGAACCTAGGTTACCCCGCTTAGGTATCTAAGGGTTAATAGTTAAATTTTAATTATTTTGTTAATATATGTATACATCTTTTTAATTTCGGTGTAGGTATAGCCTCTGATACTGCAATACAATTTTGCCTAACCATTATTTCCAAAGTTGTTACGATTGATCAAAATCAATATTCAAATATATGCTTTGACAAAGATAACTAAAATATGTGTACGGTTGAAATCGTTTTATACGTTTTATTCAATTCTAATCAAATACATAAATGAACGTTCGGATCCGGTTTTGCCGATATTTGTTAATTTAAGCTTATATTTCATAATAAAAAATTTACAAATTGGCCTCTACAGGGTGATTCAAAAATGGCGCATAAGCTCTTCAGTACGTTGTAGGGGACGGTTATTTGAACTGTGGAAAAATCATAAAAAAAATTTAGCTGCTACATTTTTGTAGTTAACAACGAAGAAGTAAGTTGTAGATTTGGCAACACGGGTGCAGCTATGTAGTATATGAGTGGCTTTTATTTCGTTTCATTTACATAGTGAGCTTATTAAAAGTTTCAAACATCGTTGCCACATATTTTTTTAAAACAACTTGATAGGAAAATATCAATTTTGAAAGCTAATATTTCAGGATAATGAGGTGTTATGAGCATTTTATTTATTACCCACTATTAAAAATACTTAAATTATTTATATGAAATGATGAGAAGTTTCAAAATCCACATGAATTCAAAGTTGAGTTCTCAACTTAACTTCTTCATTTCTCAGCAAATTAGCGGCTAAGAATTTTTTTACTATTTTTCCTACACTTCAATTATTATTCCCAACAACGTACTGAAGAGCTTATGCGCCATTTTTGAATCACCCTGTATAAGCAATTTGGATTTCTTTTTTTAAAAACTAAATCCGTACAAACCATTCTATTACTGTCAAACATTAAAATAAACTATCGATCACCTTTTAAAAAAAAACGTTGTAGGCGTAATCTTAGACAAAAGTTTTTAGGTTTTTACCAATTTTTTGCTAGCGTGGCGTGTTGCCTAACCCCTCTTCCAAGCCGCCTTAATATGTCTTTATTCCAAATATAAGACAATGGTGGAATAGGGAGAATTGAAAACTTGAAGAAAAATGTGGGAGAAACTAAAATTTGATATGGCCCAACATGGCCATATGTATTCAATAATTCAAATTGAAAACAAATGGAAAACCTTGGAGAGAGCGTTTAAAACCAAGATGGAAAATAAAGGAAAAACAGGCAGCGGGAGGAAACACTGCCCTTACGAAAAGTAAGTAGTACTATTACATGAATTAATAAAAAAAACAATTTAGTAATATTGTAACGGGCTACCAGTGGCACAAAAGTTTTTGGGCGTTGGCCAACATCGCCATTTTTTGTTCCACTGGTAGTTCACGTTTTGAGCGCGGGTGGCGCTGCAAGTACAAACCGCAGAGAACAGGATTCCCACCACCGATCTGTGCAGTAAGAAGGAATCCACCAATCACAGCCCTGGCTTGGTGGGTAACCAGCATAAAACCAGCTCCCCAGGGCAGAAACAACAACTCCGTTTACGACTTTAAAGTTAAAACATCTAACTTTAAATCCGATACCGTTTATTTTCCGAGCCTTATAATTATCCGTTTATTCCGTTTATTTTTTATATTTTCAAATTATCCGTTTATTTTTCCGATTGATTTAATTCCGTTTTATTTCCGTATTATTTTATTACCTTTAATTATTTTTGATTATTAATTTCAAATTTTGATTAACCGTTGACCAAAGGTAAGCAAATTTACCTCCAGGTACAAACCCGAAGTCCTAACCAGTCACCGTTCCTTTCCGAGACATCACGCTTGTGCAGAATTTGAGCGAAAGGTCTCATCCTTGACCTAGACCGAGCACGCCTGTGCAAATTGGCGAGGTCTAGGTGTGTTCCCCCAGGATACAGCGCTGGTGTCGATTAGTGCTGTCCTGGTTCTCTCAACCGTCAGAAACCGCTGCCATTTTCCCCCAGGGTACAGTGCTGGTGTCCATTAGTACTACCCTGGTTTTCTCTTCCCGTTTAATTATCCCCTATAATTAAAATTACTTCCTACCTGTATTCTTTGTTTCCGAACCGAATAAAACTTGCACCGGGTACCAAGGTGTAAAGCGTTCCTTTGGTCAGTTTTGTTTTTATCCGAACAAGCTTTATAGCTTTCGATTTGTTTAATCGAACAGGTTTCCGTGGCCTGTTCTTTAATCATCCCTAAAAAGAATTCATTTGAATTAATTATACATTCAAAGAGTCAAGGACCTTGAGTACATAAATTCCTTAATTATAAATTCAGTTTACTCACCGTACGTTATCCTTCCACTTAAACAAAGATTCAGACTGCCGTTCCGGGCAACTTTTGTTTATCCGAACCCTTCAATTTAATTAAAACAAGGCAGATTTGCTTTAACTTCTTTGTTTATAGATCAGCTGTCAATCTCAACGTCAACAACGCGCAGATACCACTTACTGCAGACTGGTGCTCGCGCTGCCAACCCTGACGGAAAATCCCCAACTGCCGGCGGGAACAGCCGTAATTCAAACACAAACATTTTACTGTTTCACATAAATTGTTTTTTTTTTGTTAAATACATTGCTAATTATAATTTCTACTCAGAAGACCTTGTACATAATGTAAATAAATATTGTTAATCAGGTTTAAGCTTCCGTTTTAATTTTAAAGCACAACTCGACCCCTGGACAACTCCGAGCTACCTGGAAAAATAAATTTTGGAACGTCCACCCTTATAAGCCGGGGGTGAAATATGTTAATAATTCTGCAGGGAACTAAGTGAAATTCTGTTAAAGAGGCATTCAATTAATCCGCCATATACATTAGGTGCGAATAACAATGAAGGGTACGTTTACATTATTACTACTCACAAAAATTCAATCTTAAATATTTGTATTTTTGTAGATCTACAGATGTAGAAAACTATCAAACCCTTAAACCATCAACATCGGCTGGCCAAGCGCTATGTATGGTTGAACCATTGTCGGCTGTTTCAGAATGTGGCGAGGCAAGTGGTAATGCTTGCACCCCCAAAAGCGGAGGAGATTACATTCTAATCCAATTTTAAACGAACTACAGGAGTTGAAAGCGATTGCAGAGAAAAATAAAAATAAATTGGAGGCCGAGAAAATTAAAACTAGGCAGCGTGATGATATGATTGCCGAATTAAAAAAACGAAACATTTTACTCGACAAATTATTAAACATTGATGCCGACGCCGAGTGATGCCTATGCATATAAATGTAAATAAGTAGGAGAAAATTAAAATTTATTTTATTTAACGTTCAAAATAAATATAAGTATGACAGATTAGTTTTAAAACTTAAAATAATTTTATAACATTGAAAGTAAATTTAAATAAGTATTAGGTTTAAAACTTAAAATGTCTTTTATTTAACATTAATCAATTAAAAAATAAATCTCAGCATGATCAATACCAAACTCTATTATTTAAGCGCCTTCACTACACAGCTGTAGGTATTATGTTTTTTTCTTTTTAATTTATGATTTGAGGTGTTTCAACTACTAAGGTTATTAACACCTTGGTACAGTGGTGTTACATACTATATGTTATTTATTATATTACATTTCTTGATGAATCCTATTGTGTTTGTGATTTTTTCTAAGTTGTTTTCGAGGGCTTCTTTTAGAGTTTTGGGGATGTTATAGTGTAGTCTTTGATCTGTATATTTTGGGCATTCTATAATAAATTATATGTTCTATGGCAAGATGCTTGTTACATGTTCTGCATATGTCTGGATTTGTTTTTAACATTATGTGTTTGTGGGTTAGTGATGTGTGTCCTATTCTTAATCTAGTTATTGTAACTTGTTCTCTTCTGTTTTGTGGTAACTTCCATACTGCAGTGGTTTCCTTAATGGCTCTTAATTTGTTGTTGTTTGTTGTGTTCCATTGGTGGTCCCATTCTTTTTTAATCTTCTGTTTTATTAGGCTTTTGCAGTCTGATGTCGGTATTGGTTGTTTGACTATTTCGGTAGATGTTACAGCTTCCTTGGCTACTGCATCGGCGCTTTCATTCCCTGTGATGCTTGAATGGGATGGTATCCACAAAAACACGATGTCGTTGTTTATGTTTAAGTGCTGACTGTGTGTGTGGTGTTTTGGATTTCCTGGATAATTGGATTTCTAGTGTAGATCTCGGCTATACTTTGTAAGACACTCAGTGAATCGGTGCAGACGATGAATTTTTCTTTATTGGATTGAGAAGTTTCTTTGTCTGGTTATCATGGCTGCTCCTGTTTCATTTTCTATCTTTGATCCGTCTGTGTAGATGTGTTCGTAGTTTTGATAATTGTTGCACATTTCGTTAAATAGGCTTTTATAGGTTGCGCGGCACGTTTCTCTTTTGGGGTACTGTGTTAGTTTTGTGTTGAGATGAGGTTGTTTCAACTGCCAAGGTGGCACTTTACTATAAGTGTTCTTTTGGATGTTAAGAATGGGTAGTTGGAAGGTGTTTGCATATTTGTGGATTTCTTGTTGAAGTGGGGATTTGGATCTTAGTCGGGTTACATTGTTTGCTGTTTGGAAGAAACGATTATAAGTTGGGTTGTTAGGATTACTTGCCAGATTCGTAATGTAATTTAGTGTAAGTTGGATTCTTCGTAATTTGAGTGGTGGTTCTCCTGCTTCACATAGTATGCTGCTAATAGGACTGCTTCTAAACGCCCCTGTTGCAATTCTTATTGCTGCATTATGTATTGGGTCTATGATTTTTAGGTGGACGGGTTTTGCTGTGGAGTAAATTATACTACCGTAGTCAAGTTTGGATCGAATTAGTGCTTTGTATATATTCATTAATTGTTCTCGGTCTGCTCCCCATTTCTGGTGTCCCAATGTTTTTAGGATGATTTGGATCTGTTTTGTCTTTCACCGGTTTTAATATCGGGATGGTTAATACTTCTTTCCATTTGTTTGGGTATACATTGTTAGTCCATATGTGGTTGTATATTTGGAGTAGATAATTAGTTGTCTCTATCGGAATGTGTTTGAGTATTTCGTACGGGATTCCGTCCGGACCCGGGCTGGATGTTGTTTTAAGTTCTTTTAGGGTGTGTTGTAGTTCTCTTTGGGTAAATGGTTTGTTTATGGGAGTATTATTGTTGGAGTTAATTTTAATGGGTTGGTTCTCAGTTTCGTTTTTAGTTTTTATGAATTGGCTATTGTATTTCTCGTTGCTGGAGTTGTGTTCAAAGGTTTCTGCTAGTAGATCAGCGATCTTTTGTGGTTTGGAGATAGCTGTTCCTTTTATTAGAATGGATGTTTGATGGTTGTATTTGTTGTATGCGTTTATTTTTCGTATTTTGTCCCATACTTTAGATGCGGGCGTGTTTGAGTTTATGGAAGAGACGTAATCTTGCCAACTTTGTTTTTTACTTTGTAGAATTGTTCGTCAGGCGATTGCTCTTGATTTTTTGAACTCTATGAAGTTTTCCGTTGATTTATTTTCTTGAACTTGTAGAATGCTTTTTTGTTATCTTTTGTTGCTTTTTGGCACTCCGGGTTCCACCATGGTACTATTTTCTTGTGGTCTCCTATTGTTTTTTCTCATATAGCTTCATGTGCTGCGTTTATTATATGTGTTGTGAATGTTTGAACTATTGTATCTATATCTTCTGTGTTTGTTATGTTATTGTTATTGATTGTTGCTAATTGTGAGAATAGTTCCCAGTTTGCTTTGTCGAGTTTCCATTTTTTTGAGGTGTGTGGGATTTACTGTTGTTTTTTTATTGGGGAGGGTTATTTTGATAGGGAAATGATCGCCATTGTATAGGTAGGGTACGACTTCCGAAGAGAGATCTTGTGCTAGATTTGCATATTGATAGGTCGATGTTTGAAAATGTTCCGTTTTTTGAACAATAGTGTGTAGGGCTGCCGTCGTTCATGAGTATTAGATCGTCGTCGATTATTTGTTCTATTTGTTTCCCTCGTTTATCTGTTTGAGTAGATCCCTATAGAGTGTTATGGCTGTTGAAATCGCCTACTAGTATATATGGTTTTGGGAGCTGGCTTAAGAGGGTGACGATGTGGGATTGGTCCGTTTTCTGGTTTGGTGGGATGTATATACAGCATATGGTGGTTTTTTTGGGTAGATATGTGGTAACTGCGAGGGCTTCCAAGTCAGACTGGATATTGATTTCGTTTGCGTGGAATGAGTTATTGACAAAGATTGCTACTCCACCACTGGCGTTCCTGTCGTCCGTTCTGTCTTTTCTGTATGTTGTATATCCTGTTAGCTTTGCATTTTGGTGGTTGTGAATACGTGTTTCTTGTATGCAAATGAATTTCGGTTGTGTTTCTTGTACTAATTTTTGTAGTTCTCCGATATGTGCGTGGAAACCGTTACAGTTCCATTGTAGTATTGACATGGTTTATGATTTTTTTTTGTTTATTTATTTGTTTTTTCCTGATGGTTATCTTTTGGATGTATACTGTTTGTTATTTCTAGGTTATTGAAGTAAAGATTCTTGACTTGAGAATATGGCAGCGTCTAGTTCTTCCTTTACTTGCTTCTTGATTTGGTTGATTATTCTGGTAAATTTGCTTTTGGTTGGCTTGTGTTGAATGTGTGGGTATAGTTCTACTAGCATGGAAATTAGGTTGCTTACATCTTTTGTGTATTCTCTTGTAGTTGTTAATTGTTCGTTGTTGCCCTTGGCGTTTTCCAAGAAATCTTTTAGTTCTTCAAATGTTAAAGCGTATTTTTGTTGGTTTTGGGTGATTATTTCTTTTAATGGTAGGAGTTGTTCTTCTGTTGTTGTGTCTGGTTTTGGGCTTTTTGACCGTGGCTTTTTGTTGGTTTTCTTCTTTTTCTCTGGTTCATTGTTATTTGGGATGGCTTTCATTGGGTCGTTTTCATTTTGACTGGTTGAGTTTTGTGAGTAATTTAGGTTTTCATTGTCGTTATTTTCGTTTTCGCTTGAAGAGGTAAGGGATATTTCGGAGGCTGTTCTTTTTGTTTTTGGTGGGTTTGGTTTTGGGTTGGGTGCTTTGGTCAGTATTTTGTATGATGTAGTTATTTCAATTTGTCATTGCTTCGTTATTCTGTTGAGTTGTGTTTGGACAGGTTGATGTTATGTGGCCAGTTTGTCTGCACGAAAAGCATAAAGTGTCTGTTGATAGAAATAGCCTATAACTCGTTTCTTCGTAGTTGATTATGATCGACTGCGGAACGGGGATGGTGTCGTCTGGAAGAATGTACACTCGTCTTCTGAAACTGAGGATGTGGCTAAATTGATTATCTGCAAGTCCTGCTCTTAGAAAAGAAATGGGGGAGACGAGTTTTCGTTTGTGATTTCGCAGTGTGTCTTCTATTATGGTGTGTGGTATAGTCGGGCATACATTAGATATTATTACTCTTTGTGCTGGGCTTATCAACTTTCTTGTTTCGATTATGGTGTTTCCTACTTTGATTTGTTTGTGGTGGGTTACGTATTCGTCTGCTATTTGTTTGTTTTCGAAGTATATGCATATTCTGTTGTTAGACATTTTAGATGCGAACGTGATTTGTTTTGGGTTTATGGTAGTGGCTATAACTGATAAGTATTCTTCTAGTTTGACTCCTTCTATTGCGTTTAGGATTATGGCCTGGTCTTTTTTTTTGGAAAAATGGGTCTATTTGAGGTGGCTGGTACTGGTTCTTTTCTTAATGTAGAGGCGAAGCTTTGGGGTGGTTGAGAATTTATCGAATTATTTTGTGAATAATGGTTATTGGTGGGGTTGTTGATGAAGTTTGTCGGTTATCAGGGAATTTGAATGTGTTTTGGAATTCCATTTTGTTTGTTTGGTTTTGTTGGGACATTATGTTGTGATTCGGGGAGTTGTGTGTGTTGTGTTGCCTGGTTTGATATATTACATGGGCCGGCCGTTGGCCGGTCCAGTATTGGATGTTTGTTTGTTTTGTGCAGCAGACACTGTGGATTTTGATATCACTTGTGCAATGCGCTAATGTTTGATATTGACTACTGTTGATTTAACGCTTAATAGTTTCAATAATGGTAAGTGGTATGGTTTGTGAATATGTTTGTTTAACTTACAGTGAGTGAAAATACGTATGGAGGTGTTCGTGACATTGGTTATTCACGGCTCACTTTCACATCGATGCTCACTCGCGTACGTTGTAAACTGGAATTGGTATTATGTTTACGTACCATTTCTAAATAATTGCTGACAAATATCATTCCTGATCTTACTAGCACTTATATTTGTATTTTCTTGGTTGCAAACATTATCTGGCTGTTCATCCGGTGTAACACCGAGCTACACTTAAATGTCCATTATTCCTATATGGTGTAATTAAATTTGCTAACAGAGGATATGCACTGTCACCAAGAATATGTTCACCATCCGTACAAAGTTCATCCAGAATAGTGGAGAATTGTGAAAAATACGGGCATCATGCACAGAGCCTGGATATCCAACAAATATATCTAGGAATTGAAGTTGTTCATTACAGACTACTTACAGTACAATGGAGTAGTAATCTTTCATGTTAAAATAATCGTTTGGTCGCTCACTTGGCCTGTCGATTCTAATATGCGAACCATCAATTGCTCCTAAAAAAAGATTAGACGTTAAAACGTGAGCTTAAACATATATCGAAACGATCTGCAACATCTCGAAACGAAGCAGTTTGGTGTACTGCGAACCATAAAAAAACCAGAATATCTTTGCTTGGACTTATATTAGCTCTACAATTTGCAACTAGTTAAGTCAAATACAATGCATACTTGTAGCAATAAGTTTGATGTAGATTTCTGTTTTAGAAAACTTGTCAACCAAATTAAGTAAATATAGGGCTCTGGTAATTCTAAAATGCATGACAAACCCGTCGTGTGTGTACTTCGGTACTACCTATAAATTTCATAATATGTTATTATTTTTTGCTAAAATAATAACTTCTCCCATACATACCTCTTCACAAAAATTTATAATGGTATTTCGTTTCTTCTTTTGTACTAAAGTTTATAAAATGCCATGTAATACAGTTTCCTCGTAATGACGATAAGTGAAATCTCTCATAACGGACACCTCCGATGAGCGGACAACTCCATTAGGCGGACACTATTTGATAGTCCGGAATGAAGTATATAGAGAATTCAATGAGACATAATCTCTCTTGAGCGGACTCCCTCTTGGGCGGACGCGGACACAATATTTAAGTACAAAACTAGTAAAATTCTCTCTTAAACGGACACAAAATTAAAAATGTTGCAACGCTGTACTATTAGCCAGCGCGGCGCGCGGCGACAAAAATTCTGAGGACTTCCCCATTATGTGTGTGCGATTCCCCGCGAGCATTAACGAATACATAACACGTCATTTTTATGGTTAGTTGAAGTAAAATAAAACGCTAAGTCTCCACTTGGATAATTGATATAATAAAAGTAACAAAAACTTGCTACATATATATATATATATATATGTTTCGGCTTTTTAAATAAAGTGATAAGCCATCTTCAAGGCACTACAAGGTATAAAGATAGTTAGAAAAATATAAAAGTAAACTTGTATCTAAGAAACTTACCAAATTAAATTGAAATTAGTTTAAAATTAAAAAAAATTAAACATCAGATAAAATTAACATCAGAAAAAATATTTGATGGGAAATGACCCATCAAAGATATACAAAAAACATCTTTAAATTTGAACACTAAATAACCAATAAAGGTTATTAAAAACATTTAAGTAATAAATTTAACACGAGGTGACAACTAGGTGACCATATTAAAACAGATGTAAATGAAAAATGATACAGGCCTAACCTTACAACACTAACAAAATTCAAAAATTACTATTGGCAATTATGGAGGGAAATTGGAAAATAATATCGTTCAATACATTGCATTGATCGTCATTAACATGTTTGCAAATTTCAAATTGTTCCAGGAGAACAAGTTTCTTAAATTGATTTTCTAGATGTAAAATATTTACATTAGAATCAATATCAAAAATATGGCCTGTATTTAAAATACGTTCAGCAAAAATTTAATGGTTATTATGATTATTATTGATGATTTGCCTCTTATGTTCCATGGTTCTAACTTTAATACTGCTATGAGTCATGCCGATGTAGACACTGTTACAATCGGCACAACTTAATTTATAAATCCCAGATTTAAGTAAAGGATTAATAGTATCTTTGAAATCGCAAAAAGTTTTAAAGTTAGAACCACTCGACTTAAAGGCAATCTTGACATTAAAATTATTGAGGATATTACCCAATCTAAGGGAAGGAAGACCAATATAGGTCAAAGTGACAAACTGTTTTGAATCGTCATAACCAGGAATTAAATTAAAATGTTTGACTATATTGATCCTACTAATCTTAGACTGAATTAAATCCAAAATGTGTTTACAGTCATAACCATTAGCAATAGCAATATTTAAAATGTTACGTTTTTCAAGTTCAAAAGCATTAGGAGAAAGAGGAACCTTAACTAATCTATGAATTAAAGAGTTATATGAAGCCATTTTATAATGAAAAGGATGATTACTATGATTAGGGATGATATTGTTAGTGTGTGTAGGTTTTCTATAAATGTCAAATATAAACTGATTATTACAGGAATTAATAAGAAGGTCTAAGTAAGGCAAACCAACAACGCCAGCCTTTTCAAAGGTAAACTTAATTCTAGGATGAATATTATTAATAAAATTTAAAAACTCAGACAGATCGTCATCATTACCTTCAAACAGGCAAACAATATCGTCAACATATCTAAAGCAAAGCTTAATATGGTTTTTAAAAAGGTGATGACGAGCAATATGTTGAGTTTCCAAATTATCCAGAAAAATCTCGCTAAGCAGAGACAAGGAATTACCCATACTCAAACCATCGGTTTGATTATAAAATTTGTCATTAAACTTAAAATAGTTTTGCTTAAGGCAAGTTTTTAAAGAGTCCATAAACATATTAATAAAGGGGGTATCCAAATCATTATTGTCCAGGATATCTTGAACTAGAGGGTAACATTCCTCTGGAGGAACATTCGGAAATAAGTTAACAATATCAAAACTAACTAGAAAACAGTTATTAGGGAAGACTCTATTTTTAAGTAAATTTATCAGATCTAAAGAATTTTTGATACCAAATTGAGATTTCCATTTAGTTTTAATCCTGAAAATATTATTAAGCCATTTTGATAATTTAGAAGTGGGAGAATTAATTTGAGACACAACAGGTCTGAGAGGAATTTCATTAAAGACATTAGAAGCAGTTTTATGAATTTTGGGTAAGCAATACAATACAGGAGATTGGGGATTTTTAATTATCAAAGAAACAGGATAAAAATATTGTTTAAAAACATCATTGTGAAACTTAACCAGTTGTCTGACCATTTTCTGATGGGAATCCGTGGGGTTCTTTTTAAGGATAGGGTATGACTGGCCAATAATAAAATTATTAACAGAATTTACATATTCAACCTTATCAACTATGATGTTACAATTACCCTTGTCAGCTTTAATAAGGGTTAGGTTATTCTGTTTAAATTTCTTAGACAATATTTTCACATTTTTGGATAGCTGAGACTGATTTTTGTTCAATATGGTGTCTTGACTATGTTTTAAAGAACCAGCAATTCTATTTTTAAGGAAATTCTTCTCATATTGACTAATATCCAGACCATTGACAATAATTTCGGATTCCACGGCAACGTTCAAAAGATCTTTCTTATTATTATTAAATTTGAAATTACTCTTGAGATTCATACCTAAAGTTTCAAGTTCTGAATTATTAAACACCATAAAGCATTGTCATTGTATTTAAATTTGAAAGAATTATTATTTTTGATATTCCTGAGTTTTTTGAGTTTATTATTTAATTTGAAAAAATGTTTCTTACCAATATCCTCAACTAAATTCCTGAATTTAAAGTCAATACTTTCAAATATAGCGGCATGTAAATTAACGTTAATGAAACCATGAACATAATAAAGATACAAATTTACTTGATCTCTTTCTAAATATTTGGACTTGATTTCCTGTTTCAACCAAATTTTCTGTGCTTCCTTAATGGTTTTTCTAGCTGCATAGCTGTTGGTGGACGTTTTAATATTAATAAACTTAGGAATAAGGTTGTCTTTGATGCAGTTATTCAAGAACCAAATATGTAGGTTTATCTTCTTTCTTTGTATAAGAAACTTCTTGTAGAATTGGATCTGTTTTGCTCGACTAGCATAAGTAATGAAGTTAAGATCCATCCCGAAAAGTGGATGTAGATAAAGTAAAATAAAACGCTGTCTCCACTTGGATAATTGATATAATAAAAGTAACAAAAACTTGCTACATATATATATACAGAGTGATGATAAAGTATCGCACAAAAATCATATTCTGGTTAGTTAATGGTTTTGCGAAAAATCCTGAGACCCGTCGATTTTTGTTTTTAAATTGCCATTCAGACATATAATTTTCAACCCCCCACCCCTCAACCCCTAAGTGCTAGCAACCCCAACTTTAAAAATTTAAATAGAAAGATACCCTTTGTGATACCTCTTTTTATAGGTCTTTTTATTCTTAATATAACTAAAAAAAGTTTTTCAAAATCGATTGATAAATAACGGAGATATTTAACAAACTGTAATCAATGTAAAAAATGGGGTTGACATTCAACAAAAAATTATGACGTCACAGCGTAGAAATAATGGCACAAATCCTGAGACCCGTCAATTTTTGTTTTTAAATTGGCATTTAGGCAGGTAATTTTAATCCCCCCACCCCTCAGCCCCTAAGTGATAGCAACCCCAACTTTAAAAATTTTAATGGAAAGATACCCTTTGTGATACCTCTTTTGATAGGTCTTTTTATTCTTAATATAACAAAAAAAAGTTTTTCAAAATCGGTTGAAAAATAACAGAGATATTTAACAAAATGTAATCAATGTAAATAATGGGGTTGACATTTAAAAAAAAATTATGACGTCACAGCGTAGAAATAATGGGCGATCAAAACCACACTTTTAGGTCAGGAAGTGCCCTTTTTAATGTTACCATTTACGGCGTGTTTGAGCCGTTTCTTGTCGAATATTGACATTTTCATTTGATTACATTTTGTTAAATACCTCCGTTATTTATCAATCGATTTTGAAAAACTTTTTTTGCTTATATTAAGAATAAAAAGACCTATCAAAAGAGGTATCACAAAGGGTATCTTTCTATTTAAAATTTTAAAGTTGGGGTTGCTAGCACTTAGGGGTTGAGGGGTGGGGGGTTGAAAATTATATGTCTAAATGGAGATTTAAAAACAAAAATCGACGGGTCTCAGGATTTTCCGCAAAAACATTAAATAACCAGAATATGATTTTTGTGCGATACTTTATCATCACTCTGTATATGTTTCGGCTTTTTAAATAAAGTGATAAGCCATCTTCAAGGCACTACAAGGTATAAACATAGTTAGAAAAATATAAAAGTAAACTTGTATCTAACATTTTTTCAAATTAAATAATTAACTCAAAAAACTCAGGAATATCAAAAATAATAATTCTTTCAAATTTAAATACAATGACAATGCTTTTAAATTCCATGACAACATTCTTAATACTACTAATATGGTGTTTAATAATTCAGAACTTGAAACGTTAGGTATGAATCTCAAGAGTAATTTCAAATTTAATAATAATAAGAAAGATCTTTGAACGTTGCCGTGGAATCCGAAATTATTGTCAATGGTCTGGATATTAGTCAATATGAGAAGAATTTGCTTAAAAATAGAATTGCTGGTTCTTTAAAACATAGTCAAGACACCATTATTGAACAAAAATCAGTCTCAGCTATCCAAAAATGTGAAAACATTGTCTAAGAAATTTAAACAGAATAACCTAACCCTTATTAAAGCTGACAAGGATAATTGTAAGATCATAGTTGATAAGGTTGAATATGTAAATTCTGTTAATAATTTTATTATTGGCCAGTCATACCCTATCCTTAAAAAGAACCCCACGGATTCCCATCAGAAAATGGTCAGACAACTGGTTAAGTTTCACAATGATGTTTTTAAACAATATTTTTATCCTGTTTCTTTGATAATTAAAAATCCCCAATCTCCTGTATTGTATTGCTTACCCAAAATTCATAAAACTGCTTCTAATGTCTTTAATGAAATTCCTCTCAGACCTGTTGTGTCTCAAATTAATTCTCCCACTTCTAAATTATCAAAATGGCTTAATAATATTTTCAGGATTAAAACTAAATGGAAATCTCAATTTGGTATCAAAAATTCTTTAGATCTGATAAATTTACTTAAAAATAGAGTCTTCCCTAATAACTGTTTTCTAGTTAGTTTTGATATTGTTAACTTATTTCCGAATGTTCCTCCAGAGGAATGTTACCCTCTAGTTCAAGATATCCTGGACAATAATGATTTGGATACCCCCTTTATTAATATGTTTATGGACTCTTTAAAAACTTGCCTTAAGCAAAACTATTTTAAGTTTAATGACAAATTTTATAATCAAACCGATGGTTTGAGTATGGGTAATTCCTTGTCTCCTTTGCTTAGCGAGATTTTTCTGGATAATTTGGAAACTCAACATATTGCTCCTCATCACCTTTTTAAAAACCATATCAAGCTTTGGTTTAGATATGTTGACGATATTTTTTGCCTGTTTGAAGGTAATGATGACGATCTGTCTGAGTTTTTAAATTTTATTAATAATATTCATCCTAGAATTAAGTTTACCTTTGAAAAGGCTGGCGTTGTTGGTTTACCTTACTTAGACCTTATTAATTCCTGTAATAATCAGTTTATATTTGACATTTATAGAAAACCTACACACACTAACAATATCATCCCTAATCATAGTAAGCATCCTTTTCATTATAAAATGGCTTCATTTAACTCTTTAATTCATAGATTAGTTAAGGTTCCTCTTTCTCCTAATGCTTTTGAACTTGAAAAACGTAACATTTTAAATATTGCTATTGCTAATGGTTATGACTGTAAACACATTTTGGATTTAATTCAGTCTAAGATTAGGAGGATCAATATAGCCAAACATTTTAATTTAATTCCTGGTTATGACGATTCGAAACAGTTTGTCACTTTGACCTATATTGGTCTTCCTTCCCTTAGATTGGGTAATATCCTCAATAATTTTAATGTCAAGATTGCCTTTAAGTCGAGTGGTTCTAACTTTAAAACTTTTTGCGATTTCAAAGATACTATTAATCCTTTACTTAAATCTGGGATTTATAAATTAAGTTGTGCCGATTGTAACAGTGTCTACATCGGCATGACTCATAGCAGTATTAAAGTTAGAACCATGGAACATAAGAGGCAAATCATCAATAATAATCATAATAACCATTAAATTTTTGCTGAACGTATTTTAAATACAGGCCATATTTTTGATATTGATTCTAATGTAAATATTTTACAACTAGAAAATCAATTTAAGAAACTTGTTCTCCTGGAACCCTTGTTAGGGTATAAACTTTTCTTGTTAGGGTATAAACTTTTCTTGTTAGGATATAAACTTTTCTTGTTGGGGTATAAACTTTTCTTGTTAGGATATAAACTTTTCTTGTTGGGGTATAAACTTTTCTTGTTAGGGTATAAACTTTTCTCGTTAGGATATAAAATATTTGTACGCGTGAAGGTTTCTTATTAGGATATAAACTTTTCTTGTATTAGAATTTCTTGTTAGGGTATAAAGTATTTGCGCATGTGTTAGAATCTCTCTCTTAGATATTGTGACGTGCTACCGTCCTGCGTGGAATTTTGGGGCGTTTACAAATCCACCCTTTCCACGTTTGGACGGTAGTTTCAGACGACGACATCTACCGACGGACAACGACCGCCCCACCTTGGACCTGACAAGAAGACCGACGATCCGCGCATTGGGGAAGGGTTATCTTCCTCAATAAAACCAGCGGACAGGACCAGGACAGGAGAACTTTTACTTAGAACTTCGTTCCGAACTATTCGACTGACCGCTATCCATTCCGACCATTTATTCCGATTACTGACCATTTCACGTACAACTGACCGACATTGACTTAACTTTTCATTCACCGAGTTCCGTTTAGTTATTTCCGAATTAATTTTTATTTTGTTATTTCCGAATCCTTTTTAGTTTATTTTTGACCGATTCCGTTTTAGTTTATTTTCTCCGAATCCTTTTTAATTTATTTTTATAACGAATCCTGTTTAGTTTCACGAGATTGCTGATTGGTGCAATACTGATTGCTTTCTCAAACTTCCTGCCGAACCTGCCTTAAAACTGCTGATTGGTGCAATACTGATTGCCATTTTAAGGTTGCTTCCTTGGTGAAAGACGGTACCCCCGTGGGCATTCGTGCTTTTAACTGGTGGAGAAAGCTTTTACAATTTTACCTTGTCGGAACAGGGATTGCGTACATGCAAATGGCGTATCCCTGATTCTCAAATCAAACCCGATACCTGAAATTCGTTATTTAATTATTCCCTGATAAAATCAGCACCTATACTTTACCTGTACACCCCGAAAGTATAATTCCATAACTTAAATAACCTAATCAAGGTTCCCGTAGCTATTTAATTTTATTCCGATCCAATATTTGATTTGTACGATTTCAATTATAATTTCCCTAATAGCTCCTAGATTGTTCCGTGTCGCAAGACAATTGTTTCTGACGATTTTAAAGCCCTACAAATATTTTTCAATAGTATTTGTTAGATTGCAAACTCACCTGGTATTCAAAACATAACCTATACGGTTATTACCATTTAACAAACCCTTTCAACGTTCCCGAGTGGCAATTTAAACCCAGCTTAATTCCTTATCCAGTAATTGGCCACTCGCTGACAAGAATACTTTATAATTTAATTAGATTTATTCATAGATAACAAACAGACGCTTAACTTGACAGCTCAATCTGACTTGCGCAAAATCTGATACCTATACTTATACCAAAAGCCCATTTCTAACAGGCAACCGACCGACCGACCCGACCGACTACTTACCGAAATATTTAATACCAGTTTAAAAGCTGGAATCACTGATTAACATTTGAAGTTGTATTTGTTGTAAACAATTATACTTTCTCTAATTACAATTTGTAAATATTGTGTTAATAAAACTGTTTTAAAAGGTTATAAAGGTCTAGGAATTATTATTTCAACTGAACCCTGGACAACTCCAGAGCTGACCCTGGTTAAAAATAAATTTTGCAACGTTCCTCCCAATTAGCAAGGGTGAAACGTTACATGGCCCCCGAACAGTGTCTTCCGGAAATATAATTCTGACAGCAACTCCGGGAAACCAGTGCCAAGCCGATATCCGTCTACAAGTTTTTTTATATACATATTTATAGATTGTTACAGTAATCCGTCAACATGCCGTCTGATACTGAAGGAGAAGCTGCCACTGGTACGTACATTTTGACTGCTACAGAAGTTCACAAACTCAATAAAGAAGAATTAGCTGTGGAATTAAGGGAACGAGGTCTTGAAACTGGAGGCAAGGTCGATGAAATGCGTGCCAGGCTGAAGTCATTCTTGGATCGGAATCCCACTTCGAGAATAGAACAACCCAAGGTTGAGCGACCCAAATTTGACCGACCCACACTCCAGATTTCACCACCTTCAACTGCTGCACCAGGCATCCCATTAGTATGTGATGTGGTAAGAAAGTGGGGTGTAAAATTTGATGGGGAAAGTGATCCTATTTCCTTCCTTGAGAGAGTAGAAGAACTCACTGCCTGCTACCAACTCCAACGTAATTCACTCCTTACTGTACTGCCCGAACTTCTAAAAAACAAAGCGTTACTTTGGTTCCGAAATAATAGAGATCATTGGCGAACCTGGGCCGACTTTGAATCCCAATTCCGAGTCCAATATCTTCCAGCTCGCTTTCAGTTTCACCTCGAGGAAGAAATCCGCAAAAGGACTCAAGGAAGCCGAGAGACTGCCGCAGAATATGTCACCGCCATCCAAACCCTCATGCGCAGACATGGTGGTTACTTGCCGGTGAGCCAGCTGGACCGTATCTACGAAAATTTACGTCCAGACTATAAACTATATGTAAGAAGAAGGGATTTCCAAGACCTACCTCAATTACTACAGCAAGCCGCAGAGTTCGAGACTCTCAAGCTCGAAGAAGCCTCTTTTCGTCCTCCTCCGTTACCAGTGCAGGCCTATGTTTCCGAAACAGCCTATGACTGTAGGAAATCCAGAGGTGAGAAGGGACCACAAATGGCAGCAGCCATCGAGACCCCAGCATTTTCACCCCGTCCAGTCATCAGCAACACTAGGACGCCACCCGCTAATCAATATCCGATCCGTAGTGCTCCACCCCGGGGTATCCGTCCTCCAGGTCCAAACATTCAACCCACGTCTACTCCGGCAAGAGGAAAGATATGTTTCAGGTGCGGACAGAATGGCCATTGGCGTTCAGGATGCCGTAACCCTCCGAAGCCATTTTGTTCATGGTGCGGACAACAAGGCGTACGTTCCGATCATCCTGGGTGCAAGATTGCTCGTTCGGGAAACGAACAAGGCCGTCGAGAGAACTAGGGAGCTCCCGACCACCGCAGGCCATCTCCTGTTCTCCAGATGAGAAGGTCAAGTGGTCCAGGTGGCTGAACGTAGTGAAGAGGTTCGTATCCAAGCAACCGTCTTCTCCAACGTCTTTAGCTGCCATGGAATCCAGATTATTTCTCAAACTTGAATTTTTCAACCAAGACTTTCAAGCTTTGGTTGATACTGGGGCCACCAGGTCTTACATTGGATCTCGGCTAGGTGCATTCCTCCTGCAACAAGGATACCAAGCTTCGTCAGAGAATCCCACCGCCGTTCAGCTAGCAGATGGCACACTTATTCAAACTGCAGGCCGTTTTACGTTCCCATCCAGGATAGGAACGCTAGTAATCGTATCCCCATGGGAATATTTACCAACCCTTTCCACAGAAGCCATCATAGGACTCGATCTACTAACGAAGCTACAATGTGCCATCAACCCTGGCAACCGTACGCTGCTCTGCCAAGGAGAAGAAATCGCCTTACACAGTCCCGAGGTATCTTCAGGACTTGGGGGACTTCAAACATTGTCCGAAACTCAACTTGAACTCCTCAACAAATTCTTGGACCAAGAACTGCCTAAATTCCAGTCAATCCAGGGTCCTACAACTAAAACCGAGCATATCATTAAGCTGAAGCCTGACACACCGCCCATAAAACAACGATACTACCCCCGCAACCCAGCCATGCAACAAATAATTAACGAAGAAGTTTACCGAATGCTACAAGAAGGTGTCATCGAACCATCTTCCAGTGCCTGGAGTTCACCAGTCGTCCTGGTGAGAAAATCTTCAGGAAAACACCGGTTCTGCATTGATTTTAGTAAAGTAAACGAGGTAACCATCCCTGATGCCTATCCTCTTCCGTTTATTCAAGGAATATTAGATAAACTACGTGGAGCCCGATTCCTGAGTACCTTGGATCTACGTTAGGGATATTGGCAGGTTCCCTTATCCGCAGACAGCAGACCCATCACCGCATTTACTGTGCCTGGCCTCGGACTTTTTCAATTTAAAGTCATGCCGTTTGGTCTTCATGCAGCCCCAGCCACTTTCCAGAGGCTTCTGGACACCATCATCGGCCCAGAACTAGAACCTAATGCATTTTGTTATTTAGATGACATTATTATTGTTAGTAGTACCTTCGAAGAGCATCTACAGCACCTGTACACTGTCTTCAGCCGCCTAAGGAGGGCAGGTCTTCAACTGCAACCCGAGAAATGTGTTTTCTGCCGGTCCGAACTCAAATACCTAGGGCACGTGGTCAACCGTCAGGGAATACAAACCGATCCTGAGAAGGTAGAGGCCCTGTTACAGGTAGAACAACCAGCCAACATTAAAGCCGTAAGAAGATTCCTGGGGATGGCCTCATGGTACCGTAAGTTTATTCCAGGCTTCTCTCAAATAGCAGCCCCATTGACACAGCTACTACAAAAACAACAAAAATTCATATGGGGACCCGAACAAACCGAAGCTTTCCAAGAATTAAAAACAAAACTTACTACTGCACCAATCTTAGCATGCCCGGACTTCCAAGAAGAGTTCACCCTTCAGACGGATTCCAGCAACACAGGTCTTGGAGCCGTACTTACACAGGTGCAGGATGGACACGAGAGGGTAATAGCATATGCCAGCCGTACCTTGTCCGCTGCAGAGAAAAACTATTCCACGGTGGAACTCGAATGTCTATGCGTGGTATGGGCCATCCGAAAATTAAAAGGATACCTGGAGGGTTACCATTTCAAAGTCATCAGCGACCAGCGTAGTCTCCGATGGCTACAATCCGTACCCAACCCTACAGGAAGGCTCATGCGTTGGACCTTGGAGCTGCAACAATATGACTTCTCCATAGAGTACCGTAAAGGCTCACTCAACCGAGTCGCAGATGCATTATCCAGGACAAAAGAAGACGAAGAGCTGAAAAAGGTAAATATAAATCCAGTTTCTGCCATAGTTCCCGAAGAAAGATGCAAATGGTACGACAGGATGTACAAAAACGTTGAAGAAGAGCCCGAAGACTTCAACACATACCGAATCCAAGGAGACAAGCTGTTCCGATGCTTCCCAAATACCAGCTCCGCCTTCACCGAGGGATTTCATCCCCTGTGGAGACTGTGCGTCCCATCCCCGCAAAGGAAAACCGTGCTGGAGGAATGCCACGACCAGACAGGACATCTAGGAATCCAGAAAACCATTCATCGCATCAACCAACATTATTACTGGCCTGGTTTATACCGAGATGTGATTCGCTATGTTCGTGGCTGTCCCACGTGTCAACAATTTAAGAAGTCCCAGGAACACCCTGCAGGAAAAATGTGTTGGTCAAGAGTACAAGGACCTTGGGAGGTAGTAAGTACCGATCTCATAGGCCCCCTGACCCGCTCCTCCAAAGGAAACGTATACCTGTTGGTATTCCAGGACCGTTTTACCAAGTGGACCGAAGTACACCCTCTCAGGAAGGCCACTGCAAGTACCGTCATCAGAGCCTTCCAGGAGAAAGTCGTTTTCCGTTTTGGAACACCTAAAACAGTGGTATCTGATAATGGTTCCCAATTTTCTAATAAATTGTTTCAGGCTATGACAAAAGAGTATGGAATTAAGCACCAGCTTACCCCGCCATACACTCCGCAGGCGAATCCAGTAGAGAGGATGAATAAAGTGATTGGCACCATGATCGCCCAAATAGCAGGAGGCAATCAGAAAGCTTGGGATGCCAGCCTCCCTGAAATGATGTTTGCGATCAACACTGCCAGACACGAATCTACAGGATTTTCGCCTTCCCTCCTGAACTACGGACGTGAGATGCTGCCTCCAGGTTCCCTCCGAGAACAGGCAGATCCCGAGGAAGGACCAGAACCCAGTAGCCCGCAAGAATACCGCCAACAACTACAAAAATTGGAACAAATTTACGTGCTAGTAAAAGAAAATTTGGCCAACGCCTTTACCAAGCAGAGCCACCACTACAACCTTCGTCGTCGCGAATGGAAACCAAAGGTAGGTGACCTAGTGTACCGTAAAGAACACCTACTTTCAGATGCGGCTAAGGGTTTCTGCGTGAAGTTGGCTCCAAAATTCGCTGGACCCTTCAAAATCAAGAGAGTCATCTCCCCCGTCATGGTCGAGCTCCAGGAAGCCCGAAATCGCCGCATCGTTCACGTGAAGGATCTTAAACCTGCGCAAGATTCTTCCACCCCACTCCAAGTTTCCACCTTAGTAGGGATGCCAGTGGAGGGGTTATCAACTCCGATAAATCCAGTTGCCCGAAGACCTGAAATTCAGTCGTCAACTTGTACCTCAACGAGAAACATGGCACCGACTAGAAAACCAAAACGTACCCGTACCAGACGTCCAGCTCCAACCAAAATCCGACCATGGAATCCGGCGCAGTATTTACCACCAGTGCCCATTGTCCGAACCCCTGATGGCATCACCGCTCGAGTTCGAATAGAGGGAATTGGGCCAGCGACGATTGAGATCCCGTCACCAACCGATCCCACCTATTCTCCAGGCTTGCCGGATTACAACAACCCGGTGACTCCTAGGCAGGAAGAAAATTTAGTGGGCAAACTTAAACGTTTATTTGGCAACTCACCTGTTACTCCGCCAGCCCTGCCCCAAGAGTGCCTGTACTTTTCACCGCTGCCTACAACACCCGACTTGCAGAAGCCACCGCCAACTCCTGGTACCCCACCGTCAATGGCTATGGAGTTGGAGAAACTCCAACCTCCGATTCCCGTGGAGCTCCTCCAATCTGCTGGTCATTCCGAAGAACCGCTGGGTATCCAGATGTTGGACACCGCCACTCCAGTGACCATTTTGGCTCCTGCACCACTAGAGGCCAGCCATGATGAAGCCCCAGTACCCGCATCTACCAAGCGAACCAAGAAGCGGAAAAACCGAAACCGTAAGAAGAGGGTTCGCATCTTCTTAGCTCCTGGTTGCTTCGTGCGGGTAAGACAGGACACCGTCGAAAACATGAGTCTGTCTCCATTACAGATTACCGGCCCGATGCAGACCAGCCCCTCAGCTTGAAGCTACAACACCGCCGCCTTCTAGCATTTCTCCTTTCAGCCCCCGAAGGAGGGAGGAATGTGACGTGCTACCGTCCTGCGTGGAATTTTGGGGCGTTTACAAATCCACCCTTTCCACGTTTGGACGGTAGTTTCAGACGACGACATCTACCGACGGACAACGACCGCCCCACCTTGGACCTGACAAGAAGACCGACGATCCGCGCATTGGGGAAGGGTTATCTTCCTCAATAAAACCAGCGGACAGGACCAGGACAGGAGAACTTTTACTTAGAACTTCGTTCCGAACTATTCGACTGACCGCTATCCATTCCGACCATTTATTCCGATTACTGACCATTTCACGTACAACTGACCGACATTGACTTAACTTTTCATTCACCGAGTTCCGTTTAGTTATTTCCGAATTAATTTTTATTTTGTTATTTCCGAATCCTTTTTAGTTTATTTTTGACCGATTCCGTTTTAGTTTATTTTCTCCGAATCCTTTTTAATTTATTTTTATAACGAATCCTGTTTAGTTTCACGAGATTGCTGATTGGTGCAATACTGATTGCTTTCTCAAACTTCCTGCCGAACCTGCCTTAAAACTGCTGATTGGTGCAATACTGATTGCCATTTTAAGGTTGCTTCCTTGGTGAAAGCCGGTACCCCCGTGGGCATTCGTGCTTTTAACTGGTGGAGAAAGCTTTTACAATTTTACCTTGTCGGAACAGGGATTGCGTACATGCAAATGGCGTATCCCTGATTCTCAAATCAAACCCGATACCTGAAATTCGTTATTTAATTATTCCCTGATAAAATCAGCACCTATACTTTACCTGTACACCCCGAAAGTATAATTCCATAACTTAAATAACCTAATCAAGGTTCCCGTAGCTATTTAATTTTATTCCGATCCAATATTTGATTTGTACGATTTCAATTATAATTTCCCTAATAGCTCCTAGATTGTTCCGTGTCGCAAGACAATTGTTTCTGACGATTTTAAAGCCCTACAAATATTTTTCAATAGTATTTGTTAGATTGCAAACTCACCTGGTATTCAAAACATAACCTATACGGTTATTACCATTTAACAAACCCTTTCAACGTTCCCGAGTGGCAATTTAAACCCAGCTTAATTCCTTATCCAGTAATTGGCCACTCGCTGACAAGAATACTTTATAATTTAATTAGATTTATTCATAGATAACAAACAGACGCTTAACTTGACAGCTCAATCTGACCTGCGCAAAATCTGATACCTATACTTATACCAAAAGCCCATTTCTAACAGGCAACCGACCGACCGACCCGACCGACTACTTACCGAAATATTTAATACCAGTTTAAAAGCTGGAATCACTGATTAACATTTGAAGTTGTATTTGTTGTAAACAATTATACTTTCTCTAATTACAATTTGTAAATATTGTGTTAAAACTGTTTTAAAAGGTTATAAAGGTCTAGGAATTATTATTTCAACTGAACCCTGGACAACTCCAGAGCTGACCCTGGTTAAAAATAAATTTTGCAACGTTCCTCCCAATTAGCAAGGGTGAAACGTTACAATATAAAGTTTTTTCGTGCATGATATTTTCTTATTGTGGTATGAATGCGCACGCATAACGAAAAGCACGATTAATGGCAGTTTATATGGAATGTATTTTCTCTCTTTCTCCTTCTCTGTAGTATGCGACTCTGTAGTACCCCGCCCTTACACTTGCGGTTCGTATTTCTGTGTACTTCCCCTGAATGTTTCTCAGAGCAAGTTATGGTATTCAATGGCGTTAACAAGCTTGCGGTTGTTCATGTTTGCTTCTTAACTTTCAAAGTGAATTGGTTTTTAGTGTCAGTTATTACTCATAAAGGTAAGTAAAATATGTCTCTTTCAATTTATTAATTACACAAACAAAACTTATGGCACATTATATGCTATCCCTGATTAATTTTAGTCAAAGTTAGCATGTAAATGTAATAAATTATCCTGAAAATGGTGAACTCTAGCAACGTAATCAATGATAAGAGGAGCTTTTATGTTTAGAATTCACCAGGGAAGCCAGAAAAATGTTCAAAAACAATGAAAGATTTCATTGTCAGTAGGTAGGTCAGTTATAGTGGTGGTGAAAACGAGGATATTATCCATTACAAACCGTTTAGAGGGTGTATAACCGTAACGAAACATTACCTGTTTATCCTAACTTTCTTTCTAAGAATCGCATTAGCTATTCTTTAAAGTTTGTCAATGAGCTGATAAATTACCTTTAGTAGGTACTTAATAAAACATTCACCTGTTTCCAAACCCAGCTAAATGAATATTTGAAAAATATGACTTCGTGCTGCTAGCATGTATTATAAAGTCATGATCATTGACTGTGTAAATTACGATATTCCGAAATCATTTAAAGCATCTGTATTCTGTAGTATAATAATATAAGCTAAATATTGGGTTTGGCATCTAAAACTGGTTAACTCACTTTGGTCTGAAAAATGTATTGTAATGGATTAAGCCTGTTTTGGAATTCGACGACTCCGATCAAACATTTCTTTCCAAAATGGATTTATTATCGGTTTTACAACATATCCGAATTTTATTTCAATTTATCCAGCTATAGATATAATTTTGCAGTTATTTTAGCTGTGCCGGTTACTATTTTCAAAGTAGGATGGCTGAAGATTTAAACAACACCATTAATGAAATTTTAAGAAACCCCTCATTTCGAGCAGGACTAACAACAGCTGTTCAACAGCAGCAAATACAACAACCTGTTCCTGTTGTTCAATCTCGGCAAATACAGCAACCTGTTCGACTTCAACATCTTGTAAATCAGCAACAAAATGTTGCTGCTGAAATTTGTCGTCTCTTCCCATCTGTTCGACCATCGGTAGGTATATATGTGCGAGATATTGCGTAATTAGCTTTCCACTAATTTCAGTTTTTGTTCATGTTGATGCTGTTATAAAACAAAACAATTTTTGGTTGATATTATCAGGTTTAAATTAAATTCTTTGATTTATTTATTTATTTAAATAGGTACTAGGTAGTACTACATAAAAACTATTATTTCTATTAATATTAATGCATTGTACATTTTCATGTAAATGTTTATTAAATCCCGGCTGTAATTTAAAAAATAAAAAGTCGTACAACATACTATAATATACATAATTACAGGTAAATACAGCTTCTAATAGCAGAACATCCTTCACTGCAGCCTCTCGATCTACCAAAAAGAAGTTTAAAGAAGCCTACACTAACTTTACTAGAGATGTCCTATTGTTAACCAACTCTGCATCTACAGATACCTTAAGAGGTATCAAGAAATCGAAGGCATTTGATAGTGGATTTGGAGTATTTTCAGTGCGGTTCCAAAAAAATTGGAGTAAAAGCGACGTTGAAAACCATCTAAGACGTGTATTTATCGAGAAATTACCACAGGATATTGAGTTCGAGCTTCTTATACCTATGGCTGGAAAATTGGTAAAACCAATTCTGCCATCAGGTGAAGGATGGGATGGCATAATTTGTGCAAAGCTTTTAGCTAAAAAATAATTTATGTTAGACCTACACAAAATATTTCTTGCAACACAAGTGTGGAGACATTATTTGAAGCAATGAACTCTACTTCTCATGAATCTCTTTCACATCCAGAAAATTCGCACTCTGACAATATATCTTTCGATGATGCTTATTTAACCAATGAAGATTCTCTTGTTGAAGATGTTGATGCAGATATTGCCCTTGCTATTCGCAACAGCCTACAAAGCGAGGATGTTGAAGAGCAAACCTTAACAAGTATTATGCAGCAATTGCAACAACAAGTGAATTTTGGAGCTACTACAACTTTTAATATTAATAGAGAAGATTGTTTTCAGTGCGCATTGCGTGCAATGCACAGAAAATCTTTCTCACCACTTGATAAGCCATATGTAAAATTCACCGATTCAAATGACGTGTCGGAAGGTGCCATAGACAGTGGTGGCCCAACCAGGGAGTTATGGAGGCTGTTATTAAACCATTTGAAAAATAGTAACATATTTGAAGGCGCCGAAAATGAAAAAAACGTGTCTTTAGACAATGATAACCTTCAAAA
Organism: Hemicrepidius hirtus; assembly: GCA_963082805.1. Taxonomy (NCBI): domain Eukaryota; kingdom Metazoa; phylum Arthropoda; class Insecta; order Coleoptera; family Elateridae; genus Hemicrepidius; species Hemicrepidius hirtus. The sequence goes on along the minus strand of OY720161.1, from coordinate 27,759,142 downwards.
GCGATATTATTTCGAAGCAGGTCGAATCATAGCAATGTCTCTTGTTCATGGAGGACCTGGACCAGAATTTTTTTCAGATAATTTGTATATTTGTCTTACAAGAGGTTACCAGGCAGCTCAGCCTACAATTACTGATGTAACGGATTATGATATAAAAAGACAAATACTAGCCGTACAGAACGCAGATACTTTGGAGCAGTTACAAGAAGCCGTTGAAAAAAGTTCTTTTTTACAGATAGCAGGTTGTTCGCCATATGTAACTGATGTGGACAAAAAGGAACAAATCGTAAAAGGTAACTTATACAAAATAATATTATAATCGTAATATCTACAGAAATTTCTATTGTTTATACTTATTTTATTTGCATAAATTGTGAATATAACATACAAATCCTGCTATTCATAAGATACTACCTAAAAGTTTCCTGTCTGTCTGTATTTTCAATATAATAATAATACTGCCTACTTTACTAGGAGCACTTGAGTTCTATGCAATTCATCGTTTGCGACCTTCGATTGATCAGCTGAAAGAAGGCTTATCAGAATTGCAAGTTTTTGAGAAGATTCAAACATTTCCAGAAATTTTTCATAGCGTTATGTGCTTTGAAAATCGCAACCTTACAGCGGACATAGTTGACAAACTATTTCATATTGTGTACAGTGAGGCTGGAAGTAATAACAGGCAATTGGAAAATCGAATTGTGGGATTTTGGAGAGATTTTCTACAAGATTGCGAAGGTGGGTAAATATCAATAATTGATAATATCTAAATAAACGAACATATTATAATATTAGAATTTGAATATCGATGCACGCTACTATTAGAAGTCAATATTAGGCTGCTTTTTTTGTTGTTTAAGCACTACCTCTCTTTATATATTAATAGTGTTATTTTGTCCAAGTCGTATACCTACTATAGATTATTATTTGTTATTTTGATTTGTTTGTAAGTATTTTATTAAAACCTATGCACATTTTCTGTATCTCTATAGAGAATGATGAAGCTGACATTGCACTGTGCGACATTTTGGCCTTTGCAACAGGTTCTGATAAAATTCCTCCATTAGGATTTGGCGAACAACCAACAATTACTTTCCTTCATGGAGATGCATGTCCATACCCTAAAGGCAATACATGTTCGGTGCAGCTACAATTGCCAGTAATTCATCAAGAGTATAATCCATTTTCGGAGCAGATGAATTTTGGTATAAGAAACGGTATGGTATTTGGATACGCTTGAAGATAATTAAATAACTCGCATAGTAGGATAACATAAACGTTTATTTGGCATTAGCTAACTAATCATAATCAAAACCAGTACAAATATCTATAAAGACAAGGACACACACATTTTTAGTAGTTACTGATTAATTTTTAATGTTTCTGTAATGTGTGTTTGAAACATATTTATATCCATGCGTTAATTTTTATGTAAGTAGTGTTATTTTATCTGGTTGCATCTATTAAACATTTAATCTGTGTCCGTGTATTCAAAGATCTTATAATGGTTTATGATTACGATTATTAATTAATCGAAACGTCAAACGAAAACCAGAGATTTTGTGTTCCAAAAAAAGATAAAAAGTAGTATTTGTTTTTCCGAAAATACTTGAAAAACATTAATGGTGATTGTTGACACGATGACATAATCAGTTTTCGTCTGTCCGTAATTTTAAAATACATGCCAAAAAGGCAAGCAATAACATTAAAGTTTAAGTTGCATTTAAGTTTACTAATAATAAGCGTTTGTTAATTTTTAATTTAAATTGTTTTTTAGAATCTAAATTTAAGATTTAATGTACAAGTGACTCTTTAATTAAAATCATGTAATGTACCTACTATCGGTATATTATAATAATAAATATGTTTGCTACCAGGTAATGAAAAGCGTTTTATATGTAAAAATATTTGCGACTCCTGGATAATGTAAATAAAAGCATTCTTGTATGTTCTATCTTCTCATTTGGTTAATTTACATACATGCATATCATTTTTTAATGAGGTGTGATTGATTGAAAAAAAAACAATTAGCGTTAGCATTCGTTAAAGATTCACTCGATCGGCGGAGTCGAGTAGAGTCCCGAACTTTCTAATCCCTCTTAATGATAGTTGAGTAGAGTCCCGGAGATGGTTGAGTAGAGTCCCAGCTGTATCTTATTAGATTAAGGACCAGATAAACATTTAAATTTATTGGTAACTTAGCAATCTACATAACATAACATGATATGTTCTTCTTCTAATAACACTTCGTCTTCGCAATGCTCTGCCGATAGGATCTAATATATTTAATCGTTCACGAATTCTCCAACGTGGTAATTTTATGTTTCTTGCTCGAATGCCACCTATTATGTAAATTTCTCCAACATTAGGCATTTCTGATAAAAGTTCACGAATTATGTCGTCTAACTGATCGTCTGAAACAACGCTTATTGGTTCGTCAAACTCTTGTGACTGTCGATACCTATAGAGGGTTCGTCTAGAAATGCCTAAGGCGTCTGCAATACTTGTCCAATTGAGTCCCGTAGACCGCAAAAAGTTTATTTGATCTCCACGGATATTAAATTGTGGACGATCAACCATTCCATTTTGTACCATTGGACACGAGTAACGATTTGTGTTAAGCAATTCTGAATCTGATATTAACGACTCCAATGTTTTCTCACAGTCAGCATGCAACCTCCATAAATAATCGTAAACAATCAATAAAAGATTTTTTATTTCATCAAGATCTACGGTCAAGATAAAAGTATTAATGATTCGGCAGTGGTCTTCCAATTGAACTTGACAATGTTCCAAAACATTTAAATCATTATTAAATAGATTTCTACGGGCAACCTCAAAGTCTCGTACAAGTTCAGAAAAGTAGTTATTAATGTGATCGTCCTGTGTGTTCATGATGATTTACTGTAAAAAAACCGCTGTATGTATGTTTGTATGTGACACCTCTAACGCAAAAACTAGTGAATCGACTTTGATGAAATTTGAAATGAAGGGGCATATCGAAAATTTATCGACAAAATAAACTTTTCAAAAAAATCCGAAACCGGAAGCGGAAGTTAGACATGTTTTTTTTTAGAATTTTTTTCAGAAGCAGAATTTTGAAAATTCCTCGCGAACTATACCAATGCTGCCTCGCGAATTACTGTTGAATACCAAAAACGAAATGTTTATTCTTAGTATGGGAAAGTCCAGGGGAGGTTTGCACCTCTACTTTTTTAAATTACCGGCAAGCCTACAATTAAAAATTACTCCTATGCTAAACCTTAGCACGTCAAAAATATAATGCAATCATAGAAAAAAAAGGCCTCATGTTAAATAAATAAATTTAAGAATATAACAGTAATCCTTGGGAAGGTAATACAGCGTTCAAAAATTTGAATCACCCTGTGTATAACTTCGCCACCTTGCATTTATTTACATGATATGTTGTTCTTTAATAAATAAATTACATTACCCTTGAAGCCGTACTTGAGCGAGGACCTTACCTATGGATATGACAATCTATAAATGATTTGTTTGCCACGCGCCAGTCGGCGTGGTAAAGGTGCGCATTAAAACTTTATACCATACCACAATAAGAAAATATATGCACGAAAAAACTTTATATCTAAGAGAGAGATTCTAACACATGCGCAAATACTTTATACCCTAACAAGAAATTCTAATACAAGAAAAGTTTATATCCTAATAAGAAACCTTCACGCGTACAAATATTTTATATCCTAACGAGAAAAGTTTATACCCTAACAAGAAAAGTTTATACCCCAACAAGAAAAGTTTATATCCTAACAAGAAAAGTTTATACCCCAACAAGAAAAGTTTATATCCTAACAAGAAAAGTTTATACCCTAACAAGAAAAGTTTATATGTTAATAAGAAACTTATCACGCACACAAATATTTTATATCCTAACGAGAAAAGTTTATACCCTAATAAGAAATTCTATTATGGCCCATACGGCGTGCCATACATTTCCCATCAAATATTTTTTCTGATGTTAATTTTATCTGATGTTTAATTTTTTTTAATTTTAAACTAATTTCAATTTAATTTGGTAAGTTTCTTAGATACAAGTTTACTTTTATATTTTTCTAACTATCTTTATACCTTGTAGTGCCTTGAAGATGGCTTATCACTTTATTTAAAAAGCCGAAACATATGTATATATATATGTAGCAAGTTTTTGTTACTTTTATTATATCAATTATCCAAGTGGAGACTTAGCGTTTTATTTGACTTTATCTACATCCACTTTTCGGGATGGATCTTAACTTCATTATGGTTAGTTGAGTTAGTTCGTTGATTTGTCTTGTATGTACAGTCAGCGACAAATGTTTTCACCAGTATGATACCACTGAACACGTTTTTCTGAGAAATATAAGAGGTACCATAACGTCGTTCTTATTGTTTTATATAGGTATGTTGGTAACACTGTTAACAAGATGAAATGAAATATAGAAACGTGTTATATTTCTCAGTAAAGCGGGTTACAGTGGTACAAGACTGGTGAAAACATTTGTCGCTGACTGTACATATGTATGTATGTACTATTGTGTTTTTAAATAGAGAAAAACATGTCTGAAAAGCGTCGTGTATTAAGTTTTAAAGAGAAAATTGATATTTTGGAAATCTATAATAAAGAGAAACTTAGTGTTAGAGTTTTGGCCAACCGTTTTAAAATAGGAAAGACACAGGCAGCCGGAATTATTAAAAATAAAGACGAGTTATTAAAAAAAATTCACTCCAATGTTAATTCAAGAAGTTTTGTAAAGCCAGTGGGATTACAAATTAAGGAAATTTGTTATGATTGGTTCACAAAGGCAAGAAATAAGGGAATTCCACTATCAGGTAAATAAAAAATTATAGAGGTACGTATTGTAGTATAATTTTAAATCATATTTATTAAAATTCTAGGACCAATAATTCGAGCCAAAACAAAGGAGATCGCAAATGGTCTGGAATGCGATAATTTCAGTGCGTCATCTGGCTGGCTGGAAAAATTTCGAAAAAGGCATAACATCGCTTTTAAAGCCATATCTGGAGAAGCTGGAAGTGTTAATATGGAAGATGTGGACAACTTTAAACAAAAAATATCTTCGTTGGTAAAAGGTTATTTGCCAAAAAACAACGAACGAAACAGGTTTATTTTTTCGAGCTTTACCTGACAAGACGTTAGCACTTAAACGTGAAAAAAGTGTGGGCGGAAAATTATCCAAAGAAAGACTCACCATTATGCATTGCGTAAATCTGGCAGGAGATAAAGAAAAATTATTGGATATTGGTAAGTCAAAACATCCAAGGGCAATTAAAAACATTAGTGCAAATCAGCTGCCTGTTATGTGGAAAAGTAATAAGAAGGCTTGGATGACATCTGCTATAATGGAAGAATGGTTGCAAGATTTTGATTTAAGAATGGGTAAAGAAAAAAGAAAATTTTTGCTATTTTTGGATAATGCTGCCTCTCATCCTAAAGGCATTCAGTTAAAAAACATTAAACTTCTTTTTCTACCGCCCAATTGCACATCAGTTATTCAACCGCTAGACCAAGGCATAATAAAAAATTTTAAAACATTTTACAGGGCCATTTTAATTAAGGATTTGTTATCGAAAATAGATTCTGTTGATACTGTTCAAGGTCTTATTGAAGCAATTAATGTTCTAGATGCTATTTATTTTATAAATGCTGCATGGAAAAAAGTTACGGAAACAACAATAAAAAACTGCTTTCAAAAGGCAGGAATTACGTTAAATGATGGTGATAACCATAATCTGGAAAATGATGATTTTTCAGAAGAAGATAACTTACCTTTGTCAATTTTATCAGAAATATGGCGAAATGCAGAAGCAATAAGCCTTAAAAAATAATTTAGATGACACCTCTTTTAACAAAATTGTAAAAAAGGGCGACAACGTGACTTTGATTGAGTCTGACGAATCCGATGAAAAAATAACCATAACCGATCAATATAATGTTATAAGTTATCAGCAGGCCATGGGTACGGTGAAAACGATTCAATAATGTGCCAAAATTAAAGGAGATTCAACAGTGTTGATGGCCCGGTCTACGGTATGCTGCCACCAGGTAACTTAGAAAAATCAACACTTCCGTGTTACCACCCTGTTTAATCTTAAGACTGCGTGCGTTCGGCGGAGTTGACCAGCTATGACGGGTCCAGTGAGACTCGTACTCAGAGCTATAAGAATTTCCTTCCTGATTAAACTCAATCCAATAAAAATCAAGATCAACCCAAAACTAAGTTTATTGATAAAGAAAATTAATTGAAAGAATATAAGCCAGTTTACACCCTGAGATTTATAAGTTGCACTAAAATATAACTAACCCAATTAATACAAAATGTATGCAAGTTGAATTAAAGACTTATTAGGTTTAATTCGACTTGAAACAGCATAATCCCAAGTAAAACAGAATTACAAATTACACAAAATAAATCTGAGATAAATATCTCCAAGTAAAATACAAAAATAACACAAACAAAATAGAAAAAAAGGTTAGTGCAACTCTCTAAAAGAAAAGGAACATAAATCAAGTTATTATACAATTGAAATTAAAGCAACAATTACAGCACTTGAAGGCTATAATTAATAGTACCAAATAGAAATAGGCAATTGAATTAAATTAAAATGATTGTAATAATCACTTCTTAATGAAACCCTTGAATAATTCTGACTTATGCCTCTTTTAACACACAATTTTATGTTTCAGTAGTGAAACAGATAAATGACAGAATAGAAAAAATATAATTATTCGAAACAAAGTTAAAAGAATTTATCAATAATGATAATAAGTAAAAATTCACTGAAAGTAAATTTTAAATATTTTCTCAACACAAAATAATATTTAAATTTAATTAATCGAGAGAAAACTGTAATGTTTTCTAAACACAAAGTAATATTTAAATTGAGTTAAAGCTCTTAAGCTGGTATGACACGATCAAATGTCATCAAATATTAGCGTCAAAGTGCTTCAAATGTTGCGTGTAATTACGACCTTTGACGGACTTTGATCACAGAAAGGAAACGTTTTCTTTGATGGGAACGCCCACAAAAATTTGTTGCATGCAACAATTTTTGGAATTTTTATCATTTAGCCATCAAAGGTATTATTATATTAACCTCTTCCACACAAATTAAATTGTTTTTAATGTTTACAAGTTGGCAAAATATACTCTTGAATGATTATACCTCAGTTTTTCTAAATTTTATACAAACCAACCTTTGATGACATTTGATGTGAATTATTTGACGACATTTGATCGTGTCATACCAGCTTTAGCAAAGACTGAATAGTCTGATTTCCCCTTTTTAATATAATCAAATATTAAAACGAAATCAATGGTAAAATCAACATCAAACCAAATTTTAATCAAACTTAAAACAAATTCAAAACAATATGAAACAAATACTAAATCGAAATCAAATCGATACTAAAGCAAACTCAATTCAATATCAAAATAAAAACAATAATTCAAAATTAACGAAATAATAAAGAATAGAGAGAGAGTATCTTTCAATGGTTAATAATTAAATTCAAAATTCTACCTGTACATAGAATAATATTCCCAAACATGGATAATGGACTTCGAGAATGGATCTCTTCGAATAACTTTAACTTTTAGTTGATTTTATGAGTCCCGGCTACGTTCTTAGAAGTTTTGACTATCTTTTAATAATTTATTATTAATTATTACTAACTGTTTTATTGTTGATGTTTTAATTAGTATATATATTTTATTGTCGTTCCAACATCATGTAGTACCTGAATATGATAAATGGAAATATATACATTACATTACATTACATTACATTACATTACATTATTGAACACTTGAAATTATTTCAAACTACTGAATCACTTTTACTTTCTTACTCGAAATCAACTAATTACTGCAAAACCCCGGTCGGAACTGACTTCTGTACCAAATTCAATCGCCCAGGAAAACTCTTATCCCCAAATTCTAAAAGTTTTTAGGCCAATAGAATTTTGAAGGCGTTTGAATATGCACCAATAAGCCTCTCATCTAAATTCCATTTCTTATCGATTTTATGACTCTATTTTTCAAAACAAAATCTTAGAAAATTTCTCCGAAGTGATTTAGCTAATGTATCACCTAACATGATTTTTAGTCAAAAATTCTGAAAACTGTATCATTAAGATAACACACGTGCGGGCTGCTAACAAAGAGCTCTCACATGCCGCCCGGATATTCTAATTGCCTCTCAAATTCTTATGAACTGATAAGTCCCAATAACTAATAAATTTCATAAATGATGAAATTAAATCCAACAGTAAACGCAAAAATACCCTTTATGGAAAATTACTGCCTTAAAACATGCTAGGTAGGTTTCTGATACTTGCATTTAACATTTAAACCAAAAGGTATTTCAGCAGAATAAATGCTGCATTTAACAACAGCAATGCAGATGTTATCTGACTTAGAATTACATTTTCAAGACAACATACTTAAAACTAACACCCGTCAAACTACTGTAATTGATTTTTTAAGCCTAATTAAGTTATATTTTTTATCTATTTGATTTTTTGATTTATAACCACATATTATGAGCAATAAAGTCCTACCATATTATGTTCATATTATGTAAATAAAAAATATGTATGTATGTACATATGTATTTTTTCATTTTTCCGATTCGCGGACACCTCCCTTAGGCGGACATATTTAATAGTCCCGAATGTGTCCGCTCAAGAGAGATTTCACTGTATTAAGGTTTTTTTGTTATGGAACATTTCAAATTTTTTAAGGTTAGTACACAACCTCGAACTTGCACTTAATCACACTTAACTGTTCGTTTGTTTACAGGAATACGCAATCTGCACTATTCTTACACTGGTGACGTCACTTCAGTTCAGTTTAGTGTCATTTAGTGCAGTACAAACGAACAGACCGAATGTGTGATTTTATTCTAATAACTGTTTAGCGTAATTTGATTTACGTGCATGTTTATATTTGAAACAACGTATATGTTCTTTTTGCCTAATACTGAAATTTCTCATTGTGTGACCGATATAGATTAAATTACAATGTGAAGAATTTAATTTATAAATACCTGATTTTAGCAAATCATTAGTTTTATCTTTAGCGTTGAAAAGAGCGTATAGAATATTTTTATTTGTTTTAAAAGTGACTTTATATTTATTTGTATTATTTATAATCTTTTCTGAAATATTACCAAAATATGGAATTGAAACGTATTTTAATGTTTTATTATAGTCATTAATAGAATAGACTTTTTGAGTAGCTCATTTATAATTTTTCTTTTTAATTAACATGTCAATAAGTGTAGTGTTATAACCATTGTTATATGCAATTTGTTTATAATCGAAATTTCTCTATTAAAATTGTAATTTAGTCTATATCGGTAAACAATTACAAATTTCAGTATTAGAGAAAAACAACATATACGTTGTTTCAAATATAAACATGCACATAAATTAAATTAAGCTAAACAGTTATTAGAACAATTTCACACATTGAAACCTAATAATACAATTAAATTTTTACACTTTTCTGAAAACAAAAATAAATTAAATATTTTTGAAGCTTTTTAAATTTATAAACACACAAAAAACAACATACCTTTAATGAATGAGCAAAGTGAACTCTTAGATTCTCCTTTACCGAAGATTTTGGAATAGATATCCTTTACAAACACTGATAAGCGACTGACCTCAGACGGGTTGACTGGGGCCAGCTGCTTCACGCAGTGTTAAACTAATAGAATCAAGCAGTTACTATATAAATCATTTTGCATTTGTTATTAAATATCTTATATGCTTTTGACAATGGCACATTGATGCCGAAATACGTATAAAGCAAAATAAATATTGTTATTCCAGTTAAGTAAAGCTTGAGAATGTCAATACATTATTCATTTGTTATTAAACATCTTATATTATACTTTTGGCAATGGCACATTGATGCCGAAATACGCATTAAGCAAATAAATATTACTATTTCCCGTTAAAATCGATGTTTTATTTAATATTTATTATTTCTATAATTATGGATTTTAACAAAGTAACGCTTGAGAATCTCAAGAAATATGCCTTTTATAACATATCTTTATCTATATACGTATAAATCGTTTCATACTTAGAGTGCAGTTAGCGTGGTAAAGGGCAATGCTTTTTAAATGGCTCAAAACCGCACAGCGTTGCCGCTACACATCTACTGTATTTGGGGATTTGGTCTAACGAATTTCAGAGAATATATCTGACAACACCGATCCCCATAAGACCTTAACTGCACTCTAAATATGAAACGATTTATATGTGAAATTGCCTAAACTAATATTTCTACAAAACATGGAAGGCTAAATTACAATCTATTAATAGCACATGAATTTTTATTGAACTTTCGATTTGAAAAAAATCATTTACTGCGACTGGTTAATGCCTTGGGCTTTCCACCAGAAATTAGTGTTCAACATGGTTATTCTGTCACTACTAAGTAATAAGTCTGGCCATATAGGAAGAGCGAATTATCTTCCTTTTTGAGTTGTAAATAGTTGAGTAACGTGTAGTATCAGTACTGGCGTGCTAACCCAGAAGGGCGGATCTACAATTTTTGGTGTTTTGAGCTAAATGCATTAGTACCTTGTTTAGACATTTATACAGTCTTATACTAAGCGAAAAAGTCGCATCTGCTCCCAATGCAGGACAATGTATCGTCAAGATGCTAACAAAATCCATCAAGAAGGACACCTAACCTATTCAGTGGATTTACAAAAGGTCGTCATACTACCCCGGTTAGACATGTTCAAGACTGTAATATTTACTCATAGAATTATTGCATACAACGAAAGTTTTGTTCCTGTTGGGAACAACCAGCAGAAACGTAACATTTTTGCTGCCCTATGGCACGAAGGGATTGTTGGTCGTAAAAAAGAACAAATTATAAGTACATTTTACAATTTTTTGCTGCAATATAGGGATGCTAAACATATAACTTTGTGGGCTGATAATTGTAGCGCCCAGAACAAAACTGGGCTTTTCTCTCTTTTCTTGTCTACATTGTAAATTCTGGTGAACTTTTGGTAGATACGATAGTCATTAATTACTTAGAACTAGGTCATTCATTTATGTTTGCGGACTCGTTCCACTACAAGGTGGAACTGCCAATGAAAAAAATCGGAAAAACCTATGATTTTTCAGATTTTGTTACGTCCGTAAAAAAGGCTGCAAAGCAAGTTGAAATTATTAATATGCAACCTCAAATTTCTATGAATGGCCAGATTACTCTTCATTAAATAAAATGAATAAAACTTTATTATTTATTTATCCACGGATACTTGATAATTGCAACGTAGACGAATCAGTTATTACAAAAATAAAGCTGAGGAAAATGGTTGGATTTTGGCTTGCAACAAATATCAAGTTGAATGGTTTGTAGGACCACAGACTCCTACTACACTGCAAGAAATTTCAGCAGCTCCAGTGCCATCTGATAGTGATGATGAATGCGTCTCCTACAACCAGTCTAGTGATGAAAAGGATTAATTTATTTATTTTTATTTACTTTGAATATTAATTAGATACGTAAGTTTCATATTTGTTTATATTTTCAGTAGTATTTTTTAGAACTTGTATTATGCTGTACCATTTAAGACGTTTTCTAGGAACTAAGAATTATACGTAATTATACGTAAAATGAATATTGTTGTTGTTATAATTTACCTGTACTACCTACCTAGCTATTACAATCAAGGGCTAATTTTGGCGTATTTTGTTTTGTTCTGTTTTGATAATGCGACCATCCATGGACGGCAGACGATGTAATATTAAAAATTAATCGTGTTTTCTCTTATTCTGTGCAAAAAAGAGCTTGGTATTTATTAGGCGGTCGGTTAGTGCCAATTTATGAACGTACTTATTTTTTGACTTCGATCGCGTCTGCCCGTTGAACGCAACCGTCTGCCAACATTTGCTTTTTACGGTTCGATTACTTGGATGATGGATTAATTTTTTGCAAAAAATTAAGATGGTATTTTATGAGGAAGTTGTCGGGGTTTTTTTTGAGTTTTTCAACGCCGTCTGTTACGAAAATGCGACCATCCATGGATGGCAGACGATGTAATATTAAAAATTAATCGTGTTTTCTCTTATTCTGTGCAAAAAAGAGCTGGGTATTTATTGGGCAGTCGGTTAGTGCCTATTTTATGAACGCACTTATTTTTTTACTTTGATCGCGTCTGCCCGGTGAAAGCGACCGTCTGCCAACATTTACATTTTACAGTTCGATTACTTGGATGATGGAATAATTTTTTGCAAAAAAATTAAGATGTATGAGGAAGTTGTCGGAGTATTTTTGAGTTTTTCAACGCCGCGCCGTCTGTTTCGAAAATGCGACCGCGTGAAGCGGCAGACGCGTATATTCTCGATTCAATTCATATTCCCAGTCACTTTGGCGTTTACTGCAACCTGGTATTAATGAGGCTGTTGTAGGTCGATATTTTAAATTTTTTGAAAATTATAGCGATAGTAGGCGACCTTACGGCCGGTTTTTCTGTTAGTGTGATCAGTATTACCCACCTAAAATGTCAAACCTTTTGTACCTTAAGAGGCAGTTGTTTTTACTCCCAGCTCTTGGTCTAATAATAGAGCCCACGAAACTTCGAAGCTTACAAATGATTCTCAGGTTGAACCACCTACCACAACAAATCCATACAAAAGACGTTCAGAGACTTTAAATAAATTAACACTACTTAAAAGATTAGTACATGTACAGTATATAAAATGCTAGGGTTACTACGAGTTTTGTTACAGTCGTTAGTTATATTTGTAATTATTAGGTCAGGTGGAGTAAATAGTAGAATGTTTATTTAGGGTATTTAAGTTAGTATAGATTTCACATAAGCGGATTGGAATAAGGTTTGAACAGTTACTTATACGTATAACATTACAGATATAATACGTTACTTACCGAGGGTAAGCAGCACACCACTCAGTATTTGGATCGTCACCCATCGGTTTCACTACTTGTAGAAACCCGATGTCAGATTATAGGAAATGATGGGAGCGCTTCATGTCTTGCGAATGCACCGACCAAGGCAGAGAAGCGCAACCCAAATGGTACGCGGAAAGCAATCCTTCCTATCCTAGCTATATTTCCGTTCTCATTCAATATCCTTGTTCCCAAAAACAATACTTTCAAAGGAAATTCACCTACATACCAAATCATTAATCGATAATTCCAATGTTTTCCTAAATAGTTTTATATCCTACCTGTGGGTAAATAGGATCTATCAATAACTTCATCCAGGGTTGCTGAATTAGTACTTACCCGCCTACAGAAAATGATTGGATATTCTTGGATTATAGAAACATTCATCTCAAAATGGTGCCAGTGCCACGGGAATAGCAACATCTTTCAAGAAATTGCCTGACTCAGTAACTTACACCACACGTAACTTAACAATTATACGTGCGCAGCACAAACCGATGCGGGGAGACGAACGTTTACGAAGATGTAAACATGGAAACAGTTTGTTTCAAATGTGTTAAACTGTGTCGAGTATAAACTATGCTTCAGAATCGTGAGTATATGGCGTGGACGAAAGTGACTAGTGCGGTACCTATTCATAGAGTTAGATGATTTTTTTTATAGCTAGACTGTTTTATCAGGTTTGATACTTTAAACTTTAGGTATGGTTTAGGGGAAAAAGAAAACTCACTCCTTCAGAGTAAGTTTTTTTTTCAAAGGGGATAATGTAATCCCAAGCCCTTTTGGTCTTAAATTTTAAATATTTATTTATGTCATTTATTTAATTGGAATTGGGTAATAATTAAATACCATATATTCTTATATATTCTTCAATAAATTGCTTATTAACCAAGTCAGCTCAATGGTGAAATAATTGTTTGCAATTTTGATTAAATTGGGTTTGGACTTTTAGAATTTGTTGAAACAATTTATGTGTAGCAAATGTTTGTATTTTACTTTAAGTAGCAGTTCTCATGAGGAAGTAAGTTTTGCCTAAGGTTCCTATCTGTGGCCTATCTTTTACAGTTATTTTGAATTATGTTAACTTTATATTTGATTATCAAAGGTAATTGTCATTAATTGACTTGGTAAAGCTTAGTTCCTCAAGAAGATAGTGGACGTGAGAATTTCGTCTTGAGAAGAGGGTTTAGCTACGTGTTAATCTCCTCCCAAGAGTTCTGGATATCTACGTTAATTTTGTTAATCTTTCTTAGTTCAGAATGTAAAGTTCAGTGTATTTAAATCAGATGCAAGTTATCAAGTTTTATTAGTTAATATTGTTTTTTTTAAGTTTATAATTTTCTTTATTCATAATTTATAACTTAATATACTAGCTATTCTATTTTGGTGTGTTTTTTTTTGATATTCTATTTCAGAGGGGTATTGTTATGGGTGTTAATGTATAATGTAATTAGACACGTGGTTGTATTAATATGAATAGTTTATTATAAGGATAGGTTCGTGCGTGTGCCTTGATGCACCCGCTTTTAATAAGATCTTTTAAAAGTTTTAACTCCTCATCATTATTAGTTTCGTTTTGCAAATTGTTAAATTGTTTTGGGCTTACACTCGCATATTGTAGTAAGTTTACGTGAGCTTCTACTTCATTTTCAATGACTTTGAAATTCACATCGTCATATCCTGTCCTGGATAAAGCATCCGCTAAATACAATTTTGCCCCCGGAACATATATTACCTCTATTTCAAAATTTTGCAAATTAATTAACAATCTTTGTAACCGTAATGGTGTTTTATTTAACTGTTTTTTGAATATACTTTCAAGTGGTTTGTGGTCACTTTCCACCCTAACTTTTTTCCCATAAATATATTGCTTAAATCTGTGACAACCAAAAACTATTGCAAGTAGCTCTTTTTCTATTTGAGCATATTGCTGCTGGGTTTCTGTGAGAGCTTTTGATGCGTATGCTATTGGTGCCCCATTCTGCAAAATCACTGCTCCCATCCCTGACTTTGAGCTGTCTACAGACAATGTTATATCTTTGTTTTCATCATAAAACTGTAAAACTGGTCTACTACTCAATAATATCTTTAAATACGTAAAATCTTTATCGTGAGTTTCCGTCCAAAGCCAAACAATGTCTTTTTTCAACAATTGTCGTAAATTCGCGGTTAGTGACGCTAAATTTGGTATAAATTTTGAAACATAAGTCACCATACCTAAAAATCTCGCTAACTCTTTTGAATTTTGTGGCGTTTTTATCTGTTGTATGGCCTCCACCTTATCTTTGTCTATCTTTATCCTCTCTTTTGATATTTTATGCCCCACATATTTAATTTCCTCCACTCCAAAATGACATTTCTCTCTGTTAAATTTAACTCCCTTTTCCTTGGCCCTTTTTAACACTTCTTGTAATGTCAAGTCGTGTTGTTTTCGATCTTTCGCAAATATTATCAAATCATCAATGTAGATTTTGATTCCCTTAATATTTTTTAAAATATTCGAAAAAACTCTGTGAAAAATTTCTGGTGCATTTGCAAGACCATAAGGCAATCTTAAAAACCGATACCTCCCAAACGGCGTTACAAAAGTTGTTAATTTGGACGACTCACACGACAACGGTATTTGCCAAAACCCTTTGCTTGCATCTAAAATTGAGAAATATTGTGATTCCCCCAAATTATGCGTTAGTTCCTCAAATGTGGGTAACTCATAACGTTCCCTTAGTATAGCTTCATTTAATTGCTTTGGGTCCAAACAAATACGAATTCCCCCATTTGGTTTTTTGACTATAACTATTGGATTCACAAATTCGGTGGCTTCCGTTATTTCTACTATTATATCGTCATTTTGCATTCTTTATAATTCCTTTCTTAATGGTTCATGTAATTGAAATGGTACTTTCCTACAAGTCGCTACTACTGGCTCGTAATTTTGTTTTAAAGTAAATACGCAGGGTTTCACCTTAATTTTTCCAACTCCTGAGAACAAATCTTTATTTTCACTAATTATTCTACTTTCCTGAACTGTACCCACGGTTTGTTGAGGACGTGTTAGTAAGTTTAATTGTTTAATCGTTTCTAAACCTATAACTGGTTTGGCTTTTTCACCTGTTTCTATAATTACAAAATTCATTTTTACCGGATTTTCTTGGTTACTGCAAAGAACTTCTAGTGAACAGCATCCAACCACATCTAATTTAGTACCTTCATAATTAAAGACCTCGTTATTCATGCGTTTTAAAGTTACATTTTGCAAATTTAGAGTTTTAAAAATTGACCAAGGGATTACATTACAATCCGCTCCGCAATCTAATCTAAATTCTACGATCTTATTATTATCTACAATTTGTACATTTTCATACCAATCCGACTTTTCATTCAATGAATTTACATAAATTTTACCTAGAGTGTACTCATTATCGTCCTCACCTTCCTCTTGTTCAGTTACCTCAATCATATTAACTCCCTGTCTATTAGTACATTTGCGCGCGAAATGATTATATCTACCACATCTGGTGCATCTTTTCCCTTTCGCGGGGCAGTGATTTCTCCCGCCATGCTCAAATCCGCACCTGCAGCATTGGAGCTCACTCTTCTCGTCTCTCCTTGTCTGCCTTGGCTGTTGACCTCCTCGTACTCTGTCTGCACCTGCATCTGCAGCTGCACCTTCTCCTTTGTTCCAATGCCGTCTAGACGTAGACGCCTCTGCGTTGGACCGGTTGGACTGGTACCGCCACTGTTGGTTTCCTTCTCTTGAGCTGCTTTTCTTTATCGCACCAAGTTGTAATTCTCTACTTCTGTCTGTTAGATTTTGTATTAAATTTTCCGACTCCTCTGCCGCTTTACAAATCTCTACTGCCTTTTTGTAATATAACGTCGCTTCTCTTAGTAATCTATTTTTGACCCTTTGATCTCTGATACCGCAAACTATTCGGTCTTTGATCAAGTCATCCCGTAAGGTCCCAAAATCGCAATTTTGCGCTATTTTCCTCAAGTCAGCTATGTAGGCTTCAAATGACTCACCCCCTTGTTGCACTCTTGGATTGAACCTGTGCCTCTCTATGCTTTTGTTTGTTAAGGGTAAGAAATATTCATCAAACTTCTTCGTTATTTGCTCTGGGTCTTCTCGTTGTTCGTCCGTCATATCAAAAGATTCGTAGATTTCCCTCGCTTCTTGGCCCACACAATGTAACAATATAGCTGCTTGAATGTCTTTGGTCTTGAACGCGCACCCACTTGCTCTGCAGTATATACTGAAATTGGATTTAAATCGACGCCAATTTTCTCCCAGATCTCCCTCTAAAGTCATTAGTTTTGGCTGCTTCAAAAATTCCATCTTTTCACTTTTTTTTTTCACTTTTACAAATTCTTTCCCGCACACACTTAAAACGACTGCGCCATGTTATGGGTGTTAATGTATAATGTAATTAGACACGTGGTTGTATTAATATGAATAGTTTATTATAAGGATAGGTTCGTGCGTGTGCCTTGATGCAGAGCACGTACAAGACTGGCTTGCTGAACTCCCCACCAGTAGGGCGGAGTCATCCCATGTATAACAGGTATGTTAACAGTGATCTTTCTCTTTATTGAAAATCCTAGATCAAAGTTTGATTTAGGTTAATCGACATGTTCTAGTTGGGTATTTTCAGCTCTTGATACTTCAGATACCAGGGGTGCTACAATTGGAAGTCGTTGGTTACACCAAATAAACTAACCTTGAATCCTACCCCTAATTTATCAGTTGGTTACATAAAAGTTCGTCAAGTTTTTACAGATCTTCTGGAAAAGCTGTTGGCTTCCTATCTCAAGGAAATGTCAGACATATATTTTGGATCGAGTTCCTATGATGTTAGGAAATTCGCGTTAGAATATGCAACTGCCCTACATAGTAAATTTCCTCAGACCTGGATTAGTAATAAGATGGCAGGTATCGACTGGTTTAAGGGATTTATGAAGAGGCAAACTTCGTTTAGTTCCAGTTTCAATGAAGTTAATGTAAGAGGATTTTTCAAAAACTTAAGCACTGTCCAGGATCGTCATCAGTTTAGCCCAAATGACATATAGAATGTTGACGAAACTGGTGTGACTACAGTGCAAAGACCTGAGCGTGTTATTGCCAGACGAGGAGTTAAGCAAATGGGTTCCATAACGTCTGCCGAACGTAGAAGTTTAGTTAGCTAGCAGTTTCAGCAACTGGAAACTCGATTCCTCCTTTCTTTGTGTTTCCTTCAGAGTACACTTCCGTGACTATTTCGTAACAAATGGACCTCTTGGGTGTCATGGAAGTGCTCCTCTGGGTGGATGAATGAGAACACATTTTATGAGTTTATGGTTTCATTTTCTTCGGCATGCTAAGTGCAGCAAAGAACATCCCGTGTTGCTCTTGCTAGATAACCATGATTCCCACCTATCCATTAAAACGCTCAACTTCTGTAAGGATAACGGAATCGTGGTACTGTCTTTTCCTCCACATTGTTCACATAAGCTGCAACCCCATGATCGCATTGTTTATGGGCCATTCAAGCACTATGTGAACATGAGATGTGACGATTGGATTCGGACTCACCCAGGGAAAACTATGACAATTTATGATGTTCCTGCAATTGTTACAGATGCACTACCATTAGCGAAAGTTGCAAAAATGTAATGGCTGGGTTTGCTTGCCCGGAATATGTCCATTTAATCAAAACGTATTCACGGCAGCAGATTTTGCTCCAGGTCATATTACTGATATACCAAACCCAGTTGAACCTGAAGGGCTTCCTGCAACTAATGGAGAACCTAATGGAATCAAAGACATTCCATCGCAGGACACCATCATCGAAACCATGTACATCTACCTAAGCTATAAATGAAACAACTCCGTAGAAAAATAATCCAATACCACATGTAACGCCAGAGACCATCAGACCTCTTCTAAAAGCGGGTGCAAGGAAACTAACTGCTAAACCTAACAGAAGGAAGATATCCACAGCTATTCTAACAGATACGTCCGTTACAGCTGTATTACATTAGATGAATTTCTTACGCAAGAAATTGAGCAATTTTTGGAATAATTTAAATTGTGTAGTGTCAAACAGCAAATTGTGTGAAATATTGTCTTGCTTTTAGAGTGTCTGGAAAAATTTAAAACATGTTCTATTTTTTACATAATTTGCGACGCAATTTTTCGGGGAGCATGCGTAGTACTGGTAGAATGCATCTCTGATGTCAAATGATAATTGTTTAGCATAACCTAACCTAACCTACGTAAACTGTGCGTTTCGCGTTGTTTAACCTTTGTGTGGTAAGTATTAGTTAAGTGGGAAACATGATAAATAACAAATTAAAGTTTGCTAAAGAAGCATTGGCGGCTTTTGTTCAAAATTTTGCAAAATTATACGGATCAAATTCAGTTGTATACAACATTCATAATTTGCAGCATATTGACGATGACGTTGAGTTTTTTAAGTGTTCATTAAATGACATTAGTGCTTTTCCGTTTGAGAATTTCTTAGGGCAACTAATATCAGTCGTTAGATCACCCAGAAACCTTTACAACAAGTAATTCGTAGATTATCAGAACACCCCAACTTTGGTAACCGAGAATACAAGCCTCTAAAACAAAACGTAAACTCAAAAAATACAGAAATGTGCTTTACACATTTTACTGTGAGCACTAACAGTCAATCAAATTCGTACGTTCTTTTATAAGACGATACCCTTCTTCGTGTAGTTTCCATTACTGAAAGTAATATTTTACACGAATATCGATTTTCTTTAAGTGATGATTTTTATACTCCGTTACAGTCCCGAAATTTCGGTATATATAAATTTCTAAAAACATCATCTCTATTCACTACGAATAAATAACAAGTAAAATCAAAATGTTTAGTTTTTCCAACCGACCAATTTTATCTTTGTATGGAACTGCTACATTAATAATTGCAGTATCAAAATGAACAATTCGTGGGATGTGATATTTTGGATCACCGAACGTGCTGTTAACTATGTACCATCTTCATGGGGCAATGCTGACAAAACCCTCTATAAATGGCCAACCGGCCTAACTCGTCCTGGCCAACCTACGTTGGAGCAGTTAATATCTCGTTGTCACGATATTGAACAAAATTTCAAAACATTTCCCGCCCAGTTTAAGAAAACTGTCTATAGTTTGGATGAAGCCGAACGATATGTTCGAAAAGCGGAGAACGGCTGTAGCGACTTAGAATCTGACGCAGCATCTGTATCATCTGGTACATCTGTGAGAAACCAAAACCAGTTCAGGGATGATGGAACTTCCACAGATGAAGAGGGTACCAATACATGGACACGGCCCAGCTTTAGTAAGTCAAAAAATGAATTTATTATACATTATTGTTTTCGTTGCAGCTAATCTTGGGACACTAATTTTGAAAAGTACAAATACGATCTTAAACGGCGCCGACGCGACGATGGCAATGACCTAAACAACACCCTCATAACCACTCATGGTAATTCTAAACAATTAGAGTAATGCGCTGAATTGTATATTATGGCTTTTTTTTAATTTTCATATGTGTAGAAGCTACACCAAGCACTAGTGTGATTATAGACGATAAAGATTTGGATATACAGCCACCAGCGCAGTTATCCGGTAAGTAAAATGATTTATCCCTATTTTCAGTATTTATGGACATTTTATTGTTTTTAGTGGCGGAGAAGTATCTTGCCAAAGTAATTTCAAACTTAACCTTGGAAATTAGAGATTTAAAAACAACTATTAACGGCTTGGAAATTCGACTATTAGCAAATGAAAGTGCAGCAGGACACCTTCCGTCTTTTAGCAAAAGCAACGTACAAAATACGGCTCTTTTAAATTTGATTCCTGCCACCGACAAAAATCGGCTCCAGGAGTTGGAAAATTTGATACAAACAAATGAGGAATCATTTAATTAACTGGTGAGTTTATTATACAGTTTCCGCTTATTAAATGATAATAATATAGCTACTAATAAATCTTTGGGAAAAATTGACAGCGATTAAAAATATTCTAATCTTCCTTCTTTAATATTTAGGAAAATTTAAAACACATATGTTGTTGTTATTATTATTAGTAGATATATTTCAGCATGACATATTTCAGCATAAAGCCTTCTTCAGTACTTTTTAAATATTATAAACTAAAAATATCAGCACGATTTGTTAATAAATAAGTTCGGGATCATTAAAATATTTATTTCTATACTAGCTCACCGGACAAACGTTGTTTTCTCTAAGAATTGAAAAATAAATTTTTCCTGAATTTTCCGACATTCGCGGTGGAGTTTCTGCAGAAACAAAAGCATACGAAATGAAATACAAAAATACCACTTTTTGAATTTCCGACTTTTCCCAATGGATTTTCCCAAAATTTTATTTCATACAAACCTTGTCTTACCAATTACGATGGCAACAAAAAAAGTTAACGAAATATGTGGCTAAAACGTTGAATTAAATGCTTAAGTGCGTGTATAAAAACTTAAGTTTGTGTATGGTAATGGACACGGGGCATTATTAAAACAGCTGTACAATTTTGTTTTCCAAAACTCCATACTCTGATTTGACATTTCTGTCAAAATTCACACTCTTAAAACAATATCAAAACACAGCCAACTATATGTTTCTATAATAAAAAATCAGAGTATACCGTTTTTGTTTTTTTTTTTCTAGGAAAATATATTATATTTAGTAGGCGGCGAAGACTATAAAATTGCTACATATGCCTGCATGAAAAAACTTCTTGTACCAGAAGTAGCCGTACTTTACTCTGGCCAAGGAAAGTCGCACGGGGGGCAGAAAAAAAAGTCCTTCTGCCAACTGAAAATATGTGTTGCATTAATGGGTGAGATTTCAAGATTTTATCTTTGATTAATTTAAAGATCTAACTATAGGCCAGTCCTTTTAGTCGATTTTTCGAGTAAAACACGTATTGCATTAAGTCGGATTTGAATTTCCTGTGCCAAATGTAATTTGCCGCTAAAAACAAGCTTTAAACTAGATGTAGTTCTTTTTTTAACCACTCTGCAAGTACAACAGAAGTAGATGAACGTACAGAAATATTAAATTTAGTATTCTGCATTTCGTTTATTTTGGTACATTTTTCCAACTTAAGATTTTGCAAATATTTTTGAATTTGTGTGTCTTAGCCTAAACGTGACCAACAAAGGAAGGTTTAAGCACTTAAAAGTATAAACGTCATCATAAATAATACTCCTACCTACCATAGGACCTACAAGTTTATGTCTTAAACAACCCCACTGTTCAGCTCTAGGCGTTTAAAAATTTAATAATATTAATTATATTGATAAGCAGTATGATTATTATTATTATTAAATAATGTAATAACTCGTTTGTTTAAATTATAGGAGGGATTCGGAGAAGGTTTCCCTGTACAACGGAAGCGCAATTTAAGGAAAGAGTCGGCACTTTCTTGCGAACAGTGAAGGATAGAGACGGGGGAAGAAAGCGGCGAAAGACGATAGCTGTGATAGATATTTAGATAGTTATAATTCTTAGGTAATTCTTATTTAGGTAATTATGTTTACACAATTTAGTTTAGTTTATAAGTATTATTCATATCACTTAGATTACATATTGTTACAGTCACTTTCTTTCTTTATATTATAGATTTAGTATTTAGTATTCGTTTACACAATTATTTCAGTATAACCATAGTTTTTTTTTTATTTACAAAAAAAACGAAGGTATTTCGGCTTCATTGGCCACTAATACCTCAACCATAGTTTTATAGGTGTATGTAAATATTTTTATCTAGTATTTAATTATTATTAATAAATACTATTACGAAAACATTCACTTGCTTTCATTGTTTCATAACGATCTAGCCTACGTAGAAATCAAAATAATGTTGGTTAAACGTAGGTTGCCAATATATATCTGCTATAAACTATAACTGTTTCTCCTACATAGTAAAGAAATGTTGGTTGAATGTTGGCTGCCAACAGTTATCCATTATTAGTTGACATCTGTCTTACCTACATAGTACAGAGATATTGGTTAAATGCTGGCTGCCAACATTTATCCATTATTAGTTGACATCTGTCTTACCTACATAGTACAGAAATGTTGGTTAAATATTGGTTGCCGACATTTATCTGATATCAGCTGTATCTATTTTACCTACATAGTAAAAAGATGTTGGATAAATGTTGGTTGCCAATGTCTTACCAATACTGCAAAACGTTAACATTTCTGACATAAAACCAACATTTACAAACTGATGTTGCCCCAACATTTTTGTGCTACTTGGGAGACGTACTGGTAAATATTTAAATTTCTGGGAAAAAATAAATAGGCAAAATTGAATGGATGTAAAACATAATTGGTAATATTACATTTTCACTATAGTTTTTCCAGTTATTGTGTTATGTAATTTTGCTGGTAGTTTTTACATACTTTGTAACGTGCTACCGTTCTACCAAGTTAGGGCCTTGTCCAATCGCCATTTTG
The DNA here is from genome assembly GCA_963082805.1 of Hemicrepidius hirtus. NCBI lineage: Eukaryota > Metazoa > Arthropoda > Insecta > Coleoptera > Elateridae > Hemicrepidius > Hemicrepidius hirtus. Next base: position 27,735,686 of record OY720161.1, on the reverse strand, counting down.
GATTTTAGAACGGTAGCTATCTTCCCAACCTTCAAGACCGCAGCTGACGTCACACCGCCCCACTTCAGTTTCCACCTCTTCAAACTTCACGAGCGCGCAGCATTCTGTTCAAAGAGAGGGCTTTTGGGCCACCTTTATAAACAGCGGAGCAGCTCAAATTTAGGAGAATTCCGTTAGAAGCCTCACTTCTAATATTTTTGCTCTAGATTTTTCTGAACCGATTTAAATTTTATACCGACCGCCTGACCCTTGATTTCCGACATTTTATTTAAACCGACCGCTTTGCCCCTTGATTTTTCTGACCGATTTTTACTAAACAAGACCGACCTTTGCATTCCTTATTGTTTTACTCCGATTCAACCGACCTCCGCTATATCCCCCTGTTCATTCTGATCTAAAGCTGGAACCCAGTGCAAATTAGGGAAGTTTTATATACCCTTTAAACCGCATTTACCTCTTCCGTTCTTTTTCGAATATAAAGCTGGAACCCAGTGCAAATTCGGGAAGTTTTGTACAACCCTTTAAGCCGCATTTATCTCTTCCTGCCCCTTGTTCATATAAAGTTGGAACCCAGTGCAAATTGGGGAAACTTTATATATAAAACTGGAACCCAGTGCAAATTGGGGAAGTTTTATACACTGCAAAACAATTCAACCTTTACTTGCCGTTCCCAAAAGAATACTTTCCTAGCATCCCGGCTAACAGATAATCACGTCCTGTTAGAACCTTTAGAGTCCGACTTGATTGTTTTATTGTAATTCAATTGTTCTATAATTCAATCTGTCCTAGCATCCCCTACAATAAAACACCAATCAATTATTTATCAGAGAAACTTAACCTCAAATTTTATAAAAGTTTACTGACCGTGATATACTTCCTTAATATTGTTTAATTGCTTTTTAAATATTCCGTGGACCCCTTTTGAATTATTCTCATTAGTTTTGTGTCGGTTTTCCTTAGTAAAGGAATTATTTCGTAGCACGGAATTATTTTTAGTTCAAAACACCTATTTGAGGCGTTCCGCTGTTTACGAACTAAAAAGTCACGTTCTACAAAGCAACTTCGTTTACAAGGCATATAGTTGTGTTCAGTAAATTCATTTTCCAGTTTAATTATTATTTGTTTTCTTAATTATCAATCCAGAACAATCATTCGTTTATTTCATTGTACATATTAGAACTAAATAAACATATTTAACAGGTTTATGTTGTTGGTGTTTGTTTCTGATTTCCACAGGAATCCTTGGACAATCTCAAGAGTGTATCCAGGTTTAAAAATAAATTTTTGTAAGTCTTCCAAACCCCATAAGGGAAAGGTTGAACGTTTCAACTTTAGATAATTTTACCTGATATTTTTGCTACTTCATGTAATTTCTCCCTCTAGTTTTATCTATTCTAGATAACTTTACCTGGTATTTTGCCACGTCCATGTAATTTCCCTCCGTAGTTCTACCTATGCCAGGTAATTTTATCCCGCTATTTTAGCGGCTTGGTGTAATATTCCCTGGTTATTTTATCGGCCTGGTGTAATATTCCCTGGCTATTTTACGGCGTGGTGTAATATTGCTTGGCGATTTTCCAGTACAGAAAATTTTCGCTGGTATTTCTACATGCTTCATGTAAATTTACAGTTAAGAATTCACCCAGAAGTTTAAATTTACCCATAAGGAAGTAGTTTTACATTTAAAAATACATTTAGCCCAAAAATAGGAGGTAGAAAAGTTGCCTCCTATTTTTAGGGTAAAATTTCTCGATTATTTTTTACAGTGTATAGACTGATCGGACTTTCGGAATTTTTTGACATCTGTAGTACTTGTACTTGGACTGAACCGAACGGGACGAAACCGAACCGACGTAATGCGCGGGCTGCCATACATTTCCATGTATTTTGATTTTTGCCGATCGGACGGTTCCGAACCGAACGGAACCGAACCGAACAACTGCGCGTGCTCCTTTACAGTACCATTGGTTCCCAGTGGTGCATATCACCATTAATTCTCATTGAAATAAAGTATCATTGATAATCACTAAAGCACCATTGGGAAATTCTGATAATTACTACCATTAAATCCCACATGTTTGGATGGCCTGTGAATCTCGCTAGAGTATAGTCGGGGCACGCTAAAAGTGCATCTACGTCATCAATTTTTCAATGGCGTCCATGACGTCATGAATTACTCTGTTTATATTTATTTATTGTTTCTCAAAACGTCGTTTGCTTTAATGTGTTTCTCAAACTGTCAAGAGTGACGTTTGAGCAATAAAACAATAAAAAAAGACAGCAATGATCATGTGCTTAAATAAAAACTTATAGGACGAAAAAAATACTAATTAGTAAACGCTTGTATTTTTTACAGGAATAATATGAATACAACTAATTAATAAAAATAATAACTGTAAAATTAAATTCTATGGGCTTATAAAAAAAATACTTTTAATACGTAATTCGAAAAAAAATTAGTTTTATAATGTTTCAAGATTGGTACTATAAAATTACCAGAAAATGCGATTGATGACGTGATGCACCATTAGCGTGCCCCGACTATACCATTGATTGCCAGTGGTGCATATGACCATTAATTCACATTGAAATAAAGTATCATTGTTTACCACTGAAGCACCATTGGGACTTGCTGGTAATTACTACCATTAAATTCCACATATTTGGATGGCATTTGAATCTCATTAGAGTACCATTGGTTCTCAGTGGTGCATTTTACTATAAATACTTTTACACAATTAAAAACATAAAAGTTAAAAATATATCATCGGAAACTTATTAGATATCAATGATAATCAATGTGATATTTTTACAATGGTAGCTTCGGATAATGAAGTAGATCAAAACAAAATAATATCAAATGATGCTACAGAACTGAAAAATTACACAGAAATGCCTAACTCTACTGAAACTTATGACAATATCCGAGAATTAGTGAATGATGTGTAATTTGGGCTACGGTCCGAAACCTTACTCTTGCGTACATTTTGTACTCTAGCTCGTTCCATTCGTTGGAGGTAAACTCCATATAGTATAGGAAACAAAGCATAAAAATAGCCAAGTGCTGGAAAAAATTCCAATAAAGCTGAATATTTGGATACACCTTCTTTAGGGCATATACAACAAATCCTTAAAAAGTTCCCAGCAATCCCCCCGGTGCGTCACCCCCTGCACCCCCCTAAAGGTACACTTTTTTATAAAAGTGGCTGTAGCTCGAAAACGATTGCGTTTACGAAAAAATATCAAGAGCAACAATTAAAGCCTATAAAATTTTGCGTATTTTGATGTACCACACATGTACTTTAAGTGTACGCTAAGGGCGTAGAGGGTTGTTCAATCAGTAGAAATTCCAATGCAATGCCTCAGCGGAACGTGACCAAGATCAAACAAGTACACGCTGCCTAGGGCGAGAACAATCGTGGAAATATTTATTCTGAAAATACTTTTTAGTGTCACAGGTGCCTAAATTTTGGAATTTAAGTGCAATTCTTTCTATTCCTTATATCTTTTAAAGGTGAAAATGGATAATACGGTATGTAGACATTAACAAATATGAAAGTGTTACTGTCCAACGCCCAACGGGGACTAGGAACTCTTTAATAGAATCTTGTTGGGAAAGAAAAGACGACTTTTTAGACATTTTAACAAATGTTACTAGCATTGTAGTGCGACGCTCTTTCCGTTCGGGCGTCAAATTTGCGACGCTTCCGGTGGTGAATGAGGGGTACGCCGGGTTCGGGGCGGAATTGTTTGTCTGCTTGAACACAACAATTCTGCGGGAGTCCCGGGCGCCAGATTTTATTAAGGAGTTTTCTCTCCAGCGGCTTCGTTGTATACCTGGTGAAACGAAGACCTGGGTAGCTTCAGTGAAGAAAGAAAATGTCCAGGGGTCGATTCTTCTTCCACGTGGAAAACTGAAAGCTTTTAGAAGCAGAACATGCACACGCAAATAAATCATACACCAAATGCTAGAGAAAAAATTTATATTACAAACAATATAATACAAAATTTACAAACCACTTACTACCTAAAAATTACGGTTGTGCAAGCCAGCCACAAGCGGTGCGTTAAGTAGCGTGCGAATAAAGCGGGGAAAAGCAATGTTTTGGTACAAGCGGTAATAGCAAGCGGAAAATAAAACAATTGATTTTATAATTACCAGAGCTATAATCTCTATTAAATTGTAAGGTGCCACCTCTACTGAAACGGTACTCAAAACTATAAACTATATAAACTAAACGAAAAGATACTCTAAACAATTAAATGAAAACAGGGTCGGAACAGGGAGGGCAGGCTCTATTTAATTCTACCCAGAAGTAGGTGACGAGTACGCAGAGATAGTGCACTACTGTACGGGTCAGCCACTCCAAGTAAAAATAAACCAAGCAAATAAACAGGTCGGGGAAAACAAACACGGAGGGTTTCACCTAGATCACCGGAGAAGATGTCTAGTCGCAGAACCGAATCTCGCAAACTAGCCAACTGCCCCAGGTCAATAAGCTACACGGCGGGTTTCACCTATATCACCGGAGAAGATGTCTAGTCGCAGAACCGAATCTCGCAATCTAGCCAACTGCCCCAGGTCAATAAGCTACACGTCGGAATTACCTATCTCTCCAGAGAAGATGTCTAGTCGCAGAACCGAATCTCGCATACTAGCCAACCACCCCAGGTCAATAAGTAACTCGGCGATATTCACCTAAATCACCGGAGAAGATGTCTAGTCGCAGAACCGAATCTCGCAAAGTAGCCAACTGCCCCAGGTCAATAAGCTACTCGGCGGAATTACCTATCTCTCCGGAGAAGATGTCTAGTCGCAGAACTGAATCTCGCAAACTAGCCACTACCCCAGGTCAATAAGCAACTCGGCGGAAATGACAAGAGTTCCTAAAATTCGGCTAAGTCCAAACTGGGACTTGATACAAAACCAAAACAATAAACTAAACGGCTAAGTCCAATTCGGAACTTAGAAAAATAAATTTTAAAATTGAAATCGGCTAAGTCTTTACAAAACACTTAGAAAAATCCTAACTTGAAAACTAAACTTGGCACCAAACACTTTAAAGAGTATTAGCTCACCTGGAGATGATCCTCGAAACTGGAGTTGACTGTTGTACTGGAGCAGAAGACATCAAGAACTTTTACTCTGGACTCAAAATTCGCCTTTTATACCCGGCGAGTTCAAAATTTTGAAAACGGAGTTGAGAGATACGCGGCCCCGGCGAAAGTGGGAAAATCAAAAGTGAAAGTGGGGTCACGCCGCGGATCGGCCGCTCTAGCTAAGGTCGAGCGCTATCAGATTGCACGGCCAAATAAATTTACAAATAACAATGAAAACAGGTAAATATATACAATAAACAATTAAACCGGGTTAACTAAAATTAATTAACTGGTGTATTAACACCGGAAATGATTAACTAAATATATCAGTCCCAATAAAATACTTAAAAATGGTAAATTAAATAATTACAGGTAAACTTAAAATATTTTAACTGCATTCACTGTGGAAAATAACTTAAAATTTTGTAACTTCGTTACAGTAGTTCATAAACATTGTAGAAAGGCGTATACCAAAAAGCCTAACGTGCAAATCGAAGAAGCCGGTTGTACGACAAGTGGTTTGCGATCAGTGAATAAAATATTTGATTTTGTCTATTATTAATGCTGCAAAAAAGAAATGATACCTGGATTGCAACTGTTGTCAAATGAGTAAACAGTGTAATAGATTTAGTAGCTGCCGAAGCAAAATATCATCAAAAATGTTACACCAAATATTTTACGCATAAGGAATCAAAGAACGCGTCAGGAAGACCTATAGACGCCCATCTTCAGGATTATTTTTTAAGTATGTTCAATTATATAGAAAGCAATGAAGAATGTCAGTATACACTAAATGAACTGCTGAAAATAATATAGGACAACCTTGAAGAGGGTAAGCAATGTTTTTCTATAAAAACGTTAAAAAATAAATTAATTGATCATTATATGGTTATAATATAATTATCACTCATTCTAAGTATGGTAACAAAGATACCATGTATCTTTCAAATACCACTGATATCGGATATTTTTTTAGTGCAAACATGGTTGGGGAACGACTTGGACCCTTTACAGTGGGGGTGGGAAAACCTTGCGGGACAATATCAGCCTATAACCACAACAACAAAATTAGCTCCAACAAATCTCCTGAAATTGATTAAATGTTCTTGTAAAGAAATGTACCTGAATCCATGTGGCTGCAGAAAAGCAGAACTATTTTGTTGCAGCGCACTATGCACCAACTGCAGCGGAATTTCTTGCAAAAACAAAGATATGGCGGTTTCTGTAGAGGATTTAAATTAGGTATGAACTAATTATCTAAATTAATCGTTATAGGTCAACTTTATATTAAAAATATGTTATATTTTTGCAGAAAGCGAATCGAGTATATAAATACAGTTAGAAGATCATTATTTATTTACTATTATGCATTTTCAATATTTAGCATTGTTTTTAGATTTTAGGTATTAGTTATATTATTATGTAAATATGATTCTCACAATTACTGGTTATGTAAATATTAATATTTTTAACGCTGCAGTTTATTTGCAATTTGTTTTTGTGTAATAATCTGGATTTCTACTACTTGCACAACCCTGTACGCCCGTTAGCGCACACTTAAAGTACATCTGTAGTACATCAAAGTAGGCAAAATTTTATAGGCTTTAATTTGTTGCTCTTGGTAGTTTTTCGTAAACGCAACCGTTTTGAAGCTACGGCCACTTTTATAAAAAAAAGTGTACCTTTAGGTGGGTGTAGGGGATGACGCACCGGGGGATTGCTGGGGACTTTTAAGGATTTGTTGTATAGGCCCTCAAGAAGGTGTGTCCAAATATTCAGCTTTATTGGAATTTCTTCCAGGAAAAATCCTTACTCTCCGTACCCTTCTGGAAAGGAGGGTAAAGGTGTTGTATTATATTACGGTCCCGGATGGCGTAGTAATACATTACTTGAGAACCGTGGTATTAACCTAACCTAAAAACATTAGTTTTCAAGATTTTGACGTTTGACATTCGCGTTCACTTCCCAGGTCCTACACATCGCTCGTTTGTATTGTTCATTTGCCATACGTTCTTTCTAATTTCCTTCATAAGTTCCTTCGTATTTACAACAAAAATAGTCTTTCTCAAGAATACTGTAAAGTGTTTTCATCGACAACGTAAGTTTACATATTTTTTTTATGCTGCTTGCAAAAAATTTATAAAAAAATAGTTATTTACAGAATTTCAACATAAGATTTCAACATGAATCCCGAATGCCCGATGTTTTTAGGTTCCACTCTTTACCTTTTACCCATAAACTGCGCGATTTCCCCGAGCACTTCCGGGCCATAAGATAATACAACACTTTTACGGCGTACTCTAAGAAATGAATCATGCGCGCAACCGCCACAATAAAACCGGGAATATTCTGATTTTAACCTAATTCCGTAGCAGTAGCAGTCATTCAGTGTTCTACAACGTCCCTTATTTATGCTTTTCTATGCCTGTGATCAGTGATCATGAATGAAACACACCAATAATTTAATATTGCGAAATACACGTAAATTGTGGCTATTTTGTAAATATTAGATAGAATATCAGCATGTTATTTATTTCGTTAATTTTAAAAACAGGGGAACTAATTGAAATAGCAACTGAAGCGCTGCTGACAAGTCTTCATACTGATCGAAAAGAACTAAGTGAAGGCACCACGCAAAAATATACAAAGGACGAAACGATTGAGCAACGTTGGACAGATGAAGCTACTTTTATTCTTATAAATTTATATGCAAAACATGATACTGATTGGAAAAGTAATAAAATAAAAGTAAACAACGTTTGGAAAATGATATCAAATGAAATTAAAGCTAGCAACTTTAATTTCACAGCCACTCAAGCAAAAAATAAATGGAAACACCTTCGTAAACTATATTTCAAGCAAAATGACAGTATGGGGCCAAGAGCAACGGGAAAATCTCAATATACATTTAAATTTTATGATGAAATGAATAACATATATTCTGATAAACCCAATGGCATTAGCTTCTTCTAGTAAAGGTAAGTGCGTATTACGATAGGCACTAAGATTGACTTAAATACATTTAAATAGGATCACAGTTGGATGTCGAAATGGCAAAGCAGTCGGATAATGCCGAAAAGAAAAGGAAGTCGGATGCCCCGGAAATTGATAATGCCAAAATTTCTAAGACTGCGAAGCATGTAATTGCTTGGATGTCGGAAACAACAGCAAAGAAAGAAGAGAAGAGACAAACACATCATGAAGAAAAGCTAGAAGTGCAAAGAGAGGCTATCAAATTTTTTTAGGAAGCGATGAACAAATTAATAGATAAACTATAAGAATTTAGATAATTTGTAATGATCTTATCAAACAATTTATTTAAAGCTACAGTTAAGTTTATTTAATACTGTTAGTTGTGAATTGTTTCCAATAGTTTTATGTTTATTTTCATTTTCATAACATTCAAATTAAATGTTTAATTTTTGACAATTTTAATTTTGTTTCTGAGGTAAAGTCACTACATACTCATTCTAAGTTTTACTACATAGGTAAGTTGATCATCATTTTGTCTCTTCCATGGATACCAGTTCCATCTTCTTCTTCATGGTACTCTTGTTGATTTTCACCTGGCCTCTCTTCTTCATCAAGTTCATTGTTAATATCCTGCATACCTTCCCGGATATATTCTTCCATCCTTCCATCATTACAATTTAAGCAGATGTTATGAAGAACACATCCTGCTAAAATTATGGCAGGTATTAAATCTACACGATTCATATCTAAATATTTAAACCTTCTAAATCTGGTCTTAAACAGGGCAAACGTTCTTTCAATAGTTCGTATTATTTTCGAGAGTTGTGTGTCGTAGCTGTCTAGCAGTTAAACCACCTCTATTAATGTACGGTGTAATACACCATTGCCGTGTTGGGTAAGCTTTATCGGCAAGAATACACTCTTGACTACGAAAATATATTGCTGGATTATTTATGATACTGTTATACAAATCAGTTTCTAAACACAAACAACCTGTAAATTTTAATTAGTGATCACATACAGCTTATAAAGTAACTGCATGATATTTTTTACGACAAATATAAAAATTTGGATGTTCTTTTGGAGCTTTTATTGGTATATAAGAACCATCGATCACACCAATAATGTGATTCAGTCCAGTTTTTCCAAACGCTCTTTGTATACTTTCAGAATAATTTCCTGTAGGCTACTCTATCATAGGAGGTGGAATTTCATTTTACACGTCAATAACCCTGACAAATGAATGGAATAACTTAGATTTGGCGGGGGCTGACCACAACGGCCACCTCATATTTTGGCCGTTATGGTCATGGTCACAACGGCCACCTATAAGTTTTGGTCACAACGACCACCTTGGTCACATCGGCCACCCAGGCTCGTGGTCACAACGGCCACCTTGGTCACAACGGCCACCCTTGTTTATAATTTGTAACACCAAACAACGCTGGTCACTACGGCCACCTTGGTCACAACGGCCACTCGGGTCTGCTGGACACAACGGCCACCTTGGTCACAACGGCCACCCGATTCTGCTGGTCACAACGGCCACCTTGGTCACATCGGCCACTCGAAACAGCTATTTCCAATAAAACCTTCACGCAATAATGTATAAATATACAGGGTGGGCGTTGTGGCACAAAATAAATACATTCCCTAACAGTGTTCTAAAAAGTAAGTAAGTATCTATACTGAATACGCGATATTTTTCAAGCTTGCAAATATACCTACATTATTGCGTGAAGTTTTATTGGAAATAGCTGTTACGAGTGGCCGATGTGACCAAGGTGGCCGTTGTGACCAGCAGACCGGAGTGGCCGTTGTGACCAAGGTGGCCGTTGTGACCAGCGTTGTTTGGTGTTACAAATTATAAACAAGGGTGGCCGTTGTGACCAAGGTGGCCGTTGTGACCACGAGCCTGGGTGGCCGATGTGACCAAGGTGGCCGTTGTGACCAAAACTTATAGGTGGCCGTTGTGACCATGACCATAACGGCCAAAATATGAGGTGGCCGTTGTGACCGGTGGCCGTTGTGACATAGACTCCTAAGACACTTATACAATAAATAACTTAATAGACACCTTTGGTGTAAGCCGCCTTTAGGGTGTTAATTGAATTTAACGAATACTTGGCTGATTGCAAATTTCTTTTTGCACACTTGACAAAATACATGGCTATCATCATTACTGCATTGTTTGGTCCATGTTTTTATTACAACTCCTGTTGCATATTTCCGCTCTAATCCCTCGACATTTAATTTGTACAGGGTGATCAAAAATGATTGAACGTGCCGCTTCATACTGATTTTTTGTTGTCCGCTTACTGCTGCTGTGGGTACTTAAATAACCTTGGTAATTTCAGTGGTGTAGACATTGTAATTTAAATGACAGATGGAAATGACAGATGGAAAGTAATGCGCAAGACACTGAACAGATGTAAGTATTGATAAACAACAGACTGTTTGAAAAAACGGAATGAATTTTTGATAGTAATTGGACCGACTAGCGGTCATGTGACCTTCAATCATTTTTGATCACCCTGTACTTCCTAACAAATAAGAACTAATAACTTTGTGCATTTATTTAACTACTTTGTAGGTCTGTTGGAGACAGAATTGATATAGCCAAATCGAGTCTATGTCACAACGGCCACATGGGCCAAACAATGCAGTAATGATGATAGCCATGTATTTTGTCAAGTGTGCAAAAAGAAATTTGCAATCAGCCAAGTATTCGTTAAATTCAATTAACACCCGAAAGGCGGCTTACACCAAAGGTGTCTTAATAGTTATTTATTGTATAAGTGTCTTAGGAAGTATTTTATCCACACAAGAATGTTTAAACGCGAGAACGAAGTTCGAGCATTTAATTTTCTTAAGTGGATAAAATACAACTAAGACACGTATGCGATACAACGTTTTATCCACAACCAGCCCAGAGAGTGGCGTTTTTAAATTAATATTTTGGAAAAATTTAATTTTGACATTTTGAACTGACTTTTGTCATACGTGTTGCTATAGATTTACCATTGTTTTAATTATAAAACCTATGTGTTTTATTAATATCATAAGACGTCTCTTAATAGTGGAATTATGACCTTATAATATACTGGTTGTGGATAAAATTAAAATTAGATACCCACCAGATAAAAATCGTCCAAGTATCATCAGATTTGTTTGTTTGTTTTTATATTTAATCAGTTTATAGTGGAATGATATTATTTTTTCGCAGTAGATGAACAAGTATAGCAGTAGTAGAATCAAATATTGCAAGTATATTCCAATTATGACGCAACTACAACGTTGGAATTGCAATGGTGCATGAGGGTGGTTAATTCAAACTGGTCAATTAATTCCTGTAAAGGTCTAGTTGAACTTTAAAATCTACTCTCCCGGGAGCAGTTCCCGAGGGGTTTTCGTTATTACTGTTCAAGATGCGGTATCTTGTTAATCATGCTTTGTGTCCGTTATTTAAAGAACAGTTATTAAGGGACATTCAATCCTCATATTTTACATTATACTATGATGAAACAACTAATGAAGAGAGCCTTAAGGAATTGCATATCGGTATTCGTTACCATTTTTCTAAACTCAGACGAAGTCTGCGAAGCCATATACCGAAATTTAAAAGATATATACTTAAAAGTAAGAATTTTTAAACCTAAAAATATTATTGTCCTACATACTGTTGCACTCTATAGGTACCAAGCACTAAAGAAGAGTGGACCAACATTGCAGATTTGTTCTACAAAATATGGAATTTCTCTAATTGTTTAGGGGTTCTGAATGGGCTCACATTAAATTTAGAGCCCCCACATCAACAGAATCATATTATTATAACTACAAAGGACACTTTTTTAGCATTGTGCTGTTAGGTTTGGCAGATAAGGAGTATAAATTTACCTATGTAAATGTTGACGTTAATGGTCGAATTAGCGATGGTGGTGTGCTACAAAGAAGTTTGTTCCGAGCGCTAAAGCTTTAATAATGCCATTTGTAATAGTGGCCGACGATGCATTTCCGCTGTCCACAAGAATAATGAAACTTTACCCTGAAAGAGGCCTTACACATGCTACTAGAATATATAATTATAGACTTTCCAGAGCACGCCGCATAATAGAGAATGCTTTTGGAATATTAGCAAATCGATTTAGGGTACTGCTATACTATATTAACTTATTGCCGGAAAAAGTAGAAATGATTACTTTATGTTGTGTGGTGTTACACAACTTTATATTAAAAGAACATAAAACATCACATCATGACAGAATCTTCACCGACATGATTGGAAATAATTTACAACAGATTCCCATGTAAGATAACAACAGAAATACTAGTTCAGATGCCCGTACAATTCGAGATGAATTCAGGGAATTATTTAACACCACTGGTACAAGAGACTGTCAGGAAGCTCAGATTGCCAAAAATAACATGTAAATATGAAACGTTTTGTCATAAAGTAAATAGCTATTTACTTTATGGTTTTGTTGTAATTTTAGACTAGCTCCTAGCAAGCTCCGGGAGATAAATAATCACAGCTCCCGCGCATGGTCATTTGAACCTAATCAGCTGTTGTGAGACTTAATTCTTGAGGAATACTTAACATATCCAATAAACTAAACCTGAAAATTAACACTGCAATATTTTTTATTTATATTTACCCAGCTTGCAATATTATTTTAAATTGTTTTTAATAACTTTCAAGCAGTGTAGGGTTAAATTTACGCCGATTGTGTTCAACTACGCATGCGCGGTAGCTGTGATTATTCATCCCCCGGAGCCTGCTAGGAGCTAGTTCATTTTATTACAAATTTGTTTAAATATATTATACATTTCTTTTTTTTTTGCTTTGTTTTCTTGAATGCCCTGGAAAGGTAGGTTTGTAACGGCTTCTTCGTCTGCTACATCAGGGTCCATCTGTTTTAATTTGGAAGAAACAAATTCCGCGAAAATGTCGAAATTGTGTTTGTGGACTTGTGCCACCTGCTGTGCCTTCATTTTCTGTCTATCGTGGATTGCCGAGGACATCATCTTTGCGGCTGCTGCAGTTCCCTCAATCACTTTTCAGAAGGATCGGTCCTCCCTCTTTTCTTGGAGGGACTACCACCTGCAATGGAAGAGACGCTCCCACTCAAAGCGATGCTCCCATTCGAAGCGATGCTCCTATTCGAAGCGACGCTCCCATTCGAAGCGACGCTCGCATTCAAAGCGATGCTCCCGCTGTTTTGAATTGTGGGTACACTGCTACCTGGTTGCACCAATTCCAATGTTTCATCATCGTTATCATCTACCTGTTAAAAGACCAATAGTTAGAAAGATGTGATTACTTAATTTAATTATTTAACCTCTTGTGTTATGTGATGTTCATCATCATCAGATTCCTCGTCATCCTGACTTATTATAGGTACGGTTTCTCCATCTGAAACTATGCCAATGCTATCAGTAGCTTGTCGCGACGTTGAATGGTCCAATATAAAAAACATGTGGTCATAGTACCAGATTGTTGGTTTGTAAATCTTTAAATTTAAGAAAAATGTCTGTGAAAATAGAGAAAATAATAAATAAAGTGACATTAATAATACAAGTACTTACATCTTCCTCTCCAACACCACTTTTGAGGGATCGTTCGTACTTCCTGTGTTCCGTTAGGAAGTTGCTTTTAAGCCCTTGAAATTTACATTTAATTTCATTTATTGTGACATTGGGTTTCTCCACTTCCAGAGCCCTCGCAATGGCTTCTAGAGCCCTTGTTCTGCTATGTTTGTTTTTGTATGCTGGCGACTTTACAACGTACAAACAAGGATAATTTTTGTATTCCTCAATTAGCAATGTCACCTGTTCTCTTGTCCAAGACATTTCAGCAACGGTGCTGTTTGATCTAGGACTTACCTTTACGCAAATTAGACACTGTTACGTAGCTAGTCTTGAAGGACTCTTACGATAGGGAAGAGATAATAGGCAAGGCAGTTTACCAGGGATGTTCACAATAATTTCATAAAAATTTGCATGAAAATTTACAAAATTATTTTGTATATGACGGCGTTAAATTTGACATCAAATTTACGTCTCAATTTACACGCAAATTTTGTTTCAAATTTAACACGGTGTCATACGGGCTTTATAGATCAATCATTGTTACCTGTACTACAATTTGTTGTAGTGCAGCAAATATTATTATTAAATTGACTGCATTTTTCCTACGTGAAGAACCGTTGATTCATTTGATGTACGATAAAATAGGGGAACTTATTATAGAACTTTTGAGCAGAATCTGTAAAGAGGATAGTCTAGTAAATTTTGATAAACTAGACTTAAAGACCCTATTTAATGAAAATAATCTGCTAGAAATATGAAAAATTAATGCGGGACAAAGTTGTTTAGACGTTCTAAAGAATGTGAAGTAATCGCCGGAGCTAGTAAAGTTAGAATTTCTCTATAGTGTTAGGAAGTTTTATATGGCTGCTATTTCGCATGTAATCGACAAAATACTTTTTAATTCTAAAATTTGCAACGACCCTACCGTTGAAAGCGTGGAATTTTGGGGGTTGTAAATAAGACGCCATTTTCCACGCCGAGAAGGTAGTTCCAGAAGAGGCGCGGGTGGGGCAGTAGACAACACCCCCAGGTCCCGTAGCATCAAGTGAGAGAACCACCGCGAATCGTTGAGTAGAGTGGGAACGATACCCCATTAAAAGCAGTCGCGCAATGTCCGAAGACAATTCGAATTTTGCATTTTCCGCAATCAAAATTTTACGTTTCCGAAAACCGCTCATTTAAAGTTCCGGATTTACATTTTATTATTTCATTTAATTTTCACCTTGGTAGTCCACTTTGAGTTATTTTTCCGAATTCAATTCTTTTAGTTTGTTATTTAATTTATACCGTTTATTGTCAGAGTGGCAATTTAATCGTTTTCACCGTCCCAGTTTGGGTAAGTTAACAAGATTTTGATCATCAGCGATTGTGTCTGGCTTTTTGTTTTAATTTTCATTGGCAACGTTTTGGTTAGTTTGGCAGTTAATTTACACCAGATCTCCGTTTGATTTTGGATTTATTTATTAACAAAGACCGTGTAGGTCGAATATTGCACCGACTGACAACAAACGCCATTTGCTTTGACCTTCCCTCGTTTTATTGTATCAATAAGTAAAAGCCACTTACCTATTTGCAAGCAAAACTAACGTAATTGCTTTCACCGCTACCGGTGACTTAAGTCATTCAAAGCTCCCGTGTTTTGATTTAATTAGCTCCGCACAGTTCATTTGTCAACCAAATAAGTTTGGTTTAGTTTACGCGTACACTGGAACTACTCAAAGCCGTACTAGAGTTACAAGCCTGCCCCTAGCTCGTAGCATTCGCTGTGACGTCAGCGGTGAGGATGGCGCGACTGCAACCTTTACATTGAGAACTCGCTATAAAACTGCACATTACCACATAAAACACGAAAAAATTTGCTGATTTGACATCAAGTCTTATTAATTAGGCTTCCAGATTTAGATGTCGATCAGTTTACGTTTGTGTTGAGGGTCCGTGGTGCGTAGTGTTGAAGATATATATTATTAAATAATTATTGTAAAGTTAACCACGACAAATTGAACTGTAATAAAGCGTCAAAGAAGAAAAAAGTGAAAAAACTTACAAGTACCTAGTAACTAGTTGATTATTAATTGACAGTTTAAGTTAAAACAGTTCATTAATATTGTATTTCTTCATATTATAAATTTATTACAATATACTCCTGTAGTTACTTAAATAATGTTTATATATTATATATTTATCATATATTTATGCAATTAATATGAAGTGTGGTGTGTTATAAATTTCAAATTAATTTTTGTATTTACAAATATTAGGAACTATTGTATCAATAATGATACTAAACGTATCAATAATAGGGAATTGTTTTTGTTAATTTTATATTTGAAAAGTTTTGCATTTTAATTTTAAATAAATTATAACTGAATTAAGTTACATAGGTAATTACATTAAACAACACACAAGTTTCTTGACCGAACTTTTATTTTAATATATTTGTAGATAGAAATAAATAGCTTTGTGCGTGTTAAAACCGCAGAATGTTTTGGTTTTTTATAATAACATTGAATGTAGACTCTTGAGTGCAATTTGACTGGGGTATGATTAAAATATGGTCTATCTATTAGATAATTTAGACGATTTACTTTGAATAAACAGTCCAGTTATATGCACTCTGCATGCTTGACTATGGCCACAGTCCATCCTCAGTCGTGACGTCACAATTTGCAGGGGCAGGCTTGAAACTCTAGTACGGCTTTGAACTACTACAAACCGTAGGGAACTTTGGACCTACTCTTAGAAGTCAAACCGGACATACCGCCATTCAAATTTGATCTACTTGGAATTAATTAGCATTTTTTTTTCTAACATTTTTTTGATATAAATGCAATCAGATACATCTATATTATATATTTTTATTTTACCTATGTTACAATAAATGTTATAAACTTATTGACAATCTCAAGCGTTACTTTGTTAAAATCCATGATTAAATAATAAATATTAAATAAAGTATCGATTTCAACGGGAAATAACAAGATTTATTCGCTTTATACGTATTTCGGCATCAATGTGGGCGCGTTGGATAGCACGCGTCCTCTTGATCGTAGATTCCGCCAGGGTTACGGTCTGCTGGTCGCTGTTGGTCTCGGCTCTGCTGGTCTCAGGTGGAAGCGTTGAAGACGAAGTCCGATTCGGGTTTCCTGGCCCGGACCGCTGATTTTAAGCTGTCCGGGCACGATGGGGCGATCTGCGTTGGAGCGAGCGCGCTCGCTATTGGTCTGCGCCCCTCCCATGCAACTCCTGCGCTCTAGCGGTCGGTCAAGAGCGCGAGTAGTGTGTGTAGCCTATCCGTCAGGGGGATAATGTGTCAAATTTTTAAGTTTCATATGAAAGTCACTGTTTTAGAAAGACCAATTTAAAATTGATATGGGTGTTCAAAGTTAAGTGGGCACTATTGCTAACCTTTTTATTATTATAACTACGATTTCGGTTAAATTAGCAAACTAGTAGAACTTTTTAAGTAGACTGCAATGGTAAAAATAGAAAAACAATTGAACAACGGAATTTCAACTTATTCGCTAAAGTTACTATTTTAATATGGAACACCTTGTATATTTTTGCATATTTCGATATACTGAATTAATCTAAACAAAAATGTCCGTATTCACTATTACTCTAAATTCAAAAATAATGGAATTATTCGTCTTAATAGACAGAAAGTATGCATTAGTAAAATTAAGTCACATACGAAACAAACTACAGTATTTGTCAAACAAAATATTCAATTTTACATAGTTTTGATGTCATTATTGTTTAGTTTAGTGTTGATTAGTGTTGTGTATTTGAATTAAAGGGGTTGTGACCCACAATTTCTTTATTAAAAAATAAAAAAAAAAACATCTAAGAACCGCGAAATCACCAGTTTGCTAAAGGTCGATTCACACACACCAGTGACGTGACAGTGGCGTCACCGGCCCGTGATTAAACCGACAAGGTTAAAACATTCTTCTAGGAATTTGAAGGGACTTGTTCATACTCGCACGGCGCGTGACCTTGCCAGTGCATACAGTGCTGTCGCCGTCACTGTACAGTGAACGTCAGATTACTTTCGGACGATATTTTTCCGTTTTCACGGCCGTGAGTTTTATTAATTAATGGATTTTTTTTTAGTTAATTTAAGTTTTCTGAGATTTCAATTTGTTCTTTCTCTTATTTATATTGTTTTATCAGAAATATGAACGACGAAAAACTTAATGAGTTAGTGCGCAACTATCCTTCGTTGTATGATTTGTCCAATACAAAATACATGGACACAGAGTTCAAGAATACTATCTGGAGGAAAATAGGACAGGAAGTTATATCTGAGCATTTGATAACCAAGGGAGTGGACCCAGCATGAATATTTCTCTTACAGAAAATGCATCTGCCGTTGCGTTCCCTCCTTGCAAATGTAAATTTTGTAGTGTTTGACCCGCATTCTTCAAATCCACTTGCTGAGTAACGTAGTTATACGTATTTCTATCGTATTTTTTAATAAAATTATGTAGTAAGGAAGTTGACCAAATTATGTAATCTACATGTTCTGGTAAGGCCTGAATCTGCCGATTGTAAAGTCGAAATTTTTGAGATAAAATACCACAAGTGTTTTCTGATGTCCTCCTAGCACGACTCAAACGGTAGTTGAAGTTACGCTTCCCATCATCCAAATTATCCCCTGGATAAGGTCGCATCAAGCAAGTTTTAAGAGGAAATGCCTCGTCCCCTACAATAACGTAGGGAACTTGAGTATCTGTGTTTGGTATGATAGAATTTGCTGGAACATTCAATGAGCCATTGTGAAGTGCTATGCCTAATTTTGATTTGGAAAAAACTCCCCCATCACTATTCTTGCCGTATGCCCCTATATCGACAGCAATAAAGTTACAATGAGCGTCTACTAGAGCCAACAAAATTATAGAGAACGTTTTTTTGTAACTAAAAAACAGTGATCCGCTGTTCGGAGGAGCCTGAATAGTAACGTGATTCCCATCTATAGCTCCTATACACATTTGAGAAAAATCATTAGCGATGTTCTTCCACATTTCCTCTCAATTGTGTTTAGCGCATCTCCAGTGGCCAAATACCTGAAAGGCAGAAAACAGTATGGATAAACATTTTATGTTAATGAAATATGAAAAAGACAACTGTAGCCCACTAAAATAAATTTTTTGTTCATGTTTCAGGGACGTCATGTAAAACTAGGTGGGGCAATATTAGAGACAACTTTAGAAAATCTTTGAAGAAAAATAAAACTGTGAGTGGCCAAAAGACAAAAATAGTAAAGTCGTACAAATATTCTGAGCAGTAGAGCTTTTTGAAGAAATTCTTTGAGGACAGGGAGACCACGTCTAACCTTGACGTTGAAGTAACGAGCCAAAATTTTCCAGGTGATGATGAGATTAGTGAATCAGTATCACCCGAAAATGAAGAAAACACCCAACATGACACAACAGAAGATCATAATCCTGTGACTGTAGAGTCACAAAGTGGCACGTCGCGTCGTCCAATTCAAAAACAACAAGTTCTACAACATGTCCTATACCGCGAAAGGAAACAAAACAGTGTCAAACGCTTGTCCCCCAAAACTGCCGCTGCTACTGTTATGGAATATCTCGTTAAAAGAAATGAAAATATCGGCTCCTCTCCATCGACATCGCAGCATCCAGTGTGTGTGAATCGACCTTAAGGGCTTTCGTTTCCGAATTATTAGCTTGTAAAGTTTACAGGTTTAGAGAGTAGTGACGTCATACCGACACGACCGACCTGTGAGCATTCACCACTGCCTATTTGTTGTAGGCAGTTCGTGGTTAAAAATACTGTGATTACAGTGTTCTAAATATTATTTTCTGTTACTTATTGGTACTATTATTTTTAGTGCTATTATTTAAAATGCCTAATTGATGTGTTTTTGGTTGCAACAATAATTTAAAAAACTCTTCGGTTACACTCCATAATTTTCCGAGAAAGGAGAAAGAACCAAAGCGGTATAAAGCGTGGAAAGATTTAATCGAGCTTTAATTTAATCCAACTCACAACAATGTTGTTTGTAGCTTACATTTCAAGAAAGCGGAATTTCAGAATCGATTCAAGAAAGTGTTGCTACCAAACGAAAAAATCGTTATTAAAAGTTATTAAAAATATAAATATAAGAATAAAAACGGCTGGAGAAAATTAGTTTAATAAATAAAATGGTAATAAAGCAGTGAAAAAATTACATATTATTCTTGATCCACTCTTTAATTAAAAGGAGGGAGAAGAAATTATGTTAAACGTCGAATTATCATCTACAAATCTTTATTTAAAAAGAAAGGAGATGGAATGTAGTTAAAGAAAACCATATTGTAAAATGAATGAATTTATATATTTAATATTACGATGGAAAAATTGTACGGAGAATAAAATTTATCGACGTTTCGTTTATCTAGTAAACTTTATCAAGATATAAAAATGGTTAAAATAATTGACTTAAAGTATGACTAAGAAAACATAGGTAATAGGTAGTCATACTTTAAGTCAATTATCGGCCGCTCCCGTGAGCAGTTTGATCGCAGACGCTGAAAAGAATTGTTTCGTAAGAATGCCTCCAAAGAAGTTTACACCCGATTTAGTGTTAATTGAGCAAGTGCGAAAATATCGTACTTTTTACGATTTGCAGAGACTACAAAGATGTTCAAATTAAAGACAATATTTGGGCTAAAATAGCTAAAATTATTAAAACAAAGAGTGGTAAGTGTTATTAGAATTATACATTAAATGCAAGAAAGTAAAGAATATGAAAATTAATTTCTTGGAGGCCTATTAAATATTATGCTTTCAGCCGAAGAAGTGCAAAGTGCGTTGGAAAAATATAAGGGATACCTACTTGAGGCAGAAAAAAAAAACAATAAAGGCACTACACAAGCTGCCGCGAAAAACAAAAGCAAATGGTCATTATTTGATCATCTCTCAGAGGATTTGGGAAAACAAAAGGAGGCGGATGATGTTGATCTTTTCATTGAGAAGTGTTGCAATGGATATAAAGAAGTTGCCACCGCACCTAATTAGAAAAGTTACATCTGGAATTTTAAATTTGGTGAATAAAATATTAGACAATCAGGCACCGCCTCTTTATTTAAATCCAGGACCTGCCACCCAGCGTCGAAATTTTCATCCGAACACCGATGTAGTGACTCGCCCCTCTGATGAAACATCATATTATGTGACATTGTAAAGCAATTTATACACAACAATTTAATAAATATTCATTTAATTTGTATCAATTATTTAATCAATATAATAAATACACAAGGGTTACATTTCTCTGGTTAAAATAAATTACCGTCTACTGCTAGATGTACGAAACACGTTCCTCCTGCCACTGTACCGTTCCTGCATCACTAAATAATTCTGTAAACTGCTCTTGCATTCCAAATCCGGCTGCATTTGTAAATCCTCCAGTTCGTGCTAATGAAATAACGTCATGATGGAAATGTTTCTGCCGGGTTATATTCATATACTGGTCGTGCGTTTACATAAAAGGAAAAAATAATGTCACAGCAGGCGCCTTATCGCGGGTCCAGTATACCTCCGACGAATTAAAAAACATGAAAACCGCTGTATGTGAGACGATGTATGCAATAACAAGAGCAGAGAATAGGAAACTAAAGGAAAGCGTCAATAGGAGTTTTAATTCGGATGCAAACGAAAGACTTCATCACCCTGGCGTTGAGCAACTGTTGGAAAGGCCTGAAGACTCTTTCGAGCTACGTCTAATTTCGGAAAAAGACTTCGACAAAATAGTTAAAAGTCAGAATTAGGATTGTAAAATAAGGAGACTCATATGTGTCAAATGTTCGGCAATAATTTATTTAAAACAGGATCCTCGATCCATTACCGTTCGCGCTAGCCGTACTATTGAGAGACCCGAAAAATATATTTGTGAAGTATGATATTCCGGAATTAGTTATAACATATAACCATGAATTTGACTTAAATAACTGTATCCAAATATCTACTCGTATCAATTTCTATCAATCTTTTTTAACACATTTATTTGGGATTTCACTTACAGCACGATATAGTTTTACTTCACATATTTCATGATGAAATGCTAAATATAACGGCTGTTCTTGTTTATACAAATATAGTTAATTGATCGATATTGTTTACAAAGTTAGAACTGATTCTCTGACAATGTTAAATATACGCTATTTCGTGAATTGATTTATTTTGATTTCTTAATTCCTCTAATTTTCCGAATTTATTTTGAGATTGCTAGGCTATGCCCTTATCTGATTTTAAAGCACAAAACGGGTATACACTGAAAGTCCAAATGTATTCTTGATTTTTTGATTTCAATTAACCTCTCTGAAGCTTCGTCAAAATGTCATTTAGGATATCGTCTGGTACAAGTGGTGGGAGCTGGGGGGGTGGAGGTGCTGGTGCCGCATTGTTGGGGGATTGCGGAGGCTCGTCGGGGACTTCGTCACCTGGGGGACCATATCATTGGGATAAGGGTAAAAGAGCTCTATCCGGGTGAACACTGCCTCGATGTCATGGACCGCGATGGTAACGAAGTACGAGGGAACGTTGATCCCGTAAAGTTGATAAAAGCATGGCCAATTAAATAAATTCTTCCATGGTCCAGCTCCGTCTCCACGGCGGAGATGATAATGGTGAGAGAGGGGTACCCTCCACCTCTTGCAATTGCATGTCTTCAAATAATTCTGAAAAAAAATGTGTTACTTTCCTGTTTTGCCATCAGATTCTGCATAAACCACTAAATTGTTAGATTATTTTGTTTTTAAATAAAAGAGAGAAAAATACCGTGCCTTCGTTAAAGATTGATACCCACGTGACCTTTGATCCGTGGTGTCCTTGGGAGCTTCAGATTTAAATGTTGAAGTCAGGTAGGATTGGTACTCGTAACTAAACTAAGTAACTAAAGTCACTAAAGTTACTGTCAATTTTATAAACGTCAGCGAAGTCTCTACATACAATAAGTTTTTTTCAAAACTAAAACAGATTTTTTGAAAATTATTGTTAAAAGGTAAACGGTTTGTAATATGTATCAAACGTAATGTTAAATTTATGACTTTTTAGATTATCTTCCCAAGCAGCAATGCCCTTTACAAAAGAGCAGAATAGTTTTATTCTAATGGCTCATTTTCGTAGTGCTACCATTAATGTAGATGGAAATTGGTCGTACTCTCTACAATCTTCCCTCGAACAATTTGTTCAACAGTACCCAGATGTAATTATTGATTATAACGCATTTAAACTACACAAGTGTAGGCTGGTTCACCGATTTGAAACTAACAATTGCATTTGTAAAGGTCAACTGGTAGACCAACTGTTTTAACGCAAGATGTAGTGGCAGATATTCAAGAACGGAGGGACCATAGTCCAAAGAAATCTGTATACAATTATCGCAACAAATTGGACTTAGTGTTGGAACATGCCATAAAGCGTTACGGAAAAATCTTAATATGTATTCCTACAAAGTAATGGTTGTACAGAAATTACATCCACACGATTATGAACAAGGGGTGAGGTATTGTCAATGGTTCAACGAGAACTTTAACAATAATGATGTACTCGATCTAACATTTTTTACCGATGAAGCTTGGATCCATTTATCAGGCTATGTTAATAGTCAAAATTATCGTACATGGTCTACGGAAAACCCTCATGATTTCGTGGAAACGCAGTTACATCCCCTTAAGGTTGGAATCTGAATAGCGATTTCAGAAATTTTGACCGATACACCTTATAAAGATGAATTGGAATCGCAAGTAGCTGCCAAACTCAAGGGCGTTAAACGTAAAATAGCTGATAAACCAAATAAGACCAAAGCCGTAAATGGAGTAACATAACGTCCAAGTCCAAGTTAATAGTCAAAATTATCGTACATGGTCTACGGAAAACCCTCATGAATTCGTGGAAACTCAGTTACATCCCCTTAAGGTTGGAATCCGAATAGCGATATCAAGGAGACGTATAATAGGGCCCTTATTTTTTAACGAAACAATAAACGGAGAACGATATCGCACCACTATTTTGCAACAATTTTTTGAGCAGCTACATGATGATGAAATACAACATGGATATTTCCAACAGGATGGAGCTACTGCAGATACTGCTCGACCATCTCTACGATACATCTAAGAGTTTTACGATGATCGAATTATTAGTCGAGGATTGTGGCCACCTAGAAGTCCAGATCTTGCTGCTCCAGATTTTTATTTGTTTGGTCGCTTGAAGAATAGTATCTGCTATAAGCTAGATTAATAATAAATAACGTTATTTAAACGAAAAACAAACATTTTCCAGTTAAAATCGGTATTTTATTTAATATTTATTATTTATACCGGGTGGTGACTTGAACAACGCAACATAGGGATTTCAATGGAAAATTCTTAATGTTCAATTATTGGCTCCCCTAATTATTTTAGAGCACAAGTGTGCTTAGGTTTTTTGTAGAGAAATAAATTCTGCATCTTTTCATACTATTATTTACAATTTTCCATTTTCCGGAAGCGTAGAAATAGAAGAAATACAAAATGGTCTTTTTAAAAAAATCACTGATGCCATGGAATTATAAAATCAAACAAACGCACTGACATTTCTGTCTCATTACATTTTTTTTTCTTTTTAAAGCAATAAAACGAGTGCGTAATAGGAACATATTTTACGCTAAACAAGGCACTTTATCATTTCAACTTTTTCTTTCGTTAAATACATTTTAAAAATAATAGATTTTAATAATCGGTTATAAACTTCAAACCGTAATGACAGATGTAAATGCGAATGCTGTTTGTTTAGATAATTCCAAGGCATCACTGATTTGTTTAAAAAGACCATTTTTAATTTCTTCTATTTCTACGCTTCCGGAAAATGGAAAATTATAAATAATAGTATGAACAGATGCATAATTGTTTTCTCTACAAAAAACCTATACACACTTTTGCTCTAAAATAATTAGGGGAGCCAATAATTAAACATTAAAAATTTACCATTGAAATCCCTATGTTGCGTTGCTCAAGTCACCACCCGTATAAACATTACAGGAGTTCATATTTTTGAGAATTTTCTGTAAACAGTCAAAGTGAGGTTATGTAAGGTAAACAAGCAAGCCTTGGTAAACGGCTAGGGAATTATTGGATGGAGGTGCACCAACTGTGTAAGTTGGGTTGCCTATATTTTGTGGTCACGTGAGTATCAATCATTAATGAAGGCACTGTACATCTAGATAAATCAAATAAAATTATTATTTTCAAAATTCTTTACTCACGTACAGCTGGAAGCAGGCTAGGGTCTATGACTGAGGCGGTGTGGGTCAACACCTGCACGGCATCGAAATTCATAATTAAAATTAGTAAATAATTCAAAATTAAATTAAAAAATTAATAATATTTGTTCTGTGACGAAGAATTTCAATCACAAATGACTTCTTCGGGAGGCAACAAATGGTTTTATATAATATATTTGTAAATTCAACAAAGGATAAAAAAGTCCCTTCTACACCTAAGAAATGAGCAGTACCTTTTTCTCAATTTTTAGTAATTATTTAACTCATAATGACAAATTTTGATATCTAAATTGTTTGTAAACCAATTTTGAAATAACATTTAGTTAAAGAATTTTTAAGTTAACTTACTTTTTTTAATATTTATAAATATTAATAATGTATACCACGCCACCTGCACATCACTTAACGAACTTCGGGTTTAGTTTATTCGATAGCAATTAGACAGCTGCATATTTTTAACAGTGTACTATACTTACTTACATTTACGACCTTTGTTGGTACCTTGTAGAGCTTTGATTAGCTTATCAGTATGACTATAAAGTGCGTTCGTTAATTGCAGATTTCTGCTCGTTTAGATAGGTATACGTTCGGTATAGGTTGATTAGCTTATCAGTATGACTATAAAGTGCGTTCGTTAATTGCAGATTTCTGCTCGTTTAGATAGGTATACGTACGGTATAGACGCTTTTAGTGTGACGTAGTTGACCTTGTTAGCAACCGCCCTGCGATCCAAACAACTTGCGTAGCAACGTATTCTAACAGTGACATTCAATTATACGCCTTATATACAGATATCATAGGCGACTAGCGAATGCCGTGCTTTAAGTAATGTAGTGTTTAACTTAAGCTGTTATTTCTTAAGTAAATGCTACTTTAAAAATGATGTGTTTTGCTCCAGACTGCAAACATTATAACGAAAAACATATGTGTAAGTTTTTTACGTTTCCGAAAGATCCAGCTAACAGGCGACGATGGATAAAACTTAATTCGGTAAGAACTAGGTTATGTCAATCTCTTTGAAGCATATTTTATTTTAATTTTTTAACATTTTTATAACTTTTTCATTTAAACGAGCAGACAAAGAACCGAATAGTGGTTCCCGAATATGCAGCTCGTCTGAAATAATTATTCAACGAAGATAACTTTAACAAGTGTTTCTGAGCCATCCTTACTTTCAACCACTACAGAACTATGCTTACTGGCAGTTATTAACAAACGTATGATTGCTAATTAATTACTCTAAAGAAATTACTTTTACTCAAAGAATTTTCGCTAATGACCATTTCATATTCGTTTTATAACATTGAAAATAGACCCTAATGCACGTAACAATAAAGGTTAACTTCCAATATTCCTGGCGTAACAACGGTTGCTAGGCAAGTTGTTTGGATCGCAGTGAACCTTTATGGCTGCAAATTGACGTCATCACTAAAATCCTCTATAGGTTCGGTTAATTATCTAGTTAGTTAAGATTCAAACCTGAGTCGTTCCGTAATTACATTTCCTAGCTGACAGAGTAAACCTTTTTGGTTGCGATTTTTATTTGGAGGGAAGCGATGTTGATGTGGTTTTATAACCTAAAAACAGTGTGCAGTGACAAATAAACTTATGATCACAATTTATGATGGCGATGATGGCCTTTCCTATAAACTACCACCTTGTTGTGGATGAAGGAGGCAACCCAACGTTTTCGAAAAACAAGGACGTATTGTTCCATAACAAAGACAGTGAGGCATAAACGTTAAATTGTTATGAAATTATTATTTTACAATTTAATTTGTTTACAGATGCTACCCTTGAATATGTGCCTTACGCACAAGCGAAAGAGTATTTTACTGACATCACTGTTGAAGACCCACTGGAACAACCTGTAGAAAACAACAAACAAGAAGCCACTACTGAACTGAAATTGTGGACATCGGAAAGTACAACATTACTTATAACTTTAATGAAAGATTACCATACCACGAAGAATTTCGGAGTTCCATAAAAAAACGTTTGTGGCAAAAAATAGCTAACACAATTTCAGAGACATCTAATATGCGACTGACTTGGTTACAATGCGATACCAAGTGGAACGGTTTGTTGAAGATGTACAAGGACATTAAAGACAACAATAGCAGCACAGGGAAGAATCGAAAATCTTGGGTGTTCTTCGATCAGATGAATGAATTTCTCTTTAAAAAACCAGAAATTAATCCAGAAGCTACGTGCAGCAGTTATGTGGGACTGAAGCAACGAGGTGAACTGAAACGGCAAGTTTTTTAGGTGGTTTTAAGTGCAGATGTATATTTACAAATTCATTTTTAAGAAACTTGGTTGTTCTGGAGAGGGAAATGCTTCTTCCAATCAAAACACAAGTGATGAAGAAAATGTCAGTGGTGATTTGAAGGTTGCTAATAAAACTGTTAATTATGAATCAAATTTCTCCAAAAAACGTAGACAGGATGTTACAGAAAGACGGCATCAGGAAAAGTTACAACGCATGGACAAATATCTGTCCATTCTTGATCGAATGGTAACGGCAATCGAAGAGAAATATATTACTATCAGTAAAATACTCTTACATTTTGTATTAATACAATAAATTACAAAGTTCATTTCTTTTTAATATTGCTTCATATTATTCACTTGTACGTCATAATCTGGATTTTGTATAATAATGTTTCTTTCTTCCATAATCTCATCTTCAGGATCCACAATATCTTCAGCATTATCATCTAATAATAAGCAAACATTGTGTAAAATGCAGGCGCTTATAATTAATAATGATATCAAGTCTAACCGAACGGTTTCTAAATATTTTAATCGTCTAAAACGTCCCTTTAAAAACCCAAATGCATTTTCAATAACTACTCTGGTTTTTGCCAGTTTGATGTTAAAAATTTTCTGTCTAGCTGTTAAAAAACCATAGTTTTTAAAACCCACCATTAAAGTTTTTGTAAGTGTGTATGCTAAATCGCCAATAAGATGACTATTATTTGGGATCGTGGCATCACCATTTCGAATTCTATGATACAAATCTGATTTTCTAAATAATCTCGAGTCGAGTGGATGGAACCTGGCTCACCAGCATATACATCGGTAAATAATTTATTGCTATCGCAAACTCCTTGCAACAGTACCGAATGGTAACTTTTTCGATTTATATATGAATTAGGGTACTCTTTTGGTGCAGTAATTCTGATGTGACAACCGTCTATGGCTCCGATCACCCCTTAATAGTAAATAAATATATATATGTACCTATATAAATATTTGAACATTCAATTATAAATTTACCAGGAAAACCAGAAATTAGTTGAAATTCTGCTATTATTTGAGGTGCTCTCCGGTTAGGCCAGGATATTATTTTATATTCACGGTTAACTTGCAATATACGTTTGCATGTTCTATATAACACAGCCCAACAACTGGATTTAGTAATCCCAAATCTATCGGCAACAGACCTACAAATATTAATATTGATTATACAAAAAAATGGTATTTTTATAACACACCGAAAAGCTTCCATGTTTCCCAAACACCACAATGTAATCATAACTTGTTTATCAAGCTGTAGCGCTCTGGGTGACCTTTTGAAATTAAATTAGCAACGGCATGAAGTTTAGATACAAGATCTTCAAATGTTAGTGGCAACATTCGAAAATGTCTTTTGAATTGATGATCAGTAAATCTTGGTACCGTTATTTCGGCGTAATTAAATATATTTTCCATTGTAAATTGGTCTGGTTCGTCGTCATCATCAAAGAAATAATAAAGGCCGAAAAAAGCTTGAAACGCAATAACTTCCATACCTAATAACTATTACCTAATTTTTAGACAAAAACAAAACCGTGTTGTTATTATTTGAATGAGGTTATGTTCTTCTATTATATGTCAAACTGTCAAACCCCGTGATCAATCCAACAGCGTTCGTCATTTGAATCTCCTCGAGTTCATCCGTACACACGTGATTCATGAATCTGCTAGCTTGGGATCGCGATGCAAATATAATAACCGAACGCACCTATAGATTGTACTAAGTCAAGTACTCATACACACGGTGACCAATGGTTGTAATGTATACCGGGTGAGTCAGACCACCCGTATCAGTCGTTTTTTTCGAAAACGGTTAATCTTAGAGAGTCGGGCCAAATTTTTTTATTACAAAAGCATTCATGAAGAATCGAATGGTGACATTGGCATTCACCGGAAAAATCGGCATCCTGAAGAGTTTGCTCCAGAATGTCGAGAACTCCAAAATTTCAAATAGCACGGGGGGTCAAAAGTAGTATCGTTGAAAAGGTCTTTAAAAAATAAGCAAGTTTTGTAGGAAAAATAATTTTATTATCCCCACCCCTTCTGAGGAATATTCGATTGCAGTTATTAGGTAATTGTACTGTTATTTAGGCAGGATGTAAACGGCCTAAATAACTACATACGTCCTAACAATAGAAATGCATGGAAAATCAGCAGTGGATGAACACGGGCTGACAAGAAGAAGAAGAAAACTGTTATTTACTTTACATTTAAAAAATGTCTAAAATGTAAGTTTGACAATATCACAATAATTGTTCAAACTGTCGTCCATCTACTTCTAAACACTGTCGAGCTCTTCTAGTCATATTATCAGTGGCTCTCAATATTTCTTCACTACTTAATGACCGGCAGGTATTGCAAATTCTCAGCTTCATATCAGGTTTGTTTTGGCAACAGTCTTCAACGGTTTGACAACTATTAAATATTATGCATGCGCGGCTGGAAACTAATTGAAAGTGGTTTGCAAATTTATAATGCAAAAACGCCTATTCAGTTGAAGCTAGGAATACAAGATTTGTTAAGTTTTCCCTAGATAATCACATGGCATCGCAGCATAACCTTAAAATTGTTGTATGTCTTCCACGTTTTTTTGTAGATCAACTTATTATTTACTTATTACTTATTTACTTTACTAATTATTTTATTTCCTGCGATTTTGTTTGTTTGTTATATTGCTGTTGTTTGTTAACGTTGCGATTTGTACACAAATATGGAAGGTTAGTATAAAATATGAAGATCACTAAATACTTGTATTAAATTAATATTCAATTTTATAGTTCAGAAAGTTCCTGACTGTGGATAATTCACAGTTGTTGGGTCCAGGACCATCTGCGAGAGTCACCCCGGAAGTCAACGAAAGCACGTGGACTCGTAATACTACCTTGGTATTAATTGATTTATACAAGGAAAATAGAAAGAAGGTGAGGACGCTCCAGTTGAAAAATGTGAAAAGGTTGTGGGTCGTTATGGCAGCCGAGATAAATAAAAAAGTTAGTACGACATATACGCCAGCCCAAGTAGAAAACCGTTGGAGAGTATTGGAGAGAAATTATAAGAAAGATAACAATAATCAGACTGGGCGAGGTAGAAAATGTTTCGAATACGAAACAGAAATGGACGAAATATTCGGGAAGAAAAAAAATCTCCACCCAGAGCTGCTATTGGACAGCAGCATTATAGTGCCAATGTCAAAGCAACCGGAAGAGGTCCCTGAAATTGCCAAAGAAGGGATCGATAATGGTGAAGTTCCAACTCTTAGAATTATAACAGCTAATACCACTACTAAATCAAATCACACTGCAACAATTACAACATTACGTAGAAAAGGCCCAAGCAAAAGTAATGTGTTGGAATCAATGCGGCAGGATAAGAGCACATTCTATGTCCAATATATCCAAAAGCAGAATGAGAAACTGGCCCTAGAAAGAGAAAAAGTAGGAATTAGGAATGAAAAACTACAGGAGAAGAAAAGAACCAATGATTTACTAGAGCAGCGAAACCAGATTCTTCAATCATATTTAGAACAGAATGTTCAAGTGCTCGATTTATATTAAAGTGTTGTGTTTCAAATAAAATTCTCTATGAAAAGAAGAAAATAATTTTCTGTAGGATGTTTGTTTTGGCTGTATTATATTATAGAAATAAAAAGTTTGTAAAACCCAAGAATTTTACTATAACTATAATTTTTTATTCTTAAATAATGAACAAAGAAAAATTCTACATAGGTAATATATTAGCAACACGATTTCGAATCTCCATTCCATTTCTATCATCCCTTCCTGCCTCTCGATCATTGTCCTCATATTCATTTTCTCTGTTTTCATGTATTACATCTTCAACCGCATTTTTTTCAATTTCATTATATAGGAAGCCATCGTCTAGAGCTAAATTATGCAGAACACAACATGCACGTATAAAGTGGGTCATATCTGGAACACTTCTTAATTTAAGGTGGTACAATTGCCTGAATTTTTGTTGCATTAAACCAAAACAATGTTCGATTACGTATCTATTTTTGGCAAGCTTTAAATTAAAATTTTGTTGCCTTCTTGTTAACTGTTCTCTATCCTTAAAGGGGGTGAGTAAATTTGGCAGGCAAGGGTACCCACTGTCTCCTAAGATGTAGTATTATCCACATTGTTCTTGTAGGCGGTTGTATAAGGGCGATGTCCTAAAAACATTTATTATGTAAGTATATTATAATTTATATATTATAATGTAAGTAACATATAAGCCTGTTTTTATAAACAATTTACCTGTACAGAAAAAAAATGATTCCTGTTCAAGTCCGAATCAGGATCATTTGTCGGTTTGTCAATTTTAATGTGCGACCCATCAATTGCTCCTATAACACCAGGGAAATTATTTGTACGAAAGTTACTTTCTATTTCCTCTTTTTCTTCATTTGACGGCCAACGTATTATTTCATGTGACATATTACTTAGAAAATAGGTCAACTTTCTGATAATAGTAAATAATGTACTAATAGCAATATTAAATCTATCAGCTGCATCTCTAAATGAGGCTGTTTGATGGCCCACAAACCACAGATAAATTACTACTTGCTGAAAGGAACCTAATTTTCAATTTCCACCGGTTTGATAATGATAATATTATGAATTTTCAAACCTCTCTGACACCATTTCTGAGACTGCTCTGCTGACTCTAAAATGTCCGATAAATTCTTCATCAGTAAATTGAGGAACTATTACTTGAAAGAAGTTTTCATTTTTTGGTTTCTTTCTGTAGTTAAATATTTCTTCATCACTTGATATAATTAATATCTCACCATCGCTTTCGGTGCTACTTAAACTGGATGATGAGCTTTCAGTCTCAGCCATCTGAAAAAAGTCGAAACTTTTGTAAGTAGGTCATGAAAACCACCTTAAAAAAATTGCTACCATTTATTACTAACTTGAATATAGTTTCAATCACATATAACTTACTTCTTGTTATTGTAAACTTAGTTGGTTGAATTTTTGGTTTAAATTTGGTTGAATTACAATCATAGATTAGATACTAGAATTAAATTAAATAGTTTTACAAAACATAAACACAGACAAGTCAACAACAACAAGAAATTTGACAACTGATACATGATACACAGCACAACCTTGAGCACAATACACCGTACTTAACAGAACGCGCGTGCGTCGGACTAATGGTTTGTAAATAAATCTCAAACTGTTTGGATCGTCCGCAAACTGTTTGATGTCAGTTTGCAAACCTGCAAGAACAGAAAATTGTCAGTCACAGTTTGAGATTTGTTCTGCCGAAACGCAAATATCGTAACGCGCACACTCCTCATGATTGGAAACCGTTGGTGACTGTTGCCAAAACAAACCTATCATCTCTCGTTGTATCCAGTGGAGTACAATTGGGTGACCTATTGTAAAACTAACATTTAAGACATTTTTTAAATGTAAAGTTAAATAACAGTTTTCTTCTTCTTGTCAGTCCGTGTCATCCACTGCTGATTTTCCATGCATTTCTGTTGTTCCATAGCCTGTAGTCCGTTTCTTTGTGCATTTGATAACACCCAGCTTTCGCCACCGTAGCTCAAAATAGGTCTAGAAACTGTTTTATACACTGCCATCTTTGTTTTTCTAGAAATTTCTGTTTTGCCTAGGAATGAGTTTGTTAGTGCATAGTATTGCTTAGACGCATTTGTGATTCTTTCATTTAACTCGTATTCCATACTACCTTCATTATCTAACCATATACCTAGGTACTTGAAGGTTTCAACTTGTTCTATGCGTTCCCCATTTAGCACAATGTTTGTTTGCTTGCTGTAATGTACAAAATATACAAAATATTAGTAGCATTGTAGCTTGGACAATTTTGCATTTGAACTTTATAATAACATACTTTTTTTATAACAATTACTTTTGTTATATAATGAGTGTATAACTATTAATACTATGTTTTATGTTTGTATATTCAATGTTTATGCTATACCACTATAGAAACTTGTCGCAGTATACCATGTTTATTTCAAACTATTACTCATGTAATATTCTTGTCTATGTATCCATTAGGAGTGAGTGTTACACATGTTGTTGAATCACTTCGTGAAGTAAGAATCCTTCCTTACGCGATCATAGCTTATCGCTTGGTTAAGAGGGGAAGAAATGTCACGAAGTGCTTAAAATAATTATTAAGGTAATAATACTGACCAATGTAATTACCTAAGTAAAATCAATGTTTGTCCAACATGCCAGTATCACGCGCTAAACATGCTAGTATCATAGTATCACATGTCCGTTTGACTATTATACTTGTATATGATGTTGCAATTCTGCTGATTCAGCATATCAGGTTTCATGAGAGATCTGCTGATGTACGTGTACCCAAGGTCATGCCCCCATATATGGACACAGAAATTAGTATAAAAGCACAACGCTTTTCCATTCTATTCAGTGTATGTTATACTCAACAACCAGTCAGCAATTAGACTCTTCGACCCAGCTTTAATTCCTTTTGGACCATTGGGCCTCCGTATAACTACATCAAGGCAGACCTGACCAGGTATCAACTTTAATCAGAATACTACAGAATAGCCCTTCGACCAACCATGGTTTACTTGGCGCTACTAGCAACACTGGTGTAAGCTCACTTTAATGATGTATTTGTTAACTTTGTAACTTTGACTTAAATATAATTATGTTAAACTATTGACTTGATTAAATCCAGACCAGTCACAATTTATAACGTGACAATAGTACAACTGATTGTATTTCATTAAGAAGCTTCACAAGTGAGCCAGGAAATTCTAGTAATAAACTTTCGGAATTCGCTACCTGTAGCTCAGAGGACGATATTGGTGAAATACAATTAAACAATCCAGCCACAATAGTTGATCGCTGAGCAATTCGAAAAGATTCGTCTCATAATTAGATATAGCCGAATCTTCTTTAAGGGGGAAGATGTAATATCCCTGAACCCAAGTATCACTTTAATTGTAGTTATGTCATCATTAAGTTTTCTTTGTATGCCATAAATGTTAGATTGACGTTCCCACGGGATCTGCAAGCTCAGGATTTTCAATCAGTGTTAGTTTTCTGAGTAATTAATGTAAACTGATTTTTTTATCAAGATTTATTCTAAGAATAGGGCTGGGAACGCAATTCAGCAAACTTTAGTGTATAGGAATTTAGTAGAAATAGTTAGTTGTTAAGTAGCTCTTTTAGAGAACACACTTTAAAATTTTATAAACTAAAATAAAATACTAAGTTTTGTCAATCAAACAGGAGCGATCCTACATTTTACATCTCATAATAATAAACACTAATTAAACTGAGCACTTTGCTTTTTTTCTCTTCCTTGCTCACTAATTTTCGAAGAACTAATTTTTTGTAGATACCACACTAGGCTAATGCAGTACGAAAGATATTTTTAGGTTAGCTACTGTAATCTATATTTGTTTGAAGTAATAAACGACTACCGACTTTAAATGAGTTGATTAGCGACGGGGAAAACTTAGATGACTTTGCAATTATTATTTGACTTGAAGCAAAGTATTCTTGATTATTTGAGCTATAGAACGACAATTTTCCAAGAAGATGGCGCTTGTTATGTAAACGTTACGGGTAGAGCCAGGAATGAGGATAAACCTAGGATTACCCGGGTAAAACGTACTTTATCCGGACATGTTGGGTAAAGCACGTCGCGAAATTAAAAATTTACTAACACCGGTCTTCATCCGGGTAACGTACGAACTACTCACACGCTTCTGAGTAAAGCTAGTTTATTTGGTAGTTTCTTTAAAAAAGCCTATACAATTAATTTGTAATGTAAACTGTGAATTATACTAATATGTTATGTGTTACTTTTTAAATGTGTCAAGCTATCAAAGACAACAGATTCAGAATCCATGGAAATCTTTGACTTGGGTTTTTATAGCAGGTAGGCCGCTACTGCGAGCGGATATGCCTGCTCGTTGTCTCTTATTTGTGTCTATTTAGATCTTTCAATAGTTATTATTATATACGTGGGTGTAGTGATAATTAGTGATAATTTAATAATTAAGGATATTTTTAAAATATCCTATAGAAATACAGAGATCAACAAACTTTATTTGTCGTCAACGTTATACATTGCTTCGATTACGACGCATTTTACTTGTGCATTTTCTCAAATTTTAATAATGTCCTCCAAACACTTATCGGAGCTAAAAGTAGCGGACCTAAAAATTGAATTACAGAAACGAAATCTGTCAGCAAAGGGGAAAAAATAAGAGTTAATTCAATCTTTGCGCAATGTTTTATATTCTAGTTATACAGTGCTTCCCGAAAGTAACGGATAACTTCAATAAAATCGTTGAGAAAAATATTTTAAATAAATGCTCGGACACGTCGATTTTTATTTTTAAATTATCATTTAGAGATGTAATTTTAAACCCCCCACCCCCCAACCCTAAGCGCTCCAACTCCAACTTTAAACATTCAAATAGCAAAGAACCCTTTCTGATATCTCATCTGATAGCTTTTTTTATGCTTAATACAATAAAAAAGTTTTTCAAAATCGATTGACAGAGATATTTACCAAACTGTATTCACATGAAAGTGACAATATTCGAGCAGGCGTTGGTACGGCTCTAGCAATGGGAGGTAAAAAACTATTGCAACTTGTTTGTAATTGAATGTAAACAATAGTATATTACGATGCAAGATCGGTAAGTGCCTTATAACAGATCGAGAAACAGTTCCAAATTTCGAGATCTGTTATAAGCACTAGTCAAAATACTAGAATTTTGATATAGTGGGCGAATTGTGTGTCCATAGTGACCACAAAACAAGGAATGTTTACTTTTCACAAAAATATTTGGTTGGTGCTGTCGGTGTTTCTTTAAGTACGTAATTAAGTGAATTTGTGCAATTTTTATCAATTATTACGAAAAATTGGATTTTGAAAGTGACGATAGTGGTACAGACAAAGAAATTGAAGAAGCAGTTAATTATGGTTGTGAGTCGATTATACCGGCTAAATCTAAACAAATGTACGAAACAGCTAACCGGGCATTCATGAAATGGCTTGATGAGAAAAAGGAAATATAAATGAAAAGATAGTGCTGGCCTATTTTTTTATTAGGCACTAAATATTAAAATCCCCTGGAAGTATGTGGTCAGAATATTCCATGTTGAAAGCTATGCTGAATTTACATAATAACGTTCAGATATCTACCTATACAAAATGAATCGCATATTTAAAGAAACAAAATGTTGGATACCGTCCCAAAAAATCAAATACATTTACTAGAGAAAATATAAATACATTTCGAAATGACGTTCCTGATGAAATATTTTTAATGATGAAGGTAATAATATAACATTTTTTAATTACAATTCCATTGTATTTATTTAATTTTTAGGTCGTTATGATAGTGGGAATATCGGGGACCCATAGGCGTGAAGAAATTGTTAAACTAGCCATCGTCGATATTGAGGATCGAGGATCGGTGATTATTATCAAAATCAATAAAATTAACGAGGAAGTTCATTTTCTTGATATTTTTCATACGTATGAAAGTCTTAGACCACAAAATGCTTCATCTCGACGATTTTTCCTTGGATATCGCCGCGGTAAATGTGTAAACCAGGTTGTTGGGCTGGGAACTATAGGCCAAACACCTTCGAAAATTGTAAAGTTTCTTCAATTAAAGAACCCTCAGTTGTATACTGGCCATTGCTTTAGAAGGTCTTCCGCCACTTTATTGGCGGATAAAGGAGTAGATGTTCTTGGGCTTAAACGGCATGGCGGTTGGAAATCGTCATCTGTCGTAGAGAGCTATGTCGAAGAGTCGCTTGAAAACAAAATTGATTTTGCAAATCGCATTCTACACAATAGTAGCACCATCTCAGACCAACGACCATCTACGTCAGCTGGATTGACTCAAGACCAAAATTTGGAAGTTTTGCAGACAGATACTTTCTCCTTCAATGTTGATAATGCAAATAAGGAAAATAGCGTTCAATTAGAAAAAAACAGAAAATGTTTCATTTCGTTTCAATAATTGCCCCAATGTAGTTTTAAATGTTACAATAAATAAGTAAGTTTATTACCTAATCAAAAAAAGCATACCTAGCATTTAAATTAATTTTTCTTTTTTTTGTATTTATTTTATTTGGTAGCTAATTCGTGTTTATAAATAAAATTCTCCAAAAGCATTTCTTCAGTTTTGATTTTTTAAATTGGTTTCGTTTTGTAACAGCTCTAGGATACGTTATGATTCATAACAGGTCAGTGTTTCCATTGCAACCAGTACCTA
Organism: Hemicrepidius hirtus; assembly: GCA_963082805.1. Classification (NCBI taxonomy): domain Eukaryota; kingdom Metazoa; phylum Arthropoda; class Insecta; order Coleoptera; family Elateridae; genus Hemicrepidius; species Hemicrepidius hirtus. The sequence goes on along the minus strand of OY720161.1, from coordinate 27,698,184 downwards.
ATCGGTAAGTTAATTTTTCCGTGGGAGTTAAGCAACCGGGAAATGGCCAAAAACAGTGTAGTAGCGCAAAAATTGTATTGACATTCTTAGTGGAGTTTGTGTTACTTATTATTAACGATTGAAAAATAAAATAACAAAAATGAGATACCTCCAATATGGCAATCAACCAATAGCTGTTCGATGAATAACTTTATTAGGTACCCTTATTCGACGAATTTCTTAGATGCGTCTTTCCAACGTTACTTATTTGCCAGTTAACTATTTACCAAATAAAGTTCAGAGTAATAGTTTCCGTTATGTTGGTACGAAAACTCACTAAAAGTTGATACAAAACAACTTCATTGCATTCAGCCAGATAAAGCAGCATATTCCACTCAAATCAAAGAAGAGGATGGACAATCTTGCAATATTGCCGCGCAAAATCTTAAATCTAGCCGAAAATATTTTTCGAGCGGTAATTTCTACTACCTACCTGTACGCCAGATGTGACCATAAAATTGTGGCCCTTGCATTTTTGCCTGCATTATTTGGGTATACCTGCTTCGACGTAGTTAGCAAGTGTGTTTTGTGCATTTTTCATCCAAGTTTTAAATTTAAAAAAAATGAATAATTCAATGGAAAAACAAAAAAGAGAAAGAGCTGTGAATTTTACCGCGTTAGAAGTTCGTTTTTTAGTCGATATAACCATGCGATATATGCATGTAATCGAAAACAAAAAAACGGATTCCGTTACATTGAAAGTTAAAAATCAGGCATGGGTCGACATAGCCACAGAATTTAATGCAGTTACTGGCTGCATAAGAACTGCAAAGGTTCTGCGGCTAAAATATGACGGGTTAAAAAAAATCAAACAAAAACTTTCAAAAAATACTTGAAATATTCAAAACTGGTGGGGGTCCATCTGATACCCAGCCTCTTACCGATTATGAAGAAAAATTACTGGGTTACATATCGTTGAGTGTGGAAGGACTACCTACCGAAAATGATTCAGACAACATTTTGCCAGGTGTGTAACACATAATTTTCAGACACGTTTTGATATTCAATACTAATACTTTTGTAGCTGGTCCCTCAAATGATAACACATTCCGTAAGTATCCTGAAGTAATAGACACAGTGGTGGTTGTCAACAATGATAATGTACAAGGTATGTAAAACATAATTTTCAGAAACGTTTTGAATTTCAAACAAAACTAATATTTCTAGCTGGTTGCTTAAGTTATAATAACACAGTGCATGAACAGCCTGAAATAATGGACACCATGCTGGAAGAATATGTAGTTGGTGAAGATAGTACGTGCCATTTAATTTAGAATTCTGAAGAAATGCCTTTTGCCTTGGCTGAAAAAAATAACAGTATTGCTGAGGTACCTAATTAAATATGAAAAGACTTTTATTGGTAATGCTTGTTAACAAAAATATTTTGCAGAGTTCTTCATCTGCGCTAAAATGGAAGTCTTGGAATCCAAAGCAGCTAGAAGAAAAAAAAACATAAAGCTTTATTAAGCACCCCAACAAATGAAAACATTAATAAGGATTCCTTGAATAAAAAAATTGATGTATTGACTGATTCACGAAGAGATTTAATTAATTTGCAATTACAAATAGCCGAGCAAGAAATTACACAAAAACAGGAATATTCCGAAATAAAGAAAAAATTATTACAAAATGAGGAAGATCGCCAACTGCAGCAACATAAACAAATAATGCAGAATTTGAACTTGCAACACCAGATTGTGTTACAAGCACAACAAAGACAGAAGCGCGAAAGCGAATTACAAGAAAAATTACTGCTTCTAGAAATTCAAAATAAACAATTAGAAATTGAAATAAAAAAGAAACAATTACAACAACAATAAGTTAAAATTAATTTTGGCGCGTTTTGATAGTTCTTTCGAATACATTGACGACTACTTAATTTTTATTAATACTTTACACCAAAAAATTAAATTTACACTAGAAATTGAACAAAACAGATCTATTAACTTTTTAGACTTAAACATAAAAATTAATTCAGAAAACATACTCGAATACTCAATTTATAGGAAACCTACACAAACTGATATTACCATACCACATAACTCTTGTCATCATAATACACATAAATTAGCAGCATATCAATCTTTAGTACACAGAGCTCTAACAATTCCTTTAGATAAAAATAGTTTTAATAGAGAAATTTCAATTATTAAACAAATTGCATATAGCAATGGTTATAACACTACACTTATTGACACTTTAATTAAAAAGAAAAATTATAAATTAGCTATTCAAAAAGTTTATTCCATTAATAACACTGATAAAACATTAAAATACGTTTCAATTCCATATTTTGGTAAAATTTCAGAAAAGATTGCTAAAATTATAAATAACACAAATAAATATAAAGTCATTTTTAAAACAAATAAAAATATTCTATACTCTCTTTTCAATGCTAAAGACAAAATTAATGATTTGCTAAAATCAGGTATTTATAAATTAAATTGTTCACATTGTGATTCAGTATATATAGGTCAAACAATTAGAAATTTCAGTATTAGGCAAAAAGAACATATCCGTTGTTACAAATATAAACATACACATAAATCAAATTTTGCTAAACATTTGTTAGAACAAAATCACACATTAACATCTAATAATACAATTAAATTTTTACACTTTTCTGATAACAAAAATAAATTAAACATTTTAGAAGCTTTTGAAATTTATAAACACACAAAAAACAACATACCTTTAATGAATGAGCAAATTCATCTCTTAGATTCTCCTTTAATGAAGATTTTGGAATAAATATCTTTTTAAAACACTGATAAGCGACTGACCTCCTACGGGTTGACTGGGGCCAGCTGCTTCACGCAGTGTTAAAATAATAGAATAAAGGAGTTACTATATTTTGCATTTGTTATAATATTTTATATAGCTTTTGACAATGGCACAATGATGCCGAAATACGTATAAAGCGAATAAATCTTGTTATTTCCCGTTGAAATCGATATTTTATTTAATATTTATTATTTATATAATCATGCATTTCAACAAAGTGACGCTTGAGAATGTCAATAAAGTTAATTTTTTTATTAGTAGGTAATAGTAAAAAGTTAATGTAAATAAGTTAAGGTAGATAATAATAGGTTATAAATAATCATAATATGCAGTTAATATTTTTATATACAATTTTAGAAAAAAATCTTATAATAAAGGTTCAAAATAACCCACTAAAGTTCTCCGTGTTATATCATTCTGCCCCCTAGGCACCACATTTGCTTGATTTCCATCGGCCTCATCATGGGCTATATTAATTTCTCTTGCTGCGTCCTCTTCCAGTGGCAAATCGTCATGATTTTGACAAGCAATATTATGCATAATTGCAGCTGCAATTATGATGTTTTGCGCTAGAGGCAAGCGGCATCGTAAACCTATGGATAGCATTGGAAAACGTCGTTTCCATATGCCAAAAGCCCTCTCCACAACATTCCGTGTTCTTATATGGGCTTCGTTATATAAATTTTCTGCCCCTCTTCTTGGTTCATTAATTGGCGTCAATAAATATGAACACTATCTCCTAGAAGCAACAGATTTCCCATTTCACCAGTTTCAAACCGCATCATAATTGCTGAATTAGTAAATATGTGGGTATCGTGGGCTGCTCTAGGCCATCGAGCAACTATATCAGTGAAGAAGGTATTTGCGTCGCAAATAGCCTGTACATTCAAAGAAAAGTAACCTTTTCTGTTCCTGAAATTTTCTGCATTGTCTCCACCTATAATGAAATGACATTAATATTATATTCAAAATAACATATTTAACAGGCCACAACATTTTTCAATGTTTGATAATATAGACCCACCTGGTGATTGTAATTTTACATATGTATAGTCGATCGTTCCAACCACTCGAGGGAAACGTGCAATTCGAAAAAATTGGACAGTTGTCGAATTCCTTTCCTCCGCAGTCTCTGGAAACTTGATGTAACGCGGTCTCAATTCAGCCAACGCATTAATTACGCGCTGAATAATTTTTCCAGCTGTGGATTTGTGAATGCCACCAAAATCTCCGATTGAAATATAAAAACTTCCAGTGGCAAGGAAGCGTAATGTAAGCAGTAACTGCTGTAGTGGCGGAATTGCATGATTTCTACAAAGAATATTTACATTCACCTGTATACAGTGAGCACCAAACATATGGAACATACCAAATAAAACCGAAATGAATGTTTTTTTCTAAAAATCCTGAAACACGTCTAAACAAGTGCCTACAAGTTGTCAAATATTCAGAAATGTTAATTGTCGTTTTAAATGAGCCATATCAGATTTATGAAGCTGATGTTAATTATTACAAGTAAACGACAATTAACATTTCTGAATATTTGACAATTGGGCATTTGTTTAGACTACGGGCATTTGTTTCTTGGTACCTTTGATTCTCTTTTATCAATACTAATACCATTAAACCATGTTTAGCATTTGTTAAGAATGTGTTTATTAAACATTAAATAATTCATTTCTCGAAAATTTTCTTATGTAAGGTATCAACATTTTGATACTGTCATTTAAGCAATTGAAAGATGTATCAAAACGCGGAAAGAAAATGGGGGTTAACATTTAAAAAAAATACTGATGACGTCATCACTTACAAACAAATGAAGGCCGGAAAATTATTTTGACATTCAAATGTGTATTTTTAAAAAAGAAAATTGACGTGTTTCGGGATTTTTAGAAAAAAACATTCATTTCGGTTTTATTTGGTATGTTCCATATGTTTGGTGCTCACTGAATAACAATACATATAATATCAACTGCAGTTCATGCCATAGACACATACCTATCTGAATGATTTGCAACCTTTCTTCTATTGCAACAAGTACTTGTCTTGCTGAATCGTTAGAAATGCGGTATCTTCAAACAAATTCGGTTTCATCCCACATCTCCATGTTATCTGGCCGTGGGCGTACCGTATACTTACGACGTCCAGCATTCACAAAATTAACTATTTCTACGAGATCATTGTCTAGTAGCTCTCAAAATCATCAAAAATGTCCATCGTATTTTTTATAATAATAAATTGTAAATTTGAAAGTTGAGGTTATACAATTGTCAAGTTAAGTAACAACACAACGCGTAGCATGCATGCGCATCACCCGATTTTAATCAGCTCAGCATTTGCGCGCACGCGTGTACTATTTATTAGCAGGATAGTGGGACTATCAGGAGGTTCGGCTACCAAATAAGTTATTTGGCGAATAACGTTCCTTATTTGCCAAATAAACGCTATTCGGAAGTGGAAAGACGCTCTCAAAATTTATTTGCCAAATAACATTATTTGAAGGTTTATTCGAAGGTGGAAAGACCGGCCCTAAAAGAGATAAATTGAAACAAAATGCAAAACCAAAGATTAAATGGGTAAATTCTTCGGCTAATAAAATAACATTAGAAAAACTTCCATTGAGCGCAAACTTCGTGATTTATACAAATGCTATAAGAAGATATTAGGAAGCTTAAAAAAACATCGTTAAAAAATGGAAAATGTTGGTAATAAGAAATTAATTAAGAAAATAATTCCAAAGATTACTAACTTTAAAAATACCAGTCAACTCTCTCCAAAACTAGAAATTATAAATAAGCCACTAAATCTAAACTTAAAATTACTCCGCTCATCTATGAAGACACCAAATCCACCTCGTTCATCAACTATTTTACAAAAAGAAAATCTGAACCCAAATACTCCAAAGAAGCACACTAAGGTACTCATACTAGGCGACAGTCATGTTAGAAATATTGCCAAACTAATGAACGTAGAAACTCTACAAAACTGCCTTGTCCAAACAATATGTAAAATATGCAAAATTTCAAGATGTTATGACCGATGCAAAAGGCTTAACAAGTAATTTCACTAAATCTGACTACGTAATCGTAATGGCTGATACGAATGATGTTCTGAAAGGAACAACTCTAAAAAATAACGTTTTAAACCATTCCCTTGACTTCTTAATTCACACTAATACAATTCTGTTGTCAATACCGTAAAGCAATGACAAACATATCCTAAACGACATGATATAAGAAACAAATTCGTTACTACATACCACAGCAAAAAGAAGAAGCAACATATCTGGTTCTTTGATGTGAACAGTGTTCTTAATAAAACTCATTTTCATCAGCAAGGCATACATTTCAATAGAATAGGTAAGCTTAAATTGTGAACAACAAAAAACATACGATTCTACTTCTTTTTCTGTCCAACCTTGTATTAATACAATTTGCGAACAAAACTTAATAATTTTAACTACCAATCAATGCTATCCACAATAAACTCAGATTGTATCCTGACCTAGAAGAATTCGACCTTGAACAAAATTCTAAATTAAAAACTCCGATAGTGTAGTAAATAGCATAGATTCTCATTTATCTGTTAGTGACTTTTCATCACAGTGTTCTGAAAATTGCTTTTAATATCCGACGATAATACTGCAAATACAAACGAAAAGACTGTTAACTTATTAGTAATGAATATTCAAAGTTTGCAACATAAAATTAATAAACTAACGGTCTTAACAGAAGAATTAAACTACCCACATGTGATTTGTATTACTGAGCATTGGATTAAGTTAAATCAAATAATGCTGCATTATGAATAACGACGCACATTTTAAATAATTATCTGCTGTTTTTGAATTTATTATCTCGTTGTCGTTAGACCGATAAAATTTTTCAGTATTTAAGTAGTTCGGTTTAAGTTTTAATAACAATTTAGCAATACACTTGCCGCAATCTGTTAGTTTTATCATTGTTTCAATTGTTTTTCAAAGCCTTCGTGATTTTATAAAAATAATTAACAAAAAAATTAAAATTTCGAAAATTTTCGAAAATTTTTCAGGAAAAATGGTTATGTTAGTTACCAATCTGAAAAGCTAATTTTTTTCCTATCTAATGGTGCGAAAATCCAATATGGCGGCCATAAGAAATAAAAAAGTTGACTATCGCAGCTTGAAATCTAGAAGGCCTAGAAAATTTCTGAAGGCACCATTCAACTCGGAGTGGCCAAAAATATAAAGTTACCAAGTTTGATTAAAATAGTGTCAATGGTATTGAAGATAATAATTTTGTTCTGAAATCGCTATTTTCAGTTTTTTCGTGATAAATCCGGAAACAATCAAAATATCCTGGATTTCTTTACAGATTCTCAATCGTCATAAAAAAGCGCAACTTTTGTCTAATTTAACCGACTTCGTATCGTTTACCGTTCGCGAGATACCAATGGTGAGCATCGAAATAATCACCACCCTATATACTGAATGACAATGTGAACAATGTAATTTATAAATACCTGATTTTGGCAAATCATTAATTTTGTTTTTAGCATTGAAAAGAGAGTATAGAATATTTTTATTTGTTTCAAAAATTACTATATTTATTTGTATTATTTATAATTTTAGCAATCTTTTCTGAAATGTTACCAAAATATGGAATTGAAACGTTTTTTAATGTTTTATCAGAGTTATTAATGGAATAAACTTTTTGAATAGCTAATTTATAATTTTTCTTATTAATTAATGTGTCAATAAGTGTAGTGTTATATCCATTGCTATATGCAATTTGTTTAATAATTGAAATTTCTCTATTAAAACTTGTGCTTTTTCCATGTTTATCTTTAGTTTGTTGCCTTAAACCAATGCTCAGCATCGTCAAGGTTGTTTTGTTGTTGATATTTTAATTCAGTGGGATTTGAGGTGTTAATGAGCGTTGTATCATCAGCAAAAAGAACTAACTTATTAGGAGTGCATATCCAAGGCAAATCGTTTATGTATAGGAGAAAGAGAAGAAGTCCAAGAATCGACCTTTGGGGTACTCCAATGGTAATGTTTTCAACTGTTGATATGTTTCCTTCACAACAAACCACTTGTTGTCGATTTGTTAGGTAGTTACAGATAAGTAAATGGGTTGTCCCACTTATTCCATAGAAGTAGATTTTGTCTAGTAGATAATCATGATTAACGCAGTTAAATGCCTTTGTCAAATCAAGTAAAGTGGCAGAGATATTTTCTTTTGCGTTGAAACACTTTATAATTTCATTTGCTATGTCAATAGCCGTATGTATTGTACTTTTTTGTTGTCGAAAACCAAACTGCAGGTTATATTAGATGTTGTTTTTCTCAAGAAACTTAACAATCCGTTCATGAATAATGAACGAATGGATTGCATTTATTTGCTGATTTCAACGATCTATAACAACCCAGAGGCGGATCTACATATGGGCTTTTTGGGCTGCAGCCCCAATAAAGGGCCCACGCCCCCATTGAAGACAATGAACAATATTGCGAATTAAAAAAAATCTAAAAGTTTAAAAATTGCAATCGTAAGGTTGGCAACCCTGGGGTCAATCGACCCATGTGCGCATATATCGAACGGAACGGGGGATTCCCCGTCGCTTGTTTTCGGCGAACCGTCATAACCTGCAAATTCTACATTTCTACTATGATTATTTATGTTCTTGTAAATAATTGTGTTGTTTGTGTAGTGTATTATGTGTTTAGTGAATTGTGTTAAGATAAAAATGTACATTCGACAATAAAAATGTTTTACGAGGGGGGGGGGCAATACTACATCGATTATCTCTCTGGTTCTGTTTAGTTTCAGAAAAATATTAAGTTCTTCATGTTTATTTCTAGAAAAATATCTAACTCGTATTTTACACATGTCTGCTATTAAATATAAAAGTGGAGCTGGAAAACGAAAATTACAGTTAGATCGAGAAAAAGAAAGAAAGAAACGTCCAAAAATCGAAACTTTTAAATTAGAACCCAAAAACGATGTAATAGCTGCAAATCCATTAACAAGCGAAAAGGAAGGAACCTTAACCGAAGAGAATCTAAGCGAAGGGAACGGAAAATCGCAAGACCAAGAAAAAAATATCAGTGATGAAAATGTGGAAGATCTTGACTACCAGCAACCCTCTCCCGCTGATCAAATCGAGATTAAGTTTCATTAAATATTTTTTTTTATATTTTGAATCATTTATTCCTCAAATTAGTTTTTTCTCTTTTACAGTCCTTACTTATTCAGAAAATCACATTTTTGGGACACTAACGTAAAAATAATAAAAATAAAAATTTTGCTTAAAAGAACGTTTGTTTAAGTGCTCTTGCTTAGGTACAACTGTACAGGCTCGGTTCCAGCTGAAGGCATCAAAGAAAATGCTATATATTTTTATTTAAGTTCAATCTTTCCTTTTCTAAGTACTTCAATTCTAATACGTTAGTAACCTACCGGTATCTTCTAGCTACCATTTTCCTTTATCCCCAATTACCAGGCACTCTTGGCGAGTGTTACAAACTTACCTATTTTAATGTTGTGAATTAAAAATACAGCAGCCAAAAAGGAGTCCAGCATCACAAAATTAGGATATGCGCAAGGCAGTGAAAACGTCGAATAATAGTTAAGGACCGGATTCAGGAAGAAAATTTTGCGCTAAGTTTATTGTTAAGTTGTTTTTTTTTATTTGTAATTTGTGGTTTTTTTTCCGATTGTTGTTTTTTTAAATACAAGATTTACAAGTTCAATCTTGAAAGTTGGGCGTGAATGAGTTTTTTAAAAGCAGTTATAGAATTTTAGTGTTCCTTTTGTTTAAAATAAACCGTATGTTTGGTGGTATAAATCTAAAAAAGAAGTTTTTTATTTGCAAAAGCTTTAACGTTTTCGTTACGGGAAGCTACTGGAGAGGCAAAAAAATTTTGTGCCTTCCAAACGGGAAACCACTAGCTGTAACCAATACTATGTTTAACCGCACCCATACTTGACCTTGGTTGGCTGTTTGACCTGTCACACCATAATGCTATTGCGACGCAACTAGGCATTAGCACAGTGAGAGATGTTGAATGCGTGCACATGTTTTTGAATTTGTCTCGACGCGACTGTGATAATGGCTAGTAAGAAATATTACACAGATGACGAGCTATTCGAAATATTAATGAATAGTGACAGCGAAGAAGAAGTGATCTTGATGCTTTAGAAGAAGAGGATTCCGAAGGGGAAAATGTTTCTGACGTTGTCTTACCTGATTCGGCCAATAATGATAATGATGCATCAGACAGTGACAGCGGAGGCACTGCTCAACCTAGCAAAAAAAAGGAAAAGGACTGTTGAAGAGCCAAACTTCAAATGGCAAAAAGTCGACTTGGTCCCCAGATTACATGATTTTGATGATGGAAACTCAGGTTGTCAAATCGACAATATTACAGAAAAATCTTCAGTTTTAGAAATATTTGAATCATTTATACACAATGATATCATTCATTCATGGTGACTCAAACGCATATGTATTATGAGTTGTTTGTAACGGAGACAAAGCTATCAAAAATTACAAACCTGTGGACGTAGATAAAATGTATGTGTTTCTAGCTATTTCTCTACTTATGCCTCTAGTGAAGAAGCAGAAAATTAAAGACTATTGGTCTAAGGACTTCATCATTGAAACACCAATATTTTCCCAAATCATGTCACGAGATCGATACATTCTTTTGTTAAGATTTCTGCACTTCGCTGATAATTCGAATGTTGATAAAGAAGATAAGCTATTCAAAATAAGGTGTATGGTTGACCACTGCAGGACTACTTTCAAAAAATCATTATATCCATTCCAAAACTTCGTTATCGATGAAAGCTTGCTGCTTTTTAAGGGGCGATTGTCATTTCGACAATTTATCCCATCGAGAAGGCATCGGTTTGGTGTCAAGTTTTTTGGTATGGTTGATTGCGAAACTGGTTATATACTAGATTTTGTAATTTATACAGGTGGAAGCACCGAAATCAATGAAATCGACAAACAACTGGGCAAATCTGCAAATATAGTAATGACGTTAACCGCACCGTATTGGAATAAATGGCACCGCTTGTATACCGATAATTGGTATACTAGTCCATTATTATATGATGCGCTCTTCGATAAAAAATTCAACTGTTGTGGTACTGTCAAAGCTAATCGACAATTTATGCCTTCGTTTGAGAAATCCAAAGAAAAAGGAACCATACAATTTTTTTCACAATAATGCAACGGGGGTAGCAAAAATAAGTCGAAATGAAGAAGTGGTCAAAACAACCTGCATAATTTATTACAACACGAACATGGGAGGAGTTAATAAGACGGACATGCTTTTGAGTACCACAGAGTCCGTTAGAAAAACAGTGAAATGGTACAAAAAAGTATTTTTTCACTTTCTGGACTTCGCCGTTCTCAATTCCCATGTCATTTATAAAATGAAAACAGGGGAAAATATCCCGATACTAGATTATCAAAAAGGAGTGGTGAGATCTTTGATAAAAAATCCACAGATGTCGCAATTCTTGCAACCATCGGAGGGTGTTGAAAACAAACACGATGTATATTTAATACGGTAATGGAATATACAGTGTGTAAAAATTGTGGTGCAGGTTTCAGGTAATGCAAGATATCGCACTAAAAAGGAAACTAATTTTGCTTTTGTATGTAAGTAATCAATAATAAAATTTTTCAAGTTGAACGGCAGCTACACATAGGATACGACGGAGAGATGCAAGGATGGGAGAGATGCAAGTTCGTGTTTTAAACAATAGTTTTGAGCAAAACTTTAATTAATGTCGATAAACCAAACACGGCTTACAATTCGTGTTATACGATTGGCGATTGGCTAAGGGAAACAATAACTTATTAAAAAAATATCATTTTGGTGGTCTTGTGTTGTTTTCTGTAATGCTAGTGAGACAACATGATGGAACACGGGATATTCAGATGTAAAAATCTTACAGCGATCATTAGAAAAACACAAGTGTAACGAACACATTTCTTCAACCTGAAAACTTGTTCTTTTGGGAAAACAAAATATTGCTGCGGTAGCTTGACTTAATTTTAGTTACATTTTTAATATTAAGGCTGTACTTTGCAGCTATAGGTTAAATTTAGACAGCATTTATTCTAATATTATTAGGACACTATTTATCATTTTATTATTTTTTCTTCTTCTCCCATTCTTGCCATTTATGTTTATATTATACAGTGAGCACCAAACATATGGAACATAACAAATAAAACCGAAATAAATGTTTTTTTCTAAAAATCCTGAAACACGTCAATTTTCTTCTTTAAAAATACACATTGGAATGTCAAAATCATTTTCCGACCTTCATTTGTTTGTAAGTGATGACGTTATCAGTATTTTTTTTAAATGTCAACCCCCATTTTTTTCCGCGTTTTTGATACATCTTTCAATTGCTTAAATGACAGTATACAAATGTTGATACCTTACACAAGAAAATTTTCGAGAAATAAATTATTTAATGTTTAGTAAACACATTCTTAGCAAATGTTAAACATGGTTTAATGGTATTAGTATTGATAAAAGAGAATCAAAGGTACCAAGAAACAAATTCCCGTAATCTAAACAAGTGCATACAAGTTGTCAAATATTCAGAAATGTTAATTGTCGTTTACTTGTAATTGTTAAATGAGCCATATCAGATATATGAAGCTGATGTTAATTATTACAAGTAAACGACAATTAACATTTCTGAATATTTGACAATTGGGCATTTGTTTAGATTACGGGCATTTGTTTCTTGGTACCTTTGATTCTCTTTTATCAATACTAATACCATTAAACCCATTAAACCATGTTTAACATTTGTTAAGAATGTGTTTATTAAACATTAAATAATTTATTTCTCCAAAATTTTCTTATGTAAGGTATCAACATTTTTATACTGTCATTTAAGCAATTAAAAGATGTATCAAAAAAGTGAAAAAAAATGGGGGTTGACATTTAAAAAAAATACTGATGACGTCATCACTTACAAACAAATGAAGGGCGGAAAATTATTTTGACATTCCAATGTGTATTTTTAAAAAAGAAAATTGACATGTTTCGGGATTTTTAGAAAAAAAACATTCATTTCGGTTTTATTTGGTATGTTCCATATGTTTGGTGCTCACTGTATATTCTAACTTGGTAATAAGCACCTCATTGACTGTTGCTGGATATTTACATTTATAGTTGATATAATTTGTTGAGGTTTAAATATTTCACAATCGTAAAAACAGCGATTACAATCGACAATTAAATTGAAGTTAAGTTAAACGGTCAATGGTAAAAAACTTTAGCTATTATCACTGAATGTACTCATCAAGTGGGGGCCCCATCAAGTAACTCTATTTTGAAAGAGCAGCATTCTTTATTATTACCAATTTTGAACTGTAAGTTCAAAAAGCGTTTGCCAGCTTTTTTGACATCAGCTTTTTGTCTTAGATTTGTCCAAGGAATAACTTTACCTGAAAATTGCTCCACCATTTTATACATTCTGTATAATGAACATGGTTTTGGTTTATAATGGTTTATTATAACGTTAACAATACAAATACCAAACAGACTATTATAACAGACTAGTATACCGAGTGGTTGGTATCTGAACAGGAAGTATACATTGGAAGTATCACGTTTATCCGAATTGTTATTCTAATTGTTATGGAAAAAATTGGTAATGGTAGTAAACTAAAGAGAATAATATTCCGCGTTAAAAATTCATTGTGTACTATTTCTTTAACATAACAATATAACATTCAAAAATGTAGCTATTCTAAAAATACGAGATGCTGCACTTGTCAAAACAAAAAATACTCATATTTTTCGAATGTACCTTCATATTTAAATTTTATATATTTATTTTAATATTATTTATTACCTATACAAAGAATTCTTAAAATTGAACGACGCGGAATATTATTCTCTTTAATTTGGTACCATTACCAATTTGTTCCATAAAAATGGGGAGCAGGAATTCGCATAAACATGATAAGCAATGTAAACGGCTTATGTGCGGGGATATGACCAACCACTCGGTATAAATGTTGCTTACTTGGCTAAACTAATAAACTAAGTGAATATACAGGGTGTCGAATTGAATTACGCTACATAGGGAATTCAATGGTAAAATTTTAAAAGTCCCTTATTTCGGGGGCAAAACCCTCAGCTTGGCACAATTTTGCGAAGATGCTTCTAAGCTGTTCTGCAGCTCGATTACCCAAGTGTTTAATTGCGCAATCAAAATATATAATTTTAAAATGGGAATAAATCAGAAACGAATTGGGCCTTAATGCTTTAAGACAAAATCACTTAAGACTTTTACGACAGGTAGTACACTATAAGTGTTTATATTATAATATCATATTACAGAATATCAGCAGAAGAAACATTTGGTAAAAATAGTAAAATTACGTTCTGAACATTTTGTATTTTTTGGTTTTGTTTTCTTTTCCAGTGAAGGTATTCACAGCAAAAATATTTTCGGATATTTTCTAAGGACAGAATTAACGCTTCTGCGCAACCGCTTACAGAAGAACGCGTGCTGTCCGACAAAGCAACCAACTCCGCATGCTCGCACCCTGCTTAGATGCAGCGTGACGATATTTCGTGACGCGAGAACCTATAACTCGCCTCCGTATAAGTGTTTTCAACACTAACAACATCAAAAGGTACGACCAAGGTGTTCCACTAGCAACAGACCAGACTATGGTCAGTCTTCGCTAAGATTGCTCGAACGGCATCTCCCATCGACGTACCTTTGTCAACCGAGAAGCAACAAGCAAATACTGAAAAGATGTGTCTTGTGCAAAACGCAAAGTAAGAAAAGCAACTATCTTTACTTGCAAAAAATGTGACATGCCGCTGTGTGTGGAAGGATGTTTTGAGAGGTACCATACAGTGCTCAAATTCTAGAAAAAAAAAATTTTTGTAGTTTTTCGAGAACATTTGTTTTAATTTTCATATTTTTCTAGAATGTCCGTTTTAGTTTTCATATTTTACGAGAAAGTTTGTTTGTATACTGACTTGTGCCGAACATAATACCGTGTGCCCTGAGAAGACGAAACATAGGGATCTTATAATGCTAATTTTTTAAAATGATCCACGAGTGCTTTGAAGCATTCGCCTTGAAACAATTACACGAATGTCACCGATCGTTAACGATTTCCATGCCGATCATGTATGATCGTCTCCAGATCAACATTTTTGTTTGTGTTTTAAATGTCAAAGACAATAATTAAAGGTTATGTTCATGTTAATTTTTTTTAAATGGGGTCCTACCTTAACTGAAGTACAGTTTAGAGCTGACAACCAGTAATGCCAGTTAAATTACATGTGAAATGTGAAAATTTACTTTAATAGGATGATCTTGATGTATGAACCGAAGAATTTGATACGACAATCAGCTTTATGATGAAACATGCTACAATGCTAATTGAATAAGACTGTACCTATTAAGATGAAATCAAAGAAAAAGCGAATATTAATATCAGTTAGTGTGTACGAATATGAAATCTTTATTTTTACGGCAATTTAATGTGATCAAATAATTGTTACATTAAAAGTATTTGATTTTTAAGGAGCCGGATTCTTGCATACCACAAAGGAAAGTTTTCTAACACAGGTCCACAGCATTATTTTATGTACCTACTAGTATAATTTTCGTAATTTCATTTGCAGTTTCTAATAATGCGTAACTTGCGAAAAGCCTTAATTGTTCACCTAATCCATCATAATCTGAAAAAGATCTTAGAACCAAACGTCAACTGCAAACAAATTATTTTGTATTTATTACCTTTATAATGATACCCAGTCTCATTTAATTTAATTAAAACACTATCTACATTTACATGAACCAATTTGAGCAAATAATTAATAATTTTATTTCTAACTGATTTTCAAGAGCGCGGCTGTTAATTCGTAGGTATTGTAAATAATTGTTGAATCGTTTGTTAGTATAATGCACGCACGTATTACATTTGTATTAGCAAGCGCGTTAAACAGCTGACATAACGACGTCGACGCTTCCACCAAATAGAAATTCAAAGCACTCGTGGATCATTTTAAAAAATTACCATTGTAAGATCCCTATGTTCCGTCTTCCCAGGGACACACGGTATATGTAAACATTATAATCTAAGTTTTTGGAGAATATTTGTTTTAGTTTCCATATTTCTCTGTTGTTTATCCGTTCTGATATATTTTTTTCTTAAATAAAAATGTTTTCTCTAATAATAAAGAGTTTCTGTCGCTGCCTAACAGAAGAGAACTACAAAAAATTCTAATTTTTTCGTAATCCCGGCTCCACACATGCGTTGTTCGTGTACGAATGATCGTTATTCGGGCAACTTACCGCAAGTGTGGATAAAAAGTTCGTGTTCGTTAACAAATATTCGGTATATTTGGCCGAACACAAATGTTTTCCGTCTCGAGTCGGTAAATCAACACACATCAAAGGACCCGAATGATCGCTCTAACTCTATTCGCGCTCACATCCACACTTGCGTTACCAAGTAATATTATTTTTTAGTAGTGTACTGACTAGGGTTGCGGTCTAAAGTCATTTAAATACTTGTTTGAAAAATGGAGTGGACAAACGAATATGTCATTCAGTTTTTGGAACTGTATCAAACCAAGCCATGTATTTGGGACCCAGCACATCCCGAGCATAAAAACCGAAATAAGGTCGCGGATGCCTGGGATACTTTACATGAAGCTTTAAAATTCAGTTGCACTTTGCCGGAATTAAAAAAGAAAAAAGGCAAAGCCAGATCTTGGTAGCCAGCAATTGGTGTCGGCTGTGGAAGAATCGCATTTGCTCCATAAATCTTGTCATAGAGTGTACTATTTCTAAAGACACCTCCGTCACTTATTCTTCCTTGACATCCTATAGCTGCGTATGTAAAGCAGTAGTTGCTGTCGACTAGTGCCAAGAGAACTATGCTGAAGCTACCTTTGTAGTTATAATATTCTGAATTACTGTTAAATGGACATTGAAGAACAATATGTTTTCCATCCATAACTCCCAAGCACTGGGGAAACTGCCACCTACTTTCAAAATTCTTTGCTGTTTCCAACCATTCTTGTTCTTTCGTGGGAACCTGAAACAAAAAAATGCAGTTTTAACCTTATTAGATACTCTAATCTAATAGTTTATATTTCCAGACGCATGATACGGATATAGACAGTCAAAGCGCTACAAATGAACCGGATGACGTTAATGAGGATGACTGTAATGATGATAGTGATGTTAACGATAAAAAAGCTGAAGATGAAGAAGTAGAGCCAGGTAAAATGATAAATATACAGCGTGTGTCCAGATTTAGTTTACATTAAAAACTTTTTTATTATCCATATTAGTAACCCTAGAAACATGCCGTAGAAAGAAATTACAATTTAATAACTTATGAAACTTGTTTTTGGTATTACAGAAAAAAACACACCAAGCATAAAGCGCTCATCACAAAAATCAGCAGAATCCCAGAAGATTGTGAAACCTAACCTGACCCCAAAGAGGCTTATTAAAAAAACTATTGGTGCACCCGAGAAACGTATGGAGGAAGCGTTTCATATTCTCAAGGATCCTGCACAAACACGCAGAGAACGGGAAAAAGATGAATGCGATCTTTATGGAGAATTGTTAGCAAAAAAACTACGCCGATTGAACGAGCAAGAACGAGAAGAGATTATGCTGGATATAGACACTATGTTGCTTCAAAGAAAAAGAAAAGTGCCAATTCCCGTGCCAATTCCAACACCGTCACCCACTTACACCATTCTTACTTCTCGACCATCATCAACGGAATCATCATATTATTCACAATCTACTATGATAGAACCCGCTGGACAAACCCAGCTGGCTACAGAAACTTACAACATCATACAAAATTCTCAGTGTTTTGCAACTGCAGCTGATTGTTTTGAAAACTACCTATGATATCTTATGCGTGCTTTTTTGATTTGCTTTTTTTTGAATTTATGTTTTGTTTTACTTCTGTAACTATGCTAAACAATAATAAATTTTTCTTACCTTGATGTTATCTTTTAATGTCTCGATCAATGCACTACACACCTCGGGTACGATTTCAGAAATGATCAAACTTTGGTAACTATCTCCACTTAACAAAAATCGAAGCGTTACAGCTAAGCGGACTTTGGCTGGAATCGCTTTTCGCCATTTTGTATCTCTCTTTGCTATAGAAGGTCCAATTCTGATAAGTAGAGTATTGAAATCTGAGGAGGACAAAAATTATCAAATTGTCCTGATGGTTCTTTTAATAAATCTGCAAGCATATCAACTCCATCATACCTAAAAATACATTATATTACTTATTATTAACCGTATAACTAGTATTGTCAAAATTTCTCTCAAACCTTCTTCTGCTTTGATGCAAAGACACCATCCACCATCTCCCTTTTCTAGGCTTCTTTTTCTTCATATTTAAGAAATTATAAGTCATCAAAAAATACCCCGCAGCAGCAACTGTATAATCGTCCATCGTAAAATAAGATTGCAAATGTTTCCATATATTTCAACTAAATGCAAATAATCAGCTTCACACAATATGTGTCGATAGACTGTTCGTGCAAACATTCATACATGAACATTCGCTGCGAATATTCGTGTACAAATAGCAAATATTCGTCTACGCATGTGTGGAGCCGGGGTAACATATACAGGGTGTTTCTTAAATCGCGCACACGGAGCACAGTACTACATTTCCCTCCAGATACCAATTGGAAAAATATAATACAATAATGCCCGTTCTTCGCTAGTTTCAGAGTTATTCTCAGTCAAAGATTCAGATTCAATTCCTTTATGCTTTGGAAAAACGGGTAAATTTTAAACGTTCCGCATTGTTCATCAATCAAATATGAAATCTTAATAAATTTGGATATTTTTATACGTTGTATTCGTTCCTCCGAAGACATTCTTTCTGATAAATATCTGTTGTTAAACTTTTTTTCAATATGTTGCAACAGTGCATTGTAGCTATGAGGTTATTACCTAGGAAACTTGTTCATACTGCCTTATTAAAACACCAAACGTTTAAAACAAAGTCCGTGCAAGCATGCGCAATGTTGTCAAATTTAAAATTTTTAAAATGCGAATAACTCGGAAACTAAATACATTAGGACAAAATCGCCTATACTTTTTCAACTCAGTTTTAAGATGAGAATCGCGTAGTGCTCTCCGTATCCGCCATTTAAGAAACACCCTGTAGATTAGCGTTTAAGGACGGGAAACCACCGGAGTGGCAAACCCTTCCCCCTGCTGTCCAGCCAGCACGGATTGTCAAAACCTCTGCCGTACTGAAAGGTTAAATATTATCTGGCTCTTTCATTTGAGAACCTGAAATTTACGACCCTGAAAAAAGAGAAGAAAATGAGTTTCTTTTTTTTTAAGTTTTGTATTGTAACGGAAGTTACTTTATTATTTAAATAAATATAAATTAAAGATCTTTGAAGAGCGACGTTTATTCTGTTAAATACAAATTGAAACTATTTATTTTTATATTAAGATAACTAAGGAAACATAAAACATTAAATCAAAGCCAACCCATGAAACCATTACACTACCCCCCCCTCCAAAAAAAGAAAAGAAAAAAAAACTTTGGATGAACAGTGCTGCAAAACACTTGACCATCTTTTCAGAAAATAATTACAAATATAAAATTGAACATAAGTATAATAAATTTTCTTTTTTCTTTGTTTCTTCGTTTCTTGTTGATGTTCGTTGCTTCCAATCTTGATGATAGTGGATACAAAAATAAACAAAACTGAAAAAAACTCAAAAAAAAAAAAAAAAATTAGAAACAAAAATTGTTAATTGTGTGTATTAGTGTATTTGTATTAGAAGTGAAAATGAGTGAGTTTAGATTAAAAGTTTGTAAGTAGATTGTTAAACCAAGATGAATTCCGGTTTAGAGTCAAATTGCACAAATTTGATTATCATTATGAGGAACCATCTGGTGAAGAGAAAATTAATATTTAATGGATGTGAGTGTTGTATTTGTATTTGTTAATATTTAATGGAGGTGAATGTTGTATTTGCATGATTGAGTGAATTATAGGTAAGTAAGCATAAGAAGTTTGTAAGGTAGATTGTGAAGTTGGACTAATTAAGATAAATTCCGGTTAAGAGTCAAATTACGCAAATATTGATAATCAAAACCTGAGGAATTATCTGTTCGACTTACACAATTAATTAAGAAAGAGATGTAGATGTGTATTAGTTATGTTGAAATGTGTAATTATGAAAAGTAAAAAAAATTATCGCCCCAATCATCCCAAAACAAATAAAAAACATTATTTCAAACAAAAATCCACTATCATCTGCCCCAATCGCACCATAAATGACATCCAAATCCATCCCATAACCCTTTCCATATTATTTACTGACTTTATTCCCAAAAAATTCACTTCGCACCAACCAAAATTTAAAATAAAATGTTTGTAATTAATTTTGAAATTGATTTATGTCATATTTGACGTTTGACGTTTGAGTCCAATATTAAATGAATTTAAAAAAATAGCATTCAAGGAGTGTATAATATAAATTGAGAGTTTGTTAAATTGAAATTGAGAAATTAACACCATGACACTTATCTTTGATAATATCCAGTCGTTTTAATAGTAGTATCAAAACCATTACCATTTAAAATACAACCATATCAATATAGTAAAATTTTATCATTTTTCTTCTCCAAATCAGTCGGAGGGGTCACCAAGTGTAACGGAAGTTCATTTATACAACAACATTATATTTTGTAACTCGTAAATTTTAGGGGAAGCATTATTAGGGGGGCTACTCACAGCAGTAATTTAAGAGAAAAAGTTTAGGACCCCAACCAGGTTTGTATATAATGCAGACTAATGTGGCTCCGGGAGGCGGGCAATTTTAATCACTTTCGAATGGCAGGGTTGGGCCTGCAAGATATAGCATGACAGGTGTCTATTTTTTAACCGTGAGTTTTTTAATTTTTTGATGTTAACAACCATTAATTGTCCTCATTTTTTCAGAGAATTCTTATTGAATAAAAACGTCATAAGTTTTTATGTTTTTTTAATAAAAACGATGCATTTTTTCTATTTTCAGAATGAAAACGTAGTATATACTGCTGTGTTATGACACATCAAATGGTTATTTAATTAAAGCTTAGTAAAGATACTGGTATTTACTTGGTACTATTTTGGTTTAGCACAAGTTAGCTGAACAAATTCATGATATAAATTTAAAATTGTTTGTACGAAGGTACAAATAAGACTCTCACAAGGGTATTTCGGTTGATTTGTTATAGTAAGAGTGGTATAAAATTGTTTGAGTTTGATATTTCATACTAGAGTCAATTATTAATATTTAAATTCAAAGTTAAAGTTAAACTACAAATTATTTGTGAATATGTTAGTTATAAGCTTCGGAAGCTGATTTTCAATTATAAATGGTTAGTAAACAATTTATTAACTAGAAGGATATGGTAGAGTTGATTTTATAGCTAGATTTGCAGCAATATTATTTGTATGTGTTGATTTGTTGATGTTAATGGGTGATACAGTTTTACGATAACTGGTCCGATGTTATAAATTTGTATTTTTCTTGATTTAATTTATAGAAATTGTAGATACTGGTGTAAATATTTAATTGTAAGTTGATTTAGCTAGACTTGGTAAGTGTTTTGAGTAGCCTTCAGCTAAAAATTACCTGAAATGGGAAAAAATTGAGTTTGTCATTGAATCCAACGATAATTAAATTTGAAAGTTAAATTTATAGAATTAGAATGTAAAAAGATAAATTACAGGGTAAAGTTAGATAGTAAATGAAAGCTTAGGGCCTAAAGAAAATAATTGATACTAGAAAAAGTGAGTGTGAAGAAAAGAAATTAGAAAAATTTGAATTTTAAAAGTAAACAGCAGCAAGAAGAAATAAAATTAAAATACACGATATAGCCAAATGGCATATCAAATTAAAGAGAAAATCATGAGGAATTTGAATATGATAAAAGTTTATAGAACAATGAACGCGCCATCAAGTAATTAGTAATTGAAATACAATTATAAATATTATAATTTCGATTCGATTTTGTTTATAAAAATTTTAAGAAGAAAGGGAAAATTGTTGACAGTTTCCATAGCAACGGGACCGAGGTTATATAAGGTTCAACTGAAATTCGCGGAAGATAGTGTTAAATTGACCCAGGAAATAAGCGTATGAAAAAGTAACTGATAATTGGGAAATTTAACCTCAATTAACCTCAAAGAAAATAGAGATAGAATGTTAATGTCAACAACAACAAAGTGAATTGTGAATGGTATAAGAAAAAAATTAAGTGTCAACTTACATGTGTATTGGATTAGATTGAAGAATAATTTGTATTGATAAATTAACAATCCATAAATAAATCAATTATCAGAAAACAAGATGTCATATGGATGGAATAATAGAAAAAGTCAATGCGCAAGGCGTCTCCCCGGCCATACACGTTTTTCCTACAAATTTTTATAATTTCTTTACAACATTATGCCAGATCTTTAGTGTACCTTCCTAAAATTGGGTCTACTAAGTAATAGCAAAATAATTTTTTATTGTCGGGGAATCCCGGTTTTGACTACAGTAATTACTTAAATATATTTAAAATAACTACCACTAAAATAACTATCTATACAATTATTAGAATATTAATAATAGCAAATAACACATGTTACACAATGTTACATTGATAAGAAAAATTAGAAAAAAATTAACACTGTTCGCGTTTTCTTGGTACTGCAACTTGCAAGGTCAAGGTCCGCGTGCCAGGCCCTCGGTATGTGTTGTTGTTTTGGGACTTTTTGCGAAGTAATCAACTGTATTAGTAATACGACAAGAATAAATCTGTATTGCACGAGTTGGACTTGTTTCTTCTGAATTTAGAGTGTGGTAGAAGAATAACGTTGGCTACGAGCTTATAAGTAAGCAAATCGGCAGTGAGGGAATTCCCTTGGTGCGTGGTAACGTTTAAACTTCCGTAATTTTTGTATTGCTATAATATGGAAGACCGGATTCACTTTGGCGCAATAAAAAACTATTTGATAAATTTTAGTAAATTGAAAAGAAAAAGTTATGGTTCAAGTCAAGGGGAGTGGACAAAAGGCAATATGCGCCAAGTGCCCAGCTATACCCAAATCCGTCATAAAATTAATAATCGGCGTTGCTTGGTATTCTTATTTCAGATCAAAATATTGACGCAGTTGAGTTGTTGCCTTTATTAACCGAGGAGCACATTGCTGATTCCAGCAATTGGTGAACAGATCAAGTTTAAAAGAACTTTGACCACAGTCACTTCAAGTAATATCATTGGTGTTGATAATCAGGTATAAAATTAAATAATATTAAACAATTATTTATAGACGATTAGCTACTTAGGTACTAGTATACATTTTCAATAGTTCTCAATATTGAAGTTTCCATTATACTACAGGGTTCTCACCGACCTGGAGAACCTAGAAAAGTCGGTCAATTTAACAATTTTTCAAATTTGGTCATGGAATGTCCGGAAAATTTAGTATTTTATGCAGAAGTCTGGGAATTTTATAATTTAAATTCGGCGGGAACCCTGTAACTACTTCGTTTATTTGTGACACGTGCTTGTTTTTGTTATGTAGTATATTTCAAAACATTATACAGTCGCAGAAATCTCTGAAGTACGAGTCGTAGGGGACGATTTCTTTTATTGCAGACATCTCCTACCGACGAAGAACGTTTAGCTTCAAAGGGTACGAAACGCACAGTCATCATTGGTGATGCCGAGCCACTACAAAAATTCCAGAAAATAGACACAAATACACCATTATTACTTGTTGACACTCATCAGCCTGGTACCCGCAGTGGTATCACAGAAGCTGCGTCTTCAACAATCACAGATATACGCAACAGCGATTGTGGATTGGAAGGAGATGTCAGTGGAAGGGCAGTTCTATCAAAGCATGCCAGGAACGTCTTGATAACTAACAGGGATCGAAACAATATATCTAAAATAATTATTACTTATCTTTTGAACAAATCTGCTAAATTGAATAACGACATCTTGTCACACATCGCCGATCAAATTGTTAATATTATACCCACTGAAAAAAAGACTACCTACTTCGTAAGTCCCATAAAAAATAGGAATTCGAGACTGTATAAACCGGAAGTAGCGAAAGGAAAGCTTGTTGACAAGGATAGAAATAAACTTACTGCTCTAAGAAGGAGCATTAGATTCCCTCCAGCACCTGTTGATTTACCTACAGCCACTGCTAACGGTGACGTTACAATATTCTTTTAACTTTTTATATAGTTAGGCCCGGTTTATTCACCTACCAGTAAAGTCCCGAGTAGCTACTTGACAATTAACTTTATAGGTTACCCGGGTAACCTATAGAGTTAATTGTCAAGTAGTTACTGGGCACTTTACTGGTAGGTGAATAAACCGGGCCTTAGTATAATAAGAAAATATTTTAAGACCTTCACAAATTGCCGTAGACAGCAAAATATGGCTTTTGAATAATCGTGAACCTGTAGAAGATGTGTTACTACATTGGAAAAATTCTTATGATATAAGAAAAAATTGTAACAACAAAAATACGACAATACAGTCATTCTTCAATGAATGGCCGATTTTGAGCGACCAGCTAGCTATAGAACTAGTACGTATAATTCTCTGAATAATAAACCATCCAAGACCCGTGTGCTTTTGCTTTTTCAGGTTACATACGATTTTCAGCAGATGTTCCAACTTGACATCACTACAACTGAATTAGAACATGCTTTTGAAGTATTTTTTGATGCGATTCTTCAGAAAAGAAGCGGGGCTTTAAATGCAACTGACGAAACATTCATACAATTATATGAAGGGAATATTACTACAGGTACCTAATCGCTCATATATTCTAATGATGTATAGGACCGTTTCTAAATTTGTTTTTTTCCTTAATATTAAATAATATATTAACTTCACTTTCCTGGTAATTAGACTGTAAAAATAAACTATTCTAAAACATTTTCGGATTCAAAGAATGCTATCAAGCTCTACTTGCTGTTTTCCTGAATACCAGTGAAGGGGAGAACTCGACTAGGACAAAAACACTGGAAACCCTCAAGAACAGAAAACCGTGATTGATTCTTTTTACATGTAAAAGTTCCTGGAGATATTGAAAGGGCACAGGAGAAAATTGACATAAATTACAAAAGAAGTACCACTGTTCAACCGTATATTATTTTAGTAGGATCCACCTTAAATAATATTTCGGCATCTTATGTTGTAATTAATCAGAACACGCAAAAGCATTTCAGTGTTAGATACAGTTGATTTTTGTATTAAGGTTATTCATGTTCTTGATGCCCGATACCCATTTGAGTGCCAGCATGTCTGGTATTTAATTCAATGGTTGATCTACAAACTAAAGATCCAAAAAGACTTAAAAATTCCATATATTCAAGATCTACTGTAAACAGTTAAATTCGAGATCATTGAAAGATTTTTATATTTTGTATTAAAAGCATCAAGACTATACTGTCATTTATTAGTTTTTAAGTGTAATAATTCTTAATATGGGATCGAAATTTATATGCTTTTATTGTAATAAAGTATTTTCGAAATCGAATATACTATTAAGACATATAAAAATAATGCACTCGCTTCTGCAGAAATTTGTATGCAAACAAGACAGTTGTTTTAGAAGTTTTTCTATGATAAGTGACCTTCGTAAACAATTTACTAAAAATCACAATGTGTTATGTGTTACCCAATCAAATTTAGAAGTATCATCATTTTGTGATAATATTAGTGCGAATACCCCAAGTAGTATCAAAGATAATAATAATTTGCCCCACACCCAAAAACATAAAGACGTAGCTACAATAGATCAACCCGATTCGGATGTAACCAATGAAATTTTATCTCTATTAGGTCGTTTATACAGTATACCTTCCTTACCGAGAAATGAACTCAGCTCGTGTTAAATCATATTTCTGAGTTGATTAATTCTATTTTTGAACGTACTGACATGTTAATAGCAAAATCACAAACAAAAGAAGATATTTCGCTCAAAATTACACAACTATCTATTAATATTAAACGTACATTTACAAGTCTTCGTTCTGAACACCTTCGTTTAAAGTATTTTGAAAATTGTCAATCCTACATAAAGCCTGAACCGTTTAAAATAGGAGAGCGTTCACCGTTACAAAAAGTTAATACCCCGCATCAACCTAACTTAGCTTTTAAAAGGGCAGATGGTCAAATCATCCCTTTGCGGAGGATTTTAAAAAGGTTTTTGGAATTACCCGACATTTTTAATAATATTATTTCATTTATCGATACCGAGATGTCTACTCCATCAAATTTATTATCGAGTGTCATTCAGGGCAACTTGTGGAAAACAACAAGAAGCAATTTCAATAAAGACGTAATTGTACTACCACTTCTTCTTTACTTTGATGACTTTGAATGCTGCACCCCATTGGGTAGTAAGGCAGGGATTTATAAAATTGGTGCAGTTTATGTTTCTTTAGCATGCATACCGACTGTTTTACTGCCCTGACCGAAGTTACTATGGGAACAAAGCAACTTTTAATAATTTAATAAAAGAGTTCGCCTATTTAGAAGAAAATGGTATTACTATTACCAGTGATTCCAAAGAAATTAACGTTTATTTTACTCTTGTATTGATCCTCGGAGATAATTTAGCCCTAAATTCCGTGCTAGGTGTTCAAGAAAGTTTTTAGGCGACTTTTTTTGCCGAATTTGTAAAACTTGCAAAGAAATTTCAAAAACAGAAAGTATTGAAAATGTTTCAACACTTCGTACAAAACAAAATTATGATAATGATGCTTCTACCCTTTCCTATGGAATTAAAGAAGTCTGTATATTCCACAAGTTACCTTACCTTCATGTTGCAAAAAATATATCACTCGACTTGATGCATGACGTATTGGAAGGTATTCTAAGATATGATATGGCACATATTTTAAATTACTTAATAAACATTAAGAAATATTTTAGTCTGGACAATATTAATAAAAGAATTCAGCTTTTCAAACTTTCCGAAGTGGATATAGGATATCTTATACCGCAAATTAAAGCAGATCATATAAAAAAGAAACATATTGTTGTGAGTGCCTCTGAAATGCTAACCTTTTTTTAGCTATTTTGGTATAATAGT
Source organism: Hemicrepidius hirtus (assembly GCA_963082805.1). NCBI lineage: Eukaryota > Metazoa > Arthropoda > Insecta > Coleoptera > Elateridae > Hemicrepidius > Hemicrepidius hirtus. The sequence continues at coordinate 27,671,180 of OY720161.1, read as the reverse complement.
GGGCGATCTAGTTCCAGAGGATGATGAATGTTGGCAGCTATATATACATTTGCACCAAATTTTGCATATTGTCACGTTATAATTTAGTGACATGGTCTGGATAGAAACACATCAACCTTTTAATAGTTATATTTAAGCACAAGTTACATTATTGACTTAATATTAAATAATACACCACACAGGTGGGCTTACATGAATAGCATAGCTATTAGTAGATAGAGCGTAGCTGAGGGTGAAACCATGTTGACGAGACTGTAGCCTACTTGGTCTTGGTATGGATTGAGACTACAATGGTTTATCGTTGTCGAACTCTAACTAACCAGTTGTTCCTTCCTTGTGGCATATTAATCCTTTTATACTATTAGCTCCCCTCTATCTATTACATTCCATTTACAATGTCCTTAAGTCTATATTTGGTGATTGCATACTGACAGGATGTTACTTATTGTTTTACATGATGAAATAACATGATGAAATATGGACTGGACACCTGCACTAACTTGGAATAACAAATGAGTCATCAAGTCATTGCAACATGATGAAATTATCATACATTGTAGTTAACATTCTATTAGCATTAAAGATACTTAATTAACACTCAATCAATACTTGATCAATACCTGATCAATCTCTAATCAATACCCAATAAATATCTAATCGATCTGCTTGTGACATTTCCCTCCCCTTACAAACAATTGTCGCGTATGGGGGCTCCTTACTCACAAAGTCATAAGGAGATCGATGAACACCCCAAAATACATAAAAGTTACTAAACACAAAACATAAGCCCAATGTGTGTGAATAAAGCGTACAAGCAATGGTTAACAATTATACAAAGTTACATTTTATGTTACATAGATAAAGGTTTCAAGTATACATAAAAACCTATCGTGATAAAAACCATAATGAAAGCTAGTTATAAACACTCTCTATTTAAGTAGTTTAGTACTACCTATATTCTACATGCGGTAAAAAGTGGTTGTGAACATAACTTAAGTGAATAGAGTTAAGTATACTTGTGTGTTCCTTTGTGTCTTAAGGTATAAGAATCATAAGTTCTACAGAGATGGCGCAACAGAGGTAATTACAAATTACAATTTTTTTTTCAAAAGGTAAGTGAACATAATACTTAATTAAAGGTAAATTACATCTATTACATGATTGTAAACTATTTGAAATATGCAAATTAAACTGTGTAATCACATTAACAATCTCAAAAATACGTTTTGTGGTCTAAAAATTCAGTTTTCTTATTATTTTCGAAAATACTATTGTATCAAGACCTGCGATGTTTCGCGCGGGGGTGAAACGTCTCATCTTTGCTGAGTTAGCAAAATTGTCCTATAATCATTTGTCGTCCTGGGGGAACTTCATTTACGATTCTAACTGCATACTAGTTGACAAAAGTCTTTATTTTAAAAATAATCATGAATTTTGATGAGACACAAGTTGTCACGCATACATCATCACCAATAGATGCATGTCTGCTACTCGCAGTTCGTAAGTTCCAAAATTATTATTACCAACTTATTGAAACTTTGGATTACCCCAATGATTATAGGTACGTAGTGGTGAACCGAAAATAATTTGGTTGTTTTTCTTTTATTCCAGAAATACTTGAAGGATGGCGCCTGCAAGGAATGGACGTTCACAGCGGATACCCATTGACCATCGTCACTTCATGGGTCACAAGCCTGATTGGTCCGGGCCGGATTTATGTCGTGTGCCCCGGCAACAGGTTTTATGTTTATGGCATAAATGTGCCAAACGACTTCGTTGCGATAAGGGTGCACGGCATAGCACCTGGGATAAACCGCCTGAGTTTCCAGTACCTGGATGAAGAGGACCCATTGGTACTCAACGAATCTCCTTTCGGACCTGCACCCTCACCAGAGCAGATGGTGCCAAATATCACACCACCAATGTTCATACACGACGCTATAGGACAATCGCAAAGGAACGAAACAGCGCCCGCGGTATAAAGGCCGTAAAAAAATACATTTTTTACGTCCTTCTTTTTCTTTGTAATATTTTTGTAATTATTAGTAGATCTGAAAAAATATCTTATCATATAATAAATGATTATTAAATTACCCCACAGTATTTTCTTTTGTGTTGGTTTTTTACATTTTCAGAAATAAGGATATTTGAGTAAGGGTTGCAACTGAATGCTTTTGCTACCTCCTGTATATGATAATCTGCTTCGATTCACTTTACATGCGCAGTCAAAGTTACTCAGTAACTGACTGACAGCTACTCCCAAGTGTTTGAAGTTTTTGTGTGTGTGCAAGTATATAAGCTTTAAAATTTACAGTAAGTATAAAATTAACTTGTAAAAATAATTTGTTGTTAATTTTTCTTTAAGTGTATCAAATGCTTCTTGTTGCATTGTTGTCCAAGAGAATTTAACAGATGATTTAGTGATTTCGTAAAGTGGTTTAGCTATTCTGGCAAAATTTTCAATGTGATTCCTGTAGTAATTACAGATACCAAGAAATGATTGTACCTTCTTGACTGTTGTTGGAGTTGGAAATTGTATTATGGCTTGTATTTTTGTATTATCTGGTAAGATGCCTTCTGCATTTACTGTATGCCCTAGAATAGTTATTTTTGTCTTTGCATAGCTGCATTTACTAGGTTTTAATGTTAGTTTGTGATAGCGTAATTTATCAAAAGCTTTCTGAAGGCGAACTAAATGTTCCTCGAAAGTTCTTGAATAGATGATAATATCATCCATGTACAACCTTTAAATTTTAAATCTGCAAAAACTTTATCTGCCATTTTTTGAAATGTCCTAGGAGCATTTGTCAAACCGAAAGACATAACATTGAATTCATACAGTCCATCCGGAGAAATAAAAGCCGTTTTTTCCTTCTCATTTTCTTTTACATTAATTTGAAAATATCCGCTAAACATATCCAAGGAAGAAAAATAACAAGAACCGTTCAAATAACTAAGTAGGTCCTGTATAACTGGTAATGGGTAGACTTGTTTTTTCGTAACTGCATTCAGTTTTCTATAATCTATACAAAATCTGATAGAATTATCTTTCTTTTTAACTAAAACAATTGGCGATGCCCAATCACTTTGTGATTCACGAATTTTGTTGTATTTGAGCATTTCATCTATCTGTTCCTGAATTATTTCTCTTTCTTTATGAGACACTCTGTATGGTCTTGATTTAATTGGGTCGGAGCCTTCAACTATTATTTCGTGTTTCACTAAACTAGTTGAGCCCATTTCTGAGAAGCTATTTGCAAAAATGTCTTATATTCATTTATTAACTGTTGTAGTTGTTTTTGTTCACTTATTGTTAACGATGGATTTATATCATGTTTGATGCATTTTGAATTATCGTAAACATCAAGAGTCGCTAACAAATTTGAGTCATTAATAATTTCAAAATATGCCACCGTAGTACCTTTAAATAAACGTACTTTATTTAAATTATTTGATTGTAATGTTAGCTTCCACATTTTTGTGCTAACCTGTTTGATATCTTGTACAATTAATTTGTATCGACTTAAAATGATTTCTTGCAAACATATATCATAAAGGTTATTTGAAAAATTTCCATTTTTATGTAGCTGTAAACTAACTTTTTTCACTTCATTCGGCAAAATTTCCGTATCTTTTGTTAAAGTTAGTTTATATTTAATATTTTGTTCATTAGGAGTAGAAATTTTATCCAAAAAATTATTAAAAGTTTTAAACGAAGTTGTATTAAGTTGCCAATGGTCCCTGATAGCAGATTTATGAATATCAATTGTGATAGGTTGTACTGTATTATTATTAAACGTTATGGTATGATCGTGAAAATTAATTATGCTTTTGTTTTCCAGCAAGAATTTCATTCCAAGAATTAAAGGTTTTGGAGAAGATTCAATTACTAATGCCGAAACTGTAGTTTTCCAATTTTGAATGAATAAATTTATTATTGACGATCCTATGACGGATAGTTTATGATTATAAACCGTTGTTAAAAATGAAATGGAACTAGGTTGTATTATTGTATGTACAAATTTTTTATCAATTACGTTTTCGACAGCACCTGTATCAATTATAATTTCGACTTCTTTATCATGAATATAGCCTAAGATAAGTAAAACTTGTAATTTATTATAAATATCAGGGAGCCTTTCTTTGAAATGCAGGACAGCTTGTAGGCTCAGTGCTTTTGCTGTCCCCTCACGTTTCCCGAAGAATTTTGTTGTACAAAACTATTACGATTGTTGGTTTTACGCCAAGTATTTGTATTATTGTTGAATTGTCTGAGTTGGTTATATCGTGGAGTATTTGAATCATTATTTCGGTTTGTCATACAAACGCTGCTGGTATGTCCTGCTCTATTGCAAAGGAAGCAAATTGGTCTACCGTCCAATGTACGTGTGGGGCGATAAGAATTAAATCGTCCTTTTCTATTATTATTATTGTTGAACTGATTTCCACGATTGTAATTCAACTGATTATCACGATTGTAATTCATATTATTTCTAGTATAAGTTCTAGAAGTTTCAGGTGAATTTATATTTAAAACCGGAGTTTCAGTATTTTCAAGTTTTGAAATGCTCTCTCTCTTTTTTGCGTCGCTGATTTTGAGCACTAGTTTTTTAAGTTTTTCCAAAGTCATATTTTCATTTGAAAGTGCCAAAAATTGATATTGGTATGAAGGATGTAACCCACATTCAAAATATTCAATGATCTCTGATTCGGCCATATTTTCGAGTAATATCGAGTATTTCGTAGAAAAAGCTGTTAATGTCTTCAAATTCTCCCTGTTTTCTATTTCGTAGCTTAAATTCTGCTTCGCGATTGACAGCCGCCCCAGCGAATTCTTTTAGGAAATTTGCTTTAATATTTTCCCACGTATCATTTTGATGAGTTGGATTAGTTCGAAATTTTTCATACCATATTGCCGCTGGTCCTAACAAAAAAGATCCAAAGAAAAATATCTTATTTCCGTCTGCACATGAATTTACCGCAGCAGCCCTTTCATAACTCTTTAAAAATTTTGCCGGATTTTTATTCTTAATGGGGTCAAATGTTTCTGGACTAATAAATTTAGGTAAAGTCGGATTTACTGGACTTTCAAACGCCTGTATAATTGTTGAATTTGGCATCTTAATATTTGTTACAGATGTTTGATTATTAATAACAGTTGTTGAAGTAGCAGGGATACTTTTATCTAATTGAAATAAATTTTTATTTATTAAAATTTGTTCTTGCACCAGTTTCGAATTATTTTCATTAATAATTAAGAGAGAATTTTCTGGCGCATCAGGTTCTGAACTACTTATTTCCGTATTATCAAATAAATCTGAAATATTTATTACTTGCTGTTGGTCTGACCCATCTGTTTTTATTTTTATTAAAAATTTATCTTTAGTGTCTGTATAAATAATAAATATTAAATAAAATATCGATTTCAACGGGAAATAATAAGATTTATTCGCTTTATACGTATTTCGGCATCATTGTGCCATTGTCAAAAGCTATTATAAAATATTATAACAAATGCAAAAATATAGTAACTCCTTGATTCTATTATTTTAACACTGCGTGAAGCAGCTGGCCCCAGTCAACCCGTCGGAGGTCAGTCGCTTATCAGTGTTTTAAAAAGATATTTATTCCAAAATCTTCAGTAAAGGAGAATCTAAGAGATCAATTTGCTCATTCATTAAAGGTATGTTGTTTTTTGTGTGTTTATAAATTTCAAAAGCTTCTAAAATGTTTAATTTATTTTTGTTATCAGAAAAGTGTAAAAATTTAATTGTATTATTAGATGTTAATGTGTGATTTTGTTCTAACAAATGTTTAGCAAAATTTGATTTATGTGCATGTTTATATTTGTAACAACGGATATGTTCTTTTTGCCTAATACTGAAATTTCTAATTGTTTGACCTATATATACTGAATCACAATGTGAACAATTTAATTTATAAATACCTGATTTTAGCAAATCATTAATTTTGTCTTTAGCATTGAAAAGAGAGTATAGAATATTTTTATTTGTTTTAAAAATGACTTTATATTTATTTGTGTTATTTATAATTTTAGCAATCTTTTCTGAAATTTTACCAAAATATGGAATTGAAACGTATTTTAATGTTTTATCAGTGTTATTAATGGAATAAACTTTTTGAATAGCTAATTTATAATTTTTCTTTTTAATTAAAGTGTCAATAAGTGTAGTGTTATAACCATTGCTATATGCAATTTGTTTAATAATTGAAATTTCTCTATTAAAATTATTTTTATCTAAAGGAATTGTTAGAGCTCTGTGTACTAAAGATTGATATGCTGCTAATTTATGTGTATTATGATGACAAGAGTTATGTGGTATGGTAATATCAGTTTGTGTAGGTTTCCTATAAATTGAGTATTCGAGTATGTTTTCTGAATTAATTTTTATGTTGAAGTCTAAAAAGTTAATAGATCTGTTTTGTTCAATTTCTAGTGTAAATTTAATTTTTTGGTGTAAAGTATTAATAAAAATTAAAAAGTCGTCAATGTATTCGAAAGAACTATCAAAACATGCCAAAATATCGTCAACATAACGAAACCAAAATACAATTTTATTTGATAGATTTGATTCAAATATTTGATCTTCTATATTTTCCATAAAAATATTAGCCAATAGTGGTGAAATGGGACTACCCATTGGTAACCCATCTTTCTGAAGATAAATTTTATCATTAAAAATAAAATAATTTTGATTAATACAAAGTTCAAATAATTGAATCAACTCTATCCTTTTTGTTAATTCAATGTTATTGTTAACTAAAACATTTTCTAATAAAGGAATACATTCCTGTGGGGGTATTTGTGAAAACATACTCGTAACATCAAAACTAACTATTTTACATAGTGGTGGTAAGCTAATGTTACTTAATTTATTAATCAATTCAGAAGTGTTTTTAACTGAATATTTTGGAGTGTATCCTAAATTATTAATTATATTATTTAATGTTTTAGCTAGCATGTGGTTTGGTGCATGTATGTATGAAACTACAGGTCTAATAGGAATGTTAGGTTTATGTATTTTAACTAAACCGTATAATTTTGGTGGTTGTGGATTTGGATATATTATGTTATGTTTCTCGTATGGTGTTAAAGTAATTTCACAATTTTTAATTGTTTGTTTTATTTGGTTTTGGTATTTATTTGTTGGATCTCTATTTAAAATTTCTAGATTAGAATCTGTTATAAAATCATTGACTTTTTCTAAATAATCATTTTTAGGTAAAAATACTAAAGTGTTTCCCTTATCTGCCCTAACAGAAATTAAATTATTTACTCTAACTTTTTCCTTAATTGATTTAATTAATGAAATATTATTATTTGTATTATATCTAAATTTATCGTTTATCGAAATTCTTTTTAATAAATTAGAAATTTGAGACTTTGCATAATTTAAATGCCTCTCTTTTATAATATTTTCAGAATTGACTGCTAAAATTTCTTTTATATTATTATCTAATTTTGGAAAAGTGGAAAATTTAAAACCTTTATTTAGAAACGTCATTTCTTTGTCATTAAATATTACGTTAGATAAATTTAGTACACGAGGATGAAAATTTATAATTTTATTAGGTTTTTTAGGTTCAATAGATTTTTGTTCTCGTTCTAATCTAGAAATTTTATCTTTTTGTGTATTATATTTTTTAAATTTAATTTTACTAACTAATTCTCTAATGTCATTATCAAAAATGTCAAATTCAATGTTATGTAATTTGTTAACTAGTTCTGTGTATAGTACCTTTAAGTAAATGTGCAAATTGTCTCTGATTCTGAACCATCTTTTAGATTCTTCTTTCAACCATCTAGTTTTCGCATTTCTGATTATCTTCTCAGTAATACTGTTCTTTGTGTTGGTCTTAATATTGATATATTTTGGAATAATTTTCTTCTTAATGCATTCTTGGTTAAACCATACATTTTGTGAAGCCATCGCATGTTTTACCATTATTTTCTTATATAATTTTGCTTGATCTTCTAACGAAGATGTCATTAATTTATTGACATTCTCAAGCGTCACTTTGTTGAAATCCATGATTATATAAATAATAAATATTAAATAAAATATCGATTTCAACGGGAAATAATAAGATTTATTCGCTTTATACGTATTTCGGCATCATTGTGCCATTGTCAAAAGCTATTATAAAATATTATAACAAATGCAAAAATATAGTAACTCCTTGATTCTATTATTTTAACACTGCGTGAAGCAGCTTCTTTGTCATTAAATATTACGTTACATAAATTTAGTACACGAGGATGAAAATTTATAATTTTATTAGGTTTTTTAGGTTCAATAGATTTTTGTTCTCGTTCTAATCTAGAAATTTTATCTTTTTGTGTATTATATTTTTTAAATTTAATTTTACTAACTAATTCTCTAATGTCATTATCAAAAATGTCAAATTCAATGTTATGTAATTTGTTAACTAGTTCTGTGTATAGTACCTTTAAGTAAATGTGTTGACTGGGGCCAGCTGCTTCACGCAGTGTTAAAATAATAGAATCAAGGAGTTACTATATTTTTGCATTTGTTATAATATTTTATAATAGCTTTTGACAATGGCACAATGATGCCGAAATACGTATAAAGCGAATAAATCTTATTATTTCCCGTTGAAATCGATATTTTATTTAATATTTATTATTTATATAATCATGGATTTCAACAAAGTGACGCTTGAGAATGTCAATAAATTAATGACATCTTCGTTAGAAGATCAAGCAAAATTATATAAGAAAATAATGGTAAAACATGCGATGGCTTCACAAAATGTATGGTTTAACCAAGAATGCATTAAGAAGAAAATTATTCCAAAATATATCAATATTAAGACCAACACAAAGAACAGTATTACTGAGAAGATAATCAGAAATGCGAAAACTAGATGGTTGAAAGAAGAATCTAAAAGATGGTTCAGAATCAGAGACAATTTGCACATTTACTTAAAGGTACTATACACAGAACTAGTTAACAAATTACATAACATTGAATTTGACATTTTTGATAATGACATTAGAGAATTAGTTAGTAAAATTAAATTTAAAAAATATAATACACAAAAAGATAAAATTTCTAGATTAGAACGAGAACAAAAATCTATTGAACCTAAAAAACCTAATAAAATTATAAATTTTCATCCTCGTGTACTAAATTTATCTAACGTAATATTTAATGACAAAGAAATGACGTTTCTAAATAAAGGTTTTAAATTTTCCACTTTTCCAAAATTAGATAATAATATAAAAGAAATTTTAGCAGTCAATTCTGAAAATATTATAAAAGAGAGGCATTTAAATTATGCAAAGTCTCAAATTTCTAATTTATTAAAAAGAATTTCGATAAACGATAAATTTAGATATAATACAAATAATAATATTTCATTAATTAAATCAATTAAGGAAAAAGTTAGAGTAAATAATTTAATTTCTGTTAGGGCAGATAAGGGAAACACTTTAGTATTTTTACCTAAAAATGATTATTTAGAAAAAGTCAATGATTTTATAACAGATTCTAATCTAGAAATTTTAAATAGAGATCCAACAAATAAATACCAAAACCAAATAAAACAAACAATTAAAAATTGTGAAATTACTTTAACACCATACGAGAAACATAACATAATATATCCAAATCCACAACCACCAAAATTATACGGTTTAGTTAAAATACATAAACCTAACATTCCTATTAGACCTGTAGTTTCATACATACATGCACCAAACCACATGCTAGCTAAAACATTAAATAATATAATTAATAATTTAGGATACACTCCAAAATATTCAGTTAAAAACACTTCTGAATTGATTAATAAATTAAGTAACATTAGCTTACCACCACTATGTAAAATAGTTAGTTTTGATGTTACGAGTATGTTTTCACAAATACCCCCACAGGAATGTATTCCTTTATTAGAAAATGTTTTAGTTAACAATAACATTGAATTAACAAAAAGGATAGAGTTGATTCAATTATTTGAACTTTGTATTAATCAAAATTATTTTATTTTTAATGATAAAATTTATCTTCAGAAAGATGGGTTACCAATGGGTAGTCCCATTTCACCACTATTGGCTAATATTTTTATGGAAAATATAGAAGATCAAATATTTGAATCAAATCTATCAAATAAAATTGTATTTTGGTTTCGTTATGTTGACGATATTTTGGCATGTTTTGATAGTTCTTTCGAATACATTGACGACTTTTTAATTTTTATTAATACTTTACACCAAAAAATTAAATTTACACTAGAAATTGAACAAAACAGATCTATTAACTTTTTAGACTTAAACATAAAAATTAATTCAGAAAACATACTCGAATACTCAATTTATAGGAAACCTACACAAACTGATATTACCATACCACATAACTCTTGTCATCATAATACACATAAATTAGCAGCATATCAATCTTTAGTACACAGAGCTCTAACAATTCCTTTAGATAAAAATAATTTTAATAGAGAAATTTCAATTATTAAACAAATTGCATATAGCAATGGTTATAACACTACACTTATTGACACTTTAATTAAAAAGAAAAATTATAAATTAGCTATTCAAAAAGTTTATTCCATTAATAACACTGATAAAACATTAAAATACGTTTCAATTCCATATTTTGGTAAAATTTCAGAAAAGATTGCTAAAATTATAAATAACACAAATAAATATAAAGTCATTTTTAAAACAAATAAAAATATTCTATACTCTCTTTTCAATGCTAAAGACAAAATTAATGATTTGCTAAAATCAGGTATTTATAAATTAAATTGTTCACATTGTGATTCAGTATATATAGGTCAAACAATTAGAAATTTCAGTATTAGGCAAAAAGAACATATCCGTTGTTACAAATATAAACATGCACATAAATCAAATTTTGCTAAACATTTGTTAGAACAAAATCACACATTAACATCTAATAATACAATTAAATTTTTACACTTTTCTGATAACAAAAATAAATTAAACATTTTAGAAGCTTTTGAAATTTATAAACACACAAAAAACAACATACCTTTAATGAATGAGCAAATTGATCTCTTAGATTCTCCTTTACTGAAGATTTTGGAATAAATATCTTTTTAAAACACTGATAAGCGACTGACCTCCGACGGGTTGACTGGGGCCAGCTGCTTCACGCAGTGTTAAAATAATAGAATCAAGGAGTTACTATATTTTTGCATTTGTTATAATATTTTATAATAGCTTTTGACAATGGCACAATGATGCCGAAATACGTATAAAGCGAATAAATCTTATTATTTCCCGTTGAAATCGATATTTTATTTAATATTTATTATTTATATAATCATGGATTTCAACAAAGTGACGCTTGAGAATGTCAATAAATTTAGTGTCTGTATTTGCAAAATCAAAATTTTGTGCCACTGTAGTTGGAGATCTTAAAATTCTAGCACTACGACCAAAAACTTTATCTGCAGATGATTGAAGTATATCTTTAAATTCAGAATAAGAATGTGATCTATTTAATACTGAAGTTGGAGGACTTCTTACAACTTTAGTACTAGGAGCAAAAATATTATCTGGAGATGATTGAAGTGTTTCTTCAAATGCAGAACAAGAATGTGATCTATTCAGTACTGTAGAACTATTATATTTTGGGTCAAAATTAGATGTATAACTTGGAATCGACGCGGTTATTGAAGTAGAATTCGCAGAATTTTTTGTTACAAGGTGTTTCCTATTTTTTACAAGGTTGACATGATCAGATCCAGACATTGCACGCGGAATCGTAGTCCATTTTTTGAAATGATTAACGAAATTTCAGAATTAGTTATTGATTACACCAAAATTAGATCAAAATATACGCATAACGATTCAAAATGAAAACGGCACCTCCACCAAAATATGTCACGTTATAATTTAGTGACATGGTCTGGATAGAAACACATCAACCTTTTAATAGTTATATTTAAGCACAAGTTACATTATTGACTTAATATTAAATAATACACCACACAGGTGGGCTTACATGAATAGCATAGCTATTAGTAGATAGAGCGTAGCTGAGGATGAAACCATGTTGACGAGACTGTAGCCTACTTGGTCTTGGTATGGATTGAGACTACCAAGTCGGACGACTCACAGCTAGGAGCTGTTTGTCTTGGTATGGACTACAATAAATATCTAATCGATTTGCTTGTGACAATATTTTATTACGTAGAGTTATATCTAAGGGTACAGTCCAGCATTTATCTTATTTAATCGAAGAGCATCACACATTGTATTGTTATTTGTTCAGTGGTACACTAAAGCCTAAACACCACATATTATTACATTATCCTAATTTTATTTTAAATGCTGGACCTCCTAGGTATTTGTGGTCAATGTGACACGAGGCTTTCCGCAAAGGTTTAAAGTCATCTGCTAATGTAGTAACTTCACGAAAAAACATTATAGCAACCTCAGCTATCAAACAAGCTTTTCATACAGAGTAATAGTAAACAAGGTTTTGCAAATGACTTGGATTATGGACCAGTCGATGAGACCGTATCTTTACCTGATTACAAAGCAATATATGGCTTGTTGAAAACTCGAATTGCGCAGTCGTTACTAGAAACTTATAGTGTTAGCGTGTCTTGGTTAAACCGTGACGGTATATTATATAAACTAGGTTTTGCGCTACATGTCTGATGATGATACTCCCAAATTTGGTATTATAACATACATAATTATGATTGACAATGCGGTATATTTCATACTGAAGCCCTTATTTGTCGTTGGTTTTAATTTCCATAAACAGGGTTACGAGATTAAATTCGATTTCGAAAATAATTTACCATGTAACTGAGTTTTAATGTTTGAAAAGGAGCTTTTTAATAAAATGCCATTACATATACATTACCTTGCCGATGGTACTAAAGTTTTAAGTATTATGCAATAATATCTATTATAAAATTGTTTGTATGTTACTTTGTTTTTAAATATAGTAAATATTTCATAAATTAAGTATACGACTTTTATTTAAACAAACCCTTTCTCAGTGTAAACAATCGTAAAGGTTGAAGTAAACAAATCAACAATTTTATACAAAGAAATATATTATTAAATGAAACAAATCGGATTACATAACATATAAAATATATGACTGTAATAAACAATCATTTTGTTAACACAAATAAATATAAATTTTGAACCAAAGGTTTCGTTAGAAAATGTAAAATACAATTTATTTACTTCAACTAAATACTTCTTTGACTCGAAAATCATGTTTCTTTAACTCAAAACAAATTTTATGAGTTTAAGCAGTTGTGACACTTGAATCAAACAAATCAACAGTTTACTTGAAAGAAATATTTTATTAAATGAATCGACGACTACATTACATACAAATATTATGTATTTGAAATAAACAATGATTTTTTTTATATTTGATTTATTTAGAGTGCATCAGCATCATAGGCTATTAGCGCTCGGTACAGAAAATACAGAAATTATTTTATGGATAATATGCAGGATTATATACAGAGATTATTTGCTAGATTAAGTTGTATAGTTGGGGAGTCTTTTAGGAAGCTGATGATTTTTTTCTCTTCGTAAGGATCGTTATTTAGGGCTTCTGTTAAGTTATTTCGAATCTGGTGTTTGTTCCTGTATGGGGTGTACTTGATGCAGCTTATGATCAAGATTAGCAAAGTGTGTTAGGTTGCCTCAGTGACGACCATTATGGCGCGGGTGATGGTGGCGTACGGGGAACGAAGCAATGTCAGTCGAAGACTAGCGCGATCCCGCTCTTAATCGGTGTTCACTGTTTAACCACAGCATTGTTACGGTAAATATTAGCTTAGCTGTTCTGTTATCAATCATGACGGGTACTAGATGTACTGTTGCTGTTTGCAATAACAGTCGTGAAACAACTAAAACAGATGCCCAAAATATTGTTTACCATAAATTTCCCAAAGAAAATAATCTTTGCCAATTGTGGGTACAAAAGTGTAGAAGAAGTGGAAAGTGGAATCCACAAAGTTGCCACGTTTGTTCTGAGCATTTTACTGAAAGTGATTACGAACGTGATCTTCAGGCCGAGTTATTAAATGTTCCTCCAAAACGAAAACTAAAGCCAACAGGTAATTAATTCTTAAAAATAACTCAAACTTAAAATGTTTCGATTATCGACAACTTATTATTTATCTACAGCCGTCCCATCACTTTATTTATACAATAGGAGCAGTCCGTGAAGCGGGTTAAACATTTTGTCGATAGGCGGCGTCCCGTCGATGTTTGGTATTCGTCTTTGCTTTTATATTGTGTTTGTGTGGGTTATATTTCTATTGTTTTAAATTCTAGCGTGTATTAAGGATTTTAATAGTTTTTAGGTGTTTTTAGTGTTAAGTAAATATAGACTATAGGACAATAAGTGTTTTGTGATTTTATCAGAGTGAAAAAGGTAAGAAACCTGATAAATTATGTGAACATAACCTAGCTTCTATACTAAAATTATTTAAATATTTCAATACTACTCGACTTAAAACAATTTTTTGCAGATTGTGTTGAAAATGGCAACCGTCAATGAGCTGAAGAGAAACTTGAAAAGTTTAGGTGCTAAGACATCAGGAACAAAAGAAGTTTTAACAAAAAGGTAAATTTTTCTTCTAAATGGTATTTGTTTTTGTATACTTATAAGGCATTCTAGAACCCGTGACCCTGGACCTTTAAAAATGGCTGCCGTAGGACACACAGCTTTGTTTATCCTATGCTGTTTGAACTGTTTGTAAAGTTATTGTGTTGAAAATTAATATTATTTTGGTTAATATCTAACTTTGAACAATATTTGCGCATATATTTAATGTTTAGTGGTGCAAAATGCAGAAAAAAATGTTAATTTACAGTGAGGGCATGGTAAGTAATATTGGTTCATTAAATTATAATTATTATGCTTGTCAGCTTTCTCTGTATAATTTATTATCATTGCTACTTATTAATGTGGTATTTAAATTCCTTGTTCTGCCATGGCAAATAAAGGCTTTAAACATTAGCATTATATTATTAAATAATTGAATGAGTTTTCTCTGTTATCAGCTACTTTGCTACTCATTATTTTGGTATTTTAAGCTGACAAACTAAGTAAATGCTTTTAACATTACAATTGAATAATTTAAGCTTTTTCTGTGTTATCATTATTACAACTCTGTAGTATTAGTATTTGTAGAAATTATTTTATAGATAGCATAAATAGGAAAATGTACTAATCTGAATTGGCCAGTTGCTGCTTACATCCGTATTGTAATTTAAAATGAATAAAGTTAGTAAATGTTTCAGCGAATTGCAAAAGAAATCTCCCGAAGTGGCTGCAAGGAACAACGGAAACATTAATTTAATTAAATGAATAAAACTTTGATATTAACTACACAATTCCCAGAATAAAAACGACTGTTTTAGTTGTTAATTGCAGGTAAGGGCATTTCAACATTAACATTTAGTTTCAGTCGTTCAATATGAATAAAGTTAGTAAATATTTCAGCGAATTGCAAGAGAAGTCTCTGGAAGTGGCTGCACGGTATTATAATTGTTTGCATTATTATTTGTTGTATCTACTATTATATTCTTTTGTTAATAATAGCTACCACCATTTTAATAACATTTGTTTGTCTTTTAATTTAATAAAATGTTTTCCGCATACTGTGGCATATTTTAATTTGCTTTCCGACAAATCTGTAACCACTGTTCATGCCTTAACTTTGAAAGTTCATTCAGTTCAGTTTAAAGTGCAAGACATTGGGTATACGAGAAAAAGTACATAAATCGCGTTCTCCTCTACTTCCATAACCAACCATGCAACAAAATCTAGGCATAATTACGAATAATAGCGCAATTTTTAAAAACGAAATAACAAACACCCCGCTCAAACAGTAAACACGTTGTAAACAAACGTTTGTGTGTCCTACAGCGGCCATATTGAATTTCATCTGACAGCATTCTGGAATGCCTTATTTAAAAAAAAAGGTACGAAATTATTTAATTGTCATGTGCACTTGTAGGTTAAAAGTTTGGAGAGAGGAAAACCTGCAAAATGAGTTGATAAACACAAAAGTTGTTCCTGCTGCGACAACATTTACTTTTCCGGAGGCAAATAATTTTAAACCCTTGGCCGATTTTCCGAAAAGGCCATATATTATAGATGCTGCAATAGAAAATTGGTTTGAGAGAAGAGAAGCAACGAAGGGACAAAAATTAGGTCGTATTTTAGCTATACAACAGTATGAGAAGCTGTTGCAGTTGCATCTCGTCACTGTCTTTACGTTTGTTAAAGCCAGGTGCTCGGCACAACAAAAGAAAGGTGTCGATTATACCATTTGTTTGGTAATTTCAAAAAAAGAAGCAGTAAGTTCCATAACACAAGCCAACTGCAGTTGCCCAGCGGGTAGTGGATGGACTGCTGCTTGCAAACATGTAGCTGATGTGTGCTACTCTTTGGAGCATTTTTGCCTAACAGGTAAATAACTTAATTTAAAGGCAACATACATTTCTAATTCAGTATGTTTCTATTTCTAAGGCCAAGTACTTGAAAAATCAGCTTGTACAGAGCAACTCCAAAGTTGGCATGTTCCAACTGGTCGAGGTGTTGGTTCTATGTCAATATTCGAAATAACTGAAAAGACGCCACCTATACCACAGCCTAAAACTCGAACCGATGAATTTTTAAGTAAGAGCATCTCGTATGGTATTGGTAATGCATTAATTCAATGTAGAAAAGTAAATGCCGATGCATACCTCCACGATCATGGATTTTATTCGGAGGAATATTGCTACAATAAGCTAGCTAATATTAATAAGGTAACTGCAAGCGAGATATCGATAATTGCAAATAAAACAGTGAAGCAAAGCCAATCAAAATTATGGCACAAAGTGCGCAAGAGTCGAATCACAGGCAGTATAGTTGGCGATATAATGCGTAGAGTTTCCTGCAAAAATTATTGTGAAGGGCCTGCTTACAAGAATATTGTACCAAACAAACATTTAAAATTTATGCCAGCTATCCAGTGAGGTGTGATAAAAGAAGAGGTTGCACGAAAGATCTATGAGGAGGTTAGCGGGGTTAAAGTTGAAAAAACAGGAATCCAAAATTTTTTGGCTTCATCTCCCGATGGAATTAATAAAGAGCTGAATCTGGTAATAGAAATTAAATGTCCCTTTTCAATCAGAGATGACTAATCACAAAATACCCCATACTTGCAGAAAAAGAGCGGAAGCTACTCCCTAAACCGCAAGCATAGTTATTATGCTCAGTGCCAGCTACATATGTATGTAACTGGAACTAGCAGTTGTGACTTTGTTGTGTGGACGAGGAGGGGTATATTTATTGAAAATGTGAGAGCATCTCCAGAATTTCAAACGGAAATGGTAGAAAAGACAAAGTTTTATTTCAAAAATGTATTTGCACCCCATTCTGTAAATAAATATCTAAAATTGTAAAGTGTTTTATTAATTATATTTATTTTATACTGAATGCCAATGAACAATACATATTTTATTCACTTTTTTTCTGTTTTTTTGAAAGGTATTTATAACAATTGATTTTCTAAAATTAGTTAGCATAAAATTTTTGTAAATTATTTCATTTGCTAAATTCCACAGGTGAGTAGGTATTTTCTGTACTAAAATTTTTTTTTTCTTTGCTAAACCTATCACTTGCTCGATAATAATTCGCCTGTTGGCTATTGCTCTTGTGACAGCCACCTGCTCTTCAGACAGTTGTGGTACACCACGTTTAAAAGGAGGTATGTTTAAGTGCACGTGGAGATCTTCCAACAAATCGGAAATCTCAAAACCTCTATCAGCTAATACATAATGACCTTCTTTAAGTAATTTAAGAAAACCACATTTTTCCACTATCTGCCGATCTGAGATGCAGCCACCGTATACGTCGGAGACATACACAACTGCACCATTTTCTGTACATCCCACTAATATTTTAAATGTGTTAGTATTTTTGTATGTGGAAAACGTTGTCTGCTGAATAATGGGATTTTTACTTTTTTCTATTGCAAACTCGGTGCAATCAATTACCACATCGTATTCGGCATCGGTGCCCTTCGATTTTATTTCCCAAAAAATCAATACATTTTAATTGTTTGTAAATGTGATTAGTCCAGAATGTAAAGATTTGTTTTGGAGTACGCCTATCTACGTCAAACATCAATTGCAGAGTACAGAAAACAAAATTATGTCGATATTTCATAAGGGTCATTAAGATTTCGTCGTTCACTATTAATGCACTATTGAGTCGTCTGTGTATTTTGAAAAAATCACATATAAAAGCAAATTCAGAAGCCGAATATCCTGTAAAATGTTTTAATTGTTTGGGCGACAAAAATGATACAGAGTATAGCTGTGAACGATGAAGAGACACGATAGTCTGTGAAAACGCTGTAGTATATTTCTTGGAATTATTATCATCATCAGATTTTGTTGCATCTTCGTCTTCATCAGATTCTCTATTAGAGCTAAACTCTTCTACGGTGGAAGTTACGACAGATAGATCATTTAGAGCTGCACATGTTGATGCTACTGGAGATTTTGGTCTTTTTAAACGTAAGCTACGTTGAGGAATTGGCTCCTTTCTGTCGAATATTCTTTTAGGTAGATGTTGCGAAGGTACAGCTACATTATACTTTAGTATTTTCCACTGACCTAAGTTAAAATCAAAATATATAACCATTTTTCTGTTACATTAATTATAACTTACCTAAACTGGTTACTTTATAATCTTGATCTGTAAAATGTTTAGAACAAATTTTTGTATGTTTTGATATTTTTTTGTCACTTCTAATTCGAATTAACCACTTTTTTTGTATCTCTTTGTTTTCTGGAAATATGTGAAATTTTAAATGTTTATGTTTATCACTCACTGAATCGCATTGTGGAACACAGCAATTGTATGGCATTTTTGAAAATGTGGATGTGTATAAACAAAATATGGCAATAAACACTTAATAAAATAAATAAATAACTTAGTTTTTAACACCTAATAACAAAATAAACCACTATTTGCCTACTTCACAATGCAACTGACAGTCTCTGACAGTTTTACAATACCAACTTGCGATCGTGCTGCCCCCTACACGGACTTGATCTATTGTGAGCAAAACGACCCCCCCCCCCCCCAATGATATAAATGATCGAAATCTGCGTGCAGAGAAGAGAGACCAAAAACGTTTAGTGAAAGAGATTCTAAATGCGGAAGGTAATTTGACACAAAGAATACAATTATTACTTTAGTTATTATAGTTCTATAATACATTTTTTGGTATTGTTATAGTCTTAAATGTTGAAGAAGTAACGATGGAAAACGCTGCTATTCCTACATCGAAAAGCGAAATTATTCCTTCTACCGAATATGATTCTCTTTTAGAAAAATACAATCTTCTTGCAGAACAAAACAGTAACTTTTAAAAACAGTTAAAAGGGAATGCAATATTGATATCAGAATTTAAATTAAAATTAAAGTCCATGGAAAAAGAATTGGCAAAAACAAAATCAGAATTGGCTAATGAAAAATTGCATACCGAGAATATTGAAAAATCATTAAAAAATGTATTAAGCAACAGTCAGTTAAAAATTATATTGACAGGAAAGAAAAAGGTGATTTGGAATTCGGATGATATATCTAAAGCTTTTGCTATAAGATATTTTAGCAAACGATGTTACGTATATCTGCGAGAAACTACACACTATCCGTTACCAGGAATTTCATCTCTGCAAAGATGGGCTTCTAAGCTAACTATGCGACGTGGATTGCTTATCGATGTATTGCGCATAATGGAAATTGCCGGACAGGCTACGACTGATTTTGAAAAAGTCTGTGTAATAGAATATGACGAAATGAAAGTTAGCTAATTATACGAATATGACAAAATCGACGACGAAGTTGTAGGGCCACATTCACAGATGCAGGTAGTGATGGTTAGAGGACTTTTTGCAAAATGGTAGCAACCAGTGTACATTGCATTCGATCAAAAAATTACCAAAGACATCTTACATAATGTGATTTCAAAATTGCATCAAATATCATACAATGTGGTTGCTTGTGTACCGCTTGTGGTGGAGGAAATGTTGGAATGTGGAAAGAGCTTTCCATCACCATAGAAAAGCCGTATTTTCCTCACCCTAATACCAACCAGAATGTTTACTTTTTTGCAGATACACCGCATCTCCTAAAACTTATTCGTAACTGGTTGCTAGACACAGGTTTTATTTTGCAAAATAATATAAAAATAAATGCAGAACCACTAAAAAGTCTTATATATCAGACGGAAGTAGATAATAATTAGCCGATATTGGATAAGGGCTCTTATGGGGTTTGTGTGTAAAATAAGGGAGCTTTATTCAGGTAAGTTTGTATGGGTGCGAGTGAGAAGGGTGCCTGTATTAGGGTGCGAGTGGGATGGAAGTAGTCCCTTCGTAGGCGTGTCTGGGCGTGTTTTGTGGGCGTATCGTCTGCCATCGGCCATTTTTGTTGTTGTTCGGCCATTTTTGTTCGGCCAGTAGGCGTGGTTTGTTAAAAAGTGGTTTTGTTTAAAAAGTGTGTGTGTGTATGCAACCGTGCATACTTTTTTTCTTGTGCGTTGTGGATTCGAACGCAGGTCCTGCTGAGTGGTAGTCTGTCGCGTTAAGCATGTGAGCTACCGGGGTGCGTCGTGGTTGTAGCGTTTGAAGTTGTTATATGAAGGTGTAGTTGATCGTGTTATTTTTTTTTTGTTTTAGGTACTAGTTATGCGATATTAAATAATTTGGTATCGGATATTTAATATGGGATATTTGATTTTATTTGTAAGCAGTATAGTTCGGTTCGGCATCCATCGTCTCTATTCGTGTGCTGGTGCAGGGGCGGAGGAGGACTAGCATGAGACAGTTTGTTTAGTATCAAGTCGTTGTTGGTTGTGTAAAGTGCTACAAAGAAAAAGAATGGCATCGTACTCGAATGATGGATGTACTAGTATTGTTAGTGGTGGTGGAGTTAAACGAAAATGTACTGCTGCAGGTTACAAGTCACCTTTAGACGCACTGGATGAACTTGTAGACAGATTATTAAAATCTCAACATAGGTTAATTAATGCTTCGAGATATCAATTCAAAGAGGGATGTGTATCGAAATATATAGACGTGGGATTAGGACCTACGATGGGTAAGCAGGTTATGATGTAATTTAATGTAAAATTACATATCTCTCTCTCTCTCTAGATTTTGAACCGGTCGTTAAGATTGTGTGTGGAAAACAAGGATTATTATTTATGACCGTATCCGATTGGAAGGAGCTGTTGGAGAGCGAAACTTTTATAATGAGTTATTTCATGGATTTGGATGCTGACGTAATACCGGAAGCAATATACTTTAAAGACTTTGTGTTAAATTTTTCCTTGACCGATGTAACGCGTACCATGGATAGTTATAAGGTGATGGTAATGAAATGTCGAAGTATGCAGATTTGTATGGATTACCTGTTGATTAAGACGTTGTTTAATATTAAGGATGTAATTAATCAAAAAATTGTATTATTAGGTACCCAAAATTTTAGTCATTACGTGAAAACAGAAATCCAACCTCTAATTGATACTTCCTCGAATTTAAACGAGTTGAAACATGTTGTACTATCTAAAGAAACTGACAATAACACATATTATAGAAACAGTGATCTTTTTATGAAATTTTTTTTTGTTAAAGATGTTGCTGATTGTACTTTAAATGTCTGTACTTAATCCTAAAAAAATAAACTTTTTTTTCTTAAACAACAACGTTTTTATTATTGTACAGGTAATTATAAATGGTATTAGCGTTATTTAAACTACAAATACATTTATTAAGATCGTGTGCAAAACACGGAGGTTTCATAGGTAACAAAGGTATGGTGTGGACATCAACGTTGTAATCCTCATCTTCATCTTCATCTAGGTCATGAATATGAACATTCTTGACGTGTAGTTTTAGATATTCAGCCTTGTTCTTCCCCTTGCAATAGATTACGTTGTCGCGTTCAGTAGCCTGTTGTAGTATGGAATCAATTTCACCCAGATCAACGAATCCTGAATTCCACTTGAGACCGTGGTGGTACCTGGTTAACCATCTGACCTGACGTTGCAAGTTGGGCGTTGACAAGAGATGGAACGGAAACGGTGGTTTAAATAAAAAGTGTGAGACGCGCTCGCCGTCCATGATGACCATCTCCTTAGGTGTAAACTGGGGGGTGTAAAACCCTTGAATATCGACAATCAACATATTGTTATTAATATTATAGTTGTTGATTCAAAACGAGGTTGGTCAGGGGTTGATAGGTAACGAGAGCGTCGTGTAGTATGAGTACGTACGCGTAGGTGTTTTGTGAGAAACTGGCTGTTGCTTCTATCTCCAGTTTAATATCAACTGTTCCTGCCTTGATATCGTATTGTTGTTTGGAACAGTCTATGAAGAATATGGGGTTCTTTTTAAACTCCTGGTAGGAGAGGAGGGGCTGTGACAGTTTCTGATAGTAAGATGTTTGAAAGTCACAATAATTTTTGTAAGCCAATAGGTATCGGTTAAGGGAAAAGTCGAGATTCCATTTGGCGTATGGGAACGCCTTCTCGTTGAGATACACCGTTATGTTGACAATGTTGAGGGGCTCAAAAACGCTGCTGTTTGCTTCCACGGTGTTCACCTTTCCGGTTTGAAAGCCTACGAGCGCGTACCTCGGTTTCGAGAACGGAGTTTTACTGCTCAGATTGATGAGTTCAACTTTGCTGTTTCTGACACCCGGTATGCTGTACAGATCCCATTTACGAAACGGCATGTGTACGGTACCGTCTTTCTCTAAATTACGTATAATCTTAAGTTTTTCCGCGTCGCCAAGTTTCAAATAGGGCACCCGCCACTCGATTTTATCGATGTTGATCTTGAGGTCCGTAGCCGTGCCCGTATAGCAATTGTTGTCGGTCCTGGAACGTCGCAGTACTAGGGTTTGTTTCATGTGCGCAATGACTTTGTTATAATCTTCGGCAAACCCCAAAAGAAACCGTAGGGGCACGATGGCGCTGAATCCTACAATTTTTTTGGTTTTAGAATCGTACTGTTCTATAATTAACTTGGATGCAAGGGGAGACCACCCTGCTATCTCTAGATATTTGCTCTCTTGCGGGGTAAGGGAAACTAAACCCTTTAGAGTGGTGGTTATGCCAGGATTCCGGTTGGTATCGATGGTCTGGTCCCCCAACTCGAATCGTATCTCGTCAAACAGGAACGCTATTGGATTGCTGGTTAACTCGTAGGTTTTGCCTTCCGCTGCTGCAGCCGTCGAGACCGTCGCTTCTATGTAGATAAAACTGTCGTAGGTGGCGGTAATTAAATCTTGGTGTTGGATCACGAAGCGTGCCTCGTCCGCCGGTCCCAATTTATTGGAACCGAAGGGTAGATGAGCGTGGTACTCACGTTCTATTATTCTATTATCGTAATCGACTGATTTATCAATGTTTAACTCCATTTTCGTTTTTTGTTTTTATTTCTCTGCACCAACACTTTTAAACCGATAGACCTGAGGAATTGTAAATCTCCAGAGGATAATCTATTATTTTGGGTGGAGGAGGAGGAGGAACCACCGTTAATCAAAGCTGATCCCCTAATGACCGGTTGCTCTGTGACGGAGTAGTTTATATTTGGTGCAGCTGCAGCAGTAAAATCTATTCCCATTGTTTCAGCGCTAGACGAATTGATACTTGTTCGTTCCCGAAATTTATAGGTTTACCGTTCTGATCGGTGAGCCAGAGCACAATGTCCGAGAATGTTTTCGGAATTACGTTTAAATAGAGCACGGTGGAGGGCTCTTTGGCAACCATCTCGCCCGGTTCCGCGTCCAACGCGAATTCGAAGAGTGTGTGATCGGGAACTCCGTTTAAGAACGCACCGCCTGTAATGTTACACTGCACCCGTATATTAGCAGCCGGGGATATTTGCACGTCGAGATCTGAACTGTGAATTATGTTTGCTTTTAATACCACCGGTGAAAATCCTAGCATGCGTCCGATAGAGTCAGGATGCGTGAAATCAATTGCGTACTTGGGACAGTGGATGACGCATTGTAAAGTGTTTGTGTTGGCGCGAAGCGTGAACGCTCTCGCTTCCTCTCCCTCTTTACCACCAACCCTCTTTTTTCGTGGCGTGGTGGATCTCTTTTTAGTAGTAGTAGTAGTAGTGGCAGCAGCATGAGCCTCTTGTTCTTGTTCTTCTTCTTCGAATTCCTGATGTACCATTTCCTTATTTATAAACTCGTTTAATGCGGTAATCTCATAAGCTCCGTTTGGAATTGTTATAATATGATAAGTAATATTTGGTTGTGGTTTAGTAGTAGTACTGGTAAGAGCGTCGTCTTCATTGTTGTTAGCCTTGTAATAGTAAATTTTATTATTACCCGAGTAAATATTTTGTAAGGCGTTATAACTGTAGAAACCGATCAAACCGAGACCGTAGTCGCGATCCGGTGCTAGTTCTATAGCAGGATAAAAACAACAGCTCAGGTGATTACCTGAACCGGTAACACTAAATGTAGTGGTCATTGTTTCTTTCTTTCTTATGTCACGACGTGCTCAACGTTTGTCTTTCGATAGAAATGCTAGAGCCAGGTGACCGCATTTATACGATCGTGGGTCCTGTTCCCTTATCGCATTGTATAATATTTTAATCTTTGAACCTCCTCCTCCTCCTAGGTATTCGACTAGCTCTGGTGGTGGCTTGAGATCACCGAAAGAATCGTAATATTCAGCACGACTTCCTACTTTTTTGTATGCTACCCAGTGAGTGCCCGGTCCTCTGCTGTCGTCTAAATTTAACACTCCACATTCGTTTTTCCGTACACGCTTAGGCAGAGAATCACGCATAAAGACACCCCTAAAGTGAGGTATTAGCGCCCCGGCATATTTCTTAATGTCAACGTCGGTCAGGGGACGTCGGGGCAACTTTAAAAGTTTTTTGAAGAGGGTTTCTTTGATAGATACAGACCAAAGCCTGATGATTTTTTCCTGGGGCCCATGTAGAGACCGCTACCGAGCGCAATACCTTCCAGTTTTTGGTTATGTCGTTTTTGTTCGGCTAGTTTAGCTTGAGCTGCTTGTGCTGCCTTCACTGATTTTGCTATGCCCGCTGCTCCGCCTGCTAACGATCCTAGGGCTGTTAGCCCTCCGAAAAGGGCGGGTAACAAAGGTAGTATACCCCCGGAAGATTTTGGTACAGGTATGATACGCGGTAGTTTACGAATTTTTTTCTTTCCACCAGCCTTTTTTATTGCTTTCCTAGCCGCAACCAGAGCAACCTTGGAGGCCTCACCTAATTCAAACGGTATAACCGTTTTAACGGAAGCACGTGTATCGCGCACTACCGCTCCGAAAGTTGTGGTCGCCTTGTTCTTCTTCTTCTTGCTATTCTTGCCACGCTTTTTCTTTTTCCTCTTATGTTTACCTCTCAAGCCCATTCCTAATTTTGTTTTCGCTTTCATAATATTAGTCACTCCCCAAGCGGCTGCCTTTTCACCTAAAGTAGCGTCTTTAGATTTCACACGTTGCCACGCTTTTTCTGCAAGCACCGCGTCTGCACGATGTCGTTCTTTTAAATTATTCTCGTGCTGAGCGTACGCTATGTCGTGTTCTCTACACGCCGCGTCTAATTGATTTATGCCTCTGTCACCCCTTTGCAACCGCTTTTCTAGCTTTGTACCTAAAGAAGAAAGTGTTACTAATAATTGTACACAGAAAAAAAGCTATCTCTCTCTCTCTCTCACCTGGCCCACAGAAATTGTAACCTTTTAAATGTGCCTCAAAGGGTAACTTGTTAATTAGAGTGTTGACCACTCCTTCCCCCGTCGCGTGCACCAGCATTTAAAAGGTAACGTGATGTAACACGCTTGTTATATACGTTAAGACGTCTGTTCTGATGGTGCGTGAGTGAGAGTGAGAGAGATGCCTTTAACGATTATTAAACAGCGACAGAAGCAACTAACGCTTCCTATTGATAAAAGTTGTGAATTTGCAAGCGGAGGCGGGGGCGTTCAAGAACTGCGTAGGCGACACGGTCCCTTGCTACCCTCCAGCATAAGATGCATAATCTGTGGTCCGCCCAATTGCGGAAAAACTCTGGCCATGATAAGACTCTTAACGCACCCGAACGGCTTAAAATTTGAGAATGTTTACGTGTACAGTAGATCGTTACATCAACCTAAATATCAATACCTGGAGCAAGTATTGAAACCTATTCGTGGCATAGCGTACCACGGTTTCAAAGAAAACGAAGAGATAGTGGAACCGAGCGCTGCAAAACCCAATTCCGTGTTTATATTCGACGACGTTTCCTGCGACAATCAACAACCAATGCGCCTCTACTTTTCTATGGGCCGTCACCATTTAACCGACTGTTTTTACCTGTGTCAAAGTTATGCGCGTGTCCCAAAACACTTGATTCGTGACAATGCCAACATGATAATTTTGTTCAAGCAAGACGTTCTCAACCTGAAGAGGGTGTTTAACGATCACGTAAGCACTGACATGGCTTTCGAGCGATTTTCCGAGATGTGTATAGAATGTTGGCGCGACGATTACGGATTTCTCACCATCGATAAGGATAGCGAATTAAATTTAGGCAGATATCGCAAATGCTTTGACGGTTTTATCGTAGTCGATGATAATAATAAAGCGCGGTAAATTGAAAGCTCATAATCTATTCGACAGCCTTGCCACACAGACAGACTCACGGATAGACATACAGACTGAACACTTCGCATCGTCGCAATGTCTCAATTGTTGCTAGCGGAGGGAGATCATAACAAGAAGGTGACGCAAAATCTAGTGGAGGCGACCAAGTCCGTACGCAGAAAGTTAAAATCGTTAAGGGAAGGAGTAACGACTAACGAACGGGTCTTTGAGCGCATACACAAAGCGATATTGGAACCCTTACGTAAAATTGCAGACAACAGCAAAAACCAAAAAAAACTACAATCCACCGTAGCTGCTGCTGCGGCAGAAATTACTCCTGCCTCCTTTGAGTTTAAGAGAAAACAGCCTAGATCGCCACTTCCGCAACTGTTAACGTATCAACAACAACAACAACAACAACAGAAACAAGAAAAGGAAGAAACGAGCGAGGATCTAGACCGCACACACGAGGACGATCAGCAAATTAGGAGAAAGCTGCTTGCAGGACCTTCTGGATCGGAGTATTTAGCACAATACAAATCGCTACCCCGAAAATACGTGAGTTTGCTCATTTTAGGAGGCAAGAATCTTGATAGAACAAATTTCGGTGTAAAGTTCAACGCTCAAACGGAAGCGTGGCAGTTTGGAGATTCGCGCGTAGAAATAGTAGGTAGACATTTAAAGATCCGAGGTAAGATATATCCGGGTACGGACGGTCTATACCAACTGATGGTATTAAAAAATCCCACAGATTACAATACTCACGAACTGTCCCAATACATCAACATTATATTTGATACAAACGCTTACCGGAGAGGACCCGACTTCCAAGGGCCCGTGACCGACAGCAAAACTGACAAATACAGGAAAATAATTAAAACCCCGTTGTATAAAAAACTTAACTCTTACGGTATATTACCACATTCATCATCGGGTAGAGGTCTTGACAAGATCAAAAATAAAAAAAGGAAGCAGAAAAAGAAGAAGAAGAAGCCTACTAGCAATTTTTTAAAACAATTCAATAGTAAACCGGTCGAGTTTGTGTATTGGAACAAAACGTCAGAACTGGTGCAACGATTGAGACTTTTAATAGCGTCGCGTGCTGCAGGCCACTCCGATCACCGAAACGAAATTCAAAGTATCATAGAAGAACTCCGTGAAGAGGGAATAGTTGAATAATAATTAATAATAATGCCTGTGGATAAATTTGGTCGTTACATACGATCCAAGACACGCGTAGGAAGCAACGGTGACGTAACACGTATACCGCCACCATCAAATCAACCCCTATTGTTGGTGGCGACCGAGGAAGGAGATTTGGATGTGCAATATAAGCGTTTACGGAACCTGGGTGATCCCATAGATGAAAGCGACGCTGTTACAAAACAGTTTGTGTTAACACAGATGGCAGAGGTCAGCTGCGAAACAGTTGTTAATCAGATTAACAAATTCTACACTTCTCGTATTGACCCCAAGCTCGTTGAAATAAATAACGGTTTGGAGAAATTGAGACCTCTTGTAGCCAGCTACACGCAAGGTAAAATTCCTACGCAAAGTACCGTTACTGAAGCGTTGAAAAAACAAAAACTGGAATTCGAGCAGATACTGGATCAATCGATTCGATCCATCAACGAAGATTTAATAGATAGGTTGGGTAATCTAGAAACAAAAGTAAATAATGGTATCACCTGGGGCGATGGGAGTGTCAGAGGCCGCTCAAAAAAAACCAGCGCAAATACACGTAATTAATAAAAAACTATTGTTAACAAACGAACTTCATAAGCCGGCCAGGAAAAATTTCAGTCGCCGTAAATTTATTACAGGTGGTTTTGATAATTTGTGGCAAGCTGACCTTGCAGATTTATCTTCCTACAAAGATATAAATAGAAGTCATCAGTTTATATTAGTGGTGATTGACAGTTATTCCAGGTACGCATGGACCGAGGCGCTTTTAAATAAATCTGCAGAATGTGTGGCGACAGCTTTCGAGAAAATCTTAAAGTCATCAGGCGGACGTGTACCTAGAAATCTGCTTACTGACCGCGGTACGGAATTCTACAACTCTCACTTTAGTAAACTTATGAACCGCTACAACATTGTGCATTATTCAACGTTTAGTTCACAGAAGGCATCCATGGCTGAAAGATTGATTCGTATCTTAAAAACTTGGATTTTCAAAGAGTTTAGCTATAATGGAAGTTATAAATGGATTGATGGTAGCAGAGACAGGAAGCAAGTGACGTCGGCAGGAGTACTTACAAACGTAACAGCTAAATATAACCAAAGAAAACATCGTAGTATAGGAATTTGTCCTGCTGATGTAAAGAAAAAAACAGCATTTGTCCATCAACAAACGGCTGTGTCAACAGGAGCACTCAAAAAGAAAACCTCCCTAAAAAAAAAAACTTAAAAGTAGGCAACATTGTGCGTATCTCTAAATTTAAATCCCTTTTCACTAAAGGTTATTTACCGTCTTGGTCTACTGAACTGTTTCGTGTTGTTAAAGTGACTTCGAATCACGATTTTAACACCAGTCTTATCACTTATTTGCTTGAAGATTTAGAGGGAGAACCAATTAAGGGCTGTTTCTACCCGGAAGAACTGCAAAAAGTTGATGAACGCCTTAAAGACATTTATCTAGTGGAAAAAGTGTTAAAAGAACGAGACAATAAATATTATGTTAAGTGGTTAGGTTTTGATACTTCTCACAATTCTTGGATTGAAAAAAACGACTTTGTAAACTAACTAAAAAACATATTTTATTCTTATTATCAATAAAAAAATATAAAAACCTCATCTACAAGTTATACATTATTGTTTTAAAATTATTAAACATATATAATATAGTACCAATTCTTTTATTATTTTTTATTGTTTCATGTATTCTTTCAGCAATAGAAGGGTTTTTTTTTACCCTTCATAATTCAATAAATAATAATATTCGTCATCAAGAAAAATATTATGAAATGTTTGTTCCATTTCAATCGTATTTTCCATCAATAACATACCTGTAATCGAAAAAAAAAAGGGGTAAGTAGGTAGAAGTGCTACAGCCGTAATAAGAAAATGAGGATTGTTACATTTCAACCATATTTTTCTACAAATCAGTATAGAAGGGTAAGCAGGTAGAATTGCTCCAGTCGTGTCTGGTTTTATTTTT
Organism: Hemicrepidius hirtus; assembly: GCA_963082805.1. Classification (NCBI taxonomy): domain Eukaryota; kingdom Metazoa; phylum Arthropoda; class Insecta; order Coleoptera; family Elateridae; genus Hemicrepidius; species Hemicrepidius hirtus. The sequence continues at coordinate 27,641,320 of OY720161.1, read as the reverse complement.
TTAAGTTAGCAAGGTGCACAGGTGATTGTTGTAGTGGGATGGTTGCTATATCTATGGAGTTTTGAAACAATGTACGTTAGTAGTTGGTTGATGCAGGTACTAGAAGACCACTAGCAAATAAACAACACAAAAAAAAATGAACATTGTAAACGAACTATGATTCTACAGTGGAAACGTTTTGAATTTATACGAGAAAAATTCCTAACATGTGCTTTCTTCAAAAAGTTAATTGCTGCATTTGCATACACGTCTTGTATTTTTTAATATATAATTTCCGTCTCGAAAGAAAAATTATTATCTAGCTTGATTTATTATAATGAGTTAATGAGATAATGAGTTTGTTTGTTGCAGCAGCGCAGATAAGATGTTTTGAAAATAAACAATTTTTTTGAGCAAGCAATTTATTTCATGTAATTACATATAATTATACGATAGCGAGGTTATCGATGTATAATTTTTCATATAAAAAAACTTCTTGTAAAATTTCTAAAAGATCCTTTTGAAAATTTATTAGTAAATAAAATCCTTTTTTTTTATCGATGTAAATATCAAATAATATTTTTCTTGAAGTCCCGGGTGCTATTACACTTAGATAATAAGAATTATAATGTAATACATGCATGTCTTGAAAAAGATTTTAAATTCCTTATAAATAAATGTTCTCATTTAATAGTATATTGCGTACCATGAACTGTAAGTGACACTTTTAAGGTCAAGGATGCAGTTTGGGAACTCGAGGCCCGTAGGGCCGAGGTGGGACTGTAAGTAAATATTACAACCCTGCAACCATGGTAACTAGTAAATGAATTGTAAGTTAGACTTACATTCATAAAAATTTGTTAATAATGATCAACTTACAATGCAGGTATTGCGAAAAATAATTTACATAAACACTCGATTACATGATTAATTTAAAAAAAAAACCCGAACGAAGCGATAATATCACCTGTATGTAAATCATCCTATTATCCGGTTTGAAGCCTTCAAGCGAGCGAGATTTAATCTATCACCAACCTTGATTTTCTAAAAATTCCGTTGACGATCAGTCTATTTTTTACCTACAATCTAGATACAATGTATTTATTTTAAGTAAAAATTCGAAATCTGTTTACTTCCATGTATGTGTTATTTGAAAATATGTATGACCTACACACATTTTATTTGAAAGTACTGCATGATTTTATGAATTTTTAATATGTGATACAGTATATATAATAGCCAGGAAGTTTGTTTGTTTAATTCAGAGTGAATACCTACAAGTTTCATTTACAACGAGTGGTTTTGTGTACGTTCAGGTATGTTATATGAATAATTAATTAAGTACCTCCTAAAATTGATTATTTAATATATAATTATTACACGGTTTGATATATGAGATGTATTTTGATTTCAATTAGATTTTTTATTTAACATTTATTATTTTGTTGTAACAATATCAGTGTATTATTCTTGTGGAAATCTGGAATATTAAGAAAACTATTCTTTTTTTCAAATTTATTTCAATATTTTTTTTTATGTTCAATTAATAATTCAATATTTTCCGAGTTCAAGTTTAGTAGTATGTTTCCCCCTGTATCTCTGTAGAAATATTAGACAAAATTGAATTTTATTTTTTTCACTACAATTCTCTATTTTATTTTTTAAATGTCTATTATTATTATTTAACGCTACATAAGTGTATTCTTGTAGAAATATGTAATATTAAGGAAAACTATTGTATTTTTTTTTTTCAATTTTAATTCAATATTTTCTATTTTTTTCAATCTGATATATTTTTTCAGCAACATGTTTGGTTTACTCTTTCTCTACGCTGCTGGCCTTTGGTTTTTGGTAATTAATGGTAATATCAATCACACCCCCATTTTGAACAGTAGCTATAATATCGAAACTGGATCAACCCTTATCACACATAGAGTAAATAAATCGTTTTTGATACAAAGCCAATGGACACCCTTCAGTAACCTCAAGGGATTCCATATGCAAGTTTATAAATCCATACCATACATAAACCCAGATGGTCCTGTCCTAGTCAAGAATGTTGCCACTTTAGAAGGTAGTAAATAATATAATATTATTGTAATAATTTAGGAATAAAATTACTACATTATTTTTTTAGGAGCCACCACTACCTACTACAACGAAAAAAACAGCACCGATTTCAAAACACGCTGGCTAGCTTGCGATAAAGATTTGTTAGAGCTTAACTCTAAACACTATGAGGATTCAGTGGCGTTCCAAAACTGTACCAATACGTTAATTACCGAACGGGTAAATATAGCAAATCTGCTTTCCATCAATGTGGGACTGCGATACGAAATTGTTGAATTAACGGAAATGGTTAATGATGCTTGGAGTGGGAAATATAACGAAAATCCGGAAAATTGTTACGAGAAATGTAACCGTTTATACAATCGAAGGAATCGAGAGGGGGATTGTACCCCGTTGGAGATATGCGAACAATACAGAGATGGGTGTATTGAAAGGTGTCAGGCTGTACCACAAAAATTATCTAGACGACGTGATGGTACCATTAGGGTACATTTGTAATTTATTTTTATTTTTTTTTGATATTTTCAATAGCACTGTTAATATTTTTTACATGTCGCAAGTAAAAGGGGGTGAGGTGGAGGGGATGAAGGATTTTTTAGTATAAATTCAGCAGCAAAATTTCAATAGTGTCATTCAGTGTTTTCTACCAAAACAGTTTTCTTCTAGTATACCTACGTACCCGTCTCTCTCTCTACAAGCATCAACATGTCATCTTCTGACCGTACAACAACAACCTCCACCTTGATTGAAGATGAGGATTTAGAAGTTTTTCCAAGGGAAATACTATCTCAAATACCTGAGTATGTGGACGTTGAATTGGTTCCCATCAAGAAGAAGCGAATTGCCGAGGACGAAAGCAAGCTCAACTCAATTAACGCTGTAGGTATGTTACTGCAGAAACCCGTATTAAAAATTTCCGATTTAAGGAAAGGCCATCCCTATCATTATACCGATGTACGATTTGTGAAAACACAATTCCATGAGAGGGCGGTCGTTTTGGAAATGGCCGAGTGTATTGTCTATTTACCACGTAGATTTACTGCGATGCGAGAAGACGAAATTGCAGTTTTAAATGTGCAAAAGGAGTCTTTATTCTTTATTTTCGAGGGAGCCCATCCCATTAAAGGAAGTAATCCTACTTCATTAGTAAAATTTATCAAAAGATCAGAGTTTCTTAGTGGTAGTACTAGCAGTGCTGTTGCTACCCCCCCACCCACACCAAGCAAAAAAATTAAAAAAACGTAAGGTTTTTTGCCCTACGCCTACGCTAATTTCGAATGGATCGACAACGAAGATGAAATAGCCTGTATAGAAAACAAATTAAAAAATATTAAACCGAATCCCGAGTCTGTGGTGTATTCTAATTATAGCGATATCTCGTGTGCTGCGTTGCTATTTCCAACGAACGACAACACTGCCGCCGATAGCGTATCTTGTTTTCTAGAAGTTGACCTAGGGTATCCTCCCGAGATTCATGATTCGCACAAGTTTTTACCATTCTGTCCGGAACAGCTGGCCCCGTTCAAATCTCGCTACGTAAAATTAATGGCCACCACTTTTGACAAGAAAAAATACGTACTTCACGTTAGAAATTTGATGCAATGTCTATTGCACGGTCTTAAATTAAATAAAGTTCACAGAATACTTAAATTCACCCAAAAACCTTGGTTAAAGGAATATATCGATCTCAACACTAGTTTACGTGCAAGGGCTAAGAATAACTTTGAGAAGGACCTATTTAAATTATTGAATAATAGTGTGTATGGTAAGAGTTTACAGAACCAACGAAAATACAGGGTGGTACAGTTGGCCACCACCTGGGAGCAAGCACGTAAATTAATTGCAAAACCAAACTTTAAATCTTTCACTATTTTCAAAGAAAATATGGTTGCAGTAGAATTAAACAAAACGTCTATTCTTTATAATAAGCCCATCTATTTAGGGATGACGGTTTTAGACCTCTCCAAACTTTTAATGTACTCTTTCCATTACGAAGACATAATTCATAATCCAAAATTGCGTCATCCGGTAACGTTGCTGTACACTGACACGGACTCGTTTATCTATGCCTTTCAAGACGATATTTACAAGTTTTTGAGGGACGAAATTGAGGAGAAGGGCAGTCAGGCACCCTTCGACACATTTGATTACCACCCTGAATATTTATATGGAATTTCACGCATAAATAATAAGGTACTGGGTAAATTCAAAGATGAACTCAAAGGAAAAGTTATAACGAATTTTGTGGGTTTGCGTGCAAAAATGTACTCTTTAAAATTACAAAAACACCATCAAGATAACTCTGACGACGACGACAACGACGACGATGACAACGAAAACAATTACGTAATTAAAAAGGCCAAGGGTGTAGGTAGAGTAGCCCTAAAAAACAGAATCACCTTTCAATCATACTACGACTGTCTACACAATAACCAATCATTTTATACGACTAATACTACAATACGTTCTAAGAAACATCTCGTTTCTACTTTTAAAATAAAGAAAAAAGCTTTAGACTCTTTCGACAATAAAAGGTATATATTACAGGATGGGATTAATTCTTTACCTTGGGGTCATTATGATATAACGAATCCTCCATAAAAAGAAAAACATTTTATACTAGGTTTTATCACTGCTTTTACACAAGAAAAAACAAACGTGTTGAAACATATTTGTGTGAACGACCACCGTGACCTCGGCCTTGAGGAATAAGCCGAGATCGCGATAGCAGCACTGCAGCACGCAAGAACTTTTAGTTGTTGTGTGTCCGCGGTCGTGATAATATGATAATAATTTTTTAATATGGCTACAGAGGACATGTATAGTGAAAAAAATCGCCTGGCAACATTCACCAGTTGGCCTCTGCGAGATCCTGAGCCCGAAGTATTAGCTAAGATGGGCTATTATTACACCAACGTTGAAGATAGAGTACGCTGCCCATTTTGTTTATTATATGCAAACATTTATTGTACGCTTCTAACCCCCTGGGAAGCACATATACAATTTTCGCCTGACTGCTCCATGATAACCGGAATAAACTGCCCCAACATTCCAATCTCCTTGGCAACGACCACCACAGATGATGCTGTAGGTATTCAACCACCTGCACCAACCTCTACTTTAATCACCGAATTCGATCAACCATCGACTTCATCGGATTCTTTTATTGAGATCAGACCGAATAGTTTTCCAGAAAGTTACAGACCACACCCATCCGAAATTGTTATAGCACCTGCAGCCTCTAAGTTTATTAATAATGTTTGTAAAATGTGTTTTAGTAACGGTTTAGATATTATTTGTTTACCCTGTGGACACTTAACGTCTTGTATAGCTTGTTCACAACAAATTACCAAGTGTCCTGTGTGCAGTATATTTATTACTGGTACCATTAGAGTTTTTCTATCGTAAAATTGATTTTTTTTATTGTACTCTGTGTGTAAAAATAAAACTTGTTTTCATTGTATGTTTTTTTATTAAATTCTATTACATTGCATAAGAGAGAGACTAACATTAAACACGATATGAATTGTAATATTTTTAAATTAAATAACGAATTGCCAAGGCTATCATGCCCACGAGTAAGTTCACACCGACCATCAAAAGGCTCATAAAAAAATATGTATCCGCTTGTTCGTGAGGTTTCGCTTGCTGTGGTACTTCATCATTACAACCGATAGCATTCCATACAACAGGTACCCAATTAGAAAGGAACTCGACACGATTTCCTATTTTCTTGTTATAAATATACTTGGCCTTTACATAAATGAACCTCGCAGTGGGAGTTTCCGGTATGACAGAGGGCATCCGTTTTCCAACCACGAACAGCCCTCTAAATTGAAACGGTGTTAAATTAATCCATTCTCCAGGTTGTTCGCTTAGGTTTTGCCCAGTCAGAGACCCGTTGGAGAATCTAAGAGAAACGCTAACTTCTTCGACGTTGGGAGGGTAAGACAACAGCAGGGTGCTGTTCCATATCCCTGCTATCACAAAAACGGTTATAGCATTCATTTTTTTTGTTGTACTTCTTACTTCTTCAGCTTTCAAGTTTGTACTAAATTAATACGTGGTTCACTTTCTTATAATAATAATTTCAGTTAACGACGTCGTCGTCAGGTTGGCCGAGCGGTCTAAGGCGTTTGACTTAAGTTCAGATTCTTGAAAGAGAGTGAGGGTTCGAATCCCTCACCTGACAATTTCTTTTTTGTTTGCTAATAAAGTCGAACTCTTTTACACGTGATTGTATCAATGAAAGATATAAAAAATTTGGAAGTAATCTCCAGATATATAGCCTGCAGGTGGTCAGGATTAATGCTGCCGCTGTCCTTAATTAATTCTTGAAACCACTCATCCAATACCGTTTCACAATTTACAACGGGTGGTACTTCAATACTAATTTCTTCATCAATACCATTCCTAATAAAATTTACCGCTCCAATAATTTCTAAAAGTCCACTATAAGAGTTTCGTAAAAACATGCTTATTTCGTTTATAACGGTAGGTTTGAGTCTCTGAATACTGCTTTGAAAACTGTGACGTTGTGACACTTCGTCTAATATAAATTCGAGAATAATTGTTTCAGACATGTTTACAGCTCCGCTACAAATTTACAACTAAAGACATTAACTAAAATCAAATATCCCATATTAAATATCCGATACCAAATTATTTAATATCGCATAACTAGTACCTAAAACGAAAAAAAATAACACGATCAACTGCACCTTCATATAACAACTTCAAACGCTACAACCACGACGCACCCCGGTAGCTCACATGCTTAACGCGACAGACTACCACTCAGCAGGACCTGCGTTCGAATCCACAACGCACAAGAAAAAAAGTATGCACGGTTGCATACACACACACACTTTTTAAACAAAACCAGTTTTTAACAAACCACGCCTACTGGCCGAACAAAAATGGCCGAACAACAACAAAAATGGCCGATGGCAGACGATACGCCCACAAAACACGCCCAGACACGCCTACGAAGGGACTACTTCCATCCCACTCGCACCCTAATACAGGCACCCTTCTCACTCGCACCCATACAAACTTACCTGAATAAAGCTCCCTTATTTTACACACAAACCCCATAAGAGCCCTTATCCAATATCGGCTAATTATTATCTACTGACGGATACCGAAGTGAGTTCTTGCCATAGACTGAATAAAAACCATTATGAATGTCAACGCGCTCAAAGACAAAATGTAGCTTTAGCGGCACAACTTCTGTCACATACAACGGCCATAGCACTGCAACACTATCAACCTGGGAACAACAAAACCCTTGCCAAAGACACTGGTAAATTTATAGAGCTGGTTAATAATTGGTTTGACGTTATGAATTCATACAGTACGCATAGTTCTGTGGTAACAAAGAAACCTTATGGGTTACGTTTAGAAATACAAAACAAAATCTTGGATGAAATGTACGAAACAATAAAAACAATGAGATGTAGTACAAAACTTAGCTTACAGATATTCCAAAAGGGTATTTTAAAATCTATCTCATCTTTGAAACAACTTTTTCTTGACATGAAAGACAGATATAATGCATCTTATATACTTACGCATCGTTTAAATCAGGATGCACTAGAAATTTTTTTTCCCAAGCCGAACTCGCGGTGGGCTTCATGTTCACCCTTCACCTTTAAATGCTATATTCGAATTAGAATCATAATTGTAGGTAAAAATCCTGGAATAGTACAAAATTATCTAAACACACAAGATCAAAATAATGCGGATGAATACATGATAGCGAAAGTTTTTAAGGATATAAATATCCCCATCTTAGAAAACAGTCAAGAAAACGATATCGTAAATCCAAATGAACAATTTGAATTGACTACAGTGATTGAAACAAACAACGAGCCATCTACTTCAACTATAATGAAGAAAACAGAAAGTGAGAAAGATGGATTGAGATATCTTGCCGGTTGGATTGCTAGAAAATATGCAAATAAATATCCAAATTTAGGAGGTTACACCTATAAAACTAAGATGGTAAATGAAGGTTCTTTTCCAACTTGGATACGGCACTTGTCTTTTGGTGGCTTAACGGATCCTTCTGAGGAATGGTACTGTCAAGCAGAGTTGTTAGATAATTTGTTCATCAAGTTTCATCAAGGCAAACCTTTCAAAAAAGGAAGAAATGTAACCAAGAAATTAATTGAAATTGCATTGAAAGAATATAATTACATACACCCGGATCTTGTCAAAACATTCATAGAACAGAGAACGTTTATCAGAATTAAGTATTTGAACAAAAAGAAAAGTGAGAAATCACTTAAACCTGACCTTAAACGAAAGATAGCAGAAGATGGCAATAGAAAAAAAACTAAGAAAATGAAGAAAGTTACATCGTAATAACATTACTTTTTTTTCATTACACTTTATAGTTAAGTTTATTAGTTAGTTAGCAGTTAAGTTATTATACAATTAACTGTGTGTGTTTTGTATAAAGTATAAAATGTTCTATACCAATTATTTTTCTTTTCAAAGTATAATATTTATTTTATTAACATTAAATATTAATCATATAATAATGGAGTATTGTAAATAGTAAAACAACTTTCATCATCAATTGGAAGTAGTTTTATTTATTATTTACCAAAAGATAGTATGTTTTAATTAATAATTTTGTATAATAACCTAAATTCAAAGCCAATTATCATTTTTATTCGATAATTTAAAATAGTAGTAGTAGTATTGCGCGTTTAGCGCTATGCGTAAGACAAAGACGACTCGTAAAAGTAATGTGTAAGACAGAGATGGAGCGAGTCTTCCAATGACGTCAAATGACGCGAAGGAATCCTATTGGCCGACAGCTGAAGAGACAACCTAACACACTTTACTAATCTTGGCTTATGATGACGTGTTCAACGGTTAGAATCGTGTTGCAGGTTTCGCATCTAGGTTTGTCTTCTCTGTTTAACCTTCGGATGGCCAAGCGGGGTCTTTTGGGACCCCATATCATATTGTTTTCTATATAACTTCAGTTTTGCGCATTATAATCCTTTAATTATTTTTCTATCCTACTTTTTCCTCATTATCTGCAAGATGCGTATCTTCATGCGTTAAGATTTATGTTAATTTTCTTGAAAAAAATATATTATCGTATGGGAGAAAGCAGTGCAACAACTCTTAAACGTTCTCGCTGTGTAAAATGCCCTCGGGCTTCAGACAGAAAGGTAAAAAAAATGTCAAACTTGCAGTAACTTTATCTGCCCCAATCACTCAATAAAGCTCAGTGTTTGGTGGACTGTCAGAATAAGTAAGATTCTTGCCACTAATACATTTTTTTATTTTACCCGTATTTGACTAATGTAGTTTTTCTATTTAAAATAATAAATAGTTTTCTATTTAAAATAATAAATAATATATCTACATACTCAAAAGATTATTCTCTCATTGACATTGTTTAATTTACTTATGATATGCAGAAGTTTAAGCCCAAAAAGAACTGGGGTCCGTAAAGACCCCGCTTGGTAAATGATGAGAGTTGCAGACCCTTGGCCATCCGAAGGTTAAGATGTAGGCGTGTGTGAGTTTCGTATGCCCTATTCTTAAGCACTGTGTTTGGTCTTCTGCTCGGTGATTTGGACGATGGCCATGGATCGATGGTGGTTTTAATTTTTCTGAGTTTGTTATTTACCATATTTGTCTATGTTGTCTGTTGCATTTTTTGGAGTTTGGCTTTCATGGAACTCTTGAAATCATTATGCAACAAGAAATTAATGTTTGTATGGGATGTGGTTGCTTCTCGAGCTGCTTTATCAGCTGTCTCGTTACCAACGATGCCAATATGTGATGGTACCCACATCATAACGAGATGTTGATTTGATTTGGAGATGTCTAGATGTAATTCTTTTATGTGTTGCAGCACTGGGTTTTTTTGTGTATATGGTGTTTAGTGATTGTAATGTACTGAAAGAGTCGGTACATATTATGAAGTGGGTGTTTTCTGAACGTTTGACATATTCCAGTGCTTCTTTGATGGCGCAAGCTTCTCCCGTGTAGACACTACAGTCAGGGTGGAGTTTGAAGGTTTGTTGTCCTGTTGGCGTAATAAAGGCAGCTCCTACACCGGTGTTTGTTTTTGAGGCGTCGGTATATAGTCGGATATGGGTTGGGTAGGTTTAGATTATGGAGTTATAGTGATTAATTATAAGTTGTGGATTTGTTTCTTGTTTATTAAATTGTGTCAGTTTACTATTTATTTCTATTGTGGGGTATGTCCAAGGGGGGTTTTTATTAAAAAGGGTTATTTGGATATGTGGGAAGGGAATATTTGTTTCGCTTAGTATATGATACAATTGATAATGAAAGGGAAATTTGTTTTTGGGTTTTTCATGGTAGCTGCGATAGAACTGTCTGTTATTTTATTTTTTAGAGGATTTGTCGAATCTGATAACAGTTTTGTGGCGTAAGATAGTATTAATTGTCGTCTTCTATGTTCTAATGAAGATTCGCCTCATTCGCAAAGTAAACTTTCTGTTGGACTGGTTCTGAAAGCGCCTGAGGCAAGTCTTATCGCTGTGTGGTGAATACAATTTAGCATTCTCAAAATGGTATTTTTAGCTGAAGAATATACTATGGCGCCATAATCCAGTTTGGATCTTTATTATTATTATTTACATGGGGAGTAGGCGGCAAAGCCGATATAGTGTTACCAACTTTTTTTTCTGTACCTAAGTAGTTTTGTCCCTGACGGTGGTCGTTGGTGACAATAGAAACTTCCGCGACTGCTCTACTGCGAATGGGTGGGTCAAGATTTATAAAATAATGGGCGCCAGAGTCCTATAACATTTGTTCCCAAAAAAAAAACGAAATATGGCTAAACGGACTCGTTAAAGCCAAGACAAACAAAACACCTATCAGGGAGCAGGTACCAAGTATGGGTAATCTATAATAAAAAAAAATAAAAAGACAGATGTTGGGTGGTAGTCAAGTCACTATATTTTTGACGCACAAAAAAAAAAATATATTAATAGCGGGCGAGACAGTTAAACGCAAAAAAAAATATATAAAGTAAATTTTTAACCGTTCGAAAACGACGCTAACCAACACTCTTGCGGAAAACGGATAATTATCTAGAGATAATTATTATAACACGAGTAAAAATTAAAATTTAATGCTCGCGGAGCGCTGTCTGGTCGACGTTGAAGGTACCTCCAAAGCGTAGGACACCGATTGTTGTGTTAAAAGAAACGCCTTAGCTACTGCATAAAATAAAAACCTAAAAAAAAATTATCCGCAAAGATGCGTAGCGCAAAACAAATAATAAATCTGAAATGAGCAAATGCTCAAAAGAAAACGCAACTGTATCTGCCGCCTTACAATTCATACAACGTAAGGAAATTGCATAAAACTTGACAATCTAAAAATAACTAATATAATAGTTTTTGTACAAATCACACTAACTTGATATCTTGGTGATAAAAAGTGCAAAAAAAATGAATATAACTAGTGAAATCTACAGCACAAATACAAAAATTCAACAAAATAAACACAGGTAAGTAATATTTACATTGGCTGTATCGATAATTACTTCGGATCGATAACGATCAATAACTACAACCTCAAAAACAAATTATGAAGGGTCAAAGACCTAAATTTTATACAAAATTAATGAAAATGAAAGTTTATAATGAAAATCAATTACTACTACAAAAGTACATATATTAATATAACGTTTTAATTAATAAATTACAGAATCTAGGCGAATATATATACGGGGAACCTAGGAAGTATAAAGTGATGGAAATCTCTGACCTTAACTATCCAAAGCAGAGGCACGTAGATGGTAAGCAACCTGGTTCTTTCGGCCTGATGAGTTCTAATGCTTGGTTATGTAGGTGCAGGTTACAGAGAATCCAAAGAAAATATCCCCAAATCGCACGTAGCTGGTAATTGGCAATGAGAGATGACGAAACGATCCACTTCCGTAGCCCACAGATAGATTATAGTGGATACATTTCACATGTAATAGTACCACAAGGGCAACTTGTAACAGGTACGAATCGTAGATTGTATCATAACCAAAATTGAAAACGATTAAAAGAAAAAATAAAAGCCTGAAATGAAATTACAAAACTGAATTTACAGAATCAAAAAGCACATGGCAAATCTCATACCTGAAGATGTAAAGCGGCTAGTGGAAGCTGTTTGTGAAGTATTTTCAAAAATCCTAATTAGATTAGTTTAGAATTAATTTAATCCATAAATCGAAGCACTCAATACAAAAATTAATTCACTCAGGTAAGTGATGACCATTATATCCGAAGATAATTACTCTAACGAAAAATTGTAGGTCAACCTTACAACCTCACAAACAGGAAGAGAATGACTTGAAACTGCAGGAAGAACGGAAAAAAAGAAGGCCAACGAAAATTCGAAACGCACATGACAGGAAGTATTTGCCATTGCTCAAAAAAAATTTGAAATAAATCACAAATGTAAATAGAAGAGTAACAAAGCCATAGAATGCGAACAACAGGTAAATAGTCCACCAAAAATACATGAAGACAAGAAGGTTATCTAACATAAATCTTTTTCAGATGAAGAACACATCAGCAAAAGAATACACTGTAATGCTAAAATGAAAATGAAATGTAACAATAGACTCCTATTAACAACAAAGCATAACATGTGACAGTGTATAATAATAATAATTATAAACTACAATAATATTATAAACGAATAAATGAATACAACTTATCAGCAAGTAATAGTACATAAAATTATAAAATTAGCAATATTTGCAGAACTATAATTTTCAACTAATTAAATATCCTACGTAGCAGCATCTATTAAATTTTTGAATTGGTTTGTGTTGTCGGATAACACTGCACACTCAGGAAGTTTATTCCAGGCAGAAACAATTCGATTTGATATGAAATGATAACGTGGTTGCTTACTATATCTGTCAGTGTACAACTTGGATGAGAGATTTGTAAATCATTATCAAGCTTTCTTTTTGTGCTCCCCAATCTTGATGTGATAATACTTTGATTATATTTAATCTGGTCATACACTCTTTCTTGAGTTGTTTTAGGTGGGGTATCCATGTTAACTTCCTATCGAATGCCATTTCAAGTAGTTTTATTATATATTATCCGCGTATTCTAAATCTTTGTTATGGAGTTTTAACGTAGGGCTTGGCTTAATGTGTCTTTTGTTGCTGAAATGTATACATTTGGTTTTAGATTCTGAAAATTTAAATCCTGAAAAGTTGCTCCATTCGCATATTTTATTTATGGATTCTTGTAAAAGGATTTGAGTAGAATTGTTATTCTTCCCTTTGCAAAGAATGATCAAATCAACTGCGTACTGTACGGCATTGACTGGTGATGTTATATTATTGGTAATGTCATTTATGGCGATTAAAAAGAGAGTAGTACTTCAAACAGGTCCTTGTGGGACGCCATTTTCTAATATTTTGGATGTTGAGAGGGTGTGATTTACTTTTACTTTAAAAGATCTGTTTTTTAGAACATTTTGAACGAAGTAACAGATGTTTCCTCCTATTCTCCAATTGTAGAGTTGTTGCATTATTCTACGTCGCCATACCATATCGTATGCTTTTTCTATGTCGAAACTGACTGCTATAAGATCTTGTCCGTTCGCAAAAGCGTCACATATTTCAACTTCTAAGAACACTAAGTAGTCTATCGTTGAACGATTTCGTCGGAAACCGAACTGGTGAGTGTTATAAAAAATTTTGTCTTGGAGAAACCACACTAATCTGTTGTTAACGATTTTTTCGAGCAGTTTGCACATAGTGCACGTTAAGGAAATTGGTCTGTAACTTTCGACTTTTGAATTCGTTTTTCCTGGTTTAAGTAGTGGTATGGTTATTGCTTCTCTCCATTGTTTCTGGAAAACATGTTCGGTTAGTATTTTATTATATATTTGAAGTAATAATTTTTGACCAGCTGATGGTAAGTTTTGAAGAAAGCAAAACATTTTTTGAAGTGCACAAAGTTGTTTGAAGTGGCGTGTCTTTTATATTTTAATAGAGATTTATTTTTAGTTTTTATAGCTTCGTGACATGCTTCATTCCACCATGGTACGGGTCTTTCAAGAAAGCAGACTGGAAGGCATACTCAAATTATATTGCTAAATCCACTGATAACCTCGACAAACACCACAATATCAACATACTAGTAGAAAACTTTCAAAATTTGTTGAAAGCAGCAGCAGCAAACATAACTATTCCCAAAGCCAAAACAATAATTTTGTTAATACAAGTAAATGGAAATTTTGAAAGAAAGATTTCGTTATAAAATGTAGAATAGAATTAATTTACTTCAACTAAATACTTCTTTGACTGAAAAAATGATTTTTCTTTCGCTCAAAACAATTTTCTTCTTACTATAACTAAATATTCTTTTTAGAAAGGCAAATAAATAAAACTAAGGAAACAAACAAATATTTTCTTTCCCATATAGAAACAAAAGATTTCTTTAAACTAAATAAATTTTGTTTGACACAAATAATCTTTTTTCTCTATGTATAATTATGTTCGCAAACATTTTAATCATCTGTTCCCACCTCCCGGAACCATTCAAAAATGGGACTCTGTAGTAAATGGTAATCCTGGATTTATTAAAGAATCTGTCGATTCTATCAAAATAAAATCACAGGAAAAAACTGTTACAGTTAATTTCGTAGTCGATGAAAACAGCATTCGACAACTGATAGAGTGGGATGGCCAAAAATATCATGCTTTTGTCGACATTGGATCAGGATTAGATACTCAGACCGAAGCAAAAAATGCTCTAGTTTTCATAGGTGTTGCTTTGAATGACCACAGGAAGGTTCCACTTCGTTATTTTTTAATTCAAGATTGTTCAGCTTCAGAAAGAGCTAATTTTCTAAAAGTAGCTGTACAACCGCTATACGAGTCCAACGCTGAATGCAAGAGTGTTACTTTCGATGGAACCTCTGTAAATATTTCAATGTGCACAACTTTAGGTGCAAAGGTTTATATGTTTTGGGATGCCCATCACATGCTAAAATTATGTCGAAATACATTGGGTGGCAAAAAAATTATGCATAACAATACAGGAAAATCCATTAGGTGGCAGTTACTGGAAGATCTTCAGGAACTTCAAAAAAGGCCTTCATGTTGGAACAAAAATAACAAGAAGACATATTATGTTCAAAAATGAACGTATGAATGTTCGCTTGGCAGCTCAAACATTGAGTGTTAAGTGTCAGCGATGCATTATTTCTTTGTAATGAAATTGAGAAACCGAAATTCAGTGATAAAGAAGGAACAACAGAATTTTGTAAACACATAAATAACGCTTTTGACATTCTAACTTCCCGTAATATTTTTTCAAAATACAAATACAAGGAGCCTTTGTCACTATAAATTATGAATTTTTTAAAACTAATATTGAAATTTTAATAGACTATTTTAAGTCGTTAAACGATAACTGTTGTAGGGTAATTATTAAAACCAATAGAAAAAATGGGTTTTTAGGTCTCATTGTCTGTTTAACAAACTTGTTAAATTTGTATGAGGACTTAGTAGTTACGGGAAAAATGTTTTATATATTAACGTATCAGCTATGTCAGGAATACTTGGAAATGTTCTTCAGTGAGGTTAAAGTCGTGGTGGATTCAACAATAACCCTTCAGCTCTGCAATTTAAATCAGATGGCATCTTCAACATATGGAAACTGTGGGATTTTGGATGCTACTACCATTCTTTTTGTTGGGAGTGGCAATAAAAAGAAAACAACCGATTCACTATGTGAAACAACGGAAGAAACGATTTTTCAAGACGGTCTGGACTTTATAGCAGATAATATCATGACTCTTACGCCCTATTTGGACAATGTCATAATCTACATAAGTGGATTTGTTGTTAAAAGCATTGCTGGCAAGATAACCTATCATTGTGTACGCAGCAATTGTTCAACAAAGACAAATGCAATTCTTTACTGCTAAAGCAAAAAAGTCGGGGCAAACTCATCACGCACGCCCTGTACAGACGTTGTCCAAATTTGTACTAAAACTGAAAAAATGTTAAGAGCGTACAAAGGTTTACTTTTTACAAGGAAAAACAGTTTTTAATTTCGAAAGTTTTGCAATATGTTGAACTCATGTTTTGTGATGATGAAATGTTAAATCATATAAAAAGTCAAGAACCTCTAGGTAATCATCGCATTCAATTATTGAAATTAATGATAGAGCTCTATTTAAAAATCAAGTTTTACCATGAAGGAAAAATTAACTCTGGTAAAAACCAAACACCACGTGTGAGACATAAATTCATGAAATGTGTTTTATTTCTAAATGAATAATATGTACCACGTAATTATTTTCATTATCATCTACTTCATAATTTAGTCCTTTAAAGGCTGGTCTGACTCGACTTTGTGCGGCCCATCACCACCCTCAGGAACTGCTGTTGAATTATATCTGGACGTTACATTTTGCTTCATATCATAGTGTTCTTTGCATTGTGTAACATATCCTTTGAAAACTGTAATGCTTATTGTTGAAGTCATTTTCATATGCAAATGTTATATATACAGGGTGTCCAAGATAAGATGATGTACATGGGGATCTGATCAGATAAGAGAAATCGATTTGTTTACATTAGGCTGGTGAAATATTTACTCCGAAAATAAATTCAATTTTTGGGTCTTTTCGAGTGAATTTTTCAACAATTTTTGAGAAGATTGAACCTTGATTTTCCTTCCATAGCTGGTAAAACAGTGGAAGGAAAATCAAGGTTGCAAAAAGCTAGGTCAGTTTAGATTTGATGAAAATAGTTTATAACCTTATTTAGAGTATTGAAAAGATAAGAAAACTATTTCGCGTAAAAATTAGATAGGCAACACATCGTATTACGAATAGTACTACGGGTAGCATATAGCCAGGCGAATAGTGGTATAAGGAGACCTAAGACGTCTTGAAGTCGAAGTCAAGTCAAGGAATACACCATGTACAGTACAGACAATGAATCTACGGATGGCGAAAAGAGAAAGAGAATGGAGCGACAGGAAAGCGAAGAGGAATCAGAAATTTTTAACCAAAGCAAGAAGACGAATAGGTCGCCAGCAAAGAAGATCGCCAAAAAAGAGGAGAAAATGGATAAAATACTGGAGATGCTGCAACAATTAACAGTAGATGTGGGCCAAATAAGGATAGAGCAAATTAAATACATAGAGGAAATTACTGAACTGAAAAGAGAAAACGAGAAATTAAATAAGGAAAATGGCAACATAAGAAGGGATGTAGTTGAGATTAAGAAAGAACTACAAGATAGAAACATTAAATTGGAACAACTAGAAAGAGAGAAGAAAAGGAATAATATAGTTGTACAGGGGTTAGCCATGAACAAAAGTAACCCAAGGGAAATAAAGGAAGGGATGGAAAACTTTATGAAAGAAAAACTAGATATTGAGGTTGGGATCAAATTAGCGTACAGATTAGGACCTGAAACATGTCTAATAGAAATGGAAAGTTTCGAGGACAAACTGACGGTAATGAGGAATAAGAAGAAATTAAACAACTTACAAGGAGACAAAATATTTATTAACAATGACTTAACAAAACAAGAAAGGGAGATTGAGAAACAAATTAGGACCAGAGCTGGGGAAGAAAGAAAACAAGGAAAAAAGGTTAAAAGCGGTTACCAAAAGTTGATCATAGAAGGGAAAGAATGGAGATGGAACAAAGAAAAAAGGGAGCTAGAAGAAGTGAAAGATTTAGAAGTAAAAGAACAAGGAAAGTATGAAAGAGCAAAAAACGGGAAGGAAGGAGCAAAAAATTGGGAAAGATAATCAAAGAACATAAGAGTAGGACGGAACAAATAACAAGGACTAAGCGAGAACAAGGAATTGAAAATAAAGAGAATGAAAAAAAAGAAATATGGAAATTAGCAACTTGGAACGTACGAAGTATAAAAGGAAAAGAACAGGAATTATGTGAGGAGTTCACTAAACTTGGAATAGACATCTTGACGATTTCAGAGACAAAGAAGAAAGGACAAGGAGAAGTAATACTAGAAGATGAACATTTATGGATATACAGTGGAGTAACAATGGAAAAGAGAGCAGCAGCAGGAGTAGGCTGTTTGATAAATAAGAAATGGGTAAGGAACATAATGCGATGGCAGGGGCACTCAGAGAGAATACTAACCGTAGAAATGAAGTTAGATAAAAGAATCACAACTATAATAGCGGTATATGGGCCTAATGAAGATGAAACGGCAGAAACCAAAGATAAGTTCTGGGAAAAATTAAACTTAGTAACTGAAAATGCCCACGGATGTATATATGTAATGGGAGATCTGAACGCCAGAGTAGGGAGGGAAGACAACGGTGCAGGAGTGGTAGGGAAGTACGGAGAAGATAAAAGAAATAATAACGGTTCAAGACTAGTTGACTATTGCCTACTAAATAACTTATTGATAGCAAATACATTCTATCAACATAAAGATATACATAAATACACACGACAAGGCCCAAATATACAAGAGAGATCCATAATAGACTATATACTGGTAGAAACAGACAAAAAAATGAAGTACGAGACGTAAGAGTTATGAGGGGTCCGGAGATTTACAGCGACCATTATATGGTAATAGCAAAAGTCAGAAGGGGAAAAAAGGAAGACAATATGAGGGGCCAGAAAGAAACAAACAAAATAAAAGACCATGAAACAATAAAAGCCTACAAGTTAAGGGAAAAGGCAATAGCTAGCAAGTATAAAGATCTAATAGAGAGTAAAATAGAGAGAACAGAAATTAAAGACAAGAAAACAGAGGAGTTGTGGAGAACATTACGAAATATAATACTAGAAGCGTCAAAGCAAACATGCGGTATCCTAAAAGTAAATAGTAAGAAAAAACAAACGGCGTGGTGGAACCAAGAGATAAAAGAAGAAGTAAAAATTAAAAAGAAAAGATGGAAACAATACCTAGGAGAAAGAACGGAAACAAAATATGAAGTATATAAAGAACAGAGAAATAAAGTGAAAACTTTGGTGAGAGAAAGCAAAGAAAAGAGTTGGACAAAATTTGGCGAAAAAATGGAGAAAAACAGCCAAGAAAACCAGAAATTATTTTACAAGATCTTAAAAAACTGCAGAAAAGAAAAAACAAGCCAAAATATATCAATAAAGGATAAAGAAGGAGAAATATTATTGGAAGATCAACAAATAATGGCGAGATGGAAACAATACTTTCAAGAACTATTATGCCATGGACAGGAGAATAACACCTGTAGTACGAATCAAAATACCTGCAGAGTGAGAATAGAAGAAAACTCGGATGAAGAAAGAGTGGAGCAGATTACCATCGAGGAAGTACAAGAATCTATACAAACACTAAAAAATGGTAAGACAGCAGGTCATGACAAAATAACCACAGAAATGCTAAAGAACATGGGACAGAAAGGAATAGAATTATTTACAAAAATATGCAATAAAGCTTGGGAAGAAGGAGAGATACCGAAGGATTGGCAAATGGGTGTTATAGTCCCTATACATAAAAAAGGTGATACACGGGACTGCAATAATTATAGAGGGATAACATTATTAAGCACAGCATTAAAAACCTACGAAAGAATATTAGAAAAAAAGCTAAAAGAACACACGGAGACAACATTGGAAGAAGCGCAAAGTGGGTTTAGGAAGGGCAGAAGCGTGCACGACCATATATTTACTATAAAAGTAATAATACAGAGGACTCTAATAAGTAATACAA
Source organism: Hemicrepidius hirtus (assembly GCA_963082805.1). Lineage (NCBI taxonomy): Eukaryota > Metazoa > Arthropoda > Insecta > Coleoptera > Elateridae > Hemicrepidius > Hemicrepidius hirtus. The sequence continues at coordinate 27,621,537 of OY720161.1, read as the reverse complement.
AAGCATATTTTGCGTTTATAGATCTAGAGAAGGCCTTCGATCGTGTCAAACGAGAAAAACTATGGGAAAGCATGTCGAAACGAGGAATAAATGTCGAACTTATAAGAGCAATAAAAAGCGTATACAAAAATAGTACAAATTATGTGGCTACTAGAAACAGAACATCGGAAGAATTTCAAACAAAGCAAGGGCTAAGACAGGGAGGGGTGCTGAGTCCAACGCTATTCAACTTATATATAGACGAAATACTGAAGGCATGCAAGACGAATCTAAGGAAATTAAATGTAGGATACAATAGACTACAACCAGTAGGAATCTCAGAATGTGTGTTTGCAGACGATGTGGTAATTATAACAGGCGGGGAAAGAGAACTACAGAATAACCTGAATATATGGAATGATACCTGTATACAATACGGAATGAAGATCAATATAAAGAAAACGAAAATAATGATGGTTGCTAAACAAGAAGAAGTGATACATATACAAGTAGCGGGAGAGTATATTGAACAAGTATCTTACTTCAAATACTTAGGGACAACTATACAGAGAAATGGAAAACAAGAAATGGACATTAACGAAAGAATTGAAAAAACGATAAAGACCTACCACATGATGAGACAAAACTTTATCAAGAAAAAGGAAGTATCACAGAAAACAAAAATGACTGTATTTAAAACAATATATAGACCAATATTAACTTACGGTTCGGAAACATGGATACTCACAAGACAGATGAAAAGCAAGATCCAAGCAGTTGAAATGAAATATCTAAGAGCAGTAAAAGACATAACAAGAAGAGACAGAATTAGGAACACAATAGTACGGGAAGAACTACAAATTAACTCGATATTGAGCCACATTGAGGAAAAACAACTGAGCTGGTGGGGCCACCTACAACGTATGGAACGGAAAAGACCCGTTAGGGAAGTATGGGAGGCCAGAACAAATGGGAGAAGATGTAGGGGAAGGCCAAGGGAAACCTGGGAAGGAGTGGTAGAGAAGTTAATACAAAACAGGGGAGGTACGGTGAACGAGGCAAGGGGGCTGGCAACAAATAGAAAGCAATGGAAAGTGTTTGTAAATAGAGCAGTGTAAAGTGTTGTAAATAAGTTAGTGTAAATAGTTTGTAAATAAATCAGTGCAAAGTAGTGTAAATAAGACAATGCAAAGTGAAAACCCCGACACCGCAAGGTAAAAGGGGCTTAGATTATATATATATATATCTACTTCATAATTTAGTCCTTTAAAGGCTGGTCTGACTCGACTTTGTGCGGCCCATCACCACCCTCAGGAACTGCTGTTGAATTATATCTGGACGTTACATTTTGCTTCATATCATAGTGTTCTTTGCATTGTGTAACATATCCTTTGAAAACTGTAATGCTTATTGTTGAAGTCATTTTCATATGCAAATGTTATATATACAGGGTGTCCAAGATAAGATGATGTACATGGGGATCTGAGCTACCTCAAGAGATACGAAGTTGATTAAATTAGAGAAAAGATGCGCAAATGTATGCCCCTTCCGAAAATATATTCTATTCACTTTCAAGATATCTGCAAGTACTTCTGAAATATCCTGAAAAAGCTGAAAATTGTCTTTTTCGAAAATCTCGAATAACTCTTTTATTATTAAGGTTATGCAATTGAAACTCGGTATTCTTACATAAGCGGACACGAGGAATTCAATTCCGGCATACATTTGCGCATCTTTTCTCGAATTTAACCAACATCGTATCTCTTGAGGTAGCTCAGATCCCTATGTACATCATCTTATCCTGTTCTTTAGAACAAAATATAATAATTCAAATAATTTTTATGAATTGAAGGATTTGAAATTGATTGATTAAAGATAACATTATAATGTTAAAAAGTTATGTTATTAAGAAAACATATATTTTAATGAATGTATGTAAAAGGAAAAAAATGGCTGGACAATAATTACACTATAGACGAAATCACTTATAAAAAATTAATCACTCACAATAGTACAACGCCAAGAATCTATGGATTACCTAAACTTTATAAAATTAACAACCCATTACGACCCATAGTTGCTTCTTATACTGGACCTACATACAAACTTTCAAAATATCTGTCAAAAATTCTTGTTAATGTTATCAAATAAAACAATTAGACTACTATCAAAGATTCTTGGATTTTAAAAAAAATCTCTTGATGAAATCACCATTTAACAAATAGACTCACTTTACTCCTTCGATATTATTTCTTTATATACTAATATATCTACCGATTTAGCTCTTCAAGCAATAAACAACAATTGGGATAATATACAGTTACATACAACAATTCCTAAAGATGAATTTACAGGAGGTGATAAATTTGTTCTTAACTCAACCTACTTTTCTTTCAACAATCAAATTTATAAACAAACTTTCGGTGTCCCTATGGTTTCACCAATTTCTTCAACAATAGCAGAATTAGTCCTTAAAGACATGGAAAATCTACTTCTTAACGATAATCCATCAATAAAAATTTATAAAAGATACGTTGACGCAGTGGCGTATTTAAGGGGGGAGGTTGGGGGGTTCAACCCCCCCCCGGGAGAGGCAATTTAATCTTTATGATAACTTAAAAAATGTAAAAGTAAAATTAAATTATTTCCTTATTATTATTAAAAGCTTAATTAATTGAAACTTATCTTGTAATCTATTTGAATTTAAAGAAATAAAACACAAAACGGACTGTTCTTGGTCATATACAATATTATGTCTTTTCTCGCTAGAAGCCAGTCGTACAAAAATCTTTATGCATTCCATTCCTAGTCTCTTGCACTCTGATCTGCAACCTAATAGGGTGGCCTCCAAACATCACGTCCCCGGTACGGCGGTACAGCGATGACGTTCGCCATAAAATCGCTAACATTATTATTTATTATGTATAAAATGTGGTTGTATTGGAATCGTAAGTAATAGCCACATTAGCGAATAGAATAATTTACAATTTGCACAAATAAGAGACTGGAATACAATTGTATCCTGTTTCTTTAAGTTTAAAATAAAGACGTATGTTTTTCAAATGTTCATTGCTTATTTAACTAGACGTATACCAGAAGAAACATTTTTTGGGTACCTACTTAAATAAATTGAGCAAACTACCAACTACCTAATACAAGCGAAATTGTTGTAGCCTGCGTAGCTATATTTCCATTTGTCAGGTCAGATACGACCAAAATTTCTATCTCCATAAATTTAAGAATTCCAGAAATAATCAGAGGCAGGAAGCGGACAGCTTAGTTAGTAATCCAACCCTTTTAAAACAGCATTATGTAGTGTAGCCAGAGTGACAGGTACAGTTAGAAGTACTTCTTTATGACAGCTATTCAACCAAATATAAACAAGAGTCAGGCTGCCAGTAGTGCCAGTACTACTGGCCCAGTAGTATCCGTTACGGTACAAGTGGACAGTGGTGGTGATCTATTAGTGGTGATTTTAAGAAATTCGTTGGCAAGGCTATCATTCTAATTTTCAGATATATTCATATAAGGTGAGTGAGTGATATTAACAGTTTAAACATAATGCTTATTATAAACATGACAACCTGCACGAGTATTTTTAAATTTGTCCTTTCCCAAACCTTAAATAATAACATAATAGTAGTATTAATAGTCCCAAAAGCATTTTCGTTCTTTTAATTAACATTAATAGCAATAATTGAAGACGTGCTAAATTTGATTAGTACACATCTTTTATTCCATTACAGAAATGAGTAAAAGGATAGACAGGCTAGTATTTCGGATTTTTTTAATCCGAAAAGACCAAAAAACGTTTTTTTAACTCCTGGTCAGTGCGATGCAGAAGATCCATGTTCGAATAATTCAAGCGAAAATAAAACTGACAAAAACGAAGCGGTCGTCAATGGACCGGTCGCCTCCGAACCAAGTTCAAGTTTTTCAGAAAGTTCAAATAATGATATCAGTAATTTCATAAATAGACCTCTTGCACAACACCAAGTTCTAGAAGTGTTTAACAACGTTTGGGTACCGCCTGTTAATTATAATTTCCCTATGATAAGCTTCGGTCGAAGAAAATTGAAATTTCAGTACTCATGGCTCGTTCGTTGGCCTTGGCTAGCATATTCCGCCAAGGAAGATTGTGCCTTCTGCAAATACTGTTGTATTTTTTCTAAGAAAGGCGATGGCATAATTAACTTTCAAAAATTGAGAAATTTAGTGAAACAAAAGTTCTGCAAATGGAAGGACGCAGTAGAAATATATAATATTCATCAGAATTTGAAATATCACAAACAATCGCTTTCTAATGCTGATAATTTTATTGAGATATCCAAGAACTCAAGTTTGTCAATTCAAAACATGGTTGATACTGAAAGGCATGCTCAAATTCTGCAAAACAGAAAAAAAATAAAGCCCATTATTGAAGCAATTATTGTATGCGGGAAACAGGACCTAGCACTACGCGGTCACAGACACACAGGTCCTATTTTAGTTGATCATATTCCTACTAAAAATGAAGGAAACTTTAAGGCTATTTTACGATATCGCTCTGCCGGTGACCAATCGCTTAGGGACTTTTTAGAAGGACCAGGTAAAAGAGATAAGTATATTAGTCCGGTTAGCCAAAATGCTATAATAGATGCAAGTAACAATGCTTTACTAAAAAAGATAGTTACAAAAGTAAACAAGGCTAAATGCTTCACAGTTTTGGCAGATGAAACGGCTGATATTTCCGGAATAGAACAAGTTTCGATTTGCGTCAGGTACGTTGACATAGAAGAGCTTGCTGTAAGAGAAAATTTCCTTTAGTTTGTTCCTGCAACCGATCTAACGGGAGCAGGATTTGCAAAGGTTTTATTAGAAAGCTTGGAAAAATTTGGAATAGAGACTCAGTATTTACGAGGGCAAGGTTACGATGGTGCGGCGTCCATGTCGGGAAAATTTAATGGCGTGCAAGCACACATTAAAAAGCTTCATCCCCAGGCCCATTATGTTCACTGTGCCGCACATAGTCTGAATTTGGCTGTATCAAAATCGTGCGACATTTAGTCAATAAGAAATTGTGTTGGTATTGTTGGTAAAGTGCATGATTTTTTCGGATATCCAAAGAGAAAAGCCGTTTTAAACGAAAATATAGAAACAGCCGAAAACGATATTAGGGCTAGGACGCTTAAAAGAAATTGTGCAACCAGGTGGATAGAAAGATATCACTCTGTCAACGATTTCATTGAATTATTTGAACCAGTTTTAGAATCTCTAAATATTATTTCTAAATGGAGTGATGCAGAATCGTCAAGAAACGCATTTATTTTACGGTCTTCCATTCTTGACAGCCAGTTTTTAATATCCCTCTTTGTAACAGCAAAGCTTTTTAGTTTATGATTACCCCTCAGCAAGCAATTTCAAAAGATAAACATAAATTTAAAGGAAGCTGTAAGCTTGGCTGTTACTACAAAAAAAGAGCTTGAAGGTATTAGATCAGACGGCGAAAATACATTTGCAAAAATCTATAAGGAAGTGAGCAATTTAGCATCAAAGATAGGTGTAAATCTAAGTGTGCCGCGTCTAACAGGGCGACAAATTAATAGAGCTAATCCTCAACATTTGTCTAGCTCACCTGAGGATTATTTTAGAGTTACAATATTTTACCCTTTTTTGGATACATAAATACAGTAAATAAACGAAAGATTTTTAAACCACAAAGATTTACTGAATGGATTTCAATCTCCATTTCCAAGCGATGGGTTAGATGAAATTAAAGATTTTGAATGCCTACTTGAATCATACGAAGAAGATATGACATCAAGTAAAAATGATGTTGTGGCAGAATATATGTTATGCCGGCAAAAAAAACGTAATCTAGAGGAAAAACCGAAAAACGTGACTGATATTTTAAGATTGTGCAACAACGATATTTTTCCCAATATATTTCGGCTTCTACAAATATTGGCGACTCTTCCCGTGTCGACAACGTCACCAGAAAGAACGTTTTCCAGCTTAAAACGTATTAAAACTTACTTGCGGAATTCGATGTCAGAGGTAAAATCATTTTCATCATCTAATTTAAAAATTTTAAATCTGTAATGTTTTTTAGGGAAGGCTTAATGGACTTGCTTTATTGTCCATTGAACGTAATTTCATAATAACCGCCGAAGAAGTTTTGGATGAGATGGCAAAGACCCCGCGGCGTTTACAGTTTCTTTTTTGAGAGGCTTTTGTCTGTTAACTTTTATGTTATTTTTTTTATAAATATACTGTTATCATTAGTTCGCTTTTGTGGTTTTATTTTAGGATATTAACTTTACGTTTTCATATAATTTTTATTCTTCCTTTTCTTATGAATCTTATTTCTTTTGTTTTTTAAATAAATGTTTGGAAATTAAATCTGTGTTTGCGTGCGTTATTTTCTCTTTTTTCATATAGTATGTATTTTCATTTGAATTCATGATTGAACCGATCTGGATCTTACCCCCCCCCCCCCCCGCGGAGCGAATTCCTAAATACGCCACTGCGTTGACACATTTTAATCTGCACAAACCCAACAGACATACATAATATTTTTGATTCATTTAACCACCACCCACGCTTAAAATATACTTTAGAAATAGAAAATAATAAATCCATAAACTTTTGAGATTTAACACTAACCAGAGACCCTTCAGGCACAATTCAAAGTAATTGATATAGAAAAGATATTAAAACCTCCAGATATATTAACTACTTCTCTTTCACTTCATTAAAATATAAAATTAGTATCATTACATCTCTAGTAGACAGAGCCACAATCCTTTCTCACAAAAAATTTCATAATTCAAATTTAAAATTTATCAATCAAATAGTTAAAGATGATTACCCACAATTTTTCAATACAAAATATATTAATAAACGTTTTCAACATAAAAACTTTTTTCACCAATAACAATACTTTTAAACAATACTTTTTTACAAACTAAAAGACAAAATAAACCCAGAATTTTCTTGAAATGTAGTATACTCAATTCTGAAATAATTGTGATGCCATATACATTGGCCAAACAAAACAATACCTCAAAACCAGAATAAACCAACACAAACTTACAATTTAAAAAAATGTTCACACCTCAAAATCCTAATAGCGCACTCTCCGATCACGCCCTAGACAACCTTCATAATTTTAATTTTCCTTCAACTTCTATTTTACACACAGAAAAAAACCTTAAAAAAATGCTTCTGGAAAGCACTTCAATAAAAAAATCACCCAAATCATCTAATTACAGAACAGATACAGAAAAATTAAAATCCACATATGACTTTTTAATTCAATAAACCCCTTATATATTTTTTTTCCTTTGTTTTAAATATTTTTATTAAAATATTTCCAAATTTATATATTTTAGTGCCTTCAGCCATTTTTAAAAATTTAAATTAAGACATCTAACTATTTCCGTTTTACGCCATACCGGGAGATCGAGAAAGGTTGTAAAAAAAGCTACTTTCTACGACTATATCAAACTTTACATCCTCCAGCTGTCATCATAGACATCCTGATGTCATTGTATGAAATCAATTCATTGGAACCTCTGTACTTACTGTAAATTTTGTTTAACAATGTGTAATTAGTATTAAAAAATACGTTTTTTTTATAACAACAACGCCCAAGAATAAAAAGGGGAGTTACAGAAACGTAAACGCACAACAGCAGTGTGGCTAATATGAGTAATGTCACACTAGAATGAAATATTGATAACTACTTGGAAAGTACACACATCACAAAAGTCTAGGGATATATTTTTTTTATAGATAACTGTAAAGTAATTTGTTTTTTTTTGAGGTGGTCTACATATAATAAATTAACACAACACTTTTACAACATTCGAAATTAAAAATTTAATTTACCACAAAAGAAGACAATCTGAAAAAGCTTTATTAGCAAAACGTTAATTTGATACAATCATAAGAAATTGAAGTGTCAAATTTTAAACCATTCATTAATTTAGTACAGAGTATTGCCTCCTGTTTGGTTTAAAACGGCTCTGCAGCTTCTAGGCATTGATAGAACTAAATTATTTATTTATTAAATTATTAATTATTAAGGGTATCACGAAGCTGAATCCGAGTACGAATTTCACCCAATTCACTTTCAATGCTTCTTCCCAACATATCTCACACGTGCTCAATAACGTTTAAGTCTGGGGACTGGGCAGGCCATGTTAAAACAGAAATGTTTTCGTTTTCAAGCCACTCGGTAACAGCACCTGCAACGTGGGGCATTATCATGCATCAGTACGAACTCAGGTCCAACAGTACCTGCGAAAGTACTATAGGCCAAAGTACCCTATTTAGATACCCATCGGTATTGAAAAACCCCTCAACAAAAACGAGATCCGTTTCTCCGCCAATGCAGATACCACCCCACATCATTACGGTACCTCCTTTGTAAGAATGGACCTCCTGAGCACATCTGAGCCTTTCCAAGTTACCAGGTCGTCTCCACACTCTAACTCTTCTACTGTCAGGGTGTATTCCAAAACGAGATTCATCTGTGAACAAAACTCTAGACCATTACTGTTCTGTCCACAGAATATGCTGTCCAGCCCATTGTGCTCTGCGTGCTCGATTACCATGCCGTATTGGCGGGGCTCTTATTGGACGTCGGGCGTGCAGATCAGCTTCATGCAGTCGATTTCGAATTGTTTCAGAGCATATAGTTACATTATGGGTAGTCTGAAGCCGTGAAACCAATTGTTTAGCCGTAATTGTTGGTCGTCGTCTAGTTTTCAAAGTTAAGTAGCGATCTTGAACTGCGGTAGTAATGCGTCCACGACCTGGATGTTGTTCGGTAGGATCTCCGGATGTCTTATATCTACGCCACAATCTGCTAATAACACTTTGAGAAGTGTTTTTTTTCCTTGGGTGTGGTCATTAGTGCCCACTGCATCGCGGCTAGAATTGACCTATTGTGTCCCATGTTGAATTAATCTCCTTCAAGTAGCCCTGTATCTTTGGTAAGTCCAAGATGTCCTTGGGGGAGACGGCTTTGAGTTCGTGTGTTTCAGTCTCTTCGCATTGGCAGAATATGTGTAATGGAGTTTCATCTTCCATATCACACGCTCTGCACGTTGGGTCATTTAGTATCCCCAATGTACTGAGGTGTTTTCTCATCTTGCAGTGTCCTGTAAGAAGACTAGTTAGTAGTTTTATGTTCCTCCTGTCGAGCTTCAGGATTTCCTTTGTGTAATCCCTAGATGGATCTCGAATAAACAGTTTTGAATGTCTCAATCCAGGCACTGCCCTCCAGTAGTTGCAGTGTGCCTCACTGAGTCGGTCTTTGATCAAGCCCTTTGCGCTGCTATAAGCAATGCCATAAGTGGGCTCAGGACCGATCATTGTTAATTCAGCTCCTCTCCGCGCTAGTGAGTCTGCTTTCTCGTTCCCTTCTACTCGTATACCCTGGTGCCCCGGTACCCACTCCAGAGTGATTCTGTTATGGGTAGCTAGTTCACTCAGGGCTTGTAGGCAACTATCTAGTCTTAGAGTAGACTTCCATTGACAGTAGGGCTTTTAGGGCAGCCTGACTGTCTGTCCTGATAAGGATTTGTCGATTTTCGTAATTTCTTCCCACCATATCATGTGCACAGGTGGTGATAGCGACGAGTTCAGATTGGAAGACAGTGGCATAGCGACCCAGGTTTATGCTTATTTCATGCCCTGTGCCCTTTCCTGTGGCCTTTCCTCTATCCGCCACCTGGGGACGCGCCTGATGGGGAGCCACCCACACAGGTTGAGAAGTGTTTAAAGTTGCTGCAATATCAACTTGTCTTCGGCCAGCTTCTGGTATACCTACAGCTCTATTCATTTCAGCAGAACTTAAATGTTGACGTTGTTGATTACCTTCCATAATATCAGCACTAATAAAACTTAAAACACCCCAAAATACACTTAAATCAACTGTAAATGATGATTAAATTATTCCCCAATAACACCGGAATTTGTTTATTTTTAGTTGAATTGACAATTAAGCATTTGCATTTGTTTGTTTATTCTTGAAACAATTGCTATCGCTAGCCCAAAGACTAGCGCTAACATACTTGATCAATGGCAGAAATATTTGAAGTCAAAATTAATTTATATCGATAAAAAAATATATATCCCTAGACGTTTCTGATGTGTGTAGTTTTTTTTGGACAACCTTTCTCGATCTCCCGGTACTGTTAAAATGTTATATCTAAATAAACACAGCACCATCTGTTGACGGGTGCTAGCATGTCAAAACCATTCTTAAGAAAATAAAGCAGTCTCTTACGCGCAGAGGAAGTATGCTGTTGTGCCCATTATTTACCCCCTAAAGTTCAACACATACGTTCATCATTGTGTGATATCACCAAATCACGTATAACTATTTTACATTTTTAATTGTACAAAATGTACTTCAATGTGCAATTCATAGAATTTTAAAAACCTTGTAAATAATTTTCATAGTTTTATAATGTAGTTTGCAAATTTCAATATTTGGTAAGCCACTCAATAATATTTTTCTTGTCAGTATTATTAACTTTCGGCTTATACCGCGTCGTCATTTGAGTAAAACTCACAGCAGGTAAGGACCAACCTGTAGCTTGTCTGCCATTACAAGCATTTGCTCTGGATGTTTGAGCTAAATTATTATTATTGTGTGAACCTTGGGGCGGACAAGGATTTGTTCTTTGTATAACTTGTTTGCCATCACAAGAATACTTGTTCGGTTTTTGCCTCATAGCTGTTTGTGAACCCATACAAACTAACGTTTCGCAAGACATTGCAGCTTGCATCTTCAGAGTGAGTCAAAGCGCACTGAATTCAATTCCGGGATGCGGAGGTATTTATACCCCTTTGAGCCAGTCGGGCAGAACGGCGCAGTTCACCTTGACCGTTACCGTTGGGCGGAGACGGAAGCGGTGGTGCTTGACCGTGAGATCGATGTTGCTTAAGAGATTTCAGAGGATGTATTACCGGAGCCCAAGCTTTACTGAGTCTAAAACCATCCTCTCTATTAATATTATTCGGTTGTAGATGTCCAAGTTACACGAAAACCAGATGGCAGCTTGGGGCATGCTGTTTACAGAAAGAAAACTCACACAGACAGGTACTTAAGCAATTATTCACATCACCATCCTATGCAGAAGGCTACGGTGCTAAAAACTCTAGCAACCAGAGCGGTCCGAATCTCTGATGCAGAACACTTACAACAAGAGAAAACACATCTATTGATATCGTTACAACAAAATGGTTATACAGCCACACAAATTCGCAGAGCTATCCTAAATGCAGAACAGCCCAAGGCTAAGGAGGAATCTACCTCCAAAAGGCTTAGCCTTTTTACCTTACAGTAAAGGCACTACTGATAAGATCGAGCATATACTTAGAAGGCACAATATAAAGACTGTTTTCAGTACCTCAGAAACCCTGGGAAACGGTTTCAGATCTGTTAAAGATCAAGTATCCAGTACGAAATGTGCTGGGATTTACAACATCCCTTGCTCGTGTGGTGTTAACTATATCGGCCAAACTGGACGTTCTATTGAGTTAAGATTACGTGAGCATCAAGGTGATTGCAAACACAAACGGATCACTAAATCTGCGGTAGCTGAACATACTGTATTGACTGGTCACAAAATGGACTTTGAGAAAGCTCGAGTACTCGCCAGAGTACCTTATTACTTCCCTCGGATCATACGTGAAGCTATTGAAATAGAAAAACAACCGAATAATATTAATAGAGAGGATGGTTTTAGACTCAGTAAAGCTTGGGCTCCGGTAATACATCCTCTGAAATCTCTTAAGCAACATCGATCTCACGGTCAAGCACCACCGATTCCGTCTCCGCCCAACGGTAACGGTCAAGGTGAACTGCGCCGTTCTGCCCGACTGGCTCAAAGGGGTATAAATACCTCCGCATCTCGGAATTGAATTCAGTGCGCTTTGACTCACTCTGAAGATGCAAGCTGCAATGTCTTGCGAAACGTTAGTTTGTATGGGTTCACAAACAGCTATGAGGCAAAAACCGAACAAGTATTCTTGTGATGGCAAACAAGTTATACAAAGAACAAATCCTTTTCCGCCCCAAGGTTCACACAATAATAATAATTTAGCTCAAACATCCAGAGCAAATGCTTGTAATGGCAGACAAGCTACAGGTTGGTCCTTACCTGCTGTGAGTTTTACTCAAATGACGACGCGGTATAAGCCGAAAGTTAATAATACTGACAGTTCAAGTAACCGCGAAAGCCTCAAACAATAAATATTTTTCTTATCGTTTGAGGTTAAAATGCTTTCAATTTTTAACTTACACGCCGACACTGAACTTCTTAATACAACTTTATGTTTTTTTCCTTTTACAGACATTAATTAAAATGTTTTTTAACTTTCCTAATAACATAACTTTTTAATTAAATGTAAAATTTTTGGCTGGAAATTGTAATTTAATAATGTTTTATGGGAATAAAACAGCCATTTATCATAAAATTTTAGACGATGAAAAAAAGTAAATATATTTCGATCATAAAATTTGATCTTCTTCAGTACTACTTAAGGTTATGAAATGATGATTTAATAAAATTTGAACATACTGTAAAAAAATGTATAAATTAGTGAAAAATTATTTCCTCAAAAAATTTTCAAGGTCTTACCTGGTGAAAGTTATATTAGATAAAAAAGAAATTAAAAATTAAATTAAAATAGAATTTAATTTTTAATTTCTTTTTTATCTAGGGGAAGGTGGGGTAATTGTAGACACTTTTTGAAGTTTCTTTCTTAGATACCAGTTTACTTGGTAACTATTTACTTTTAAATTGCGTGATTTGTCACACTTTATCTTTTAGTATTTGACTCTTAATACATATGATCAAAACAAAAAAAATCAACCTCTTTACTTTGTACATTTGTTTAAAAAATTTACGGAGATGTCTACACTTACCCCGTAACTTGGGGTAAATGTAGACGGTACCTGTAATGGACTTCCTTTTCAATACTAAATTACGTGGGGCAATGGGAGACAATTAAAAAGTCTCTCCTTATCATATGCTGAAAGTTTTATTTAATTATATAAATGTAACAGAAAGATACAAACGTTATAAAAAAACTCAATTAACATTATTTTGAAACATAAATAAACTTTACGTAAGAAAATATTAAGAAATCATTTTTTTGCAATTGGCCCACATTTTTTCAATTTTCGCTGGACCTGGACTCACCGACATCTTATTAGTAAGCCCATTCTCTTCTATAGCAATTGCAGCAAAAATGGCGCTAATATCAACATCATCAGTGTCCTCTCTCTTTGGTCATCGAAATTTGTCATTTGTAACGCGTTCTAAAAATTGCATTCTAATAATACTGATGTCTTGAACTTGCAACACTTTGCCGATGTACCATTTATATACGAAGTCAACAGCATAAAAACTGTCAATTTCAATTGTCTTTAAAACATAACAGGTATCGTTGTCCTCATTTAGGTTTCCATCAGCGTTCTCCTCGTCTGACAATTTACAGTATGAATTGTCGTCGCTTGACGGTAAATTTTCTACTACTTCTCGAAGATATTCATTTTCATTTTCTGATTCAGACGGCGTTTCTTCACGGACCACAGTCTTTTTCAACTTTTTACATTCAGGGTCTAATAATTTTTGCAACTGTTTCGGCTCTGATTTTTTCAACTTCTTTGGCGCAGATTTCTTGATCTTTTTGGCATTCCTTTTCTCTTCTTCATTTAAACGTGTTAATACTTACTTGTAAGAACTTCTCCATAAGAATTCTTTTTTAATCTAATTTGTTTTTCTGTAGATTTCGGAATTGGTGGTGAAAATTCTTTCCTTAATTTATTGATAAATATATCCATAACAGAACGCCGTCCAACTGATGTGGTAGGTTGCTGCAGCTCTGACTGATTTTGAGTAGCATTTCCAGTCACTACAGATTCGGAAGACACTGTATTTGCGTTTCCTTGACTCGTTTCTTTATTTAGAGGATCAACAGAGTTGTTCGAAGGTGGTGAAGTTTGTTTCATCTGGGTAGTAACCTCTGCGAATGGAATTCCTTGTCCTTCTTGTATGTTTTGTGCTTCTTGCATTTGGTTTTGGGGAATCTCATTTACTACTTCATTTTCTTCATTTTTTTTCTTGATCTGCGTTGAAACGCGCTAGCTTGATGTGATCATAATCTTATATCGAAAACTTTAATGCATCTACTGGGAAGCAACCTGTTTCCTGAAACCCAGAAACAATGTGGCTTTCTGATAAATATTTCCTCCAAGTTTCTGCTAAAAGCTCGACAAATGTTTTTCTGTTGATTGTATTTTGGGATGTTAACAGAGCACGACGCCCTTGGGCTACAAGAATTTTTTCCCAGCCAATTTTAACGGGACCAAAGACACATTTGTCGAGTGGCTGCATTCGGTGAGTCAAATGGCTATAATATTAGAATTTACGACAGCTTTCACAACACGGAAACTTATGTGACTTCTGTGTCCATCCATTATAAGAACGGCTTTATTATGAACTTCCTTATTTCTTCGCACAGACTCGACATACGGTATAAGGAGTGTATTAAACCAAGAATAAAATACGGATTTCTCCATGTATCCATTTTCTGTGGCAGAATAAATAGTGCCGGGATACTCATTTTCGGGACTGGTCCATCGAACCTACACACCACCTTTCGCTTTATAGATTATATGTGGCGGTAAAACAGCTCCAGATGCAGCTGCACAACAGTTTACTGAAATATTTTCTCGTCCCGTGCCAGCTACTCTTCGATAAAAGCTCTTGCTCCCCTTTTTCCCAATTGCTTTAACTTTGCTGGGATCTGTACCAAATCCGCTTTCATCACAATTCAATACGAGTTCAGGCAACTCACGCAGACCTTCTCTTCGAATTATGTTCTCTAATTTTTTATAAAAATCATTTACAACGAAGAGGTCAGCAGCGTCTGCACGTTTTTGCTGCAGTTGTTCGGGTTTTTTTAAAGTTAGAATTTTTCTCCTCTTCATAAAATTTAAGTACCAGTCTTCTCCGGGCCTTCCATTTTTGAATGGGGTTTTTATATCATTAGCTGTGACGTAATCTTGAACTAGATCCAATAACTCTTCTCTGTCAACAGGATATCCCCATTCTGCTCGTGCTAATATGCAATTTTCCAGTTGAATTTCGATATCTTCGGTAAAAACTGGATGTCGGCCACCTCCAATAACGTTCACACTCGTCTTTCTGCCACGAAGTCTTTGATATATAACACTTTTGTTAACTTTATGCTTTTCTGCAGCGGCACGATAAGTCAACCGTTTTGAAGTAACAGCCTCCACGCTGCTTTTACGGCCTCTACTGTGTAAGAGGGTGGAGCCTTCTTCCTACGTCGGTTACGTGGCATGTTTAAAAGCTTCTTTACTTACTGAAAATAATAAAGAATACGTTGCATTTTTGTCTACACTTGCCATATCTTTTAGGTGGTCAGTTATACGTTTGTCTACACATACCCCACATGTCTACACTTACACTTTGTTATTGTCTCCATTTACCCCAAATAAAAGTTTTAAGGGGGCATGTGTAGACACGATCGCATTACAAAAGTGAAAGGATCTAATGAACGGCTCATAAGTAGAGGTTATGATCCATCAACACATACATGTTTTGTATACAACGAAAATTAAAGTGGGAATCGCAAACACAAATTATAAAATAACAAGTAAAAGCCTACGAGAAACTTATGTAATTTTACTTACTAGATTTAACAATATATAACTTCACGCATTGATTCCATTTCTACCACCCGTTTTTTATTAATAATATTTGTCTCCAAATACCCCAATCTACGCTTACCCCACATACCCCTAATATAACTTTCACCAGGTAAGACCTTGAAAATTTTTTGAGGAAATAATTTTTCACTAATTTATAAAAAAAATTTACAGAATGTTCAAATTTTATTAAATCATCATTTCATAACCTTATGTACTGAAGAAGATCATTAATACATATAAAAGAAAGATAAAGAAATTAGTATAATTAAAACATGTATGAATAGGTACTTTAAATTTTAATATTGCCATGGAATTTTTTATTTTTGAATATTGCCAAGGAGATAGAGAAATAATAACGAAGGGAAGAAGAAAAATAATAAATATAGACAAAGGTTTTTTCAAAAGGAGTTAAAAAGGCAGTAATTTTTTGGTAATAATTATATTGGATTAAATGGAAAGATTATTTATTTATACGTAATGGAATAATACATAATGGTAATAAAGTAGAAAAATTATGGTACAATGTGGAACAATATACAGGGTGTTTCTTAAATGGCGGACACGGAGAGCACTACGCGATTCTCATTTTAAAACTGAGTTGAAAAAGTATAGGCGATTTTGTTCTAATGTATTTAGTTTCCGAGTTATTCGCATTTTAAAAATTTTAAATTTGACAACATTGCGCATGCTTGCACGGACTTTCTTTTAAACGTTTGGTGTTTTGAACAAGTTTCCTAGGTAATAACCTCATAACTACAATGCACTGTTGCAACATATTGAAAAAAAGTTTAACAGATATTTATCAGAAAGAATGTCTTCGGAGGAAGGAATACAACGTATAAAAAATTCCAAATTTATTAAGATTTAATATTTGATTGATGAACAATGCGGAACGGTTAAAATTTACCCGTTTTTACAAAGCATAAAGGAATTGAATCTCAATCTTTGACTGAGAATAACTCTGAAACTAGCGAAGAACGGGCATTATTGTATTATATTTTTCCAATCAGTATCTGGAGGGGAAAGTTGTACTGTGCTCCCTGTCCGCGATTTAAGAAACACCCTGTATAAAAGAAGGATAAAGGAAAGAAAAAGGATAGTTTGTGAGTAACATTTTTAAACCATAAGGAAAGAAAAAGGGTTGTTTTTTGACAATAAAGTGTTTGGAATTTTAATTTAAAAAAAGGGATATTAGGTAGGATAGGGTGTTTTATAAATTGTAATAATGTCTTGATGGTATTTGTGTAAGTTATTAATAATAAAAGAATTTTATGTTTTCTGAGAAGCCACCCCGAAATAAATGAGTTTTGTTTATGCTAGCTGAGGAGAAAAAATTAAAAATTAGAAATTTTGATAAATAAATTTGATTAATAAATAAGAATTCGAAGTAATAATTTTAGATTGCCTGATAAATCAAAATATATAAAAAGTAATAATAATATACACTACAATATACAGGGTGTTTCTTAAATGGTGGACACGGAGAGCACTACGCGATTCTCATCTTAAAACTGAGTTGAAAAAGTATAGGCGATTTTGTCCTAATGTATTTAGTTTCCGAGTTATTCGAATTTTAAAATTTTTAAATTTGACAACATTGCGCATGCTTGCACGGACTTTGTTTTAAACGTTTGGTGTTTTAATAAGGCAGTATGAACAAGTTTCCTAGGTAATAATCTCATAGCTACAATGCACTGTTGCAACATATTGAAAAAAAGTTTAACAACAGATATTTATCAGAAAGAATGTCTTCGGAGGAAGGAATACAACGTATAAAAAATTCCAAATTTATTAAGATTTAATATTTGATTGATGAACAATGCGGAACGGTTAAAATTTACCCGTTTTTCCAAAGCATAAAGGAATTGAATCTCAATCTTTGACTGAGAATAACTCTGAAACTAGCGAAGAACGGGCATTATTGTATTATATTTTTCCAATTAGTATCTGGAGGGGAAAGTCGTACTGTGCTCCGTGTCCGCGATTTAAGAAACACCCTGTATAGGTACAATATAACGATTCTTTTAATAACCTTTCATTTTTAAATATCCTTAAAACACAATTTAATAATTAGCTGCTTTTCTACCACAACTTCATACTGTAACATTTAATTGTGTTTTTGAACTTCTGCAGAAATACAATCTACCTCTGTAAAAAATTAAATTCTGTAGTTACAGACGGCGCTCCTTCAATGACCGAAAAAAACAACGATTTCACGAAAAAAACTAAGTGAAATTCACGGTTCAAAAATTCATCATACGCTATGTATTCTACATCAAGAAGTACTATGCACGAAGGTAATAAACATGGAGAATGTTTTGTTATCACAGGTGTCTATGTTGAGTTGATATCTCGATTCAAAACCATATTGCTAACGATATCTAGTGGTTACCATATAAAGATCGATAGTTTTAAAGAAAATCAAGAAATAAGGATGTTAAAAGCTAACATAAAAATATTTGTTGGCACCTTGCTGGTAACGGGTGTCTCTAAAGCAATGTGCCGTAATCGCTTTCAGGAGATAAAGAAATATATTCATTTAGCTGATAACAATAAGTTGACTAAGGGCGATAAAATGGTCGATTTCCGCCCACTAATGAATCTTTTGAATCAAAAATTCCAACAATGGGGTATTATGCACGAAGATCTTTCAATAGACGAAGCCATGGTTAACCATGGAAATTTTCTTTTTTCTCCAAAAACGTTTTTTGGTCCGGAGGCCATCGTAACACATTTTGGGATAACGTTTGAAGATGCCACCTTCTGCGCCTGCGCACTAGAAATCTATTGCCACCGTGTAAATTAACTAGCAACAACTGCGACTACCGCCCAGGCCGCTAGAGGGCGTTTTGTGTTTTTTCTTTTTTGCCCAATAACTCCAAAACCGGATGTGTTAGTCGTTCCGTGCTCGGGGCACTAAAAATACGTCTTTTAGAGACCTTTCGAATGATATGTGCGAAAACTCTATAATATCGTACATCGGCAAATGCATTTTAAAGTGAAAACATTGTTTTTTGAAAAAACAACAAGGGGTACCCCTTGAAATTTGAAAAAAATTTCATCGACCCAGATCGGGACGAAAATAGGTCGACATGGAGACCCATTTGGGTACAACTTCCAGCCAAAAGGATTTTCCCCTGGGGCGATCGGTTTGGCAGCTAGGGTCGATTGAACTAACGATATTTCAACGTGCCCTAACTCCGTAACGGGTGAAGTTAGAAAGCTGGGTGTGGACGCGGTGGATGCGTATTCTCAAGAACTTTAAACACCATATACCAACAATATGGGGACAAAATTTTCGACCGCCGAAATTCAGAAAAATTGTATTTTTGCATACTTGATATTCAGAAAAAACCTATACCTTTCTGTGGAGAATGCGAATTTTTTTTTCCTTATACTTAAAATAATTATATCTTTTTAAGTAATACCTGCATTGTAATTTGATTATTATTAACAAATTTTTATTACTGTAATAGCCAGTCTTTCAATTCCAATTTAATTCCTCGTTAAGCTAATAAACGATTAGTTGTCATGGATACCATTGTTACAAGAATTTATTCTTTCAACAATCCCCATAGTTTTTTGCTTTAGAAATTCTATCGAGTTATTTCTTTGCGTTCAAATCGGAGTGTATGAAAAATTAAATCATGTGTTTTATTAGTTCATCAGATGGTTTTATTTTAACCTGTAAGATGTCAAACTGCCAAGTCATAAATAAAAAAATAAATTGTTGACAAAATTTTAACTTTAATAATAGCTAAATACAACTAGCAAAACTGTTCACCGTTATTTTCAATGGAAGGTCTAACATTTTTAAACGTAATCATTAAATTATTAGGGTAAATTTGTTATACAGGTTCTCGGATTGCACTTAGCAGTTCTCCCACAAAACAGCTTATACAGGGTGTTTGAAAATTCGCACACGGACAGTAGGATAACAATATACAACCCCCCAGCCCATCCCCGAGCCGGAGGCGAGGGGATGGGGTGGCGCGAGCAACCGAGCTACCGGGCCTCGAACCCGGGATTTTTGACGTTTTTTTCGCGCGGAAATTGGGATATCTTGGGTGTTTCTAATGCGATTGGAACGGGGTTCGGGCGGAGGGAGCGCCTAGAGACCCCGCATCTTTTAAGACCGGGCGAATTTCGGTCCGGGGAACGGGAGGGCCAGCACAAGTTTTCGCGGTTTGCAAGGGAACCCCCGGGATTGGGCGGCCGCGGTTGCAACGTAAAATCGTAAAAAAAATCGGCGCTTCTCGTGCACGGGACGAGAACGAGATTCCGGAATTAGGGGGGGCCAGGGGAGGGGGGCGACTGTCCGATTTTGAGGTTAGGTAAAATCGGTTTAGAGCGTCGCGTGCGGCGCGGAGAGCTGCTTCCAACCGTTCCAGGCAAACTTCGATGTGACGCCTGAAGTTCCGCGAAACTGGAGTATGTACCGCGAAAGCAAACGCACAGGCAAAAAAAAGGAAGTGACCATGGACCAAATTATACGAGGTTTGCTCAGCAGCGACAGCAGCAGCAGTAGCATCGACGGAGCCCCAAAATTGCAACCTCCGTCTCCCGGCTCACTCATGGTACCAAAGAAAAAAATAAAAACCACGCCGGTAGTAGTGGTCCCCAAAAAGCCGCAGTCAAAGACTACTAAGACTACGACGGTGTCAATTGAAGAAAGGGCGATTCTAAACATGTTCAGGAGAGTTAAAGCCATACGAACCGACTTGGATCGTGCCGCTTACACCGCCGAATTTTACAGAGCCACCGCCGACGTAGACATGGCACGTTTTAGGAACGAAATGCGCCAAACAGATTTGAACGTGACATTCAACAGGTCACTACAATCGGCTGACTTGCAAGATACGCTTTACCGAAACCTACTTAGACATTGTACTATCATACAAACAGGAGGCGGCGGCCATTGCATGTTTAATGCGGCCGCGATCGGTCTTTTTGGTAATGAGCAAAAGCATTTCCAAATACGAGCAGCGGTAATGTCTGCCTTTAAAGAACACTGGCAGTATTTCGAAGATAATGCCGGCATACTATGACTGTAAGAGCAAGTGAGTGCAAGTTTGACGGTTTCCAGGCCAAAACTATTAACATTAGACTTACGCTTTCCGGGAATTTTATTTTCTACAACATTGTCTTTATAATATTTTATCGTATCCAGCGGTGTCCTCGCGGAATTTCAATTTTTAACCAGAATCCCAGGTTTATGCAAACTTCAAACGCGCCTCAAGCCCAAATTATTAAAAATAGACATATGCGTTCCGGAAATTAGGACAAAAATTTACTTTATTTAAAAATTATTATATATATATATAAAATTAATTAAATGAACAATAAAAAAATTAAAAATTATGAGTATTATATTGTACCACGTCTTCATTCTTCAAGTTTACATGGTCCAAATTCTCTTTCATTCACTGAAAGAAAAAAAAGCAGAAAAAAATTGCGCAAAAAATTTACTTTATTCTAAAATTATTTAAAATCATAAACTGTTTGTGTATGTTTTTTTCGAAATTTGCTAAATTACAATTGTATTTCAAATTTCGTTTTTATTTTTTCATTTTAAAAATGGAAAGCATCATTTAGCTAGCAGATTGATTAAGTGGCTGGCATGAAAAACTATTATAATGTTATCTTTATCACATTGAAATTACGTAATATATCCGCACACCAAACATCTTACCATTTTGGTTACGTAAACTATCATTAGGTAACAGATCCATTATGTGACCTGGCGTGAAAATCTAATTTATATTTCAAAACAAATTTACAGGTATCACAAGGTTGTGTAATGTATCTGTACACCAGACAACATATAACCATTTTGATAATGGAACACATCATTTAGCTAATAGATCAATTACGTAGCCTGGTATAAAAAAAAAAATTTTTATTTAATAATTACGGTTCTTGTACCTGGCTTACGTAATACATCCTCACACCAAACATATTACCATTTTTTATTATAAATGAAACGCATCATTTAGCTAGCAGATCGATTACGTGGTATGAAGTAAAAAATTATTTAAATAAAACACATTTACCATTATCACACCAGGCTTACGTAATGTATCCGCACACCAAATATCTTACCATTTCAGTTATATAAAGCATTATTAGCTGGCAGATCGATTACATAACCCTACGTAAAAAACTACTTCTCATTTTAAAACAAATTTACTGTTATCATGCCAAGTTTATGTAATATATCCGCACAACAGGTGCCCTAATTTTTTTGAAAATTTTATAAAACGAAATCCTTCTTAACATTATAATTTTAACTTTTCGTTTTTTTAAATCATACGTGTGTATGATGATTGGCCTCCAAATCACCCATTATAGGCAACCCTATCCTCCAATGTATTACAAAAACCTTGCACCTACTTTATTGTTTTGTAACTTACTTACAAAACATTAGCATTGTAATTTTTAAATAATAACAGCAACAACTTAGAAACTAGAAAAAAAATGGATTAAGTAGGTGAATTAAAATACTGTAAATTTAATAAACGTTCCAAAATCATAAAACCTCTCTTATTAAGGTGTATTAGATCTTTCCGGTGATTGCTACCCATTATTCTGTAAATCAAATTAAGAAGTTAGTTAAAAAAAATTTTTAAACAATAAATAAATCTATCACTCCAATCCTCAATCTCATACATTTAATTTAAAAAAATAAAGCTATATGAACAACACTATTAATATACTAACCTTTCAAAATACTCGAGCAAAACTGTATTGTCCGTTCCAATAAAATAATTTCCTAAATCGACAACAAACACTGAATATTTTGCTAGCTGTTTAATGAATTCATTCAATGAATTCAAAACAAACCAGTGAGTCTTATTATTTGCTATTAACGGTACTGGTGGAACCGTGAGTAAAACTACCTTATTGCATCTTTTTTTCAGCTCGTTTACAAGTTCACCATAAAGTTTTTTCAATACTGGTGCAAGATAGACATTCTAAAAGTATAAACAATATCTTTTAATATTATATTAATAATGACTATAAAAAAAAAACATATTTACAAATAATACATACAGACTTGATATCATTGGTTCCTATTAGCAGAATAACCCTGGTTCCAAGTGGATAAACTTGCTGAACAATCTTATCTAGCAAACCAGAAATCGTTTCTCCACTGGTACAATATCCAATGCAGCGCTGATGAACTTCTGTTAAAAATACAATCATATTATATAAACAGCAAGAATAATTGTGTATTACTACCTACCTTTTTCATAACCTAAAAGTTGCATAGAAAAACGCAAAAGCTGACTATCTCCTAGCAACTGATAACCCCTATACATTGGCAACTAAATCAAACAATTTATTCTATATATTATATTATTATTAAATTATTATTATTATTATTAAACTATACTCACTATTGCTGTCATGATTTCAACGGCAAATAACAATACCATATAAAAATAAAAAAAAAACTTCAAACTTTACTTTGCTACTATCAAAAAGTATTTTGAATGCCACCAAAGGCGCTGCTGTAACAGGAAATTATACTTTGTTTAATTTTTTACAAGTACATTTTTCAACATTTGCAGGTTTATACACATTTTTAATTATACATTTAAAAAAATTAACAATTTTAACTTACATTTTATGTAAGCAAATATTATTCAAGACCAGAACCAACAGCAAAGACTACACAAAATTTGTGGTTTTCTATGAAACCACATTCTACAATCTTCGCTTCGTGTTGCACCTGCATCGTTCGTAAACTATCGTTGTTGCACCTGCATCGTTCGTACACTATCGTTGTTGCACGTGCATCGTTCGTAAACTGTAGGAACAAGTTCGTAAACGTTATTTCAGTTTTAACAACGACCGAGTAAGTAACAAAACACATACTTTTTAAAATAAATTAATAGAAACAATTTAAACTTTGTAATAATTGGATGAAATTGTCCAAGGAAACACCTGTCACTAATTTTTTAAGACAAATTACAAACGTTCTTTCAGTTTTAACAATAACCAATTTTTTTTAAAATAAAGAATATATACATTTGCTACTTTAAACTTTAAAAAATGATAATATGTATTTAATGGCAATTTTTCTAATATCTGAAATTTAACCACAACCTAAAAAATTATCGTCTAGGAGTTGCGAGTTTCTAGAATTTCACCACCACCTGCAAATGCTTTCTAACATGCACAAATAACTAGATTTAAAATTTTTTTTATCCATCTTAGATATTTTTAAATTTATATTAGAAAATTTAATTTTAAAAAAATCAGTTTTAATTTTTATTCACAAAAATACCATTCTACCGCTTTTTGTATTAACATTTAATAATATTTAATTAATAATTAATAAACACAATATTGCTTTGTTATTAACAATAATTAAATACATTAAATATCAACATACATTAAAATAGGTAGACAAACGTTATAAAAAAAATAACTTTTTTTTTATTTATACAGGGTGATTTCTAACGTACGGAGGAAACTGAAAGGACAAGTAGAGGGGACCAAAACATAGTATTTTTTACAATAAACTTTTCATCAAAATCGAATAACAAGAATGTTACAGCAATATAAAGTTCTTATAATTTAACGCCCACGTTTTGAGTACCGCTGAGCTTATTGTATTCGCTTTTTCATCAGAAACACTTATCACACAATCTGATAAATTGCTCTACATGATCATTATGTAAATCAGCGGTTGTCAATAAACGAGCACCTATGACTGAATATTTTAAAGAACACTTTAAATAGCCATAACTTTCGTCTTATAAAAATGTTTACTAAATTTTCTTTAATTAACTTACAAATATACAAAAGTTGAATTCAAAACGTAAATAATTACCGTATTTCATTAAAAAAGTCCTCAAGTTTATAAGAACTTTAAACTGTTGTAACTTTCTTGTTATTCCATTTTGATCAAAAATTTATTGTAAAAAAAATGTTTAGGTCCCCTCTACTTGCCCTTTCAGTTTCCTCCGTACGTTAGAAATCACCCTGTATAAAATGCTTCTAAATTCAAACACATACCTACACGCATAAAAAATATAGAGTATTATGTTTTAAATTAAGTCGAAAATTTAGACGACCATTCAAGAAAATAAAAAATAATATGGCTATACTAACATCATAATAATAATTTAAAAACAATAACATCTGCGTAATAGATACTTTGATTTAATGACAGGTGTTTAACAATTTCAACATGCTACATAATATATAACAGCATAGTACCAACTAATTACCTACTTTGTTATTACAGGATATGTCAACTGAAAATATGTCCAACGAACAAACGTAAGTACCTACTCCACTATATACTAAGTACCTTATTTCTTTCTAAACTAAAGAAAATTCTTTTTCAAAATTATTATCAGGATATTACATAAAAATATCGTTTTTTCTTTTACAATGTCATTTCTCATAAAAAAAATAAATTTAAATGAATTAACTATGTACGTATTGTAAATAGGTCCCAAATGCTACGCCGCCTATCTGAGGCGACAAATCAATTTTTTGGGGAGTCATCCCCAAATAAGGTCATCATATCTAATGAGATAAACCTGTAAGTATAGTTTCTAAAATTAATTGTATTATAAAAAAAATATATTTTAAAATTAAAATTAAAAAAAAATATATTTAAATATATGTATTAATTAAATATAGGTAGTAACATAATAATCATAATATTCAAACTAATTGTATAATTTTAATAAATTATTTTATTTTTATAGACCAAGTCAAGCTGCAAGTGCCCCCCCAGTATGCATAAACCCGTAAGTATATTTTCAATTGTAATATACTTTTTTTTTTACTTTTAAACAACCAATGGTAATAAATTTTAGCTATTATTACTGAATGTACGCATCAAGTAGCTTGATTTTCTAATAGCAGCTTTTTTAAATTATTTTATTTTTATAGACCAAGTCAAGCTGCAAGTGCCCCCCCAGCATGCATAAACCCGTAAGTATATTTTCAATTGTAATATACTTTTTTTTTTAACTTTTAAACAACCAATGGTAATAAATTTTAGCTATTATTACTGAATGTACGCATCAAGTACGTTGATTTTGTAATAGCAGCTTTCGGCTCGGGGATGGGGTGGCGCGAGCAACCGAGCTACCGGGTCTCGAACCCGGGATTTTTGACGTTTTTTTCGCGCGGAAATCGGGGCAGCTCGGCCGTTTCGAATGTGATCGGAACGCGGTTTGTTGGGAGGAAGCGACTATACACCCCGCATCTTTTAGGACCGGGCGAGTTTCGGTCCGGGGAACGGGAGGGCCAGCACAAGGTTTCGCGGTTTGGGTACGAACCCGCGAGATTAGGCGGCCGCGGTTCCAACGTAAAATCGTAAAAAAAATCGGCGCTTCTCGTGCACTGGACGAGAACGAGATTCCTGAATTAGGGGGGCCAGGGGAGGGGGGCGAGTGTCCAATTTTGAAGGTACGAAAAATCGGGTGAGAGCATCGCGTGCGGCTCGGAGAGGTGCTTCTAACCGTTCCAGGAAAACTTCGATATGATGCGCCGGTCGGCCGCTAGAGGGCGCCAAAGTTTCAACTTCCCACCCCGATTGCTCGTCTCGTTATTGGGTTACGGACTTGCGCCCGGTGGCAATACATTTCCAGTGCGCCCGCGCAGAACGTGGCATCTTCAAACGTCGACCCAAAATATGTTTAGATGACCTCCGGGCAAAAACGCGATCGGGTTTAAACTAGGTGAACGTGTGGCGGGGTCCATTTGGGGCATCCTCGACAAGGCGGGGGCCGGTAGCCCCCCCCCTTCGCGAACGCCACTGGTAAAACGAAAGCAAACGGTCGAACAACTGTGGAGGGAGAACGGGGGGGGCTAGAAGGTTCCGGTTTTTTTTAAAGACGCCCAAAGAGACGCTCTTTACGTTAGAATAGCTAGAGGACGATCCCGAAACCGAAGCGACAGCCGAGTGTGACGTTCAAAAGATTCCTCCATTTTGCCGGTTTGGGGGGGGATTACGGAGCGTCTTGGCGCTTTTCGTTCAACCTGCAAAAAAATAGCAAATTTCCCGCTCTACAATTTAGGTAACCTGAAAATTTTTCGAAAAAGGCCATCTTCAGGGTCCAATTTGCAAAAACACGTCGGTCAACGAAAAGCGGTGCTAAAATTTTTTTTCAAAAAAACACCAAGTCGAATCGCTTCGTCTCCGCGATCCAAATCCAGTCCCGCAAACCGCGAATCGATATCTCGTTCCGTTTGCCCGGGAGCGAGGTCCAAAGTTTTAAAAAAACTTCAACCTAACCTCAACTTTCCGAAATTTCAAACGGCCATATCTCGTCAACGGTGAGAGATACAGTCACGGCGGCGTTGGAAAGAGCTCGTCGAATTGTACTACCTTGCTCAATCTGGAACCTATGCGATTGCGACCGCCCCCGCTAGGGGGCGCCAAAGTTTTTTCTTTAGAGCCAAATAACTACTAAACCAGGGGGGTTGGGGAGATGAGCTATAGCCTATCGGATGCAGTTTTTCGAGAGCTACAACCTCTACTGGGTTCGACCCTATCCCGAAACCTTTTGCTCGGCCAAAAGCGGGAAAAACCGTTTTTTGCAGAGGCGGCTTTGGAAAATCGCTGCTCGGTTGCTATGGAAATCGTAGGAGTCCGCGTTCGGGAAATAATCGAGGAAGGTACCGAGTACCACCAGTTCCAACCGCGATTCGATTCGGCATCGCGTAAGCGAGCCACCCGAGGCCCAAAAAGGACAAAATTATTTATTTCCGGGAAAAACTAAATCCGTCGGCGGCAACTTCCTAACCCCCCTGTGAGCCAAGCTACGAATTTACAAAGGTCAACTTTTGTATAGAATGAAAAAACCTATTTTGGCCGGAGAGGTATCCTGACTTTTCGCACCCGTTTCCCGGTCCGTATGATCACTGTTCCCGTCGAATGGGCGGGTCTCTCTAAACTAATTAGGGGCGGCGCGCGGCGTGCGAAACATTTCAAGAATTAAAAAAATTGATTTTTTCGAGCTCCATAACTCCGAAATCAGTGCGGTTAGGGAGATGGGCTATAGCCTATCGGATGCAGTTTTTCGAGATCTACAACCTCCACCGGGTCCGACCCGATTCCGAAACCTTTTGATCGCCCAAAAACGGGAAAACCCCTTTTTTGCAGAGGCGGCTTTGAAAAATCGTAGCTCCGTTGCTATGGGAACGGTAGGGCTTGTGAGGGAGGCTTGGGGAAGGTACCGGGTACGACGTGTCCAAACGGCGATTCGATCGGGCGACACGTTCTTCGTCGGTGACGTCGCCAAAAAGAGGGTCGTTTTTGGATGGTTTTGGCCAGAGTTTAGAAATTTTTTTTTTTGGAAAAAATTTAAAAAATTAATATCTCGGAAAGTAAAAGAGCTAGCGAGCTACGGTTTGCGGCAATAGAAAGAGCACGTCGATCTCTATATATCTGCATTAAATATAAACAACTGCGATTATCATGCAGGCCGCCAGGGGGCGTTTTGTGTTTTTTCTATTCGGCGCAATAACTACGAAACCGGATGTGTTAGCCATTCCGTGTCCGTCCGTCTTTTCGAGACCTTTCGAATGATGTATGCGCGAACTTCATAATAAATCGGCAAGTGCATTTTAAAGAGAAAAAACTGTTTTTTTTTTAATTTCATCGACCCCGATCGGGATGAAAATAGGGCCAACTGGAGAACCCTCTGGGTATAACTTCCAGACAAAAGGATTTTCCGCTGGGGCGATCGGTTTGGCAGCTACAGACGATTGAACTTACTATATTTCAGCGTGCCCTAACTCCGTAACGAATGAAGTTATAAAGTTGGCCGTGAACTCGTTCGATGCGCATTCTCAAGACCTACAACCCCATATACGAACCATATAGGGAAAAAAATTTCCGACCGCCGAAATTAAAAAAAAATCTTATTTGCATAATTTAATTTGAGAAAAATCCTATACCTTTCTATATGAATGGTAAAATCAGTATACCGGAGAAAAAAAATTTAAAATCAAATTAACATTACCCATCCTTTACCCCACAAAGCAACAAGCGAGGCTCGAACCGACGACGGCGAGGGGAAGCCCCCGAAAGGTGGCTTCCCCCGACGGAGTCGTGTAAAAAAAAACGACTGTTTAAACACAACGAGTGATTGGTAACAAGGGGGGCGCGCGCCGGTCGCGTAGCTTGCCCCGAGCTCCATCTTGTCCAAATCCCAAAAAATTCCAATCCACACATTATTGCACATCACCAACCATTCTAAATAAAAACCGACTACTTTCAAAAATACCGGCGCTTATTAACGGCACCTACTTCCAAAAAAAAAAAAAAAAAAAGAAAAAAAAACCAAGGAAACAACCACCCGAAAGGGCCTATCATATTATATAAGGGGTTTAGTGCAATGGCAGGCGCTTGAAAAAACGCAGCCATTGACGTCCGCGAGGGGCAAGCGGAGCGACCGGCGCGCGCCCCCCTTGTTACCAATCACTCGTTGTGTTTAAACAGTCGTTTTTTTTTTAAATATTAAATATTAAATATTAAATATTAAATATTAAATATTGAACAATGAATATTAAATATTAAATATTAAATATTAAATATTAAATATTAAATATTAAATATTAAATATTAAATATTAAATATTAAATATTAAATATTAAATATTAAATATTAAATATTAAAATAATTATTTTTTTATATTGATCGATCCTAATTTAGAAAATATAGATTTTTAATGGCATTTTCGATCTATTTGAAAAATTAAATTTAAAAATGTATCCTCAATTGGGATTCGAACCCAAGACCTTTGGTTTTCTAGACCAACGCTCTAACCAACTGAGCTATTTCGGACGGTTAGAAACGTCCACAAGGATCAAGTATTCAAATCCCCTTTGATGATACATTCTTTAAACTTTTATATGTTAATTGCTTTTAACGTCGAAACACTACAGACATATGATGAACTACCTTTCAAGTCGGCCTGACTCTTCAAGGAAATATTCAATCTGCAGAAACCCATTTTTCAGCCAAGGGTTAATATTAATAATTATTTTTTTATATTGATCGATCCTAATTTAGTTGGTCTAGAAAACCAAAGGTCTTGGGTTCGAATCCCAATTGAGGATACATTTTTAAATTTAATTTTTCAAATAGATCGAAAATGCCATTAAAAATCTATATTTTCTAAATTAGGATCGATCAATATAAAAAAATAATTATTAATATTAACCCTTGGCTGAAAAATGGGTTTCTGCAGATTGAATATTTCCTTGAAGAGTCAGGCCGACTTGAAAGGTAGTTCATCATATGTCTGTAGTGTTTCGACGTTAAAAGCAATTAACATATAAAAGTTTAAAGAATGTATCATCAAAGGGGATTTGAATACTTGATCCTTGTGGACGTTTCTAACCGTCCGAAATAGCTCAGTTGGTTAGAGCGTTGGTCTAGAAAACCAAAGGTCTTGGGTTCGAATCCCAATTGAGGATACATTTTTAAATTTAATTTTTCAAATAGATCGAAAATGCCATTAAAAATCTATATTTTTTAAATATTAAATATTAAATATTAAATATTAAATATTAAATATTAAATATTAAATATTAAATATTAAATATTAAATATTAAATATTAAATATTAAATATTAAATATTAAATATTAAATATTAAATATTAAATATTAAATATTAAATATTAAATATTAAATATTAAATATTAAATATTAAATATTAAATATTAAATATTAAATATTAAATATTAAATATTAAATATTAAATAAATATTAAATATTAAATATAATATCCATTGAATTAGTACGAAACTTTATTTTTCTATTATTATCTTTATTTTTTATTTTTTTGGGGGAATGGAAGACTGGCCTTACCAAATTCCTACCTTTTGTATTTCTCTGTGTGTATACAATAAATATTATATTATTATTATTATTAGCAACGGGGACGGTAAGAAACAACAGGACCAGAAAATGCCCATTTACTGACCCGAAACCTTTCCAGAAACAGTAACGCGGATTTTGAACGTATGTACGACGCTGATGCATTACTATTGTTTGTACGCTTGAAAGACAATAATATTGTCACGATGGTTACAAATTATGATAGGGTTGAACCTGTTGAAAAAGTAAAGCGGTGGTCGGCTGCTGAAAAGGCGAAGGTTGATATACCACAACCTTTGCTTTTCCAAACATACTATTCAAGATGAGACCAAAGTCGTAGCGCTCAAACGCTTTGAGATATTAATTTGAAATTTGAAACACTTCAATACCACATTACTTCACATATTTTACAGTACCAAAAATTTTTTTTGACTCATACTTTCGAAGCCTTGCCGCTATCTTGAATTTTCTTAAATGGTAATAGGGGTAACGCAATACATCATTAGAAAGCTTAATTTTTTCTCTTAATAATTATGGTTAATTTATTATGGGGTTACATAAGAAAAATTAGAAAACAATTTGCCGTATGCTCAGATAGCTATTTATTGTATGCTTTAATTCTAGGGGACCGTTGCTTTAACAGAGTTTCAAAATTAAACAAAAAAACAATCAGTAATTATTTAGCAGATGACAGTAGGTACATTGTCATACAAAATTCAAGATGGCGGCCGGGCTCCGAAAGAGTGAGTCAAAGAAAAATTTTCAATACTGTAAAATATGCTGTCGTAATTGATATTTCGAAGCGTTTGAGCGCTACAACTTTGGTCCAATCTTTAATAGCTACCCTGTATAATCGTTCCATGGACGGTGTTCATGTGCTGGATGTGCCTAATATTAAGTTTTTATCAATTAACCCAATTTTGTTTAGATTATATAAACGTAAAAGTTTGTGGGATAAATTAATTTGCACAAGTTTCTGCACAGCATCGATGAATAAACCTTTGTATACGTAGTAATGCATCAGAATATTTTTCACCAATTAACCTAGATATTAAGAAAAGAGAGATATAATAGATGACGGTGAGATCTTTGATTATCAGTTTGCAACGCGAAATCACATAAGGCGAGATTGAGGAATTAATTGACATAATTACAAGTTTCAGACAAATACGTTTGTATAATTTATCCTACCCAGATCAGTTTAATGGTAGAACGTCCAAGCGTACTTCCAGCAGGACGTAGCGTCCTGCCGGTAGGACGTATTTTTCAATGTTGGCTTAAAAAATGTGTGCGTACTGCTAGCAGGACGTAGACTCAATAATCTGAATCAGCATAAAAAATGGGCTATGTGTTGTGCAAGTTTCAACACGATAGCTCCAGTAAGAACCGAGTTATGAAAACGTAAAGAACTTTTTACAAAACAATGAATTCTTCAGAGGCGTGCGGAAGTGATACGAACTCAAAAATGAAAGTGGGTGATAAAGTATACACTAATGCCACAAACTTTGACGAAAAAGGCACGGAAAATGCTTGGAGTAAGTTAAAATTTGGAGATAAATTCAATAAAGCGGTCTGTTATGGAAAAATTACAAAGATAATCGGAAGGATAGCTACTGTTTTGTGGGATATAGACAAACAAGAAATGCCAATTAATGTGCAATTAATCAGAAAAGCTGGTATGTACTGTGCATTTTTACTTTTTTTGCTACTACTAAATTTATATTATTTTACAGAAAAAAATGCCGAGTCCCAGCTGATTTATAAACCCAGTACAAGTGATAATACCTCATCTGCAGCTTCGTCATCATCAGCTGGTGACAATGATAGCGATGTTGATGTGGGCAGTGATCACAACTCCGTCGAACCCAATTTTGTTGCAGCTGCACCCAATACCATTATCGTACATGAAACCACATGGACATTACATGACGAAAGACGAATCGATACATATACCGACGGAAAATATAAACCAAGATTGAATGTAGGTGGTGTACATACCATGTCCGAGATAGATTTCTGGTTGTTGTTCTTCCCTATTGAGAATGTCGAAACCATCCTTGAAGCAACCAACATGAACATTGGAGATAATACAAAAAATTGTAATAAAGGCGAATTATTTAAAGTTCTTGGGATATTGTACGCAATGAGCACTACCATACTACACTGCAGGAGAGATTATTGGTCGACCACAAGAGAAGGTGCACTTTTTCCACCACCAGCCTTTGGAAAACGATTTGGTATGTGGTACCACCGATTTGAATTAATTTTAAGAAACTTAGCATTTTCCCCGGAAAATCCAGACGATGAGGATAGATGGAAATCTGTGCGACCATTAGTTGACATGCTCCACACAAAATGGAATGACGTACCAGGGTATAAATTGTGTATAGATGAGTCTATGTTTGCGTGGCATGGAAGAGGTAACTATGATCCAGACGGAATGCCAGCGGTTATTAAAATTAAAAGGAAACCAAAGGGTGTGGGATGTGAATGTAAGACGTTAGCGGATGTGCACTCGAATATAATGATTCGACTAGAGATCAATGAAGGTAAAAATAATATGAACACCAAGAAATGGCAAAATGAATTGGGAGCTGGAACTGCCACTACATTACGCTTGACCGAACCTTGGCATGGTACCGGAAGAATTGTCGTCGGAGATTCTTGGTTTGCGTCTGTAAAAGCAGCCACACAATTAAGACGAAGAGGAATGCATTTCATGGGAATTGTTAAAACGGCCACAAAACAGTTTCCCATGAAGGATTTGGTAAACAAATGCCCTGAAGAACGTTGTAGAACTGTTTTCGCCAAAGCAACAGTAGATAATACTGAACTCGTTGCTGCAGCATGGCGTGACAAGAAAGTTCATACATTCATAGGAACTTGTGGTACAACCCTAGAAGGGTTACCAGCGAAAAAACGAAGAACTGATAACGAA
Source organism: Hemicrepidius hirtus (assembly GCA_963082805.1). Classification (NCBI taxonomy): domain Eukaryota; kingdom Metazoa; phylum Arthropoda; class Insecta; order Coleoptera; family Elateridae; genus Hemicrepidius; species Hemicrepidius hirtus. Next base: position 27,588,011 of record OY720161.1, on the reverse strand, counting down.
GGACATCCTTATTCATACGAAGTACCTCGAATTCAGCTTGTCCAAGAATATTTCGAAGGAGCACCGTCTATCGACGTTCACAATCACATTCGACAAGCAGGATTAGCTTTGGAACAGGTTTGGAACACGTAAAATTGGAAACATAGAATGTACGCATCACTACTGGGAATTATCGAAACAAATGCCTATTTAGCATTCCGATTTTTCAAAAATGTCAATGTGAACCATTCAACGTTTACAAAGAAACTGGCCTATCAACTAATAACAAAGGATTGGGAAAACAATGAAGATCAACCTAGACATGATGCCAATTTGCCAACACCAAGGGTAACCACTGACCACAGGTTAGTGGCTCTTAGCAGCATAAGCGAAAGACAAAGAGTGCAACGAAAGTTTGTGATATGTTTTAGGGTGAACAGGAAGCAACAAAAAGCGAGTTACTTTTGCGTCACTTGTGGAGAAAACGCTGTTTTATATGCACCCACTACGGGCCGTGACTGATTTGCATATCACATTGTCCATGGTGTGCCGAGACTGCGTTAATATTTATGTTAATAATTTTTATTATTATATTTTCATATTTTCACTTTTTACTTGTAATAAGTACAAATAAACGTTCTGTTATATTTACTAGAATTTTTACACGCATTACTAATAATAATAATTAATACCTGCCTTAATAATTAAATTTCGTATCGTATTTAATAAATAATTATTAAAATACGATACGAAATAGTTTATTCATAAAAATTCGGCACTGTAGAATCGCCGGTACTGCCGGAATACTGGCGGTCCGGCAAGAAGGACAGATTCCATAAAATGACGTAGTACTTCCAGCAGGACTTAATGCATGTACAGCTGTCCTTCTGGAAGGAGCTGCCGGCAGGACAACCAGTTGGACGTTCTATCATTAAAACTATTCTTGGTGGAATTGGTTGCGTTCATGCAGAATTAGCCGAGTATATTTATTGGGATGCAACATTTATGTAACAATGGTCAAAGTCATTTGTTAATATGAGTTAAAATAAAAAATTACAATTAGATATAATCCCAATGGTAGAATGAAGTAGGGCTAGCTTGCGAGATTCAGTTCCCAATCCCGAAACACGTCAATTTTCTTTTTTAAAAATACACATTGGAATGTCAAAATAATTTTCCGACCTTCATTTGTTAGTAAGTGATGACGTCATCAGTATTTTTTTAAATGTTAATCACCATTTTGTTTTCGAGTTTTTGATACATCTTTCAATTGCTTAAATGACAGTATAAAAATGTTGGTACCTTACATAAGAAAATTTTCGAGAAATAAATTATTTAATGTTTAATAAACACATTCTTAACAAATGTTAAACATGGTTTAATAGTATTAGTATTGATAAAAGAGAATCAAAGGTACCAAGAAACAAATGCCCGTAATCTAAACAAGTGCCTACAAGTTGTCAAATATTCAGAAATGTTAATTGTCGTTTACTTGTAATTTTTAAATGAGCCATATCAGATTTATGAAGCTGATGTTAAATATTACAAGTAAATGACAATTAATGTTTCTGAATATTTGACAATTGGGCATTTGTTTAGATTACGGGCATTTGTTTCTTGGTACCTTTGATTCTCTTTTATCAATACTAATACCATTAAACCATGTTTAACATTTGTTAAGAATGTGTTTATTAAACATTAAATAATTTATTTCTCGAAAATTTTCTTATGTAAGGTATCAACATTTTTATACCGCCATTTAAGCAATTGAAAGATGTATTAAAAACGCGAAAAAAAATGGGGGTTGACATTTAAAAAAAATACTGATGACGTCATCACTTACAAACAAATGAAGGTCGGAAAATTATTTTGACATTCCAATGTGTATTTTTAAAAAAGAAAATTGACGTGTTTCGGGATTTTTAGAAAAAAACTGTCATTTCGGTTTTATTTGGTATGTTCCATACTTTTGGTGCTCACTGTATATTAATATAAACAAAGAGTTAAATCAAAGATAATATTTAATGACATATTTTTATGTAGTGAAATACAGAGTTGTAACTAATAAACATTAAAAATAAAATCATTCTAAAAACAAAACATTACTTGATTTAACATAAAATTCAATAAACGCACTACAGTACTAAAACATTGCTTTGCCCCGCTTTTATTCGCACGCTACTTAACGCACCGCTTGTGGCTGGCTTGCACAACCGTATTTTTAGGTAGTAAGTTGTTTGTAAATATTGTATTATATTAGTTGTAATATAAATTCCTTCGCTAGAGTTTGGTGTATGATTTGTTTGCGTGTGCATGTTCTACTTCTAAAAGCTTTCAGTTATCCACGTGGAAGAAGAATCGACCCCTGGACATGTTCTTTCTTTACTGAAGCTACCCAAGTCTTCGTTTCACCAGGTATACAACGAAGCCGCTGGAGAGAAAACTCCTTAATAAAATCTGGCGCCCGAGACTCCCGCAGAATTGTTGTGATCAAGCAGACAACAATTCCGCCCCACACCCGGCGTACCCCTCATTCACCACCGGAAGCGTCGCAAATTTGACGCCCGAACCGAAAGAGCGTCGCAAATTTGGTGCCCGAGCAGGGACCTGTTTTTCTTTCAGACATCGTGAAGGAAGACTTCGCCGCCGAAGAGCACTCCATCCAGCAATCAAAATACACCACCGTCAACATGGCAAATACTGACAGCAAGCAAGATCCGACCGAGCAAAGTCAAGAATACTCCTCCGACGAGCAATAAGACGAGACCGTAGGCTTAGAAGTGACAGACAACCGTGTAGGTTGGATCTATCGTCTGAAGAAGAACCAGCTGATCGAATAAAACGAGAAGTTTGGAATAAATCCTGAAGGATCTGTGGCAGAGCTACGTCAACGACTATCACGGTTTCTACGCGATGGACATACCTACCCCAGATCCAAAAACCAAACGCCCCTGCACACCGAAGCTTCTTCGTACTTGTCCGCTACATTACCACCCCCTGGCCACAACAGCCGCTCCGTACCGAAGCCTCTCCAAACCAACCAACCTACCCACCAAAATCCCAGTTTCCGTGCCGTACCAACACATCCCCGCAGCCCCCGAATTCTTTATCCGTACCGAACTGGTTACTCCGTCTTGCAAACGCAACACCGATTTCTACCTGGGGAAATGCAAAACACCACCTGGACCCAGGTGCTGTGGTATACAGCTATCCCTTCCATTAGTTGTATTCCAGCTCCCACTACTCATATCAACCTCCCTGTATTCCCGTCTGTTGGCCCGTTACCACCCTCTTCACTGCCACCGCAGAATTCTGTACCCGCGCCAGTACTTAGGACCGACTTACTAAGAGTCCATGAATGGCATGTCAGCTTTAATGGACGGACCGATCCTGTAGCATTCCTAGAACGCTTAAACGAAGTTTGTCTTAGGTATAATTTAATTATAGAAGCATTACTGCCAGTTCTGCCAGAATTTTTAACCGGAACAGCATTAAGGTCCGCGCGCACTTGTTCGGTTCCGTTCCGTTCGGTTCGGAACCGTCCGATTGGCAAAAATCAAATCAAGCTCCACCAAGCTTACAAATGCCGCGGAAATACATGGAAATTACTGCCCTTACGTTGATTTGGTACGGCCGGCACCATCCTTTTCGTCTCGTTCTTACCTTTAGACTGATCGCACTTTCGGATTTTTTTGACATCTGTGGTATAGTTGGACTGAACCGAACGGGACGCAACCGAACCGACGTAATGCACGGGCTGCCATTCATTTCCATGTATTTTGTTTATTGCCGATTGGACGGTTCCGAACCGAACGGAACCGAACCGAACAAGTGCGCGCGGACCTTTAGCCTGGTACAAAAACAATTGTCGCAACTGGACGTGCTGGTCCGACTTTCTCCGAGACTTTCGAGCGTTCTACCTTCCCACCAACTACCACATCCAGCTAGAGGCGCAAATAAGCCAGAGACGCCAACAACCGAAGGAAAAGACACTAGACTTCATCATCGACCTGCAAACGTTAATAAGACGACATGAAGCCATGTCCCCGCAACAAGAATTGTATTGGCTGCATCAGAACCTGTTACCCGAATATCGTTTGTTCATTCATAGGGCTACCTGCAGCACCGTACCACAATTAATTGCTGCAGTGAAGAAATATGAAGACATTCAGTTAGAACGCCTAAGTACTTCGACTTTCAGCACCCCGTCACCAAGAGAGACAACTCAGACAACTGCAAGACAGCCTGATACACTAACCGAGGTGCCCCGACCTTTGTTGCCAGTCCGCCGCCAGGAAGCTCGGCCAGTACCCATTAACACGCCAGTTACACCAAATAGAATCATGAGTGCCAGGACAAGCTGGATTTCGACTGTCTGCTGGAGATGTGGACAAACCGGACATCTTCGACGGCACTGTAGAAACAGATGCAGCACCATATATGGTCAAAGCAGAGCAAAATTTGAAAATATTTTATAGGAATTTAATTCACACTATTTGCTTAGCGCGTGGAATTAATAGGGGTGCTAAACAGATCAGGGAACAGTTTCCTTTAATCAACGATTTAATTAGTAACGTAAAAAAGTTTTCCTTAAGGCCCCTTTAAGAGTTCAATTTTATAAGGATAAATACTCCACAACCTGTAATTAGCAGGTGGAGTTCATGGCTTGAAAAAATTTTTTTGTAAAAATAAAGAACTCGTTTTAAACTTGACTGAGAATAGCCAAGCTATGACGCATTCAAAAAAATTATTGGAATCTCGGGAGTTACCTTGCCAACTTGTTTTTTTAAAATGGATTTATACTTTTTTATCTAAAACTATTTCAGATTTAGAGAAGCGCTACATGCAATTATCTGAATCTACAGAAATTATTAATGATTTTACAAATTTATGTTCAAAAGTTAAAAGGAACAGCTGCAGCTGAAGTTTACGAAAAATTAAGTGATGTACTCAAAAGGAATCCTGGATACGGTATTTTAAATGACGTTGCAAAAGTGTTAAGGGGAGATGTCTTATAATTAGAGTTAAGTACAGATATTGTTGGAAAATTGAAAAATGCCGCCATTACGTCTGTCGATGTAGAAAGAAGTTTTTCTGTTTATAAATATATGTTTTTATTGGAAAACTTTGAAAAACATTTGGTCCTCAATTGTTTCAATAATATGTCGGAGTAATGCAATAACCGAGTTCGTAAAACTAATTATTTGATTAACTACTAGTAACAGTGTAAGATATTTTAACTTACCAGGAAACAAAAGTACCTAGTTGTATATTTTGCATATATTGTAATATTTATCATAAATCTGCATATTTTCGCTAGAATAGGTACATATACAGGGTGTCCCGTGACTCGATGGCCATAGCTTAATAGCGTATTCCTTCGACAATTTTAAGTCGAAAGTGCCTTATACACTTTTGTCCAAAACTCAATAGTTAAGGAGTTATGAGCAATATTTTTAACAGAGTAGCTTTAGGAAAATTATCTTTTTTCTGTCAAATGACAATGCACATTGCTGAACACGTTCTTATTAGGTATTCTTCGATGATATTCCCGCACTGACGCTCTTACATTTCCGTCACAGTATCCATAAATAAACTGAACATCGGCATACTCTTGATTTGAAAACGTAGCCATACCAAATTAATATTAAATAACAAGGTCAAAGAATAAACAATGTTACCATAACAATATGGCAAAACAATTACATGGCCTACCAGATTTATTTCCTATTAAATTTAATGTTGCCCATAACTACAATATGACAAAACAATTACATGGCCTACCTACCAGATTGAATTACTGTTACATATTGCTTATAACTCCTTAACTATTGAGATTTGGACAAAAGTGTATAAGGCACTTAAAACTTAAAATTGTCCCAAGGAATACGCTCTTAAGCTATGGCCATCGAGTTACGGGACACCCTGTATATGCGCATATTTTGCAGAATTTTTTGCATATATTTCGTCCTTTAATTATAATAAACACGTTGACAGTGATGGGTTTGGCATGGTAAAATGCTTGGAAGAAGTTGCATAAGCATTTTCTTACGAATTTTCAAGCGACTTGTACGAAATGACCTTCTCGAATACATTTCGTACTTCCAAAATATGCAAAATAATTTTCTGGTGAAACAGAAATAATGTTATTGGTAAAAGTATTGTTTTCAGCAAACCTCTACTGTCAGCTGGTAAATCGATTTGAAAATTATGTTTCAGTAATTTCAATAAAGAATTGACAGCGGTGTGGATTATATTAAATTGTATAACCCAATTGATCAGATCTTTCATTATACTTATAGGTTTAGTTTTAGGAAATTCTATTTCTTGCATTACGTTTCCATGGCAGTTCAATGAAATAGGTTCTGCTGTATTTGTATTTACTTCAGAAATTAATGCAGGGTCAAAAAAGTCTTTCAAAACTGGTTGTTCAACATGAGCACTGTTATCTGACGATTTCAGGTAGCTATTCCTAGGAATTTGCCTGAATGTTCGGTTATTTTTGAATCAACGAAGTTCTAAGGAAAATATTTGTGTTGTACATTTCAACTCTTGCATATTTTGTTTAACGAATCTTCTAAAGTAGCTATAGGACACGGTATTTAACGTTTTTCTTTTTCTAGTCACCTACAATGATACAATCGGTATTAGCATTATTGACAAACATTCAAAATAGGTATACTATAAAGAACTTACTTTAGTAGTTATAGATTTCCGCTTCATAATGTTCACGTACAATTTAAAAATGTAGTATTTAGCACTAATTAGAACAATTTTTATATCAGCACCCTAAACGCGTCGCTCAGCATCAAAATACCTGGCCCTGAATGTCTAGTATTAGCAGTATACTGGTAATAATTCCTCTCAATAATCTCTAAGCTGTAAAGAATGCTTGAGCCGCTGTGGTTTTCGGTTTTCGTGTTTCTTGTGAAGAAATTTTTAGTTTGCATTTGCTGATTTGCATTTAGTACTTCTTAGAGTGCGCACGTTTAAGTTTTCGGATACGTAGTGTTTGAGTTTGTGTGCAAAAAATGAATACAATTAAGGACAAATTATTCGCAATCGTCGAGTTTTCCGATGAACGAACGGCGGTTAAAGAAACGTATAGTGTTGTTCCGTCGAATTGGTTAAAAAATAAATAGGAATGTTATTGGCCAAATGCGAAACAGCCAAGCGACATTTATTTATGAAGCGTGTGGAACCGGACACGGAAACCTGGAAGCTGTATCCATGCCGAGTAAAAAAATACGTTTTTAACAGAAAGTTACCAAGAAGCGTTGGATAAAGAGATAACTTTATCGGAATTTAGCCGTAGCGAAGCGAATGGGAGTGAAAAATACGTTCCTCAACCTGAGAGAAGACGACGCGCAGGAAACAGAATTCTTCCTACTTTGAGAGTAAATTCTATTTCTCCACCTCCATCAGTGGATGGAGGTGCAGGGCAATAAACTCGAAACTTACTATATACCTACCTTTTTTTTTTAATTTCATTGATGGTACCGTACAGTTGCTAGATATGCATATACAGGATGATTCAAAAACGGCGCATAAGTACGTTGTAGGGAATAATAATTGAACTGTAGGAAAAATAGTAAAAAAATTCTTAGCCGCTAATTTGCTGAGAAATGAAGAAGATAAGTTGAGAACTCAACTTTGAATTCATGTGGATTTTGAAACTTCTCATCATTTCATACAAATAATTTAAGTATTTTTTCATAGTGGGTAATAAAAAAAATGCTCATAACACCTCATTATCCTGAATATTAGCTTTCAAAATTGATATCTTTGTACAAAGTTGTTTGAAAAAAATATGTGGCAACGATGTTTGAAACTTTTAACGTTGACTGATTATATTACAGACTGTTAATCTTTGAGTATGAAATGCAGCACATGAAAGGACGCCAAATAAATTAGTTTGGACGCAAAACACTCCTCGAGAGTGTGGCGCTACAATCGCCAAAGATGCCATATTAAACCAATACCTTAAAAACACTGGGGATACAATTTAATTTCAATTTACCCTCTTGTCCATAGATGGCGCTTATTTAAGTAGTATTTTGAGTAGCTACGAATTTAATAGTTTTCTTGGAAAATAAAACTTTTGACGGTTTTACTGTGTTCTACGATTTTACGTTGTACGTTTCATATATTGTTAGTTTTTCACTGAAAACCTTTAAAAGTTAAGGCTAGTATAAAAATATGGCTACAACAACACGCGGTAACAAGTGTATGTATATAAATTGTGGAAAAAGTGCACGGGCTTTTCCGGGAATGAAATTATATTCATTTCCCAAAGAAAAAAACAGATCTCAGCAATGGATTTTAAATTCAGGTAAGCAAGTTATTAATTTCTTAATAGGATTGAAATAGTTCAATATTTATTATAAATATGCTACCGCTTAGCGTCTTTGAAACACTTGCATAGCGCATAACTACGTGCATTGTCTACGTTCGTACACCTGTTTGTTTTTACAACGCTTCTGCCCAAGTCTAGTCATAACAACTCGAGATAAACTACAGCCATTATCAATCAGTTTTGCGAATATAAACGTTCAAAACTCCAATATCATTGTTCTATTCCTTCATTGCAGGAAATACCGACCTTCTCGAATTAAGTCAGGAGGCTTTACAAAAAAAGTTGATTTGTGGGGACCATTTTCAAGAGCGGGATTTTAAAAATATTATTCTAAAAACGCGATTGAAACATGATGCAGTTCCTATGCGTTATGAAGAACTAACTCTGAAAATACCAACCAAAACATATACTGTAAATACAACGGATAGTACTATCGGTGCTATGCCCACTCTAACACCAGAAAAATCAATGATCAAACATACAAGGGACCGTTCAAAAAGCCCAAATCATGTTAGTCCGCAAACCAGTCAGTGGATTACGAGTGTGTGCGAAATGCCTGCTGCCACTGCGAAAGGAATAAAAAGAAAAATAAACTTTGATGACACTCCAAGAAAAAAGAAATTGAGGAAAACTATCGACAATCAGCGCAACTTAATGGCACAGAAACGGTCCACCATTTGTAAATTAAAAAAATCTGTAAAAAAATATAAGCACTTTCATAATACTGAATTAACAATTAACTCCATTAAATATTCCTCAGGCGCATCCCGTGCTATAACACGAATGCAAACATTGCACCGTGGGAGAAGACCATGGAAAAATGACGAAAAGCAATTTGCCCTGTCATTATTTTATAAATCTCCGGCAACGTATAAATTTTTGAGAAATACTCAAAAACTGGTGCTCCCAAGTATTTCAGCAATTAGAAAATGGATAGGGGCGTCCAAGTTTAAACCTGGATTTAGCCCCAGATTGCTTTGTCAAATTAAAAAGAAAGTGGAAACAATGTCTGCAAAAGAAAAGGAATGCGTGATCGCTTTTGACGAAATGAAGGTTAAGAGCTTCTTGGAGTACGATAAGGGGCTAGATTTTATAGAAGGGTTCGAAGATTTAGGGCCTTTCGGAAGAACAAAAAAAAAGGGTTCGCAGATTATGGTGTTTGTTGCCCGAGGCATTTATTCGCCTTGGAAAATGCCCCTGGCTTATTTTATCAGCTGTACATCTATGAAAAGCACAATATTGGACGATTTAGTAAAAAAAACATTATTAGAAGCTATAAAAATCGGTCTAAAAGTGAATGCAGTAATATGTGACCAAGGTACTAACAACCAATCTGCATTAAAACGTCTTGGGGCTACATCAGAAAAACCATATTTCTTTGTTGATAAACATAAGGTTTATTCAATTTTCGATGTCCCACACATTTTTAAAAACTTTAGAAATTTTGGGAAATGATTTTATGTTTATGGACGAACAAGTGTTATTTAGCGATATTAGAAAATGTTATGACATAGACAAAAAAAGTAAAACCGCTGAAGTATTTTTAAAAATTACCGAAGAACATTTAAATCCAGGACCATTTAAAAAAATGTCGTGTAAGTTAGCGCTGCAGATATTTAGTTCAAGTGTTTCTGCAGGAATTAAGACTGCTGTGGAAACCGGCGAATTAACAACTTCTTCCGGTTTAAATACCAGCAAATTTATCAAAACGATGAACAATTTATTTGACACCTTAAACAGCACAAAGTTGTTTGACAAAAACCCGTACAAATGTGCAAGAGCTGAAAAAAATTCCCTTGTTATTGAAACATTAAAAAACGCTCTGAATTGGTTAAAAACGGTATATAAAATTACAGTTAAAGGCATGAAACGATTACCATGTTTCGATGGATTAACGTGGACTATAAATTCAATTCTTTGCCTATTCGAAGATCAAAAGAATTTAGGTTATGACTATTTATTAACACGTCGACTAAATCAAGATTTTGTCGAAAATTTATTTTCCGTTTTCAGGCAGCGAGGGGGCTATAACAAGAATCCTACTGTTCGAGTTTTTAGAGGCATTTTTAAAATAAATTGTTTAACGAAATTAATGAAAACCAGTGATAGTTCGAACTGCGAGGAAGATGAAGATCAAAATCTTTGTACCATATCAGAGGAAAATGAAGAGATAGATTTAGAAGCAGAAGGAGAAACAGAAAACAGTAATTCTATTGTGCTTCCTGATGATTGGGATGATGATTCCTTGAATGATTCCATGTCAGTTTTTCCGTCAACTTCTACTTCACCTTCCCCATTGACGCCTTCCCTTAATAAATCAGTGTCTTCACAATCATCCTTGGACTCGCTAGTATCCTTAGAAAACTGTGCTACTAATTATTTCGCAGGTTACCTCATTAAAAAATGCATTGATAAATACAGGTGTGAAAAGTGCGAAAAACGATTTTTATTGGATGAAACTTTAAGTGACCAAAATAATATTTTGATAGTCTTCAAGACATATGAAAGCAAGAATGTTTTACCAGTTGGACTTCGAAAGCCCAATAAAGAACTTTCGAAGTTTGTCAAAAATTGCCTCCATATTTTTCGGGGAATTATAGAAGCAAAAACCACATATGAATAATTTACGCAAGTAGGGGAAGGTGGGGTAAAATCGCAAATGCGGGTCAAATAGCATAGTACCAGGTAAGTATCAAATCGTGTAACGACATCTATTATCGAATAACAGAAGTGTAGAGCTGCTTGTCTGTGTCCATTCTACAAAATACTGTTAGAAAATCTGTAATACCAAAGGCATCACTACGCTTATACATTTTACGCGCGTGCTAATGTAACATCTTATGTTTTCGTTGTAGCGAATAACTGAAGAGCATATTATCCAAGACCAAGTAAGTTGTATTAGTTTTATACTACTGCTATTCCTAATTACATCATACATATATTTTACACTGTCAATATAATATTTTTTGTATTACCATTGAACTAATTTTTTTTGTGGTTATGAGGCAAAACCGCATACAACAGCATGGGGTAAAATCGCATATATGCGGTTTTGCCCCATTCAATTTAAACTGCTGATTTCTATTGGGTTTTTGAATTTGTAGGCAGAATGCGTAGTTATAAACGCAAAACTGATCGCCAGCAGTGGTCAGAGGTGGCTATGAAAAATGCGATTGAAGCGTGTCTTAATGGTGTTTGCGGTTACGCTAAAGCTGCCAGACAGTACAATGTTCTTCGCAGTACTTTAAGAGACAGAGTCAAGTCGTCAATACGAAAGGGACAAAATTCAACTGAAGCTGCTGTAAAAGGCTTAGGACGCTATAAAACAGTTTTTTCCAGAGAGCAAGACGATGAATTGCTTTCCTACGTATTAGAATTGGAGAGCAAATTGTTTGGATTGACAATGACAGAATTACGACGGCTTGCCTATCAGCTGGCTAAACGAAATGGAGTTTCAAACAACTTCAACGATGTATCTCAAGAAGCTGGAAAAGATTGGGTACGGGGATTTTTGCAACGCCACCCTGAGCTCTCCCTTCGGACTCCAGAAGCTACATCCGCTGCCCGTGCGATGGGTTTCAACAGAACATCGGTTCAAAAGTTTTTTGAGTGCTTGATCACTGTTTACGATAGGTACAAGTTTCCCCCAGGACGAATTTTCAATTGCGATGAGACAGGAATGACTACTGTTGCTAAAACTCAATCAAAGATAATAGCAAAAAGAGGTAGAAGACAAGTTGGATCACTTTCATCTGCGGAGCGCGGCCAACTTGTAACCGCAGTAATTTGTTTTTCAGCAGCAGGTGCTTACATTCCTCCTCTTTTAGTGTTTCCAAGAATGCGAATGAAAGCAGAATTGATGGACGGGGCGCCACCAGGTAGCATCGCTGCATGTCATCCAAGTGGCTGGATGCAAAGCGAAATATTTGTGCAATGGTTGACACATCTGAACAAGATCCTGTCTTGTTGTTGCTCGATGGACATGCCTCTCATACTAAAAATCTTGAGGCAATATGCTTGGCACGTGAGAATCATGTGATTCTCCTTTGTTTTCCACCCCATTGCAGCCATAGGCTGCAGCCATTAGATGTGGGTTTCAAGGCGCCTTTAACCGCCTATTATGGGCAGGTAAGGATAAAAATAGTAGATGAATTCATTGATCTAAAGCTCACCAAATATTTTTTAGGAGATTAAAACTTGGCTGAGAGCTAATCCAGGACGCGTTGTAACACAGTTCAAAATTGCAAGGTTATTTGGATCTGCTTACGCAAGGCAGCTAATTTAGCAACTGCCATTAATGCATTTGCTAAACAAGGATTATGGCCACTGAATGAAAACGCTTTCAGTGATATCGATTTTGCTCCATCAGATGTTACAGAACGTGATAATCCCAATGTTGAAGAAGAAGGTATGGACCAACGAATTTCCCGAGATCTTCAGACGCCTCCTCGAAATATAGACTCACCTGCTGCTGTCGATGTTGCAGATGTGGTTTCTGCATCTGAAGAACTCACAGTTCAAGAAATAGATATTTCGCTTCCAAGTTGCTCACATACCAGCTTTAATGTGCGCCCGCAAAATATTTGTCCTATCCCAAAGGGCACTCGTAAGGAAAGCAAACGGAAGAGAGGAAAAGCAGCCATTCTGACGTCGACTCCGTACAAGGATGAGCTACAGGAAACACAAAGAAACTCTAAGGCAAAGCCAGTAAAGAGGAACATTAGTGCTGGTGACGCAAAGTCAAAGAAACATTTAAAAAATAAGAATGGTAAATTATCTAGCTCAGATACTGATGTTAGTGATGACGACGATACGCTTTGTGCTCACTGCAAAAAGGCATTCTCTAAATCTAAGGCCAACCAAGGGTGGGTGCAATGTCGCCAGTGTCGAAAATGGTACCATGAGATGTGCAGCGTTGCATCAGACGAAGACTTGGACACTTTTATTTGTAACAAGTGCATTTAGATCATCATGGCGGTTTTGCCCCACGGGGTAGGCGGTTTTGCCTCCATGGGTGGGGCATAACCGCCAAAATGCCTTTGAAAGGTTTTTTTTTCTTTTTAGCATTTAATGCCGCATTAAGGACATATGTTTTTTTATCATGAATAAATAACTATTTATTTACATGTTCCCATTTTTTTTAAACTTGTACGGATTAATACAGTTTCAATAAAAAATTATAAAAGTTAAGTATGCGCTTTTGCCCCACCTTCCCCTACATCAACATGAAAATTTCTAAAAGTTTGAATTTACCTAATGTAGATGTTACTTGTAATTTACATCTACAGTATTTAATAGAACTAATGATAAAAGTAAAAATATTTAGGTACTGTAAATTAGAATCCCTAGTTAATAAATCTAAACAGATGTCCAAATTGGATATATTGAAAACTTAAATATACCTATAATTGCGTTACTGGAACAACGCCATTTTCTATACAGGGTGTTTTCAAATATACATACAAATTTGTACGGAAATGTTTATAGTTTGCTAAAATTTCAAAAATTGTGTTATTTTATATTTCAGTGTTGAAGTATAATTAATTAATATTAATTTTTTAATTCTTTAGTTGTGGTCTTCAACTGGTTATCTCGTTATCTTCTTAAAACTGTATACCGATATTTATAGAAACTTTTTTTTATATTAGGCTGAACAATACGCCCAGAAAGTTTGTATCCGTAATTTAGAAACGCCCTGTATAGTGTATACCAAATTTCGTTTTTTACAAATCTTAATTTTTCCATTTATCTAAACATGTACTTTTATTTCCTGTTATATTTAAGTTTGTTTTAAATAAACGTGATTCTTTTAATTTTATTGTAAATAAATGTAATTATTCTTTTCTATTTTATTTAAGTTTGTTTTAAATAAACGTGATTGTTTTAATTGTATTGTAAATAAATATAATTATTCTTTTCTATTTTATTTAAGTTTATTTTAAATAAACGTGATTGTTTTAATTTTATTGTAAATAAAAATAATTATTCTTTTCTATTTTATTTAAGTTTGTTTTAAATAAACGTGATTGTTTTAATTTTATTGTAAATAAAGCTCCTTCATCTCGCATGTTTGTGACTTAAACTTAACTTAAAAAATGCTAATAAAAAAGTCGAATTATTATAGAAATACAGCGATTATGGCTAGTGGCGAAATTACTAAACAATCCCATTAAAAAAAACAAATTTTATTTGAGGCATAAATTGAAGATAAGAAGGTAGGTAACTTTAATAGTAAGTCCGCTTACTCGCCATCTGGTGATAAATAGTCTATTGAGTCGATGTTAAAGTGTACAAATTCGGTCACAATTGGGTCCATATCTAAGTTATAAAAATTGAAATGCAAATTATATCGCCATCTGCATTTATTTAAAGTGAATATTTTTAGAGCTGCCACTGCGGTCTATTCAAATAACTATCTAGTCAATATATTAATCAATGCTTTTAATAACCATATCTAAGTAAGTACACTTACATTTTTATATGTCACTGTCATCGATTGTCAACATTATCATCATGTACTTTAATAACGAGTACGCAGATATGTTTTTAGTTTTAAGCGAATGCCGTAATAATGCTAACAGAGCTGCAAGACTTTACGCTGAACGATATCCCAATAGAAGATATCCAGATGTGAATGTGATTAGAAGATTGGATCAAAGAGTTAGAGAAACTGGAAATGTAATACCTAATGCAGGTCCAGATCGCGGACGTCCACGAAACGTGTTGAGGCCTCTGATAGAGGAAGAAATTCTCGAGATCTTAGAGCAGCAACCCACTAGCAGCACAAGAAGTATTGCTCAACAAGTTGGAGTTTCGCAGAGTAATTGCACAAAATTTATCTATAGTGAAGGTTATCATCCGTACCACTACACAAAAGTTCAAAGCTTGCTACCAAACGACTTCGAGCTGCCTGTAAATTTCTGCAACTGATATATACACAAATTGTTAATAATAAAGAAATTGGAAGGCGACAGAAAAACTCACTACATCAAACTTTCTATGAGCCATAAAGACATTGTTTACAAAAAAATCATATATTTTTTTCAAATCACAATACTACCATCACCTGCGCTTATTAATCTGCTTTCAAATAAAAAAAGATGGAAGCGATATGTTACGTACTTTCAGAATTAGGCTGTATTTGTTAAAAAAACGTGTTTCTTCAAATTAACGATTTTGATCAATTTGTTTAAATAAAAAACGTCGGTACCAGCCAAAAAGGTCGTAAAGTACATATCATATGGAGAATACTGTGCTGAACAAGAATTTATGGGTCTTAGCTGGTTCTACACCAAAAAATGTTTTTGTCACGATTTTTGCTCATTTCTACTCCACTAAACGGTTTAGCATGAATGTGTGGGCTGGGATTTTGGTAAATAATTTGATCGGACCAATAATACTGCCCCATCGCCTAAATGGAGAGAATTTTTAGATTTTCTTCAAAATCAGCTACAAGAACGTCTCGAAGATATCCCTCGTGCGGCTATTCAACATATGTGGATGCAGTTAGACAGTGCCCATTTTGCTGGCCCAGTGAGTCTGGTTGGATAGAGAATTTCTGGAAAGATGAATAGTTCGTAATAGACCAGTAAGTTGGCCACCTAGGTCCCCAGACATAACACCCTTGGACTTTTTCTTTTGGGGCCACAATAAGGGGCTAGTATACCGCACGCCAGTCCAGAATCAGCAGGATCTAATTGATCGATTTCAATATGCCGCTGAAACCGTCATCATACAAATGCTGCAGCGAGTTTAGCGTAACGTAGTCCGTAGGGCTCAAGTTTCTTTAGAGGCTGGAGGGCAAACTTTCGAACACTTTATTTAGAACATACCTACATTCAGTTTATGTTTCTTAATTTGTGGCGTATTTCATTTTTTACGTGTTAGTAAATTTCATATTTTTATACTAATCTGAATTTATTGTTTAATTAAATAAGCTCACTATGTAAATGAAAGGAAATAAAAGCCACTCATATACTACATAGCTGCACCCGTGTTGCCAAATCAACAATTTACTTCTTCGTTGTTAACTATAAAAATGTAGCAGTTAAAATTTTTTTATGAATTTTCTACAGTTCAAATAACCATCCCCTACAAAATTTGAAGAGTTTATGCGCCATTTTTGAATCATCCTGTATAGTAGCTATGTCAAAGACAAAAATGTTTTAAAAATTAAATTAAGTTAAGTCGTTGATTGAAATATTTGGGAAGATATTTAACTTTACGGTAAATAACGAAACCGAATGTTCTCGCCACTGAGCGGCGCTTAAGTCTACCCCCTGGTGCCTAGAACATGAACTAAACATATCGTGTCGTCTTACCCACACCTGGTGTGTGGAACATGAACTAAACGAATCCTATCCCGGTGTCTTACCTAACCCTGGTGTCTGGAATATGAACTATAATACCTTTTCAATTTCAAATTGGGAATAAACAATTTCAAACTATTGAGATTAGAGAATTTAAAATTGAGAATAAGCAATTTAATTTCAATTATTCTTAATACCATTTTATAATTTAAATACAATTTTCTTCGCCACAACTAGTGTGTTCTCTTTTTTTTAATTATCTTGTTAATTGGCTGCTACATTCATATAATATCCCATTTAATTATTTAGTACTTAAGTTTACTTTACCAATTATAACTTGTTGAAGAGATATAGTAGTAGATATGAAAAAATACGATCTTGACTAAAAGCGCTAAAAGCAACGCTAAAAGTTTGACATAATTTGTCAGAATTACGGAGAAGAAACATTTAAAGCAGTTAAATTATAAAATTTATATAAATTATATTGAAAAATTATTATACTATTTACTATACGAGTCTTAATTTTTCCAGGAATATGGTTTAAATATATGGACGGGTTGACTGGGGCTAGTTGCTTCACGCAGTGTTAAAATAATATAATCAAGCAATTACTATATAAATCATTTTGCATTTGTTATTAAATATATTATATGCTTTTGACAATGGCACATTGATGCCGAAATACGTATAAAGCGAATAAATGTTGTTATTTCCCGTTGAAATCGATATTTTATTTAATATTTATTATTTATATAATCATGGATTTCAACAAAGTAACGCTTGAAAATGTCAATAAAGTAACTTTAATTGTTTGGTAATAATGTTAATTTGTTTTTAAAAGGGATTCTTAGGAAGATAATAATAATAATTTATTTTTTTTTAATAATACGTCATTCAGCGCATACATTACAACTAGTCTTATACTATCTAGCAATTTTGTTCGCGTGTTCCTTACTTAAATTTAAGTCTAGCTCTAAGTCTTAAGTCTAGGTAAGTCCTAACGTTTGATGGACGTACTCCAAGTGGCGCACTCCACATATGTTTAAAACACTTCTTTCACATGTTTTGTTATCGTCTTATTCACTTACACTAGTTCGAAGGGTTTTTGTCTTTTCAACCTCCGAACAAGACCGTTGTTGTCGAGTAGTTGTAGCACTTCGACGTTTTGATGTTCATGAAGTCTCGCTTCGTGTTTTTTCGCGAACCGTTTAATTTCCTCGCAAACTGTAGGCACTTTAAGGTGCTTGTGGATGTCTTCATTTCAGATGTACCACGGAGCGTTGACAATGCTGCGTGGTACTTTATTCTGGAAGGTTTGTATTATTTTGATATTAGTTTTCTTTGTGCATCTCCATAGTTGCACACCGTAAGTCCACACTGGTTTCAGAATTTGTTTATACAACAATAGTTTGTTATGTAGCGACAGTTCAGAATGTCTTCCTAGTAGCCACCACATTTTTCTAAATCTAATACCGAGTTCTTCGCGTTTTTTCTTGACAAGCTCTTTCCACCTTAACTTAGCGTCCAGTGTCATGCCAAGGTATTTCGCTGTGTTAGTGTAGGGAATTCTCTGCTGATTGATTACAATTGGTAAGTAATCTATTCTTTTGTTGGTGAAGTTTATGTGGGTAGACTTCGCCTCATTTAATTTCAGCGAATGTAGCTGTTGTTACTCCATCACTTATAGGGATGTCACTAGTATACAGGGTGTCCGGAAACAACGTTCCGTAACTTCGGGGGATGACTCTACATCCAAAAATATGAAGAAAAGTTCTCATGAACAGGGGTCCGGAAAAGCTTTCTAACGGAGCTACGGCTCTTTGAAGAGGGGCCTCAAAATGTGTTGTTTTATTAATTAGTTAATCAATACTGAAACGAGATTGATAAAATTTGGTACCCAGGGTATATTTGGTACGGGAAATAGTTTGGTAATGTTAAAAATAGAAAAAAAAGCCTGGGGCGTGCGTAACGGGTAGGGTGTATTGATTAACTAATTAATAAAACAACACATTTTGAGGCCCCTCTTCAAAGAGCCGTAGCTCCGTTAGAAAGCTTTTCCGGACCCCTGTTCATGAGAACTTTTCTTCATATTTTTGGATGTAGAATCATCTCCCGAAGTTACGGAACGTTGTTTCCGGACACCCTGTATAACAAGTATAGCACTGGTCCAAGGACGCTTCCTTGCGGTACACCTGCAGCGATGTCTCTTAGTTCTGAGTATTCCTCGCTATATCTCTGAATTGGCGGTCGGAGATATATAATTTCAAAATGTGACTCATCTGTCGAGGCAGATTTTTAGCTATTTTGTATTCGAGGCGCTCGTGCCAAACTTTATCAAAGGCTTGAGCCACATCTAGAAATATTGCTGCGCATATTTCTGTTTTCTCTAGTGTCCTTTCAATTACATCGGTAATCCGATGCACTTGGTCAATGGTCGAGTGTTTGTTCCGAAATCCGAATTGATGAGTTGGGATGAGCTGCTTTTCCTCTATGATTGGCTTGAGGCGTTTCAGTAGTGATTTCTCAAACAGTTTGGAAACGGTTGGTAACAGTGAAATTGGTCGGTATGATGTTTTTTCGCAGGGTGGTTTACCAGGTTTAGGTATCATAATAACTTCCACAATTTTCCACTGCATAGGCACGTATTGTAGTCGCAGTGCTGCATTGAATAGGTGCGTAAGCTTCATTATGCCCTTTTTGGGTAGTTCCTTAAGCACTTGCCCATTTATCAGGTCGTAACCTGGTGCTTTTTTGGAACTGAGATTATTTTGAATTTCTCTGTAGATTTCTTTTGGAGTTATAGGCTCATGACCCTGTTCTCTGTGTTGTTTATTTCCAGTAGAATCTCATCGTCCATAGCTGGATGTGGCTGGAAAGTGTTTGCGAAGTGTTCGGCAAATATTTCTGCCTTTTCTGTATCTTTCCTGGCCCATCCACCATCTTCCTTGCGAGTGGGCGGATTTTGGTTTTGTGGCCGTTGTAGTCTCTTGGTGGCTTTCCAGAGAGAGTATTCGGTGTCTTTGTCATCTGTGAGTCCCCTTAGGAATTCAGTAAATGTTTCATTTTTTACAGAGCGGATCTCATCTTTTAGTTGCTGGCTTAAACGATTTAGTAGTCTTTTGTCTGCCGGTGCTCTAGTGTGTTGCCATCTCTTCCGTGCCTTTCGTTTCGTGGACACAAGTTTTTTAATTTCCCTAGGGTAGTTTATGCCATGTGTTTTTCGTTTTGGCAGAGGGGTATTATCCCATGTAGCTTGCTGCAGATTGGTTATAAGTAGTTCTGCTTCCGCGTCCAGTAGATTGGCATACACATTTGGCTTGCTTGATCGCTTCATATAGTTGTTTTCCTTTAGTTGTAATAAGTCTAGAACCCCAGTGAGTATGTTTGGCATTGAAATCCCCCCCAATTATGAAGTGATTTCCTAACGCTTGGAAAAGCCTAATATAATCTTTTTTTTCTAATGCGTATCTGGGTGGGCAGTATATTGCAGTAACTGTATAGTCCTTGGATTTTGTAAGGATTTTTACAGCCGTTGCTTGTATTTCGCGTGTATTGTGATTAACTTCTTCATAATGTTTGACATTTTTCTTTATTATTACTGCCGATCCACCCCTTGCTGTATTGTCTGGGTGGGCAGTGTGATATAGTTTATATCCTTTTATATTTAGGTAGCTTTCCTTAGTGAAGTGGGTTTCAAAAATCAAACAAACATCTATTTTCTGATCCCAGAGGAAAAGCTCTAATTCATGGACATGTTGGAGTAGTCCGTTCGCATTTCAGGCTACAATATACATAATAATAATGATGTTATTCATAAATACCAGTATATTACAAATATTTTTAAGAGTAACTTTAATTGTTTGGTAAAAATATTAATTAAAGAAAATTCATATATTGTTGGATACTTTCGCAGTCAGTTCGGAAGTAGCAAAACTATAATATAAAATGTGTTCCATTGCAGTCCATACATGTGTCATTACGGTTGTAGAAATGTAAGAAAAGACTCAATGGGTATAAATTTATAAATTTCTTATAAAAGATGAAACGCGCTATGAACAGTGGAAGTTAAATAGTGGCAATATAAAATTACAAGGTTTGGACAACAAAGTTTTAAAAAATAAGTTAATAATATGCGAAGTACATTTTACTGCTGATAATTTTAAAGATGCAGCCGCCCCAAAAAAATCTCTTGACTTGGAACGCAGTGCCTGTAAGATATGGTAAGTTATTTTCATTTTTATTTCTATAACTGTTTAAAAATCAGATGATAGATAATTTTCTAGGTAAATAATTTTTCAAAAAAATTGGGTAAATCAGACATTTTACATGTTTATAATTCCTGAAACAGGAAAACTGAAACAAACAGGATTAGTCAGTCTTTTGTAGCAGGGCTTCAACAAAATTAAATGCTCTTTCGTATTTTAAAGAAAACTTTTTGAAAATCTAGTAAAGTTGGCTAATACTTTTTTTCTAATTCGGTATCGAAAATTCTTACTTATCAACATTCATTTCAGCCTTTTTTCAACGTATTACCTGAAAATTTTAATTTAAATACAGTTGTAGAAAAAATATTGCGTCAGGTGTGCGAAATGTTTTAGTGCCTGCGAAACCATTCTCACGCACTAAAAGCATCAATTTCGTGCGCTAGATATAATGGGCTGGAGGAGTGTCATCAGTAGAGAGTAATATAACCATTGGAGTACCTCAAGGGTCAGTCTTGGGCCCTATACTATTTTTGATATATATAAATGACTTGCCTAGGGTAGAACCCACAGTTAAATTTATACTTTTTGCTGATGATACCACCATCTCGACCACTGTTGAGACGTCTAAGGAAGCAGATAGGGCTTTCGAGAGGCTACAAGAGAGAGCAGAGTTTTGGTTTACACTAAACAAATTACATCTAAATGTTGATAAAACAAACAAAATTGTTTTTTCAATGAAAGATATGGACTCGAAAAGTGATAGAGCTCCAAATGTAAAATTTCTAGGGGTTCACCTCGACTCAAAACTGCTCTGGGAGAACCATATTGAGACGCTAGTGAGGGAATTAAGGGGCACCCTGTTTCTACTACGTAATCTGGCAAGCTGTGTTTCTCAGGACGCGTTACGTACTGCTTACTTTGGTTTATTCCACAGTAAAATTTCTTATGCAATCCTTGCTTGGGGACATTCCCCCAAACTAGATAGAATCTTTAAACTTCAAAGGAATGCTGTGAGAGTGGTCTCTGGTTTGGGTTACAGGGATGACTGTGCAAATGCCTTCGTGAGTCTGAGAATATTGACACTACCAAATATATATATAATGGAAAACATGATGTATGTAAAAAAAAATATCAATATACAGAGTGATGATAAAGTATCGCACAAAAATCATATTTTGGTTATTTAATGTTTTTGCGGAAAATCCTGAGACCCGTCGATTTTTGTTTTTAAATCTCCATTTAGACATATAATTTTCAACCCCCCACCCCTCAACCCCTAAGTGCTAGCAACCCCAACTTTAAAATTTTAAATAGAAAGATACCCTTTGTGATACCTCTTTTGATAGGTCTCTTTATTCTTAATATAAGCAAAAAAAGTTTTTCAAAATCGGTTGATAAATAACGTAGATATTTAACAAAATGTAATCAAATGGAAATGTCAATATTCGACAAGAAACGGCTCAAACACGCCGTAAATAGTAACATTAAAAAGGGCACTTCCTGACCTAAAATTGTGGTTTTGATCGCCCATTATTTCTACGCTGTGACGTCATAATTTTTTTTTAAATGTCAACCCCATTATTTACATTGATTACATTTTGTTAAATATCTCGGTTATTTTTCAACCGATTTTGAAAAACTTTTTTTTGTTATATTAAGAATAAAAAGACCTATCAAAAGAGGTATCACAAAGGGTATCTTTCCATTAAAATTTTTAAAGTTGGGGTTGCTATCACTTAGGGGCTGAGGGGTGGGGGGATTAAAATTACCTGCCTAAATGCCAATTTAAAAACAAAAATTGACGGGTCTCAGGATTTGTGCCATTATTTCTACGCTGTGACGCCATAATTTTTTGTTGAATGTCAACCCCATTTTTTACATTGATTACATTTTGTTAAATATCTCCGTTATTTATCAATCGATTTTGAAAAACTTTTTTTAGTTATATTAAGAATAAAAAGACCTATACAAAGAGGTATCACAAAGGGTATCTTTCTATTTAAATTTTTAAAGTTGGGGTTGCTAGCACTTAGGGGTTGAGGCGTGGGGGGTTGAAAATTATATGTCTGAATGGCAATTTAAAAACAAAAATCGACGGGTCTCAGGATTTTCCGCTAAACCATTAAATAACCAGAATATGATTTTTGTGCGATACTTTATCATCACTCTGTATATAAAAACCATGGAGATGTCCATCCCCATAACACTAGACTTAAAAACAACTTGCTACAAAGCTACTGTCGTCTAAAAAGGACCCAAGATGGACAAAGTTTCCACGGACCTAAACTTTTTAATATGTTACCCAATGCCGTGAGGGAAATGCCAGTACAGCAATTTAAAAGGTCTATAATGGATCTTCTTATACAAAATCCACTATACAAAATCAGTGACTTCTCAAATGTAGTAAATTTTATCCTGTAGTAATGTATATGTAGTACGAGTATATGTAGTTGACTTATGTAAGCACAAACGTGTATTGGCATTAATAAATTATGTCTATGTCTATGTCTAATAACTAATATTCCTTTTTTGATTCATTCCTTGTATTAATTCACTATTTTCTATATTAATAGGAATGGAAGAAAAAGTAGCAGTCTATAAAGGTAAAGGGCATGCAGGAAGATGAGAAAGAATGTGTGCTGATGTGCGATGAAATGGTGATTAGAAGAGGGTTGGACTATAATAAATTTCATGATAAAATTGAAGGCTTTGAAGATTTTGGACCTTTCGGCCAGAGAGATCAACTTGGAACTCATGGTATTTTATGTGGGTTGTCATACAAATGGAGAATGCCGTTTTGCTATTTTGTCTCTGCAGGAACGGCAAAAGTGAAGCTCTGCAGAAATTAATTGTCCTTGTTATTGACAAATTATTTAAAATTGGATTAAAACCAAGAGCGTTTGTGTGCGATCAAGCTTCAAATAATAGGACTACTGCCAGGATGTTGGGGGCTAGTGTAAATAATCCATCTATTACGGTTAATAATCATAAAGTGTATGTTTTTTTAGATCCTCTCCATTTACTGAAAAGCTTAAGAAACAATTTCATGAACAGCAAACTTGAAGTTTTTGTAGGTAACGACCAGAGTTCTTGGGCTGATTTTACAAACACGTATGAAATTGACAGAAGGAGCAATATCACTAGAAGCATGCTAAGATTACGCAAAAATATATTACACCCACAGCATTTCAAAGGATGAGAGTGAAGTTTGCAGCGCAGGTGTTTAGCAACTCTGTTTCGGCTGCAATACTAACAGCAACAGCAACTAAACAGCTGAAAAGCATTACCGCCACCGTGCAGTAAAGGAGATGTATAATGGCAACAAACAGCTTTATACTGCAGGCATTTGTTAGCTGCTTCTCCTGATGGACTACTTGTAGGACGGGGTATAATAGAGGTGAAGTGCTTGTATTCATGCAGATATAAACATGAACATGCATTGGAAACCGACTTAAAAAAACATATGTGTTACATTTATAGACGGCAATTTAAGTCTGAAGAAAAAGCACAACTATTATTACCAAATTCACAGCCAATTGCATATTGTAAATTCCCCCATTGCTATTTCATTTTATATACATATGTGGACTTACAATAGACTTACGAATAGAAAGGGACACACAATTCTGGTCGGATAAAATGGTTCCAAAATTAAAAAGCTTTTATGTGGAATGCATATTACAAGAATTGGTAGATCCACGGGTACCAAGGGGAATGAAAATTATAGATCCAGAAACAATTATTGATGCCCAGCAAATGAAAACCACAAAGCGGAGGCATAGTTAAATGTAGTAAATTGCATATTTTATTTTGATTTATTAATTGAAGGTACTTATTTTATTTATATTTAATGTACTATATTAGTAAAAACTTTTTAAAAATCGGTTTCGATAATTAATATCTACAATCATAATAATAATAATATTATGTTTAAGTATAGAAACGTTTGGTCAACAGCAGTAAATAAGTATTAGCCTTTGAGCTGGTAGACAGGTAGTACAGCTAGGGTTTGAAATGAACAATTCATGACGCACACAAGATTATACGTATTCCCTAGAAAAATTCTCTACGTCTAGTTCGCAGGTATTAAAATTAATGTAAACTATGGTGCACGAGAAGTTGCATAAGCATTTTCTTACGAATTTTCAAGCGACTTGTACGCCCTTAACAAACATTACTAATTTAATTGTAAATAAACCGACACGACGACCTTTTGAAATTTTATACGAAGAACTAACTAATTACTAAATAAATCCAATGAAAATAAAATCATAGCGCTAACGTCATTAAAATTCAACGACACATGTAATAATCTATTACAAAGTGCTGATATTTCTTGTGGACGAGATTTATCAAACAGTTACATTAAAAGTTTTATATTTACAAAGTTGCCAATATCCCTTAAAGGATATGCTAAACTTTTAAAATCAACATTGTCTTTAAATCTTGTTTGTGTAGATTGACTGGTTTTAACTAATATTTTAATATCTGAGAATGTTAGCAGTCATTTAAAACAATTTAATTATAATTGCAAAATAAAAATTGTAGATATATTTCGACCACAAGTTTGGCCTTCTTCAGTACAAATACTGATACTTTTTATTTTCGTTTGTACTGAAGAAGGCCAAACTTGTGGTCGAAATATATCTACAATTTTTATTTTATAATTATAATTAAATTGTTTTAAATGACTGCTAACATTCTCAGATATTAAAATTGTCTTTAAAGGAATATTGATAAGTGATTGATAGTGATAAGTTAGATGAAATTTACGACCCGACTAAACCTGAAAATGATTATGAAAGTGCTGTTAATAAAAACACTAAATATGTCATTCTTGTTAATGAAATTCGTGAGTTATAACAACAATTATGTACTATCTCTACTACTCCTATACAAAATCAGTCATCACATTCAGTATCACCACTAAATAATAATTTTCAACAAGATATTATTAATCGTCAAAATTGTACACATCAATATATTCCACAAGGAAATAATACAAGTGTGTTGTGTTATTATCACAATAGATTTGGCGATAGAGCTTTTAAATGTAATCCTCCTTGTTCATTTAAAAAAAAACCTTTAATTGCTTTACTAAAGCGCTTCCATTTGCAAAGTTTTAATTCCTTAATTTTAGTTAAGATTATATTACAAGCAATTCAATTTTAGCTGATACTGGCAATGTTCGTGATGGGTTTCATAACTGTATTCCATTGGAGGCAGCAAATGGAACTCAAGTTCAAACATTTGGTTATAGAACAATTAAAGTTTCTTTTAATTTTCTAAAAAAATCTGAATTATGGAATTTTGTAATAGCAAATATATCCATTCCGATTTTAGGTTTAAAGTTCTTAAGACATTTCGATTTGATGGTGGATTGCGTGGCTGGTCAGGTGATTCCTAAGTATTTTGACAATCAATTTTACGAAATTTGACTGGAAAACTAGAATTCATCATGGTTTGGCTACTCAATCTAATACAAATTATGGAAATTCTTCATCTACTTCACTTAATTCACTTAATTCACATATTAACAATAAATTTCCTGGCAATTTTAATTCAATTGATTCTTCAAACACACTACCAACAAACTTACTTACTAATTCTTTGCAATCTTCTCCCAATGTCTCACAAACAATTCAACAAACATCTCCTTCTAATCTTTCTTTACAAACGCAAACAATTCAACAACCAAGTTCTTTAACTTCTACTCAAAATACACATTCAAATAAATATACGCAATTGTTAAATCGTTATTCCGCATTAACTAAAGACTTTAACACTAATTAAACATTCGGTAGTTCACAGAATACAGACAATTGGAAATCCAGTGGTGTCAAAGTGTCGTCGATTAAACATTAAACAACTTGAATTTTTAGGAAAGCATCTCGAAGAATTGTTAAATGCTGGAATAATTGAACCTGCAGATGGAGCTTGGTGTT
Organism: Hemicrepidius hirtus; assembly: GCA_963082805.1. Taxonomy (NCBI): domain Eukaryota; kingdom Metazoa; phylum Arthropoda; class Insecta; order Coleoptera; family Elateridae; genus Hemicrepidius; species Hemicrepidius hirtus. Next base: position 27,561,217 of record OY720161.1, on the reverse strand, counting down.
CGCCAATTACAATGGTAGCTAGGCCTGGTGGGGTTGATTACAGAGTTTGTGGAGACTATAGAGCGTTAAATGCAGTTACTGTACGTGGTACCTATCCGATTACTTTTATTTTGGATTTTCCAAATAAACTACATGGAGCTAAGATCTAGAGCAATTTGGATTTGACAAAGGCGTATTTTCACATTCCAATTCATCAGGATGACAGGGACAAAACCACAATTACAACACCGTTGGGAGCCTACCGGTATACAAGATTGAATTTTGGACTGAAAAATGCACCGAGTTTGTGACGCTTTTTTTCGGTTTCAGGTTTTACTCGGGCGCCAGATTTTAAAGAGTTTTCTCTCTAACGGCTTCTCTCCAGTAGTCGGTGTCGGGGGAGCGAAGACCTAGGTAACTTCAGTGAAGAATACAACAGGGTGGTTAAATGAGAAGGCAACTTACGGTAAATAAACAGAGATTTATTATTATGTACAGTAACAGAAAATCAAATAACAATAAAGTCAATACGGTAGATATAAACGGAAAACAGTTTTATCGGTGCAAACGGTAAACAATAAATAAAATATGTAGCGGTGACGGTATTCAGAAATAACTCTCTGAGAAGTTTGAATAATGTCTCCTATTTGAACGGAAAATAAAACTAACTACGGGGAAGCTCTACAGGACGGGACAAAAGGTCAATAATAACCTGGACTGAAATGACGACAGCTCCGCCAGAAGCCAAAACAGCACCAGGTTGTTAGTGACGGAACACGGAGTTCCTAGCACTTTGCACCTGGATGACGTGACCACAGCACCGCCCGAAGCCACGACGCGCAGACAACAAAGTACAGAGAACCAGGAATGGCTAACACCCCAAGTCCTGGGTATCGTGGTCACAGCACCGCCCGAAACCAAGATCACCAAGAGTTTGTTGTGTCAAACCAATTCCCTACACGGAAAACTACGGGGACTAGTAACTACCCCAAGACCTGGGTATCTTGACCACAGCACCGCCCGAAGCCAAGATCACCAAGTACCTGTTGTAGCACCACCAGGACTTTCTGTTTCTTCTCGGACCCCGTCAAAGAAGAAAGCACAAGTTCCTCCACGGACGGGTAACGGAAATCCTAATTCTCTCTGCTATTTAAAAACTCAAATGCCCAGGTCACAGCACCGCCAGAAACCTGGACTGTTAAGCTTCAAATATCAGAGCACCAGGTCCTATACTTCCACCTTGACACCGTCAAAGCAAAAGCTATAGTTCCAAGTCTAAATAACACAAAAGCTAAAACAACTAAATGAATCGGAGACAAAGTCTAAATTTTCAACCCTAACTTTATATTCGGAGATACAACCCTAATGTGGCATTAAAAAATTCGGAGGGTTATTACCTGTATTCGGAGGGTTTACAAATGATCGGTGACTTCAAATGAATTTTTCTTCGGCTGTTGGATTTCAATGTTTGAATTCAACTCTCAAAATTAGGCAAAAATTCTGCTTTTATACGGTCCGGAAATCCTATCGGCGGCGCGGCACGCTCAATGCGACGCTCACGGACAGCGCTGGGTCGCTGGTAGGGGCTCGCCCGCATCTCTGCGGTCTCGGCGGCGAGGTCGCGCGTAAACTAAATATTTAGACTTAAATATTTTAACATAACATTATTAAACTAACAGAATGAAAATTAAAATAATCATTTCACCATGTTTCATTAACTTAAATAATGGTTTTTAAAATATAACAACAAAATAAAAATATATATTGCTGTGATATGATCACATAAGATTAAAAGATAAGATTAATAATGGTAGTTTTATTCTATTAAATACTGTTAGTTAGTGGGTTAGTAATATTGGTGAGTATGAAACACAAAATAATAAAAAATAGGGTTGCAAGTATCATTTCCGATACAAGTTTTCAGTTTTCAAATTTAATTTTTCTTTCATTTAACTCTTTTCCATATGTGGTGTATTTTAGTTCGTCGATGGTTGTATTCTATTTCAATTTTTCAATTATAGATAGAACTTCTTCTTTAAATGGCTAAAAACCTATAAAGTAAATTTTATTAGTACGGTTAAGTTAAAACATAAAAATTGAACTGGTTAATGGATTTTGATGATTGTAATTGGGGTAACAAGTATGTATAATCTTTGTAAATAGTTATTTTTGTTGTTTAAATCTATGTATAATTAGAATTAAGGTGTGAAAGTATGAATGACTGGATATTTTTATAAATCGGGAACTGTCAAAAGTTTTGTATTTATTTAAATATTGGGTTTTAAAATTGATTAGATGTTAAGATGGTTATGTAAAAAGGATTAGTTGTTTGTGAGCTATAAGTTTATCATAGTGATTTTGAACAAAAAGAACAGAGTAGGGAAAAATTTTGTGAAATTGTTAAAAGTGTGCAAAAGTGTTCGCTTCGAAATCAGCTTTATCCTACATCAAAAGAAAGAGGAAAATTTATGGATCAATAAGATAAAGAAAGTTTTAAGAAATTTTCAGGCGCCAGAATGGAATAATTAAAAAGAAAAGTTAATTAATTCTAGTGATTAACTTGCAATTGTTTTTGGTGTGATATCCTAGTTTTATTACTAACTGTTGAATTTACCATGACAACGATCTTCTTTTGTCCAAAAATTTGCAGAAGTTATATATAGCAGAGCACAGAAGACAACAGAGCTTTTTCTCATTAATATCCTACTGAACCTATGTGAGGTTATAGTCAAAAATGTAAGGAAAACTTCTAAAAGTTCTTAAGTTTGTCCTTGTTTCTACAATAATATTCAAGTTTGAATGTTTATAAATGGAAAATTAAGTGTTGAAAGTACAACATACCTGTTTTAATGTGGTGAAATGAAGATATAAATTTCGTTTTGCAATTTGGTTAGCCATTTGCAAATTTGTGGGAATTCAGTTTGAAATTAACTTGCGCAAGTCTGGAATAGCTTCGAACTTCAGTACCGGATTTAGGATTATCTAAGATAAGTTTAATTTTAATTTGTGTATTTATTTCTTGGTGACAATTTGTAAATTATTTGGGGGGGTTTTTATTGTTGGACATTGACAGTTCAATTTTGTGTAATTTTTGTGTGAATGATTTGGTTTAATTCGTAAATAGTTAATTATTTTTTTTATTTGGTTGCTTGTTTGAATAAATTTATGTTTTTCGTTCAGTTAATGAAGGAGGTTTTATTTAAAATTTTTACTGTGTTTCATAACTAGCTCTATTCATCGACAACCTGAATTTAATTGGGGTAAAGAAATTTTATAAGATGGAAAAGGGAGAAGGGATGATGACCAGATTAAGAAGTAGGAGTGTAGGGCAGGCAGATAGTAGAAATTTAGAAAGGGGAAATGAGATAGAACAGGTCGAGGAAAGTACACCTCAATTAATAGAAAGAATAGAACAGGAACAGGGGAATGAAAGTGTAGTAGTTGAAAAACAAACAGAATTGCAGATGATAATGGCAATGATAGCTAAAGGTCAAGAAAAATTAGAGGATGTAGTAAAAGGTCAACAAGAATTAAGAGAGGATGTAGTAAAAGGGCAACGAGAATTAAGAGAAGAGGTAATAAAAGAGCAACAAGTATTAAATAAAAATTTAGAAGTTTTAAGCTTACAAGTGAGTGAGATAGAAAAGGGTTTTGAAAAGGGAATAAAGGAAGTTAGAAAAGATTTAGTTCAAGATATGGATAGATGGGGAAATCATTTGAATGATCTGATAGATAAAATAGGGACTGAGATGAGAGAGGAAAGAACTAAAAAAGACAATCAATTAGAAATTATAGGTCAAAATATAAAGAGGGTAGAAGATGTTGTAAAAAGTGATAGGGAAGCAATTGAACAAAAAGTAAAAAGTACTGAGTTTGAAATGAAGAATTATGTATTAGATAAATGTGTTATAGTAAAAGAAAGTGTAGACACAGAAATCAAAAATGTTATAGAAAAAGTGGATGAGGATTTACAAAAGGTCAAGGGTGAATTAGAGACAAAATTAGTAAACATAGAGGAGGAATGTGGAAGTATTAATGAAAGATATCAGGGTATTTTAAAAGAATATGGGAAAGGTTATGAGATGAGAAATAGCCATGGAAGTTATGTAGAAAATAGAAACAATGTTAGGAAGAATGGTCCTAAATTTAGGGGAAGTAAGGATGAAAATCCTAAGAAGTTTATCAATACCTTAAAGAAATATTTAGAGGATAGTAAGAGGGAGCTAGGGAAACAGTTTGACGTAGAATTAGAATGGGCAGTGATTGAAGAATCGATGAAAGGGAAATCAGAAAAATGGTTCGAAATATTTAAACAAAAATTGCGAAATTTTGAGGAATTTGAGGCTGAATTTTTAGAACAATATTGGGGTTCAGATAGGCAAAGAGAACTAAAAACAGAAATGTATGGGGGTAAATTTTATAGGAATCAAGGTACTAGGGAAGAGTATGTGTTAGAGAAATTTGCATTGTTTCGTTTGGTAAATGGAATGGACGATGAAAGTATGATGGTGAAATTATTAGCGGCTCACTTTGATACAGAAATAGAGGAAGAGGTAATAAAAAAAGGGATGAATGAATTAAAAGAATTGATCATGTTAGTACAAAGATATGATAAGATGGACGAGAATAGGGGAAAGAACAGATTTAGGAACAATAATTATGGAAATAATTATGTAAACCGGAATGCAGGGATACAAGATAACAGGAGCAATACAAATCCAAATAACTATGCTGTTAGAAATGTAGGGGTACCTGAAAACAGGAATAATAATTATGGAAATAATTATGCAAATAGAAATGTAGGGGTACCAGAGAATAGGAATAATGCCTACCAAAATAACTACCAAAACAGAAGTTATGTAAATAGGGAAAATGCAAATAATGAAAACAAAAATAGGAATAATTATACAAGTGGGTATAGTAATTGGCCAGAATATAGGACTAATTATAATCAAGTAAATAATGATAGGAGGAATGTACAAGAAGGGGTAAATAGGCAGGGTTATGAAAGGCAAGGATATGAAAAAAGGAATTGGGATAATACTAATAACAGAGGGGAAGGTGATAGAGTAAGGGAAATCGATGGAAAGGTCAGATTTAGAGATGAGAATGAGAACAAAGAGAGGGATAAGAATCGCAGGATTAATATAGTACGTAGGGACGAAAACGATGAAGATAAGATAGAGGTGATAGGATAAGAAGGAGGTTATAAGTTTAGAATAGTGTAAATATTAGAATAGGAACAAAGTAGAGTAAGAGGGTTAGATTTAGGGAGATTTAAATTATATTGTATACTTTTTCATTTGTTTAAAATTAAACAATGCAAAAGAACAGGATAGTAAGTGTATACAAGGATAGTTGGAGTGAAGAAAGTTGGAAAAGAAAGGTATAGGAAAGAGATTAGGTGTAGAAAGGTGAAGTTTGCTTTTATCGAAATTATAAGAACAGAACAAAAATACAATAAATAAAGGTTGATAAATAATGTGATAGTAGAAGTTGAATTTAAAATGTGTTGCAAGTAGGAAGAATAAATATAGTAAAGAAAGATAACTAAGTTATAAATATGAAGTAATACAATACAAATATAGCGTCGAAAATAATAATGAAAGGGGGGGGGGGGAATCTTCGAAATAAACACTAGTTAAAGTGTAATGAATAGTATGAATAAATAAAGCGTCGAATAGAATATGTCAAGTGACAAGGGAAAAAATAAATAAAGAGGGTTGGGAAAGTTGAGTATAGGAAGAAGTAGGAGAATAGTTATCTTCATTGAAACAATAAAGAGAAAAATAAACATGCAACATTAATAAACAAAATAGATATTTTTCACAATATGGGTAGATTGGTAAAGATAGGAATAGAGGATAGAAGCAAATAGAACTGAGGGGAAAAGGAATTGTTAGATAAGTAAAGAGAAGAAGGAAGTAGGGGAAAGTTTAAACAAATGTTTTCAGAAAGTAAATATTGTAATATAGTAAATTAGTTGTTAGATAAGTATAATTTTTTTTTAATTAAGAGATAGCAGAATTGAGGTGTTTTCCACAAAGATTTATCAGAAAAATCTTTTGTATAAAACAAGGGGAAAAAATGCTGTGATATGATCACATAAGATTAAAAGATAAGATTAATAATGGTAGTTTTATTCTATTAAATACTGTTAGTTAGTGGGTTAGTAATATTGGTGAGTATGAAACACAAAATAATAAAAAATAGGGTTGCAAGTATCATTTCCGATACAAGTTTTCAGTTTTCAAATTTAATTTTTCTTTCATTTAACTCTTTTCCATATGTGGTGTATTTTAGTTCGTCGATGGTTGTATTCTATTTCAATTTTTCAATTATAGATAGAACTTCTTCTTTAAATGGCTAAAAACCTATAAAGTAAATTTTATTAGTACGGTTAAGTTAAAACATAAAAATTGAACTGGTTAATGGATTTTGATGATTGTAATTGGGGTAACAAGTATGTATAATCTTTGTAAATAGTTATTTTTGTTGTTTAAATCTATGTATAATTAGAATTAAGGTGTGAAAGTATGAATGACTGGATATTTTTATAAATCGGGAACTGTCAAAAGTTTTGTATTTATTTAAATATTGGGTTTTAAAATTGATTAGATGTTAAGATGGTTATGTAAAAAGGAGTAGTTGTTTGTGAGCTATAAGTTTATCATAGTGATTTTGAACAAAAAGAACAGAGTAGGGAAAAATTTTGTGAAATTGTTAAAAGTGTGCAAAAGTGTTCGCTTCGAAATCAGCTTTATCCTACATCAAAAGAAAGAGGAAAATTTATGGATCAATAAGATAAAGAAAGTTTTAAGAAATTTTCAGGCGCCAGAATGGAATAATTAAAAAGAAAAGTTAATTAATTCTAGTGATTAACTTGCAATTGTTTTTGGTGTGATATCCTAGTTTTATTACTAACTGTTGAATTTACCATGACAACGATCTTCTTTTGTCCAAAAATTTGCAGAAGTTATATATAGCAGAGCACAGAAGACAACAGAGCTTTTTCTCATTAATATCCTACTGAACCTATGTGAGGTTATAGTCAAAAATGTAAGGAAAACTTCTAAAAGTTCTTAAGTTTGTCCTTGTTTCTACAATAATATTCAAGTTTGAATGTTTATAAATGGAAAATTAAGTGTTGAAAGTACAACATACCTGTTTTAATGTGGTGAAATGAAGATATAAATTTCGTTTTGCAATTTGGTTAGCCATTTGCAAATTTGTGGGAATTCAGTTTGAAATTAACTTGCGCAAGTCTGGAATAGCTTCGAACTTCAGTACCGGATTTAGGATTATCTAAGATAAGTTTAATTTTAATTTGTGTATTTATTTCTTGGTGACAATTTGTAAATTATTTGGGGGGGTTTTTATTGTTGGACATTGACAGTTCAATTTTGTGTAATTTTTGTGTGAATGATTTGGTTTAATTCGTAAATAGTTAATTATTTTTTTTATTTGGTTGCTTGTTTGAATAAATTTATGTTTTTCGTTCAGTTAATGAAGGAGGTTTTATTTAAAATTTTTACTGTGTTTCATAACTAGCTCTATTCATCGACAACCTGAAACGACCCTGAGGAAAAAGAGTTGTTTTTTTGTATTTTGTATTCAAAAGAGGAATACTGGCGCCCAACAATTTTTTTATTGTGTGTTTCAGGACAACAATTTCGAGCATATCATAGCATTTATTTTTGGATTCCAACGTGGGGCTTTTTAAAGTCTCTTAGCATAGCAATATATACCAATAAATTTGGCTAATTCATATAAAACTAAACTTGTCTATTTACAGAATTTACTAATTACTTACTTAATTGTCACGACACTTCGTTACAAGTTCTTGGTCCAGATTTATTCAGAAAGTACTACATGGGTTCTATAACGTATTTTTTTACTTAGATGATATATTAAATTTTAGTCAGAATGAAAGTAAACATTTGCAACATGTAGAATCAGTTTTTAAACGTTTGGAGGAATTTGGGCTCTTACTGAATGTTAATAAGTGCATTTTTGGGGTTAGAGAATTGGATTATTTAGGGTATAGGGTTTCGGGGGAGGGCATACAACCTCAAATTAGTAAAATTGATTGTATAAACAATTTTCCGGTTCCAAAAAATCAAAAACAATTACGGAATTTTATAGGGTTAATTTCATATTATCACAGATTTCTTCCGAATTATTAACACCTTTACATAAATTAGTTTTTCCAGGAAAAGCTTTACTTAAACCTGTTTTATTGGATGCAGAGTTGATGCTAGCGTTTAATAATGCATAAGAAGCATTAATTAGAGCTACCTTACTGGTACATCCTTTAAAAACTGCAGAGATTAGTATGGCTACTGTCTTGTGACACAATTGTAGGAGTGTTACAACAATTAGAAAATGGAATTTGGAAACCTTTAGCATTTTGTAGTAGACAGTTATCAAAAACAGAACAAAAATATAGCATATTATCAAGGGAAGTTTTAGCTATTTATTTTGCGGTGAAGAAATTCAGATATTTTTTAGAATATAAAACATTTCATATTTACACAGATCATAGTAGTAAGAGGGCACCTATGAATCATCACCCTGAGGCGATGACCTTGTAATCTCCTTGTAATCCCCTTGTAATCTTCTCAATACCTGTCAACCCTCGTCACTTGCAATCTCTTATCAGCATTGTTATTGTTTTTCCTTGCCAGTCAAAAATATTATTTAAATTTACTAATGTGCAATAATTAAATTACATATGTACTTTAATTGGGGCAATTAATTTGCGGGTTGTCTCTAACCTGATTAATTTAATCGATACGTGTGTGTTGACCTAATTAATTGTGATTGAACATTTAATAAACGGGTTTAATTCAGGGTTACGCCCCCCTTTTTTTGTCGAATTATACATGCAGTTAATTGGGGCAATGAATTTGCGGGTTGTCTCTAACCTGATTTAATTTAATCGATACGTGTGTGTTGACCTAATTAATTGTGATTCATCTAATTAAATAATTTTTGATTGAATATTTAATACACGGGTTTAATTCAGGGTTACGCCCCCTTTTTTTGTCGATGACCTAATTAATTTCATTCGTTGAATGATATGTGTAAAGAATAATTAAGCAAAAATAAAAAATTTGGAGCTGACCTTAAAGATTACATGAAAAACCCTTAGCTCACAAGAGAAACGTTCAAAAAGGAATTAGGGCCTGGAGCACATTCTTTAACTATGAAAACAAACAAGTCAGGGTATGGGGTGAGGGTAGTCAGCGCAAGAAAAGTTAGTGGAATACATTTTATTTCGAACCCGTTTTTTTGAAGTGTCCAGTCGCTTTTTTATAAACATTCATTTCAACCATGTTTCAATAGATTTTAAACGCATTAAACGCTGAAAACGTTTATTCTTTGATAGAATGTGGTATGCTTAAAACACGTGACGAAATTTCGGCTGCTTATGATGTAATCGTCAGTAAAATCATATTTGAGGGTGATCAAAGTGTCAATTTATCGCGGCTTGAAGAAATCATGAGTGTTGTGGAACAAAAACGTCTAGAATTGTGTGTAAGTATATAAAATATCTTTATTTAAAATTTGATCAAATTATTGATGTTAACGCTGACGAAAGTCTATATTCCATCAAGTGTATGCGGTCCTACACACAGAAAAAGAATACGTTTGTTTTCCCATCTGTAGATGATATTTGCTCAATTAGTAAAAAACAAATAAAGATGAAACTTTCAAATCCCATCATAAACAGAGATAGACATATTTTTGGAACAAATGTTTTGTAAGATTTTTATATTATTATTTTTTAGCCTGTAGATACTTTCACAAATAATAAAAACGAAATAAAGATGAAACTTTAGCGTATACTTATTTATTTTTGCTAAATAAACCATATTTATACTGGAATATTAGTTTATTCGTAATACCTAAGAAAAGCAAAACAATTTTTTTTTATTTTTTGTCCCATATTACCCATCCAAAGTATAATAGTATTCAAAACTAGCATTTTTACAGAAATAGTCTGTAAAAATCGATGTCCCGTATTACCCCGCATGCTGGGTTATTTTTTAAATAAAGAAAACTATGTGGATTTTTCAAAATGTCAATATGTCATTCGACGAACCCGCAACTTGCAGACATTTTTGGAATTTTTCGGTAAGAAAAATAAAAACTTCACAACCAGAAAACCGTCCCATATTACCCGTTGTACGGTACCTATTTTATGCTATATTAGTTTAAATCGGTTTCCGATTCATACAAGTGGCGGAAATTATACGCCCAGCCGCACACTCGCTTGTTCTTGACATGTGCTTGACATGAACTGTTACTGCGGCTGTAAAGTGAAGTGTGTTCAGTGTGTTTTGTGTCTATATTCTTTGGTCATGTCATGGAATGTGGAATTTGATGAGGCTGTTGGAGGAGGAATTTCGTTGGTAAGAGAGGACTGGTTTACACCCAGAAAAGCAAAGGTTTTCTGGCCACCATTTAAAAACCAAACCATGTTTAATAAAGCGTTAAAAAACGGAGAGGAAGTGGACGAAAATCAGTGGAAATTGTATTCCGTGTCACGTTGTTTTTATAGAAGTGGTTAGAATTTTATAAAGCATTTCAATTATTTATTGAATATTTCATATTTTATTTATGAATGTTTCAGATGATTATGTGAAAGCACATGAGAAACTGATAAGGGCACAAGAAACATCAGATCTTCAGTCAGATGCTGAAGATATTAGTATAGGTAAAAAACGAAAGAGATTTCCTTGTAAGAGGGTAATTTTTGACGAAAGTGTGATGAAGGTAAAATAAGCAGACTTCCACGGCCACCTAAAGTATTTGGTTTATCTGGACTTCTAAGAACGCCGGACATTACAAAAAGTAATTTTACATTACATAAATTTGCTAAAGTTTATTTAGGTTTAATAAACAGTAATATCGTCTTGTTTTAAGATTTGACGCCGCGTTATACCATATCCGAAGACGAAGGAAACAGTTCTGCAATCAAAGGATGTATTAATGATCTTCCTTCTACTTCTTCTTTCTTCAGTCGAGTGAGTTCTCCTGCGTCTAAAGGTGGGTTTATGCACGAAAAATTAACACTAAATTAACATTAACTTAAAAAATTAAGAACATAAACCTGTGCATAGTATTGCAACTGTTTATACACAAAATTAACACCAAGAAATTAAATTAACATTAAGAAAAGTTGGTTAACTTTTATCTTTACTTAATTTTCTTAGTGTAAATAGGTTATTGCGTGCGCGTATGGTTATGCCAACCTAGAATCAAACAACTTGAAAATCTTCAAGGCGGTGGTGTTCGGTATACACCTAACTTAACACCCACAAATCGACCAACTGTGGTGTCAACGTGTTCGAAGATTATGGACGACGAAACTTTAATAAAGCTAGTACAACAATTTGATGTAATATACAACAAGACGAATAAAAAATTCTGGTGTAGTTAGTATTCCTATTGGAATTATTTAATAAAATAGGTACATAATGCGCATGCGCCCTGTTAATTTAAAGTTTAGTGTTATGTTAATTTTTCGTTGTAACGACGCAATTCTTAGGGTGTGGAATTTGGTGCGTCGTAAATAAGACGCCATTTTTCAAATCCCTAAGATAGCGTCGTTTTGCCGAGATTTGACGTCATCTTCCGCGCAGGCAGTCGAAGAGCCCAAGGACGGACGAGCACGGCGGTTAAAAGGCGCTATAGAGCGTTGTAGCAGAGAGATCCGCCACGAGTTCCGCAAGGAATTCTTGAACATTCAAACTTTTAATTCCGTTTTCGAATTTAAAATTTAAAATTTAACACTTCCGAGACTCCGAGTCAAAGTTGGTTTAATTTTAATTTTGTTTTCCGAAACCAAAGTGCATTTATTCAATTTGCTTTTCCGATTTACCGTCCAGTGTGAGGGGTATATGTGAAATTTTAGTAACAAGTACCTATGCAAGGGTGAGCTTCCTGGCAGGTATATGTTTATACAACAAATAGCTGCCTTGATTAACCGTAAACCGATCCGCAATTACCTTCCCGAAATACCCCTGGGCTGTTGGAATTCTGTATGTGAAACGAGGAGAACAAGCAGAATCCAACAGTCGAGTGTCGTGAGATTTCCGACCGAACCCTCTAGGTCAAAGACTGGATTTTGAGTCCTTCAGACCAGCCCTTTGAGTAAAAATTATTTGTAAATACCAGTAACCCAGAATTGCATAAATTTTACTTACCTGAAACGAAAAAGACACTTCACAGATACATTATTAACTCCGTTCGCTGTTGTTTGAGCACTCTGATTGCCTAACTAATTTCCAGTAAATCTTAATTGTTTTGACCGACATTTTGGTTATTTTACATTAAACTTTAAAGTCACTACACTACCGTCCTAATAAAAATCAACTTATATTAGTGGTTGTGTAGCTAGTAAGTTAAAGTTTTAGATAGTTAAATTGTGAGTTCTTTATATCAATATTACAATGAAACGTCATAAAGAATACAAAAGAGAGTGGCGAATTATAAACGGGACATAAAAGGTGATATCAATGCACAGCAGGAAAAAAATAATAGTGTTTTAGATAACAATTTCCAAAGCAGTTTATGTTTGAATGAAAGTTCTATCTACTTAAATCCAACCCCAGCGTCTTGTAACAACTTTATTAATAATTATTCTTCTGATGAACATATGACGGCTTCTGAAAGCAGTTGCGACGATAATCTAGATGTCGATACTGATCTAATAGTGCTCTTCAGTGAATGTTACAAAAACAGCTGTTTATCATGTAATTTGGAACATTGGGCAGCCCAGTATGGCATTTCACGATCGGCCATTAATGATTTATTACATTTCCTAAACCCCTGCATTCTGAACTTCCTCTTGATTATCGAAGGTTACTGAAAACTGCTGTAAAATTTTGTAGTAAAAAATTGGAGAACGGTGAGTATGTTCATTTTGGATTATTAAATTTTTTATGCCAAAATTCAAGTTTCGCGGATAATAAAAATTAGTTTCAATGTGGATGGTTTACCATTATTTCCGTGGTTTCGGAGAAAAAGGAGATACGTCGAAAATTGCGTAAAATGAGATAAGTGGGACATTGGCTTCTAATTTTTATGGGCAATGTTTATGTATAAGGAGATAAGTTAACTGACGTCAAAAAGTGCGGTTAGACTTAATGTGCGTTTAGCGGTAACTCGTTTTGAACTTTTGGCGACGTGCCGACGGAAGTATGTTGACTTATCCCCTTTTTCACAATTCAATAATTCTCCCAAAGTCGACTTACCCCATTGTGTGCTGTAGTTGGTTGCAGTACTGGTTGGTTGCAGGAGTATTAATTTGTGTGTGACATTATTAATTTAATCGAAACCATGGCTTCAAGAGGACAGATAATGGTAGCAATGTGTAGTAAACAATCTGGCAATGCTAAGTTTATACTTGCTTTCCTTATTATTACATGGTTACTTCTATGATTATGCTGCTTTACTCAAAACTGGTTTACAAGTTAAGAAAAAATATGAAACCGGTGCAAATTTCTATTGGCGTAATATACGGGAATTCAAGATAACAAAGGACGACACAAAAATTGTTAGTTATAAATCAAAAATTGACGGTGAATATCAGAAACAGTCATTTAATAAACGAGGTCGAGATTTAGTTTTGTCGCCATCTCCAAAATACAATAGCTTAGTACCGATTTCTGGAAAAAAGAAGAAAAACTTAATGGAGCTCCTTCCATTTATATCAGATGTTTTCTGGCATTTCTACACAAATCTACCAACAGATGATGAAATTCCAGAAATGCATCCGGATGTAATATCATCTGATGAAGATGAATCTCTGCATAAAATGGGAATAATTGATTCATTTTCTACTTGCACAATATTAATTTCATTTTAACTACTGTTTTGAAATATTGTCTTTTCAAGTGTTACCCTTATGTTTACTGGTGTGCCCAATAAAGTTCTAATAGTATATCACATTTTTCAATTTATTGTTTAATTATTTACAAAATCAGCTAAATCGGTATAGCAAATTTGATGTCAAAAGAGATAACTCATTTTTTGTATGTGCCAAACGAGATAAGTACTAGTTTTTTTCTAAACTATGATTCAACCGCAGAAGTTGGATAGTGGGAGTTATTAGCCACTACAGACAGTAATTCATCTGAAAATATTCTACTGCAAAGTGTTAAAAAAATGGACTTGTCTCCTTTTTCTCCGAAACGACGGATTTAAAAGCTCGAATACCCAACTATGGCCGATATTAGGACTTGTTACAAATTTTAGAAGCAAACCTTTTGCCATTGGTATATTTTGTGGAAACTCGAAGCCTGCACCTTTATCTTTATTCTTAGAAGAATTTATAAACGATTTATTAATTTTATTGAAGGATGGTTTCGAAGTAGATATGAAAAAATGTAAATTCACAGTTTTGTTGGTGATGCTCCAACAAGATCATATTTAAAATGCATTAAATCACATGGAGGCTATTCCGCTTGTGACAAGTGTACAGAACCTGGGGATTATGTTAAAGGGAGGATAATAATGAAAAGGAAAAATGATGAAAATGCTCAATTGTTGGTTAAGCGGTAATTTAGAGGTTAGGCTATGTAATCAAAAGGTAAAATTATTATCAGAGCAACTGATGTCATGAAAACAGTATATTCCTGTGGAAATAAACAGGAAACCCAGATCTCTTGCAGAATTACAACGGTTTAAAGCAACCGAATTTCGAATATTTTTAGTATACTTAGGACCTTATGTACTTTAAAATATTCTGGATAAAGCTATGTGTGTCCGCGTAAGTTGGCTACATATGGAAAACCTTGTTATTATTGATTTTATGAAAAAAGGTATTCTTCATAAAAAGTTCTGCATGTTCTAAAACCCAAAATTCAACCATCAGATATTAAATTATATCAGTCGTATCATAATAAAAACAATTATATAATTTTTGTTCAAGAGTAAAGTACCTTCATTTTTGACCATATCGAAAAAAAATTATAAGAAAAGATGTTATGGATTAAAAATAATTTTTAGATATTGAATATTGTTTATTTACAATTAAAAAATATTATTTTTACATTTTCTCTGCGATAACATTGAAAGTTTAAGTTTGAAGATTAATACATTACATTTAATAATTCATTAATTAATTAATAATATTTTTTAATTATAAATAAACAATATTGAATATTTAAAAATTATTTTTAATCCATAACATCTTTTCTTATAAAATTTTTTCGATATGGTCAAAAATGAAGGTACTTTACTCTTGAACAAAAATGATATGATTATTATTATTATGATACGACTGATATAATTTAATATCTGATGGTTGAATTTTGGGTTTTAGAACATGCAGAACTTTTTATGAAGAATAACTTTTTTCATAAAATCAATAATAACAAAGTTTTCCATATGTAGCCAACTTACGCGGACACACTGTATATGAACACTTATTATTATTACATTGTGGTATAGTAATTCTTCTCACTGAAAAACATATAGATCATTTTGGATTTGAGTTAGCAGGGAGAATTTTAAAAACTTTTGTAAACCATAGTGAATTATTAATTTTTAATACATACTCTGAGTCATCTTGCTGATGATCCGAAATTTTATGGACCATTAAATAATTTTTCATCATTTCCCTTTGAAAATTATTTAGGACAAATAAAAAAGTTAGTGAAATCCCGAACTCACCCACTTCAGCAAATTTATAGAAGACTGAAAGAAGCAGATGCTGCTGTTACTTATTGTGAATTTAGTTCGGATATTGAGTTACTAGTACATGAGTTAGAGCATAACTTTGGGCCTTTGCCATCATCAGGCACTTATTTAAATTGCAAAACACAGAGTAAAAAAAATTCATTACAGAAATTTTATACTATCAATCGATTCCTATTCTAGTTCCGATTCCTATTGTTTAATAAAACTATATACATATGTATGTATGTATTGTAATTCAAATTCATAAGATTGTATTAAATTCCTCTAGTAATGCTACAGTTCTCATAGGAAAACATTTCAAGGATTACGCTTCATTATATGATTATTCACTTGATTCAACGCGTCTTGATATTTATAAATTTAAGAATTTGTCAAAGAAGCTTGAATATTGGCCTTTGGAAGATGTATTAGCAAAGTGCATAATTTTTCCAGTTGACGTAGATGATAGTTGGATATCTTTTCCTTTGCTTCATACAATGTTATGAATTAAAATAAGAAAAATAATGGCCTGTTTTCCATTAAGCTAACCTTAATTATCTACTTTAAGATTGTTGAAATTTGTTTAAGCTCTTTTATTTTAAATTAGCTTAGCATAATGAATTACTTTCCATTTTGTTTTTAGATTAAAATATAATAAAATAAATACAATACATTTTCATACACACTGTTTCATTGTTTTTAAATATACTAGTTATACTGGAATTGTTGTGGGAAATGTAGTTGACGAAGCTTATGTAGCAGAAGATGAGGACGATGGTAAGAGTAGTGACCACGGTTCTGCTAATTCTGATGACACTCCCAATAACATAAATTGTGCTGGACGTTCGTGGAGCTACATCGAAAAATATAAAGGTAAACAACGTGCACGTAATGTTCTTCGGCACCCTCAAGGTCTAACAGATAAGAGTAATCATGTTAATTCCGTTCTTGATTGTTTTGATCTGTTTATATCAGCCGATATAATTGACATTGTTATAAATTATACAAATCAAAAGGGAGCGGATTACACTAATTCGTGGAATCGAACAAATAGAGACAAAACACAAAGCGCATGGCAAAATATTGATAAAACGGAAATCAAGGCATTTCTTGGGATACTTATTATAACTGGGCGATCTAGAGAATCTCGCGAAAGTCCAATAAGTTTATGGAACACGACAACTTCATTCAACAGGCCTATTTACGCTGCTACAATGAGTCGTAATAGATTCACCGAAATTATGAGATTTATTCGCTTTGATGATTTGTTAACAAGGCCAGAAAGAAAAGAAACTGATAAGTTAGCCCCCATCAGAGAGGTTAGTGATATATTTGCAAACAATTGCAGAAATTCTTATAATGCTTCTGCTGTCGGCACTGTTGACGAACAGTTAGTATCCTTTCGCGGACGATGTCCATTTCGCGTTTACATGCCCAATAAACCGGGAAAATATGGGATCAAAATTTGGGCTCTTTGCGATGCTCAATCGTTTTATTGCTGTATTTTTGAAATTTACTTGGGTAAAGTAGGAAACGCTCCAGAAAAAGATCAAGGATCACGTGTGGTCAAAGCCCTAACTGAGTTTTGGAATGGATCAGGCCGTAATATCACAACAGATAATTTTTTTTATAGCTATATCACTAAGTGTGTATTTGTTAGAAAAAAACTTAACTCTTATGGGTGGGTACCTTACGCAAAAATAGAAAAGATTTGCCAAAATGCCTTGTGGACGTTGCAGAAAGAGCTGAGTATTCGTAACATTTTTTGTTTACTAATAATGTAACTTTAGCTTCATACGTCACAGGAATTAAACCCAAGAAGTTTGTTGTAATGTTATCTACCATGCACCACGAACATGCCATAGCAGATGAAGAAGAAAAATTTAAACCACTAATCATTTTAGACTATAACAAAACTAAAATTGGGGTAGATATATTAGACAAATTGGTAAGAGAATATTCATGTAAGAGGTCAACAAGACGATGGCCTCAAAGGCTTTTCGCAAACTTTGTAGATGTGGCTTGTTATAACGCTTTTGTGATATAGACAACGAAGTTTCCAGACTGGAATAGTGGAGTGCCCTTAAAAAGTAGAAGAAAAATGTTTTTGGAAAATTTAGGAGCAGCATTAGTGCAAGAAAATATTGAAAGAAGAGCACGAAACATCAAGCAAGATGGCAGAGGGTATAAGAGATCAACATGTGTAGCTATAGAACAACTGGTACACGCATGCCAAAGCGTCCATGTGAGTCTGATATAATGGAAGCAAAACGAAGAAGATGCAACTTCTGCAGAGGAAATGATAACAAATATTCAGCAAAATGTAACAAATGTAACAAGTTTATTTGTCCACTTCACACCGTTGTCGAACCACCTAAACCATTTTGCAAAGCTTGCTTCGCTGATGAAGATGGAGAGACATAGATTTGGTAAGTAATTTTTGTGCTGTATAAAATTATGGTCTCAATTAACCATTCTTCTAGGAAAGAAGCGAACCAGTTTGCACCAAAAAATTTTGATATTTAGGTTAGTATCGTTTTTAATTTTGTAACAATTTATTTACAATATTGTAGTATAAATAAATAGAATGTATAACAAAATACTTGTTTTATTTAATTTATTATTTCATAAAAAACAAATTCTAACGCAATATCAGCCTATTTTGGAAGGATAAAACATTGGGTCAACTTAGACCCGTTATGGTAGTGCAAGTTATACTGATATTATGGTATTGTGAGTGTTACATATTGTCACGTTATAAATTAGTGACTGCCTGGATTCCAACACATCATTCATTTAACAAGACTATACCTATTTAAGCAAAGATTACAAGTTGAATAATTTGCACCATTAAGGTGAGCTTACACAATTGTAGCTATCAGAGTCCAGTAGATCAGGTTGGTAGAGCGAGATGGTGTTCTTTGGTCTTCTTGGTAGAGGGTTCAACCCTAGCAGGGGAAACCCTGGTCAGGCCTGGCTTGAAGTGGTGGCTTGAGTGTGATGGCTTGAACGTGATGTCTTGACTTCTCGGTTGGTAGTTACACACTGAATCGTATGAAAGCTCGTTGTACCTTTATACTAGTTTGAGCTTCCAAATATGGACATAATGGACATAACCTTTGGTTGATCTACATTCACCAGCTTTCTCAGGAAACCTTGTTAGTCATCAGATTTGCATTGTGAAAGTATAACATCAAAGTCTAATGTCAAAGTATTATAATAAACTGGCAGGTGATACCAGCATGCTAGCACGTGATGCTGGCATGTTTAGTTAACATTGATTTTATAAAGCTTATTCCAGGAATCCGTAATAATTATTCAAAACACTTCATGACAATATTTCAACAAATACGAAAATGTTTACATAAGAATTTTCAAACGTACGGCATTTATGATCAAACCAGTAAAGTTACGGCTGTGAGCGCTCAGAAAGTTTTTATAGACTATTTCATTGCGATTGTTTTGATGTATAATACCTCTTATTAACTATTAAGATAGCAGCCGAAATACAATAACAACAAAGACATGTGTTTCTCGCGCGGCTGTCCATGCTGCGTACAGCGCGTTACGTACAGTCAGCGACAAATGTTTTCACCAGTATGATACCACTGAACACGATTCTTTGAGAAATATAAGAGGTAACATAACGTCGTTCTTATTGTTTTATATAGGTATGTTGGTAACACTGTTAACAAGATGAAACGAAATATAAAAATGTTTATTTTTCAATAAAGCGGGTTACAGTGATACAAGACTGGTGAAAACATTTGTCGCCGACTCTACATGTTGAATCACGAATTTGGTACTGGCTGTGAAAACACTTGTTGCTACTGTTATCACTACTTTTAAAGAATATTCAGTCAGTGTGTGAAGGGCCGTCATTTGCAAGATATCTGAAAAATACTTACTTTAGCAATGGAGGAAATTGTGTCAAAACTTAATTTCAAAATTTTAGATATTTTAGACTCACGAGTAGAATATGGCGATAGTGCTTATGTGAAATTAAATAATATAATATAATATCTTATATTGCTTTTGACAATGGCACATTGATGCCGAAATACGTATAAAGCGAATAAATCTTGTTATTTCCCGTTGAAATCGATATTTTATTTAATATTTATTATTTAATCATGGATTTTAACAAAGTAACGCTTGAGAATGTCAATAAATTAAAGCAGTGTTTAGCAAAATATTCAAAACATGAACTCGCAAACACTTCATTCATTTATCACAATGTATGCGGAGTTAACAAATAAAACAAAAATTGAACGGTTGCAGACGAAGCACAACAGTCAAAAGGTAGGTAAACATATCTAATTTTAATTTTGCATGGTAAAAATTCCATTGTATTATTTATGTGACATGTTCGATTGAAATTAAGCAACCCACATCCAATTTTAACAGAAATAAATGCATTTAATGCCAGTTGGATTCTTGTGGAAACCTGCATGAGGTTTCTACTACCAATATGAGTGACAGATTAAAGAAGTTGGGAACTCTTAGAAAAAATATTGAAATTAAAAATAGATTATCTGAATTAGTAGCATCTGAGGATACGCTAGCAGCAGTTGCTTTTGATGTGCAGTATCACCTAGCATGTTTAATTGCATAGGAACGTGACCATGGAAAAACTGAAATTGATGACGGAAACAATACTAATAAGAAAAAAATATTAGCTGATGGTGAAATACTAAATACAATTAGGCAAGAACTGAGTACTCCAGGAGCAGTTTTAAGCATGAATCATATTCATACAACATATATTAATATCTTAAATGCTAATGGTATTCCCCACAGCACCAATCCCCGATATAAAACTTATTTAAAAAATTGATATCCGAAAATATTGAAAATGTTTTAATTCAAAATGGTGTATCAATGAACCAACCAGAAAAGGTGTTATCTACACACACTATGGGTCATATTGTTTCTACTCTTACTAGTAACAATCAACACATTTTATTTCAAGCCGCTGCATTGTTACGACACGAAATTGAGCAATCACCTTCATAGAAATTTAAGGGTTCCTTTGATGATTACGAACCACCCCCAATGCTGTACCAGTTCTGCAAAAATGTTTTATATGGACCAAAAAAAAATAGAAACAGAAGAAAAAACAGAAAATATTAATAAATGCGCTTCAGCATTATCCCAACATTTCGTACAAGCTTCTAGAAGTAGTAGAGCAAAAAACGTAGAAACATCTTACAACCCAAACGAGACGCCTATTGCCGTTGGACTGTCACTTAATGTCCATAAAAATTTTAGATCGAAAGCAACCATAACAAAACTGGAAAAACTAGGTGGGAATAAGTTACAAGAAAGTACCAAGTATTGAAAATTCTCTACGTGACGCTCTTGATTTGAGAATGGAAATTTATGGGCAGACATAGTGTTACCCAAGATGGACAATAAAAAAACGAATTTATTGCCTTTGCCATTGACAATATTGACTTCTTGGAAGCAACTCCAAGTGGAATGAATACGCTACACGGAACAGCAATTGCAGTTTATCAGGAGAAAAATTCAGAGGAACAACCCCTACTGCCACGGCTCAACATTGACAGAAAAGCTAAAAATGTAGGCTTGCAATCATTTGATTCAGAAGTATTCGATTGTAGAAAAACCAATACCTTCTGCTGGCAAGTTTAATTTCCAATTAATTAATGACAAGAAGCTTTCGGAATATAATAATAAAAGATTTTTGCTGGTTACTAGCATCTACAATTGGTTCAACTTCCTCTAATATAATAGCTGGTACGTGGACTGCGTTCAATTCAACATTATCAAAAGTCGAAAATGACTGTAATGTAGCACTGTTAGCACCTTTGATCCAGTCGCCCCCTACAGATTACGATATTCTTTCATCGGCAATGAAGCAATCCCAGAATGTTGCTATTAAAGTGATGGAAAAAGACTGCATTACTGTTATCACATTACTATTAGATATGCAACTTTATGATATGGCTATGAAACTCTGAGTCTCTGACAGTAACATACAAAAGCAGTTTTTATTTCGACCTGGAGAACTTCATGTTATGTTTTGGTCGCTTGCTGCTTTGGGGAAATATGTAGAAGGTAGTGGCATAGATCAAAGCATGGATCGAAGCTGGTATGTATTCACTGACGACAGTTTCTAAAATACTTTCTGGGAGACAGTGATACAGAGCTATCGAAGCCCACACAACACTTCCGGTACTTTACGATCTATACCTTAAAAAGATATTGAGTAAATTGACAAAGAATGAAAAAGAACTAATTACAAATTCATCAGCTCAACTAAATTCTACATACCACAGTGACCAGGAATTGCTGAATGAACTAGTAGAAGTTGTGAATTTGTCAGTTTTACATGATAAGCTACAGTGCTTTGAAAATAATGCAAATGAAGTTCAAAAGTTTATTATAAATTATATGAAACAATTTGAAAACATTTTACAATTCTTACGTGCAACAAGAGAGAGAAATTTAGATTTGCATATAAAAAGTATTAATTCGTTAATAAAATATTTTTTTGCACACGATCATACTAATTATGCTAGACTTTTACCATTATATTTGTCTTCCATGCAATCTATTGAGAAAAGCAGTCCTTATGTAAGGCAGGAACTGTCAAAAGGTAAATTTTGTGTGACAAAATCACCAATACCTTTTACGTCCATTGCCCCAGACCATGCCATTGAACATCAAAACAGAAAGCTTAAAGTAGCTGGTGGTATAATAGGTTTAACACAAAACAAAAAGGCTTTAGATAGATTTTTTGTGAATGCTCCAGAACTTGCCCGACTTGTTGAAGAATTTGAGACCCAATTGTTATGCCATCAAGAGAAAATGTTAGAATAAGTAGTAAATATAAGACATTGAGAGATGTTATTACTGTACATGGTGATCCTTTTTCCTCTACAGAAAACGATTTGTATAATATACTAACTAAAAAAGTTATTGACAGTACAATTGCTAGGGAAATTATCGGTATAAATGAAATTGGAAAACAGAAATACGAATCGTTCGTTAAAGAAAGATTGGTCGAGGGAACTGTCAGTATTTGGGCCCAAATGAGGAAATGCAGCATTGGTACTTTTAAAACTTCTTGTAGTCGCAATGTTAAAATTGGCGAAACAATTGTGAAAACTCGTGAAGAAATAAATTTGCTGCAAAGGTTTATTATTATCTCACGAACACGAACAGATCTAGATTTAAAAGAATGTATTGGAGAGTACGAATTAGGATCTATTCCAAGATCGCTATTTGCAGCTTACGGTTTTTTACTCTTAGCAACAGATAAATCAAAGGTATACTATACTACGTCATATTTTACACGATTATTTTTAGTTTTTTAAATATATGTGTAGTAGTGTGGTTAATGACTAAAACTCAACACTGCTACTTAACTAGCTTATTTATTATCGAAATATTTACAATTAAAATTGACAAGTAACAAGTAAAAGATACGTTATAATATTGAACGTAGGGCGTCTGAAACGGTTCGCGTCAGGTGCGGCTGTCGACTGGTCGCGCGTCCCTTACTTAAGGGCGAGGGTGCGCTTTGTAAACATAACTGTAAAAGTTATATTTCCGGCTTCTAGAATCTTCTGGAATGTTCGAGAGCGCAACTGAATTCCGTAGGGAATTTGAATTTTGGCGGTAGCAGTCTGCAATAAATGGGGCGCTACATATGTATTGTACTTTTAGCTACTACATAGCCTAGAAGAAATTGGTAATGGTAGCAGTGAAAACATAGATGAAAACTCTGAACTTACCAATTCATTCACAAACGAACATGAGAATTATTCTTATTGATGGCATGGCATTAGTACAATCCGGTTTGCGGAAACTTCGTCCCCTACATTTCGTCCCCCACATTTCGTTCCTCACATTTCGTCCCCAGGAAATTTCGTCCCTCCACATTTCGTCTACGGATGTTTCGTCCCCGGTTTGAAATATATTATCATACTGTAATATAATAATTGAGAAAATATCTAACATTTTAAAGTGTTTGTAGAGTGTGTTTAGTTAAGAGTTTTTAACAACAACAATTAAGTTGTTAGGCTAATTTATTTTTCTTCTAAAGCTCTTTTGCGCACTTAAAGTTTGGTCCGTTCCTCCCGACTCACCCTTATAGACAATTCTTTAAAACAACAAATTAGATTAAAAAGGACTAATAATAAAAATACGTATTATCATATAACGGATAATACCTTTATTAAACATGTAACACTGAAAGAATTTTTGTCAAACATAACTACAAAGAAAGAATTGACGGAGTATTTAAGTAACAAAGCTGTGGAACACTCTTTACAATTAAACAACAAACTGAAAAGATTTTTGGTAACCAAACTAAAGGAAATTTCCCCGTTACAGAATCTCTCAAATACCACACACATGAAGAAGCAGATACCCTACTTATATTGCATAATGTTTGCATTTCAAAATTGTTCAGCAGAGAAAAAATTAATTTGACGGTTGATACACCGGACACGGATGTCTTAATTTTATTAATTTACATGTAGCCAAATTTGCCACAGAATACCAATATGTTAACAGGTAACAGTGGCGTAGCCACGGGGGGGATATATCCCCCCAAGGGTTAAAAACTAGAAAAAAAGCTCCAACTTGCTTCAACTATGAAAATCCGAAAGCAGACAAAATTAAATATCTTAGGCCCGGTTGCACCAACCTTAGTTAGCAGTTTGTTAGGTAACTAAGGTTACGTAATCCTGTGTTACGAATATTTTTGTTGCACCAACCTAAGTTAGTACTAACAGCAGGTCAGCTAACCAAAGTATATATTTAGGGTAAATAGTTGTGATTTATAATGTCAACTACTTCATCGATAATAACATCCTCATCATCCGATGATGAATTGTTGGAATTGATAGATATGTTGCGACGGCCCAAATTGTACCGTCCTAGAAATCATCCTTTCAAAATGATTTCAAAGCCAGGTATCGGTTTAAAAAAAAAATTATGAAGCAAATGGTCCAAGATTTTCGTATTCACGAACTGGAACCTATCTCTAATAGAAATTTCCCCGTCTCAGCAATAAATAAGTTACTGCTAGCATTTTAAGATTTTATGCAAGAATCCTATCAATAAACAGCTGCTGATCATGGAAACGTGCACAAATCGACTGTATGTTGTATAATTCCAAAACGTAGGTACCGAAAGGATTGCCAGCAGAAGTGCAGATTTTATAAATATGCCTTAAAATTCAGAGGACATTAGACAAATATTGGGGAATTTTATAAATATAAGACAGTTCCCAAGAGTTGTTTCACTGAAATTGCTGGAACGCTCCCGTTTTTCCATTTTGTAAAAAGTGTATTATAATAAATTATCAGAAACACAGATAAATATGCACACTACTGACAAAAAACTTAAACAAGACGCCGCGCCGCCGAAACAAAATCAAGTGTTAGCCAATCGCATCCCTACGCGGCCCCACGTGATAATGACGTCACAGCTCGCCTTAGCTTAAACCGTAGTTAACTAGTTGTAGTTAAAAATGTGTTTGGTGCAACACATAAATTTTAACTAGGATTAGTATATTTAAACCAAACTAGCTAACTATAGTTAGTTAATTTAACTACAGTATTTGATGTTTGTCGGTGCAACCGGCCCTTAGAATGTTTTACGATCGAGCAATTTATATTATTTACTATTCCTTGTCAAAATTAAGATTTTTCAAATTTGACCATATTATTCCCTTTTAAAATATAAAAACCACATGGACCTGTACTTCTACAAAAATAAATACTAGAATAAGTATGTCATAAACCACGGTTGGGGTAGCTTAACTATTACGTGTCGCCCCCCCAAACTTATTTTTTAAATAAGATTAAATACAAGGTGTAACTGAAATACTTGACCGAACATTAAGAGCGTGTTTTCTACACCAACAGAAGAAAGAAACGTTCATATGAACATGGGTTGGGAAACGCTTTGCTAGGGTGTTACAGCCCCCCGAAGGGGGCGCATGAAATTTAAACTTTGTACTTTATGGATTACATTCGCAGCATAGATTCAGGACATCAAGCCAAAGTTCAAATGAACTTTTTTTATTGCCTTGTTGTCCTGAATCTATGCTGCGAATTTAATCCATAAAATGCGAAGTTTCCGAATTTTCATGGCAACTGGATTTTTCGTAAAAATTGAGTTACCTCGAAAACGATTCGGTTTTAAGACTTGTAATAAGAGTGGGGGAAGCTGTTGTACTTAGGGACGAATGTACCAGGGCACAATTCACTTATTTCGAATACCATTGGGACTAGGAAGTTGTAGCTATTTTTATACAACTGGCAACACTGTATCGTTCTCAGTAGTTCGAATGTACTCGAAAACCGCGACTTATTTAGGGCGTGAGAAGTGCTTTTGTTTCGAGTGTTGGCCGTTCTAAATATTTTGACGATATATGCGAGTGTTTTTTTTTCATTGTGATATAGTTCTGAAATTATTCTGACAGTATGTATGCGGTGTATACCGGGTGGTGACTTGAGCAACGCAACATATGGATTTCAATGGAAAATTCTTAATGTTCTATTATTGGCTCCCCTAATTATTTTAGAGCAAAAGTGTGCTTAGGTTTTTTTGTAGAGAAATAAATTCTGCATCTTTTCATACTATTATTTACAATTTTTGATTTTCCGGAAGCGTAGAAATAGAAGAAATTGAAAATGGTCTTTTTAAAAAATCACTGATGCCATTGAATTACAAAATCAAACAAACGCACTGACATTTCTGTCTCATTACATTTTTTTTTCTTTTTAAAGCAATAAAACGAGTAGGTAATAGGAACATATTTTACGCTAAACAAGGCACTTTATCATTTCTACTTTTTCTTTCGTTGAATACATTTTAAAAATAATAGATTTTAATAATCGGTTATAAACTTCAAACCGTAATGACAGATGTAAATGCGAATGTTGATTGTTTAGATAATTCCAAGGCATCACTGATTTGTTTAAAAAGACCATTTTTAATTTCTTCTATTTCTACGCTTCCGGAAAATGGAAAATTATAAATAATAGTATGAACAGATGCAGAATTGTTTTCTCTACAAAAAACCTAAACACACTTTTGCTCTAAAATAATTAGGGGAGCCAATAATTAAACATCAAGAATTTACCATTGAAATCCCTATGTTGCGTTGCTCAAGGCACCACCCTGTATAACTAATATTGTTGTCTGATAGAAGGAATTAGTTCTAAACTAAACGTAACCTCAAATATGAAGTTTTATTTATCAAATGATAAAAAATATACCAAGGGACAGTAGCACAGACCGACGAAAAATGTTTTTGTTATTTTCTCGTCGACTGAAAGGCACTGCGTGCTGTATGCTTTAATACCTTCAACTTACGCTGCGAACAGCATTAGTACGTGGCGGTAAGTCTGAGGGTGAGCGTGTTTTCAGTTTAAAAAATATTTCGGTCTCGTAGACCGACGCCAGTGTTTACGTTGTATTGCAGTGTCAACCAAAATTTAGTCAAGGTAAATAATTTTAATTTATTTGGAAGTTTTGTTAGTTGTACATTGTTGCTATTTCGAGCAGCTATGGCTTACAAGTATGAGAAAGATCAGGAAAGGTTATTACGTCTTTGGGAGGAAGTTGAAAATGAAAACGATGTTGAATATGATGACTCAGAGGAGGAAGACATTCAAGATCATGTGGAGGAAAGAGATGGTGACAGTGAATCAGAACAAGATCTTGATGACGAAGAAATAGAATCCTGCAGTGGTCCATTCTTTACGGGACGAGATAAAGTAACAAAATGGCGCAAGCACGTACCACCTCAGAATGTACGGACTCGCTCGAAAAATATCGTTACACACTTGCCTGGAGTGAAACGTGTCGCGCGAGATTTGAAATCAAGTGTAGATATATGGAATTTTTTCTTTGAACCTCTAATAAACATAATTGTGGAAAACACGAACAAATTTATTGCATCTGTAGCGTCAAACTACGACAGACCAAGAAATTCCAATAGTACTAATCCTCTGGAAATTAGAGCTCTTCTTGGGTTACTTTATCTAGCAGGCGTAAGAAAATGCAATCATACAAATGTTCGGGATTTGTGGAAAACTGATGGGACCTCCATAGAAATATTTAGATTGACAATGTCGGTTTACAGATTTGAATTCCTTTTACAACATATAAGATTCGACGATAAAGCAACCAGAGATGAGAGAGTGAAATTAGATAGACTAGCACCAATTAGAGATCTTTTTGATGTATTTGTCGAAAAGTGCAAAGATGCTTATAGCTTATCCGAATACGTGACAATTGACGAAAAGTTAGAAGCCTTCAGGGGGAGATGCGCATTCCGCCAGTACATACCAAGCAAGCCCAATAAATACGGGATCAAGATATTTGCCTTGGTGGATGCAAAGATGTTTTATGCCACGAATTTAGAAGTATACGTGGGAACTCAGCCGCCCGGTCCATACAGTCACAGTAATAGTCCGGCTGCAGTTGTCGAAAGGCTGTGTAAACCAATATCAGGTTCAGGGAGGAATCTAACGATAGACAATTGGTTTACTAGTAAACCTTTGATGAAGAAATTGTTGAACGAATATAGACTAACTGTAGTAGGGACTTTAAGAAAAAATAAGAAAGAGATACCGCCCGAATTTCTCAATGGAAAGGATCGTACAGTTCAGTCCAGTATGTTTGCGTTCCAAGAGGACTTCACACTCGTGTCCTATATTCCAAAAAAGGGGAAAAACGTACTTCTATTATCATCTCTCCACAATGATGACAAAATTGATGAACAGACGGGAAAACCTGATATCATCATAAGTTACAATAAAACTAAAGGTGGCGTGGATGTGCTTGATAAGCTATGCGCTTCGTACAACTGCGCGAGAGCTACTAGAAGATGGCCAATGGTCATATTTTATAGTATTGTAAATATCGCCGCTATCAATTCATTTATAATATATCATGCAAATAACCCTACCCATGACTTACGTAGACGAGATTTTCTTCAAGATCTATCATTTGGGCTGATTTCGGATTTCCTCAAAGAACGTGCTCTATCACAGTATATTCCACGAACAATGCGAGTCAGAATTAGAGATATTTGCAAAATGGAGCCTGAAAATGCTGTTCCAGATCCCAGAGAGAATACAGTAGGGCGCTGTTGCTATTGCGACTCCAAGAAAAATCGAAAAACAAAGTACTACTGCAAAGGATGTGGAAAGTATATGTGTTTGGGACATGTGACTATAGTGTGTAATGAGTGCTATGAAAAGACTTTAACACAATAATTTCCTGCTTCTTTTACAATATTTTGTTACTTTCATAAGAGTATTTTCTCATTTATTTTTTGTGTATAACATGTAATATTTAGTTTTCGAGCTTTCAAATATAATTTTTGAATAAAGTTTCATTTTACTAAAAAAATTGTCCGCTCTTATTCGTTTAACTACAATACAGTGTAGAAACACCCAATTCTTAATTATTAACATCACAAATATTACAAGAATATAATATAAGCGATTTTTTAAATTTTCGGTCTCTCAGACCGACGCCAGCAGCGAAGTTATAATATTGTACGCCAGTCCCGAAAGGTTAATGTAAGTGCATTTACCATGTATTTTATACTGTTTCCAGATTCCAAAATGCCCCGTAGTAAAGCGACCGCAACCAGTGAAAGAAACAATGGAAGCGGCAGTAGCACAAGATATTGTTCCCATATTGGTTCTATATGGGCAACATATCCTATTCAGGCCCAATATTTGGAAGATCTCACCAATATTGGTGTATCGGTTGAAGACTGGCGCCCAATATGTGCAGCCAATATTTCTCCTACAATCATCCAATATGCAAACACTAGATCTAAAAAATTAGATTTTCTTCTATATCGGTCCCATATTGGGCTTATATTTTTAGCCCAATATATACATAACCATTATTGTTCCTACAAAGGTCCAATATACAAATAGTAGATTCTAAAAAAATGTGCTTTCTTCTATATCGGTTCCATATTGGCCTTGTATTTTTAGCCCAATATGCGTAGCCAATATTTCTCCTACAAAGGTTCCATATACGAACGGTAGATTCTAAAAGAAATGTGATTTCTTCTATATCGGTTCCATATTGGGCTTGTATTTTTAGCCCAATATGCGTAGCCAACATTTCTCCTGCAAAGGCTCAATATACAAATAGTAGATCTTAAAAAATGTGTTTTTTTTTCTATATCAGTACTATATTACGCTTATAATTTTACACCAATATTCACAACCAATCTTTCTCCTGCAAAGGCTCAATATACAAACAGTAGATTCTAAAAAACACGTGTTTTCTTCTATATCGGTCCCATATTGGGCTTGTATTTTTAGCCCAATATGCGTAGCCAATATTTCTCCTACAACCGCTCAATATACAAACAGTAGATCCTAAAACAATGTGTTTTCTTTTATATCGGTCCCATATTGCGCTTATATTTTTAGCCCAATATACATAGCCAATATTTCTCCTAATAAGGCTCAATATACAAACAGTACATCCTAAAAACATGTGTTTGTTCTACAGTGAAGTCCATTTATTATGCAATATAGGCATGTTGCAAGTTAATTGGTGTACGCACTTTACCATTGGAATATAGGCAACCCATTATACACTGCTAACCTGCTAGATAGCGACTCTCAATATATCCAGTCGATATTTCGCCTTCATTGGTCTAATATGAAAGTTTACAGATTTAAAAATATGTTCCTGCAACATCGTTTCCCCATACTTACGCCCTATGTGTTTTTAGTACAAAAGGTACCACAAGTATTTAAAATAGTCTGTTATAGTTTCGATGACAGAAATATTTCTCTACGACTATTTATACAATTATAAGAATTCTTGGCGCGGCCGTGGTCGTGTGGATGAAGATCCGCATGGCACCGGGGCGACACGGGTTCGATTCCTCGTTGTAGCCAGGATTTTCAAAAATTCTGGAGCAACTAGGAATCAACTCGTTAGTATAGTTGGGGGGGTTTTCAAGGGTGGGGCATGTTAGACCCGTGAATAGCGCTTAGTGTGCTGAGCCGGGATAAGTGGTGGTGGGGGGGTGGAATCATGGAGTTTCCTTTGGCAACTCCATGATTCTTTATATATAAAAAAAAAGAATTCTTGTTGGATATTAAATTGAATAATACCATAAATTTTTCACACCGTGATTTCTTACAAAGAAACCGCTCTAGATTACCCATTTACATCATTTGTTTTTTTCACGCTAATATGAAAAATAACATTGCTTTGAAAATAAATAACCGAGCGTATCTTAGCAACTTCCGAAAAAGTCGCCATTTGAAACGTCAAATACACCAATTTAAAAAAATGTTAAAAACTATGATTTAGGTATATAATTTTTTTTTCTGTAGCAGATGTTATAGCGTGCCTTGTTCGACTAAAAATAGTTGATCAAGTATTACTTTAACCGCAAGGGTAGATAAAGCAACACTTTAGCCGTAAGGATAGATAAAGTACTTTAATTTACAAACAAACGCATACAAAAATGACTAACTCCATGGAAACCTTTGCTACTGAGATTTTCGGGTTTAATATAATTCTGCGCTCGTTGAAGAATGTACTATTATTCTTTCGTTTTTCATAATTTACCCGTTTATATCGAATACTGAATAGTGAATACTAATATCATATACGCGCCCATAAGTGCTAGCGAAAAGTGAACAGTTGAAAACGAGGCACAGCACAGAGGCCATTTGTGATTGCATGGAAACTATAAGCTGCACGTGTTATTGGAGTTGTTGGTTTCCTTTCGGATAATTTAATTGTTTACCTATAATATTTGTGTTTGTAGTAGTTAAGTTGTGTGTGCTGGTTATTTACATTAAACTGTAAGTATTGACTATAATATCCCTATATTTTAATTATTATATCCGCCTTTGATTTGTGTAAGCGTGAATTGTGTATAAGATGTGCCTAATATGCCTATATATGTAATTTGCTTGCCTTTTTGTAAAAAAATGCAAAAAAGTGTGTTCACTAAACAAGCATCAGTGTCGAGCAACGCACTGCTAGCATCTTTCAAGGTGGCATACCGAGTGGCGAAGTGCAAAAAACCGCACACCATCGCAGAGGTGCTTATTCTACCGGCTGCTCTTGACATGATCAATATTATGGTGAGAGAATCTGCGGGAAAACTCATTTTGAAGGTACCTTTATCCAACAACACTATTAGTCGAAAAATCCAGCACATAGCTCAGGATGTCAATTATCAATTAATAGAGAAAATGAAAGGAAAGGAATTTGGTCTGCAAGTAGATGAGGCTACTGACAGTAACAAAGATGCACATCTTATCTGTTATGTACGCTTCCTGGAAGATAGTAACATTGTTGAAGAGCTTCTGTTCTGCAAAAGCATCATTGGAAGCGCAAAGGCCCAAGATTTATTCGAAATCCAAGTTTATTACGGACAATGATTTGGACTGGGAAAATTGCACCGGTGTATGTACTGATGGTGCTCGATCAATGTCCGGTCGCTATGGAGAATTACAGGCGCTTATTCGCACCAAAGCACCAGATGCTATGTGGACCCACTACATCATCCACAGGGAAGCACTTCGAAGTCGCTGAGCCCTCAATTGAACCTGGTATTAGAATGTGTCGTAACCGTGGTAAACTACATAAAAACCAGGCCACTGAAAGCAAGATTTTTCAGAAAACTCTGCGAGGATATGGAAGCTGAACACACGGCCTTGCTATATTACTGCAGTTCACGATAGCTCTCACGTGGCAACGTCCTATCCCGTGTGTTTGAGCTGCGCCAAGAAATTCACACTTTTCTGCAAGAGGAAGGTCATGAGGAACGCCAGACATTTTGCCGAAACAGACGTTTTGCTGAAACTGGCTTATTCGTATGATATATTTGACAAACTAAATAACTTGAATCTATCTCTGCAGGGCAATAACATGCACATCTTGAAACTTGTAGAGAAGATTTCAGCGTTTAGGAAAAAGCTGCAGTTGTGGATACAAAAAATGAACGAGGATCGTGGTCAACATTGGTTTCCTGCGTTGCACCAATATGTGGTTTCTAATGAACTCGATGTCTCACAGGACTGTTAACGGTTAACAAACTGAGCTACGATTGCGGGAGATGTTAAGTAGGGCAATACTTCATATTTGACATGAGTGAAACGGAAAACATTCCTGTATTTTACCATATAGTTAATATTTTAATGTTGGCTGGCTTATGGGTGTTTTGTGGGAACATTATCATTCCTACTAAGTATAACTGTCACTATGTTTCTTTACGAAGTTGACGACTCCAATTCTTTAAAATTCTGTTTGGAAGTCAGCACCATTAAATCCAATTTCAACATGAATGCCTATGCTATTATATATATTATATTTATAACTTTAAATACTTAATATTACTTAGGAATAGATATTGTGAACTGCTTTTTGAGGTTAACTTTGTTGATTTGTTAGTTATCTTGCGTTTACAAATACCCCTGCAAATACACCCTTATGAGTAATTGTAAACTTTAAATTAGGGGTAATTGTGAACTCATTTATAATATCAAAATACCGTTAATTTTTACATTTTCTATATATTTAAGTTTTCAAAATCTCTTTTAGCATTACTGGTGTTGAAAAATGCCACGAAAGTACATAAAAAAGAAACCAAATGGGTCTTCGTATACAGGTAGAAGAGCTTACGAAAGCAGTGAATGATATCCTAAATAAAAACAAGACGTATAAAAAAGCTGAGGAACATTATGATATACCAAAAACTGTAATTTTCAATAGAATAAATGGCAGAAAAACTTCACTTGATGTAGTGGGTGCAGGCTTGCCCCACTGCATTGTCCCAAGATATAGAAGCAGAAATTGTTAAATGTTTAATAACGCGAGCCGAGATGAGATATCCCTGCGACCAAAATGAACTTCTACATTTGGTTGGGGAATATGTACTCTTGTGTCAGTTGAAAACTCCTTTTACACATGGAAAACCGGGGCCAGATTGGTACTACTCATTCATGAAATGACACCCCCAATTATCATTAAAAAAACCTGAACATTTACAAATAGCACGCAAAAAGCCAGAAAACCTGATATAATTTACGATTTTTTCGAAAAATTAAAAAGATTAGTCCGCGAATATCAATTGGAATCCTCTGAGAGTGCCAGTTTTGTTTTCAATGCTGATGAGAGTGGTTTCAATAGTGATTAGCATTAAGCAGGGTGTCCGGGTAGATCCGAACGTGAATCTACTACGGTTTTGGCATGTGTATCACCTGATGGTGTTGCACTGCCTCCATTAATTAATTATTTTTAAAGGTGGAGCAGTGCAAGCACGATGGACCTCTCAGAATGCGTACCGTGGAACTCTCTATGCAGCTACCGCAAATGACTGGATGGAAGAACCAGCATTTTATCACTGGTTTCTGAATGGTTTTATATCCCACGTTAATAATATTCGCCAGATTAAAAATCTTCCCAAACAGAAGGCTCTTCTGATATACACACACCACAAAAGTCTAGGGATATATTATTTTTACTCAAAACTGTAAAGTAATTTGGTTTTTTTGAGGTGGTCTACATATAATAAATTAACACAACACTTTTACAACATTCGAAATTAAAAATTTAATTTACAACAAAAGAAGACAATCTGAAAAAGCTTTATTAGCAAAACGTTGATTTTATAAATTAACAAGAAATTGAAGTGTCAAATTTTAAACTATTCAGTAATTAAATTTAGTACAGAGTATTGCCTCCTCTTTGGTTTAAAAGGCTCTGCATCTTCTAGGCATTGATAGAATTAAATTATCTATTGCATCTTGTGGTAACTGTTGCCAGTGTCTTACAAGGGTGTCACGAAGCTGAATTCGAGTATGAATTTCACCCAATTCACTTTCAATGCTTCTTCCCAACATGTTCCACAGGTGCTCTCCACAAGTGCTCAATAACGTTTAAGTCTGGGGACTGAGCAGGCCATGGTAAAACAGAAATGTTTTCGTCTTCAAGCCACTCGGTAACAGCGCCTGCAACGTGGGGAGTGGCATTATCATGCATCAGTACGAACTCAGGTCCAACAGCACCTGCGAATGGAAGCACTATAGGCCGAAGTACCCTATTTAGATACCCATCGGCATTTAAAAACCCCTCAACAAAAACGAGATCTGTTTTTCCGCCAATGCAGATACCACCCCACATCATTACGGTACCTCCTTTGTAAGAATGGACGTTTTGAACACATCTGAGTCTTTCCAAGTTACCAGGTCGTCTCCACACTCTAACTCTTCGACTGTCAGGGTGTATTCCAAAACGAGATTCATCTGTGAACAAAACCCTAAACCATTGCTCTCTGTCCACAAAATATGTTTTTCAGCCCATTCTACTCTGCGTGCTCGATTATCATGCCGAATTGGCGGGGCTCTTATTGGACGTCGGACGTGCAGATCAGCTTCATGTAATCGATTTCTAATTGTTTGAGAGCATACAGTTACATTATGGGTAGTCTGAAGCCGTGAAACCAATTGTTTAGCCGTAATTGTTGGTCGTCGTCTAGTTTTCAAAGTTAAGTAGCGATCTTGAACTGCGGTAGTAATGCGTCCACGACCTGAATGTTGTTCGGTAGGATCTCCGGATGTCCTATATCTACGCCACAATCTGCTAATAACACTTTGAGAAGTGTTTAAAGCTGCTGCAACATCAACTTGTCTTCGGCCAGCTTCTAGCATGCCTACAGCTCTATTCATTTCAGCAAGACTTAAATGTTGACGTCGTTGATTACCTTCCATAATAACTGCACCAATAAAACTTAAAACACCCCAAAATACACCTAAATCAACTGTAAATGATGATTAAATTATTCCCTAATAATACTGGAATTGGTTCATTTTTAGTTGAATTGACAATTAAGCATTTGCATTTGTTTATTTATTATTGAAACAATTGCTATCACTAGCCCAAAGACTAGCACTAACATACTTGATCAATGGCAGAAATATTTGATGTCAAAATTAATGTATATCGATTAAAAAAAATATATCCCTAGACTTTTGTGATGTGTGTATGATGGCCATGCAAGCCATATGAGTGTAAGAACCGTTACAAAAGCCCTGGAAAACAACATTGGTTTGGTCCGAATTCCTAGCCATCTAACAGACAAACTCCAACCATTGGAAAAATGTGTCTATGGTCCCGTAAAAACCCTGTCGGACAAAAAACTAGTGGCATATGGAAAGCAACAAATGAATCAAGAATGTGGTTGACTCACAAAAAATATGTTCGTTGAACTTCTGGCCGGTATATGGAGAGAAGCAATAACTGTGAAAAATATAGTTTCTGTCTTTGAATCGTGTGTAAATTCATTAAAATTTCCACTGGATGATTTTAACTCTGTTGAACTGCAAAGATATAGAGCATCACAGCCATCTACATCAACAGTTTCTTCGCCTTCATTAGACAACCACACTATACTAATGAATTTAGAGGATCAAAACCCATCAACGTCAACCTGTTACCAGCCACTAATTGACACAGGCATAGAAAAATCGATGGCAGAAATATTTTCTACTAAACTGACACCAGTCCCTGAGAACAAAAAAGTTGTGCCGCGGCTTAAACAACTTTCCTATGGTGAAGTATTAACAACTGAAGAAGTATTAAAACGTCTTCAAGAAGCATTTACGACTGGCTGAACGAGCTAATATGTGGTTTCATCAGAACGGGGATCCGCCCCATAATTCTAATATCATCGCTGCATATCTTCATCTGCAATTCCCAAACCAGTGGATAGGAACGCGCGGGAGTATTCCATGGCCACCAAGAACTCCAGATTTAACGCCTTTGGATTTTTTCCTTTGGGGTTACATTAAAAACAAAGTGCATAAGCAAACATTTTAAAACGTGGAAGCTCTTCGTAGAGCAGTACTGGGCGCATTTAGTAGTATTCCCCGACGTATACTGAGAAATGCTACTCGGACAACTGTTAGAAAAGCACGCTTATGTATGCAAAATAATGGTCAATTATTTGAACACCTGCTATGATTAATTTCAGTAAAATTAGCTACTTCCATGCTCCTGTTTGTTCCCGTTCTTGTTGTAATAATTGTATAAGTGTATTGATAATTTGCTTTATACTTAAGATTAAAGGTATTTTTTACTATTACTACTAGAATAAGTGTTGTTTTTCGCAGGTGGCTGGATATTTATAAAAAATAAACTATTGAATTAAACTTTTTTGATTCCTGCCGTTATTATTTACAATAAACATAGCAAACCATACATTTTTGAAAACTAGAGAAAATAGTCTTTTCAACGATGCCACGGCCTACTATGTGCTCCATATGAAAAATCAAAGTTGATCCATACAGTTTGAAATCCGTAAGAGCTATAAAAATTTCGAATACACCGTTGAAAGCAGTATTCAAAAGTGCAAGTTAAAATTGCCCATCCGCCCAGATACTCCTTTTATTGAAAAAGATAGATATTCGCAAAATTCACTTTTTTTCCTATTGGGTTTGAACCACAATGAATTTTTAAAATCTGCTTAGTGGTTTTAATTCCCTGTTAGGTAGTGAACATTTTGTCTAATTTAACGAAATCTGTATCTCTTATAATAACCGAGATCCCCATGCTGTTCATCATGTCTTAATAAATTTGAAATTTTTTAATACGCTGTATTTCTTATTCTGAAGACATTCTTTGTGGTAAATATCTATCCTTAAGATTGTTTTTAATATATTCAGTTTATGGGGTTATTACCTAGGAAACTTGTTGGTAATAATTTATTAAAACAGCACACATTTAAAATATGAATCCGTGCAAGCATGTAATGTTGGCAAATCTAATTTTTTTAAAATGCGAATAACTCTGAAACTAAATACATTAGGGCAAAATAGCTTACTTTTTTCACTACGTTTTAATAACAGAATCGCGTATATATTCCAGCACTTCTTATGCCCGATTCACATTATGCCAGTAGCATTCCAGTCCAACGATCCAATGCAGCTATGGATTACAACTGGAATAATCAGAACTACGTGAACAGTGCACTGGATCCAATGAGAGATCCAGTTCTGTAACTGGAGTGGCATGGCGGTTTACTTTTTCAATCAAGCGCGCACATTCCCGCGCGACTGGAATGGTCTAGACATAGCCGAGCACAGTGAAATGTCAGCATTCCAGCACATTCCATTGCTGGCATTGAAAAAGCGTCTTGTAGTACACGAAAAATAAAATAAAAAGTATTCGTTCCACTTACTACCTTGAATTAGAGAAGATTAAAAAATCAACTATAACTGGTTCTGGCGGTAATGTTTACCAGCCCAAAATTAAATGGTTCGCGGAATTTAATTTATTTATAATAAATGCGATGGTGAAGAGGAAAACACAGGTATATAGTTTAGCTTGTAATGTTGAGTTGTTACTCCCCTGTTGGGTGAAGCGTAAGCGTAAGCGTTTACTTCAGATCTCCAAATACCGCCAATCAAACTATAGCCAGTGGTATCTTCGCGGTCTACACAAGCAGTAATTAAATAAGTGCTCGACTTTTTTCGTAACCAGCTGTGTAGAGAACAAGCTGGATACATAATAGGCCCGTACGCTCCAAGCCCGAACGTCAAAATTGTGCGTCTAAATGCTCAGCTCGAAGGCATACCCGGAGCGCATTCTTGGCTCACGTGTTGGCACTGAAGGCATGAACTTGCGTTACATTTACACAACCACTCTTATATTACACTTTTTATCACAATCTTGTTCTCGGGTTCTAGTTGATTTAGAACAGTCAACAGTGTTATTATTACGGTTACAGAAAACGTCTTGGTCAAGGGATAATTTAGAAACATTTATTGAATTATACAGAGGTTTCCCATGTTTATGGAAAATTAAAAGTGATGATTACTGTTTAGTAAACTTCAAGGAAGCTTTTCCTTCAATACATTAAAGAAAAGTAGTGGACTGTATTTTGGCTGTTGTTATTGTGCCCTTAAGTGTGTGTTACTTAAGAGCAGCAAGATTTTGCGTTTCCGTAATTAATTAGGAAAGGCGTGGAAAAGTACAATAATAATAAATACTGTACTTAATATCTAGTTTAATGAGCACATTTACAAAAAGAAAGAACTTTTCCAAAGAGGAAATTAGCGGGTGACAAACGCACCACCTATTCGCTAGAAATTTCGTAAAGTACTAAAGTTTCACCCTCTGGATGAGGTCGGCCGGGGTGAGTTGCGCATGGCAACTCTTAAGTCACATAACATGTGAGCATAGCAAAATATTATACAGGGTGTTTCTTAAATGGCGGACACGGAGAGCACTACGCGATTCTCATCTTAAAACTGAGTTGAAAAAGTATAGGCGATTTTGTCCTAATGTATTTAGTTTCCGAGTTATTCGCATTTTAAAAATTTTAAATTTGACAACATTGCGCATGCTTGCACGGACTTTGTTTTAAACGTTTGGTGTTTTAGTAAGGCAGTATGAACAAATTTCCTAGGTAATAACCTCACAGCTACAATGCACTGTTGCAACATATTGAAAAAAAATTTAGCAACAGATATTTATCAGAAAGAATGTCTTCGGGGGAAGGAATAAAACGTATAAAAAATTCAAAATTTATTAAGATTTAATATTTGATTGATGAACAATGCGGAACGGTTAAAATTTACCCATTTTTCCAAACCATAAAGGAATTGAATCTCAATCTTTGACGGAGAATAACTCTGAAACTAGCGAAGAACGGGCATTATTGTATTATATTTTTGTAATTGGTATCTGGAGGGGAATGTAGTACTGTGCTCCGTGTCCGCGATTTAAGAAACACCCTGTATATGAAATATCCTTTACATACCGGCCACCTTGAAATCCTTTAGGTTTCAAATTCAATATAAACTGATAACAAAGGCACGAAAAACAAAAATTAAATATCAACTATTACATAATACATACTTAGAAATTTGAATATACACATAAACAATGAATGGTAAATATTACAACTAAACATATAAGAAAAAAGAAAAAAAAAACAATTAACCTAAACTAAATATGTACAGTCTGATAGTTATAACACTCGAATGGAACGAACAATCATTATTCATTAAGCACTTGTTGTTGCTTACACTTGTGGTAACACACACAATTTATGCACTGCAGGTTCTGAAACCACTTTTTAATTTCTTCTATTTCTATGCTTCCGGAAAATGGAAAATTGTAAATAATAGTATGAAAAGATGCAGAATTTATTTCTCTACAAAAAACCTAAACACACTTTTGGCTCTAAAATAATTAGGGGGGCCAATAATTGAACATTAAGAATTTTCCATTGAAATCCCTATGTTGCGTCGTTCAAGTCACCACCCGGTATATGAAATATCCTTAACAATTACAAAAACCGAAATTTAAAGAACCGAGCATACGAAAAATTGGTAAATTTTTGTAAAAATGAAGTGTATCCGGACGCGAATAAAAATTTTGTTTTGAAAAAAATTCAGGGGATACGCGGTTCTTTTCGCAAAGAACTAAAAAAAATTATGGGGTCAAAACGGAGCGGCGCTGGCGTAGAAGATGTTTATATACCAAGCCTTTGGTATTTTGACTTACTTTTATTTACTAAAGACCAAGAAGAACCAACCGACAGTCTTAGCAACATGGACATAGAAGATGACAATTTGTCAGGACATGATGTTGAAATTGTTACACAGGAGGAAGTCAGTGAGGAAGCATGTAGTCAGGAAAATGAAAAAGTAAGCACATATTTTATTATTTGGTTTTATCTTTTATAAAAATCATACAACACCTCTTTTTATCATATCATCTTGCCATGGCACACTACCATTATTTTTAAAATATGCCATATAGTTATTTCGGTTCTGTACAGCCTCTGCATCTACATTTCTTGGTTGTAGTTGTTGCAAATTCTGTAAATTATTTACTGCTGTTCGCCATTCACCTTGTATTGTATCTGTCATAGTATTATTATCTCTGTCATATGTAAATGGTGTCGCATAAGTTGAAGATCGTTTTGTTAAACAATTATACAAAACACATATTGCCAACACAATATATTTAACTTTTTCTGGGGCCATATTTATACATGTATTTAGAATTCTAAATCTATTAGTTATAAGCCCAAAGGCATTTTCAGAGACATTTCGTGCTCTAGAAAATGTATAATTAAAGATACGTCGTTCATGGGTTAGGTCTTTTTGAGGAAAAGGTTTTAAGAAGTTTGTTCCTAAAGAAAAAGCTTCATCTCCCAGAAAAACAAAATTAAGCGAATTTTTAGTGTCGGTGGCCGTAGGTAAATTTAGGTTACCAGATTTAAGCCTTCTATAAAATTCAGAATATTCAATGATCCCACCATCGGACAGTCTTCCATTCTTGCCAACATCAATGAATATAAATTCATAATCTGCGTTTACAAGGGCCATTAATACAATGCTGTAGAAATTTTTATAATTATAGTACTAACCCTAGTGTTAGGTGGTTGAACAATGCGAATGTGTTTGCCATCGACAGCTCCTCCACAATTTATAAAATTCCATTTTTCTTCAAACCGTTGTGCTATTTGTAACCAGTCTTGTGTGCTTTTATGAAACTGAAAAAATAGATAAAACACATCAGAATTCTGGACAAGTAACTACCGATAAAGAAAATATTCCTACGCCAAAATATGCCAAAAGGAAAGCAGCGGCATTATTGAAATCAAACACGGAATTTATGAAAATTTGTCAGCGTGCTCTAGAGAAAAGTAGTACTGAAACTACTGAATTTGAAGCAGTTGGAATTAACGTTGGAAAAAAGCTGGAGAAGATGCAATACTCGCAAGCCATTTACGCTGAAACTTTAATAGCCAACATTTTAAGCAAGGGTTTATTAGACCAACTTAGTTCTACTACAATTGTTTGTGAAAATCCGGCAAGTAACATGGAAATCAACAATTATTCGGAACCATATTCCAATTCTTCCACAGCACAAAATTCTGTTCAATGTAATACCAGCACTGAATATTCACAGTGAGGTAGTAATAATGCTGTGCAGTTTTATGAAGGCAGTTCTTCATTTTTAAATATCTGAATTTCATTAGTAATCAATACGAGGACATTTTCAAAATAATAAGAGATTTTTTTATTTCATTTATTAAATAATTATTCAATATGTATTTATTATGCCTTATGTTATTTTTCGTGTTTGTATTTTTCGCGTAATATGTTCGTTCTCTCAAATAAAAAATAATTTGATATATTTGTGGTTGTTTAACTTCTTTAACAGAATTATAGAAAATTAACACTTACCATAAAATACTTTTTTTTCAATACGGTATAAATCGCCAAACATGTTTCAGGTATGATATAACACAGAGCAGGAGCAGAAATAGAAGTAGAAAACTTTAAATCTTGAAGGGACCGTCCAGTTGCCAAAAATCGAAGAGTTGCCGCTAAACGTTCTTCTGCACTTATGCTCTTCCTCATTACTGTACCTTGTTTTGATATATACGGACTAACTAAATTTAAAATGTAATCAAATATCGAGTTATCCATCCTTAAATAATTTTTGAAATCTTCAGGATCATTCTCTCGAAGTTCTCTTAAGAGCGGCATATGCCCATAACGATCTCTGTCTTGTCGCCAGTTTTTCACCCACGTTTTTCTTAGTTCTATTTTCTTCTGCGTTTAAAATAACATAAAGCGCAGCACAAGCTATTGCACGTGTTCTCAGCTTTTTTCGTGACGACATAATTCAAAATAATAATTATGAACAGCGCACGACACGAAATATGTTCGTTAGATCTTTTAGTGAGCAACTACAGAAACGTTGGCGCATCCTAAAAACTTTCCAACTCGGTGGAAAATTCACGCGCCGCTCCAAAACCGTTGAATTTTGCATTTACAAGAACACTTTTGGATTGTACACTCCAAACCTGCAATCCTGAAGTGAGAGTTCGGAGCGTTACTTTTTTTGCAGCACACAGTCGGAGCGTACGCGCCAAACCTTCGCTCCGGCGTGGCACTCTGGTGCGCCGTTCCAAAACCCGCACACTGGCGCGTCCGTGTAAACGGGCCTAATGTGATCCACAGTATCTATGTTTGTTGAAATAGCTTTTTCAAAAACTCTAAATCGACTTACTAAAATACCAAAACTGTTTTCGACAATGCGTCTGGCATGCGACAATCTATAATTGTATATTTTTCCTCAAAACTGAATTTATCCCCAGGATATGGTTTCATTAAATACGTTTTTAAAGGGAATGCCGCAACAGCCACTACCACTCCGCCTGCTGGTATAAGAAAACCATTTTCTAATTCAGTATGTAGATGGAACAGTTTTTGAAAATACCTCCATCTGACGCGCTTTCATTTGCTTCCACGTTAATGTAGGTGAAACAATACTCATGGTGAACAAGTGCCATTAATACAACGCTATTATATTATATGCTTTTGACAATGGCACATTGCTGCCGCAATACGTATAAAGCGAATAATCTTATTATTTCCCGTTAAAATCGATATTTTATTTAATATTTATTATTTATACAACGCTATTCTCTTTTTTGTAATTAAAATTTAAGCTTCCATATTCTTTGGCGCCCATAATTTTTGTATGTTTTCCGTCTAGAGTTCCATAGTAGAAAGGAAAGTTCCACCTATTTCGAAACCCTTCCTCGATTTGCTCCCATTGTTGTCGCGTGCTTGATATCTGTAAGAAATGAAAACAGTTGAATTTTCAGGAAAATGTCGAGACTGAAACTAAAAATGACACTGATCCACCTCCCCCTCAACCACAATCGGCCGCGCCTACACCAGAACCTCGAAAGAAGAAGAGTAGAATAGCACAACTATCATCAATCGTCAATAACATGAAAGAGATCAAAGATGAT
Organism: Hemicrepidius hirtus; assembly: GCA_963082805.1. Taxonomy (NCBI): domain Eukaryota; kingdom Metazoa; phylum Arthropoda; class Insecta; order Coleoptera; family Elateridae; genus Hemicrepidius; species Hemicrepidius hirtus. The sequence continues at coordinate 27,517,698 of OY720161.1, read as the reverse complement.
TTGTCCAAATCAGAAGTAGAGGGTGACGAATTTGACGTTTTCGGCAAACACGTTGCAAACCAATTATGAAAACTTACTACTGAACAGGCTATCCTAGGCCAAGAAGACATTCAGGGCGTGCTTACAAAATGTCGACTGAATGATTTGCGCTATAAAAATACGACGTTTACATACACACAACAAGCGCCAGACGCGGAACCAATTATTATTACTATGCCATTACCATTAGGTAGTCCAGCATCTACGTCAGACACACAAACGACTCATTACATATACTGCGCGACATCGACCCGGAATATGAAGACATCATCATGACTATACAATGTATCTAAGTAAAAAAATGTAATGATAGATAATAAAGAGTTAAAACATACCTTGATGTAATCTTTTAATGTCCTTTTTATTTCTTGACAGACTTCTGTTATAATTGTTGATATAGTTGATTTTGGCAATCGGAACAAATGACTGAGGCTTCTGTAACTATTTCCAGTACTTAAAAACAACAGTGACTTCTAGTTTTAGTTTCGCAGGTATAGCATCTCTGAACATTGTATTTTTACGTTGAATATTATTTGAAACTAATGATAACAGTTCCTCAAAGTTTTCAGCTGTCATTCTCATTGCTTATCGATACTCAGAGGGATCTTCCGATTTTGTTGCAAAAGCAAAGCCGACCCTCCTTTTTCATTTCTGTCTTTTGTCCAATTTCTCACCCAAATCTGTTTTTCTTCCTTTAGCTCTGTACCAACCACATCAATAACTTCTTGTAACACTAACAATAGAGCACTTTTAAAACATTTTTTTAACTGTTTTCTGCTTGAAATCATTGTCATTACGCGTTTGCACAACGGCATTTATTATTATTTTAAAATAAAAATAACTGGACTAATGTAATTAAATGATTAAGATCCATTACGAACACAGAATGGGTTAGGAATTAAATAAAACGAAGGTTTGATAGCACGTAGTCGTTAACCCACAGATTTTAATGTAAAAATGTAAAGATGGTAAAAGCAAAACGTTTTCGCCCTTACAAGGGCATCTTCAGTATACACTTTTAACACTGAAGATGCCCTTGTAAGGGCGAAAAGTTTGTGTAGGTTTCCTATAAATTGAGTATTCGAGTATGTTTTTTGAATTAAATTTTATGTTTAAGTCTAAAAAGTTATCTGTTTTGTTCAATTTCTAGTGTAAATTTAATTTTTTGGTGTAAAGTATTAATAAAATATAAAAAGTCGTCAATGTATTCGAAAGAACTATCAAAACATACTCGAATACTCAATTTATAGGAAACCTACACAAACTGATATTACCATACCACATAACTCTTGTCATCATAATACACATAAATTAGCAGCATATCAATCTTTAGTACACAGAGCTGTAACAATTCCTTTAGATAAAAATAGTTTTAATAGAGAAATTTCAATTATTAAACAAATTGCATATAGCAATGGATATAACACAACACTTATTGACACTTTAATTAAAAAGAAAAATTATAAAGTAGCTATTCAAAAAGTTTATTCCATTAATAACTCTGATAAAACACTAAAATACGTTTCAATTCCATATTTTGGTAAAATTTCAGAAAAGATTGCTAAAATTATAAATAACACAAATAAATATAAAGTCATTTTTAAAACAAATAAAAATATTCTATACTCTCTTTTCAATGCTAAAGACAAAATTAATGATTTGCTAAAATCAGGTATTTATAAATTAAATTGTTCACATTGTGATCCAGTATATATAGGTCAAACAATTAGAAATTTCAGTATGAGGCAAAAAGAACATATCCGTTGTTACAAATATAAACATGCACATAAATCAAATTTTGCTAAACATTTGTTAGAACAAAATCACACATTAACATCTAATAATACAATTAAATTTTTACACTTTTCTGATAACAAAAATAAATTAAACATTTTAGAAGCTTTTGAAATTTATAAACACACAAAAAACAACATACCTTTAATGAATGAGCAAATTGATCTCTTAGATTCTCCTTTACTGAGGATTTTGGAATAAATATCTTTTTTTTTTTTTTTAAACACTGATAAGCGACTGACCTCCGACGGGTTGACTGGGGCCAGCTGCTTCACGCAGTGTTAAAATAATAGAATCAAGGAGTTACTATATTTTGCATTTGTTATAATATCTTATATTACTTTTGACAATGGCACATTGATGCCGAAATACGTATAAAGCGAATACATCTTGTTATTTCCCGTTGAAATCGATATTTTACTTAATATTTATTATTTAAAATATTAGTAGCATTATACCTTCCGAATCTTTGCATATGAACTTTATAATACCATACTTTATTGAAACAATTACTTTTGTGTTATATAATGACTGTATAATACTATATTTTATGCTTATATATTCAATGTTTATGCCATACTACTATCGAAACTTGTAGTAGTACATACACCATGTTTATTTAAAACTTTTACTAATGTAATATTTTTGTCAATGTGTCCATTAAGAGTGAGTGTTACAGATATTGTTAGGTCACTTCATGACGTATGAATCTTTCCTTAAGCGATCATGCTTCTCGCTTGATTTCAAGGGGGAGAAATGTCAGGAAGTGCCTAAAATAAGTATTAACCAATGTAATTCCTTAAGTAAAAGCAATACTTCTCTTACATGCAAGTATCACACGCTAAGCATGCTAGTATCACGTGGCAGGTTGACGTTATATTTGCATAAGATGTTGCAATACTGATGAGTCAGCATATCAGGTTTCATGAGAGATCTAGGTGATGCACGTGCGTCCGAGGCCATGACCAAATATGGAGACAGGAATTAGTATAGAAGCACAACATTTCTCCATTCAATTCAGTGTAACTTACACTCAGCAACCAGCCAACATCTAGACTCTTCGACCCAGCTTTAATTCCAAGTCTAGCTGGTTGGGTGCTTGTTGGACCCTTGGGCCTACGAACAACTACAACAAGACCAACCTGACTGGTGTCAACTTTAATCAAACCTTAGAAGACTACAAGAACATCACTTCAACCAGCCATGGTTCGCTTGGTGCTACTAGCAACACTTATGTAAGCTCACCTTAATGGTGTATTTGTTCAATATGTAAACTTTGCCTAAATATAATTATGTTCAACTATTGACTTGTTTAAATCCAGACTAGTCAAAATTTATAACGTGACAATACCATCTTTAGAAACGGTATGACCCAAAAAATCCAACTGCCGCTCCCCAAACAAACATTTCTCCACATTTAACAACAACCCGAACTTTTGCAATCTTTCAAATAAAAGTTTTAAATGCACTAAATGTTCATCTTGATCTTTACTAAAGACCAAAATATCGTCCAGGTAAAAAAATAGAAATGAACTTAACTCCAACAAAACTTCTGATATAAAACGGGACCATGAAGCTGGAGCATTCTTCAAACCAAAATTTAATCGCAAATACTGAAAGGCGCCCAATGGTGTTGTAATAGTGGTCTTGGGAACATCCTTCGGGTGAATCGGAATGTGAAAGTATGCCTTCTTTAAGTCTAATTTACTGAATATTGTAGATCCAGCAATTCTCGCCGTGAAATCTTGCAAAAATGGTATAGGAAACGAATCCGGAACTGATATATCATTTAATCTCCTATAGTCGCCTGCATCTCTCCATGATCCATCTTGTTTGCGCACCATGTGTATTGGCGAACTTCAGGGGCTACTAGAAGGCTCAATAATGCCAGCTTTTAGAAGATCTTTCAAATGATTACCTAAAAATTCAAGCTGGTTAGGATTTAAACGCCTTGGTTTCGAAGACAGTGGAGGACCACTAGTATCGATACGGTGTACAGTATTATGTAAAATGGGCTTATTTATATCAAAATCTTTTATTATATCCGGAAATCGTTCCAACAATAAAGTATATGCGTTTTATACAATTTGTCAGAAACTGCTTGATTAGTATTATTATCCTTAACTCCTGCAAGTGACACTGATGACTGATGTGAATGAAATTTGTTAGAAATTATTGAGGGTAACAAATTGTGCAGACTAGACATCATCGCATGTTGATTACTGTCGTAACTTTTAACAGATGAAGAAGATAAAACAGATTGAGTTGGAGTCTTTATTAAATTACCATTGTTCTGAGAAAATGTTCGAGAATTTTCAGAATCAAGCATTATAGTTTGATTTTCTAAAGGCCTCCTGAACACCCTAGCATGAAATTGATCTAATATTAAATCAAAATGTTTCAAAATATCCATTCCCAATATCGGAACATAAACATAAATAATATAAAATAATATAAAATATAAATTTCCATGAAATCATGTGACTTAAAAATTCAAATTTTAAATTTAACAAAATTGTGAAAAATTTGTTGTGGTGAAACAATTGCTGCCTGGAATAAGCTAAACAGGTTTGTTCCTCATGTGGAACATTGGTCAATTAGATATATCTATTTTGTTCCTAATATGGAAGTATTTTTTTTATTAGCTGATATCGATATGGAAGGCCAAACAGGAGTGAAATACCAAGTGATGGTAGTGATGACGAGTACCTAAGTGACTCTGGCGATGATTTTGATGTATCAGAAAGCCAGCTGAGCGCTGAATCATCTGACAATAGCGATAACTCATCAGCTGATGAAAGTGATGAAGATTCACCCATAGCTACGCCCACACCTTCAACCACTACCAAAACTAAGAAAAATGAGAAAAAGAAAAAGCAGTCATATAGATGGACCAAAGTGAGTCCAAATGAAATTTCCATGCCTATACCTCAATTTAGTATGCCTCTGGGAGACGATGAGTCAGACACCGGAAGGCCTATACATTACTTCAAGTTGTTTTTTACAGATGAGTTGTTAAATGATATAACAGATCAAAGTAACTTATAGTTTACTCAAATTGGTAAATTGATCCAAACAGAACTTTTGGGCTGAAGTATTCTGAATTAGAAATTTTTATAGGCACTGTAATATATGTCAGTATTTGGCCTTCCTCGCAGCAGCAGCAGACCTCTTGTAGAGTTCCAAAGGTAGCTGATGCAGTTGCATTTCAACAACAATGCTTACCTTCCCACAGATAAAAATGATCTGGAATACGACAAACTCTTTAAAATTCGACAGCTTTTATCTGTTCCTGGAAAGGAGGATATTGGAGCAAGTGGGAACACCGTTTTACGTCTAGCATCTATAATACCAACCAATCAGAATCATTTATTATATTTTGATAACTGGTTTTCGTCAATAAAACTAATGACAGTAGATACTATTCAAAGATTTGATAGAAGCAGTAAAACTAAGATTGATGTGAAACGTCCAAATGTGATCAAGCTGTATAATGTTGGAGCAGGACGATTTGGCGCCGGCAGATCTACTCGATGCTCTTTTGACGTACTACCGAATAACATTGAGATGTCAAAGATGGTAAATAAAACTTTGTTTCTATTTTATCGACCTATCCTTAGTTCCAGCTTGGATGAGATATCGGAAAGACATGCAGAAAGCTGGTTTTGCTAAGAAAGATATTTTGGATTCATTGGAGTTTCGATGTGAAGTGGCCGAAGCATCGTGTCTTATGAAAAAAGATGTTCATTCTAAGAAAGAATAGACCGAGCTCATCCTCTGTGGAAAGGGAATATGCATGTAAAAAAAGAAGGGCTCTACAAAATCTATCCCACAATTCGATGTACGAACTGATCAAGTTTCCCATTTTCCTTTCCATAAAGAAATAGCGAGAATTCAAGTAGACCGTAGCTACGGCATAGAAACAGAAGGATTAATGCTCGCTATCTTTTCAGTTGCGAGCGGTTGCGCAGCGCTCCGAGTCTATTGTTTGTGTTTGGTGGTTTACGATTTATTATTTCGCGTTTCGCAAGGGTTTAAATTTTTTTACTGTAATCGCAATGCAGGATAATAATAATAATATTGAAAAGCATCAATGGATTCGCTATTCCGATAATATTTATTTTCTACCGTTTTTAACGGTAAGTCCTACTGTTTTTAACTCATTTTATAACCTCTTACTTAAAATTTTATTTTAGAATATATTGCCTGAATGGAAAACCAAAATAACTAAGGTTACAAATAATGCCAGAGAACTGGTCGACTCTAAATTTGTAGATGCGGCCAAAACAAAGAAAGAAATTAAAGAATGGCTAAATGAGTTTCAAGAAAAAGGTAAAACCACTTACTCCATTAAATCTACTGATCAATCTACTGGTCGGTATGTTGATTTTAAACAAAGATTATATTGTCATCATAACACACGAAACTCAATTGTTTATGATCCGTCTATTAGAAAGCGTACAAAAAATACTAATTGTCCCTAAGTGTGACTACAACTTTACACGCTGTGAAGAAGTGGTATAAAGTTAATAATAAAGAAAATGCTCCAGATTCCGAGTCCCTGCTCGGGCGCCATGTAACGTTTCACCCCCGGCTAATAAGGGTGGACGTTGCAAAATTTGTAGTTCGGGTAGCTCTGAGTTGTCCAGGGGTCGAGTTGTGCTTTAAAATTAAAACGGATGCTTAAACCTGATTAACAATATTTATTTACACTATGTACAAGGTATTCTGAGTAGAAATTGTAATTATAAAATAAAAAAAATAAACAATTTATGTAAAACAGTAAAAATATTTGTATTTGAATTACGGCTGTTCCCGCCGGCAGTTGGGGATTTTCGTCAGGGTTGGCAGCGCGAACACCAGTTTACAGTAAGTGTTGTCTGCGCGTTGACGTCAAGATTGACAGCTGAGGCTGACCTATGAACAAAAGTAAAAGCAAATCTGCTTCGTTTTAATTAAATGGAAGGATTCAACAGTTACCCAGAGGCCAGAAGGGCAGTCTGGATCTTTGGGTTAAGGATAATGTACGGTGAGTATAATTTATAATTCGGGAATTGGAAAGGAATTTTATGAACTTAAGGTCCTTGCCTCTTTGAATCTATAATTAATTCCAATTAATTCTTTTAAGGAATGATTAAAGAACAAGCCACTGAAACCTGTTCGATTCAACAAAACCCCAGCTATAAAACTGGTGCGGATCGATTCAAAACAATCGAACCGAAGGAACGTTTTACATCCAGGTACTCGGTGCAAGGTTTATTCGGTTCGGAAAATACAGGTAGGCAGTAATTTAACTTATAAGGGAATAATGAAACGGGTAGGGAAAAACCCAGGGTAGTACCAATGGACACCAGCACTGTACCCTGGGGGGAAAAAGACAGCGGGTTCTCTATGTTGAGGGAACCAGGACAGCACTAATGGACACCAGCGCTGTGTCCTGGGGAACAGATCTAGACCTCGCCAAGTTTGCACAGGCGTGCTCGGTCTAGGTTAAGGAATGAGACCTTTCGCTCAAGTTCTTCACGAAGCGGGTGGTCTCGGAAAGGAACGGGGACTGGTTCGGTCTTGGGGTTTGTACCTGGATGTAAACCTTAAACGTTCTTTGGGCCACGGTTACTAAAATTTGCAATGAATTATCACAAATAATTACAGGTAATAATAATAATAAAAATAAAATGATGCGGAAATAAAACGGAATTAAATCAAAAATAATTAAACGGAATAATAAAAATAATACGGGAATATAAACGGATAATTTGAAAATATCGGAAAATAAACGGATAATTATAAAGCTCGGAAAATATACGGTATCGGATTTAAAGTTAGAAGTTTTAACTTTAAAGTCGAAAACGGAGTTCTTGGTCCTGGCCTGGGGAGCTGGTTTTATGCGGGTTCCCCACCAAGCCAGGGCTGTGATTGGTGGACTGCATGGATCGGTGGTGGGAAACCTGTTCTCCGCTTCTCTACTTGCAGCGCCACCCGCGCTCAAAACGTGAACTACCAGTGGAACACAAAATTGGCGATGTTGGCCAACGCCCAAAAACTTTTGTGCCACTGGTAGCACGTTACACATCTCTCTTCCTCCGGGGGAGCTGAAAGGAACTGCTTTGGCGGCTGGTGAAAACGGGACAGCTTAGGCGGACAGGGTGGTGGCTCAGGCAGACGCGGTGACGGCTCGGCTGGACGTGGCGGCGGCTCAAATAGACGTGGGGGCGGCTCCTGTAGACGGGGTAGCGGGTCTTGTAGATCTGGTGGTTCAGGCGGTTCGGGAGGGCGGGGGTACGGATCTGGAGGACTTGGGAGCGGCTCAGGTGGACGTGGTAACAACTCTGATGGACGGGATAGCGGCTCGGATGGACGTGGTGGTTCAGGCGGTCTTGACGGTGGTTCAGGTGGACGGGGTAAAAACTCTGGGGGGGCGGGAAGGCGGATCAGACGGACGTAGCGGCAGCGGTTTGGGCGGAGGTAGTGGCGGTGATTGAGGCAGACGTAGTGGTTCAGGCGGTCTTGACGGCGGTTCGGGTAAACGGGGTGACGGCTCTGGTAACCCTGGGATATCGGCTGAAGACAGAAACGAGACGGGCTGGATCTCCGACATCACCATGTCCAAAGGTTGAAACTCCACTCCCAACGGACGGGGACTGGAAACAGGAAGAAGCTCCTCGGATATCGGAGTCGGCGGTTGGAACTCTTCCTGCTCCATAACCATTGTCTTCGGGGTGTCAGTAGGTACTAGGGACTTCGGATTATCGGTGCTATTGACGGCGGTAGATGGGGATCGGTAATTATTGTCCTCCTCTGGAGGAAAACATTTCGGTAACGGTCGGATTGCAATTTTAGATTCCAGAGGACCTAGACCTGCAAGGGTTTGTTCTTCCAAAGGCTGAAACATACTTATCTCACCTGGACAAAATACCTCTACGGCGGGACAGGTACTGGAACCTTGGCAATGGGTCGGAGTCGGAGCACTGAGTGTGGCGGTGATTGGACCGGATGGAGCCTCGGTGGTTTCGGTGGCGGCTGATCCATTTCCACACCTGGAAGTCCAGTTTTCATTGGCGGTATCCAATGTTTGCAGTTGAGGACGGAAGACTACTTCTTTCCTTCGGCATCGGGTCGGGATATACCGGAGTCGAAAATATTGTTCGAATTCTAACCAGGTTTGCCAATTTTTTTTATTGCTCCGGAACCAGAATAACACTTCTCCTTGCAGGATTAACGGTAAAACGGAGAGAAATACATCCCGCTGGAACTGGTAGTAGGTGATGAATCCATTGATTTCTTCTAGAAAAGCGGCTGGGTCACCTTGCCCATCGAAACTGACTCCCGATCGTATCACAAACTCACACAGCAGTGGTGGAGCCCACGACATGGTGACGGAATACTGCGGAACGGATAAACGGCTTACTGCGGAACGGATAAACGGACATCAGCTGGGCATTCAAGTCCTGGGGTTGTACGAAGCCCTTGGAGTTGACTCGGTTCGGACTTCTCGGTGGATAGACGGACTGGCATCGCTCACCTTTCCTGGATTTTCACAAGAGTCCCTGCTCGGGCGCCATGTAACGTTTCACCCCCGGCTAATAAGGGTGGACGTTGCAAAATTTGTAGTTCGGGTAGCTCTGAGTTGTCCAGGGGTCGAGTTGTGCTTTAAAATTAAAACGGATGCTTAAACCTGATTAACAATATTTATTTACACTATGTACAAGGTATTCTGAGTAGAAATTGTAATTATAAAATAAAAAAAATAAACAATTTATGTAAAACAGTAAAAATATTTGTATTTGAATTACGGCTGTTCCCGCCGGCAGTTGGGGATTTTCGTCAGGGTTGGCAGCGCGAACACCAGTTTACAGTAAGTGTTGTCTGCGCGTTGACGTCAAGATTGACAGCTGAGGCTGACCTATGAACAAAAGTAAAAGCAAATCTGCTTCGTTTTAATTAAATGGAAGGATTCAACAGTTACCCAGAGGCCAGAAGGGCAGTCTGGATCTTTGGGTTAAGGATAATGTACGGTGAGTATAATTTATAATTCGGGAATTGGAAAGGAATTTTATGAACTCAAGGTCCTTGCCTCTTTGAATCTATAATTAATTCCAATTAATACTTTTAAGGAATGATTAAAGAACAAGCCACTGAAACCTGTTCGATTCAACAAAACCCCAGCTATAAAACTGGTGCGGATCGATTCAAAACAATCGAACCGAAGGAACGTTTTACATCCAGGTACTCGGTGCAAGGTTTATTCGGTTCGGAAAATACAGGTAGGCAGTAATTTAACTTATAAGGGAATAATTAAACGGGTAGGGAAAAACCCAGGGTAGTACCAATGGACACCAGCACTGTACCCTGGGGGGAAAAAGACAGCGGGTTCTCTATGTTGAGGGAACCAGGACAGCACTAATGGACACCAGCGCTGTGTCCTGGGGAACAGATCTAGACCTCGCCAAGTTTGCACAGGCGTGCTCGGTCTAGGTTAAGGAATGAGACCTTTCGCTCAAGTTCTTCACGAAGCGGGTGGTCTCGGAAAGGAACGGGGACTGGTTCGGTCTTGGGGTTTGTACCTGGATGTAAACCTTAAACGTTCTTTGGGCCACGGTTACTAAAATTTGCAATGAATTATCACAAATAATTACAGGTAATAATAATAATAAAAATAAAATGATGCGGAAATAAAACGGAATTAAATCAAAAATAATTAAACGGAATAATAAAAATAATACGGGAATATAAACGGATAATTTGAAAATATCGGAAAATAAACGGATAATTATAAAGCTCGGAAAATATACGGTATCGGATTTAAAGTTAGAAGTTTTAACTTTAAAGTCGAAAACGGAGTTCTTGGTCCTGGCCTGGGGAGCTGGTTTTATGCGGGTTCCCCACCAAGCCAGGGCTGTGATTGGTGGACTGCATGGATCGGTGGTGGGAAACCTGTTCTCCGCTTCTCTACTTGCAGCGCCACCCGCGCTCAAAACGTGAACTACCAGTGGAACACAAAATTGGCGATGTTGGCCAACGCCCAAAAACTTTTGTGCCACTGGTAGCACGTTACACCATGCGAAATAATGTTACTTACATCGCACAATCATGCAATATATTCTGCAGATGCTCTTCGGTTTAGAAAAGTACTTATCCGAATCAACAAAAACCAAGCTTCTTGCACTTTATGAAAAAGGTCACAGCCCAGCTACAGCACTGGGGACGCTAAAAATGGAAATTCATTTGGAACAAGAAAATTATGACGTTTGGCTGAAAATGTTGCCCTAGTTATAATTATTGTTTTCATATACAGGGTAGCTATTAAAGATTGGACCGAAGTCGTAGCGCTCAAACGCTTTGAGATATTAATTTGAAATTTGGAACACTTCAATAGGACATCACTTCGCATATTTTCTCTCTAATCATGGTAAATTAATGAGGTTACATAAGAAAATAAAGCAAAAAAATTAGAAAACAATTTGCCGTAAGCTCAGACGACTATTTATTGTATGGTTTAAATCTAGGTAGCTCTGCATTAAAACAACGTCAGAATTAATCAAAAAACAAAATAAACAAATAATGAATAAACAAGGTACCTACTAAAATTAAACAAACAATTCTAAAAGTTAAAATACAAATACCATGTAATTGTTAAAACAATTAATTAATAATGGTACCAAAAAACTGCTTAAATTCACGAAGATGTTCGAACTGTTTTCTGTCACCATACCAAATCAGTTTCTGTTAATCAATCAATGTTAACCAAATTTAGATTGTTAAATTTCTACGAAAAGTATGACAATGTACTTACTGTCATCTGTTAAACAATTACTGATTGAAACAATTACTGATTGTATTTTTTGTTTAATTTTGAAGCTCTGTTAAAGCAAAGCCACCTAGAATTAAAGCATACAATAAATAGCCATCTGAGCATGCGGCAAATTGTTTTCTAATTTTTCTCCATAATTTTCTTACGTAACCCCATAATAATTTACCACAATTAGAAAGAGAAAAAATTAAGCTTTCTAATGAATTGCGTTATCCATATTACCATTTAAGAAAATTCAAGATGGCGACCAGGCTCCGAAAGTATGAGTCTAATAAAAATTTTCTATACTGTAAAATATGCGAAGTAATGTCGTATTGAAGCGGTCCAAATTTCAAATTAATATCTCAAAGCGTTTGAGCGCTACGACTTTGGTCCCATCCACCCTGTATACAGAGAATTAAAAGAAAGTATGGACCAATCGCATTTGGTAAGCTGGAAAGGAATTTTTAGAAAAATGTCTCAGAGAATTCAATGAATCAACAGGTTGTGATAATAGCACAAAGATACCGTCTGGGTACTTTCAAAACCGAACATAGGGGAATTGCATTGTAACTAACCTTTATATAGATTCCTGCTCGCCATTGAAACCCACAAGGATGGTAATGGTATGAATAGAACGACAAAAATACAGCGCATCTGATGGTACCAATAAATGTTAGTACTTAGTTATCTTTTTCTGTAAAAAAAATTATAAAATATATATATAATATAAATAATATAGGTTGCTATGATTGTCAACTTTTTTTTATCTGTCAATTAAATTATTTGAAATCAGTCGATGTTTCTGTTATATTAATATCAAATAATACGAATAATAACGAGTAGGTATTCAGTAGAGGAGAGGGTTTTTATAATAAAGACATTACCATCCTTGTGGGTTTAAATGGCGAGCAGGAATCTACAGGGTGTTTCTTAAATCGCGGACACGGACCACAGTACTACATTCCCTTCCAGATACCAATTGGAAAAGTATAATACAATAATGCCCGTTCTTCGTTAGTTTCAGAGCTATACTCCGTCAAAGATTGAGATTCAATTCCTTTATGCTTTGGAAAAACGGGTAAATTTTAACCGTTCCGCATTGTTCATCAATCAAATATTAAATCTTAAAAATTTGGAATTTTTTATACGTTGTATTCCTTCCTCCGAAGACATTCTTTCTGATAAATATCTGTTGTTAAATTTTTTTTCAATATGTTGCAACAGTGCATTGTAGCTATGAGGTTATTACCTAGGAAACTTGTTCATACTGCCTTATTAAAACACCAAACGTTTAAAACAAAGTCCGTGCAAGCATGCGCAATGTTGTCATATTTAAAATTTTTAAAATGCGAATAACTCGGAAACTAAATACATTAGGACAAAATCGCCTATACTTTTTCAACTCAGTTTTAAGATGAGAATCGCGTAGTGCTCTCCGTGTCCACCATTTAAGAAACACCCTGTATATAAAGATCAGTTACAATGCAATTCCCCTATGTTCGGCTTTGAAAGTACCCACTCGGTATAATGAATTCCTTGAATCTGATTATATAATTTGGTAATAAATTAAAAAATGTTTTTTTTTTTTTACTTTTATTTATGAAGTTGATATTTTAGCATTTGTCCGCCGCTCTTACGGAGAGTTTATCAGTATATTAGTGCAGCTGGTGAACTAGTCTTCATTGATTCTTCTGGTACTGTTGATCATGATGAAAGTCGCAGATTTTTATTAACTTATAGTGAATGTGTTGAATTACCTCTTGGAAAGTGAAAATATACTAACTCTTGGTTTGAAAGTATTTAAAACTATGGTGGGAGATATCAGTTTTGGCGGTAATGTTGATGGCCCTAAAACCGACGAATCCAAAGCAGAGCAAATACCTTTAGGTAATGTATGGAAGAACTCCAAGCGTCTTTTATGCACATTTCATGTTCTGCAATCAATATGGAGATGGATCATGAGTTTCAAACATGATATACCTCAAAATATTCATGCCCTATTATTCCAGCAGTTCCGATTAATTTTATATGCAAATACCGCCAAAGAGTGCGAAAAAATGTATAATTTAGCAAAGGTTGCTGCTAATAATTATCCGAATCATTTAAAATATAAGTATACTGGAGTAGGAAAGAATTTTAGGCATTATGCTTTAGAAACAACCTAGTAATCAGAGAACATAATAGAAAAAATTATTCTGAAGCTGCTATGAGAATATTAAAAGATATTTGATCGTGAAAGTTTTTTTTTTTATTAACATTAACCAGATTGGTACATCTGGTACCATACATGGTAAGTTTGTTTCATGTAAAAATATAGATACTGACTAGAATAAGGGCGGCTACACTTAGCCCCCTTCGTAACTGTTTATGTGGATAATACAAATTGAAAGCTATTTGATAATATACTAACTATACTATTTCCACTATTGACTCACCCTCGTTGTCGCTAACATCTTGCGGAAGATATCGCTTTAGTCTTACGCGTATACCCTTTTAGTCTTACGCGTATACTCTTTTTTCCTATTGAACAATATTCGCACTGGCACACTTATGTACGTTAGTGAAAACCTATTAAGTTTTTTAATAAAGGCGTTTATGGGGGGTATGCACAAGTTTCGCACGAACCAACGAGTACTTACCATAATTCTCAGTATCTTATTCTGTAGCACTTTTTGTAGTTTTTTAAGATGGGTTAGCGATGTTGCTGCCCATAAGGGAGAACCATACGTTATTATGGGTCTTAGGATGGATATGTAAATTAATATTGCACAAGAAGTTTTTATTGCGGATTTACGGTTCACTATGGGATAAACTGCGGTTAATCGGATATAGCACTTGTTGCGTTTTTGGTTGGCAGAAGGGTTCCAGTTTATGTTAACACCTTCAATTTCAATTATCTGTGGAGTATGTAGGCGGGTTAAGGTAAAGATTTTTGTTTCGCTTTTGCTACCACTTACGTTGATTGTCCATTTTTTAAACCAGTTCATTAGCAATGCGACCGATGTTTGTAATTCCGCTACTGCTGTGTCGATATTGTCGTGTTGAGTTAGGAGACACGTGTCATCTGCGTACACTGAAACTTTTGTGTTATCTAGTTCTGGTATATCATGAACAAAGATGTTGAATAGCCCCAGTATGGATCCTTGGGGAACGCTCGCTCTAATTAGTTTGATGTCTGAGAGCTGATTGTTGATTTTCACCGAAAAGTTTCTGTTGTTTAGGAAAGCATAGGTTATTTTAATTAGGTGTTTCTGGGGGGTTATATTCATATACTGGTCGTGCGTTTTTCTCCAAAAATGCATCTCCCAGTAAACTATGTAAACATGTTGCTACTGTAATATTTTCGCACGTTTCTGGTTGTACAGCTATTGGCGTGTAAAAAAATTCTAAAAACGTGACACAATAGTCCAAATGCATTTTCAGAAACTCGCCGTGCCCTGCATAATCTGTAGTTGAAGTTTTTCTTCTATCAGATCTGGCTACTGGCTTTGTGTATGGCTTTAATAAATGCCTGTGCAGTCGAAAAGCATAATCAGCAACTACAACGTATGGCAATGTTCTCTCCGATTCTGGGAGCTGTTGGTCAGGAGGGAACAACTTACCGGAATACACTCTTTTGTCCAATTTCTAGATATGCTTGAATATGACCTGTGATTGCAGGAAAAGGTTGCATTCGTATTTATGTTAGTGTTCCTCGAATTACCTGTATTTATTTGCTTGCGGCTAGAAATGATGTTGCGATAATATTCGCATCCTTTATAATTGGCGGGATGGTACTCCCCGCAATTGACACACTGGGTCATCGAGTGCTTTCAGTTTTTGGACATTCGGTGTAGAGGTGATTGCTGGTACATTTCACACACCTCGGATCTAATCGACAATAATTTTTCGTGTACCCGTACCTTCGACAACGAGTACATTACGGAATGTCTCTTGTTTTATGTCGCAATTCTATATAGATTACGCAGTAGAATAATCCGTAAAGATTGAATATTTCCGTTTCAGAAACGTTCTTTTGCAGTTGTATCACACCAAGGGGAATTGGTTTTTTATCTTTAGCTTGCATTCGCATTTTACTGATTACTGGATATTTTTTTTGAGGTCAGTTCCTCTTTTATTTAGTCTTCCGTTATTTCCTGGAATTGTGTTTGCAGATCAGAATCGATATACACGAAGCCAGCGGACTCCCGGTTGCAGTTGATTTTATTTACTCTAATACATTACTTATGTATTTGCTAATAATATTTACCTTTACAAAATATTAATTATTGTTGTTAAGTAATCTGTGCACGCTACACTGAAATGTTTAAACGAAAAACGTCTATTCACTTTGAAGCTTCGCGGGTGACTCTTTGAAAGATTTTAATGTCACTCAAATGGTGGACTTTCTTTTAACCAAGTTTATGACATACTATGAAAGAAGACTATAAGATGCGGCTCACAACCGTTTACGAAGAAACATATTAAGTAATGTTATACAATTCCTCCCACCTGGTCTTCTTGAACGAATTCAAATTGTTACTAATAATATAATCCTGGTACCTAGTGTTAACGTCAAAGATTTACACTATATTGTGAACACTGTAGAACTTACATGCACTTGTTTCCCTTGCCCTTGACTGGGCTTGCTTTTTGGTTCAAAGTGAAAAATATAAAATGACTATAGATAATGTATTGCTACCGGCGTATTCTAATACTAAAGATAATTTAAAAAATATATATCGGATTCCTGCAGGTATGTTGTTTGGTAGCAACAGAAGTACCACGGCTACTCTTCTGCGAATGGGGTGGGATAACAAGATGTTAAAATATGGGCGCCAGAGTCCTTGTTTATTTATACTTCCCAAAATTGACGAATTAGGCTTATCGGACTCGCTTAAGCCAAAAGAAACGTAATACCTACAGGAGATAAGGTTACAAAATAAAGCATAAATCAATATAGTATCAATAAAATCTGTATGCATATTTATCGAGATCATGTATGACCAAATATAAATAATAATAGTTGTCAACAATTGAATATTTGTTTTAATTCTAAATATTCAGATACAAAGGTTATAAAACGTATTATACCATATTTAAACATAAGGTTTGAAACGAAGTATAGAAACAATGACTTGTTACCAACGTGAATATAAAAATTAATCTAACTCAGAATCAAGATTGCGAAAGTAATGGCGCGCGGATTATCTGAAAAGATAATCGTATACGTAAAATTATAAAGGGAAAAATTCACGGAGCGTTGTTTAATGCGTTGAAAGTACTTTCAAGGGCGTTTTAATTCAACACTTGAATATTGGCATAAATCGTCGGATGTTAATTGTTTAAAACAACCTTTCCGCAAAATTGCTGAAAAATAAATGGTAAGTAAATTCACAAATTTCGCAGGCAACAATGACTGTTTCCATCATCTTACAATATTGCTGAATGGAACTATAAAGTACATACAAAGTTTCTAATTATTGCAGATAACGAGATAACACAATTGATTATCGCAAGAGATAGCAACAAATAAATATCAATTATTGTTAAATTATTATATTACAAAAGAACAAAGGATAAGAAGTTGAACTCGTAAGTAATTCTTAATTGTAATGCAATCGATTTTTGATCTTTAACAAAAATCAATGTACCTAACCTACAAAAAGGTAGGATTAAATTGAGTTCGTTGAACTCGATAATTTCAAAATTAATTATAAATGTATCAGTTCGATGGACGATGCATTTACAGATACTTACTATAATTGTAACAATTAAGTTACAGATATATGAATCAAATATTAAAAACATATAAGCGATGATTCACTTTTTAAATTTATAGGAACGGATATCAGTAAAATATAATTCTTGAAGAGAAGTCCGAAGGTAATATGTTGGATTAACCTGACCTTAGAGCAGTCCGATGCGTAGAGCTTACGGAAGTATCGATGATGTTCGTAGATAGTTAGAACTTGGTCGATGGAATCTTCTAGTGAAGTAAGTTGGTATAGAAGTAGATATTATCTTCAGAACTAAAGCTGATTGAAGTTAAACAGATGAATTAAAGGCAATTTGCTTCCTTTAAGTAATGATCGGCATGAGGTCGGTTCATAACTGGTCGCAGAACAATTTTACATCCTGAATTTTCAGATTATGAATTAATTTGCCATACCACAATAGCATAAAATTATAAATTAATTCAAATTAATGGATGATGACCCAGAAATCAGTCGATAAACTATAAAACTTAACAGGTCACACCATTTTGTTCAACACCAGATGCCGTATATCCCTCAACAGCAAAAGGCCAGGAAAAGAGAAAGTGTTTTCCCCACCTCATTTCTCTGGACAGGAAATTTATAAAAACTTTGAATTTGAATTTCTACACAAGAATTAACAGGTATGGAGAAAGATTGGAAAATACATAAATTATGATAAGATCTTTTTAGGACCAGGCTTTAACAAGAAAGAAAAAGGAAAATTTAATGGAATAAAACTAGGAAATTACTTAATTAAAAATGAAATTGTAACAGTATATGTCGCGAAATGATCCAGTTCTGACCTCATCGGGTAATTTTAATTTCATTCACTATGTGGACAGTTTTTTTGTCCAGTTCATGAACTGGAAGATGTATTCCTCCACTTTATGAAACTTTGTTAAATTACGCTATCTGTACATAACAACCATTCACTTCATGAACTGTAACATTGCTTTCTTACACTTTCGTGTAACATCAGAAAACGATTTACTAAATGGATAATTGCCGGTGTCCATTGTCCAGTTGATGTTTAATAAGTTCGCAGAGTAGAGTACATTGATACCGCAATAATAAAATTTGTTATAATGTTCCCAGTGAAAGAGAATTTTTATTCATTACTGGATAAACAATACGATGAACAGCCGAACAAGAAGCCATACACAAGACATAAACAAGAGACAGTTATAGAAGAAATTCAACAGGCTAAAATAACAGCGTAAGTTAAAAAACCTAACCTACAAAACTTGTTGATGGTAAATAGTAAATTACATCAATTATTATTACATCAATGACATGATACTCTCTGACGACAATTAATATAGAAAATATTTGACTACTGAATACAAAAATTTGAACAAGTTACAATAACATTAGTTGTCGCGCATGCCCTGTAAAATTACTGCTAAATTTGAATAAAAGAAATTGAACGCGTTAAATTTGTTAAAACAGCCAGTCCCATTATTTTTTTATAGGGTTCGCAAAACAAGACGAGAATACTATCTCTTAAATACGTACGATGCCTTGTCAGTTGGAGAGGACAAAAATTATTTAATAAAAAAAATTAATTCGGAGTGGACACCAACATTAAATATGTGGTTTCATATGAGGATTTGTTTGAGCGATTGAGCCAATGTCATATTAGAACTGGCCATGGGGGAAGCGTCAAAATGAGACGTGATTTAAAAAACAAACACTGCATTCCCCGACCAGCTATTGACGCGTATTTAAAAGTATGTCAGATCTGCAATGAGAAAAAGTCCACATGTAGAAAAATTGTTGTAAGGCCAATAACTTCAAAGGACTTTAATGAACGTGGACAAGTTGATTAATCGATTATCAGTCAATGCCAGATTGTAATTATAAATGGATACTTAATTACCAGGACCATAGTACCAAGTTCTTATGTCTTCGACCATTGAAGACTAAAAGGGCTGCTGAAGTAGCACACGAGTTACTTAAAACAATTTTGACTTTTGGAATACCCCGAATACTGTAAGCATTATCTCAGGTGGACAAGGAATGTCCAAATGCTCGTGCAAACCGTGAAAGACTCAATGCAAATCAAAAAAATGTGCTTGCTATAAAAACAAACGACTTTGTGCAAGTAGATGCCATATGAGCCTGTCTTGCGTTAACAAATAAGATGAATTTTTATTTTAATATTTGTTCAGAATTCAGATGTTTTTTCAGTTTTAGTTTTGTTGTCTGTAATGTTGTGCTTTACATTTGCAATAAAAGACTTGTTTCATTTATACTTTTGTATTAGTTCATACCATGGTCGGTACATGATGGCTCATTTCAACAGCTGGACACCAGCAACTGTCCATTTAGTGAATCGTTTACAATGTTACAGGAAAGTGTAAAAAGGCAATTTTACAGTTCATGAAGTGGATGGTTGTCATGTACAGATAGCATAATTTAACAAAGTATCATAAAGTGGAGGAATACATCTTCCAGTTCATGAACTGGACAAAAAAACTGTCCAAATAATGAATGAAATTAAAATTACTGAAACTGGATATCCAGTTCATGAACTGGATCATTTCACGAAGTGGGTGCGACATTATATATCCACAAGACTTTTTACAAAATTGGTACCGAGTTTAATCCTCCTCAAGATTGCCTAAATCGTCTTAATGGGGGAGTTAGTCTTGCAATTGTAGAATTACCTCATTTATATTGGATAATAAGAGAAAACAAGAAGAACTCGTGGAAATAAATAATAACGAAAACAATATTACTGAAATGACCGATATAACATCCGAAGATAAATTAAAAAGGGGTAAAGAAGATCTCCGAGAAATAACTGCGACAATGAATGATTATTTAATAGATTCCACGGATGAAGTGATGCCTGCTTTAGAATTGTTTTATGAAAGAGCAAAATTAAAACTAAAGCAGCATTTGTTTCAAGTTTATCAAGCTTTGCAATGGGCGAAATGGCATTATCCCGCAGTTTATTTATATTTAAGTTTTTTTGTAATTTCTATCAGAATATCAAAGAAAAATCCATTTGAAGCGCATTCCTGTGCAGCCAACAGCCACCGGTAGAAGGACAACCGCATTGTCAGGGAAAAATTGCCATGCTGGAGGACGGCCCAAAAAGACAAATGCTACGAGTATTAGAAAAGCGAAGAAATCATCCCATCATTTATCACAACGAATAAAACATATAACTTCGCATAATTGATTATTAATTACCCTATATTATTTTATAGCACATAATTATGTCAGTCAATGGAAAATAGAATAAATATTCCCTAATAGATATAATTATTTTTACTTTTTTACGACTGTCTTATTTATTTTTTTAGATTTTTGGGAATAATTAGCAGTCAATTTTTTATTACACATTTATTTAGATTAAAATAACATATATATTTCGGATTTATACATCCTTCTTCAGTGTTTTACCTTATCTGATAATTCTCATTTAATAACCTTATAATTTTTTCTTTTTCTTTATCATTTTCTTATTCTTTAATTTAATAAAATGAGGTAGTATTTACAAAACGTCACTTAATACTTTTTATTCTTCGTCTAGAATGGTGGTGTTCGCCATTATTCCCTAATAGATTTAAAATCCATCTCTAAAAGTGATAGGTTGATAAAGGTATAGGAAAAAAACAAACTTAATCAAAGTTGTATTTTTAACAAAGTAGCAAAGCTACATATGTACAAGGTGTATAAAAATTGTGGTGCAAGCTTAAGGTAAAGTTATTCCTTGAACAAAAATAAGGCAAAAAGCTTATTGCAAAACAACTCGCAAAGGCTTGCTGAACTTACACGAAGCCTTCAAAGTACAAAATTTGTAACAGTAAAGAAAGCTGCTTTTTGAAAATTAAGTTACTGGATGCGTACATTCAGTGATAATAGTTAAAATGTATTACTATCCATCGTTTAAGAGTAAAAAGAAATTAATAATTTCTATTATTTCAAATCGTTTAATTTTTCTATATGCGTAAAAACTAGATTTTTAAATATTGCAAGAGTGCCTTGATGCAATGACAGATAATAAATTGTGGTCATCACTCATCAGTGCTTATTATAGTAGGTGGCTACAAGGTTGCCAAATACATCGCGTGCACGTGACGTCAGACCGGCGTAGGAATACATTCTCAGAGTGCTTGTAGGTAAAGCTGGCGGACTTACAACGGTAGTTTAGGTGCATTACTTGAATGTTTTTTTGTTGTATTTGCGTTAATTTAAAAAGTTCCGATAGTTTTGTGAGAAAAATGGGTGCCAATAAGAGTGATTAGTACTTTAAATCTTTAGTACCAAATGGACAGACTCGCTATTTAGAGAAATTATAGTTAATTAATAACGTTGATCCATACTTGGTAGACATGTCCCCCTGTTCCAAAGATTTATGCGATTTCCCAAAAATCACATACTTTGACATTGTAAATTATTGTATTAAAAAAAAGCACAGACACACGGGAAGAATTCAAGCCGTTCAAGAGCTTAGAAGCATATAATTTATTTATATGTAATTGGGTACAAAACTTATGAAACATTCATAATACAGCGTGAGTCGGGAGGAAACTGAAAAACGTCGGGTGTGTGTTCTACACATAAATAAAAGACAAAAAAACCAAAAAGTTGTTATCCGATTTTTGAAATAACAAGCATCAGATACAGATATATTTACATTTTAACTGCACAACTTGAAACTTTGAAGACACTGTATCTTCAAATAAAACAAAAATCGGATAACAACTGTTGGGTTTTTTGTCTTATATTTACGTGTAGAACACACACCCGACAGTTTCCTCCCAACTCACCCTGTATATCTTACTATCTCTGCTTTCCTAGGTTTTCTTCTAGCGTATCATTCTAAACTGCCTACTGATCTTTTATAACCCATATTTTGTGTGGGAATCCAGCCTGGGTTATCCTTGTCCACTAATTTTGCTAGTTTACGTATGAACGAACAAGACTTCAAAATTTGTAATTGGATATTTTACAATAATTACTGTTATTATTTACCTGTTAAAAAATGTTTAGAATATATCATTTGATACTTGAATTTGAGTTCTGTCAAGTCAGCTCTTTTTACAGCGTAAGTCCATGCTTCACGCCTTTCCTTTTTTCTGAGATCGATGTGTTTATTGTTGTCGTATACTGATGGGAATCGAAAAAAAAACACCTTGTCTCTTGCACCACTACTTCCACAATTTACAAGTTACAACCGCACAGAAATTCGGCATTTCTAAAAAATATATTGTTACCTGCAACAGTAGGTAAATGAATGTGCTTTCGTGCGATTTTAACGTGGTTTTTATACCTCGTTACAACAGAAAAAACAGGTACCTATTACCACCATCTATCCTACAATGCTTAACCCGTCCACAGATATTAATTATTGTCCTAAAATATCCAAGATCACTTCACAATTCACAAAAACACTGCTTTACACTTCAAATGTATATGAAATAAACAGACCGCTTTACCTACAAGCAACTTGACTTTGGTTTGAGAGGTTAGGTTAGTCACGTGATGAACGCGATGTATGTACATTTCTTAAATTGTTATGATGAGGGGTAGCGCCCACGAACGTGTTTGCAATAAACTTTTGCCTTATTTTTGTCAAAGGAACAATTTTACCTGAAGCTTACACCACAATTTTTACACACCCTGTATACGGGTGTTAATTAAGTACGTCCGCAAACTTTAAGGGACAATTCCTTGATAAAATCTAAAATAAAAAGTTCATACAAACACGGAACCTAAACGGCTTCGTTTTCAAGATACAGGATGTTGAAGTTTAAACAAAAATAGCCTAGAGGTATTCTAATGAAACTTGGTGTGTGTTAATATTTCATAAAATGGCATTGTTTGGTCAAAATAAATTTAATTTATTTCCACCAGTGGCGTGCATCGGGGCCACCTCAGTTACCTTATTTTAAAATAATCTGGTACGCCACTGATTTTTAGCCAATACGACAAGTTTTTTAACTTTATCCATTGAAACTACACAAAAGATGCCTCTCTTATTTTTTTGATAAAATAAACCTTTTTCGAGAAAAACGAAAACATAGGACCTAAACGGCTCTTCGTTTTCAAAATACGGTTTAAACAAGTTTTAAAAAAATATTATTTAATAACAAACAATCTTACAATACTACAAAACTTAAATACACTACTACTACGGAAATAATTAACTAAAGAGCATTGTCTCACAGCAGATGCTAAAAATGACCACTTCCGACCTCAATGCATTACATTTGTGCGCCTTAGCATCGACTGGCGGACTCGTTCGAAAATACCAGGAGTATTTCTAATAATAGCACGTGACTCTTGTATCCGATTTCTTAAAGCATGGGAAATAAATAGGAAAATTGAGATAGAAGGTGACAAGAGGGATAAAAGAAATCAGGAACTTAGACAGGAAATGCAAGAATGTATAAGATTAGAAAGTGAAAATACACATGAAAAGGAAACGTGGGAAAAATTTGAGCATAGGATCAAAATAGTCAGGTCATGAGTAAAAAATTGGAACAGATTTATACAATACTAAGTGAAAGGGTTACAGAAGTAGACGAGGAGATAAAAGTTGAAAATAATAGATGCCAAAGAGAAATTAAGAAGGTAGAAGATAAAGTAGTTCAGTTAGAACAAAGGTGGGAGAGAGATTTAGACATAATAGAAGAAAGAATTGGTGAGGTGGTGGATGAGAAGATAGAAACGCATCTAGATAAATTAGGGGATGAAATAAGTAAAGTAGAGAGCAAAATAGGAAAAAGTAGACAGTGTAAACCAATAATGATATTGCCAAGTCAGGAAGCAAACATACCAAAATTTTATGGAAATGATACTACAGGAAATAATCCAATTTTTTTTATTGGAAATTTAGATTTTAACATAAGCACGTTCAGAAATCAAATGGGGGGACAACCAAATGCGTATGGAGAAATTAGGTTGATTGCTAGTACCATGAAAGGAATAGCCGATCAATGGTTTCAAGTAAATAAGGCAACATTTACAAGTTACGAGAATTTTAGGGAAAGATTTTTAACACAATTTTGGGCAATCGAAGATCAAGATTGGGTAGCTTCAGAAATAGAAAATGGGGAATATAAAAAAGGGACGAATAAAAATAGACAGGAGTATGCTCTGGTATGGTATGGAACCAAACTTAGAAGAGACAACGATTATACAAAAATTAATAAAACAATTCGACATAGAAGTAATCAGTAAAGTTAGGACTGAGAGGATAAAAGAATTTCAGGGTTTATTGGAAATATTAGAAAGGTATGATTGGGCAGATAGGGATGTAGAGGAGTATAGTAACAAAAAGGAGATAATACGACCTAAATACTCTAATACACCTAACAACAATAGGGTCAGGTTCAGTGATGAAACTAACAATGTTGCAAATAGAGTTAACAATGGCATTAACAATAATAGGGGCCGATTTAATAACAATTATAACAATGTTGGAAATAGATTTAACAAAAGAAATAACGACAATGGGGGCAGGTTTAATTATAACAACGACAATAACAGAAACAATTTCAGTTATATTTCCAGAATGAAAGGGGGAATTAATAATTATTCGAGGAATGGAGATAGGGATAATTACAGGGGTAATAACCAAGAAAGTAGAGATAGATAGATAGATCAAAGAAATTATGGGTATATAAGGAATAGAAATGAAAACTATAGGAACATGCCTGAATTTATTGAACGTCAGGAAAGAGAAAATGTTAATCAAGAGAATAGAGGGGAAGTAATAGAAAATAGAGAGGAAGCACCTGAAGCACCTCAGGTTTTTTAAGCAAGCAGGGTTCAGAGTGACTACAGCTAAGAAAAATAGGACGTTAGGGACCATTTTTATTTTAAATAGGGACCATTTTTTAAAAATAAGGACCAAGAATCGTTCATAAAATTTTATTATAATAATATTGTTGTGTACAAAACTAAATCCTTGTGCAGGTTTGTTAATACATTTATAATTATATATAACATATAACAAAACTAAGTTTTTGACTTATTAGGCTTAATAAAATTATCTAATAACGTACTTTAACGTTTTTCCACCTTTCGTTTTGTTCAATTGCATAAAACCCCTTTGCTATTGATATCTTCTTATCACAACAATTGCAAAACAAATAATCATTGTCGTACTTTCTACCCCATGTGGATACTTTACGACCATCACTGTCTTTTTCATCTAACCACTTCTCTTGAAAATTGCACTTCCCCATTGTGTAAAAATTTAATTTAGTTCAAGCCACTGATTTGAAACTGTTTTCATTTAAGTAACGCATGCGCCAGGGCTGCGTTGGTTTTGCATTTTAACGTATTTTTAGTAGAAGCAGATGTTTAACAGAAGCGGCACAAAAATTTCTGTTCAAGATTCCCTAAGAATGGAATAAATCGTGTGGAATTGCCGCTTCTATTAAATGATGATCCGAATTATTGCATTTCACAGCAAGCGGCAAATTTAAATTTCGTAATATTCGAAAAATAGGGACCTATACGGACCATTTCTCTAAAATATGGACCAATACGGACTAGCCTTAAAAAAAAGGACCTTTTTCCTAAAAAGAGACCAGCTCTGAACCCCGGTCAAGGTACTATTAGCAGAAATAATGATTCCCATCCAAGAGAATTTATTAATATTCCGGGTGAGGATAATAATTGTAAAAATTTAGAGGTTGATAAATTTAGTTTAATTCAGAAATTACCTTTAGTAAAGTTAGATTTAGGGGGAAAAAGGATAAATGCAGTATTAGATACAGGGGCAGAAATGAGTTTAATTCAGGAAAAGTTAGTAAACAAGAATTATAATTATTTTAAACAATTTATAATTCCAATAAAAAATTCAAATTTAGCTTCGGCAAATAAAAAGGTTAATTAGTAAATTAAATAACCAAATAAACTGCGTAATAAAAAAAAGGGGGAAGAGAGTTTGAAATAGAAATGTTAATGGTACCACAGTTGAGTTTATAGTAGAGGAATCAGGAACGTACAAGTCGCTTAGAAATTAGTTTCGCTGGACATGATAGGTAAAAATGTCTTAGACTGTTTCAAATGGTAGCATATGGGTCCGTTATGAACCCCATGTATTCGTCAAGCTGGTAAGGGGTGCGTTCACCCCCTAGGAGGGGGGAAACAAAATTTTACAAAATTTTGACTATGCGGATTTCAATAGAGAAAAATATAACAGTTTTCCTGATTTGTATTTCATGGGCTTATATGGAAAGAGTCAATCTTTTAATTCTTGTATTAAGGAATATTTTTTGCGTCAATTTTATTTTCACATACAGGGCTTTCATTTCAAAACTAGCCACCTTTAATAACTCTGAAAGTTTTGAAATTTCCAATTTGAATAAAAACACGTCAATTTTTATATGGAATGCACTCGTCCTGCAACGGTGAATCGTTAAATTTAAGAGCTCATGTGCATTGCGCGGCTGTAACTCCTTAACCTTCCAGTAGTAGTGCTGGGCGATATATCGATAAATATCGATATAATTTTAATATCGATATATCGATATAATTTCGATATCGAATATCGATATCCAAATTTGAATATCGCCCACCCCTACTAGTTAGTGCTGGGCGATATATCGATATATCGATAAATCTCGATATAATTTTAATATCGATATATCGATATTCCGATATATCGAATATCGATATATCGATATATCGATATGTCGATATATCGATATATCGATATGTCGATATGTCGATATATCGATATATCGATAAATATCGATATATCGATATGTCGATATATCGGAATATCGATATATCGATATAATTTCGATATCGAATATCGATATCCAAATTTGAATATCACCCACCCCTACACAGTGAGCACATTATTTATAATAATTACATTGTTAAAATATGTGAAACTACATTTTTGGTTGACTCATACCTCCTGTTTAACAATTTTATCTATTTTTGAAATAACAGTAAGGTACAGTCAGCGACAAATGTTTTCACCAGTATGATACCACTGAATACGTTTTTCTGAGAAATATAAGAGGTACCATAACGTAGTTCTTATTGTTTTATGTAGGTATCTTGGTAACACTGTTAAGAAGATGAAATGAAATATAGAAATCTCTTATATTTCCCAGTAAAGCGGGTTACAGTGGTACAAGACTGGTGAAAACATTTGTCGCTGACTGTACATACCTAGTGTAGAATTGGTTTACGTACCATAGGAATTTCAATGCAAAAATATTTAAGTTCTTTTATTTTCTTCCCCAATTATTTTACAGCTAAACTGCTAAAAAGTTCTTAGGGCCGATTTTATAATACTAGTATAAACCTGGAATAAGGTATTCCTCAGATAATTACCATGGTTACAATTTTTCTAACAATTGTAACCATGACAATTGTCGCAGGAATAGTTTGTTCCAGGTTTATACCAGTATTGTAAAATGGGCCCTTAGTAGAGAAAGAAATCAGAATCCGGACGCTCTACTGCTTTTGAATTTTAGTTTTACAAAAAGACAAAAATTGAGCGTCTGAAATGAAAATCACGTACTTTTTTTAGTTGCAACACTGTCAGTTATTCTGAGCTGACTTTTATGTTTGATTATAAACTCAAAAAAAATGTATCTACTATAGTTTAAAGAAATACATGAGGTCGTTCTTTTAATATCATCAGCTAGCTTGGAAATCGATTAATTCGTCAATCCTCACAATTCCTTCTCCGCGCGACTTTCAAATTCAGACGATCAATTTTTGCGTTTTTTCTTAAAATGGATAGCAATGCAATGTCCGGATTTAGTATTTCTGATTATGCAAAAAGCTTCTCGATATAATTTTAATATCGATATATCGATATAATTTTAATATCGATATAATTTTAATATCGATATAATTTTAATATCGATATATCGATAAATATCGATAAATATCGATATATCGATAAATATCGATATATCGATATATATCGATATAATTTCGATATCGAATATCGATATCCAAATTTGAATATCGCCCACCCCTACTACTAGTGCTGGGCGACATATCGGTATATCGATAAATATCGATATAATTTTAATATCGATATATCGAATATCGATATATCAATAAATATCGATATATGGATATAATTTCGATATCGAATATCGATATCCAAATTTGAATATCGCCCACCCCTAATCATCAGCTACATATTGCAACATGTGTTGGGCTTGGGAATAGTTTAATTCATCAATCCTCACAATTCCTTTAAATAATCCGCGCGACTTTCAAATTCAGACGATGAATTTTTGCGTTTTTTTTAAAATGGAAAGCAATGCAATGTCCGGATTTAGTATTTCTGATAATGCAAAAACCTTCCAAACTCGAATACTTATCGATAACTATCGACATATTGATATAATTTTAATATCCATATTTCGATAAATATCGATAAATCGATATGTCGATATCCAAATTTGAATATCGTCCACCCCTAGTAGTCGCGCCTGGTCTCAGAGACCGCACTTACATTTATTTTTGATTTGCTGAATAATTAGAAGGCGTAGCGAACCCCCTCTCCAGCTATATTCATATGTTCTACATCTCGGACTGCAGTGTGAGTTTGAGTACTGTTGAGTGCGGACTTGAATAATTAGGAAGCTTTGCGGTCTGTGAGTCCGCGATGGCTAGTGCCCTAACGTTTATTTAATTTTTACGGAATATTCGATACAAGGTATTTTCTTTATTTGTAAGCATTTTTGTCAAAAAAATAGTGTTATTATTTATTTTAGCTAGCTATGGCTTCTTACGAAAAGGAGCAAGAGCGATTAAGGGTCATGCTGGAAGAAATGATGGCCGAAGATTATAATATTGTGTATGACGATGAATCGGAAAAAGATGCGGCAGACTACGGAGAACAGCAACTTGACGACAGCGAATCTGAACAAGATATTTCGGATGATGAAGAAACCGATGAGATCAATAGCAATTCTTTATCATTCATCGCAAAAGACAGAACCCGCTGGAAAAAACACCCACCAATACCAAGGGAATGAAATTTAGAAAGGAGAATATCATCAAACGTTTACCTGGTCCCTCATTAGCAACAAGAGCTTTAAAAATCCCATTGAAATATGGGAGCATTTTATAACGCCAGACATTTGAAATACAATTGTGCAATGCACTAATTTATATATAGATTCAGTAGTTGCAAATTTTGCACGCAAAAGAGATGCCCTCCCAACTAACTGTGTTGTAAATACGCGCATTGTTTGGATTGATATACAGGGTGAGTAAAAAGTATGGAATAAATTCATTATCTCCCAAAACAATGTTTTTTCTAGAAAACGCTCGCACAGGTATAGCGATTTAAATTATGGCGCATATTTTAAGGTGTTTCAATTTTTTTTTGCGACTGTCACTTTTTTGTGGTGACGTCAGAGTAATTGTTTTTAAATGGCACCCCATACTTTCTTTGACGGATTTCGACAAAAGACGTCATTCTGCATCCGAATAAGTATCGTGACCTTGAAATTGACAGTTTCTGCGATGTTCAATTTTTAAATCTGAAAATTGTTAGTTTCAAAAACATTAATATTACGCAATTTATTTATTAGGAACCAATAATTAACATGAAAAAAAATCAACCTATGAAACTGGTAAACTCATACAACCAAACAAAAGCTTAATTAGGTGCTCGAACTGTCTCCCATTAAAGTTTTACTTAACAATTACAAACAATTACAAACGTTTACCTGGTCCCTCATTAGCAACAAGAGCTTTAAAAATCCCATTGAAATATGGGAGCATTTTATTACGCTCGACATTTTAAATACAATTGTGCAATGCACTAATTTATATATAGGTTCAGTAGTGGAAAATTTTGCACGCAAAAGAGATGCCCTCCCAACTAACTGTGTTGTAAATACGCGCATTGTTTGGATTGATATACAGGGTGAGTAAAAAGTATGGAATAAATTCATTATCTCCCAAAACAATGTTTTTTCTAGAAAACGCTCGCACAGGTATAGCGATTTAAATTGTGGCGCATATTTTAAGGTGTTTCAATTTTTTTTTGCGACTGTCACTTTTTTGTGGTGACGTCAGAGTAATTGTTTTTAAATGGCACCCCATACTTTCTTTGACGGATTTCGACAAAAGACGTCATTCTGCATCCGAATAAGTATCGTGACCTTGAAATTGACAGTTTCTGCGATGTTCATTTTTTAAATCTGAAAATTGTTATTTTCAAAAACATTAATATTACGCAATTTATTTATTAGGAACCAATAATTAACATTAAAAAAAATCAACCTATGAAACTGGTAAACTCATACAACCAAACAAAAGCTTAATTAGGTGCTCGAACTGTCTCCCATTAAAGTTTTACTTAACAATTACAAACAATTACAAACGTTTACCTGGTCCCTCATTAGCAACAAGAGCTTTAAAAATCCCATTGAAATATGGGAGCATTTTATTACGCCCGACATTTTAAATACAATTGTGCAATGCACTAATTTATATATAGATTCAGTAGTTGAAAATTTTGCACGCAAAAGAGATGCCCTCCCAACTAACTGTGTTGTAAATACGCGCATTGTTTGGATTGATATACAGGGTGAGTAAAAAGTATGGAATAAATTCATTATCTCCCAAAACAATGTTTTTTCTAGAAAACGCTCGCACAGGTATAGCGATTTAAATTGTGGCGCATATTTTATGGTGTTTCAATTTTTTTTTGCGACTGTCACTTTTTTGTGGTGACGTCAGAGTAATTGTTTTTAAATGGCACCCCATACTTTCTTTGACGGATTTCGACAAAAGACGTCATTCTGCATCCGAATAAGTATCGTGACCTTGAAATTGACAGTTTCTGCGATGTTTATTTTTTAAATCTGAAAATTGTTATTTTCAAAAACATTAATATTACGCAATTTATTTATTAGGAACCAATAATTAACATGAAAAAAAATCAACCTATGAAACTGGTAAACTCATACAACCAAACAACAGCTTAATTAGGTGCTCGAACTGTCTCCCATTAAAGTTTTACTTAACAATTTTTCAAATTTAAAAAATGAACATAGCAGAAACTGTCAACTTCAAGGTCACGATACTTACTTATTCGGATGCAGAATGACGTCCTCTGTCGAATTCCGTTAAAAAAAGTGTGGGGTGCCATTTAAAAAAAATTACTCTGACGTCACCACAAAAAACTGACTGTCGCAAAAAAAAATTGAAACACCTTAAAATATGCGCCATAATTTAAATCGCTATACCTGTGCGAGCGTTTTCTAGAAAAAACATTATTTTGGGAGATAATGAATTTATTCCATATTTTTTACTCACCCTGTATATGGCAGGAATTTACCACGCGAATCGTTTAAATTGTGAAGACTTATGGAACACTGATGGATCCGGTATTGATATATTTAAGGTTTGACGTAAAGGAGACTCGGATAGAGCGAAAATCGAATAAATAAGTTGGCTTGTATGCGATATTTTCGACCGCTTTGACACCAATTGCAAGAATGGCTACTACCATTCTGAATATGTAACTGTTGACAAGATGCATGTAGGGTTTAGAGGAAAGTGCAGCTTTCGTCAGTATATACCCTGTAAACCAAATAAGTACGGGTTAAAAATATTTGCACTTTGCGACGCTAAAATGCTCTACACAAGCAAAATTGAAGTATATGTAGGATTCAGCCT